>JACSVZ010000001.1:92075431-94761517 GCA_014706295.1 Lycocorax pyrrhopterus obiensis
ATTGGGTACTCAAGCTCTATGCGATCACTTTTTAAGGAATTATGGATGCATTGGGATCTTCGGATTGGCAAAGCAAGTAACTGATAAATGTATAACTTGCCAAAAGGTAAATAAAAGGATAATGAGAAAGACAACACTGGGAGGCCGCAAGTTAGCTCTGCGACCGTTTCAGAGTATTCAAGTGGACTTTACTGAACTTCCCCAAGTACAGAGGTGGAAGTTTTTATTAGTAATAATAGACCATTTAACTCATTGGGTAGAAGCTGTTCCCACTATCAGAGCTACAGCTAATGTGGTGTGTAAAACCCTTTTAGAACAGATTATTCCCAGGTATGGAATGGTTAATAGAATAGATTCAGATAGGGGGACACATTTTACATCAAAAGTTTTACATCAGATAACTGAAGCCTTGGGAATAAAATGGGAACTACATACCCCATGGCATCCACAAAGTTCGGGCCGGGTAGAAAGGATGAACCAGACTTTAAAAAGGACTTTAACGAAACTAATGATTGAAACACAAATGTCATGGGTCAAATGTTTACCTTTGGCCCTGTTGAGAGTCCGAACACAACCCAGGTCAGACCTGGGAGTGTCACCCTATGAGATGATGTTTGGATTACCCTTCCTGACCACCCAACATGAAAATGCTACTTATGAAGTAGGGGAAATGAGTGTTAGAAAATATGTCACCACAATTGCGAAAACCCTGGAAAATTTGAGGTTAAGAGGGATAATCCCTCAAACCACACCTTTAGACTTTAAAATCCATAATATCCATCCAGGGGAATGGGTACTAGTAAAAACATGGAAAGAGCAATCTTTAACTCCACAATGGGAAGGTCCTTTTCAGGTACTACTGACGACTGAGGCAGAGATCCGAACCAGGGAAAGAGGGTGGATCCACGCCGGCAGAATAAAAGGACCAGTGGAGGAACCGAAGGAATGGACTATAACATCTAAGCCGGGTGATATCAAATTGACTCTTAAACGAGGACTGGGTGGTATTGAATAATCCAACGGAAAAAGTCTTCATGTTTTAATAGACTGTATCCTAATCTCGAGATATCACAACCTCTATCATGCTGGCTGGGTTAAATGTGAATACATAATTGTAAAAAATTAGTACTGCAATTCAACAAACATCACTCCTTGTATGGGGGTGTTAAATAACAAATTTATTCCCTGAGATTATAATTTTGCCTTGTGGATAAGAATTACTAGTGCCTGTTGAGTGGGAGGTGCTGAGGAACGGTTGAAAATTAACACTGATTTGCCTGGGGGGGGGGGAAAAAACAAAAAAAAAAACAAAAAACCCACATTAACAGTCACTGTTATAACCCCTTCCAAACTAGGTAACTGTACACAGACGGGAAAAATACTGGATTGCAGAAACCTAGGAAAAATGAATGTCCAAAAGGGAAGATGGGTTTGTTTCACATTTGCCTTAAAAGGTAGGGTCCAAGATTTGGTAAAGAACAAGTAGTAAATGGAAAGGCTAAGGTAACACAGCAATCTAATTCTGTGTTAACCCACGCCAAGATTTATATACAAAACTTAAACAGCAATTAGAAAAGGAAATCGATATCTCGAGATTTGGAAAAAATCTGTTTGTGGAATTGGGGGAAAGAATAAGTAAGGAACTAAATGTAACCAACTGTTGGGTCTGTGGAGGGGCCTTAACGTCAGAGGAATGGCCATGGAAAGGCAGTAGCTTAGGCCCGGTTGAACTCCTTAAATGGAACTGGACAAATATAAGAGGGGAAAGCCGACCAGAAGGGTGGGATTCTAAGTTCAGCAGTAATAGGAGAAGAATGTCTCTGGCGCACTGGAAAGAATTTTCTTAGTGAAGTAGGAAATACTCCCTGCAAGAGGTATAAAACTAGTAATGGAACTTCTACATGGTGGATCCCAGAAAAACCAACTCTGTATTGGACCCAGAGAAAAACAGGAGGGAAAAATTGCAAGTATAATAATGGAACCAAAACTTTTTCAATGCAATGACACAGACAAGAATCCTTATTTTGGGATCCCAGAGATATCAAAATTTTGGGAGAATATAAATGAACAGAAAAAGGATTATTGGAAAGCACCAGATGGCTTATTTTGGATATGTGGAAAAGAGCATACCCAAAACTTCCCCCCCAATGGAAAGGGAGTTGTACTCTGGGGATCATACAGCCAGGATTTTTCCTTTTACCGGGATCAGATGGAGATCAATTAGGAGTACCTGTTTATGAGGACTTAAAAAGGAATAAAGGGAATTGATTGCAGGCTATCAAAAGTGGGGAGATGAAGAATGGCCCCCTGAACGCATACTGGAAACATATGGGCCAGCCACTTGGGCACAAGATGGGAGTTGGGGATATCGAACCCCGATTTATATGCTGAATCGTATTATAAGACTCCAAGCAGTTGTAGAGATAATAACAAACAAAACTGCCCGAGCACTAGAATTGATATCAAGTCAACAAAGCCAAACCCGAGCTGCAGTGTATCAGAACAGGTTGGCTTTGGACTATTTATTAGCTGAGGAAGGGGGTGTTTGTGGAAAATTTAATACATCAGACTGTTGTTTGAAAATAGATGACAACGGGGATGCCGTCCTAGATATAGCCAAAGATATCAGAAAAATAGCCCATGTACCAGTCCAAAAATGGGAATCAATGTTAAAAGCTAGCTGGTGGGATAATGTATTGGGAATAGAATGGTGGAAGAAGCTAGGATTCTTCCTTTTATGCGCTGCAGCTGGTTTGACATTTCTTCCTTGCTTGATCCCCTGTTTTATTCGACTAATCACCAGCGTAGTCCAAGGTATGCAAGTAGTCACAATGCCTGTGGACCCCAAATTAGCTACATCTGGAACGGCACCAAAAATAATGGTGTTAAGGAAACAAAATAATATGGGAGATCCCTTTAAAGAAGCAAGATTGATTTGTGAAAAAAATGAGCAAATAATGAAAGTCAGAAAACAAGAATTATTGCTCAAGCCAAATGATTTGTAAAAATAGAAGAGGGGGAATTGTGATAAATAGATGCTATAATATTGGCTTTCTGCAAATGTTAAAATAAGTGATGTTAAAAGTAGCCTTTTAAACAGTAGTTTTGTCACAAGTAGATGCTATATGTAAAATAGCTTTATTACAAAACAGATGCTATATAAGGTAGTTTTGTTGTGAAGATGTGGTTTTTTTAATACTTTTTTCATTCAACCAAAAACTTAGAAATAGCTATGCTTATGAACTATTCGGGCTCCTGCTACCACCTATCAGCAACAGATAAGATATCCCCACAGCGATCTGCTCATTCCGGGAACTACCAATCCGGGAACTACCAAGCCGGGAACTACCAAGCCGGGCGAACCGAGCTGGGAGAACTGCATTCCATTCTGAACTTTTCCTAAAAAAGGTTTGAATATGCGACGCCAGAAGGCTTATTCCCACAGCGATCTGCTGATTCCGGGAACTACCGACAAAACGGGAAAACTGCATTCCATTTTGAACTGTTCCTGGAAAGGGTTTTAAATATGTATAATTGTTTATGAATATGTATAATTGTTTATGAATATGGAATACTCCAGGTGTATGTAAAGGGTGTTTCCAAGATACCAGGTGTGCTCTTGGCAGAGTGCCAAAAGCACCCAGCGCTGTGACTTTTTGCTTTATTATCTTTGTCCCTTATTGTCCTTTATTAAACTTTTCAATCCTAACAGGAGAGTGAACCTCGTTTTTCACAACTAGAAGAGGCTTTATAGAAAAGATCTTTTTCAAAACAAGAGGAACTGGTTTCAGTCCTTGAAGAGCTTACACATCAGACTGATGAAAGCAAGCGTGTAGATGCCATCAGAGTCCAAGGGGCATCACACAGGGCTTCACTGACGTTGGGCTTTCAAAGCCTGCTTTTGCAGTATTCCTGATTCCCAGGTGCAGTGAATGAAGAGAGACCGAGCCCGTCCCGGCGGGCAGTCGCAGGGAAGCCTGGCCGCCTTGCAGCGTCTCTTAAAAGTTTCACCGCTCTCGCTCAGCTGTGCGGCGAGTTCTCCACTGATCCGAAGGAAATACCACCAAGGCCTGAAGGCATCCAGCAGACCGGCAAAGGGGCTGCAGAGGCCAGTCAGGCGGTAAACCTGGAAGTTTTGAACTGGAAGAAGTGGAAACACGATCTACCGGCGGTGGGGTGGGAAGGGGCCATTTCCCACACAACCGGCTGAGACAACCCGCAGGTGCCAAAGGAGGGGGGCAGCGGGCCCGTCCCTCCGCGCCTCGGTGAGAGGGACGAGGACAAAGGGGGCTGCCGGGGCCCCTCCAGCCTCCTTGACCGGAGGAGGAGCGGCGGGAGAGGCAGCAGCGGGATCTCCTGGCAGCCCCCGCCCCTCACAGCGCTGCCCCCGCGCCCCTCACGGGGCGGGCGGCTCTGGGGCGGGAACGACCCCGTGTGGGGCGGCGCGAGGCGTTCCCGGCGGGAATTCTCGGCGGAGCGGCCGTGGGGGGCCGCGCGGGCTGCCGGCATGTCGGGGCCGCGCTGCCCGCAGTGCGCCCAGCTCTGGGTGTCGCCGCGGCTGCTGCCCTGCCTGCACTCGCTGTGCGAGCCCTGCCTGCGGCGGCTCGGGCCGCCGGAGGGGCCGCCGGGCGCCGCCCGCCCCGTCCTGTGCCCGGTGTGCGACGCCGAGGTGTCGCTGCGGCCGGCGGCGTGGGCCAGCTGCCCCCCGACTGTCTGGCTGGGAGCCGCGCCGGGGCCGCGGCCGGGTGCGACCTCTGCGCCGACGGGGCGGCGGCCGGGCGGTGCCTGACCTGCGGCGTCCGCCTCTGCCGCTTCTGCTGCCGGGCGCACAGGTGAGGGGCGGCGGGGACACCGCGGCTGGGGGGCGGCGGGCAGGGACGCACTCAGGGCGAGCCAGAGCAACAACTGGCGTCTCTCCCAGTTTTTACCCACCGCCCACCACCCCTGCCTGGAGCATGCCCGGAGAATGATCCGTACTCAGGTGGGGACAAGAAAGCTGCTAGCATAGATTCATAGAATATCTGGAGTTGGAAGGGATCCACAAGGATCACAGAGTCCAAGTCCTAGTCCAAGACAGCACCAGGAACCCCATGTGCCTGCAAGTGTTGTCCAAACACTTCTTGAACTTCTTGGGAGTAGGTCCATCAGCCATATTATTGGCCATTAAGTCCAAAATCAGGCCACCCTTTGCCTGTGGTGGTGTCCACATACTGGTTTGCATCTCAGTTTAGTATCCCTGGGCAACAGGCATGGGTATGGGCAGGTACTAGCAGGACAAGAGCCTCTCATGCTGTACTGCCTCACTTTGGAGAAGACACGTTTCCCAAAGGAAAATGGGGAAGTCAAGCTGCTGCTCTGCCTCTCTGCACCTCCAGGACCATTTACTGTGTGTATGTGTAAAAGCTAGGCAAAGTGAAAGGAGATGTGTGGAAGTCCTGCCTATTGTGGTTGCTACCTGCTAATGATCAACCCATGTGCTTGCCTGCTGTGTGTTGTAGAAGTATTGTAGAAAGAAGAGGTAACTGCAATGGAGTTAGGAGTTAAAGAGGAGAGGGGTGCAGTGGCTTGTAAGCCAGGCAGAGGACAGTCAGCACTACAGAAGAAAAGTGATATAACGCCTGAATGGCCTTCTGAAGCAAGAAGGTGACAGGCAGAGTCAGAAAAACACCCAGCAGCACAAACCAGGGAAGCCTCAGCCTGGGTTAAGCAGTTCAGTCTATTCCCTCCACGTTTGCTGCTCCTTTCCACTTGATTAGCAAATTCTTTCCCCAGAAGGAACTGAGACATATTCCTCCCTGCCCTGCCCCCCTGCACATACTGGTGCCTGTGGGGAAAATGGTTTAGGCTCTTGGTTACCTTTCCACTCCGGGTGTAATTTTCAGCATACCATTCTGATTAGCTAATGCCTCGTACCCCATGGAGCTGCTGAAGAGTGATAAGAGACCTTGAATAGCAGCCTGCTGCACTGACAGGAATAACTGCAGAAGGGAGAAAGCAGCAGAAAATTTGTCCCTGTGACCCACTTCCTGTAGTATTCACTGCTGTCATATTTTCACCCCACCTGCATCTACAGAATCTCACTTGATTTAGTTGATGTCAGAGCAGAACACGGGCCAAGGAAAACCATTTTGAAAGGATTTTGTGGTGTGTAGGGAAGGTTTCTATGGTTCTGAGTGCCATGGTTGTGCTCCTTAGAACAAGTGAGAGAGATCTTAGGCTGAAGTCACACAACACTGGAAGGCTTTGAAAATGTGGTAGATCCAAGGGAGATTGGTGGGAAGCAAAAGGAGTTGCGTAAGGGCCTGTGGTGAGGTTGCTTTGTGTTACCAGAGCAACTCTGCAGAGCTTGGTCCTTGGAGTATGTCTTTGCTTATGGCTTGGAGCTCCCATTGCAACTGCCACAAGTCATTAGTGCACGAGACAAGAAAGGAGAGGAGGGTTTTACATCCTTCTCAAAAACTAGCTGCCGGTGTCCAAAATAGCAGAGAATGGAAATATTCTAGTGCTGCCCTGTGACATAGTACATGTCTGGGTTATAACAGATTCTCTGCGTCCCATCCTTGGCCTCTTCTGGGCAGGACCTACCCTGAGGGGTATTAGAGCTCACTTGCCTTGTGTCTGAAATCAGTGCTGACCATGCAGTCAGGGAGGCTCAGGGAGCCTGAGAGCAGCCCCATGTGAGCTCCTCCTTTCTGTGGAGCCTAGTTCTCAGAAGAGCACTAGTCCTTTCGGGGAATTGCAGTGGAGACAGGAGGGAGCAGTGCACACTACGACTTGCAGCCTGTACAGAAGGGCATTTGCAAAGGGTCTCAGTGTTTGCGTTTTGTATTCAACATGCATAAAGTGATTTGTGGTTGCTCCTGCCTAGGAGACAGAAGAAGACGGCCTCTCATGCTGTGACAGAGCTGGAGAACACCAAGGATTGCATCCAGGCCGGGAAGCCTCTCCTGTGTCCCTCCCATCCCACAGAGGAGCTCAGGCTGTTCTGTGAGCAGTGTGACCAGCCCGTGTGCCGGGACTGCGTTCGGGGCAAACACCGTCAGCACCCCTGTGACTTCACCAGCAATGTCATCCACAGGCACGGGGACACCCTGCGGGAGCTGCTGAAGAGCAGCCAGCAGCACATGGACACCCTGGAGGAGGTGGTGAGCCAGGTCGATGAGATGGGCAGTGCCGTCCGCAGTCGCGCAGAGGCTGTGGCCGCAGAGATCTGCCAGTTTGCCAGGGGCTACGTGAAAGCGATTGAAGAGCACCGGGACCGGCTGCTGAAGCAGCTGGAGGACTTGAAGGTGCAGAAGGAAAACCTGCTGCACTTGCAGAAGGCCCAGCTGCAGCAGCTGCTGCTGGACATGAGGACAGGCGTGGAGTTCACAGAGCACTTGCTGATGAGCGGCTCAGATGTGGAGATCCTTGTCACCAAAGGGGTGGTGTCCAGCCGTCTGACAAAGCTCAACAGCATTGCTTACAGCACCCACCCCAGTGTGGACGACAGGATCCAGTTCTCCCCTCATGAGAGGGCAGGGCAGTGTTGCGGCTATGAAGTTTTTGGGGCCATTCTCAATAAAGTGGTTGATCCGGCCAGATGTACCCTGCATGGGGAAGGTAATGGGGTGCCGTACAGCAGCTGAATGGGAGCGCACTGCTCCCTGAAGTCACCCCTCTGCTCTCTGTACCCACACGGTGTGCAGCTTCTGGCACTGTTGGCTCCCTGCTATCCAGTCATTGACCAGGGGCAGAGGTAGAGCCCCAGAAGAGGTTGCATTGCCTGCCTATGGGAGCTGTGCTGGGTGGGAAGCCAGGCAGCTTTTCCCAGCCAGATGTGCAGGGCATATGGGACTGCCCTTCACAACATCATCGACCTCAGCATGGGGCTGAGGCGTGAGGAGGGCTCACTCTGGGGATGGGAATGGCACCTGCAGTAGCAGGACATTTGCTTACTAAGGACTTGGAGCAGGGCCAGCAAACAGATAATGTTCAGACCATCCCACAGAGCACAGCCAGCTCCAGTCAGTAATGGTCTGTGCAGGGCAGATGAGACAGACCCAGGGCTTCTCGGATCCCTCCCATGCCAAACTGTAGTGTTTGTAGGTGTTGAGTTTTCTGGTGCTCCACACTGCACAGTGGGGCTGTTCCTTCTTCCTCTGGGTTGCCTGGTGCGTCTTGGGGCCTTCTGGGAAGGTGCCAGCTGGGCTTAGAGTGACAGGAAAAAGACCCCCTTGGTCCATACAGACCTCTGGGCTAAACCTGCCAACCTCAGAACCTATGGCTTCCACTCTCTCCTGATACCCAGTCATATGCTGACTTTTCCCTGTGACTGGAAGGAGCTGTACACCCCAGAAGCGAAGTCCTGGCTGTGCTCTGATGAGGCTGCAACTCTGCAAAATAGGTGGGAGGTGGCAGTCATGGCTTGACTTGAATCCTTTCTAGTCCTGTTTCTTTCTGGTTTGGTTTTTTTTTTCCAGATCTCCACAGTGCCCGTCAGAACCAGCTGAGTGGCTTTACCCTGCTGTGCAAGGACGCCACGGGGGAGCGCATGGGGCGGGGAGGAGAGGCTGTGCGGGTCACCATCACCCACAAGGACAAGAGAGACTGGTGGGTATTTCACCCAAGAAATCCCTGGTCACTGGCTTTGCCTTCCTGCCTCCCTTACCCTGGCTCCCTGCTTGCTTGGGCAGGTGGGAGGATGTGCTTGAGCAAGTGGGTCAGAATCCGTAGAGGAAAAGGCACCCCTCTTTCTCCCCCAGATACAGCAGTGCTTCCTACTGGTTGTATTTGGCTGGACAGTGATTGCTGAGATTCGTATTGAGTCTTTGAGTGATTTGGGCTTCTTAAAGGATTCAGCTCCTGGTGTGTGTTGCTAGGCACGGTCAGAGGGAGCTGTTGTTCCTCCTAACTCCTCCCAGCAGACACCTGGGGCCCCTGCTGTTGTTAACACCTAATAAGTGTAAGTCATCGCAACCCCTGCATGACCATCCCAAGTCAGACAGAGTTTACCAGCCCCATGAGCCTCTGACAGGTGATGGAAGTGCCTACTTCATGTTCTGGAGAAAGAATCTGTATTGTGCTTTTGTCGTTTTTCCTGCAGTTGCGAGTGTTGAGTACTTCAACATGTTTGGAGGTTTCCTAGCAAAAGCAAGAAAGGCTGCACAGTGTTTCCACAAGGAAAATGACCAACCAGAAAAAATTATAACTGTTTCCATACCACTCTTGTCACTTAAGAGCAGCCAGGCACAAAAGCAGAACCAGTTGGGGGTCAGTTCTTAAGAAAAATATCTATTACTTTGAAGTAGTTGGAACCAGATGTCAGCATTAATTTGTTCCAGGAACACTCATGATGGGATGACCCAATGAAAAAAAGGGGCAGGATGCAAAAACCCTTTGCTATGTTGACAAAGCACACAGAAGCAGTGCTGGCTGCACAGATGCTTATCAATAGAGCATTGTTGTCCAAGAATATTGTTCCAATGTACCTTCCTTCCCTAAGTGCACTTAGGATGTAGGAAGGTGCACGCCTGAGGGGTTTGTGGATTTCGCTCGGTGGGGTAGAGGTCGCTGTGGCCACATTCACTCAGTTTGTTGCTCTTGCCTGTATGCAGTTGCTACATGGGTTGCTGAAAGCTGGCTTTGCTTTGAGGCACAACAGCTGCAGAAGAGCGTGAAGTATCACCAGATAGTTCATGGCAGGAAATTATGTAGGCAGCTGTATTGGTGTGAAGTGTTGGGGGTGGGGAATACAGATTATAAACTGTCATGTCACGGGGCCCAGGAGACTAATTAGTGGAGATTAGCAAGAACACCTTCCTCTATGCAGAACTGCCTGATAATTGTCTGTGGAATGCTTTCCATCTTCCTGTGGAGCAGGCAATTAATCCTCCAGTAACCAGCTGAGGCTTTCTCTCTAGCACTCTGTTCATCAGGGTTTCTTGTGAAACACGATGAGCTTCACTACGAAAAGGGAGAGTTTACCATCAGGGACCTGGAACTCCTCAGCATTGAAGGGAAGAGTTGGGATCAATGCAGTTGGGACAGTGGTTAAAGTGATTCAAGCCTACCCTATTACATCCTGTCTTCTTAATGGGTTTTTCTGGAGGTAACTGCTTGCTGAAGCTGTGAATTTACCCCATTTCTGTGGGCTCTTATCTGATGGGATAATCTGACTTGCAAGTGTGCTGTGTGTCATCTGCCTTTTCGGAGTGCAGGTTGCTACAAATCCTTGCAGTGCAGCTGGCTTTGTGACTTCCTTTTTATGGTATTTGCAGCTTCCAGTAGCAGGGGTGTGTAAAAGCCACTCTAGGCCAATCTAGGCCAAACTCTGGTTTACACTTAAAGCAATTTTCTGCCAGTCAGTGACCTCTTGGACTTCTCTCTGTTCACAGTGCACTCAAGCCAACAGTATGTGATAATGGTGACGGGACCTACTGTATTTCCTACAGCCCTGAGGAGCCAGGCTTATATGCTGTCTGCGTCTGTGTGAAAGGGCAACATGTGCAGGTAGGATTTCTTGTTTCTCTTGCACTGCTTCTTCTTTACCTGCTTTTCTTATGTACTTGCTTTAAATCTTTCTAAGGATTACCTCTACCATGTAGCAGTTTAAGGCTGGGCTTAGTGATCTGTGACTGACAGGGTCACCCAGTTGGTGTCTGAGAACGCAGACACATCTGACAGCACCCACTGCAGCAGCCTCTCTGTTTGCTTGTCCTCTGCAGGGCTCTCCCTTCACTCTGATGGTGAAGCACAAGTTCCGTGAGCACCAGGGGGTGTTTCACTGCTGCACGTTCTGCTCAAGCGGAGGCCAGAAAGCCGCTCGCTGTGCCTGTGGTGGGACCATGCCAGGTGGGTGCTCAGCTCTCCCCACACCGCTGGGATCTGGAGGATTTGTTGCACTAGGCCCTCCCTAGTGGGTAGAGGTGTGTGACCCAACTCCTGCCTTGCACATGCACCAGGACTGTGGTAAACTCTGCGTACACACGTTCTGGTGAGGTGACTGCAGCAGTGAGAAATGCAGCAGGACACCCAAAAGGTCTTTGTGGCACATCCTGAGCCAGCTGTGTAGGAGGTGGGGCAGGGCACCTCAGCCTTTCAGCCCTTCTGAGTGAGGCTGAGCAGCATTCCATCTACAGTGCTCCTGTGCCAGTGCTGGCATGCTGTGTCGCACAGTGACCAACTCTGTACTCTGGACAAGCCTCACTCCATGTTGAGGACAAGAGTTCAACACCCTTACTTGTTTAATCCCAACCAGCTTCCCTGTCCTTAACCTGCATGTGTCATCACGTGTTTTGCATGTTTTTAGGATAGAACTGACCTCTTCCTTTTTCTGTGCTTGATCTGTGTCTTTGGCTATAGCCACAAGCAGCTGGCATGGGGTTCTGGATGCCCCTGTATTGCTTTATTCAACAGGCAAGGGGACAGAAATCTTCAGCTTTCTCCAGCTATTGAGATGAGTTGTTCTTTCTTTATGGATCCTTGGCAATTTTGGCCTTGAATATGCTGTGTTCTCATCAGCACATTTTAGAAAAGTCCTGGGGCCAAAGCCTGTAACACACTGGGATTTTCTGGCCCACTTTGGGTTGAGCTGCTGGTGCCTCTTCTCTTGCAGGTGGGTACCAAGGCTGTGGCCATGGACACAAAGGTCACCCTGGCTGCCACCACTGGTCATGCTGTGGACAAGTGAAGGAGAGCTCAGAGTGTTTGTGTGTGCCACCCAGCGACACCTCCCAAAGGAGTTTGCTCAGGACAGTGGCACTCTGAGCATCCAGGTGAGCTCCTGGGAGCCCAGGCCGCTGCTGCTGGCTGCTCCATGAGCACAAATGATCCATGAGGATCCATATGATTGATCCCTGCATAGCCTCACTGCCAGCAAACAGCGTTGATGGGTGTGAGCTGAGAGGAGGGGATGAGGGAAAATAAAACCGTGCCTTATGTTCCACCCAGGGGTGTGTATGCAAAGTTATTTTGTGCTCGAACAGGAGCAAATTCTGGGAATTGTACTGCTGCCTGCACTTCTGAGGACTTGTGGCCCATGGGGACATGCTCTAAGGGGAAACTCAGTCTGAGCAGTTACCTCACAGGAGGGTCAAGATGTGTCCCACTCTGTAGGGTCAACAGCCTCTGCTGTCCTCCTTGATGAGGTCAAAGCTGCTCATTGGGGCAGATTCCAAAGGGTTTGTGGTCATGCCTTGGAAAGGCTTGGCAGCCTGAATATGGCTTCTGCCTCCCTGTTGGGTATGCATCTGGATTCCAGCCTTGGATGTGTGCACACAGCACACTCATGCTTCTGGGAGCTGCTCTTTGTTTGCAACTCCTACACTTTCTCCAGGTAAACTGTAGTCTCATTATACCCTGCCTGCAAAGTAGGAGCAAGGCAAGTTAATAATGTATCTGCAGCAAGTCCAGGAAAACCTCATGGCACTGATGGGAACAGGAATTGGAGTATTATTCACCTGGTCTATGTGTTCTCCATGGAGATGATGTGGGACACAGGGTTGCCGGGGGTGGTGCGGGAGCCAGGGGAGTGCCCAGCTCCCCAAGGGAAGATCTGGGGACAGTTTGAGCATCAGTAGGAGTCACAGACATAAGTTTGCAATTGTCTGTCCAGAACTGGAGCACAGGAGATGGAACACAGCAGAACTCCTGGATTTGGCTTGTGCAGCCTTGGCAAGGCTCTTTTTAGAAGGAGAGCTTGTCCCATTTCCCATAGGGAAAGGGGGATATATGTATGTGTGTGTGTATATATATATATTTCCTGGGCTTGTACACATGCTATCAACCCGTAGCTGGGGAAATGGCATATGTGATGAGGAAGAAGAAGCACTTCCCTGGAAGGGCAGTTGCCAACCTGCTGGCTGCTGCCAGCTGCTTACCTGGGTGAAGCAGATGCCCTGAGTACCTTTCCTTTACAAAACACATTTGTGTCATTAAGACTGGGAACACCACTGCCCTGGGGGTAACTTTGCCAGTAGGTGTGTGTGGCTAGGGGCTCCTAATTCTGCCTGAGGAGCTGGGCACAAAGGTCCAACTGTTGGTCACTCGGGGAGAGGAATGCTGCTCCACTGTCAACAGCAAGGACTGGTTCTTGCTTTCTGCATTATGAGAGCTGGCTTGTGAATAGTAGAAACCTGCACTGTTTGCTTGCTCAGCCTTAGAAGTCTCTCATCTGTTGTTTGTTCCTCTTACAAAGCCAGTTTTGGAACTTCTTCCCAGCAAAGGAGATAGATATCCCTATGCAAATGCTGTTTATAGCTTTCCATTAATCATCCAGAAAGGACTGTCAAACAATCAGGGGAAGGTTAGGCAGTTTAAATCTCCAAGTTAGGCAATTTAAGTCTCCAAGTTGCTGACTCTGAAATTTCAAAGTGAAAGTTTAGTTTGAGTTAACCTTTAATGAAAAAACAGTAACTTGTTCTCATCCTTGCTATGTGCAGAGTCCATGCTCACTGCAGAATGTGATGTAAACCAAAATGCCTAATTTTTTGTGTCTATTTCTTGCCCCCCACCCCACTATGTGTGTTGTTTTTTCTCAGATCCTCCATGCTGTCTTGCAGAGGGAGCACATAAGGCCAGCACTACCTTCTAGGCACATAATTTCTGTCTAAAAACATCTTCGTCCTCTCAGACAGAGGAATGTGTTTTCTCTTGGCATTAGGTATCCCTTACACACCCTGTCACTGACATTTTCCAAGAAGCTGTTTGTCAGAATTACACCAGTGAGCACATAAACCCTTCAGGGAACTGCAGCTCTCCACTTGACATGGGCAGGGCAGTTTTCTGACAGCTTGGGTCAGGCCCTGCTATTGATTTTTTCTTTTTGTTAGACTTGAAGGCTCATTTGGTCCCAGGGATTAGGAAGTGTTGGCCAGCTACCACTCTGTGTTTGGCCCAGGAGGGCTGTGCATGAGGATATCTTGAAGAACCATGTTCAGAAATGACTTTTAATGACCTTCGTCACTTGGGGGGGGGGCGGAGGTGTGAGTGTCCTTCCATTATTTGCCAGCAGCCTTTGCCCTCAGTCTTCATAATTCAGAGTACTTTGCAAATGAATATATCATTCTGATCTGCTGGAGTCTGATGTTGGACCCCAACAACCATTCCCAAGATGGGCTTCCAGTACTCTGTTGGTAAACAACCTGGGTCAGGTGGTGGATTAGGAGGTGTAGTTAGTCTGCTGGGCTATATGACATTATTTCTGTCCCTCTGGTCCTTGAGATAGTAAAGGTATTTTCAAGACAGACGTGAATGCTTGCTGTGCTGACAGAACTGCAGTGGTAGATATTGATATTTTTTTCCCAGGACAAAAGCTCTTGTTGATAAAATAGCCTGTCTCCAAAATTTGGGGAAAAAATTGGGGATGAACATGAGGAGCGGCTTTGGGAGGCAAGAGGAGGATTTACTCTCTCCATAGGGAAAACAGAGTGTAGCTGGAAGAGAAACCATCAAGAACAAGACTGTGGAAAACCTGGAAGGATGCCTGGAGCCTGAAAGACTCCAT
This sequence comes from Lycocorax pyrrhopterus obiensis, assembly GCA_014706295.1. Classification (NCBI taxonomy): domain Eukaryota; kingdom Metazoa; phylum Chordata; class Aves; order Passeriformes; family Paradisaeidae; genus Lycocorax; species Lycocorax pyrrhopterus. The sequence goes on from JACSVZ010000001.1 coordinate 92,089,917, forward strand.
GTAGGGTCAGGAGTCAGGCTAGGGTATCTCTTCTTTCTTAGAGAGGCAAACCACAGTGGTGACACAACTGCACTTGTTGCTCTGTTCCATGAGTGTCTATTTTGTCCCAGAAGATCTCATGAGCAGAGCAGATTCTGGCTCAGATGGGCTTCTTGACCTTCCCATGGCAGAAGGTGATTCACAGGGGTGCACTGATGGAAATGCCATGTCAGGACAGATCCTGGCAGTGGCTCACATGCAGGGTAGAGGACTTTGTGCGTTTGCAGCCCAGGGTGGCTCAGCACCTCCCTGTTTTGAGAGACGAGGGCTTGTTCTGAGTGCTGCTGCTTCCAGCTTCCCTTCACAGGCAGATGAGGCTGGTAACAGATACTGACGATAAGGCAGGATCAAATTCTCCTCCTTCCAGATCACTGGCATTCTCATTTATTGTGCTTCTCAAGCATCTCTTGACATCATTGTTACAGATGCGGGATCATAAGGCTGGAAAGCTGTCCTACATTTTGGGCCAAACCCCAAGAATAGCTTTCATCTCTTTCAGCTTGCTGGCTGCCTACACCTCTGTGGAATGCTCTGTCAAACTTGGCTGCTGGTCAGCTTGCCACAATTCCATCTTCTCCTTCACTGATGGCTCCTGCAGCGTTCCAGTGACACTGAAATAAGGTGTGAACTTTCCCTAGGTGGGGGAACTCTTCTGTAGGGTACCAGCTGCTGGGCCCAGCAAAGCTGGTGGCACTTTGTGCCTGCTGTTGCCTTCTTCTCAGTGAAGGCAGCTGATGTGTCCCAGGTGTCCACCAGCTCTCACAGATCATGTGGGACCAGTTCCTGATGTCACATTTGGTTGGATTTGCTAATACAAGATTGGTTAGAACTGGGCTGATTGTGTGGTCAAAGATCCTTGGTTTCTTTGGGAAATCGTGAACACCTCTTGGGGTTTTTTTGCAGTAGGAGCACGCAGACAGGAGTAGGCTCCAGCATGAGCTGCTCAGAAATGAATGTGATGTTGCCCTGCAGAATGGGACTTGCCCTGGTCCTGCTGGGGCTGCCTGTGCCCGAGAAGCAGACATGTTTTTCCAACATGGAAGTAACCTGATGACTGTGCAATGGGGTGTGCTGTGGCTGACCTGGAGTTAACTGGAGCTGAAAGGGGACACCTTGTTTGCCCACTGCACACGAAGCTGTAAATCAGGTGTCACCACAGCCATTAATCAAGTGTCACCGAGGACAACAGGATATTTCTTAATGTGCATTTCCCACCGGGCCACTGTGGCCTAGAGCTATTCTTAGCTTCTAGTAGTGTCCTGCTAAATTTTGAGAAGCTTTGTAATCAGCAGAATGCTAAGAAATAAATGAGGATTTTTTTTTCAAGATTATCATCACTGACCAGTATTTATTGGTCTTGATTTTAACCTCTGGTTGTTGCAGAGAAAGTAGTTTGGTTTTTTTAGGTGCTGGACTGTTCCTAGTTCCTCTGGGCATCCTCAGCTCTGCATGGGAAAGCTGTTCACTCCCACTAACCATCCCAACTTGCTGGAGATAGCTACAGACTGTCAAAAATCCCCTTTTTCCCATCCTCCCTGGAACACAGTCCAGATGTAGATGTCAGGATATGCAGGTTCCCTTTCGGGAAACTGAACACGGTCGTGCAAGCTGCCTTCCCTTTTCTACTCTTTCACAACCTCTCTGCCCTTCTCAACCTCTTATGCCCAAGAGCTGCTCATCCTACCCCCATCCTCATCTGAGACCAAGCCCAGAGGGAAAGACCTGCAGGGTGTTGCAGTGCCATTTTCTTTCCTGTACATGTTTTGAAGTGCACCACAATGGCAGACCTGAGAGCAGCAGGAGCTGGCCTCAGGGGGGAGAGGTAGTTTGGCCTGAAGGAGTTGAGTGGAATTAAACAGCAGTCGGAAAAGGGGCCACTGCCAAATCTGTGTGGCTCTGAGAGCACTGCTGAGCGCGGAGGAGCCTCTTAGCACAGCACAGAGTCTGGGGAGACTCACACTGCAAATGGGGCCAGGAAGGGGACCCACAGGTGGGACGTCTCTGCCCAGTGCCAAGAGAATGGTTGGAGATTTTTCTAAGGACGCCTGAGCTCATCCTGGATATGACACAGCCCCTCAGTGATGGGTAAGTTGCAGATCTCCTGGGACACTTGTGCACTCTAACCCCAGGATTAGCTGGCTACCAAACCACAAGCTGTGCTATTTTTTGTCTTAAATAAGACATGTTTCTTAAATGGATGAATAGGAGGCCTCTTCTGTTGCCCCAGTGTCTAACCAGGCCTCCCTGCTTTTGACTGCCCTTGTGGGGGGAGTTGAGATGCTCAACGCTTCCTCATTCCTGAGAGTTCAGTGCTTGGGCTCACCACTCCTTAGCTGCGTTCAGTTATTTAAGCAGGACAGCTTGCATATATCATGCAAAGGACAGGGGCTGTGCTGAACAGCGTGGAACCTTCAGCACTTGGTGTTTGGCTTGTCTCTGTAGATGGCATCCCAAGGCCAGGTCATTTTCTGGAGGTATGGTACTATCTGCACCTGCTTTGGGAGAGGGGGGGAAGGGAGGGAATTGCGTTTTTCAGACTCTTGGGATATATCACCCTGCTGTCAGGAGCTTTCAAGACAGCAGTTCTTTGCACCTGAACTATACTGCACTCACTAAAGGTACTTAAATACCAGTACAGCTTGTTTAATACAATTAGTAAGGCCATGCATGTATCAGACACCCATGTGCAGATCATCAGCTGTAGTCAGGATGCAGATGTGTGTCCTATAAACTGTGCATTTGCTAGAATTTGTAGCCCAGGATTGAATGCTGTGGTAGATTGGGGTAGTGATGCTTGAGGAAGGCTGTATTCCTGCCGTTGTAGGTTGGGGTTTCAATGGCTTGAGGAAGGCACCCCATTCCTTCTGCTGGTCCTCAGACAGTTGCTTATGTTTCCATCACATCAGCTTGCTGTGGGGAGAAAGAAACTGTCCTCCACAAGTTTCCTTGCAGTGTGGGGCAGGAGTAAGAGCTGGGAAGACATTCTCAAGACATTCTCAAATGCCTCTCATTTCAATGAGCCCATTTCCTTTGGAGCTATTGACCAAGTGCTGGTGAACTACAGTTGGAAAAAGAAGTCATAAAAATATCTACCTCGTATCCTCATCTCCTGATTAGTTGAAAATAACCCCCATCAGATGGATAAAACGGCAAACTTTTTCAGCCTCTAGTGAACGTGGACTGAGCTTTCATCTAAACCTCGCTGCTTGAACAGAGACAGCAACAAGCTGTGTCTTTCCATCCCAGGTGTGGACTTTCCAGGCTGGATGGAGACAGAGGTTCCAGTGGTGTGTGAGACAGTCCTGATGGCACTTATTCTGTGAAAAAGCTTTCAGCTGTTACCACTATCCATCCCATGTGAGCTGAACAGCAATGGGGAAAAGGACAAGCCACATGTGAACAGAAGAGACATGAGCTTTGTCACATGGGGAAGAACTAAATAGCAATAGTCTGCACCTTTTCACTGACAGAAATGAGGTTGCCTATAGACACAATGTCACACAGTGTAAATATGCCCTGGGCACTGTATTCCTCATGTGTCTGGAATGCATGCAATAACCAGCTCTGTTATTCTCAAGAGGCAGCCCAGCCAACCTTTGTCATGGAAATGAAATAACTGATGGGTGTGAAAAAATGCACATCTATCTCTTGCTGCTCTGAAAACCTTCCTCCCGCTCTGCCAGTGCTTCTGCCTGCCCTGCCAGGCAGCAGCAGGTTACTGGGAGAAGCAGGCTTCCTTCAGGGACATTTGCTCTTCAGGCTAATCCTGAAATGCAGAAACAGACCGGAGAGAGGGGTGAGTTTTCCAGGAAGTTTCAGAGAAGCAGTGGAAGATTTCTGCTGATTTCAGGAAAAAACCAAAACCAACCAAGGAAACAAAACCAAAACCAAATCCAAAAAATCTCCAACAAAAACAACAACAACAAAACTCCCTGAAGTGCTGAAGAAAGTTGGGTTCTGCAATCATCAGCTGCATGTTGGAATAGAAACCCTGTTGTTTTGGGTTACCGCTGCCATGCTATTTCTTTCCCACAGTGAAGTTTGATATAGGGAGGAAGGCAAGGGACCTTCAATATCTTAATCTTCCAGTTCTTTTGACCCTCTTAGCCCATTCCTGAGGGAAAGCTTAGTCCAAGTGGAGCTAGAGATCTGGAGGATTAGGACTGCTGCCTATCACAGCCAGGCTGCAAGCCTCTCCCTGTCCCCGAGCTGTGCTCAGCAGCATTCAGGCAGGGAATGAATGGATGAATTTAATGCCAAATTTGATTGCAATTTGATTCCAAGTTTGGCTGATGAGCAACAAGACTATGGAAAAGAGGGTAGGATGCACAGAGCAGCATCCCACAGGCTGTCAAATTGGTGCTGGGAACTGAGGGTGGTGTCAGGGCTCCAACTGGTGCACCCTCAACCACCTGCATCAGTCTGTTTCCATTCCTTTAAAACAGTGGAGGTACCAGGGGTGCTGACACACAGAAAATTGCTTTTTGCTGGAACTGTTTGAACTGGACTGCTGCAAAACACAGCTACCACCAGCATGTGGCCAGGATGCCAGGTTCCTCTTGTTCACTCTGCATGCCAGATCTGCTTGTTACATACAGTGCAAATCTTTGTAAGGATCTTGCAATTCCTGGATCTTGCAGTTTCTGCAGAGGAAAACTCCAGAGGAACTAATTTCTCCTTGTCCCTCGCAAGGGATGTTGAAGTGGGCAGTGGCATCTGTATACCCAAAATTGCTGTTCCCCCTGTAACAAATGAGAAGTTTTTTCGACCAGCCCTGCTGGTGCCCTGAAGCAGGGGTGGGTAGCAGCTCTCTGGGTGCAAAGCTAACAATGCTTTGCAGCCATGGGGGCAGGTGGCACCAGCACGGGACAAAAGCGTTGGGGTGGCCTGTTTGTGCTGGTTTGTGTTTGTGAGTAAGCTGAGGATGGTTTTGGCCAAAAGAGTGTAAAGGCAGAGATGGTGTTAAGGCCAGAGGGTCCTTTCAAGGACCAGAGGCAAGTGTGGTGGCACTTGAAGCATTCAGGGACTGCACAGGAGGACATCCTGGCTGCCTGTCTTCCTGCCATACCTCCCAGCATTTACTGTAACCCTCTGGCAGCATCCCTTGGCTCTGAGCAATTTCTTCCCTGCCTATCCTTGGGAAGAAGGATTGTAAGATAGACAGATAAAGATGAGTCATAACTGTTGCTGACAGCATAGTGTGGCTGCTGCTTACTTTGTGCTTCCCAGGTGTGAGAGCTGAGGCTGGTCATGGCAACACTGGCTGAGTTTATAGCAACTATCTCGCTCTGGGATCAACTCCCAGAGTGGAAATTGGTAGAGCTCCTCAAGGAGATGGATGTTATTCAGCATACGTAAGACGCCTGGCAACTTTCCCAGAACAGGAAAGCACAGGCTGTCCCATGGTGAGCCTGGCTGGGACCTTGAGTGACTCGGGGCTGAGCCCCGTGGGACATGGCAAGACTTTGCTGGGAGCTGTCACGCTGCGGGAGCCATCAAAGTCCCCATCCTGCAGGCCGCTGTGGGAGGCAGTGATGGGTCCCCAGCTGCCTGGTGCCCATGGCTGGATGATATCCATGGCATTCCTCCCTGTAGGGTCAGCTGTGACCACAGCACCAATAGGGAGTAGGGGTAGAACTGCTGTCCATCCTGGCCATAACTGAAAGCTGGTGACAACGGGGAAGAAGCCAAACGTGACCTCTCCCAGCTCTGAGGACATCTAGGCAGAGCTTGGTATGGATGTGGATGTGTATATGGATTTGTATGAACCCTTATCTGGACCTACCACATATTTTGGTGAAATAGAGTTCTGATCCCTTCTGAGCATGTGCAAACAGGGCTTCCTCAGACAACTTCCCACTGGCTTTAAGGATGAGGAGACAGTGGGAGGGCAAACAAGTCTGCAACATCTCCCTTCTCTCTATTCCCTCTTTCAACCCACCTTCCCTTTCTCCCTTCCCTGCTGTTCCCTGCAGGAGAGGCTTGTTCACGTGGTACAATTCCCTAGAGTTCTGTATCAGCCCTGTGATCATGGCATCTGTGGAAATTGAGCAAGTCACCGATGCAGGCACACATCAGTGGTGGGAGGAGTCCATGGCTGTAGGGACACCGATGGACTCTCCTGCAGGAGGCTGCCCAGTGTGGTGGGAAAGTGTGCTGCAAACCAGCAAATGCTGCTGAAGCAGAGCAGCTGGTTTGTGTGGACAGGAGGGCCACGACCTCTCACAGCAAATGCTGCTGAAGCAGAGCAGTTGATTTTGCGTGGGCAGAAGGGCTATGACCTCTCACAGCCTGCAGCTCTCTGGGCTTCTCCTCTGTGAGGAGTCTCTGTGAGACTGCTGGGCATGAGCACCAGCTGCTTGCTCCAGGATGTACCTGTGGGTTTTGTGGAGAGCTGCTTCAGAGCTTGCTCTGGTTGGGAGCTGAGTTTACTGTCACAACCCCTCAGTCCACAGGAAAATGTGCCTGTGACCACACGAGAACTCCACTGGTCGTGGTGGGAGGCCGTACCTAACCACGCTTCTGGGTCTGTCCAAGCTGGGCTGTGACAGAGAGGTTGTGCTTGGCAAGGCTGGAGTTGTGCTGACCCATGATGTGCTGCCTTTCTTCTCCTCTGGCATGGCTGCTCCCCCTGTGTGGCTTGGCAAGTGGTCCTCTCCTCCTCAGTCTCTCATTCAGCAGCCCATTACCGATCTCCACATGAAGCATCCCAAATCCAACCAGCTACAAAAATGGCCCTGTTTCCAGACCCATCCCGCACATTCCCTGCCTTGTACCTGGTGTCTCCTGGGGTCAGGGGCTGCTCTGCTCTGCTCACTCCCTGTGAGCACCAGCAGGGACTGCCTGACTTGCTTATGCACCAGGGAATGCAGAGAGGAGCATCCTCCGCTGGGGCCAGCTGCCTGCTCTCAAAGGCAAAGCCTGGGTCTCCTGCCACATGGTCCCCCACTGCTGATGGCAAGGGCTGCTCACCTGAATGTTTGTCACTATTGTGGTCGTGTGCTTCACCCATCCGCCGTATTCTGGGTCTGTGGCTCACCTGCCTCCATCTCCTTCCTGCAGATGACGCAGCAGATGGACAATACAGGCATGGGGTGTGGAGGAGGTGGGCTGTGTAGTAATGCTGTCCGTTCCTTTTTCCCCAACAGCATGACCACAGTCATTATCATCCTGGCTGCAGTGATTGCCCTGATCATTGGTTTTGGTGTCTCAGGTATGTGACTGCTCAGATTTCTTGCTCTTACTGGTGGGGTGATGCATTTCTACCCTGCCCCTGCCTCCGTGTGTCCATCCTGCACACAGGCTGAGGTGTGATCACGTGTGGAAGTGCTACCTACCACCCTTTAACAAAGGGAACCTTCTCCAGTTCCCTCAGAGGCAACAAAAATGTGTTGCTTCGGTGTTGGCCAAAATGTAGCCTCCTTGGAATGTGCTGGGTGAGGATGGGTAGGGAAGGGCTACATGGGAAAGAGGACCTGGCTCTGGGAATTCTCGCAACTTAGGATTTGAAATGCTGACTTTTCTTAAATGAAAGAAAAATGTTTGGATTTCAGTAACAGGGCAAGAGCTGCTGTTTCTCTGCCAGCATTGTGCCTTGCAATTCCATTTATATTGCATAAAGGGAGGGAGGTCCTGACTAAGAAAAGACACAAAAATCATGCTCTTCTGGTAGCTGCAAAGATAAAAATCCCGGATACGTATAAGTAAACAAGAAAATACCACATTAATTCTTCTCAAACAAGTGAGAAGAGCTACTTTTTGAAGCACTCTTTTGGTAAAGAAATACTCCTGTGCTTTATCTTGGTATACAACCCACGGGAGCTGACCTCTCCTAGCAGCACTGGTAGCTGCCATTGGTGGCCTTGCCATGTGCCAGTGCCTGTTCAGCCTCAGGCTTGGCCCATGACAGCCACAGGGCAGTCTGGCCTTTCTCCAGGCTCGCTGCCTCACCTTTCTCCAGCCTCCTTGCTCTCTCCTTGCAGGAAAACACTCCATCAGTGTGACAGCGCTGACGTCTCCAGGGAACATTGGCCAGCGCAGCATCCTGGGCTGCACTTTCAAGCCCGACATCCAGATGGACAGCATAGCAATCCAATGGGCCAAGGAAGGGGTAGCTGGGCTGGTTCACGAGTTTAAAGGTGGAAAGGACTGCCTGCAAGAGCAAGATCCATTGTTTCAGGGCCGCACAGCTGTGTTTGCGGACCAGGTGATCGGCGGGAATGCTTCCCTGGAGCTGAGGGATGTGCAGCTCTCCGATGCTGGCACCTACCAGTGCTCCGTCACCACGGCCAGAGGGAGCGGGGCAGCGGTGCTGCGGTACAGGACAGGAGGTGAGGGCTACAAGGAACAAAATCCTGCTGCAAAACACGTGCTAGTGCAGCTTGGTTGAACCTACCTGTGCTTATGATGGTGCTGCACCCCTGAGCAGGGTATTTTTCTGGCTTTTACAGGGATATTTATGGCCTTACCCACTCTTTTGACACTGTTGTTCCAGAAAAGGTTATAGTTTTGACAACGTGGTAGCTTTTTCTCTCTAGAATTAGGATATATCTCCAGCCAGAAGTGCTGCATAGTAAAAATCGTAGTGTATTTAATATATTTTTCTCAGTTTTTCCAAAGTATTCAGTTTTTAAAAATTAACTATCAAGGCAACAAGCCTCTGATATCATAGTTATCTGAAATACTACATATTTACAAGAGTCAGTCCTCCAGGGGAGATCTGGAAATGACCAGACTTTCAGCCTCTTCCAGTGAGATGAATTTGGATGCAATAACAAGTCACCTCCCAAGGGGTCACCTCATGTTGAGACTGATGGATGAACCACTTGAGGGTCTCCTCCAGACTGCAGTCTTTGCACCCCGCCTCTCGTCCTTGTGGCCAGAATTGCTGCCCTACAGCTCAAATTGGGCGAGGAAAAGCCCTCAGACCTCTCCAAGTGAAAAAGGGTTTTGGCTCAAGCCTGAGGGTTGCAAATGTTCCACGGGGACTTGGTCCTCTACCCCTCCTTGAAACCTTGTGGATCTGCCTGCTTTTGTGTAGCTTGATTGGATGTTTAAAGTAATCCACACAGAAAAGGCATTAGAAAGAACATGTGAAATGCTGTAACGGGTTTTATTTCTAACGTAGCTGTAATAACTGTTCTGTGTGGAAACACAGACACGTTCCCTTTAGCTGATTTTCTTTAGCTCTCCCTTTTACCAGTTCACCTCCAGGTTCTACCACCCAAAGCCAAAGCCGATGAATACGAAAGGTAAGTGTCCTGTGCTTTGGCTGTGTACAGCTCTCCTTATTCCACATCTGCACAGGGGATTGCTCAGGAGAGGAAATGGCCTCAAGTTGCACCAGGGGAAGTTTGTATTTAATATTAAGAAAAGTTTGTTCATGGAAAGGGTTATCAAGCCCTGGGACAGGCTGCCCAGGGAAGTGGTGGAGTTACCTACTATCCCTAGAGATTTAAAATGTGTGCATTTATGGTTATGGTATAGTGGTGGACTTAGTGCTGGGTTAACAGTTGGACTTGATCTTAAAGGTCTCTTCCAACCTTAACGATTCTGCAGTTCTGTGAAGCTGTAGGTGTTGGTCAGGTCCACTTTCTCAGGGAGTGGAGAGGGTGGATCATCTTTGCCCCATTATTAAGAATAACTAAAAGACACTAAAGCTGTGCCAGGACCTCAGCAGATCCTGTCAAGCCAGACTGCCATGTCTTAGAGTCCTTAGATCCCCTGTAGTCATCCTCCCATGGCCCAGCCTGTACAGAGCTCTGTCTGAGCCTGTTTTTGGCTTGGCTACAGGCAGTGCTGTGATGCTAAACAGCAAGAAGCCTAGAAATACCTGGGACTGGCAGGAGCAGTTGAGTATTTCATGCCCAGTTCCTATCACTTGCCTTGTTTTGACTCTCTTCCTGTTTTCCCTCCCAAAGCCTTCAGCATCCCCATGGTGCAGGTGGAGAGCAGCAGCCGTGGGGACACGCTGCAGTGCACAGCCCCGCGCTGGTTCCCTCGCCCTGCCGTGCGCTGGACGGCCTGCGGTGACACCGGGGAACATCTGCCCCACGCTGCCAGCACCAGCTATGAGCTGAACCCTGAAAACATCACTGTGAGGGTGGTTTCCCTCCTGCACAACGTCACTGCTAATGCCACCTACACCTGCGTGATTGAAAACAGCATTGCCAAGGCTATGGGCAACATCAGAGTGACAGGTAGGGTTCAACACCACCCAGAGACCACAGGCACGGGGGAGAGGAGTTTAAACAGTGTTCCTGGTTCACCAGGGGGTTCCTGCAGCACCTATGTCAGTCAAGGAAGGGACTGAAAGCATGGCTAATCCAACCACTTCTCCCTCTGTCCCTGGGATGGATGAAAGGGTCTGTGTTTGGTTCTGCTACTTCATATGCTTCCCATGGTATTGATTGTCACCTTGGCATGGGGACAGAACTGTCAGGGGACCAGAAGGAGGGACACACTTCAAAGGAGTGTGTATTACTTTGGAATGTTAACCAAAACCAAACCAACCAACCAAACCCCACATCTTTTTACACATTCTTTAGCAGTTCAGCTTAGATCCTATTTGAGTACCAAACCAGCAGGCCCCTTTAGCTGTTATTAGTGACAATACCTCTGACTCTAGCCCAATCCCTTTATTTAAAAGGCCGTTTTACTCACAGAAAATCAAACTTTCCAAAGGTCCTGAGTATCTTCTGCTGTTCTACATGAGAGGGGTCATAATGCTTCTACATCTTCATCTAATGCTTCATTCTTTATCTACAATGAAGCCAGGGCTTCATTGCTATTGGTCTCCAGTACAAGAGGCAGGGTCTATCTTCATCCATATTCAGAAAAATGGAAAGGAATAAATACACACACACTTTATTTACGTTCCCTGCTGTGTTCCTGTTCTGGTAGCCTCTCACTATTCTTCTGCTACAGATTTCAGCATTACAAAGGTGACCAACTTGCAGCTGGTGAACCTGAATGCAGAGTCAGTTTCACTCTCCTTTCCAGCCTGTCACTGGATGCTTCTGCTTCCCTTGTACCTGCTGTCAATATAAAGCCTCCATAAAGCAATTGGAAACTCTACTGGACCTGGAGGTAAGCTTGAAAAGAGAAACTCATAAGCATGTATGTTAAATATACATAGACCCTCTTGCTGAGTTTGGCTACAGCAGCAGACCTATCTCAAGCTTGCCAGAATGAGAGAATGTGTCTTTCCCCTCTGCCCATCCTTTCCCCATCCCTACCTTTAGGTGGGACACATGGCTTGTCCCTCCCACAGGCTCCCTGATGGCTTCTCCCATCACTTTCTGCGACCTTAGAGATCCTTCTCTTGCACCATCAACTGTCAGCTCTTACTTACCCCCTAGTTCTCTTTCCTGTGCACCCTCTGGACCTGGGCTACGGTTTATAGCTGCAAGGCAGCACGGGCTTTTTCCTCTCCCTGCTCACGAGACCAGCTGCAGTACAAGCCTTGCTTGCTCCCACTGTATTCAGACAACTCCACAGTACAGTGCAGTGTCTCCAGTAAATACTACAGACACCTTGAATATGGCTAGAGGGAGCTGCCAGCCTGAGCAATCCCCTGCAGACCTGGAATAAGGAGGGCTGTACACAGCCAAAGCACAGGACACTTGCCTTTAGCATTCATCAGCCTTGGCTTTGGGTGGTAGGACCTGGAGGTGAACTGGTGAAAGGGAGAGCTAAAGAAAATCAGCTAAAGGGAACATCTCTGTCTTTCCACACAGAACAGTTTTTACAGGTACATTGATGGCAGGACTCACTTCAGGCTTTCCTCCCTCTGGGGCTGAGAACTTTAGGAGTTCCTGCCAGTTCCAGAGCACACAGTAGCACAAACATGAAATTAGATGATTTCTCTTGTGTTATTATTTCTTACCCACACCAACAAAGGATATTTTGTTTGGCTTCACAAGGAATGCGATAAGAATTGCATAAAGGAAAAGTTCTGATTGCAGGGAGAAGTTAAGTTCCCACTAACACAGTGACCAGAACTCTGATCATGGGCAGAAGTTCAGACACAAACAGGAAAAGGGTTTCCCGCAATACAGCTGAGAACTGCTCCTTCAGAGTACTAAAAGCAAGCGAATCTTAAATCCCCCCAAACAGATTTGATTCACCCATCTCTTGGCTTGTGATTCTCTGACTGTACTAACAAAATTGTAAATAAGAGAGCCAGTTAATCTCCTCCATCTTCTTGGAATGCTAAAATCAAACTCCCCTTCTGAAAAATATGTGAATGGCAGAACAGCAATGGGTTAGAAAACTGCCAACAGGCTTGGAATATCCTGGCAAAGGCAGACCACATCTAAAGTCCTGTATGAGGAGTGATGATTGCATTTGTAATGTGAAATAAAAGAGGAACAGATAAGTAGACAGCAGACAGAAAACTAACATACAGAATGAGGAGGAAAAGGAGATTAGTAAGATACTACTGGAAAGTTCAAATTCAGAAGCAAAGTTATTAAATCCAGATATAACTATAGAGCCAAATTTTGGTTTTTTTAAAGTAACTGTTATCTGGCACTTCCTATCTATTTTTGTAGCACTGCCTGTTAGTCATATCTCAGGACTACTTTCAGTTGCACTTTTTAATCAGATTTGATCTCTTTGTCTTATCACTTACAGTCAACATTTTCCTCAGGCTGAGATAATTTATTTTGGGGTTTGGTTTTTTTTTTTTCTTTCTGGAGGGTGGAGAGTAAGCTTTAGTAAAATCTTTACTAAATCTTTACTGTTTTGCAGAAAGCACCTACAGAAAATAAGGTTGTCACAGCAAAACTTGCAGAGACCTCTGCTTTAAGCTATTTTGGCAACCTTTTAGGATGGAGTCTCAGAACTTTATTGAATGGTGGCACCTGTCAGGTCTTGTGCCACTCACACTTTGGTCTCAGAAGTGGACAGCAGGCCTTGAGAGGGAAGATACTTCACCCCTCAATAAACCCAATACCTGTATCACAGCTCAGTGCGTGCCTCTTCTTATCAGCCCCTAATGTTCAGGTGGCTGTTCATAAACTGCAAAACAATGCCCAAATAATCTTGTCATTTAGTATCATGATCTCCAAACAGCAACTTGTTCACTTTCCTTCTTGAAGGAGATGCTTTAAAAGTGTAATTTTAATAATTTCAATTAGGTTAAGAAGACCATATCCTGTGGGAACTGTATAGTTTTGTTAGTGGTCACCATATACCAAGCAATGGTCACCTCAATACTAAAATAGAAACTAAAACAGATACGGTGTTCTTTAAGTAATATTTTAATAGCTTTATTTAGTAGATACTACCACACAAAATGCACACATTGTGTGCCCTAGGCCCAAGGCAATAGCTGTCACATAGAAAGCACTGAGCATCTCTCTTCCAAAATGTAGCCCAGTATCACTGGTCGACAATGGCCCAGAGTGACCATTCAGGAATTCCACAAGTCACAGCAGCTGCTTGTCCGCACGCTTCACCCTGTGCTCACAGGCTCGTGCTCCCACTGGAAAGGAGATTTAAAACGCTCCTGCTCCCAGTAGGTATTTCCATAATTCCTCTCTCACTGGGAGAGATATTAAGCAGTGGCTCCCACTCAGCAGGAACTGGATGTCCTCCTCATCCTCTGGCTGTTCAGGTAGTGTAAGGCATCTTGTCCCACTTCCTCCACCTTCAGGCACAGCAGGCTTGGACGAGGCTCCACTTGTGACACGAACTCCACTTCACCACAGCGAAAATTCCGCAGCTGCAGGGGAGCTGCAGGGGAAAGATACAACGGGTAACAAGTCAGTACAGGGCTCTGGCTCTGCTCTAGCACACAGCTGCAGAAGTTGCTGGAAGAGAGAAGGCCTTGCAGCAGCTGCTTGGCATCTGCTAAACCTCAAAGTACAGCACGATGAATGATTCCAGGATGTAGGCAGATGAATGCATTTTGCCAGCATCCCTCCAACTTGGAGGAAACAGATATTCTACACTGTGAAATGCTGTGAACTATATGCTGCTCACAGAGCTGATGCACTGAGTTTTGTATCCTCTATCAGTATCAGCAACCTGCCTTTATGGACAGCGTACATGACAGTCAGAAACAGTCTCCACTGCAGAGAATCCTCTGGTGGGCTTAGCAAATAAACCCCTGCAGCACCTGGACTCAAATTTAAGCACTAGGTACTTGTGCAAAGAGTGTGAAGAACTGGTGTGAAGAATGTCCCCTTAACACAGCAACTGCACAGTTGTGGCAGCAGGAGCTCGGACCTCAGCACTCATGAATTCAAAACACTTCAGTGCTGATTTGCAAGTGAGGATTTCCAGGCCTAGTATTGACCCTATGTACTGTCCTGTCTAAAGTAAAAACCTACTCGATTTGAGAGGTCTGCACAATAACTGTGGCTGATCAGATTCCTGTCCTGGACAAGGACTAGGAATCTTTCTCAAAAACAGTTTTATGTTTCTGTGTAAAGTAGAAAAATTCATGTATGTTGTTTTTAGTCACTTCCATAATATTATTTCTCTATTTTCGTAACCATGGATCTACTAAGACACAACTTAGTTCTGCACTACAGAATTCAAAATTCCAGGAAAATCCTTCAAAGATCTTGCTTTGTGGGCAGTGAAGGCAGCTCTCCTTCCCCAGCCTGGTGAGATGCCTCCTCCCTTCCTTCCCACACTAAGTATTAGGAAAGGCAGCAGTACTTGCTTACCAGGCTGCAGGATCTTGGAGGGCTTCCTGTCTAGACTGAAATCCAACAGGATAGGGCGACATATGAGAGGACTCCTGCACAGACTCCTTAGGTAGCAAGCAACAAGATCCTCGGGTTCCTCTAGACACTGAGGAAGGAAAGAGTGTGTTGCCAGGGAGTGTTCAGAGGGAGGCAGGGAAGCTCTGGAACACCCAGAGCAAAGGGAAATCCTGTCCAGCCAAGACTTGAGCCCACCACACTGCAATTGCTGCTGGAATAACCCACTCACCCCTGTGCCAGGAGCTTCTCCGTGCTGAATGCACACACTGCCCCTGCTCTGCACACAGTTCTGCACAGATTCCCACTCGAGAAGGCTCAGGCCCAGCACTGCTGCCACATGTTCATTCCTGCACAGCACCACAGCTTCACCTGTTCCGTCCTCCACCAGCACCCTGTGCAGAGAGCAGGCAGGCTGGGATCAGAGGGAGGGCAGGACAGTGCCTGGCTCCCTAACAACGGTCACACTCCAAATAACAGATCTCAGGAGAGTTTGTTCACATCTCAGAAGATGTGATAACTCCATCTTTGCTGTTCTGTCCACATCCCATCCTTGATATGATTTTCCCCCTCTTGTTTGTGGTGTAATTTGTTCCCTCCTCCCCATCTCCTCCCACACCCAATCCCTACAGCACTTACCGTGCACTGGCTTGCCTCACTCCTGTTTGTGATGGACATGGAGGATTGTGTCGGGTGCATCTCCCCTGAAGGAAGAATAAAACTACAGCTATGTATGGGTGGTGTGAGAAGGGGAAGGACCACTCCTTATTTTAACCCTTCCCTAATTAAGTATGCAAAGGTGTAAAGAATTTCACTGCATTTCCAATGAGTGTCCTGGAAAAAGTTTATATGGGGAGAAAAATCACCTGCTGCAAGGTGCTGATCCCCAATAGCAGTGAACAGGGGAAGAGCAGAGCATTAACAGAGTAGGATTTTCCTCTTCAATGTCCTCACTTCACCCCAAGTCCTACCTGCCAGTCTGCCTTGCATAAGATACGTACTTCTAATCAGTTATCATTTTGGTCCCTTTCTAATATGCAAGTCCTTCTCAGAGACTGGAAAAGAGGGTCTGCAATTGAGATAGGAACTCTCATTTCTTTTACATGGTAGCAAAGGATGTGTGAGGGTAAAAAATCTGCAAGACCTCTCACAAATTATCTTTGTGGAAGTTTGAATACCTCTTTGAAGATGCAGCTGCAAAGTGAGCAAACCCATTGCAGGCACACAGTCAGTACACACGACAAGTGGCACAAAATCCGGGCCTGGGGCAGGTTTTGCAGCTGAGATGTCAAGCTGGATAGAAACACGAGTGAAGGGGATGAGGCTTCTCCTGCAGGACTAGAAGAAATAGGAATTTGAGAAGCTTGGAACATAGAAGCCTTTCTTGGGACACTGTAAGATGAGAACAGACCCAAAACTTACCTAGAAGGAAAAGGTAGGTGAGAAGCTGGCAGAGATATGATGCTCACACAGCTGGAGGCAATGAATGTGCAATAAACATTATGGAATCTGCAATATGAAAGAGCAGACATCAGAAAGAGCTCACAGAAACCAAACACTCAGTTTTCTTGGGATGACTGGGCTGAACTTCATTTGTAACATGGTAGGAAAATAATTTATGGTAAGGGATTGGGAGACATGAAGTGTGGACACGGGATGAGGAAGTCCACATGGGAGGTCAGATGAAGAGATGGTTTCAAAGACAGCAAGAGAGATCACAGACAGGATCAGGGCTCTAAAAACCGGAGGACCTTGAGATCTTGCGTTCCAGGTTCTGGAAGAGGATCTTGGCTCCAGGTAGCAAACCCCAGAGATGCTGCAGGTAGGTGGCAGTAATGTAAATGTCCATCACAACAGGGGAGCCTGGAGCAGCTGAGACACTGAGCTTCACGCTGTGATCCCTGGACAGCAGAGTCCCTGAGGAGGCACAGAACCACAACCCATGAGCTCACTCACACAGACAGCATGGCCTGTGACTGAGCTGGGCCTGCTAGAGGGGTCCTCCCATCACAGTGTCCCACCTCCCAAATTTTCTGGGTACTGCATTCCCATTCCCATCTCCACACATGCAGTGCGCAGTTTCCTAGCCCTCTGACATGCAACAGGATGCAACAACCTGGCATACTTCCACTATTCCCAGACACAGCAGCACAGTTAGCCAAGTCCACTGGCTCTCTGAAACAGAAAGAAGCAAGAACCAATCTGTTGCTTCTCGACAGGCTGCCACAATCTTACCTTTCTGCTTTGGAAGGCCTGCAATCACAGGTGGCTTCTCATTCTTGGGAGAGGCACACAAGGTCCTCTCCATGATCTCACCACAGAAAGAAACGAGGGAACCTGTGAAACTGAGAGCAGACCAGGATTTTTGTCCTGCCTTAAGAGAAGGGGAGTGGAAGAAGGCCTGACTTCAAGATTGCCACAAAGTAGACCACTGTTGGTTAAGACCAGTTTCTGGGGAACCTGCTCTTGAGCACCTGAGCTACTGGACTGAGGGCAGCTTGCTGCAGCCTACCTCTCCCAGGGCCAAGAGACCCCTTTACCTTGCTTTCTGCTGCTTCAGGCTCAGCAGTGAAGAAGAAGGGTGAGACATTACAGCCTTCCTATCTGCTAAACTCCTAATTGTTTTTCTGAATTAGAGGAAGAAGCCAAGCAAAGAAAACACAGTTTATCATAACGCACTAGTGAAAATTCCAGTATACATGCATATCACTCCAGATTAAACATGCTTTGAACAGAAAAGCTTCTAACCTTAGTATTTGTTTGAGCAAAGTACGCTAAAGCAATCTAAAAATAACAAAAAAATCATACATTCAGTCTCATTTTCCCTGCTGTGCTTGTTTCCACTTCTGACAGGAATTTGGCAGACACCTTTGGGACCTAGTCCACACCAGCAGTAGCTGAACCATCTTCTAGACACCATTTTGCAGTCTTGTCACCTACAATCCCTTTAGCTTTGATAACCAGGATGGGAGAAGTCTGGACTACTTGCACACAGGTAGATTTCCAAACCATATTCCTAGGGTGGGTATTTCATTGCAGTTTAATATAGCACTGCTCCCAATAAAAATTAACACAGAGCCATTCCCTAAGACACAGTCACTTGTAATTTGGGGCAGACCAACATACCTGCTGCTAAGCACTTCTGGAATGGAGGAAGTCCTCTGGTCCATGCCTGTCAGCACTGACATGGCTCTCAGCTAGAAGTGAGGGAGACACAGCCTCAGATGGGTTGCAGTTTACAGGCATCCCCAGCCAGAGCAGAAAAGACAAGCTCTGCATGCTCAAAGCTAGGCCAAGCAACTCATGCTTCCTTCTCCAGATGAATTCTAAAGCAGGAAAATGTGAAGCCCAGCAGCAGTCTCTGATGGAACTTAGAGCAGAAAAGTCTCATCATCAAGATACTCTGTATTGATAATTTTCTAGCTAGTTCTGGAGAGATCTACACGTAGCCTGTGAAAGCCCCAAGCAATAAGGCACTGCATACCTGGTGCTCAGGCAGACAGGAGATCCAGGTCTCATGCTGTAAGTGCCAGCTATCTTGGACAGGCAGGCACAGGGGGCAGGATGGCCTGCTCAGGAATGTTGCTGGCACAGGTGGAAAACGGAGCTTGTCAAACACTTCCAAGTCCTGAGAGAAGAGTGATAAGGCAAGAGAGAAGACTATTAGAAGGAAGGAGATTAAAGTTATACAGGGAAAAAGTGAAGAACAATGGTTTACAGAACAAAAAAAAAATTCCACTGAACTCAGACCTCTGAGAATTTTAATCAAACACAGAACGTAAGCAGTTTCTTGGCAAGACAGAAGGAAATTCCAAGCCTCGAAAACAGCTTAGTCACCCTCTGACTCCTTGACTCCCACATGCAGTTCAGCAAAAGTCTCCAGGAGAGAGCAGCATGACAACTTCTCTCTTACCGAGCAGTAGGGCACAATGAAGCGATACAGTCCATCCACGTGCAGGAATGGAAACCATCGCAGAGACTTTCCCATAAAGAGTAGCAGTGCCTGGTGGGGGAAGGGAGGAGAGAGAGAGAAGGTGATGAGAACTGCTAGGTATGGAATGAAAAATACAGCAAAAAGAAAGGAAGCCCCACCCAGAGGATGTCTTGATTGAGAAGCAAAGTTATCACCACCAAGAGCAAGAGAAGGCAGAGGCATTTACAGGAAGGTGACAGGGAGGAGATGGAACTTCCTCTGGGTGTAAGAAGGAATTTGCCTGCACAAACACACAACTGTACCCAACACAAAAAGCACTTTCCCAGTGATACTAAATTACCACACAGGCTCACTGAGGAGCCAGCTCCCAGACTTATCAAACTACACCCCAAAACTGCCTCACTTCTTGCTGTGTCATGCCCTCTTCTCCATTACAGCCAGTCTCCTCCAGCTCTGGTAGATTCCCAGTTTCTCTGGGGTGGTTCCAAAGCCATGGTCTGCCCAGCCACAGCACTGTGGCTTGGAAACTGCGCTGCAGCTCCTTTAGCTGTGCTTCTTTATCTTCTTCTCCGGGCGGTTGGTAATTGCGCAACATGAGGCTCTCTTTCTGGGTAACCAAGAACAGGTGAGATACACAGCTCGTTGTTCTGGTGCTGCTCTGGCCCCCCTGACAGTTCTCATCTCTGCCAGTATCTGCCTTGGGATCCTCCAATTTCAGCATTTTTGCCTCTGGGGTTTCCAGCCCGTATGTTGTGCTGCCATCTTTCTTCTTCCTCAAAGAGGAGCTGTTTCCACTCCTAAGGCCTTTCTGGATTTGCCCTTTAGCAGCGTGGAGAACCTGAACATCCTCAAAGTAGAACTGCACATAGACACTGAAATGACAAATGGTAACAGTGAAACTCCCTGTTCCTGACATGTGGCTGTCCAAAACAACTGTTTATCTGGGAAAAGCACTTCTGCTGAGTGCCCCACAGGTAAAGAGTGGGAAAGAGTGAAGAGGAGGGCAGCTCCCAGGCTGCATGTATTCTGAACCAAAGGGAGATGGAGGGTTTGTTGCTGAGAAAGAGCTCATTTTATGCAAATAGCAAAGAACAGCTGCTTTGGCACTGAAATGCTATGTTGGTAAGAAGCCTTACCATAATCCAAAAATACTCATGGAACTGGAAAGTGATGATTTAACCTGCACACTAAATAAAGGGACTCACCTAGTTTTTTTCTCTCTCACATGCTTCAGATTTTCCAGGTGTTCCCAGGAGGGAAAATCAGTCTTAAGGAATCTCTCCACTACAAGCTGGTAGTTTTCCACCTGCAAGAGTGATCCTGCAAACACATCAGAGAAAAGAACTGAGCTAAATAAAAAGAGAACATAAAACCAGTAAGGTCAATATCCTCATTTTAAAGTCACGAGGTCAGGCAGTGACAGTTCAGCATCTCCACACCACATCTCTTCTTCCTTGTTTTGAAGCTGGAAGGCAGAAGAGCAAAAGCTCAGCACTCAAATACAGTTTAGTGGGACATACCTATGAGAGCTGTCTGGGTAAAGGGGCTACCATCCTTACGGGAGA
This sequence comes from Lycocorax pyrrhopterus obiensis, assembly GCA_014706295.1. NCBI lineage: Eukaryota > Metazoa > Chordata > Aves > Passeriformes > Paradisaeidae > Lycocorax > Lycocorax pyrrhopterus. Next base: position 92,110,172 of record JACSVZ010000001.1, read on the forward strand.
TCACACAGGGAAGTGTGCTGCTCTTGTCCTGCAGCTGGAGGGAACTGCTCCTGGAGGAGACCCTCAGCACACCCAGAAGTATCTACAACAGAAAGGAAGCTGCAGAGAGCATCAAACAATTCCTATCTTTGAAAGCCATAAATCAAAGTGTGTGTAGCAGCAGCTCAAATTCAGTCTGTTTTCAACACATCACAGTGAGAAAAGCAGTGTCATTCCCTAACAGCAGGAAGAGGCATGCACTGTACAGGGTGCTGGAAGGCATGGTGAGAACCAGGAGCTCTCAAGGCACAGACAGGAACGGGAACAAGGCACTGACCAGTGGGGGCTGGAAACTTCCTGCTGAGAGTGTGCAGTAGGACCAGGCCAGTCTGCGATTCAGCTCCTGGGTGCCCATATGCTGTGCCTCCAAGGGGGAAAGCAACTGTGATGGACTGAAGCCTTCCCAGCTCCTCTGTTCTGCCACACGGCAAACTGTAGACAGAGATGGGGCCTGGCATGGAGGATTCAGAGTCAAATACTATGAACAAAAGAGAGAAAGAACAAATCAGCTGAGTTTCTTCCCATCAGACAAACAGGAAACAGCTCACAGAACATTTACTCACTTTCTGCAGGGGACACTGGTGTATTTTTGCTAGAATTTCATTATAAATATCTCTTGCTTCCTCTCTGTCTGGCACCATAGCTTGCAGAAGGGGGACAAGGAACTTTTCAGCAGCTCCAGGGTTTCGGTGTGTCGAGCTAAGCAGTTGACGGTGCCCAAAGAAACAAGAAAACCTGAAAAAAAGTTATGACCATTAAAAGCACAAGCAGTCCATGCATTTTAGTGAGTCTTGCACCTAAGTCAGGGACTCTTTCTGCGTGTTATTAGTGAATATGCTGTGTAGGACAAGAACTAAAGAGAACACAAAAACCATGAAGTGATTAAAAATAGAACATTTAAGGCCAATGCAGATTTATGTTGGGCAGACACGGAACAGGAAAATTCACAGAAATGGATAGACTGGCAAAATCTCAAAACTCAAATGGCCAGAAAAACAAACTACATGAAGATAATTTCCCTCTAAGTCACACAAATGGATCTCCATGCATTTTGGCTAGGCTTGATATGATTACACATTAGGTACACTTGGCTTTCTTTCACAGGATGCAAAAAAATCACAAGGAAGAAACAACCACAGACTACTCTTCCTCTTATTCCAATATTTTCCTCATGTAGAATTAATTTCAGAAGTTTAGCTTACTGCTTTTGAATGTCTGGGAGTGATCACACTGCCAGCCAAAATACGACTTAGTAACAGAAAGTGAATTCAAATGAAAAAAGATAGCAACTAACTCACTGGAATAATTTTTAAGCAGTAGCAGGACTTAGCAATCACATTTAAAGAAAGTGAAAAAGATAATAAAACCTGAAACTTATAGCTAGCATAACTCCCAGGGCAAAACTGAAGCTGTTTTATTGGAAAGCATAGTCAAAATTCCACAGTGCCAGTATAGCACAGGAACACTGAGCATTCTATAAACTGCTACTTGACTGAGACTAAAATGTATGTATTTTAAAGTCCAAGGCAGCAGTTACAGTGATCAACCATAACTGCTCCAGAACAAACACAAATATTTTCACTAACAGAAGCCAAAAGTAAACCCAGAAACTGGCCCACAGCTGTCCTGCAAACAGAGTGCAGCGTCAGGGAGAGCAGGAAGCCATCTGGAAGACTCGGAGGTAAGCATGGGTGGGAAAATCTGCCAAGACAGAGACTCTCAAACAAATGATCACACTCCTGGCAACACTCAGAATATCTCAAAGTGATATGCTGAGCAGCTGCTGCTGCTTCTGTGCACAGTCAGGACACAAGAGCCTTTCCATCAGTTGTGATCTAGTTGTAGCACCAGTTTCCAGCTTCGGCCTCAGTGCCCACACTGATCTGTCAAGCAAACCACATTGGCAGGCAGACATCCCTGTGGTGCTTCTGTATTTCAGGACAAAACAGTCCAGACAGGATTACGTGAGCACAATGCTCTGAAGTGCTGCAGCTTCCCAAGAGTTCTACCTCACCTGCACTTGAAAAATGCACATGATTTTCTCGTAAGAGCAATTGCAAGGTAACGAGCAACTGGACACGATGTGAAGTCTGGCTGAATGGCTTACTTAGGCCAATAAACCAGAAGCAATTGCTGCTTATAGTACCCAAGCACAGTAATTTTGTGATCCCTTGGTCTAGAAGACACCCAGGTAACCTACAAAGCACATTTAGGCATAGCCTGACTTCAGAAGAATTGTCCTCACCTCTCCTCAAACATCTCCAGGAGGCTCACCAGCCAGAGGTACAGTGGCATTCCAAGATTGAAGCGGAAGAGCAGCCGTAAGCAGAGATTTCCTGAAGAGGCCAGTGGCTGGTAGGGGGTGCTGAGCCTTGAAAAACTCTTCAGCACAACCATGCTGCTGAGACAAGCACCAAGGACAGTGAAAGGGAAGGACACCAAAGGCTTCTGCAGGAGGTGGACGTCGATGAGCTGGGATACACAGACATCCAGTGTAAGAGAAGAGATAGCCAGTCTGCCACTACTCCCCAAAACTGTCACCCCACCTTAAATCCTTTCTCACTCTACTGGATTGTCTATAATCAGGCCTGAGGCACCAAGCACAATTTAGGCAAGAATCAGATAACAATCATATCAACTCTCATGACTAAGCCTAGGCAGTAATATCTCCAGTTTTTTTCCAGATACTTTCTGAAATAATGCCAATGTTCCTGTAGCCTTCTGTTGACCCACACACTCACGAGCTATCCCCAGGACCTGAGCCTTTTCCACTGAATACTTCATGACTTGCAAGTCTCAGCTTACCTCCACACATGCTCCCGGTCGGAGTCCCTGTGCAAAGTTCAGCAGTGGCTGGTAAGCAAGGCACAAGCAGACTTGGTTATCCAGCAAAAAGAGACCAGCTTGGACATTGAGTATTTTGGTGACAAAGCCCTAAACAGAAAGCAAACAGAAAGTAACAGGAGTGTAGAGAGTCCCAAAAATATAAGAGACTCACAAGCCTGAGCAGTAAGAAAATAAACTCATGATGAAAATAATGCTTCTTGCCAGCCAGGAGCTGAAACCCCAGTGCATGAGTGGGTGAAGGCTCAGTTTATGAATCCTTACCACATAGGAGATGATCTTGGACTCTTTGGTTGATCTTGGCGTCTCCTCTGCAGCCCCCAGCTCCAACGAGCCACTGAGCTCCTCAGCAGTCTCAAGGAGAGAAGACTGAGTGGATTCTCCTTGCCAAGCACTTTTCAGTGGCTGCTCCCTCACCTGCTCTGCACAGTAGGGTAGAAGGCAGGAAGACACACTGGTGACAAACATTGTTTGTCCAGATTTCTTCAGGCTGGACATACTCAGGCCTGTTATTGTGTACCTGTGACCCAGCTGGAAGACATGATGCCACACCAGCTGGCTTGGTTTCTAGAGCAGAGAAACCAAAAACAACATCAGCATCAACTCCAGTGAAAAAATTCTTCCTGACCCAAATAACCCCACACCCAAAAACATACCCAAAAAACCCTTTTCCACCCAGAGGATTGCCTCACACTCTTAGCAAAAGGGCTGTATCTGCAAAACATTCAGGGACACTGCAACTGCATGAGGGAGAAGGACTGCACTTCTGCAGGGCACAGAACTAGACTTCTTACATAAAAAGACTATTGTACACTGGGTACAATTAAAAAGATACCACTAATAAAAGGAAGAATAAATCAAACTGGGAAATCAAGGGCAAGCTTCAACGAATTAATCAACTAGCACATACACAGATCCAGACAGTGAATTTGTGAGCAAAATTCCAAGGACTTACTTGCACCAGCACAGGGACACAAGCAGCTGAGGCAAAGCACTTCAGAAACAGAAAGAAGAATGTCTTGTGGTGAACACAAAGGAGAGGCCCGAGTCTGGTTAATTCCCCTGCTAGAGTAAGCTTTGATCTTTTCTTACATGGAATCCTAGAGGGCAATTGAAGAGGCAACTGAAATCAGAGATGAAAGAACAGCTCAAAAGTATCTCAAAAGCAAAATAAACAAATATGCAGCATGCACTTCCTGAGAATAACGGATCCAACAAAGTAATATGGTCAATCTCACAGAGAGGTTTTCAAAACAATACTTGGCTACAAAATTTGTACTTTAACTTTTCTGCACTAAATTCCTTTGATGTGTTAGTATTTGAAGACAGAAGGGTTGTTTTGAACAAATTCACACACTTCATGACAACAGCCAGGTTTTAAAAAGCTTTGCCACAAACAAGAAGCTAATCGCAGGTCTAAAGGATAAGAAAAAAAAGTCACAAGCAATTCTTCTGCAGAAAACAGAACTTGGATTTTTAGGTCCATGGAACACGACACTGTGGAAACTCTAAGCCTATAAACAAGAGGCCTGAAAGCAACAATGGAGCCTTTCTAACAAACTTGGCACAGAGTGAAAAAGCAGCAAAAGTGAAAGCAGATGAGAGCCAAGAGAGGTGATATTTCTTGAATCAATTCTGTTTGTTGTTTCAAACCTACATTTCAAAACATTTTTTAAAAAAGTAATTTCAAACAAATGTATGTTTGTAATTTGCATTTCAGCTCCTACTGGACTTGAATATAACCATCCCACTTACTCTAAACAAAAACATTCTTGACTCCAAAACATATAAACAAATATCTAAATTTATGACTTCGAAAAAACCCAACCAGTAGTAGACACACAGTAGTACCAGCACCTCAATGTAACATTTTTGTAGTAATATGGAAAATTGGTCAGATACTAGTCAATTACAAAGGAGCTTTATGTTAAAAGTCTGAGAACACATACCGAAATACTGAAATAGTTTTCTTGTTTAGAAAGGTTTCTTGAGCTAAATCAAACACTTAAGCTTAAAATTACTTTCTTACAAGCAGATAAATCCAACAAAAACAAAGATAACTAAAAAGAAACTAAAGCAGCATGATTAGTGACATTTTATTGTAATTAAATTACACCAGGAATTCTCTACTCAAGAAGATAAAACATGATCTAGCACAACTTGAAATTATCAACTTAGTAAGATTTGCAATTCCATTGGCTCATTTTCACATACTGTAAACTAAAGCACAGTTACTTTTACCAGTTGACATTTCACTGGCACTTTTATCTCAGTAATCTGATAAGAACTTGACCAGTGGCACATATTAACATCATAATATAATATAGGATTACTTTCAGTTATATTTTTCGTTCACTGGAGGTTCAAATAAAAAAAAAATGTGCTAATCAAAAGAGTGAATGAATTTTAGCCTCAATGACAGTTGAATCAACACTGTTCTAATATTCTTTCTGTAATATGAAATTACATCTGGAAATACTTAATATTGGTCTTATTTTTTCAAATTATGGAATAAAAACTTCTAATGAAGTGCTGGAAAAGACGATTAAAGACAAGTGGCTTTGTCATATAACTCTTACTTCCACCACTCACTGCTATGCTTCCACATGTGGCAGAAACAGAATTTGTCTCTTTCTAAGCCAAGTGCTTTTCATGTTACTTGCCAAGCCAGAGCAACAGTGCTATGACAGACTTGGGCATGGTAGGTGTTTACCTGGAGGTAAGCAGTGGCTCAGCTGACACTGGGGAAGTGACTGGAATGCTGTGAAGTACTTCCTTGGGGGCACCTACTGGCACTGGATCCACCAGGATTTCCAAGTACCCTGCTGCACTCTGGTCTGTCTGTGGTATATATGACCAGCTTGGGAAGACAAACAGTGACTCCAGCCACTCCAGTTCAAAGTGCAAGAGCTAAACCAAAAGATAAGGAGATAAAAGCTTGAGATGAGTTTCAGTATGTTTTCTCAGCACTACTTACAATGTTCATTGCATGCACATCGCAAACTCTTGTCCTACTGCCGGGCTTCATTATGAAATGAGAGCAGTGTTTTCTGCCCATTCTCTTACCTTGCATGGAGAACTTCTGTCCTTCCAGATGCAAATCTGGAACAGACTTGCTGAGCTCTATAGCTAGCATTTCCTGGGTTATAGTCACAACCTCACAGAAAGGTGAAAATTAATTCACTGCAAGGCTGAGTTATTTTCAGACTATTTTTCTAAAATTCTTGCCTGCTTTCTTTTGCCCTGTGTTTTCAGTTAGAAGTTCTTACCAATACAACTTTTTCCTAGACTTTGTCTCCTTGGAAAGCACAACTTCAGTGCTCTGTCATCACCACTCTAGGGGTTATTTGTTATCTCAATTGCCCTTGCAATGACCTTCAGGAGGCTTTTAAGTCAATTGTCATGCAAGCTATTATTTCCTCAAAGTATGTCATCAGTGCATCACTGACACCCACTACAACTCTCCAGAAAGTTATTTCTGCTCCACTAGTTGGAATTCTGCAAAGAGGGGGGAGGTCTCCCAGGCCACCTTGTACTGTGGTGAATTTAACAGAACTGTACTGGCTACCTCTTTTTTCCAGGCCAGTACATTCAATATTTCTTCTCCCAGCAATGGCACATATCACATGTTCTATCCTCTGCCCAGGATGTGAGCTTGCTGTTTTCCTGTCTGCTACAGAGATGTGTTACTTCCTTCACTGGACTCTGGCAGAACACCTGAAGCCCCTGGTGGTTTGTGACACTGGCCCAGAAGTAGGAATAAACACAGAACCCCTCAGACCAAGGACATACCTCACATGGAATTATCCCAGTATTGTCCTTCACATATAGGCAACCATCTACCAACTTTTCTTTGTTTTCTTGCCTTTCATCTGTTAAATAGCCAACCAGGATCAGGTAAGTCCTTGGCAAAGTGTTCTGCATGGGTAAAGCACCTTGTCCTTGATGAGACCATTCCTTAAATTCATTAGTGCTCCAGCTCAGGTGGCTGCAGCAAGGTATGTGCTGCTGATGCTGTAGGTCAGAGATGGAGATGAAACTGGGAAAAAAAAAAAGGAAAAGGAGAATACAGCAGGATGTATGAAGAACTCAGTTTGCAAAGTTTGGGGATTACAGCAATCCCTGCGACGGACAGTGCTTGGCTAAGTCAGAAGAGCCTCAACTGTTGGTGTGGTCTGATGATGTGACGTGGCAAGAACCAACTCATTCAACAGCATTTATCAGTGGTGTCTTTTAAGTCACTCAACACATCTGCCCTGCTTGAGCATCCTCTCTGAAAACAGACATGCTCTGCTATTATGGTTACCTGAGCAGGCATGGAGAAAACTTGAAAAGAATAATAATTGAGACTGAATAAAATGAAACATGTTTTCAAGTGCATGTGGAGGGAGACAGGGAGGAGAACGGTTACTAGTTCAGACATTTTTAGTTTGATTGGGACACTCTGTGAGAAAACCTCAACAATTGCTCAGTACAGTTTATATATCCGTAACAAAGACAGGTAAATACAGACTAAATCCATCATTTGGTGCTAAAATTGCTGAACTATAGTAAAACCAAGTTTGAACAACTTGTAGATGAAGATTGTGACAGTTTGGGAATAAATTCTGTCCTGTGGCTAGCTTGCAAAATACAAAGCTGAGAGACAGCAAGCCAGTAATCTTAGACTGGGTGTTCACTCATAAGAACAGAGCCAAGCTAGCCCTGAATCTTTCCACCCTCCCTTCTGGCTTCAGCAGCAGGGAGAAAAGAAGATGTAACATCAAATCAGCCACATCTGAAGCCATCCACAGTTTACACTTATCATGCTTAGACTGACCATGGGAGAACACGGGCGAACGAGGCAGCCTCCTCAGTAGGTTCTAAGCCTTCTCAGTGTTTCCATGACCATGGCAGCACTCATCATTGTTTACATCATGGCTCTCTGTGCTAGAGAATTAATGCAAGTCCTCTGTCCATGCTAATATCAACACAGAAAGAGCCAACACAAACTGTTCTCCAGCTAGTGATTTTGGTACTGGTTTCCAGTGAGCTGCACTGACAATTTTAAGTTGTGAAACTGAAGCTCTATTCACAACACCCACTTGCTCAGTAGCAGGACATAATCAAATTCAAAGGGTGTGAATCTGGAGAGTTTCACTTGATTAGTCAGGGATCAAAAGTTCAAAGCAAAAAACTAGTGTAGATAAATAATGGGTCTAAATCAGCAATAAATAGTATTTAGACTTTTAAAAATTAATCAAAAGACATAAATTTATGCAGGTATTTGTGTATTTCACAGGAATCTGAACAGGTTAGTTGAAAATTCTGTTAGCTGAAACCGCTCGGTCTTCAGAGACAGAGCACCACCAGGAATAATACTGGTACCTATGATCCACAAGGAGAACACAGTGCTGCTTGTGTTTCTGTCAAATGTGCTGAGTGCTTTTTGGGAGAAACCAGAACTACAGCAGGACACTGGCTCATGGTTATCACACACAGAGAAGCAAACACCCTTTTCTCGTGCTCCAGAGCTTGGTGGTTAGCTGTGGATGTAGCATGCTGCTCACAGACTACAGCCTCACAGGAGATAAACTCCAAGTACCTTCAACTGCTCGCTGTGAATTCTCCTGAATATAAACCAGACTCTGGTTTAATTGTCATAAAATACACAGGAAAAATATGGCTTAAATGAAATAGGTTTAGCCGGCATGAAAGATTGACCACCTACATTTATTAACTATTAATTAAAGGTCACAAATCCTTAATCAATTCCAGTTGACCTTTTTCCCCAAAAACGGCTGTGCCAGAGGTTTTAATAGACATTCTCCCACCATAAGCTGGAGCAAGACAGAAACAGATCCGGACAAGCCAAACCTTCCAATATGTGTATCTCTTAAGAAGCTGCATGTTCTTTATGATGCTGAGCACCCAAAAGCCTTTTATCAATGAAAATATGGACCACGTTATCCTAGATTCCCCCTTTGTGAGAGTGCACACTCGAACGCTAAGCTCAGCTGGCCAACAGGTTCGGAGACCATGTCCAGGAACATCCTCTTGAGCGGGCCAGCCGGATCCAGCCGGGAAGCTGCCGTGCAAACGCTGTACAGTGCAGCAGCTCGCTCTGGGCGAGATGCCCTACTTTGGTTACACGCTCTACCTACCGCAGACAGGCGGATACGGTGCTTAATCACACCGCAAGGGCGGCCGGGGGCACACCGAAGCCAAAGAAACGCGTGCGGTTACCCCTGTTCGACAGCATCCCTCCCACAGCCGGCTTCCGGGGCGGGCATCGCGCAGGAACGAGCCATGCCGAGCTCCCGGGAGGGTCGTGGATGGGTACCGGACCCCCCCGCCCCATCCCCTTCTCTCCGCCCCGCTGCCACCTGTAGCCGAGCGGCAGCGTCCCGCCGCCCGCGCTCCGCAGGCACCGCAGCACCGCCTCCAGCGCCGCTGGCTCCTGCCCGTCCGGCGCCGGGAGCGCCCGGCGAGCGAAGTCCCGAGCCGCCCGCAGCCAGCGTTGCTCCTGCGGGGGGAAAGGAGAGAAGCGGGGTCTCAGCGCCGGGCGGCGGGGAGGGCGCGGAGCCGCCCGGACCCCTCACTCACCGCCACGCTGGGCGCCGCCATGATGGCCCGCGCGGGTCGCGCCGTTGCCGTGGCGACGCGGCTGCGGGAAGCGCGCAGGGGCCGCCGGGAGCGTCGGGCCCCGCCCCCTCCCTGCCCTCCGCCCAATCGCCGCCGCCGCCGGCGCCCGGCCGTTCCCGCCCCTTCCGCGCGGGAGGGCAGAAACAGGATCCGGGAGCGTGTGGGCTGGCCCTGGGCGGGTGCCAGGCGCCCACCAACGCCGCGCTATCGCTCCCTTCCACAAGTGGGCAGGGGAGAGAGCGTAAAACGAAAGGCCCACGGGTTGAGATAGGGACCGGGAGAGATCACAAACCGATTACCGTCACCGGCAAAGCAGGCTGAACTTGGGGATATTAATTGAATTTACTACGAACAAAATCAGAGCAGAATAATGAGAAGTAAAATAAATCTTAAAAACACCTTCCTCCCTCCCATCCGACCCTCCCGCCCCCCGCGGCGGCGCAGGGAGACAGGGAATGGAGATTACGGTCAGTTCATCACGCGTTGTTTCTGCCACTGCTCAGGCAGAGTCCTTCCCCTGCTCCCGCAGGTCCTTCCCACGGACTTCTCCAATGTGAATCTTTACCACGGCAACAGTTCTTCAGAGCTGCTCCAACATGACTTGCTCTTCCACGGCGTGCAGTCCTTCAGGAACAGCCTGCTCCAGCGTGAGTCCCCCATAGGGTCACAAGTCCTACCAGGGAGCCTGTTCCAGTGTGGGCTCCTCTCTCTACGGGTCTGCAGGTCTCTGGCAGGAGCCTGCTCCAGCACAGGTTTCCCATGGAGTCAAAGCCTTCTTTCAGGCATCCACCTGCTCCAGCATGGGGCTCCTCTGTGGGTTACAAGTGGATCTCTGCATCCCCATGGACCTCTATGAATACCCTGCTTCACCATGGTCTTCATGATGACTGCAGAGGAATCTCAGCTCTGGTGCCTAGAGCACCTCCTCCCCCTTCTTCTCCACTGACCTTGGTGTCTGTGAAGTTGTTCCTCTTACATATTCTCACTTTGCTTTTCTCTGGCTGCAATTCCATCTGCCCAATAACTTTTTCATTTCCTTCTTAGATATGTTATCACAGAGGCATTGCCGCCATTTCTGATGGGTTTGGCCTTGATCAGCAGTGTGTCCGTCTTGGAACCACCTGGCATTGGCTCTGCCAGACATGTGAGAAGCTTCTGGCAGCTTGTCACAGAAGCCACCCCTGTAGTCCCCCCGCTACCAAAACCTGGTTATGCAAACCCGATACAGCTCTGCAGTCTGGGAGTAAAGCGGCTGGGCTGTCAGACGAGCTGCAAGCCACTGGTTGTGTGACAGGAAGGTGGGCTCAGTCCCTCTGGGCATTAGCTCACAGCCAGAGGACCTCAGGAAGCGCTGGAGACCTGGCAGGCTGCAGGGAGGTGGCAGGGATGGAGGGAGGCCTGGACCTGGAGTTCTGGTGAAAGCTGGGAAGTGGATGTGCATTGATGTGTTTGACATTGGTGTAAATGTCAAATGTGCAGTGGGCTGTGAGATCTCCCTCCCTGAGCTTGGGAGGAGTCAAATGTGAAGATTCACTGGGATTTCTCTGACATTTGTGTGGTTCTAGAGAAATGTTTTGGGGTTTTTTTTTTTCTTTTCTTTTTTTTCTTGAAGGCTGAAACTCCATGAAGATTGTAGGATGTGCCTCATCCATGCACACAACAGCATGTGCTAAACCTGAAATAGCCCATTAAAAACATTATTTCCTTCTTCACAGAATGTGCGCCAGAATTTTCCCTTTAGGGGCTAATTTTGTGTTGTCCTCATTCCAGGCAAGGAAATGAACGGGACAAAATCTTTTCCACCTCTATCCCTGGAGATGGCTGCAATCTGATAACAGGTTATTCTGCTATTTCCTTCCCTCCTGGGACTTGCAGCTGGAAAGTCAGAGCTTTTCCAAGCCAAAGTGCGGAAAAAGTGCCCTCCTTGTTTTCTCCTGTGCGTGTGCCGTCATTGGCTTCCACACAGCAGGTAAGCAACGCCATGGTAGGAACGGTCTGTGGAGGTGTTTGGATTTCTCCGCAGTAATTCAGGCAGTCCACTGAGTGAATTGTACCCGTTTTGTACTGAAATGGGCAGATTCTTCCAAAACAATGCTTAGTAACTTGATTTAATGTCTTTGACTGGAGTACAGAGGCAATTGCAGAAAGCAAGGGGAAGTCTTAATGGGCAAAAAATGAAGGGGAGTTCTTTATCATTTAGCCATTTATTCCTAGCTGTATTTTTTTCAGACATGCTAAGAGGATATATTAAATGAAGCAGGACTTACACAGAATGTCATGTTGGTTTTGCTTATATTTGCACTATCTGTACAGCTGGTTCATTGGAGCATACAAGAAAATGTGTGTTTTAAATTACAAACTACAGGATGGTCATATAGACTCTAAAAATGCTGATCGTGGCTGAAAAATGCCTTTCTTTAAAATTAAGGCAGTTAAGATGCAAAAAGTCTTTTTCTTACAAGTACATGGTTAAGTTTCACATTGAAAGTACAGCTGAAGGGTGAAACACTCCCGCGTCAAGGAACTTTTAAGATTTCAGTGGCCCTCCTCTGACTCCTTTCCCGTGTGTTTTCTAGCAGCTTTAGCCACTCGATGCACCACCCGTTGCTTTTCTTCAGCTTGTCCATCAGGGTTTTTAAGGAATACTGCCGACGCCGGTCCTCGCGCGGCGGAGGGCGGGCCGGGCGCGGCGCGGCTCCGGGCCGCCTCCCGCTCGGCGCTCTCTTTCCTGCTGCCGCTGCCAGGAAGTTGGAGACGGGGTAGTCACTCTGCGCGCTGCTCCGGCCGGCGCTGCGTAGGGCTGGGGCGGCGTCCTCTGGACGTGGCGGACCCTGCCGTGGGGATGTAGCGGACCGCGGAGCCATGCGTGGCCCGGCGCTGCCCCGCACCTCGCTGGGGACGGTAAGTCACGGCGGGGACTTCGCCGCTCCCGACGGAGCGGAGCCGTGCGCCGGCGGGACACCGCCTCGCCCGGCGACAGCTCCGGTCCCACGGATACGCAGCCCGCTGCGGGTCCGCAGAGCGGTGTCCGCCGTCGAGCTTTCGGGCCCGGGCTCTCTTCGACCCTGCTGGGCGCCGTCGGGCTCCCCATCGCAGCCTGTCTGTGGACACGCCGCTTTCTGCTCGCCCTCTCCGAGGGGCTGGGGCTCCCCTCTCGGCAGCCCCATGCCGGGGCGGGCAGCGGCGGGGGAGGGCTCGGGGAGTCTGCGGGAGGGCGAGGCGGGCGGTCGTCGTCGCAGGAGAGGCTGGTGCCGGTGCCGGAGCGGCGGGAGCGGCGGTAGCGGGTCGGGCAGCCGAGCTGCGCCATCCGCCGGGCGCCCGCGGGGCAGCCGGGCAGCGGCACCGCCGTGCTCGCCGCTTGCCTCCCTCCGCTCCCGCCCACCGCTGGGCACCGAGCTCGCCGGCGCCGTTTCCGGGGTTTATCCCTGACTCAGGGAAAAGGCGTCCGGGCTTACAGGAACGGCGGTGGATTCCCTGGAGCCCGCGGCGCGGCCGTTAACGCGCGGGGCGGTCCGGGCGCCGGGGCTCGCCGGGGGCACCGAGCCGCCCGGGCTGGAATCGGAGCCGCTCCGCTCCCGCTGCCGCTGTGCGGGGGCCGGGGACGAGCTGCCCCCGCTCTGCTGTGCAGCCGGCCGCACACAAATGCCACTCTGCGGGCGTTTAAACAGAGATTAGTGGGCTGTAGCTACGCCCCAAACCACGGGATTTGTATAAAAGCAAGTTCAGCTTTGCCGGTAGATCTTCTTTAGCCTCTCCGGGCATCTTAGGGCAAGAGTTTTAAGCTGCCCGTTTTGATTTTGCGGGTAAAAAGTTGTAAAAGAAGTCGGAGAGTTTTGTGAATAACGTGCTTGCCAGACATAAATGGCTATCTAGCATCAGCAGATGTGTAATAAAGCTGTGACAGTGGGGTGGTGCCACTCAGCATCATGACATGGCCATAAATTCTGCTGAGGTTACAAGGTCAAACTGTTTATCCCTAAATACCTGAGCATCCTAGTAATACACACTTGCACTTGGCTGCACTGGACTTGTAATGTTGGGTTAGTTGTTAATTTGTGGTCAGAAAGTTGCAACATGTGACTTTAAGTTACCTTCTTTCAGCAGGGTTTGGGTTTGGTGTTGGGGTTTTTTACTGCTTGAAAGTTTGGAAACCAGGTAATAGACTTAAAGCTAGCAGTGGCAGGACAACACATCTAAAACTGAGGAGTAGGAGCACCTTGACTCTAGCTGTGGATCACTTACCATCTTGGGACCTAGGCAGGATACATGAACTGCTGACTTATGGATAGATTTCAAAGCAGTTAGCAAACCTGAAAAGTGTATTTCTGGCTTAAGAATAGAGGTGCACACATTTTGGTGTAAATCAGATGCTATATGTGATGTTACTCATTCTATTGGCAAAAAAAGAAAAACCTATGGGTTCCCCAAATTCATTATATTATCTTTAATTAAATAAGATACTGGAGGAAGTGTCTTTCAGTGGGATTTCTTTTTGAAGATGTTTTCCCCCTCCTGTTTGCAAGTCATTTCAAGTTCTCAATAACACTGTACTCCCTACAGATGTTTATCTTTTCAATAAAATAATACTTTTTTTTTGAGATTATTTTTCAGAGTTACAGGTCTGTTGCATGCCCTTCTATCTGTCATTTACTTTGCATTTCATCCTCTGCCCTCATAGTGTTTCTTGACCCCCCGATGCCTCCCTTCTATTCTTCTGATTCTTGTATGCTTCCTGTGACTCTTCAAAATTTCCTGTAGCCTGTTTCCATGCATTCACTCTTTCTGCCTGTCCTGAAACTCATTTTTAGGTCCTCTATGTTTTCCCCATGCACTCCTAACTTTTACAATGGACAAAATGGCATCTGTCTTCACTGAGGCCAGTGTGTTTTCTGTCTCATTAAAAGAAAAAAAAATATATATATAGTGGAAGTTTCATTTATTAAAGAAAGTTCAGTTTTATGAAGAAAAGAGACAAAATAGCCATAAGGGTACTTCTGGTATTTCTTTTCAAAGTAAAGGGAGAAATTGCCATTTTGAAGTTAGAAGCTACGTTACATAAAAATTGAAAACCAGGCCACCAAGTGCATTGTAAGAAGGAACTGCTGGGCCACCAGCCTGTTTCCAGTAGTGACCAGTAACAGGTGTCTGCCAAGGGTTTTGGAGCAGGGCAAGTGTACAGCAACAAAAATTAAGAATACTTTCCTGGCTTCCAGGGGTCTGGGACTGTAGGAATGTGGAATGAAATGGCGTCTTCATATTTCAGACCCCTGAGCGTGGTTTTTTTCCTTCTGCTGATGGGTGTGATGATCAGTTTTGGAACCAGGGCAGGTTTGTGGCAGAGCCAGCACTCTCTCAGGAAGTCCCACACCTCAGCTATTTGTTGGCTGCAGAAGTACCTCCCTATATTTGTTTTGAACCTGTCTCCTGCTTATGTGATGCCTCTTAGTTCTTGTATTGGAGGAGACAGAGAACAGTCATCCCAGTTCACCTTCTCTTTGGCATTCACGACTTTGAGCCTGCTACAGTATCCTTGGCTCAGGTTTCTCTTTTACAGACCAGTATTTTTTTATCATTCCCTTTATGGCAGCCAGTCTGTACCAATGATGGCCCTTTTTAGTTTTCTTTCCATTATATCTGGATTAATTTATATTCTCAAGATTGGGGACCAGGACTACAGTCCAGATTCAATCCTTTATATATTGTCATAACAATATTCTTGGTTTTGTTCTCAAATCCTTTCCTAATAATTTGTAGCATTTGATTGCATTTCTGATTGTTTTCTTCAATCAGATTAATTGAACTTTTATTGCTTATAAATCTAATTTTAATTTTTATTTTTAGGACTAACTACTTCTAACCAAATGAAACATTTATATTAGGGTCTGTGCTAAGTACAGTTACGTGGTAATTTTTCTTCTCACAAGTAACCAGTACTGTCAATTTGGATGCCTTTCCCTTTTCATTAAGTAATCAATTTTTTGCATCAGCAGTATTATTTGTGGTAAACCCAGTGTTGTCATTTTGCTCTTTCTTACCCATTTTCTTTAGTCATCACAAAGAGGCTTTGTTTGTATTTGGGGCAGATGCCTTGTGCTCTCTTTCGTAATCCCTGGGTAGCTGAGTGCTTCCTTTGCTAACACATATCTTTGTGTTATGGTCTTAGGAACTTGACAGTGGAAAGCACATCTCGAAGCAATGTCACTGCATTTCTCTGTTAAAACAAACAGGAATACGTCTGTTCCAATGAGTAGGACTCGGCATTTGACAATTACCTGACTTAAAAATTCACCTAGTGAGTCACTGACAAGGGGCAGGAGCAGGTCCGTGGCACAGCATGGGCAGGGGCCAAGGGCTCGTGCCCAGCTGAAAATCATTTCAGGATGGAAAAGTAAGGAGCCCACTGAGCCTTCCCATGGCTCCTGCTCCATCAACGCTCTGATGTGAGGCTGTACAGCAGCGCAGTCAAACTCAGCCCTGAACACAGGCAGGCAGAGTACTGGGGTGTCAAGGGTCAGTGAACTCAGAACTCTGACATGGTGTTCACCACAGTGTCCTCTGAGGGAAAACTTCCAAAGAAATTTTCTTATGGTTGTTATCACCTACTGACTTCTCCATTATTTTCTTTATCTCTACTAATATGAAATAAGACCTTCTAACTTTATATACTATATATATGTGATATTTTATGATGTGAAGTCCATGATCTTTACAGATAATCACAATTTACTGTTGTTTAAGTTAAGATTTCTAAGGCCTTTCTTCATTGTATCAAAGCTATTACTAGTCTTCTGATTTTAGACAAGGCCTTAAGTACAGCATTCCTTCATCCAATCTTCATAAAATGGAGGATTATTTATAGTAGTGGTTCTTGAAGCCTTCTTTTGACCTTTCCAGATTTTAGTGAGCAATGGCAAAAGCTTCCTGTAAATGTTGCTTTAATGCACATTTCTCAATGTGTAAAGCAGAAGTTCTGGCTTCCCTTTCATCTTTGTATAGCAAACTAAAAGAAATGCAAATGTCAAAGAGCTTTTGGAAATGGCTGAACCAGACAAAGAAGATAAAGCTAAATGCTGCACCCTGATTTCTTTAGCAGCTCATTAGTCTGAGAAGGATATTGGTTTCTCGTCCAAGCCTCCAAGGTGACTAATTTTTTATGACTCATCAAAAAGGCTAACAGATGACTCATATGTAGAATACTTGTGCATTGGGTGCATATCATGCTGGATTCTTAAGCTAAGGTAACGTTCTATTAAGAAATATTTTGAGACACTCTAATGTCTCATAATGCCTCTTATTTGCAGGTAGTTAATTAGTTTTAAAATGGAATTTGCAAAACGGAAGTCTTTTTTGAGAGAAGCAGTTGGTTATGTTATTACAATGGAATCCATTATGCAACTTGGTCCCTGAGGATTAAGGATGACAAACTAAATATATTTATATGAATAAAATACTTATTTCATTGATGATGATAATGCCAAGACTAAAAGACTTCATTCACAATTATTTACAACACAATATAGATATTTATAATTACTAGTATAGTGGACTATTTTTTCAAGCAATATTGAACCAACAGTATTAAAGATTGCAAAATAATGTTGTGTAGAGACTGGTATTACTCATCCATACCAACAACTGTGGGCAAATCTCTTTAGCTCAGCCTTGAGGAGTGACTTGGAGGGGCATCCCCACTCAGGGGAGGAGTTTCCACACACACTTCTGGAAGGGGTGTCTTAGGAGTGCCCGCTGGTAAAATATGTGACTGGGCTGTCAGTCATATGTTTCTAGGCTAGCCATATCAGCTCAGCAGCTTTAGAAAAGTTATCAGTGCTATCATTTGATAGTTCCTTAATCAGGAGCTTTACCACATCCTCACTGGTGCCAGTTTCTTTCAGGGAACATTGTTTTTCACATCCTCAGAATGTTTGGGATTGATGAGTCTGGTTGATCTCAGAATTCTTCAATACCAAAAGCAGCATGACACCCTCTTTTCCATCTACCACTGATAACTTTTTCAGACAGGGTAAAGTTTGAGCTGTTTTACTCCCACTTAGGCAGAACATCCTGCTATATCTATTAGTTCATGTGAACAGGCATGGTGTCTCAAGATGCTGTGTGTGGGCAGGAGTAATTTCTTACCTGTCTAATCCCCATCCTTCCCACTCAGTTTGCTTTCTGTGACTGGCCTTGGTTCACCTCTAGGCATCCACTGACTTTCTAGAAGAGCCAACTCTTGCTCCCAACACAAGCCTCTCCATCCCCTCTTTCCCATCACACTGTCCTACCTGTGTGTCACTATACCTACTCCCTCCACCCTTCTCCCTGCAGGCAAGGAGCCTGGCAGGTTGCAGCAGGGCTGCAGCCATTCATGCTGAGTAATTTGGTATTTCCCAGCCTTGTGAGGTGATAGTATGGTAGCCCTGATAAGCTGCACTTCCCTGTGCAGTCAGTCCTCTGTTTCAGGTACTGTGCTTTATGTGTCCTTGTCCTGAGAACACCGCTCTCAACTGTCCCTTATTTCCACCATCCCACCCATCTTTCTGGCATCTTGCTGTGTTCTTCACTTTTATCTTTGCCCTTCCTTTCTTCCTTTGCCTTACTCTGTGGGGATATCACCTCACTTGCAGTTCTCTGTGCATGGCCTAGTGAGGCAGAAGCAGCAGCAAGGGTGTAAATTGTAGTGGTGGCAGTAATTCAAGAGTATTTGAGTGTGAAAATTGTGGAAAGGCTCCTAACTCCTGTCTCAGACGTCAAAACTTTGCACAGAAGAGCTTTTGGGCTTGTGCTGTGCCTTTTTTCACTGTAGGTGTTGGGCAATGAGTGCTGGTGTGAGACATGGGAAGGAACTAGGGTTGCCTTACGTGTGAGGAGAATGTGCAGCCAACAGAGCTGCCACCCACAGAGGTGGAATGTTTCAAGGAAGCAGCATTATGCCATATTCTGGTTATTCCTGCAACAGTTTAAGAAGTAAACCCTAGAGTTTCTGCTAACTCTGTTTTCCTGGGTAGTTGCTACTCACTGAAATATGAATCAGTGGTGTGCATCATGTGTGTGGTTTGAATTAGCACTTGGCTTAGGTAATACACATTGTCCACTTTTCTATGAAGCTGTTTAGTGGGCACTGGTTTTTTATACTGGCAAGTGGAGTGTGTTGTACATCTAACAATGGAAAATCAGCTTATTTCACTTGCAGAAGACCTCTAAACTTTGCCTTGGCAAGCTCTTATCAATGACTTGAGGCTTCAGTGCTTGGTAAATGGAGCTAAATCTGCCTGGCGACTGATCACCAGCAGTGTTCATCGGGGCTCAATTCTAGGGCTAGTTCTGTTCAATGTATTTATTCTAGATAAATTCGAGCATTGAGCAATGATTAGTGGAATGAAATTGAACAAGTCCAAATGCTGGATCCTGCACCTGGGGGCAGTTACCACCGGGCACAAATATAAACTCTGAGAGGAGTGTCTGGAGAGCACCCTGCAGAGAGGGCCCTGGGGATGCTGGTGGGCAGCAGCTTGGTGGGTGGCAGCAGGGTGTGCCTGGGCAGCCCAGAGGGCAAAAACCGTGTCCTGGGGGGCATCAAACACAGCATCACCAGCTGGTCAGAAGGGAGGATCATCTGCTGTGCTCAGCATTGGTGTGGCCTCACCTGGAGTGCTGGGAGCAGTTCAGAGCCTCACAATTTAAGGATTTGAAGGTCCTTGAAGGGAAACTGCTAAAGAAATTTCTGAAATCAGGCTCTCATCTCCATCAGACAGATTTATTGGCACAAATTGAGTGTGTTACCTGGTAGCTCAAGCCAGATGCCTCAAAAGAGGGACCCCCAACAAAGAAATCCCTGGGCAATTATACCCTTATGATCTAAACTCCTTATCCCTCAGGCAACAGTCTGGACCAAAAGCATTATTAGGGTGTGGGGTCTTCTTACTCTTCACTGGGTCACTGTTTCACTACCAGGTAGTTGCCATGTGGTCACCTTCACATCCTCTTAGGTTGGTTTCACTGGGGATTTTGGTCAGTTCTGTAGTCCATGTTGTAATATGGTTGTTATAGTTCATATACCATGAGTTATGGGCTGTCCACTCTAGCTATTAATTTTTAAGTAATGTTTAAGCTACAGCTTTGTCTATTCTATTATTAATGTTCAGATTTGTATCTTCAAGTTTCATCCATCTTTGTCTTACTCTGCACAGCCACGTGGTTCAGCTAAAGCTCAGCTTGCAACCTAACAATTCTAGCTACTTATGTCGAACAAGCACTTAGCTACTTCCAAATAAAACAAAATTTGCAACAGCAGCAAAGATGGTGGGAGGGCTAGCAAGCCCTGTGCCTCCCAGGAGCATGTCCTGTGAGCAGCTGCTGAGGACTCTGGGCTTGTGTAGTTTGGAAAGAGGAAGGCTGAGGCGTGACCTTTGCTCTGTACAGCTCCATGAAGAGAGGAAGGGGAGAAGGAGGTGCTGATTCCTTCTCCCTGGGATCCAGTGTTAGTACACATGGCAGTAGTTCAAAGCTGCACCAGGAGAGGTTCCGACTGGACACTAGAAAGCATTTCTTTACTGAGAGGGTGATCAGACAGTGGAACAGGCTTTCTAGAAAGGCAGCCAATGTCCCAAGCCACCAGTGTTTAAGAGTGTACGAGTTTGAAAGCAAACCAGCAAGAGATTCAAAATCAGAACTACAGTTTAATACGAAAATTAAAATAAATGCAGTAGTACAGAAACACTGACAAAGTCAGAATACAACCTGACACCCTGTTGGGCAGGGTGGTGCTAGCAGTCCGATTAGATGGTGGCTGCAGTCCTCCTGAAGTGATGGATGTGGTCCTGTTGAAGCGGTGATCCTGTAGAAGGGCCTGGTCTTCCTCTGAAGGTCTGGTGGTGGTTATGCAGCTTTTGTCTTCTGGGAATCCAGTAGGTAAGGGCTGCCTCTGGTGTTCCAAACCTCAGATTATATCCAGGTAGGAATGCTTGGCTCCTCCCCCTGGGTGGAGCATCTCACAATGGGATGATGTAATTCTGTGAGTCACGCAGTGAGGCTGGATGGCCCATTAACAGAAGATATCCCCTCTGGAGGGAGTTATCAGGGATGTGTCATGGAAGAGATAAAGAACACTGCCCCACCTGGTTTTAACAGAGGGTGATAGAATACATACTTCTGGTTACATCTTACATTGTAACCTAAGACAAAGAGGCATTTGACGATGCCCTTAACAACAGGCTTTAACTTTTGGTCAGCCCTGAAGTGGTCAGGCAGCTGGACCAGATGACCACTGTAGGTGCCTTCCAACTGAAACAGAATAGGCTATTCTAATTTCATGTATTATCTGAATTTGATGAAGTTGTTCATTGGTTTAAATCAGTGTATTGCTGAATGGCTTGGGGAGCTGCTTAAGATGGTGGTGGTGGTTTTTTTTTTCCCACCATGTGAATAATTCTGCTGGATGGCCAAGTCATTGGTCTGTGAGTCACTTGTGGCCTGTGACTCCGTTCCTCAGATTATGATCAGTAATAACACATTGCTCTGGTTTGATTACACTTACAGACATGCTTTCACTTAATCTGAAAATTTGAAAACACTTCATTGTCTTTTGGCTTTGAAGGTGTATCTGACCAATTTTCTCTGTATTTTTGGCTTAATCTTTGATGCTTTCACCTTCTTTCTGTTGCTGACTTGTGTGACTTACGGGCTGACTGTATATATTCTCATATCAGGGGATTAATCACTAGCTAGAGAATCTAGAAACTAGATGTTTTTATTGTTACTGTGTGTCAGACCATCTGTGTGAAGGATCTTTTATCCATTTTCCTGCAAGCAATAAATCTTGTAAGACTGTCAGCTGCTGAAACCATTTTCAGTTTCATTGAGGAGTTGGAGTGCTTTCAATTATCCTGTGGTCTGAATGGTCTGAAATGAATACTATTTAAATATGTGGTTCTCTTTATTCCTGTTCACCATTTTAGCATCTGGTCTATTGAATATGTCAGAGCTCTCTGAAAAATTATGTTTTAGCTTTGTTAGAGATGCAAACTCCATCTTTCTTGAGATTTTAAGTTGCTTTTATGTATGTACCTTTCTCCCCCGAGGCTTTAATTCTGAAAGAGAAACAGGACAGTGTGGGGCTGTCATAGCCATCTCATTTTGTGTTATCTTTTGTTAAGCTTGCTACCACAAAATTGGTATCAGCATTGTGGTTTACCCTTATTGGTTTACTTTGCTTTTGTTATAACTTTTCTAGCTGAAAAGGCAAAAAAAAAAAAAAAAAAAAAAGGAATTCTGAAGCTGTGCCTGTACTGCTCGGCATCTTACCACTTTCAAAAAAACAAGCTGGGAAAATGTTACAATTAAAGGGAAGGTAGTGTGGTAAAACTTTGTGTGAGATTATATTGGCAGGGTGGTGGTTATTTTAAAAAAAAATTAGTTGATTTTCATCATTCCCATGATCTGACACATAGAGTACATTGGTACATCTGTAACAGTCTCAGAAGCATCAACACACATATGTCCAGATGGTGTGGCCAGGATCACTTATGTGCAAAGAGGATGACAGAGATGCAGGGTTGAAGAACTCATTGTGCTACTATGATGCCATGATGGTTTTTTGCCTTTTCTTTTATACCCCTTTATATACCTTTTTATAGCTTTTGTATTCTTAGTGTTTTTTAGCCTACATTCTTAGACTTATTTGTCAAGCTAGGAGACTAAACATCTTAGAAGCTTCATAGGTAGGGATCAGAATGCTCCAGACACCAAGGTCCTCTCCAGAACACATTTTGTAAACTAAGATAGAACCATCCAGGGGAAGGTTCCTTGGAGAGGGGGGCTCACTTGAGCCTCTCATTGGGGAATCTTTGATAGATATGCTAAGTATTAAGACCTATAATGTTATACCAGATCTTTTGGGTGTGTGCATTGCGGTGTGCATTGAGGTGCATTTGACCTGGACGTAGTGCACCTAAAGATCCTTAAAATAAATACAGAGGTAAAATCCCTTTTTCCCTTCTAACCGTGTTTGATTCTTGATTTTAAGACCAGGAAAAGGCATCAACTATAGTTCTTCATGGTACTATAAACTAGGTTTTGGACAAATCTTTCATATTCTCGAGGAGTCATCAGTTGGTATGGGATGGATCTTTGCTGTAGAAACTTGCTGATTTCAGGTTTCATAAATCTTGGGCCAAGTTTTTACCTGGTTTTGTTTTGCTGGGTTTTTTTTTTTAAACCATTTTGTTGTTGTATGTTTTTTCCTTGTCTGAATGCATGTTTGAAATACATGCCCAGGGTCTGTTTTTCTGTTGGGCCAACAGGCAAAGGAGTCATGTTTGTGATATGCTGCAATCTCGGTACATCCTTCTGGTGCAGGATCTTTTGCTGATGAGTCATTTATGCTGTGGTCTTACCAGAGTGGAGACCTTTTGGCCATTACATAAATAGTATATTTCTCAATTTCACTGCTGGGAATAGTGTCCTGAAAACAGTGTCCAGGCAACGGCATCCTTCATTTTTGGTACAGGCTGATCTTTAACTCTTTGTTCATGTGTGTGGGGGTGGACAAAGTCACACTCTCTTGCAGTCATATGGCAGTCATGCCAATCTTAATATTTCTGTTAAGATTGGCATGACAACAGTAACTTTCAAATGAAAAAATAAAAATCAAATAATAAGGAAATTTAAAAAAGAAGAAACTGCACATTTTTGTGTTGGACTGTACAGGCTGATTGATAACAGCTGCAGTTTAAGAGGAAGAATGTACATTTGACATGGGGAGAAGTCAAAAACCTAACTTTCCCATGTTTCTAGGTCTGGCTTGGAAGATTTCCTGTACTTCGCAGGCAGTGAGATCTTCCTTTGTCATCTTATTCCAAACTTCCCATCTTGTGTATTTATTCAGTGGAACTGCAAGTACTGGGTGCATTCTTCCCTGTGGAACTGTTTCTACATGGACAGCCTTACTGCCTTCCTTAATAAAAACATTTCTTTGCTCTTGTGTAACTTTTATGCAAGCTGAAGCATTTTCAAGGCATTCCATGTATGAACTCCATGTATGAATTCCATGTATGAATTCCATGAATTCCAACATGAACATGTATGTATGCACATAATGAAAAATATTTGTTTTATATACAACCAATTTGCCATAGAGGCCATTGAAAGGCATATTAATGTCACAGATGGCAGGCATTAGGTTGTTGGGGTTTATTTTTGTAAATCATCTCCCCACACACATTTGTCAGTGGAGGGTCCCAGTACCAGAATTATCCAAGTAAACTGAACTCATTGTTATGATATGATTTAATTCTAAGTGCTGAAGTCAGAGGTGTAGTCTGCAGGGGGGTATAATGTTTTCTCACCTTGTTGCTCTCCTCTCCCTCTCTCTTTACAGGTTATTCTAATATTTGTCTGCATGTTGACAAAGGAATCTGTAGAAATTACTCCAGTGCCATATACACTGCAAGCCCCTCGGGTAGCTTTGGAGAGAAGAGACCCCTCTAACCATTTGAGGAGAGAAAAGAAACAGATGCACTGTCAAGTGGGACAATACCTACACCCCAGAAAGACCCACTGCTGCATGAGGTGTCATGCAGGTACACAAAATAAATACAGTAGGAGTGACTTTCACCCTGCAGTCATTTCCCTGTCCTGCACCCTCAAACTATCGCTTTCCTATAGCTAATCAGCTCTCCCTTTGCTTGGTACCTATCCCTACCCAGCCAAATTATTATTCCTTTTATTTACTCCTATTCCTTATTCTCTTCTTATGGGTCAGTGTCATTCACACTGGTGAGAAGAAGCATGCTTGGTCCTTACACTGTCAACTCCAGGGTTTCTTTGAGGAACTGGTGGCTCCTGTCCTCCCTAAGACAATGCATTTGCCTTCCTGTCAGAGCTCTGTTAAGTGATTTTCTTGCAGGTACCTACAAGGCAAAAGACTGTGATCGGCCTGACCAGGCAACTGTCTGTCTTCCGTGTGCTGATGGCACATTCACAGCTGTTGATAACACCATGTCAAAATGCTTCCGGTGCACACACTGCCGGACAGGTGAGTTACTATCAGATCTCCAGATTATGAGGAAAATGGTGGTGGATGGGGGCTGGGGAGGATGGCAAGGTGAGGGAGGAAGCTTGGAAAAGTAAGCAATTGAATGGGTAAGACAGTGTGTGGCAACGGATTGGGGACAGCAGGAATAAGGGTTACCGAATTAGTACAGTCTGAGATACAGTTTGCGGGCCTTTTTGGCCTTCTCTGTGAAATTTAGGGGATAACAATACCTATCATCGTAACAGTGCTCTCAGTTGAAGGTGAAGGAAGAGGTTGGAGTAATCATTTCTTCTTTCTTTCCTCAGAACTCCAGCAGATAGTAGAGACCCCCTGCACCCCACAGCAAGATACTGTATGTGGCTGTCAGAAGAATCAATATCAGACTGATTCTGAGTCTGAATTCTTCCAGTGTAGGAACTGCAGCTTGTGTGCCAATGGGATTATTACCAGCTGTGAGTATGGCATGGATACAGCTCTAGTACAGATGTACTGTAGTAGGGTAGACTTTCTGATAATCTGCAGTGCCTTGCACTGAAAGGACGGTAGTTTTGGAACAACTCTTGGGTTTTTATGCCCTCTTTCCCCAAAAAGACTGCTATTTTTGCCTGCTCTGGCATCAGTCCCTGTTTCCTATCATAGCTGCTTTCTTTTGTCCTTGAACAGTTTCTTGGTTTTGGCTGTTGTGAGGAGCTACTTTCTACTCAATTTTGGTGCCTCTGCCTTGTGTGTCCTGAAGCAAGGTCCCTATGCTCTAGAGCAGGTTTCTCCTTGCCTTCCTTGTTTGTCTGTCTCCTGATGCTCACTGCATTTCCCTTACCAACTGCTGGAAGCACTTTGAGTACAATGGATGAAAATACCTCTGGTCCCAGTGCTCAGCTGAACTGCTTGTCAGTTGCTGAACCACCACAGTGTTCTGTGCAGTGTTTTAAAGCAAAGAGCTGCTCAGATAGTGCTGAACTATACCCCGTGGCAATGGGCATTACCTTGGGATGATGCTGGTGTCTGGGAGAAGTACCCGTGTTAGCTGTCCCAAGGTGCCTCATCTCCAGCCAGGAATCAGAGATCTTAAACAAACACTGCTGTCTGTAGTCTTAATTTTTTCCACGTCCCTTAAATGTCTTCTTTCCATGTCCCCTACTGTGGTGACTGAGAAAGCACAAGTCAGTATTGGATGCAACACTAACTTTATTTCCTTGATTAGCGCTTTTATAAGGTCACACAGGCGGATCCGACCGTGCAGCCAAACAAGATATCCTACATCCATGCCCATTCACACGCAGACTGCTCCTCCAATCAGCATGTACTTACATTCCTTAGTGGCGGTCTTCCAGCCCAGGGACACACACTCCCCTCCGAACATCTTATTCAGCTGGTCGTGATCTGTACAAAAGACACAATTGTAATTAATTTAGTCATTGTTCTTTAATCATCCAGCGGGCCCGTGCTTCCAGTCCAGCTGCTCCCACACCCTACCTTGTCTTAAAGCTGTTCTCTCTTCTTTGCAAACTATGCTGCTCCTGATCCCTTTCCCATCTCTTACCCTGCCTAGTGTGAGGTTTGCTGTTTCACTGGTGAATGTGTTCCCTCCTGTGCTCAATCATCTTTTCACAGTTTCCACACTTAAGCCTCTCCTCAAGGGTCATCATCGTACGCTGTCCTTGAGCAGCTTCCTTCCCTCTTGGCTGATGTAGAACTGTTTTATTCCCATCCCTCACTCGCCACAGAATTTAGCTCCTTGTTCTAGTACATTTTCCCTGCCTCTCATGCAATTTGATGTTCTTCCATCACTTTTCTTGCCTGCTCCTCCCCACACCTGTTTTAGTCAGGCTCTCCTGTGACTTGCTGAGAAGCAATAGTTCTTTCATTTCTTACCCTTGCACTCACAACATCAGAAGAGTGGTTATGTGTCTCGTGGCTTGAAATGATTTCTCCCTGCCCCAAACTGACTTCCTCACCAGTCCCAGCTGTTCAGGGACCACTTCTCCCTCATCTTGGCCTGACTAATGTGGTTTCCCCTTCCTGTCATGCTTGAACTTGAGTGACTTTTCCTGCTTTTTGCACATTAGATTAATTTCAGCTGCACTGTAATTATAGTCCCTTTCCAAGCCTCTACATAGGTGCCCACCTACAGGACAGTGGCATTCTTATTTTTATTACTTTTATCCTCCCCCAACTCTGTTTTTAAATGTAGACCAAATCCTTTTCCTCTTCTTCAGTAGCAGTTTTCCAGGCTTAAAAAAGGATAATCTTTCATCCATCTTGGAGTGGATTTTTTTCCTTTTGTTTTCTTCCCTGTCCAGATTATGGCAACAGTTTCTGGTCTTTTTTTTTTCTATAGGTTCAAAGAACAAAGATGCAGTTTGCAGGTGTAAGCCTCAATTCTTCCTGTCACGTAGTAACATTTGCAAGCCTTGCAACAGGTGAGCTTTTTTACTCTGTATGCCCCACCACTGAGTAGGAGAGACAGTAGGAGCTCCACAGGGTGAGGGAATTCTTCTCACGACTCTTTCTGTCTAGACAGAACTTTACAACACTCTAATTGCCTTTCTGGGGCAATTAGGTCTTCCCCTCTGCCACCTCTTCTGTGTAGGCATCAGCCCACTAAGAACCCAAAGTAACTAGTCACACTGCATTGCTCTGCTTTGCAGGCCCATCTTGACTTGTCTGTTAATTAGGATGGTTGCAAATGGCTAGGGTTTCATTGCACATGTGTTCACCTCTCTGATTTGCTCTTTCAGCTGCACTGGAGAAGAATGCTTGCTGTGTCCTAGCCCAGTGACTACCTCACCGACTTCATCTGGGCTGGGTGAGTGCTCAGGGGACTGAGGGGCAGTGGAATATTTTCATTGTGGGCTGTTGTTCTGTTAATGCCTTTTGTAAAGGGCTATATTTTCCACTTTGTCAAACCATTATCCTTCTTCTCCCTACCATTTGCAAATCTTCACTTGCTGTTCTTCCTCTAGCACTTACCTCCTCCTTACTTAGTTACTCATGCATTTGCTCTCTTCCTTTTGTCCAGATGGAAACCTTGTACTTGGCATCTTTGTTGCAATATTTGGAGTTATCTCTATCTTCTGCGTTGCACATAAAGTCGGGAAGCTGGTCCAGAAAAATAGGATAGTGTCATCTTTCTACTCCTGTGGTGAGTACAGCAGCATGTGCAGTGATATCGATTGGGATGGACATCATTCCCTGTGTGTTTTTGTGTGTGTGCACACGTGTGAGGGAAAAAGGGGGATCCCCTTACTCTGCTCTGCTGTGAGGCCAGAGCAGCACAAGTACTAAATAGCCAAGGCTCTTGTTACAGTTCTGCATCCAGGCCCATAGCTGTGACTGGAAGTGCACGTGAGCTTATTTCTGGGACATGTGTTTTGCTGTAAAACATTTTTGAGGGCAGGATTGTGAATAGCTGCTTTCCTGTTTTCTCTGGGACGAGAGGAAGCGAAAGTAATTTCTGCTTTCTTTTTTCTTCTTTCTTTGAAGTTTCTTTGCCACAGACAACCAAGGAGCCAGTATCAGAGGTGAGCAAGATGATGGGTATAAGAGCTTACTTTACACTTTCAAATATGATAGCCTGGGATCCGGAGTAATATTTTTCCCCATGGGCTGTTTTCAGGCATTGTATTTGCAAGTGAGCTGAGTAATAGGGCTGTTTTAACTCAGAAGTCTTTTCCTGTAGAGGGTGGGGCCAGTAACACTTTACTTCCCCTCTTCTAGAGGATGCTTTGCAAACTCCTGGCTTTTTGCTTTTTTTTTCTGGATGCATTTTGTTCAAATAGTTGGTCCTTAATCCCCTTTTCTCTCTGTGTACCCCAAGCTTGGAGGATTTAATTAATTTTACTTCACTTCAGATCTTGACTCCACAAGCCTCTCAGTGCTCCTTCCCAGTGTTCTCTAAGGTCCAAGGTAACTCTGCAAATAAGAGGTCCCAGGCAGCAGCTGAGGTGTGGTTTCCACAGCCTTACAGAGGTGGCTGATGGGAAAGGTGGTAGGTGGAGCTTATAGAATGGTGGTGATTTGGGGTCCCAGCCTTACTTGATTTTGTGAAGAAATACTTTTGCAGACTACTGTTTTGTGGTGCCAAAAGAGAGTTAAACTCTTTGGGTTTTGCTGGAAAGAAATGTTTGGTGTCTTCTGCTGAAACAAGGCACGTAGGAAGAATTAAAATCTCAGTACCCGCTCCCCACCTATCTCAGATAAGTTTTAGCATATAAAGCTAGTGGTTACTTGCAGGAGATAGATGTATTGTTCTGCAGTGGGTGATTCTGAACTATGTCATGTGTCTTTCAGGATGAGGAAAAAAGAAATGAAATGTCCATCCTTCTTCCTGAGTCCCAGAAGGAAACAGTATTGCCAGTAAATGCAACCCCATCTGCACCTGTGCTGCAAAGTTCACATGAGTTACCAGACTGTGTCAGATCTGCCAGAAAGACACAGCTTCCAGACAGTAAGTGAAACTCTCCCATCCTTCCTTCCTTCCCCAGTCAAACGAGAACCTAATTATGCAGATGCAGCTAGGAGTATGCTGCACAGACCTTACCCACTGTGCATAACCTGTGTGTGTACTTCATGCATGGCACAGTACAAAGGTAGAAGCATGCCCAGAGCCTGTGAGGCTGTATATGCTAAATATCTGTGCAAGGCTTTTCTGTTGTTCCTTTTCCCTACCAGTAGAATGGATTGTCATATGTGTTGACATGCTATCAGTCTTACTGCCTCTGGGGTAGTGACCCAGAATAATTTCAATAATTCATTCTTTTTCAAGAACGTATGGCAGCAGGCCCTAAGCATATGTGCTTAACTCTGCTCATAACCTTATGCAAGAGCATATGGAAACATTCCCATTACATTCTGAGGGGTAAGAGCAAGTCTGGACATCACACGAGTCTGTGTGATTGCTCTGGAGAACTGGAGAAGACTTGAACAAGAGGGGGCACTGCAAGATCCCAAGGCACCCTCCAGCCCTGGATTATTCACATTCTCCTCGAGGCTGCAGAACTTTGGTTCTCACGCTTTTCCCTCTCTTTTCACAGACTCTGCTATTCTGTACACTGTGGTGGATCACGTGCCGCCGTCTCGGTGGAAGGAGTTCGTGCGGCGCCTGGGCCTGAGTGACTACGACCTGGAGCGGATTGAGCTGGAGCACCGGCGCTTGCGAGATGCCCAGTATGAAATGCTCAGACTGTGGAAACTGCAGATGGGCCGTGCTGCCACTGTGGAGCACATCAGCAGTGTTCTCAACCAGATGGAGCTCAGTGGCTGCAGTGATGCTGTTCAAGAGGCTTTGCTAAACCAGAACTCTCCTCAACCTTGCAGCCTCCACAACCATCTTTAATCTATTTCTGCTTTAGCTGCCTTTGACTGTTAAGAGGGGATCATAGCTCTCTTCCTTTCCCCGTATCTCCCCATCTTTCTAACACTCATCAGCTGGTTCTGTTGGAGACAGCAGCAGATTATGCTGGAGGAAGGCTGAGGTTTTCTTCTCAACCACCATGTAGTTCAACACCTTTAAGCCACAGCAGACCTTTGCAACACCTCCTTTCCCGAGGAGGGAAAGCATCTCATAAAGGAAGTGGTGTATGGACTCTGACCAAGATGCAAACAAGAGCTCTGAGTGACTCGATCATAGATCAGCTTCTATGGACAAGTTGTTGCTGAAACAGGTGCTCCACACATCATGTGGTGGGTAAACTTGTAGGGTGATTTGGTTAACCTGACTGTTCAGATGTTAAAGTACTCGCTCACTTCTTGCGGAGCTATTTTTCTGCGAGATCAACCAGCTGAAGTGGCTCATATTGCAGCCTTTTGATTGCTAAATCTGACTCAGAGGAAGTGGTGGGAGGATGTTCCTATTTCTGGGAGCAGGAGAGGATTGCCCCCTCTCGGTGTCAACTAGTAGCAGCTAGTAGGTATCGCTGTAGCAAAAGACTCCTGAGGATTCAGAAGTGGTGGCGCTCTCTGTGAGAAACGTTATCCTTTCCACACCATTTCCCTCAGCTTCCAGAGGAGTAAGGATTCCAAGCCAGTGAGTCAGATGAGAGGGCTGGTGCTTTTTTTCAAGTTTTTTTTCTGTATCTAGAAACCATGTAAGTTAGCATTAACAAAACACCTGCCTGTGTGTTTGTCCAAGTGCAGGGTGGGAAGGAGTGTGTGCATCTGCCTGGGTGAGGTGATACCTATGCACCTGGTAGCATGAGCACCTCTGCAAATCTGTGCTTGCACTCAGGTCAGTAGGCTCGTGTCTACCTGCTTATCTGCCTATGGATGATTCGATGAATCTAACTGCAAATGGGACTGTGTATGTGTCCGTATAGATGTTTTAGTAACTGTTGAATAATTTCACACTACTTCATGGACTGCATTCTGTGATTGCTACTTGGGTGGGGGAGCCATTCGGTACCATCTCCAGGCTCTCACGGTCACTTTCTCACTGGAATTACCCTGGGTGAACCAGACGAAGAAAAAAATCAATTAGCCTGCATCAGGTGCAGGCTGTCCACACTTTTGTAACATGGATTTCTTTAGTCTCTAATCCCTTGACCAGGGAGAAAGTTTTATTGTAAATACACTAAATGTTCTGAATTAAAATGAATATTTTTACCTCTGTTCTCGTTTCAAATCAGCTTCTTTTTTGTGACTGTGGCTGGGGGCAGAGGAAGGAGAATAATTTCCAGAAGTGGCAAGAATGGGTGGCTTAGTGGTCTCATATATTTTTTTTTAAAAACACCCAAGTTTTATGTACTTTGGTATGTTGAACTTAGCTGACCCCAAGTCACAAGAAGCTAGCTGAGGGCAGGAAGTAGGACTGAAATGAAATCCAGTTGCAGGTCTTCTCAGATATTCGAGAATATGAATGCCAGTTTAGGCTGAATTTTTAAACAATAGACAATGAGTCATTTTGATTTGTATCTGGCTTTTTAAACAGGAAAATATCTTTTAATAAAAGAATAATAATAGGTTATACTTTAATATTAATGTTACATGTTTTTGTCTGAGGAACCAAAGCACCATGTTAAAGAAGTAAGGATTATTCCTACTCCACTTGAAAGTTTCATACTTGAAACTTGGAAGTTCCTGTCAGTCAGTGACAAAGGCAGGAACTGAAGTCAGTTTTAATTCCCAGTTTGAAGCTTTGTTTTGCTATGCCTACCTCCCATTTTAATTGAGGATGATGTTGTTGCTTTTTTTTTTAATCAGAGACAGCACAAAGCTCACTGTAATACACTTTTTCTTTCATAATTTATGTTCAGCAAGCACAACAGTATGATCAGTATGATAATTATTAGAAGTACATGCTGTAGACTGAAAGTGCTTGAAGTGGGGAAATTCTCAGAAAACTTTTTCGGGTATGGTATCTAAGCCTTGGGGTTTTTTCCCCCACCTCAGACTGTGTAATACATCATTTAAAATCCAGGTGTTTCAAAGCTCTTGGCACAAGGTAAGCCACAAGCAGCAGGCCCCAGGCCACTGCTTGGTTGCCAGTGGCTTCATGCAGGAATTTTACAGAAATCAATGGCTATGAGGTGTTTCAGAGAATGCTGAAGACCCTTTCAAGGCAATGAAGGTGACTTGGGTGGGTAACATATGTGAAGATGGGAGTGGAGGCTCCTCATGCTGCTGCCTCTGAGCCTGGACAGAGCAGCCACCAGAAAAACGCAACTGTTTATGTAATTTCATTCATTTGTCTTTATTACTCATTGAGTATCTAATGCTGAAGTGATGATGTCTGTATATAGAACATTTACATTGTAACTGTACTGCATCCAGCTCTCGTCCCCCAACATAAAGAGGACATGGAATAGTTAGAGCAAGTCCAGAGGAGGCCATGAGGCAGATAAGAGGACTGGGGCACCTCCTGTACGAAGACAGGCTGAGGAAATTGGATGTGTGCATCCTGGAGAAGGTTCTGTGAAGACCTCCCAGCAAGCTTCCAGTGTCTGAAGGGGGCTACTGGGACGCTGGAGAGGGACTCTTGGTCGCTGTAGTGATAGGACGAGAAGGAAACTGAAAGAGGGAAAATTTAGGATGGATATTAGGAAGGAATTCTTTACAGTGAGGGTGGTGAGGCACTGGCACGGGTTGCTCAGGGAGGCTGAGGATGCCGCAACCGTGGCAGCGTCTAAGGCCAGGCTGGATGGGGCTTTGAGCAACCTGGTCCAGTGGGAGGTGTCCCTGCCCATGGCAGCGGGGTTGGGACGAGATGATCTCTAAGGTCCCTTCTAACCCATGACATTCCAGGAGCCTATGGAAACACCGGAGTCACTTCTCCGTCCCAGCAGCCGAGCCTCCCTCGCGGCGGCGGCGGGCGATGGTCCGAGCGGGGCGGTGCCACCCCCCTCCGTCCGCCGCTCCTTGGTACGGCCCGCGGGGCCGCGGTGCGCGCCGGGAGCGGGCCCGGCCGGCGCGGGGGGGGTGCGGCCGTGATCCCGCGCCGTGATCCCGCCGCTGCCGGCACATCCCGGCCCGGCCCGGCCCGACATGGCCCTCAACAAGTCCATGCACGCCCGCAACCGCTACAAGGACAAGCCGCCCGACTTCGCCTACCTGGCCGGCAAGTACCCCGAGTTCCAGCAGCACGTGCAGACCACCCTCGCGGGCAGGGTGAGGTACGGCCGGGGCGGGATGGGGCGGGGGGGGTGCCCCTGTGTGTCCGCCCCCCGGCACCCATGAAAGCTCTGCGTGTGCCTTTCAGCCTGAATTTCAAGGATCCGGAGGCCGTGAGGGCTCTGACGTGCACCCTCCTGAAGGAGGATTTCGGGCTGACGATCGACATCCCCGTGGAAAGGCTCATTCCTACCGTCCCCTTGAGGCTGAACTACATCCACTGGGTGGAGGATCTCATCGGCCACCAGGATGCTGAGAAGCAAACCCTGAGGCGGGGCATTGACATAGGTACTTGACACAGCTAAATATTTAATTCCTTATTTACCGTCAGATACAATTTGTTGCGCATCCGCAGAAAAACGTCAAGTTTGAGAAACAAAGAGGTCTGATCTATGCTCGCGGTGGTGAAAGGCAGTCTGAGCTCCACAGGTGTTTCGTGTGCCTCCTGGGTGGGCAGGATTTCTCTGCACAAACACAAGAACAGTCACGGCAGGCAATTATTTGGCTTTTCGGGGCCTTGAACTCTCTTGAGTGCAGCTTTCTGTGGTATACAAAAATTTTGCTTCTAAAAATGCAGGCAAAAATGTCATTCTAAAAGAATTAAAAGGTGTTCCATCTCAGTGTTATAACTAGCAAATTATGTTTTGTTGCTAATTTGTTAATTTGGCTTTTGGCTGTCTGCACCAGAGAGTTTGTGCGGTGCATAGCAATATTTTTTAGTGTTCCACTTAATAAAATTTTTTTCTGTTGTTATAGATCTATTTGACAGGTGAATGACCCATCCTTTCTAAACTTCAATTTTTATTTTGATTTATTTCAATGTAGTTATTTTCGTGAGCTAGATTGTAAAAGTGGCTTAATTAGAAACCAGGGCAAATGCTAGCTAAGCTGTGTTTTGGTTGTAGATGGTAAAAAATTTCTTGTTTATTATTGAAAACAAAATGTCTTTTAAGCTGGACGAAGCATCAGCAGATGGATAATATGGTCCAGTATAGTTGTTCACTTTCAGTCTGGATTATTTGGTAATATGAGGACAATATCTAGATTAAACAGCAAATAAATGTGAACAGTCAGCAGACGTGAATTTTTAAGATGTACACTGATGGCCATAATTTGGTTTTCACTAGAAATAAAAAAAAAGGCAACCTCTGTAAGAGCTTCCACACACAAATAATAAAATTGGCATTTGGATTCAAAATCTTTACTTATTCTTTATGAATTATTTAAAAGGCAGCAGTGATAGTACATTTGAGTTTAGTTCACATCTTTTATTTTGTCAATAAAATCTTCTTTTACAGTTTCAAAGTCTTGATTTCAAAGACTGTTCTGTGCTGAAGAATGAAATTGAGAGAACCTGGAATTTCCTCTCTAACCTGTTTTAAGGCTTGATATTAAAACTTTTAAGTTACTGACTTCCTCAAAGCTGGGGTTCAGGAATCTCTTTCTGTGCCAGATTTTACGTTTCTGTTTATTTGGTATTTGCTGTCATTACTTTTTGTAATGGAATTTGTTGTTCTCCTGAAATTTACCGACTTGCATTTTTAGCTGGAGTTGTGCTGGATACCAGGTTTGTATCATCACATGGTGTGTCCACAGCTGCTTTCCTCTATAACTTTTAAATTTCGTAGTCAGCTTCTACGCATTTGATATTAGTTTTCATTTTTGAAAATGATTTCTATGAGCTTCGTCACGGTAGGTGGCTGGGTAGAAGAGACAGATCCTTTATGTCCTCCACATACTGCAGAATCTTCAGTTTGAGTTTGCATGGGCTTTGATGTTCCAGCTTTGGAAAAGCAGTAAGATATCCAAGAGGGACTTGACGGAAGTGCTGGAAATAACCCCTTGCTGTTGTGTACTGACAGATGAAGTTATTGATGTTTCAATAAATCAGTATAACAGATTCTTGACACGTCTGAACTCAAGTTTTGTGGTGGTGGGATATCTTTCCCTTTTCTTGTATCCATTCCCTTTAAGCCTAAATTTGATTGTCATCGATAATTTGATCACCTAGATATGCCACAATTATTTTGTGCTAGCATGTCTCTCTCTTTTAGCAAGTATTTATCTATCTGTCTACCTTTTTTGGTATCTTAATTGACACTTAGGTTTCTTTGATAGGTTTGGACATTAGAGAAAGTCTGGTGGAACAGAATTTTTTTTGTGATTGTTGTGTGCATCAAAGTAAATTATTTATGATAGATGATAGAAAAATTCAGAAGAGATATTTATTTGTGGTAGGGTTTTGTTTTAGTAAAGCCAGAATGTATTTGGCTTTCTGTATGTAAATTAACCACTGTCATATAGAAGAAAAATAGCTTAAACCAAAGTTGATAGTTTACTAGAAAATTTATTACAGTTTATTAAATTCTTTATCTTATTAAAAGTGCATATTTGACAATGCTGTTTTTCAAATTACAAAAATAAAGTTCACTAAAGAAGTGACTAGTAGATGATCAGTAATTTTCTTGAAATTTCTTGATCACTATCTTCTTGAAGTTAGTTCTTTTTGGTGTAATAAGTACACAGTTATCAGCCACAGTGTGTATAACACCAGAGATTTATTTTGCCTTTTTTGTGGATTTTCACTTCTGCAGGGACAGGGGCTTCTTGTATATACCCATTACTTGGAGCAACTTTGAATGGCTGGTATTTCCTTGCAACAGAAGTGGATGACATGTGCTTCAATTATGCCAAGAAGAACGTGGAACAGAATAACTTATCTGATCTTATAAAAGGTACAATGTAATAAGGTATTGAATAGCATACGAATGTTGTGACATATTTTTGCCATGTTCAGTGGCATTTCAGAATGTGTATTCCTTCCAAACACATGCTCAATTGTTTTTTACTGGAGCAGAGTATTTACTAAGGTCCGTGTATGCTTAAGCCAAACAGCCGCCTTGTCTAGCATGGGATGTGCAGATAGAGAAAAACTCTTCCTTGTGAAGATCTGAAAGATAAACTTCACCCTGGGGCGTTTTTATCTCTGTATTCCTTGTCTGTTACTAAAGTATTTCTTAGTGTTTGTGCTGTTTATGCTGGTAGGAAACCTGGAATGCTCCTCTTGGATAACTGCATGACACTTCCACAAAGGTGTACGGAGAGTTGTACAGAGAGTTCTTTGTCCTCACTTCTTGAATGAAGTCCCAACACTGCCTGTGGTAGCAGTGGCAGTATGCCAGACTTGGTCTAGGAATGAGCTTGGAAAATTTTCTCTAGGAACTCAGTGTAGTAAAAAGCAGATCCATTTATGAGCTCTGAAATGAAAACTTTTGGAAGCATCCTTTTGAACAACATGTCTTAGTCTGTTGTCCATGTCAGTCTTCAAGATCCAGAACTTGATGCAGAGAACAATGAGAGTTTTCTGTTACTGCTGCCACTGATTTTTAGCAGTGTGGTGGTGTTGCCATATACTGGAAAAGGAGCTGACAAAGGAACAGGCCTCATGTGATGCTTTAGTGCCTGTAGTTGAAAGGGCTTAAAGCATATTCGTGGTTGTGTCATAGAACTTGGTATAACTCAGGCAGTCCTTGTTGTTTTAAAGAGATTTGTGTGATTCTGCTGCTGTGTATAAACATACAGGCTGTTCGTATGCTAATCTTTAACCCGAAATCTTTATATGCATGGTGATATTTGTTACATCTCTTTTGTAGAAAGCTTTGTTTAGAAAGTACAGGTTTTATACAATGTATAATGTGTATAGCATGTTAAATAAAATATGAAGTTCCTTACTGACCAAATTCACTTCTTTTAATAGTGGTTAAGGTACCACAGAAGACTCTTCTAATGGATGCACTGAAAGAAGAATCTGAGATCATTTATGATTTCTGCATGTGCAACCCCCCCTTTTTTGCCAACCAGTTGGAAGCGAAGGTAAGGTAACAAACTGGATGTTGTATGTACTTCAGTAGTCAGTGGGAAGGTAGCAACAATTTAACCACTTGACGTGGGGAAGGTTGAGTGGAAAATCCCAAATCATTATGAAATAGCATTTAAGTCTTCTCCCTCCTCATCCCCTAGCCCCTAAAGGAGTTTTGAAAACTTAACTGTTACCCTTCCAAAAATGGAGGATGAGCTGTAGCATTCTTTCACAAGTTCTTACTGTCTTAGAAAATTAGTTTGGAAAGTAGACAGCTAGTAAATCTGAAATCAGGTGCCTGCTGCATAACAGTGGTACAGAGGAATTAGTTTCTGGAATTTTGTTAAACTGTGTTTTTCATTTCCTTAGTGATGTAGACAGTATCATACAGGTCTTGCAATACCCACTGAATCTAGTCAGAAATGTATAATACAGGGCAGTAGAAAAAAGGTTTAAGATTTAATTAAACACTATAAATTAAACACTATACATGCTAAGATGCATTTAGCATGTCTTACATGTATTGGAACCACATATTTCATATTAGCAGGATCCTGATGTGTGAGAAGTAGGTTTGAGATTGTAGCAAATTCACTCAGATATGTTTTTTTTTTAATGGATCTTTGTCTGTTATCCATGGTTCTGATGGGGGAAGGCTAAGTAGAGGTGGTGGTGCTTGGCTACCCACTAAAGATTAAGATAGGAAGCAGTGTACAAAGCAGCATAGCATTTCATTAAACGTTCATGTGAGATGTTTTTGGTTTTTAATCCAGGGAGTTAATTCTCGAAATCCGCGGCGTCCCCCTCCCAGTTCTGTAAATACAGGAGGGATCACAGAAATCATGGCTGAGGGAGGAGAATTAGAATTTGTCAAAAGAATTATTCATGATAGTCTCCAACTTAAAAAGAGGTTACGGTAAGTGTTCTGTTCCAGTTAAAAACCCCCAAACTAACACCTTTTATCTTCATCTTTGGCGGAAGTCTTGTAAAAATGGTATTTTTAGTATCACTATGGTCCAGTGATAGCTGTTTGGTTTGTTTGATGATACTTACACATCAGATTGTTCCTGAGCAGCAATTAGAAGTTATTGCTGGAGTTATTTAAAGGCAGAAAACAAAAAAAGCCTATACAAGTGACAGTTGTATCTTGCAGCAAAATTAGCATATGTACCTGATAAAGACAGGTCAGGGTTCATTCTTAAGGGCTTTTGGGATGAAAGAGGTTTTATGACATAGCCTAGTTATCTGTTGATTATCTAAAAATTTCTGTCTTTTCCTGGCTGAATTTTCGTAACTTGCAGCTTCACCTGTTAAAGGACTCTGTTGTACTGAATGCTGTCTTGGGTGAACATAACCTGCAATAAAAAACATAGTGAGACATTCTTTTGAACAACATAAACAGATGGCACATCTGCAGTTTTCTGATTATCAGGCTTTTACTCCCCTAATGTTGGACAAAACTGTCCCTTGATAACTGGGAAATCTTAAGTTTTGTACTTCAATACATTATATTTATGATTAAGCTTTTTTGGGTCCAGTCATCCAAAAATATGGAAGATGGGGTTGTAGAGCTCGAATAATAATTCAGATAAAGAATTTCATCTAAAGTAATGTTTGGAGATTCTGAAGATGTAGATCTGCGTGGAAGGATAAGCTTCACTAGAAGTAGGAAAATAGCTTTCTTTCCTTTTTTTTTGCCTGATTGTTTCCTCATGAAATACGGGTTATGTGATGGAAACCTGGATAAGATATGAATGAGCACAAGTGGTAGTCAGTATGTCTGTTTTTGAGCACAATTACTTGCCAATAGGTGGTTATTCCTTTTTATTCTGATTCATTCTCCAAGAAAGTGGAGAAGTTGAAACAAATTCTTGTAAGGTGTAACATCTTCCCCATAACTGAAGTCACTCTTTGAAACAAGATTCCTGGTTGTTCGGGTGTTGTCTCAATAATACTCCTAATGTATTTCCTAAAAGCTCAAAAAGATTTCCCTGTCCGGTCTATCTTTGGACCTTCTGTTCTGAATTTTGTTGTACTATGTCCTAGTCACTCTGTTTAACTGTGATTGTTGTTGGTTTGGTTTTAAATCTCCTATTGTTTTTGCAGCTTTCTGATCCAAGTAGTTCTTATTGATAGCTGTCATTTTCAGTTGATCTCTATTTGTAAAATGCTTTTTTAATGCGTGCTTTGCAGGTGGTACAGTTGCATGTTGGGGAAGAAATGCAGTTTAGCACCACTGAAGGAAGAACTTCGAATCCAGGGGGTGAGTTTGCACAGAGTCCATATATATCTTGCCTGTGTTCTATACAGTATATAGTATGCTTCAATGCATGTGGGTAATTATTGTTGAATTATTTAACTGAGTTTTTATTACAAAAGGAACTGCAATTCCTTGTTAGGGAAACAACTGAGGTTTAACTATTGTAGATTCAAAACTGACAGGTAAGTAGCAAATATTGTCTCCAAATTTTTGTCTTTAGCACATGTTAGAGCATGTCTTCATTCTAAAAGATTCAGGGTTTCTGCTTTAAAATAGCCTTAACAAGGCTGTTGTAAAATAAAAAGAACAAAAAAAAAATCTGGCTTTCTTCCTCTTAGCTCACATGAAATCTAGCAATTTGGCTGATAAAAGAAACAGTAACATGATTTAAGTGGCAGCGTTGTTGTTTTGTGTTGAATTCTGGCACCAAGTAAAATGGAACTTTGTGCTAGTATTCTCATTAAAGAGGGCTGTGCAAAGGACTTTTTGATGGCTTTCTGGAGGAAGCATACTCTTCACTAATTCCCGCACAAAGAAAATAATTGTGAGATCTGGCCTTGTGTATAGGAAAGAGGATGCATGGTGAAATAAATTCCCAGAAAGATGAATTGCCAAAAGCAGATGCTGAGCCAGACACAAAATTTCAAGTATCTAATTTTCTTTGTCCTTGAACTGTTGGCACCTCAGTCTTAGTAAAGTGAGAGAAGTGAGAGAGGGCCCTGACACCTCTGAGGCATGTCAGAAAGAATCTCCATTTGTGTAATGAGAAAATACGCTTTGTTTGAAAATGTGTGCAGTAAAACAATGTTGTTTATTAATCTGAAATAATGTATTGCTTCTTTGCATAGGTTCCTAAAGTCACTCATACTGAATTCTGTCAGGGACGCACCATGAGATGGGCACTGGCGTGGAGTTTCTATGATGATGTACAAGTACCTGTAAGTACTTAATTCTGGTTTGCTTGTGATTTTCTGTGCCTCTTACTTGAGGAAGGGGCTAATGAGCTATAACTACTGTGATACAAGCAGTTCTTCTTCAGACTGGAATATTGGATGTGCTGGGCTGTATGGACAGCGGAATTTCTTAGATGGCTGCCAGTCTGTTAGCAGTTGTGACGTGATTCATGAGTGACCCTTGTTGAGGGTGGAAAAAGGAAGCCATTGTAGGAACTTCCTGTGGGTTTCAGTGAAAATAAGGATCATTTGTAACATACCTCAAATAGCAGTTTAGTAGTAATAAAAGTACTAAGTTTGGGGCTGGATTTGAATTTAAACTTCTCTCTGAGAACTCAGTTTTAATTTAACATGTGGATTCTGTTACCAAATAGGTATGACCACGTCTAACTCAGACTTGCCTACATGAATGTAAGTGGAGCTTGTTCACCTTAAATGTGAGCCAGTTGCTTTTTTGGATCTGGATGTTTGTATATTTGAATATAGGTATAGACAATAACCAGTCTTAAGGAAGATGCGAGGAAACCTTCAGTGCACTTGGATCAAAATGTGGATATTGGCAGTTGGCCTCTGTTTCCAAGAGCAGCCACACTTTCTCAGCTCATGGAGGGCTAATAGTTTGAAGGAACCAGTGAAGCTTTTTGCCTGATACCTGAAGATAAACTCCCTCTGTCCGTCAGGCTAGCATAAAGTGCATGATCCTTTTAGCTGGTTTGAGTCTAAAACTCCTGGGGGTGAAATGAAACACGGGCCATGTGAATGGCCTCTTAGTGGTGTACGTTACACTCTTAATCCTCGTGTCTTATGGAATCACAGTCTTCTGAGTACAAAAGTCACCCCACTAATACTGCATAGTCTCTTAATTTTTTTCTTTCTTTCTTCTTCTAGTCACCTCCCTCAAAAAGAAGAAAATTAGAGAAACCACGAAAACCAATTACAT
Source organism: Lycocorax pyrrhopterus obiensis (assembly GCA_014706295.1). Taxonomy (NCBI): domain Eukaryota; kingdom Metazoa; phylum Chordata; class Aves; order Passeriformes; family Paradisaeidae; genus Lycocorax; species Lycocorax pyrrhopterus. The sequence continues at coordinate 92,151,329 of JACSVZ010000001.1, forward strand.
TCATGGTTTTGGCTTCTACAGTCAAAGAGTTATCCATCAAAGCTGCAGCTATGGGCTGGGATGCTGTAGAAGCTATTGCTGTGGTTAGAGCCTGGGTAGAGAAGATTCTCACTGATCTGAAGGTACAGTATAAAGTGTTAGATGTTAAAACAATGTCCTAATTGAAAGCGTAACTGTGAGAAGATTGTATGAAATTCTGCTGTTTTCTGCAATAGGTTCAGCATAAACGTGTTCCCTGTGGAAAAGATGAAATTAGCCTCTTTGTGACTGCCATTGAAAACTCCTGGATTCATTTGAGGAGAAAGAAAAGAGAGAGAATAAGGCAATTACGAGAACTTCCTCGAGCTTCTGAAGATATTCTGCAAGCAATGGAGGAGGAAAAGAACAGCCAGAAGAGTGTGAGCAACAACTCGGACTGTGAAAAGCCCAAGACTGAAGACTCAGAAATGGGGTTTATGGCACCTGATGAGGATGTCCAGATGATGGCAGGTGATGAGCTACCAGAGGAATCTGCTGCCAAAGAAGAACACAGTGATCCTGTGAAGGAAGAGGAGATGGAAGCAAAGCAGGGAGAAACATCGCTTGGCAAAAGTTCTGGTGATGCAAAGGAGGAATCTTGCCCTTCAGAGGAAGCTAGCAATCTGACAGTGGAAAAAGAGCAAAGCCCTAAAGAAACCAGTGAGGGTTTTCTCTTCAAGTGTTTAATGAATGTGAAGAAAGAAGGAAATGATGTAGTAGTAGAAATGCACTGGGTTGAAGGACAGAACAGAGACTTGATGAACCAGCTGTGCACATACTTACGGAACCAAATTCTTCGACTGGTTGCTAGTTAGCTCTTTGTCCTACTTTGGTAAAGTAGGTCTGTCCTCAAATTTTGTAAACTATTTTTAATGAATTAAAAATTTCAGACAGCAAAACCTGTTTTTTCCCCCTTAAAAAAAAAAAAAGAGTAGAATGAAGATAGGTGTCTCCTTTAATATTTTAAATAGCTTTTTCAGAGATGTAAGGAGGACATGAAATGATGAGGAAGTAATAGATTTCATACTGCAGTTGTAAAACTACATGTTGAAGTGAAACATGTCTATGCTGTGAGCATTTTAAATATCAGCAGTGCTTATTCTGGTCTTTTTCTGGCACAATAGAATTATATATTGTTACTAAGTAGAAATCTCTACTGAGTTATTTTCTTCAATATTTTTTCAGTACTAATACAGGAAACGGTCTGCAGTGGGAATTGTTTTCTGCAGTGAGGAGTTTGTAGCAGAGTATGTCTCTCTTCCCTTTAATGTATCTAACTTTTGGTCGACAGAGTAGCAGAATGGATACATTCTCCAAGTGTCAATTCATTAAAAGAATCATTTTAGGAAAAATGTGTGTGTTGTATTTGTCTGGTGCTTGAGCTTTGAAACACAGAAGGGCCTACTGTTAGCATCTGGTTTTGTAAACTTGAACAATGAAAGCAGCTTTTTGAGCTGCTTGATTTAAAGAGGATTAAAATATGTTGACACCTCCATTAGCCCATCCCTTGCACTTGCTCAGATATAATTGTCTGAAATGACAGCAGTATTCTTAAAGAATTTTGCTTCCAATTAAACTTAAGAGATTCCTTTAATGACAGCAATGAGACCACATGCTCTTCTTCTGCAGGACACAGATGAGTACAGAAGCATTAGGTTTTTGCAAAGGAAGACATCTGGAATGAAGACAGTTGCTTCCACCCCCTAGTCCTATTTATCACTCGCTGTTTTACAAGTGTTTCTGTGCCAATGACCTGTTCCTGTGAGAAGAGAGGGACATGGGTCATGGATGGCTCAGAGAGAGTGCGTGTATGTGTTTGAGATTATGAGCACTGGTCCTGCTTCGTATGAAGTCAGCTTCCCAAACTGTGATCCATTTCTCCGAAGAGAGATACAGAATATGGAGCGCTTTCCTGAGGGAGTGGTCTAAGTGTGTGTGTGTGTGTGTGTTACCCAAAATAAACAAGGTGGCCAGAAGGAAATAACTCTGTGTGTTCATGCTCCTGGAACTGCTTTCAATGTTCACCCTTTGCTGTCCTTACTTTTGGAAAGATCAGCATGTTTTCTTCAGTTGAAATTAAAAGCAACTTCGAAAAGCCTTATTTTTTTGATATAATGCTTCTTAGCGCTTCTGTGGGTGATGGACAAAGACATGCATTTTTCGGGTACTGCAGAATTTTCATAGAACGCCTGACAGTCATGTTCCTGAGGAGAGGTAAAGCCAGACCTACTCTTTTAGAATCTGAAACAGCTGTTTTGGCCTCAGAGCCATTAGAAACAGCAAACGAAGCTGTTTGTCCTTTGTGCCCCGCCCTGTTTATTGCTTCAGCTCAGCAAGGTAAGCCTTGTTTTGTTGAAGCAGACCCCGTTACCGTCAGTAATTATCTCAGCCTTTCACCGGTACAGCACGAGTACCGCACGCGTTCCGCACGCTCGGAGCGCTGCGTAAGCACAGACCGGTGCTCTTACAAAGGCAACCCGTACTCCGCAGTGGCCGCACGCCTCGGGCGGGCCGGGGTGCCCGGTTCCCTGCTCCCGGCCCTTCCCGGCTCCCGGCCGTTCCCTGCTCCCGCCGGGGCCGCCCTCCCGCCGGCCGGGGCGGGGCCGCGTTTGAATGGCGCGGCGGGAAGATGGCGGCGGCACCACCGTCACCCCCAGCGGTGCCGCCGCGGCCGCGGGGCTCCGCGGCGGCAGCTGCCGCAGGGCGGGGCGGGCTGTGCCGCCCGGCCCCGCCGCTCCCCGCCGCGCTGTGCTGAGCCCCCCGCCCGGCCTCGAACTCTCCCTGCGCGGCAGCGGCTCGGCAGGTACCGGCGCGGGAGAGCGCAGCCCTTCTCCCCCATTCCCCTTCTTTCCCTTCCCCGCCTTCCCGTCGGTCGTGCAGCGCGGCGGGTCGGGACGTGCGGGGCTGCCCCGGGGGGCACCGGGGCGCTGCTGGAAGGGGCCGGGGACCCTCCGAGCCTCTCCCGGCGCCGGCGCGGGGCCTTGGCCCCGGGGCGGCGCTGCTCGGGCCGCGCTTCGCCCTTTCCTTTCGCCCTCGAGGGCAGCGGCTGCAGCCGAGGTACGTGCTCGTGTTGTTAGCAGGGTGATGATCGAAGGATTTTCCTGCACTACTCGCTGTGTAGTTGGGGAAGACAATAAGAAAATGTGTATTCTGTGCACACTTGTGAGATGGGGGCGTTCTGTGTGTCGTGTAACAGTGGGCCTTATTCTTGGCTTGGCCTCTAGGTGCTGCCATAATACAACAATCGGTATAGTCTGTTCTCTTTGGTATGCCGGGCAAGGTTTGTTTACCTACGTTGTTAAATTGATTCAAGAATACATATAGAATACAGAAGAAGTATACACAATATACTTCTGTGTGCAATGTACAAGATTTTCTATAAACATCTTGTGGCAAGGTGTCATATCAAGTGGTCCTGCTGGCAGACAGAGCTGCTTAAAGTGATGCTTCTAGATGCCATACATACATTTTACCAGCTTATTGTGCTCTTGAATCAAGAGAGAAATCAAGATGTATACAGCGTCGAGATTGTATACAACATCTAAAATCAAGGTATTTACATTGCACCTTGCAGTTTCATCTCTTTTGTGATTTTTTCTGTAAATTTTTAAAGCATTTACATCTCTCAGTCTCTTCTCCAGTCATGTCACATCTTCCCACTGATGTGGTTATGTTCCGCAAGATACAATTTTGTCAATTTCTGCAAATGGAGCAGAGCAAGGCAATATATACTTTTACACAGTCAGCTTCCCAAAGACAGTTCAGTAAGCAGCACTCTTGTATTCAGCTGGCCCCACAATCTGGAACGGTTTTCTTTCTGATTAATCTAATACCCAATGCTTTTAACCAACAATTCGTATCTTCCTAATTTTGACTGCCTCTTAGCATTGTTTTAGTAGATTAAAAAAAAGGTTAATGTCACAGATATACTTCTGTGCACAGATCTCTAAGCCACAAGTTTCCAAACACATGTTCAGTTCTAATCTATTCTTTAAACAGCAGAATCCCGTAATCCTTTACTCATTCCACCTTTTACATGAAGTTTGTTGGTTTCAACACTAGGGAAAAAGCTTGAGGTCCTATCACGTAGGGTTTTTTATGTTTCTGAATCCTAATTCTGCCATATTAGTCACTGTATTGGATTTGCATGGCAAGGGGGGACTGTAAGAGCGGCTTCTGTGAGAAGCTGCCAGAAGCTTCCCCTGTGTTGGATAGAGCCAATGCCAGCCAGATCCAAGAGGGACTTGCCACTGGCCAAGGCCATCAGCAACAGCAGTAGCACGCCTGGGATGATGTGTTTAAGAAGAGGGGAAAAAAGCCTGTGCAATGGTAACTGCAGCTGGAGGAGTGAGAAGATGTAATGGAAACAGCCTGCAGACACCAAGGTCAGTGAAGAAGGAGTGGGAAGAGGTCCTTGAGGTGCTGGTGCAGAGATTCACCTGCAGCCTGTGGTGAAGACCATGGTGAGGCAGGTTGTCCCCATGGAGGTCCATGGTGGAGCAGAGATCCATCTGCAGCCTGTGGAGAACCCCATGCTAGAGTGAGTGGTTGCCCAAAGGAGGCTGTGGCCCTGTGTGAAGCCCACACTGGAGCAGAGTCCTGGCAGGACCTGTGGAGAGAGGAGCCCCCACTGGAGCAAGTTTGCTGGCAGGACTTGTGACCCCCGGGGGGACCCACAGTGGAGCAATTTGTGAAGAACTGCGGCCTGTGGGAAGTATTGATGATGAAGAAGTTCGTGGAGGACTGTTTCCAGTGAGAGGGACACCACGCTGGAGCACGGGAGGAGTGTGAGGAACTCTCCTCTGAGGAGGAAGGAGTGGCAGAGACAATGTGTGATGAACTGACTGCATCCCCCATTCCCTGTTCCCCTCTCCTGCTGGTGGAAAGGAGATAGAGAACATTGGGAGTACAGTTGACCCTGAAAAGAAGGGAGGAGTAGGGGGTAGGTGTTTTTAAGATTTTGTTTTATTTCTCATTATCCTACTCTGATTTGATTAGTAATAAATTAATTTTCCCCAAGTCAAGTGTTTTGCCTGTGATGGTAATTGGTGGGTGGTCTTTCCCTGTCTTTTTCTTCACCCACGAGCCTTTCATTGTATTTTGTCTCCCCTGTCCAGTTGAGGGGAATGACTTTGGATGGCTTTGGGTGGCACCTGGTGTCCAGCCAGGGTGAACCCACCACAGTCACAGTTTAGGATAGACAATTCTGGTCTCTTGTGAATTCCTCTTGGGAAGCCTGTTCTGCTTTGTAGCATATTTCTGTTCTCTCCTGATGGTGCTTAAATTTTTGTTTAGTATTTTATGGTACTTTGATTATATGAAGTGAAGCAAAGCTTTCAGAGCTAAGCTATATATCAAGTGTTTTTATGTATTTGTATAGAGGAGACTGATCACGCAGCAGTGACAGCCCAGGTTGGGGTTAACTTCAAGACAGCAGTTGAAATTTTTAGTGTGTTGAGAGAAAAACTGCTGGCTGCTTGTGCAGGCTGGTATTGCTGATGTAGCCTGCCCTTATGCTGGCAACAATGGTGGGAAATTTCTTTTAGAATTTTTTCTAAAACGAATGTATGAGTAGAAGAATGGGTACAGTAGAGTCAGGACACATGATTACTTGGTTTTTATCTCAGTTTGACAAGGTCTTTCACAAAATGCTGTTACAGGAACTGTATATTTATTGGTGATAGGGGAGGCATTACTGTGTATCAGAAACCTGAAAGGGACAAAATGCTTGAGTTTTCTTAATGATTTGGAAAAAGGGAGGAGAAGGAGAGGGAGGAGGCAGTGTCTGTAGTCAGCACAAAGTTGTTTAGGGTTACTAAGACAAGAAATAATCATCAAGGAACTTAATTAAGCTAGAGGAACTGGCAGTATTGTGAAGATACTGATCGGTGTTAATAAACTGGAATATAACACACTGCACAGAGTAGCTTGCGCTGCTTGTTTGGTTTATGTTGTTGTTTTCATTCATCTGTAAAACAAAAAACACTGGGCAGTTCTGTAATCAATGAGAATTACTGAAATCTCAGTAGCAGTAATTTAAAAGGGAAATGGTGTGGGTGAGGACGAGATGGCAAATCCATTGTAATGCTGTTACATTAATCAGTGCTGAAGCTCTGAGTATGTATTTGGTAATGGCTGCTCTGTCTCAAAAGCAAATACCAGGGCAAGAGTTTGGTGAAAGAATTAATCGAATGTGGAAAATCTTACAGGAAGAAAACTTGAAAAAAAGATGTCAGAAGATAATAAGAATAGTGAACCATCCACACAAAATATTGAAAAATATAGGGCAGATAGTTACTCCCTTTTCTTATAATACAGGAGTTTGTAGAGAAGTTTGACATTTAGGTGTATAACCTAAGTGACCTCAGATTTAAGGATGATACTTGACTTTTAAATTTTTTTTTATTTTCTCCTCCCAAAGGGCAATATCAGCAGGTAAATATTCCTGAAGACCAAGCAGACAAGTTGCTCCTTGCAAGCTGGGGTCTTCCCAAAGCAGTTCTGGAGAAATACCACAGTCTGGGAGTGGTGCAGATGTTTGAATGGCAAGCAGAATGCCTAATGCTTGGACAAGTTCTGGAAGGGAAGAACCTAGTTTACTCAGGTATGCGAATCTGATAAAACCAGTCCCCCCTAATTTTTCCACTGCCATTTACAAGGACATACTAGTGCTGAAGGATTCTGATCTGGCAGCTAGAAGGGTCAGGATCCTCTTCTGGAGACATCTTATTAAGATCTGTCCCATTGATGTACCTCAAACTTGACTTAATGGTCTCCTTTCCATATATGAAGAGAGACTTTTTGCCCCATTTTCTCTGTTAAAGTTCCTTTAGAAATTGATAATTAAGAGTCAGCTAATGGTGACTCTTTTTTATTACAGACTGTCAACTAGGATATACGATATCATATCATGATGAATGATGACAGCAATTGAAGATACACGTACTTCTGAGAATATTATTTGCTATTAGTTTTTTTCAGTCCATTTATCATTTCTCATCACATATTGTGTGTGGGGTGTGTGTGCAGAAGGGGAAGTAATGCAGAAGGAGGACTGGTGGACTAGAAATCTGTAGGAAATGACAGTTGGTTGTCTACCCTTCATGGGAAAGAGGTTCTAGAGCAGCACTGAGGAGATGAAGAACTTAGAAAAGAGGCAGATGATTTTTAGTCTTTTTGACTCTTTATGGGGTTGACTGCAAATGTGGTTGTGGGTGAGAGACATCAACTGAAGAGTCCCACCCCAAGTTCTCCAGTAACTGCTTTCTGTGCTAGATTTGTGATGCTTGCTCTTTGGGTTTATTTTTTAAACTTTAAAAGTTAATTAAAATTCCCCCCCCCCTTTTTTTTCATCCCCAAGCTCCTACCAGTGCTGGAAAGACTCTTGTCGCAGAATTGCTTATTTTGAAGCGAGTCCTGGAGACTCGTAAGAAAGCTCTTCTCATCCTTCCCTTTGTCTCTGTGGCCAAGGAGAAGAAATGTTACCTGCAGGTAAGTAGCATTCAAGGAGGGTAAATTTATGGGTTCTGGTTGTTGGGTCACATTTTTTAAACAGAAATGCAAAAGCATGGATTTGGGGGGGAAAAAAATTGCTGAGTTTTTTCAAAAAGAAGTAGATAATTTAAAATTTGCTCTAAGTTGGAGATAAAAAAAAGAAACTTTTAGCCAAAAAGGTAAACTTAGAAAATTTTTATGGAGTTGATTAAAACATTTTATTTCAGCTTTGACTTTTAAAGCATTGTTACTTGCATTTATTCACAGATTTTATAATATACAAAATTTAAATGAAGTTTCTAATGAAAAATTGTGTTAGGAAAAGTACAAAGGAAAGGTGTAAATGTTATCTTAAGGATAAAAAGATATTTTAGCTTTCCCTGGGGTATTCCACCACAATTTTGTGCCTTTGATTTCACTTTGACTTGGCTAGGTTTTTTTTCTGCCAGAATATGGTTATGTCTTGGCTTCTTCACCCTAGCTTTTTAAAAATAAAATTACAGTGAGAACACCCTTAAAAAAACATAAATTGTTTTTTGAAAGACTTTCATATCAAACATGGTTACCATTAGGTAACAACAATGACTAAAACCAGATGCAAACCCAGCAGGCATTTTTGTTATATTTTCTGCCGTTTAAGACAGTTTGGTTGTTCATTGACTGAGATGGTATCTTAGCTTTACAAATTGCTAGGAAATCCTACAAACTGTGTGCAAAAGCTACTCTGAAGTGATTGATAATGGAGACATGTTTTTGCTTTAATCTTGTAAAGCTGGAGGATTATCAGAGCTCTGTTCTGCTACTCCTGGCTTGAGGTTTGGGCATAGCTGCACATACTTGAACTCAAAGGGTGAGCTACCTGTGAGGTCCAAATATTTGTGTCTTTTGTTAATGCTGTGTGGGATGTGTCAAAGCTTTGGCTCTGCAGTCGTGAGACCTGGAATAGAAGTTGTTTCTTGGCTTTCAGTGTGAGATGTGTCATCATTGTGTTTGGAGTTCCATGTTTGGCTTTTGCCCAGGATTTCTCGAGAGGGAGGTGTCTTTGTACATAAGCCACTGATATTATAAACCATTGCACTATGTGTTCCCTAACATTTTTAATATTAAATCTTTTTATACAAAACAGTGGTTCTCATCTTTTACTCAGTTATGTACACTGTCTTGCAACGTGTACTCTGTGGCTTCTGCTTGGGAAATAAAAAATGACAGTGGGAAAAAGAAGTGTCAGTAACTGGCTGAGATATGGCTTTAATCTGATTAGTTGGCATTTAAAGTGCTAGAAATTGTAGATGTAGGGTGCAGGCTTTTATGTGATTCCAGCAGTCATTGGTCAGAATTCAGAGGTGTAACCTTGGCATGATGTTCTGTATCCTTGGAAAACAGGCCCTGTTTCAGGAGGTGGATGTGAGAGTTGAAGGCTACATGGGAAGCATGTCTCCTGCTGGACGTTTCTCTGCTCTGGATGTTGCTGTCTGCACCATTGAGAAGGCCAATGGACTAATCAACAGGCTCATAGAAGAAAACAAAATGGACTCACTGGGTAGAGTACTAAGGCTTGACCATTGTGGGGATTACGTATTCTGAGCACATGTGAAATCATGGGATACTTTGAATTTTCTCAGTTCTGTATGTGACAGACATACCATATGCATATAGGAATATGCAGCAATTTTCTTCTTCCAGAGAACCTCTGATTTGGATTTAGGAGGACAGTCAGCACTGTTCCATGTAGCTCAGCAGCTGGGTGAGTAGTTAGAAGCTGCAGGCTTTAGTTTGTCTCCCATGAACGGCAAGCTGCATTTAACAATGATTCCCGTAGCTAGGAAATGTTTTCTAATTAATAAAACTGAATTAAAGTTCTGAGATATGTTTAAGTTCAGGAATGTATTATGTTCGTTTGTTTTAGACAGAGGTTGTGGAATCTAAGATCTATCTTCATTTAGCTTGAGGAAGAGAAGGAATTACATTCTGTGCTCATCTGGATCCAGATAAGCGGAATGAGTACATAGTGCTCCTCTGGGTAGGCATGGTGACTGGGAGGGCTGTGACATTCATTTCTGTCTTGTTTGCTCAAAAACCCTCTGCCCTTGTAACATTGGCTTCTGGGTCACTGTGGCCCCGATGGCCACTAGGTAATGAAAGTACTCATTCAGTATTGAGGATGAGATAAAATGTTTCCGTGTACACTTGGGGAGAGGTGTGCTTTCCTAGTCCAGTCAGAAGTTTGTTATTCTCTTTTTTTCTCTGCTAAATAAAGCTATGCCCAGTTATGTTTTATACAGTAATCCTTCCCATCTTCACTCTGTCCTGTAACATAGCTGGTTGCTATTTTAAGAATATAAAAATTGCAAAAATAGATGAGGATCGATCTGCTCTGAGACCTCCACCTTTGAAACTGCTGTTCTGTGTGCATCTGGTATCATAATATTCTGCTGCATTGTGTACCAGAAGAGTTTTTTAGAGAGAAAATGGGAAATAAAACCTTGCAGGTTTTTTCAGAGTGTGAGATCATGTGATAACACATTCACACCTGGATCTATAGGGGCTGAATCACCATGAATGATTTAGAGACTGCCAGTGGGCTGAAGATGAGTGGGTGACTGTTGTGCAGCATTTTAAGCTCATTCAAATGGAGGCTCCTGCAGTCCAGCTTGATTCTTGAATGTATATCTTCATTCCTTCACTTGCAAGAACGCCAGTTATTTTATTTCAATATATGGCTACTTGGTTTAAGGTTTTTTTTCTTGTTTAAACTAGAGTTAGTTTGATCCTGTGTCACCACACTGTACAAGCTGTACTGCCAGCACAAGGCAGACAGTGGGGTCAGGATAAGCAACTTTATGTTGGCTTGTGTGCATTGGAAGCATAGTCTGTATATTAAAATGTATTGCTTAATGATATCATCTTTCAGAAGCTAGAGATATACCAAATCCCTCTGGTTGGAACCTCCATTTCATCCCTACATGTTGTTGTGCTTTCTAAGATGAATGTACTTGAGAACAGTCATCGAAGTATAACCAGCCAAGCGACTACAAGATTTGAGTTTGAATATGTGTTCTCAATACCAATACCTCCTTAAAGCATCATGGTTTTCTTTCACCATTTGAAAACACCTCTACTGCAAACCTGCATTTTGTTTGTGCCCCAATATATTTGTCATATAACTGAAATAGGGGTAAAAATGTTTTTTTTCTTTATATGCTTCCTTGACATTTAATTTTTAAATTAAAGTTTGATTTTAAAAAGTCATCTTTATGTAAGAAATGGACAAGTTTTCTGTTTGGAGGTAGATTTTCATAAAAGCTGTAAAATATGGGTATGAACTGAAACTGCCAGTTTAGCTGTCACCCAAAGCAAGCTTGTCTGAAACTGCAAGATTGTACCTTGTCTTCTAATTAATTCTAAATTTAGACTAGTTTGTAACAAGGGTGTTTTATCTTTAGAGATGAGTTATTGGGAGATGACTGCAATCCTGGCTGGATTCCATCTCAAGTTTGAGCTGTTCCTTTTGTTGATGTCAGCCCCATGCTGATAGCTCACATTGCCTTTGGAAATTGTTGAGAGAAACTTAAATCCTCTGCCTGCCAGAGCTCTCTCTGCTGTATGAAGCAGTTAGAAGCAATGTTGTGTTGCTAATTATTATATAACGTGTCAGTTTAGAACATCCAGGTACACAGGAGATGGTATTCCTCTTGTTCAGCCTCTTGACACTGATGCTAAAGAAATTTTTAGGAAAATTATTACAGAAGAATCCACTGCTTTCTCGGTGTATCATCTGGGAATGGATTTGTAATGTGCTGTTGTAATACTTGTTTCTTAATTTAAACTTGAAATTAAAATGTTACTAGTTTAATTATATTTTAAAAAAATCAAGTCCTCCCTGCTTGTCATTCAGAACTTTTTAGTCTTAAACAGGATGGGGAATTAAAACAACCTAGTTATTCTACAGTAAACATGTCTAGTAGCTCTCAGGTACTTTTTAGTTGTTTTTTTTTCAGCTGTCTTCTAGGAACACACCCAATTTGCAGACAGAAATAGCAGACTGAGTCTAGCCTCATTCTCAGTACCTATGTAGTATGATGAAGTTCTGGCTCCACTTGTATTCCTGAACTTGTTGAGCAGAAAATACCATTGCCTGCCGGGGCCTGAAATCCTTGGCTGCAATTGCATTTTAAGATGAGGACAGCTCTCTGAAAAGTGCTGGTTCCCTGTTGGCTGCTGCTGTGTTACCCCGGTGGGCGTGTTCTGAGTTCTGCCTGCACAGGGGAGAGCACTTGTGCACCAGTGACAGTCAGGTGTCACCAGCTTGCAGAGTGCCAGGGCAGTGCAGCTCACAGGTTTAGCATCTATTTGAGTATGTGTTACAGCTGAGTAGCAGCAGAGGGTATAAAACAAGTGGCCCTTGCAAAAACCAGCAACACTCCCTGTGCTTTGGCCTGTAGGTACCACTAGTGTGCTGTGCTTCATCTCAGGAAGCAAAATGTGCTGCTGCTTGGCACACAGACTGGAAAGGTGACTTGTATGGATTTTACTTTGGTAGGTATCTGATTAAACTGTCCTGTCTCGCCTCTGGAAGAATTCGGACAGATTGTTGTATGGGGAAGCAAGAAGAAGCTTTTTTGGTAGCTGAATAAATACGTATTTGGTGACCAACGAATGCCATTTTTTACAAGCAAGCACAGAACAGAGGAAGTACAGGAAGACAGAGGAGCTGGATGGGTGGGAGTTTGTAAAAGAGGCTGATGAAGCAGTGCAGCACTCTTTTCTAACTTAAGTGGCTTGAAAGAGAAGGAGGGAGAAAACAGACGGAGAGAGAAGGAACATATGTAGGAAGGAGAGAAAAAAAAGAGAACGAAAAATAGCATTGAAACAGATAATATAAGGTCACATTTGCCCTTAAGCTCCTGCTATTTTAGCCGTACCAGAAAGATATTACATAGCTGCACCAAAGAGGAAAAAAAATTCCACAGCAGCAGAGCTAATGAAGTGTGGTGTCCTCTGTGCCCTGCTTTTTTTGTTTAACCTTCCTTTATCCTACTCCATATCCCTGGGACCCTGTCAGCTGGCCAGAAAGGGTATTATACTGCTGCTGGGATGTGTGCAGGAGGTGCACTGGGTGCCTCAGTTGTAGTGGCTCTATGTTTTCTTCTCAGGGAAGACCCTAGTCTGGTCTGTTGTCTCCAGCTGCTGATATTCAGAAGCCTTTTTAGACATTATTCTTTTAGATATTTCTCCACACCTTAAAAATTTGTTGGAGGTGGTCAATAGATTAAAAAGTCATTTTCAGGAGGTCACATAAGGATTTTTTTTTCATTAGAAAGCCAAAGCTAAATAGCACATTTCAGGTTTGGTTAATGAAGAACAATATAATAGGAAGCAGACTGCCAGTGTAATTACATCTGCTCTTGTTTTATTTCTGACATTACTGTATGAGTAAAAAGTGAAAAATGATGTTTTTAACTAAGACAGTTATGTCAACAAAGCTTTTGGCTAGCCCACTTGGGTGCTGGAATTTTCCTTTCCAGTTACTCTGAAGCCTGGGGGTTTTTACTTGCAAAGAGGTTCCAGTATAGGTGCAATACTGTTTTGTGGGGTGGCTAGGCTAACAGCTCAACCTGTTTATTTTTATCTTTTAAAAGCTGATCGTGTGTGTGATTTTGGTGGGTGTGAAATGTCATGACATTGGTCATGATCTTTCTCAGTGACAGAAGGAAGCCATAGTGGTGTTGGTAAGCACAGCTGGATTTGTGAATATAAATTTCAGTTCATCGTGTGGAATGTGAAAGGATCGAGGCCATTTGTTCTTAGTTTGGAGGTTTGTCAGATGTGACCTGAGTGCTTTTCTTTATCAGGAGTGGTGGTTGTGGATGAGTTGCACATGCTGGGAGACTCTCATCGAGGATATCTGCTGGAACTCCTCCTGACCAAAGTGAGATATGTTACAGAGAAGGTAGCAAAGCGGTGAGTAGACTGAGATGTTTGTCTTTTAATGCTAAATAATTGATGACTCTAAATATTTTGTTCTCTGGGTGATTGGAAATTTGGGTTAGCTCCAAGGTGTTTATGAGAGTGATGACCTAGACTATTTTGTTTATTAAGATCTTATCATACCACTTTTCAGGGGCATGCCATTGTAGTTAAACCCTCTTTTCCTCATGGTTTTCAATTTGTGTGCTACCATGGGATTTATTCTCTTAGGAAAAGAAATAAGGCTGATGCTTTCATTTACTTCTTTAGCCTATTTTTTTTAACATTAGATTTTTTTAAAACAGTTTTGCTAGCAGGTTTGCCCTGGTTAATTTTTTTGTGTTTCATGGAATGGTGTAATTATCCTACTGGAATGCTCTGGTGTTCTGGAAGAGTGGGTGTGCTTTTAACTTGTGCATGGTGAATTGATCAGAAGGCTTAGAGGATATGCCAATAGTCTGCTGAGTTAGCACTGCTCAGGCTGAGCTCTGCTTTTGCTTATAACATGTGAGAGCCTAGTGGTTGCATGTTTTCTTGCCTTTAGCACAATTGGTTGGACACTGGGGAATAGATCAGATGTTTGAGAAGAGTTCTAGAGGCTTTTAAGAATTCAGTATCTAGATCCTCAGCACCAAACTGTCCAGCAGCTTCACAGTGCCCAAACAAAGAAAAAAGGAAATGGAGGAGGTGGTGTAGCCTTCTTAATCTTTATTTTTGGTGCTGAGAGAAGAATCAAAATCAACTGTTTCCTTAGCACAAGAAGTCAGATTTTGCCAGTTTTCTCTGCTGCTTCTTGTCTTGTGAGTTGTACCAGTGCTGGGCTAAGCAGAGACCATCTGTTTACTTCTGGGGGAACTGCCATTTCTACACTGTCTCTCCACTGGACATTTCATCCAGTATTTCCCATCATGATTTCCAGAATCCAGCAGTGTTCTGGGTCTAATGACATCTGACTTCTCATATTCTCCCCGTAAATCCTGGAAGCCAGTACACTTTGGAGCAGTGTGGGTGACTTTGCCACTCCTTTTCTCTTGGCTTAGCATGTAGCTGCAGCACAGGTGCAGGCCCACTCTCTGCTTTACTCCCTTGCATGGAAGAAGCAGGAAGGAGAAAACACTTGCCAGGGGAAAAAGGTACAGATGCATCAAGGAATGTTCCTGGGAAGACACAGTGTTCCAGCCTTCACCATGCAGGCATGCCAGGGCCCAGATTCTCCATCTCTCTGTCAGGGTCAAGGTGACAGTGGTACCCTGTACCACTTACTGACATGAAGGAAGTGGCTGCTGTTTTTGTTTTGGAATCCACTTGAGATTCCTTGAGCTGAAGACCACATTTTCTCTCAAATGTTCTTCTGTGGTTTTGGTTTTTTTTCCTCCGTTATTTATTGAGATTATATAAAGTCTTTAAACACTGTCCAGTCTGGCCAGTTACCAGAATAATCAGTGCTTGTCCCACTGAAGTACAAGCTGTGTCTTCACACCAAGAGGATGTTCTCAGATGGCCATTGCCTGTGTGGGTGTCCATGCTTCTCCACAAGGCTTTTCTAGACTCAGCCAAAATTCTGCAGCAGATTTTTCTCTTCCCCAGTCAAATAATGTGTTGTGGAGCTGGAACTTTTTTAATCCTTTGAGGTCAAAAGTTGCTTTAGGGAGGAAAAGGTCCAAAGTTCCTGTAGAGGCAAAAATCTGCAACCTTGATGGTGAAGCTGTATTAGCAAATGCTTAAAGAGGTTGGATAACAGGGAGTCTGCCTCTCCCCATCTTCCTTATTTCTGTCTCATCAGTGACTGGCCTTTTATACTATAGCTTCTGGGTAATCTTGTTTTCTCTGTCTTGTCTTTGCCAGGATTACCAGGGTGTTCTAAGAAGATTCAGGTTATTTCTGAGCTCACATTGATTTGTCAGACCTTTTTATTTTTTAAAGTCTTGATTTGTGGCTCAGTGCAATGCAAATGAGTAGTTTTCAAACACAAGCTTAGAAGCATAAAAAGCCCCCTATTATGTGGCTGTAAAAGCCTGAATTAAAATCTACATTTGGATATCTAAATTAACAGTTTCTGTTTTCAGGTTTTTTAGGAGTCCATTACTTTTCACTGCCTTTAGTGGAAGCTGCTGTTCATCACTTTAAGACCTGAAGCTACTTGCTTCTTTGCTGTACTTAGGGCTTTGGTTCTCAGATCTAGGAAGACATCAGTCTAGTATTATTTGTCCTGAGATGGAAACAAATAGAAGTGTTTTAATTAAGGCATTTAAGCTTAGAAAGATTGCAGTGGAGACCAAGCCATTCTTTATTTCCATGTTTTTGTTAGTGGCAAGGAACTGGTTGATCTATGTATTTGTTTTCAGTCTCTCCAAATATGCAGTCAATTTATAGCTGTAGGCATCGTAAAGAAGGTTAATGTTTAGGTTCAAATTGATAAAAGTTGAATTATCTTGTTATCAATGCATAACCTGACATAGTGTTTGCTAAGAGTAGAGTATGGGCTTCTTTCTTTCTCAAGAAGTTGAAAAAATTAGTTTTGCACTTGAGAGGCTGGAAGGAAGTAGATTGAGCTGGTTCTTCTGAATTCCGTTTTCCAGAACAGTAGCCTGTGTTGTCACTAACTTTCATTTTCTTTTAACCACTTCCAGGCACATGAAGAGCACCAGTCCTGGTTTTGGTGGGATACAGATAGTAGGCATGAGTGCTACCCTCCCTAACCTGGGGCTCCTGGCCTCATGGTTAGATGCAGAGCTGTACTGTACAGATTTCCGCCCTGTGCCCCTCAAGGAGTGGGTGAAAATTGGCAGCAACATATATGACTCCTCCATGAATTTAGTGCGAGAATTCCAGCCCAAGCTGCAACTGAAGGTAACAAAACTCTGAGCAGTGGCTTTGGGATAACACCTTTCGTTGTGCTAAAGTTAAAAACACAGCTCCTGGTATGTTTTTTGTTTATTTTTAAAGAGATGACATTCCCAGTGTCATTGTTTACTTCATAGATTCACGCTCAAACTGAGAACAAAATTGGTATTTTTGTCTTCTACTGACTTAAACAAAAAACCCCCAAAATACACACACTCATGAAGGTCTTGAAGATTCTTGAATCTGACTTCAAGACAAAGTTGACTTTGCAGTTATGTTGTTTCTGAGCATTTGGCAGGTATAAAGAGTTTGATTCTCCCCTTACCCACCACTCTATCTTGTGTCTGGGAACCTACTTCACTTTCATAAATGCAGGTAAGTATTTCCTGCTTAGGCCAAGGAATTTGCGTTCAGAACTGGGAGAAAGTATTTGTATTAAAATCTGGTATTGAACCTGCTTATGTTAAACTGCTAAATGATCTAATTTTGATGGTGATTAGAACGCAGATGCCCATCCTGATTCTTCTGAATCTGTTTTCAGTATTTAGTCCTTTTGCAGGGCTTGAAAAGGATATGGAAAGGGTATGGAAAGATAGGAGTAATACACTAGAATGATTTTGAAGAAAAAATGGGTAGAAATTGGAAATTTGAGCTCCCTACTTGTAGGGTGCTCTTCTGTGGAGTCTTTGAAGGGTGAATTCTCTCTCCAGTCCTTTCAACTGCTCTGTGTAATACTAGTATAGTAGTTGGACAATATGGGCAGAATACCAGCAATATTTTGGAATGTTTTGCACTCAGTTCTTGCTGTGCACATTCTCTTGTCAATAGCATGGTGGCAGAGCGAAGAAAAAAGTATCCTAGAAACAAAAGGAAATGTTTTTCACTAGAGCATTTGGAAGCTAGCTTTTATGTGGTCATATTGAGATGGTGATGTTGCATTTGGATATTTTTTGAGATAGTTGCTTAGGATAGTTACTAAATTAAGAGAAAGAACTAAACTAGGCTTATGACTCAACAGTTTAAGGGAGTTGGCTTATTTTATAAGACTGGGTGGTCTTGAGCTTGAAATCTATCACTGGACCTTCAGACTTCTGTGCCTCAGACTGGACCAATAAAAGGGGGCTTGATGACCTCACCACCTTGGCTGAATTTAGCTGAATTCTTGTGGAGAAGTTCCTGCCATTGCTCCCCTGTTTTCATTTGCATTTTAGTGCTTTTTATTTCTTGCTGTACGCCTACATTTTTCTCTTCCTCCTTTGGCCTGCTTGCTACAACAGAATCTGGTAGAGCCAAGCAAAACAGATCAGTTGCACGGACACTCTTAGGATCTTAATACCAAAACCACCAGGGTTTTGCATGAACATCTATATAAGTATCCCTAAAAGCCTTCTACTGTGCTCTGAACACTTGCAGTCTTTTGCAGAGTGCATCTTACTGGAGATGCTTGGACTGCTGCTTCTCACGCTTTTAGTGCAGACATCCAACTTAACAAATCTTCCCTTGTAACTGTAGAGGGGTTTTTCTTCAGGGCTCTTCCTAGTTCTTCCCCACTGATGTTAGCCATGATGTGGAGGTTGCAGTGATTTATTTGTGCACTGTGTGGCCTTCATTCAGAAAAAGATTTATGGAAGCAAGGTGTAAAAGATTACATGTATTCATGGGTAAGGTCTAGAACTGCCCTCAACAATGTGGTCGTACTAGTGCTTGGACTTCATAAAGCAAGACAGAAACTAAGATAACAGTGCTCCATGTTCTTTGTTTGCTTCTCTTTCGTACTTGAAGTAGAAGAGTCCTACTGGGATACAGAAGAAGGACAGCATTTACAAACCCCATTCAATCTGAGAGTGCACTGAAAGTATTTTATCTCAATTCAGGGAGATGAAGACCATATTGTGAGCCTGTGTTATGAGACTGTTTGTGGTGGCCATTCCGTCCTGCTTTTCTGTCCATCCAAGAACTGGTGTGAGAAGCTGGCAGACATCATTGCCAGGGAGTTCTACAGTTTGCAACAAGCTGAGAGTAAGAGAAAAGTAGTTAATAGAAGACTACAGTACACACAGCGCCTTTAATGAAAATTAATTTTAGTGTGAACTATAAAAATACTTTCTCTCTCAAGGTTCTGCAAAAACCTCAGCCCTTGCCCCAGTTGTTGTGGACAGAGAAGGGATTGATGAGGTTCTGGATCAGTTAAAGCGTTCGATCTCAGGCCTGGATTCTGTGCTCCAGCGGACTTTGCCATGGGGAGTGGCATTTCATCATGCAGGTATTCCTGAATATCTTGGTCTTGAATTCAGTAATGGTTAAGTTGTATGGATTCTTTTTACTGCAGCTATCAGCAATTTACTGGTTGCTTTTTTAAGCCTTTTGTAGCTCATGCCTAAATAAGCTTTGAGAATTGCACAGTTAGAGGTAAACCTGAAATTCTTTTTTTGTGGCTGAAGACTTTAATTTACAAATTGTTTTGGTAAATCTTCTCTCTGTTGTGTTGGATAGCAGCAGCTTTTAGAATACAACTTAACTGGGGTTTTTTTTTGTGAATTGCCTGAAAAATTAACTGATTTGCAGCTCAAGCATTTTCAAGTTGTTCCTAAAGCTGCCAGAGTATTTCAGAGCAATTTTCCTCAGCTTAATACTGAAATAAATGAGTAAATAGAGGAAGTGTAACAGTGAAAATAAAAATTAAAGGAGCATGTGTTGTGAACACTTCTGCTTAGATTTTTTGTTTCTTCTTAGGTAGGTAATAGTGTATGTCACCTGTTGATTCACTGAGAGGAAGGACTGCCTCGGAGAGACAACAGTAGCTATGGCATTGATCATGTAGGAGGAATAATTCCAAATGCTTACAGAATCTGTATTTCTTTCTCAAGAATAAAATTGTCCTGAAGCCCTGAAGGAAATGTAGAAAGATACATACTGGACCTGTAATGGGAATAATGAAGAAGGAGTGCAGGGTCAGGATAGCAGATGAGTAAATCCTAGTTCCCTACTGTTTTCTCATTTTTATTTTATTTCTTTATGTATTTACTTGCTGAGCTTGTAGATAAGCAGTAAGGAGTTCATCTTGCTATGCTGTGTACAAGCAACTTAGAAAAACTGGTTTATTACTGTCAATTGAATAACAGAAATTTAACGGTGAAATTTTGCTTCACTTACGGGTCAGAAGAAGTTAACTAAGGTAGTGCTGCGAGTCTAGTTCCTAACACTGAATGGTGACTGTTCACTAAGTTTGTTTGTTCTTCCCTTGCTGGGCAGCAGAATTGCTAGCTCTAAAATGCAGTCTCACCGTCACAAGGCTCACTAAAAGCCGCGTGTCCTCAGGTCTGACTTTTGATGAGCGGGACATCATTGAGGGAGCCTTTCGGCAGGGCCTGATCCGAGTGCTGGCAGCGACCTCCACGCTCTCGTCGGGAGTGAACCTGCCCGCGCGCCGCGTCATTATCCGGACGCCCACCTTCGGTGGCAGACTGCTGGACATCCTCACCTACAAGCAGATGGCTGGAAGGGCTGGCAGGAAAGGGGTAGACACAGAGGGTAAGCAGAGTCTTTATTAACATTCTGTGAGAGTGGTGTTAACCTGATTAAATCCAGGGCAGTACTTCGCATTTACTGACTAATCATGATGAATTCCTTTGGTATTCCGTATGATTAGGTTAATCAAGATGAATTTGTTTGGTATTAATTTGTTTGGTATTAATGGAGTAAAAATTGTAATTCCCAGGGGATTGTTTTCACTGCCTGAGACTGACTTTGGTATTTACATGTCAGTTACTTCAGGAACAGGCTATTTTCTCCTTTGAATTCTTGTTAGCTTCTAAGGCTGTGTTGTTCATTTGCCTTAATTCTGTGATCCATGGTCAGTTGACAAAAGTGTTTACAGTTTCAGTGAGAACATTTGCAGTAAACTCTCACTGGACAAGCCTAAAATGTAAGAAATGTGTTTAAAGTCTACAATCCTAATTTGACAAACTTCTGTTGTTGGAAGTTGTGATTTAGATTTATTAAACTTCTGCCAAACTTAACCATCAATTTTATGCGTCCCGAAAGTACTAATGAGACAGAGGCAGGGAAATAGCAACAGTAGTTCACAGATAATATGGCACCTTCTTGCATACAGTGGCACTGATTGATGTTCAACAAAATAATCTTGCCTGTTATTTTAATTTGCAATGGAAATTTAGCTTTGTGGATGATGTTTGCAAAAAACCACATTATACAAGTATAAACACAGTAGAAAAGAAGAAGTTCAACAGATGCAGGAAGTGGGATTTGCCCTCCTGATTGTTTGATTGGTGCTTGCTGGAGCCCTATGTAAGCAGACTGTTCTTACATTTAGCTTTCTATTTTTGCCTGAGTAGCATAGCAACAGAGCATTTTGCGACCTATATCTCTGCGAGCTCTCCCTATGCGTTCAAGAAAAGGGCAGCTGCATGCTGGATTTTGAAATTTTCCAGACTTTGTCATTTGACTGTAGCTGGCAGGTGTAAAATTACATTATTCCTTGAAGTTTCTTCTTTTTCCCCTTCAAGTTACAATAATTAGTACCCTTTTTGACAGTTCTGATGTGACTGTGTTGTGCACAGTAAGCAGTTGATTTTATGCTGATGAGCTTCATGAATGTACCATTTTTTTCCACTCCACAGAGTCTTTTGGATGAGAACATAAAGCTATGTTGCCAGCTGCTACTCTTTCACAGAGTAGGGAGACTGGAGGACAGCAACTTCAGCTGGAAAAAATGGCTTATGTGGATATGAAATTTAGCTGACAGACAGAAGATAAATGCTGTTGGGTTGAATTCCTCCTCCTCTCCCAACATTGTAGTTTTGGATTGTCTTACATTTTGATTTTTTAATTTCTTTTCCTTGATTTGACAGAAATTTAAAAATATCATTTTAGAGAGTGAAATTTGTTTATTTTTGCATTCATCAAAACTGCCATTTTCCCAAGGAGGTATAGGTAAAGCTGAACAAAACCTAGAATTTAATAGGGCCTTTGTTGGTTTTAATGGGAGTTTTATGCCTAGATATCCAGAGTCTTCTGGTGTTTGTCTGGTCTGATGCTAACCTAGACTTCCCCTAGCATCTGAAATGTTCAATAATGGATATTGGAACAGCTCAGTTCCTTTTTTTAAATTTACTGTTTACTAGATTGCAATTATTAGCTTTAAATTCTCAGTGGCACCTTGGGAAAGCATATCCCCCAAGTCTTGTAAAACTGTCAGATAATGTAGAGCTAAGTGGATACCCATCTTCTGTTGGATTTTCTTTTAGATATATCACTCTGTAGGAGTCAAAGGGAAGTTTTCAGAGGAAATTGTAGGTCACATCAGAACCCAAATACAAAATGAATATATGTTCTTTATTGCTAAAGTAAAAATAAGCTTTTCTTTCACAAAACAATACTTTACAGGCAGTTTATCTTACATACTCCCCAGTTCTGTCCAAAGTACATGGTCAACAGATATCAAAAGTTTCATCTGGCAGGATAAAAAAAATCCAAGACACATCCTCTGGGCATCATTTCATCCTGTAGTTAATTTAAGTAACTATGTTTAAGCTGTATTTTGTTACTTGCCTACACTGCATTTATTTATTCTGTTCATTAAATTTAAGTGCAGTTGTGTTTTCATTACCTCTGGATTTGCTAATTACTGTAGCATTTCCACAGCTACAGTTTTATCATAAGTTAACATTCCTAGGATCTTACTAAGATACCCACTACCGGAATTACCTTGTGTCCAGACTACGTGCATTTAAATCTTAACAAGTTATCATAAATCTATCATGATATTTACTGGACAGCTAATCCAAAACTAATACTCTCTTCTTAATCAAAGGCAAACATGCCCTACTCATAATTCATTTATTCTATGCCAATTGGCAAAGCTTGCAACCAGCTAAGGTTTTCCAGTGATCTAGTTTCTCTCTAATAGCTCTGTGAAAAAATATCCTTTATATGACTACTGCATTTCCACGGCTAAGCTGTACTGTGGTCTCATTAAGGAATTTACCCATTATTTTCATTTTTCTTTCATGGCTCTGGGACATTTTTTGTCTCCCACAGAGTTTCAGTAGTTGGAGATTAACTTAACGATGTCTGACAGAGAACTTTAAGGTAGGATATATTTAGATGTACATTCAGTGGAAACCATGCAGGATACTTATGTGTATGTGTGTATATATGCATATATGAAAGTTCAGAGGATGCATAGTTACTTATATTAGTAATTTTGGATTTCTGAATTAGTTATTTTTGAAGTGAAAGCTGGTTGACTTAATACAAACTGTCAAAATGCTGTGAAGCTTTTATGTTTTCTTCTTACTTTTGAGAATTTTTTCAGTTTATTAATGTAATGAAGAAGTAAAATTGATGCCACTGTATATTATAGTTCCAGTCAGCTCCAGAACAAGAAGCAGGAGTGGTTCAGCAGAAAAGCAGATGCACAGAGATGCTGTGGAATCTCCTTAGCTGACTTGGCAAGACCCTGACTAGCCTAATGGAACTTTGAAGCTTGCTCTGCCTTTAGTTCTGATGTACTATGCATCTGTGGAGTTCTTACATAGCAATTCATATGCGCTGTTCAAGGTTGCACATTTTTTTCTCTTCTTTTGTTACTCAGCTTCTTTTGAAAATACTTAAAGTTTTCCATTCCAATAGTATGTCCTTGATGAACTGTGTGCAGCTATTAGAGTGCTAAGATGCAGTACTAAAGTAATTGTTTTTGTGTTTGTTTTGATTTTCTTTTCCGATAGGTGAGAGCATTTTAGTCTGCAAGCCCTCAGAAAGATCAAAAGGTGCTGCTCTACTTCAGGGATCTCTCAAGCCTGTTCACAGCTGTTTGCTTAGAAGAGAAGGGGAAGGTGTTGCTTCTAGCATGAAAAGAGCAATACTTGAGGTATGGGACACTCAGAGGGATGAGAACTGTGCTTGCACCCTTGTAGGATGGTTTCTTCTGTGACACCATCAAATGTTTCCTGTACACTTCTTTGTCATGTGTTTCCTCCCTTGTCAACCCAGTCATCTTATTTGGGTCTGCCAGCTTGCTTCAGTATTCAGCATTTTGTCTGGGATGTTTCTCTGCTTGTTGCAGATTGGGATGTGAGCACACTCAAAGAAGCTTTGCTATTGCATTTAGATGCAGTCAAATGCAATAGTCAGAAGTAAGGGTAATTCTTAAACTTTAGGTGCGACCTGACGTTCCTAGCTGGAGAATGCTTGTAAATTACTGATCCTAGAGGCTTTGTAGGCTGAACTGTGCCATAATGACATTTGTGGAACCTTGTAAGGTCTCTTATTTACCCCCTCAACTTACCTACCTCTTTTGCACAGGAATGATTGAGACTTTGTGAATACATTTTTGGCGCGCAAACAGGGTTGGTACCCAATTTGCTCCCTCCTCTGTAGGGTTCCTATAGGAGTAAAAAGGACCAAAAGGATTTTATTCCACATAGGTAAACTTATGTCTTTTTCCAAAGCTGCTTTTGGGCTTGAACTTAGATTAGATGCAGGACTCTTTAAATAGAATTTGTTTGCTATACTTTTACTGTCTTTTGAAAACTTTTGTGATGCCTAGGACTTGGTTGTGCTTCCATAGATTTTGAATTTTTAGCAGAGCAGTGGAATGTATTTTTCTACATAAGAGGTATCTAAAAGAAGGGGTTCCTTCAAAGCAAAACCAAAATCCAAGGTGAAAAAAATCACTCTCAATCAAGAAAACAACAATGGGGTATAGCATTCATATTTATTAAGAGAAGCCTTCAGTATGCTGAATAGCCTTACAAGAACTCCACCTTCATGGTTTGCTTTTTGTATTCACAAAATTGCAGTTTGTGTTCTAACATATTTTAATATTTCACAGTGTTGGCTAAGAAAAATTCCTGGGGCTAGTCTCAAATTTAAATTGCTGCTATGAGTATGTCCACTTTCAATATTGTAAGTCAATTTTGTAATTTCAATTTTGTAAGTCATTCTTTCCCATAGCATAGTTCTCTTACTTCTACCCAAGATGATTTCTTGCCAAGAAAAGTCTTTAAAAGTTGACTGTTGCTTTGCCTCATATTCTCCTCTCTGGGAAAATGGTTCTTTAAAACTGAGATGATGGATCACTCTCTTTGATTCTCTGATCTCATGTTCCTTCCTACTGCGTCTCTGGCAATATGAACAGCCAGTTTTCTTCAACAGATCATCGTGGGGGGAGTAGCCAGCACTCCAGAGGATGTGCAGACCTACGCCTCTTGCACTCTGCTTGCATCCAGCTTGAAAGAAAGCAAGTGGGAAAATGGGAAAGGGCAAGACAAAGCACAGGCTGGACCTATCGAGGCTTGTGTGGCATGGCTGCTGGAAAATGAATTCATTCAGGTTGTGGACTCTGGCAATGATGTGAAAGGTGAAGTTGGTGTTCCTCCCAGTGGTTGCAGTTAGTTTTGATTCGCTAAGTTTTCTGCAACTGAGTAGATGTTCAATGTAAATTAATAGTAAGGACTTCTGCATTTTTTTTTTTTGTTTTAGAGAATTGCATATGAAGAATTTTCTAGCTTTCTGGAAGGTGTCTTTACACCTGTTTTAACGTATTTTGCATGCACGTGTTCTCGGAAGGCACATCACCTCTAAGACTGATGCGTCCTAGTCTACAAATTCCCAAAATATTTTTAAACAAAGCAAACTTAAACTACAGGATTGGTGCATATTAACTGCAGACTATGAATTTTGTCTTTCTAAAGAAGAGAAAAAGGCTAGTTTGGATATAGGCAAGGCTAGTTTGAATATAGGCAAGGCTAAACCTGTTATTGTTTCCATTTTTCTGTCTTTAGAATGGAGACATACACTATTTCTTATTGAAAAAGCAGTTGTAAAACGTTAGAAATCTCTCAAATGCAGCATAACCTGAAAATTATTATAAACTTGCACTTAAATCTTTCTCTATGTAATATGTATTTTTTTTTAACAGCAAAGGTTTATCATCCAACACATCTTGGCTCAGCTACTCTTTCCTCTTCTCTTTCACCAACTGAAGCCATGGAAATCTTTGCTGACCTGCAGCGAGCTATGAAAAGCTTTGTTCTGGAGAATGATCTGCATATTGTCTATTTGGTAGGTTTCTCATTCTGTGTCTTGTATTTTCTACTACCAAAACTAAGGGGAGACAGCACAATGCAGAGTTCTTGAAGGCTGCTTGAACATAGGTTTGGGTTTTTCTGTGCTTTGCTTAGCTTATCCTTCATGAAGAAAAGTTTCTTAAATTGAATGTGCCTCAGAATTAGTGTGTTGCCATAGTGTCTATTGTGTAGGCAGGTGCTGCATGCCATTTAAGCCCATTGTTGTCACTCTTGACTTCCTAAGATTTCAGAACTTCCTAAGTTTTGAGCATACCATAATGGTAATTTTTCTGAGACACTTGAGGTTGATGAAACAAATTGATTTTTGTATGTGTGTTTGGGATCAGCAGGCCTAATTTCATATTGCTCTTGGAGGCCCAGAAAAGTGTTGGGCGTTTAGTGTCTATTTTGCTTCCAAAAAGCCTCAGAGAGCCACACTACTTTCTTTCTATAGGTGGGCCTTTCTTTGGTTCAGTTACAGTGAAGTTCATCCCTGATTTAGTTTACTTTCCTGGTGATGCTGCTAAAGGAAGGAGTGTGATAAATCTTATGAGGGAAAAATGTCCCGGAGTGTGTCAAGATTTATGAGCACAAACACTTGAAAAGCTAAGCACTGCTATTTAAGACCTTTGGAGAGGAAGCCATGAACCTGTGCAGATTAGTGAGGAAACCAGACAGAGTTGCACTGAACAACTTGGGATTCATGGCTGCCAGAGGCCCATCATGCAATCATCATCCGAAATCTGAGAGTCATCTTTAGCCTTCTCTAAGTGTAAAGTGTAAAGCTTTACCAGGATGATAAATCAAAGGCAAAATTTGGGAATCTTGTCTGAAAAGAAAGTTCACTTCAAGAGTAATGTGCTTGCAACTACAAAGCTTGTTGAGCTGTGGGGCACAGGGAGGCAAGAGACTGAGGGTACCTGTCTCTGCTTGCTGGGTTCATTAACCCAGTTATGGGCTAATACTGATAGATTTTTTTGGATCTACTACTGTCCCATACGTACCCATATCTCTCTTTTAGAGAACCACATTATATTTTGTTGTATTTCTGCTAGATAAAATGTACTTCTTTGTGTTACGCACCAGTGAATTTTTTCCCTGTTTGCATCTCTCAAACAGAAAAAAAAAAGATGAAATTTGTTCCTGTTCTGGGGTAGAGGCAGTGATGGCATTATGTTTTTTATGCTGTACTTTTTAATTGCAGCAGCTTGTCTAAGGTTATTTTAAATCATACACTGTCGAACAAAATGTTCTTGAGATTCTCTTCTGTTAAGCTACTCTAAAACACTTTCTTGCAAGTCTGTTCATTTTCAAGGCCAAAGGTTTATTTCATTTTGTTGCTTTTTTGGTTTTTTTAAGTATTGTTCTTCATGTGTTCCTTATGGGCTACAAGGAGTTTATCTGGTATAATGCTTTTTAATTCTTTTAAGCTTGAATCTTTTACTTGTACAAATATGAGCCCTCATATTTTAGGGAAGTTGATTAAAACAAGTAAGTATTTGCTAGATTAGGAAAATAGTTTTCTTTAAAGAAAAAACCCAAACCACAACAAGAGCCCAATAAACAACAAAAGACAATCACCCATCTTAATAACTCTTGCTCTTCTCAGCAGGTGAAGAGGCATGGATGATTTACAACCACATAGGCATCTAGTATTCTGTGCCATTTAACATGTGTGCCAAACAACTCTTAGTTCTTTCAAAATAATTAATCTTGCTTTATATTGATAAAGATGTGAAGACATTTTGTGTCCTCATAGAGAAACTAACTCTGTGCTGACTAAACATTAACAGAATTGGTTTTATGTCTAAAAAACATAAAAAAACCAGCTCTGGATGGCTTTTTGTTGGTGTTAATAAAGGTTGAGATTTTTTGTACTCCAGGTAAATGAAACCTTCAGCAAGTTTTGGCAAAGTCCGTGTCCTTCCTGCTTTATCAGATGCTGTGGCAGCGGCTAGTGTGGTTACTCGTGGTTTTAAGAGGTTGATAGATATCTGTAAATTATGTTAAAAAAAGAATATAATTTTGTTTTGTTAAAGGACATTGAAGATACAGCTTAAAAATCATTTAGTGGCTTGGATTTAAAGAGTAATCTGACGAAGCTTCTGAATTGTTTAATCATTGGAGTACCCATATGAGTCAGATCTCATCGGTACAAATATTAAAGAAACTGGATTAGAAGAGCTTTTACTTTCTTCATGGTACACGCCTATGACTCAGTGCCTTACGTAGTGCGTAGGATGCTCTAACCACATTCCCTAGGCTGTAGTTTTGTTTACCCAAAACTCTGTATGTTCTGTTTATTTCTCTGAAATAGTTTTTTTGCATCATCTTATTTTCTTTAGGTCACCCCAGTATATGAGGAGTGGACCACAATTGATTGGTACCAGTTCTTCTGCTTGTGGGAGAAGCTTCCTGCCTCCATGAAGCGTGTGGCTGAGCTGGTGGGGATTGAAGAAGGCTTTCTAGCTCGCTCTGTAAAGGGCAAAATCACGGCTAAAACAGAGAAACAGCACAGACAAATGGCCATCCACAAAAGGTAGCCACAGAATGTGGGTGTGAATGTGCAGAGACTAGAGGCTATAACATTTGTAATGCACAGGCTCTGTGTCTGTTTTCAGGAACTGGCTCTTTTAGTGAGTGAGCTCATAGGTCAGAGAACCTGGACCTGGTCTGCTCTGGTCTGAGAACACTGGTGGCACAAGATGTTTGTGCCGATGTTTTTGGAAGCCATCGTCTCTGTTTCTTTTGCGTGCTATACTGTAGTACCATTCTGTCCTATGCATCATGGTACATTTTGCCACGTACAGTAATGTGCCCCAGATGACAATTTTATTTCTTCATGTACTTCTTCAACAGGTTTTTCACCAGCCTTGCCCTTCTGGATTTAATCAGTGAGGTTCCTTTACAAGATATGACCAAGAAATATGGCTGTAGTCGTGGTCAGCTTCAATCCTTGCAGCAATCTGCTGCCACTTATGCAGGTGAGTTGTCTGGGCAAAATGCCCCTAGGCGTCTTAGGCTAGTCTGTTTTCTTTTTTCCTTCCAGATTTGGGGCTAAGGTAGCCACAGTGTGGTACTAACAGCAAACAGCCTTGTAAAACCACTTATGGATTTATTGCTTAACCTGTGGTTGGCTCTGCTGTGGCTTCTGTGCACAGAATGTGCAGTGGGAAGGGGGCCAGCTGAGAGGAATCAAGCAGTGCTGCAGCATGGGAAGTCTGTGGAAATCAGCTGTGTACTGTGCAGGAACATAGTTTGTTCAATACTAAGTATGGAAATTAGTGCAAGTCCATTGTAAAGCTTTGGTCTATCAGGAAAGAGTACCTTTCACCATTGAGTAAGTTTGGAGCCTCTAAGATGGGAAAACATGACTTTCTTTTGAATGCAAAATAAATTGGCCAGAAAGTATAGGGTTACGGTTTTCAAAACAGAGTGAGTGGCTTCTGGGTCATTTATTACCAGATCACAGGAGGTCAGACAGCTGCTACCTTTAACTTCCTTAAGAAGGCTGTGTGGGAGTAGAAGTAACAGCCCACCATGTGACCAAGATATTTTCTTTCTGTTGCCTAAATCCTTCATTACTCCATAAGTGGGTTTTCAGTTTTTAAGACAGTTTTAGCTCAACTTGCGAAACCCTCTGTGTGGGTTGCAGCATGAGTCAAAGCCCCAAAATGAAAAGGTCACGCCAACTGATGCAGAGTAGTTTAATTTAATTCTGGTAGTATAAATAACTCTTTTTTAAAAAAACTTTTTAGTATAAATAACTTTGTAGCAGTTTCATAATTCTGTATTTCCAGTGTTAATAATTTTCACAGTAGTAATCTGGGAAGTAAAATGAACTATTGATATGACATATAGTTAAGAGATACGATAAAAGTTGTATTCTATAATCACTGTAAAAACAGTGAGGGATGCCATGTCTTTCAGTGGTTTTCATAGTCTGTAGATGCAATCTGTGAGTAAGAAACTGTCTTTTCTCTGCTCTTTTCCTTCTCCCGTGCACTGGGGACTGCAGTTGTAACCTTTATCATAGGTTTGCTATCCCCTATGATGCTCTCAGTAACTGAAATTCTGCAGGCCAAGGTCTGCTTTTATGGACATCAGTGCTGGCTTTCCTCAAAGATCTGTGCCTTCCCTTAGTGACTCTCATCACCACTTTTTCTTTTGCCTTTTTTTCCGTGTGATTGTTTCGTAAGACTCCTGTTCCAGGATATGCGTGTGCTTCATACTTTCAGTGTTAGCATCTTTGAAAAAACAGTATCATTCAGAATTTCTGCCTCACTGATTAACTAGTTAATTGCAGATTGAGTGCTGCAAGACTAGCTCCTACTCATAGTTGTAATAAACATGAGTTAGTTCCTGTAAGTAATGGGAAGGTGAGAAATGTAAAGTGAGTGCTGATTCAGATTGGGGGGGTGGGGAGTGAATCCAGCTTAGTAGAACTGGAGCTGGAGTTCCGACATTAATGTAACTTTTGTGTTTCAGGAATGATAACAGTTTTCTGTAATCGACTGGGCTGGCACAACATGGAGCTGTTGCTCTCTCAGTTCCAGAGCCGCCTCACATTTGGGGTTCACAGGGAGCTCTGCGACCTGGTCCGAGTGTCTCTGCTGAATGCGCAGCGTGCCAGGACACTTTACAGCGCTGGCTTTGTCACCGTGGCTGACCTTGCTAAAGCCCGTCCTGATGACGTGGCAGCTGCTCTGAAGAACTCAGTACCATTTAAAAGGTGAGAAATCAGTAAGTCCAGACGTCAAGTAAAGGAGTTTGTAAGGTGAAGGGTTACAGGATGAAACCTGCAATAAAATATGGCAAACTTTTGGGACTTTTTGTCAAATGTTACTTAGAAATAACTTGTAGGTTTCTCTGACAGATCACGGTCATTCCATGATTGTTTTGAAATTAATAGAAGCATTTTTATTTGCAGAATAAGTTTTTGAGACCTAAATTTTCTTCTTACTCCTCTTTTCAATGCACTGTTTAATCCTGGGTAAATTGTCAGTGCTTTCTGGGGAGTTTTTGCTGCCTCTAAAAGGCAGCTTCACCATATGTTCAAAGTAGTTGATGATTTATTACTGATTATCTTTTGAGATTCTCTTGTGATTTATATCTTAGTGCAATAACAAGCTTCCTTGATCAAGTACCTCTTGGACTGTGCCATGATACTTGTCTGGTTCATGCTCTTGAAGTTTCCTTTCTTTGGAAAAAAGTGCATGAAGGATGATTCATTGAAGCCTGCATCTTGCCCTAGTAGGGCACTGGGACTTGTCTGGGGTATGTTTGAACACAGAAATCTGGCAATGCTTTTGGGGTATGCAGCCAGTAATATCTTTCATCGCCATCTCTTCAGATTTAGGAAACTGAAATAGTTATTTCCAATTAAGTTATTTCCCATCAAGTGCATTATATTTTAGGTAGAGTGCTTCTGTGAAGGAAGCTGTGAAGACAGTTGAAATGGGAGCAGAGCAGAATAGTGCCAGCTCCTTGTTTGTTATGTTCTGCACGAATGTTCACCTCTGTCTGTCGCCTTTCCCACAGCGTTCGTAGGGCTGTGGATGAGGATGAAGAGTCAGCAGAGGAGCGTCGGGCCGTGCGCAGCATCTGGATGGCTGGAATGAAGGGCTTAACTGAAAGAGAAGCAGCTTCTGTCATTGTGGAGGAAGCCAGGAGACTTCTGCAGCAGGATTTGGCACTGATGGGAGTGCAGTGGAACCCAGAGTCTTTTCTCGAGACTGATACATCCTCTGTGATCGGCAGTGAGTCAGAACTGGAAGACAGACTGCATAGATCAGATGGAGAGGAGTCTGCTGAGACTTCAAGGGTGTTAAACAAAAAAGGATGCAGAGTTCAACACTGTAATGGCCTTGGTTCTCGGATTGGAAACTTATCAAATATTAAAAAGGGATATAAAAGGCGACTGAGCAGTAGCACAGAAAGCTCTGTGTTTGAGAGCGAAGTCCCAGGCAGGAAACAGGCTCAAGCAGAGGAAGGCAAGGGTGATCTTTTGTACAGGGCTAGTAAACGGCCAAATGTGTGCAGAGCTAATGAAAACACAGAAGAAATTGCTCTGGTCAAAACCAAGATGGATTCCAGGACAGCAATCCCAGAGCACCTTACTGAACAAGGAAAAACACCAACATTGAGAACAGAGTCTTCAGCCTCTAGATTGATTAAAAGCGCAGATACACATTTAAACCAGACTAGGAACAAAAATACCACTTCAGAACTGCAGGGGTCACTTCTGGAAGATTCAAATAAGCTTAGCATAGATGTACAAAAGCTGCCTGTTTTCCACACTAGCATCTCTACAGATAATTTTGTTTCAAACCAAAATAATAAGGAATTTATGGAAACAGATTCTGTAACTCATAAAGCCTCAAATTCTGTACAGATGGGGGAAGTTAAGATTGGGAAGAAAGATAAAATGGAAGGATTGTTTACAGAGCCTACCACCACTAATGAAGGTATGCCTAAGGGGAGAGCAGGTTTTCAGGCACCTGTTAAGCTGCAGCATACTCCACACACCAGTGTGGAGACACACAGTATTGTAGGAAGTAAAGGAACACCTGGTAGTGCTAGGACACAGAGAACTGACAATGCTGATGGTGAGCAGAACAAAATTAATAAAACTCAAACGGATGCGAGCTGTGCTGAGATGAGGATTGATAAGCATTTTTGTCCTGATGAGGATAAAACCTGCAATATTCAGATTCAGAATGGTGGCAAAAATGGGAGTGAAAAGCCCAATGGAATATTGTTACAAGCTGGAACACTGGAGAAAGGCAACAGTCGTACTAAGGACCTTCTGAAAGGGTCTTTAGTAAAATCCAGAGGTGTTTGCAATGCAGATGATGTTCAGAATGATCCAGCTTCTCATCTGTTTTCTGACTCTAGAGACTTTGAAGACAGCTTCCAGTTGGATACTCAAACTGAGATGATAATAAAACAGGAGGGAGCAGCTGGAATCACAGGACAGCAGGGAATAGAAGGTTCAGAGCTGGCAGCAATACCACAGCAGGAAATACCAAAAAACCTAAGCAGTTTATGGACTGAGAATGATACTGATAAAAGGCTGGCTGCAACAGTTAGGAAGCTGAGCTTTTCAAGTCTTATCACCACAAATAAAATTACAAAAAACACAACTCAGCACTGTAGTAATAAAGTTTTGGAGTCTGAAGGCCTTAATTTACAGCCTGTTGTGAAGAAAATAGAACCCGCGCCTTGCCTTAAAGAAAGTGATTTCTCAGTGACTGACTCACAGCTACACAGTTTTCTACAAGATTACCAGACCCAAAATTCAGTGAAAGGCGAGAGTGTGTCTAAAGACCTGAATAAAGCAACCTCCCATTTAGGTAGGGAACACATTGTACAAGCAGAATGCCAGCCTGTCCCTGAAACAAGCCTAAATATGAGTGATAGCTTGCTGTTTGATGATAGCTTCAGTAATGTCAGTGACCTTTCAGCTGTTCACATCATGGAAGCTGATGGAAAGGACCCTGTGGCTTTGCTTCCTCCAGATGGTGTTTTGCAGAGTCTAAGGCCTGTTGAGAATAAATTTGATGTCAGTGACAATCAGAAAGAACATGAGAATGCTGCACAGAGTAACAATGTGTCTCTAGCATCCTCGGATGTAATAGCGGAAGTTTTAGACCATGGAAACTCCCTGTCTTTTCTGAAAGACGTTCCTTCTTCATTTCAAGGTCAGTCAGGATTAAGAAACCCAGTGATTTGTAACAATGACCCCAGACCAAAGGATTTAGTAGAAGATCAAGGTAAAAAGCTCCAGAGAAGCCACCAGGCTTTAGAGAAGAAACCCCACCCAGTAGTGTGGACTGACTGCACGTTTGAACTAAGCCCAGGATTGCAGGATGTATTAGACAAATGGCCGAGCCTCTCAGGCATTGAACCAGTTTCAGCAAGTTCCAGTTTGAAAGGAGAGTTAGTCGCTCCTATTGTTAGTCAAGAGCCAGATCCAGTTTTTGAATCTGACTGTTGTGAGCCAGAGACTTTGCCCACTTGCCAGGATTTAAAAAGCTGTTTCAAGGTTAAAAAAAACGAAACGGAAAACTCGGATCTTCAGAAAGCAGAGGGCATAACACTTCAGCTCAAGGGAAGCAACAGAACATCCTGTCCTGCACCAGATAGTAATAATGGGTTTATTCCTCCAACACCTCCCAAAGAGCTTTTTCCAAAAAGTTCTGTTTCTCTCCCTGTGAAATCTGCAAGAAAAGGACAAGTCACCTGCAAGAATGAAGGGCAGACGATTCAGGCACAGTGGAATAGTGAGGGCAATACAGAGCAGCAGGTAAAAACATTCCAGGTCAATCTTGGGTGTCTAGACCCAATTGAGACTGATGAGATAAAAGATGATTCCGCTATAGACCAAGGCTTTTCACTGCAGCTATCTCAGGATGTTTTTCCATTTGTTCCCTTAAGTGCTGAGAGTTTCACTATTATTGATGTAGCAAGCGACAAAGCACTTTTCCAGACTTTTGTTGCAGAATGGAAGGAGAAAAGCAGGTTCTCCATCTCAGTGGCATGCGAAAGAACAAAGTGCCTTTTGTCTCCCAAATCAACGATTGGTGGCAAATTCAAAAAAGGTCAGTTCCCTGTCCCAGTGCATTATTCTGTGAACAGCATGTGGCATCTTCAGCTTAAAGCAGGCCTAGAGAAGGAAAGGATATGCAAAAAAGGAGAAAAATCACTGATACTACAGAATCATGGAATGTTTGGGGTTGGAAGGGTCCTCTGGGGATTATCTAGTCCAAAACCCTGCTAAAGCTGGTTCATGTAGAGCAGGGTGCACAGGATTGCATGCAGGCAGATTTTGAATATCTCTAGGGAAGGAGATTCCACAACCTCTCTGGGCAATCTGTTCCAGTGTTCTGTCACTCTCAAAGTAAATAAGGTCTTCCTCCTGTTCACATTAAACCACCCATAAAGCATCCCTTCCAAATTCTGGCCTTTTCTAGCAACCTCTTCAAGAGTTGATATAGAAATGTATTCCTTCCTTTCACTCTAAAAAGCATTTCACATTTATCTGTCAAAAATCTATTTTGATAGTTAAGAAATGCTATTGTTGTTGTTATGGCAATGTGACAGCAAAGAATCTAACTGCTTAATCTTGTCATTTTAAAGGAAGAGTATGTTTATAAAGCAGCAACAAACTGCAGCATATGAATACTTATGTGGAGAAAAAAAAGAAGCAATATTGCAACAGCCCAGAGACTGATCTGAATTTCACGCATGCTTACATTGAACCAAGTTTACATTTTGAAAATATTTGAAAATATTTAACCTTGGTTCAGAGGCAGTCACAGAAGAATATTCAGATGCTCTCACATACCAACAAGCTGCTAACACTTCATTACTATCACCAAGGACCTATCAAGGAAATGTTTGACACCAGCTCTCCATCCTCTACTAACACTCAGCTCCTTAGCTTTACTGAGACTTGATAATACTCAATTTTAGGTTCAACTGTATGTATTTGCATTTTCAGGACCCAACTCTTCTTTATTTATGGATGCCATTTTATAATAGTAACTTAAAATTATTTCTTTAGTGAGTTCTCCTCAGTGGATGCAAGTTAAAGATGACGGATTTCCTGTCCAAGGATGCGAAGACATCTTGGTAGTTGGACTGGCAGTGTGTTGGGGTGGAAAAGATGCCTACTATATCTCTCTGCAGCAGATACAAGACCAGACTGGTAAGTGAGCAGACAGGCTGTGCTGGGTTACTTGACACTGCATCTGAAAAAAGTACCTTCAGCAGATAAGGTTCTTGGAAGTGCTGTGAGTGTCCCTACCCCAGCTCAGTGGTGGAATAATTTAACAGTCTTAGGTGTTAAAGACCCTTGAACAGGTTGCTGTGGGTACATCCATACTACTGTGTAATAAGGGCAGGTAATTGGCTCAGGCACTGGCCTGTGAACATGCATGTGGCTAAAACATTAGCTTACTCCCATGTTCTCTTTACCTAACTTGCTTTTCTCTTTAAATCTCTTCCAAGTTTTCCTTTCCAGAACAAATCTAACACTCAACTGCTTAACATAGCTGAATCTGTGCTAAGTGACCTTGTGACTAGGGTTTGATTCCTGGCTATCCTTTGTTTGTTAGTACAGACACAGCATATTGCTTTTGGGAGCCTTGTCTGGTTTGATAAAATATGTAATAGTGCTATAGATATACTGTTATTTCTTCATAGTTCAGCTGTAGTTTTTGTGCTTTCAGTGATTGTATTCAAGATTTTTCTCTTGCCTTTCTTACCATGTAATGGGTTAAAAGATGATTTTTGCTTGTATTTCCTGCCTTAGAAATCAGTCTGAGTTTGGCACCGCCACCTTTGGACCAAAGCCTATCTGTGGCAGAGAGACTGAACCATGTGCAGCTGTACCTGCAGAAGAAGCCCAGGAAGGAGCGCTCACTTATCATGTATGACTTCATTCAGCACTACAAAACTCTGCTGATGGCTTGTGGCATCTCCCTGGAAGGAAGTTTTGAGGACCCAAAGGTTTGCAGGATTAAGAAATTTTGCTTGGGTAAAACTGCTAGTTTAAACACAACAGTGGAAAGGCAGGAGTACCTTCTGGTACTTCTGTTATTTAGGTATGAATATGTACATCTGTCAGGAGGTTTAGTGAAATTTTCTTTCAGTGGGCAATCTAGAACAGTATTTAGAGGACATTTGCTTTGCTATGTATGTTCATGGTGCCTGCAAGAGAAACAAACAGTTTCAGAGGTTAACACATTATTATTTCATACCTTACTTGGCAGGGGAAATGAAGATAAATCTCTCCCCAGTCCTGGTGGACAGGAATTAACTCCTATTTGTTGCAATAAGAAGCCTGTGACTGAAATGTTACAAGTGCTTCTGGTCAGGTTATTGCTTCTGAGAGCAGAAGACTTTGTAAGCAAAATATTTACCCACTGTGCATATGGACCTCTTTGCTACCACTATTTTCTCAAAAAACCCACCAAGTTTACATGTAATTTCAAAAGGTTTGGGTACTAGTTGTAACTTGAATGAAACACTAGCTTGAGGTAAAAGCACCTTCTTGCTCATGTTAGGAAAAGTTCCAGATGCATTGAAAATTCCTTTGCTTTTTAAAGCTTGCTTTGCATATGGACTGAACAGCATCATGGCAATATTCAACTCTGCAGGAATGTAGCTAAGGTGTTCAACACAAGGACAAATACAGTTTTTTCTTCATTCCAAGACATAGTTTTAGGATAAAATTATAGAGCAGTAAAAGCATCTTTCCCTTCACTCTTCCTTGTAATAGTCATACTCAGGTTTGTTCATTTTAGTGATACAATGGATATATACATACTCCTTCCCCAGCCCCATATGTATACACCTGTGGTTTTTTACTTCTGCTTACATGGCAGAGACAGTGTAGACATCTGTGTTTCATCCTGTTTTGACACAAGAAATTGAAATATAGCTATAAATGAATATGCTTTGAAGACAGGGGTTTGAGCTCTACCAGGAGTAAAATACCCCATGCAGAATTCTTGGCATTAGTCCTGTTGTGCAAAAGATAGGAGAGCTCAGCTTGGCTAATATTCTAGATCAATGCAAGTTTTGATCTTTATGAAGTCATTTTTCAGACTAAGCATATTTTGATCCTGATTTTCACATTTATTCCCTTTAAGTTTTAATAAGTGAAAAGACACTACAAGATGTGTTTAATTGACAGAGGATAAAATTTTCAAATGTACAGAAATAACTTTTCTTTCAGAAAGAAACAATTTTTGTTTTTTGTTTTTTTGTTCAGGGATCTTTAATCTTAATTCTCAAGAATTAAGCTTTTCAGTGACTTAGGCCCTCTCGAAGGTTTTTACTGAAATGATGTAACAAATTATTGCAATTTGCCTGCCAAATCAAGAAAAATAATATGCACTGTAACCTTGAATTAACCCCTGGTTAAATATTTGCACTGTATTATGACTAAAATATAAAAAAAAAGTCTCATGGAGATCTCCCTTTTTAAGGTTGCCTGTTGGCTGCTGGATTCTGGCTCCAAGGAACGCACCCTTCACAACATGGTGACCAACTTTCTCCCCAGTGAGCTGCCCCTCCTGGAAGGGGTGGGCACTGGCCAAGGGGTGCAGAGCCTGGGGCTGAGTGCCAGTGGAGACCATTCTGGGAGGTACAGAGCAGCCACAGAGTCTGTGCTTATCTTCAATGTCATGGACCAACTCCATAAGGAATTACAGAAGGAAAATCTGACAGGTAAAGAGACCTCCTTTACTTGGGGACAAAGATGGAGGGTAAATATAGCTCTGCTACCACAGGCTGAATGATCAGTGCAGAAGAGAGGAGGTTTAGAAGCCCTTAATATACTCTGTGTCAAAATGTTCATTTGTTAAAAGGAAAGAGGGAAATTCCCTTGGAAGTATATCTATTCTGAAAAAAAAATTAAAATATAATTCTTATATCCCAAATATCCACCAGTCCCAGTGGTTAAGGCTGTAGCAGAGTCTATTCTAAGTCTCTGAATCAAGCAGATTTCTACCTCCCAGGTAAGTACCCTGGCCATTCTGAGGGACTTGTGGTTCTGTCTATGGCTTCTCATTAATATTTTTGAAAAGTTTTTTGATTTCCTTGTCAGGAGTAATTCCTAAAATCCTCAAATATTTTCTGAAGGAGATTTCCTGCCCTTTGGCCTGCCCATGTAGCATGATTGGTCAGGTATGCATTGTGTCCATGAAACTCTTGTGATTCCATAGTGAATGATCCTGTATGTTTGCACTAATAATTGCTGAGTGCTTGTGCTGTTTTAAAACAAGCCATCAAAAGAAACCCCAAAAAGCATATGTCTATTGGTGGTCATTATGATGGTTTCCCCTAAAGTATATCCAGAGCTGAGGATTATGGTTCAATCCCGCTGAAGTATTTTATTGCAAGTTTACCACATCATTTATGATTGTTACAGTTGAACCTTAGAACATTTTTGAAAGATGTGGGTGGTGGAATTAAAGTGTATCAAGTTAGAAAGCCTTACATTAAGCATGCCTGCAGTTTATAAAATGTTGATATACGGAGAGATATGTATTTCTTAGAAAAAAAATTGACAGAAGCTGCTTTATTAAATACTTTCGTGATACGAAGTTCTGGAACACTTCTTATTATGAAATATTTCTTATTCCAGAAACAAAAGTATTGAAATGAAATCTGTAGTAAAAGATTTCAGTGTGTCAGAATATTTCAGTATTTTCAAAACTGAGGATTCTCAATTTTTTTTCTAATAAATCTGTTTATCTGCAGTTGGTCTGTTTTATAAAAGATTTTCTTGGGTTTGTACTTTCTACAGATGTATTTTCCAAAGTGGAGATGCCCACCCATTATTGCTTGGCTCTGCTGGAGCTGAATGGCATTGGTTTCAGCACAACAGCCTATGAGACCCAGAAGCAGGTCATGCAGGCTAAACTGAGCCAGATTGAGACCAAGGCATATCAGCTGGCAGGGCACAGCTTCTCCTTGACCAGCCCTGATGACATTGCAGAGGTATGTGAGGGCTG
The DNA here is from genome assembly GCA_014706295.1 of Lycocorax pyrrhopterus obiensis. Taxonomy (NCBI): domain Eukaryota; kingdom Metazoa; phylum Chordata; class Aves; order Passeriformes; family Paradisaeidae; genus Lycocorax; species Lycocorax pyrrhopterus. Next base: position 92,190,273 of record JACSVZ010000001.1, read on the forward strand.
GGGTGGGAGGGAGAGAACTTCCCCAGAGGTTACCATCAAGAGGCTTTGGCTAAAATAAGTAAAAAAGTCTACTTGGGAAGACTGCATGAAGAAAAGACAAAATGCAAACCCAACTCTGCTGAGAGTTCATTTATCCTTACACTCATTATGAGCTTGCTGCCTGCAAGAGGCTGTGCCTCTCCTACTTGTTACTGGTCATTCTGGTTTCTGCTAACTTTAGCAGAGATAAAGAAGTTGGAAGTGGAAATATGGATGTTGGAAATAGAAACCAAGTGAAAATAAGCATGTGGTTTGTACAGGATCTTGGCCTCTCATGGTGCATGAGATGATCTGCCAATTGAATGGCTTTTGGAGTATTTTGGATGAATGGTATAGGAAAGGAGAAGTTTTTTTGCAATGCCAGTGTCTTGTACACGAGATGTGATTTGGTGTCATGCAGTCTTGAGTCTAAGAAGAGTTGTACTGAAACAGTTGCATTGTTACCCTTGTCCCTGTACAGGCATGAAAGAGGAGGAAAGTTTTAAAAGTTTTCACTCAACTACTGTCTGCTTTTAAGAACCTTTTAAGAACTGCTATTTTTTTAAAGAAACAAATTTCTATGTAAAATATCAATGCTTTCATTCCTGAAGAATTTCACTTATATTTTTTAATGTACATTACATGGGACAATTGAAATAGATTATAATTGCTGCACATGCTCGTCTTCCCCTCTTTTTTTTTTTCTCCATATGTTATTTTCTTGCTGAGGGGCTGTACTTTATATGGAAGTAGTCAAAATTTGCAAGCAGCTATCAGTCAAAGAAGTTCCACATAAATATTCCTTCTTTGTTGCAAATGTAGAAGTCTTGCGCAGTAACAGTAGTCTAAGTTAGAACTTGTGAAATAATGCTCGACTTCAGTTTCACTCTGCTTCATGGAAAAAGGGGAAGTAAAGTTTTTTCTGAAATGCTGCTTTCTGAACTGCAGAAGCTTATTTCTCACGTGGAAATTTATTACAAGTCACGTAAAGTATCTTGTATAGGTTAATGGAACTTTACCCTTCTAGTTTTGTGTCAGTAAAACTTCTGTGCTACATAAATGTGCAAGAGAAAAGCTTTCTGTTCCCTTCTGCCAGCTGTGAAATGAAAGACAATAGCTGCTAAGTAGTGTGTAATGCTGCATTGAAACAGAAATTGAAAAATTAAGAGCTGTATTCTGTCACCAAATGACCATATACTTAATTTCCCTGTTTTTTGGCAATTTGTTAGAAAAATTAATATTCTAGCTATTCTCTAAAAGGTATTTGTGACCGTCTCTTTCTATGCCATTCATATTGTTCTGAAGCCTGCTCTCTGCTAACACTTCTTTTTTTTCACCAATGTTCTTCCCACTTTCAGTCTTCTGAACATTACATTTTATTACAGTTGACTGTCAGTAATAACCTCACTTATTGGATGGAGTTAATTACCTTTTCTAAAAACATACCTCTGAACTCAAACTCAGAGTGTTCAGAAAATGAGATTTTAAATTGCATTTCGTAGTTAATTAAAATGAGGAGGAATGACTTTGATAGCAGGGATCTTTAATCAGCTTTTTAATTACCTGAAGCATTTGTACTATCCTTTGTTTGGAACAAGCTGTTTAAGTGCTCAGTTGCTTTTGTTTTCTCCTGGGAGTAGCGGGCGGAAACTGATTTGAAATGCTGGCTTCTTTCAGGTGTTGTTCCTGGAGCTGAAGTTGCCACAAAATGGAGATGTGAAAGTCCAAGGGAACAAGAAAACCCTGGGTTACACCAGAAGAGCAACTGCTAAAGGAAACAGGGTCAGGCTAAGCAAGCAGTTCAGTACAACCAAGGTACAGTAAAGTTTGTTTCTAGTCTGAAAGTAAATTTTAATTGCCTTTTGCTCCTCCAGTTAACACTGGAAATTCAAACTGGATTCTACCTTCTCTGTTCTCAGAGTTAGTAACTCCTGCTCTCCTAAAGCTTGAGTGCAGTGAGTACATGACTATAAATTGCAGGTTTCAGTAAGAGTAAATCAGGCAGAATCTGGTTTCCCAAATCATATGTAAGACCAAAATAGCACAATGATTTTGTAAAGCCAATAGCAGAAGAATTTTTCCACATCAGCTTGAAAGAGACTTAAATACCATGTTGACTAAATACAATATTTTCTCTTCCTGCTACTATCAAATCTGTATTTTTTGCTTCAGAGAATTTGTCTTCAGAATGGCTAATCTGATGGTTTATCAAATTTAGTATATCAGAAGCTTGTATAATGTGAAGGCTATTGACATCCTTGCAAGTTGATAAATATTGTGGACCTGCATTAATACCAACTGCTGCAGGCTAATGGGTGCTCTTGCCAGACAAGTGAAATTAGCAGATATATATGTTCCTGTTTTCAGGACTCATTAATCTGTATTGTTTTCTTAGTTTCCCCTTGTTCAGTGTAGTCCGTGCTCGGAAGACAAGTATTGATTTCTGGAACTCAAGTGGCAGTGAAGACGTTGAGTGCAGTGGTGGTGGCAGAGCAGGGAGCAAGAAGCAAAGAGAGGATTTCCTCCTTTTGTGATGTGGAAGGATGAGGCTGCAGCTGCCTGCTGCACACAAAAAAAAATGTTATTTTGAGAAATGTTTGCATGCCACTGTCTTTTGAAATTCTTGTTAGTTCCTTCATATTTCTGATTAAACTTGAAAGGATTTGATTGCTAGTGATCAGCTTTGTCTTTCAAGGAGCATGGTCAAGGGCTTCACTTTGTGTTCCTAGTGTACAGATAGGAGAGAGCAGGGAGAAAAATATGCAAGAAGATGGAGGAGAAGCATTAACGCTGGACAAGAGGAGACAACGTAGGGGACCTGTGGCAAGTGATGCTTTATTTCATCATTTCAGGTGGTTTATTGGTTGGTGCAGATTAAGAGCGATGATGAGGGTGCAGAAGTCCAAAGAGAAGTGATTGTCTTCTCGTGGGTAATAATGCAGCTGTGTCAGGTGGTGCTTTGATTACCCAGGTGTAGGTGGTATAAGTGGAGAGGATATGGATTTAATTTTAAGGCAGTGACACTGGAAACTCACTGTGGGTGAAGCAGTCACTTTTTCCTGCAGAACTGCAAAAACTTTATAAATAAAGCTTTAAAGGCCATTGATTAGTTGTGCCCTTTTCTTCCCACAAGGATGTTTTGGAGAAATTAAAGACACTTCACCCATTGCCAGGGCTGATATTGGAATGGAGGAGGATCAACAACGCCATTACTAAAGTGGTGTTTCCACTACAGAGGGAGAAGCGATTGAATTCTGCACTGGGAATGGAAAGGATATATCCAATTTCACAGACTCACACAGCTACAGGTGAACAAATGTGTGCAAATGCCTCACTTCTTACTGGTTTCTTGTCTTCTCGTATGTGTGTGCAGCTTTTCTAAGGGGAAAAGATAGGAAATCAAGCCTGTGCTCTACTTCAACCAAACAAAAACACTGGTGTATCTATTTGACATATATCTGCCTTAAAAAACGAGATGTATTTAAAATGGCTTTTGTGTTCACTGAGCATTATTATTCATTTCTTGCACGCATGTAAATCTCTGACTCCAGAACAGGTGCTGGCTTTGGGAGTTTCTTATTAGTGATACAGAAACGGGGAACCATCACAAGCCCATTAAACACAGATTACTTTTCCTTTATCAAAATTTGATCAGTGGTTGTGTCCTCTCTCACTCTCCTGCCCATTGTATTTTGGAGATGCAGAGTGTGTGCAGCTGTGTTGAGTTAGAGAGACTCCTTTTGGACCCTTCCTTAGTTCTGCCTTGTCTTCCTTTCAGGTCGAGTAACCTTCACAGAGCCAAATATCCAGAACGTGCCAAGAGATTTTGAGATTGAAATGCCGACTGTGGTTGAAGAAAGCCCACCCTCCCAAGCCCATGGAAATGTTAATTCTCATGCTGCTTTGGGGGGCAGGTAGGAGGGTCCTGGCAAAGCTTCTGTCTAATCTTAATGTGGTCGGGTTGTCCAGTTTCTCTTTCCTGACTTCACCTGTGGCTGCTGTCATGTCAGTGTGACTTGGTATTCAGTGTTTCTCTTCAGGGGAATAAACACCTAAAAATCAGTGATACATGAAAGACATAATAATGCTAACAGCATGTGGCTTCATGTAGCTATCTGCTTTCTTTTTGACATCCTTAATGAAACCTTTCAGTGAGATGAGCGTTATGCTCCCAGCTGTTGGGTGGAAATAACTAAATGAGTGTGAAAATAACTAAACTGAAGTTAGGATCTGGTTTGACTTGCTAAGAGCTACTCTGAAAGAGGATAGGATATTGTGGCAAAAGCAGAAAAAAGTTCATTTTTTTTATGGTGTGCAGCTCCCTTTGTAAGGGAACAGGGGTGAACATATTTTTCATTCTTTGTTTATAATTTCATTTGTGATAATGATCTGCAGAAACTACCAGGTATCAGAGGAAGATTTCTAAATTTGGTTTCTGTTAACCAAATGCCCTGCTTTCTATGGTTCTACAGTTCTACTTGGACAGCATTCCATGCCAATGCCTAAACAGTTGTGTGGCAGTCTAGTGAAATACCAAGGTCAATCTTTTAGCAACTACCTTGTGAGCTGTGAGGCTTCATACTTGGTGGTGCTTTTCTGCCCTTTCAGTTTCTCTTTCCGTTCAGGTTCTTGTCCCATTTGTTTCACCTGACTGCCTTTTCTAAGCTTTTTTCCCCACAGCAAGATGTGAGAAATTTGAGAAGGTTTTTGGTTCTTCTGTCTAGCACCTCCTACCACAATGTGTTTAACACCCTTGTGCCTTGGGAAAGTAATGGGAAGAGAACTCAGGAGCAGAAGGATCTTGTCCATCTCTCCTCAGAAGAACCGGGCATAGCCATGGAGGCAGGAATGTCATTCTGAGATAAAGCTGTGGCAATGCTCAGGCTTGCAGCAGCTTTTCAGGATGGCTGGGGAGTGTGCTGGTTTCTTGAGCGTCTTCCTTGTAGAAAAGACCCCATCAAAGGAATGGAGTGTCTGCCAGACTTTGAGAGGTCTGTTTCTCAGGCTGACTTTTCCTACATTTTCATACTTTCCTTAGTTAAGCAGCCACTGTGTTAGGAAGATGGGCAATCCTAAAGGCACAGAAATGACTACTGGCACAAAAGAAACTGCCATCCAGCCAAGTCTGATAGGCCTTCCAGACTTTGGTCCAAACTGTCTATTATCTTACTAACTACTACTGCTACTCTTTCCTCCTGTTGTAAGAAGCTTCTGGCCAAAGGAGTGTAGCTAAATTAGGTCATGGTATAAAGCCCTTACACATTTAACTAAACTGAGAACCTATGGGGAACAGTGTGATTTTTTGCAGTACCCAGACATGTAATTGTCCCTCACCTTTATTTCTTTTGAAAATTTATTTCTGTGATTTTTGTGCTTTCATCTCATTGCTCCCTACCATTTCTAAAATGACAATATTTGAGAAGAAAAGGAAGTGCACAAGGGAGAGCACGATGTCTTTTCTGTGCTCTGCTGAAACTAGTCTTGATCTCAGAGATACCTTTTCATTTTGATAAAGAATTTTCTCAGATCCCTGATCCAAACATCAAGGACTTATAAAATCCTTTTGCCTTCCAGTGAAGAGCCCATTGGACTGTGTGGTAGACTGGTGCTGATGGAAGTATGTGATGTGAATGGTGTCAGAGCTGTGCACTGTTCAGTGGATATGCTCATGGATACAATTCCATCTGCAGCTACAAATGACTTGGTGGGACAGGAGACCTAAGCAAGTCCTGAGAGGATGCAGAGTGCCCGGGTGACACTGGAAACTTTTGGCCTCCCAGAAAAGAAAATCTAGTAGCTTTGGGGTGATTTTTCCCTCAGTCTTTCGGGAGGAAATGTGCAGTGTGGTATGAGCACATCTTCTGTAACTTCTGCACTGTTGTCACAGGCTTACTTGGGAATGTGTGTGCATGTGCAGTATTGAGGGTGATGTCGGGGGGAATCTTTCTGCCTCTGCTAGGTGTGGGCTGGTGTGTGCATTCTGCAGAGGAGAATAATGTTGAGAGACTTGGCACTCAAGGTGGAGTGTTGAATTTTTAGCATTCCTGTGACTCCGCTGTCTTTCTGGAATGTGCTCATCACAGATCTGGAGCCATTCATCTTACCTGTTTTAAAGTGGAATGATCCAATTTTTGAACTGAATCCTGAATGTACTAGGAAGATTTATCCCTAAATCTTTTCAGAATCAGTAAATCCCTTTCAGGTGCTTATGTGGTCTCTGTCCAGTTCCCCCATGATCAAGTTTGGGTATGGATTGTCCAGAAAAATGGAATAGAGGCCGCTGTCTCACTTCTTTCACTGATTCTTTGTGGTAAAAATTGATTATGCATCTCTTAGTATTTTAGAAATTAGTGAAGGGCAGTCACTCTCTTTCTCCACAGATGCAGAAAGCGTTCCAGTATTTTGCCTAATGGGCTAAAGGTTCAAGCTGCAAACAGATCCGAAGAAAGAGGAATACCATTTTCTGTTAGCATGAGGCATGCTTTTGTTCCCTTCCCAGGTAATGCCCAGGTCCTGCTCTGGAATTGTTAAGTGTATGGTTAGGAAAAAGTCCTAAATGTAATGAAGGTTTAAGAATTGATAACAGTATGTATGTGTCTGAGCAGCCTACTTGGAAAACTAGTGCAGTCGTTAGCATGCCTTCAAAATTATTCACAAGACTGTAAAAGAGAGAGTTTCAGTTGGGGAAAGTATTCAAATGATATAATTCACATGTTCACAATTTTATTTCCTCTTTAAGAACACCTGTTTTGTAAAGAGGTACTAGCTAAGGCAGCTCTTAATACACAAATTGCACTCTACCTTGTGTTCTTTCTATCCAAGTGTCAGTTCTGACATTGCCTGCCCTGTCTCAGACGCCTGGACAGAGACTTGTTTCTTTGGTTTTGATGGATTCTAGATGTAGTGACCAGATGTAAAGCAGGCAGGCCTGAGCAGTGGGGAAACAGGCAAGAATTTGTCTGATAGAAATTGCTGTGAAAAACTCTCAGAGCAGAAGATAAAGGATGGGTTCAGTCCTTCTTGCTGGCAAGTTGGATGGAATATTGGAGTAATTTATGGAATAATGCTTTCTGATAACTTCTTGACTTCAGGTGGCTTAATCTTGGCTGCTGATTACTCTCAGCTGGAACTGAGGATCCTTGCTCATTTGTCTTGTGACTGTCGCCTCGTTCAAGCCTTGAATGGTGGTTCCGATGTCTTTAAGAGCATCGCAGCAGAATGGAAAATGATGGATCCCCTAGCTGTTGGAGACAAGACCAGGCAACAAGCTAAGCAGGTAATTTTAGGAAAAAATTCAATAGCAGCTTTCTGGGCAGGAAGGTTCAGTGTGGAGTCACAGTGGTATGTTCTTCTGTTTGAGTTCAGCCATGATTGTTCAGTAGTTGCTTTGCCCATCCTCCCGCTCCCACTACATTGCAAATGGAGCTGTCGGGGTTTTGGGGGATGAGGGTGGAGAAAAACAGCCTGAATGGCTTGGACACAGAGGGGGTCTCTCTTCCAGAATACTTGCCCTTGTTTCCATACACTTGTCTGCCAGTGAATCACATTTTGTTTTGGCTCTGCTTTCTCTGCATGGCTGACCATACGGTTGCGATTCTTCACCCTGTCCTCTGGCAGATTTGCTATGGAATCATCTATGGAATAGGAGCAAAATCTTTAGGCGAGCAGATGGGGATTGATGAAAATGAAGCTGCCAATTATATTGAATCCTTCAAATCAAGATACACAGGTTTGGATACGGCTGTTTGGGAGCTGGGTGGTGGTGGTGGTTGTTGTGTTTAATCCCTTCTCTCCATGTCTCTTCAAATCCTAAATTTGTCTCAACCTACTACTCGCATCTCTTGAAAATGTCCAGTGCCTGAACGCAGCAGTTTAATACTCTGTAATGTTTTACTCTCTGGTTGTAGTCACCTTTAGGACTTTGTTCTTTACTTATTACATTAATTTCTTTTTGTTATTTTAATTAATTAATAAGCCCTGAGGAGTCATTTTAAAGCTCTTAAGTTTCGGGATGAGAAAAAGGCTTTTTCTTATTAAAACACAGCTTCAAATGATACGCTGTGACAACTTTAGACCATGCTTCTTAAAATTTTTAAATATAACCATTTCTTCTGCTTTTGTCTTCTGTTTTTGTGGAGTTCTAAACTGTTTTGCATATTGCCCTTTAATTTTTATCCAGCTGCTCAGAGTAGCTCTCCCATGTTTTGTAAAGAGAAATTGTTGTGTTTCTAAGAAGCATGTTAATTTTTAGGAAAGCTGTAGAGAGAACAGAGCTGCAATCAGAAAAAGAATGGAGGGCAAATGGGACAAGAGGCAGCTAGCTCTAATCATAGGACTTGAAAATGAGCTGGAAAATTATGTTCTGAATATTTAGGGTTTGTTGCTTTAGGAGACAGATGCAGAGAAATGGTTTTCTATTAAGAGTCTGTTTAGTCTCCATTAATTTCTGAATAGTCTCTCCTTCGTGACCATTAGGAAGGATTTCCTGCGTCCTCTCTCTTGGCACATGTGTATGCATGCAAACTGCGGTGTACCTTACACTGTAACTTCACTTCTCGTGGATTTTCACTTGGTATGTGTTGCCAGGCTGACTGCTAAATGACATGCCTAATGAATTGACTAATGCTGTCAGTCTTGATTTTGAATAGCTCCTTTTACATTTTATATTTTGTAAACATGGAAAGAAACTGTCTGAAGTTAACTTTTCCCACTTTAGTACAGTTGTTACCTGAACTTGCAGTGCAAGTTCACTCTTCCCTGTCTCACCTTTCTTTGACCTAAGTTTCTTTTTAACACTCTCGGTGGATTTGCTCCTTCCCTTGCAAAGTGCAGGTGGGTGATTTTCTTTCATCCTAGAATCTGAAGGGACACAGCCTGAAGTCAGGCAGCCTGAGGCATCAAGGGCTCTGGCTTCTGCTTTCAATTTACTCCCTCCCTACTACTTGTCTTTCCAGTGCTGGTCCAGGTTCTGACCTCTCCATTATCAATAATACACGTACGACCCTCTGTGCCTGGGCACTGTGCAGAATGGATTTCCCACCTCCTTGTGCACAGCCAGATATCCTGACACTGTGCACTCTCTTCCACCTCCAAAGTCTTAATAGGTTTTGCAGCAGAGCTGAATGAGTGATCGTGTGCCTTTGTCCACTGATGGGGTCCGGGAAATTTGAAGGATTTCCTCTGTGCTGCTTGGCTGCCCCAGACTGCTTTCAGTGACCCCACTGAGAAGTCAGTACAGAACATCAGCTGTATTACAGAAAACTTTCTCTCTCCTTTCACAGGGGTTCAGAAATTCTTGAGGGAGACAGTGCGGAGCTGCAGAAGGGATGGGTTTGTGCAGACCATCCTGGGGAGACGGCGATACCTGCCAGCTATCAAAGATCCAAATCCCTACAGCAAAGCTCATGTATGTTGAGTGCCATGCCTTTTTTTCTTTAATTATTTTTTTTTTTAGTTTTCTTTTTAAAATACCAGATTTCTTTGCATAGCCATGTCTGCAGTTTTACAAGGTTTGTGAGCCATCTTAGTCGTGACCTTCCACTTCTTGCTTAGTTCATTGTTCCCTCAGTCATTCTCTGAATAACAGCTTTTGTCATGGCCTGTTTGACGTAAGTCTTCTGTGACTGGGTGTGCAGCTGTCATCACTCTGCTAACCTCCCTTCAGATCTCCCACGTTGGAGCTGGAGTGAGTAATTTATTGAAATCAATGGACATGATTTTAAAAAGCCTCCACACAGTGATACACTTTAACTCTTCAGGCTGAGTTGCTCCCACTCAGCAGTCTTTGTATGTTACATGCTGTCAGCACTTGAACAAGACAGGGCATTTAAGTCCTATATTTCTGGATATTTGTTCCTTTTCTTATTTTCCCTGAAAGGAAAATTGCTTTAACTTCTTGGATAAATATTTACTTAGTATACACCTTTGCACTAGCATTAATTTTTTTTTCCAAGTCATTTTGGACACTTCTGCCGTAGCCTCTACTTCAGTAAGAGTAAATTGACTCCCTAGGGAGGTGTTTCTGTGGGGAGGAAGCAGTATACTTCTCAGTAGGAAGCTGGATCAAGTTGTGTGGAATTAAAGACTAGAGTAGAAGAGGGAGGAAGTGGGGGTGTTTGTACTCCAAATAGTTCACAGGGAAACAGGAGGCTTTAAAAAAACTTTTGAAAATATTGGACAGTTTGATCTGAAAAATACTTCATCAGGAAGCTTTGTAGATGCATCTTCTGTTCAATTTTGATTTATTCTTTAAAACCATATTAAAGACCAGTTAATGAATTATCTTCACTTTCATTTCAGCATCCTTGTAATTCTTTGCAGATGTTTCAGCTCTAAACAAAGACAGAAGAAGCTTTGAATACAGTTTTCTTGTCTGAGGAGGGGACTAGTAGGGAAGTTGGTTGTGTTGAAAAATAGTGGTGGTCTGGTGTGTTTTTGCAAGCTGTATTGCTCTGGCAGCCAGGATTTAATGTGGCAGACCAGATTGTTAATCCACGAAGTCCAGTTACTTGCCTTTGGTTGTCCATCCCTTATGGCTTTGAAGATAGGCAGAAGTGTCTTGTGGTGCTTGGATTAACTGAGATTTTTCCACTCCCTTTGAAACTCTTACCATGTGTATATGCTTCTTCTTGTGGATTGTGACTCTTGCAGGTTATTACCCTTGATATTCGTTAATTTAAAATTTGTGGAATTTTCTCAGGCGCCTGTAGAAATTTTGTGTCCGAAGCTAGTCTATAATGGGCCTTTCTTTCAGGCAGATAGAACAGACTCTTCATTTTGAAGTTTTACTGTGTGTATATTTGGCCATGTATTTATTATTTTTAATTAAGTACATGTGACATGCTGGATTTGATTTTTTGGGGGTGAGTTTTGAGAACAACTGTCTCTGTTCAGGCAGAGCGACAGGCTGTGAATACAACTGTTCAGGGATCTGCTGCAGATATTGTCAAAACAGCCACTGTGAATATTCAGAGACGCCTGGAAGCTTTCTCCTCTGTGTTCAAGTCCCATGGACATCTGGAGAGCTCCTTCCAGAGAGACAAGACCGGTATGGATGCCTCTTCTTTGCGCACTGGAGCAAGACTTTCAGTGTTACTAATGTTGAAAACAAAGCCTGAAAAAAAGTTAGTGCCTTTGGGCCTAGGGGTGGCAGATGTTTTATTTCCTCACAGTGGTAAGTCTGTGTTTAAGGGGCAAAAAAGTCATAAGGAAGGGGGAAGAATGCTCAACAAACTAAAGCAAATGTGACCAGAACAGAGACTCCAGTTACCTCAGAGCAGATCTTGCAAAGGTTGGCAGTGAGAGTTCCTGTGTGATGTGGTCTGTGATGCCACCACAGAAGTGTTCAGAAGTGGGAAGGAGGAACTGAGCAGACGCTCTGGCTTCAGAGGCAGTGAAAAATTTGCGTGGGACAACTTCTGGTTCCAAAAATACATTTTTTGGTTAGAATTAACTCTGGAATTTGTTGGCTGGAATTTGATGTACAGAGACTCCGCGAGAGTATTACACAAAGCACTTATTGGCATAAGTTTTTTTTGGCTGCAGACAGCAAAGCTGTGCTGGGGTGCTCATTCCCAGAGGAATGCCACAAAGACTTTTTTTAGCATAATGTAGATGGTGTTTTGTTAGAAGGACAACTTAAGAGATGGAGAGCTGTATTTCTTTGACAGTTCTTGTGCTTCAATTGAAACATGCAGCTGTCTTAATATGAAGGGTCTGATTTGGAAACTAAATAATTAATTGCCAAACCTCTAAAAATGTATCAGGGAGTTTTTTTTTTTGGAGAGACCAGATTCAGAGGTCAGCTATGAGTAGAAGGCACATGCTTGGCAGACTTTCACACCCCTCCTAGGAGCAGAAGCTACTGACCTTTGGCCAGTGTAATTGTAGGGAGGTGAGTAGGTACATTTGTGGCAGTTTTTCCCTACTCTGATACTGAGTGTTTAAAGAACTGGAAGGAATTCTTTTTCAGCAAGTTAGAAATGCTTGTGCCATCAGAGGAGCATCCTGCATCATGTGGCTGCTTCAACATTGCTGCTTCAGTGTGAGGCTTGTGTGAGGAACTGATGATGGCTTGAAACTCTTTCTGTGAACTGAAGTCCTCCTGTCAGCTAACCTGAGAAATAAATAACTTTTGAGTCTCTGTGTGTGAGGTTGTGTTTGTTTATTTTAAAACACCAACAGCTTTTACCATTGAAGAGTTTGTTTAATTTTTTGTCAGGGAAGGCTTACCAGGATCTTGGTTTTGTCAGCTGCTTACTTGTTTATTCAATAATTGCTCTTTTTTTCCTTCCTCCATTTTACTCAGGAGCTACAGTTTCAGAAACTGCATTTTGCAGGAGGCTTACTGCTTTCTTAAACTAACCATTAAAATGTTTCTGGAAGAAAAGCAGAATCCTAATTCATTGCCAGAGAGAATGTTGTAAACCAGCTTCTGATTAAACTTTGCATGATTTTGTTTAAAATTTACTTTTAAAACAGATGGTTCAGGAGACACAACTGTCTCTTGTTTCCATTCTGATTCATATCTTTATAATGTAAAGCTGAAATGTGTATATCTAAAATACTTTTCATTAACATTTTTTCCCTCAGTAGCTGTACAAATATTGATAGAACAGCATTGATTTGTGGTTTTGTTTGTAGGCATGGGCTTTTTAATTTTAAAGTTCCTCACGTTCTTTTTCTGAGCATTAGGAGTGTGCAAAGGTTTTTGATACAAGAAACACACTTTTGTATGATGGTACCTAACAAAATCTGCCCTTCACCTGTGCAGGAAGGCTGTCGAGGAGGAGAAACGCAGGGATGTTACATCCCATCAGAGGAGGCTTCTTTATCCTCCAGCTGCACGATGAGCTCCTCTATGAAGTTGCAGAGGACGATGTCATCCAGGTACAGCCCTGCAGTTCCTCTGTCAGCTCTACTGTGTTACTGTATTTCAAACAAGCCTTCCTTCCTTCCTTCACATTCTCTTCCCTGGATCCCCTCTCCCTGTGTGCTGAAAGGTCTGTGAAAACAAAGTTCAGTCGGATGAAAAAAACATCTTTGCATGCTTGATCCCTTGATTTTCAGACTCAAGCCATCCTCATGGCTGAAGTTCATTTTCAGCGTGTGCTTTGTTGCTTATAACAGCAGTTCATGCAACTTCTCTAATGAGGCTTGATGAGTGAAGTGGCTTAGTATTGTTGACAGGTGTAGGGGGAAGTGTTTCCTCATCTGGAGGTATTTTTGCCTCCCTGTTTACGCTCTGGTGCCTAACTCAGAACATGTATTATTACAGCTGTGGTCTGTACTCTGTGCAGGGAGAGGAGGATTCTACCCTTTTGGTACTTGTTTCCTCATTCCCTCCCTACTTGCCTTCCTGGTGGGAGCACTGTGGTGCTGGTTGGCAGCATGGTAGGTACAAGGAATGTGCTCTTTGGTTTTAAAGTGCGTTTTGTGTGTGTGCTCTTCCTCCCTGAAGGCGCTCCTGTGCCTGGGCACACAGGTGTCTGTGTGACAGCTCTCAGGGGCAGGTGTTTGAGCTGGGTGTTGGCAGCTCAGTGTTTCCCAAGTGCTGAGCACAAACACAGGGAGGCTCCCAGGCCGTGCTTCCATATCTTGGGATACACTGGGGATACCTTTCTTCCACTTCTGCACAGGCACATTGTTAATGACAAAAGGTCACTCCTGATGGCAAGCAGTAACTCCTAGTCTGACAGAGCTTTCAGCACTGCTGACTGGCCTGAGCAGGCATGTATATATTAATATGTATTAATAAAAATATGAATATATGAGTATATCTATTAGTAATATATATATTAATTTAAATAAAAACAAAAGGGTTGATATTTTTGTCTTGATTCTCAGCTCAAGCTTTTTCTCATTTTGCCAGCTTTGTTCAGACATCTGCTGCTTCAATCCAGGCAGGCTGTTTTAGAGACAAAAAGGCTCCTAATATTCTTCCTTAGAAGACTGAAATCCCCTGAGTATAGGCTTTAACATCTTTAGATACTGACTCCAGTTTATCATGGTGTTCTCAGGAGAACTGGAGACAAGAGAATGGATTTGCTTATTATTTATTGTATTCTCTTCTTTTCATGAACTACCTCAACTTCAAGAGCAATTATTACCAGCTTTTCTAACTTCCTTCAGATATATGTCTCCATAGATTTTTCTGGGCAGCTGCTTAAACCAGCAGGTTTTCCTGTCTCCCCTGCAGCACAGCTACTGTCCCTGGTTCTAGATGCAGCAGCCCTAATCTGATGTTCTTTGCTGATGCCATGTGCTGGACTTGTGACCATTCTCAGAGAATCTCCTTCTGTATGGTTCATGTTTCTATTGATACGCTGGGCCCCAAACTTGATCAAGGCTGGAGTGGTTTGAACAGAGTGGAAAATGGATCTGTGTGTCATGCAAGCAACATTTTCTGTGTTCCAGAATTTCATTTCCTTGTTTTCTCAGAGCAGTGTGCCTTGCTTAAGACCTAGTCAGTTTTTAATCTCTGATAACCCCATTTTTTTCCTGCCCAGGCAGTTATTTTTCATCCTATTTTTGAACAGTAGATTATTTCTGTCCTAATTCTCTACCCTGCTTCTTTCTACTCTGTACTTGTCTGTGCTGAATTACATCCTATTTCAAAGCATTTTTCTAGGTTATCAAGATCATTTTGAAATGCAGTATGTAGGGGCATAGGGGTTTGGAAGACAAATCTTCCCCTAGTTCTTAATGCTGTTGTAAACTCTTATGCTCTGATCTCCTCGAATCCCCTCCTCCGCTCCCCAGCAAAAACTGTGGAGGAATTTCTACGGTGGATACCTGTGAGGAAATTATGCAAACACATGGAAGGGTCAGAAAGCTTGAATAGATCCTCTGCTGACAGAGTGGCTTCTAGCTGAGCTGAGGAATCACCGTAATTTCAAAGCCTCTTTCCACTGTGCTGTGGAAAGGTTCATGGGATGGGTGTGGTTTGGAAGATTCATTCAAATAAGCAATGCAGGACAGGCTGGATTCTGCATGGGTCTTGGGGGAGGAAAGGGAGTACCTCTATGCAGGGCAGGTTTTTACAGTCAGGAAAAAAAATCCAGTCTCTTGTAATCCAAATAGTTGCAGAAAGAAATAATTTCTGGTCTCCTAACTGTGTATTGAAGTGAGTGTTTTCTCAGGAATACTTTTGGAGGGCAGAGAACAGTTACCTCATATGTTTACTAGAGGGCAGGAGTTGCCTTGTCTAAACAGTGAGGGGGAATCTGGGCAGTATTTGTAGCACCCACATGGAATGTGACCTGCTTTCCCAGAGGTTTATGGTTTGTGTTTCACAAAGTGCTTTTCATGCTGGCACAACACGGAGGAGCCACCGTTCTTTGCTTCTGGCAAATTTGTTTTGTGTCTTGCTTTCAGTACATTGAAGTTTTCAGAACAGATTCCATGAAACACATAAGAGTTATGCTGCTGAGTGAAAGCTGAGACTCTGCAGGACTCTCAAGTGTTTAATAGAAAGTTAATCTTGGCCTCTTTTCTAAGTAGTCTTAAACACTGCAGAACCAGTCACAGCTCTGTGCTGCACAAAATCTCACTGGCTTTATACAGGTTCTCCATTCATAAACACTAATTAGGATTTGGTTGCATTCCCATCGGTGGTAAGTCAGTGCAAATAAATGCTGGAGAGGATTCCAGGTGTCTGCCTGCCCAGCTATTGACAGAAACCCAGAGCACTGAAGTTGTGTGTGTGTGTCTGATGCCTGATGTTTTCTCTTAGGTTGCTCAGATCGTGAAGCACGAGATGGAAAATGCCATCAAACTCTCAGTGAAACTGAATGTTAAAGTGAAAATTGGCCCCAGCTGGGGAGACCTGCAGGACCTGGAGCTGTGATGAGGCTGTGTGGCTCTCCCATGGATGGGGAGGCAGAAGGCACCATGGACTGGGCAGGGCGAGGGCCTGTGATCACCTGCTGGCGGTGTGATCCTCCTGTGCTGCGTTCCTTCTGGCAGCGTAACAAGCTGCCTTCTGAAACATGTGGTGGAACATGGTATGAATTCACCAAGCCAAACCCTCCAGAGCTCTGTCAGAGCACTGAAGCGTGTTTACAAAACTGTGAAATTATTAATTGTTAAAAGAAGGGTATTTAAATGAATTCTGTTAAAGTGTGCTTGATCTCGTACAAACCTCCAAAGTCTAATGAATTTATTACGTATGAAATGAGCTGGATTACTTTATTAAAACAAGGCACAAAGATAATTTGGCAGTGTTTGTGTGTAATTGTCTAGGGCAAACAAAGTCATTGTGATTGCACTTGATGTAGAATTTTGCAGGCCTCTGCCAGGATTATCTTGTACTGGATTCTGCTGATGACACTCAGGTGCTGAAGTGGCTTTACAGCTGGCTGGATTTCTCATTGAGCAGCTGTGCAGCGTTCACAGCGAGTGGAACCTGTGCTTGGTTGACCTCTGACTTTTAAGAAAGAATTTCGGTGACTGACTGCTGTAATTCATCCTGCTGCTGCCTTGCAAACTGGCCTCAAGAGGGATATTGTTTGGAGTCTCTTAGAGTTAATACAAAATCACCAGCAGAAACATTTTAAAGAAAGAAGCTCAATGAATTGGTTAAAAACTTAATGGCAGTGCATATTTTTGTGAAGAAGAAAACCAGCTCAGTCTGGCCAGCTGACATGGCAGCTTTGCTGGTGTTTGAGGTCTGGTGTGTTTGAGAGGAGTCATTACACTGTGCTGGGTGACCTGTGGCTCTTCATTCAGAGACCATTCTCCTAAGGAAGCCTCACACCTGCCTGTTGGCAGCCCCACTAAAACCTGCTCAGGTTTCCCCCGCTCTTTGCCTCAGTGTCTTTGGCTCTGACCCTATGATCAGGGAGAAAGTTTTCCTGGGAGTTTGGGCTTGTCAAGCTAAGCTGGGATCAGATCCTTCAAAAGAAGGGGCAAGGAAGGAGCTTGCAGGGAACTAATCTGCCACTATTTGGCATTACTCTCCCCACTAATACCTTCTGGTCTGGCTAAATCTCACATCACATGTTTTCATTTCCCTTCCAGACAGTTGTGATGGTTACACAAGTTCAGCTGCTTTTGTTAACTTCACACAATGCCTGACCTTGAATTCTGTCATTTTCATCGTCTAGCCCTTGTGTGTTACAAGAAAGGGAGGACGAGTGCCTCCCGTCATCTTCCTTATGCCTCTAATTATTGTATCATGTCTTTTTTCTGCAGTTTCTCCCTAATGTAATCAATCTCCATCTTTCCATTCTTGCCTCTTGTGGAAAGTTTTCAAGCCCCTAATTATTCTTTCATTTCTGAACTTCTGCTGGCTCCTTTTTAAGCAGTGTACTTTTGAAGCTGCTTTTTCAGCCTGATCTGAGAGGATGCAGACTTGGCTTTCAGCAGCCTGAGAGGGGGCTCGAGTTCGCTAACTTCAAATGTGGCACTTTTGGCAGGGCCATTATCCTGACATCAGAAGTCCCTGGCACCGAGGGCTGGAGAACACAGGGAGTTTTCAAAGATGGTAGCGGGGCCTCCTTACCAAAGGCTGCATCCCAGACTCTGATCCACCACCTGCCTCTTGTGCAGCAAAACGGACACGTGGTCCTGAGCCAGAGCCCCAGGTGGGGCTGCCTTGACTGCCCTGCTCAGCACCGTCTTGGCCTTCTTTCCCATTCTGTGTTCCACCTTACATTGAGAGTTTTTCGTTTTCTTCCTGCCTGCTCTACGCCGTGGCTTTCTGCAACATCTGTCACCTGATGGCTGAACTCTTTATCCACAGCATTGGTTTTTTCTTAGTTTATTAAAGCTTTTGTTATTAATAGATCCGAGCCGTGGCACCCTGGTGCCTGACCATTTGTGTGCTCTGCCTGTGAAGATGCTGGCTTGGACTCATTATCACTTCACGTGGCCTGATGATTTCCTGTCCCTGGGTGTCCTGCGGTGACACACCTGTGCCGTATTTCAGGCCTCACTGGGGCTGCTGTCATTTGGGCTGCTTGTTCTTTGGCACATTACAATATTTCCCTCCCACACACTGCCTTCAGAATTTCCAAAGGATGGATCTCACCCGTATTTCTCAGCAAGCTCTCTAGAAGGGGTGGTGCTAATTGGTAACATGTACCCAAACTTATTTTGACTAACAAATTCGATGGTTCATTTTAATTAAGCAGTAATTTGGAGCAAATGAGAAGATAAGAGGTAGCCACTGTGGCGTTTGAGTCACGTTACTAGGACTGGCTCTGAGCTGTTGGCTGATTGCTGCTATTTACATTCCTCAATTCTGATTAGACTTTAACTCTCAGTGAGACTGAGCAGTGGAAGCAGAAGAGGGCTTAGGTCAGGTAAGCAGAGGCACTGGCCAGAAGTGCAGAAAAGGGTATGTGTTGTTTTCTGAAGGTGGTAGGAGCCTGGCTGTTCACATTACTTACCTATTTTTGCCTGTGGGCTCTTTTTCCCCCACCTCTGATGGGCTGAGGCCTGTGTTTAGTTGGAAATCGGGCTTTTTATTAATTCAGGACCTGATAACCAGAGTGCGGGTTAGTCTCGGTCTCCGTGTAGTCAGGATGGGATGCATCTGGTAG
The DNA here is from genome assembly GCA_014706295.1 of Lycocorax pyrrhopterus obiensis. Lineage (NCBI taxonomy): Eukaryota > Metazoa > Chordata > Aves > Passeriformes > Paradisaeidae > Lycocorax > Lycocorax pyrrhopterus. Next base: position 92,208,836 of record JACSVZ010000001.1, read on the forward strand.
TGTTTGCTCGGTTCCTCAGCTTGTTAATGTGTTTCTCTCTCTTCACAGCCCACTCCAGCCTCCTGTGAGCTGGCACAGCCCGGGACAAGGACAGGTGAATGCTGCAGAAGGAGTAAGAGTTCTGTTTGCTAGAACTGTTGGCAGCCTTGTCCCTTGGTGCACACAGAATTGCTACTGCAGCCTAGCACGTGCCCTGCACTGCCCTTGCCTGGCTCCTGCACCAGCAGGGGTGTGTCTGCCTGCCAAAAGAAATCCGCTTGGGACGAGGTCCTGGCAAACAGCTGTGGTCACTGGGAGTGCCTTGTCTTCACATGATGGGAACCTGCAGGACCCAGCTCCTCACAGGGAGAGCCCGTCCCCCGGGACTGCTGAGCAGCCCTGGTCTGGTTGGTTCCCATCTGCTTTCTGCTCAAAGTGACTCAAATTTGCACTCAGCTGGCTACTGGTACGGGCCAGAACTTGCCCAGCCTTGGTAGCAGGAACTCACACCTCTGGTGTTTGCTGCAGTCTCCTGGTGCTTTTCCTCACATGCAGACCACAAGCTTGTTTTGCCTGGGTCTTTCTGCTGCAGCTTTCTTTTTCTCCCTTGCTACTGGAAGCGTGACAGGCAAGTGACAAATAATGACACTGGTAATCTGATCTGGTGTGATCCTTCTGCCTTTCTCCCATGCTGCTTGCATTTCATCAAGAGAGTTGTACACAGCTGACAAGAGGGAGCTGGGAGCTCAGCACCTTTGGCTGAGCTTTGACATTCAACCTTCTCTTGGCAGAGCAATTCAGATGTGCTGTTGGGAAGTGCCCTTGTGTGAGCTCACTCCTGCCCTCCTGAGAGCTCAGCCTGTGCGTGACTGTGTTTACCCTGAAGTGGGAGTGACAGGAAGAGGGCTCTTGGTTGGCTGGGAAGCCCGGGTCCAAGGCTGGTAACATTCCCGGGGGCTGGTATGAGCTCCACGGGAGCTCCCTGCAATGGAGCATGGGAAGAGAAGCTGGGATATGAGTTCTGTCCTGGCAGGAGCTGCTGGAGGAAGGGAGGTGACCATCCCCACCCCAGCAACAACCAGGACTGCAATTTTTGTATTCCTGAAGGAGAAGTGTAAACTCCACCCAAAGGCTTTACACAAACCATGCACCTTTGAAATACTATAAAGAATCTAGGAGTAGAGGTTGGAAAAAAAGAGATCACACCAACTAGTATCAATTCTTTCCTTTATTTTCTTTCCCTCTCTTTTTTTTTTTTTTTTGGTTGTTAGTGGGGGCTCGAAACAGCCTCACTTTAAGATGCCTTAGTCTTGTGATGCTGATTTAGGATACCTGTGGAAACAGGACATGGCTAGCACAGGAGTGTGTGGTTCACCCCAGATCAGCCTTCGTTCTGAGAGACAGGTAATGACTCGTTAACAAACCACACACATACTCATTTCCTTGACACTGAATCTGAATATTTGTTGCTATTTAAAAAAGTACAATGTTTGATTTGTTGATTTAGTCACAAAACAAAACACATGAATGGAAACACTCATTTACGTGACTATTGCTTATACACCTAAGAGGAAGAGTTGACTACGAATGGCCACAGGCAGTTCCTTCATGAGAGAGAGTGTGCTCTTAACCAGACGCTTCCAAGGCAAAAAAACATTCAAGACTGAAATATGCTGTGCTAGAATTCACCTTTGGGCTATGGGAAAGGATGGATGGGGCAGGGCCCAGGCTATTTGAGGGGCATAATTAACCAAAAACTGGGGGTTTGCCTGTGCTACAACACACACAGGTTATATGTGGAGGCCTGAGGTTGGATGCAGCTGTCAAGAATCAGTGGTTTCTATTGGAAAAGAAAAAATGTTTCTATGCCCACCTGCATTACAATGCTCACACTGTGGTGTGAAAGGGATTCTGGAAAAGGAGTAGAAACTGTTTTAGAGGAGGGTTTATGTGATAATTGTATACAACACATGTAGTAAATAGAGTATTTTTGTTACACATTTTTGTAACAATCCTGGTACTGTGGGGAATGACTAATTGATGTAGATAGCAGAACTGTAGAACTGTAAAAAACTTAAAACCTCCCCCCAGGTCATAACAGAAAACAAAACCTGATTCTCAAAATTTCAATTGTCATGTCTTTTAATTCAAGATTTGCAACTGAAGTTAAAGCTCTAGGAATGGATTTAATTTTTTTATTAATAAATAAAGTAGCTTGTACTTCATTGAAGACTTGCCAACTCTGCAGACTTATAAATAATCTAATTTAATGCATTTTCTCTGTCTATCTACAGCACTAGACATAAGATTACAAACATCTGGTCAAACCCAAAGGTGTGTGTGCTGTTGGAGGTTCTGTGTATCTGGTTTTGGATGTGATTGTGACAGAGCTCCTGGAGAGAAGAATGTGAGGGAACAAGGCATCTAAATGAACAAACAGAATTTTAAACTGAACTAATATTTCCAGCCAATCTGGCCTGGTGTAGCTGAGGATTGCGAGGCTGAAGATACATCTGAGCTTAGGATTTTGCTTGAGGTGGTGCTGTCTGAGTGGGAGAGGTGAAAGCACAGAAAGATTTCAACATCCAGTGACAGCCAATGTCCTTGATTTTCCTCCAGCCAGTCCCAGTCCTACAGTCTTTCTCAGAGTCAGATGCTGTGCTCCTTGCTGGGAATGCTGCAGCTTCATGCCTGTCACTGACAGCCTTGAGCAGCGTTCAGGGCAAGCCTTGCAAAAATCCCACACTCCCCCTCATTTCACAATAAATCACCCAGGCAAGAGTTTTTCCTCCCTCACTGAACTTTTTAAGTGATGGGTTTTTTCCACATACATGGTAAATCTTGATAGAAAGCATTTAACAGTGTGCACTAACAAACTTATACAACATATACATTACATATATATATTATATATATAGAATGTTCTATATACAAACATATACAACTTTTTAGATCTCTACAGACTACAAGAAAATTGATAATTATAGTCACAAGTGGTGAACTTAACAGAAATAGTAATTGGTAACTGTCTGGAAATATGTAAAATATGTAAGAGTGGAAAGCTGTGACCTGATGGGGAGTACCAGAGAAAAGTTGCTTAAAAGTTTAGTATTAAAAATTGTAAGTTTGAGGGCTGCTAAATTATCATTTCTCTGTTGCATAAAAATGCAAATGGAAATCTACTGGCAGGTTTTTTTTTACCCTGGTGTTAAACTAGAGACTGTTGGCAGCCAAAGTCAGTCGGGCCTTGTGTAAAAGACTTGTTGAGGACACTTTTCTCTCTGGGTGAGCTGCAGTGCTCGGCAGTTAAATGTTGCTCTTAAATTTCCTTCAAAGTTCCAATCAGCCTGTGGGGCTGCTTCTGGCTGCCACACACCAGGGCAGAATGGAAAATAAGCTGGCTGCTGGACAATTTGAATGCTGCCCCAAATGATTTTGTTGCCCAGAGACCAGTGGGTTTGGATTACAGGCCAGAGCACAGGCCCACTGAATACAGGTTTAAACTGAAGATCAAATTGCTATGTTCTCCTTTATTTCTCATTCTCGGTGCCTGCTTAGAGCAGTGCTTCCTCACAGGCACAAGTGGTCACTTCTGTGTTCCAGCCACTGGAAGGAATTCCCCAACCCAGTTCCTACTGGCATCAGAGTGGCAAGTTTGGCATATCCTTACACAGACAGACAGAGAAATCCTCTTGGGGCATGGACAACTCCAATCCCTTAGCTCTCAGCAAAAACCCAGGCACTGCTCAACCTCCTGCCTTTTTCCTCACAAGTTTCCACAGTTCTGGTAACATAGAGCAGTTTCTCCTGTGCCAGAGGAATGCGTGGAGTCTCATTCCCAGTTGAGCTAGACCTGTCAGGGCCATCATTTTGATTTTGCCTACAGCAAAATGTAAAAATCCTGTAAATCATGAAATTCTGTTGTGCTACAATGGGAATTTAAAACTTAACACCTCGAATCTCTTCCAACCCTTTAACTTGTGCAGTGGGCCAATTGTGAGGCCAGACTTTCTGGATGGTACAACTTCCTGGGCTGTGTTTTATTGTAGGTAAAGGAAGGAGATGGAAAAGACATCTTTGAGAGGGATCATCTGAACACTGTGACGATATAAACACTGCTAAAGTTAAAGTCTAGTTGGGAGTCGGATGGTGCCTGTCTCCATCAGCGTCCATCAGGATTCCTTGACAGGACAGAGGACATTACTCTTCTTTAATAGGAAAACTTTAAAGCCTGTTTTTCCAGCTTTTCCTTACTTTCTTTTTTTCTAATTTGAAAGTATGTCCAGGCACATGAAAACAAGCTTTCAGTGCCTTGTTTCCAAACCAATCCTGGAAAAATTTCTAACCTAAGAGCTGACCTCTGTGGCAGTGAGTCTCTTGTAGGTTAAGGTGGAGCACTCTTATGGACAGGCAATAAATCCACTCTTCTGTGGCTGCAGGTTGCAGAGTCTTCTGCAGCACTCACTGCAAAAACCAAACAAGCCACTTTGAAGCAGAAGCAAATTACTTTAAGCAGTGTGAGCAGAGAATAAATTGCCACTCACCCATGGTGTCACTTTATAAGTGTGTTATATATGTATGTTGGCAATGGTTTTCCATGCTCCTCCCTGGCCCATTGTGTAGTGTTGCTGCTCTAATCTCTCTCTCAGGTTTTGGGGGGGGTTTTGTGCAGGTCCCCTCTCATAATTTCAGCTGAGCACTTCTGAGCAGTGTTTGACAGGACTGTGGTTTACCATCTTGCCTTTCCTTATTTGAAGAAATGCTTTCCAAAGCTGGTTTTCTGTTCCTACTACTGGGAAATAAGGCAACCAAGTGGTACAGACTCCACAGGGATGAAAAGTGCCATGGCCCCCTTCAAGGACAACAGGTGAATGTGGAGCACATTTTTAAAAGTATAAATTAGGATGATGTGTCATGTGCTCTGAATTGCAAATAAACCATCTATGCACTGCCTTAATGACCTTTTTAGATAGTGCCTGTCCAGCTACCTGCAAAACCTTCAAATTTTGGGCATAGGATTTTGAATTTATTTATTTTTCTTGTGGAAGTTAAAGAGCACTGATTTTGAGCAAGGTTTTTCAAGGGAAATAAACAGCAGATAAGAAAATGCAGCTCAACTCATTTTTATGTGGAGAACAGTAGCAAACATGCTTGAAATGTACTGGCTTTTTATAATGTCACTTTTAAAAAATAAAGATTTTTGTTATTTAAGGTGTTTTTTCTTTCTTTTTTTTTTTTTTTCTCAGAATAGAAATAAATCCCATTTTTCTTCGGTCACAACATGCTTCCTTTCTCTTTTTTTTTTTTTTTAAGATGGCAATTAGTCATGCAAAGTTTTATAAGTGCATTAACATTCGAGTTTGTACAGAATATTTTTAACCAGATGCACTCCCCACAGTTCATACCTACAGCTTCTGAAAACCTACATGCCACAGTGATTTTTGAGTTCCTTTTGGGAAAAAATTGGCCACCCCATGAGCCAGCTGTTGGAAAAGACCCTCATGACTCCAGCTTCCGTCTCACGGTCTGTAAAATTTCTCCTTGACGTCCACTGTGATGAATCCAATAATAGTAACAGGAAAACATCTTCTAGGAGAAAAAACTGTCTCTGGCCAGTGACTGGTAGATTTGGGAATAAAGGTTGCTTCCCTGAACAGTGTTCTTAATAAAGCCACAAGCAGCTTCTTTGAAAGTTTAAAACTGGTACCACTTTTTGTCCTTGTATTTGAGCATCACCTACAGAGATGGGAAAAAAACCAAACAAATGGCAATCAAACACTGCCCAGCATATGAGAGACCACACATAACCTAACCACACATTAACTGTCAAACTTCAGAATTAATAAATGAAGAACAATGCAATACTTCACTAACAGTGTCAGCAGGTCTTGAGTCCACTGAGATCTCATATTTAATTTCATAGCTATTACATTAAAAAACTGTTACCTGTTATTGCTGTTTTTTAGAAGATTTTTCCTGAGGAGCTTTAACTATTTTTCTTCTTCAAAAATTAAAGGAACTTGCTTTCTATAGGAATAAAAAGACACTTATCTATGGAGCATAGTAGATATGCCCTGAATATATTTACTTCTTGCATTTCAGGGTACGTTCTTTCTGCCTCACACTTACAAAAGCCAATAAAAATGTAAAGGTCTTGTCCGGAGATGTGATGCACATTAAATGAAAAACGTACATTTTGGGAAGTATGCTTTGATGTTGTTTTATCTTCAAGAAAAATCACTTTAGTTTTCCCAGTCTTAACAGCGTGGGATGGAACAGCTTTCCATTTCCAGCTCCAAGCACAGAAGCTATTCCTATTCCTGGCAAGGCCTATTCTATATAACTGCACCACAGGGCTGTACTAGTAATGTTCTCCTCTCCCCAGTAAGATCTGTAAAGGTTCCTATACACACATCCACCTACCTGTTTTCTGCCCTACTGCATGGATGTGCTGCATTAAGTGGCTTAAAAAAACAAATCATAACAAATTAGTGAGAAAGGCAAGATGAGAAGTGCCATGTTCTAAATTCAGAGGCTAACAATGGATGCTCATTTCTGGAAATGTGAAAGGAAGGGGTGTGCAATGGCAGTTTATTTTTGGCATTCTGATAGTCTGGGAGCAGGAAGAATGCCGTGCCAGCTGACATGAGCACACCTCCAACGCCATGACTGGGTGAAGGGAGAGAAGGACACTTGGCTTTCCCAAAGGGAAGGGTTGCAGGGTTGGCAGTTCCCAGTTGCAGGGTGTGGGTGCCAGGGCTCCTACCTCGTGTGCATGTTTGGAAAACGCCTCTGCGCTGGCCATCATGCTGGCAGTCCTTTCATCCAGCTCGCCCAGCTTCTGCCCCCTCTCGTCCAGGGCGATGCGTGCGCGAGTCAGGTCCCCAATGACCCCGCCCGCGGCTCCTCTCACGCCTTCAATCCCGCCTGATCCAGGGATGTGCTGGGCGAGGCTGCGAGAGGCTTTTCCTGCCGTGGCCTCGCCAACTGCGAAGGAGAAAAGGACAGACAGACAGACAGACAGGGATGAGCTCCTGGCCTGGCTCTGTCAGTGCTCCTCAGCCTCGAGCTGCAGCCTTGCAGCAGTGATGCCATTCGATGGGCACGTGTGGAAGACTTTGCTCTGTCACCATCACATCTGCAGTGCAGTCGTGTGCCCCCCACTCAGCTGGTCAAAAGAAGCTGCCAAGGTGAAGGAACTATGGAATGGCAGACAAGGACCCTCCCCTTCCTCCACTCAGTCAACTTTCTCTTTTCATCAATCATCTACGTCTTGTGTACTACTCCATCCCTAGATGACGAGGGCAGGGGATCTCAAGAATGACTTTCTGCCAAAAAAATCCCCGAACAAGAAATTACTCACAAAGCTCCTCTCTGTCAAAAGCTTGTCCACTTCCTCCAAAAAGTCCTTTGAGAAAGCCTCTGTTTTGGGCTTCTGGTGTTTCCACAGGAGTAAACAAATCCCCAAGCATGTCCTAGTAAAGCCAGAAAAAAGTCCATGTAAAAGGTTCATGAGGTGACAGCAGTTCTAGGTGTTTTCTTGATTTGCATTAACAAGCCACATGCATGGGATCTAATCAACTTAAAAGAGTCTGTGGGAACAGTACTGTGTGAACAGTATGGTGTAGGTAATATTTGTGTATTCTGACAAATGCTTGGGCTAACTAGACTCACTTATGCTTTCAAAGGGACTTGGTTTGTCACTGCCCAGCCCCATGTTCATTACCAGAGAAAAAAAACTGCAGTTAATACAGGATGAAAATACCAGTGACAAGGTCACATTTTGCTTAGGAACAGCAGCGGTGACACTGTAATTGAATAAACAATTTGTTGTGTATTATGTATTTTGCTTTAGTGATTACCTAGCCAGGCCGGGCAGTCACTCTGCTTTCTTTTTATAGCATATCTGAGCTCAGTGCTTCCCAGCAATTCAGAGTTTGGTGGTTTGTAATTTAGTTGATTTTTTCTTTTTAAACAAAATCCATTACCTCCCATACAACCTTCCTCCATCCCACGAGTGTGCCATCAGCAATGCTAAATAAGCACATCTGCTGAAGGCACTGCTCTGGTGCCACATCTTGGAGCAGTCGCCCCAAACAAATCTCAGGCTTGGATTTATGTGCAGCAGTACCAGGAGAAGCCAGCTCTCTGGAATAAAACTGATGGGAAAAGTGTGCAGTCCCACACTTCAGTGTTTGAAACCAGTGGGGCTGTGTGCACTGGGAACAGTTTCTGCCCTGTTGCTCAGCTCTGTGTTTGCTCAGCCAAGCCTCAGCAGGCAGATACAGCTGCTGTGCCACACAGAGCACTCGCTCCTGGGGGCTGAGTGCGAGGACAGCGCTGTGACTCACAGCCACTGCTCCTCTGCACAGTCACCTGCTCTGGGGAGAAAAATTACTGCAGCCCTTGGAGCCTAAGTGGAGCTCTCATGCAGCCCAGCTTTGTTTTCCCAGGTAGCAGGTGATGCTGGGTCATCTGCTTTCTGTACACACAGAATGACCACGCAAACCTCTTTTTGCGTAAAAGCCAAGATAAACACAGCCATAGTCCAGCAGTACAGAGAAGCAAGGGCTGTGTTTCCCTTTGCTTGATAGTTGCATGATGCTGTTAAGGCTGGTAAAAATATTAAATCTAGCTTGTAACAGCCTCTCGCTGTAGGTCCATAGTCTAAGATACATTGGTCAAACCTTTTCATTATTTTAAAATTGGCTCCTTGCAAAATCATCTCCTCTCTGGTGCACAAAAGCTGGTGTGCAACACTTGCTCCTCACAGTGCCTTTTCAGACTTGAGACAGACAGTGCTGTGATGTGAGTTGAGCAGCTCAGCACATGTTATTCCCTAGGGCATAATGAGTGCTGGCAGGACCATTTCTTTTATACTTCCATTCTAGTTCACTGCTAATTACATAACCCAGAACTTATTCCCCCTCTTTTTTTTTTTTTCATTTTATTACTCATGTTTCTCCCTGTAACCTCTCACAATTCCTTCTCTTCAGGAAGACATTTTCATTTGCATTTTCATTGTAAAATAACCAAACCAAACCAGCCCATATCTAACATTGTAAAGACTTTTTGCACAGGTGCAGGCAACAGTGCATGAAAAAGCCCAAAGACAACAGAGCTGCTGACCTCTCTCTGTTGCTTGGCATCATTCAGTCAGGGCAAGTGGAGAGGAACAGATCTGTCCTGCCCCTGCAGCATCGTCCTTATCAGTGCCAATTTACCCCTGATGAGTGAGGCCACCACCCCTCCCACACACAGGCACCAGAGTGAGGTGTGAGCCCTACCTGCAGGTTGTCACACATCTCCTGGCTGTACGTCAGGCGCTGGATCTCTGTGGGAGAGCTCAGGTACAACGCCTGCCCTTCATTAGTGAAACAAAAGGTCCGTGCTATCCTCATGTCTGTGACAGGCAAATAGTTGATGTCCAGCAGCGGGCGAAGGCTGGGCAAGCTGAGGAGAAGCAGATTCCCAGGTTAGTCACCAGCTGCCACACATGGTACACCTGCTCTGTGCCTGCATTTTAAACCAACACTTCTGTTTATGCTTTTCGTAACTGCAACAGTTAAAGTGCAGCTCTAAGCTGAGAAATTCTGCCATCAAAATGCTGTCTTTCCATTATACTTTGTTTGCTTGCACGGAGAAGTTTCAGCTGGCTTGCCTCCATGGCCCTAAGGCTTCTGCTACTGTCTGGATATGGGATGTGCATGTGGCATGGTACGGCTTGTGCCACATGGCTGGGTAGTTTGCAGGGCAAGGCCTGCATGGACACCTGCAGGAAATGGCCTGGCAGGGCCCTGCTTCTACCCTGTGGACAAAGGCTCCAGCATTGCCTTTGCTGCCCTCCAGCTTCCCGTGGTTTGCTGTTTTGGACAGTACTTTCCAAAATTTAAATGGCCTGGCCAGGGAAACAGGGTGCAGCAAGGTGAGGGTACAACTACAGGGCTACTGCACAGGCAGCTCTCTGGGGAAGGGGACAAGGATGGGAAACCAAGTGCTCTGAACAGAAAATCTTCAGAAATGGCAGGAGTGGGGCTTGGTACTTCACGCAGGATAAACAGTACCCTTTCTATGGCTGAGTTCTATGCTTCTCTATACCTGACCCACCATAACTGAGCAAAATTATCAGGGCTTTCTTTTATCATAGTTAAAAATCACCAGCCATCAACTGTCACAGGTAGGGGATTACTAGAAAAAAAAAAGGAGCTTGCTTTGTTGTGCACCTGCCTGCCTTAACTCCCCACGTGGAGACAGCCCAAGGAACAGGTATGGCTGCATCGAGGCAGGGAATTAAATGCACCCACCAGGGAGTTAATGCAGAGCATCAGGCACTCTGGAGCAAACACAAGTGGAATATGACAGCACTGTGCCACCTCTTTGCTTAGTTTTGCCACAAGATTAGTTAGATAAGTACCTCAGTGTCATGATGTGCCCATTGGCACAAAAGCACGCCAGACAGACGCTGTTACAGAGGGTGACCACATCTGCTCGCAATAAAAAGGACGTTTCGGTGATGTTGTGCACATAAAGACATGTTTGGGAAGGCAATGAGAAGACTTTGGCTTGTTTTTCTGAACAAATGACTGCAAATTGATGATCACCCATATCCTGGGAGGAGGAAGGGGAATGCATGACAAGTTTCCTTTTCCTTGTTTTGTCACCGTCATCAGCACTGTGTGGATCCCTCCATACTTCATAGGGCCGATGAATCAGTGTCCCCATGCAGTCCAAGCATGCGAAGGTCAGCACGGCTCCCTTCAGTGTCAGGACGGTGCCTGCAGAACAGAATTTCCTCTCACTGGCACTGGCACTGGCACCACAACCAGACCGGCTGTCAGCACAGCACAGCTGACGCTCAGCTTTTGTAAGCACAGCACACACATTAATCCAGCCAAGGTGACAAGGCTTGCCTGCTCAGTTCTTTCCGACCACACGAGAAGGTGAACAAACAGCCTGCCACTACTGGAAAAGTCTCAGGCAGCTGATATCTATAATAATGGATGTAGTACATGCTGTTGAAGATGGTCTGTTGTTTATCTCTACATTATACTCATAGAATATTTATTCCTCAGCAGTAAAATTGCTCCAAGTCTGGTGACTTTTCAGCATTGTTTTTCTAAACAAGCTGGGCATGGGAAACCTCTGTTCCTGTGCATTCTCCATTTTTTGTCCATTTTTTAAGCACATACTGCCTCTCCTCAGACCTGACCTCTCAGCCCTCTGTTCTCTCTGCTACACCATCTGTCACTCACTCAGCCAAGGATCTCTCCTGGTACAGCAACCTGCCAACATTTTTGTTTCCTTTCCTGAACTCCCTTCTGCCTCTCTGCAGCTTTCTGATACTAAGACAGTCAAACTGTTCACAGAATCCCAGACAGAATTGTAAACAGGACTGTAATTTCACAATATGAAGGAACTCTGCTAATTTCCCTGTCCTCACAAGAAACATGTAACTTTGCCCACTACACAAGGCCATCTTTGGAACTAACACAACCAAAGTGTCTCAGTCCATGAAGTTGTTGGTCCCTCATGAGCATCTTTACCTGTGTGCCCTCCACTCAGTGAGTGACCATTGCTTGATTTTTTGAGACATATCTGCCCAAAGAGCTGTACAAAATCACAGTTATTGCCTCGTTGTACCAAGACAGATAAAAAGCAGGAAAAGAGCGGCACTCTCACCACTTGGTGACACCATGACTGGCTCTGACTGCCGCAAGTCGTCACTAGCAGGCAGATTAAGGGAGAGGATTATGACCATTCCGAGGCCTGTTCCGACCCAGAGACAGGAGGAGACAGCAGAGTCGTTCTTCCGGGCAAAGGACTCCATGAAGTACAAAGCTGTGATTGCCTCCTTTGAGTCCCTGTCGATACTGGACACGCTGGAGCTTCGGGAACGGCTGAAGGAGTTTTCCCTATTTTCTGCACAAATAAATATAAGCAAACAGGCATAAATTGGTGTTCCAGAAACAGGCACAAGCCTGCAGCAAATACAAACTCCCTGCAGAGTACAGGAGTAAAGTTTTCTTAACCTGAGCAAACATTCTGACACTAGCATGATACCAGCTTGCTGCCAGCGTATAAGTAAGTGTGGAAAATGCTGTCAGACCTCATCAGTTACATCTGCATTAGAAATAGCTGCCTATTATGGAGATTAGCATAGACTAATTAGAATTTACAACAGCCTTAGCTCAAAGGACTTGTTCTAAATAGCACAAAATAATTTTAGGCCCATATGTTACCAATGCATTTAGAATTAATCCATGTATCTCATTGCTGCAGGACATGAAGGGAGATGCCCTTAGCAGCTTCAGAGCACACATCCCCTGCTCTGCTCTTGTTGCCATCACTAGGAGGTTCTAGCACTGCGTTCACAGCCATCATTTATTGTGCAGATATTAATAACTGCTCCCTGGGGAAAAGACACCCATTGCTGAACTGAACCCAGTATCCAAAACATCTCAGGGTACAAATCCACTCTGGCTTCCTAGGGAGAGAAGTGAGAAATCTGCTCTGTGCCCTTGGCAACAACTGCAGAGTGAGCTGGCACTGCCCAAGCTTTAGCACACAGCATCGAGAGCCAGCTGGAGACAGAGCTGTGCTCTGCCCACTGCAAGTGCACAGGTACAGAGACTCTCTCTCAGCTTTTCAGAGAGGGGTAACAATGAACAGGCCAAGGATCTCTGCTTTGCTTTGCCTCGTGCCAGGCAGGAAGCACAAAGCTGTGTGAGGGCGCTTCTGGCGTTAGCAGGAACACTGGGGGGCTATAAAGCACAGTGGGCTGAAGAGTTACTGAAGAGTCAAGGAGCCAGAGGGAAGATGGGAGTAGGGCTGGCTGCTGGCACAGCCTTTGCAAAACAACTTGTGCCAGTGCTGCTGTTTATCAACTTGTAGTCAAAAATGGGATCTGATCATTGGAAACCCCCATGCTCTTTTGCAACAATAATAACTGGGGTGGAGAAATAGTTGAAGGTACTGGATCTGAGATAAAGGTCTTGCTTCTGAACCCATCATTATGAAGTAGATTTGTATCTGGTAGGAAATTGTCCTTTGTATAGCTCAGAGGGGAGTCATCTCTTCAGAGTCAATAGAAGTGTCTAAAAAGAGGAATACTTTCTGCCATGGTTGAAGAATAAAATTAGAAAATGACTTTCTCACATACTCCAGCTTAAAAGTGAGCTAATCCTCACACTGTATACATGGTTCCTGTGCTCCACCAGAGCAGCAGCTTTGCCAGTGAATCTCTCCCTCAGACAACAAACTGCAGCATTGTGCTCCCCTGCCCAGATGCCTCAGTGCAAAGTCATCCCTACACTGCAGCTCCCTGGAGAACCAGGGCAAAGCACTGCTGGAGCCACACCAAGTGTTTCTGCATATGCTACTGCCTTAAGTGTTGGCACACAGGGATGGGGCAGATTGTCCTGCTACTCTTTCACACTTGGGCCACCTTCTGTCCTTTGAGGGCTTCTGTAACTTGTCAAAGAGGAGTTTCACAGAACAGCTGTCCCTGGCACCTCAGTCCCACTCTCATGGAAAGTAGCTTAAATCTACTTGAACTTCTGAGCGCTGCCCTTGCCCCATTCCCACTTTCATGTAGGCACTGTTGTAGCTCCCTAGTTCTGTCTCAGCATTGCTCCGTGTAGCTGCACAAATTGGGATTGTTGGCACATCTACAAACACAGCTGCTAATACCTTGAGAATTTGTATTTCCCATAACCCCAAGCACTTTGTACTCCTGCAGGGAACTAGTTGGCCCAGCTCCTTCCTTAGTGCTGACAGCTGCCAGGTAAAGAAAGGAAGACAGTAATTTCCAGGCAGAGATCATCAGGGCTCCATATATATATGTATATATATATATGTACACTTTTTTTTTTCTCCCAAAGGGTACCTAATCTTTAATAAAAATGCTATTATGCAATTAATCTTGTCTTTAACAGGTGTATTAATATCACAGTCACATAAAATTCAGATATGGTGGTGTTCAAGCTAAGAAAGATGTTGAAAGGACAAATGCAGTTAGTGTAGGCGACATACACAGAACTTAAAATATATGATGTGCCATTTGCATGTGTCATCAAAGCTTTCTCTCTCCCTAAATTAACAAGAAATGTTCCTCACTCCTGTGCAGTACAGTTAACTAATACATCTCTGCAAATCTGACACTAACAGATACAATCTTTAGGACACTTCTGGGAACATACTGTGCCATTTTCTATTAAATACACTACTCAAATGAAAATTCTAAAGATCAGCAAGACATATGCCAAAACTTGATGTCATTAAACATATCTGAACAGCAAAGTCTGCAATTGCTATGTGACTTTATTGGCTAGCTCTAAAGCAAGGTAGAAATCTCTCCTCTTCCTAGATTTCAGGATAAAATTTAGTGAAGTCTTGTTCCCTGGGACTCCTTTCTCAAAGAGTTTCTACCCCAAATTTTTTGTCTAGAAAGCACTCCACTGTATCCTGGAGAAACACAAAAGCACTTTCCTTGGGAAATTTAAAAAACTTGCCAAATCCTTTGCTAGTATGATTGCTATGTCTTAAAATGACATCCTGTCTTCTCAAAGTTGACCTGCCAGTCTGTTGCAGTCCTTAACCCAACCACCACATTCCAAGTTTTCTGTTGTATTTGCCTTTTCTCGCTCTGCCTGATGGGTGTAGAAAGAATGTCAGCTACAACATCTTTCTGCAGGTGAACTAGGACCACTTCCTTGTAACGTAGGTCAAAGCTGATTTGGACTCTGTGCTTCAGCGAGGGGACAGGACATTCATCTGTGAAAAGCTCCTCAGAAGTTTCCATCTTCTCCTCCTCTGGAGAACATCCTGCTGCATGGCACTCTCTCATAAATGTGCTCCTGTCTCTAGATTGCCTCCTGCTTTGAGGAAGCCCAGTATTCCCTTTTCTCTGAGAGGCACATATCCAACTCCCAGGATCCATTAGCTCCCACACAGCCCCTCAGACCACCATGTCCTTCTTCCTCTCACACACCTGGACTTCTTGGCTCTTCTTTTCTCCCATATGGGTCTCCAGGCTGTTTCTGCAGCTGGCAGCAGAGAGCACCATCAGAGGGATCCAGTGGTCCATGAGAGCTAACTAGTGACTAATTTGGGAGATACTGGGTTGGATGATGAACAGCTCTGAGCATTATGACCTGCAGCCAGTGCATTGCAAAAAGCTGCATTCCATGGGTTAAGGCCACACAAAATAAACACCACTGCCACCCTAAGAGTAGCCCTGCTTTCTTCAAAAGGTTTTCATTCAGCCCCATCCTATGCACGGTTTGGGTTAATGA
The DNA here is from genome assembly GCA_014706295.1 of Lycocorax pyrrhopterus obiensis. Classification (NCBI taxonomy): domain Eukaryota; kingdom Metazoa; phylum Chordata; class Aves; order Passeriformes; family Paradisaeidae; genus Lycocorax; species Lycocorax pyrrhopterus. The sequence continues at coordinate 92,224,108 of JACSVZ010000001.1, forward strand.
GCTGCAGGTGGAAACTCAGGAATGAACTTCTGATACTGGATTGATTGTTAAATTTGGGTGATGAGCCAGCAGCATAAAAACAGCTTTATGACTTAAAAGCAACCAAAACCCCTCTAACTTACTTCCCACCTCACATAAAAACACACAGGACACTTCAGTGCACACACAGGTTAGAAAGGAAGCTGGTGCTTTTGAGCCTTCCCTTTGTCCATCCGTGTGCGAGCAGTGCAGTGCTGCTCATCGTGTGAGGATGTTCTGACTCCATGTAAGTGCTGGAGCTCTGGGAATGCAGCCCATTGCCATAAAGGCACAAGCACTGCAAAACGACAGGAACAACTGAGCCAAACATCATCATGACATTTACACAAAAGCAGCCCTGAGCAGTTGTCCCAGCCCCTTCCTTGCCTAACAGAGTGTCCTGCTCCAGTGCACCGGTGTCTAGGGGAAGATTTAATTTAGGGTTTGGGCGTTTTCTGAGAATTTAAAAGGTAATTTGATTAAATGATTCCATGTGTTTCTACTGCCACCTGTACAGAGCAGAGACTGCAGAGATTTTTTTTTCTTTTAACTTGCTTTTGCTTAGCAGAAGTAAAACCAGAATTGCCTCACTTTCCCATGGAATTAAAAAAGCCCCACATGTATGCCGTGTTCAGGGGAATGTTCTGACTTGTCTATTCTCAGCTTCAGCAAAAGCTTTGTAAGGGGAACACATCCTCATCTGTTGTATCTTCCAGGAAATTATTACTGGGATTTTTATAAAACAGTGGAATTAGGACTAACACAGAAGCATGAAGTGATTTTCTTTATGAAGTTAGGAATCAGGAAAATAGAAGTATCACTTGTTATGAGGAAGGAAAAAAACCCAAACCTACCAGTAACAAAGATCAACATTTTCATTGCAAATATTTACATTCATTACTGGAGAGTTTTGCAATTGATTTTCAGTGTCTTGGATGCTATTTATAGGTCTTTTCCTGGTTTTAAAGTAATGAGTAATTGATCTGCTTATGAAATATATGCAAAAATTGACCTTTTTGACATGGAAATCAATATATTCTGAAAAAAAGAAAAGTTCAATGGTTTATATTCTCCTCACTTGGAGAGCTCTAAAACTTTTAATCCCAAACACCAAACCTAACAGAAGCCAATGGAACTATTTAAAACATTTTCCACTTTGAGACCATCATCTTAAATTTTAAGACAAATCTGTCACTTTCAAAATTATGTAGTCAGGAAAGCATGCAAAGCTCTGAATGTCAGTGGAAATATACAGTAAAGGAACTATACTTCCAACATGAATTTGTGCACAGCAACATCACAGAGACACAGAGACCAAACCACGGCACTGATGGCAACGCTTCAGCAACACAGAGGAGAAAAGGGCAGGAAGTAACACACATTTAGGAACACAGCACATTTGCTTGGCAATAAAACCAACATTTTAATAGCACCACTCTAAAGCTGCATTCCACATAAAGCAATTCACTAGAAAGCAGCAGAAGTTGTCTTAAGCACAAATAATGTGCTAATAACCTGGAATTTTACTGTGAATGATTTCCTACCAGATCGAGTTAGGTAAGTTTCCCTAAAAAGATGCTGTGGATGTGCAGCTTGCAGAGCATTCCAGCCATGCTGGCTGTGTCTGTGCTCTCATGGAGCTCACAGCTGTGGGATGCTTGACCCTCCCTGGAGAAAGTTCTGAAGTGTATTGCCCTGAAGTTGCTACAATTAAGGCAGTGTAACCTGAAAGGTTTCATGGAATTCCCACTGATACAAGACTGATGGAAATGATGGCAAACAAAGGCTTGAAAGAGGAAAGAGATTCAAGGCAGCAGACTTGGACCTTTACTTTGGTATTTCTGGAATACAGTAAAGTTCAGGCTTATGTTTTAGTTCAGCCAAGTTTTAGAAACAGAAGGGAACTGTCAGGGCAGAACTATTCTTCGTGTTGAAAAGGAAGCAGAAATTATTTCTATAAAAATGCAAAAGATCTTTGCAGTAAGAATCCATCAAACTTCCACATTTAATTGTATGAATCACTTCCCTTGACTTACACAAGCAAACTGTCTTCACATTAACATCACTAAGAGCTCAATTTGGACATAGTTTATAAGCTTGGACATATGTATTTTAGTCACAGACACCACAATTCTCTAGCACTTAAACCCCAACCTGAACTATCCATTCTGCTGAAGCATCTTTCGTAACACTGACGGTTCAGGAAAGAATAACTTGTATAACTTACATACATGGAAGTACCCAAGGAAAAGGTGGAGACAAAAGGCATCATGGAAGATGATGAAGCCATGGCACAGCAACATCTCTGCCTCCACACCTTTCTCACCTGGGCCACCCATGGAGCTGGGGACCTCAGCCTCCTCCCCAGGCTGCCATTGGGATGAAAGTTCAGAGATCCACAAAATCTGGACCTCCAGGGGTGCTGGGAGTGGAAGAGGCAGGCCAAGGGAAGTGACCATGCCTGTAGCAAAACACTTTGTGTCGATCTGAAGTGATGGCTAGCAAGGAAAAAGTGCTAAATTTGAGTATGCAGTGCATAACTCACCCTCAAATTCAACATGCCTAAAGTACAGTGTGAAATTAGCTTCATCTGGTATCAAATCATCATTTAAATTAAAACTGACTAGACATTCAGTGACTGTAAGAACAACAAAATTTTCAGTGAGTGGGTTGTTTTAAAAACAAGGAAAATTTGCAGATTCTCATAAGAAATCAAGTTGATCCTAGCAGAACCTAACAGAAAATGTACTCCAAGGAAAAACCAAACATGAACTGCATCTCGCTCAATAGAGTTGGAATTCATGCACCAGCAGCTCACATGCATCTATGCAAGGCTCTTCTTCCATTTCTTCCCAGACTTTTCCTAGCCATCAGACATGCTCTTTCACAAGGCACTTCACTTCAACAACCTCCTCCCACTCCTTTTTCCAGGGACATAGGGCATTGCAAGCTCTGCTGTAACCAGATTTAGGCAGACACACACTTGAGCTCCATTTAAACCTCTGAGAGAAACCAGTGGTTATCTCTGATAAAGATGATGATTCACTCTACATGATGACAGCAACTCTGGCTTTGCGCAGCCTAGTGACTGTAGAGCTCAGCAGAAAACTGGGGGCTGTGGTACAGATCAGTCTAAGAGGACTGACTCCACCATCCATCCATCCATCCATCCATCCCTGCCTCCTGCATTGGTGGCCTCGAGGTATAAAGAGGACCAGCATTCTTCATGTCTCCCCTGGAAGCTGAACCCCTGATAGGACACTCAGCTCAGAGGTCAAGCCTCGGGTTTCCGGCCCTTCTGGTCCTGTGTTTTATTTACTGTGGACCTAATACAAAATACTAATGTGTTCTAGGGAACTTGAACCCCACTCATATGATCTAGAAGCTGGGCTCCCTCTTACCATAACAACCTACTCCTTGTGCATGTGCCCTAGCAAACTTCCTGGGCAAGGGGCAGGCCTGAGCTATTTGCTTAAGACATCCACTCTCAGAAGCACTCTCACACTTCATCCTACGGAGATGGATTGAGGTAGGTGGACTGAATTGTCCCCTTACTCCCAGGACCAGTTGCCATTACTTCTGGTGCATCTGTTTCACAGCCAGACCGGCCTTTGACCCTTGCTCACCTTTAAAATATCTCCACATCTCCTTTCTAAAAGGAAGCAGAAGAGAGAAGGTTTTTATTTTACCTGGAGTAGTGAACAAGCACACACACTCACCTCCATCATAACTGAAATAGACCTTAACACTATGGATAAGTCACTTCTGGAAAAAATTATAATCCCCCAAGAATAAACTAAGGATCTTACAGTTCAGTGTTCAAACTGAATACTTTTAAAGGTATATGAAAACCTTACAAGAGACACTAGAATATCCTTCCTTGGAATAGTTGCCTTTTTTTGCTGACAAATGTTTTATTACAGCTATGCAGAATTTGCTGTTCAGAAATCTTTGAGTTTACAGTGCCCATAAGATCAGAAGTGCTGTGATTTTCCTAAACATAGGAAAAAATAATTTCAGCTTCCTAATAGTTGCTTTTTTTATTTGAATAAAGCTTTCTGCAGTAAGAAACACGCTTTCTAGATATAGAACAAGTCTTCTGTGCAACATTTTTATCTGCTCCTCTGCACAGACAAGAAATATAGTGACAAACGGAACAGTTAGTGGGGACTGTGGTTTACCACAGTGCCTCTAATTTTTTTCCTATTATACAAGTCTTACCATTTACACTGATGGCAAAGTAACTTCAAACGCTATCAAAATTGAAATGATTTACAGGAAGAAGCAACACCATAATCCCATCCCTGAGAAACAAAAAAAAAAAATCAAGCCAAGGGCTTTTCCATCTGCTATGAAAAGCCATGGCACTCAGGGGCCTCATGAAGCATGGCCCCAGACCTGCTGTGCCATGCTCAGGGGATCAGGTCAGTCTGGCTGGGCTGCTTGGACAAGGAAGCTTACCAGAAATGATCCACTCCGCAACACGGAGAGTATTGGCAAAGGGAATGCGCTGGAGAACATGAGCTGTTCTGAAAACCTGCCAGAGAAGCAATAACCTCCTCAGAGAATTAATTTCTGCAGTTAACTACCCTTGTGATCAAATGAATCCCCAACTGTCTTCCTTAAGTCAGGCTTCCGCCTTAGTAATTTATGTCCTGCCCTTCTCTCAAGAGACACAGACAGCTGACTATTCCCTTCCTCTCTGCAGTACACTGCCACGCCTTTGAGTAATTTTGTGCTTTTTTCCCCAATATTTTTCTAGATCAAGCAACCAGGTTCTTTTTCTGTTTCCTTGGAGGCCTAGGAAGCACTGCCTTGAAAACCAGACCAACCATCTTCTAGGCCATCGTTACTTACCTCATATCCACATGTGGGCTTCAGACCCAACAGACCCAAGAAAAAAAGGAGCCAGTGATAAAAACAGAAACCTCCCTCTTCTACCCCCACCTTGCCACATGGGAAGGAAACCTCATGGTCACATTTACTCATCCAGTGCAAAAAAATCCAATGTGTTATGGATACAGCGCTGCTGGAGACAGCTTAACAGCGCAGTCGTAACTAACAAGGGAGAAATGATATAAATTTTATGTAAGTTACACAGCAAACACTGCAATGCTCAGCACGACACCAGGTGAGTCTGCTTCCTCAGAGAGTGGTGGCCTTTTTTCTAAGGTAACTACTCAGTATCATGTTTCAAGACCCCAACTACACCACACCGGACTTAGAAAAGCAAGTGTCAGCCCTTCTCTATGGCTTCACACACATTTTAATACTGAGGAAGGTACAGATCAATCCAAAGACTTTGGAAACCTTGTTATATAAACAACAAAACAAAGTAACAGGCTAACATACACATACAGAAAATTACTGTAAAATTTGCTAAATATAAAAAACAGCCCAAAAGCCTCAAAAAAATCAGCATCAAAACCAAAATCCACCAGGGGAAAAAAATCTCCAAGTCTCAAACAGACTACCTAGAAGGCTTTTTTTTTAATGGTAATTTTCACAAATACTTTTGATGAATAAAAGAAGTTTAAATTTTATAGTATATACTAAATACTGTGCATTTCCCAAAACAAATTGGACAAGATCATGCAAATGAGAGAACAATTTCTCCCCAAACAACTGTCGTCATTCTATGCATATACAGACACAAAAGAAAAACGTCAAGTATAAAAGTATGTTGGATCAGTTAAAATGGAAATTGTGTTGCACTTGCCACAGAATTTTGATAAGGTTATTAAAAATAATAACTAAATACTTGAGTGGTTTGTTTTGCCAGCTCACAGTGACATTTCAATTCAAGTGCTCTGTATCAAATTTTAACTACATATAATCAAAAGAGTTAATCCAAAAGCTAAGTGCTGAAACGGAATGGTTTTAAAGGAAAACTAAAGCAAATTCAAAGACTTTGTTCTTTGCATTACTAGAAAATTACAATAGAAAAACCTTGGTAGGATTCCTTGTTCAGAGGCAATTTTGTAGCACCAAGATGTAAATGGCCTTTCTAGAAAAAGGTAATTAGGCTGGACTAATTAGAAACTACATAATGGGGAATAAAAAGAATAATAAAAAAGACAGTTTTCTATGGCTGTTGCTGGAAGAAAATAAATTTCCAAACAAAAAATTTCAAAGGAAAAGCTCCACTCTGTCTTTACTTTCTTCCCACGATGTATGATGGAACCACATGTGGACAAATGCATGCAGAATGCCCGGATTTCTGTATGGATGCAGACGAGGAGAAAAAAAATGGCAGAGTCAGCCAGCACAAGCCAGAGAGAAACATCTGGAGAATGTAAAATGGCTTTAAAAAGCAGTGTTTGAAAAAAACCCAAAACAACCAATAACCAAGAAGTATCAAATCTGAAAGACTTCTCGTAACACACAAAGCAAGGAGAAATGTGTGCCAGCACGTGCATCTGTGCACGCATCCATGTACCCACCAGCTACTCAAGTACCACCACACTGAGCTCCCTCCCACAGCAATTTTATTTTTATTCTTTAATGCCACTGTTTTCTTTAATTCAGTGTTTTCTTTAATCTAAAATTACAATTGAAAACTCATATTACAAAATACGTATTTTGTTTTCCTGTGCAGAAAAGAGGCAGATGTTTGGGGTCTACTTATCTACACTGCAATTCTTGATCAGATTGGGATCTCTGCAAGTTTAAAAACTATGATGTTAGCTCTTAGGCTGAGATGGACTATTTTGGATCTGTGCCACAGTACAGAAGGCAAACCAGTCGAGTCACACATTTTCCCAGGAAGCTAAACAAAAATTTAATCCCTATTTCAGTGTTTCTGTGAGGACCTGCAGAAAAACTGGGTGCTAGTCAGAGCCCAGAGCTGGAACAGACTGAAACATGAGCAGTGCAAATGGCTACAGCCCGCAAAGAAATCCACTAAGCTTGGAGACAAAACACATTCCCATTCTACAGAATGTTATTGTGGGTCAGAATCTCTGTAAGGATTTTATTGGCTAAGAATAATTTGCATTCATGTGTCTTTCTTATTACTGTTGATATTTAAGAGCACAATGTTAAATTGATAATAAAAAATTTAGTTTATACTCTGTGTAAGAAAGCCTTATCAAAAAAATATAATCATTAACTCCTGAAATCTCAAAAACTTATTGTCCAAAGGGACTTGAAGTTTAGACTTTAGAAGCTCAGCAATGGAATTTCCTGTATTTGTGGGTTTGTTTACAATGCCAATAAATTCTTTTATTATTTCAAGAAATATACTGCTTAGTCAAAAGTATGTGCAAACAAGATTGTTTAGAATCAATAATCATGGAATCAATGAGTAGTTTGGGCTGGAAGGAACCTTTACAGGCCATCTAGTTCCAACCCACCTGCAACAAACAGGGTCAGCTTCCGCTAGGTCAGGTTGCTCAGAGCCCTGTCCAGTCTGACCTTGAATGTTTCCAGGGATGGGGCATCCACCACCTCTGTGGGCAGTGTGTTCCAGTGTTTCACCACCCTCACCATAAAAACATCTCTTCCCTATAAATAATAATATGCTATTGAGAATTGGCAACGTTCTAATTTCTTGCTAAAATTAGATGCAGAATACTGAGGAACTACAGAATTTTTTACTACAGCCATGAGAGTAGTGCATTTCTGAATGCAGAAGATACTGAGACAACATGTAACATTTCAAAAAGCATCAAAGAGGATGACGAGGACACTGAGAAAAACATAGGTTTAGGCAGTAACAGTAATGATGCACCACTCCTCTGCCACTGCCATACCTGGCTTTTGAATTATTCTTCTATGAATGTGGAAGAAATATCAGCACTGTATGAATCTGAACAGTTTGCAATATCTCAAGCAGCAGAAAATAAGACAACTATCCTCCCCCTCCCCTTTCCCCCCATTTCCTTCCTATGATTCATCATTGCAAAAACATTCTTCAAAAATGTTTGTCTATATCAGGAATCTTTCTGCAGAAGTAGAGAGGTGAGAGTCAGCAAAATCTTGACAATCAGCTCACTGGAACGAAGACAGAAGAATTTATTGTGTGAAAGTTTCTTGAAAATAGACTTGATAAAAATGCTGGAAATACACTTCCTATTGTAGCAGAAGGTCAGATTTAAATAAGTAGATTTTGAAGTCCAATGTGAGGGGTGAAGATTCATTTATTATTCTAATATATGTCTTATGATTACTTACCAAGATATATTATCTTTTTAATCAGATCATATAGAAGAGGTTGTAAAGAGCAGGAACTGGAAGCATTATTAAAAAAAACTCCAAGTATTATCAGTGCCTTGGAGACAGGCTTAAAAAAGGTAAGAACCATTTACCCCCACACAAAGGCTTTTATTTTTTTTTATAATGTATAAGAAGTCCTAAAGAGGACTGAGATAGCAAACTCTAATCAAAATTCTACTCTAGTAAAATAATAAAATCCTTCCAAATTCTAACCTGAAATGCTGCCTTTCTAGAAAGGACATAAAATATGTATCTTGACTCACCTCGTGAGAATATAAAGGAAATAATTTCTTGGGAATACATCTATTGATTGTTGCAGCATATGCTCCTAAGTAGCCAATAAATTCTTAGCAGAAAGGGGAATTTTTCCATTTTATTTTGGAACAGCTCAACCAGAAAGTTTTGAACAGAGCCAGTTTCACATTAGAGAGAGCCTCAAACCTTTCTCAAACCTTTTAACTTCTCTTCCTCCTTCTCCCTCACCTAAACTAAGAATCTTTCAAGGATCATATCACCTTCCACCATACTCTTTAGTAGAAAAACCTTTAGAAATACATCAAACCACTTGACAAAACAGTGTGTCTAGAAATTCAAGATACATGAAGAACAGTGGAATGTCAGTCATTCCAGGCAGATCAGGGAGTAGAGCTAGAACTCAAAAGACTAATACCACTAACTGAAAAATAGTTTAGACAAGCTGAACAGAAGGCTTTGCTTTACTGAGAGAATACAGATAATCAGAAATTTATTTTAGTCACCAGACCTGCTGAAAGGTGACTTGTACACAAATCCACACACCCAAGGACAAACTCAAACCATGCTCCATCACATCACATCACATCACATCACATCACATCACATCACATCACATCACATTGCATGCTGATATAAACGACTCTGGAGATTGTCTGGCTCGCTCTTGCAACAGTTTTTTCACTGACTTTACTGAAAGTTTTAATACTATTTAAGTGATACTTTTAAATAGGAATTTTTTATGTCAATTTAATTAACTTCTCAAGCCTGAAAGGAAGGTAGATAATTATCTCTAAAAGAGATATGCTTTTATATTAAACTTGATAGGTATTTTAAATAGTGATGAACAACATAAAGTGACTCTTTCATGATACAGGTATGCTGAAAGCAACATGATGCCATCAAAAGTATCACTGCATTACTAAATGTTTTGTACACAAGAACCAGCAGGGTCTTAGGGGGCTGTGGGTTCTGCCTGCCAGTGACCCTATTTACTCTGGGAGGGAAGAAGAAAAGAAGCATAAAAGTAGTAGTAAATAAATAGTACTGTAATAGTAATATAGTAAATAGTAATACAGTAAATAGTAATACAGTAAGTAAATAATACTGTGGCCTTGGCAGGTACAAGTAGTGCTGATATTGCAGCAGTATCTGCATACAGGAATTCCAGAAGAGTTTGGTACTACACAGGATGAAGAAAAACACACAGCAACAGAAACTACTGTGGCAGTGGTATCTTTTTCCATCAGGAGCCATTATAAGACAGTGTTACTTACCATGTTTGTGTGGCACATAAAGAGAGCTATATGAAAGGGTTATGTTATGTTCATAATCAGTCATTAATGTGGAGGAAACAAATTGCTATTCTGTGTTACCATAAAGATTAAAAAATCAAATCTAGCCATGTGCCATTAATAACAAAGCTATTTGCAAGAATTTGCATTTAAAAATATAAAGGCAGACAATCTGAGTGATGTAATTCCCCTTACTCTGTCTTCATTAGCAGTTGTGGAAATTAGGGAGTGCTTGTTCCAGCTGTAACTGTGATGCAGACACCTCTGCAGGTGGGCAGGTTAGGAAACAAATGCTCCTCACAAAAAGAGCATTAGGGTCATGGTGTTGCTGACTGCCTACCATAGTTCAAAATATTAGTTAGTTCCAGCAATGACCGGGATAAGGATCCTGCTGAACTCATTCCCTTTCACACCTGGTGAGAAATTCACAAATACCTGGCAAAACAGTCATTGCCACCCACCTTCTGTGGTGACTGGGAGAGAAATCTCCATGCAGGCTGCAGACTGGGCTTTCCTGAAGGGGGGCCTGCCGGGCCCTCGGCGGTTTGCTCTCGACACATCCGCACTGGAAAGTCGCTTGCCTGAACTGCAGCTCTGGGATGTTGGGCTTGTACAGTGACCATTCACGTGATCTGGAAAGTGAATGCAACAAGTGCTAGGTAAAGTGTCAGCTCCCAAGATTCAGAATGGAGGTGAGATGTATGTTCTGATACTTGAGAATGGGTTATATCAAATCTTCTGAGAATAACTACTTATTTGTTTTACCAATGCATCATGTGTATGTAAAAAATAACTCACCGTGTTTTTAAGGTATGGTTTGAAAAAAACCCAAGGGCCACAGAACTGCTACGTGTTCTTAGAGCTGCAGGTCCCACAGCCTTTTGCTGACCTATGCACACAGGCAATTACCAAGGTACTGCTGGTAACAGTCACCCCTGACGTTGTGTCTCCTAAGAGATACCAAGTCAATTTGAACGTTTTCTTTCCTTTTTGCTCTCATAAGAAGTGCAAGTATAATTTACTACAGGATAGAATTCAGAGCTAGACCTCTTCCCTGCCTGACTCAAAGCTGCATGAAACAAGCTACTATTTGAGATAATTACAAAAACAGCCATAATATTGCTAAGTATTTTATTCTTTAGATACCACATAGATTTATTATACTTCTAAGGAAACTGACTGCTGAACAATTGATTTGTCTGCTATAGATCTACAGACATGAGGCTAAGTCACTGGACCCCTGCTTGAGGCCATGGTCAATCAGAACAGCACATGTTGCTGTCTAATGGGGTGGGAAACAAAACATGTCTGCTTCAAACTCTTGTTACATTAATCTGTTCTTTGTCAACAGGTCTTTAAGCCACAACATCCACTGATCAGAGCTTGGATCAGAGTTCGGAATTGGACTGGACTGTAAAACATCCACATGATATTTTTCTTCCTCTCATGCTAGGCAAGACAATGTGACAAGAATTACTGAACACAATTTTCCCTTCAAAGTATGAAAGGATACACACCCAGGTATAACTGAATTCTTTTTGGTCAGCAGGTTATTTTAAGTAAACAGCAGGTAATAACCAAAACAAAAGTTGAGATACATGCAAGCACACTGAATATACTATTCAAAACTGTAAAAGCTCAATACTATAGGTAGGGACAATCTTGGAGTTTCTGCCTTAATTTTAAATGTTGGGTTATTTATATCTGAGACTTATCTTAATCTTTGAGATTCTGTATTTAAGTATCATATTCAGTCAACTCTCTTTGATTTGTATTGTATCCAAGGAAAAGATGAATGTTCCTGCACTAAGATAAATTTGTTTCTTGGTTACCATGCCATGATAGCACCACTGTACATTATGAAAAGCTATTTCTATATTCACTCTACATTCAGGTCCTGTACTGAATACAGTGTAGAGTGTGGTACATGTAGTCTTCAAATGTGCAAGTCATGTCCTTTCCATGTGAAAACAGTTCAGTCTTAATGAACAAAAGTGGAAAAAAATGTTCAAAATTATACAGTAGAAAGCAATTTAGTATCTGTACTGCATAACAAAATAGCTCTGTAGGAGACACAACTTCCACGATTCTTATCATTTTTCCCTAATACATGGCTATTAACTGAGCTAACAGCAGATATAAAACTGATGTAGATGACTCATTCCATTTTTAGTCAGGAAATTTCCCAAAACTTGCTGTAACTGTTTGCATATTTCAGAAGAAAGTCCTTTGAGATCGGGGGCTTTGTTCAAGGACACAGGCTGACTGTTCAACCTCAGCAACAGACACATCCTCATCCAGCTGCTTCCTTTCTTCAAAATTCAGTTTGTGGGAAGGTGTTTCAGCATATCTAATTATCTCCAGGGGGAATCCTAGGAAGCGGTGAGGAACATAACAGAGTGAAAAAAAATCATATTCTATAGAAACATCAACAACATTCCTGAGTCCTCTCCCCTGAGCATTGTACAGAATGGCCACAATACATCCAAACCCCTGCTCACTATGCCACAGTTTAAGAGAAATGCTGCTGCGTTTCTCTTAGTATGCTGGCTTGTCTCAGTTACCTTCAAATGCTCACATTAAATAATCATTAGGATCTGGGCACCTAAATCCCTTTAGCTGTTTTGACAATGCCTTTGCGAATAAGCAAAGCCAGTTCCTGGGAAGAAAAAAAATTCAGGCCTCATCCTAGAAGCTGTAGGGATATCCCTTCATGTACTGTAGTTGGTGAAATGTTGGTGGGTGCTACAATGAGCAGAAGAGGGATTTTAGTAATCAGCTACAAACTTGTCTGTATTTTCACACAGTTCTGTTCCTCTGATTAGATATAACTTTTAAAAATGTATACAAGAAGCAGTGCAGGTCTTCAAGCCTTAGTAAAAACCCAGGCATTGTACAAAGAGTAAGATAATTACAGGAAACATGACTGCAATATTTTTTTGCAGAGAAACTGAAAAGAATCCAGCAGACAAAGACCACTCAAATACACGAGAAAATTCTATGTGTGAATTTAAAAATTAATTTTTCACTTTTTTTTATGCTATAAGCTGTGATACAAAACATCTCTAAAGAGAGGTTATGTACTGTTTAAGAAAGGGTTCCTTACTGCATTGTCTGAAAAAAGATGAAGTGTGCAAGAAAAGTGGCAAGAAAAAAAAGTACTACTTTTCTGCAGTGTACTTTCTAAGGGAGAATGAGAATGTTGAAGCTCTCAGCCTCTGTCAGAATGACTGCAATGATTTACTATCTCTCTGAGGCCTGAGTCACCTGATTCTCCTTTGCCATGACAGATGTCTCCCAATCACCCCAAAGAAAACGTACAGGAGGCTGTAAAAACACGGCTTTTCCCCAGATTTGTTTGATTTGTAAGGAAGAGCAACATTTTAATTTTTGTCCTTGCTGGATTACTGCTTTTGTCACGTGTCACTGGGGCTTTTCTCAGCTCAGAAATATTAATTGATACAGAGCATTAGTTGATATTAGGAACATTAATATTGGTACTTAAGCAGCAGAGCACAGATTGCTCTGTGCTACTGACACAATAGTGCAAAAGCTCCTCGCTCTCTCATCTTCTGGAGGAGGCAAAGAAGAATTGTTCCTGAAGAAAACACTGCACAAAATACCCCTTCTCTTTTCTACCACTGCATTTGCCATCACCTCCTACCCCTTCCCATGGTGCTGCTGCCCACGAGGTGAAGGGAATTAGCATTATCTTCTCCAGTGCTCCTGGATCCCTTCAGCCAGTACCACACTAATGCAATATATTTGGGCATCAGGGTTTAGTGGAGCTTAGCTTTGAAGCAGTCTCCAAACTGAGTAAGAGCCATCCCACTATGCCAGGGGAGCAGCCTTTTCTGCTCCCTGTGGATAGTGAACTAAATGGCCAGGGCTCAGTTTGTAGCTATTCTGATCATTAATTTAAAAATTTAGGACTCATGCAAGCCATTGGAAGCAGTCATAGGCAATTAACCTTTAGTCCACTTAATACTAATTTAATTCTATTGGTTTAATAAAGCAGCAGTAAATTATTATATATATGATGCATTAAAATATATAACAGAAAAGTTCATGACATAAAATTCTGTAATGTTCTCCATGTGCTACTTCTACAGTGCCGTTCATGGTTGTTTGCCTTTGTCTGGGCCCATGGAATTAAAAATGCTTACCCATATGAATTAAAAATGCTTTATCTGTCCCCATTACCAAACAGTAGCACCATTCAGTGCCATGTGCACCCCACAAACTGCTTAAAAGAAAGAAAGAGAACTGTGCTGGATGTAAGGCTAGAGTGTCACACAAAATACCAGTGGGATGATGAGATCAAGAGGAACTGAAGAAGTAACATTAGTTACTATGAACCTGATGAAACTACTGAGAGATGTGATGTGCAACATGACAGCAGCAAACCTGCAGGGCAGCCTCAAATTAAGCCAAGTTTTTTTGAGGCATGTTGCACAGGGAGAACATTCTATGTACACATGCTGATTTTAGTTTACACACAGTAATATGCATATGTCACACAACCTGCCTGATTACAAACACAGAACTTTTAAACTACTTGGTGACCTCTGCAAAAAAGCAAAAGAAACCAACAATTTACCAGTAAAAAGATGAACACTTGTTGAAACCAAATGTAGTGAAAGTGCCAGTAAGAAAGAGCACTCATTGGCAGTTACTGCCTAGCAATTTTTTACACTAGACACAAAAACCCAGAAAGGAATATAAGCAACCAATTCTTTCAGTTCTAACAAAGGGGAAAACTAGCTGAAAACCTTCTTACTAGTGATTTGAGAGAGGCTGAGACAAAGGAATATAAATTTCCACAATTAGAAGCATTATAATATCATCTTGAGTTGTAAGGAAGTAATCAATAAAAGAGAAGACAAGAGAACCAGAGAGATGCTTTAATATGGAGCAGAAAGAACCTGAAAAATAAGTCCCAGGGAATCTTCTCAACAATTGTTGAAGAATCCAATCTTCATTGTTAAAGTGAAGAAAAATCCATCTGTTTCCACTGGGAGACTTTTGTGTATTACCAATAAATTAGATTTTGAGTAATAATTATGGTGGTGACTAACCCGTATTTTTACACAGCAAAGAGAAACACATTTGAATTAAGAAAAAAAAAATCTCAAAACTGTACAAATGGCCCCAAGAACAGTCTCAGGTTTGCATGTAAATAACCAAAATTTATGTAATAGTGTGGTCATTCATTAATGAGAACACAGACTGATACCACAAAATTTTTACAAATTCCTTAAAATTCTTAGAAGAAAATCCCTTACAAAGTCAGGACCACAATCTTCTCTTGGTGCAGTTCTGTCAGCCAGGCAGGAGAGAGGGTGCAAGCCCTGGCAGAAGAGGTTAATACAGATGCACAGCCAGCAAAAATGTACATTTACCCTCATGTCTTCATCAATTTGAAGAGGAAGGAAGAGGTGCCCTAATGGCAGGCTGGTAGAATATTTAGGTCCACTCTATAATATGCTGTTATTGTAACATACTGCCTACTGCCTGTGAAATATGATGGTATCCTTCCTGTAGCCACAAAATCCTATCATACACTTGATACTAAAAATCACCATTTTTTTTGAAAGCAGGGTGAACAGATGTATTTGTCAGAGAAATAAAATACTGTGAATTGGCTGAAAACGTTAAGTGCATTGTCAAATCACTGACAGATTCTCTTTTAAAACTATTATTTTGGCCTGAAATTATGAAAGATGAAACAAAAATATGAAATAAACAGTCTCCAAATGAAAAACATTGAGAATATAATATCATATGTCATAACATCACTTCTACGTTATTGGATCTGGAAAGCCCAAACCGGGCAGCGCAAGCCTAAAAACAAATCCAGCTTTGCTCCCACAGAATCGTGGGAAAATTTTGGACTACTTGGATCTAATTCTGCTCCTCAGATTCCTCTGCTGAATTTCTAGTGATCATACAATGCCACTCTACTGGACTGTCTCAAAAAGCACACAGCACTCGGTGTGCCTCCACAGAATAATCCAACATAAATGGCTGCTATGCTCTGTGCAACAAACAGGAAAACACAAGACAGAAAACTTGACTGAATTCTGAAACATAAGCATGAAACATGAGAAATCCTGAGCTGCACAGAAGACAACACTGCAAAATGCAAGCAGAGTGGATGGACCACAAGACCACCTAGATATCAACAAATTGTCCTGAGTACTCCTTAGTGTAGCATTGCACCTGCATTTTCACCATGGAAAAAAAATGGCATTAATTCTCTGGTTTTAAAAATGAAAAATTCTTCACAGAAGTTGAACCTGAAACATTTTTTCAATTTGAACATGACAAAAATAAAGCATTACATATATAAGCTGGAGACTTTGTAAACAAAACCCCACCTTTCCATCTGAAATGAAGGAACAAAACGTAAGAGAATTACTACAAATGTGTTTAACCGGATTCTTTCAGAGAATCTTTCTCTGATTTTTCCAAAAATCACTGTTTTTAAATAGAGTCAAGGATGTCTGAAATAATTGAGCTAGCACAGCTCCATAGATGCTAATACATAAATAATCTGCTTGCAAATCCTCAACGGAAAAAGGCACAGACATGGTCAAAAAGGCATTCAGTATAATTAACCTTACGTATAATTTTTATGCAGCAATCAATTATAGAAAACTTTTCCAAACTTGTTAATACTATGCATTGTAGATTTTTGACAGGTTTCATATTAGGTTATTGTAATAAATAAACAGGCTAGTAATTATCATTCTTCTTTTAATGCTTGTAATAAATAAACAAGTAGTAATTCATTCTTGGTTTAATGCTGTAAAACTTAATTTTATAGTTCATAACATGTGATTTAGAGTTCTTACTTATTTTTCTTTGATGTCAAAATAATTACATATGGAAAATTTATTTTCTAAATATTCTTCTGCTTTTACACACAGGTCAGTTACTAAGATTTTGGATGTTGCTTTAGGTCCAAACAAGGTGATAGAACCATCTGTCTCGTGTTTGAGTATTTGCCTGCAGATCAGAGTCTGTGTGAGAGCTCAGATCAGATCCAAGTTACTTTTACTCCAGAGCACCTCTGGGTCCAGGCAGCTCTGGGAAGTCTATGCAGACCCCCAGGATCTGACTGCTGGAAAGTGTTCCAACCTGAGAGGTGGCCAGAGACCACATGCTATGTATGTGCCTGCAGTGCTTGAAAGGAGTGGACAATGACTTACCTTTGAGGTCCTCAGTAAGGAACTCTTCTTTAAATAAAACCAAAGAACTTGGGAACAGTGAGTATCTGTTATACTGGAGCCTATCAGTTGCCTATCATTTTGTTACTACCAACTCTTAAATTTACAATGATCTTTACTTCTTGTTTTGTTTTTGCAGCTATCAGATTTCACTGTCTTTCCTTTGTGATGACATTTAACTGTATTATAACAGTTATAATCGTTTTAGTTAGAATGAATATTTTTTGTATAGTTTAAGGCAAAGGCACTTACCTTTCCTTTTAACTACTTTTTTGTAAAGTTCCCAAGTAGATCCATTTGTTGTTTTGTTGGTTGTTTTTTTTTTCTTATCTGGAAGCATTAGAAGTTAGAACACAGCCCCTTTCTGCATTTGAAATACAACCACAGAGCACATGTGTATTCTGCTATAATAATTGAATTATCCTGCTGATCAGCTCCTGTTGCTTTTTCTTTTAATTCTGGTTATTTGGACTGGCAGAGTGCTAATATATCCATTAGATATATAGGTTCTCTTTTAAAAATGTTTGACCATAAACATTCTCCTACTTAATGAAGGAAGAAGCTGGTGGTGTCATACACCTGACCTTCAGAAGATTAAGAGACTTTTGCCTAGGAGGGTCCTCGATACAGAATATCAAAATCCAAGCCTCAGGACGTGAAATAGCTGAAGGGCTAAAGGTTTAAAACCATTTCTGTGAAAGACTTTAGTCCAACTCACAATGTTTTGCACCTTCATAGTGATCAAACTTGAAGCAGAAAAGGCAAAGCTCATCCTCCACCGACTCAGCAAGAGCATAACCAGCAGCTGGAGGGGTGAAATCCTCCCCCTGTATTTGGCACTTGCCAGACTGCAGATCGAGTGCTGTGAGACTTGACTGGACACTGCCCTGACCTACCCGGTGTAGCCTGACCTGCTTTGAGCAGGATGGGGGTCTAAACAACCTCTGGAGGTCCCCTCTAACCTTGACTGATGCCATGATCCTACCTAGAGGCAGAGTTCAGATCATTCCTCAACTCAGATGGTATTTTCAGACTGAGAAAGGGACAGAAAGTTACTCTACTCTTCCGGAAGGAGATATACACTAGACAGTCCCTAAAATCCTTATCATGCAAAAATAAAAATCATTTTCAATGTATCTTGCCAAGCAATTAAAGAAAATCATTGGTACAGCTGGATGTCTGGATTGCCTTTTCTACAAATGTCATACCAAGGAGGAAAGCAACTAATATAATTTCAAAATTTCTGAAATGTTCTTTAGCCTTGTAAACTGAATTATAGATACAGATCCTCAAAAATCAATACAGAATGCTCCACCTACCATCTACCAGTTTGTCCAATGCAGTAGTAAGCAAAACCAGATTAAAAGCTTCAAAATTTTATGAGTGCCTAATGTCTGCTGTAAATACTTCGAAAAAATTAAAGCAAGAATTGCTGTAACCTCACTGCTCATCCTTTAAATGGAAACGAGGTTTCATTTATTCGGGTACTGTTTTATAGGCTTGGGAGCATCCAGGAAGTGATGCTTCCCTGTCAATGAAATACAAAGGCATCAAATGGTGGATATTTTCATATTATAATTCTATTACCATATACATAAATCAAACTGATTCCACAAACCTCATATAAAATGGACAAAATGAACTACAGAACTATTAACCACAGGTCCTTCATCTGCTCCTTACAATTACGTTTTATGAACCCAGCTTTCAGAATTAAAGTTTTTGGGCCTCTGCATTAGAATATGTTTCTTAAACCCCTAGAATAAAAATGAGCTCATTTGGTAATTTCCCTAGTTTTTCACTGCTGTGTAAAATGGAAGACATTAACTTGACTTGGCAAAGAACCCAGTCACTGCCTGTAAGTATCTGCAGAAAGCACAGGAAAATACATTAAAATTTTGAAGATCACAGCTTAGCAAGAAGAAACAAAAGATGTCTATTTATATTTGCATTTTCTTTTGTTCTTTCACTAATAAAGTCTAGGTGATAGCATAATTCCTTACAGTCAAACCATCTGTTCAAAGTAATTCTAGAAAAGTCAGCAGTTACTGACTCTCCCCCATCTTTAGTTAGGGCTTCTGTCTGGCTCCCTGTGATCAGCTGGAAACTTTGAAAGCTTTTAGTGAAATGAGCAGAAATATTTCCTAAAAGAAAAATACAAGCTGATGCTTGAAGTGGCTGGTCAAGCAAGGTTAGAAAACTCTCATACCAAAGCAGTTCTATATGTCTGGATATAGCTCAGACTTACCACCAGATTAAACAAAATTAGGATTATCCCCATAATTCATTTCTGTGAAACACTGCCAGGAAATGCAGACGATCTTTTCAGAAGACTTTGGGAAACATTATCAGGTTTAAAAATAAAGATACTATCATTCAGAGCTGCCTCTGAAGGGTAATAGGGAAGCTGTACAGTCTATGCAGCAGCATTGCCACATCTTCCTTCTGGCCAACTCAAATAAACATTGGGTTACTGTGACCTGCAGTAGCTAAAACTATCAAGAAGTTTCAGTGTGTGCCCGCAATTGCCACATCACTCATTTCCGTGTGGAGATACAACACCCACAGGTAACAAGTGCTTCAGCAAGGAGAGAAAATAATCACCACATCAAAATAAATAAAAAGAAGCTGAGATCAACTTTATCAGTCATATAAAGGCCAAAGTGGAGTCTCAAAGTACCTTTAGGCCATGAAAATCTTGCCAAGGTTTAACAAGAACACCCTGAGTCATCAGATCACACATTATTCCCCTAAATGATAGCAAACTACTCCCCAAGCAATTTCCAGTACTGGCAACACCTCCACCTGAAATAGATTTAACTTCTACTTAACCTCCACTATTTACAATTCAAAGCAAAGTGAAAGCAAGGACATTCCACGAGGCAGATCAGAGGAAGGCAGCAGAACTGCCAAATGCTAATGTATGTCCCAATTAGCTGCAGTCGGTGCTGAGAGTGGGCGATGTATCAGCACTCTCTAAAAAGCTATGAGCCAGAGCCAATGGGATGCACGGACAATATTTTATCATTTCAAAGTGGTGACCTGAATATCTTTAGTGTGGGCCAAAAAGTATTGTTAGCCCCTGAATATTCAGACTATGGGTACAATCTCAGGCAACAGCCCAACAGTGGATAAAAAATCTCCAAGAGCTCTGACAGTGTAGCCAGGACATTTTGGCACAGAAGGAAATGAAATGCAGTCATAGCTTTTTCCAGGAACTCTCTTTTAAATGTAGCTCCTTGTACTGAGAAAGAGAGGCTTCTCCCAGCCTGCTGTAAACTAAGCAATATATAATTCAGCACAGTTTTAAAGACTAGAATAATTAACAGGAATATTTTGCCCTTCTAAGACAGTCATGAATGAGACCTGAAAGTTCAGGGTTTTTTTCCTCCATTTATTTTTTCTTTTCTAAACTTCCCTCTGCTGTTGATTATCCCTGAGGATCTGCCAGTTTACACATTGAATGCTGCTTCCACATGCTTCATCCTTAACTTCTTGGTAATCTGAGCACAGGATACCTGATTGCTGAGGCACTAACAACAAACAGGATGCTTTAGTGACATCTGATCACACCTTTCAATGCTTATGAAGCTTTCAGAATTAATGGCATTCCACCAGTTTCTGTGAGATGTTGAACTAGGCCTTCTTAGGTTTATTTTAGTTTATATTTAGCTTGTTCTACACTGTTAAAAAATAATGAATACAAGAAAATGAAGGAAGGGTAGAAACATGACTACCCTGAAATAAAAACTACAGGCAGGATTATGCATTCCATTAATCTTCTAAGTTCCTTACATATGCCATATATTTAAAATGGATCATCATGCTTCTTGCCCTCTTAGGTCGAGTTTGTTTAACTTTTGGAGCTTTTTACCCTGCTCCCCAGTCCTTGGGGTTTTCTGAGGTTTTTTTTGTGTTTGTGTGGGGTTTATAAACTACAAATCTGTCTGCAATTCGTCAATATATTCTAGGAAAAGCTTACAATACTGTCCCGCTCCCAACATGATTACAGGAAAGCTGATGATAAGGTAGCTTTTTCTCTGATATGCAACATTTTATATCATACAACAAAGCTCTCAACAATTTAGTTACAATGATACGCTTCTTTCTTTTCTAAAAACCTCTAAATCCAGTCTTTTGTACATCAAGTTTTTCTTGTGTTATGCTTCAGGATTTAAAGCTATTTCATGCTATGTGTCCTTCAAGACAATGTATTTTTAATAATACTAACAAAAAGAAGTTTGATCTGTAGAATATGGCTTAGCCTTAGTTCCTACCCTATAGCTAAGTATTCATCTTCCCTCTTAATAGCTGCCCATTATTTTAGTGATAAATATTAATTTTACAGGTCTATAGCTGCCTACTTCTTCCACCTTTTTGGAGTATTAGGAATATTACAGTTGTCCACTCCAAATTTTTTTTAGGTGTATTCCTACATTCCTAGTTTCTCAAACATCATTGTTAATAGAGTAAATTGTTTCAACTAAATTATTTCATACACTGAAACGCGCACAATTTGGATTGAATTTTCCAAGGATTTTTCAACATTTATTTACTTAATATTAACCAGGAGCAGCTGACAGTTTTCCAAGTTCCTCGGTCATTTATAATGTGAAAGATATATTTATAGCCCTGACTTTTGCCTTGGGGAGCAAGTGCTACATTGGTTAATAGGTGCACACGATTCCCAGTGACAGAAATTAAGTTCAGCTGTGTTATCCAAGGATGTGATCCAAATTTAATTTTTATCTCTAAAGGGACACTAAGGCATGAGACATGGCTACATGGCTTTTTCAGTCATCTTACAGGAGAAACTTCCCAAGAGACCAAAACTAGAAAGAACTCCCTTAGACTGAGAATATTTAAAGAACAACTCTAAGAATTTTTTGTGCGAACCACACATTCCAACCCAAATACCAGGAGCAATCCCCTTTATGTGGACACAGTGTTGCATGAACTGCTCCAAACAGTTTTAGGCTATTCAAGATAAAGAATTTTCATTTTAGGTTTTTTGAGGTGAAATTTGTGCTCTCACTATGCACTTCCACTGAAATACTAAAGGACAACTGAGAAAAAAGATTACAGCAAACTACGCGCTTAACACTTGGCTGAGGTAAGTCTCAAGGAGAGGACTGAGACAAATGAGTGGTTTCCGATCTGTCTTCTCAGACGTTCGAGGACACCATAAAATAGAGATGTTCAATTATCTTTTCACTGTTGTGGCACAATTCGTACACCAAATAAAGAAAATAGACCAGCGCATGCATTGGGTATTATAGGCAGAGTTCACCAACAACCAGCTTGTAAAAACTTCTGGAGCTTTTTCAGAATAAAATATTACACACACAGTGTGTAGTGACTGGCAATATATGTCCACATGAAATAAATGAATACTAAACAAGCAAAATGCTGAGAGCTGCCAACAGAACTGTATGGGTTAATAGGTGGTTTTTAGAAAGCCTTTTCAGACAAAGCCTCTGAGGTTATTGTGTTATCTCATGAATCAGTTGGTAAAATGTTTTGCCAATGAATGTAAGGAAGTTCAAAGCTGTTGGCTTTTGCCTACCGTACCAAGATCAGTCTTAAGATCTGTTGGCAGACTTAACTTTCTTGATCCTTTAACTGAAACAACAGAAAAAGGAGAAAGGCAGTTGTTAATAAGTAAGAAAGAAAAAAGAGCGAGGGAAAACAACATGCCATCTTCTGATTAAAACCATGTTGCAAATTTGTAGCACTTTTCTTTTAATCAGCATATAAAGGCAGAATTATGGTTTAAATATTTTCATTCACACCATTCAGCAAAATAAATGCAATTGAACAAAGAAGAAGTGGAAAAAAACCCACTTCTCCAGCTGTCAAGAAGTGAATGGTGTTTTACACAGCTTTGGCTGTGTGCTGCAATATCTTACCTTGTGGCGACAGGAATGATAAAAAGAAACCACAAATGAGGTTAAGGCAAATATTGCAAATGCTGGCTATGCAGCATATCACAAATATTTAAACACCTGCAAATCAATTTAATAAGAGGGTGCAATGAAATTATGAGATCTGATGACATCGTACCTCAAGATACCATTTGAAAAAGAGGGCATATTGTACAGGTTACAGGGACAGAACATACTGTTGTAATATTATGGAAAGGAAGACAGATTGCACAGAAACGAAATACAGCAGCTTCAGGACATAATGTGGTGTTATCTAGTCATCAAAATATTGCACTCAATTTAGTCAAGGTTTAATTATTTGTTGTGTTCCAATTATGCAAGAAAACGGTAATTTTGCTTCTGTTCAAAAATGTTTTCATTTCCTCACGCAAGAGCACATTTTCAAACGATGAACACCAGAGAACTGAAATGAAGCATGTCTTGTAGCAGTCAAAATGGCATTAAATTTATCAGAAGAATGCCTTAAGAAATCTTTTATTAATTATTCAGAAGTCTTAATTTCCAATTTGGTTATTTCATTTTGTATTCATTTTTTTTTTCACATGGTTTTCTGGCTTTTACCCCTTACCCATGCTGCCTGTTACTAGAAGGGAACAATCAAATATTTGTCAGCTAACTATTATACTTCTAAAGAAAGTCCCACATGAGAAGTACCACCGTGACAGGAACATATGAATAAGGAACAAATAAGGAACAAATTCTTTGTAATTTGTATTTAGTAAGCTTTTAGGTCAGAAGGATGCCCAGAACAGACACTTACTCACAAAATCCCTTAAAATATTTCTGCTCTATTCTTTTGCAAAGTCTGCAATGTGGCAGAATTAGATATCAGCCAGCACCTATGTTAGATGTTTTTCTCTTCAGGGATGAGTAGGGGAACCTATGAGGCTCTTGAGCTATTTTGCTATCAGTAGACCCAGCACAGCCCTCCCAGTAACCCATCTGTAGCCATCACTTTAATTCAGTACATGGTGAAGAGATCTCTCCAGATCAGCCCGGCATCAAAAATACACACCCCTAACACTACTACATAAAAATTCTCTAATTTGGATACCAAGTGTTAGGCACCGACGTCCGTTTTAGGCACTCACACAAAGGGCAGTTTGATTTTCAGAAAAGCCTTTAAAAAAACATTCCATTTATCTGAGCAGCTGTCAAATACTCTTTCAGACTGTGAATGGGAGGATGCTGCTCCAGAAAATCAGTGCTCTGCTATAAAGAAGCATCACTTGTGATATAATCTCCTTTTGGAGGAAGGACAACATCTGGCCTAACTAGCCCTCCAAAAAAGGATAAGCAATTCATAAGAAAAACTGTAGGACACTTTACTAACAGACTAGGATTTAGAGGAGAATATTTCAGAGCTATAAAAACTAGCTGCGTTTAACACCAAAGAGCTTCATTAGTGCTGTCATCATGCAGGCTTTGAGCTTTGAAAATTGGTAGTCTAACCTCTTCTATTTCTAGGTTACAGGTGTTTGTGTACAGCAGGAATTATGTGTCTCGTGTTGTGTGCCACAGCTGTTCCCAAATTGTGATACATGTCTGAACTGCAAGAAATAGCTCCCAGCTATTTGTGTGCAGGCTCATACAGCACATGCAAAGTTTGGAGTTTCTCTTTCCTCTGGAGTCTACACAGGCTTGGTTTGGGAGCTGTCACAGCTGTCCCATGACAATTGCACACTCTTCACATGGCAATCACGTGGCTGGACACTGATGCACGAGGACACACCATGGATCAGTTGACAGACCACATATTTGAGGGTAAAAACAACAGAAGCAGCTGGTTGCTTTCATGCTTTACTGTGATTAAAGCTGTCTATATTAATTAATTTTTTAAACTGACTTTTAACTATTAATAATATTCACATTCTGATCAGTTTATGTAACCTGTTTTTAGTACCTAAATCATGCATGTTTTACTCTCTTTACATTTATTATAAAGGAAGATCATGCATGTAAGCCTATCTTGCTGACAAAGAGCTTTTGAAAACCGGTTTAATTTGAGAATGGAGTATAAAGGTTCAAGAGGCCAGCAGAGTTGTCTGCTATCATTATTTGTTTATATTCACACTGGAGACAGCCAGCAGAAATTGTGATGCTACAGCATAAGGCAAGACAGCCCCTACCCAAAAGAGCTTAAAAGTGTTAAGAGTCAAATTATTCAACTGTGGGATGAGAAAGAGTTACTAGGTACAGTCTAGCAGCCAGCTAAGCTGAGCACACAGGTCTTCTGACCTGACAACATCCTGCTCCACAGCCATATGGTTCCTATCAGTCTTTCAAGGAAAACACCAAGGCACAACCAACAGACGAACGTGCGCTCGCAGCTCTGGCATTCAGCGCTGCATTTCCCTCAGCTATTACAGCAGCACTGTGGTCACAGATTCTCATGTTGTTCGAAAGGAAGGTGACTTCATACAGGTCTTTCTGTATTAAGAAGCTTCTGCCTGACTAACACTGAAATAGCAGTCCCAGTCTCCACTGCTAAAGCCCCCTTGAACCCTGAGCCACGCACCATGGGCTGCACAAAGGCCCAAACCCAGGTCCCCAGCTCACATTGCTCCCTGTTCCTTGCTAATCCCTACACACATGTCCCTTCTAAAGGACTTAAGCACAAATTCACCTGTTCAGAAACTCCCTTGCTTATGGGAAATAGTGATAAAATGCACCTTGTAGCCACACTGCTGAACCTAACCTCTAATTATTGTCTTCTGACTAGTTAACATTCCTTTTAATTTAATATGGGTAAGTAGAAATGGTTATGCTAAGTAGAAATGGTTATGCAGTGTTATCAGTAAGTAAGTTTCAAAATAAATTACATTCCATGTTTTACAGACACACAAAATGTTTGAAACGTTTACTTTATAAGTTGTTTTCCAGGAGAATATAATTTTCAAATGGAGTCAAATCTCTTCAGCTAGTCTGCAGTTACCCATAAGTTAAAAAAGAGAATGACTGTTAAGAAACTTAATAATAGTCTTGAAAGAAAGCTATTTAAAAAACACTTTGCATAGGGAAGTGGGAGTTTGGCATGGCACAGGCCTAATCCCAGCAGCTTTAACCAGTGAAATGAATAAGGATAGCAGTACTTGGAAATCATAGTACTTATAAAAACTTGTAATCTTGCCATTAGGGACCTGTCCCAAAGCTCATGGGAATCAGTTGAGGAAATCTTTACACAGCCTTCTCTAAGCTTCAAAGTCTTTAAAAGCATTTCGGATGCAAGACCCCAACATGAAGGTGATTTCTTAAGAAAAAACACAAATCCATTTTCATTTTAGAACAAACATTCAAGAAGTCACTCTCTTATACACAGACTGAAGAAATTCTTTCCTTCTGGTCTTTGAAAGGAATCTAAACTGTCCAATTGCATCTCACACAACGAATGACCTATCAAAGTTGTGTTTTCCTGTGCTCACAGTGTATTCCCATCTACACACTTCAACATGCAGCTCCATATAAATGTTTAAAACAGTAATGGACATACGCAATTATATATATATTATATACTATATTCCTAAAAGTCCCTCAATAAGTTTACCTAATGAGATGATAAAAATAAAGGCAAAATGTACTGGAATGGGTCCTGTTCTCTAATACATTACACAGTAATTAACTCAAGCATTTGATATAGCACCACTTCCATGACAAGTTCTTTAGAGCTACTGAGCTCTCGTACGCCACTGCAGAATGAAAGTACCACAAAGCCCTTCTGACCCCCAAATCATAAACAAAAATGAAAATGCAGTTTGAAAGAATGTGGCATGCAGCAGGAAGAGTAAGATATTTTGAGGCTCCACAGTTTTTACCAGCGTCATTCCATACATATTACTACATCCAGAAAACATTTACAGTGGAAATTGCCACCTCTCAGATATTCAAAAATAAGCAGAATATTTCAAATGGCTTTATTAACTACTTTTCCTTTCTAATGTCGAAAATGCATCACTATCGTATTTAAATACTAGTTTAATGAAACAAGATACCAGTGGTTAAGGAAGATTATTCCTCTCCTCTGCCTACCACTCTTAAAAGGAAAGGTTGGTATTTCTTCACTTGCTGCTACCCTCTGTGTGGCACTGTGCATTTCAGAAAACATTTAACCAAATGGTTTAATTTTATGTTCTATTCTAAACAGTGTTCAGAACAGGAATCTGATTTTTCAATTACATCATCTGCAAAGTCATGTTTTAGTAAGTAGTACAGCAGGAACATTTGAGAAGACAGTCTTGTGAAACAAGTTAAATATTACTTAATGAAGAAGTAGGATTTGTACTGAATTATGTACCAGCCCTGCATGTGAAATAAGGAGTACTCTTCAGCCCTGAGTCTCTTGCTCAGTGCTTCAACACTCATATCAATGATAGAACACACATATCCCTAATTCTGTTTTGAGGGAGGGAGAAGAGAAACAACAAAGCTGAATTACTGAGTTGACCTAGGCTGTCTCTGCAGAAGTTTAGTCAGAGGTTAAAACACTGACAAGCACTAGGATGTTACAGGCAAAATGAATTTTTCATGGAAACAGAGATAGTTCAGGCAGTCTAAGCAATGTTGAACATCAGACCAAGAAATGGGGAGGCAGGAGACTCTTCAAGTCCTCCAAGAAGCCTTTGCCAACACTGTTCTTGTGGCCTGATTGGAATGGAAATCTGACTAAGCTACTGACGGCTCTCTTAGATGTAGAGCTACTCATGTCTACATTAGCAATTAGTGTGCCATAGGGATTCTTCCTAGGCATTGTCTTGGGAGTCTCAAAGCATGCACGTGAGCACAGCGATGTTGTTCCTCAAATCGTTGCCCTTTTGATGGAGCTAAGGATGAAGATGCTCACCACCGTGCCATCACGAGTGCACCGTTTGCCATCTAGACTTGTGTCCTCCAGCAGTTTGCACTTTGTGTACTAAGCACACTCAGGGCCAGTACCTGGCCTGAACTTCCCTGCTGGGTGAAGAACTGATGTTGATGTGCTCTGGCAACCAGAATGAATTGCCACAAATCAAACTCCGTTCCGTCTGTCTTTGCGACCTTATGTAGCCATACCCAGCAGGCCCTCCTCCACTGGGCAGCAACTTCAATCACTTCACCCAGGAGTTCAAGTGTTCTTTCTGTTTTTGCTAAATTTCTCAAGGACCAAGTCTTGGTCTGTTTTCAGCAGAGGAATGTGGTCACTGGTTATAAACACAAAGATCACAGGGCTTATGGAACAGAGCACATTTCCATTGTGGAAGTTGTGTGCCATGGACTTCAAACAGATAAAGGCAAGACTGGAAGTAGAAGGATCCTGCCTGACAGATTCCTAAGTATGTAGCTGTGCTCTGTGAGCAAGAAACATTAGTCAGTGAGAAGGCTGGTGTAGGTGTAAGGCTGTGCTGGTAAGCACAGGATTAGTTCCACTCCCAAGTTTTGGAGGGTGCAGTTCTGAGGTCATTTATTCCAGATGACTAGATTGGGTTCTGCTCCGTTTTACAGCAGGTATGCAGAAGCAATATTAATTAAATTTTGCATTCATTTAAAAAAATAATTAATATCAGTCACAGTAGAAGAAACTTCTTGTTTTAAAAAGTAGTTCTAATTATAGTTACTTCCTACAAAACTGCACCTGATTTCACATTTTAAAAATATAAATATAGCTTGGAAAACAACATGAAAGTGCTAAAATAGGAAACACCCATAGATATGCTATGTTTTCCCTGCTGAATATCTCCAAAACAGAAAAAAGCAGAATAAATTACAGAGCAAATTATCTTAGATTTATCTAAGAGAGCTATTTTTGAGCACCAGCAGAATGAAAAATTGAAGTTAACTGCAGAAAGTGTTATAGGAGACACTCATCATTATAAAACTAAGAATATGCACATATGGTTACCAAGTCAGTCATCTCTTAGCTTTTACTGAAAAGAAAAGGTTTTAGCTCATTTCTGAAGAGAAAAGGGAGAAGTTGAATCCCAGTGAGCCACACAATAAATAATCTAATCATAACTGAGCTATCAAATGTTTTACTTTAAAGCCTATATCATGAGTTTATGAGGCCCTGCTCAAGTGTTTGAGCTCCTAGTTTTATACCAATATTATTATAGCCTATTTCACTTTGATATTTCCATGTCTACAGATTTTTGGGTTGCAAACAGTACAAGGAAATACATATTTCAAAGCAGCTGTTTTGTTTTAGCTCTTGGTATGTCAGGGAAACACTTTTATTAGTTTCTCCTTTTTATATATTACTATTTAGTGGCCTCCATTCAAGATCAATGTATCCTCTTATTATGATGTGAAATACCTGAAACAGTAACAGAGAATTTGAACAGTGTACTTGTGGGAACTTGTTACCATAACTAAGGGGGAAAAATATCTATCAATACTTACCAAACTACAAGGAAAAGAAGTGTGATATGCATACCACAAGCCAAATGAATGTATCACAGCTACACCTCCTTATTTTCCATAACATTTAAAAGTCAACTACTAGAAAACAGCTCTTAGCAACAATCTTTAAGACAGTGAACTCACACTAAAGAGATCAATGTAGACTAGGCACTTGCAGAAAAAGTCTCTAGGAATGAGATGAATTCCACCTTCTGAAGGACTATGGGTAAAATGGGAAACATCCATAAATTTCTGTGTGGCCAAGATTTCCCTGCCAGGTCACAGCTGGCTGATAAGTAAATATTTTTATTTGAGGTTCCGCTTTCATTACAAATCACATAACTTAGGCACTGGTAGGTTCTAATGGTTAAAATTTACCATCTCCATATTGCTGTTTTTCAAATAAATTCTCATGTACACATATGCATAATATATACACATAGAATTATAAGGACTCCCTACTGTACAAAAACTTAGAAAGTCTTTTAAGAAAACAGAGAAACAAGCTTCTTATAGGAGGTTATAGGAATATACCTGCATGATCCTGTTACTTCAAATGTTTTCATACTGTTCACCTCAAGATGCACCACGTACATTTAAGTTTTCCTTAAGGAAACAGACTTAGGATTTTACTGTGCTACGTAATAAGTGCTTCTCCAGTAATTTCTTCTCTTTGGAACTGTGCACTTCGCTTCTTAGGGATTAATGAAACACAGTGATGCATGACATGAATGGCTTATACAGACTGCAGGAAGAGAAGCCAATCACCTTTACCTGAAGTGGGAGACTTGCAACGCTCTAGCTCCAGGGAAACTGGACTGTCACTGAGTTCAGTCAGGCCTGAAAAAATGGAGTTAAAGAGTTAAGTTACAATCTAACAGGGCATGCTTCAACTTTCTTGGTCGATGATATTCTGCACTTTAAAGTCAATTTGGAGAAAGGAATGGTGTGAAATGAGAGGGAAATAATCTGTTTCAGATAAGTGCAGTTATCAGGCTGTCACTGCAGCAATTTAGGCTTGGTTTAAAAAAAAAACCAAAAAAACCACCTCTTGTTAACTCAGATTTGTTTTCCGAGTGCGTCAGGATAGAAAAGAGTGACTGTACCTAACAAAAGAAAACAAGTAAGTATAGTTTAAAATTTAAAAGTCTGTGATATGACTCAATCTCATTCATTCCTGTCAAACTGATGTGGAAACCACTCTGTGCTTTCAACTGCTGCATAATGCAGGGAAGAAATCTTAAAAGAGAGGAAGAAAAAAATAAAATTACCACTACTGTGAAATATTAGAACTTCCCTATGAATTCACACAAGATAGATAGGTCATTTTAAAGGACATAGAAGGATTGATAATGCTGGCTGAGTACAACACAGAATTTTTTGACAAAATACTTCATACATGGCTTATAAATATTTGTGAGGAACTCCATCTACATGGAAGACAGCACCAAGGAAAGCAATCCTAGTCTATACTGCATAAACTTGTTTCTGTGAGCAAACTAAGATCCATCTTCGGCACAGGTCGAATGTACAAGTTCAAACATGCCTTTTGGCATGGTAGGGAGGGGAAGTCTGAGCTCATGCTATCCTTTACCAGCTGTTGAGTGGGTGAGCTGGGCACGGCCACACCTATTCAAATGCATCCTTTGTATGTATCCTGTAACACCCTGTGGCTCACCCTTGTTATAAGGAGCCCTGGCACTCCATGCTGTGGGCTACGTGGGACTGACTGGCAGCCTTGCCCAGGCATTCACGTGCCAGCAAGGTGGACTCACAGCACTCAGGTCAGAGCCCACAGTCAGGTGTACATCGCTGTCATCCTGATACTGTATTTACACACACACTGCTTCTGCTGCATCCTGAGAATCAAACATCCCACAAGAACCTTTCAGTATGCTTTAAACAGGCACCATGGCTCCTGTAAGATTACATGTTATAATTTTTATCGCTTCTGGACTCTCAGTCCCAGAGACCCTCACCACTAAAATTTATATACACTCTTGTTTTGAAAAATTCTGCTACCACTCAGTCACCAGTGCTGCTCCCTTAGCATTAACACCAGTGGAATCTTAATGTAGGTACTGACAACTTTATTACAATGTAATTCTGAACTGCTAAAAGAACTGGGGAGGATCCAGAGCCCCAGCCAGCAGAACAAAAAAGGCTCCTAACACTAATGAAGATACAGGAGTGCAAGAATAATACTGAGAGCCCTTTGGAAAACCAGCAGCATTGATTTAGTCTTTTAAATCAGTATTAACAATATACTTGCTCCTGACTTAAGAAGCAAAAACTGCCAAACTATACACTATTGTTGAAAATCAAAGATTTTATTATTTTGAGAAACGCACTTGAATCTTTAACTTAGAATTTGTGGTAAAATTTTATACTTCAATCAATTGTGAGTTCAGTCACTTTTGGTGTTATGAGAATATTCAGAAAAGGCAATCATTTAGGGAGACTCTCTACTACAGCTTTCTTATAGCAAATCTTGATTCTACTTGAACCCAAGGTTTCTCTATGTACCTAGAATTGATTTTTGCTGCAGAAGTCTCTGGAAGGTGCAGTGGGAGCAATTTTGGCACATCTGCATAGCATCAGAGGCCTTGGATAAATAAAATATTATACTGTTTCTTTTGTGAATGCATTAGTGGAGATATTAAAGTATTAACACCTTGGCTATGATCTAAACATTGTATAATTAATACTGGTGTTGGACACAATATCATATCCCAGGTCAGATTTTGCTTCTAAATAGTTTGGGAATCTTTTTTTAATATGGAGTTCATAAAAACAATATTACATCTCAATATAAATTATGGTGCTATGGACTTAAATTGGAAAAACACCAAACTGCACCACCCAAGAGCAACTACCGTAGGAAGACCACGACTTCATGTTTGTCACACTTTTGCAACATAAAACATTAAAGATACATTTCATGTTATGGCATTAAAGAATGCTGAACACATGAACTTCTCTACAACCCTTGACTTGCTGTCAAGGCACTGTCACCCCCAGCAATGACCACCTACAGATGCTTTTAAAGAAGAAGTGCAATATATCCTCGTGTGAAATGTAAGTGGTACCATGTGCCCTGCACAAGAGCATTGGCTTAATCTCACTTAGATTTGCTTAAGCACTTCCACTTGCAGATTTTCTCCTGCCATAAATCTTTCTTTCTTTGAAATATTATAATGAATTCTGCTCATTACGCACCCATTTATCCAAAGTCTCTTTTAATCTTGCTAAATTCTAAATTCTGAAGATGCTGTAAGGCAATGAATTGCTTAATCATCATTCACTGAAAAGGATAAACACATATCCATCAATTTTTATGTGCTACCTTTGATTCCACTAAATATTTCCCTTTGAGACAAGAAAGGGAGCTCTCAAGCTTTTCCCTGTACTACTGCTCATTTTTTACTGTCATTTCCTTTTTAAGGAAACCAAACTAAATATTTTCAATAATTTACCATGTATAAATATTTCCATGGACCTCAGCTTCCCTCAAATGTCTGAGAGACTACAACAGCTAGTGAAGTTAGATTCAAAAAATATTTTCACTTTCCATTTTGAAATTCTGTAGGCAGTTTGCACCCCAAGATATTTTAGCTATTTTTAGCTCCCCCAAACCACCACACCAGCAAATTTGAGCCTACCTAGAGCAAGAGGAATATAGCAGTAAAAACAAAGGCAAAAACCTGAGACTGGCAATGTGAACAACCACCTGAGAGAAGATATACCCATGACATTATAAAGAAATTGGCTTTGATCTGAGAAAATCATAAACATGTGTAAATACTGCAAGACGTAGATATATCACATAAGGCATTAAAACACTTTTAAAGACATGTCCTATGGATACTTTTCTAAGTTTACTCTGATTTTAATTTCCTCTTTATTAAAGGATCAAAACCCATACTGTCTACTACAAGGTAACAACTTTAATGAACTCATAATTTAAAATTACGTTTGAAATTTGAAATTTCTATCTATTTGAGTGATTCAGACTGATCATTTACTCTAAAGCACCCAAAGCCATCACATCTTTGCCTATAAATAAATGAATTATAAATAAATTATCATAAATATTCACAAGCCAATAAAATAAGTAAGCTCAGTGTTATCTTAATCCATCGTCTTCCCACTGAATTACCATACTATGTTTTCTCTATGTTTATATATCTATATATATATCTATGCATGCATTCTTTGGAAATTAGTTAGTTCAGAATATAGCAGTTGACTTAAAACTCAACCTATATTAGCTTCTTAGGAGTGACTTAAAGTGTCAATTACTGATATACAGTGACTCATAGCAAAGAGTTTTCTGTGTCCTCCTGTCAGACCAAGGGTACTTTTGCTCACCCCCTCTCAAGAGACTGGCCTGAAGGAGAAACAAGCACTTCTCACTGAAAAGTCTTCATTATGAAAATTATTTTGCAATGTAACAACATCCTTTGGACTTGACAACACTTTGGATGCTTCATAAAGACTATTTTCTTGTTCTACCGACAGATGGTATGAATTTCTAGTAGGAGATGCAAATTCCTTTTGCATCATTTTGGTATTTTTATATTCTGCTGCAGACATTACCCCTCTAGATGCAGTAAATGTACTTGTTTTAATATTTGAATGCATGTTACCCAAAATCAGGTAATAACATGCACGACTTGATTTCAATTGAAGAAGAAAACCAAACAACAACCAACCAACCACATATGGACATCCCAGACTGAAATATCAACACTTTCTTTCTCTGACCCAGTATTTGAAGAGATTATTTTGTATAAACATGGCAATAATTAAATATATATATCCCTAATGATTCATAAATACACATCTCTAACATGGATTTCTTCCATCCAAGTTAAGAGTTGTAATCCTGTCTTTCTAAAATCTACTCAGGAGTGTTCCAATACGAACTTATCATCGCCTTATTCATCTGCTTTTTTTTGGTGCTGAAGTCTCCTCTTTACTACACCAACAGAGCTATCAGCATTACTGTCTTCTCTGATACTCTAATCCATAATATTGGCTACACCTTTGAACATCACATTTTAACTCTCATATTCAGGCTGGATACTAAATTGCATTGTCTCTTCCGGCAAATCACCTCTGAAATGACCAACAAAAATCTAAGTATCTTGCTCATTGATAATCTCTTCTTTGGCTTCAATTCCTACAAGTCCTATTCCCTCAAACTGATCCACATTCCTGGTTCATTACTTAATTGAATCAACTACTCATATATCTTCCCATTAGCTTCCATTTCCATTGATATAACCCTTAAAACTTTAGACCTAATGCTTATGTTATCATATGACTGCTCCTGCTTTTTGTCATAATAATATCAGCCTTGACTGCACAATTTCCAAAAATAATTTACTTTTCCCATCATCATCCCTTATGAGAGAAGATAAACTTGTAAGCAAAATCCAAAATCCTCTCTTAATACCTCACTTAAAATTCATCTCTCAGATAAGAGATATAAGAAAGCACAACTTGAGAATGACTTAGCAAGATATTTTCAGTCTATGACAGATTCTGGTCCTGTTTTTGATCTTACTGCTTGGTGCATCTTTCAGATCATACAATATATATGCCTGTGTGAGTATCAAATGACAAAAGCAAGAACCAAATCATTTTTGAGGAAAGAAATTAAGCTGTTCACGATCTTGCCTAAAACTCAGACTCATACCTCATAGGAAGATTTTGCAGACTTTTCCAGCTCTGGGGATGAAGATGGAAACAAGATAATACGTTTTCAGCTACGAAAGACTCTATGGTCTATGTTTGTAATTCTGAATGAAAACACCGGTAATTTTGGGGCTTAGAATATATTAACTTTTTAGAGGGGGAGAAAAACCCCCAAACCATTGACTGCTGTCTCTCTCTCAGGTTCTCTGTTACAGACTTGAAATTAGCAAGACCAGATGAACAGACTTTAAGATATCATACACCAAACCTTTTTATGGACTGCTGAATTTGTAACTGGACTAGTCTTTTAACTAAACAGACCATCTTTTATGAGCTATTATCAAATAAAGTCATAGAAATCAGCCTAGAGGGATGGAACAGAATGTGTCGTGCAAGTGTACGAATGTATTTCAATGGCTGCATAACTTTATATTTATGAGTGATGATAAAACAACTGCCACTCCTTTATCTTGCCTATACTGAATATTTAACATAAAATTGCCTATCCCTTTGTTCTGTGAAAAGTACTTTAAAAAAAGGCATCCTAGAGACCTAATTACATATAAGCACTGCAGTTAATTAAGATACGTATGGCTCATCTGTTGAACAGTCATTTTTTAAAAATTAATTATAGCTTTGTTCACGGCATTCTGCAGTGATGAATACTAATATTTAAATTTCATATCACTATAACTCAAAATTTAAAGATATTAAAAACATTAATTTTCATAGCCCTCTTTGATGTATGTATTTTTATGCCCACTTTACATTCCCCATCAAAGATCAGAGGC
Source organism: Lycocorax pyrrhopterus obiensis (assembly GCA_014706295.1). Lineage (NCBI taxonomy): Eukaryota > Metazoa > Chordata > Aves > Passeriformes > Paradisaeidae > Lycocorax > Lycocorax pyrrhopterus. The sequence goes on from JACSVZ010000001.1 coordinate 92,259,930, forward strand.
ACGGGATGGTTCCCCAAAGCCAAATATTTAAGTACCAAACCAAGATTAAAATTTTAAATTTCACAGCATCCAATCCAAGGGGTACTCTTTTAAGCCACATTGTTCTTCTGATAAAAGGGAGGAATTGATTGGTAACTAGAGATAGTGCCATTGCAAAACAAGAAATGCTTCATACTAGTAAATGTACATAGAAACAAATACAAAACCAAAGAAAGATACTGTCACCAAGAACATAAAAATATTGAAATATAATTTCTAAGGCCCAATCTGCCCCATATAACACCGAGGTTTTCTCTTTGACTCTTCTTAAAGAAAAGAATTTCTGTATAATAAAGGTAATTGTCAAAAATAAGCATGGTTGACATCACAAAATGTAATAAGTTTGCATGCATGCTGAATGTGTTTAAAAAAACACATTACAAAGCACAAACACATGGGTTTAAGTCAGGCATAGTCCAATCATGATAAAGCTTTTTTGCCTAACCTTTATAGAACTTACTCTGATAGGAAGTACGGATCCGTTTCGTTAAATCTGGATAAAAGTTAGACAGGCCACGCATGCAAAAGTTGTCTTTGGAACATGCCAGTACACCAGCATCAGCAGCAGGCAGAGGAAAGAGAGAAAAAACAGTCTAAAGTGAAAGGAAGTGATATCATAACCAGCATCTAGAACAGCCAAGGTGAAGAAATTTCAGCAGATGCTTACCTTCCAATTGGGAGATATAACAAGAAAAATAATAAAAAAAGTAAAAGATGTGGGATGGATGGTGAGAAAGCAGCTGAGGCTTTTTTAGATGCATAGTTTCTATGAGCAATCTAGAAGTGTGCAATCCTTCTTAGGGGTCATTTATCCCCAGTGAGCTCCATTCTGGCAGCACTGGATAGCTGGAATGATGCCTTAAAGGATTGGCCCAGACTGCCACTGACAGAGAAAAACCCTCTGTGATACAGTGCTGATAACAGCTTTTTCTACATGAGCAATCCTCCACCTTTTGTACAGGGCTCTGCAGCATGTTGTTTGTGGCTAGCTGCTCACATTTCTTAGGGAGCTGCTGTGAGGCTGCCTGAAACCAGACAGAGAAGCCGAAGGTAACTTGAAGCTGCTTGTCTCTTCTCTCCTCAGCTGTGCCAAATGTACATATTTAACACTTGGCACAGATGGGAACTAAGCTTGGCATGATTATATGCATAGAAAGTGAGATAAATGGTCTTTCAGGAGCAGAAGTAGGCCTGAAGACTTATATTTTGTTCTATAAATTTTCCTCTAAATGTTTGTTTCTATTTGGAGTGTAAACACATTCCCAATTAAAAAAATATTTCCCATAACTCCATGGAGAAGTAGGATTTGATGATTTAGTGCAGGGTCTGCTGATGAAAATGCTGATGGCATAAACCCACTATAACCTGTTGCTCTTATGATTTTAGGGTTAGATTTAAAACTCCACATTTTCAAAGATATTTTAAAATCAAATTCTAAAACTTCGCAGCTATGTAAAACACGTTTCATAATAGTGTCTGACTCTTGCATGTTACTATGGAATATGTCAAGTGAAAAGACCTGAAACATAAATGATCTTCCAACTTTTTCTCATACAAGTAAATGTTTAGATAACCAACAAAGTGTGGTAAAATTTAGCTGTACTGAAGTACTAAAATTTCTAATAAACAATGCATAATAACAGTTACGACTTACAGATGTCATCCTCTTAGCATCAAATTTTAAAATTGATGTTGTAAGTTTACATCAAGAACTTCACTAATGAAGTGCTTAATTTGAGCTGCTTGTGCTACCTACATAAAATGCCTCCCAGGTGTTACACTTCTCTAAACACAGCTGACTATTCAAATGAATAGCACCTGGCAGAAGGTACATTTAAGCTTAAATCGAAGTCTTACTTATTGGTATGAACTTATTGAAACCAGAAAGAAAACAGCATACAAACTACACTTCAAGTGACTGCCAGAGAAACAATTTATTGCTCTGCTCATTGTGATTTTTTTTACAGACTCAGCTAAGGGAATGACTTGCTGACCTCCATCCCAAAAAAAAAAAACCTCATAAAACATTTTGTTTCGGAGAAAGTGCCCGCACCTAGAGCATGTCAAGTTTCTTTTGTCAAGTTATAGAAACTCCATGGGCCGGCAAATAGTCATGCATCTCAAAAGCACTATAAAAAGCCACAGGCAAAAAAACCAAAGAAACATCTCAGGCTCATAAGCACAATGATTTATTTCCTACCTGCAGCAAACTGCCTGCTCTTGCGAGGTGAGCGGGGCTGGCGCTGGTACGGATCGCTCGATCCATAGAGGTCGAGGGTGCCCATGCTCAGCAGGACTGTCTTCTGCATGAAATCCACAACAGCCAAACCATTGCAGTTCCCAAAAGCCACTCTGCAAACAGAAGCATCCCTCAAAAGTGTTAGTAATACGTAATTAAGTTCTGAAAACAATAATAATTATTATTACGAACTCTGCACAAACTTTTTCTTCAGGAACTACTCAAAGCTTACATCTTTTATTTCTTACAGATTTGTAATCCTGAATTTTAAAAACTGTTTTCTGAATTAAGTTTCCAGAAGGCAGACTTACAACTTCTACCAATTTTCTGTACCAAACACATTGCAGTAATGTCTAAACATTGCTTCACTGAACAATATAATTCTAATAATAAAGATATAAATTAAGCTTAAAAATCATGGAGTGGATCTTAAAAAGTGGTTATGAATTTATGTAAAATACAAATATAAATTAAAATATAAATACAAATACAACATAAATAATTCTTTTTAAGCTAAATATAAATGACAAACTAGGCTGTATTGTGGAGATACCCAAATCCAAAAGGCATTTACAAAATTTCCTTCCAACTCTGTCAGCTTATCTACAGCAGAGATTCCTGTTAAAACAGTCTCTACCCCTCTGAAATGCTTCTGCAAATGCATTTTGACGGTGGTTTGATTTATGGGCAAGATCTCTCTCCTTTTGTACCAGACTGCAATTTTAAATTCCAGACAGAAAGGATTGCAGGCACAGCCACAAAGAAACTCAAAACCCCAAACCGTGTTCAATCATATTCAGAATCACTTTCAACCAGGTTCTGTCATTTTATGTAAAAAGTGATTACAATGGTTAGGTCAAATCCCTGCAAAATCTTTAAGCACTTAATTCACACTAAAAGTGAGGTGTGCATTGACCTCCACCAGATTCTTCTTAACATATCTCAAAAATACCTGAAAAGAATTTGTGTGTGGAAAAGCAACAACACAAGAGAAAAGTGATGAGGTGGAGGGAAAGCAGGGTAGCTAGAAAATTTTCCTCTGTCCCACATTTTCTTACTCTGCTTCCAATATAAACAAGAGTACTCCACATAGCAAATAAAAAAGTAATATGTAAGGTAAAATGGAATTATTTTTCCTTAATTGTCAAACTGGCAAATTAAGGCACCATCAAACCAGCAACTTAAGGCACAAAAGGAGCTCAAATTCTACTGGTGGTTACTACACTGTGTTTAACACCCTTGTCTCAACGCTGACTTTAGTACAGCATCTGTGCAAATACCGTGGATGCACTCTGCTTTTCCCCCATTGACTTTTTTCCCCATTGGAGTGGTGTCCCTCAGGGGCCCATACTGGGACCAGTACAGTTTAAGGTCTTTACCAGTGACAATGGGATTGAGGGCACCCTCAGCAAGTTTGCAGACACCACCAGGCTGAGATGTGCCTGAGGGACAAATGCCATCCAGAAGGACATGGACGAGCTCAAGGAGTGGGCTCATGTGAGTGGGGGTAGGGGCTTTAAACTAAAAGAGGGTCGATTCTATGTGTTCTTAAGTTCCTGCATTCTAGATGGAGAAAAAAAATGAAGAAATAAAAATGACAAGTGTCACTCTCATCTATTAATACTTCAGGGAAAAGAACAGCCATTTGCACTTTGAAAATTATTAAACTGAGATTCATTAATTTTGGAAAACATGAGTCATAAGGAGAGCTAGTGATCATTCACACCCCTGGCCAGCAATTTAACAAAATGTATCATTTCCTCATCTGTATTTTTCTAAACTCCTCTAATTTAACACACAAGCATGGATCTAATATTTCTTATACCTGAACAAATTAGTTTAAAAAAGAATCAGAAATTGCTCATTAATATTATAACACTTCTGAGGATTGGTAAAAAAATCTAGACAGCCATTACTATTAACAAGGCTTAAGATAAATTGCTAACAACAAAGTCCTTATGAAAGCAAATACAAAATTAAATTCTCAGTTTTGAGCAATGAACAGAATTAGTTGCTAGGTGACGTTCTATTCTGTTGGTATCTTTCACAGAAATGTCATAAAACCCTCATCAGACATTTCTTGACAATTAATATGCAGATTAGCTGAAACCTGTTACCCCATGAGCTGGTAATAAATTTTAAGTGACTGCTTTAAGTCGAACAGAACCTACTTTAAAACAGATTTATTATTTGTATTTAACCTTGTTCCTGAAGGTTAACCTAGTTCTTCAGTTGCAATTGAAGCATTTTGTAAAATTTTCTTTTCTATTTTCATAACATGAAGAAGTTTTTGATGATTCATTTCAACAAAAATAAAACAGGTGTTATACTTTTAATTTGTAGCCTTGGTACTATTAAAAGTAAACTAAATACATTAAATAAAATTTTGCAGTGTCTGAAGTCTTTCATCTTTGCTGGGAATAAAGGTTTTTTGCATCTCACTTTATTCCTGTTTCATGGCTGCAGTAAAACATTTACAGAAATCATAGTAATTAAAAGAATACTGGGAAGAGACTCTCCAGAATACACACCATTTTATGCCTTCGACCTACTTAAACTGATTAGTATAAGAAGAAAAATTAGGCAAAAGATGACCCAAAAGATGACTCTACAACTAGAATGGCAAAAATTACATGTTCTCAGGCTTCATGCTGAAATGGCATAGGTTTTCCACATTGTGAAGATAGATAACAGGTGACAAAGTACTACACAAAAATTCCAATGAAAGAAAGGACTGTGCCTTGTTGTAGGCTTGAGGAAAAAGTTAAGAGAGACAAGAGAAAGGAGGAGAGAAGAGAGACTGCATAAAAAATGCAAGAAAAAAGACCTTCTTGGGTAGCTTTTTTGGGAAAGTTAAATGTAGGTTATCAGCCTATTTTATTCATACATGCATTTATTTCTTAAACAGTCACTTAGCATAGGGTGTTTTAAAGGAGGCTGTCCTGTAAACTATTATTGCTCCTAGCAAATGAAACAATTCAAAGCACTTGATTGAATCAAGCCAGTGGTTTAGGAAACCACTGTGACTATTAGGAGAACCCCAACCTATGAGAATAGTTTACAAGTGAGTGAATGGTGTGATTATTCAGATGCTGCCTTGAAGTCTGAGACCTGCAAGGGAGCAAATCAGACAAACCCTAACAATTTGCACAAGTGACAAATGCAACAAGGTATGATAAAGAAAAGAAACTCCTAGAATTCATGAATAGGAGACTATCTAGAAATTCAGGCTGAAGACTTGAAAAAACAGCCCCCAAAAGACAATATTTTTGCACAAAAGTAAAAACTCTGCATTAAACTGCCAAAATCTCTGAAAAGAGTCCAGTGACTTATTGAAAATCAGCAGGAGTCAGCACCTAACACCCATTACAGCCAATAGTTTTACTGGAGTAACACCTACAGAGAAAACCATTTTAATGTATCTGGGTGACTCTCAGTAAGAGAAAACATAAAAAATTTGCAAATAAATTGAACCTGAGGAAGCAATTACACACACTCATTTGCATTGCCATACAGAATACAACATTCAAATGTTCCTTATTCAATTCTCAATTTCAGGTCACCGGCTCTTGTGCAAACAGACATTAGCACAGACATAAAAATGCTGCTCTCAGAAGACAATTTCCAACAAGATACGATGTAATGATAAATGGCATTTAACAGTTAATCACTTCACCATTTTCTATTAAATGCAGTTCACCTTGGTGAACCTTTCAAAATAACTTTGAAAGTTACAGATTTGAAATGCAATTAGATCTTATTTGAAAGGAGGGAAAGAATTATGTGAAAAGATTCAGTCTTTTACACAGGATTAGTAAAAATATTGGCAAGAATTGCAGTTTAACATCCCACATTACAATCTCTACGTCAGTTCAAATAATTTTTCCCCACGAATCTGATTTGCAGCATCTTTTGAATACTTTGCTTTGACCTTAATTGTCTGTGGGAAATTTCAAAGTATAGCTGGAAAACACATGATTTGGTGCAATAAACAATAAATCAATGCAATCTTAATTTTGGGTTACTTACAATCCGTAAGCAGAGTTTACAGCAAGACTGGTAATCTGTTGTGGAGGCTCACCATCCACCCACACCAACTGGATAACAAGATCTGCCTGGTAGCCAGGAGGCATCCGCACAGGTCGAGCCTTAACGCTAAGAAGAAGAGGTACAAAATAAGAACAAACAAACAAACAAACACACACTGGTCCATGAATAACAACTGCTTTGAATCATTATGATTAGTGAATTTGAATGGAAAGCCTAAAATAATTTTTTTTGAGACTTTGATAAAGGACATTTCTGTGTATTTGGAACTTTTTTCTTGTGAAGTAAAGCGTGACAGAAAAATGCAAAGAGGCAAGAGATGAGAAGATATACCTTTCTGTAATGGTCCTCACCAGAGCATATCCAAAACTTATGGACTTGACAAATCTATTATTCCATGTAGTGCAAACAAGTCCTGTTTTATTTCTAGGAGTATAATCACCTAATACGTGAATAAATGCTTCCCACACCAAATCTGATATAACTATTAACGCCTGCTCCTACTGTGTTATGGCAAGTTCAGTGACTTGCAAAGCAGGTAGTGAAGGTGTACATTTTAAGGGGAAGTGTAAGAGCTGAACACCTCTGTGTGACTGCTTTATGTGCATTTTTGAGTGGTACAACTTAATGTGGGATATGCTGAAAGAAAACATTATGCAGTAATTGCAATACTTTGAGGTATTCATGTTAGTCATTAGTACATTCACGCTGTAGGTAGTAATTCACAGGTAAAACCCACTAGTCTGCATTTTCACTGTAGCTGTTACTGGTGAGACTGCTTGTATTGCATCCCTTTGCACACAGCCATAAAATAGGGCAATCTATCACAAATAATCCTCTACCCCTGAGAAAAACAGTCTCCAGAACAGACTGAGAAATGGAAGAGGAAAGAGAGTAGTTAGTGGACATAGACATGGACAACATATGCTGAAGAATCACAATTTTGGTACATAATATTTCTTTCTGCTTTGAGTCCTTCTCTATACATATATGTCTACCATACTTAAGCAGTATTATCCTATGTACTGGATCGTGGAGAAGAGATCTTGGATGACACAGACTACCTCCTGATTGTGACTCTGCAAGTTTTCCAAGCAGTTCTGGCCCATACACCTGAAAAATTGATGGGTCAGACTGGAAAAAACACAACTAATTCCTATTCAGAAGCATGTAAGTAAGCACTTCTTTCAAGAGAGGATATTCAAACTTCCCATTCAATAACCAGGGCTATCAGGTTCTTTGTAGATATTCTGATTGTGTCTGTTGGGATAGAGGCCCTGGTGGCAAATAGGGCTACTGGCAATCTTGGAAAATTGAAGATAGATGCAGAAAACTGAAGTAAATGGAAATGAAACATAACCACAGAATAACACCAGGGCAGAAGTTCTCAACAAGGTAACTCCAGTAGCACAATGGGTAATACACAAAGAAATTTGTGATTTAATTATGAAAGAAGTTATGAAAAACAAATGACAGTGCACTACTTCCCACATTTTCATGGTTTGATATGGAGCGTTGCGTGTACCTTATGACACAGAGGTAAAATCTCCTGCTCAGTGTTAATGGTAGAAGCTTTTTGAAATTTTTTTAGAACATAAAGACTATTTTCTTAATGAGACCATCATATCTGTTGCAAGTTAACTTCATCTGTCTGCCAGACACCCACTGAGCTGCTCTCTCACTCCCCTTCCTCAACAGGACAGGGGAAGAAAATAAGATTAAAGAGCTTATGGGTTTAGATAGGGCAGGGGGATCACTTACCAATTACCATCAGAGGCAATGCAGACTCAAATTGGGGAAAATTCATTTAATTTATTGCCAATTAAAAATACAGTAGGAGAGTGAAAACTTCTTTGAAACTAAAATTACCCTCTCTCCTCCCTTCATTTCAGGCTCAGTTTCACTCCTGACTCTTCTACCCATTTCCCCACCCCAAGCAGCACAGCAGGGGTGGGGAACAGTGTGCTCCATTCATAACACTCTGTATTTTTTATCTGCCATTCCTTCATCATGCAGTTCTCCTGTTCTAGTGTGGAGTGCAGTTCTTTTGGAACAGACTGCTCCAGTGTGGATCCCTCATGGGCTGCCGTTTGTGCCAGAAAACCTGTTCCCGAGTGGGTTCCTCTCCATGGGTTGCAGCAAATGTCATGAGCCTTTTCCAATGTGGGCTCTCCATGGGGCTCAGGGGAACATCATGTACCATCATAGTCTCCTCCACAGAGGAATCTCTACTCTAGTGCATGAAGCAATTCCTCCTTTTCTCACCTGGGTGTCAGCAGAACTGTTTCTCATCCTTTTTTCTTGTTCTTCTCTCTCACAGCTGCTGTGCACCATTTTTGTCCTTTGTTAAATTTGTTTTCCCAGAGGGCCCACCCTCTTGGCTGAGGGGCTCAGCTGTGCCCTGCTGTGCCCAGCACAGGGCAACCCCAGCTGCTTCTCACAGAGGCTGCCCTGCAGCCCTTTCCAGCAGCACCCGGGTACCTGCACCTGATACCTCTTTGATAACTGCCTGTTCAAAATACATTCACACCCTCTCTTGAACTGTTTAACCATTTCAGTAATACAGCTTATGCTGTAATGCCTATATTTCTATTCTACAGGATTCACAGATCTTGCCAAAACTTTCCCTTTTTTATTACTTCATGAGAAAGTCATTCCTCCTCTATCTCTCTAAATGCATTTCCTTAACAGCGGCTTGGCACACTCACTCTATTTCTTTTACCTGTAGTACTCTTCAGACCTTGCATGTGTATTTGTCTGGAGCAGTAATCAGGCACCTGGCTTAGATATTGTTGTAGGAAAGACGTGACAGTACAGTTCAGCAAGTGCTCAACCCACCACAGTTGGCAACAACTTTGTATTGTTGTTTTCTATTAACAGCAAACCTCTGCTCAGAGTTTTGCAATTTCTGACCTGTTCCGCTGGCACTAAAGCTCTGCCCTTTTCTTTGTTCATATGTTACATATCCATGAGCATTTCTGAAGTGATGCTATCCATAACCTTAATGAAGCAAGCTCTGGATTACCCAGGAGTATTTGTGGTGAGAACCAAGGTATGAACATCCGTGAACTCAAGCTGCTAAGGGAGAGGGGTCTTTTGAAACCAGGATAAACTGAAGCTACAAACAAGAGTTGTACACAGTAAAGATGTGTTATTTTCAAAGAAACTTCACAGCAAGCAGAAGCTGAATATTTTTCAAACAGTCCTTGAGAGTATCTTCGTGATGGAGCCCTTCAACTTCTAATGTCTGTGGATAAGCCTTTCAGATGCATAACACTGGTGGTCTTTCCATCTTGCACCCCATTTTCAGCTTTCAATTCCTGCCCTTAAAAATGTTATAAAAATATAGAACAGGTAAATGAGATCCAAGAACCAGGACTTAGTCTAATGCCCTTTCAGCTGAGCTTTCTGTCCACATTTTCTAATGGATAACTGATGATGTGGGGGAACACAAGAGGCAAGCATGCTGCTTCAACAAGTATCTGTCAAAGCAATGCATTTATATCTTCCTTCTTCTAAACAAGCTACCATAAGACTGACAATGGCTGCAGAATTAATACTGATCTTCTAAGACATGTTTTTTAATATGATATTACTTTTCCAATGTGTTTCTAATGGCACCCTGAAAAAATCAGAGAACTTGAAGTACCTTCTAAGATTTCTTTTGGATTGTTGTCAACTGAGGGAAGAAAGTAAACATCTTTCTCTCTAAATATTTTTCACTGCAAATCTGAGGATCTACTTTGGTAAAAATGGATATTATTTCACAGGGATTTTCTCTAAGCCTAGAAAAAGCTATAGGTGATGAAAGACCATAATAATTGAGTAAAATAATTTCAGGTTTCATGATTAAGGCTGTCATTCCCACGTGTGTGTGACATCTTCCTGCTTAAGAATCTTTGAGCTATTTCCCTTGCCTCACTAACCATCCTGCTTGAACAGTAATGCGGATATTCAGTTCTTCACCTTGTTTTGGATGGCTTTTTTGAAGCGTTTATAATATAAGCCTAAACAGACTGCAGGAGTATGAGCAGAAGGAATGTAGACATTTCAGTGATTTCCCTGACACGTTCTTGTTCTGCTAAACTGAATTTGGTTGTTGCAAAGTTTTGGTTTTTAGTTTTCTTCACAAGATATTCATAGTTCCTTATCACTTTGGAGTTACTTGAAGCTACTGTCAAAACCCTTGACTGACCTAATTTTGGGATGATACTAGAAGACTGGGAACAAAGACTGACATTCTGGGTAGAGCTTTATGATAACAGCATTTACCTCAAAAGTATTTATCTGCATAATCACAAAACCATTGGTTTCTTAGGTTATCACAGCTGCATATTTCACTGCAAAGTGTTCTGAAAGAAGCCAAGAACAGTATTTATTCCATACTGCTGCCTGTCTCTCTCAGGAACAGTTTTGATTTTAGAAAAGTTTTCATTACTTCAGTCCCTCCAATTACTTTCTTCCTAGTACCTATTTGCAGACACAAACACATTCAGTCATTCTGACTTCAGGCTAGAAAAAATTATGTAGTGTGGAGTGCCATTCATTTGCTCTAACAATGCTGAGAAGCAGATAAGAAAATAAACATAATGGAGCCACTTATGTATGTGTGTAAAATTTTATGTGCATTATCAGTATAGTTCAAGCTGTGCACTCAGGCTCTATGTGCAGATGGCTGCAGCTTTACATTATTATTGGTCTATTTTAGATTCTGTACTGCTGCCCACCTGAATGGCTTGGATATAAAGTCAACAGCATCAACCTGGTCTTTTTTTTGTTTTCAGCACTACTTTCATTTTACCACCATAATTCTGCTTAGATCAGAAGTTTTTAGACAGACAAGGCCTGTGGACCCAGTTAGGATTTGGGAAAGTGGGGGTATTTGTATGTCTTTCCCTACTGGGAAGCATAAGAGCATACATAAGTATACTTTCATCTAAATGTAGGAGTGTGCCAGCAGTTCTAGTGGTGTAATTACTCTGACTTTGAAAAACTACTTCTCAGTCAAAATAAGATTACAGTTATTTTGTGTAAAATTTGACAAAAATCTATTGGACACTTTAATGTGAGATTATATGGAGTTAAGAAAGCTTCTAAAAACTAACAAGCAGAACCTCTGTAGGTTCATTACAACTTTTCTGACACTCCAACATCAACAATTCCTCTCCTTCCCAGACAAAATCAAGTAAGAATCTCTTAAGGGAAAAATCTTAGCCAGTGAAATGATTGCATTCTTCCTGATTTCAATGTCATAGTTTAATATTTGGACTTTTTAAATAACTTATCTCTGCCTCTTCTATTGATTTCCAGCTCAAATTAATGATTAAACTGAGGTCTGAAGTTCAACTGCCTGACTGGATGAGGTGGACAAATTAACAGAATGCCAAAAAATACTGTTAATCTTACAAGGACAATAGCACAGTATTGCTTTTAAATGCTAATGCTGTTTTCAGGAGCCAAGCAGCCCAAGTATCTGCAAAGTCAGGAAATGTTCATTTAAACTGCTTTTGAAGTAATTGAGGCATTTAAAAGATTTAATAATAATTAGACCAAAATAATAATGAATTCACTAAAATGAGAGCAATTGTTGTCAGCAATACACTCTAATTGCTGGAAAATTACACTTTATAGAGTTTTGTACAGAATTCTTGTTTTAAACAATTCAAACCCATAATTTATCTGCCTTATTAATAAGAACATATTAATCTACTCCGAAACAGTAATAAAGTATTCCAAGAGAAAACAATTTGCTTCTTTCTAAAGATTAAACAAATATACACTCCCACACAGTGCAACTGTTTAATAACTGTATATTTTAAAGATTGTTTCATAAGTATGAACACAGTTTCCGTGCCTTACACACCATAAAATGTATACAGTTCTTTCATTAAGAAAAATTTAGTGTTAGGCTAATTAATCAAGGAGAGAAAGCTTTACACATGTCGGCTTTTATGGAAGTTTCTTCAAGAACCTTAAAAAAAAGGTTCCTCAGAAATTCCTGGAAGATTTACTCCTAGATCACACTGGAAAATGACAGTCAAACATTCACTGTAACAGTTTATATTCTTCATAATTATGTCTATCCTTTTAAAAATCCCTTGTTGATTATTTTGCCTTAATTATTTTGTTTGTTCCATATTCTGGTTTCTTGTCATTTTGTGTCACATACATACAATTAACCTCTTTTTCTTGGTAGTTGATGGATCGATTAACAGATAGGAATGCTTTTTAGAACCATAAATATTTGAACAACGGTGTAGACTTACCTAAGACATGGGATACTGTCCTTCATCGTTCCTTCACACGCTACAGTGTTGGTACTGCCTGAAAGGCTCTTTAAAGAAGGAAGCTGGGAGGAGGTATCTGGAAATGGAGGATTTGTTTCTGGTTCAGGAGTAATGATGTCTTCTACTTCGCACTGAAGTCGTACCTCTAATGACTTGAATAAATAAAAAGCTAAGTTATTTCATAAGGGAAGCTGCTGAAAGTTCTGTCACTTTCAAATAAGTATCATTATGCCTTTTTTTTTTTAAATAACCTCCATTTATCATTATAATTTGCAGGCAAAGAATTCTGTTTTTTGTTATTTATACAGCACAACAGCAACATCAGATAGGAACTAGAATGATCATCAACTCTGCCTCCTAATTACTCGTACAACAGAGTCTCTACCAGACAAGTTTTAGCCAGGACGGATAAGCCTGACAGTGTCAATAGTACTGATACATGAGCTTCATTTGTCCATAGGTGGGGGCCAGGAAATCAGAGATAACAGCACAGACAGCTCTGTATTCCTTAGAAGGAACTTGAGTTTGGTGGATTTTAGAAAGCAAAATTCAAACCACTTACATTTTGCTTTCCTTCTGGCCTCTCTAGAAAGGGAAAAGGAAACCAACCAGGCCAAACCACCCTGCAATTCTTTCCACTTATTCAGGAAATACTAACTAAAGGACTCCAAAACACAGGGGAAACTGGACAGGAAGTTCAAATCTAGGTAAGTAAATACTGAGCAATTCTTTCTACCTCATGAGCTGTCCAAGGAGATCCCCATTTTGAAAAGAAAATGTACAAGGTACAGCTCTCAAAGAGACAAGGTTTGGGGATTACTAGCTGAACAGTAATTTCAGGGCTGCTACCTTGAAAGGAACAGAAGCAATTGCAGAGGTAGACACTGCAAGCTCCATCTTAGTGATCTTTCACTGAGAAATCATCTGTACCAGAATGAAGATTAACAAAATACCTAAGTTTCATGAGAATCAGGAGATAAAGGTGAGTAGTACTGAAGGGTCACCTGTTTCTCAACCATTGTGTTAAAACATACAAGATTTCAGAAAGAAGCGATTCTGTTCAACCAGGAGAGAGAGTCCTTTCTCAAAATTTCACTTTTGTTTTCTCCTTGCAAAATCCACTGATGTTTTTTGCCTGAATCAGTTAAAGAAACCTACAGACAACATTTGTATTCAAAGACTAATGAGTGAAATATTGAGTTCAGGAAAATCTAATCTGGAAGTAATTGCAGCTGACTGAAACAATTTATAATGCTGTTTAATCTTTATGCAGGACTGGAGTAACTGTTGAAGAGTATGTTCTTCTGCTTACCATGTTAGAAGTGCATCACTCTTCTTTGGATGTTTTTCTGTGTGTATTCCTTTTTCTACTAAAATTTTTGTTAAGTTCTAGCTATTGTGCATTTGAAGAGAGAAGGAAGAATTCAGACTAACAACATGACTGTGAATTTTTCTTATGTTTTTGTCTCTGCTTTGACTGGACCTTAGGAGGGTTATAGAAATGTTGAACCAATTTATTTTGACAGAGAGTAAAGATATTTTTGGGGGATCTCATCACTAGCCTCACTGATTCCCCTTTCCACATTCAAATGAGTGTGACCTTTTTTCCTACGGTTCTTCTCAAGAGCTTTGAAGAGGAGCTTCACTAAGGAAAGATGCTCACAGAAAGTGATCATGTTTAATTAATAGATCCTTTTGAGACAGGATGGAGTGGATTCAGATGAGAAAACAAAAATAACAGCAGCATTTGCTTTTTATATAACTGCATGGCAATGACTCCAAGGCTGGATATAAAGCAAAATTTGCCTCATGCATAATCCTTGCCTCCAGAATCTGATATGAAATGACGCAAATAATATTTCTGTTGAGGAAATTCCAGGCACAGCCGATGCCCCAAAGGCATATTCAGCTGCAAACTTTCCTGCTACGTGGAGCAGCCTGTGAGTAGCCCCCACGCTTCCCATTTACCACAGCAGTAACATTACAATACTGACATCAGGGCAGTCAAACCAACGTGGGGGCCTTAAAATGCTGGGAACTGTAGATTGAACTCAAGGTAAGTTCAGTCTGGCTGATAAGGAGTGGAGGACACAAAGTGCTTTGGATCTCAGGCAGCAAAGAAATCCTGAGACTGGCCAGCTCAGTCTCAATACAGACAAAGGCACACAGCCTAAAGTCAGGTGCACATTCCAATAAAGAATTCCATACTTTTGATTAAAAAAGCCCCCATCGTTTAAGAGTGAAGACTTAAATGCAAGCAGCAAAAACGCAGAAATAAGAGAGAAGGCCCATTTCAGAGATGCACAAAAGCCAGGGGAATTCTGTGACTATGCCACCAAGATTGCATAATTCAATACTCAGAGAAAAATGCTTATTAATTACAGATGAAATCTGAGAAACTGTTAAATTGCACATATTGTAACACGTTGGAAAATACCAGTAATGACACAATTCAGCCAGAAAAGTGAAGGACAGGGAAAAAAGACATTAAATTATAGATAATAAAAGATGAGGTGCACTTGCTGTGGAACAATGTAAGAATACTGAAGTGGAGTAATTTTAGCAGCATTACATATGAGCTGGTCAATAACATGAAATTACTGTTCATTAGTTTCAAACCTTTCCTGAAATACATTCAGGCAGCTTAATAATTGCCTGGGGGGATGGGGAGGGGGAAATGAGTGGAAAACAACAGAAGAGCTACAGGTAATAAATTTCTATACAGAATGGCACATGGCTACAGGCCAAAAGTGACACAGGTTTTTGCCACAGTAGAATTTTCTAAAGTACATTAAATAGTGTGAAATGGATAAGAACTACAATCAGGGAAGGTGACAAATAATCTGGCATTTCATACCGTTTCCATCTTTAGGGAAACAACGTCAGCATCAGCCAGAAAAAAATCAACTCTTTTTGTTTTGTTAAACTCACTGATAATTTTCAGTCTCCTTATGAACAGAAATTAAAGAGATTAAATACTTGAGTTAAAAAGAGCATTGTGCATGTACACAATGTACATCAACTGATAAAAATGTACAGCAGACAGTAACTTTAGACCGGGTAAATACAACAGAGATTACTGTATCATAAAGTCTTAAAAGCAAATTATGTCTGAAAGCTGCACTGTATGTTACTACTACAGCAAAAAGAAAGTGGAGAGTAGGTTCCCAAACCCTCAGATTTTTGTCAGTAACTTAAGTAGGATCAAAGTTTCCCTGGAAAGGTTTAAAATGGGATGTCCTTAAACCTGTATTTATACTGCTTGCTATTTTTATTTAAGTACTTGAGCACAGATGAAGCAAGGCAATTTGATTTAGAAATTATGTTCTCTTATAAGAGAGTGAAATAAGTACTTACTGCAATTTCAGTATTTACTTCATGTTTGCTGAACTTGTAAACAATCACATATGCAGACACTCCTGCCACACAGAAAATTCGGCTTTCAGGACACCAGTACATCATCTGAACAGCAAAAGGATCTTCTTCCACAATCTCAGCTGTTGTTTTTCCTTCTCCCACTTTCTGTTTTTCAAAGACCTTTGATGTTTTTAGTTTGTACAACATCTGTAGAGTAACTGGAATATATTAAAACATATAAAAAATACTAACATGAAGCAAATCAGTTATAAAATTCCTCAGTTCCCACTCTCTTCTCAGTTGTGGCATAACAAGGAATCTTAGGAAAGCCTAAGAGGAGAAGATGTGTATTATACAATACAGGTACTATTCTGGTATGCATTACTGGTAGGATATGTATTTAATACTTCCCAAAAGGGTATTTGTCTGAAATACTTCTTAGTACTTTCTGGGGCAGGATGTCAAAGGTGTAAATCATTGTGTTCATAATAGGCTTATACTCAGTGTTATAGAGAGATTCTGATAATATTGATACTTTCCTAAAGAGATGTGAAACTAAGATTTCATTTGTCTGAGGTTATGGTCTTGACAGAATGTAAAGACTGTACGGCAGTTCAAGAGAAAACATTAGGAAAGCATTCTGGTGGCCTGGTCAACACAAAATCCTTCTGAATTAATGGGAGCTCAAAAACATTTTGAATTTCTTGACTAATAAGTAGATCTGTATTTACACCTGTATATAAAATCCTAATCCCACAAACTTTTGTCAAGATTAGAACTCCACTGCAGCAAATTCCAGAGGTAAAGGAGGGATGACAATTCACCCCATTATGTTTTACATTCTTCCCTGTTTTTACTACATTTACATTAGTTTATCAGTGGTATTAGTCAGTAACTGCAGAAGGTCAGAAAATGTCAGGCAGGCCCAGCACCTACAAAGGTGTGCATGTGCACAAAGCCAAAGCTGCTGCCCAAGTCAGTGTAATTGTGGTAGCTCAGCCTGGCCAGCTTGTGTAACAAGAGCATCAGGAAGATGAAAGGACAGTGTTTTGGTTATGTAACCAGATGATGAACACAGCAAAACCACATTTTTGTTTGGCAGCGCAGATATATGCCAGGAGGTTTAGCATACACAATGTTTAATGTTTTAAAAAGTTTCAGCACATAAAGCACTTCGGAATTTTCACAAATTGCAGCAAGTGCTTCTGTAATAAATACATAATTCTTCCTGCCCTCAGTGGCAATGAAAGGGGATTCAGGTTGCCCTTAGTGCCAGTAGCAAATCTAGAGTGGCACTTCAAATCAGGCATCATGAGTCCATGCACACTGGGACTGGAAGAATTACAGAATCATAGGCAGAGTACAAGACAAGACTCTATGCTTCTCTGAATTACTAGGTACCATCTGTACCTAGTGCCTTCTGTGCCTTCTCTAAGGGCAAATAAGAAACAGCAATGGCTTTTGAATAAAGATACATTCAGAAAACAGCCCCAGTGGCTTAGCAATTCCCTGTCTCTCACAAATCTGTGCTTTCAGATATAAGATGACACAATTAAAATATGTCTAAAAGCAAAGTATTTTGTGCCTTCAAACACCAGTAGGATATTATGTTTGCTACGAAATCTCAAATGAACTTAGAACTCCATTGAAAAGGTTAACACCTTGTAAATAATATAAACAATAGAACTTTGTAATAATCAAAACCTTGTAAGAAGTACCAAGTATGGCACAACTAACACAGTACATCCCCTGAAAAGCAGGACTAGGACCAGGACATCAGAGATGGACTGAAAGTACCATTATTGTTGAAGAGATTGTGAATATTCATGATCATCTCATCATTATCAAGATTTTAATGTTAAGAAAAATTCCTATTGCAGCATGTATATATTGATTTAAGCATAACCCCCTGGTTATGCTTATATTCCCTATGAGAGGTTTTTTTCTTTCCCCATTTCTGCCAGAATTATAGAAGGAATAACTAGCACACTGCTTTCTGTGCAGTATATACACTAAATGCCTTGGGTCTTCCAACAGTCTGTATTGTTTCACCCTAACTTTAGTGCCTGTATTTGCAGATTCTTCTTAAAAACAAAATATTCACAAGATAAAGTCTAATGTCTCACTCTACTTCTCTAAACAAAACTAATTACCCTACTTTTGTTCATATTAAAGCTCCCACAAACTTCTTTCTTTGCAGATAAACTGTTGACCTCATTTGATAATGGGTTTTTTGGTGTTCACCATAACTTGAAGTTACTGAAAGATGTAAACTCTGAGCAGCACATGTCTGTTTTTCCACTATTTCCAAACAGACAAATTACATAATAAAAAACCAACCCATGGTCATGTTCAGTTGCTGTGCGTATTTAATATATCTTTGTGAAATGAGGCTTTGGAAATCCTCGTTTTTTCTGTGTCCATCCTGAGTGAAAATATTTGGTATTAGGCAAAAAGGGAAGTACCTGACAAAGTCAGGTTTAGCTGACATTAAAAACTTGTCAGCATTCCCCATGTTTGGCTGGAAATGGTAGCAGTATTAATAATTACAATTCTGTGGGACCACGTGGAACTAGCAGGTAGTTTAAGTATCCTATACTCCATGATCTTGGCACCCATTACAGACTGGTTATCAGGATCATACTAAATCTCTCTATGCCTAATATTTCATCCAAAATTTTCTTTCACAATCTCTTCTCTTTAAGAGGCTGATATCTCATAAAAGAGTGATATTTATCCCTGCACCACCAAAGAGACAAGAACACAAGGCAGCTCTAAAGGAACTTTGGTGAAGCACTGTCACATTATTTGAAGCAGAATATTTTAAATTTCAATCAAAATGTATGTGTATTTTAATAAATAGATTTTACTAATGAATACCATATGTATTTTCTATAGGGGAAAATGCTGTCTGCTGATATGTGCAGTTATAGCTAGATTATATGGAACAAGTATGTTCTGAAGCTTTTTCCTGCTAGGATGAATGGTAATGCTTCCCAATTATTTCCTGGGATTTGAGACTGGACAAGAAAAGATTTGGGTCTTTTCCACCCTCACCAGATTAAACATGTATTGAAATGTATGAATGTATTTCAATATTTTATTTTTACTTAGCTATAAAGAAGACCTTGTTGTACTCAGTATAGAAGTGACATGAGAACTGGAACTGAATGTTAGATCTAATTGAGCCCTCTCTTCCAGACACAAAGGAAGAATGTGCCCTAAGGATTTTTTACCAACATTTCATCTTTCATAGGTTTTGGTATATTGGATCTCGAGTTATTATTCCTCACTCATTTCTGCCTAATATATCTCATTACCAGCATTTTTCCCCTTAACTTAATAAAGATTTTCTTAATTTCACTCCTTTTTCTTAATTATATCAGCCCCAGTATTACTACTCAACCTGTTAAGTATCCTGTTTCATATATAAATGTGTTTGTGTGATTTGTCAGCATTATATAAAAGTGAACTTTAGAAACTTACTGGCAGAAGCATCCCAAAATTTTACTGATCCATCTGCATGGCTTAAAAAAATATAAAAATTAAATGTGTTAAAACAAAATGCAATTCTAAAACATCATCTACTTTCAGTGACTAATAAATATAAACAGAAAAAACTCACTTTTCTCATGTAACTCTCTATAACTTACTGACAATATATTATAAACATACAGACAACTATAAGAAAATATTTTGTTACTAGTTTCATTTGGTTAATAAAATATTTTTATGCATTTCCTGCAGAGAACTAAGCTCCCAGTGAATTTCAAGATTACAACAAGAAGAAATTACTTTCACAGTAATAATGAGTTTAAGTTACAGCACTTTTGGCTTTGCAGTGGGCCAGCATCAAGCCTATGCACTCCAAAAATGCCATGTACAGTGAACTTTGAAAGGACAGAAGGTAACTTCATTTTGCTTGATACTTTACAACTGTGTTCTTTTTATTAACATAAAACCCCTGAAGTAAAGCTGGAGAAAGGAGACACTTCTGTTTACAATGAGAATTATCACCTTCTCACACTACTGCACACATCATAACCTTATTTTTAAAAACAGGTTTTTAGTATCATTGATAGTAACAACTTATCAAATACATGATTGAGACCAGAGGAAAACTGATCATGCATCTTAGCTGAATACCCTCTGTTTTACAGTATGGCCCTTGGGAATCCATCAGGCACTGCTCATGGGGTTCCTACTGCAATCTGAGCCTTTCTGGGCCTTTTTGCTCTGTTTCTCCACCCACAAGGTGAAATTCATCCCAGTGCACCACACCCTCACTAATGCTGGGTATTAAAATGAATTCTCAAACTGTTCCCAGATACAAAGTCCCCAGAAGGCCAAGGGACAACAAGTATAGAAGAACAGCTGCTCTCCTTTTTGAAGCTATTCTCTATGACCTTCAAGGCCAAAATATTCTCTTGCAATAGATTTTTCTTTCCAAGGACCTCACCTTTCACATGCATTGCTGTCTAACACTGGGGCCTCAAATGGCAATTCTTAATGGTAGCCCATCCCTGGGTACTAAGGTTCTGTTTTCTAAAGCAAAAGAGAATTTCTGTGGTGACACTGCTCAAATGAAGAGCCAGGATATGCACACACTGAAGTCTCAACTCTTGTCTATAGTTAACCCACAATCAAAAGGAGTAGATGCAAATACTTTAGAAGTACCAATCCCCAGTTTCATTCTCACCCTGTAATAATGATTTCAGGATATGTCTGAGCTCCAAGGTTCCATGCTCCACCACTGATAGGCCACTCCTAAACAAACAAAAGTACAGAGATCACAACTTATTCTGATGAACCTTGCTTGGTTCATTTTTAAATTCAGGAGTAGACATCATCTTCCCCCAAAAAGCAATATAACTTGTAAAAGAACAAAAATATGTATAATTCAAGGCTTTTACAGTTTATTAACATTTTTATGTCATCAATTCAGGCTTTGGAAACTTAATAACACTTTTATATTATCACCTAATGTTTAATGCTCTTAAAATATTTCCACACAGCTAACAGTCAACAGTCTAAAACAGGAATGAAAGGGAGAAGAAACAAACAATTCTGTTGGTCTTTGGAGATGGCTTTTCTCTTGGAGTTTCTATAGAACACTGAAGAGACCGAGAATTTATTTTGAATACAAAGACCACTGAAGAAGCTGCCCCAGAAACAAGTATTAGAGCATGATGCCATGAGATAAGAGAATACAACTTTTACAGAACACGTGAGATCATCATCTCTTCCTTGCCTTTTGTTTACTAATGGCAAGACTCCCATTCCCTTGGTCTAGGCTGGTTGAGCAGAATGCTGCCCTGTGCCTAAAGCCCTGGCATGTATGGATACAAGATACAGGATGTAGAGGGTGACATATGTGCAGAGTGGGTCAGGATGTGTGCAGAGTGTGAGTGGCTGGAGAAAAACTGGGAGCACAAACTGCTTGTGTGGATACATGGAGTGGCTGCTTGGGGGTACAGAAATGGCTGGCTGGCATATGAGTGACTACCTGCCTTCAGACTGTTTATTTCTATGTGCACAAATAAAGCAAGGGGACAAGGGAGGATGCAGGGAATACAGGCAGGTGTGGAAAAGTGTATGAGGCAAGGGTAGATTCAAATAAGAGAAATAAAATATTTTCTGAAGTACTTTTCCAAACCAAGATCCAAAAGAAGTAGAGAGGGCTCAGTTTCTGAGTTAATGGAAAACAAGGCAGCTCCAAGGAGAATACTTTTGTTGATTCGAATAGAAAACTGATGATGTCTGGCTTGTTTACCCAGTATTTTTTTCCACTTTATTTATTAAAATGGAGTATCTAGCCAAAACATAAACCAGTTTAAAGCTTGAAATTTATAAATTAATAGCATTTCTTCTTTTACTTTCTGCAGCTTGTTCTATTTCTAAAACATTATGATAAGACTTTGGTAGCACAGAGAAAGAATTATTAATATCTCTATTTAATAACAAATCTCACAGACATGCTGTCAACTCCTACTGAACCTCTTCTGCTTATGTCTTTCAGTTATAATGCTTTCACTTTTTTCTTTGATAGAGAGAACCTATCCATACAAATTTGAATTGCACACTAATGGCTCTCCTTTCACTCAATCTGATCTGGAGTAACTCCAGCATCTTAATGATTAAGTCCTACATAATGGTAATTAATGGTTCTGCTTAAGTGGTCATGTTTCTGAGGGACAAATACTGGACTGTAATCAGGCTGCTAAGCTGCTGGTTGGACTAACCTTAAAGTGATTATTAAAGGAGTGAAACAAAAATAATTTGGTAAAATGTCACAAAAACATAGGTTATACATCTACTTCCTTTGCTTAAAAGACGAGTATTGGTTTTGTTTACCTTATTGCTGTATCCTTGCTTTTTATGTTTTGCTCCTACAGAATAGAGTACAGGGATCAAATCTGGAGGACAGTCCGCAAAATATTCTGTGCAGGTAACAGGTGACTCATGAATGTCAATAGGATATGGATTTTCAAAGATTGGAAAACTAGTTAAGGAAGACAATTTATTAGAAGCACTGTGACACACTGAGCCATAGAATAAAACATTCTTATATTAAAGTATATAACAGAATCTAAGTAAAATCACTACTAATTACATGTATTTTCCCTTATTTATTGAAAATTAAGTATTTTTTTAATATCAGTAATAATGTATAGTTACCCAAATAAAGACATAAAAATTCCATTGCTTGGACAAGAATCCTCTTGTTACATATACAGTCCCTAAGGCTAATAGGGCTACTGTATGAATGAATAAGAGCTAATTTTTTTCTAACATCTCAAAATCTTATTTATACAGAAGTGACACATTTTCTAGAAATTTCAGGTTCATGGATATGATATATACTATGAACTACAAACTACTTTTACAACTGTGGATTTTATACTGAACATCTTAGTTTACTGGGTTGGTAGACTACTGATTATACAATGAAAAATTGCAATAACAGATGAGTAGATCTCAGTTTAATTCTCACTTCCATCAGTTTGAACAGCCTCATAAGGAGGAAAACCTCACTTTTGGCACATTACACAATGTTATTCACAATTCAAAAATATAGGAAATTTGGTTCTGATTTCAGTTATGTCCATTTTACACTGCCAAGATGATCTGAATTATTCTTTAAAGTAAGTGATATCCAAATATGATTCACTTAACATTTTTCAATACATTGACAGCCAAATCTGTTCCTAGTTACACCAGTCTGAATGGGGATGTACATTACTGGTAGTGTTGGAGGCAGAACAAAGTCAGTAAGAACTGAATTATGCTTTACATGATGTATAGTTCCTTTTTGACAGGAACATGGATTCTGATATGAAAGAACTATTTGTCATTTAAATCAGCAACTGGATCATGAAGTAATTCCGTAGATCCAGATAAAACAATGCCATAATTTATTAAGATTCTGAAACTAGACATGCATAAAAGTAGTTATTGAATCTTATTTCCAAAACATACGTGTTCAAGTATTATTTAACTTTGGTGTTGAATGAATGTTTGAGGGCTGGGCTGAAGGAACTGTAGATGTAGATTCATTCCAAAATTTAAGAACAAATATCATCGTAAGTTCCTGTTCATTAGGTGAACTTAGCTCTTAAGGTGGAAGTAAATATTTAGCAGGAGTTATTTCCAAGAGTGAATGATTTTGGATAGTAAAATTATATTGCATGGTAACATTTGGAATTTTATGATCATTTACTAGACAGACAGATACACAAATAGCTTCATATAAAATTTTATACTTACTTGCTTTGTGTCAGGTCAACAACAATGAGATCTTTTTCCAAAAGCACAACTACAGCATAGGGTTCTTGAAATTCTGTAAGCAAGGAATCAAGTATAAAATACATGGAGTTCTCCTATAAGCCATTTTAAGCAAGCAAGTAATATTTATGTTCTTTAAACTTTCACAGTGTATTAGAAGCTTTGAGGTATAAGCCCCTGACATATGCACAAACCAGACATAGCTGGAAACTAGGGCCAGAGAGGAAGTAAGAAATTACTTTTGGATAGTACTGTTGACAAACACACAAAGCAGAAGAAGAACTGGAATATTATAGCCTGCCAGCATGAAGCTATGATGAAAGTAAAGAAATAGGATATGAGTAAGTTCTGTGTGTCATTGCACTGCTGAATTCAATTATTATACAGAAAAAGTATTTTTGCTGTCCGGAAGCAATACTTCTACTGTGAACAACTGCTCTTCAGAAACAGACTGTGCAGGACACTTCACGATACACAATGCCCCCATTTCTGAGGTGATTCAAGGGGAATATTTCCAAGGAATCCTGTAAGTCTGCTGTGTTCAATTCAGATACTAACACACCATTTCCTCCAGCACACTCTTTAGGAGATTATATGGTTTGGTTTTTTTACAATTCTCTTCTTATTTATCAAAACTAAAGAACTAAAATGACGAATAAATGCTTCCCTTGATGCATAGAGTATATTAGTTTACATAGGGTAAGTTATTAAAAAAAATAAATGTGAAATTAAGATTTTATTTTCAACAGCTGCAAATCATTCCAGCACGTGCAAGCTCAGAATAAACTGTTCAGATGGGTGATGCCAAAAGGACGAGTAAATGAGAGCATCTGATTCATCTTCCTTTCAGTCCTGCTATGAAAGCACAGTATTTGCTGCCTGTTTTTAAACAAGGCTATGAATAACACAGGTTAAACCAAAATGTTTAAATATTAGTCTGTGAGCAGGGGAAGGTGCTACAAAACCTTAGTACTGGGAAGTATTTGACACAGTTAAATGAAGGCCCAAACCAACTCTGATTACAGAAAATTAAATTTTTTCATGACACTGAAACACATATACATTTCACTAGGAGTTTTTAATATGTATTTGATTCAGCTATGTATATAAGATTTATTTTACTTTTCTGCTTGAGGGCTTAAAATGCTAAATTTAGTTCCTTTTTGACTTACAGCTTTTCTTAATTTACTTTCTGGAATTTTCTGACAACATATTTCAGAACTTGGCATCCCCACAATATGCAGCAAACATTTTTAACAGTTCATTTCATGCTGAAGTGTAAGAACTTTTTTGCAGGTAAGTGATATTTTAATTTTAATAATTTAGCAAGCTGTAAATGATGTAAAATTTCAGAAATATAAGCACCTATCTTTGATTAACAGCAATGTTTTCTCACACTAGCCCATGGGTTTCAATCCTATAAGTGGAGATTTATGCATGCTTTATTGTCCACTCACTAATCCCTACACTGAGAATGCAAACAAGTTCCAGGTACTTTCAGTTATGTAGTTTCATCTTGAGATGAAGACAAATATGAGGATGGAAGTCCCTGGAATGGGATTAATGTATGAGGAAAGATCACTTCGTTTATATTTTCCATAATTGTATTTTTCCCAATAAACTCACCATTTGGATATGGGGTTTCACAAAGAGTTAAAAAATCAACTATAGGATGATCCATTTCAAGAACTGTAATTGCTTTCCCATGCATGATTGTTAAACTTGGTCTTCGACAAGGCTTATCATATGACAATCCACCAGAAAATATCACAAATGGTTCACTGTATTAAAAAACCCAACATAATAATTGTAAGTCTACATAGTACATACAAATTTACATTATAGGTTTAGTATCTGCAAATAATAATAAACAGCTTTGTAAAAAGAAAGCAGGAAAAGATTCCAAAAGGACTTAAAACTCAGGATTGCAATTTTGAGTTAATTACAGAATTAAAAAACAAACCTGTTTTTACAGGTCTTGTACTCTACTTTAAGAATTGGTTTACAAGATTCAGGTTTTTTTCCATCTCTTTGAACTTTTCCTAAGGAAAGAAAGAACATGAAAACTCTATTAAAACATCATGAAATTGAACTATCAAACTAAAACATACACATTGAAACAACTGTATAAGCAACAAAAGAAAGGAACTTTAAAGCTACAAAAGATAAGGAGTATTAGCTCCTATTTCCATAAAATATGCATTTGTCTTAATTAATTACATTTATTATGTCTTTGTGTTTTTACTGCCACATACATCTAAAGAACCATAGAACACACTTCAAAGACATCTATAAACCATGCAGACTTCTGACTATGACACTTAACTAATAATGAATGAGTTAGTCTAATTAGATGCCTTTTTTCCTGACCACATAATGTCCATAAACAGCTTAATTTTTCCTAAGCCGTTTTTAGCTTGACTTAAATCCTATCGTTGACAAAATATTACATGCTTTGGAGTTTAACTAGTTGAGTGATAAAATTAAATGAAGCATACAACTGAAATTCATTAGTTCTTGGCTAATTATAGCTCAGTACTTTCTTCCAATCAGAGAAAAGTCACTTGTAAACTAAAAAAAAAATAACCATTTTGGTTTTGTTGCTTTGGAAAGTCTATGCTTGCTTTTGACAACAGCCTGACTGGAGGACACAGTGTAGATGGATCCAGACTTTTCTCAAAGGTGCACAGTGATATGAGGGGAGATAAAGAACACAAGTTGTGGCATGGAAAATTCTGGTTAGATACTAACAAAAACATTTATGCCACAAGGGTCATTAAATACTGAAAGGTATTGCCCAGAGAGGTTGTGCAATTTGTTGCTGGAAGTGTTCAAGTGTTCCATGTCCTGAGTTTACTCATCAATCAGGCCTGCTTTGATCTGATGGTCTGACTGGTTGACCTCTGAAAGGTCCATTCTAATATTGTATAATTCTATGACTAAAAATGATAAAACACAAGAAAATTAAGAAAATGCTAAATCCTTTTAGGGCTATTTAGATCTTGACTTCCTCTTCTTTCTCCCTCTCTACCCAGTCAAGTTTTTAGTAACGTATTGATTTACAATGGTGTCAGTATTTTTTTCCCTAATTTGTAGGAAGTAATTTCATATAAAGTCCCAGCCACAAAAGATACAGCCATCTCTTAATATGGCTCCTTTAAATTCTTCATTGCAGTTATTTGGGAAGCCTTGTACCATCCCCATGACAAACACCACAGTACCTTGCACAAATTGTATCAATTTGTTGTGAAAATTGCACATGCAAGTCCCTATGTACAAACTATAAAAGAAAGAAATGTGAAAATCCCATAGCCTGAGGGTCTCACAGAACAGCAGTAGACTCTTAAAAGGAATTGGATAGAACATGATATTACAGTAATATTAATCAGAAAGAGGTATTTATTACACCAATTAAAAGTTTCA
This sequence comes from Lycocorax pyrrhopterus obiensis, assembly GCA_014706295.1. Classification (NCBI taxonomy): domain Eukaryota; kingdom Metazoa; phylum Chordata; class Aves; order Passeriformes; family Paradisaeidae; genus Lycocorax; species Lycocorax pyrrhopterus. The sequence continues at coordinate 92,287,107 of JACSVZ010000001.1, forward strand.
TCTAAGTTACTGATTTTTACAATGATTTGCAAATACTTTGCAGATCAAAATATTTATGCAAGAAGCAACAGCTGGGCGACAATGAAAAATGAAATAAACATACATATTAGCAAACAGCATTGAGAACACTGTATGGCTTCTTAGTTACATGTTTTAACTATCAGAATTACCGTGTGGAATTGTGGTCTGGAATGGCCTGTTAGGGCTTTTCAGATTCCATAGGGTCAAGCTGCCATCAGAGTGACTACACATGAACTGTTTCCCTTCATGATGCCAAGCAACAGAATGAATAGCCTAGAGAAGTGAAAGAAGAACTTGAGACTGGAATGGAATACAGTGTTTACACTAATGATATTTTAATGTAAGACCTCAGATTATATTATTTGAATGGTATGTCAACAGCTGGATGGTTCTCATTTGCCTAAAGTCCATTACCATCACTTTTTAGAAACGTATGGCTGTAATCTACATTTCATCATAAAGGCTAACGTAACACAGTAACGTAGGAAAGCCTGTACTGAATCAGGCCAAAATTGAAGGAAAAGGGTATTAAGGTATACGTATAAGAACAAGGGACATACAATGCAGTTGTAATATGTCTGATAGATCTCCTTAGAAGTATTTAATCTGGCAAATTTACACAGAAGTAATTCTGTGTAAAGATCTTTACAGGTAACATACAACACACAGAGTCTTCCCCAGAGGAAGTAATACACCGCTCTTGGATTATTTCCACACATACTCTCACATACTTAAGTTGCAGAGCAAGTCCACAGAAATCTGAGATGTCTAATGTCAAAACCAAAACACTGAAGAATCCAAGACCGTTTCACTGGTATAGAAAATTACCAAAACAATGATGTAAGTTTTGGAACAGATAGTGCATCAGAGAAGGGGAGTATCACACTCCTTTGTGCACACTACAAGTACCACATGATTAATGTTACGTACACAATTCTTAGTATTTTGTGCATAATCAGTGGAACTGACTGAAAATATCCACAGTTACATCAAACTATCTGAAAGGATAATGGTGTAAATCCTTCAATTTCCCTGGTATGTGCTGGAAACTAACAAAAGCCATATTCTAACAAAACATTCATTGCGTACCAGTTTCTCACACACTCCCCTCAGAAGCACAAACTCACAGAATTCTCCCTTGAATCCATATCCCTTCCAGAAATGTTCACTGCTAAATAGCAAAAAACACAATATAATTTTATGTAAATGTAAATAAAAGAGATCTATTTTTGAATGCAGCTTAATAAATTTCCCTTTTTTTTTTTTTTTTTCAACCCAGGAAATGCTAAGGCCTTGCATGCACTTACAACTGCATATAGCCATTCACCTGATTTATTCAAATGACTTAAAATCATGCCCGGGTATTCATAAGTCAGCATTACAGCTGTTCATATCAATTTTGCTTAAGTGCTACTGGTCACTATTTAAAACTCCCTGTTGGTTTTCCTCTTTTAGTAATTATATTGATTGTTATGGTTGGTTACAGCTCATGGTCTAGAGAGAGTATCAGAAGAAATCAACAACAGGGCTGTGACCCTTTACCAAAGCTTTACTCAGGTCCTGGGGCTGGACAGCAGAGCCACAAATGAGTCTTTGCATTAAGATGACCCAGATATTTTAACAGGAATCTGACATGTCTTGTGTACGAATGCTTGACTAACACACAAGTAAAAAACTTGTGCCAAAAAGGACTCAAAAAACACAGCTGAAAAATTTGAACTCTAGGTATTTATTTTTTGGTGACATATCACCCAAACTTCTGCCTTCCAGAGAGGGGGTTGATACATGGTTCCTCTTCAAAAAGCAGAAGAAACCAAACTCTAACTGAAGTAACAAAAGACAACACAGAGGTGGGTCATGCAGAGTCCAGTGTTGCTGCCCTCAGGTAGAAGAACTTTAGTTCTGTGGGGAGCGCTGCTTCACTTACACTGAAGGCATGTCTATCCTCATGCAAATTAATTCTGACATGAGCTCATTCATGCTTGCTATCATGCCAAATTTCAATCTGGTTTTGACGTGTTATCACACTTAGAAACATTTCACATGGTTACAGTCACTGACTGTGTCTGAGCAGGAGCTAGTAACTAGCTAAAAACTGTACCGAGCTGCTTGTTAAACTGCCTCTCAGCGACCAGGTGCCACCTGCCAGCATAAACCTCCTGTGGAATGGAGCTGAGGTGGGATGATCCTGTCACAGACAGGTGGCATAGCAGCAACTCAAACTGACCTGTTAGACTTTGCCCCAAAATGGGCAAGAGAAACAGAAACTCTTTTGGAGGTCTCAGCTGTGAGTCACAAGTAACTCTGAAAGATAGTCCTGAGCAAATTCAGAATTTTTTCTCTGCTAAAATATGTCTAGCATTCTGATCCACTTCTTTAGCATCCACACACAAAAGGAACAGTTATTTGCTTAGAAGAGGAGTTCATCATGGTGGGTGACTCATGTGAATGTTCACACAGTGCATGCACATACAGCATCTCCCTCCAGATTGGGCGTGTTTCTCCTTCTGCAATACCCACCGTGGTTGCATACACATTCCATCTTCTCTCATACTCAGCATGTACTAAAATTAAGCATGCCTAACATCATTTCAGTTCCTTCCCAACCACAAACCTTCTCCACTGAGGGTCTTCAGTACCACTTTTAACCATATTTTGAATGAGAACAATGCTTGTCCCATCTTACTGTTTGAATGCTACAACCCCTTTGTGTTCACAGTACTGCAGGACCATTACAGCAAGGGCCATGTCCAATTTGATACTTCCATAGTGGCACGGTGCCAGACAAAGGTAGGGAGATGTCATTTGGCAAATGCCTCTGGGAACTCTGCAGCTTCATTTTGGAGATGTGTTCCAATGAAAGATGGTTACTGCTTCAGACAGCTCTGAATGTGGGTTGACACAAACTTCCAAAGCCTGCACATCAAGATGGCTGGTTTTTTTGGGTCTGCCAGCTATCAACAACTTGAGAAACATATGAAAGATCTGTCTTGTTTATGTACTGTCTTTTTATACACTTGATGGAAATAAATTTTTGAATGAAATTATAAAAGGATTTGGAATGAAAGCCAATTATAAAGGCTTTTATAAATTATAAAGGAAATTATAGAGGACATTGTGTAGGGGCATTGATTGGAAGGGTCTCAATATATCATACATACCACCATTGAGGAGATGAAAATCATAATGATAGCAAGAAAAGTGAGGGTGAATTAATTTTATTCAGAACTCATGCAAAGAGGCACTTTAGTACTTAATGAAGATACAGAACACTTACAGTAATTTATCTGAGACTTCACAGATACCTTGCAACTGGTATTGTTCTGGCTCAGTGCCAGAACAATACCGAGGGATCGGTCAGACATGGTGGGGCACACCGGCCTTGTATCAGCCCAGACAGCACGGTGAAGGGGAGCAGGAACAATGATTTCTGGACTGTGATCTTTGGTGGCCAATCCATAAGATGAGATTTAGGCTTGATAATTTGGGTTGCTGCTAAATACCAAGGGGCACATGCCAAACTAATAATTTGTGACTCACAAAACCTATGTAACCCAGGATTTAAAAAGGAACCCTTTTTAGTGGCTCCCTAAGGGTAGTGGCTTCCCTAAGGGAATCCTAGCAGGTCTGGAACATTATGAATATGGAGCCTGAATGTCTGGAATAAAGTAAAATGGCTAGTCCCACAATCCTTTTAAAAACAAAATAAGAATCTTGCAACTATTTCAGTAAATAAGAAGCTAGCGCCAGCTGCACAAAGTGGAGTAATGACACAGCAAATAACCACTGAGGAGGAAAGCATGGGACTGATTAAAAGGCAAAAAAAAAGTTCCTGAAAACAGTATTGAAAAATGTGGAACAGCTAAATTGTATGAGAAATTTTCAACACCCACCCATTCTATCTCAAAATGAAAAAGAAAAAGAGGAACCAGTATTAAGAAGATCCTTCTTTATGCAATCTCATTCTGAGTACAAGAGAGGACAGTGGGTGAGCAGACATCCCCACCCCCACCCTTCCCAAGGAGACCTGTAAAAGGAAAAAGTTGTTCAGCCTTAAGAAATAGAACGGGTGCAATTTCACAAGTGTTTGCACAAGCAGACTGCCACTGAGAGACAATTTACTGGGCATGTCTTGAGGCTTAAGTGCTGGCCTGTTCAAGCCCTGTCCTTTGAAACATTTGCAGTGTTGATGTTGAGAACCTTGAAGCTCAGAGTAGTTTTAATGTGTCTCTGACAGCAGGTCTGAAAGAGTGCAGGATTCATATGTATTCAGATTGCTTTTTAGAGGGGAAATAAATGTGCACACACTCCTTATACATAGCAAGGTGACAAGATGAAGAAGGAAAGAGAACTACAGGAAACCAATTACTGCCTGGATCACTTGAAAGAAAATGTCCTTTTCTACCTTCAATTGTAGTTGCATTCACATTCATCCATGGTGAACTTTAGAAGACTGGCAGAACAAAGACTATTTTTCCCTAGGGCTAGTGCTAAAATCATAATAGCTAGGAATATATATATTTTTCAAGCAGCTTGATTATTGAAACAAGAACTGCATCTGGGGTTAATACAAGCTGCTTACAAATGACAAGAGGCAATTGTGTGATAACTATGACAATATAATTTTGAAAACTGTTTAAATTTTTCTTAAGTACTAGGTAATATCAACAGCTGTACAAGGTCATGTGACTTCCATTATAATGAATGTTCTAGAAATACCCGGTAAAGATTATGACATAATTCCTACTGTAGCTATATCTCAGGTCAGCTCTTTGCTAGACTCTGTTCAACTGAGGATCCCGACAGAGAAGTTGATGAACTTGTCAAAATCAAGGGGAAGACATTCTGTGTCACAGTACACTCATGAGAGCCTAGTGCATCAGAGCTAGAGATTTCAGACTTTGATTTCCATTGTCAGTAATTTGCTCAAAAGCATAGCACAAACAGTATTTCCAGAACCAGCAATGCCTTTAGATAAACATCCCTCTGCTTGGTAAGACATATGGCAAACTTCTGAATAATGGCTTTCCTGAATTAATGGAAATTGCTTACCTCATCATAATAAGCTCTCAGATCAGCTCTTTTAGATCGTAAGTCCCAGAACACGATAGTCCCATTTTCATAGCCTATCAACAGCTGGAGGAGGGAAAAAAACCCACAAATTACATTTTCTGATTCAAAAGGTACATATAAATATGGAATAATATAAAAAGAAATACCAAAGTGATGTGCAAGATTGTAATTTGCCCTACACATAATACCCTGCTTTCAAGTTATCTTTCAGTATAAATTACTTCACATTATTGACAATTTAAGATCTGATATGGGAAAAAAAAGGGCTTTATACAGCCTTTTTCCCCTACATGATTATGCACCTGAACAGTCTTCTCAATTGCATATCTGCTGAAAACCAAAGATTGTAGCATGTTGCTACCAGCTCTTACTTCCCAGCCCCTTGTTGGAGAAAAAAATGTTTGACACCTAAGAGACCATTTAAATAACTTCAAACCAAGAGAGTCACCAGATTAAACTCATTCAGATACTTATATTCCTTTAACTTATGCTTGCCATTGCTTTAAAACATTCTGAAGAACTCCTCCTGCAGAGAATAAATTGCTTGCTTTCCTAATAATTGAAAATAAATGAATGATATGCCAATTTTTACTTCTTCTAGAACTGGGATGTCATATCATCATGCACACCAGAGAAATACCAGCAAAGATTTCTGAACAGATGAAAGAGAAGAAAAACAATGCTCAGGAGAAAAATAAGAATGAAAACAATCGTTTCTCCTTGTCTCCAATGAAAAGAAGTGAAATATTGATCTGGCACTGTAGAGTTACTCTTCATTTGAACACAATTAATTTCAGATCTTATGGACAATATGATGTCTAGCCTATTAAGGTGTCCTGGAAACTGTTTCCCATAGAATCTGTCTTCTTAAGAATCTATTCTGGACATGAAGACTGGAAACGGCTAAACTGGCAGACTCTCATGTTTCTGTGATAGAATATTTTATACAACTGGCAATGATAATTGCAGTTGTTCATCATCTATAAACAGATATATCACAGAATGCATGTCAGAACTTACAGTTTCTATATAAAGAATTTGTGCAGAAGAATGGCAAGATTATCTCTTAGTTGGAGAAACCTTAACAGCATCTTTGCTATCACTCACTTTAGCTTGCATGAGTCCTAAAAATGAAATTTGGCTGGGCTGCTAAACAAAACATTACTTTCTTTCCAAGTTAAGCACAACTGATGCATCAACAGTGCTACAAAAGAGCCTGGGAATACTCTCAGTTCTACCGGATACAATTCTTTTTATTGCCAGGAGAATAGTCCTTATGTGGAATCTATTAGCTAATCTGGAAATGATTTATAGTTAATATATTTAATACCTGAATATGAACAATAACTGATTATGCTCCTGAAGAATTATTCTCCTGAAAAAAATTCAAACTGTCCTGGAGAAATTAATGGTACTTAGCATTTTTGCTCTGGACGGCTCCATGTGGGATTTTGTGGCAGAGTCAGAAAGCATGGAGCTAACTGGATAGCACTTGTGTCAGGATGCCATATGGTATTCTGGGATAATAAGTTGCCATTGAGAGAATGAACAAAGGAGTGTCTTACTTCAGCTGCTTTCACTGTTAGCGCAGTGATCCTGAACGGAAGCCATTTGTATATCCAGGAGTTAGTGATGCTCAGAGCAGTTAACCTGAGTAGGTGCAGGCCTGTGCTGGGCTGTGTTGTGCTGCACACAGCACTTGACTTTCAGGCCTGCATTGTACTGAACATACTCCTTGGCCACAGGATAGACTTAGCTGCTAATTCTAAAGGACCCTGTAGGCTGCTCCCACTCGGTAAGGACAAGGACAGCACCTTTGTGCCTTTGTCTTTATCTTAATGTAAGGCAGTAGGTCTATGTGAACATCCTTCTGCTTGACAGTAGAAATGGATGGGGCTTTTAAAAAAAAAATCTTTTGGGGTCTCCAAAAACTAAAATGCTGGCAAGCCTCTTCACAGTGGATAGTGCCAAGCACTTATTGGAGGTTCATCCAGTGCTACACAGCTTGGGGTTCCCACCATCCTTTTTGTATTAACTCCAATAAATGGTATTTTAATAAGTTATGGAGTCTGAGTGCCCTCCTTACTGTCATCATAACAAGCACTTGCACCTGTGCCTTACAGCTGGGTACCAAACCAGTCGAGTTCAGTTTGTATCTACCAATATTCTTTTCACCTCAGCTTTTGTACAAATATATCCAGAAGAGTGACGGAATTGAAGAGCATTTAGTATGCGACCCTGTTTCTTAATAAGCCTTTCTCCCTGGGGAAGCAGGCTTGTCTTTTGATTTTTATCCCTCTCTTTTGCAAAGATATCATGCTCCAGGTAATTGCTAAAAGGTTAAATACCTTTTATCAGAGGCTGCATTTCACCTGATCTATTGCTGAAATGCTTAGTGCACAACTGCACTAAAGATTTGCAAGTTACAGTGTTGTGATTTCAGGGAAGAAATTGAAAGGCAAAGAGATTTGCTGCATAGCCAGGAATCTCTCTTTTTGTTCAGACAGTATTAGCTTTATTACTAATACTGTGGTATAGCACTAAAGTCACAATTCCAACTGGGTGAATGGATTTAGTCTCATTGCCAGGATATTTATGATGCTCTGGATTCTGACCTGTCTGAACCACAGGAAACTCAAACATTCCCACTCCTCTCAGTCATAGCGATCACTTGGGAGATCTATAAGACAAGATCTATTTCTGTAATAGAGGTAAAAAGTAAAACATCCATAAATGCAGCTAGAGAGGAAAACATAGACAAAGAAAAGCAATATCTGTAAAAAGAGTCCAGGATGGAAAAAACTCCAAAGATTTCTCTTCAGCTTGTATTTCATGACACCTCATTTAGTTACTCATGCTTAATTAGGTTACAAAAAAAGCAGAACACTGGACAGAATTTGAAGACAGAACTGGCAAGATCTTCCTTGTCTAGTGGAGTTGCTTCACATTTTGACTTAAATCTTTCTTCATCAAATGCTTTTGATGATAGGGGAAAATTTCTTTTCTACAATCCACTAATTACATCCTGGTACATGCCAGCAAGACCCTTCCTTGTCCTGGTAACACAAAACAGCCGGAGGAAAAATCCCAAACAAACAAGCCTACCAAACGCACACTGTATTTAGATATTATTAGATCTCAGAACTCAGACTCAGAGATAGGAAGTTTAGCTCACCAGCTAATAGTTAATAACATTAAACCTTTGCCTATTAAGTTTTCTCCATCTGCTGGGAAACTGCAGATTGTTGCAGTTAATGTCTGCTCCTTTGTCAGCAAGAAAAATCATGTTTGCTCCAGATCTGCCACTTAAAAATGTCTGTGCACTTCAGTCTGTCCCTAATGTACACTTATTAATTGATTTGGCAGACACAGTTATATTTCATGAACTTAATCACTTGGTTGCCGAATTGTTCTTCAGCAACACATTAAATGCCTAAGTTCTCTTTGATGTCTGTCTTCCAGCCACAGCTTGTTAGATTCATAAAAGAGGCTTGTCTCCAAAGCCTGCCTAGATAGTTTGCCTGGAGGCCACTCTGGAAAAGTTTTGAATGGCAGAAGTCTTCTGGAATTACATTCACTCTTCTGGCACAAGGAACCCAATCACCAGTCAATGATATAAACTGGAAGTTTTAGGAATTCAAAGGACCTTAATGAAAAAGGTGAAGCATAAACTTCCCTGGCTTTCAAAAAGAGATCTTATGAGTGTCCTAGATTTTGAAAGGTCTGACTATGTTTTAGGACTCTCAGCCACTCAGTGTTCATAGGAGAAATACTTACTTCAGCAAAACAGTCCCAGGTCTGTAAAAAACTTTTTAATACCCCAGAGAAGAACATACCACTGAACCCTGGCAAAGTACTTGTACAGTAATACTCTTGTAGAGTACAAGAACATCTGTATTTTGAGTAGTGATTATGACTGACTTATACCTACTATTTAACCCCTGAAACATATGCAAAGAACACTTTTATCTGCAGCCTATCAGGAAGTGATGCGGGGAGTCTGACTTCTGCCACCAGTACCTCTTTGTGGTCTTTGGTTAACTTGGAGCCGTGGAGATAAGCAAAGTATGTAGAACTATCTTCAAACAGTTCTTTTATCGAAGAATAACTCTGCTAAATTAAATAAAAGTCTACTTATCACACTATCTTGTACTAAAATGGCCAAGAGCAAATACTGAATATGGGAAGAGAACAAGTACTTGTAACACTCTCACATATTCTCTAAGTAATTTTCTCATTCAAATACAACCGTCTCAACTGTACATGGCTCTGTTTAACCTCATCTTTAAGAACCTTTCAGGAGAATTCAGCAAACCTCTTCAGTAACTCTCAAATTGATTTATTTTGTGTTAACTTTTCTAGTCTTCCTTGTGATCAATGTATTTTCAGCACACACAACAGCACTTGGCAAAAGTTTTATAGGTTCTACCCATTGCATATTTGAAGAAGTACTTAATTGGCTTGTTTGGAAGCTGACCTGCCAGCTTCATTTGGTATCCTTTTATTTTTTGTATTGAAAAGGACTATGAGCTGTTTCCATCCTCTTAATATCAACTGTGATTTTCAAACCTGGAATCACAATCAGGTCTTTTCCATAGTGAATTTTCCTGTCTCACTAAGTTGTCTGTCATATAGAAAACCCTGTCCCTTCTCTGAATTTCTTTCAGCATTACATTAATTTTACACACAGAAGGACAGGTATTATACTCAGTATTCAGCAGGCAGGTCAACAAGGCATTTCTTTAATAGCTTTGTTTTGTTCTCTCTTCTTCTCTAGATAATGTCTAATTATGATTTTGTTTATTGTTCACTACTGAGCACTGAGCTGACATTTCCATTGGGCTATCAATCATCGCTCAAAGCTCTTGACACAAAACAGTAATCATCAGCTCAGACCCATTGTTTTGTATGCAAAGTCAGAAATATTTTGCCCTATATGTATCAATTCTCACCATTTACACTGAATATACTTAAAAAGACAGAATTTAGCCTGCCATTATACTGCTGAGTTTCTCAGCCTCCTAAAGTCCGGCAAACCAGACCACATCACTACCTATTCTCTTTTCTAAGCTATTTATGGCCATGTTGAATAGCAAGAGTCCTAGGAGCTGGGTTTTTTTCATTTTTTCCTCATTCTGAATAATGATTATTTTATTCTTCATTCTTTCAACTAAAGTTTAATGAGACTTAGTTGAAAAATGTAGTTTAACTTATTTCTCTACTGTTGAATTTTTTTATTTAGAACTATGTCTTTTGATGTAATGCTTGGATCTTCTCTTACATCTGTGTGTACCTTTTACTGACATCTTCCTGTAAACACTATCAATTCTACATTCTGCAAAACTGCAAGTATTTTGTTAGCACCAATTTGTTCTTTACACCACTCTCAACCTATCAGTGATATAAAGAGCTGCATTGCGATGGTTTTAGTACAGCTTACATTTTCTACTCTTTCTCCCCATGAATTTTCAATGCTTGCTTTTCATAGGCATCTGTCTGATTTTGCTGTTGTTGTTCGAATGCTAGTACTTCCTCAGTGCCCAGATGTCTCCCATGTGCCCTCTGAGCAACAAGCATTTGTATTTCCAAGCCAGTTCTCCTTTAACTCCCTTGCCTGGGTCCTTTTCATCTTCTCTCTTTCTGCTGAAAAATATTTTTAGGTTTCTGTTTGGAGACAGTGCATGGCATTCCTGTAAAAAATCTTCACTGACAAAACCATTTTTTCTTTTAGTATCCTTTTCTCCTGCACTGTGTGCCTTAGGTAGGTCATCAGCAGCTTCTACTGTGGCCAGTAAACAAGAATGATGCCTCATCAATAAATCTTCATTCTTACCAGGTATTTTGCCATAAATAATTAAATTGCATTTCTTCATGGCTTTTTGTTTGAGGCTAAAACACTACACTTCATAATGTTTAATCACTTTATTTGATAGTACTCTAATTGCTTGACCTATTGTGATTCTTCCAGAAACACTGAGATGCCATCGAAGTTGTTGGAGGGTTAGTTCACAAGTGCACCATTTATACATAGGTCACCTTGCAATAAGGGTAAGTCCAAGGACAAGTGATGCAAATGAAAATCAGATGTAGTCACCAGTGCTTTTGTAGGTACCCATAATTTCAGCATAATATGCCCCATATCCGTATCAGAAATTGAAACTGCTGCTAGGTTCTAACAACTATCAGCTGTTATGTGAGGCACCCTGTCAAACAGATACACCATTTGTAAGATGCAGTACTTTATAAATACACACTGAAATGCAATTACTAAAAATTATCAAAACCAATGAAAGAGTTAAATAAATACCCTTTCCACACAGGCAAAATGCTCAAAAATCAGTAGCAACACAAAAAAAATCTCTAATAGAACCAGAATTCTGTCAACCATATTTCATTTCTCAAAAGCCGCCATACAAATAAAGCCAACTCTGATTGTGCCTCCTGGTGGTATCAGTCACAACCCTGATGCTCTGACTGTATGTTTGGCTTCTAATTGTGGACAGCTGTTTGTGAACAGAGTTGAGAATAGCAAACAGCAGCAAGTTCCAAACCTGGGTTATTATCATGATAATTCTTATATGAGAAAAGATTTGGTATCTTATGAAAACTTACAATAATGCCTTCATAAGAGCATGTTTATCCAAGTACTGAAGTCATGATACAGTTTTTAGTCAAATCTTACTTATACAAAATCAAGCTTTTTTAATCAGGAACAATTTAGATGGCTATACATTTCAAAGTACAGTATGTTGTCTGTATCACAAATGTTTACTGATTAAATTTGTACAAAGATAATTTATTTTCTTAAGAACAGTAAAATAGTTAAAGGACTTGCAAACATAGAAAGAAAGCAGGTGATAAAATTAGTGAGTAAGCAAAAGGAAAGAGCAGCAAGGCAAAGAAAGGCTATGAAATGTTGCAAAGTTTTATACCATTGGTTGTACTCACTTTTCCCTCGTCTCTTGGGCTGTCACTTAAATGTACAACTGGGCCAGGGTGAGTCTTGGTGGATCTGCAAGATAAAAATCAGTTAAAATCTACAAATGTTTTTTGTTGTATGAAGAGCTAGATACCTCAGTTTCTAAGTGTGTTTACATGTACCTCCAATGGTTTAAAAGTAATTCTAAAAAGCCCAGCTGGGGAAGGTAAAGTTATCGGTATCTTTTCATGTTCTCCTCTATTTCCTTTTTGCCATTATAGGCAAAGACTCTCTTTTCTTAATTAATCCTTCCTTAATTTTTTTTTAAATCTCTCTATTCCTTCTATTACAGTAATTTTTTCCCTCTCTCATTCTTATGGCTTTTTTGCCCTTTCTATTCTCTACTCCATCTCTTTCTGACCCTCCCTCCCTACTTGTTCCATTTCAAGGCTAATTTGCCAAGGATTTACAAAGTCTTCACTGGATTCATTTCAGATACTGATAGCATGACTCACCAAGTTCCAATCTCACTAAAGACAGGGTTTCAGTAACCTCACCTACACTGCCCTGTCAGGAAGCTTCTTAGCATTACTGCAGTGGGGTTTCAGAAATGGACCATCTTGCCTTTGTCTGATCTGTAAAGCCTTATCTCATCTTCAGACCAACTAACACAGTTACACCCACAATGCATGTTCAGCGAGGCTCCTCAGCCACAACACTCATCCTGTGAGCCTTTGTAAGCCTGTATGAAGATTAATTACTATTCTTGACATGCCCTCCCTTTTTGCAACGTGTACCAAGTGTGTCGTACGCAACTTAGTACTGAAGTTATTAATGTCCAGCTCCTGACAGCAAATGCAAATCATAGGAAACTGATTGGACAGATCGAGATTTTTCATCTATCATCTTTTCTGACCAGACCTTCAGGCCCTGGCAGTCACAGAGAGCAAGAAGACAAGCACCAGTTCACACTGAATGCCTGCACAGAGGAGGACCTTTCTCCCATCTAGATTCTGGGGTCAGAGCACATGTCCCTTGGAGTTCAGCTTAGGATCTAGATGTGCATGACTGGTCTTGGTTCACCAAAGGTCACCAGGAAAAAAAATATGGCAGAGATTGGCAGAGCCCATAAAGTGAAGATTTATCTGGAAGCCATACATGAAACGAGCTAGGCTCCAAGTTTTAAAACAATCTGCAAGAGAATTACAGAAACAAACCAAGACAAGGTTCTCCAGCCAAACTGCTCAAAGGATTTTCCTAAAATAATGGCCTCTTCCTTTGGCTGAATACTGCACTACAGCAAAACTGGCCTCTGTTCTACAGGTCCAACTCCAAATCAAGACTGAGAGTGGTACACAAAATTTCCCAGGCAACTCATACATTAAAACACTGTGGGCTGATCCATAGCCTCATAGGCTCCTTCTTCCCAAAACAATATGCTCCAACACTCTTAGAACCATGCACACTTTCTTCTGGCCTCTATATATCTTGCCCATATTATGTTTTAAATATTTTAACTATTTTGTCATGCACCAAAGCTGGGTCAAAGCAGAGAGGCAAAGATCTTCTCTGATAATTATTTCTGAGCTAAGGACAATGAAAAATTACTCCAGACATCCTGGACGTGCAGCAAGTTACTTTCCTACAGGAGGTCTCCACGAGCAAGGTTTCTGCAAGAGCGTTTTGCAGCATATCCCACCACAGAAATGAGACCAGCAGGAAAGCAGTGGACAGATGGTTTATTCAGTAACATTCTATACAGACTGTCTTTCATGGTGCCAGCAGCGAGTACCCACTTGGCCTGAGACATGGCACACAACCGTTTTTACAGAGATGCAGATAGCAGGAGATCTGGCTGTCATTCGTATCCAAGCCAGCTTACCAGAGGGGACCCCTCTGGCTGGGCTTCTGTTTCTGAGTACCTGTACTGAAAAAAAAGTACCATTTGCACAACACCAGGCCCTGGAGCAGGCAGGGTAGGCAGGCAGTGACAGGGAACTGAGGGGCGAGATGAGGCAATTTGCAAGCAGTGCTTAGACCTACACACATCTTGTACATCTCTCCCAAGGGAGTGGATACGACAGTTTGGGACATTCTAGGCTGCTTCAAATGTTGTTCCTGACATAGGTTCACCTGTCTGAACTGGTCAGAGTACATTGATGGAAAAAACCAGGTCTGTTTGGAGTATATGCTGCCTATGCCATGATGGGCAAAGGACCAAGGGTAAGAATAAGAGGAAAACACAAGAAGAGAAGAGACAGTGTAAGAATTTTCAGTTTTCAGCCAGGTAAGAACCACAGACTGATGACAGAAGACAGAGCAGAGGCAAGCAAACATCAGACAGGACAAAGCTAGGAACAAACAAGATGGTAGCAGAAACACATGGAGGCTGACAAAGCATAATTGTTTGGGCAGCTGTCCCAGCCCATTGAACCAACGAGGATGCAGGCTGGGTTGCTTGGCCATTCCAGTATTGGTACATGACCAGGAATATTGGCAAAATCACGACAAATGGAGGGAGAAAGGAAAAGAGGGTACTGTCTTTCTAAGATTGATTACATTTAGACAGCTCTTTGTACCTACTAATTTTAAAAGTTAGGAACAGTTTAGACAAATCTGTGCAACCAGTTTCTTTGTAAGACACATATGACACTGCTTACCAAAGAATGTATCCATTTGTCTTTGGGTAGAAGCAAACTCTTACAGGAGCTGTCCTCTACTCTTTAGGCTAAGTATACTTTCACAGTCACACAAATTCATTGTTCCTCTGTAAATGGTATAAAACCCCTTATCTTTTACTACCAGTCTCATTTTTATCTTATATTCCTGCAGGGGTATAGCCTCAGATTTCCATGCTAAAATCTCAGCTGTAAGGGGAAACCTTCACTAATATAATACATTTTCCTGTCTCCTCCCTCTTGAATTCATTGTAGTTGGAGGATCCTGGGATTTACTACACTGTATTAATGTTGTAGGGTTTGGGTATTTTTTTTTATTAGGCACTTTTTGTTTCTTTTAGGAGTATTATAATTTAATTATTATGCACCTAGCTATTTCTTTAGTTTTGTTGAATAACAGCTTTATATACACTATCAGCAAAGCTGATACCAAACACAGCAGTCTATGCACTAAGTGTACGAGATTTTATTTTTCCTCGTTGTCTTTCCTCTATATGTGATATAAGTAATTGTCTTAGTATTCATATCACTTCTTGGTATTTTAATAATTTAGTTGTTTTATATAACACCTGGCTTGCTCTGGCTTCTTCCTTTTTCTTTCACTTCTATTAAATTTAAGACTGTCAGGTAGGTCACTCTATCAAAGGACTCAACAAACCATCGTTTAGCTTTCACACATACATCCTTGGTCTAGGAAAAATGAGGATTCAGGGAGAAGGTGCTTTAGTTTTTGTCTTTGTTTCTCACCATTCTACTCTATTTTAACTGTCAATAAATTAAAATAATTTTTTCCAAGTCAAGTCTGGTTTCTCCATTGACAACAAGCTGGTAAGTGATTTTCCTGTCTTTACCTTGACTCATGAACTTTTCCATCTTACTTTCTTTCCCAGTCCTGTTGAGGATGGAGAGTGAGAGAGCAGTTGGGTGGAAGTCTCACAACCAGCCAGGATCCACCCACCACAACTTCCTTGACTGCTTAACAGAGGCCAGCTTTGTTTGTACATAAGTAAGAGTAAGTAGAGAGTTTATTAAGTTTGGCACTCTTAACATGGCTTCTGTCAGGAAAGCAGAAAGGATCCTTTTCAAATAGTTGTATATACTAAAACTGATTTCACGTGTGCCATCACAGATAAGATCACACACGGATGAAAACAGATGTTCCTGAAGCTTTTTGGAAGTGTAGAGCCTAGTCCCTGGCAGTCCTCCTGCACTGCCTTTCCAGGGCTCCAAGAAACATTGATTTTTTTTATACATAGCAAGTAAAGTATTTACATCAAAACTGATTCCTCTTTGGACTACACAACAAGGAATATTCACAAGATGCAGCATAAAGTTTGGTGTTTGGTTTTGAATGAACATGCCCAGTCCCATCTTGGGGGAGATGTTTGTGGGAGGATAAATCGATACAAAATAACCCCAGTTCAGGCAGAGTGAGGAAGAAAACTGTGTGGAAGCATTGCAACTTCCTCCATTCTGCAAGACCTTTTGCTTGTTGCTCTGAGCCCACCTGATGGCTGGATACAGAAGGAGTGACATGATAAATCTTTGGTTTTCTTCTCTTGAAGTGATGTTATCTCCCTTCTGGTACAGGACTGTGGTGAGGAACCCAAACCTAGTCTTTTGTGGCACACTACGACCAGGAATTGTCTGCCAAAGGCAGATCAGTGCCTCACTTCTAGTATCTCCTTGTCTCCTCAAGGAAGGTATGTATAAATAGAAACAATAGCAATATCTTTTGGAGCCCTAGGGAAGTGTTGCTCTTAAAAGGAGAGCGAGGCATCAGGCTCTACAGTCAATTTCTCCTGAGGGTAGACATCATGACTGCACTACAAGCAGGATTAAACAAAGCAATTATTTAGTTAACTATATTATATCAATAATATTATTTTATAGAACCCATGAAACACAATCAGAGCTACAGATACAGCAATTACTACTTTCATATAGTAAATTATACTGCATGTGGAAATGTCTATACACAAAACCCATTTTGCCTCAAGCAGTTTTAGTATACATAAAATATTCTGATTCCCCTCATTGGTATTACAGTAAAGTTGTCAGGGAGACTGGAGAGTTGGACACTGTCATTGTGGAACTGCCTACAAAGGAAAAAACCCACTGTTGAATTACATTAAATGCAAAAGCAGAGATCCAACAGCTCCTGGAGAGGACAAAGAGGTGCTGGAAAACCAACCAGATTTGAAGCTACCGTGAATAAAGCACTCTGCGGTTGATGACAGATATTTGTGTATAGGCATTCCTTCAAGCTGGCTTTGGGGAACTGCATAAAAACTTAATAGGTCCTATCTCTCGAGAAAGGGAAAAATAAAGAAGAATCAGCAGGTGAAAATAAGGCATAAGTGAAATAGCTGAGCAGGGAATTTTTCGTTCCCAAATAGTAGCCGGAGTACAGCTGAGAATGTCTGAGAAAATAAAAGCTCTGAAAAGGCACAAAAAGGATAAAACACAAATCCAAGTCAATACACAGCAGAAAGAAAAAATAAAAAAAAAGAAGGTCAAGTCCAAAAACTATCAGCAATGATTTGCAGTAAAAAATTTCTGAAATGAAAGCTAACTTCAACAGAGCAAGAAGAAAGAATGAGCTAATGATACAAAAGTTTGCAGTATTTCATAGTTTTTGTTGACCTTTAAGCCCACAAAAACAGACTGCAGAATTGAAAAATGGAACCAAAGATTCCCGTGACAGCTATATAGAACTAAAACTAGAAGTTTGCTAAGAAGATACTGAGAATTTGAGTTGTTTTGCACTTTATCAGAAGTTGTTCCTGACAGCAGCAGGTATTAATTTACTTGGTGTATGTTCATTTGGGGAGATGAGAGAGTGGTTATGCTGTAAGATGTGACTCTGACTCAGAAGAACTGGACTGAAATTAAGAAACCAGTTACCATAAAACAGTCTTCAAAAGACTTGTAAGGATGGAAGCTTTTATTTAACTATTTTATCCTAAAATGGAAAAGCTCAAAAAGAAGTCTTCAGCAGTGTTACAATCTGAACCAGCAAAATGTGGAAAATACATAGATGACGTATTCCTCAATCATCCTGGATTGTTTTATGCAGTCTAAGAAATCAAATGACTTAAATACTGTCATAAGAACTTCAAATACCAAGACAATTTTTAAAGGAGGTAGAAGTACACTATGACAAAATAGAATTGAATCAAAACAATTTTCTTTTTGAGAGAAAAAACAGCCTGCGGAATTGGAGAAGTACTATATGATTTCCGAGAAGAATAAAAAGCTGGTGTTAGAAAGTGATAGAAGGAGTTAGGAGAGGGGAAAAAGAAAGAAAACATCTCTATTAGTCATTGTTATGGAGCTGAAGTTGACTGAATGTGGCAGTGCTTAAAAAAACACGTGCATAGACAGATACTTCTTTAGTGTCAGTAGTCAGACATCTTCCACAGTTCCACTTTACATAAAGGTGCAGTGCTCCAGGGAATTTAAGACCTTCTTTTCACGGGTAGAGCCACAGAGAAATTTAAGAGAATGAGTAAGTTAGATACATTATTCATGTGCTGTGGATCAAAGCTGAGAGTTGAGGTAAGCAAGAATCAGTTCAACCTCAAGTTGCAACTCTGAGTCTTAGACATACTTTCTGAAATGTCCAGAAGAAGGAAGCCTTGAAACTTGTGCTTTTTTTATATTAATAACTATCTCCATTTGGGTCTGCACACAGAGAGGGTAGCAGATACTTCTAGACTGTTACTTCTCCTCCTTTGTACTACTTTCCCTCACTGCTGTGGAACTACTGACTCTGAGTCACTATTTTAGGAAATGGGGATGGGCAAAGAAAGGGCTAAGAAAGGAGATACCAAGTTATGGCTCTGTCATAACTGAGTTCCAGTCTGCCCAATTCTTTGATACACCAAATCCCATAAATTTTGGCAAGTTTCAGTTATTCATTCATTAGACAGTGGGTGTTCGAACACTGGAATCTTAATGGGGCTTATAATGCAGATTTTTCATTTTTGGAGTTCAGTGGACACATATTAAGATCTTCTTTTCCTTTCCAACACCAGATGACCTTCCTAAATGTATGATCATGCTGTGAAAATCGATCTCACTGTAGCTGGAGTAAATGGGTACACGCTGTGCTCATTGACTATCTTTCTCTTCCAAAGCTGTTTCCAAACATTTGGAAGGAAGAGAGAGAAACTGTTTGCTTATTAGAGAGTAGAAAACCAAACAGTATTGTGAGCCTCAAACCCCTCTGGCAAAGGACTAGCTATGTTACATGACAGAGAAATGACAAGTGAAAAAGCTTTGATTTATTCATTCTTAGCTGAGAAGATGCTTCAGTGTGGCCTGAAGTAGTGATAATGCATGAGATGAGAGAAATGGCTGACACAAGAATTGGTACCCATATGCTTGTGTTTTTTCTCAGCTCTGTTCAAGGACAGATCCACAGAGACACAGTGCACATGATTTAAGAAGGAAATTTTTCCTCTAACTTCCAGAATCGGTTACGACTGAGTTCTGAAAATAATCTAAAAAAACCCCTGTTTCCTTTGCATTATTAGCTGTTCAGGCCTTAATTTCTCACTAACATTAGATACTGTTTAAGCTCACGGAATGATCTCTCCTGCAAGAGAAGACAATAGTCCCTACGATAAAATATGTATTGCAATAATCTTTTTGACATGTCTCTCTACTAGATGCTTCTGAACAGGTCACAAAACCACTATCACTCAAAAATATAGTGCTCTAGAGATCTTTCAGATACAAAAGTAGACAAGAAAATCACAAGAAAAACCCGTCTGCACCAAATATCAACTTTGTAAGTAAAAGTGGCCACGCAGGACACAGTGATCAGATTTCTTGCATCATATGCTAAGTCTAAAAATGTTACATCTAAACCTGTTTCCCCTTCAAGTCTTCAAACTACCAAGCCTCTTCACCTCAGTCTTTCACTGCAACAGAATCACTATGACAAAAAAATTCTTGCAGTCATTTGATGGGCCTCACTGACTCAAAATGTTTGTTTCTGAGGATGAGTGTTCCATGGAGATTTCATTAGAAGTAGATACAAATCACTGAAAAGAAAGGGGAGGATTAAAAGAAGGAGAAGTTGTGTTGGTAGACTTTCAGTTTTAGAAATTGGATGAGAACTGCATGAAGAGGGATGAACTCCTTCAGGCTTGTTAGAGCAGATGACACATA
The DNA here is from genome assembly GCA_014706295.1 of Lycocorax pyrrhopterus obiensis. Classification (NCBI taxonomy): domain Eukaryota; kingdom Metazoa; phylum Chordata; class Aves; order Passeriformes; family Paradisaeidae; genus Lycocorax; species Lycocorax pyrrhopterus. Next base: position 92,306,979 of record JACSVZ010000001.1, read on the forward strand.
AACTTGACACACTTAAAATTTTATTTATAACCTCTCCATCTAAGCTGAGGACTTGAATATAGCAGCAGAGCAATGGCTTTTACTGGTCTTTTCTTCCTAAGAAGTTTGACAGACATATGATTGCACAAAAGGTAACTCCTCTCCTTCCAAGCTTTATAGAGAATACTAACATCTTCCAGCTAACCCCACACTCTGAAATGTTATAATTAACTCAGAACTTAACATAATGTTATGAGCACCATTGCCCCTTACATTGTTTGTTGTAAGGTTGAAGATTTTCCTGACTTGTACATACATATATTTTCCTATTTTCTTCCATCTTTGAAAGTACCTAACATCAACAGGCTCTGTGAATTTATACACCCCTGAACAACCTGACTTTTTAGCTGATCTTACTGTGAGCAGGAAGTTGGTCTAGAAAATTATACAGAAGCCTTACAACATGAATTATTTTATGATTCTATAATACTAAAATGTGAAAAATATGCAAAAATTACGTGAAAATAATGTGAAGATTAAAAAATATAATCCAATCAGAACATAATCCATGGCCCAAAATAAAACTGTCCTCTCAAACATTTTTCTCAGTACTATTCTGAAGGAAAGTCTACAATCACAAGCACAGCCTCATGAAGTACATTTTAAGTTAATAACATTTCCTTTAAAAGCTAATCTACATTCCATTTTATGTGCAGGAAAGCAATAGTACTGGAAGAGACATCATAGTTTATTACCAGAGAGAGTTCAAATTACTTTAGTGAGTCACCCAGTTTCAACTTCAGCAGGACTACAGCATCTACAGAAGTGGCTGCTGTGGCAAACGTCACCATTAGTCCCACCAGCCTCTTCCTCTAATACAGAGAAATTAACCTGGAGACACACAGGAACTCCTGTCCACCCACAAAATATTTGCAAGGACGACTTCCTCCACTCCATATAAAGGAGTACATGATGAGATTGAACGGAGAAGATGGAGCTTTAGAGAAGCACACCACTTACATGGATCAATTTATCCTTGTAAGACTGGTAGAACTAGAAGCAGTAATGAATGAATACCTGTGCTCACCTGTCAGCAAAACAGTACATGGCAAACTTGCTTTTTAGAGGAAGAACCTATTTTGGTAACCATACAGCACCTCCAAGCGCTTGAGGTGACACAGCCTATCTTATTATGCTGTCATTATCTTTCACAACTTATGGAAGAGAAATTTTGGACAATCTAGGTATGTTCCTCCATAGACAATACAAAGAAGACAGTCAGTAGAGGCTGCTTGCTTCCTTGAAGGCTCTAAAGAGGGAGCTTATTGCACAGCATCTAGCCTATGTGAACTCAGTACTGAAGCTCGGCAGAAAGCAGCCCTTATTTCCCACATAGAAAGAGAAGCATCATTCTATTCTATTCTCATGAAAGTTGTTTGTTGTAGCCATTAAAATAATTTTAAAAACATTTATCCAGAAGAATTTTGAAATAATTGGGTGTGGACACTGAAAAGCTTTAGCAGAGAGATTTTCCGGCTTTCTGCAGCATTTTGTGAGAGTTCTGTCTTTCCCATGCAAGTAAGACAAAACAATGTTACAGTTTTGTAAACTTCTTGCAGCTGCGGATTGTTTTGGTAGAATTGTTATGGTTCTAACTGGAAAAACACTCAGAACTGTGTGCCTTAGATCCTGACCAATCCCCTTAGGGGGTGGATGGCAAAAACCAATTACCTTATGCCACTTAATACACTTTGCGAACTAACATATAAAAGCCTTCTGAGAATTCATTAAATCCCTTCCATTGATCCCTGAGCCTGGACTTCGTGTCATTTCTCTACTCGTCCGTGGGGAAAACAGCGACAATTGGGAAGTGAAACTTGTGGAAGGCTTCCAGTCCATAAAAAACTTTTGGATCTATTTCCCTACAGAATGGAAACATCCTAATTTTTGGAGGAAAGAAAATTACAAATGCACAAAACTTAAAACATATGGTTCCCAAAAACTTAAAGATGTTATCTACTCAATGGAGTAAACATATACATTCTAAAATACAGGATTCCAAAATCCCTCCAATATGCCAATGTCACCAAAACAAAGTGAGAAACAGAAAACAATTAGGATAGTTGCCACCTGAATAACTCATCAAAATGATCATATTCTGGTTTTCATTAAACCTTGTTTTCCAGCAGTACTTTTCTGTAGCCAAAAACTACTTAACAGAGCTAAGCAGTCTCACAGGGGCAGAACAACCAAACAATCCAAAATTGAGAACTGGATGAAAGATTTACCACCAGACTGAATCCTGATTACTATTTGAATCCTTGTTTTTGTGTTCTTTGAAAGTAAACTCAGATTTTTACAACTGTGCCTATGAAGTTTAGTGGGGGCAGACGGGGAGGAAGAACACGAGGCACCAATTTTGTCAACCTGTGGGACAGAGTGATTAGTATAATAATAATAATAATAGAGGGAAAAGAAAGGAAGGAATTTTTGAGAACTGGGGTTACCCTGCAGGCCTGTAACCCTGTTCTTAGATACTGTTCTCTTGATTCGCTGAGATTGGTGTATTTCAGTTTACTACCAGAGGTTACAGGTCGCTCACAACATGAAGCAAATGTCTCAGAAACTGCAAGAAGTACTTTGAGCTTTCCCACAGAAGTTCCTCTTGCTGGAACTCCACAGAGAAAACAGCAGAGAAAGAGTTTTTCATTTCTGTCAAGGCTTTTACTTGCACGAAGCATAGCTGTATCCCAGTCAGATTTTTATGTCTCTTTCCATTTCATACCCACAACATAGGCACCTGGCTCAGCTTGTTAGAGAACTATTATTTAATAGGCACTCATTATGTTTCCTATCACTTCATCAGGTTTTGATGTGTTTGAATTAACCTTAAAATTCTCACTGTGTTGAGCAGGAGGCTTCGTCTAGAGACCTCTCCCTCTCCTTTCTCATCTAAATGATTCCACAGTTCAGTGAAGAAAAATTCTCTGTAGAGTCTTAGGGCAAATATACTCCATTATTCTCTTCATAGGATGGAGGATATGCTGATCAAGATTTCCTCATAAAAATAGCAAAATCTGAATTTTGGTGATTACAGATTTTCTGTATTTCATGGAACTTCGTAGTTAAACAGTACACCAAAATTTTTTTTCCCTTATATGAAATATAATTACATGGTCTCTAACATAAATCTGATTCCTAATGTCCTGTAAAAAACCAATTAATACTGCAAATGCATTCACAGAAATTAAAGGCTTCAAAAGATCTGATAATATTTGCAAAACCAAATAATTCTTAAAAATTAAACTTAAGACAGCTATGGAAATGACCACACATACAAATGAAAAAATGCCTGCACTTACAGTTCTATTGCCTTGTTCCACATGATAACATATCCAGAAAGAATGAAGGACTCAATATTTACAATGTGTGTATTTCCTCTCTCTGTTCCAACATAAAGCCATTTACTCTGGAAAGGTAGATGGCAGTAAGTAATCCTGGAAAAGAAAAAAAACAAAACAACAAAATAAAATTGACTGAACATCACATCAACAATATTTTTAAACAAATTTGCAGCTGAAAGAATTTTTCTTTCAATTTGATAACTTGAGAAAAGCCTGCCCAGCAGGCACTCTGAAGAATGTGAAGGTTCTGGGGGTCATCTCTAGGAAAATCATAAAAGAGAACATGAAACAAAACAGGGCCATCCTGCCTGCCTATATTAAGGGCAGGAAAAAAGAGATGCATCACTTGAGCGCTGAACTAAGTCTATCTATCTCCATGAGCATGTAAATTGCACTTTGATATTATTCAGGACTCTCAAGGAAGGCTTTCTTATTTCCTTTCTTGGAATAAGCAGATTATCCAGTTGAACAGAGTTTTGTGGACATCAGTGGAATTAATGTTTTGTACAACAGAAGTGTAACAACGTAATTCACACAAGAAAACATTCATTTATTTGCCATCTAGAAGAGTAGGGCTTTAGATAAGAGCATTTATCAAAACTGAATTATCACAGACATACTGAATCCTACACTCATATTACAAGGTGATGAACAAGTGCTACATTAGCTTGGAAAGATGTCATGACAATTTCTCATGATAATATATACAAGTTTTCGCAGATAACAAATGAGTAGATTCAGGTTACTTTCATACTATGCTTATTATATAGATACTACATACATTCAAACAAAACTAAATCTAGATGAGATGAGAAAACATCTGCTACTCAAATATAAGTGAATGCATGCTACCTACAGAGACTGAAACTTAATCCAACCTTATGGTACAGACTTGTAAATTTTGACAAAAACCCAGTTATTTTGCTTGGTATGTCATATGTTACTGTATTTATCACTCAGTTCCACAAACAGGTTATTTCTGGCTTTCATATACAAAATTGATTTATTTTTTTCCTTAGCACCTCCAACCAGCAAAAAAGTACGTACAGTATTTAAAACCATGCATACTTAAAATTTTCATTCTTATGGTACAGCAATCTTCCTGAATTTATTATAAAGGAGTGAGAGGGGTGTTGGCAATCTTCAGTAAATTGGCTTTCCCAGTCAAGTAAAGTCCTCTGAGTAGAGCATTTTCCACTCTTTAAGGAACTGTTCAATAATTATACAAATTAAATATACTTGATGTAATTGTTCCCTGTAAAGTACTCTCAACAAACAAAAAGGTTCCAAACAGATTATACACAGTATTTGCATAGTTCTGTAGTTTTCAGAGTATCTAATAAACTGTCAGTACATTTAATGCTAAATTCATTCAAGTGAGGAAAATGACTTTTTTTTTGTACTTATGCATCACACTGGATTGAATACAGTTGAAATACTGAGTCTTCACATTCTAACTTACGGGAAAAATTATTGTGGAATCACAGAACCAGGAATAAGGCTTACCCTTCACAGAAATCTTGTTTTGTTGATTAAAGTGAGACTTAAATATGAGATAGGCTTTGTTCTGTCCAGCTGAACAGGGTTAAATTTTACCATCAGTTGTCTAATTTTGGCAATAATTCTGGAGCCTTTAGTGGAAAGAGCACCAAGTTTTCCAAGAGAATTGCTTTGAGAACGCGAGCTATATTTTAGTATGCGTAACTGAAAATGCCTTCAAGCAGCAACATAGTACTGATACTGTGGGCGCAGTCAGACCAACAAAGATGCAACAGAAACAATTGCAGAAGGTATATGTCACCTACATAATCCTTGATGGAGTTCAAGCTGTTAGCTTTATTCTTCTGCTCATAACAGATGCAAAGAACCATTTGCCCTTTTGACTTTTTAATTGCAAATGGAAAGTTGTTTTTCACATCTTTCCCGATCCTTTTCCTTTACACTAAACAACTCCATTTCTTTTGCTTTCTCTTCAGGTGCACCATTTCCTTCACTTCTGGTTAAATTCATATTTAGTCTTTTTTTTTGTTTTGTTTTATTTCTTGCATTTCTGTATTATCTCTACTCTTCTTTCTTGCACTGCAAAGCATATGGGTGCTTTGTTTGGTCCCAGCCCATAAAAAACTTCTCTGGTTGATAAATTCTCTTAAATCACTTCATGTTGAAGCTCACTCAACACTTGTTTGTAGTAAACTGTTAAATTACAGGAAGAGAAGATAATTTTGACTTGAACATGTTGAACACATAGCTATCTAGTGACTGACAAAAAAAAAAAATCATGAGTTCCAACGTGAACCCTACTTGAATGTTGCTACTCCAAATTCTTGCAGTAGTGTCATCAGACTAAACAGGTTCAAGTCCACCTAGGACAATACTATTTTTCAGTCCTCTGTCAAATCCATTCACAACCCAGAATGGGGTACTGCAGCAAACTTGGTCTCCCATGTGCAAGAATGAATCCAGTTGATATGAATAAAATTTCGACATCACCTCACACACTGCTTGAGGCTGCTTTGGGCTGCTTTTCGTCCTTTTTGAGATTTGCTTCTACGTCACGATCTCTAGGACACACTGCCACAACAACCACCAGACTAAGTGGATGTCTGCATTCCCAGATATGGCATGTCCTCTGTCTGCCCGCCTTAGGTTTAAAATTCCAAGAACATAATGCTTTAAGAACAAGGTCCTACAGCAAGAGAAAAATCAGACTAATGTAGTAACTACTAATAAATAGTTAGACCGTAAGTTACTAGACTTAATATCCTGCTGGCTTATCTGAAATCCCAGGCATCAGTCACTACTAAGTCTGGATGTACAACATGAAGGACCAAAAGAGAATTAGGTACTGCTAAAGAATGAAAAAAATGCACCACAGCCTTGTCTGTTTTCTTAAGCTCAGCTACTTCCTCTTAAATAATTTCATTTTGTCCTGACAAACTTACGGGACAGCCAGATAAGAAAGTATTCTTGTATATTCTTTCTTCCACAAAGAAAACTACTCTATGAGTCTTCATTGTTTACCCAAACTGTTATCAGACATTATGAAATGTCTAATTACGAAATGTATAAATGTCATTTTGAAACCTTTTGCAATATGTGAGCTTAAAAGAAAATGGTATTCCCTTAAAGACAATCCAGTTTTATTTTACATTATGTAAATTAAATTCAAACTGCTTTACATATTATTGACTTTTCACTTCTACAGAAAATATTAACTTGACTCTGAGGCTTGGAAACTTTGAAGCAAGATTCAGATTTTTAATGAACATCTTCCATCTCGGTAAGTACTGAAATTACATAACGATTTCTTCAAGAAAAAACAATGAAGTCTCATACTGCAGTTTTCATTGTGGATGAAAGGTATTCTATTATATGACTCTATTAGTCATATATCCCACAAGCAAATTAAGATGTCCTTTGATGCCATTACAAAAACGAGTCAATAAGCCAGCAAGAAAGAAAGGCTATTTTTCTTCTTAAGAAGGTAGGGGTTGTACTGAATTTTGTCAGTATGAAGTGCTTTTGACAAAGTTTAATCAGATTGTCAATCTGATTGAGATAACATGCAACCAAGTTAAATGGAAACTTGAGGATTTTCTCAGTGTTGTTCACTTAACAGAAAGTCAGCCAGAAATGTGGATATTACACATTCTTAGCAGCAAACCACAACATGAATCTTATTGATCATTATAAGAAATAGTAAAAACCATGAACTGATACCCAAAAAAGGTGTTTCTATTCTGCCAGAAGAGTCTGGAACATTGTATCATTCTTCCAAATGACAAAACAGGATAGAAATGTAATTCTTTAAAAAATCAAGAGATACTAGCTAAAACACTTAAATCAGAATTTAGTAAATTGTTTTTCTAAGGTCCTAAAAACATAACTAAAATTATGTAAGTAATACAAGAGACATAATGGAATAACTGAAAGAGGCATTGTCAAAACATTTTAGAAAGGAATATATTCTGACTAGCAAATCTTGAAAAGGTATATTTTTCAGAAAACCACAACACTCTACAGTCTAACAACCACGGCCAAAAACTCACTGCATATTAGTAGAATACTACAATGTTAAAATAATTTAGAATGCTACATTCTCTAAAGTATTAGTAGAAACTCTCAGATGACTTAACATCATCTTTATTACATTACTGGTATTTCTCTAAGAAAAAGAAAAGATAATTTTGAGAACACTTCTTTCTGCCTCTGCTTTTTTATTTTTGTTTTTCTATTTTTAGTATGAAAAGTTTTCCTGGAACATTAGTGCTGGTCGTGAGTGGGGAGAGCTGCTGAAACAGGGAGAGTAAATTGCATTTTTGTCAAAATGATAAACAGTTATTCCAAATTAATTATTTAATTGCTCATTCATGGACACCAAAACTGCAATTAAATTTATACTATGGCTTTTCCCTTTATACAGATAATCTTAAATAGGAACAAGCATAGAAACTGTATATCCCCTATGCCCAGCACTGACCGGCAGAGGAATTCAGTTTCTGTAAGCTCCTACAGAAAACAAACATCAGCTTGAACGCCCTTTCAGAATCCTACCAAAATAAACTACACTGTCCATGTTCTCAGGAAATACGGAAATCTCACAAATCTACAGGAAAAGAGGGAGATAAAACATGGAGGAGCATTAACCTGGGAACACGAGTAGCTGACAGGAAGCAAGCCCAGTAGCTGCAAGGCATGCCAGCCATGGTCCTGGCCCAGCCTTCTGCTCTCAGTGACTCCTAAGGGACTGCCACTGTCTCACACCCAAACTACAGTGCATTGCCCCGGCATGGATGAATTCAGCTGCTGAGAAAGGTGATCACCTTCTTAAGAAGGTTACCAGAAGTCTTCTTTTTCATTGCCATGATTATGGCTCTTCCCCTGACTCCAGGGATTTTCTCCAGCATCCTCTGATGCTTTTGGTACTCTCCACTAATTTATGCTGTTTCTTTCAGCTGGTCATCCCCAAAAGCTGTTCTCTTGGCATTGCCACCTGATAGACTGGGCATCATCCCTGGTACTTGCCAATGACAGGCTGATGTTACGTCAGGTCCTCTTTCAAAGCAGCTCTCTTTTGAGAGGAATCTGTGGCCTGTGTAGCCTTCAATGAATATTCACAACAGAGGAAAACCACTGCATAAGCCCTTCCCTTCCTTCTTGATATCTGCAGGATTTCTTGACCCCAACAATGAAAACTACAGCTGCTGAGAGTGCCACAGGACTCTGTACCAGTCCTCCCTCCATCAGCAAGCACAAATTATTTCCACCCAATTTATTTTCTTCCCTCACACTCCCTCAATCTTTTGGTAATTTTTAACAAAACTAATACAAAACAAAGCACATCAGACTCATCCAGTGCCCCTCCTTCTCCAGTGGTCAAAAGTGGACTGAGATAGCTTCTGGCTAGCCAGTATTCTCAGGAAGTGTAAGCTTACTTTTCTGTCAGTTCAGTAGAGAATATTCAAGCTGAGATCATTGCTTTAAGTCACAAAATGGACACAGGAAGATTCAGACAGATATTCAGGCAAAGTAATCTGTAGATGACCTGAAGCGCCTAAACAGTAGCACAGGTTAAAGCTACTGACAATGAAAAAAGGAGTTGTTTCCAGCAGATCTAGCAAAGGATGTAAACTACGAGCTATTTGGCCTCTGGAGGTATTTAATCTTCTTCCTGGTCTATATATAAATTTGGAGCTTATCAGCACTGTAAGACGTAAAAAACATGTACAGCAGCAGCCATTCATGCAGTCTGCCATCCTCATGATGTGATGTGTTTTCAGCAGATGGTTGTGCAGTTCCCCAGACAGATGTGAACTGGGTCTGTGCACATTAATAACAACATTTCCTCTGCAGCACGGGGTGTTGTTACATACCAGGAAGCCCTAGGAAGGCAGAAACCCAAGATGAACTCCATTATTATGAGTTCCAATGTTTAACTTCCTCTCTCATTTTAACTTACTTGGAGAGTATGCAAAGTCTCTAGGGCTGATGTAAAAGTACAGGAAATACTTTAAATTACTAACTGGCTGACTAAGAGTCAAATGAAATATAGAGCAGTTAAATACATCTGGAGAGTTTCTTCCTTTCAGGGTCTTGGTGATACTAATCACAACATGAGTATTTCTCCCATTCAAACTAGATTCTCCAAATACCATATAAAATAATTTTGAAAATTTATAGCAGCCCTGCACACACAGATCCTAGCAGAAAGTGAATGAACCAAACATGCCTTTGAGACTGATACTTGTAGTCAATCTGTTTTTTAAAAATAGATTTAGTTCTAATTTTAATAAAGAAAAATCTTATCTTTCACATATATTTTCTGCTAGCATTAACAGTTATTTTGAATTAGAATCAGTTGATCTGTCTTATTTTATCTTTTAATTACTTACATAGAAGAAAGTGAAGTCGAGCTAAAAACACATTGAGCATAAATTGCATTGCATCCTGGTGACATCATAACATAGGATAAACCCCACTATTATTTAGGAATATCTGGGTATAAGAAGGATATTAAGGTAAATTATATTCTCAAAATACTGCATGAATAGTTCTGTCTCTGGATTTTTTCCAGAGTGTTATACAGACTGCTCAAATATTTGTTGTTTTAAGACTATAGTGCATACACTGCAAATAAAGGTGATGACAGGACTGGATAAGTGAAGAGTATCTAACAAGAAGTGTAAGATTTAGAACTTAATTCTATTTTTCCACCAAATTCAGAGCTGAATGTGACTATCCTGTTTATAACTACTCAGTGAATCATCTCTACCAATAATTTCTAAGTTATTAATGTAAGTCACAAACTATTTACAACTAAAAACTGTGAAACAAGTCATCATTTAGCTCACATATCATTGTGCCTGTTTCCTGACTGAACTACCAGTGCCTGCAGACAGTATGACCACTTGAAGACATTACTTGAGTTTACACCTTGTAGTCTGTAGAGATCACTGTTTTAAAGAAAGACAGTAAAATGAAGTGCTTTACGTGAGGCAACTTAATACATGTTCCTTACAAAGAAATGTGTACGAAAAATGGAGTCAAGGCAGTGGTAACAGTTACTTTCTACACCTATACTTCTACTTGCCAATGTTCCTTTCAAGTTTGGTATCGCACACTATTCATCTTACCCAATCAGTCCACAGAACAGTTTTACTTGTTTTTGTTTTATACTGGTTTAGATAGAAGTATTCATCACAGTCACTGCTGCTTGTACAATAGCAATAATTTAATTTGTGGATTGGAATGCAAGAAATGAACTTTTGGGGTTCCTCTCTTCTGTTTAATACTGATTTAATCTGATTTCTTCAAATTAACTACCACTTGAGCTAGAATAAATTACTAAAAGATACTTCTTGATTTAAAGAATTTCAGTGATGGGAGATTTTCCACAAATGCTGAGGTACAACAAATCAGGATTCCACCTCTAAACTATAATTTCAATACAAATTATCCTATGCAAAGTATACTTCCAGCTATTTAGGAACATCCTGCATATAATTAAGAGACATCCTTCTCCACCCCCACTTCAATTTCTGCAAATTCTATGTAGAAGAAATGTTAAGAAACATTTTCACTTTAGAGTTTCATTTAAGACCAATAGGCTTAAATAGTGCTACGATATCTAACACAATTATTTATTTTGACAAAGCAAAAAAGCTTATGCAGCTATTTTCCACCAAATTATTTAGACATGTCATCTGGCTGGTGGTCCATTGCTGCTTTCAATGTGTTTAAGATACAAGCATTTTTTATGGTGTCCCTTACCTGAAATACTATACATAAGCAACTTACAAGAATGAGGAATACAAGAAGCACAAAAAAATACGTAAAATTTTAAGAAATGCAGCTGGAAAACTATTAGTTTCTCACTATATTTTGTGTTTGTCCCTCTTTTTTCACTGGATCTATTGGCACATTCTGAAGCATTCTGATTTTTAGAAATTGAGACTGATCATTCATCCTTTAAAGTGTTAAAAATAAAAATATAAAGTGCAAGGTAAAGCACTATTAATAGTATATTCTGATTCTTGCTCCCCTTCTTTCCTGTTAAAACAATTGAGATTAAAAGTAGGCTGTTCCTCTGTTTCTTCAAAAGCCAGAACTTCCTGTGTAAACCTTCTGGACAGGAGAAATAACCCTAAAAGCCCGAAGTTAGGCCCATTCTTGACTTGTGAGCTTACTATTTCAAATGAATTTGCAATCACAACTGTAGTAAATAGTTTACAGCATTTAAAAAATACTTGTTTTAAGAAATGCTTATGTTAACCGCATAAAACATCAGTGTAGCAACTATATGAACATTTATAATGGGTGTCAACATGAATTATTTACAAGCATTTAACTCAAAAGAACCTAGAACAAATGAGAAAAAGCATGTTCAGGAATACATCAGATGCATTCCATTCGATTAAATTAGTAAATCCAGAGATCTCCCTTGAATGAAGACTGAATTTATGTATTTAGATAAAATCATATGAGGTTATTATGAACTCTTTACAAGGACAGTCAAAGTCTACAGCATGCCACAGGTCCTTTGGTTTTTCCCAGTTTCTTATAACTAACCATCTTACAACTCCATAAAAGGTCACCCTGACCTATCCAACATGCCATAACACAAACAGAAGGACAGCTGCACTATAACTTCCTGTAAGACACAGGCACTGAAATTCCCACCCTCCAAGGCTATCCGCAGCAGCACTGCAGCAAGTCATGGGCATTACTGGAGCTCAAGAACAACTCAGAAGTCCCAGTGTGCAAGGGGATGACAACTTTTGTAGCCTGTGCTACTAATAATTTGCTTCATTTTCAGAATGACAGAAAATTGCTTTCCTTCCTCTTGGGCGAATGCACAGAAAAGAGATTCCCTTTTTTTTCAACTCCCTTTCATGGTTTTGACTGCAAATTCATTGGAATGTCTTAGCTGTAGGAGCAGGATCTGACAGTGATGGTGACAGTGACACACTCTCCCTGGCTAGATCTTTAGTATTACACAACAGTAATGCCATGGATTGAACAGGTGTAACATGAAGACTTGGTCCCAAGAGAAAAAGACAAAGAAATTACATGGAAACTTGCTTCCTTAAACAGAAAAAGATGCTGGAAGAAATCAGCATACTTTTCATTGACTTCTAATTTGTTTCTGATGCTGACTCAAGGTCATTACACAACAAAAATGAGAATAAAAATTCCACAAAATCAGCGAGGTGAGCAAATTAATGAAACAGAGTTGGAAAACAGACTCTTGCTCTCATCTTCAGGGAAAAGACAATGTACATGATTTTTCTCGTCTACTGGCTTGTGAAATCACTATTTCGTATTTGTAATACTTCACTTGTCCTTCATAAATTTCTTTGAAGGTTAAGTAAGAACGGGGTTGTAATACCAAACACACTGACAGTGATGGGCAATACAGAGCACAGTAAGAGCCACGGAGTTTCTTAGTAACGAAAGAAAGCCAAATAATAAAGGATGGAACAGGGAGATGATGTTCTCAAAAGAGAAAGTTTTTGATGTATTTAGTTCATTGATTTTGTAGCATCTGCATGAAAAAACCCCAAACACCTAAGGGTAGAGTTTCTCTCATCCCTTCACCCAGCACTGAACACATAAATCGAAAATGCAGTTTTTTGTTTCCCAACCTCATAGTTCCAAAAAAGTAAATTGGGACCTAGCTCAAAGATGGAAGGTTGTAACTTGTCTTTTGTTTAACAGCTTGACTTCACAGAGCCGTTAGAAAATTAAACTAAAGATATGTTAGGATGACACCCTCTGCTAGCTGCAACATACACAAATCTGTATTTATCATACATTCTTACTAAAATAAGTTTAAACCCAATTTTATATCAATATCAATCAAGTTATTTTGAATGACACACTAAAATCAGGGTAAGACTGAAATACTGAAATTGACTTCAAAGAAAAAATAATTTTACATGTGTATGCTTTTTCTTTGTATGCATGCTTTTTTCCTTAACAGCTTCCATCAATTAAAATCATGTAGACTTATTGGAGACCAGCTGTTCCCATTTGTTGCGCTTCAGTAGACAGGGACCCTGTGATTAATGGTCCTTGTTTTTCTGCAATCTGTAGTCTCTCTTCTCTTCCTGCTCATGTACTGTTTAATGATATAATCTCAACACTGACATTACTAGCTCTATTTCTGATTTACTGGAATAATGCCCAGAGTTTATTGTGACAGAAGGAAAAGTATCCTAAATCATTGCATTGGGTTCTTGCTTGAAGCTGACATGTGTCTGGGCAGGAAAGAGGTGGTGTGGTTTCCAAGAACAAAATTACTTACTGCAACTGAACGGGAGTGTGTTCTTCACTGCTCTAAGAAATGACTGGAAATCTAATATAACAAAGGTCAAAGGAAAGATCTGAACAGAATTCTGAAAGGTATTTCAAAACTCTAATTTGAAAACTTCAAAAGAGAAAACCATATAATTCCCGTATCTACGCTGTAACTGTAACAAGAAAATTCAACTGATAGTGTAGACTGTTTATGTTGCCTGAACTTGCTTACATTTTAAAAGACATCTTTTTTTTCTTTTTCTGTTGTCTAATATGATGCATTTTTGTATTACAGTATTGGGTCTCTCATTTGTTATGACTGAGACCATGAAACACAGTTGTTCAATGTATAGCTGTGAGCATGTATTTTAAGTTTTGCTATCCAAACCTGGCCTCAGAGCAATTTGGCAACATAGCTGCTACGTGAAAACAACATAACGTGTTACCCTGTGTTTTCTCAAAAAAGCATAAATCTACTGACAAACATGCTTTATTTTTTACAAAGCATTAGAAACAACAAGCACACTGCTCAGCATATGATGTAAGGTTTGACAGCATATAGCAACATTATGTCTCCTCATAAGGACTTTTTCCCAGGAGAAAGAAACCCACAGAGAAGTTACCTAGGCAGACAATCAGATGTGGCCAGGTGACATAAAATTTAAATAATCCAGGACATTTTTTTCTTCCATTATGAAGGAAAAACAAAACTTCACAAAGATGTTTTGCAAAATGGAATTTTGAAGACATAGTTTTTTTTCTCAGAGAAATAATACAAGGAACTACAGCTGGAGAGACCCAAAGGAAGACGTAGATTGGAAAAGAGGGGTTTGTCATGCCAGAGGGCCCTGGACTGTTTTAAGTCCTCAGGTAATTGTGCCAGCTACGCATTTTTCGCCAGCAGTTCTACGGGCCATGATGGTTTCACGTGCCCATGTGAGAAGTGATTGGTTCTAAATCATCTTTCAGGGGTTTTTGCCCTTCTGCTATCAAAGACAGCTGCTATCTCTAATACAGATGTAATTCAGCTGTAGCATATTAGGCATTTTGCCCTCAGAGAAGTTGTTTAACAAACACATATAGAGGCAGATACTGTGGCATAATGCATTTAAGGACTTTTTAAATTTAAATGAAACTGACAATAATAATATTGGCAGAATCCTGATGGACTAAAAATTACTTTGGGGAAAGACTGTGAAAGCCACCAGTTAAAAAGTACAGAGATTCTTAAATTCAAGTTTGGATCTGGATATAAACAGAGATCCTTCTAATATTCTAGAATGAAAAATATGACTAGGACTTCTGTGATCTTATTTTAGAGTAGCATCTACCCTCGTGTAATTTAAGCAGAAAGAAACCAAACTGGTTTTAGACTAGCCATCTTAAGCTCTTACAGCACTTTTTCTGCAGTGGCACCAACTCTCAGATTGCATTACAAATCCTACCCAAGGTGGTAAGCATAAAAAACTAAACCTGATAAAGTTAAGCCATGTTGTTATCTATGATGTTCTGACGGCAATGTTATTACTACTTTCTCACCTATACTTAAAAATACACACTAACTAAGGTTGTGAGTCCTTCAAAATGTTCTGTCCTTCAAAAGGAAAAATTTTGAAAAATTATAGAAAAATATGGAAGTTAGGTTCACCAAAGCTAGGCTATTCCAGAATACTCCAATTATAGGAAATATAGCATATGTCAAAACTCAATACAGCACTTATAAAAAAATCACTATAAAATTCTATTTTTAATTTCTATTTTATGCTTGGTTTTACTGAAAAAGGGAATTTTTATTGGCTATTTGAGACATTGTAAAGAATTAGTTTTACAGCTGTTGTAATTTCACAAGTAATCTTGGTACTAATACTAATGAAACCTCTTAGGGACACAATACTACAGAGGAAGGACAATCTGCATGAGTAAAGTACAAGAAATGGAATTAAATTTAAAATGCAAAGGGCACAGCCTCAAACTTCAAAGAACTTCCACTTTAGGGTTACAGCTCGTGATACAGAAGTGATGGAAAAAGATAATTTCAGTTTTGCTCATCTTGCTTTGCTTCCACTGTTAACGGCTCGCACTGAAAAGCAGCACATTCCCTGCCACTAGATATACATCAGGGAAGAAGTGTAATGGGTGTATTAGTCAATCACAGCAAGACCACAAACCCTGGTAAGATGAAGCCACATAAAAGGAAGATGCCATTTTTGTATGCATCAGTAAACATACTCCTGCAGAGATTACAAATGAAAATGGTATTGTCAATGGCCACAGCACAGATGGGACCCTATCTAGAATATGTTTCTATAGTCTTGATGAATCATCAGCTCAGACAGAACTGATATGAGAAAAAAGGCCCAAAGAAAAGAAAAGGGAATGAAAACAAAAATTAATAAAGGAAAACACAGAATCTTGATTTTTTTAGTGAAAAAAAAACCCGAACCAAAAAATCAGGTTGTGAATGTATATGAATGAGCTGTTTATCTGCAAAGGAGAGACAAAATATTTAAAATGCGTGACAATGTGGATACCAGAATATCATATCAAACAGGAATAAAAGAGCCATAAAAATACATTTAGTCTCGAAGCTGAAAGGTTTCTTTCCATCAGGAGAATGAAACTGACATGGAACAATTTTCCTGAATAGCAAACAGTGGATGTCATCTTGAGTAGTTATATAACAGTGCAAGGCCCTGGCTGGGGGACTGTTGCATGTGGAGGAGTTGGTGACCCACACACGAGTGACACCGAGCAGGTGCCAGGGGCTGCATGTGCAGAGTGCTCTCCAGGCTGTGCTCAGCTGCACACACCCCTTGGAAGCTGGATAAACACAGGCAGCTTGTTGTCACTGAGAAGCCTGCAGGCAGCTCCTGCTTGGTGGTGGCACCAACAGTTGCAGAAGGAAGTTTTAGCATTAATGTCCTTTCTGTTTCATATTAGGAATAACGCACACAGCCTTCTCCTTACAAGAAAATCCTACAATAACTTGGATGACAAAAATGGGGTAACGCTTCCTATGGATGGGTTACCTGCTGACTGAAGGCCTGTGTGACAATGCACAACTCAGGGCTCCCAGCATCTACAGGGATGCCATATTTCCTATGCTCTTCTCCCATTCTTTGTAGTGCTAGCTCTAATAAATAGCATTTTGAAGCTAATTTACAGGGCCTTGAGGGCTATGAGCTTCGGGAATCTTTTCAAGATCAATCATTGCATAAAAACATTGGGTTTTGAAAACCCTGAGCACCATTCTTTCAAAAGTGACAAATGCTGATGCAAGACCACACTACACATATAAAACCAACCAACCAACCAACCACCCAAAAACTGCCAAAACCAACCAGAACAACAACACAACAACAAAACCTCAAACCAAAACCCGCAGAAGAAAATTTTGTAATATCTTCATCAAGATGTGGAAGTGAATGCCAATCACATGGCTTCATTTGGTTTCCTCAGATTTTTCCATCATAAATCTGAGGAAATTTACATCCTTTCAAGAAACTGTGGCACATTTTTATGGTGAAATAGTGCTTTATATTTGAATTCTGTGGTTCTTTTCAATAGTTGAGTGCTAGACCACACCATGTAATCAGAATCTGTTTTGTATAGCATGAGCGTGCAACTGTACAGAACCTTGCTAGATGGCAGATCTCTGACTAATTTGAAAGTGCATAAACAGAGTTTGCAGCTGTACACTATTAACCAGGAGGTTAATTTGTGAGTGGGCAAGCTATCACAGGAATCCAGCTCCTCGAACAGGTACTGCTGAGACTGCACAGCCAGTCACCAGTATTCATTCAATAGCCTCTTGCTGTCATTTTGATGAGGTTTATCTGCAAAGGAGAGAGGAAGTATTTAAAATGCTCTTCACACAGGACACAAAATCCTGCAAAGATACAGTAAGGCAAATAAAATAAGATTCAGCTACTGTCAAGAAAGAATATAGACCCAAGAAATGTTACCTTATTCAAAAACACCCATTTTTTTGTTTTGGTTTTGGTTTGTTTTAATTTGTTTCCAAGCATTTGGAGTAATACTCTCAATCATCTTGTTCCAGTACTGCAAAATCTCAACCGTAGGAGTCAAATCTCTAACTAATAGCGAGTTACAGTTAACAGAACTGCTCTAAAAGTCGCCCACTTAAAAGGCTCCTCTTGCTGCGTGCCAGCATACCCTTAACACTGAAGAAAGTATTACAGATCGGAGTCCCAAAGCCAGTTACACAGGTTGTGTCACCTGGTGATTCCCCTCAGAAGGGCACTTGTGGTATTGTCATGGCATCGGTGCAGAGTGCATGCAGACAGACCTTAAGACCCAACACTCCGTGTCACACTGTGCTCATGCATGCTGCTGTAAGTCAGTGGACGAGCTGCTGCAGCACTGTTGGCTCATTTGTCACACACCAGTCAGCAATGGCTAAAAGGAGAAAGAGAGGAGGGCTGCCCCCCGTGTCAGTCAATACAACTGAAGCAGCTCAGCTTCGAAATGACGGGAGATGAACTGTCTTCGTAAGTGCAACTAGTGCCTGCTGGCTTGCAGGACCTGGATTTCACACTGCAATCCTTCCTGGTTTTCCTCCCCCAGCTGCACTTATCTTAAATGGGAATATGTAAACTGTTGTGTATTTAAAGCCATACTTGCTGAAGTCTGCTCTGATTATATTAAAAATAATGAAGACCTGTAATAGTTTCCAGTGGTTTTGCTTAATCCTAGTGTTCTTTGCAGCACATAGAGACAGTGTCTAGTTCCAGCAGCTGAGTTATTTATTTTGCCTAAAATGCCTACTGAAGATGAATCTGCATCTCCTGTGACATCAAGGAAGGAAAAACAGGTACTAACATATGGAAGGTATCCACAATTTTAACCTTCAAAAACACTGAGGAGATTCTTATAGCATGTTTACAGAGTTTAAAATGTTTTACCTGTCCACCCTATCTGTAAAAGAAACCATAAATCAAATATTATCAACCATATGCTACTGTCAAACATGTCTTTGAGTAACTGTCTTATCCTTACAGCTCTTGGTAAGGAGCCAAGCACTGAAACACATTGCTTACATTTATATTTTCTTCAAAGTTCTTAATGCATTGTATTACATTCCAATTACAGCAATAGAAATCTAAGATGATCACCTTGTATAAAACAAACACATATTTTTGGCAAAGATGTATAATTTGCTGAAGTCCAAAAAAGTCCAGAGCATTACACTGTATGACAGAAAATATCAGTTTGCTGTTATGTCTCTTCAGTGTTCCTTCTACGCTTGCTCCAAGAGACACTTAGTAAAGGAACAGTGAATTATGAACTATTATTGCTCGTGCTGCATCACCATTAGTATAACAGTAGCTCAGAAGAAGAAAAACCTAAATCTGGAGAGGCTGTAAACTCTGATTTAATGGCTATAAAGGTGCACTTTTTTAGTGAATTATTATTCATAAACCACTCGGAGTCTTAATACTGAATGTTACATGTTAAGTGAAGGACTACTGCATTTAAGTGTTTTTTGCTCTTTACAACTCCATTTTTACCAACATTCAAAGGAAAGAATAAACATTTTTTACTTTCATTGGAGGGAGAGAGGGGATATATGTATATATGCACTTGGGG
Organism: Lycocorax pyrrhopterus obiensis; assembly: GCA_014706295.1. NCBI lineage: Eukaryota > Metazoa > Chordata > Aves > Passeriformes > Paradisaeidae > Lycocorax > Lycocorax pyrrhopterus. Next base: position 92,326,271 of record JACSVZ010000001.1, read on the forward strand.
AAACTTGACTCAAGTAATTGCAGAAACCTATACAGAAAGACTGCTAAAGAGCAGATTTAAGTCTATTATCCTGCAATCTTAGATGTCAAGAAGCAGAAGCAAATTGCAGATTAAACAGTTCAACTATATGATGACTGGTGCATTGTGAGTAATAGCCAAAGACTCAAGTAGCATTCATCCATCTAACAGAACCTAACAGCTCTATGGTTCATGACCCAAATACTATAAAAACTCAGAATAAACTGATGCTACATGAAAGTTAATTAATCAAAGTCAAATAAAACAAGCACTTGGAAAAATAAAATTCTCTTCATCATTACAAGCAGACAAAATAGTAGAATTTCAAGTTATATATCATTATATTGCATCAGTTCATGAAGTAAATCTGCCATTTGTTTAAAAAAAACCCCTAAACCAAACAGTGTATCAAGGAGACAAACATACTGGATGAGTAAAATTAATTTTTTTTTAAAATCCTGCAGAGAGATGTGCAAATAGAAAAATTTGAAGTATTCACATGTTTCATTTTCATAGGTAAAATGCATCTGAACAGTTATGTGTTTGGCTCTGTGAAAGCCACCTAATCTGAAAGTAAGCTATATTATAAAGGACCTTAAAAGAACCAGCCTTTGACTTTCTAAACACTTCCCTGTATGGCGCTTTTCAATACGTTACTATTTTTGAAGACATGCATCAATATTTTAAAACCTATTTTCTGTCAAAGCATTTCTCCCCATTCAAGAAACATCAAAACCAGTTTGTTCACTGGATCACAAACTTAAGACAAAAGAATCTCTGCTCAGTATGAATCTTGCCTCCTCCTAACCTCCTCCTGCAAGAGGAGAGGGAAGGATGAAAATGAAGTATTTTTAACTGTTCCCACAGTGAGGAAAACATTACTTTTTGGAAGACAGACCTTTGAATTTTGTGAAGAAAATCAATTTTGGTGTTATCACTTTATCAGCTTCTCAAGTTCCCCTTACATCCATTTTGTCATAGATTTCATATAGCTAAGGCAACTGTTATTCCATTCACTGTTTCTCTGACCATCACATAAGTTATAGCTTCTGTGCTCTAACACCAAAAATATATTCAGAAAAAAATGAAAGTTCTCTTTTAGACTCAGCTCTATTAGGCATATAAATGTTCCAAACTCAGAAGGTTAATTAGGGCTTTAGCCTTACTTTTTTGCTACTTACCCAGAGGCTTATGTTGAATTTTACATACTAAATGTGTAATTGAGCTTAGAAAATTGAAAGTTAGATGATTTAAAATAAATTTATATGGATGTAAAAAGAAAATACAATAAAAATGAAGAGATTTCATTCTGAAGCCAAGTGCTTGACTATTAAAAAAAAAAAAACAACCAGAAACTTAGGGCAGTGCTAGAGAACCCTGAGAAGAAATTAACTGCCTACAATGTTATTTCTTCATATTTATGGAAAAATCTTTTTAAATTTAAAACTAGACTTACTTCTTTGACAATATTATATTGCAGGATATTTGCCTCACAGCCTTTGATGTGCTAATAAAATTTATTTAAACGGCAGCGATTGAACCAGTTACATAAAATATACATAAAAGAACTAACAGTATTTTTTTTACTCACAACTTACTGGATTTTGATAAAAGGCAGTATAGTTAGCTATGCATTTGTTACAAATAACAACATTCTCACATTAGGATCTTGCACCTCAGTTCAAAAATGTCATTAGAGAAAATTTGGTTTTGAGCAAAGTTTTCTAGTACTCTAAACAACTGCATTGCAAATATTTTGCCCAATGTTTTAGGGTGTCAGACATGAAAGAATATTAGGTAAGCGTGATGACAAATGTTTTGCTCTTAGCAAAGCACAAATGTGTGTGAGTTTCTTTTTAGCAGGAAACGCTGATAAAATATTGACAAAGATAATGGTTAACATCTATGAAGAGAAGGCAGAGATGAACAGAGGCTGCATTCTTATAAGCAATGACTGGTTAGGTTGTACGTCAGATTGCTGGCTGGAAGAGTTCGACCAAGATGTACTGGAATAACTTCTATGATATTTAGATTTATCAATGACAAATTGTGAATAATGCACCTACCTGATGAGAATACCAAGATTCAAACATTTCACCATATGTAAAATGATAACTTACTGTTCAGAAGCAGCTAGAAACGCACATATAATTTTTCTTTTTTATTTTCCCTCACGCAGTCCCAAACCACTTGATACACTTTTGCTACAGGTTATAAACTCTTTGGAATCAGGCTGTATATTTCCCAGATTATTATGCAGTACTTCCCACTACAAATCATGCACCTCGATGACATTTTAGTGCAAATGTGACTTGTATCTGGATAATAAAAAACAAAGAAAAATGTATTTCCATAATAATTTTCAGATTTGCTGCAGCTAAAGATTTGATGAGTCTGTTTACTTCACAGCTCTGGTGAAGTACTGGGATCTTTCCCCATTGCACAAGCAAATATATAAATATCAAGAAAAGTTGCTGCACCTTAATAAACACTGAATGTACATGCTAAGAGAATGAAAATATGAGTGAAATTTCTAATTAAAAACAACTGCTGCATTTATGCACTGAATCTTGGTCTCCTGACTACTGCCCTAATTCCTTAATAGAAACTTGGAACTTTTTTCTTAATATTAATTGAAGTGTAGCACTGAAGTTCTGTAACATCATATCAAGTTTTACTTGGGTGATTAAATACAGATTGAAGTGCGCAGCTCCTATTTGAGTTTGAAAATTACAACCACTCATTTAATCTATTTTCAGCAGGGATTCCTACAATTAGGCACTGATAAAGCAGAATTTAGAAAAACACTATGATTCACTTGACACTTACCAGAGTTTCCCAAATTCACAACTGATTTCTGCTAAACTTCCAGTATTTTACAAAAATAAAATTATTTCAAGGTAAAGAAAATAATTATTACCCTCATACAGCCAGCTGAAGTATTCTGTCTATTACTGAACAAGAGATCAGCCAAAAGTGAGTGCTTGTGTCCAGTCTGAAGAAAAAACATCCATATTACTGTTCACAGCAGTTCATGCAAATAGAAGTAAAATGAAGAACATTTTGGCAAAAAGCAGACCAAATTTTTCTAGTTCTGAGAAAGGTGCAGAAAGAGAAAGTGAAGTTTTTGTTCCATGGAAACAAACCTCAAAGAAAAATATTCAAGGCAAAACCATATCCACCTGTAGAAAGGCAAAATGTATATAAGAAATCCAGAAAGTGTTATTTTTGTAATGAGATATCTATTTTGTGTCATATATTCTTACCTTTCTCTGTTAAATTTCAGAGAATGTAGAATAGCTGGTCGTTTCTGTCGGAGGTTCCACAAATGAAGTGCATCATCTGCACATGCACTGACCAAAGCACCCTAGAGCAGACACAAAGTACAGCAACACATTATTTTTCTGCAGATTCTGTCTTATTCTTACATGATCCTCACTGTTAATGATCCACCTGTAGAACTAACAGTTTATGAAAAATCATTCTTTTCTTCTAGAACAAAAACACTCTACCATAAATAATAGACAATTGAATCGATCTGGTAAATGTAAACATTTTAAGTAAGTGCAAGATCAGCCAAAGTTAAATTAAAACTCCATCAATTTAAAACTCAAATTAAAGCTTTGTACCAAGGTTACACAAGCCAACTGTCATGTCTTTCCACATAAGCAGAAAGACCGACAAAATGGAGAACAGACAACGCTTACTTTAAAAGGTGAGTGTTAAAGATATAACTGAAGGATAAAGGGATTAGTGCATGCACAGGCACACAAGTGACAGTGCCAAGCACAGCTCAGTAGCCATATCAAGGTAAGATGAAAATTCAAAACTGGAACTGTGAAAAGAGGATGTAGATAAGAAAATAGGGACAGGTAGCAAGAGGAGAGGACCTAGGAAGAACTAAGAGATTTAGACAAAAGGACAGTCTTTATCACAGATCAGAAATACTCTGAAGACTGGTTCTGTTTCTGGTGTCCCAAAAACGGTCATCTTTCAAAGTCCAGGCCTGTATCTGACTGAGCAGCTTGGAGTGAACTCATTCTACCTGCTTTTGACTTCCTTTCTCCTCACCGCAGAATACTGATGACATGTGAACATTAACTGCAGAGGAAGCTCCCTACTGCTCCTGCAGTGGTTCACTACACTTATACCTCAGATCAGACCTAGCACAGATGATCTACCCTTGTGTATCACAGAGAGGAACAGACTGCCCAAACAGAAAGAAATGCTTTATACTGAGGAAGGGCAAGGATGTAACTGGAAAGATTACTTCATACCATCTATGACTGACTGATAAAACTTCTCTAATCCCAGCAACTGTTCTCTTCAACATTGACCTATGCAAATGAAATTTATGGAGGTGAGACTTCTCAAATACAGTGTAATCCATGCTTTAATTCTCATCTCCCAAAGAGTCAGAAAGACTGGGGTTTGCTGGTCACCTAATGAAAAGAAACAATACCAATTCAAACTTTGGCCTTCTTGTTCTCATTCCTGCATTCCTCTAAAGAATTTCACCAGACTGTTTCTAAAGTTTCAGTCCTCCCCCCTCAGTGTCTGTGGTTCAGTTACTTTCTCCAAACAGATGTAGGAAAAAATTAAATATTTTTCAGGTTTAAAAAACCCATAAAACTAAAACTCTTCTCCTGAAAAGTTCTAACATCTCACCATTTAGAAAGAGGACTCGAAACTGTCAAAAGTGCTTCCCTATGTCATGGGAGAAAATTAATCAAAACTGAACTGAGATTTGGCCAATTTATAAGGTCCTAAAAAGAAAAAGATTGATTTGTATTCACCAGAAAGTCTTCTTGCCTATTCTCATCTTCAGAATCTTCTGCACAGAGCAAGCTATAATCTGGCACTGTTTCTTCATGTTGTCTAAATTTGGTTTTGACAAACCATTTACAAAGACTAAGCATGATGGTTTGATTGATGACCCCTGCAATTGCTTTTCCTTGCTTCAAGTAATAGCATATGCCCAACTATTGAGTTTTCAGCCAATAATCATCAATATATTTCAATAGAAAGATTTAGCTCATTTATTAATTTCTATTTGAACCAGGACTGTGCAGTATATTTAGTAACTCAATGGGTTCTGCATCTACTTGCACACATTCATACATTGACTGCCTTTCATTCAGTACTTTAAACTGATGTATAGGAAGGCAATACTTTTCACTGAGTGCAGTCCCATAAATATTCTTCTAAAAGGCTGTATGTTGAATGTCCTCGGGATGTACACTTCTTACCTCCTGGCACAATTTGTCAATGGGGGAAGTTATATCACTCAATTACAACAACATGAATTGACTTATTCAACTAAATTTATACAGAAGAATCTGAGTAAATATGTCCTTACCTCATTGATTAAGAACTGGAGCTGCAAAACTGCAGCACCACTTTCATGTTGGCAGTAGCAATCAACACCAGGCCTGCCCAGTCTGTTGCCATCAAAGTCAAGGATTCTAACATTCCTGTTATCACCAGAAGTAAAGACGGAAAGAAAGAACTACCAGTTAAACTCTAATTAACCTTTAATTAACCTCAATTCTTCTTGCCTTCTGTAAAACAAAAGAATTCATGCTGACTTTCCACTAGTCTAATTAAAGCACCAACATCAGCAGCCTGAAACATGCAATTGTGATTGATCTGTTCTTGCCTGTTTTTTTTCCTGTGAAACAAAGTACAGGAATTAAGACATAAATTCCGCAGGATGCATCTTAAATTTATTTTTATACATTATTAGTTTATATAACACACGAATGTACCAGATTTTTGTACTTATCAAGACCAGACACATAATGAATGCACCTTTTATCTGTTCTCTTCAGGTATTTTTCTGTGCATGCTAAATTGCCATCTCCCTAACTTAGAGGACAATGACTTTTCCCATCTGAGTCAGAGACTTTAATAAGAAACTGTTGTTCCAGAAAATTACTGAAGATCAAAAGTAAAGCAAAAGGAGAAATATGAAATACATTATTAGCAACCATATTGTGTGAAACACATGAAACACCTTCACATATTAAAAACATCAGGATTATGATCACAAACAAGATTTTACAACATAGAGCCTGATCTACTTGTAATAGACAATCATATTAGCATGTTGTAGAGCCCTGAACAAAAAAATCCAACTGTCCACTTATTTTACCTGCAGGTAAACGTCAGAATCTTTACTTCCCCTTTCATAGGAGAAAGTTGTGCTGTAAACCATTCTAATATTAGTCTCCGGGAAGTATAATCCATAAATTAGCAAATTTGAGGTTTAGAAGGTCAAAGTATGAAGCAATTACTTTTCAATAGTTAAACAAGCAGCTTAATGGATACCACTGACCTTGAGAGACCTGAACTCTACTCCTGATTTTGCCAACTGGTCTAGTGGACAACCTTACGGAAAAAAAAGTATCTTTTCTTACCTGAGCCTTCATTTCTCTATTTGTAAGCTGGAGACAGAGTTTTATAAAACTGGTATTTATAGATGAAAAGTTGTATATAAAACACCGTAACTACATTACAGAACAGCAAGGGAGAGCAAAAACTAAGTAAGGCCATTTGCCGCTTGGTCCCAAACTGTAGTCATGGATACAATCATAACTGATAAAATAGTAAAAACCTGCAACTTTTAAACAATCTATTCAAAATGGACAATAAAGATGTATTGTAGCCTAAGGCACTTTTTAAGAGTTGATGGTAATCCTCTGGGCCATTCCGAATGACTGTTCTGTGGCACTCTTTTTTAACATTCAACAACCACTTCTTGTAATGTGAGAGAAAGTACCAAAACCAACTAAGCAAGTAACCAACCCACCCGGGATTTCTGGACAAGCTACCCAGAATTTTTAACAGAGGACTGCTTTCTTTTTAACCTGAGTTTAAGACTCAGTACAAATACATGGCACTACTTAATGACTGTCCTTAATGAAAATTACAGTTGCATTGCCCTGATTAAGCAGCTGTCACCCTTCAGCATCAGTATCATGCTAAGTCAGTTTTCTAGGAAACATCCTAACAAAGTAGATGATTTCACTCAGCATATCCCAAACAAACAAAGCACTCTCCAAAAATTCACATTTATATGCATCAATGTTCACCCTGAAAGACAAATTACTAAAATACTCACAAATTACTAAAATAAGAGAGAAATTGTGCTGTCTGCTTCATTCTGGCCAGTTGCCCCGAAGTGAGGACTGATGCTTAAATAGCAGCATTAGCACTGACTGCTGGTGGTTTTCAAACGTTCTGGGAGCTGCAGTGAGCTCCTTCCAGCAGAAGGAGCTGAAGAGATATGATGACTTGGCACATGTTCTTGGCACTTGAGCCCCTCTTCTGCGAATTCTCTGTTTGCTGCCAAGCATGGAGAAGTACAACCTTACCTCATCAAATCTTTTCACAGCAGTGTATTCCAACAGGACATACAGCAGAAGAAGTACCTACAGTTCAGGCCTTGGACTGACTTTATTCTTTTTACTTTTGCCTTTTCATTAAATGATGACTCTGCTATTAGAGAGAATGGAATATCTCTGAGGATATTAAAAGGGGGGACTAATGTATCTAAATACCTCAAAGTAGACACCATGGGTTTCAAGAATAAAAGCTAGTCACTATCTTCTCTCTTATCAGTATGTTGGATCTCCCAGGGGCCTTCAAAGCCATGCCAGATTATCCTAATTTATACATAAAAGGGAAAAATATGAAAACTAAGTCTGGATGTCTTTTGGGATCTAGAGAGAAACAAGTAGAATTAGAATGATGTACATCAAGCAGTGAAAGTGTGATAGTAATAACATTCTAAAAGAAAAGTGTTTTTTCTGAAAACTACATTTAATCCTGGTTTTAAGATCTGTGAAAGTGAAACAGGACTTTTTGCTCTTCATTCACTTGTACGCAACACTTTTTCACTGAATATTTCAACATCCTGATATTCCAAAGCTTGTAATTACTTGGGGGAAAGAAACAGTTGCTAAGATGACTAATTTTAAGTACTTGGATTCATCTTCCAAGATGCAGACTTCCATGACAGCATAATACATTAGTAACCAAGAACTCACACTCTCATGTCCTGGAAATCAATGTTGCCAGTGAATGATTACATTCATGATGAGAGGTAACAATGACCAAATCTTTTCATAGCATGATCCACTTTCCACAGTACCCCACAGCTTTTTTATTCCATGACTCATTTTCACTATGTGATACAGACACATCTGATGTGTCTCATTCTTCTCAGAGGTTAGTACTAATGGAATCCAAAGACTTGCAAGTCTTGGGTGTTCACTGAGAACCAGAAGTGCAGATACTTCAGAACTGACTCATAGAGTTGAGGCCACTGTTGCTTGCAGCAGGTATTTAACTTCTTAGGACCAGAAGAGGATGAGGTTCAACATGTTTTTCTTCATTAAGACAGTGATTCATTAGTAGTGTGAGATCAAATCTTTTGGCAATAACAAGGACTGCAGTCTGATTCATTCCTCTTTGCAAGGGCAAGGAAGTGAAGATATGGTGTCATAAAGAACCTCCTTCCAAGGCGTGCCAAAGCAGATATCCCCTGTCAAGTAAAAACTCCTAAATTACATATGGTACCTTTTTCAAAACCAAAACTTTTCCATAGAAGAAAATGACACCAAGCTATGTAAATAAGCAGCTCTAACTTTTGTTGAGTACTTAACTAACTTCTTCCATACTTAAAAGCAATCTATGTACAGAAATTAACATTAAAGCAAAGGGTTATAATTATTAAGCAGAAACCATGGTCTCACATCTACTATTTCATTAAACTGACACACACAGAAAAGGGAAATCTCCATTTATAGCCTCTCCTTTAAAACGTTTGGGAATTGTGGGGTGCTGCAAAAGTAGCATTGCTGCTCTGAGTCCTTGTCATCTGATCTGCACTGACTGGTACATGTTTGAGTAGGACTAGACAGCACCCTAAGAGCAGATGCTTGTGGGCTGGTGTTACTCCATTACATAAACCAACTGCAAAATCGACTTAGGGTGTAACTCGAATATAGGGCAGCTTTTTCTTGCAGAAGACTTATTCCACTGAATTGAGTGATTTATCAGTTAAAAAGGCACCAATGTATTTTTCTAAATAATCAAGTACTAGAACAATCAAAGAATTCAACCACACCACTAACCAACTAAACCAACCAGAAGGTTAGTCAGTTGTATCTGTGTTGCAGGGTGGATCTTGTAAAAAGATAACAATTATGGAAACAGCACCTTTAGCACCTAGATTTACAGTTCTGAACATAGCTACTTTCAGTTCCTGGAATACATATTTTTACAGTTTGTTCATGGAGTTTCTCCAAGTCTCACATACATCAATTTTCTGTCTACTAAGGACAGTGCATGTTCTGGTACAAATAAATGCCACAGTCCTAAGTCCTAAATAAATGCCTAAGTACAAAACTGGGGTTCAAACTGATTTTTTCTCTCTTTACATGAGATATTTTATATTTTGATTTCTGAAGTGTATTGCTCCAATGTTTCATTATCCTCACTGTTCTCACTGTTAAGAATGTCATGCTATATGTGGAATCAATACATTTAGCTTTAGTTTCAAGCCTTTGCACCACATGACGTCTTTTTATGCTAAATTAAATAACTTCGTATTAGCAGAAACTTCCTGCTTTGAAAGCTGTATCTTATCCATCTTCTTCATAAATAAAAGCAAAATACTCTGAGCTCCTTTATTTCATGTCACCAGCAATTTTCTTAGCTTTGAATAGTTCCCGTGTGTTTTCATACATAGTCTAGAATGTGTGCTCAACTTCTTTCAAGTATCAAAACCAAAGCTACACATCATCTTGGTAATGGTCTCTTTAATACAATCTAAAAACATAGACAGCATTTCATAATTTCTTATATTCAATATGGATTTAATAAATGTGCGCACCACCTCTTTATTACAATAACAAATTGGGAAATCACATTGGTTTTGGTTTTTGAGACTTCTCTATTGCTCTTCAAAAATAAGCGGCCCCTATAAAGCTCCATTCTGTCAACTGCTTGCAGCTGAGCTCACAGAATTCCTTACAAAGGACACACAACCTATTCCTACCTTTATGGCCTTCCATCTGCTGTAGATTCACTGGGCACTGCTTCATTAAACAGTATCTTCATGGGCTTTGTTTTGAACATAGAATGATTCAGTTTTACAACGAGCTTCATTATGTCTTGAGTTCATTCAGCTGGTTAAATAAATAGCTCATTTTTTTTTCTCTCCACTGTGAAAAGGTGAAATACTGATGCACTTGGCTGCTATCTTAGGATGCTACATGTGAAATATTTTATAAATGCAAACCTTTTTGGCACCAATAAACATGAAATTTTGGCCTACCATGACCTTCATCTTGTTTATTTTTCTTGACATAGATTTCTCAGTTCATGCATACAAATTACGTAGGAGTTAATCTCAGGAACAGCTAAATATTCATTATGATCTATACTGGCTGAAAAATTTGCTTTTGGCAAGTCTTTGATTTCTTCCAGGTTAAAGCTTATAGATAGCTTGTATTTAATGGCAATCCTATATACTAGAAGCTATTTTATTTCCCAAAGTATCTGCAGATACCATGAGAATAAGAAAAACTCATAGGGCTACATATCTTCATCTCTTCTGAGTAAGACTGCCTTTCAAGGTCTTTGTCATTTCGAGAATTATCTGTTCCAGAAACAGAATACAAATACAATCAACACGTGATTGAACTCAATCAACCCTAAACCTGAAGTAGTACATTGTGAAAAGCAGTTACTAAGAGGTACTGACTCTAGCAATGTTTCACAAATAACACAAATGATAGAATGGCTTGGGTTGGAAGGGACCTTAAAGATTATCTAGTTCACGTGTTGGTGAATAATTTCATATTCCATTTGTGGAATATCAATAATTTTAAATTTCCTTTTGCATATGCATATATATATATATATACACACACATGCAATGATTAACAGAAACTACCTAACTCTGAATTCACCTCCAAAAGAGCAGTCATTCAGTTATTAGTCTGTAAAAGCTCCACGTTGCCAGGCAGCTACACTGAAAGATCTATATTTTGAGGTTGTACTTCATGCAGTAGTAAAAAAAAACAACATTAAAAGGTTGCATTTACACTGGGCTTCCTCTTTTTTCCCAGGCAGTCATAAAACTCAGCAAGCTCACTGAGACACACAGATAAAACCAAGAAAGGCAACAATGAATGAAAACTGGAATCCATGGAAGTGAGTGAAGACTATAATTGATTACATTCACACGGGCCAGTATTTCAGAGCCATTTACCAGTGCAGACACCAGTTCAGTCAAAGGCTTGACAAATACAGGAATAGAAGGAGGAACGTATCTATTTACAAACTCATCTGGTAAATAGCTAAAGAATAAGCTGGGACAGAATAATACTCTTGCTCTAATGCATACTGCAGGTTATGGAAAACTAAACAGACACAAATGAGAGGGCTATGTGCTCCAAAGCCAGAAAGTTACTTTCACATAACCAAGATCCTGAGCAACAACCTACAGAGATATAGATAAAAAAATTGATAACGCCACAGCATTTTATCCAATTTACTGCCTTCTAAGAGGACTATGCAAATCATACCATTTGCTGCCCATCTGTTTGCAGTGGGCACAGATGGTTGTCTAACACACTCTGTCTTACCAAAGAAACCAAGCAGGTAGCCTGAACTCAGCCATTTTGATTTGCTTTTTTTCCTCAGCCTTCAGACATTAATATTTAACACAGTATTTGCTCCATGTGGATCTGTACACCCAGAACACACATAACAGATGCAGGTTATCGCATCTGCAGCCACTGGTGACAAATGCATCCATCGGCAATGGTTTCATACTAAACCCAACTGCATTTAAAACTTTACTGCAAATCTTGTGTTAGTATTTGTTTTCCCTGTTTTTGGACACTCTGCCACTGAATTTGCTGATAACAGATTTAGAGAAGGTTTAAGGAATTTTTGTTTGTGCTCTTCAAGCAAAAATGAAAGACTATATAAACGCTACATAATGTCAAAACTTAATATTTTTCTTATTTTTCTTTAACAGATATTTTTTCTAACGTTTGTTGAATTTTTAGCAATTAGTAACAGTGATTACAAGGCGCAGATTTTCTTCACAGTTGCCAGTTATGAAAAACAACTGTTGACAACAGAGGATAGAATGAAAAGTGATCTCATAATCAGTCTTTTGTAAAAAGGTCAAAAGACCTGTCGAAGTAAATGTAACTAAAAATAAATATACATTTTCCCAAATATTAATTCCTCCCCTAGTTGCTACGGAAAAGTTCTACAAGTAAAATAATACATTAAACCTTCATCCATATAGTGACAGAGTTTGAGATACACATTGTACTTTCTCTGTTAAACAGAGACAGCACTTAGCCATTACTGGAAATCTTTAAAGCAGGACTTTGTTTTCCCAACTGCTACTTCCAGCCTCAACAACTAGACTAGGAGTAAGGTGATGAAGGTCCTATGGCAAACTATGTAGTCTGTAGGAGATGAGAGCAAATAATTATTTAATGTTCCCTCTTACATGAAATTGTTCCACTGTTTTGGTTAGTACAGACATGGGAAAGAAGAACTTCATTGTTCAAAGGTGATAGAATAATTAACAGTTGTCGCAATTACTTCTGGCTAATTGTTCGTGCCAGGTACATCACAGCAATGAGTCTCACACAACTCCAGTTCTGTGTTTCACAAGCAATTATGGATTTTAAGACTAACACTGCCTTGCACACTGTTGTGTTACTCCAAAGGCAAAGCAGAAGCAATCAGGAGCACATGTATGACTGTTTTTCACGGGAAATTTTGTGCTCTGTCCTGAAATAAGAATGTCCTAGATTTTACTCCTCTCAAGTGCTAAGACCCTGCCAAAACTGCTTTGTTTAGTCTTACCAACCAATCAACACCCAACTGAAACAGTGAAAAGTTTCTACTGGAAAAGTGAGAGAATTCTCTACTTCACTGAAAAATTATGAGCATCTTTACAAGGCATTTTAAAAAGTCCTTTAAACACAAAATAAATGCTTTCTATAACTAACTTCTTTTCTTTCAAAGCTAAATTCACAATTACCTGCTAAAACAACAAGAAAATAATCCCAGAATTAATTTTAAGAAATTTAGTCCCTGAAAATCTCCAGGCTACTAGCTGGCAAGACAGTTAATAGGTTATGAAAGTGAGGTGATTGTCCTATATGATTAGCAGAGCTTGTGTGCTGATTGACAGATTTCTTGTCTGAACTCAACGTTATAAATAAAATTACATAATTATTCTGTTAAATTTTCTAATTATCCTGAAATAAGCAGCAAGATATACTGTGCAAATATAACCCCAAGGCTCTAAAGTAAAAGTGGATGGTTTGATGATGCAGCTTTTTGTCTTATTCAGTAACATGTCCGAAAATTTCCATGCATAACATCGCAGAACACTTTCGTTTAACTGAGAGATCTAAGTATACATAGAGAGACACATTATGCAAGGGCACTTTGGTCAGAAAAAATTGCACCAATACACAGGTACTAATGCATTGGGAAAGACAGCACCTGATTTTGACTCAGGCTTTGGGAGTGGTAAGTGGTTTAGAGATTCATTTGCTCGATTGTTTGAACATTTCCATTGTTCCAAGGAATGTGCCCTATAACATCAATACGCCAAAAGAAATAATTTAATTTCAGTGTTTATCCAACCACAAGATAATAAAGATGCTGAGGTCATACACCATGTTCTTTTTAGGCAAAGCAGTGTTGCCTAAAATATTAAATAATTCCATTACTCCACAGGAAACTGCTCACAGCTTGTTAGTCAGCTGATGAGAAATTCCTCAAATTCATCCACTGCTTCAACTCTATTATCATCTGTTTAGTATTGGATGATTCCAGGAGGTCTCTGGTACAACACAGAAAATACTTCACATTCAAAAACTTATTAAAAGGAAGTTCAATATGTTAAACTAGGCAGTAATTTCATTCCTGCCCCAGAAAAGCAGACAAATGATATTTCTATAAATTTCAGTTAAGCTATATTAATATTCAGCTCTTTTGCCAGTAAATATATTTATTTTTAACGCTTAATGAAGAAAGATGTTAATCTAGAATTTCATTTGTTAAGCAAGAATGGCCGTGTAAAGCACACAGGAACACGTGCTATCAACAAAAGCCAAAACTGACAATGAAGCTATTCAAATCTGAATTACTAAAATTAGAAAAATGTAAGAATTTAATTGAAGTAAATTTAATTTAGCATTTAACAAAATTTCAATGAATCATCTGGAGAGTTTTATTCTTAGGTTTAGATCCATATAATTGACACTATAAATATGCCTATGTTGAAAGGCATTTCAAATATCAGTCAACCTTAAATAGTTTTATTTTCTACTATCATAAAACTCACGTCTTTTATCTTTTTTAAGAAAAGATCTCAGCAATGAATTACATGGAAGAGACCCTTCTTTTTTCTAGACCAAGATACAGGTTAAATGGTATCTATATTTATAGATAGACTTTTATAACCCTCCTGAGCCACATAATTATTCCATCTGATTTTGAAATAAAGTACAATATAGAGCACAGTTAATCAGCCCTTCCATTCAATATACATCAAATAGGTAACCAGCATCTGGCTAAAATGTATTTCAGGAAGTCTTTTTGGTGTAAATGAGTATGAACTATCATTTTGCCACTTTAAATAGACATATGCAGATTGTGTTATACAAACTATGTTCATGTTTGATGTCAGCTGTAAGAAGCTTTTACATTTTTATTTGAATTAAAATTTATAATCACATTAGTTAGCATGGGTTAAAACATAAGTAAAGGTTTGAAAGCACAGTTAGTGAATACTGAATAAGTTCCAGACAGCATTTGCATTTTAAGAAAAGACCGACTACTTCTGGGAATAAAATAGGACATACCACAAATCTCCCACAATCCCAGTTTTCCCATGCCAACTACTGAAAATCTGCATGTTTCACTGTAGCAGGACACTGTTTCAGAACTTACCATACTAATACGGCATTATTTCGGAATAACCCAATTCTTGTTGGACAAGAACCAAGAAGGATCAAAACTACTTCCACATCTCCTTGGCAATTCTAATTAAAAGATTGACAGCTCTGCCTCCCTGTGAGGGATTATTCTTTGCTGATTTGGAGAGAACTGAAGCACTGCCACAGCTGAAGTACACCTGGCTCTCCCAGGTAACTAACAGCATGATGGTGCTGCTGGGGGTGGTGGCTCCCAAAAATCCAAAACCCTCTCTACAGAATGAGGAGAGCTGGCAGAGACTGTGGAGGCTGGATGGTTATCAGTTCAGCCCTGTTTTGCCATTGCCATGATTTTTGGCAAGATCTGCTGGGTTTGTTATCTCACGTCAGGAAGCAGGCCTGCAGTAACAGCCGCAGATCCAGCCTAGCGCGACAGGACACATCACCCAGGCCCTGCTCTCTACTCAAGACAATGAGAAAAATGCCTTAAGCTCAATCTAATTTGTGTTTCTGCAGTGTGATGTGAGGCAGGAAGCCTGCAGGGAAACAGACTGGGCAGAGGACGCAAGATACAGTATAGGCCATCCACTCTGCCTACTGGAGAAGTCCCCGTTACAATTTTAATTATTAAGTTAGGTTTCATCTAGGGAGAGACAGCTCTTGCAGAGCAATCTGTCATACATGTAGCATGAACAAAAGAGAGGAGAAACCTGGAGCAAAAGAGGGAGAAATCCAGCTTTACAGTATACACACACATCAATTGCATGAGCTTCTCCCCACATTCATTTTCAGCAGCTGGAGATACTACTCATATGGCCATATCGAAGTTTTAGTATATGAACTATAGATGGGATAAGAAAGGAGACCACCAATTAGTTAAAGCCTTTGACTTTCACTAATGTGAAGGTCAAAACAGAAATCTTTGCGAAGCTAAACATGGAGGTGTAGTTAGCTTTCATTTTGTTAAATCCTAACAAACACTACTGACTATTCAGTAACATAAAAGCTCTATCTATCCTTTTCTATCCCACAAACAATAATCACAAAAGTCACATTTCAGTAATCCTATATTGTCTGCAAGACTTGAAATATGAAGATCACCTTTGCATGGTCACTATTCCTGCGTCTCTATATTCCTGATTTGCCTTCTTACTAATGCAAATTTACTAATCTAAAAGGGGGGAAAAAAAAGAAGTTTTATTTTTCCAAGCACTGTTCTTCCAAGTTCACCATAAAACTATCACCTAGATTAATTTTAAGATAGATAAAAGAATATAAATACAAAAGGTTGAGATGGAGCAACTGGGGTAGAGAGTTTTTTATCTCTGACTTCAGTGCACATAAACATCACATTGCTTGGGATGTCTGTCTAGGAAAACACTAGAGTGATTCTGAATTTGGAAACTGGACTGCCCATTTCTGGTTGTTGCATATTTCCTTATGGCTTAATTTACCAAAACGAGGAGGAGTTTTCCAATACTTGAAGCTCAAGAGTCTATCAACTTTCCAAATGAATACATATTTATTAAGGGATGCTTTGTGTGACCACAATTTATTTGCTAAATCAGCCCAAAAAATCAGACTGGAAAAGAAAAATGCCTGCACACACACAAACATACTGGGATGGAGGGAAATGTTTAAGAGGGGCAAAATATGAAGATAACAAGGAAAGAAAGATGTAATTGATTAGTGCTTGCAAGAGGCAGAAAAATGGGATCACTCCTACCAGAAAGCCACTGAATCAGCATAGAAAAATCTGAACTTTGTCATGCAAGGGGTATTTAAAAATTAAGGAATGGCAGAGAAACAAAATGTTTACTTTCTGACACTCTCTAGACAAAGCCGGGGGAGCAGGAGCACCAAAAAACCCTAAACAACCCCCCAGTTTTCTTCAACAAGGACTTCTGATGTTGTAATTTTAATACTTTGGAAAGATTCGGAATTTTCAAAGACTAGGTAAACAGATTTAGGTTTGCCCAAGGAAATGCCAGTATCTGTATAGATAAAGCAGGAGCTGTACAAGGTCTTCTGAGAATACTGATTTATTAGAACAAGCATTGACAAGATATACTCACAGCTACTGACAGTGCTTGGAGGCTTTCTTGTCCAAATTTGCTGATGGATTTATCTTAAATATGAGATATACTCACATCCTAATATGTGATAAAAATGTAAGGCCAGAGCTTGGGTAAAGTTACACGGTTTACATGTTTTACATCTTAGCACTAATTCATAGCTTCAAAACTGAACTGATTAGTAAGTAAATGGAAAGAGAAGAAATGCCTGTGAAAGGGATGATGTCAAACTGACCGTGTTTAAAGGCAAATATTTATTCTTGCTGAGTGTCCCAGCTCCTCTTTGCCAAAGACAGACATCAGAACTTGAAACTGACAGGTATCTACAACAGCTACTTTCCTGCAACTTAAGCTATCATTATGTAGAACATTACATTGAATATCTACACACATTTTTCCACAAGAACATAAAAACCTCACTTAAAGTCTTCTGCAGCCCACAGTGAAGCTTTCTTTTCAGGTTTGGCTTTGCCAATGAGTTCAGCTCTATACACATAAAAGAGGTTAATTCCTAAACTGACCTTTGCTATCCAACTTAGTGTTCCATTTTTTCTTGTGGCTTACTTTCAGTTTCGCCTGGTTTAAAGCAATCACTTTGGAGAGAGAGTTCTAGCTCTGCCTTACAAACCTCTACTAATATTTCCCATGCTGATCTTGCCAAGAGTAAGAGAACTGAAAATTCACCACACCAAAGCTTTTTCAGGGACTAAGACCTGCATTTTCCTGACTACTAAGATGTCATTGGTTGTTCAACGTGATTTCTATGATCCCATAACAAAATTATGATTTTTTGGGTTTTTTTTTTTAATTAAGCAATTTTAAATCCAAATCACACAGGCATTTATGTTTCACACAGCCTATTCTAATGTTTAGTATTCATATTCATTGCACACCAATCATCTGTCAGATTTATTATTAATGGTACTGTAAAATGACAGCGAGTGTCAAATTTTAAGTGGTCCCTCTGACATTAAAAAAGAATAGATTCAGTAATATTTATCAAAAAGCAATTAAAGTATCTAAATGCTTTATCTACGTAATAACTCAACTACATACTATGAATTTCACACATTTTTGTTTTAAAAATCAGTAACCCATCAAAGTCAATACAAAAAGACAATAAAAAAGGCTGTGTCCCAGCTTAAGGAAGATTAACTTTTGCACTGACAATCCCACAGCATGTTAAAATCAGG
Organism: Lycocorax pyrrhopterus obiensis; assembly: GCA_014706295.1. Classification (NCBI taxonomy): domain Eukaryota; kingdom Metazoa; phylum Chordata; class Aves; order Passeriformes; family Paradisaeidae; genus Lycocorax; species Lycocorax pyrrhopterus. Next base: position 92,344,553 of record JACSVZ010000001.1, read on the forward strand.
GGTTAAAAGTCAAAATAGTCTTTTCCTTTAATACCTCAGGACAGTAAATACTGGTAATTTTCTTTCATTTCTTTTGTGTTACTTCTCTACAATGAGGGTAGATACAATCTATCTGCTGCTCCAACTACTGCAGTCATTTTATTTCATCTGGAAAGTACAAGCACTTCTGTTCACTGAATATACACATCACACATTATTTCTCTGCTATATTTGTTGATCCAGAAATAAAATGTGATAAGAAATGTATTTACAATGCTAAATTTTGTATTTCCTCTATTCTGGCTACTCTGCCCCCTTATTACCATACTCTACGGTGCCTGAAAGAGCAAAATAGCTCTTTTGATACTTAGAGATTCAGGGGAAAGGGGGTGTTTTGTTGTTGCTATTTTTTGTGGGTGTGGGAAGAGATTGTTTTTAAATAATACAAGTAATACCCTAAATTTCTTTGAGCTTCAAGACATTGATACTTGTGGATGACCAATGCATTATGCATCCTGCTTTGCCTAGCAGAATCCAGACCAATGACAACAGCTTTAATGCACTCCATTCCAATGTTTTTGCAACCCTGTTTCCTGTAACAAACTTATCTTTGGATACAGAAGACTCAGATTCTGGCCATATTTGTTCTGCAGTGATATCCCCAGGAATACTGTTCTCTAGCACAATGCAAATGCCACAGCTGGACTCTGGTTTCACTGCTCTGCAGCCTGCTGAAGAGAAGAAATTCTTCAAATGGAAGAAATGGTGAAGAGCAAAATGACTGCAATTGTTTACTTAGCAAAGGCCTGGTAGAAACGCAGGTGAAAAATAAATCAGGGCAGCTCCTTCTTTGTTTTAAGCCTTGTTTGAGTCAAATACCACAAATTCCAAGCTCTGCACTAAGGCACTTTGCATATCAAAGTGTCCTGCATTAATTTAAGAATGTTTTGACATCTTTGCATGACAGATTATGAAACCTGAACCAGATTCATTCTTAATTTTCCAAGACTCTCTCATGTCTTCTGGTGGTGAATCTATTTCAGATCACTGTGTAGCATATCATGGTATCTTAAAGGTACAACTATTCAATTATTGATTGTCCAGCCAAAGCTACTATAACATCCCTTCAGAATTAGCTTTCTTCTATTATCAGCTCCAATTTTACAAATATGCCAGAATTGCTGGATTAGCATTAAAACAAACTATAAGAATGAAAAAAAACAGTAGACAAAATACTATTAAAAAAGATTCCTCTGTCTGAAATTAAATTTTTAGAACTAGAATTCTCGGATAGTTAATGAAAAAAAAAGATTTTTCTTGGTTGTTGGTGCATGAAAATGTCTAGTCCAACCTCTCGTGTTACCTCAATGAATCCAATACTATTTAATAAAAGCCTATCTTCCAGAAAGGCAATAAAGTTTAAGATGTCAAGAAATGAAGACCCTATGACTCTCCTTTGTAATTAATTTCAAAGACTAAGAACACATATTGCTAAAATTATTAAGGCAATTTGTCAGACTTTAATTTCAAGCCACTAATACATTTTTCTGTTACTTTAGAAAATCTTTTCAGTAGCCATTTTATTCCTGTGGAAGGACACGTAGAAAGCAGTTAAACCATCAGTCTTTCTCCTTTTTAATAAACTAAGTCAGACTGAGATCCTCAAGTCTCTCATTATACCACACTTCTTCCAGCCAAGTAATTTTTGTTTCTCTCCTGTAAATCTGTCAAGATTTCTATAGTTGTCTTTTACATTCACAAAAACAAAAAGACAAGGCAAGCAAAAAAGAGAGAAAACAGTGAAAGGTTCCTTAGTAAGTAATGCATTCTGGTTATACAGCCCTTATCTACATTTCACACACTGGTAATTTGTATCTCCACTACAGAATAACTCAACCACCAGTGCAGAATTAAACTAATAATGTAGCAGTCAACTGTTAAACTTCAGTACCATTAACACACACACCTGTTGGTAAGGCAATTAACCAATTCTCTGAATAATAACCCTCACATTAAGGTACAGAATCATAAATAGAGGAGCATACCATGTAATCACCTCTCCAGAAAACGAGACATGCATTCTGATTCTTCATGGGTGATAATTTCATTAATTTTATCTTTATCTAAATTGCTACCTGCTTCATGAGAAGACACCTTGTCCCTGAAGACGAAGCAGTTTACTGGTCTCCCAAATATTAACATCATTAAGTCCTGGGGCAATGAATGTGCCACAGATAGGAAAAAGTAAATACAAACTCTTCCTCTTGGCACCTTCTTTCCTGGTAAAGATTAGACTGAGCCATGGAGTTGTATGGCAGGTATGAAGCCTAGCTGATGCTACACAAAAGCAGTGGAGCTTCTGGGGTGATTTGGGCTGCCACGTACAACCAGCCTTGTGTGCTTCCTAAGTAGGAAGGCTACCAGAACAACAATGATCTGTAGCCAGTTGGTATGATCAAGGTCTTTGTTATTGTGCAGCAGGGAGAGAGAGGCTGACAGATAAATTTTTAGGACATTTTGGGGACAAAAATCTGTCCAAGCAATGGATTTTTCAATGTTAAATATTTTGCTGTCTGTTCCACCTCTCCCCAGTCCTGGCTTCTAAAACAACATGTTAAACATTGCTATGAAGTCAAGCACCAAAAACAAGTTGAGGAATGTTTTCCTCAACTCTAATATAACCTCTTATTTTGAGGATTAAACTGTATGGAGATCAAGAATGTGATTATTTTTCCTGATTACTGAGAACTAAATCGATTTAATGCACAACTATTATTGTATCATTAGAAAATTACATACTGCTTTTTGTTTCAAAAAAGGCAACTAAAATTTAAAACATAAATGTTTTGCTAGACACTAAAAAAATAAATATCTCCCAAGCACAACAGTGTAATTTTTCAAGAAGTGAGGCATTAGTTACCATCAGCAACTGTGATTGATTTTTCATGAGATATGGAGTCCTCACCTAGTGCTGCTAATTCCCTGGCTTTCACTAACAATTTAAGATAACATATAAAATAACAGAGAAATAATTTATTTGGCTTGAGACAAAATGCTTTTTATTCTCTAACTATATAAACTGCATTAAAATAAAAAAAGAGGAAAATTTCAGGTGGACAAGAAACCACACAGACTATGTCAGGTAGGCAAAAGCATACAAGATTGCCTAATATTTTTTTGTAATCCTAATTATCATCACCTCTCATACAGCATGAAAGCATATCTGTATTCTGCAGGTTAATGTCATTTGGTTGTTGACCAGAACAACTACGGAAGTCAGAAGAGAATGAAAAACATTTTTCATAGCATACATTCCACTTGGTTGTTGTGTTTATCTTTTAAGCAGAAAAGACCGTGGTAATCAGGAAAGATCACTTTTTCAGACTAAAACGCTCTTAACTCAATAACTAGTCCTTTTCATACTTATGGAAAAGTACATTCAAAATGACACAGGTAGGAAAGCTTGTCACCTCACACTTAAATTAGTTTCCCAAACTCTGATGTCTGATACAGAATCTGATCCAGAATCTGTTTCAGGTGTGCATAATAAAAAGGTCACTGAAGCAAAAATTGACACAATCTGTGAAGACTCTGCGTGGTGACAAATACTGCGAGACTAATTTGTTTAAAAGCCTGAAACTGTAGGAAACTCAGGACAAGCCTGCAGAGAATTTTGTAATCACAAAAGATAAGGAAGAGCAGGAGTTCTTCCAATCCTTCAGGCCACATTTGCCTAAAGCAAGAAGATAAGGCAGCAGAAGGAGGTGGCCACTGAGTAGGAAGAGAATATCTATTGAATTATGCAAAGCTACCCTAAGACAGCAGTAAAGAAAGGCTTACATTTTTGGAAAGCACAAAGCACTGCTTCAGACATTTCCCCAGAGTGCAGGGAGAGAACACAACACAGCCTTGACTGCGTGCTTCCTGCACATTTCCCATCCTGATCACAGGAGAAACACTGTCCCTTGGCCCTGCCACGATCACACATTATAGAAGAACTACCTCCTCCTTTCTCCCAAGTGGGCAACCTCCAGAGTTCCCCAAGGGTTCAGGATCACTGACATGAGTTCTTGTCAGGGCACAAACCAAAACACGGGGAACGGATAAAAATTCAGACCCGTTGGGAGTGAGGTAGCTCCAAAACCGAGTTAACAAGAAGAGACCTCCACACTGTACCCCTGCAAAGTGGCACATCACCCCTGTATGGTTCCTCTTCGGCACCTACAAAAGGTCTCATTTTTGTCTTCCACCAGAGCCGTCTGTACACCAGGCTCCCAGGAGTGTTGTTTTCCACTCTCTACTCTTCCCCCCTCCACAGCTGGAAACTTCCCATGGCTGAGAGGATTTGACAGGCAAACCAGGGATACCACCTTTGCCCTAGAGATGCAGCCAGCCAGAAAAGAGTGTAGATGGAGCCGCCATAACGCAAATGGAAGACCTCTCTTTCAACTGTCCAAGATAATCATAATTTTTGTGATTTGGCATCTGGAAAAAACTTGGGGAAGCATATGGGATATTTTTTGTATTTTCAGTCATGTCACGCAATAAGTCTTTCCAACAATTCTTTTTGTTGTCATATGATGTTTTTATGGCATACTACTATTCCCATGATTAATAAGCTATTTTTAAAAATGTACAGATATATAGCAATTTATTACATTCCTTGGCTTTAACAAAAAGTGATGAAGTAAAGCTCTGCAGACAGCTTGATATAATTATATCAGTACAGTATCTGGCATGCATAAATATGCTTAAAAGCATGCTATACATAATTAATACACTATTTTGATATCTTTATTTCATACACTCAGAAAGACTCAGTTTGACTAAATACACCTATCCTCAAAGAGCACCTCAGATACTCATTTTCTAAGAACTAGGATTTTTTTTCTGACCCCCATGTTTTGAGGGTTTTTTTTTCAACTGGCTGAATTTTTTACAGAAAATTATCTTCCATTCTTCACAGATTATGTATGTGGAGGTAAACCAAGAGACTTCATCAAATTCTACACATAAGTACTCATTTTGAATTGTCCTTACATACATATAGCTTTCAATCTATCAAACCATCTGTCTTACTCAATATGCAGAACACTATTGGTCATTGCAGCTTATATATATATCTATACCTATATCTATATCTACATACACACATATAAATACAACACATATGTATAAATAAAATACAAACATACACTTATGCGTATATACCAAATGTATCTGTTAGAAACTCCAGTTTTCAGTGACAAAAGTTTTGTGGCCAGATTCCTATGAAAGGCTTACTCCCTTTGAGGTATCTGTGAGGTACCAAAATCAGTAGAACAATGTCTGACATATGAAAATTATACATAATATGCTACATAAAGAAGGTAGTAAAACCAGCAATATTTTGAAAATTCAAGACTACTTTAATAAAAGATACATAAATCTATAAGAGGAAAATACAGTGATTGTTTATTGCCACATAACAGCTGTGATCTTTTATAGTTCTGCCTACAGTAATAATTTATAAGTTAATTAGTTGTAAACTTTAAATGGTTGCTGCCATTGCTATTTGTACTTTAAAATGTGGAATATCTTGTAATTTATATAATCAGAAAATATTAGCGTGGTTCTGTAACTGATTAAATACTATTTATTAAAATAGCAAAGGCTGCAATTTATCTTTCACTATCAACTGGTAATTCCCCTTTATTTCAGTTTTGGTAAAATAGTTCACTGTGCTTATTTCTTCAGAATGAAAAAGAGATAATTAAACGGAAGCTATTCTTACACTGTGTGAAAACTTCCATGAATTCCTAAAAGGGAAGTGAAAGTAATGCAGGAGAGAGAAGAGGAAAACAAGAGTACTCAGACATTTGCACTCCACAGAGCAAAGTAAGGTAACATACTGAGAAGCTACAGAAAATATTCTAGTTTCACTTTAGGCCCAGCCTCCCTAAAAACATTAGCCTAACTATGCAAATGTCCAGCTGTAGCATCTTTCTGCAGCTCTAGGCTGAAGTCCGAGGGAATACTGCTGATCATGATCCTGTCCTAACCAAGATCTCAAAGTCATGTACTAATGTTTGTGAGGGGTTATCTTTTCAGCAGTGTTAAGGCAGTATTATATATGTAAACATAAACTGACTTTGAAAATATTTAAGATTAACAAACTACACAGATATCTTTGAGCTGTTAATGGAAAATGTCTTTCACTTTACCTTATTTAAGGACATTAATGCTCAGTCTGGACATCAGTCTCCAACCTGAAGAGTGCTGCGTTGATAGAATAAATACACAATACTTCCGTTCTTTATGAAGCACATACCAAAACTCTCCATTTAACTGTGAAAGGTAGCACATCCTGAAAACCCTTCCTTTCTCCTACCCATTTTATGAACTTCAGCACCTGCATGCTCCATTCTTCAGCCATAAGTCCATGCACTTCTGCCAAAATTAGTGCCCTTCCTGTACATTCCCCACTTTCTCATCCTGTCCATGTAAGAGGCTCATCCTGATTTGTCAGTCATGCACTGTGACCCTCTCTGGAAGTCACATATAAACAGAGCTGTCAAGACCTCACAGAACTTGCTCCTCCAACATAGGTAGTGAACCCTACACCCTCCATCTCCCCATTTCATTTTCTTAAGAATTGCTGTTAGGAAGATGTTCCTTCTAAAGTTATAGAAAAAAAACCTAAAAGCCACACAGCTTGGACAGACATCTCCAGGTAAGCAAACTTGTTCACTGCTGTATTTGGCACATAGACAATGTCTGCTCAGCGAGTGAAGACACAGCCTTAGTCACATTTATTCTTTTACAGAGGACAAACAAAGACCATGGAACATTTAAAGCTTTCAGATAGCTTAAGTGAGGCTGCACAATGCATAATGCTTGTATAGGCAATCTCCAGAGACACGAAGTTTACTTTGAAAAATGTCAATGTCACTCTCAATAATTGCAAAACTCTAGAAATCGCTAAAATGTTCTTTCATTGTGTTTCATCTGACTCACCCTGCAGTAAGTTTTCAGTGCTGCTTCTCTGCAGATGCAGCAGTCATTGGATTTTTCAGAGACCACTTTCATAGCTCTGGAGACTCAGTTTTTAGCAGAACTGAAATTATGAAACTGGCTCTACAGTGCTGATATGGTCACCTCCCACTACGAACGAAGATCTTGTAAATGTGTGGGGAAACCAATAATACAAATTCTGGTAAGAGCTGGACATCACAAAATAATGAAAAAACACAAGAAACTTTTTTTTTTTAAATAAAAAAGCAAGCCAAAAATCTGAAGGATTAGGGGTAACATGAAAGTTACTGCAGCACACTATATAGTCAGTGTGCATGCATTTTTCTGAACCAGCTAAAAGCAGAGTGACCAGAATGCTGACCAAAAAAATCTAAAAAACTCCCCAAAAACCAAATACCCTTCAACCTGGAGAACAGTAAGGAATAAACAATACCTAGACTATGAAATGCTGTTTCTAAACTACTGAACCTCCATGTCAGACTGATATGTACATATATGTTGCTAGCATAGAGAAGAATTTTCCAGTGAAAACTCTTCCATTTACATGCTTAAGACCTTAGGAACAAGATGGAAGTACAAAGAGAAGACACCAGAAAATCCTAAGGGAGGACAAAGAAAGTTAAAAGACTTCTAAGAAATCCAGGAATGCACAGTAATTTATTTATCAAACTATAGCAAGAATTGTCTACTTCTTTTATTCCCTCTTGCAACATGCCGACATAGCAAATAATGATGAAAAACTAAACTGTGTAGATAGCCTCAAGGAAACTGACAATATAAACATTGTCCTTGTTCTGGTTTTCAGATCCCACCCCATAAACTAACACAAGGTTTGAATGAAGGAGATCTCACTTCGTACCTTCTTAATCCCTTTTCCAATGTTGCCAAATTCTTGGAATAAAAGAACAGCCTTTGGATTACATAAATAAACAAATAAAGGAATATGTATGTATGTATGTAGATATATATCTATATTTACACATTTGCACTTAGACATATATAAAACTTAGAGTCAGTCCTAGAATGGCTTGGGCTGGAAAGGACCTTAAAGGTCATCTAGTTCCAACCCCCCTGCCATGGGCAGGGATATATTTCACTAGACCAGGTTGCTTAAAGCCACGTCCAACCCGGCCTTGAACACTTCCAGGGACGGGGCATCCACAACTTCTCTGGGCAGCCTGTTCCTGCTCCTCACCACCCTCACAGTAAAGGATTTCTTCCTAACATCTAATCTAAATCTCTTCTGGTTTAGTTTAAAGCTGTTCCTCCTTGTCCTACCACAATCTGTCTGTGTACAAAGTCAATCTCCCTCTATTTCATAAGTCCCCTTTAGGTACTGGAAGGTTGCGATAAGGAAGGCTTCCCAGAGCCTTTTCTTCTCCAGGATGAACAACCCCAGCTATCTCAGCCTCTCCTGATATATGTTCCAGTCCCCTGATCATCCTAGATCCTCTGGACCCATTTTAACATCCACCAGAACCCCCAAGTCCTCCTCAGCAGTGCTGCTCTCAATGAGTTCATCTCCCAGTCTGTTCTCAGGTCTGGGCTTGCCCTGACCCAGGTGCAGCACCTTGCACTTGGACTCGTTGGAACTTCACAGGGTTCTCATGGGCCCACTTCTCAAGCTTGCCCAAGTCTGCTGGGATGGTATCCCTTCAAATGACAGAATATGCCTTCTATACTGGAAATCTGGACTTTTCCTAAACCTTACGTTATTCACATTATTTGGTTCAGCACTCAGAATTGGCCTTTTGAACTCAGTGAAATAAAACAGAAGCAACAATTTCTGCAGAAATGGCAGCTCAGCTTGCAGCTAAAAGGACAATATTTACTGAGCTACCTCTACTAAAAACTTCCCTCTAGGTCAGTTTGCTCAACCACTTTCTCTTTTTAGCAGTCAGCATGACCTTTGGTCAAAATAGGAACTAGATCAATAATATCAACACGAACTAATCCTTGTGGAAGCATTTATTTCTTTTTTGTCCTTTGTTAAGCCAAAAAAAAGCAAGAATTGCCCCAACTCTCAAATTATAAGCCTAAAATGGTACACCTCAAGTTACGTTCCTAGTCAATTTAAAAAGCAATCTGATTTTTTAGAGTTAAGCAAGTTCAGTTTTCTTTGTCTACTGATCTAAGAATTTCTGTAGTCAGACACAGTGTGAACTCAGTTTTTGCAGCAATAATGGCTTATAGACCAAACACCTCTAAATGACACACTGATAAAACTTCCAGTTTGTAAGAAGTATGTATGGTAAGAGGAATCTATGTTTCCTGAATTTAATCCTAATCCACATTATTGGTAATTTCATTGATGCACACAGAAAAAGTGTGTAAAACTCTTATTCAGGTAAAATGTCCAAAGGTTAGCAAACAGAATGTTGGGGGTTTTTTTAACTCGGAAAGCAAAGATATCATGAACAAAGCTGACTATACTGAGGCTAGACATAAGTCTATAATGTCTAACTGCATATGCCATGCATGTAGGAGAGAAAAATGCACTGAAGTGTGTACCAATTAATATATTGAAGTAGTAAACCTGCACACATAGATAAAATAAGATTTCTATTATAAATGGCTACACAGAATAGAAAAGTAGTACACATTTATATGCAAAGTTGTAGGAGAATATATTTTATGTAATTTTTCATATTGCATGCAGCCAAGCCATCCAGCCCATCCTCTTAGCCTGCACTGGTCTAATTGATGTCCAAAAATAATTTGGAGTTTTTCATCTTCCTTACAAAACCTTTGAGAGACCAATAATATAAGTTTTGGCCACTTGTATTCTTTGAAGATCTGTTCACACTTCATTTTTTCTCCATTTGAAGCAGTAAAGAAATGAAGAAACTATTCAAAAGCGGCATCTTAATTTTCTGGACTGTCAATGCTCCTTTTCCATGTTTTTCTCCAACACTAACAAATACCTGTTCTGTCCCACTGACACTGCAGCATCCCACTTGTGTTGGTGGGAGTACCTGCTGTGTACTCACCATGGTGATGTGAACATAAGGGGAAACATCATTTGTAAACCCATCTCTGTTGCTGGTGTGCAAAAGGATTCAACATTCTAACACAACTGCAGGCAGACATTTTAAGCCACAACAATTCTCCCTTTGAGAGATGGTAATTAAATATGGTCAACAAAGACTAGGACTGTGGAGCATAAGAAGACGGTAATAACAAATCAAAGGAAGAAGTGAGATGAGAATTTCTGCCTTCTTGATTTCTAGTTTATTAATGAAAGCAGCAAAGGGCAGATCAATATACAGATTTTTGGATTCTTGGAATGTTGTGTTTTGAGAGCTCATTTTAATAATAACAATGAGATAACCTAAAAAGATGAACAAACTAATACAACCTATGCATTTTTTCCCTTAGAAAGAGCAGCAATCAAGGAAAAGGCAAACTCTGCATGAGATTTTTAAGACGCCTGCCAAAATTCTGCTCATTTCCATTCCTCAGCTATTTAATAATTCAGGCAGTTTATTGCAGTCAAAAAATGCCCATTTGCCATTTCTGCATTTATATAAAGCATAAGTCAGTGGGTTTTAATCATGTTGCCTATCTTTGGAACTGTCATTGTCCTTTCTTATTTCACTACTTTGAGGAGAAAGACCAGGGATAACAACTTCATGCTTTGAAAAGAAACATGCAAGGCTACCTTTTGTAAAACTGCAAATATCTATTTTAAATTCCATCCACATACCTTTCCAAAACGATGATTTATCCTCATGTTCCAGTGAGGTGAAGATATTTCTAAACAGCTTTGCTAGTTCTATTCTGCTATTCTTTCAATTTGAATAAGTTTTTTTTCCCCTCTTATTCTTTTAGGATATCACTTTCAATAAATGGGTATCTAAATGTTAAGGTCACCCTTAGACAATATTATACAAGGTTGCCTTTTGAACATGTAACTGTACACTTTGAAATTCAGATTGCAGAAGTTTGAATTTATGGTACTTTTGCATGGAACAGATTGGAGGATACACAGTCCATGATGCCGTATGTCATATCCTTACAAACACTGATCTTTGAGCATGCTTGAGTCAAGAATATTCATTTATGTACAAATCTTGACAGTCCTTAGCTCCTGGACAAGGCAGTGATGCAGGAGCTGTGCTATCAGGGCTTCTAAGAATATGCCTCAAACTATACAAATACACAGTAATCAACCATTTTTTTCTTCTGTTTTTTTACATTAGTTACATTAGTGTAATGTCCTGGCGAGAAACTGCTTATGAATGGGAGCAATGTTCCCCACTCACTGGAGGTGGCAGGATAGGGAAGTGGCAATCAAAGATATCTAAGCAAACAGTAGCTATTGAATTAAAAAAGACAAATAGAACAGGAGAAGAACTCAGGCATACCTGAGTAATTAAGATTACCATTCTCCCAAAATAATGTTGTCAAAAGTCTGGGTCGGGGTTTCTTTTATAGCTGTGTCTAAATTACTGCTGCTGTCTAAATTACTGCTGCTGTGCTTCTCTGCATAAACCCTCACCTCATTCTCTCTGCTGGCACCATGGAGTATAATTGCTTGGGAGATCAAACTGGGTCATGAATGGTATGCAAGTGAAGTTAGAAGCTTCCCTTGCTCCTTGGTGGGTAGGAGGCTACTGACCAGAACATGCTGGTTTGAACATGAGCCAGTTGCTGCACTGTTTATTTTTCAACAGGTACCAGCAATGCCCTGCTTATCTCCTCTTTTAAGCTGCCCAAACCTCGTCCAGAACATACTGCGAGTTAAGACTACCCAGATAGAAAACAGCAGCAACTCCTCCAAGATGTTTTGGGCTGCAGGACCATATGCAGGCCACATCCATACCTTGGAATCCATTTAGCAGCACTACAATAGCAGCGAGCCCGTTCTAACAGCAACAAATTCTTTAAAAAGAAATGCAAAAAGAAAAAAACCCACCAGTGTATTCTTCACAGTTGAACACAGGACAGTAACTATGATAGAGGCAAGAACACAAATGATGTTTTTAAAACTACTGAACGTGTAGCTTATCCCAAACAAATCCATTAGCTAAGTTTAATGGTGTTATGGATCCTGTAGAAAAAAATGCTGTGTAATCAAGTAATTAAAGATCACCTCTAGAGTATTTCCAAAAGAAAGAGTTAAAACTACAATGGCAGATATAAGCATGACAGTGTTTTATTTTAAATACATTGCTTCCTGAATTATGTTCTGTTCTTGCTATCAGAATAAAAAATTATCCTGCCAGTCTCTCTAACTTAAAACAAACCCTTTACTGGATATAATATTGCCACTAGGTAACAGGTATATGAACAATGGTCAATTCATTGTACATAAACTCATTGAGAGAACCTTTAAACGTTCCCTTGAGTCAGGATAATTCTGAGTAATGCCCTGATTTATTGCAGCTTGCCTGCAAGTTTGCACTCAGCAATTGTGCGATAGTTTTCACTCTTAGAATCTAAGAACCTCAAGGAATGATGCTAGTTTTAAACTCTGAACTTTCTGAGCTACAGAAAAACAAAACGTCTAAACAGAATCTCAAGAAGCCATTCTGAAACTAGGAGTAAAAATAATCCAGCTTCGGTTTGGAGCATGGTAATTTATATATATCAGGTTATGGAGTACATTTTTGGTGCTATTAAATTTGATAATATCTTGCTCGGAAACAGCAAAGGAAATAGTTTCACCTAACTAAATTACTTGCTAGTAGGACCTTTGGAGCATCTTCAAAAGCCATATGAACAAATTACTGGAAAATGGAATAGCCTTCCTAATTTTGTGTGTGACGATTTGTTAATGATTACATTAAAAAGAAACTGATTCATATCAAGCTATTAAGGCAAAAGGGAATAATTTTATCTTTCACATAATGCAGGTCACAGGTTTTTGTTACGGGGTTCTTGCATTATTGTGATTCTGTTTCAACAGGCCTATCTAAGTTAGAAAGAGATGAATGCTGCTTTAGAGATGTCAACACCAAACACTGTTCAACAGTGCAGACATCCTCCCTTCTTGCACGGAGCCACAGGACACTTGCACGAAGAGCCTTGCATGAAGATGGAGCCATCCCCTTACTTGGTACAGAGAAATACATGCTTCCTACTGCCTCGTTCCACTCCCCAGACCACGGATTCCGTGGTCACACAAAACACTGACATGGAGAGCATGGTTTGCTTATTGTTAGCTTCAAGAAAAAAAACCCAAACAAACAAAAACTACTGAAGAGTTCTGTAATCTGAGAAAGCCATAATAATAGGCAATTCCTGAAAGATAAACTCAAAAAAAGAAGCTTTTTTTTTTTTAATAATGAAGACATGAGTGGAAAAGGGTGACTTGCACAGTTTACGTCTTCACATCAAGATTTATGTCTTACTTACAAGGTAATAAGAAATAAATAAATAAATAAATAAGCATCACATACTCTTTTATTACTATGATACTCCAGTGACAATGTGGGAAGACAGGAAGAGTAGCAAGGATCATGAAATGTATGCATAGCATATCTTCCATAGTATTTTGTGTTAATGTATTGGTGTCTTTAGTAATTTAATGATTGAAAAGTAAAACATTCATGCTGGACAACAGCAGCTGGCTGACAAGCCAGGAACACAGTTTTTAACTAAGGTGCCTGGTGCCAGGAAAAGACCTCAGTGACTTTGCCGCAGTTGACACAGCTCCTGGTTAATTCAGTAGGTACCTTTAAGTAGCCAGACTGCCTGATTTGACAACTGTCATCAAATGCATTTCTGTCTAGTGTTTAAATCCAAGGGAATAGAAATGCAATAGATGAATGTGGAAGCAGTCCAAACTGTAAGGAGCAGTTGGAAGACAGATTACTGCACCTACTTTGCTAAGTAAAATAATACCCAGGAGCAAAGCAAGGAGCAGATTCCTTGATTGTCCATGTGATGTAATTGTTACATAGCTTCCAGGCTATTTTGAAGAGGTGCATTTAGTTCACTCTGAGACCTAAGCAGGGAGTTGTGCAGAAGGAGGAATATTCCATGCAGCACTCTCCATATACAATGTGAAAATGTTGTGCCTGGTTTGGATTCTTCTTCCCTACACAGTTTTCCAGCTCTACCCCCAGAAGTTTTTCATCCTCAAATACCACTGCATACATTCATACCACACACTGGAGCTTGTAAGACACATTCTTTGTCATGTGTTACAAAAATACTGTGCTGTAGGGCTGAGACACAGATCTCACATATTTCAGAGGCTTTGAAGAAAAAAGAGAAAAGGAAAGGAAAAGATCAGAGGCCCTTAGTGGACCCCAATCAAGTGTTATGCTGGGTGAGATATCAGAAAACAGAGACATGCGTCGTTTTGAAGCAAGATAGGTCACTCCTGGGAGTTCAACAAGCATTTCCTCAGATGGACACCATTTTCAATTGCCCATACATCCTCTAAGTCACCACTACTCACATTCAAAAGAAAAATGGTGAAAAAAAATTAATTAAGGAAAATTTAAGCACATGAAGAGACTCTGTAATAAGTAATGACCAGTGGAGAAAAAAGACAACAAATAATCATGTGCAAAATACAATCTTGTTCATAAAATTCTGAACCAGGATTTAATTAGATTTTTAGTTAGTCCAGCTAACTAAAATCTTTGCTTTGCTTAAAGCCTGTAGAATGATGAAAAGCAAGATGAACTATAATAAAAAAATGGCAAGATAAGAATGTTCTGCCTCTAGAGGTCAGAAAAAAATTCTAAAGGATTTGCTTCTATGAATGTTAAAAAGAATTGTTTAAGAACCTGAGGACTGTGGAATCCTCTTCTGTCTGCAAAAGGTTAGTGAGGGAACTATGTAGCTTGCTTAAGCTTTTAAAAAGTAAGTAAAGATTGCCAGAATTTTCACTGGCTGCAGAAAAATTCTGAAGAATGACAGATGTCTATCCTGAACATGTTCTGATTCACCCCAATATATCTCTTTTATCTTTACAGACCAGAGGGCAACATACAGCAAACAAATGGGCTGAGGTCTTTCCTGCTTGTGCAACACAGAAGTGCTGCCTTAGCTACACAAATCCAGCATTCTGAGGATACAAGGGCACGTACTCACTGAGCTCCCTGGCACAGTCACTTGAAGCATAAAACATATGCATAACTTAGGTAATTTAATACCTTTTGACTATTTGAGTTCAGGAACCTTTCAGTGCTTATGAAACAGGACTTGAATATTGCTTCAAGATACGCATTTTTGAATTTAGGCCAATGTTGAAGTTAAAGGTCTCATAGCATTTGCTCCATTCCATGTGTATTTTCCCATGTATATTTTTTTTGCTTAATGTAGGTGTATATTGTACAGCTGTTACACGCAAATTTATTTCTAATCTTTGTTAAACTAAAATTAGGCCTGATTGATGAAACATGTTTTTATATAAATTCAAAAATGTACTTTGATTGAGAACTCAGCATTTATTTAAATATATATATATAAAAGATTTCCATCAGCAATAATGATTGCAACATGGAAAAAAAAGGAACACACTATAAAAGGACATGTTCTAAAACATTTTAAAACTCAGTCACTCAGTGAAGAACTGATTGTTATGCATAATATGATGCTCAGAAGAGGGAAGAGTTCACTTAGAGATGGAGTACAGTGAAAGAAAAGGAAAAGGGACAGAGCAAAGACAGAGTCATAACACTGAACTCTTCCATGACAAGCTATCAGTAATACAGTAAGATCCGGCAAAATCAGCTAAACAGAATAAGGAAAAGGTTGACATGTGAAAAAACAGTCTGACTGCTTGAATGCTATATATCATTAAATTTCAGTCTAAAGAGCATCTGTCTCAGCCACTGATGGTCATTTTTTGAAAGAACTGCCCTTTATATTTCTAGTGAGCATAAAGATCATGCAGCAGCCAAGACACTGTCAAAATTAAACAGCAAATCCCTGCATGGATTAATACCCAGGACCTTTTTTCTGCTATTATTATCATCACTGACCACAGAGAAGCTGTAAACAATTTGTACGCAGGCAATATTTGCCCTGTGGGAACCTGCTTTTAGCGGATTCAGAAATGATGTCAACAGTACTTCACTTCTGGTAGCAGACTGCAAAATGTTGATGGTTCAATGTCCATGACAACTCCTCAAAGCATTGGGAAATGAAGGGGTAAAGAGGTAAAGAATGGAAATCAGAGGCTCAGGCAAATATTAAAATTATGGATCAAAAGTTATTTGGGAATTTTTGGACCACCTGTATTACCTGACAAGATTATAAAGCAAAAATGTGATTACAAATATTTATATAAATAACTTTCAAAGTTAGGAAGAGCACAGTCACATTTTCCCATAACATGTGAATGGGGAAGTCAAATATAACAACTACAGTATCATTTAAAACTAACCAACTAATTAACTTGTGCAGACATCATCCTTTTGAAGATGATGGCAAAAAGCCATTTGGAATTTTGTGCTACTTGTATAGACAGCCTTCTGAAATAAAAAAAATTGTCAAGACAAAGCCTTATATGTGGAAATTCTGATTAAAAATAACCATTCTACATCCCAGAAGAAGTTGCTGAAAACAGAGATACTCCTCATTGAAATCTGCAGTTTTCAGTGACCAACAGACACGTTGATAAAATCTAGACTCTTAGTTATATAATGACACCATATAATAACTTCTGAAACATCTTATTGTAGCCGGAGCTCTGTGACCTGACACAGTCTGGTTCGTTTGGCTGATCTTTCTGCTTTGCCTCCTTTTTTTGATGTTTGCAAAGATGACTGACAAACTGAAAATCAGTCTAGTTAATACCTTCAGATCATCCATAACATCAGCTGTTAAGCAGCAGAGGGGGGGAAATGCTATTGTGTGGTTTCGTGATTGGTCTAAACAAATTTAAGGCCCCAGCACCAACAAGAGTCACGCTCTGGCCTTTCTCACTGCCACCTTTGGCCGAGCAGTCTGATCTTCCTTGTGCTGACAGCGTGGCTCATTCCGCTGCCACACAAGCACAACGGGGAAGCATTTGTGCTGAAAAGCAGCTACACAGCAAAAGACAAAACAACTCATTTCCCCTAGATTGAATTTCCCAGTTCCCAGATCTGGCTCACCAGGCAGCAAGAGGGAGGGATGGGAATGCTGGCTGGTGGTGGAGGGTACCAAATGGAACCAGTCCTCAGAGCAGGAACACACACAGAGATTAGTTTGAATCAACTGGGCACCTGCACCTGTTGAGACAATCTTAAATAAATATTCCAACTTTTTTACAATTTTTAGTCCTTATTTCCTCAAATAAAGGAATGGATTTAAGAAAAAAAAGAGCGAGAGAGAGAAAATGCTTCATTTTTTTCTGGGTGTTCATTATTTAAAAAAAAATTAAGTTAAATTACCTTGAGTTTGTTAATTCAGAAAAATATATCAACCCATTCTTATCTGCCTAAATAGATCAGAAACCTAACACAAGGTATCCATGCTCTAAAACATTGCAAGAGCCTACAGTACTTCAGTGGATTTTCCCACTACTTTCTTCAGTATATTTAATGTCCCTTTGGCAGTTTTGTTTCTAACTTAAATTTGTTTCTGTAGATTTTGGAACTACAGTAATATTAAATTACTTTCTGACAATCGGAAGTGAAACCATCATATTAATATCAGCGTATATTAAAAACAAAATGTCAGCAAGTAAAAGCAACCAGCAAGTGATTCTATATTAATTTTATTTCCTATTTCTAGTGGCAGTTTACAAAGGAAAATACCGTAAATTAATACCTTGTCTAAAGGGAGTGTATGCAGATGGGAAAAACAACCTCTTATTTTTTCTTATTTCTTGCACTGTTTGCATCAGCACAGAAAGAAAGGGGTTTTGGTGACCAGTCTCAACAAAGAGGGCTCCAGTCATTCACCCTACCAAGAGAACAAAACTTCAAGCAAAGCTTTCACTGAGCTCATGGAAGATGGAGAGAGATTTGAAGCTGTAGGCAAATATGTAACCACTCATATGAATTTTAATGGCTGAATAACCTTAAAAGTAAAAAATATCTTGAAGTGTTTGGTTCCAACCCAACTTTATTTAATGTGTGAGTTGACTCCGAACACATTAAAACAGCAAAGAGAACACATTTTTTGCTGCAAGGTTTTGGGTTCTTTCACAAGTTTCAGGTTAACACAAACAACTGGAATTCCAAATTTGTATCGGGTTTATCAAGTAGATATCTAAAAGGACATTTTAGAAATTCAATAACTTTCTGTAGCATAGTATGTGCTGGATTACATTTCAAAATTGCTCACATTAGTTTGATCCTGGATTCTGAAATAGGCATTGTAAAGGGAATCCAATTACAGGACAAAAGAACTGGATCTGCATACTTAGGAACTTACTAAAGTGAAACAATTTCATGATTTTTATACTTTTTTCTGACCTTCCCTGTGGAGATGCCAGAAAGAGACTCTTCCTAACCTTCCTCTCAATACACAGGTGTTAAAAAAAGGGTAAGAAGCAGCAAACAGAGAAATCTAATGAGATAAAGTGGCAGTGGAAAGTTCCAGGAGTTGCAGCACTGCTCTTCCTTAACCAGTTCAAGCGCATAGCACGGCTCCACCACTTCCAGATACCCAGGTGGTTCCTAGCCTGGGCAGGAGACCTCCTCAAGGAAGGTCAAATAATCAGCCTCAGCTGCAACCCAAGAACTCATAAAGGCATGAACCCTCAAGATTTCTAGGAAGTACATGAAGTACATATGATCCCATTCTGAGAAGGGAATGATTACAGATAAACAAAGCAGATGTATTTTCCAACTTGTTCTGAAAAAGATGTTTGCCCATGGTCACAAGTCAAAAAATCACTGCCTTAAATGGCTTTCTGATGTGGATTTTTAAAAACAAAACTGAATCAGAATCCTTCTAATGTTGCTCCTAGTATTTTATCTTGGGACTGCTCTTCCTCTCCACAAATCACTTCAGTCTGATAGGTCACATACAAAGGATGAGTAAGAAACAAACCATGGCTACATCCTTGGGGGAAAAAACCCCTAAACTGCTTGTAAAAGAACAGATTTTTAGCCCACCAGATTTTTTTCACATTTTAATAGCTGTAAAGAGTCATTTGTCTTTAAGCATTACGAAACAAATGGCATTCAAGTGTAAAGTCTCTTCATAAATAGGAAGCACAAGTGTGGGGACCCAGTGAGCCGCTAACCAAGGTAACTCACGTGTAAAGTACTTTTTATGTTGCGTTAGATGTGTCAGCATATTTCCAGGCTAAGAATAGAGTGGAATAAGCCATTCGTTATTTTTTTCATGAAAATAGATTGGAATTCATATTGCACATTATTCATGCAACTAGAAAACTGCAACCTTACATGTTTTCAGTTTTACTGCTTTTCTTTGCCAAACTGACTGAAACAAATTAAGGTGACACATTATGAAAATCATTGCACATAACAAATTCATAACTTCTAGAGCAGAAGCAGCACTAATTGCTCAAAAGCTGTCTTAAACATTTATGAGTTACTGTAAAATATGAAAAGAGTACAGCCTCTAGTTACAAAAAGACAACCATACAGCCAGCAAACATGTGACTACAGTTCAGGAAGGTAATTCCCAATGAGGTCACAAAGTCCCGGTATTGTAATAATGTTGTCTACAGCAGCACAAAGCTCATTGTGGGCTGACCTCCCAGCATGTATTCACATTCCCAGGCAGAATGTGAGTTCTCCAGCTGAGTTCTTCCCTACCACAACTGTAATCCAGTCACCCAGTTTAGGTATGCCCACAGCTGGGGAGGCCTGCAGTAGTGCAACACCCCAAGAAGCTTTAAGCTTTAATAAAGACTGGAAAAAAACATTCTTCAGAATGCAAGAGTATTTGAACGATCTCTGGAGACTTGCTGATGAATTCAGAGAACTGTCCAAGTCAGATGATATTTATTCTCCTCCTCCTTTCAACTGACCCAATTGTATTAAAAGAAGTTAAAAACAGTACTGGTTGTTTTGGGTTTTTTTTTTTTTTTTGTGTTCCATTCTTAGCAATTGCTATAGCTGTCACTAGAATACTCTTCAACTACAAGTAGGAGAAGAAACTTGCAAGTTCTTTGTGTTCAGCCATAAATATCAGTGTATATGGTCAATACATCCTGCTGCAAACAGTAACAACAGAAGGCCAGAGCTCTGCAACACCTGGCAGCTCTTACAGACGAACAAAAGGGGTAAGACTTGCTGGGTGTGCTGAGAGGCTGTGAGACACTGTAGAGGGCAAGGCAAATGCCAGACCTGAGAAACGTGCAGAGGCATAGTAACATGCAGAGGAGTGCTAGGCAGGCTGGAGTGAAGGACTCTTGGGTTTGCTAAGACAGCTTTAATGTGGGTATCTGCTGATACTGAGAGAATGCATGAGAGTGGCTGCAGATTTGTGAAACAGCAGAAATACCACAGTACATGAAGAGTAAGCAGTCTGAAGATGCTGGAACAGAATATTAGAGCTTTCTGCAATAGCAGGACAGTATTCTACTGCAGAAGATTTTGTAAAGACTGTGTCCTCCTTCCGAGATATGTTTCAGCTTCCCTCTCTCCTCGTTATCATCTCTTGTTAAGATCCCAGTGGAATAGCCAGACAGACAACACTAGGCTTCCAGTTCAGGATCTATGACAAACACACATGGGAAGACCTGGTTTCCCAAAGTTTAGCAGAACACAGGAGTGCAGCAGAACAAAAGTATTTCAGGGTGCAAGATGTGGAGCAACTGGGGGCTTTACAATTTAGTGGCAGGAGAGGTTGCCCAAGTGATTGAAATCAGTAACAAAACACAGTTGGAGACAAGAAAAAGGAATAGTACTTGCTTATGAAAGTTTTTCCTTTAAGATGTGATTCATGGCAAGTAGCTTGAGGACTGGCTATGGCAGTAGTAGCAATGTGAGGTCTTCATGTATGCACTCATCATTTCAGTGAATGTTCAATAGTTAACCCTGCCTCATCCTTCAGAGAGAAAAGACAGGGAAGAAGGGACACAGGAGAATCTGGAAGCTTCCCAACCCCTCTTTGTGAGAAAGGTGGTAAGAGAAACCAACAATAGAATTCTACAATATGGATTATATAGTTGATGGTTGTTTGAACTCCTAAGCGATAGTGATTATCACTTTGCCACTGTGACTGAAATTAAAGCAGCGTTAGTGAGATGGAAGAGAAATTTAAACAGAGGCTTTTAAAATGTAGCCTTACAGAACCTAAAAACTAATATACACATAGATTTCAAGAGCCAGATCTGTCTGCTTGAGACTTTGATATTTTGATACACAGTACAAAGAATTTATTTGGCCTTTTATTACCTAGGTAATAAATAGTTTGTAACCCTATTAAACAAGATCAATCCATCAACTGTTTTCACTTATAGGGATACTGCTATTCATCTGTTCTGTTAATTTTATGAACAACTAAAATCAAGACCGGAGACAGGTGGTAATTTACCTGATCGGTGTCCACATTACACAGCATTTTCCCAGTTCCCCCCACAAAATGCAAAGGCAATCTGGAAGTATGCAGTTGCCAAAAGTATCTTCTTTTCTTTTCTTTTTGTGTGTATACTGTTTCATTTTTCCTCACTTCAGATAGGAACTAAACACATAGAGACACACATTTGGGTGATGAAATTTTTACACCTTCCTCTTACATTTGAGGAACGTGCACACTGAATCTATTTATTCCATGATTTTACATGGCATTTCTGTATGTGGCAACGCATAAAACAAATGCCTGTGTATGCATCAGAGTGCTCAAAACCTGACTGTGAGAACAATTTCCATGTATGATATATATGCCATTCAATGATTGTTGCTACTCCAGCACCACAAGGCAAAAGGGTAAGGGAATCAATCCCAAATTCCTTATGATCTAGAAGACAACACGCAAGAGCACTGTCAGAAACATCCACACAAGCTTTCAGGCTAAATGCCACTGAATTGAACAGCTTGTGGTTGAAGTGCCAGCCTGAAAATCAAAGGACCTATGCTCTTCAAGCATCTCATATTAAAGACTGTGTTAAATAATTATAGTGCTTCAGTTTCCTCACATCAGTAAAACTGGGATAGCTCTATCAATATCCATTTTGATAATTTTGATACTTGGTGATTAAAGGTCTCCCTAAGAAATACTACTTTGTCCTCATTCTACAGTGTTGCTTTTTGTAGTTTTAATTCATATTGGTATAGCTTTTAAAATACTAATCTAGAACTGTTCTACTTGAAAATCAGTTCAAACATGCAAATGCAAAATGGAAGTATTAAAACTGAATGAATTCTCTCTTCCTTCATATTAAAGGCTTCCCAAGAGTGTTTAAACTTCCTTTTTAAAGAAACTGATTGAGATCCATCAGAACTATATCATTCCCTGCGCTTTGCTTGGTGTTACATCCATAAGCATTGGCTAATAAGAGGGATTTTCTTAGTTGTAAAACTAAGAAACTAAACCCTGGGAGCCTAAATTCACTTCAAGTAAAGACTATGTTACCCATTAAATATGATGGAACCAAAATGGATGCCATTTTTCCTGAGAAAGGTAGAAGAAAGTTTTTACAATGGAGATTTTGTAAGAGCAGTAGCTGGGCTAACAGTCCAAACTTCCTTATGCAAAACCAGTTTTTAGTACAACTCCTTGGCCATTATCATAAAAAGCAAATATATGTTCTCGCTCAAACATTTTATTTTATTTTAATAAGGAGAATAAAACCTGAGGGAAAGTGCTGCCAGGCTATGTGGAGGTGGAAAGTACAACATCCATCTGGAATAACCACATTCAGCTCAGAAGAGTTGCTCTAGATTTACACTATTGTCCAGAGTATTAAGAGAGATAAAGGTAAAAAAACCCCAAATGTTAAATGTTTGGATCACATTGGAAATGGCAAGCTTACAAAACAATAATAATTACAACAAAACCTGATGAATGTCCTGGGTTACCCAGGGCTACAGGAAGCAATCAAACAAGAATATTAAAAAATTTAATTATTTCTTTGATTCAGCTTTTAACAGAGTATATTGGCAAAGGTTCCTTTATGCACACTCCTTTTTTTTTTGTGTGTGTGTGTGTGTGTGTGTGTGTGTTAAGTAAGACTACTAAAGATGCAGGTATCAGAAATGTAGGTTCAGAAACCAGCAGCTAAAGTCCCAAGTAAATTACTAGTAGGTTTAAACAATACTTAGGTCATGCTTTGGAAGGAGCACAGGAATGAAGCAGAATGGATGCTAGCAATGCCCACCCCAAAACTGCATGGTTAATAACATATACTTCGAAAAGAGACTTGAGATTATCCAGAAAATTACAAAAGAGTAAACCTTACACTGGCGTCTTGCAAACACCTTTAAATTAAAATGGAATATAAAAATAAAGAATTTAGTCTAAACATTATTTTTTAAAAATTAACAATAATTTCTCCCAAAATATTGATATGATATCAATCTCTTGGTACTGCTTGGCCCTCTAAAAAGTCATGAAATTGGACAAAAACTTGTTCAGTTGTCAAAAGGCTACAGAAAGTCTCCTTAAACAGAAAACGAACCAACTGAAGACACAGAATAAGAGGAAATACCTCAACTGATTAAAAATTATGGTAGAAAAAAAAGAGTATGATTAACTGCCAATAAAAACCTGAATTCTAATGGGCTTCAAAAATTTCCAGTAGGATCTTCCAGTAATTGAAGAGCATTTAAAAAATGGATGGGAGATAAGGGAGCACAGTCCACTTTCAACAGTGATTTTGACATTCTGAAGACAGTGTCACCAAAAGCAATGGCACTTATGGTGAAGTCACAGTATCAAGTTTGCTGTATTTCTTAGTCTGTTAAAGACCTAAAGAGTTAAACATGTGACAAATTTATTTGGTTTAGCAAGTTTAGCAAGAATCTTTAAACAGACCAAAATAACTCAATGAAAGAGCAAAATGATGGCTATGTGCAAAATTGACAAATTCAATATCATTTCCACTAGAAGAAAAAATCAGTTTAGTTGCTTGTGCACATCAGGAGAATCTAAACTTGCAGCAGGAATTCTAGGAAGAGATGTGTGAATCTCTACAACTAACTCTATATGGAGTGTTGATGAATACAATTGTTGCAAGAAAAAAGCCCCATGAGAGATCCTACATGCTTACGAGCTAAAAGCTGACATGGAGAGTCACAGCTCAATTTCTCTTTAAAAGATAACATTAAAAGATTCTGCTGATAAAAATACCCTGCCTAAATTTCCAGAATCATGTCTGAAGAATGACTGCAATGAGCAGTGACAACAAGGCTCCAGGGCAGACGTACTGTGATTATATAACCCTAGATTGACTAGAGCTAAAAAAAAAAAGAAAAAAAAGAGATAGCACTGTTTCCATGGCCAGTATAAAAATACTCACTTAAGTAACACTTGCTAATTCTGTCATTGGTCTTGTAGTTGGTTGATGAACAAGAAATTTTCTAAATATGCATTTAAGAAAGTTGGTGAGATATGGGTTTTCCTTTTTTTTTTTTTTAATGAATGATGCTTGCATGAGTCTGCTCCTCTTAAAAGGTTTTTTTTCAGGCAGTTTGAAAATACTTCCTATGAAATACTCTAACCATCTAGTTTGGGGAGCTTCTTTTGCTCTCATCCAAGATGCTTAACTATTTCCTAAGCAGCAACACGGGCAGATTAAACTTGATCTTCTATGTCTCTGATACCAGGCTTAACTTCATTCACAAAAGCCATTCACAGCCTCACAGAATGCTGACAGACTTTCCCTTATAATCATCACTGGAACCACAGGCAATATCAGTACTTTCCGATCCTTACTAAGGAAAAAGAGAAGAAAGCAAAAATGAGAAATACTGAATAGAAACTTGGATTCTAAAGGTATCTCTAGCAAGCAGCATGATAACCAATTATAGTTTTAATTAGGAATGTAAAGCTGCTAATTAAAAGGCAAATAAACTGATAGTTTTAATAGATTTGGCTATTTCTAATCCAGATTTTGAGAGATACTTTATACAATCTGGGTTTTTTTTCTGCAATTCAGCTGATTTTATGTAATTATTCACTCAGTATTAGCACTCATGTTTTAAAATACATTTAAATACATTTACAAGAAAATAAGTTGTGATTCCTACACTAGTGCAAAACTGACCCAAATCTTGAAGAATTATTTACTATATGATCACACTGAAGTGATAAAAGAATACTAAAGAATGTAAATTAAAGCCAAGAATTCAGAAATATGGTCACCTGCAAGAGTTAAATTTGCATGTGCAACCTTGATTTGTATTCTATTCTGTGTTAATTGAGATCCTGATGCCAACATCATATCAGAGTCCAGAAGTGCAATATATTTATCCTGGGTTGAAGCCCTAAAACAAAAGGTAGCAGTCATTGCCTCTTTTTTGCCAATGTACAGACCTTGTAAAACTAGGAGCTGATGATCACAGAGGTGACTCTCTAAATATGGGAAATATCAGAAGCAAGGACAGATAACGTAACCCTACTTAACCACTGATTCCTTATCTTTGCAAACTCAGAGATCTGTTTATACAGGTCAATAGCATGAACCTCATCCAGTGGTGCTTAGAGACAAACCAGTAGCCCGACAACCATTAGGCCCCAGTGGAAGTTTTGTTTCTGGATAGCAAAGATAACACCGAGCACACAGATTGTGACATTCTTTCTGACTGCCTCCACCATCCGCAAGTTTCACCTGTCCTGTTAGAAACTGCACCCCATTAGCAGAAATTGCTGGATTTTTCAGTTGCCAACATCCAGGATCCTGTTCTAAACAAGGGAAGTAGAAGAAATCTTTACTCAGCAACAGCAGTTTCAGTGGCTTTTGCACAGATGAAAAAATTTAGCTGTACCTGATGCCCCTCTAGGGACAACAGAAAAATTTTCAGTCCATGTAGCCAGTTTGCAACATGCCAGGGGAACCAGAGCAGACACTTTGATTGCTGTACTTAGGGAGCAAGCAACCAACTGTACTGTTTCATGAAACCACCAGAATTTTCTCTTTTCCTCCTCATGATATAACATCAGTCTCACAGGAGAGGAGACAGGAAAGCAGTTACAGAGAAACGCAGTAGTTCAAAAAAGCAGTATTTCTTTCTTTCATCCTCATTTCCTCTAAGTGGAATGTCTGTGCTTCTTCCTTTCTCTACAGCTCACAGTATGGCAAAGTAGACAAGGACCCTGATACAGCTTTTCCTTGTCAGGCCCAAAAGCATAAGGTTGGTGAATCCTAACAATAGCAAAGTTGGAGAAGTGTGAGGACAGAACTGATGCAGGTCTAATGAAAAATGAATGAACTGAACATGCAGACCTAATTGTACCATATTTCTATGAACTCTGTGTTTCAGAGTTCTTTTGGTTAGGGTATGAATGTAGAAGGAAAAGAATTTACTCTTAATATAATGCCTCTTAGTGTCTTTTCTGTGAAGCTCTAGAAAGTGTTGTGGCTAGGTAGAATAGGCAAGCCCTGGCACTGGTTAGCTAAAATAGACAAATAAGATACAACATTCCACCTGCCTGCTCAGAATTACATTACCTAATGGATTTCAAGTCAGGAGAGAACCATTCCTCTGAAGAAACTAGTAAAGACTCAGTGCTTTTCTGTCCTCTCTTGTAGCAGAAGATTTAGTCTACTTCTAGGAATATGTAGCAGGTAGCATTCTATAAATTCCTTTTAAAATAGTTATACTTTTTTTTAAACAACTGGAAAATATCTCATGTTTACGTTGTTCAGCAGCCATGAAAATTACACTTGTTCTCTTATTGCATTTATTGATCTCCCAGTGATTTAATTTACTCTTAAAAAACTGAAAGCTTCTTTGCTGTAGTAAAACTGTCAGCCTAATGAAGAGATTCTTGTACTTTCAAGCCCAAAATAGTGATCTATCAATTAAAACTGAGGGAACCTATTAAATTAACTAGTGTTTCATAAGGATTTCCTTTCATTTGAGAGTTGCAGTGCTAGAGAGATCCTAAGCTACAAAATTCAGGAGCATAGGAGAAGACATTCTTAGGGATGATTTTCACAGGAGAATTTGCTTCTCCTCTTGTTTCAGGAAAGATTGGGGTTTCTGGTTTTGTTTTCTTACTACCTGGGACATCCTACTTGAGGAAGTTGACAGCTTGAAAAGCTTATGGTCTGGATGATGGTTTTAATTTAGGTAAGTTATCTTTAAACTAATTTAAGGTCCATTTGTATGCAAAATTGTATTTTTATTGAGAAATACACGTCCAAGAATGGTTATTCATCCACTTTATACAAACCACACACTGTGGAGGCATGATTAAAACACACCTGATAATTCACAGATGCTTTTAACAGAGCTCATCACTCTGTTGTGAATGTATTTAAGGATTTCCTTTGTCTGTTGTTCTGGAAAATATAACCGGAGTATTCTTAATCTTAAAAGAATTTTAAAACCATGCATTACATTTATTGAATGTAATGACTTCTTGACACTGGTAGATACTTCACCATTTTACAGCTACAAACAGCAGGAATCAAGTTAAAAGCTCTTTTTATTACAGGCCAAAGGACTTGAAAAGGCAAGTCTCGGCTCCTGCTGAAGATGAAAACTTTTCTTTCAAAAACATCCATGTAACCAGTTCTAAATCTGCAGGTGCCTCTATCCACCAGACACCTTATTGTATGAAAAGGTGTACTTATAAAGCATGAAAAAGCTTCCCCATTAACAGTGCAACATTTTTTGTGTCTCGAAGTAATGAGGAACAAAAAAGGACGGGTTATTCTGCTTAAAATAAAAGTGCTATAAGCACAGTGTCCTGACCACACCTAAACTGGAACTACAGTAACTCCTGACTGTTCAGTTCAGGAGGGCAGGATGTGGGGGTTTGAGGGAGAAGGGAGTACTCATTAATTAAGATAGATGGAACAAGAAATCATGGCTAGCAGGTTTTCACCTAGGATGGAGAGGTCTTAGGTTCCAGCCCCTATTATAACCTGTGTATGCTATCCAATGATCTGTTTATATGAAATAAAAGAATTTACCAAAGACAAGAGCTATAAGTGCAGACAGGCAGCTCTGAATTGAAGTGCTACTTTGAAATCACCAAATCTATCGGGTACCATTTCATCTTCCAGTATAAACTAGTATTTTATGAACAACTTCTGTGAAACAAACATATGAAGCTATTATGAAATAGATATTCCATCTTGCTAAGATAGAATGATCTACAAAACTGAGAAGAACTTCATGTGTTACAACTATTGCATCTAGTCACTGTTCCAAGTAAAATTTATAATCTGTCTTTGAGCACAGACTGGAATGCAAGACTCCTACTTTAAATTATGTGACTAAATCATTATCCTATAAAGACTAGGTTGTACTTGCTTTTCCTTAAAAATGTGCAACACTTTAAGGTGAAAAATACCTCACAGGTATATATGGTCTGGTAGGAAAAATGCTGTGTGTAACGGGATGTGTAGGTTTAAACATTCTGCTAAGACAACTGAACTGACAGTCCCACATCTCAAGTCAGTACATCCACAATACAAGTCAGTGGATGAGCACAAAATCTCAGAAGTAGCACCAACTACTGCATTTCATGTTCAGTCTGACCTTGTACACTTGCTCTGAGATGGTCTGCCAGACCCTAATCCTGTAACAGAGGTTGCTGGAGAAGAGTCATTAATCATATTAGTGTTCTATCATTAGACAAAATAACCTTTAACTTGATTTTTATATATAAGAGACTGTATTCTTGGGTTTCAAAATGATGCCCCTCTCCTGAGTTTTGCCAGTTAGATAAAATGAATTGGTACTAAAACTATGCAAATAATCTACTAAACAGAATGTATGATGTCTGCAGAAGGAATACAAGACACTTTCCCTAAACAAATCACAAATTTTAGATCCAGTTTTTCAACAGATAAAATATTGATGCATTGTATTAGCCTCTCCTTAGTTCTAAAAATTTAACTTGAAGTGGAATTTCTCAAAATGTACAAATTAAGATTAACAAAACTGCTGTGAAAAAGAAAGCACTATTGTTATAATCTAATGGGAACGGGGACACACATCTATCCACACCTGAAATGAAGAAATTATTTGCAAATGTGAACCTGTATGTTGCGAGTAATTAGGAAAAAACATGAATATTTTAAAAGCCTGAGTTGGTAAATTCTAATTATAAGCTTCCAAGAGAATATTGACTAAAGTCATTCATGCGCATGCCTACTACATGAATGTACTCAAATGTATTCTTCTACCACACATCTCCTATTGATTCATCTCATAATAAAGGCATGGTGCATTTGAAATCAGTGTGTCTCAGATCAGACCACATAATTCAGTCAATCCTTGTTTATTTACTGAAGCAACCGAAATATGCAAGTATGTCATAGAGGTATCAATTCTGCATTGCAGAAAATACAGCTAAATAACCAAACAGAAAGTCAAACTCCTCTAAAAGTCATGGCATCTAAAACGCACTTGCTGTAGCTGCTTAAAATGTAGTGTATTCGGTGACTGGGGCTTTACTGGAGCAACCACACAAAAAACCCAAACAGAAATCAACTATAGTACTAAAGAATCATATTCCAATATTTCTTTCTTATGCTATCTGTGAGCATTTTTAGGGTTAATGTTGAATATCAATCCATAAATATACCTAGAGATATGCTAATATTTATTCAATTAAATGAAAAAATCCCAGAAATTGATTACTGGAAAGCACAGTTATTGTTAGTAATTAGATCATGAAATCCTTTTTCTGCTCAAATTATAAGTTTTACAATTAAGGCATATTAAGATCACTGGATTTCCACTCATCATTGTCTGAAAACCACAACTGTTCAAACAAAGAGTACTGCAGACTTTTTGAAAAGTGTGCTATATCTGGCTGGAATGGAGCTGATTTCTTCATGGAACCCTGCAGGGCGATGGGTTTTGGATAGGAGACTAAAACAGTGTTGATAAAACACCAAAGTATCTCCTTCATAACAACACTGAAGAGAAGCAGACTCACGGAATTTCTGGTTCACTTCCCCTCCCTATGTTCTCTCGGGATGAAAAGATTGATGCCACACTTACATTCTTTAATGCCCTCTAAGACTTGGCTACTTCAGCTATTCATTTTCTGATAGCTCCTGATCCACAATCTCTTTTGGACAAACTTGGTTTCTCCCATGATGCTCTTTTTTTAATTCCTCCTTTTGTACTCCCGTGTGGCTTTGAATGCTGTATCTGAAGCACCTGGGAAACATCTTGGTTCTTGACTTGAACAGTTTCCTTAGAAAAATGTGTTATTCAGAGACTGCTTTGCACAGGTCAAGTGAAAGACGGATATTGAAAGAATATTGCTTGCTTAATGCCACTAAGAAAAGACAGGTCAGGGCTGAGGAACAGAAATCTAAGAACTGTAAGAACTGGAGTGAAACTAGGTCAGTTAGGGAAAGTGGGAGTGAGCTGACCATGGATGAGGGAAGAGAACTTCTCTAAGAAAACCCTTCCCTCCCCCTCTCCTGAATGAGATCATCTCCACATTTCCTGGACCTCGGGAAAAATGGTGCTTTTATCCTACACCTATACTTGAGATTTAGTCTGAAATAGTGTGTGACTGTGTCTGTCCCATCTCCTGCTGAACCACTCATCACATGGTTCATGTTCCTTGCTGCCAAAGATCCTCATAGGTGGATCTCTTTGGTTCCAGAAACTTCTTCTCCTTAGGTATTCCCAATGCAGAGACAATTATTCAGTCATTGTAGCCTTTCTACCTCATAAGGGGCATTCAATCCACCACAGGTCCCTTTCACCCCTAGTCTCCCTCCATTTACAACATATGTGCAAGAAAGCACCTAACTTCAAGAACTCATAAAGAATTTAAAATGAATGAGTGCCTCTAGCTAGACAAAAATAGGTCTCTTTCCACAACACTAAAATGCTTCCACTGTACGTGTCTGTGTACTTTGGGTTTTCCTTTTTGCTAGATATTCACTTTCCAGAGTTATTTGGAGAAATATCAGTTCCCTTCACCATCAAGAGTATCTGCCAGATAAAAGCAAAAGAAGAAAAGAGTCAAAATAACTAAGTAAGTGTGTAGTATGACTACAGATTTCTGTGGTTTAAGGATGTCTGCCAAATTCAGGTCATGGGTATTTGTCTAAAAAAGATAATTAGCAGACTGGAAAGGAGGGCAAATTGATGTGCATTATTTCCTATGCATGTCAACACTTCTGTTGATGACAAAGTTTGGAACAAAAAAGGTAGGCAAAGCTCTAAAGCTGACACAAGATCTAATTAAGACACATCACTTCTTTGAAATAGTTATCACCAGTATTATCACCAGTAGTCATAATTTCAATATCAGAGTAACTTGAGGGGTTTTTTTATTATACTCAAAAAAAAAATCTCGTAACAGGCATCCAGAAAGCATTTTTTCAGATAGTGTTCATAAATGCAGTCATCAGCTCCAATTAAAATGCTGCCAGAGTCATCCACCTGTATGCCAGTTCTACGTGCATCTCCAAATATAAGAAAATCTATATTTTCTCAGTAGATTTGTTTGCAGATGTCGGATTCCATTTTTATCTCCTGGATAAACAGCAATTGAAAGTGAGGGAAGTCCAGTACATTTAACTGCAATATATTCAATCTGCTTACTTAAAAAGCATGGAAGAGGCTTGGGAAACAAATGGACCCAAATTTATGCATGTATGCACAAACCTAATAGGTGTAGAGATATATATATATATATAAATATATATATATATGAATGCACACATTACCAGATGTATAGCAGTTTTAGTATCGAAAAAATTCTCCAAACTCTGGTTCTGTCAGATTTAGTAATACAGGCAAATTTGATTATTTTGGTATCTTTTACAATAATTTTTCATTCTCATAGATTGACAATAAATTCATTTCTGTAATAATCTATTTAGGTATCTATACACACAAAAATACATATTCGTATGTCGACTTCCAGGGGAGTTTTTAAAAGAACTTATGTTAGGAGTGCTGACTCTCAGTAAAGTTTTTATTCCTGAATAGCTCAAGTTCTCCAGAAAAATCTCAACTATATTGTACAATGAGACAAAAGATGAAATGTATCAATGATTCCTCCAAGTCAAACAACAGAACTTTGGGTTTATGATCTTGTCTGTGCTACCCCCATTCCATCTGCCCAATAAATCACATAGAGTAAACAGCAGAGAATACAGTCGGCTTATTTTAAGGATAAAGAACTACTGAAACCTTGTTTAGATTAAAAGACAGCAGTTCCAGGGAGAGTAAATCTGTCACAATTTATATTTAGCTTTTATGCCACCCTTCTCACAGACCAAAACCTCAACTTATATTCTCCTCTTTTCTTTTAAAGTACATCCAACCTGATGTCAAACATTCTTTACCACATTTCCTTTAGCTACTGTAAAATTCCATGCCTATTCAGAACTCTTCCAGCAATGATTTAATTAGTGCTATTCATTTTGTTTGCTGGATTTTCTTTTTTCTAGAGGGCACAAACAGCCTCAGTTTTACCTTCCAGGAATACAGTCTCTGTGTACATCAGCTGCTGAGGATTCATGACGTCCAACAGAGCTATCCTGGGTTTAGATTTCACCTTCCCCTTTACTTGGCACAGTAACTGGAATCAAAGATACGTTTACTGGCTGTTTCACAGAAAGAAACAAGATAATCTTATAAAATCACTTAGGTTGGAAAAACCTCCAAGACCATCGAGTCTAACCACTAACCCAGCACTTAAATGTGCACCACTGAACCTTATCCCTATGTGCCGCCTCTGCACGACTTTTGAACACCTCCAGGGATGGTGACTCCACCATTTCCCTGAGCAGCCTATTCCAGGGTTGGATAACTTTCAGTGAAATAATTTTCCTGAGATCCAATCTAAACTTCTCCTGGCACAATAGAAGGCCGTTTTCTCTTGTCCTTTCAGGTACCTGAGAGAGTGATAAGGTCCCCCCTGAGCCTCCTTTTCTCCAGGCTAAACACCTCCAGCTCTCTCAGCTGCTCCTCGTAGGACATGTGCTCCAAACCCTTCACCAGCTCCGTTTCCCTTCTCTGGACACACTCCAGCACCTCAGTGTCTTTCTTCTGGAAAGGGGCCTAGAACTGGACATAGGATTTGAAGTGTGGCCTCACCAGTGCTGAGTACTGGGGGGCAATCACTGCCCTGATCCTGCTGGCCACACTGTTGCTGACACAGATCAGGATGCCACTGGCCTTTCTGAAGCCATGTTTG
This sequence comes from Lycocorax pyrrhopterus obiensis, assembly GCA_014706295.1. Taxonomy (NCBI): domain Eukaryota; kingdom Metazoa; phylum Chordata; class Aves; order Passeriformes; family Paradisaeidae; genus Lycocorax; species Lycocorax pyrrhopterus. The sequence goes on from JACSVZ010000001.1 coordinate 92,377,718, forward strand.
TTTTTCCACAAAACATACCTGTTAAAATAAGTGTTGCTGTACCTTATTTGACATTCAAAAACCACTCTTGCTATTAAAGCATTGGAAGAAACACATAAAACAGGCCAGAAAAAGTTATTCCAAATATGATCCTAAAGCAGAATCTCTCTTGAGCAGAACCTGTAGAATTTTTGTGATTTGCAAATGGCTTTACACGAAGATTTTTTTAAATGTAAGTAGAAGAGATGCTGTCTTCCATACCACTCAAAATTGAAAGACTATTTCTGCATTTTGTAGCAAATTTCACCAACAGCTGCCATCTGCCATACCTGGATTTATCAGATGCAATTTCATACGCTAAGACAAGTCAATCTAATAACCTGCTCCTTAGGGCCAAAATTTTGTTTCTCCCCCATTTCCCTCTCTGTCCAGTCCCAACTGCTCTCCTTCCACTTTCTTTATGCATCATTCTGACTAACATTGGAGGTAAGCACCAGATAACTCAGTTTGCTAATCTGGCAAAAAAAGCAGCACAGCAAAAGAACTGGTATTTTGCCAGGTGAGTGCATTGGATGGCTCACAGTAATGTATCTGACAAGCACCAGAATTGGAGCAAAGGAAGTGTCAGGACTGTGCAGCTAAGCTAAAGGAGGAGACAGAGCAATGCTTCCACTGTCATGTGTTAGTGAGTCAGAATAATGTTTTGTTTGCCTAGGTATAAAACGGCCACTATATTTTCTGATAACATGGATAACAAGCAGCTATGCCTACTGGACAAGCCTTGCATGGGTTGCAGAAGGCTTACAGTTTTGCTCAAGCAACTAACAGTGAAAATGAAGATTCGCATGCCCCACAGCCTGCATCCGTGACAATATGGAGCCTGAAAGTCTAAAGAATATGTATTAATAACAACAGCCACCACACTAAAACACATACAAAAACATATTACTAATTTAAGCCTGCTTGATGGTGAATAATTTTTTTCAGTGGTGTGGAGGCCATTCTGGACCCAGTAGGTTTTCTTTGCCCTGGATTTAAGACAAACTTCCTCTCATTTCATGATAAGCAAAGATGGTAATAGCTAGAGAAGAGTTTGTTTTCAGAATTTTTCATTGCAATTGACCACTAAATAATCAGCAGTTTGATAAAAAAAAAATAGATGTTTGAAGTATGTTTCTATATGTTTGAAGTAGAGAGCTGTAATGGCTAAGTGCAGCTCTGATACAATAAGAGAACTCCAAAGGAAAGGACTCAGTGACTCCAAAAAGTACTTACAATGAATTTGAACAAGCATTGGTCAGCTGAATAAATGACAATACAGAAATATGCATCCTGGAATCTGAGCACAGCATGCTACTTCTTCAGATCCGTTACTGGAATAATCGTTGTTAACAGCACTGATTTTAACCTATTTATTTAGACTGAGAATGTGAAAAACCCCCAGACTTCTCCTTTTCCTCTGAAACCAAGAAGAGACAAGTCTGACCAAGTGTCTTAATTTCTCACCTCCTTGTATGGTGATATAGAACCTTCTCTAAGAGCAACCAGAGACTGCACACTTGGTTTTACTGTGTGTAGTGTCAGAAGGTTCACCAGACTGGGACTAGAGAAGAAGGATATGGAGACAATAAGAAAAGGAATTCAATTTCATAGCCCCTCTTCAACTCAGTGTGTTTTCCCTGAAGCAAGGATATTCCAGGTAGAGTGGTACCAAGCAATGATCTGAGCAATGATCAAAAGTATGGGAGCTGGGAACAGGCTCCAAACAGGGAAAACAAAACCTCAAGGGAAAACCAAAATTTGCTGTGTTTAGAACAAAGGAGACGAATGACCAGATGCCATAGCAACTGTTTCAGGAGTGGGGTTTTGGCCCTTTATTTGCAGATTTTGTTAGCCTGTGTTGGTAATAGGAAGATACTCCTTCATCAGTGATTTGCAGTGCAAAATCTGATTCCGTGGGCTGCACCTATTAGGATGCAGTACCCAGCAGTCACCACTGTAGGTAAAGCCTACAGTTGTTTGAAGCTCCTTGGGAAACCCACAGAGGCTGCTAGGATCAGTAGAGCATAGCAACAGCAATTCCCAGTGCTACAGAAGCTGGAGCAGTTGCATCTAAGCACCCTGAAAAGAAATCTAGGAGAAGACAAATTGACTGCCATACCAAAATGAACTTTCATTTATCTCTGCATTCTAATGGCAGCTTATGAATAATACGCTCTATTTCAGGACAATTTAACATAGTCAGCTTCAGTACTGCTGCTGGATCACATGAAATGATCACCTGAAGGCCTGATGTTAGACATTAATTCACAACACAGAAGTACATGCTCCTTTATTTTTCTTTAAACAGGTTGTCTTTTGAGACCTGTTAACTTGTGACCAGTAGAAATTCCAATGCTTTGAGAATCTTGTAGAAAGACAAGGAAGCAACAATACCATTATGCAACTTGGACTCATCACAGGAAAACTTGTTCTTCATCATTACATGAATACTAAACATAAATTCAGTCTTCCCATCCCTTTGTGTTCCCTAAACAAGAGAGTCCGATCGAAACCAGGTCCCTTTGGTGCTACCAGTAAACAAAACAATAAATAATTGGGTGAATTTCTCTGATGGCAGCCAAGTAGTCTGTCCTTTCACTCCATCAACAGTACTGCTTAGAAACACCAACCATACACAGTGTAATTCCCTTTTTGTTACCTGCCATACTCACAGCAGAATGAAATTGTGCAGTTATGTTAAAAAGCATTTTTACAGGATACTGTGGAAAACCTGAAGCCACTAAAACCTGTATTTTTCTTAGTTTGCTAAGAAAAAAACATTATGAATTGTACTTCCAGATGTTATACTTAGTCTGTTACATCTTGACTTGAATTTTATTGCCAGATTTCAACAATTACAAAGGTCTGCAACAAGACTGGCTTAAATGAGTGGTGTTCTGGCATTAGTCTTAGGGCCTGTTCCACTGCAAAGTTATTAGTCCACACGTAGGTTTTTTATGTAATATGTTCTGTAAAACTTAGAGCCAAGTGGAGAAGCCTCAGTCAAAATGAATAAATAAGTAATTCTTTTTATGGCACCCTCTGTCCTCAAAGCACAGTTTCCACTAACTCAGGGCTCAATTAAGCAAACCAGGCTCTGTGTGACTAAGCTGAGAAGCATTTATGTTATGACATATCTTCAAAAAAATTCAAATTCTCTGGTAATCATGATCCTCTTGTTTGATTGAGATACTAGAACTGGTAGAAAGTTTTCCATGAATGACGTAGGAGTTTGCTAGCAAAACAGGAGAAGAGATGTTAAAAGGAAGGACACTTTGAAAAACATCCTTTTCCCTTCTGCTAACTCTTTATAATCTATTTTTATAGAAGAGACACAGAGAATTTTATATAGCTTAGGGATATAGCTAATTTTCCACTTCATGTTCCATTCCTGTGGCAGGAGACACACAGGTTTAAGTTAATTCTACATGAACCTGTATTAACTCAGGTTCTATACCTGAATTTTCCTCAAAGGAGGGATTTTTAAAGATACAGGATGCCTAGGCAGTGACAGCACTGCTCCTAGAAAAGCCAGATTGCTAAGATGGAAAGAAGAGGTGGGCTCAGGAGTCAGTCTTCTGCAAGGTCTTCTTCCTACTTCTACCATGAAATTCCCAATACCCTCCCTCTGAAGATATCAGTGAAGTTTCCAGGGACAAAGCCCCAGCTTTTTAAACTTGCATACCTCTAAAAAGAAGAAGAAACCACAACTACTAGATTTGCACTTCCCAGAAGTGCACAAATTCAAGGGAATTTTCTTCTTTGCATTTAAACAGAATATATTCAATCTACTTCACATAGGTAAGAAATTAAGAGTGGAACTATCAAGGCAAAGCTTGCCACATAACTTGAGGTTTAGTTGAGTCTTATGAGAAATTCTGGATCAGACAGAAACTGAGGCTTACGAAAATGCAACTGTTCAGACCACGAGTACCCAAAAATGGAGGAACCAAAGTTTTAGCAACATTACATGAAGCACAGTCTCGTTTTCCACAAGGAGACTTTTCTTTACTCTGTAACCTGCCTTTGGGTTCATTGCATTTATAGTTACCGTGGGAACAGGGATAGCAAAAGAACCAGAAAATATTATATTGCTATTTCATACCACATTGTCCCCTACTTTAAACACATAATTTATTTGGCGACAAAAAGTTTGTAAAAAATATTGGTTTATTAGTGCTGTATCCTGTAGCTTTTAAACCTTCCTGTAATAGTCTTTCTCCTTTTTTTCCTTGCTTTATATGTATTTTCACCAAACTGGAATACATTGGAATCACGCCAAACTAAGAAAATTATGTAGAGAAACATTTTGAAATACATCACATTTAAATATTCTTGATTTTTTTTTAATCTAAGTCTTCAAATTTTAATTTAAAAAATTGTAATTAAATTTATTCTGTGTAGACTTGTAACTTAAAAATCCTATGGTATTAAAAACAACATATAAATTGCTGGCACTGAAGTACCTTTAAAATTAATGAAAAGAAATAGACACTTTTACAGTGCTTCACCTTCTCCTCTGGGAAGAGATGAATTCTGTCCTAAAATCACTTATTTCTCACCACTCACTTGAAAGAGTAGAAACAATTTCATACATAACCATCTAACTGCACTCTAACATTGGCTAACTGCATTGCAGCAATGAATTTATTTATTGCTAGCACAACATTCACAACTTGCTCATTACCACTTTGCTGTCCACTTTTACTTTTCAGGTTGAAAAAGATCAATTCCGTTCTATCTTAACCAATATATGCCAAAACCATATGCTAAAAACTTAACCAGAAATTTTTCTTTGAACCCCTTAAGGACCTGGTTAATTCCTCAACAGCACATCCTTTTCCAGTCCGTCTTGCAAAGCAAAATGAAGTAGAACATAACAACTGTAACCTTACCTGAGAGCTTGCAGAAGATAATTCACATCCCTGTGTTACAAATACATAGAAATGGTGCAAATTCTGAATGAGAAAGGATACATTCGTATGGCTCCTGTTCTTGTTCCAATTGCCAGAATTTTCTGAACGGGGTCAAAAGCTAAGGCAGTGGGTAGGTAAGGAAAACCATGGCGAACCGTCTGAAACAGAGCAAACGAGCAAAGTGACTGCACTGCAACCACAGAGAACAGCATGCATGTTTTATGTTACATGTGCAAGAAAAGCATGAATGTTTTTCTGTACATTGTAGCACTTTCAATACATTTCAAGAGAAGTATTAAAGAAGATACAGTATTTTGAATACAGAGGTCAATTTTGTTCACATGAATTTCTAGTTATGCTTTAGACTCAGTAATATTTTAAATGGTTTTATTGCAACAAAGTAGATTGCAAAGTGTATGTTTTTGTACAACTGGTATATACTGCTGAAGTGGTATACTGAAAGATAACCTTAATATGCAGGGCAGCTGAACTGTAAACTGAAAAAAAGACACATAATATGCTTTCAAAACACTGTCAGAAACAACCTCAGCCTCAACAGAACAGCTCCAGCAGAAAGAAATGGAATATGTCCAGGGGAAGAGATCCAATAAACCAATAAACTGAATTGAGTCTATGAGGTAAAAACCCTTAATATCAATTTATAAACAAACATGCCAGAGAAGATGTTCTCAAAATGAGCAACTGAACCACTCACCCTTTCTTAATCTTTATTTATAATACTATGCTTTTAATTCTAATTTTTGCAGTAATACTGTGGGGAATAACTAAACTAAGCATGATACAACAAATCCTTGAAGACTGAAGACAATATTTTAAGTTACCTTAACCTGGAAGTTATGACCAACATGACTTGCCCAATTCTTATGAGGAAGCATCTGATGAGGGAGAACACTAACGTAAGAATAAAATTAAAAATAAAAAGACTAGACTATAAAAATACACATTAAAATGAACTGTAATTAAATTTGTGTGTGTGACTGCTTACCTAAAAATGGTTACAAAATACTAATTTTTTAGTGTAATAGTAATGGTTTATATTACTTAACATAATAAAACCTTGAACTCTAGGACTGACTCTTTTTTTAGTAAGCGGTTGGGATTGGAGAGGAAGTACTTTGAACTGAATGAAATTTAACTTTTTAAGCTATTTTCCTCTTCCTTGAAATGATCTTTTTCAAGAACTATGTCTGCTGAAGCATTCAGCAGTCCCTGTGGAACAAATTCAACAAAAGGGGCTCCTTAATTGCAGACCTGTTGAGTAAAAGGCAGCTGATGATTCCACAGCTGTATCACTCCAACTCCTCCAACACAGCTGGAAACACTTGAACTGATATTCACAAGCGGTTTGGGAACAACCAAATCTATGTTTTTCAGCAAATAACCACTTCCTTAAAAGAGATCTTACTTGTCTTGTATCTTAATTACTGCTGATAAGGGAAGTTGTTTAAAGAATGTCTAATTATTAGTTTCTAGGCTGAAAAAACCCAGAAGCATATGCTACTTCAGTAAGCTGTAGAAAAGTAACTCTCTTTTTATGTTAATGTAGGCATTTATCAAAGATCTCAGTTCTGTTTCTGGTTTAGTTTGCTTTGTGTTTTGGGGTTTTTTAACTTTCTCATCTTCTTAAGTGTTAGGATTACTCAAAATATAGTTTTTTATTCTGATAGCTAAGCTGGGACCAGACATACACCATAGAAATGGTTTTACCTCTCATATCACAAAAATATCAGGAATCATGGATTGTAGCATTTACTAGTGTGTTGAATATTTAGCATTACTAATTGACTATTATATTGGAAATATCTGTATTCTGGTGAACAAATGTTCTTCCTTATCTGAAAAAAGCCCACATATATTTCACCAATTATCTTTTTTTTTAATTATTAATTTTAGAAAACCTCTCTACAGTAAAGTTTGAATTCCTATCAGTTCCAGCTACAGTAAGCTTCTGTGATGTTTAGCTATGACTGGAGCTTTCAGTACTATTTTTAAGATCTAAGAATGCAAAGATAAATATTTTTAAAGACTTATTTGCATTCTTGCCTACATATTTACCACTGGCATTGTATTTTCAGTATTTCTGCAATCTAAAGTCAGACTTCCCACTTGGAAATTTTAATTGGGTCCAGTATTTGAGATAGAACTAGGTTTTAAAACAACAGTGATGTACATCTTTTCAGGATCATAGCTCAGTAAAATTTTTGAACTCTAGGAGTGACTCAAAAGTGCTGTTTCTATTTTGCAGCCATTTTCCAAATTTGAGTATTTAGACTAATTCCAGTTGGGAGGCTTTTGTGAATGCAAAATTCTGCCATTTGTAAAATATTTTTTAAAGCTGTTGAAATCTATTGAACATCCAAGTAAATTACACTTTTCAAGTAAAATATTTATATTTATTAGGACTCTAAAAGAACGAAAACATTTTGGAAGGAAAGCCAAGTTATACAGTACAGGGTTAGGGCAGAAAAAGATGTCTCTACAACTGAGGGTTCGACACAAATCAGAGCAGCCTCAGAAATTATTCTGAAGATTAAATCTATTCAACAAAAGAACATGGAAAAGCTGTAACACTCCAAACTCCCAGATTCTCGTCCTCAGCTTTGGTCCAACAATGCTTCTATTTCCAAGGACAGTGAGAAAAATTTACATGAAAAGCTCTCACTTGGAGTAGACTTTTCAGTTGTGCATTGATACAGCTTGTGTGAACGTGTGTAAGGAGGAGCAACAATTCCAGAACTGTGCCTGGGCTTCCTTACAGCATTTGCTAATACAGATGAAAAAGAAGAGACGGCCATAAAATTAGCTTGATCCTAGGGTGACCAAAAAAAGTACATTCCTACTTAATCTGAGTTGTGTCCAGTAGAAACAACATAGAACAAAACTATCAGTGGTGCTCAGAAATGCAAAACAAAGTAGTTACGGTATTTTTTCAAAATTAATCTCAATAGCAGGCAAAAGCAGAAGTATGCTTAAAAATCAGTCTGTGTTCAAAGAAATATAGGGCCTAACCACCCCAAATACCCCAAGAAAGAAGCTGCCAAGAAAAAAAAAGGGAGAAGAAAAAACCAGACAGCAGATGGAGCCAGGACTGCTTTTCTCCACATTATCCAGCTTCCTTTTATGTCTCCTTTTTGGGCGTGCTTTCTCTAGAGGCAGTCTGTGCTCCCTAGGACATACAGTTTCTGTGCAGTATGCAAAATAATTTATTTGAAACAGAACAATTACAAATGCAGATACAATTTCAGCATAAATCTTTGTTCAGCTTGGTTATTCTCTTTTAAATTCTCTTTTAAATCACTTTAAGCAGTGAATTGCATGTATATATCATTAAAGTAATCTTTACACAACCAATTTACCTAAATTAATACAGGAAATTGATTATTTGGGTTTGCTAGTAATCTACCAATGAACATTTTAATATCCTGTACAGAACATAATGGTCTTTTTCAGTCTAAGATACCATGATATATTTCATTAGCTGGGAAAAAAAATGCACTGGTACTGATATGCAATATCCAGTATAATTGTTCACACGGTGCATAATGCAATTCTTCAGTATAAGAGCTTTTCTTAACTTTTGCTCTGTGGTAGTTTATCTCAGACTTCAAAGACACCTTTTTAATAAAAGTGATTATAACATTCTCTGAATAGCTCCAGAAAATACAGAACTAGAACAAATTTTAAACTGTATCAACTAATAAATAGGTTTTACAGTCAAAAGTGTTTCTGTCAATTTGTATAAACTTAAAATTTGTAACTTTTCTACTAATATTTTATAGATACCATGTTTCATTTAACATTTGACAGCAAAAGTGATTTGCTTAGGTAAATAATTTTTGAGAATAAGCACATTTTTTAAAATTTAACTATGTAGTCTAAACCTGTGACTCAGCATGTAGAGTCTACCTTCAAATTGTGACCAACATGCCACATACAAAAATGTCACTGAAGGAAGTAATTGATTGGTTTACAAAACAGAGGATGAAGTGTTGACTGAAACCTCTCCAGCCTCTTACTCAGCTATGTAGGAAATTAAAAAATGTGAATGATTACAGCATTTTCACCACTTCAATACTATTTTTAGTACTGTGGTACTCCAAGACTGTAGTGGTAAAAATGAGTGCTTATACAAATGAGCTGCCATGTATTATATCACTACAGACCATGACATCCCTCATTTATGGATCTCTGTGTCTGTAATCTCTGACTGGTAAGACTGATCCCTTCTCATGAAAAATAGTAAGAGGACAAGATATCAGCAGGCTTCCAACCTAAGTAAACAATACAGGAGAGATAAATTTTTTATTAGTTAAATTTCCATTTTTTCGAAGCAATACTTTTTGTAAAAATCACAGCTTAACAAAAACTTTTCAAACCCAAGTTATTGATTGCTCTCAAGCTATATTAGGAACCAGGGCTTCTGAGCATGTTCACAGAATATTCTAAGACACTATCTTTTTTATTTTTCTTAGATAAAGATACCCACACATAGTTCTTTTCCTTGGTGTAAAGCTAGAAACAGTCATCTGGAAAAAGCCATTTACCAAAGGGACTCTGGACCGGTAGACTGGGAAGGCTGATTGCTGTCCCTGACAAGATGGTAAAATAAAGACTAACAGAGCACACAGATAAAGATTGTTGCAGAAGTCAGCAGAGTTTCTTCAATGGGAAATCACGTCTGACTAGTTTTCTCTAATTCTATGAAGCTGTCAGCATGCAAGTAAATAAAGGGGATATGAATATACATAAGTTTTCCAAAAGCCTTCCAATAACATTCCACAGCAATGTATTAGAGAAACAGAAGTGTCATGGGACTGAAGAAATTTCTTTGTGGACTGACAGCTGATTAGATAACAGAAAACAAAGCATAGAGTTTTACGGATTTTTTTACCATGAAAAAATCCACAAGTAGAGTTCTCCACGCTTGGGCCAATTTTATTCATTGTCTTTAATGACCTATAAAAGGCAATGAACCCCGAAATCTCTGAGTTCATAGCTAATAGCAAGCTCCTTTGGATAGTGAAATTCAGTACTCCTGGTGACCAACTCCTGAAAGACCTCATTAGAGTGACTTAAGTGGGCAAGGAGTTGATAAATGAGCTTCAGCGTGGACAGATGTAAGATATCTAGAAGGAAAAAAAAATCTTAACTGCATCTGCACAACGCTGGATTTGGAACTACCATTTACAACTCAGCAAAGTCATTTATGGGCATGGTTGTCATTCCTCTGAAATATTTGGTTTAATGTTCAACAGCAACCCAAAAAGCCAAGTCATGCTGGACATCATGAGGAAGAGCATAAAGAATAACACAAAGGGCATCATTCTGCTGCTATAGAAAACCTGTGTGAGCTGTATGTGGGGGGATATGACTAAGACTTACATAAACAAGTGAGTGGGTAAGCTAAGCATAAGTGGGTAAGCAAAGCCATGGAGGCATTCAAAAGAAATTAAAGATTAGTTTAAAACAGAAAAAAAAAAAAGGAAATACTTCTTTACATAATAGGTAATGAACTTCTGAAATTTGCTGCCATAGGAGGTTTTGAAGGCCGACAGTATCAGAAGGTTTAAAAAGGAACTGGATAAATTCATTCACATGATTGATAAATGGATTTTAAAAGGACCAGCTAAAGATAGGCCCTCTGACATGTCAAATCCAGTGACGGTGAATGATAGGAGATTGGAAAGGGAATGGACTGCAGAAAGTGATGTAACTTATTACCCTCCCTAAGTGACAATTCCACTGCCACTGTCAGGGACTGACTGCTGGGAGATATGGACCATGGGTTTGTCTCAGCAGGGTATTTCTTATGAGCTTATTATCCTCGCCAGTAGCAGTGAAACAGAGAGGAAGGAAAAGGAGATCAGTATTGGTGGAGAAAAATACAGTAAAGAAGAAAACATGGAAAATGTGGGCACACAAAAAGGAGAAGTGTTATTGAAATAGGAATATTGGGTCAGGAAGAAAAGATATGCATAGGAAACAAGCAGAATTTCATTGTATTTCCGTACACAAACTTCTGGCATAGAAGAATAATACTTTTAGCAATAGGCAAATTTGGTTTGTTTTTTAATTTTTAAATTATAGAACTTACTTTGTTATAAAAGGTCACTTAATTAGCTATGGTAGAATTTTGAGAAAACAGCTGTCCTAGACATAAAGCAGACTTCAAATACAGCCTGAATTTTAAAATTTTAATTTCACAAACATCATACACTGATAATTACATGAAAAATAAGAGAGATTTTACAGTATTTGAAATTAACTGACTTCTATATTATACATTTTTGTACAATGAACGTACGAATTCTTTTTTCCGTGACAAAGGTCTCTGCAGATACTTCAGAGATGTGTTTTTCCACTGTCATTTTCAGTTCTGCAAGCTAGATGTTAGACTATTTAATAAGGATGGTCCTATTTAGATGCGATTCATATAGACACAAACGGCCAAGCTAAGTAAACCACAGGGGAAAAATAAGGTCTTCTGAATTTCAAAAAGCATTCTCTTCATGCTTGTTCTTTTAAATACGCTGTAATGTATCAAAAATACAAAATTAATATAATTTAGACAGGAAAATCCACAAAGAAATAAAATTACGCTGATTCATGAGCTTTGTTATTCCCAGATCAGGTGAAGTTGGAAGGGAACTCTGTGGACTGTCTAGTCCAACCCCTCCTGCCCAAACTAAAGTGGATGAATTTTAGTATCACTTTCTTGATCTATTTAAATCGGTGTAGCTGTGGCCAAGCAACTGCTTGGCAACTGCACCATCCTGCTACATCTACCACAGCACTGAGTTACAGCATAGTAAGTTACAGGGTAATACATGGATATAACCATCCCAAGGGAGGCATTATGCCCTTTGGAGAAATCCCAAGTCCAAGGGGGAATGATGTATGCAAAATTCTTTCACCTCTTCTCTTCCTGTTCTTTCTAAAAGAACTCTGACAAGTTTAAAAACAACCAACCAAACAAAAAAGAAACCCAACAAAACCCAGGCAAATATACAAAAAGGGAAGAAAAACTGAGACCACCATGAAGGAATTGCATCCACTGTACAGTAAATATGCTATAATGTACTTCCCACTGTTGCCATTTAAACTGGCAAGAAGGAATAGGGCATCAGCCTATGGAGAAATGCCTTGGATATTCATAAAACTGTATCTGCCCTTGGCTTTAATGTAAAATCATAAAAAAGCCCCAACCCTAAACTACTGATTGCAAAGTTCGTTTTGGCCTACCTCCTTAAGCAAGACTTCAGTCCAAATGGAGAATCTTTACAATCAGAGTAATTCAAATAGCTGTTCCATTGATTTTGTTGTTGCATCGTTTAACTGTGTTACTCTAGAACTTGAGACAGGCTGGTTCAGAATATCATCTGCCTGATGGAGATCTGCTTTAGGGGTACTTACAAGCATTGAAAAATCACTCAGCTTATCTGATATCCCTGAAAGGAAAATATTTTTGTCTTCACTATGGCTGCGGATGCAGAGAATAAGATAATTTCATAACTTTAATGAGAAATTAAACAAAAACAAAACTGTTTTTATTAAGTTTACATCAGACCAACATAGCGATAACTCTAATTAATTTTGCATGACTTCCCATTTTTGGATTTTCTGAAACTTTGCTACTTTAGGCTGATTATGTTCTGTTCTGTTATGGCTGATTGTGGTTTCTGGTCTGAAGCAAATGCTTTTGTTGCTGCTTTCAGAATATTTCAATTTTTTAAAAAAATCATCCCTATTTGGGGATTTAAAAAATTTTGCTGCTGTGATAAAGTTCTTGAAGGGTGGGGGGTTTGGGGAGGGGAATGGCAGGGGAGGAAGCTACAGAAACACAGTGTTAAAACTCTACTTTGATATAGAGATAATCTGTATTATTGGTTTATTCCCACGAAAATCTGTTTTGCACTGTAATTCGGCATTCTTGTATACAAATGCTATTACCAGATTTCATTACTAGCATTTACAATGTTGTTTACTATTTAATACTATTTCATAATTAATCTTCTCCTACCTTCTTCCTGTATACATGCTGTATGCAATTTGAAGATTTTTTTTTTTTCTGATGTTGAATTGAGAATTTAATCTGAAAATGATGGCCAGCATCTCATCTCACACAGGATGAAGATATATTCCAAATGAAATGGAGGTATTTCGTGGCAGGGTTTTACCCTCTCGGAGCAGTGAAATCCAGCAGATCTTGCACATCACTCTCCCCCTCTGCATTGCCTATGAAGCTACCAAGGACACAGCTCACAGACACAAATGAAGACAGTACAGCCAAGGATCATAAGAATCAGATCTCTGTTTACATAACCACAGGCCACTTTTCCTGCCTTTGCCTCATTCAGGGAGCATTTAAAAATATATGTAGGGACAAACAATGAATAAAGTAGGGATCTCTGGACTCAGTAAAATTAAGTTTTATCCACAGCTACAATGGAATGTATCTGTAACACAAGTGATGGTGGACAGCTGTAACTGAGAGCACATCTCCACCCTTAAGGGATACAATAGATGGAACAGGATGAACAAGCAGAGATGAGCATTCATTAATTTATTATTATTTATTATTTTTGTCATGTCCAGTGGTAACACAGAGATCTTCTCACAGGAAGAACACACAGAGAATAGCATCCATCCTCTCCATATGCTGTGTACTGTTCAAAACAAATGTGATGGAGGACAGGAACAAAATGTAAGCAAACACTTCAAGAAAATAAAAAGATGCAATAAAGACAAGATTGTCTCACATACAGACATAACTGGATACTAGCTGAATAAGGGACCTGACTTCTGAGTGTCTGACCTCACAGCATTCTTACATAACAGATTTAAAATGTAACAGAAGCAATTATTTTTAATTTATTGGATTCAAAATCTGCAAAAAAACATGCTACCATACACACATGCATCTACATATATACCACAGAATTCAGTAAGGCTCCATCTGAGTACATGCATTCATCAACTCAAAGCCTTAAATATTGAGGTTGGGTTTTTTTCAGTACTATATACAACTTAACTTCAAAGGAACCATAAAGAGTGCACCTCCTCAGACTTTGACCCTAGCTACAGGTGACAGATTGTCTCTAGTACTTTTTATTATTCATAGTCTTTGCTGGTGATCTGTTAGGAATGGACACAGCACTGCACAAAGATAACATCTTATTACATTTGAGCATACTTGCCAGCCATCTGTACCTAATATTGCTTTCTCTCCTCTCCACAGATGCACATTACTTGTACTTCTAATCCTACAGTCCTCTAATTTTCCCCTATAATGATTCTAACACACATTGTGACAAATTAATATACCCCATAAGCTACTTTTATAAGCACTTTTTCTTACAACAGCCAACAGACCACTATATTAATATAGTTTAGGAAGGTGAATTAGTTCACGCTCTACTGCTTCCTTTTCTGTTTATAAAGTGAATATACTAACTTTTCACAGTATTTTCACACAGACTGCCAAAAGTGATTTGGGCGTAAATCATACACCAGAGAGTATCAGATGTCTCAAAATAGAAATCAGATATGAATGGATATTCATCTAAACTAAGTGAGAATGGGGTCTGTCTTGGATTTAGTCCAGCTCCACTGAGGACAGCTGCATGTTTTACACAAAATATGCATTTCTATTTGGAAAAAAATCTTCATATTTTTATCTATGAACCTCTAAGTAATTTCTTTAAGAAATTAAGTGTAAGTATTTATCTTTCAAAAATAAATTGGGGGTAAATTTGTTCATGCAACCAACTTTTTATGTGACAGCTCCTCAATCAGAACACTCTGAGCCAACCAGGCTGAATTTCCTCCATCCCCCTAGAAGAGATTAAAAATTGCTTTTCCCAGTGCAATACTGAGAAACTTTCTCATTAACTACCTGGTGACCCACAGGTGAGTTATAATATAGCCAGCGTGTCCAGTTCCCACTAGCAGTTGGAGTTGTTCAGCCTGGAGAAGAGGAGGCTCCAGGGACACCTTGTAGCACCTTCCGGTACCTAAAAGGGGCTAAAATAAAGCTGGAGAGGGATTTTTTACCAGGGCATGTAGTGATAGGACAAAGGGGAATGGCTTCAAACTAAAAGAGAATAGATTCAGATTAGATATTGGAAAAAATTCTTTGCAATGAGGGTGGTGAGGCACTGGAACAGGTTGCCAAGAGAAACTGTCAATGCCCCATTCTTGGAAGTGTTCAAGGACAGGTTGGATGGTGCTTTCGGCAACCTGCTCTAGTGGAAAGTGTCTGTGCCCATGGCAGTGGGGTTGGGACTAGATTATCTTCCAGCATCTATGATCCCATGGACAAAAAAAACCCAAAAACCAAAAAATCTGCAGACCAACAACCAAAAAATCCCCCACTTGAAATGGCACACAAAATTAGAGAAAATAGCTTAACCTTTAGGTTTCTCTTTGTGAAGTCAAGAGTTGAACTCAGTGATCCTCAAGGTTACCTTCCAACTCAGGTTATTCTACGATCCTTATATTGTTAAAAATGCAAGGTCAACCAGAAAAATTGAAACAATTAAAAAATACATTAAATAAGTTAATCTATGCAGCATGAATTTGTTTTCCTCTTGTAGGGATTAATTAAATTATCTTTTTCTGCCATAGTACAGTGAAGCCAGAAATCCATCTGTAGTCATTTGAAGAGTCATTCTGGCTGTCTAAGGTGGACATATAAACTGACAGTATGAACAACTAACCTAAAGATCACTCTGCAGCTGTGCAGAATATGTGCAACAGAATGTGGAAACAATGGGAGACACAATGGGAAGACGCGGGATAAGTTAAATATGCTAAAAGAAAAACAGATGCAAAGCAGGCCAAGCTGGAAACTCAAAACAGTGGACACTAAACATTCTGGCATTTTGGATTTACTGTGGCATCTATACTGCAGGAATAATAATCATTTCCATCTCACAGAAGTATTATGAAGGTCAATTCATTAATGTTTATAAAGCTTTCAGAACTACAGTGGTGAGCACTTCTGTTGGAAAAGTCCATGGGGAACTTAATATTCAGGCATGATCTGAGTCTTAAGTATGCAAAGAAATATTGAAGTACTTTCCTATGAGCAAACACTATTTGTTCTGCTAAATTAAACCTATAGAAGAAATACAGGATCATGTAATTAAAAGTTGTCTGTGCAAACCAAGTTATTTAAGAAATGTGGAACTTTTTGAGTGCTTTGTTCAGCAACCTTAAAAGTCCTGAAATAATTTTGAAGATGTAATTGCATGTGTTGGCCATGAAGGGTGCGCATTACTTCATTTGGGATTAATAATGCAAAAAGATAGATATTTGCACAAAAACTCCAAACAAGTGAATCCAGTTATATGACTACAGGTACCTTAAAATCTTCAAAGATCTTTCAAAAGAAGCTTTTAATGTTCTATGCTCTTTCCTATGGGTGAGTCCTATTTCTAATTAATACAAACACTTTAAAAAGAAAAATACATTATGCTCATCACAACTTTCATGAAATTACTATAATCTAACTTAGAAGTGTCATTTGTGACTCTGTAGTTTTAAACAGAATAGGGTTTTGCACCTAACTTTAGATCCAAACTCTGGTATACAGGAAAGAATCCTTCCCAACATTACCTCATTTACCATTTAAGTATTGAATGAACTCTGAGAACTTACAAAAAAAGGTTCACACTTATTTTAAAATGGGTTTTCACTGAAATGCAGCACTTTGCAAGCATTTCATTTTTTTGTTCCCTGTATGACCTTAGTAAGGAAACAAGACAGATTAACCAAACAGCTCAAACTGACTAAAACACTGTAGATAGCTTGTAACAAAGATTTTTTTGTTTTTAATTCTTCATAAACAAAAATGTGCTCCTGCAGCATTGTGCTTAAATTGCCATTCCAAAATTCATCTTCTCTCTATTATCACTGAACTGTAGTGTCATGTTGCATTTGCAGTTAAAATACCTACTTGACTGCTGTCAGGAGGATTAAATGTTTATCTTCATAGGCTGACAAAATAAGGTATCACCATCTATAAACTCTGGGAATTAAGATTTAAGACCACCTGATAGGAAATCCAGATAATTAAGGTATTTAAATTGGCTACTGATTGACTGTATCTTGAAGGCCTGTTTTTGCCAAATGTCAGCAGGATTAGGAAGGCACAATTGCAGTTAGCCATGGGATTCCAGACTGGTCTTAACAAAAGCCTAAAACTGTCCTGGCCTCCGTGGGTTTTGCATAAAGACTGGGTAATGTACATACTAAAACTATGACTATACTATCAATATAAACAATACAGCAAGATTTAAAGGATGATTATTGGGCTGTAAGACTACCCAGTAACAACACTGAAGACCAGTTTGGAAAAGAACAGAAATCTCATGCTTTGGGGTTTAAAGGCAGTCCATAACCATTTGGGGAGTAATTCTTTGAGAAGAAGATCAAATTGTCAGTTCCTGGACCTTTTTGTGGGTATCCAGGTGCTGCCCACAGCAAAAGAAAACATGTTAGAGTAGATTAATTGTATACCTGGTAAAGAACCACTGTTACTGTGCTCTTAACTGAGGTCTTGATTTCAAAGTCACTAACCTCATGCTCTACAAATTCAACGCTATGATTGTTCTTCAAGAAAACCTTGAGTAGTTCTACATGGGAGACTTATTTTCACAAGGAACAAGTACTTCACATACAAAAAAAATGTACATCTTCATTCTTATTCAGTTTTCCCCAACTGCGACATCCCCTAACAAGCAGCCTTCTGAAAAAGTAGTAAAATCACTGTTTTCTCCTTTTATGTTCCCTCTGCTCAAAGTTCTACTCAAATGATTTAAAACATCCTAGCTGTCATCTTCTCACTTGCTCTATTAATAGCAGATCTCTCCCCAGTGCCGTATTTTAGTTTCTAGATGCTCTGGACAAACACAGGTGAGCCTGAAAATCCTTGCCAGAGGGAAAAAACAACACGTATACAGAGGGAAAATACAAAGAAGCAAACCCAAGGAAATCAGGTCTATCCCAATTAAAATTAACATAGACTTTACTAGCTTATTCTACTGGATCATGCCTAGTTTTAGGATGATGCTGGTATCTCACACAATCAATTCAACTAACGTGAACTATAATCGATATTTTCATGATTTCCACTTGGAGACCCAAATCCCAAGAGCAGCCCCTAGATACAACCTAAACTGTACCTCAGCTTCCTGTTGTCACAAAATAGGTACGACAAAATTTCACATTGCTTGACTACTTTGAAAATGGTGCCACTGATTCATTATTGCAGCTACCAACATATAAATTTATCATGCTTAAAACAGGACGTAGCTATTCCATAAGTAATAGTTTCACAAATATTTCAGTCTTTCAGTGCAGAAGATCACATTAATGTTTTAAATATAAATGCCAAAAGTAACTCATTGAGAACATCTCAGTGTAAAACATTCAGTTTACTTCTATTAAACTCTAGTCGGTATCTCAAAAAGACATTGTGGTAATAAGCATCCTAAAAATGCCACAAAATGGAGAGCTGGCTTTCAGGTGTGTTACAAATGAAACCAGGTGTGTTACCATTCAAAACCAGTGTTCTGCTAGAGGACTGGACCTGTGTTTTCGGTCAAGCAGACCTCCCACAAACTTCAGAAAGGCAATTAATTTACATAAAAACTGCAGGGAAAGGCCCTTTAATTCTTAAGTATGAGTCAGCTTTTATGTTTCACTTCTAAATGGGGATTTTTATAATCGGCAAAGAGAGGAAAACCAGTCTGAGGTGCCACTTAGGCTGTCAGCCCAGACGCCTTGATGCTGCAGATAACAAACCAACACTGCCATTAGCTTTACTCAGCTCCGTGTGCAGCAGGATCACACATCACGGATCCTTAAATATGCAGCCCATAGAACTTATGTAACTGAACATGAGAACACCCAACTGAAATACCAGAAGTTCTGCTCAACAAAAGCTTGGGGAGAGCAGAATTTGGGCTATGTGCGTGTGGGTGCATTTTTAATTCGATACAGGCTGCCTGGGGTACAAACCCCGGCCGGGCTCCGGCCCCTGGAGCAGGCGGGGCGCAGCTGCGCCTGCGCCAGGCCCCACTGCCCTGGGCTCCCTTGGCACAGGGCGGGACGCGGGGCTGGGCCCTCCCGCTCCTGGGGCTTCCTTCAGACACGCTCCTGGTGCTCCTCAGGTGCCCGAGAGCCGATGAAGCGGAGCCCGTGGATAAACACTGCAGAGCGTCAGGAGCACATGATCGCCGAGTGTTTTGGAAGTTTGCTTTCGGCATCCCTTTGTATCTTGAAAAAAGGAAGCCGGTATTTTGTGTGCAATAGACTTCTGCAGTAACATGCATTCATAAGCAAGTGCTGCTGCAAGCAACCAAAAGGTTTCCTATACAAATATTTACTTTTTGAGAACATCTTAACCTGAGAGCTCAGATAGGCAAATATTGGCTACTGAAATCTTCTTCAAATGACATTCATTTACACATATTTCAAGCAGATCTATCAGAACATAACACCGTCTTCGAGTTAACAAACTCAAAGCAAACAAGGGAAATAATGGAGATTGGGAAAAAAATAATTTCATTTCATCTTATGTTGCTCATTTTCACAAATATGCCATACAAAATGAGATTATATCTCACTAAATACAGCTCTTCATCCCTATCACATGACTTAAACATGTTGAGTTTTAGCCTTACTTAGAAATCTTTGAATGTCAGACCTTCTAATGATATTTTAATGTACCTTGATTGTTTTTATTATCTTTTTCCTGAAGTGACAAAAATGGGAAATCACTGTACTGAACACCTGGAGTTTCACAAAATGCTAAATTACTGTGTACATAAGCAAAAGTAGTCAAATCCAAGCCTGGGAAGCAGGTATGATTCTAATGCCCTCATCACTGACACTGTTAAACTACAGAATAATTTGAGTCAAAAGGCTGGAACCTGTTGTGGCTCAGGATGGCAAAAAACTATAAAAAATTAGAATTTTGTAGAATCTATCTAAAGGTCTCTGAGTCTTTAAGCCATAGGGGCTCATCCTTCTCCCCTTGAACTCTGGAAGAGTTTTGACACCAGCTGTAGCTGAAAGCCAAACAGAATTAGAAACATGGTATCTGAGATCAGGAAAGCTGTGTGTTTCACAAGGACCCGATCTGCACACGAAATGTCTTATAGGCTTGTCATTTCTTTCTTCTTCCCAAAACATGAAAAGAAATGATGATGTGCTGGAGTTGACTGTAATCTAAATCTCAGATCAATTTGTATCTGATTAATAAAAGCAAAGTATACTTAATAGGTGGGGTCCATTTACTCCTAGTAATGCAAATTGCACTAATTAAAAATTCTGGTTTTGAAGCTTCTAATCACAACAAATAAGCAAACAAAACTTCTAGTAAAGCCACCAGAATTCACATAAAAGTGACAGGTAATAGTAAAGGATCATAATCTGCTTTCATGTTTTGTCTTCATTACAAAAGTATGATTTTCATATTCCAGAGTTGGTCAGAAGTACCAAACAGTTTGTACTATTTTACAGGTGCAAATATTTAAGACCACCACTAAAAGCTTTGTTGCAGAAAACAGATACAAACCAAAATACATACAGGGATAGCTTATGCTTTCTACTCACAGAAAATTCCCACTTAAGGAACTGACCAACACATCAAAACCAACACCAAACAGATCTGGCAACTTTTGGTATTTATGCTGTCCCACTAAGTTTGCTATCATGCAATCATAAACTTCAGTACTAATGATAAACAGCCACCCTGAATCTACATCCAGCTCCTCACAAATAATTTAAATCCTAGGTCCAGCAATTGCTGCGCTGTCTTTTATTTCTAGCTTGCGCCTTTTTCTTAAAATAGAGACGGAAAGGCAGGGAAGATGAGAAGAGTGAGGAGGGGAAGTAGATGTGTACAATTTTCAATTTCTAATGACTTGTAAATGTTATCGATACTAGCACCAATTGATTTGCTTTCCTGTCCACAATCCTGCCAGCAGTTTGGGGTCCAAGTGTGAACTTGGAATTCGGCCCTGAGTGCTGAAATCAAGATTTATACGAATTTACTGACCACCCCAACTCTGCAGCAGCAAGAAAAAAGCATCCACTGGATCTCTGTCTTTTCATTCCAAAGTCCTTATACAACCACTGCAGCTGTCAACTAAGACGCTTATTGGTATCATAATACTACCCCTCCCCACCCCCCCAAATCCAAAGTAGCTTTTATTATTTCCATAGAAAATAAAAACACAGCGTTTACCTTACAGATCTGAAAATAATCTGAAGTGAGCGTCTCCTGGATCTCCTCTCTGGGTGTCCCTGCAGCTCCCGCAGTCCCTCCTGAGTGCACGGAGCTGCCACCAGCCCCACTTCCACTGCCACCGCCACTGCTTCCAACAGGGGATGAGGCAGTTAAACCATCCAAAACTTTGCGAAAATTAAATTTCTTCATTTTGGAAAAATCTTTCGGAAGATTTGGGGGGGCAGAAAGGATGTGTCGTAACACATTCAGCTACATGTAGCGACCGAGAAAGTCTTTAATGGTCCTCTGAGTGAGGCAGCACTTTAAGTCTCTTGTACCAAACAGAATGTCAATATTAGGTATAATTGATTGAAAAATACAAAGGCTTCATTTTGTCAGACGCAAAAGCTACCTGGAAAGGTCCTTTCCAAAAATAAATAAATAAATAAAAAATCCACAAACAGCAGGACTAAGATTTACGTTCAAACAAGGAACAATGGAACAACCGCCATCGGGTTCGCTCACAAAATCCACATTTAGCAGTGGTCAAAACGGAAAAGTAAATAAAAAATTCAAGCCGGCATCCGAAACAGTGGGATCCATCCCTCTACCTCATCTGCCTAAGATCTGCCTTCCACACTCGATTATTTCAGCAAAACTACCAGAATTCGTCTACATTCAATTTCCCCTTCCCCTCCAAACCCCTCTGAGCCAGGGGTATCTCTGCCCCCGAGGTTTCCGAGAAGCGGATTCCCCGTTCCCAGCCGCTGGCGCGACTCCTGCTTCTGGTTCCCTGCCCACCCCAGCAAATGCCGGCAGCCGCTGCCGCACTCGGTGCTCCTCTCTGTCTCCCCTCGGGCTCCACGGCGGGCTGCGAGATGCGGGGTGAGAGCCCCCTCGCTTTCCTCGCCGCCCCGGCCGCCGCTCCGTGAGGAGCGACGGCAACGAGCGACCCCCTAAGCCAGTCCGGCCGTCCCGGGCTGACCACTCGTCCCGTCCCGTCCCGTGCCTGCGCTGACGGACCCCCCGCCCGTCCCGATCACCGAGCCTGAGCCGCTGCCGTGCTCTCCCCCCGGGGCCGCTCCGGCGGGACTGGGCTCCCTTCGGCGCCGGGGGGACCCGGGGCGGGTGAGGAGCGGAGCGGGTGAGGAGCGGAGCGGAGCGGGGCAGGTGAGCGGGGAGCGGAGGGCGGCGGTGGAGGCGACTCCTGCCCGCCCGGCGCGCTCGCAGCCGTTCTCCGAGGTACTGAAACCTCCGCCGGCGTCAGCCGCAGCTCCTCCTCCTCCCCCTTCCTCCTCCTCCTCTCTCTCCCTGCCTCCCTCCCCCGTCCGCCAGGCCCCGCCTGCCGCACCAGCGCACAGCCGGTGCCTGCACCCCGCCCCCCGCTCCCCGCTCCCGGCTCCGCGGTGGGCGGGGAGCGGGAAAGGCGGGGAAACGCCGGTGATTGACAGGCATCCGCGGGTTCCTATTGGTTACTGTGGTCAAGTCGGGTGGACGTGACTGGCGGAGAGGGGAGAGGGGGCGGGGACTGCGCGCAGCGTCCCGACGGGCGCTCGGCTTCAGGTAGGGAACAAGCGATGTTTGAGGGCCGCCGCGCTCC
The DNA here is from genome assembly GCA_014706295.1 of Lycocorax pyrrhopterus obiensis. Taxonomy (NCBI): domain Eukaryota; kingdom Metazoa; phylum Chordata; class Aves; order Passeriformes; family Paradisaeidae; genus Lycocorax; species Lycocorax pyrrhopterus. The sequence goes on from JACSVZ010000001.1 coordinate 92,400,516, forward strand.
GCGGCTTCTGATTGGGCGCTGCGAGGATGGGCACGAGCTGCCACCAATGGGAGCTCAACTCCGCGACGCCCCGCCCCAGTCCGGCGGGGTGGGCGGGGCCAGTGAGCCCCCGCCCCACTGCGGCGAGAGCGGCAGCGGCCCCGGCGCTGCTGAGGGGGATCAGCCCCCGGGGAGCGGGGTTGGTGCGGAGCAGCGCTTATGGCCGTGAGGAGGACTGAGAGTTGGTTTCGCAGCCTCGGCTGCGTGCGGGAGGTCGAACAGCCCCAAAATTCCGCATGAAGTTGTGTCAAGGGACATCTGGGTTGGATATTAGGAAAAGGTTCTTTCACCCATGGGGTGGTTGGGCACTGGAACAGGCTCCCCAGGGAAGCAGTCACAGCACCAAGCCTGACAGAGTTCAAGAAGTGTTCGGACAATGCTCTCGGGCACGTGGTGTGACTCTTGGGGATGCTCCTGTGCAGGGCAGGAGATGGACTGGATGATCCTTGTGGGTCGCTTCCAACCCAGGATGTTCTGTGACTCTGTAAAAATGTCGCGGGAGATGACGGTCTTGGCGGTGGCAGAGAGGGGTGCTGAGTGAGGAGCTCCCATTTTTGGCCACGGCACGGAGGAGTCTGTGCGAGTCGGTGCTCAGCCCGCGCACTGGCATCGCCTTCCCGGGGGCAAATCCCTTTTCCCTTCCCAGGAGGAATACAAAGGACCCAGGGCTGCCCTTCCCGAGGCTCGGTCCGAAGCCGTGCAAGTTGCGTGGGATAGCTCTCTGGCCTCCGAAGCGCGATCCGGCACGGGAGGTGTTACACTGCACACCAGCCTCTGTAAAAGGGTTATTCAGGTCGGGAACAAATGAGGCAGCGATTAAAAGTGACTCACGGCACAGCGCTGTCAACGTGGTTGGAAGCCGAGAACGGAATAAAATGGTGTAAGGAATTTGTTCTGTACGGGAGTAAATACATAACACCTCTCCTCTCCTGTATAGGAATTAATACATAACACCTCACCAAAGTGTTGCACATTCTTCACACTTGAGGTGACCAATGAGTGCACACTGGTCACCTCATTTTTCAGATGTTTCAGAGATGCTATGGGTAGTTCTGATACCCACTGTAATAATTAATTTGTTTTTTATGAGTCTTACATTTCTGTGAAGCAAGATAATGCTCTTTATTTCAGCTTCTTACACTGAGATCCATACTTTAATTTTTTTCACTTCAGCTCATCCCTTTGTGTTCACAGGTACTCCCCATCTGAATGACAAGAAGATTGCAGTAAAGTTCAAAGAATAACTGTAGCTTCACTTAATGCCCTCATGAAAAATAAAGGACACATTGCTGATGAAACTGGAAAGGTTGATAGGTTTCCGTAGCCAGGAAAAAAGGGAACATAACTTTGTATGGGAAACAAAATATATGAGAACTATGGCAAGGAGACAGAAATGAAAAAGGGCATGGAACTGAGTAAGCAAATCTGTAAAGATGTAAGTAGAGAGTTTGGAGAGTAAGGAAAAAAAACCCAGTTGAAGCTGTTTGAAGAATATCGTGTCCTACTGATATTACGTTCACCAGAGGCAATGCAAGTGAAAAAAAAAAAAGCTAACAAAACCCGAAAGAAAGATAACAACATGAATTGTAAATAGGAAAGGGAAAGATAAGGTTAAAAATGAAATAATTAGGATGAAGAAAATGTCACAGACAGACTTGCAAAAAGTCTGTCTGGGAGTCAGGGGGTACTAGAGGAAGAAAATCTGATAACAATAGTTTTACAGTTCTAGGGAGGAGAGAGATAAGACAGCTTATTTAAAGTCAAGAAAAAGAAGGATGAAAATTAGAGGAATGAATGATAACTTTGGAGGTGGAATAAAGTGCAGACATTTTTTGAATACCAACAACATTTCTCTTCCAGAGAATCACTATGGAGAGCTGGGTATTGATGATTAGATACTACCTCAGGGTATCCAAAAGGGCAAGCAAGGATCCTCACACTTCCAGTGTGCTGTTAGGAAAACTGACTTGTGGGAAAAAAAACCAAACCAAAACCAAACTGACCAATAAAACATTATCAGCCCCGTTTAAAAACACCAGCTGAGAAAAAAGCTTTGGCTCACTACTGGTGCACATAAGGCATGTATGTCCCTTTTGAAGGTTTTTCTCTTAAGCTGGACACAAATCCAGAAGCAGAGAGAAAATGATGGAAATGAGAGATGTGGGACGGTGCAGAGGGTGACAGGGCAGTGTAGGACATAGGCAAACTCAGGAATAGTTATGGCAGGCACAGAAAGGAGCCCCATTCAATGACCAGACTGCGGAGAAGTTTTGTTGTGTAACAACAAAAAAAAAAGAAAGGAACAATTTGGTTTTGACACAGTAAAAAAAAAAATTGCTTCTTTTTTTCAGTGGAGAAACAAGCAGTACACATGAGGCATTCTGTTGCTGGCTTGTACTGTTTTAGATGGTATTGATATTTCATTGGACACTTCTGAGATTGCCACCAAGAGTTTTAATAAAAGTTGGTAAAATTAGGAAAATGTGGAAAGATTTTAGATGTTAAATTAATACATAAACCAAATTAAATAAGACATGCCAATGCATTATGGGAAATATGTATCTAAATCTGTATTTTAGGTAGTAATGAGAGAGTATATTCTTCAGTGGTTTTTCTGAATAGTGTCTTTTACATTTAGTAGTCATCTTGTTCTTCAAGGTCAAACAGAAGCCAAACATTAAAAGGATAACAGTTTGCTACAAAGATTTTGCTGAGAAAGAGGATCTTTTACATTCCACACCATCAAAATTCATATGAACTCTCATTTTGATTTTTGCTTAAGTAAGCTTGTGATTATGTGCAGTAATATGAAAAGATTGGTCAAACCTGGCAAAGCAGAGTAATATTAATTCAATATTCTCTCAGTCTGATTCAAGACCTGACCAAGAAAATGAAGAATCAGGAAAGATGTGCTTAGATCAGCTGACCAGAAAGTGATAATATTAGAGTTTGTATATGTTTTGTGTATGACTGATCATTAATGTTCTGGTCAGTTCTCTGACTTTTTTTTTTATAGCCAATCCTGCTTCAGCACATGGACTAGAATATCCCGACTTTTCAAAGATGCAAACATATTTTAATCTCAGGTTATATTTTTGGTAGTTTAAAAACATGTGTGCAGAAGTGTGCAATAAGTGATGGTTTCACAGTTGGCACTTTTTAAGTGATTCATATGAGTCCTTTTGATAATCTTGTGTATCAGTAGTTAATAGCAATGACCCTTGAGAGAAATCACTGTATGCCCACCAGCAGCTGACTAGACCACAGCCTTGCAACTACACCCTGCCAAAGAACTTCTGTGCCTGTAGAGAAATGAAGGAAAAAGATGTAATCAAATACCAGAAACACATTTATGCCAATGCAGGCAAAACTGTGACTTTCCATAGCTACCCATTCCTCATTACACTGTGGGACATTTGCCAATATTACCCATGTTTCTGTGTAATTCCAGAACATCAAATGGCAGCAAGCATAGTGTTCCTGCCTGCAGAGCTCCACTAAAAATATCCCCAGTCGGCGCTGAATATCTGGTTAGAACAGCTTGCTGAACTCTATCAATTAGCCAGATCTTAATCTATTTAATGTGTTTTATTAAGGCTATATAATGCTAATGTTTTAATCAAAATGTCAAGCAGTACTAAATCAGATTCATTAGGAAGGTCCAAGTCTATCACATCCATGTGGTTACCTTGATCAAACAAACCTGTAATCTCATCAAAAATTGAAGTCAGGCCTGCTTGTCAAGTCTTGTTTCCATAAAGCCATGTGGACTTGCTTTCATTACATTCCTACCTTTAACTCCTTATTGATTGAATCACACATAGCATGACTGCTTTAATTCACATAACATCACTGTTTTGTCTAGGATTACCAAGGATGCCAAGTCTGTTATTACCTTGGTCATTCTGCTTGATCCTTGGAATAACATTAACTTTCCTTTGGCTCTTTGAATATTAGCTGTAAAGAGAGCTGTTAAAATTAACATAATAAGGCTGAAAGTCTCCTACTCTTTAAGGATCTTTGGATACTCAGGTGCCATAGAGACTGCTGATTGAAAAACAGCAGTGCCATTCTCATCCTACAGAGGTGTCAATGGATAGAAAGATAATTCATCATCCTCATGTAATATTAATACATTATCATTTTTCTTTCTCTTCACAAGTACAGGATGGAAATATTTACCATAAAAATGAGATCTTTTATGCATGCTCTGAGACTGAGTTTCTTAATGAAGAAGCTGTGGAATGTGTCTGTACAAAACTGAGAATGTAATTTTGTAACAAGGACTCCATTTTGTGCAGTTGGCAAAGTACAGGTGTAAATTAGCCCATGGGTAGAGTCCCCCATGGGTAAATCACCTCAGCTGGAGGTGATCTGTTCTTGTTGCTGTTGAAAAGGAAGGTCCTGCATCCATTTGAGCCCTTAGGGGTTTTTCATCCCTTCAGCAATGCATTAATTTGCTAGGAAAGTCAATAGTTTTATTTTGGGTTAATGAGCTGGATTAGCTCTGCACAGGGTCGGACAAGCCCTAGAGCCAGTGCAAAGAAAGGCAGAGTCATAGGCCTGGACAGGAAGATGAGGGTAGCCCCGCTTTTGTTAAATCTGGTTCGGCTCGGGTGTACACTATAAATTCATCGCGATGGTGGCCTATTGAGTTGTGTTCCAAATACCTGCCTTGCTCAGAAAGAGCTGCATATCTCAGTGAAGAGCTGTCACAAGCCACCTGAACAGCAGTCAGGGACAAAGAGACTGCCCTGTTGAAACAGAGACACTTGGGTTTTGCAGAGGGTTCTCTCAGGGCTCTGAGACTCAACCTATATTTGGTTGCTCTGAAGCAAGGGTCCTTTTCTAACAGGTTGTGGGGTCCAAGGTGTTACAGAAGCCACAGAGGAGCTAAAGCCTCAGTGATTACTATCTGCACAGCAGTAACTTGCTTTTTTACTACAGCAAGTCTGCAAATCTCTGGGATGTCAAATTGAGATAACTTGGGTTCTAGTCAAGACAATGTGGGTCCTTGCCAGGGAGACACAACTGGTCTAAGAGGCTTGGTCAATACTTGGGTAGTTAATATATGCCATGTACCACGCTGCCAGAGATTTCTTATCTGCCTTTATTGTAGTTCTCAGACTGACTTTTTGGTATTCTCTCTGCATCCAACTTGCATTGTATTCCATGCACAGTTTTCTAGTTCTTCCTCTTAATCCCTTTTCCTAACACTTCATTTTATAGATCCCTGTCTGTCACATAGTTTAGCTCTTTCCCCTCTTCCCCTTCCATAAGGATTAGACAAAACTCTCTGGCTTTCCCAGGTCCTGCTGTGTGCCAGGCTTTTTGAACTTCTAATGACCCGGGCTTGCAATCCAGCCTGGGCACATCCGATGTATCTGAGGGTGTAATGGTTCATTAAAATATTTTTAGTAACTGGCACAGGTTTTCAGAAAGCAGAGTTGTTATTTTCTTACTCTGAATTGTAATTTCCACCAAGCATATGTCTGACTTTTGATCAATATATACATTTCTGAATTTTTTTGTGGATGTTTTCCATTCTGAACATTTTCATCTTCTCTAGTAGCTGCAAAACAGCAGGAGCTGATGCCTTTTCAAAGTCAGTTGTTAATAGTTCTCAGAATAGCTTTCCAAAAAAAGACATATATGAAAGTGGGATAGCCACTAGCTTTTCAATGCAAGAGAATGTTTGGGTCCTTGACCAAATGTGTACCCATCCAGGTAATAGTCAGATCACCAAACTGACCAGTCACCCTCCCAAACATGTTAGCAAGAGATCACAGATTTCCAAGTCATCAAGGATAAGCTTTCACATAGGGAACTTCAAGCATCAGTTAAGCATGTTAGATAATCTACTGTATTTAAATCCCTTGAGAGGAGAATATCCTTTATTAAACCACAATCAGTAAGAGCTTTAGCAAGTCAGGAAGACTGTAATTCACAGTGAATATTCTTTTTGTTGTCAGCTTTGCTACAAATTTGACGTTTTATGCCTTTTTCCATTATTGCTCTGAGTGTTTTGCAAATTATCACTGACATTTGAAGTGACAGCCAATGTATTGCAAATTGTTAGCTCACTTTACTAGATTCTGCCCTAACAAAGGTCTCAGTTAGGACTGGGCTACTTGTCTTGGTTGCTTTCAAACCCACACAATCTTGCAAGTTTGAAATACAATCTTTGAATTCATATAAAAGCATAAGGAGTTTAAAAGAAAAAAAGTACGTTTAATGAGTCTGCACTTGCTCTATAGAAAAGCCATCAGCACAGTTTGCATTTTTGGGCAGGTTTCTCCCAATACAGAGAAGAGACTTCTTATTGGTTGGGGAAAATTTCAGCTGCCCTTTAATATCATTCAGTTTAAATTACAGGGTAAAAATGTCCATTCACTCAAACTAGTTTGATGAATCATAGGAACGAAAAATATAATGTGTCAGTTCACAAAACATCAGATATCACATTTCTGGCCTATGTGTGAAAAATCTTCATACAAAAGTCTTGGTCCAAGAGCAGGTGACTGCATTTTGTATGGATGGCCCTTAATAGTGTAGATATTTGCATAAAAAAATAGTTGGAAAGATCAAAGAAGAGAGAGAGAAGAGCAAAGGTAAAATGGAGCCCACATTCCAGTATTTCAATCCTTTTGTCATTAATAGCACTCAGTTTTATGTTTGCATCTTTCATTTTTAACACTGATACATTCTGCACATTGCTGTTGACCTGCAAAACCAATACCCTTGTCTCTTCTCAACTAAACAATTCTTCATGAGAAACAGGCTAACCAGAAGACTCCAGGGAACAAATGCTACCTGCAGTCTGACTTCCAACCCTCTTATGAAGTTTATGAGAAAAACCTTGCTGCTACTGTGTAGAATCACCCCCGCCTCCCAAACCATCCCCCAAATCTGAACCACATCCTGACCACAGCCAGGTCCTTCAGCACAGGACTGCAAACCACCTAATCAGCTGTCTAAGAATTAATGTCATGTTGAGCTATTCCATGGGTGAATTTGATCACTGAAATGGCTCTTATGCCTTCCTTTTCCCCCCTTTAATCTTAATTTAAGAGCAAAGTGAAGGCAGATCCGACCATTCTGTCTCCTCTGCAAGTATTCTATGAAATATTCCATCCTAGTCATGATACTTTGTTGAAAGGAAGTCTGGCAGAAACGTTAGCAATGACAGCTGTATTATTCTTCAGCCCTTGTTCTGTCTTGCAGTCAGGGATTTTCTTTATGCCAATGTGATATATCAAATAAGAATTTGGTATGTAGTGCCTGTATTGGATTGGATTGAGTTGTCTCAGGGGCTTGGCATCCTTGCTGTCCCATCTGCATCCTTCAGGTAGTGGATATTTGCAGAGTGCTTTTCCAGCTAAGAAGTTAGCGCAGTGCTGATCTGCAACACAATGCTGAACACAAAGTCTGTCCCTCAGCAATTTCTATGTGTGCAATCCTATTAATGGCCATTTCTTCAAGCCTGGAGGAAATGAGAATCCACCTAAGGACAGATCTGAGCTCAATTCTTCAGTGTATAATCAGTATTTAGAGTGACAGAAATAATTTGTTTTCCCGTTCAGAAGCTCAAAATAATGTTAATATATTTAAAATATATTGAAATAAATATCCAAATTTAAATTAAAATAGAAAATGCCTGCTTTGAAAATATCAGAATTCTTTTTTCCAAATGTTGCTTGCATTTTATTTCTAATAGAGTTGTCCTCTAAACCTGACATACTCGTTCAGTCTTCCCATTGACTCAAACTAGTCCAAGATAGCTGTCACTGACTTCCACTTCTGTCCTTTAGAGAGGTTTGATGCATTTGTCAGTGGAGAATTAGGCACAACTGTCTTACATCTCAAGTTTTGTGTGAAGACCATTGAATTGAAGCAGTTTCCTGAGAAGCTGCAGGAGGAGTTTTCTGAAATACGTGGTAGAGACCATGGTCCCCCACTGCAAATTCAAGTCTCTCTCAGGCAGACCCACCACTTCCTAGGTGGAATACCCCAGATTGATGTGCTTGCTTATCCCACCTGTGTCATCAAACCATGCTTTGTTACCCAAATCCGGGAAAAGGATTAAAAAAATCATTCTCTCTATTGTTCTACTAAGTGACTAGCAAATAATTGCATAGCCCACTCATGTACGTCACATCATGCTCATCTCTATCCACAAGGAAAATCACTTTTAATCTTTGGCTCCAGTGATAGGAAAGTGTTCAAAGTGATAAATCATATGGAACATTTTGATAGTTTCTTCCTAATAGAATTCAGTTTTCTGTATTTTTGAGAATTATTTTCTCATCTCTGTAAAATAAATAAGACTATAAATCCTGGTCTAAAGGATAACACCAGGAATCTGGCAGTTATTAAATAACATGCAGCCAAAACAAAGTATTGTAGCTTTAACTCATTTGTCACATATTTTAGTCATTTGTTTCACCTGTTGGCAGGTTTGAAGGTGAATAGGTATAACGGATACAAACAGTAATTTATTTGGTATTTAAGTTTGCTGAGTGTTGCCTGGGCTGTAGGAGTTTGGGTGATTCATCAAAGGCTCTTGTCCCCCAGACAGCACAGACTCTGTTTCATTACAAGCCCAGCATGTTTTGAAAAACCAGGAGGAGGCGTGTCTAAGCTTTCCATTCTTGGTTAACATGAACACAACATCCTAGCCCTTGCTTTGCATCTACCATGTGCTCACAGACAAGTTATAAAACCAAAGTTCTCACTCATTTTGAATATTAAGATCCCCAGACATTTTATGGATTGTGTGCCTTCTGAAATGCTCCATTTTGATCAGGTGCACGTTCACATCTTATTCATCACTCAGCAACATAACCTATGGAGGATGATTGGCATTCATACTAGAAATGCCTTATGCTTTCCTACCACTATGAATTATTGCTTTTATCTCTGAATTTACATACACTGATGCTTGGACAGATTCTAGACACATTTGGAAGGAAATGTATTTCGACTGACTGATGGAACAAAGAATGTTTCTAGTTCTCATCAGACTATTCTTTAAAATATATCACATACCTGACTGACTTAGTATTTTGATCACTGCATTTAGTTTAGTCTCACCAAAACTCATTCTGTCAAGGTGAGTTTGTCTTTCCAGAGATTTGTGCTAAAATCTAATCTGTTCTGCATCCTCAATGTTTTAAGGTTTTTCTATTTTGATGCTACTGATGCCACTGTGTTTATTTAGAAGAAAAAAAAAGGCTTTAGTTCCTTACATAGGAACTAAAAAAGGCTTTAGTTCCTCACATCCTCTTTGCTCACATAGTTGTGATTTGAGTTCTCCACATAAGAAATGGTTTTGTTTCAGTGTTGCATTGGGGTATGTGTGGCATGATTTTGGTAACAGGGTGGGGACTACAGGGGAGGCTTCTTTGAGAAGCTGCCAGAAACTTCCCCCATGTCTGACAGAGCCAAAGCCAGCTGGCTTCAAGATGGACCTGCCACTGACCAAGGCTGAGCCCACCAGGCGTCTGTGATAACTTATTTAAGAAGGGAAAAAAATTATTGGGCAGAAGTAATTGCAGCCAGAGAAGAGAGGAGTGAGAATATGTAAGAGGAACAACTCTGCAGACACCAAGGTCAGTGCAGAAGGAAGGGCAGGAGGTGCTCCAGTGCCAGAGCAGAGATTCCCCTGCAGCCCTGTGGTGAAGACCTTGGTGAGATGGGCTGTGCCCCTGCAGGCCATGGAGGTCCATGGGGGAGCAGAGATCCACCTGCAGCCCATGGAGGACCTCAGGCTGAAGCAGGTGGATGCTGGGATGAGGCTGTGACCCCATGGGAAGCCTGCATTGAACCAGGCTCCTGGCAGGACCTGTGGCCCTGTGGAGAGAGGAGCCCACACTGGAGCAGGTTTCCTGGTAGGACTTGAGACCCTGCAGGGGACTCACACTGGAGCAGTGAAGAACTGTAGCCCACGGGAAGGAGTCACACTGGAGAAATTCATGGACAATTATCTCCCATGGGAGGGACCCAGCGCTGGAGAAGGGGAAGGACTCCTCTCCCTGAGGAGAAAGCAGCAGCAAAAACAACACGATTGTAACCCCCATTCCCTTTTCCCTGTGCTGCTAGCAGGGAGGAGGTAGAGATTTGGGAATAAAGTTATGCCTGCAAAGGAGGAAGGGGTGGAGAGAAGGTGTTTTTAAGATTTGTTTTACTTCTCATTATCCTGCTCTGACTTGATTGGTAATAAATTCAATTGATTTTCTCCAAATCGAGTCTGTTTTGCCCATGACAGTAATCAGCGAGTGATCTCTCCCCATCCTTATCTCAACTCATGAGCTTTCAGTATATTTGCTCTCCTCCGCTCTCTCCAGTTAAGGGGAGTGATAGAGGAGCTTTTGTGGGCACTGGCATCCAGCCAGGGTCAAAACACCACAAGTGTTAAATTGCACATCTTTCTGTCTCTGTAGTTTGTTCTGGCTCTGTTACACTGAAGGATGCTGAAGATGCAGGCAAATACTGTCCTGTACACCAGTGACAGGACTTAACACATCAGCATTTACCTGCTCACAAGTGTGGAGCTTCTGGAAGCTGGGGAAAGTATTCTACCTCTTCACTAACTCATACTCATCTTCTGCCCTGTATGATTTGAGAAGGTCTTCCCTCTCCCTTGATTTTGGTTCTGGTGTGAATACATAAAAGCTTGAACTCTGGATACATGTTGTATTTGACAGGCTAATTGACCCATTTTAATTAATTGTCTTTGGCTCACACGTAGGAGATCACCTTTCCCATAAGTAGCTTTAAGGAATCCAGTCATTAATCTTCTTAAGCAGCTGTTCTGTTCTCACTTCCTCTAAGGCATTTGCTCACACAGCTTCCACACTAAACTCATCCAGCAAGGAAATCCCCAAAGGCTCTTCACTGAGCTCTGGGAGAATCCTACCTCACAAAATCATTCCTGGAAGAAAGGGGTCATTATATTTTATTTAGATGCTCTTTTACATTGGGAAAGATAGCCAAATTAAACTAACCTCAACTTGATTTTGAAGTTTTTCCAACTTCTAGGAAAAATTACACATGAAATACCTGGAGGTAGGTAAGGCCCTGTTAAACAATCTTTCTGGTACTACATTAAAATCACCTCTGAATACAAAACACCGTATTTTCACCCCCTTGCTATCATGCTGAGATAAAGATATTACATTAATTTTAAGTAAGCTTTGACAATTTCAAGTATAAAAACATACCTGGCATAAACCCATAGATGCAGAATTCATGAAGCAAGAAGCTCTTGTGCTTTTTTTTCCTGGCTGCATCACAAATGTTTTTGGAAACATCTTGTTTGGGCCATGCTTTCTTCTTTTGCCACACAACCTGCTCTGGCTTGTAAGTAGAAAGATACTACTAGCGTGGTAAAAATCTTTGTTGTCCCTGGCATAGTAGAAACAGGAGCTGACAAACTGATTGCATTTGACAGATGTCGTTGAGTCAATGAACAGGACAGGGTGGATTTTAGAATATGCAATGGGAGGCAGCAAGGCTTAAAAAAAATGGGGTGAGAAACTTGGAGAAAAGCTGATTCAGACTAGATACTGATGTTATGAGAAGGCCATAGGTTTTCAGTGTTTTTGGGAAAAGAAGAGGGACTAATAGAGAAGGAGGGGGAAAAACATAAGGTGGGGGAGAATGGGAAAATCAAAATCGGCTTTCTGTTTTGGTCATACTGAATTGAAGTTGACAGCTGTTTAGCCCTAAAATTATATCAGATGAAAGCTGAGATGTTAGTTTGGACAGGAGAGTGACACCAGTCAGTACTGTATTTGTCAGAGTCGTGATGCTTGTTGAATCTTTATGGATGAAATCACCCTCAGGCAATGTGGCAGAGGGAAAAAGAGTTTAAGGGCCAAGGATATGGAACCACCACAAAACATTTCAGACATAAAAGCCACTTTGAAGGTGTTGGAAAATTTATGTCACCCTAACCAAATGTGGCTGATCAGAAGCCCAGAAACCAGGATGCTGTGCCATCCTTGGAGACAGCACATGCTGAACTGTATTTGGAGACGTACAGTGGATTGTCAGCAGGATAAGTGGCTCTCTGTCCTTCCCAATGGTGAGTGCAGAGGATTCCTTAGCACCTCTGTGCCCATCTCTGTGGGCCAGCAAGCTTACGACAGGACTGGTTTTATATTATTTATGGGAGTGGCACCAGGCCAACCACACAGGTTTTCAATCAACCTTCCCTTATCTTTATAAAGAGGCAAAGAACCCCAAACAACAAGACTGCTGTGCTGAGTGTCTCAAAGTTGTCATGGGTGACCACTCAGCTGGGCTCTGTGTTGCTGATGACAGGTCAGTCTCACCTGATGTCCTCTGCCTTTTCACCAGCCATTTCTCCCTTGCCTTGTTCTCCATCCTTTATGTCAGAACTTGTGAGGTCACGTGTAAGTCAGATTAACATGCTGAAACTATTTGCTTTTTGGCTGTGTCAGTTTTCTGCCAGATCAGCTTGTTCACTCAGCTCACCCTGCTGTTGCAGAACCTCTAGAGCTTAAAGCTAATGCAGGGGAGTCACTGGAGCATGTGGCTGGGGCAGGGAAGGTACCCCCTTTCAGCAGCCACTGGGCAAGGCACAACAAAAAGCATCACTGGAGCTGGTGTCACTGTCATTAGGGTAGAGAGACAATGTCCCTGTGAAGATGAAGCAGGCTGTGCTTTAAACCCGAATCACCAGAGTGCAAAGCTCAAGTTTTCTATTGCATTTACATGTATTAACAGTAAAACTACTAGTTGCCTTGTCTTGCTGGGTTTTGGTTTTTTGCACACTCCTCTTCATCATGTACTAAACAAACACTTTTCAGATTCCTTTCCATAGGAAAAGGTCTGGATGTAGACATTTTTTTTGGATACAAAGTGTGAGCAACCATTTTTAACCTCTGAGATTAACAGATATACTCAGTGGCATTTTGTCACCACCTTTAGCTCATTTTTTACAATAAATAAATCAAAAAAGCCGAGTGCTCAGAGCAGGGTACATTTCTCAACTTTAAGACCAGTCAGTAGGTGGGAGGTGGGACAGATCTGTTGGTGTGACCTGGGGGATAATAGATAAGAGTATTTTGACACTGCATGTTTCTCTCTCATGTACTGTGCTTGCCTCCTCTCACCTTGATTATAAAGTTTAAAAAAAAATCCAATTCTTCAACACCTACACACATGCTATTAAAATCATGATGTGTATTAACAAAAAAACCTTTCCCAGCTGGATGGGAAATTGCTGATAGTATTGCTATCAACAGAAGCCAGCTCTTCATTGTGCAGCCCTCCACCATGATGCCATAAAACCAAAGCCTACCAGGTTTTACAGTCTTAGAAATTGTTCGTTTCTCATCCACTCCTTCATCTTTCCTTCTGTTTTTTTGTTTCGCCTCCTCTCTCCCTGGATAAATATAAACTGCCAAGATCATGGGTAGCAGCGACAAAGCATGATAGAGAAGTGACCAAATTACTCTGTCTCGTGTTCCATTATTTTTGGGAATGAGGTGGGAAGGAGCAAGAGGATAACGCAGGCAGACCTGCATTCTGGGTCCCAGCTCCAGAGCAGCTGCAATTACTGATGCTCTCTCCTGACCCTCCCTCCCTGGCAAATAGTTATGGATATAGATGATCCTTTGGGCTAAGCTGTTTTCAGGGGAGTAACAAACTCCATTTAACAAGGAGCAGTTCTGAAACAAGTCCCTTGGACGACAGTATCTTTGAAATTTCAGGAAACTCAGACCTCAGTTCAAACTTCAGGGCTTTCCTGCTCTCATAAGGCAGCACTTGACAGCTCTGGTCATACATTTTGACTGGGGTTAGGTGGTGATATCAACTTAGGGCCTCTTGCCAATCTGGAGTAGCTATGCTTTATCTGTGGGAAACACCAGTTTACTTTACAACATCTTAGTAACTTAGTCCCTCACTAACTCCTGTAATTTGTCTCTTTGTTCAAGTCTTGCAATAGAAAGTACTGGACAAGTGAAATAGAATGACAAAGCTGGTCTCTAGGAGGAGAGATTTTCTCTGGAATTCAGTCCAGTGACAGGTACTGCTTCATTGTACTTTCTTTTTGGTGTGAAAGTCAGTTGTTGAGTATCACATACCTACTTGGGTACTCCACATATGCTGGCAGGATTGCTCCATTCTCAGTAGTCCCTATTTCTGCTGCTGTCTGTGAAACACTCCGAACCATGAATGATTGACATGTGGATTAAGTACAGTCTCTAGGTAAATTGTAGGTAATTAATTCCCACACCAAAAAGAAACATGTCAAAAACCATTAATGTATAAATAGAAAACACATATCTTAGTCAAAACAGAACCCACAGCTGCTAACAAAAGTAATTCTATTGCTGCTGTGTTCTGAGCCCAAAGGGGACTAAAGCAAGTAATTAATGAGACATCTCCTTGTGTCTGGGTGTTGTGTGTCCTTTTCAGCAGTTCCTGAATGTTTCCTCTGCTTTCATTTATCTTCTCCCACCACTTTAACATGAAATAACAATTTTCACTTTGTAATTAAGACCTGTCTTGCAAGCATAACAGAGTCTCATCTTCTGCACGCCTGTGGGACCTGTATCACACCTCCTCTCCTCAAAAGAGGCTGATCTGAAACATGTGAGGTGAGTCACTATCTAGGCAAACAGAGCTGGAGAATTAAATGCCTCCACCGACCTTTATGGCCTGTACCCACTTAAAAACAGCTGGAGCTGCAGCACAGGGCTTTTGTTTTAACACACACTGAACTGAGAAAGAAGGAAAGGAAGAAAGAAGGAAAGAGTTTTGTCCCGAGGCCCTGGGAGCACCCTGGGGAGTTGAGAGGATACCTAGGGCAAGCATGCAGCCATTCTCTAGGGGGAACTAGCACCAGGCAGGGGGACAGCTCAACTGCAAGACTTGGCCTGGAAATCAGAGTAAGCATCTCTTAAGGTGGATGGCCTTTAGCAGTGTAGGTGTAGCTGTGGTAACTGGGTATTTCCCCACTAACCACATCAATGAAAGAGTTAACAAGTTCCCATGACCTGAGGTCAACCGAAGCCCAGCTGTAATTTGTTTCCATGGTCAACTTTGCTTTGGGCTGTTGCTGTTACATCTCTTTCAGAATGAAAAGCCAGTGGTTTGTGTTCAGCTTGTGTTCAGAAAGTTTTTCTGCAGTGACCAATGTAACAAGCTAATTTTAAAATAAAGATGAAAAATTTCCCATTATGTGTCTATCCTTACCTGTAAGATATCCTGGTTGTGTTTTATTGTGTACATTTATTTATTTGTCCCTTGGGATTATTTTCTTTCCTCTTCCATCCCACTCTGTTCCTTTGCAAGGTGGTAGTCCATGCTCACCTCCATCCTAAACTGAAACTGTTGTGGATATCGTGACATTGTATAGCAGCTGCTGCTGTATAAGTGGAAGAACAGACAGTTGTTGCCACTTACTCACAGTTATGGGTATCAGGGACACACAGACTTTCCTCTGCTTCTCCAAATCAGTTAAATCTGTGCCTTCTGGTGTGGCTCATCAGTTTTGGCTTTGTCCTCCTCCTGAGTTTGGCAACACCTGTCTAAAATCTGACATCACTGGTGCTGGTTCAGTCAGGTATCACACATCACCCGTGCACCTTTGCAAATGGTCTGACTTGGTCTTTGCTGTGAAGTCGCCTTACAGTCACCAGGCCAGCCTTGGGAGGTACAAGGATCATCCAGGTCTGAGTCTGGAGAATGTGGGCTGCCTGACAATGGTTTAGAGACTGGTAGGCAGAGCTCTCTTCCCTTTCTTAATACTTTTGCATCCCTGTCCCCAATCCAGAAGTTACTGCACAGCTGTGGTTCACCCTCTCTAAAGCCTCTGTGTGTGTTCCCTGTGCCTTCCAATGGACACAGTCACAGCAGTAACATGTTAGGAGTTAGGAGTTGTTCTGCTTGGGAATAAAGCAGAAAAACAGCCCGTGAAGCCACGAGTAAACAAAACTGTAATTCCTGAAAATGTGACTAATTAGAAACGGCCAATTCCATTTTCCCTCATGAAGGGAACCAATGTCCTATTCTTCTAAGCTCTATAGTTAGGAGACTTAGTCATATCAGCATTAAGAAAGCTTTACACTGAGTGCTGGGTTTTTTTTAACAGAAAAAAATAAGCTAAGATTTGCTGATTCTTGCATTCTTTCATCTTGTTTCTATCCATTTGGCTTATGTGTGTTTTGAATTGTGCTGATCAAAACATGCTTCAATGCTCTCCAGCTACATTGCTTGTTTAAAGTCATGACACCTATTAATCCTAATATCCAGCTGATAATACATTTTGTGCATTTGTGCCATCCTCATCTAGCAATTCCCCCTTGACTATGTTCTCATTAACCCTAGGACTCTTTTCTGTGATCTCTTCATTTCTCTGTACTCATGTTTATTCATCCTTTCTTTTATTTGTTGGGGTCGAACTTCAATTAATTGACTTCAGCTCATACTTCTAGCTTGCACTTTGTGTATTCTCACCTTCCAGAGTTATGTACATGCTTCCCTCTTTCTATTCTGCAGGTATGGGTAGGCTCTCAAGCTGAGAGGGGTAACTTGGGCATGACAGGAGACCTCCTTGATTAATTCTCCACCACTAACACTTATCCTGGGTGTTTGGCTGTTTTTCATCAGGCTTTGTACAAGGCAGAGGTACCATCAGTTGACATTTCTGTAGCAGAGACTTGTTTGCAATTTCGCAAAGAAATAGCTTCTCTTGTTTCCTTGTCATTCAACATAAAGAGAGGACTCATAAAATCATAGAATTGTTTAGGTTGGAAGGGATCTTAAAGGTCATCTAGTTCCAGCTCCCCCACCACAGCACAGATGCCACTCACCTGGCTGACAGAGCACAAAGTCATGTAGAATGCAACTGACAGCAAAAACCAGTAGGGAATAGAGAGGTCAAATACTTGCTCCTGATCTTCTCAGGAGAAATGGACCAAACTGTGTTCTTGTGTGACCTCTCCTGAAAAGATGGACTTTTGTCCTCTTCCAGTAGCAAGACCACAGTGAGGTTCATGAATTCCCTAATGCCTGTGCGTTAGCAGATCTGATCCATGTCATCCATGCCACAATTGGCTCATGTTTTAAGCTCCTAGCAGAGATACTAACAAAGTCCTTGTGCTACCTGTGCCATTTTTAACCACTGGAACCCGTGGTGTTTGTAGGTCCAAACCCAGGACACAGGGAACCTTTCTCTGTAGCGATGCCAATATTCTGGCCATGGCTGGTGTTCCAAATGGAGCTCCTCTTCAGAGAGCATCTGTCTTAGATTTACACCTTTCTACACCTCTCCTGGAGTCCTTTCTAGCTGCCTGATAGAGAGCCAGGGAAAGAGCTCCTCCTATGCTGGCTGAAACAAGTCAGGGTGCTTGAACAATGCCACCTCCCAGCGTGGGAGATCAGGCAGGCAAGTGGGTGGCAAGGAGGAGGGGAGAATGCACCTTTGAGCAATAGCCTTCCTGATGAGTTTGGACGAGGGTGTTTGTTCACAGCTCCAACAATTTTTCCACCTCCAGCAAACTGCTGACTACCATCTGATGGCAAAATAAACCAAAATTGTGCGCATCGCCTCTACTGCCTGCTCTTACAGCAAAACACCTGCATAGCTCTGGTCCTGAGCCCCTCTGGTAGTTTGAAGTTTAGGATTCAGATCCTTCTTATGAAAAGGATGTGATGTAATCCACTTTCCATTCAGTGGCTTCCATAGAGTTGGAGGCTGAGAAAACATGCTTAGAACAGCTGTGTAGTTTAAAATGAGTGTGTGTCGGCTGCAAAACACTGCATGACAGGACACACTTCCCTGCCTTTGGCACACACTGGGAGAGCTGGGGTTGGAGAAGAACCATTCAGGTTTCCGTAATCCACATACAAGGTCATCTCAGGGAACTATAGACATAGCTACTGGGGAGTATTTTTTGTCCACTAGGCTTGTTATCCTGTCAAAGAATATAATTAAATTGGCTTCTCAGATGCATTATAAGCCCCAGTTGTCTGCTATTTATCACCTTATTTTGCTGTAGCTGCTCACACAGCCACTTTATTAATTCCTTACCTATTTTTTAGCTATTGATAGGAGTGTTCTTTGTGTTCTAGTTCCCTGTCCCCCATTACCTGTATAGATTGGAAGCTATCTCATTTCTTGGAAGGAACAGTTGGCTTATATTCTTTCCCAGCAGATGACATTTAGGGTCACACTTTGCTTTCAGGAGTGCTCATAAGTAATCATCAGCAGTTGTGATTATTCACCTGGTTACCCAGATTGCACTTAGTGGTGCTACATTGAGTAATAGCCTATATTTAAGTTTTCTGTGTCTTCATGTTGAACTGGTAACTTCATAGATTTGTTTTGTGATTTGGCTTGTTTCTTCCTTCCTGCTTTTAAAGGCTTTCCAAAGGTATTGTGCTTTTTGGTAGAAAATAGGAAAGAATTTCCATCTTCGTACAACCACAGTAAAACAAAATACTCTGCATGTCTTTCCTGTAGTAACTGAAGGGTATCCAACTGCTTTATTAACATGAATTAGTATGTTCTCAATGGCTCCTCTGTAAGAGAAGAATATCACTCCTGCTGTCTCTTAGAAAAGGCAAACTGGGGTACAGAAAGGGTGTGAATTGCTCCAAGTTCATTGAGAGCCACAAGCTGTGATTGAAATCTCTGACGCCTGCCTTAAACGGCTACACTGGCATATCTGTAGTACCTAAGCTGCTCAGAACCAGCTTCCTCAGCTCTGTAAGACACTGATAACTCAGTGGAGCCCTCACTTTCCTGGATGCTCTCTCTTCTTGCAATAGCCAGATACACACTTTGGGTGAAATGCTCCCCAAATTTCTCCTAGTTGTTTTTGCCACCCACAGGGAAAAAATGTGGGTCAGGCAGCCTCCCCCACCTTGTGGATGCAGCTTGTATCCTGATCACTGTAAAATCCTTTTCCAGAGAGACTTCTGAAAGGATATAAGGAGGGGGCTCTAGAGTTAGGAAGACCTTGTCACCAAGGACAATAGGTTCTTAGGGGTAGAAAAGTCACATTTTTTCAGCCTACTTTGCCTAAGCTGTGGCAAGACGAGTTACATGGTGCTGATGAAAGAAGAGCCTGAGTTTTTGGGATTGGTGGGGGACAGCAAGTCTTGGAGGAAGAAGTAGCTAACCTCTCTTCTCACCATCAATCTCTCCAGGGGTTTCTCCTACTTCTTCCATCCAGGCCTATCTTCTTTTCTCCCTGATTTTCCCAAAATCCTTAACCCTGGAATAGTAAAATTCAGTTTTGCTAAATTCACTGAAGCATTGAGCTGTTCCTGAGCTATAACCTCTCTGTGCATTTCCCATTTTCTATGCTCCAGTGTCTGAGGTAAAAGCTTCCTTTCTCAAAGAAGGAAGGTTCTATCAAATACAATTCCAGGCCTGGAGTGAGAAGAGTGAATAAACATTCAAAATTTATATTCTTAAATGTAATGAATTTTAAAGGCAAACTTGAGTTTTGAGACCTGATGCGTGCCTTTTTATCATTTGGAGCTGGCAAAAGTATAAGTGTCTGGGGAAGTTTTAAATCCTGTTTACATTATAAACAGAGTACATTGCTCCCATTCACCACTCCAGATCAGCTATAGTGGGTTTTTTAAAACTGCCTATCAGAAACATGAGCTTCCCTCCTTCGGGGGCAGCAAGACCTTCTTTCAAATGATCCTATTTGCCCTCTAAAAATTCAGCTTCACAGGTGGAATCAGGCCCTGACAGAAGGGGACACTGACGTGGAGGAACAGCAAGAGGGATAAACAGCTCCAAGCTGCCCTTCCTCATGCAGGGATACAGGTGGTCAAGTGCGAGACACTTGGGCAACGCGCTGGGAGAGGAAGCTGGCACTCTGCCTGAGCATAGCAGCAGCTGAGATATTAATTCCATGCTGCTGCGAGCGCTGAGCTCCCTCAAAATGAAAATAAGGCAGTTGTAAAGAGAAGTGGAGACCTGGGGTTAACTGTGATATCCTGCAGGAGAAGATAATATTGAAGCGTTGTCAAGCGCTTTCACACGCCCCGGTCATTTCATCTTTGTGTCCAACACAATGGCCAGGAAGGGAGCACAGCACTTAAGGCTCAGAAGGGAGAACAGGTAGGGGCAGAAGTAGCTAAAGGGCTTGGAAGGTCAGAGAAGAGAAGGAAAAACATTTCCATGTTTCTCAGAGAAACCTGAGCAATAATCCTGGAACACAGACACAGCTGCAGCCGGCAAAAAAGATGCAAAACCAACAACAAAATCCTCCTGGGATTAGGAAACAGTGAGGAGCTAGACTAAAAACCAGACACATTTCAGAATAAATTCAGTGTTTCAAAAGCAATGATGTGAAAGGCACATGAGCCACAGTAATAAAATGTGATATGAGCTGTTACCGTAAACAGGGAGGAATAATTGACAGGGACCTAAAACAGATCCACGCAGCAGGCATAGCCCAGGGCTCTGCAAACCTGTGGCTGAATGAGAGGAAGAGGAGTGGCATGGGGAGAAGTCAGAGAGAGACTGACAAATCACAGGCGAAAAATAAATAAACCACACAACAGCCCATGATCCCTGAGACTGAAAATTCAGCTGGAATGTGTCTTGTGGTGGATCAGCAGAAAGAATAGTAGGCACGTAGAAATAACAGACTCAGTCTCACCCCAAATGAGAAATATTGGTATTTTCATATATAAAAATAATATAATGAAAACCAAATGTCTTTGGGGCTGGAGTGTTTGTGAACTGGTTGGCCAGTTTTTTTCATCCTTTGGGCAAGTTTGCTATCAAAAACCCATAGCTTAGGAGAAAGTGGCCGGTTTGGGTGTGGAGGGAAGAAAAGCCATGGCCGGGATCTGAGACACAGCACCACAGACAAAAGCTCTTTGGAAAACAATCTGGTGTGGTGATGGAGTAGCCAAAGATGCAGGATAAACATCACAGAGTGCAAAAAGCTGCAGCTGAGCAAAGGCTTTACAGAATATCTGGCAGGTTATCACATTCTTCTGACACATACCATAGACCCATGAAAGTGTGTGCACAGACACAAATGTATGCATGCTATGCATGTTTGTGTATGTTTATGGACTTCAAAACCACCTGAGAATAACTATGGGGGGTGTTTGTTCCAACAGAGAAGGATGTTGCTATTTCACAGTTCAACAGAGTGATGCTGCACAGCCTCTTTCATGGAAATCGTATCCCAAAAATGCTCTGTGAGTTAAATAATACAGGCACTGCTTGAAATAATAAATAGTAGTGTAACAAATAGTAACAAATGAAGGATGTTGAGAGACTGCAGGAAAGGAACACCAGTGATGTTTCCAGCTGATATTAGAAAAAGATGGAGAGGCAGATGAGCACTTGTGACTGACCATTGGACAAGAAGACCCATGAAGGTGCTGGCTGGTGCTAGGCAAGGGAAAAAACCTTCTAGTGGAAAGAGGGACCATTGCTTTGTACCCCGCAGCATGTGGGGACCTAGCTGCAACAAAGGAACATAGTCATGCTTCCTGGGGTGCCTGCAGGTGGTTAGCAGCAATCCCTGCTCACAGGCAGCAAAAATCTAGGGGGGTTTTACCACTGCCACCCCTACAGCCACAAATTCACACAGATGGGTGGAGATGTATCACTTACTCCCATTCCATTTCTATTTGTGATGTTTTCTCCCTCCTTTGATGTGGCAATGCCCATTCCTGCCATTTCTGAAGCAATCTCTGCAGAGGGGACTTGTAACCATTTCCCTGCACCTTGCAAACACAGTTTACACCTTAATTGGGATGTAGATTTTTCAGTGCTGCTTCTGAATAACTAAAATGTTTTTCCATACATGTGAAGAGAAGTGTGTCAGCCTTTGATCATCAGTAACCATCCCTTACCTAAAATATAATTGGCTATGGCAATGTCATTTCCTTGTATCTTGTGCATATTAGAAAAGATGGGCAGATAAAGAACAAGAATTGAAATGAAACTTTGACGATGAATACAAACTCCTGCCGTTACAGCATATTCATGCCATCTCATAAACTAACTGAAAATGTCTGGGCATGCATTCTTTGGTCATTTGCCCTCCCTACCTGCAACACACCGCTCAGAAAACCAGAACAGAGGAAAGCACAACAAAACCAGTGATGTCCAGAGGAAAAAAGTAGAAAAAAAGACTTCCTGCCACCCTAAACCTTGGGATTTGACACTGGTTTTGGTTCTCCAGAGAGGTCAACAAGAGGCAAAAGCATCACCTCAAGGAGTGCTTAGAGCTTTGTAGACTCAATATTGTCTGTTTTGACAGATGTTTTGATTTGTTTTGCTGAAATCTTTAGGACAGGTAGGTAGATCTCTCCTACACGCTGTCCGTCTCTCACTACGAATGCCTTAGTTTCGTGGACATTGTAGAGAAAACTACAATCATGGTACATCTAAGCCAGTCTGCTTCACATTGTGGGAAACTGCTCTGTGAGTCTGCTCTGTGAGCCCTGTCATAGATAAAAAAAGGTTCCATAGATTTCTTCAGGCTTTGGATCAGATTCTGCAAAATATGCTTAACACTGATTTTGCATTTGCTGTCACTTCTTTATGCTGAGATTCAGCATTTTCAGAGAGGGTCAGCTATACAAGAAAGAAGGTACTCATGGCATTTATATTTTCTTCCAATGACATGAAGATGCTGCGTAGTACATATATGCATTTTGTTCAAGGTACCTGTTTAAGGGAGGGGAAAAAAAGAGAATAAGCAAAATTGTCCTTCCCATGTCATTATCAGCCATGGTGTGATTAGGAACAGAAGTGCCATTACTTTAACAGCAGACGTGAGAGTCTGGCACCCTCACAAAGTTGGATGACCGTCTGTGATGGCTTGAAGGGAAAAAACCTTTCCCTGTTAAGCAACTTCTTCATAAGTAAAAGATGTGCCAATATCCATCTCCATTATTCCCCTGCACACTGCACTGTGAGCACCTGAGGTGTCTCAGACTCAGCATTTTAGTTTGGATTACGTGAGTGCTTTGGATGAAACTTTCCTGGTTGTGCCCCATCTCCTGCTTTGGCTTATAGAGTGGAGCAGCCTTGAAGCACCCAAGCATACTCCTTCCATGTGAAATGGAAGCCAAAGACATGCCCCAGAAACACTCCTAACATACTCCAGCTGCTAGCGGCGATTCAGTCCATGGGTCCAAACCAGAGCTGGTCTGAACCAGCCTCCCCAGCCCAAACTGTTTCTGCACGTCTGCTCTGATGCTCTTTCACCTCTTGCTAATGAAAACGTGCCATTACCACAACTACTCCAAGTTAGCCCTTTGTTCATGTTTTTGTTTTAAAAGGAGAGATCTGTTTATCCACTGAGCAGCAACCATGAGGTGCAGCGAGGTCCCACATGGCATTGATGTCTCTGCCAAGGCAAAGATGATCTTCCTACCAGGAAAGCGTTTGTTCTCATTTGGGAGTCCTGTGGGCATTGCTGGTCAGCCAAGTCTGTCTTAGTTAATTAATCCTTGACCCATCATTTTGTGCTTTTCAGGTTGCCCCAGTAGTGGTCTTTTACTGAGATCTGATGCTTAGGGAGGTGGTTATGCAGCATCCTCCCTTCTCAAGGTAACTGCATAGACCTTGCAGTGCCAGAAGTAATGTGATATGACCTCAGATATCTAGCTGAGTGATTCCTGTGCAACAGGGGATAATGAAATTCAAGTGTCTGTCTGCGGCGTTTGCAAGCAGCTGCCTGAAAACAGCCCGGGCAGCTGTTTGGAAACAGTGCACGCAGGCAACAGTCAGATGATTGCTCTTGCAAGAGGTGTCGTGGATGGGTGTTGTTATCTCTGCTCTGGGTTTGGTGGCACCCCCAAGAAAAGAGAGAGACAAAGCCTGATGCAGTGACAGGCACTCTGAAACACTGCCATCCGAAATGGCAAGGGACAGGGAGCTGCCCCAAGTCAGACTTGGTGGCCACCAGCACTCACCGGGGCTGCCTGCATGGAGTTCATCTGGGCAAGTACCAGTCCAAGGTTTCAAACAGGTGCAATCCACTTCTTGCTTAATGAGCTGGGCTAATAATCAGCTGTCCCCTGTTCAAAGTCTTCTTCCTACCTGGAGCTTGTGTATCATTGTTCTTAGCTGCACTATTTTACAAATCTAGCTTAGCTAGATGACAGATCTATCTACTGCCAGAAAGTGCTGCCCTTGTGAGTATTTATAGATCACAGCCAAAGTCAGTTCTTGATCTTCTCTGGACCGAGCTTGAAGTTGTCATCAAAACTACTGACTGAGCTTTTTGTTTGACAATTACTTGGACGTCTATGAGCCAGTCTTTAATTTCACTAGTGCAGTACTGGCTACACTGATTTTTTAATTGTCTTTGTTTTAATGAGAAGGACACATGCAACTGTCAAATAGATGTCTCTTATTTCCAGCGATCTATAAAGATAACTTTAATCAGATAAATAAAAAAAATCTCATTTTTATAAGAGGTTTCATTGATTGCTTTTAAGAAAATAGGTTTCAACACTTGCTGGCATTGAGTATGTTCCCATTCATTAATGCTTTATTCACCTCTCATATGTGCTAACAATAATTTTGCCTGGGACTAGTGACAAACTGATTGCACTTGGGAAATCCAGGTATGGACTCACAGTTTGAAGGGGCTGGCATGCTGCTGGCTGGCACATGATCAGCATGACACCAGGCATGCAGTACCAGCTGCACAGGTGCCCAGTCTGCCTGCGGGGGGGACCAGACAGACTTGCAACCAAATCTTCTGCACATGCAGGCGAGCAGTGCCCAGTACATAATGCCCCCATTTCTGGGGACAACCCTGGGTCATGCTGTTCAGCCAACAGTCACTTCTCTGGCCCTTTGTAGCTTCCCCTTTCTTTCAGTATGTTCTACAAATACTGTCAGTGTTTCAGGAAGCTCCGCAGACACTTCTTCCAATATTCTTGGTCACCAATTTTCTGGGACTACTTCTGTGCATTGCTGTGATGGCTGCTTGCGTCCTCCGTTGCTAGTGATGAGATAGAAAGTATTTCTTCTGTCCTGTGAAATAAGCACGTCCCAATTCTTTCCAAATACACAACATAAATATTCAATGAATATTTCTTCTTTTTGTGTTATCACAATTGGCAATTCTGCCACCTTTAACACAGGGAGCTACAGGGACTAGCAAAGGGAAGAGATGTTACTGAATGTGATGAGTGGCATTTTTGTCAGAGAGAGAATGGGTGTGAAATGCCGACAAAAAAGTTTATGTATGAAATCACAAGGAGGTTATAACCAACCAAAATACCAGGTTCTAAAATGCTTTCCACACAGTCCTCCATCCCTTGGGATCTGGGGACAAAAAGAACTACTTTAATACCACTATTTCCACTGAGAGGATTGTTTGGTATGGCAATACAGATAGCATGAGGATTTGATGGTCCAAGAGGTCCCTATGATTCCTATTCTCCTGTATGATTGCAAGGATTTTGTTAGGTCTTAGTATACTTAAATAATGCCTTCTTGCCCTTAATCTTTAAACCCAGGATTTTTTCATTAATGTTTTATCTTCTTCCATCAGCTGTCTCTTTCCTAGCTGGTGACTTGTTTGCACAGCCACCAGACTTTGTTATTCTCATTTGTTACATATAATAAGGTTTGCAATAATAATTGTTGCTTGTCACTTTCACTTCTTGTCTTTACTAAGACGGACTTGAGATCAGAAAGCCTCTCATAGAACAACAGGTTGTGGGTTTGGGAGGAATCTAATTTTTTTTTCAAACACAATGTTCTTATTTCTATGCTAGAATTTTTCCTTGCAACAATTATTTGGCTGTAGCTGACCTCTAAAAGTTGTCCTTGGAAAGAACCAAGTAGACTCCTGCGGGCTCCAAAGTGGTCTCTCTGCATACAGTGGAGTTTGTTAGCACTTCCACAGACGGAACCAGCTCTCTGAGAGACTCGTTTTTACCCATCCTAAAAGAGAATATATCCATCATTTCCTGTGAGTATAAGTTTGTTTCCATAGTGCTGGCTCCAAACCTGCAGCATCCAGCTCCTTTGTTGGGACTTTGTTATTCAGCCAAGCCCCAGCTACTGGGGTAGGCTGCCAGGTCTGGCAACCCTGAGGAACTGGGGACCCAATAGCCAGTTCCAAGCCTGGAAGTGCCATTGGAGGGCTGGGAGGTGAGGCAGGGTATGCAGATGGGTCATTTCTCACTGGAGGACAGCACCCAGGGATATCAGTTCTGTGCAAAGCAGTACAGGACTGTCTTGGGGGGTTGATACATGGCTTGCACGGTGCGGAAGCCTGGGCACCTCTGATGAAGAGTAGACAGGCTGTAATTGAATCCCTTTCAGTCTATACCCTGCTGGCAGCTTAGCTTCAGGAGTGCCAGAAAAAAAAACCTCTGCACTGAAGAAACACAACAGCTCCGGGCAGGCAGAGGCATTTTCCATACATGACCTACGGTGAATTGCTCCTTTATGTTCAAACTTCAACTCTTCATTAGCAGCAGGGTCGTTGGCTGCTCCTCTCTCCAAAAAACCACAGAGGCAGCACTAAGTGCTGGAGTTAAAGAGGAGTAAGCACTTTTCAATTAGCCACGAACTTTATGAGACGTGAGACTGCGGCAGCGGTGCGGGAGGTGCCGGGTGTCCCTGGGCTGGGCTGCAGTAGGCAGTGCAGCCCAAGGGCAGCGACAGGCACGGGGACTCAGCCTCTCCACTTGTTCGTCAAGCCTGCTGCTCATTTACAGCCATAAATGTCACGTTTGGCTGCAGTGGCATAAATAACAGGTGACATTTTAACAGTATTGGCAGCACCGTGCGAGGGAGTCTTCTAACACTGATGAGTTATGTGAGGCCAATGTGAGTTTTGGGGGGTTCATTCATTCTCCTCTTTCGAGGCAATTGCCTGTTTGCTCCTGAAAACAAATGTTAAATTAAAAACCACTCATATGCATTGCAAATAGCTTCTCAGGAGGATTTCTGATGTTGTAAAATGGCAGAGCTATAACTCTGACTGAGTTATACTCAGTCAGAATACTGGAGGATGAGAGATGGCTATGAGGAGAAGCATCCTCCATGCACATGTCGTGAGCAATGGGATGGAAATTACTCCTGATAATTCAACCTTCTGGACATGGGAACTTGGCTGTAACAACAGGTTTTGCTGTAAAAACACATTCTCTACTTTGGCATCTGCCTCTCGGTGTCCTGGGCCTTTCACACACCTGGAACAGTCCATTAGAGTAAAATGGAATATGTACATCTACATGTATAATATAGCAAAATCTCTTCTTGCTGCCAGCCCCTTGCTTATTTCTAAATGACACAATAATTAAGGTGAGTGATTTATCACAGAAATACACGGGAAGTCACAGCCTGATTAATAGAGGGGAAAAAACCCCATCAACTCACAAAGATAAATAACAAAAGTACTGAAAGTCTGTACTTTGATCCAAATCACCTTGAGAATTTCAAGCCATTTAACAATCTTTCACAAGCTGTTTCAACCCCACTGCCTGCCAGCAGCAGCAGCATGGCAGCGTGGTGGCAGGCAGGGAGCACTCCACTGCCCCTCACTTTTCCTTTGGCACTTCTTTCTGCCTCCAAGTCGATGCGCTCAGCCGATGCTCCTTAAAACCCCCTGCATTTGCTCCATTACTGCCTCCTGTCACCCACCCACTCGGCGCCAGAGAAGGGATCTGCTGAACTCTCATCATTGCTGAGAAAAAGACCAGCCTGGAGACAAAGGATCCCCAGTGGCTCCAGGCTGCCTGGATGCATCCATCCCCATGTCCTTCTCTTCTACCTGCAAGAGGTGTGGAACATCAGGGGTTGTGCACCTGTAGTCCTGCAGCTCTTATATGATGTGATTTCCGCAGCAGCTTTCCCTCGACACCCCCTCCTGCACTGAGGGCAGCTGCAGGGTCCCAGACCCACTTCTCTTGCCCCATGATCTGCTGCTGCCTTGGTCGTCCTGCAGAATGGGAGTGGGCTGTGCTCCCACACTGGCAGGATTGCTCACATCAGGATGCATCCAAGCTGTGTGTCCAGCTGCCTCTTTTGCTGTGGTGTGTGTTTCAAAGGATATTCAGAGCTTGGACCTGTGACAGTTTGGACTCATGGCTGATCTGACACCTACACCTATTTTTATTTTTAATTATCTGCTGAAACCCTATTTTTTTTTCTAAAAGCACTCCTGCCACACTGCAAAATCCCTGGTCTGGTTATGGGCAGGTATTGCCAGCAAGAGAGATGCAAACTTCTCATCCTGAGGCCGGGGGCTTATTGCTAACACTAAACTTGGGATTCCAATTGCAGAATCAGTTTGTTTCACCCAGCCTAACAATGTACCTGGAGGATATTCTCCATTTTGGGGTTCCCCAGTGAGGAAACACATTAACACGGTGTTCAGCAGCAGGTCTCCAAGATGGTTAGGGAAGGGCAGCGTGTGACATACGGGGGGGAAGCTGGGTGAACTGGGTTTGTTCAGATGTAAGAGAAAGTATGGGGAGATCTTAATGTTGTCTGCAATGGGAAGGCACAGAGAAGATGGAGCCAGATTTTTCTTGGAGATGCACTGTAGCAGAGACAACAGGCATGAGGTGGCATGCGAGCAATTCGCATGTGGTATGGGAAAAGCTCCTCTATCCTTATAAGAGTCATCAAAGATTGAAATAGAGTCCAGAAAAACTAGGAAATGTCTCTTCTTGGAGCTATTCATGACTCTGCTGGACAAAGCCATAAATAACTTGCTTTAATTGGGCCTGCTCTAGCGGGGCCTTGGGCTGGATGGCCTCTGGAGCACCTTCCCAACTTCAATTAGTTTGGGATTTGGTGAACATCATTTATTGAGCTATGCTTTTCCTCTAAAATGAAAAAAATACGCCTTTGATGAGGAGATAATATACTTGTTATAAACTCTGTCCCCTGGGATCTCTCAGAACTGGACAACTAAAGTACTAAATATATGCACCACCACTCAGAGCTGGTATTACACTGCCAGCACCTCAGAGTTAATTATTTTTTGCTTTCAAAGGAGGAAAAGTAATTTTAAAAATAGTTTAATATCAGTCTCACACCAAAGGTGTTTCTTACTGCTTTTCTTCTATAAACCATCAGTAGCATTAATTAAAATTTTCATTTCTTTTCCAGTTCCTTTTCTACTGTGAAGACTGGATCTTTAATAAGTAGCTTCCATCTCAGTAGTGGGTCCTTTCAGAATCAGGGCTGGAATTTGCAGGATGAGGTACACACATGGGATCTTGAGGAGAGGGGCATGGTGGTGTCAGAATTACAAATGCTCTGTAATCAGCAGAGAAAACCAGACCTTGTTGTAAGTCATGATCCACGGTCCCAGGAGCACTCCAGCACTCAAAGCTACCTCTCCAAGGATCTGACCAGCTCCCAGGAAGGCAAGACTGGAAAGGACAGAGCCTTAATCTATTTAGTCTCTCCTGCTAGAGGGACTGTTCCCTATCTTCCCCCTGCCTAATTCTAGGACCTGGCATTGCTGCTGGGCTCCCAGGCCTGTGTCCTCCCAACTCCCAACTCCATCACTGCTCCTTAGCAAGGAAGAGGGGTGACCTCAGCACATACCACTCCCCCGAACTGCCCTGGGTTTGGAGGCTAAAAATGGAGAATCAGGGAAACAAGATGCTGAACTCTTGTGGAGTTTGTCACCCTATAGTGCTAATATATCCCTTCGAGGGTGCTGTAACTTGGAGCACAGCAGCACATATTCCAAGATTTGGGCATATCAAGCTATTACAGGGTCCTGCTGTGCACCTTGCTCCTCTCTAGGTAATTGCCAGGTTTCTGGGCCCCTTTACTACTCTGAATATTGATCAGTCTTCAGGAGCAGCACCAGGTTCAGCAGTGATTCTTCCAGAGCAGCCTCTCTCCAGTAGGAGTGCTGAACTTTTCTTCCCACCTTTGCTTCCAATCTCATCCTTCATTCATTTGTGAGCATTTGATGTAGAAGTTGGTTGGAGAAAGTGTAGGATAACAGCAGGATTTTCCTTCTTTGTATACTTGGTGAGGGCATTTCAGGGCACTTAGAGGGGGAAAGTGCAGTTCTCTGCCGAAGAACTTCCGCTCACACTGTCTGCAATGGTCCCAAGAGATCATAAATTCTATTTATTCCAGTTTCCACGATCTGATGAGCATGGAAATCACATCCTGTACAGAAATTGGACACACTTGTTTCCTGCTGCTGCTCTGGTACCCAGGCTGTGAGTCTGTGCTGTCCTGCCAAGAGCTCACTTCTGCTCCCTGCTCCAACCCCAGACTTTGCAGGCCGAGAGTGGCACCAAACAGAAGTGCTCTGACTGCCTTCCGAGGCTGCCTATTCATCAAGCAATGGGGACAAGAAATTAAAATGTGCATATTTCTATGCAGAATAGGTGAAACCCTTTGGCCAGAAACCCCATGCACTTTCTCACCAAATCCCAGTAAAATCACTTAGACTCAAGAGGACACACAGATTCCAGCGCCATCAAGGCACAGGCACAAAGCTGGAGTGTTGGGCCCGACAGCTTTGTACAAGGTTTAAAATCAGGTAAGCCTTGAGTTCACTTAATTGTACATAAATTTGTGAGATAAGACAACCTCACCTAAGGGCACTGTATTCCACACCTTGCCTCTTGTGCAGAGGAGAACATTTTAGAGACAAGTCACGTATTTCTTTCCGGTACAGCTACTTTAACAGTCTCTCTATATAAATGTGTATACATGCAAACACAGGCACACATATTACATCCTCACCTTGAGAGCGTTTTTCCAGGAATTTGTCATTCACACAGCACTAGAGAATGGCGCTGTGAGCTCAAACAAAATGAGATATGGTATTTTCAATTTGGTCTACTCAAAGATATCCTCTTTGTGTAGGATATACAGGAAGAGTTACTCATTAAGCTTTCAAGATTGTGGTGGTTGCTGTCAACATCTAGCATTTCCCAGCAGGGACTCCTGTGTGGCAAGTTCTTTACATGATTTACTTGCAAGAAAAACAGAAACCATGGCAGACTGGGACATCCTGCAGGCCAAGTGGGGACAGAGCAATGGAGTTAGTCTTACGTGCACCAGAAATCAGATTGTATTTTCAGTTTGTCTGATGTTGCAGTTTCTTATGACACAGAAACTGAAGGGGTTTGCAGAGTTATGCCATCCTTTCTAAACCATCCTTCAGGTGACTGGGCTCAGAGGCATCTCACACCTGGTCTTGCTGCTGTTTTTTCTCCTGCTTGTTTCGTTGCAAGACTACTTGTTAATCATCAAATTCTGTTTGACATCTCACTGTAAATAGTCTGGGTCATAAACATCTCAATGTCAATGTCTGAGTGTGTTTACCTACCATTCTGGTTTGCACCTCTTTCTTACTCTGCGTGTTCAGCAGCTGTGTCCTTGGTGATGACTGAGTTTGAATTTGGAATCTTGATTTAGACACAGGTTTGTGTTTAACCAGTTAGAGCTGCCTGGCAGGTGGACATTCAACTCCAAATGAGAAAAAGGTACTCCAGAATGTCTGGCGAGGAAACAGGGATGTGGTGGCCATGAGCACACAGCTATTGAGGAGTCACAGGGAACCGGGGCTCAGTCCCACTGCAGATGAAGTCATTTGGTGAACCTGGTACATCCTTGCTCCTTAACTGCTTCTGGATGTCAGAATGGCTGTGTCCAGCAAAGCATTTCCTATCACTTTTGGTCAGAAGAACAGCTAAATCCAGGCAGGTGAGGACCAGTGTTCACATGGGAGATCTTTACCAGTCCATCTCACCCTGATGTTAACAAAATGGTTTGGGTCATCTTGTTCCAACCCCCCCTGCCACAGGCAGGGACACCTTCCACTAGACCAGGCAGCTCCAAGCCCCATCCAGCCTGGTCTTGGAATGCTTCCAGGGATGGGGCATCCAGAGCTTTTCTGGGCAACCTGTGCCAGTGCCTCACCACCCTGACAGTGAAGAATCTCTTCCTAATATCTAATCTAAACCTGGCCTCTTTCAGCTGCAGAGACAGGCAGCCTGCAGAAGGCTGAACACTGTTCAGCAATAAGTATCTGATCCAGCAATAATTCTGGGGCCAACATTCTCAAGAGCACACCAACTCACATAATTATTTTATAGGATTTAAATGAAAACAGTAATTCATCAGAAATATGTAAGGACGTGACTCTCCATCTGACAGACATTCTCCCTATACTAAGAGACACAGAAGCAATTATCTGCATGCCTTTTCCTATGCAAGTGGATTAGTGTTGTGCCTCTGTCTCAGAAGATATTCAAATGTGACTTGGGATTAATTAAATCACAAGACACCTGGAGGGTAAGTCAGAAGCATGTACATTTTCTACATCAGACATTTTAAAGTGTGGAAAAAGGAATATTTTACCTGCAAAACCTTTTGGTCTTGATGGGGGAGAGGAACTGAGGACCAGCTTGGGAATTTCAGGGCAGAGAGCGCAGAAGAACCCAAACCATGACAATGTACGTGCTTGTAATTGCAGCTACCACCTGCTGCAGCTGATGGTCTCTGGTGTCCAGCAGCAGTTGAAGGGCTGAGAGGTTCCAGTGGTGCTGCACATTGTACAAGTGACTGTTTCAGGTTACCCCTCATTAGCAGCAGACCCCTTTTGGTGACAAGCCTGGTGATGGCAGCAATTAGAGTCTCAGCTCCTGTGAAGAGGCTCAAGGTTGCCCCACTCTCCTCCCCGATCTTGTTCCTGCCATTTGGGCAAGGAAAGCTGTGCAGGGTCCTCCACCTCCATGCAGGAGGCACCTGCTGCTGATCTCTCCATCATACATGAGCTCACACGTCAGAGTATCAGAGTCTGTGGGAATAAATTCACCTCAGATCAAAGTCCCAGAGCCCCTTGACTCCAGCTCAACACCTTTCTTGAGCTTTCTCACTATGTCAGCTAGCAGATCCCCAGTAGAACATCACTTTAATGCAATTTCCTAATTGCTAGAGACTGTTCCCTAAAGCATTAGAAACTGGTGAAAGTTTTAGTGGAATGCTAAGAAGTTAAGAGGAAGAAAAGAGCCAGCACTATCCCCAAATAAAAGCTCAAGAAAAGATGAGATGGCAAATGTGTCACTGTGCCTCAGCCAGAGCAGAGGAGCTGTCCATCTCCCTGCTACCACCCTGCCAAGGAAAGCAGGCATCCCAGCAAGCCCTGATGGAAAAACTGTACCGTAATCCATGTTACTGTGAGCTTGCCTGGGGGGACAAGCTCAGTGACACAGAGGCATTGGAGCTCGGTTCATATGCCAAGTTATGGGGCTGCCTGACAGCCACAATGAGGGAGCATATTATATTTTAGACCTCTGTCCAACAATTGCCTAATTAATTCCCATCCCCCAGCCCTACACCCAGTATGGAGTGGGGACATGTCAATTTTCTTGTTCTCCTGATGAGGGGAAGCTGCAGCACAGCGAACTTCCACTCCTGGGCATTACGAGAAGGCACCTGGCAAGAGGAAGCTAATGCTGAGCACCTCCATCTCCCTGCAAAGTAAAATATAGGGATAAAAAAGGCGTCTCATGAGTAGGACTTAACCTCACCAGCATCCCTCTGCAGCGTGCTGTGCTCGGAGGACAATTAAATTACACTGCCGTTTCCCTTTCATCATGATCCGATTTGCAGGGGAATTAATAGGGGCAGAGGAAGAGGCCTGCATAAGCCAAAGCCAGGGCAACTGGCAGCTATGAGCCTTCTTGAAAAACAGGAAGCTTGCCAGGATGTCTTTATTAGAGAGGAGAAGGGGGAGAGTGGAAAGGGCTGCTGCAGGAATGAAAGGCAGATACAGACGTCAGCCTTGTTTACAGCAGGGATTTTGCACCGGTGCAGCTAAACCCTCCAGTTCAAAATCCACCCACAGGCATCTGCCACCAGCACAGCTGGAAAAAATCACAGCTGAGACTTCTTGGCGGCAGCATGAAGAGGGAAAGCTGCCATAAAGAAGGGTGTTTGTCTCACTTGATCACGTGGCTTCAGAGGTCACGCTGCACCTTAAGTGGTGACTTCCCATTTTTCCCTGAAGATCTGCTCCTCCCCTGGGCTCACAGGATCGATGTCCCCATGGAGCAGCCTGCAGCAGCCCTGTCTGTTTCTGACAGTGCCACCCTGATGGTGACCAAGCCTGTCACCCAAGTGGGACAGCAGGTGTCATGGAGACACTTACTTGAATACATACTAATATCCCAGCTTCTCACAGGTCGTTTGCTCAGGCTGTGAGTGTGCTGCTCTGCAGATGGAGACATGGGAGCTGGCTCTTGTAGTGCCACTTCACATCCAGGCTGGTTATGGCTTGGATGCCCTACACTGCAAGCTCAGCCATCACTGCTGTTGCCAGCTGTGCTCCAGAAGGACTTTGGCAGCTTTGGGACAGCATGGAGCCACAGCAATTAAACCACGGGGCCAGTGAGCTCCATGCAGGGTGCACGAGGATGCTTTTGAAACAATTCTCTGTGTAAAGCCAGATGAAGTCCAAAGACATCTGGTTTGATGGCACTCCTGCTACTCCAGAGCAACCCACGTACCTCTGCGTCGCGCTGCCTCATGCCTGCGAGCAGTGCTGTGTGGTGGCCTCTGCTAACTGGGAACCGGGGTGTACAGAAGCTGGTGGGAACAAGAGGAACAGGGAAGAATGTTCCCAGGTCCACGTTCCCACTCTGCAGTGCCCTGTAGAACCTTTTTTCTTTGTTCTCTGTTATGTTCCACATTATTGAGATTTTTCTGCTTACCTGAGTAGCCGAGCCCTTGGATGAATTTCCAGTGTCCAGACTGAGGAAAGAGAGAGGACACATGGTGCCCCTGGGAGGCCATAGCTCAGGTAGTTATACTGACTGCATCCTTAAATTTACATCTCCGGTGCCTCTGGTGCTGGAAAGGCACGGTGATATGTTTTGCATCTAATCCTCTTTGAAAGTTGATTTGTGATAAAACTTCTGAGATGTGCTGGAATCCCTCAGCTCACAATAACTCCCTTCTGTGTGAGGGAGGGTCTCTCCAGATCATGTAACATGAGTGACTTCATTGTTATTTCTCTCCAGAGCTGGAGAAAAGCAACTCAGGTCATTGAAGAGCTTCTGAAGAAGCTTCCTGTGTATGGACTTCTCCTTGACATCAGGGGAATAGAGGTGATGGAGCAAAAGAAATGGATCAAAAACACTTCTGGAGTTTGGAGATTCCTGGGCAGGAAGAAAATGGTTCTAGAAGTCATAGCAGGTAGATCATAGCTGTACGAAGGTGTAACTGCCTCTCAGGAGCACAAACAGAGGAAATGTCAATTCTTAACTTCAGAAATAAAATGATGAAAGGAGGGAAATAAGAAGTGAGCTAGAAGTTACTTGCATTCAAAGGAAGCCAAGGATCTAAAATTGCATAGTGAGTTCAGTGGTGGGACTTTGTGTGTGTTACAAGCTACTGAGGAGATGGCAAAGCCTGTCTTTACCTGACGAATGAATTAGCTGTTAATTCTTCATTTCCATGCCCATCTCCTCCCATCCTGTTTTCACCTGGGGCTGCCTCTCAGGGAGGCACCGTCCTGATACAGCCCTGTCAGTGGGACCAGTGGGCAGAGTCAGCTCAGGGGTCTGAGGACAGATGCTCATTTAAAGGGGGGGTTTATTATGCAAAGAATACCCAGCTGCTTTGTTTTAATTACTGTTGCTTGAATTATGACATTAGCTCTGAGTGGCAAGGCCACTGCTGTGTTGTCACTGTCACCCATGGTCCCACAACAGCCACCCAGCACAGCTCCTCGCAGACCTGGCCTTGACCCTGATCTTGGCTACACCTCATCAATCTGGCCTTTTCCCACTGCCAATACAGTGACAGCAGCAAGTTTTGTCTAAAATGTAAGGGGCAATCTCTACTCCCAGTAATGCTCAAGCAACCCCTAATGACAATTCGGCACCTGAATGGTGTGTGTTGGTGAAGCATCACTTCTGCTGAGGTTTTATTCAGGTAGTGGTGGCATGAGGACTGTGGGAGACAGGCATTCCAGCCAGTGACCCTCTGAAAGCAAGGGGAAGTGTGCTAGGAAAGGCAGGAGGAGCTGGAGAAACTAATGCCACTGACTTCAAAGATGAAGGATTCTCTTTATACTCTGAAAGTGACTGAATAAAATGATTGGCATCATCACAGAGCTAAATAGGATTTTCTACTTGTGTTGGATTATTTTAGATGACAGTTTGATTAGCCTGATTGGTGTTGATTTGTCCCTAAGAAGTGTATTACTTTAATTAGCCTTATATTAAAAAAATACTTTGAATTATGATACCATTTATTAATGTGATTTGCTTTCTCCCAACAGATGTGTTAACTTTGCCCAGCACTAGAAGCTTGGTTTTTGGAGTGGCGTTCACAGTGCTGGTTCCAGCTGTGGGCAGAGCTGCTCACTGTGAGCACTTGCTCACAAACCACCTGGTCAGGAAAAGATTCCAACCATCCCATCCACTTAGTAAAGGAAAAAGCAGATAACGCCCTGTACCCTGCTGAGCTACAGTCCCCTGAGGGGCAGTTCACACTGCCCTAGTTCACACATTCTGGATAAACCCCAGAAGTTATGAAAAGTACTGCTTTTCCTAATATTTTTAAGGCAAAGGAGTTCCTAGGAGAGGAAGGAGGAGGAAAGATTACTGAATCCTTGCTGAAAGCAAGGTGAGATCTTATGGCCTGGGAATGCAGCCAGCATCAAACCCCATTGCACTAAGGTATGTAATTAACTATACGTTGTTCCACCTCCACTTCCCAGTTGTGAACAGTGCTTGTACTCACTGAAACCTTCCTGGTGAGCTCCCATCTGCACTCAGCCACCATGGCACCGGGACAGAAATCACCCCTCATCTTCAGCCACACATTCTGGAACCGTCCCTCTGACAGAAGGGCACCTGGAGACCCAAAAAGCATTTTGAGGACACCCATGGAAGGTTTTGTGCAGGTCATATCAATAACTGATCAAGGCATCTCTTGGGATGCTGCTGTAGTCTTTGGCTGCAGAAGAGCTGCACCTCTTTGCTCGTGTGCCCCATAATCTGGAGATGGTCAAGCACTGCAGCAAGTGAAATAAAACACAGTCTGACCTCCTCCTCAGGCTGAAAGCGATTTGAAAAGGAGCACCTCACTGAGTCCACGTGGGAATTGCTGAAGGATATATTCAGGAAATTTCAAGATTGCCCCTGGCAATGGGGAAAGCCCAGGTTATTCAATCCCATGGCTGTAAAGGAGCAACCATGGCCCTGGCTCCTCTGGTTGCCCCTCACAGCTCAAACGCACTGGAAGCACTCCCTCATTACCATTGGCTTCTCAGTCCTGCCAGGTGAGGGAAATGTTTCCAAGATGTCATTTAATACCTGTATTTAATCCATTAGTTCTCCCTGCAGACCTCCTGAAGGCTGGGCTGTGATTAAGGAGGAGATAAGTGCCCTGTTTATTGCTCTCCTGATACTTCTTCACTTTCCTCTACACTTTCACAGCATTTTCATCCTACAGTCATGCAGTGCCTTGGAAATATGCATGGGAGCCCCCTGCTCTGTCCCCTTGGGATGGGTTGGAGAGTCCACCCACACTCCAGCAATACAGCTCCTGCTCTCCTGTGAGGCCCTCTGAGATTCTGTGGTTTTATAGTTACAGCCCTTGGTGTGAGGAAAAGCTATCAGTAAAATGGACTGAGAGTCACCTGCAACCACTTTTTCTCCTTGATTCCTTGCCATTAAGCTGCAGGCTTGGGTATCATTTTTGTTATCCCAGTTTAAAGGGAAAATTCATTATTTTTCATATTTTTCCTTTTCAAAATACAAGGGGAGGGCTGGGGGAAGTGGCCAGGCCAAGAAGGAAGGAAAGTAACCACCTCCAGTAGACCACGTTCCACATAGAGATCTTTCTGTTAATATGCTCCATGAATCCTGCAGCATGGCCATGGCTCCTGTAAAAACCAGAGAGGACAAGCATGAGTATAGAATCACAACAGCTCTCCTTGTGCTTCTGCAGCTGTCACTGCTACAGCACAGACTGCATTGGTCTCACTGAACACTTGGCTTCTTCTAGTGCTAAAAAGTGCTGGATTTCCTGTGCAGATCAATCCATCGGCAGTTGTGAGGTCAGAACAGTTCCCATTTCTGCTTCACTGTTACATCCCCAGGTGCCTAAGGGTCTTGCATATGGGACAGAGAAAGGTTCTGGTTCACTGCCCCT
Organism: Lycocorax pyrrhopterus obiensis; assembly: GCA_014706295.1. Taxonomy (NCBI): domain Eukaryota; kingdom Metazoa; phylum Chordata; class Aves; order Passeriformes; family Paradisaeidae; genus Lycocorax; species Lycocorax pyrrhopterus. The sequence goes on from JACSVZ010000001.1 coordinate 92,438,728, forward strand.
TTCTACCCAACAAACATAAATAATCCCTTAGTAATGCACAGTTTATTTCCCTCCCAACACGGACTTCCAGTTTTGATGCTCTTTTCATTACTGACTTAGGCATGAAGCAGTTTTTATGTTCACTGCAGACTTGGAGTATCCTACACACTTTCTGCAAACAGGGAGCTGTTCATCTCCTGTTCACTGGCTTTGACCACCTCAACAAGTGCACTGCTGCCCACAATATTCATCTGGCTTGTTTTTCAGGTTTCTAATGGCTTGACTCATGCCTTTCCTGGGGCAGATTCCATTAGCATGTGAATTAGCTATGCCTCAGGGAGGTCTTTAGTTTGTGGCAGCACATGGGTGCACCAAAAGACGTTCCAGCCTGCTGCATGAGAAGCAAAAAATGCAAAGAATTAAAGAAAAGCAAACCCAACACTGGAAGAGCTGAAAATGTGGCATTTTGACACATGTTCAGCTGTAAGAGCCCGTGTCTGCTGTCTGTGGACATCAGCACTTTTAGTCCACACTTCAAACAGCTGCTATGATGTGACTGTCTAGTGAACAAAAACTCCAGCTGTCATTTGCTGCTCTTGGCAGTAGCTTCTACTTAAACCATACAAAGTCCTTATCTGTTAAGATTCCCAAAGGAAGACATGTTTGAGGAGGGCTGGGCAGCCCCCTACACGACTTTATGTTTGTTTCTCATACACAGACATAACAGCACAAATTCTGGTGAAATATTCAAAGAAAAAGATACTTTTCAATGTCACAACTGAACTCAGTTTCGCAACTAATTGCTGTGAGGTATTTTTGCACCAAACTTTTCAGCATGGCAAAAGCAGGAGTCAGATCATTCAAATGGACCTGCAGGCTCCTGCTGAAGTTGGTTGCTAACCTGGGACCTTCCTGATGCCTTTATGTAACTACAAGAGGTTGGCACACTTGGAGAATATTACCCTTCCTAATGGGCTCGGAGGCAAGGGAATACACTGGGATAAATGCACCATAAGCCAAGTCCTTCTTCATCACATTGTATTTTTCTTTGCGTGGATACAGCACCCATGTGGCCTGGGAGAGTATGCGAGAGTGAAATTTCTCTCATGATGCACCATTTTCTTAAGGCCCAATTTCCCTCTAACTGCATTTCCCTCTACTCTTCCCTGTTGTACTGGGAATAGTTTCCATCTCCTGACATCACCAGGAGGGCTGAGAGGTGTTGAAAGCATACATCTTCTTGGAAAAAGCACTGTGTGGTGATGGAAGAAAAATTGTGGTGACAGGGCAGGGAGAGCAGATATGTCTCTCTACCAAGATTTTACAGCCTCATTTACATTAAAAAAAATGTTTTTTTCTTGTTAGAAGCAGCAGGGAAACATGAGAAATCCAGCAACTCAAAATATTCCCAAGGAACAAAAAGAAAAAATCAAACCCAGTCCTACCAAATCACATCTAGTTCAAGCAGCAAAGAATGTGCGACCAGCCTGGGGCTGATGCCTGTTTCCTCCCCATTGAAGGAATTTAGGGGGCCTGAGCCCAGCCAGAGCTCACTTCTGGAAAAACACAGACCTACCATTCATTAAACCTCTCTGCTGGGATGTGGCACAGGCTGAGGCAGTCATGGCTGAGACCTACATGGTGCACCTGGCATGAGAGAGCCACCTGTCCCAGGAGTGGACATGACACAAGCTGGAGCTGCTTGGGGGTGGTGGTGGTAAAGTGCTTGAAGCTTAATTAAGTTGACACCTGTGTGTGATTGCAGACAGACTGAATTCATGAGAGCCCATCAGCAGTGACTGGGAGAGCAACAACCAGCACCTTTGCAAAGAGCAGGTACTGATAACCCAACCAGAATTACCCAAGCAATCATTGCCTCACATGGGCCAGGGCTGGTTCAAACACTGCACCCTAAAGCACACCCAAGTAAGCCGGTCACAAACATTAGTGGTGTCTGACACACTTGTCCCCACATACTGCATGTCATGAGAAAATAGCAAAAGCATGGACTGTGGTAACAGAGCCTGGCGAATCTGGCATTGGCTCAGGCAGATTTCCATTGTCAGAAGCGCAGAAAATAAATGCTTAAGACTAGGAGGATCTCTTTACCACGGGGAACTGAGCCAGGCTTCTCAGCTCTACGCACAATTTTAGCTCACTGCAAAATTACCACTGCTCACCCTCCTTCTTCCAGCAAATAATGGGATGGCAGAGGCTGGTGGTATGGATTCCAGGTGAAAAATAAGCACAAGTAGTATGTCAGGGGTTTAATCACATCTATATAAGACGTGATTTTTCCTCCTTGCCAGATGTACTTTTTTTTGTACACAGACATTAACGCTCGTGGAACAGCATTTGATCGGCCTTCATTTTCTGGCTGGATCGCTGCCCACTTTCGTGGCTGAGCAGCCCAAGGTTTCCTCCTGCTGCCTGGCCAGCCCTGGGCAGGGCTGGCGCATTGGTGGCTGTGACAGCTGGGGCGAAGCACACGCGGGGGCTCTAACGCACTGCAGTGGAGCTGCTTCCGATGCGGCTGCCTCAGCCTCCTCTGCCATCCCCGCCTGCTTCATTAGCATCACACCGTTCAAAGGCATGGAAATCAAATTATATTTAGGTCACAAACATATTTTAAGCAAAAATACCTATTATATTTAAAGCAACTTTGGTTCAGAGACTCTGTCTGCTGCTTCAGGATGGTTGCACTAATACTCACTGTCCTTAATGTTTTTTAATGAGATACCAGGTGCTTCCAAAGTCTGATTTTTGTTTGAATATAAATTAGGTTCATTCTCTCTCAATTTAAATGCTGGTAAATAAGAAACCACTTTCTGGCAGCTCATTTTGGTATCCCAAACAAGCAAAAGCCCAGATTTCCCTGGATAACTTTGAAAGAGAGATAAAATAGCTCTGCCAGTGACAGGATTGTAGTCTGGAACAGTCCGGCGCTGCTGGTGCTCTGCTCTCTGTTTGCTAGGAGGGAGCAGGCAGGCAGACAGGCAGCTTTCCAAGAGCACCAGCACTCAGACATTGCTCCCCACGCTTTGGGCTGCCACTCCTTTTAGCAGTGGCCTCTCCATGACTCTCTGTGGATTCACATCTTAAACAGATTCAACCATCTGGCTACGCCTCCTATCAAGACTGTACAAGTGATGACCTCCTTGGACTTTGTAAATATTGATCATTATTCTGGAAGCAGCTCAGCAGAGAGAAGCTGCTCTTCAGCCTCAGCTCCTCTGCTGCTGGAGGAGACTGTGCTGTCTCACAGTCGATACACTTTAAACTGGAGTGTATTGTGATGCTTAGGGATCCTTGGCTGTCCATGCTTAGATCAGTATTCCCAAGCCTCCCATGAACAAGCCTGGGGCATGGTTACCTCGCCCAGGGCTTGCAGGGGGATACAGCATGACAACCCAGAGCAATTACCTGGAGCACTGTGTGATGTCCCTGCTCCAAAGGACAGAGCCCACAGCTTCCCTCATTTATGCTGACACAGACCAGAGGAACGGGGCTGGTGCTGCTGCTCCCCCACAGCCCGCCCCTGGACAGCCTGCTGGCTTGCCCTGCTGCTGACATGTCCGTCCACCTGCTCATAACCTTTCTGTTTCCATGAAGGCTTTGTCTTGCATTTGATTCCTGAGACAATTTTCCCTTTCCTCCTGCGGAGGCACAGTGGGAGACAGAGACCCAAGCACAGCAGGCTGCTTCCCCTGCCAGGCCCTCTTGAAGTTCACAGCATGTCCTGGCACTGCAGGCATCACTGAGGCACCGCTCCTCAGATGTCTTAGGGAGGAGGTGATGCTATTTTTCTGCCCCCCAGGATTCCTCCAGGGGACCTTCAAATCCCTTGACTCTCACAGAGCAAGTCTGTTTAATCCAAGTCTGAAGGAGGCAGTAGCACAGGAAGAGCTGGATGGAGGAAGCCAATTTTTGGAAGCTTAGTAGAAAAGATTGTAACATTCCTGTTTTCCAGAGTTGACAGTGCACATTCCCTCCATCAACAGCTTAGATGATCTGCTCTGGCCTGCTCTGTACTGGGCAGGGAGCACGTAACTCCACTGCAGTTTTCTTGACCCGTAATGGGAGCAAGAACAGAGGCAGCTCTCACCCAGCTGGGAGAGGCACCTCTGACCATTGGGAAGAGGAGCATGAGAAGCCTGAGAAATGCAGTTCTCCTTGCAGAGCTCCAGTGCCTTGCCTTCATGTACACCCACAGAATCATTGAATACCCTGAGTTGTAAGGGACCCACAAGCATCATCCAAGTCCCAACTCCTGGCCCTGCACAGGACACCCCCAAGAATCACACCATGTGCTTGAGAGCATTGTCCAAATGCTTCTTGAACTCTCAGATATCACTCATCAGATAAAATGTGCTTTAGGCCGGAAGCAGATGCAGAAACTGGTTTGAATGGTGTTAGACAGAACATCCACCCAGGAAGGCCTGACAGCATTATTGGGTTAGCGTTAATGCAGCACATGTGGTCCAGCAGGCAGGGGAAGTGGCTGGGCCTTCCTCAGAATTGATGGCTTTATCCCTCGCATTAAGCACCAACCTGCTGGCAGTGCCTGGCTTTGCTTGCAGAGGCTGTTTTTCCCTCCTGGCATGTGTGCAGCTCTGTTCAGCTGCAGGAAGAGGAAGAGGGCACTATCAACTGTGTGTTCTGTTCATTCAAGCCGTACTTGTCATGACAGGGAAGCAGCAGTGTATGGTTGTCCTTCAGCAGCCTGAACTGGCTGGAATGGAGCAGAGCAGCCATCCTTTCTAATGCCAGGAACTGCTGGAGAGGGCAGGAAACAATGATGGCATCTGCTCATGCACCTTGACCTTTCCAGTCCTCCCGAGGGCTGCATGTGGTGCACGAGAGATGGAATGCAAACCCCACAACCACCGCTCTGATTTCCCCATGTGCAGGACGTGCCTTGCTGAATGACAAAAACTGCAACTGTTGCACAAACCACAATTAAATGTGTCTATTAAGAAACCCATTACTTTATAGATTGTTATGCTGGGTATTCCTTAACTTCAGCTTTACTAAACCTTGATTTTCCAAACTGAACACTCAGTATAAGGTCCTGGTGAGTTACAAGCACAAGCAGTTTTCTGTATTCAGGATTAGTTCTCAGTTTCTGCTTTTGGCTCCTTGTAAATCTACCTGCTTTTCTCCAGTGTTAATACCAAATTCAGCCAGATTAAATCTAGACAGAATGGGTACAGCATGCTTTTTTTCTGTTAGCTGATCACTGAATTTGATTTATCAGCTCTGTGACTTGATATCTGGAAGCTTGATACCAGATCTTGGAAGCCTGTCTACACAAGAACACCATTTTAACCAGCAGTACAATGTCTGCAAGTCTTCTACCATCAGCCTATGCCTCCCTTGAGGAAGGAAGAAAGGAATGGAAGTGCTGATCAAAACCAGCCTCCCATAGCACTGGTGTAATGAAACATCCATGCTGGAAGTGCAGGAGATTCCAGGAGGCATTCAATGAAGCTCTGGTAAGGAGAAACAATGTACAGTGGGATTTCAAATGGTCCTCTCAAAGGAGAGCTCAAATTGGTTTTTTTTCTTGAATCCAATAAATCAAAATGATAAGCAAACAACATTCCCAACTAGGCACAAGACAAACTGCAAGATGACAAAGGGGAGAAGTTTCTGTTTATTTATTCCTCTTTAAAATGACTTAAAAGAAAATTTAAAACACTATTTAAAAAAGAGGGGATTCAAAATATCGAGAAGCTGAAAATCAAACCACAAAGGAGGCATTACAAGGTTAGCAGAACATAGAAAGCACAGTTAGTATAAAACAGATTTACAGTCTCAGTGAACAGCAAATTTGTACCGCCCGTGTAAGTGGAACAGCACATAATGCTGCCCTACTCTCTGGAACACAGAACTCTTTTATAATTTGGTTTTATTGTAGTACTGTGTAGGAAAACACAACAATTTTAAAAAAGCAACATTTTCAATTGAAAGAGAAAAACATTAAAAACATTATATTGCTCTATAGGCACTGAAAAATGTCTTTCTGTGGTAAAAGAGTGTGCCAAGCAGAATTCAAAATTGTATAATTCCTCTTAAAATCATACAGCCCTGGTGAGATTGCAAATAAAACTTAAGTTATGCTACTTCTCTGGCACTGCCTCACAGCAGCTCTGCCCACTATGAACTGTCTGCAACACTGGAGTTTGGACAGGGCTAGGCAGAAGCAACAGGCAGCAATATTGGAAAATGAAGGTATCTCCCGGCAAGTCAGAGCACTGGCAACTCAGATCCATGGAGGGCATTTGTTACACTGACAAAAAGTGACTGACTCTGTGCGCTTGCCAAGGCTTCCACTCTGCCTGTTTCAAGTTACACCTGACCTTGAGGTGCTGAGTCCCAGAAGGGAGCGAACGGGAGCAAGAAAAGGTTGCTGCCTACAGGCCTGCTTAGAAACAGCCACTCTGGTGGCCAGTGGCTGCTGGCAGAGGGTCATCTACAAGCCCTGTCCAAGCTTGCCATCAGCAGACAAGTGCTTCCCTCTCCTCTCCCCTTGCTGAGCACAGGCAGCTGTATGTTACGTACGCCCTCCTCTGCAGAGCACTCTGCTCAGACTGCGGAGCCCTTGTGTCCTCTGAGGGCAGGGATGAGGACTTCACTGGGATCTGCAACAAAAATCAACTTAAAGCCATCAGGGGAAGGAGCTGCTAGGGCCTTGGAGAAGGTTAAAGCAGTGCCCATGTAGGGCACCCTGAAGCAGATTTACCTTGCAAGCATCCTCAGTTCTGAGACTCGTCCTCCCCTACGTGTTTTGGCTCACGCAGCTGTGCTGCTCCCCTGCTCTGGTGAGCAGGATGCCTGAGATTAGCAGTGCTGAGCCACAGTGACCCTGCCTGTGCTCAGAGGAGGGAAGATGCGCTTCAGTCTTCTGTTCTGCTGGGGAGTCACTGCCTTGAAAAGTCACCTTTTAAAAAATGCTATGGCAGGGACCAGTTAATCAAACATGTCCTCAAACATGCGTTGCCCCATGGCTATGTAAACCTCTTTTTCCTCCGGTGTCATCTGGGCCACCAGCTCAGGGCGCTGGCTCACTTGGCTGTAAGAATGTGGACGCCCAGCCACTGTGACAGTGGGGTCTTCTGCCACCACCTCGAACTCCTCATCTTCCTCCTCCTCCTCCAGCCCATAGGTTGTGGTGGCCGTGGCGGCAGGGCGGGGGGGGGACTCCTCCTCCGACTCGCTCGTCTCGCTCTCGGAGTCACTCGCGTTGCCGCCAGAGAGAGGAGCGGCACCGCCGACGGTGACGGTGGAAGCGGAAGGTGTCTTCTTCTCATGGATGAGCAGGGCACGCATCACCTCCTCATTGTCATCCAGGGTTGCCCGGCCCTCCTCACGCTCCTGGAACGCATCCAGATCCCGGCCCCCTGCAAAGGGACACGAGGGAATGAGCATTTCCGCAAAGAGATCTGTGTGATGGCCCTGAAAGTTTTCTTAACCTTTATTAATTACTGCCACTGAGCTCAGTTGGCCAAGTCACACCCTTTCTCTATGCCAACTCCTCCTCGCCCTTAAAACAGTTACTTCTCATAATGGCAGACCAAGAACTGACATTTCCTAGGAGCAGAGAAGCCTAGAGTCACTGTGGCTCCCAGCTGGAAGCCTTGACCAGGAGCACATTGCAAGTGAAGACAACAAATGCACCATGGGCAGGCACCTGGAAAAGACTTCCCCAGGGAGGTGTCCAACTCAGGCATGACAGTGGAGAAGAAAGCAAAGCAGTCCTTAAAATACAGACCCAAGTCCCGGCCCTATCCTGCTGAGCTCCCTGCCTGTAAGGACTAACACGGAGAAGAAATGGATCCAGGCAGACAAGGAATATGTGGAAACCATGTGTTATAAAACAACATTTAGAGCAGCCATGCCTGGTATCTGAAAGCTCAGAGGTGCACCTACCAGGCAGGAAGGGGAAAAGCTCCTTACAGGAAGACGGTGGTGGCATGGAGCAGATGCAGCTGACAGCCTGCAGCCAAGCTGTGCAGCACAGCACTAAACCACTGCCTGCTCTCCAAGCTGAAACACAGCCCAGACAGTCCCTGTGGCTCCCTACCCGCAACTCTTATGTGAAGAGGACTGCAGTGTCCCAGCTGACACACCTGGCCTGTGCTCCTCTTTCAGTAAACTTGGCTGTACAATAGCTGGGAGGGTTCCATATGGCTCTGGTAGGCAGGATGTCTGAGTTCACAGATTCAAAAGGTTAAATTCTGCTCAAAAAGTAGCATTCCACAGAAAACCTCTCCTAATCCTACATTTGATGAGAGGGCTGTGAGTCCACCTAGCACCAAAAGAACTACAGACAGTATGGAAAAAAATAAATAATAAAAAAAAATAGAACAAGAAATGAAATACAGAGAACCTTACACAAAAACAAGGCCTAAAAAGTAGGACAGGCTCCCTGTGGCAAACTTTCTGTCTTACACCAAAAGATGCTGCCTATGAACAATTGCTGGAGCTGAGGTGTTGCCATTCTGCCTTCATACAGGCAGCCACTTGCCCACTCCTCCAAGACACGGACACTCATGGCTTTGGCACCACATTCAGGCAGGCGGCTCCCAAGTCTTTCCCCCCTCAGTCAGAAACGTGCTGGTTACGTTTTAAAACTTGAGATGAAAAAAAGACTGTGAAAGAAGTAAGTTCTGCATTTAGCACTGAAAGCCAGGGCACTTTGTGGTCACTCCTTTCCTGTGGTAAAATAAAGGCCAAAAGAACCACACCTAATTTCACCGGACTTCTGTTTTCATTGTAAATGAAGTCGTAGTGATGGGTGATGGCTACAACTACTAATATTAGAGCACTGCCAGATTCTTGAAAGAAAGAAAGAATAAAGGCATCGTGTTGGCAGTCGTGTGCTCAGCTCATTGCTTGTGACTGTGGAGCATAAGAGGCTGTGGGAGAGCATCTCTGTGAAATAATATTATAGCTCATCACACTGAGAGCTGTGAAACGACAACAGCCAGAGGTAGCTCCACAAAGGCTGACTTTGTGGCTCAGGAGTGGGGCTGTCTCTTGCATGCAAGAACTGTTCCTGCCAGATCCAAGCAGGGAATCTTTTCTGTCAGTGGTCCCAAGTTTCTGTCCTTCCTGTTTATGTGTTGCAGCAGCAATTTCAGGCTATTTCCACAAGCTCCCTCTTTGATCTCCAGTAGCTGATGAGGTTAAGCAGTGATGCCATCATCCTGTAAGGAGACACACTCCACCTCCATGTCCCTCAGTGACATCTTGAGAAACATTTATGCTGTGTACACCAAAACTTGTCTCAAGGAGTTGATTTAAAACTAGAGGTGAATTGAATGTCTAGCAGAAAAATGGGGTGAGAACTCACTATGGCTGGTGAGTAACAACATCTGCTACAGACTGCAGGAGCAGGTTGTTCAGTCATCTCTCTTTGCTTAATCTATTTGAAAAATGTTTTGGGATCCATAATACACTTGAAAGGAATTACATGTGAACAATTCTTTAGGTATCTTCTGACCATTACATCACATCCATTTTCTTCACTCCTGCTACACCTAAATACTCCACTCCTCTCCTGAACATGGCACAAGTTCCAGGGTCAGATGCTCACACACGTGGCTCCCTTTTGCCACCTTTTCTTCCTAGGGCATCAACAGTTTCAGTCCATAATCCTCAAATTACTCTAAAGATTCTATCTATTGACTCACTCTTGTAAAAATCATAAAAGGTCTCCATTTCCAATTTTGGCATGGAAGCTTAAACAGCACACATACCAAAGCAGAATGTTTCTACTAATGGTTATAAGATCTTGACCATGGTCTGTGAACAACCTGACCCCAAGATGAATGAAAATAAAAGCAGAGATAATGAGAAACAAACAAAAGGGAATAAAGACTCACCTGCTGTGGTGACAGACCTTCCTACTGTACTTCCAGAAGCTCTATTTCTGAGTATTCTTCATTTATAACAAGTTTTGAGGAACAATTGGCAAGAAGGCTGGGAGCATATAAACACTGCTAGGAGATTTAGGAGACTTCAGAGTCACTGAACATTATTAAATGTTTTTTTCAGCAGTGACCTATTAGGGAGACAGCTTCCTAGATGAAACTGAAAGACCTTCACCTAGAAGCAATAAGCTCTCAAGGTGGAAGACATAACAGTTAATTAACGTTTTAGAAGCCCCCACAAAATTTCATGGACAGCTCAGCTTTACTGACCTAGATTTCAATCCCGGATCTAAGGAATTTTTACATCTGCCTACACACAGGTGCTTTGCACAGCAGAGTGGAGCAGACAGGCTCCAGTGTTGGGAGCGGCAGCTGTACACACACAGAACATGTTTTTGACAGCACTGTAAAGGCCTTGCAGGACTTCTGCTCTGTGAATTTCTTACCATCTTTCATTTCATCAGGGTCATAAGCCCCCTGCACCGTGCTCTCACGCAGCCAAATGGGTCTCTCTCTGGCTGGCTTTCCTTCACTTGCAGACCGGTTAAGATCCTCCTGGTCCTCCATGCTGATGACGACATTCTGGGTATACAAGTCCTCATATGATGGTCCTTTTGTAGTCCATGCTTCCCGATGGTGTCCACCTGCAAGGCCAGCTGCTGCCCCTGAACCAGCACCGGCTGCACGCTCCTTGCTACATGAAAGTCAAAGAGAGAAAAACAGCTCTCAGAACAAGCCTCTCCTTGGACAGAAATACTTAAATTACGATTAGTTATCTCCCATGATCGGCACTGAGAACTTTCATTCTCAGTTCTAACACGTGCTGCCAGGAATTTCCCTGCCACCTTGCTGGTTTGGAAAACCTGTGGTTCTCTAGTGGGAAACCCTACATAAGGCCATGGCAACACTCACCACAGACTCCGAAAAGAAGAGGCAGCACTAGACATGCAGATGTACTTATGTAAAAACAAGCATAAAAGCCCAGAATTCCCTGAAACAAAAGCCACAGCAGCAAAACACAGTCAAACAGTAGTCCGGTGTTTGGAAAAGCCTCTTTTTGGCCTTCACACAGCAACCATATACTGCATAAAAAAAGCACTCAAGCTTAACCAAGGTAGATAGTAGGCCCAGGGACCCAGCATGCTCAGAGCTGTGAACTGTTATTAATCACAGGACTCCTGAAGGAGTTAACTCACCATGAAAAACACAATTCAAACCTTTGCTTGAATTATGAGTGACAATGCACATGAAAAGTTGCCTCTCCTATGTTACACAGGAGATCTGTACTATCCACAGACACAGCCTTGAGAAGACTGGGGTTTCCAGGCAGAGAAGAAACAAGAGAGAGCACCTTCAAACCAGAGAACTAGGGCTGGGAAAAAGGCTTTATGTGCTGATGGAGTGCAGGAGGAGATAGAAGAACTGTCTTCACTGTGGAAAAGCTGGAGAAATAAAGGTGCTGACACACGTGAAGGGTATGGCAGCCAAAGCCTAGCCCTCCTTTGCTCTCCGCACACTATCCTCCAGGGCCCCTTCTAGCTCAGGAGACTGATGGAGAAAAACATTCCTGCTTGGATCTGATTGAAAGAGGATATCAGGTGAAATATTTTCTGCCCACTGATGATGGCAATGAGCCTAAAATACGCCCTGGCCTGTGCTGCTACATATGCATAGATCGGGGAAAGCAGCTGAATGGAAACTCACTGCTCTCTGGGTGGGGAAAGCCAAACATGACTGTTCCTCTACTTCAGAATATTTCATCTTTTCAGAGAAACAAATCCGCTGCAGACTGCACCCACCCTCAGCCATATAATTTCAGTCATCTGATTGCCAGGGGTAACTACAGCTTTTCATGAGGAACAGCCCTGCTTTGACTCCTCCTCTTGTCCAGAGTAAATCCATCAGGGATGCTCCATGATGCCAGCTGAGCTGACAGTTGTCATCAGTGAGCATGGTTCAGTTGCTGCTGTCTACCCAATGACCTTTTCTCCAACCAAGATGCTTAAAATAAAGTTGCATTTGGAGAAGACCTGACTAATGTGCAATTTTTTTTAGTTCAGCAAGGACATTACCTTGATGAGCTAATTCTGCTGGATTTTTAGGGGTAAACAGTGATGGGAAACTACACAGGTAGGTGAACGCTGCTCTTCCCCAGATAAAAAATATTGGTGTGTACAGCCACAGTGTTGATCGAGGGCTACTCATAGCCTCTCAATAGTGAATTTTCTGGGATCTGTTAGCAAAATAATTCACAGCATCTGTGTTAGCATGACTTGTGTCCTTAGCAATCCTGCAGCCAGCTCTGCTAGGAGAGCTTCACAGCAGCCTTGAATTCTGGGGCAGAAGGCTCATGCGCATGTATTGCTTATGTAACCTAAGGAACCACACAGAGACCTTCTTCCCAGCGTGTTATTTCAAGTGTTGGTACCTTTCAGCTCTCCAAGACAGGCGTGTGTTCTGTGAAAAGCACCACTCTGCTTCCCACACAATAGAAATCTCTAACTAGCGTTTCCCTGACGATTTTATGTAATCCACTTTCCTTACAGGATGCACAATGCAGCTCTCCCCCAAGCTCTCCCTCCCCATGACTACAGCGTGACACTAAACACTCAGTAGTGCCAGGAACTACCTAATAATACTTTTGCACAGAGGCTCCTGTAAGTGTGCCTGAAATTGACTTTTTTCCTACACAGAACCACTTAGCAGCAAAACACTTATTCCATGACGTCAGGAACGGTTCAAAAATGAAAGTAACATTTCTAAGAGCCACCTACAGTACTAATTACTTCACGTGATCTACTGCAATGTCCCACACTGAGCTGGAACCATCTAGACACTTTCTGTCTAATTTTGGACCCCAATAAGCTTTGCAAATGTGCCTCAATTTATGTCTTTTTATCTTCAGTGACGCTGTTGGTAGGTGTGAGCACCACCTGAAGACTACCTGAGCAGGGGAACACTTCTTTCTGCAAGAGGAGAACTTCCTGTTCAGCAACCTGTTCCAAAGTACAGGATTAGACACCATGGACCAGGCACCAGCAAAAGGCCAGGTGTGTCAGCTGCCTTACAGACAACACAGAGCAGATGAAGGAATCTCTTAAATCTCTCTTTCTCTCTGAGATCCATGAACCACTTTTTCCCCACCTTGCTCTAGACTGTGCATGGCCACTGTGCAGGCAGGAACCGTGGCAGCTCAGTGGCCCAGATGTGGCTACATTTAGTCTGTTACCCATCGGTTGCTTTATTCACCCTGATGGAAAACCCGTAATGAGTGGTTTAGCTGCCTTTAAAGGCAACATAAATACTCCTTGACATAGCTGAGGTATGGCCCACAGAAACCACACTGTGCAGCGGGCAAATAACTTGAAATTTTCATCTCAGTCCTGCCCAGACTATTAAGAAAGGTCTTGGATAATGGGGATAACTCTTTTTTTTTTTTGCCACATTTGAGATAAGACACATTTTCACTGTGCTGCTCTTAAGAGCTTCAACTTCACAACAGACAACCCATGGTTCTTGACAGCATGACCAGAGAAAATTAATTCCGTGAAGATTTTTTGTTAATTGAAATCATGCTATTTTGACACAAGGAAATAGAGGGGTTATTAAAATCCATAATTTTTCAAAAACCACAGAGAAGGGTTTAAGTAAAGCAGGTTTATTTTGAAACCTGTGGGGCTAATTCATGCTCTCCCACAATTAAGAAAATTAACAGCCTCTTAGGAAAATATAAGTAAAGATCTACCCAGTTTCCCAGGGCAGGTGAATGAGAGTCATGCAATGTCAGTGGGGCCACTTAGAGCTGTAACTCTCCTGAAAACACATGGAGTTGCCTGAGTTACTGCAAAGAGAAGATGCAGGCATTTTGTGACCTTTTCGGTTTGTTTCAGAATCACCAAATGTCAGTTTTGTCAATGATTTCAGACACTCAAGACTCCATAAAAACAGAGGGAATAAATAACCCAGGGTTTGGCACTTTAAAAAAATCTCACAGCAGTGCTCTCATGGAATTAACTGGTTTGAATTAATAAGAGTTAATAAATAATTAAATCATTGTATGTGCTGAAACAAGTTGAGTTCAAGCAAGCATTTAAAAAGCTGCCTATTTATTTTGTCATTCCTTGCACAGAGTAATTAATCATTTACAATGTTTTTTAAGAGTCAAGCAAGTGGGCGCTGCTATTTAATCATGGGACTGCACCAGTCTGCTGTGATAATTTCCTGTACACAAAAGGGGAAGACTGAAAAATTACTCTCTTTTTGGTAGGGTTATCCCAGTTTTACTATTTAAACTACAGAAAAGGGATTTTAAAGCAAAGTCTAGTGATTCAGCTTGGGCATAAAGGCTTCAAAGAATTCTCCATATCACCAAAGACACGTTGAGTGACCTTGGAAAAATCTTTTCCGCTCTTTATATTGCTTCTGTTTTTCTATCAGAATGATGAGGAAAAATAGCTACCTTCTTGGCTAGAAAAAGACTATGAGGAGACAAGGAATTTTTATTATATTAATTAGAAGCTGTCTAGCATGAATATATGAGGAACATTCTCTCTCAAGGTTAGCCTGAGAGAAAAAAAAGAGCATCCTGCTTGCTCTCCTATTAACTAAAGCCAAGCACCCCAAGGCACTGTGGGAATGGTTCTCCTCATGGTACAGTTCTTTTCCCCTGTGTGTTTAATTAATTTTTTTTAAATACAGAGAAGTGCATCACATTTCACCACAGCTGACAAAACCGACAGCTCCCCACATCTTTTTGCATTATTTAAACATCATCTGTTTTTGTAAAGCTAGGAATGTTCTGAAAGAAAGTATCATTTCCCATGGGTAAGAACATTTTAAGGAGTTTTTAATTCCAACATGGTCTCCTCGTGAAAACAAGAGGTGTGTAACAAGTTGGAGAAAATCAGAAGAAAAAAACCTGGTTATCACAAGTAATGTCTTCAAACTACAACGTTGTAATATGAGGATTTGAAATACAAGGTGCAGACTGCAGATAGCTTTGTTTCAAAAGCTGGGTAGAAGCAAAAGGAGCAGATGAAAGGTAAGTATTTGAGAGATAGAAGACAGCATAGACAGCACCTTCAGAGCTTTGCCAAGCAGCTGCAGTTTGCATTTTTTAAATACTAGGGTGAGGGCTTGGTGTGCATACCAGCTGCAGCGTGGCAAGCAGCAGGCAATTCAAGCATCCCACCTCACAGAAAAATACATGCAGGAGGCTGACCAGAAGAACAGTCATTTGCCTTGTTTAGTAAAAAATGGTTACAGCCCTCTGTCTCCTTGTAAACCACACATCCCTGGGGGACTCTGTCAGTTGTTTGCATAGCTGGTGCTGTTCAAGTGAGTCCTCAATGCAGCCAGAGGCTGCAAGGTTTGGGAAAGCCCCACACAACAGAGGAACACGCTATAAGGAAGCAGTGCAGTGAGAAAAGACCAGGCGTGCTCCCACCTCTGCTTCAGGGCAGGAATCTCTGTGGGTTCTGGCTCCAGGATTTCATAGGCTAGGTTAACATCTTCCGTCTCACGAAGCAGCGCATAGATGGGCTCAATCTGCTCATTAAATCTTGCAACGAGTGTCCTTGCATCCTTTTTGGGCATTGCCGACTCATCTTCCTCCACTTCAGTCTCACAGAAGGTACAGCGGAAAGTTCCTAAAACAAGAAAAGTTGCTAAGCGTTGGAAGGAAAGCAGCAGGCCCAGCTCCTCGTGCAGCCTTCCCAACAGCATTCCCTTGCTGTTTCCTTAGCCGGATGCTAAGGAGTTTTTCTGCCCCGAAAATCCCTTCCCACACACGGTGTACCGGTTATTATTCAAGCAGACAACAAAGCAAGCATTTTGATACCATCCAGTGATACCCAGCTGGGTACAGTTTCTCGCTCTGAAAAGCCCAGATGGGCTGCAATACCTCTACTGAGACATCTCCTAATCTCCCTCCCTCCTTCTTGCTGCACATTTTAAATGTCAGCTATGACTGGGCTGTGATAAAAAGCTACACAATATCCTCTAAGGAGTTCAAATATCATCTGTTTCAGGTGCTTGCACTGGTATCTCCCAGGCCACACCAACAGGCTGATTTCACAATAAAACAGTGTAGTTTTACACTGCACCAACCAGCCTGCGGTAACTGCTAATATAACCGTTGTCACTTTGCAGCTACTGTGAAAAAGAGATAGCTTCTCCTTCTGTTTCAGGGCCAAACCAGGCAAAAAAGTCATTACTGCAGAGCAGCCAATGCAAAAACCTATCCCACCCAACTCCCATATTAGCTTCTTAAAATTAAGAATGGTAAGATAAGAATCATGTGAATAGCAGTTAAAAATAAGTTTGTTTTGCAGACCTCGTCAGGATCCATAAAAACAGGTCAGACTGAAATGGCTGCATGGCAAAGCAGCTACAAAAAACCCACTGAACTCCTGCACAGCAGCTTTTGGGTTTCATCACTCCATCTGTGAGCAGGACCTTTGGGGCAGTACGTGCACACCGGGACCTTTCCATATGGTCTGCTAGGAGGCGAGCAGCACACTGTAATGACTTAGTCTTGCAAGTGCTGGACTGAGAACATACCCCTGCCACCTCAGAACATTACATCCAGAGTGATGCTCACAGGCTTCTTGATTTCTCTTGTCCCTGGGTGATATTTTTTATTTATCCATTCTGTGACACCCGTGCACATCTAGCCTCACCTCTCAATACCCCAACGAAGAAATGAAAAGATCTTTTTACCAAGAGGGAGCCTGAGGATAGGCCCTGTCAGGGAAATGATAATCTTACATATAAAAACCAGAATTAGAATCAGTATTGAAGCTTGCTATGTCACCAATGCTATGTCCAAACACAGTCAAAAGAACAGGGTTTGCCCAAGGCACTTGGGCATGATGTAATGAGACAGGCTAGCAAGCCAGGGCTTCTGGTATCTTGGTTTGCTGCTTACACAGATTTGCTAGTGTTGTCACTTCATTTTTCAGCACACCTCCTTCCCTGCCTGTAATAGAGAGATAAAAACAGACCTAACTTCTTCAGCGCTGGTTGTGAGGGCTAGACAATGCTCGCACTCTTCTCAGCAAACACAAAGAGCACTGTTTATGACAGGAGGGAGATCTGTTGCCTCTCACCACAGTCTGTAGAGATGCAGTTCTGTACCCTGGCACCATCTGAAGTAGCTTTTGCTCACTGTTACTCAGAAATGAATGCATGTTGTGTATGTGGCCTGTAATATGGACACATTTCCTGCACTAAATCCTCTCTTTACAAAGTTTCTCTCATTGACATGCAAAAGCCAGAGCAGCCAACAACAGCACTACACAAAGTAAAAGATAAGTGGATAAAGTGCTCTTCCCTCCTATCCAAGCATGAAACACTCCGCTTATTTTTTTCCAGGCTGTAAAAACTGTCCCTACTGATTCAAAACTGTCCATTATATAAGCTGTCAGCCTGGCAAAAACCAAACTCAACGTTTGGTCTCCTTATCCCACATCTGAGGCTATCGGTGTGACAGAAGTTGAATCAATTTAAAATAATTAGCACATCTCAGTTCCCATAATGGACTAGGGGAACAAACACAGGTTAATGAAGAACACTCCCCTCTTCTTACACACCCCCCAAAAGTCCTGTTACACGTTCCTGAGACAGCTCAGACTTTTCACACTTCCGTCTGTGAACCCCATGAGTATCTGCAAAAGATTAACATCATAGGGAGAATGGTTCCAATTCAGAGTACCAAAAAATCAGAAAGTAAATACAGCTCTAATGAAACAGAACTCCTAAAGCTATCATGGATTTGCTGCAACTTCCACCCCTCAGGGTTCTTAATAAGCAAAAAAAAGTTAATAGATGAATTATGTAAAGAATCTGGGAATGAGTGAAACGACAAGCTTCCTCCATTAATATGCTGATTTTTTTCAAGGTGATGCAGCATTTCACAAGAGGCATATGTGATTAGAGAACTGGGAAGCTGCTTTGCCATGGCAGATGGCATTTACAAGTTGCAAACCTCTTTCGTTAGAATTTTAAGAGGTCAGAAAATGTCACCAAAGCTTTTATGACATGGCACATCACATCAGCAGTGACACATGTTCCTTTCAGATATGAATTGCATGTGACAAACATGAAGTGGAGGCCATCCAAAGGCTGAGAATGGCAATGTTTCCACTCCAACAATGTATTTTTTCCTTCAGCCCTTACACAACAGAGTTTTTCAATTCAAACATGCTGCATAAACCAGGACAAACAGATATCCTGGAGCAAACAGACATGAGGCTTTTCTGCATCTTGGAAATGCTAACAGAGAGCACATACATCCCCTTCTTTGAACACATGCTCAGGCACTCAGCAGACCTCTCTGGCTGCACTTTAAAAACCAGCCATCTGAAAGAGATCTCCTCATATGCTCCCAGACTCTGCGGGGCAGATACGCTGGTAATCTGGCTCCCCAAGGCTTCCTAAGATTAAAGCAGCTCAAGCTCTGAAGTATGGGGCCAGAATATTTAGAGATAATTCCTAATGACTTGATTTCACTTGAGAGAAGGAAAAGGTCAACCACCCACACACACTGAAGGCAGGATGTCCAAGTGTGCATGCTGCATCTGCTAGTTAACACATTTAGCTGGCTATAGACTCCTGAGTCTGAGCCCAGGCCCTGCTTACATCCTTGTCAAAGGGTTCAAGCCTCACCTCCAGCCCAACAAGGTGTCTTCCTTCCACTCTGTCCTTTGGGATGCTAGCCAAGACTCTCGCTACTCTCTTAAAAAACTATTTAATTTTCAACTTCAACTTATTCTCATTCATCTCAAACCTAATGACTGTTTTGCCAAGAACTGTACCTCATCTCATCCAGTTTCCATCTTGTTGTGAATCCTTCAGGTGTATTTACAAACTGCTGTCTTACTCATCCCTCCACCTTCATTTTGCAAAGCCGTATCTTCTTCTTTACCTTTTAAAACTGGCCACCCATTCCTCTGACCTTGCTAACAGCCTCACTGGCCCTTTCTCCAGTTTGCTCTCATCTTTCTGCTGGGAAGATGGAAGCACAGACATGTGTCCAGATGAGTTCTCTCAAAAGCTCAAATGCATTAGTGCTCCTCTGATAGCCATTGAGACCTTTTAAGACCATATTGTAACAGACCATGAAAGTGCTGCCTCAATTATCACAAGACCTAGCAACCCTCCCAGGTCTTTCTTTTCCTTTGTATCTTTCCTTCTCCTTTGTAGTTTCCAGTTGATGAACTCCATGTTTATAGCAGACATTTGCATTAGATGGTAGGTGCATGACACTGTACTTCATAGTATAATCTTTCAGCTCCTTTATATTCCTCCAGCCTTCTCCCTCATCCAATTCTTTATTCTTGACTGCACCACAAAACATTAAGCTAATTTATTTTCAAAATCTCCCACAACCTTCTTTTAGAAGTAGCATTATTACCATTACATGGTGAGTGAGCTAAGGCACAGATGGCACAGTTTCAGAAGTATCTGCTGATTTGAGCAGTACTTGATTTGAGATGCTTTTCTGAAACTTCTGCTTCAGAACAGAACGTGCAGTATTCTTACCAGTCTTCTTCCAGGCTCTAGGATTGGGCATCTCCAATGAGTTAGGTACAATGGCTAACGACAGCCTCTGAGAAGCTCAGCTTAAAATGACAAGTTCAACATCACACAAACTCAGCTGGCCTGGAGGATCAGATCATGTTCCTGTGGCTGCTACAGACATTTTCTTCAAGTAATTCCCTGACTCTCACACTGCATTCTTCCTTTTTCTGCAGCAAGCCAGTCAAAAAATGCATCCTATAAGCATAACTCCTCTCTCTGATTGAGCAAAGCACATTTTGGCAGAGGGGGGCATTATGTCACAGAGAAAAAGTTACAGGATGCACAAGCAGCTTTACTTCAGCATTCCTTAACCCTGAGTGCTTCCCCTGATGTTAAAATGAGAGTATAAAGGCCCTGAGGAAAAGATGGGAGCTTCCTAGGTTCCTCCCAACAGGAAGGCAGACAAATGCCTCCCACCATGGGATGCTGTGCCAGCAGCCATATGGTTCATCAGACCTGGAGCCCTCGGTTCCGCACAGGCCTCTGCCACTTGACTCGACAAAGGCAAGATGACAACCTGCTAGTGCTGCAGGGGAGCAGGATGCTGTGCCAGCCTGCTTCCTCTAACAAAGGGAGGATGAGAAGCCAACACCTTGGGTGCTGCTCTAGCTTCTTGAAAGAGAGGTGCTTTGTGGGAATCTGCTATTCTACCTGCTAGCCCCACGCCTAAAGTTTCCTGTCCAGCTCTCCAGCTCTTCCCATCTGCTCCCATCCCAGGTCTGGGCTTTTCCTTCTCTGATGGTCCTAGTCTCCTTGCTAGCAAGTCTTGGTTTATGTGTCCTGCTTTTTCAGCCTGGGCTTCACTCATTTCTCAGACTTCTCTGTCCATTCTTCTTTTCCTGGACTTCTTTTTCCAATTTCAGCCTCTCCGCATTCCTGTGCCTCTCTGCCCCATGCTCTTTGATCAATTAATTCTGCCTCTTGATTTGAGCCCTGGTCATCAAACTAATTTCCTGTTTCAAGCCAGAGAGATGGAAGATCTTTTCACAGCACAACCTGTCATTCAGAACAATATTACATAGGCAAACGAATATACATTTCTCTGGTCTCCCCTTCAATTTTCTCATCAGCCTGTTCTTCAATACAGCCAAACTGTTTTTAATTAAATTTTCCTAAGCAATTTAAACATAGTCAGGTGCATAGAATGGGAAAAACTCAGCATATAGTACGTGTTTCACAAAGTTTAGAACAGAACAAAAATCACAGAACAATTCCTATGCCTTCCCTCCACAAATGAGCCAATCTCAGGTAATGAAAATACTCAGCAACCTAAGTAATAGGCAGTGCTGTCAGTACAAATTATAATTAAGTTCCTTTCATTTATCATTGATTTTTTAAGATTTAGAGGACTGTTTACAGCAGCACCTAAAGGCATATCTCTGGTGAATCATTAAAGACACAAATAGTAGGCCAAGTGGCTACAACAGACCTGGATCATTAGTTACCATAACATGCTCTACATTATAATATAAGGATACTCAACCTACTAGAAGTGGCAACCTGAGGGGTTAAATTGAAGCAAAGAGAGTTTTAATGACCTGAACAGACTGATCTGGTAACAGAGCTAATTGTTAAAACAGTTGATTGTTAACTGGATTCATCATAATGCAAATTAGACTGTACCAGCTGTTGTCCTTTAGTGACTCCCAAACTTAAACAGACTTCTCAGCCCTCATCAAACTGTTCTCACCTTCTCAACGAAAAAGCAATCCAGTGTGTCTGAGTGGGAAATGCACTCCTGCCACACAGAAAGATGAGTCTGCTGTTAATTTCATCAGCTAGCCTTCCCTGGCGCCATCCCTCTTTTCTCACTATGGGTACTGGAAACCCATAGTCCCTAGTACATTTGTATTCACATGCGAGTTCCAAAAATGCAGCTGCTTTAGGAAAAAACAAGAGAAATCCACCTAAAAGCCAGGTGTCTCCTGAACACCACAGCAATACACCATTCTCACTTGCAAGCAATTCAGTGATTCAACACATGCAATAAAAGAGCCAGTTACAGAGCACAGTGTGTTACATAAAATGTAATGCCACATCTCATCTTTCTGAGACAGGTTTCATGGTCCACTGGATCTTAAGCTCCTGGGGCCACTCCAAAGCCCAGGGCTGAATGCAGTACTCGCTCTTGAAACGTGACACAGAAAGTTAAAGTTTTTATATTAGTCCTGTTTGGGATAGCCCAGAACAGATCCTGTTGTCAGAACTTATGGCATGAAAACAAATACTGGACCATGTGTAGAAAATGTCAGCATTTTGGGAAAAATTCACTGACCTGCTTCTGTAATAAAACATCCAGTTTTGCCATTGAAATCCAAAATGCATCAGGCTTCACCCGGTTTGCTTTATAATTTCTAACTATAGAGAAGATAAGGGATATTGCAATTGAAATGAGTAGCCTCGGTCAGAGATGGTGACAGAGCAAATCCAGAACATGTGGGTGATACCTGAAAGCAGAGAACTGAAAGGTTCACGGGCCAGTGCTGCCCACAGAAGGCCAGTGCAGTGGCTGCAGTTTGGAGTCGAGCACACAGCACCCCTGGAACAGCACTGCACCCAAATCGCCACACTCGCTGCGTGATGCCTGAGCAGATGCACACTGCTAAATACAGGTTCTGCCCCCAAAACTGACAGCTCTCCTAGTAACAGGCTAGTGAACTACAGCATCGTCTCTATCCCCCTATTCTTTTTCTGAAGACCTAATACCAGGTACATACAATTACCATTATGGGCAGGAGGGACAGCAACAACCAATACTATACACTGTTGGACATATCCTATTGTCAAATCCTAGACTGAAATTTGCTAGAACATATTTTCTATCACAATTCTGCCTCAGATGAGTGAGGAAGCATGTGGAGTGCACATTAGTAAATGTCAAGCACAGCAGTTCAGCTAAAAATGGGGCTAGGAACAAATAATGTAACTAATACTGTTATCTGAAGAAAGATTTTAACCTCTTTATTAATTTTTCCACAATATCTGAATTCTTAAGAAAGTTGTGTAATGTACTGTTTACAAATGGGATCAAGACCCCATAATGAAGTAAAAAAAAACCCCTCCTTTTATGTGCCCCAAATCTTGATCCAGTTTTTCTCAGGTCAGTACATATTCTAGCATAAATCCTATTGAGTCAACAGCTATGAGATTGATCCTTCTCAGTATCAGACCATAAGGTTTCAAAATAGGTTTCTGTGAATTAGAGAATGAGCAATGACTGTTCACCTTCCAACAGCTTGTCTTCACTGACAACATGAATTCAATATGAAATGGGACTGTATGGTGGAGACAGGAGAATAAAATCCAAGTTCCTGGAACAGCATTCAACTCCCTAGCCTACAGGTACAGGTTTGGGAAGGAGTCATATATTCCCCTACCCTCCAAATCAGCCTTTGAAAATGGGTGATTGAAAAGGGCTTATTCTATGAATTTACTAAGCAGAAAAACCACTGTTTCACCATACAATTCAACATCATTTCATAATACATGCATACCAAGATACAGCTCTAACTTTTGAGTACCTATTTTGAGCCTTAATAATGCTTCTTAAACACTTTAATACTAAACATGTTTAATATAGATTCAGAGTATTGAATTGCCCACCAGGTATTAAACAGAGAGTAAACATTTCATTTGGGATAAATGTCAATCAGTTTCCTTTCAAAGCTTCTATTCTTGTAACATAGATGTATCAGCCACAGCATTTAAGGGCACTCATGCAGTAGCACTATTTCTGATTCAGATGAGGTAATTCTGCCAGAAACGTGTTCAGAAGGTTTCAAAACTGCAACTTGCTAACATATGAAAAATGATCAATTTGCTTAAAAAATGAAAACAAGATGGTAACTTAAAGCAACAACAACAAAAGAGATAAAGGCATACACTTCAACATGCAGCAGGAATAGCAAAAGATGAAAGAAACATATTTTATAATTGCCATTAAACAGTGTCTCACTATAATCAGAAGGAAAGTTCACTTAGCCAATGCATATGTTCATGTATTATTTATTCTTCCTGAGAGCAGTGTGTAAATGTATAAAAACTGAGGGACTGGCAGTCCTGGAAACAGAAGGTCCCTCTGTTAAGCTGCAGAGCGGATTTTGCTCCAGCAGTTACATTATTCTAGGCATAATTTGGAAAAATGGTGGTGCTAGAATGTTATTACAGATGGCTAAGAATAGTGTCCAGCACTCATTCCGGACCCTCTCGGCACAAAATGAACCCTGCTGTTAACAATAGAATGAGGAATTGCCAAGATAAGACACCCTTGGCAACACCTTCAAATACGTAAGGCCAGCATTTTTCTTCCTTGAAAATCTCACATGTTTGGGGACAGGGAAACAGAAGGTTTCAGAAGCTTCTTCGAGATCGCCCTGTTTCAGGCAATGGCAAACGTTAAATACTTTCTCCATGCCTGAGATCCACTTGTTAAACCACACCAGCATCTGATTTTCTGAGAGAGATCTTTTCTTCCATGTTCACTGCCACTACCAAAACCCTTTAGTATCATACAACACATTCCCTGAGGAGTGAGGTTCAGAACTCTGGCACACCTACTATGCTACTTATAGTCCAAAAAGGCTTCAAATTCCATTGCTCAGAAATGGGAACAACTTAAATCCTTTACTTTCAAATTCTCCTCAGAGAATTCAGACTCAGAGTTAATGTGTAGCAAGAAAAATCTCCAGCATCAGCCACCAGGGCCACCAACACAGAACAATACAGATTAATAAAAAATATGTGAAATGTCATTTTCTCCTCATTATAATAAACTCCAGTTAAAAAGAAGGGTACCCAAGGGAACACACAATAGATGCTGAGACTCTGCATTTCATGCAAATCTGCTCATGTACACACCAGAAATCTATTTAAGAACAAAGAGAAAGAACAAAATCCTTAAACCATAGTCCCAAGACAGTATTTGAAAGGCTAACGGGGCCAATATCAGAAGCGTGCGTTTCCATACCAGTGCTTGGGATGGCAGCAGCTGGAAATAGCAAGAGAGAGGAATTAAGGCAGGAGCTCTAAGCCAGCATGTTGTTTCCAGCCTTATTTTCAACAGTATCACAGAATGGAATGGGCCAACACCAAGAGGACAAACTGCTCTTATGTCCACTTTTCATTTTTTGTTTTCCAAGAGGTTTTGGAGGCCCTTCACAACAAGCAAAGTAAGTTTCTGTGATGTTGGCTATGTAAGAATAAAGACAGACTATTATCAGAACAGATATCACACTACCCTCCTTCCTGAAGGTCTGAAATAATTTATGGGCAATATTCACCAACTATTTCCTGGTGTAAGAGATTATGCTCCTAGCTGTCAGCTTTTGAAGGTGCCCCAGCATTGCAAAAATATACAACAGTATGTGATAAGAATGAGTGCTGCTTTTCAGCTGACTTTCTGCTGGGAACGTGAAGGATGATGCAAGGTAGCATTTTCTACTCAACTAACTTGGATTCTCAGCCATATATAAGGTAACAGATTCCCTTAAGAAACTTCTGCACATACCCTTTGCCTGGAAGTGCCACCTTTCAACTGCTGCCTTACACAGTATTTTTATCAATCTATTGATCCTTTTAGTATTTCTCACATTTTAGCCTCACTTCTCACCTGCCATCAAGGAAACAGAAATATCCATGAATTCTTTTTTGTTCCTTCAGACTTTCTTCTGGATAGTCATGCCACCCACTGTTCTCTTTTCTCCTTAATGTTACGCCTTTTAGAAACTCCTTTGTGCAGAAGTTCTTTCTTCTTTACTCTCAAAGGAAATACCTTTCCCTTGTTCCTTGTGAAAACTACATGCCACATGAAACCAGTTCCAGTACTGCTCCATGTAGGGCCACCTCTCCTGGCTGAGGAAGGATTACAGCCCAGCCAGCTCCCACCTGCAGGACCTCCTGCACATGACCCGGGACTCAGGCCAGAGCTGGCAGAAGAGAGTGAAGAGAAATCCAAAGAAGTGTGATGGAAAAGCTTCTTCCAAAGACAGTACTTAGTGCTTAACTTCCCTTCCTCCCTCTGTCCATGCAAAGCCATTAGAGTAATGGGAGCAGCCCTGAAAGCTCGGGCAGTGCTTCCCAGAGGCTGGCAGGGAGGACCCCATTTTCTCATTAAATAGAAGGGAGAATAAATGGAAAGAGAGGCTCCTCAGGACTGAGCTGAGCTCCAAACTGCAGGACAGTGCCAGAATTGCCATGGACAGAAATAAGTTGGCAGTTTCCAAGTGAAAGAATTGCACAGATGCCAGGAGGGAACCTGGAACATAAAGGGAAACTAACACAGACTAGGACTGCAAAAATGTTGAAAAAAGAAATTAGGAGGGAATAACAGCACCAGGTGAAACATGCAGGAGAAATTGCTAAGGCGGCTCAAATGCTGGCCCATGATACTAGGCAGGATCTCTTGTGAAGCCCAGACTGAGGTCTGGGTACCTCTCTCCCACACTGCCTCAGGGAAAGAAGGAATAGGGGAGGTGTATTTTTTACCTTCCTTGAGAATGACCTTATTCATCCCTTTTTTTTTTGACCTGTGCAATGGGAACCACATGGGCCTACACAGGTGAGAGGGACTAAGACAACAGTGTGGACTGGTGAAACAGTCGCAAGCGCCACGGGCCTGTGTTAATAAACAGGATTTCTGCTAACAACCCTTCAAAGACCAAATTCCCAGCACTCTCACTTCTACTACCTGCTTGGAGAGGAGGTGCTGTTTTCAATTACTGCTCTTCTTAGAGGAGAAATATCTCCACAGCTAAGGGCACTTTTTGCCTTCTGTACTGCAGTCTCTCATCACGGGTTTCATGGTAAAACTGAGTAATGCTCACCCATGGAGCCAGGCGCCTCCGCACTGCAGGGTTTGTACAAAACCTCACCTTACTAGCATCCAAGCACTTAAAAAGATTTAAAGAGCAAGCCACCCCATGTGCATGCAACTTCCTTTAAACCACCCTCTCACTCCAGCAACATGCATACCAAAAGCAGCAGTTTGGAAAGGCAAGGCCAATGAAATAAACAGTTTCCTGAGATTATTTCACTTAATAAAAAAAAAAAGTAACGAAGGACATTTCAGGTAATGAAATGTCCTTTGTTAGAGAAGATGAGATGTTAGAGATGCCAAATAGTAAAAGCCTGACCTTCCTGCAGCAGCACACAGGAGAATTGATCAGAAACAAAACCACTCAGACTAGTTTTCCAGTTCAGTCTGACCTATGCACAAGAAATAAGCCAGTAAAAAATTTTATTTTAATTCTCATCATTTTCTACATCAAGCAAAAGAAAAGGACTTGCTAGTAACAGGAATACTTTAACAGGGTTCCTGATCTACAGATTACTGCTGTTGCAGATAACCCACCAGCGATCTGCCATCTCACGCATGGAACTGTTACAGAGACTGATGCAGCTCATAGTAATGCCAAAGTAACAGAAAGCCTTCCTGACACCTGCAAATTTTGAGTACAGAGGCACCACCTCTCTTTATGACATTCTATCTTATTTCTAACACATCAAATTAGACCACCTGAAAAATAAAAGCTGAAGCAGTTTAATTCAGCCTTGCCTTCCACTCCGTTACAGACAGAGCCCTCACACTGTTACAACCTAAAACAGCACTACGTTCTTAATAAAAAGTATAAAAGAAGAACAGATTAAAAATGTGAAGAAATAGCAGATTTCCTTCCAATTTTTGTATTTTATAATGTATATTTGTGGAAAATGTGTTATTTAAGACAGACTGTACAGACCCAACAGTCTTAGATAAAAAGTATTTAGTATGTCACCTTCCAAAACAAAGCACAAGTTTTCCACAAATTACACCCCAGCAAAATGTATCTTTGGACATCAGCTTGGGTGGACTCTGAAGGAGATGCCATGATAGATAGCCTGGACAACAGAAGCTGAATACACAAAATAAGAAATTTCATTTAACACGTTAGTGGCTTAACAAAATAGATTGACACATTATCTAAGTTGACTAAGTGATCAAAAATTACCATTATTTTTCTTTACAAAACAATAACCAAAAATATACTCCCTGTTTTATTTCTTAATTTGATCCATCATTGCTAATTCTTAAACCATTCCATTAACCTCTTTAGTGAAAAAGAAGGAAATAACAAAGGTAACATGGATAAACTACCCTTCGGATTGCTAAAGCATCAGAACTGATACTGCCTTTCAGCTCAGTGGGCTGAGTCAGCTTTTGCCTTGTCTGTTTTATGAGTGGAGAGATTTAACATTTGTGCTGTGTTTTGAGCACAGCAAGTGTCAAGTCCTTTCCTCTGACACTGATCACAAATCCATCACAGGTGCATTCATGGATAATGTTTCCTACTAGCAATATCAATAGTGCTTGTAAGGGTCCTATAAATCTCTGAAATCTTTTTATTTCAGATCATCTGCAATTCTAGTGAAACAAATGCAATAAGAAAGTGACCAAGTTTTCCCAGTTGCTTTTCAGAAGCAAAGCACACCTGCAGATATATAAAATTGTTAGTACATAAAAAAACCCCAAATCCTAAAAACATTCCTGTTTTTCTTATTAGTCTTTTCTCCATCAGAAACTTTTTGTATCTTCAAAACAAGTGCTTTTCCAACAATTTATTTTACAGAGCTGTTTCTCTCCTTCCCTTTTCCCAGGGGGAGCAGTGGCTTCACTGATCATGTGCCACAAAAGCTCCTGATTAATTCTGATAGACAACCAGCAGTTAGCTGGCACATCATCATCATCGCCCTAGGATGAACAATAATCTGCCTCACCATCTGCTCCCAAATTTATTTTTAACCAGTCCCTGCTCCCTCCAGTGCAGAGAGCGTGGTGGGAAGGGCAGCCTTCCCCTGGAAGTGCTGTGCTGGGAGGCAGTGTCAGGGGCCAAGGGGGGAGCATCCAGTCACACACCCCTGAGCATCACAGTGGATGGGAAACAGATGGATAAATGCAGCATCCCAGGAAGGAAAAAGGGCTTCTGCACCAGAGGGGCTGGCGACTGCCTGTTCTCCTCCAGCAGACAGGGAACACCTGCTGGTTTTTCAGTTCCATGGGCAAGTCTGACAAGCTTAAACAAACTGGGCCAAGGTGGTAGGAGAACCAGGGGAAAGTGGTAGATGTGGACTAGTTACCGATGGGAATATGCATACCTACTTTTTCTGAGGTCCACCCAAAATTTCAACATAAGAGCTTTTTTGATCACTTCAGTTCACCTGTGAAAGTCGAAACCACGCAGCATTCACAGACAGACACTGTCCCAAGTGAGCTGTGCTGCTGTGCCAGTTAGTCTCAATGTGTGACATCCCTCGAGTACCACAGACTCAATTCATTGATTTCCTTTGAGAAGGAGCACCAAGACGTTAAATCTCCAGGAGAAGGTAGCTGGGGGGTGGGAGAAAGACATGAGCACAGGCTTGATGAAGGCACAGGGCAGTGAGGAGGTTCATTTTGTAACTGCATGGCCCTGCTCGCTGCCTTCACGCCACCTTCAGGTACAGCAGCACAGACCAGGAGGTGGCAATTACAGGGTCACCCGTGGCTGTGTCACGGCTCACAAGTGCTGCTGTCACCAGCAAACTGCCTGTAGACGACGTCATATGTGGGAACTGGTATCATGTTGTAACAGAGAAAAGAAGGAAATCAGGTGGAACCTAAAGCTTTGTACAGCTGGTAAAATAAGTTTCACATCTCTGATATACCATCAGCAAGATCTGATGATGATTCCCCCATAGAAAACAGGGAACTGTTGAAAGCAAGCTCTGGGATATGAAGAACTGTCAAAATCTCAGAAGGACAAACACAAAGAGTAAAAAGATCAGATCTGAGAAAGAACAGAAACATAGATGGACCTTAGCATGTCTCCAGTCCAGCCTCTTGCACAAATGAGGGCAATCAGACCTGACTGCTCATGACTTTATCTAGTCATGTCTTGAAACCTCCCAAGGGTGGAGGCTGCACAACATCTCTGGGAAGTCTTGCTCGAAGCGAAAAGGTCATATATCAGTTTGGACCCTCTTGTTTTGCTTTGTACCCACCACCTCTTGTCCTCCCACCTGGCACCACTGTGAATATCCTGGCTTTGTCTTCCTGGAGATCTCATAATTACAGATGCTGAAGAACAGGCATTAGATGTGATGCAATCTGATGCTGGACTGTTCTGAAAAACATCCTCACCAGGGAGAAAAGCTACAGGTGAACCGATAATGGAGGATGCACAACTGAAAAATATTCTCAATATTCTCAGTGAGTAGGCATCAATAATTTGGTATCAGGTGGGAATGAAGCGAGGCCCTGACCACAGTTAGTATTTTCTAGTGAGTGTCAGATAACTAAATTTTGTGAATTTAGTTCACAATTTAAATGGTAGGGCTTATAAATGCTTTAGGAGACAGGACTGCCATTCCAAATGGAGAAATGGTTGGAATAAGTATAATGAAATTCAGTAAAGATGGGTAGAAAATATAGCACTTGAGTTAGGAAAAAAAAAAGGGAGAGAGAAAAAAGACAAAAGAAAAAAAAAAAGGAAGGGGGGTTAATTGTTTTGCCAGCACACTGCAAAGAACCTCAGGTTTATAACAGAGGACAAAGCCAGAACCAAATTTGTTGTGCTGTAAGGAAAGTAAGAGAAAATCTGGCTGCTATGTATATTAATAACCATGCTGTGCATGACTATGACTGTTACTCTCCACAGTATGTTACCCTGCTTTATTCTTCCCTATGAATATCTCCTCCTGATAAACCAGGTGCAGCTTCAGATTCCATACTTGAAGAAAGGGACCAACTGCAAAAATTCCAAATGAACAAAATAACACAGCTTAACATATGTTTCATTAGGGAAAAATTGGAAAGACAGACTTGTTTAGTTTTAAGAAGGTGGTGGTAAGGAACAGCAAATTTTGGGTATTACAGTAATGAAAACAGTGACAAACTTCTTTAATTTCACACATACATAAAAAGATTACTCACAGCTTTGATTCGGGGTAAAAAACCCCTTTAGGTTAGGGTATTATGAAAAACTGAGGATAAGAAGCCTGGAATATGCTAGCCATGGAGGTTAAATTTACCCTGCCTCAGAATAGGAGGATGATAAGGCTATTTATTCTAGCCCTGCACTGTATCTGAAAATAACCTTCAGCATATTCTGAAATGCAGATACTTTTACTGTATACTCATTCCCTACTTTGTATCTACTTTTCAAAGCAGAAACACACAATGTTTTTAAAGCCACAAACATAAAATTGACAACCAAGTATGAAAAATTCAAAAAGCACTTCCCTTCCCTCCCACCACTGAGGGCTGTTTGATAAATAGAATTGTTAACAACATCTTTCCTTGGAAAATTTGATTCTGCTTCATCATTCTGGTTCATAAATGCCGTATCTCTTGTTTCAGGCTTTCTTCTGTACATTTTAATCAACAGATTGCCACTTTTAGACTATATTTTTCCACTGTTTATGCTGGAAGACACTGAGCCAGGGTCACAGTAATTGAAAGGCACCAGAAAGCACAGCCCTCTGGAGGTCTGTATGATTATCCATTCTCCCTTGCCTTCTTGTTAGTTCCAATAACTGATATTTTAATCAATGCCCCACAGAGCCTGAATGCCTTTCTTGCTGGGACTGTAGCAAACACTTGCACCAGTGCCTTACATATGGACTAAGAGACCATCTGCTAACCTGTTCAAGTCAAAGTCCCAGCTGTGTGTTTTACTTTAACATGTTATTTTATGTCTGACTTGGCACTGAACATCTCTTGATGCTCTTGTCCTGTTTTCCCAGTCTCCAACACATGCAGGCTGAAAGAAGAGTAAAAAATTGCAGGCTGATTCCTATGACAAATTCTTGATCCTCACACTTTTTTTCTCTTGCTCCTAGCACACTCCCTTACCAGGTATGCTGTGAGACACACTCACCCTTTGGGAGACTGAATAGAGTGAACTTGCTGATTTCAAAGTGGGCTGGAAGGGAGCTTAATCCAACTTGAATTCATTTAAGCGATCACGACTAAAAAACCCAAACCAATGACATGCTTGATCATTTGCAGTTTAAAGGAGTTTCAGGGGTCAAGACAAAAAAGTACACATTTTACCTTCATACTTGAAACACTGTACAGAATCTGAGCCAAGATAATTGTGATTTGTTTGCTATTCATGGTTTTAGCAAATCAAAATATAAAGCACAGCCAGATAATAATGACTTGCACAAAAACTATCCTAAGTGATAGAGTTTGGTTTCACAAACAAGAAGTTTTATTAATGAATAGTTTTCTTGATGAAAACTAAACCCTGTTATTTTTGTAGGACAGCTCAATGTCTCTCCTGGATTGGATTGTTCTACACAAAAGTTTAGTATACACCAGACCATATGCGAGCTTAGCTTTAGCTCGTGCCAGTTTAATAGGTCTTCCAGAGTGACACAATGAAACTGGCATTCCTATTGATGCCTTGAGGTGGCTACCTAAAAACAGAGGCTAGACAAAAATAAGAGAATGAAAGGAGGTATTTATTTGAAGGGCCTTCAAAGGTACACCCTGGGCAGTCAAAAGGCTACACCCAAGATGGACCCTGAGTCACGGGTTCTTCACACTTTTATAAGTCTGGTTCATTTGCATATCAGGGTTAATTCTCCAATTATAACTTCAGTTAATGATGTAATCACCCCAAGTTTGCCCCTCCTCTTCAGAGGCTTTTAGTTTACACATTTTGGGCCTGGGACAATCGAGGTGTCCTTGGAAAGCAAACCTAGTGAGGTTTGTTATGTCTAACCAGCATGAGAGAACAGTAGTTAACATGCCACACGAAACTTCAGAGTTACCCACTAGGCAGTACAGGACTTGAAAAATATAAAAGTTAAAACCTAAGGCATCACTATGGTGCACATGACAGGTAGAAAGAACTTCCACTGAACTTAAGACACTTAAAACCAGACAAGAACATAGGGCCTACTCGTCTGCAAGGCTCCCTTCGCTGGCAGCAGAGAAAGATGCTCCATTGGCAGTTTTCTTCTGCTTCAAGTGTCCATGTCTGGTCTGTAAATACGTAAAATTAGGAAAGATGAATACCTTGTCTAGTGTCAGTGCCCATGCTTGAGAAGACTCTCTCTTTCCCTCTCTCCCATTTATTGAGTTGCATTACTAGAACATTTTCTAATGTTCTGCAAATACTTTTTTTTTTAAACAAAACCATTGTTGACGCTAATTTTGGCTTCCTTCCAAAGTCTTCAAAAGAATACAAGAGTTACCTGCATCAGTTTCCTGAGCTGCATTTTACTTCAATTTTAGCAGAATTAACTAATGAATAAGTGCCACTCTACATATCATATTTTGCAGCGCAGGCAGATGAAAGGTTCTACAGTTTCAGACAGTGGCATCAGAAAGAAAATAACAATATCCCAGCCTTTCAGATTTTCTCTGAGGATGATAATTTAAAACTCTGAACTCAGAGTCTCTATCTAGGTTTGTCACCAAGTTATTTCCAATTAGGAACACATCAAACACCTACCCATGCAATTTATTTACATTTATATATACTTTCACAAGACCTCACTGTTAACACTGTCAATTATTGCCATCAGAGAAGAACATTACTGACACAATTACTAGTTCAACAAATTAATTTAGCTGCCAATAGTGCCAACATATTTTAGCATTATATATGAAAATGCAGCTTAGTGCAAGCATACACTATCTGATACAGCATACAAGGCAGCAAACTCATTTGCAGAAAAACAATATTTTGCATTTCCTCTGAGAAGAAAGGGCATATGCAGATTGTGTCAGATGCTTATGTACAGAAGAAATAAACTTGCAAATCTACCTTAACAATGCTAATTTTCTGATTATTTCAGTGTCAGTTTTTCACTCTTCAACCAAAGCCAGAAAGCCCCGTTTAGATATTTCATGTTCACCACTGCAGTAACAGCTAGAGTCCAATGTCAATAAACTTTTTACTGTGCCTTGCATCCTGAATAAATTTCTGAATGTAGACATTTTTGAAAAATCTAACAAAGAGTATTCTAAGTACTTCTCTATTCCTATATTAAACATACTTTTTTGCAGAACAAGTTTCCATCAAAAAATTATCTTCCCACACAGATCTTTCCTTATTTATGCAATCCAAGATCCTATCACTTTTGCTGGCTTTTAACAAAAAGCTCCCACTTTCCTAAATATTTCCAAAATAATTTTGCCTCACTCACAACAACCTGAGGAATGAAGCAATTTGTTCTGGTTCCATTTGAACACACAGTGATGTTTTGCCTTAGAGCTATGACAAAGGTGAACAGAGAATAAAAACAAAGGCAAAACCTCAAACCACATAACCTCGCTCTGCTGGAACCTGCAGAGCTAAGAAGAGAAGAGCTTTTAATGGGAAGCAGGCACAAAAGCATTCACTTGTTATCACTGCAATCCTGAACTGGAATACTGTCAATTCTCCTTGGGCAGAAGATGAAGAACAGCGCTACAAAGTTAGTGGCAGCCTCTTCTGTGTGCTCCAAGGACTACCCTTCAGCTAGTTCATCATGTAAAGGTCACAGCAATCCTTTTTATCTGATGCACGTCCAAAGGGATGCACAGAAACACGTGGTAGAGGTTAAACATGCCAGAGAAATCTCAATTTCTCAACAATGTATTCAGTACTTAAAAAGAGTTTACTTCAGGGTCAAGGAAAGCCAGATAAAAGATTCCAGTGGAAGCAAGAAGAAACATTCACATTTTTGACAAAAGCAGTCAGCAAGAGATCAAGGTACTTCATTAAAATCCATGCAAGTCTTCTAAAGAGCACAAAACACTGCCTTTCAAATTTATAAACAAACCCAGAGTCTGATTTAACCCTCAAATAACAAAAACATAATGCTCTGGACTAAAAAAACTTTCAGAAAAAAGATCCTGACACTGGGCAAGGAACAGGAAGTTGTCTCTGGAAGGGAAAGGAGGAAATTTGAAGTTCCAGATCACTTTTTTGATTGCACACCCCATCAGTAAAAAAAGTTTTGAGCAAACTATAAGAATATTTACTTACTAATTATACATGCAGTACTGTAATAATAAGCTATACACATTACAAAACATACAGAAAAATAGAAATAGGAGTAAGATTAAAAGCTGGTTTAGATGATTTTTATTGATGTCACAAAAACATTTTCTTACTATTCCTCTCACCTCAATGGGCTGTTTTGCATGAATCCCACTTTGGAGACAGCTGCAGATGGCCTTTTCTCCTCCTTCCTACTTCCAAGGACATTATCTAATCTCTTGCAGCTCAGTGAGGAACAGCGTTTACCTTGAGTTAATGCACAGAAAAATAACAACTATGATGGCAGTGAGTCCAGTGACTGGAATTCAGGATTGGGGAAGGGTAGAGAACAGCTGAGACTCAGCCCATTTTTTTAGGGATTATACTCCATAACACATCCCGGAAAACTGGATATTTGTGGAGGCTGAAGCATGGAAGAGAATTTAGTCATAAGGAGGGAACGGAGAAGGAGTACGAGTTATTAGAGAAAAAAAATGAGCCAAATTTTAAGTTTTAGAGAAGCTAAAGGATAATGAGAAAAATGGGAAGCAATCTATTTTGGTTGGAAGTAGAGAGGATCTTCAAAACTGTGCTGGATGCTTATCAGCAAACTAAAGAAACACAGTCCAGATAAATTAATCAGAAAATGATTGCACACCTGGTGGAGAACACCACTTTTAGAAAAAAAATCATGTCTTACTGTTAGCCTTAGAGGGCATTTCAAGAGTCTATCCTGGTTCACTTTCATTTCTTACGTTCAACTAAAGATTTTAAATGTAGAGTCTTATGTGCATGCGCAATGTACTAACGAGACAAAATTGGAAAAGGTGGCAAATCCCTGGTAGAAGACACAACTGGAATGAAAAACTGTCTTTATGAACTACATAAATTGTCATTCGTCAACAAGATGATGTTTACTGAAGTCCATCCATCTATTTTTCCACTGTTTTTTCCATTATTCACCCATACCTGCACTTTACTTTCCACACTGCCTACAGATGATGGCTGTGAGCCTTATAAAGGCACCTCTGGATTGGCAAAATAGGTATAAAAACAATATCCCCTATCACCATTCAGACTCTGCAGTGTTGGGGCACCTCCAAAGACTGATGCAGACAATCCAAGTGAATGCCTATGCCTGCAACTATATCACATGGGATATTCTCAAACAAGGTAACTTTTGACTAAGAGATCAATTCCAAGTTTTAACTGCTGTAACCTGAAAAGGCATATATTAAAGGCTTTTGCATCACAGCTGACAGCAGATCTCAAGTGAAGAGTCATCACAAGCTGAGGAATCAATGTTTTGACACCATGAAATTGTATAGCATACCTGTAAGCAAACACTGCCATTACATTAAAGAAAGTGACTTTATACAGACTTAATAAAAAAAAAAATCAGTAAATACATATTAAAAATATTTTATTGCACAAATTCTGATGCAGGCAGTGATCCGAGAAGAAAACAAACAACAACTACATAAATTAATTCTCAGATTTCCAAACCCGATTTCCTGTCTTTCAGCATTCAGTAGCTTACAGGGTCTTAATGCTCTTTCAAAACCGATTATAAACAAACATACGGACATTAATTGCAAATCTTTGAGCCCTCACGGGGAGTTTCAAAGAGCAGGCCCGCTGTGCTGTTTACTTGCATTTGCTTTCCCTCTCCTTAAGCACGCACTCATGCTTGGTGCCACAAATGCTTCCATCGGAGCAAGCGGAATTGGCACAACTCCAAGGCAAATTGCCATCTTGCTGTTAGAAAGGCACCAGAGTTGATAGAAGTGAGATAATAAATTAAAATTCAAATAAAAAGGGGCTAGGAGAAGCAAGCTCTTATTCCTTTCTTTTGTAGGTGGAAGAGCAGCAGTGCTCCAATGATCTTGAATCAGAGATAGAACTCATCACCTGCAATCTGAAGAGGGAGAAGCAAAGTATAAAGGATTCATTTTTGCCAAAGGTAACAAAGTCTCTTTTGATCCAAGAGAGCAGTGAAAGACAGAAGAACCTCAGAAATTTGTAAACACTTTTTAAAAATTTTGTCATCCAGTTAAGTATAAAGATAAAATTTCAGAACAGTGCTGAAGACCAGCAGAGACTCATTGGTGTTTCTGAGGCATTGGTCCTACTCACGTGGGATATAGAGGCTCAGAGTTGCACAGAATTGGAGTCCTGCAAAAAGTACTTGGTAGAAAAAATTCTGCTTCAAAAATTGTCAGTCTAACCAGGCAAATCAAGCGTGAGGAAAAAGCGTTATACATTTCCCACTCTGAAGACAGAGAACCTAAGTAATTAGTCACAAAGCCATGGAAGAGGGATCTCTGGAGCTCTGGATGCCCTGTTTAAGCTGTGGTATCTAAACAACACAGTCACCCAAGGAACATTTACGAGGAGCTAAAAGCTGCATGCTGATGGGCACAGGTCAAACTCAGACTCAAGTCACATCTTCTCTGTAGCTTCCACAACTGTAGCTATTTGTGCCTGCACTGGACTGTGACCACTGCAGTCTTGAGAACACACCAGGCAGCAGATCCGTAACACTCCAATTCCTGAATGCGTACTACAGATTCAGATGACAATCAGAATCACATTTTGGAAGCAAATACTAAACTGCTGAGAAGCACAGCAGCCTTCACTGCCTGAAAGCAGCAACTTCCTGTCAGCTTTACAAGTTACTGCTTTTGTGGGTCATTAACTTTCAGCTCCAGGCAGATTAAGATGAATCGCCAAAGCATTTACCAGCAGCGAGACCCTTGACCGAGAGGGAGGACCACAGGCAGGACTGACGAACTCAATTCTCAGGAAAAACCTTCCAGTCTAGCCACCTGATGTTCATTTATCACATAAAAATATTTGGGTGATAGTAAGCAGCTCAACTGTGTCTTGAGAATACATGGATTTCCTTGACTTAAATACTTTTTAAAATGCAAAAGAGATCAAATCAAGCACAGAACCAACCCAAAGTTTTAGCTGATAGAGCATCACATAGAGCAGGTGAGAACTATTGCCTCTTCCTTCATCAGCTTCTGACATATTTAAGATTTTAGTACCAGTATTCTTACACAGACATACTTATCAGCCAATTTAATTACAGCTCTTACTCTTCTCATATGAAAAGAATGTTGGGTTTGTTTGTTTTTAAAATCGACGTGGTCTGTTCCCAACAACAATCATATGTTCATGTGATCTTGTTCACAAACCAGGAAGAACCACCGAGACTGCCATCTCTCCATTTCAGGTTGAGCGAAGATTCACAAATGACCTAATCCTTCGTCTTTTATGGTCAAGTTACATCCTTGTCCTATCCTCACTACTTTTTAGGCTTCAGGGTAGATAAGCAAACCCCTTTTTAATCAGTTTCAGCAGCTCAGTGCAATTATTATGGAAATTAATAAGGTATCTCTTCTTTCAAATCCACTGAATTACATTCAGAAGTTCCTTATCTTCTCCTTGCAACTTAAAACTAGAATATTCAAGAATTCCCATAATCATGGTCATTAGGAGTTTATACACTCCAGTCATGCAGTAAAACTTCTAAACGCATTTATCTACTTCTCAACAGGATTGTTTTCAGAAGCAGGATTCTTTCTTTTCCCCAGCCTGAAGTCAGTAAACTGGGTCATACTGTTTCAGACTAACAGCAAAGGGAATCCAGAAAAGACAGCCTGCCTTAGCTCCACCTGTAAGCACAACCAAAGAACCTGATTATTATTAGCCATTTGTGTTAACTTATGTTAAGTCCCCAAGAAGAAGCAAGAAAGTAAGAATAAAACTATTAAACAGCCCAGGTGGAAGACAAATTTTGACTGCAAAGAGAGAAAATGCTTCCATGGTGCAATTTTAGACTGGCATTTTCAGAACAGTTTTGTATTATTGAGCTTTCCCCTGTTCTGCCAAAGCAGCTGCCTGTTTCCTTCTGACACCCAGATTTCTTTTAATCATTTAAGACAGGATGCTGTGCTCTTATGAAATGCCCTTCCTGGCCATCCCTACTAAAGAGAATTAAAAGCCTTGCCAATCCTTTTGAAGTGCAAATCTTCACCAAGCAGGTTTCATGCCTCTTGCTACTGTTGCCTCTCTCAGAAGAGCACAGGTTAGGTGGAACACTGGACTGTTTACTTATCTTCTAAAATGCATCTTGTCTTGCACTTGAGCTCCCATGATCTCTGCACTTCCATTCTCCTCTTTCTGCATCCCCAAATCTCACATTTTTCAAGCAAAAAAAACTTGGTAACTCTAGATTGCAAAAAAGCTTGTTCCTCAAGCAGCAGAATCACTTACTCGCACATGGGTCGACAGATTTTCTTTCTTCAAGCTCCATACCTGACCTGCAGTGTGCTCTAGAAGACACATATCTGTACAGGATGGACACACTTGAGCCTCCAGCTTGCACCCTGACAGCACTTTGGGAGAAAACACACCAGCTGTATCACTCTGATCTTAAATTGAAAGCCAAAAAGACACCGGTTTTTTCTGGCCAAGAACCAAGTACAGCTATACAAAGACAGTCCAGGGGCCCAGTAAGCAGTTTAAAATACATTTCTCTAGAGCACTGTACAGGATATAAGTCAATAAGCTCTGCCAGGGGGCCACAGCAGGTTATCAGTGGAGAATGAGGCATGCAAGGTGCTCTAAGGGCAAAGCAGTGCTGTAACTCAGCTGTGAAATAGCAACTTGATCACAGACTGCAATGTGTATCTGGAACTGCCTATATTTATTTATTTCTTGGCCATAGTTTAGGCAGTAAATTAAGAAAATTTAAAATACCAACCAAATTTCCTTTGGCATTTCACAACAACATTAACTTACATTGCATGCTACAGTTTCCCATTCCTGATTGAGATGGATTTTCAATTAGAGAAGGGGGAAAATGTAACCTTTAATGTTTAAAAAAAAAAAAAAAGGCAGCACCTTAAGAACAACTTTCTATTATCTAGAGGAACATCACATTGCTCATTCATCTCAGTGTGCAGATCGTTTTTAGCTCAACTAAATTAAAATCACCGTAACACAATTTTTAAGCAAAGACATTTCTCTCGAAAAGGTAAATTAAACCATACAATGGACTGCATGAGACACACATCAAATTATTGATCATTCAGAAGCATCAGATGATTTAATATGTATTCAATATGTATTCACTATAAACTGGAAAAGAGGAATCCTTTCCTCTTCTCAGTAAACTATTTCTTCTCCAGCTCATATGCACAACCTCAGCAGCTCTGAGCCGACAGAGTTCTTCCATTGGTCCTACTCTGGATAAATTAAGCCAGACACTAAGCACAGAAAAGCACAACTGGGCAGAGGGACTATCCAAAGGAAGCCCAGTGGGAACCATAGATAGGTATTTTTTTCTTTCAATCAAGAAGACTACACCAAAATACCAACTGAGCCAACATATTATACCCTTGAATTGCATCCAGTAGCAGAGAGACTACAATACGAGTGACAGGATTCTCCATGAGCTCTTGATCTGACTTACAGATGCCCATGTCTAAAACAGTAACACCCTTTGCAGATGGTATTACCAAGGATGCAGTTTCAAAAGAACAAATTACTAGAATAAAAGATAGGAATGCTGCAGTTCAGCTTTCATCACTGTAAATGGCTTAGCAATATTCACAGATTTTACAGAGATCTTCTTGCTGCTATCTATTTCAATTTGCAAAGCTAAGAGAAGTTAGTGATAACCTTTACTTGAAGGGCAATTACTTCTTGCACTTCAAATAATAAAATGCCCTTTGCAGATTTAAAAAAAAAAAAAGGCATCAATACTGCAAGTCAGGCCATGCATTCATCAGATAGGTTTTCTTAATCTAAGAGACACAGCATTCCAGCCAGAGGTCAGTGTGGAATACAGGGAAGTGACCAGCCAGCATTCTGCAGGCAGCACCTTGTCCTCTGGCCTGATGCTCTGCATAGCACAGATTCTTCACCTGTTTCTCCGCCAAGCTGAGAGATCCATGGCTGGACCAGCTGGTTACCTTCCAGACAAGGTGCCCAACCCACAGGGAATGAGTTCAAGTTACAGATGTACCCTTTAAGTCACTCTACAGAGTATTCTTACTTTAAGGAAAACATGCATTAATCCTGATATGTTTTTCTCAGTTTTCCTTTCCCTGTGGCTCCAAGCCTTATCAAGCTGAAGCAGAGTGAAGCTGACAGGAATACTCTTGGAGATTTTGCCAGGAATTTGAATAGAAATAGAAAAACTAAGCAGAGCACGGACAGTTTCCTTCAGCTGGTGTTTGCCAAAAGCTCTCAGTGGTAGCACAGACAAACAAAATGTGCTTGTAGAGTCAAGTAAAATCACACTGTTGGGTTTTCATGTACTTGGAAAGCTAACAATGATAACAAAAACCCACAACTTCACAGAACACGAAGTTGTTCAAAGCAGAACTGTTCTGAATCCTTTCTTTCTGAAGTTTTGGTATGCCTATTTACATTAAGACTTGCCAAGTCCTCATTTTGGCTGGTTAAAAGCTGTAAATTGTTATAGTAGTAGCATCATATAGCACACACGTGGCAGTACGTGGCAGACAAAGCTATCCAGAATGTCTGAAAATTACTGAACTCAAAGGACAAGAATCAACAGCATAAAGATCAAATAGCACTGACTACATTGTGCAAATATATAGAATAAATAGCTCCATGTGATTTAATCTTTTTCTAATGGCTGGAAGGGACAGAATACAAAAAGAGATGTACTAGAAATGGACACAAGAGCTCCCCAAGAAAGGGTAAGACAAAAAGCAGGGAAAAGGGGAAGCATAATAAAAAATTAACAAAATAGATAGGACAGGCTCAAAAGTAATTTGAATCAGATGAGGAAGTTTTGAAGCTAACATAGAACTTGCCTGAGGAAGTGGCAATTCAAAAGAATATGAGAAGACAGACGTGTTCTGAGCAGCTCACTGGGGATGAAGTGAGGAGCTGAGCACTCAGGAGAAAAGGCAGTAGCTCCAGAAGGCAACACACAAGACCAAAGCAAAAAAATGAAAGACTAGTCAAATTTCTCATCTCAGAAACGGGGCCCAAACCATACAAGCGCTCAGCTGCACACAGGCTGCCTGAACGAGATATTAGGTGCCTTGTGACAGGTACAGAAAACCAGTCTCTGAATGTGTTATGTGCAATTCTGTTAGAAGTACACAAAGGACATGTGAGAGGCTGACAGTAAAACAAGTGGGTTAAAATGATATTCAAGGTGTTGTCTTTCCTTCTATAAAACTGATATTGTCACCTTCAATTTGTTCTTCCTAAATTAAATTTCTTATCAGTACACAGAATAAAAAAGGCATCCAGATACACGGTATGTTACCATCACAGTGCATTTTCAGGAACAGCAAGACATCCTCACAAAATCATTCACCAAACCAAGAGCAAACTGTGGGAGGACAAAGAGTAGACAAGTAATAAACTGCTGTGATTTCCAAAAGCAACAAAATACTTCAGTGATTACAACTGCAATTAAAAACATGCCAACAAGCATCATCTTTCCGATTCACATTACCCACTTGTCTTCCATCCTTTTCTTTCCACTACTGTTCACACCTTATCTAACTGAATATTATGGTGAGGAGACGATGTATAGATGTACATGAGAGAGCAACTGTAATTACAATGTACTGGTAATATCAATATTTTTCTTCACAGTAACAGAAGTGAAAGAAACACAAGACTGGGTAAAAATTGTATTGCAAAGGTAGAAGAGAACAGTGGAAAAACTACTTCATCTAGCCTTACACTTTCTAACATCAGATTCACTTGCTACACTGGTGAGTATACTGATATAGTTTGGTATTTAGACTACCTAAGGAAATCCAGGGCTCAATACCAGTGTGATGCACTGCATTTCTGCCACTCCTTCACTTGCACCTCACTCTCGCTTTTGCAGTTTCTACTCACATACTTTCTTTCAAACTGACCTTGAATTTGACAGTTAACTCCAACACTGCACTGTATTTACAAATATGATTAGGGTATGACAATAGGATACATTAGAGACCTTCTCCAGCCAGATTCAATTAATCACACTACAGAAACACACATCCATTAACATAATTTCCAGTGTTGTGACATTCCATAGATTAAGCAACCTAAGCCCATCTGTAGAGAGAAAAGACAGAGCCCTCTACCGGGTGAGAAATGCAGCTCTTCCCATCCTTCCCCCGCACTCTACTGAACGCACGTGGGCGGATTTAATTCTCCAAAAATCCAATCCACAAGATGGTATCGAGTTGTTTAGATCGATCTGCGATTCAAGGGATTGGCCTGCAGAACCCAAATTTCTGCAGCTTCTACATTTAAAAGCACAGAGAAGAAAATTCTACCCATAGGTTTAAGAGACTAATGTAACATCCTATCCCTAGGTGAAACAGGAAGACCCAGGGTTCCCTTATGCCAGTGTCCACTGTCAGCCCAGGTCTGGCAGCAGACTGAGTCCAGCAGTGCTATTCACATCACACATCTCACAGCTGGCTTTTCTTACTGCTCCTCAGTTAAACTCTTTCCTGGTACACCCTCTGCCTCAGGAAGACAGCCCCTTATCTTGCTCAGGGAAATAGCTGCAGCTTTCCACCTGCATAAGGCTTCATCACAACAGCAGCAGCAAGCTATTGCTAACATGCAGAATCAGGAGTGATGAAATACCAGAGTATGGTCAGACAGCAGATGATGACACAGGTGAAAGGCAAGGACCAAGTGCTTACAGTAGGATCTTTCAGGAAAACAACAATCTTTTTCCTTTCTCAGTCATCCCATCTGGAACACAAAGCTAGAAGTAACACTTTTCATTCATACAGCATTAGTATTTTCCCTCCTGTAAATTACAAAACGCTCGCAAAAGTGGCTGCTCAGCCTATAACAACCCAGTCTGCACCAATTCCCATCAATAGGCAAACTGCAAATCGACAGACTCTTCAATCAGAAAGTTCTTCTAAGGTTTGCTACAAGCTTCCATTGCAAACTTTGCCAGGTTCAAGTTATTTGCCTCTACACCCAGAGGTTACTGATACCGCTTCTTTGGAGGCAACAGTAAAAACACCACTGAGGAGAAGTGTGACAGCTGGAGATCTGTTCAAACTCCTCTTGTAGAACAGATGGGGCTACAACTCATGACCTGGGCATGCCATGCTCAGAGTTAGCAGGCACTCACTGGTCATACAACCAAGCAACTCCTTCAACACAGCATGCATTTCT
Organism: Lycocorax pyrrhopterus obiensis; assembly: GCA_014706295.1. Taxonomy (NCBI): domain Eukaryota; kingdom Metazoa; phylum Chordata; class Aves; order Passeriformes; family Paradisaeidae; genus Lycocorax; species Lycocorax pyrrhopterus. The sequence continues at coordinate 92,482,424 of JACSVZ010000001.1, forward strand.
TTTCACTTTTCAAAAGATCCCCTTATGAGCTGAAGCAGGAAAACTCCAGTTTTTTGCATCATCTTGACTTTCACTGTCTCACATCCTGTCCTTGAACTTCCTTGAAGTACCAGATAAGAGTTGTTCAACCTCTGACAGCATAGGAAGTCTTTGGAGCTTTTTTGGGTTATTTGATGACAGAAAAAGAGATGGAGAAAAAATCTTATAACGCTTTTAAAAACAGAGAGAACACACTCTCAAAGTAACACATACTATTTAAAATCCACATTTACAATTACTTTAGTGGCAAACACGCTACTCTGTTCAAAGTATTTTTCCCAAGTTAAGTGAAAAGCAGTCAAAAGCACATCTGTACCTACATGCCCTGAAAACATACCCTTCTCATTATCAATAATTTTCTCTCAGCAGATATGTCTACCCACCAAAACCATCAATAATCACATTTTCTGATGAAAAAATAAACACTTCAGTTTATTTCAACATTATTCAGAGATGGAGTAAAGAACAGAGCCAAAAGAGAGCCACTTGACCTGTAAGAAACAAAGCTCTGCTAAATCCAAGAGGTAGACACAGATGCTGTGATAAAAATTAAAGAGCTCTACAGATCCAAATTATGGATAGGCTCTTCACAAGCATTCTTAATTCACAAATTCCAGTATAATGACCATAATCATGGAAGGGTTCTGGAAACCTCTTCACCCTCGCTAATAAGGAAGGGTAAGAGCAACTCTTCCATTCTACAACAACTGCTCAGAATTTGCATTTGAGTTGTAGATAGGAAAGAGGAAAGCAAAGGAGAAGAAAACACAGGACATCTAAATCGTATCCATCTCTGAATGACAAGGACAAAAGGCAGACAGAGAAAGAGGATATCTTTTAAGAAAAAACTCTCAATTTAAGTGCAGCTTGGTCCAGACTGGTGCAGAGGATGCCTTCTATGTCCTACCTGCTCCATGGATTAACAAATTTTGGCCCTGCAGGTCTTTTAATTCACAAAGTCTTATCAACATAGCTGCAGTCTAAGAGCAGCTCAGGTCAACTGTGACTGAAGCTATGTGGCTTTTGGCTACCCTTCAGCAGTTGTACTGCCACAAGTTTCCAGGAGTGGGAGAGGTTTATCTTTAGCACTGACAGGAGCTAAAGACATTCTTGGACAAGGATGGCTATTCACTATCTAACAAACCTTGTTTCTCTGCATGCCTTGACCTCGTGAGCTTCCTCTGTGAAAGACCTAAAGGTCTCTCAGTTCTTTTCTAATTCCAGAGCATCAGGAAACATGCAGACAACACAACCCACTACAATATAAAGCAGCCATACAACAGTATCATTGTGCACTACCTAGATGAAGCTATCATTGACGTAAAAATAATATAAAGAGAAACAGAATATACATAAATTCTAGGCAGGTATGTTCTTATGAAAGTAAGTGGAGGTAAACTGACAATCTTGTTATTTGCACAAATACTGACAGAACTCAGCTCCTGGGAATTGCTGACAAAACAGCACTCAGCCTTTTCCTCCATCAGAAAATAAAACACTCCACGTGCCAGTGAATGATTTCACATTGTGGACACAGCCAGTGCCTGTACTGCAGACAGAGCCTTGGTTGACCTTATCAGTTCCTGGAGCACGGGATTTGGTATCAAAAGCAAATTCCAGCATTATTATTTTCAGCACCTCCTTGACAGGCAGTTCTTTGCTCTCAGAACTCACTGCCCACACAGGCCTTTGCAAAATGCTACAGGTCCCCCTGGGATCAGTGTCTCACACTCCCCACTGTGTGTGCTCTCTGCACAGGTTCTCTACTCTCCCCTTACCAATGCAAAGTACAAAAGCATTATTTCCCTTCAGCCCAACATACACAACCGTACCCACCACAGACAATCACTAACTGTGGAAAGCACATAGAGTTTCTACACTCAGTGGTGAGCACAGAAATTTTGTGCTGGCACTGCTGGTTTGGTCCTCCACAAGGAAGCAATTTCTACTCAGTGAGTTGCACTGAATTTCATCAACAACTGTTACTTGACTTAGTGGATTCTACTTCTCTAGTACTAAGTAACATCTTCATGGTTGCTCAAGTAAAAGGAGTTTCACAGCTTTTTAACTCTGGAGGCAGGAAAAAGGGAAAATGATAGGCTGAACATTTACTGGGCATTTGTACTTTGCAGGCTAGGCATCAGTAACCCTAGATTAAACGCTTCAGTGTTGCTGAACAGTGAAATTTACAGTTTCTCATTATGTTAACTGACACAAAACATCTTTAATGTATCCAAGAGCTCTCCTGACTTTTGTCCTCTCACTTTTCTGAAAAAGTAAGATCAGGACAGAGAATTCAAAAGGAAAAAATTAAAAAGTAAATTAACACCTAACCTCCCTGCCTTCCTCCCAGAATAATCCCAGATTAGACTAGCAAAACAGAATCTCATCAGGTGCAGGTGTTCCTCCTTTTATTCCCTGGCATAGAAGCACAAAGTAGACAATGGCACCCAGGAAAGACTCACATTTCATATGCATGAGACAGATATGCACTTCCACTGAGACTTATACATGAATAAGAATCTTGTTTACTCCCAACCACAGACAAGTCTGTAATTAATTTCTTTTAACTTTCGTGAGACTGCCTTACACCGGGAAACAGGGTTGTGCAGTACAATGCACTAGGCTAGGAGAATATTAAACAGTAACAACTCACTTCTTGCATGACCAACTAAAGTCAACTCTACATATGCCCTCTCTGCAAACTACCTGGAAGTCTTACAGTTCACGGGCAAGACCAGGTTATACTGAAAAGCCGTCAGCTTCAAACAAGGACAGGTTGCCTTATTCACCCTTGAATGAGACTTTAAGGCTTCCATTTCTCTACTGCCTGTCACTCAAAAGCACTTTACCAAGACTGCTGTTTGTCTGTACAGTCTCTGTAAGTCTGTATACACTACTTTTGTATTTTGCTCAAGCATTTATCACCTGCAGAAACAGAGTGCCCTCTAGCTCTGGCCAAACTCAAAGAGAATTTTCCTAAGGCTCTGTCTCCCTAAAGTCCAGCACTTAGAGCCACAGGAGACAGCAAGAGCACTCTGTTACCTGTACCCTTACCTGTCCTGGGGTCAAACAGCTGGTTGGCCTCCAAATCTGTGAAAGTGCTGAAGCAAATGGGGCACTTAAAAGAGGCGCGATTGGTGGAGTCTCTCTCGTCGGTCTCGATCCTGCGGCGCATGTGGTCCAGCTTGTACTTGACCACGTTCACCAGCAGGCGGTAGTTGATGAAGTAATAGTTATGGCGCGTGGTTTTGCCGTCGGGAGCTGTCTCAACCCTCATCCTGCATTTGATGAATTTGTCACCCTTGAGGGTGTTGAGGACAGCCCTCAGCTGCTTCCTGTCAAACTTCAGGAGCTCTAGCATGTCCTCCTCCTTCACACAGGGGTTCCTGATGAGGATGTCCAGAGCCAAAGCATGCTCAATGCCATAAAAGCCACGCACCACATATTTGGCAAGGCGTTTGAGAGCTGCAGGGACCTCAGTGAGGACGTCTGGGTCAGTCATAGCAGGTTCAGATCTTGAACTTCATGTATACTGCAAGGAAAAAAAGGCAGATGAATTCTTAACTAGACTTCTAGTCTTCCGAAGTTTTTATTTATCTTACTTAGGGGTAAGAAAAGGATGGGGTGCTTTCCATTTCCCTTTCCCAAGCCCTGTACTGTCTCCTTAGGTGTCAATAATGCTACAGAAATAGAAATAGGAAATGGTACCTCTCATTCAAAACAAAATTATGTAAAACTTTTAAAAAAGCACATGAGAAATTGGTACCAAAACATACAGCAGATTTCACTTCTATTCAGTCACAGCCAACACAGCTAGATTAAGAAAGTTGTCTTGAAGCTGAGCTCCAGAAGACAGCTTTGGGATAGCTGAGACTTGTAAACTGAGAAAAGCAGAAAATGGCTGCAGCAAGAAAGGTCCTAAAACAGCCCAGGAGTGGAGTCTTATGGCCTCAGCTGACATCACTTGATCCCACTGTAAGCAGCCCTGTCTGGTTTAACACCTCAGCCATCCCTGGGCAGAGATGCAGTATGAGGACAGCTTGCTGTACAGGCTGGCATGCACTCAAGCAAAAGCTCCCAGCTGCACCATGAGAACAGATACTCTCTGAGAAACAGACCTCAGTCAACTATCTGCAGCATGAAAACCATTAGCACTACCAACTCCTGCAGCACAAACTGCTTCAGCCTTGTTCTTGTATGAGCAAATAGGCTCTTACAAAGGACTGAGCCTTCAGTTAAAGTCCCACTTCAGACCTTAAAAGCCCATGAATAACACAGCATAATAAATGAAGCAAAAATCAAGACATACCAAACATGAAGTGACAATGTGTTTAAAAAAGAAGAAAGTATTCCACGAAGTGTCCTTTGAGTTACTTACCACCACTTACCAGGCTGTCTGTGACAAGACAATAATTTCTAAGTACTGTATTTTTACTTCACTTTCCTTCACCTTAACATCAAATGGCACAAATGATCATGACTATTACAAGCTTCTGTGACATACACGGCAACATATATAGGATAACATGCAAGGAATCCCTCACATTGTCACCCCTGCCAGATTTAGCTCACAGACAACAGCAGTCATTCAAGGTAAGAACAAAGTATTAGAGGTGCTTTTGAAATACCCATTCAGAAGGTTGCACTTTCAGTTAACATCAAATAAGACTCTGAATTATCTTTTTCAGTATGAGCTTCCTATGCCAGTTTAGGACATGAGTAACCACTTCTTAAGCAAAAAGTTCCTTCCACTAAAGAAACCCCCCCCCAATTTCCGTTTTTTTATCATTGCTACTCAATTTTTATCTGTGAACTAATACAATAAATTGCAAAACTCTGCCAATCTCAATTTTCACTTCCATTAGATGTTGCACACACTGTATGTATATCTCCCCAGTATTCAAGCCTATCAAATAAAGGAAAGCAGAAAGTGACAGCAGAAGAAAGGATCTGGATGAGCATCCTGTTTTTTCCATTGCTGTCATAAAACCTGTGATAGGCCCTTCGGCAAACACCATTACACAACTTTTCTACACTCCCCACACTAAGACATCCCCCTGAGATCACCAACTCTGTATGTAACCAAGCAGCTGCTGACTCATTTCCATCAGCTAAGACATCTCAAAAATCTGTGATCACTTATCCCAGCAGCCTCCTTGGATTTTTTTTTCTAAGGAGAAACAGTGCCCTTTCAAAAATGTGTACCATTACCCACTGAAGCTTTACTCCTCTTCCATCCCTACCCTCTTCTGCCACTGAGGAGGGATGTTCCTCTCAATGGTTATGGCCAATGCAACTGCAAAGCAATTAGGCTGTGGAGCGTGAAGCTTCACAGTAAGTAAATTAAGATGATCCTGTCTTTTCTGCCTGTTGGATAAGAAAAAAAACGCCTTTGTGTTTTTCTTCTAAAACACTTCCCTGCTTAAGCTTTTCTTTTCCTCTAACTTAGGGCCAAATGGTATTCACAGTGCTCAAACTGAAATTAGCTGAACAACGTTTGTTGACTGCTGGTGTGCAGGCTGAGAATAGCTTACAGAAAACAATGCCTGGATGTCCAGCTACAGCTTCCCTTCAAGGAAATTCAATTAAAATACGTCTATCACACCACGAATTAACCATGAAACAAGTACTTCTAGAGTCAGTCAGCTTTCTCTTGCATGCCAGATACACAGTGATTTATCTCACACAAAGCAGAGCTTTATAGAGCTTTTCATTGAAGGTAAAAGTGTTAGCAATAAAGGATGCCCCATCAAGAGTTAGCCATGCAGTATTTTGGAATCTCTAAGTCAGACCGAATCTAAATACTGTCACAGGATATTGTCCTTAAAGATCAACTTCATTCTGTTGGTATTTTTCAGTCTTTCAGTCACTTAAAGATAAATCTTGGTTTTGACTGCGTCTGTCAGCAACATACTGACACTATAAAACAATGTCAATGCAGAAGCTGGAGGGAAGCCTTGATTTATTCAAATTGATTAAATCTTATTCAGAGTTAAAGCACAGTAAAGAATGAATGTAAAGATCAATTTTAAATAAAACCTGGCACCCCAGGAGATTTAAAAAGTAAAATTTTTAAAGTCAAAAGCTTTTTAAGTGCTGATCTGAAGAGCAGACAACCTTCTCTCCTCAACAATCCACTTTCCCTAAAACTTCCTTGCAGAAAAACTTGGTGATGCAACTTGCATGGGGCACAATGACCTTCAGAATATCAGTTGAAACAAAAAAAAAAGGAGAAAAGTGCTTTTAAATAAGCACATCTCACTCTAGATACCTCATCTGAGAGGTGATGGAAAGCACTTTCTCTGCATTGATAAGACAGCTGCAGATTTCCACAGACACTTCCAAAACAGGTCTAAAGAACAATTTCCTGAATAATGCACTCAAACAACTTAAACAGAGACCTACAAGGGGCCAATAAATAAAACCAACTCTGAGAGTTTTCAGCAACAGTCAGAGATTTAATAATATTTCTTAGTGTCAATCACTAGAAAATATTCTTTTTCATCTAGTGGGACTAGGAGTTTTAACACAATTTCTTCTCCTCTGCTGGAGATTTTGAGTGACGTCCAAATCTTCTATGTCCTCAGGTAACAGAGAGCATCTTGACTGTGATACTGGTTTTCTTCCAGGTTGGGATATATGGAAACACAAGCATCCTGAAAATACCAGAAACCATTCTTTCCTGTTATCCTCTACTTCAAAAAGTGGATTAACACAGGTTAAGTTCTAAATCCTGCAGAAGACAGCCTTTGGGTGAAACAAACAACTGACTAGTGCCATCTTTGAGGGGGAAAAAAAAACCCGAAGTGCATACTACTGCCAGATCACACTAGGCCAAGCTGATGTCTATCTAGCCCATGAAAAATCCAAGGCTTTTAATGCCTAAACTGCAAATTCTTACCGTCTTTTACCAGGCAAAAAAGGCACTGATACAACTCCCAAAATTCAAAACCAGGGGACTGTACCATTGCATCCTTGAGCAATGATTTCACCTTCCCCTGAAGCATAAGTCATGCCTGAATTAATTACATGTGCAAAGAAATATGATAACACCTTTTAACAAGGTTTTAATGGACGTGCAGGTGTTTCATAATAATGTCTGAACTTGATGTTCATAACTCATGAACATCAAGGAACATTTTCAGGGAAAAAAAAAATGGCCAAGATACTCAGCTATGCCAGTAAGCACCTACAGCATCAAAAATAAGGCACACTGGACAGAATCATATTCAGAAGCAGCCAAAAGAAAAATTTCCAAATTTAAACATGGACTTTATTAAAAGAGACAGTTGTTGGGGAATTGCTCTGGGTAATTACGTTAATACAATTCAGTATTATGGGTAGAGGAGGAAAGCAGACCTGTCTGTGTTAACACAGTAGGACAGCAAACCTAAATACACATCTGCTGGGTTTTTTAAATTGCTGTAATTGAAAGAATTAATATTGATGTGTCTATAAAAGGCAACACTGAAAAAAAGAGACTTACAGTTACACAACACAAGCAGATCCGTTGGGTGAAGAAAATCAGGGTAACTTCTGCAAGATTGTACCTCAGGTTGAGTAAAATGTATGAGGCCTTCAGCATAACCAGAAAGGAAATCAGGACAAAAACAAGTGACTGCAAAAAAACCCATTCAGTATGATGGGATCAAAGACCACGTAGAAGCCAGAAATTCAACTGAGCAAACACCTCCACTTTCAGGATTTTTCTGATGCAACATCAAAGCAACTGAACTCTTCTTCTCCACGTACAACAATTTCAAGAGTTTTCAATTTCAATGAACTCTAACAGGAATTGTGCTAATGAAGTTAGATCTGATTTTCTTCCTGCTTTTCTTGACTAAAACTGAGACAAAAAGTGCTAGAAGGGTTATAACCTAGAAGCCACAACGTAGATGAAACTGGTACTAGAAAATACGAAAACCTACATCAGCCAGCAAACTAATATGAATTTTTATCCAATACTGCAAATGTAGATCATCCCTTTTCAACATGTAACTTTTGAGACTTAATTTTGTCCTGAAATTGTAATGGTCTGACAAAGGATCTTCAAAAGCAGAATCTTAAAAAAGGAAGAAGACTGCTCTTCAGACTCATACGGATACACAAACACTTTATAATACCCCAGATCTCTTTTGGAGGAAAACTTGGAGTTGCAGGTTTGGCTGGGAACCTAATCTATCAGACACACTGTTAACACTTGCACAGGTGCTTCCTATTTTTCCCCAGATTTATATAGTTAGTGCTGTTTTTCACTAAGTCTTTGAAACCAGCTTTTGCTGATTTGCTTGGAAAATGCTTCTGCAAGCTTCTGACACAAGATTTTTAAGAAAGGAAAAAAAAAGTTACTTGCTTACACCCCTGACACAGTTTCTTGAGGTAAAATCAGGTTGTAATAAGGGAATCTCCTCACCTGTAAATGTGGCAGGTACAACAGGCTTCCTGGAGCCAGTGCATGCCATATCCTACTCCAGCTGTCACTTGCAAACACCAGATCCCAGTTTTGTAGTCTCTCACTCTAACCAGATTTAAAATTCTGTCTTTCAGAAGATGATGAGGTTAAGCTAAGAGAAGCAATTCTGAATCTTCCTGAGAACAGGGAAGGAAGGCATAAATTTCAGAACTACAGTGGGAAAACACGCCATCAAGATTTTCAATGTCTATACAATGTAACCTCAGACACTACACATCCTTTCCAGAAAAGGGCACAGAATCTTCCACTTTCAAGTCTTGTTTTCACTTGCTTCTCTCTGCAGTGAGCCCAGAACTGCCTTTATCCCACATCAGTTGCAAAGCCAAAGTCTTCTGGCATTTTATCAAGAGCTTACTGAGTTTCATTCCCTGGAGAGTTCAAGAACACTGCTGCTCAGCCTTCCTTCTGCACTACATCTTGATGACAAATAGTGTATTTTCATTGCAAGACCTGCCTTGAAATATTAGGGCAGAAAAGAACAATCTGCTTCCACTGAAATCCCATCTTCTTGTTGGCTTTCCATAAACTGAAACCAGAAGGCCACAGATATGAAAAGGTTTTCTTCACTCAGGATGAAAAGTTGTGCTGCAGCTGCACACAGAAAGGCTGAGGGGCCTGGCTGAAACGAGGGCATTGTCTCCTAATTTCACAAGTAAAAATACATGGAGCCAGATGTAGTAAGGCCACAAGGTCTGACCACACCAGGCAGAAACTGAACAATGCAGGCTCAGGATGTAATTCTCAATCACTTTTATAATCTTAACCCAGCATAAACAATAGCAAGGTGTCAGGAAATTAAAGGACCACCTGTGTGCATGTATACAAATGGATGAAACTTCCTGTTGCAGCTTAAGTCAAATGACACCTTCCCTCCCATAAGGAAGTCTTTATTTTCCTTCCTTGCCTTTAGCCAAAAGCTCCACCCTTCTGTCCTAATTCTGACAGTTCACTGTTCACGTAGCAATGTGAATCAAGTTGATAAAAAGTGGAAAACTAACATGCCAAAATAAAAAAGTGGGATATTTCAGAGAGGGCAAAGGGGAAAAGTTCAAGAATTGAATCATTTATGCTACCAGACTAGAGCCAACACAAAACAGAGAAAATAATGCATGGCTAAGGATGTAGATGAGTGAGCTTTCCCCACATGGTGGCAAAATTGGCTCAACTGTAATGTGAAGCCACTAGAAGATTTTAACTATGGACACCAGAACCTCTTACAGTTTACACTCTGATCTGAACACACCAGGAGAATATGTGTTATTTTGGAGATGTGTAAGCATGGGCCCTCACATAATGCAGTTGTAAGGTTTTGGGAGCTTGTTTAAAGGGAAGAAAGTAATATCATTTCTCTCTCATATCAAGCCTAGGAAGTCATGATTACACTGAAGCACGGTGGGCTTAACCCCAGCATTCCTTTCTAGGTTTCTGACAGGAAAAAAGCAGTAATTGCTTTTCACGTTATGAATTCAATAAAACCTGGAACACCATGCTTTTCATCATGATAGATGATGTAATATTGCCTTTTGGAAATTCCAGAAAGACAACAAAACACTATGGAAGTATTGGATTCAGTACAGTTTTAGTGCATCAGAGTGCAAGCAAGTGTGTATCTACTGCGGATATAAGCAATAAAGAAACAAAGAAACTAAGTAACAAGGCACCAGATTAGCTTTAATTAACACAGTTTCTTGTTTAGAAGAATCCCCTAGAGCATCCGGTGAGAAAGTGAGCTGTATGTCACAGGAAGTGGAAGGCAGGAATGCAATTCCCATCAAGCCTCATTCCTGCCAGAAAGACATGTGCTCTCTCCCAGGCACATGGCTCTGCCCTCACTCATGCCAGCTCTGGCACTCACAACACCCTCCCGTGCCCCAAACTGATCACTTAACAGTAGAAAAACACATCTCCTTTTTTTTCCCCCCCCTCCTTTTTGCTACGTTTTTCAGCAGTTTAATGAGCTGGTGGAGAATTCTGACAAGCAACAAAAACAGCACGTAAGAGAGGATGCCACTACACTGGAAAAGATGAAAGAAAAATCTCCACCTTTTGTGGACAAAAAATATTAAGGCACCTACACTTCATGAAAATGCACTTTAGCTGTGCACGGCTGAACACCCTTTTCAGAATGATGATCTTCCTTGTTCGTTCTGAGCTGCTTGGAACGGCACAAGCCTGACAGGACCCATTTAACAACAGCTCGGTGCCACTATGAGATGTGACGTTCTCCTGCTTCTCAGGGAACCAGCACGCTCCTGAGGCCAGAAGAAAACTAATATACAAAAAAAACAAACAAAAAAAACCCCCATAAAACAACTAAAAAGAAGCAGCAAAAAACCCCACGAGCCTCACCTTGCTGACCTGGCAAACTGAATGGCTACACCGCTGGCTGGTTGGCTCAAACCTGGCAAACAGGAACGAGCTCGCTTTGCCAGTCAGCTGCTCCTCAGATGCCCCCAGCCCTGCATCTCCCTTCAAACTACAAACTACACAGACCTCCTGGACTACAACAGCAGACTAAGCTTTAACGCCAGTCAGCGCGGAGAATCCCTATGCCGTCTGCACAGCTTCCCATTCCCTACGCACTTCTACGTGTTGAGGTTTAAACATCGAACTGTGTAGGTTTCTGTAGAACCAGAGGAGGTCAGCAGCACCTCTTCAAAAAAAAAAAAAAAAGACAAAACAAAACAAAGGAGAAGCCTCAACAAACACCGCAGGAGAAACGGCAGACGGTGAGAAGGAGCCAAGGCATGGAAGGGGCCCAGGCGGGCACAACGTGCTGGGAGCACGGGCCCCGCGGGCCACTCTGCGGCACCCAAGCGCCGGGCCGGGGGCCTCCGCGGGCCGCAGGCACCACCCCGCTCCCCGGGGCCGGCACTGACCTGGCGCCGCTTCCAGCTCTTCCCGGCTCCGGGCGGCGCTTCCAGCGGCTCCGCCACCCGCGTCACCGCCGCGCGCGCCTCTGGCGTCAGTGGCGCCGGCGGCGCCTGCGCGGCACCGCCCCCTCCCTTCCCGCGCCGCGCGCGCCGCTCGGCGGGGCGAGCGACAGGGAAGAGAACCAATCGTCTGCCCGTACGGCCCCTCGCCTTCCCGCCTTCGCGAGAGCTACACCAATCAGAAGTGAGAGCCTCCCTGGCGGCTCGAGCAGGCAGCCAATAGGCTGAGAGAAGCCGCAAGAACACGCGCCGCGATTGGCGGGCGCCCTGGTGGCCCGGCGTTGTTGCTAGGCAGGCTAAAGATGGCGGCTCTGGACAGGGTCAAGGTGCTGGTGCTGGGCGACTCCGGTGAGTCCGTGTCCCCAGGCCGTGTGTCCTGGGGCTGCTCCTTGAGGATCTGCTCCTCGCCTCCCTCCCCGTTACCCCGTAACAGGCCGGGACCGCCCGCGTTAACTCAGTGCTGCTCCTGGCCTCGCCCCCTGTAACCCTGGCACCGCCTCCTAGGAGTTGTTCTCTTTCTGTGCACTTGCAGGTGTCGGAAAGTCGTCGCTCGTTCACCTGTTGTGCCACAACCAGGTGCTGGGGAACCCGTCCTGGACAGTGGGCTGCTCTGTGGATGTGCGAGTAGGTGACGTGCACGGCCTCTTGGTGGCCCTGAGCCTGGCGTGTAAGGGAAGGGCCTTGACTTTTTATTTTAATTACTTACCGCCCCAGAAAGAGGTGTACTTTGATCGTGTGTATTGCTGAGGGCTTAATCTTGTGATGCAAGTAGGGTCAAGTGTGAGCCAAGCTCTTGTGTAAGCAAGTTTTGTCTTTTCAAGGTTGTCACAATCAGACAAGACATTTGTCACTCGTGTCTCCTCTCCCTGCTGCAGTGGTCACTGGCGTGTTACAAGTCACAGGGTGGCCAATTCTTTGAGAAACAGGCAAGGCACAGCCAAATCGTCAGCCAAACACAGTGGGGAAAACCACTTGGCTTGTTTAGGTTGTGGATACAGAGGAAAGCTCTGGGTGATATTCATGTGTTAGAAAAGCAAATTGGAATTTAGGGCCTGACATGCTTCAGTGCTCTTAGGCCTGAGTGAGGAAATTAACAGGAGAAATTTATTGTTGAGACCTGGACACCAGGAATGCAGGATTTATAAACCACAAAGACATGTTATAGAAAGCAGAGCTGAAGAAGAAACTAACAAAGACGAATACTGAGACCCTCCCTATCTGGGAAAAAGATAATAAAAAGGCTGAAAATGTGGGCTAGTTAGCATGAGAAGTGAGTAATCAATAACCAGTAGAAGATAGAATACTAGTTAACGAAGAGAACTGCATAACTTGAAAGCCAGTGAGCACTAATTCCTTTGTTTGCTAAAATGTGTAAATAGTTACAAGTTTTGATAACTGATGTACACGTTTGGTGAAGTGCTGCTCACATACCTCAGTGCTGAATAAAGTAGCGTTGATTTTCTAACCTAACTGGGTTTATTTAGGGAGTTTATTTCCCGATTTTTAGTGACAACTGTGACCATGGGGTTGCTTCTCCTCCTGCCTGCTTGCTGCAGGACCTGCTGTGGGAGGAATGAGGATGTTCATCCAGCAATTCTTTCACCCAGCCTACAGCCCTCATGGGACATTGATAAATGCTTTTTTCCTTCATCGCTCTTTGCTGCATTCTCCTTGCAATGCATTGCCTGAGGTTAGGAAGGTAGTTCCAGATTTTGAGGAGAGGAACATGGCAGTCCTGTTTGATTGTGGAGCAAAACTACCCAGCAGATCTGGGGCCAGAAGTTGTTGCTTAATTCAGTTGGGATATCAGAATTTGGAGAGGAAAAAGATGTGGTCAGTTGGAATCCAGGTCTGTCACCTGTGTTAATATTCTTGCAGTACTGCCATGTGGGTTTTAACAAGTGTAAGAAGTCAAGACCTTAATTTTTCCATTTGCTTTAGCAAAATGCTATTTCCAAGCACGTCCTGAGATGTTAGGTTTGTTAATACTGAGATGGAAAGGATGCTCCCTGCTTACTCACCGGGCTCCATTTCATATAAGAGCTCTGGAATCCACTCACTGCTGTTTGACTCATTCCATCTGTCTTCCACTTGAGAGGTTTGAAATGGTGTCAGCACGAGAATTTCCAAATTTCTATCCAAGTGCAATAATCCTTCCAGCTGAAAGTGTTATGTGGATTAACTCCTGTGAGTTGGTGCTGTGGTTATGTGTGATGTGAATTTTTCATCAGATCCATGACTACAAAGAAGGGACTCCAGAAGAGAAGACCTATTACATTGAACTGTGGGACGTTGGAGGTTCTGTGGGCAGTGCCACCAGTGTGAAAAGCACACGAGCAGTGTTCTATAATTTGCTGAATGGTAAGTTTGCTTGGCATAAATATGGTTTTACTACAGTTTCTGCTAGGAGGTCTCTTGGTTCTGGGGCAGAGTTCCATGTAGCCTGGCTGAGGGCTGCATTGTTCTCTTTTCTGATTTATACAGGAAGAAATCCTGATACCATTTGTAGGCAGAATTTTACGGATTGAGTTGCGAATGGCAGATATTTCAGGGAAACCTGTGCAGATGAGTTTCATCACCCTTTCCCTTCAGTCTTGTGCAGCTGGCACAGCAGGGAGTCTTTGAAGTTGCAGTGGTATCCCTTGCAGACATAAAGGCTGCCTTCACCTTTCCAGGCCTCATATACTGCAGAAATATGATTTATATTTTCTTGTCTGCTCAGTTGTAAAACCTACAGCAGGGAAATGATTAGTTCAATTTTTATGAACTTTGATAGTTACATCCTACCCTGGCAAATCTGAACAGTCTCCCATAAAATTGCCATATGCTGATAACCATCTTGCCTCTGCTCATTTAGCTTGCTAGCTTATTTTTAAGAGTTGAATCTTGCAACTTGCTGCATATATAGAAAGTAGTATTTTGTGCCTTCTGTTGAGATATTGTCTTAAAGGCCCAGTAGTTCATCTGTGCCTGTAGTAAGAGCAAATAAGAGATTATAAACATAACAGTGCAGTATTTCAATAGTTACTTTTTGTCATCCCAGGATAGTTCACTAAAAATAGATGTATATGAGACTAACAACTGTTTCTGAAAATCTGGCTCAAATGTTCTGTTTGATTCTCTTTGCTTCTTCCCACTCATTTGAAGGCCTTTCAATAACATGTTAAACCACACAATAAACATTTTTGGTCTGTGATTAGCTAGTTATTTCTTCCTCCTATATCGGGGGGAAAACTGTGTTAGGTACCTCTTGCTTGTATTGTTAACCAGATCTCTGTAAATAAGGCTTGAGGTGAGTTGTGCCCTCAAAGCAAGCCTGTCGCTAGCGCGCAGAGACTGAGGAATAAAGCGACATGGACGGTTTAGGACGAGAAGAAACCGACCCTTTATGAATTTACAAACTCGCTTATATACCTTAGCACGCTGGACTGACATAAGGTTATTGGTTCTCTGACCAACCACCCCCCAGAGGGATTGGCTGAACCCAACAACACTCACTTCAGATATTTTCTCCTCGGTGTCATAACAATACCATAGTTTACAAAATCTCTCAACTGTTTTCCTACAGCATCTGTGAGAAAGCAAGGCTTTCACACAGACACTGTCAGAAAACTGAGAAATCTCTCTGCAGCCAGGCCTTCAGCATTCACACAAGCCTCTTTGGTATATGAAAAAAAAATTGATTTCTTTTTGATACCAAATCCACAGTGTGCCAGTGAGCGTGGGTCAGACTTGGAAATACCTCAGAACAGCCCATTAGGAAATGAAATCTTGGACTCGTGCATTTGAATTATAATTGATGACATTAAAATAGAGTAATTTATCTCCACTGCCCGAAAGATACTAATTAGACAGCTCACATATGAAAACTGTTGACTTTGGTAGAAACTTGGGTCTTGTCTCTTTCATTAGATTAATTTCTCCATTAGAGCTTATCTCACAAATTGCCTCCGTTTGACTTGATTTAAGAAGAGAAGATGAATGCATTCCTCCTGCCTGACTGCTTGTGCTTTCTGGGCTTGCAGTGGCCTGAAAACCAGTTAATGTTTGGTTGTGGCAGCACCTGTGCAGGCTGCCAGGTTGTTGACAAGGCTGAGTACAGTTTGTTCTTGGATTATCCACAGATCTTCTGCTTTGCTGACCCTCCACCTGCTGTGGGGACTGTGATAGATGAGGACAGTGACTGGGCAGTAAGGCTTTGGCTTGCAGACCTTAATGTGGGAGGAACATTTCCTTAAGTAGTCTTTGGTTCTGCCTGCTCTTTTTGGATGCTGACAGTGTCTTTTTCTGCTCTGCAACTAACTGTGCAGGTTTTAGGTGAAGCAGATAAGGGAACTAACCAATCAAAAACATAACTGAGGGAGAGTGTCTGGAGGTGGAGAGTGTTTCTCACAGGCTGTGCAGCAGTGCCTCTGGATCTGCTGCTGTAGGCCAAGTTATGTTGTATCAGGCATTTTCTCCCTACACTGGGGGTGGACATGCAGCAGAGTTGCCTTTTTGTACTGTTACTGAGATAAATGCTTTGAAATAGGGCTATAGCTGTGATATGCTGGGAACTCTCGTGGGAGAGTCTGTGCACAGTTATGTGGGGTGGTGGAAAATGTTTGTGGAAATGTGGTTTCTTCATAGTGTGTACAGTGGGTGGCACCTCTGGGAGTTAAGGTGAAAGACTAAATTAGTAGGTGTTTTCCACCTATAGGCTGTGAAGTGTTTTGAGAATGAATCCTGATGCAGATAAGGGGTGTCATTCCATTTTGTCCTTGAATTGATGATAATTGGAAGTCTGGAGGAAGTGGGAACATTCCACATACTGCAGAAGGTGTGAATAAATAGAAGAAATTTGCTAGCAGGAGTTGGTAATTGAGTTAGGAACTGTGGTTATCAGAAGTGGGTGTCTGTTAATAGCACAGCTAGGAAGTTTGTCTCAGAATTTACATTTTGAAGGTTCATGGTAATGAAAAATGCTAGAAACTTAATCTTAAGTACAAGAAATCTTATTAATTCATGCTTCTACCAGCCATTTAGTGGACTATGAAATTTTATCAGTTTCTTTTTCCATGTTGGATACCTCCCCGAGTATATAGCATTAATTCTTGAAAATGCAGGAAAGCAATAGTTCTCTCTGAACTTTTTTGAAACAAAGAAAAAGCTTTTAGACTTTATAGATGGTGTGACAAAAAATAATTATGTTTACCAGTTAAAGAGAGCCTAAATTTTCTGCTGCAGTAGTATAGAATTTCAGTATCACGAGAAGTAGACAATCAGTGAATGCCTGTGAGCCTTTTGCAGATTAAACCCTGAGGTGGCTGTTTGTTTCCTGCTTTCATGTGATTTTTCTCTTAGCTCTTATCCAATTCTTGATAAGCAGCTTTAAAAAACCTGTTGCATCCTGATATTTACAGCCTTCCTTATTCACTGTAACTGAACTGGTCATACATCCCTTACTTCATTCTCAGATATCTGGGAACCTGCAGGTGTCATTTTGGTAAGATAAGGAAGAGAATATGTATAATTAAATAACATCTTGCTGTCTTGTCTTTCACTCTAGGGATAATTCTAGTGCATGACTTAACCAACAAGAAATCATCCCAGAATTTGTATCGCTGGTCTTTGGAAGCACTCAATAGAGATGTCGCTCCAACAGGAGTTCTAGTGACAAACGGGTGAGTGAAAAACATACACGCGGAGTTCAGGCACAGTGATTCCAAGGTATTACAGAAGTCTTTGTTCATCTCTAAGGCTACTTGGTCTCCACAGGAAAGCAGATGTGGTTAGACTTCAAAGAAAGAAAGAAAGAAAGAAATGGGGAATATCAAAGAAAGTTGATTGTTGATTGTTCTTTTTATTTTATACTTCCAATCAGGCCATTCTGACAGCAGATTCCCAAACTGGGTGGCAGAGACCCTGCTTTAAGGGAAAAGATGTTTAGTGCATCCTTTATTTGTCTGAGGCCTCTGCGAGAGTGGGTCCAATCCCTGATACCTGAAGATTTCTTTGTACTGAGAGGTGCCATTGTACAGGAAATGCCATGGGGGATGATGTGTCTGGTCCAAGAGACTTTCCCTCCATGCACCAAGACTGAGGAAGTTCACTGCATAGATTTTTGGTTTGGGTGATGGGGGAATTATTTTAGGAGTGTGGCTAAAAGAGCTTAGAAAACTCTGCTTAAACAGCATACTCATAATTAGCTCTCCAACACCTTGTCAAGGATTTCCTCCTCTACCTCTGTGCTCCTGTCATCCATCTAGTCAAGGAGGTTTTAAAATCATTGCTCAACCTCACACGTCAGCAGGAAGGCAATAATGAGGAGTAGCGTTTTGTGGGAAGAGTATCAATTGTTTATCTGTCTGTTCTGATACACAGATGTTTCTGTAGAAACATAGGAGATGGGAAAGAGGATTTGCATTGTATAAACTGCAAAATTCTCCAGTGTTTCCACAGACAGGTTCTTCACAGTTGTTTTAATTTTCAAAAGTTTAACTTCTGTCAAGGACAGATGTTCAGCCACTAGCAATTGCTTGCTCAAGTTGTTGCTGTTGGTTGTAAAGTTACTTTCTAGAAAGCTTGGTTTAGGTAAAAATGACAGACAAGTGATTTTCCTAGCTAAGGAGAATGGCTGCAGCTTGGATTCCTGTGTAGTGACTTAGATGCAGAAGCCCTTCCTTAATTTACAGATACTGCACATTCTCACTTAGATAAATAGACCATTAATAAATAAATAACTTTTTTTTGAAAGGCACAGAGGAGGTCACATTGTCCCTGTGCCCATTTACGTGGCCATCACTTCATTCAGGATTATATTTGTTTCCTTCATCAGTGACTATGACCGTGAACAGTTTGCTGATAACCAGATCCCACTGCTGGTGATAGGAACTAAGCTGGATCAGATCCCAGAAACTAAGAGAAATGAAGTTTTGACCAGAACAGCTTTCTTGGCTGAGGATTTCAATGCTGAAGAGATAAATTTGGTTAGTATCCTTGTCATCACTGTTGTTTTTCTTTTATATGGGAGTTAGGCCAATTTTTGGTAAGTAAAGATGTTGTAACAAAAATTTATCTTCTGGAGATTTTTTCAGTAGTGCCACTCATTCACGTTTTGGTTGGCTATGCCCCTTGCTTGATGAAACAGGTATCTTTGTTTCACTATAGGGAGATGCAAGGGGTGTTAGATAGGGTCACTGAAGCTTAGAATTGATGGCTGTGAATTAAATTTTCTTTTTTCCTGTTCATAGCTCTGACATAGACTGTCTTTGAATGAAACACGAAGATGATTTTATATAGATATATGGGTATAAAAAGATACATGTGCTGTGTGAATGGTTGTATATACACTCACAATCTCAGGTGTAGCCTGTACAAATCACTGCCTGACTGTATAGCTGGTGGTGGAAGGAAGATGTGGAGCATACAGGGGATTGCTTGGAATTCTGCAGTTGATTCACAGAACAGAAGTTGGTCTTTTCTCAGAAGTGACTGTGGAGCAGAAATCAGCAGATCCATTGTTTTCCCCCGCTGATGGTGTGTGTCAGGGGAAGGAGTATATTGATTTCCTTGTGTTTGGCTTCCTTGCACTGATTTCCTTGTGCTTGGTTTGTTGTTGTCTTTTGTCTGTTCTAGGATTGCACCAGTCCTCGTTACCTGGCTGCAGGTTCATCCAATGCTGTCAAACTAAGCAGGTTTTTTGATAAGGTAAATCAATGAAATTATGTTTTATTATCCTGTGCATCGAATGCTGTCTGGGATTTGAGTGTGAATAACAGTTGAAGCTATTCCTTTCATGTTCCACTCTTTGAGTTGATTCAAGCCAGTTGTGGGGAGGCCAAAGATTGGTCTGCTTTTGGAACCCTACAGGAGATAGCTGATCTGCTTGAAGATTTAGTTCCTGATCTGCACAGAGCAATGAAAAAGAGCTCACAAATGTGCAAAGACGCTCTGCTTATGCTTTTGAAGTCATCTGGCAGGCCAGAGGGTTTGCAGTATTCTGAGGTAGTAATGTGGGGAGATACAAGACTGGTTAGCTCTGTTGATCCTGGTTAAAGCAACCTTTAGGTATCAAGAAATTAATTAAGAGTATTACTCCCCCTTCCTGAAACAGAGACCATCAAGGTCCACTGTGAAAATGACAGAAGGAATGCTCTGGTTTAAGCATCCCCTGGGCAAAGATAGCATAGTGGGACTACTGTGCAGTAATAAGAACCACTACCCCTGCAGAGAGGGAATGGGAGTAACTGACTCTGAAGGAGGAGACACAAACCATCACCTCCATTACCCAGGAGGGCTAACTAAATTAGGTGTGTTGAAGTTGAGGATAATAAAGCTTTTCTAAGAATGGCTGGAGGTGGCAATTCCTAGGTGTGCTGGAGCAGTGCACAAAATCAGTAGGCCTGGAGCAAAGATGTTGGGTCAGACCTTGTCCCAGTTAGCCGTGAGTTTGAGTGCTCATGTGTGAAGTGTTGGTTGGAATCTGAGGTTGTGCATGTGCTGTGCAAGCTAAGATCATTCTCTGTTATTCCCAGGTCATAGAGAAGAGATACTTCTTAAGAGATGGCAATCAGGTTTGTCACTTTTCCTCCTCTTTTGTTTCATTTCTCCCCATGTAATGTGAACTGCTGACACAGTCCTCTTTAAAACACAGGCTTCATGCAACTTAAATGACGATCTGTGCTGGTAATTGAGTTCTTATATCTGTGGGAGCACAGCTGTTATGGCTAGACAGAAAAGTGGCTGACTTTTGTCAGCTGAAGTATTTGTCTCTAATGTGATTGGCAGTGAAATACTTCAGTATGCTAACATAGTAGAAGTTGGAAGATTTCTTTCAGCTCTGTCAGCTTCAGGCTGCTTGGTTGCAGATTTAGGCCATAGATGTTATCCTGAAGATCAATGAAAAGGCTTTTTTTCAACAGCTGGAACTAGATTTTATGTTTAATACAGGTAGTTTCCAGGGGTTCAGTGGAGGCACAAGAAAAATGGCAGTATGATACCAGCTTGTAATTCATTCCTAAAGGACTGAATTAACTGTTTTCAGCACAGTTGGGGAAGTACTTGCAAAATGACTTCTCGTTTGGGCAGGCCACTTCAGCTTTTGTGCCCCCCACCTCCCCATGTGCAGTCTGCCATGCATGGAGTAGTGAAGTTGCATTTACCACATGTAAAGGTGTTGCAAGTTACCATGAAAAGCATCTCTGAAGTACAGTCACTCCTATCCTTAGAGGTAGCTGTGCTGAAAGCCCCTTCGGGAGAGCGGGGAAAAAAATAGTCACAAATTACAAAATGCTTCCTTTCTTTGAGCTCTTTTTTAGTGCCTTTTAAAAATAAATTCGCTTTTGCCTCTTTCAGTTCTGCATGATGCCTTTTTTTCTTCCCCTCTCACCCTCCCCTCCCCACATTCTAGTGAAAGGAAGTTTCCCTTTCATGGGAATAATATCTTAATGCAGAAACCTGCTTGTGTGCTGGTTGTCTTTGATGCATGATGTAAGATTTTTATTTTTATTATTTGATCATATTTAGCAGCTAGCAAGGGATTAACTCTACATTCCTTATGGCTGTGTGCCAAAGATTGCAGCCTGCTGATGACTATCTACTTCCCTGACAAGAGCTCCAAAGCTTAAAACAAATCTTAAGTAGCAAACAGTCATGTTTAAAGAGGAAAAATCCAAATTGGAAATGGAGATTTCAATACAACCTCTTAATGTTATCATTTGAAGTTATCTACTTAATGTAACTTATCAATGTGCTTGTGGGTTTTCTACAATAGGTCACTACGATCACTCGTGTTTTGAGGTATTTCTGTTATAAACTTCTTCAGGATGAAAAGAATGATAAGTTTCAAATTTTTCATAGCTATGACTTCAATCAGATCTCTGATAAATAAGTAATTGTTGCTCTTAATTAGTGACTTTGATATAAAAAATGCTAAAGCACATAACTTTTTACCTATGGTGTCCAGGTGCTTTTTAGTTAAAATGATTGCATTTTTCCTTTTTAAATTCCCAAAGCAGTTTTCATCAGGCGAACCTTTGTACAAAATCTGCCTGATTTTATCCTTAGAGATGATTGCTTTTTAGAGATGAATAAAACAGTACCTTAGTGAATACTTTACGTATCTGTTTGAGGTTTGGGCCTGAAAACCCTAAATAGGTTTAATCTGTGGAGTTTTTAGTGGACTTTTATTTTGAGAAAGCTCTTTAGCTCTCTATTTACCAATGAAGTGTGTAACCTGAGCAATCTGCTGTGAATTGTGGATTGTGTTTTTGTCCTATACCATCCATACATGCCCACGTTCTCCTGGCGTGGTTTGTAGTGCTTGGTTGACTCCTGCCATTTTAACAGCCTGTATTTCCTATGAAAGTGTGGAATTGTTTTGGGAGGGTGTGTCTGCTGGGTCTGCTGTTCCTGCTTCTGTGTATTGAGTAAGGTAGAAGTTACTCTGGCCTGTAATCAAATAGTTTCATGATGCCAATAGGACAGATATGCAGTATTAGAAAGCAGCACATCACTTTCTTTTGGGGATTCACAGATGCCTTGGATTGAAAATCTGTCTGAAATACTGTTAAAGCCAGAGAAGCTTCTGATGGTTTCAAGTCAATTTTGTTTGTAAACATCCATTGTCACTGTGTATCAGTGTCTACAGATGGGCTGCAAAAGCAGGAGTGCTAATCCTTTGTATTGTTGCAGCCGTTTCTACCCCTATGGTTTTCTTAAAGCTTTCAGCCATTGATAAAACTGTACTTTCAACTGCCTGTGAAGTGCTGCTGCCCAGGCTTGAAGGCATAAAGCCTCCACAGCTCTTTGATAGGACTCGGTTATACTGTTTTATAGTTTTATAAATGAATGGAGGAGAAATTCTTGTATGCACTTGAGTCTTGGGGCGGGGGGGAAATACAGGCTTTGAAATCTGTCATTAACTGGGTTAGGATTGAGGCTTTCGATTTCCCTTGCCAAAAAGCCTTGAGGAGCCCCACAGAACAAATGAGCCATAGTGAAGTTGTGCAGTGTTTAATTAGTGGTGCTCCTCCCACAGTCAGCTGAAGCATTGTGGCCCTGATTCTGTAGACAGCGTGGAAGATGTTGCAGTTGGCTTGGTAACAGTGTGGGCTAGAGGGAGCTCATGCTGATTCTGACATGACAACTTGTCTTCCCTGCCTCTAGATTCCTGGCTTCTCTGAAAGGAAGAGGTTTGGAGGAGGAACGCTGAAGAGCCTTCATTATGACTGAGCACTGAAGAAGTGGAAGATGACTTCTCTGAGTTCCTAATGACATTCCCATTCTGACTGGATGCTCGAAGACAATAATGCTTCTGTCAAGCAGAGTAAAATGATATTACAGCTGGCTAGCCTGCTGAAGCTTCTGTTGTTGGAAAAGACTTGGGAAAGGTTTTCCAAAAACCTAGTCTGAAGCCTAGAGTATTTCTTAGGATTGCAGGCCTGGATATATGGGAACATCTGGGGAAAGTGTGCAATAAGTTGCATGCCTCTCACACTGCTGGGGGAAACTATATCATACACAGCACTTATCTGTGGCATCCTTGTCTCCATTTTGGAAAACTTACGGACAGTCTTTGCAATGATTTGCATTCATTTTACCTCTAAAGGAAAGATGACACTGAGTGGGCCTCTCATTTACTGTAAAGTGACCAAAACAAGTGAGCAAAATATAAGGATGGGTAAGGAGTGGTCTGGAAAATAATAGAATACCTTCATTAAATTAATGGAGTGTTGTCTCACCTAGAGCACACTGTTCATCCCTATTCAAAAGGGATAAAAGCAATAGGCAGGATATGAAAAAAGATTTGAAGCCTTAAAAAGAAAATTATTAGTAGAAAACAACTGGTGTTAATTCTGCTGCTTAAATTAAAATTGTTTACTTTGGAGAGGGCAAAGTAAATCAGGTTGTCCTGTTTATCTTTTCATAATTGATTGTGGTCTTGTTTTTTATATTAAATTAAAAGGCAATGCATTGAAAACTGATGGGAAAAGTATGTTTTTGTACAGTGCTTATTTGGAACAAATGTGGCATGGTCGTACTGAGCCTGAGGACTTAGTGGATTCAGAAAACATGAAATGTAAGAACATCCTCTGAATTAGAATGGGTAGAAATTTAGAAGGGATGTAAAGCTGTGTAAAAAGTAGGAACTGAGCATGATGAGAAGGAAAGTTCTGTGATACAGATGTTTCCTTTACATAGTTAGCACTAAGGATTAAGGAGACTTGACCTGCTCTGATCTGCTGTACAGGGTCTTGTCTTCCTAAATAGCCCAAGCTTTGCACGGTTTCTCACCTCGCCAGAATTACATGGAGTGGTAAAAGCCTGATTTATGGCAGTTTCTTCTTTCCACTCCTTCCTCACCGTCACCTCTAATGGTTAAGCCTCTGGCAAAGGCTAACTAAGAGCTGGAGGTAGATATAAATAGAGATTAATAATAAGTGGGGATAAAAGAAAGTAAAATGCTGCTGTGAAATTGACAGGGAGCAGAGTTCTGCAGTCTCTGGATTACCTCTGCCTGCAGCTCTTCTGGCAGCTGCTTGGAAATAAATGGAAAACTGCCTATTGCCACTAATCAAGCACAAAAGTGACAGCCGGGGGCACCAGTCAAACTTATTGAAAATACGGATGCTTTGCTTTTCCTTAGGCCATTTTCAGAAAGGTCTGGGAGCAGCTGTAAACATGAGTGCAGTAAGTTTTTAGATGCCTGTGTGGAAATAGGTTGTTAGTTTACACTTTACAACCAGAAAAAAACAAGGTACCAAAATAATTTGTAATAAAGAACCCATGTCTGAGCTGTGCAGCTCACGACAGCACCAGTGTCTGTCTCTGATCCTTTGACAATGAAAGCTGGAATTGTTTTCTCAAGGTCAGGTGCAATCTTAGGATAACCAGACCTGGGCTCCCTCAGGTTCCTAAGAAACTGCAGAGCAGAACAAGCAAACTTTAGTGCTATTTCCTCCTTTACCCTGTGGCATCTTTGGAGTGGCCAAACCCCTGGTTGCAGCTCACCTGTCTGTGTGTTTTAAAATAGGCCTCTAGCCCAGAGTAAGTATCTCGTTTGTTTA
The DNA here is from genome assembly GCA_014706295.1 of Lycocorax pyrrhopterus obiensis. Lineage (NCBI taxonomy): Eukaryota > Metazoa > Chordata > Aves > Passeriformes > Paradisaeidae > Lycocorax > Lycocorax pyrrhopterus. The sequence continues at coordinate 92,506,921 of JACSVZ010000001.1, forward strand.
GATCTCAGCAGGTAACCACAATTAGGTATCTTTTTTCCTTCCTAGGATGAGGTAACATGTAATGGAGTTGTGCATTTTGATGAGGTTACATTTATTTTTGAAGGAAGTTCCAGCTTCTTGTCAGAACCAGGAGTGTGTGAGGAGCTGGAGTTAGTTCTGTTGCTTTTTGAACCTCACCTGTTTCAGCTGCCCAAAAATGGTTTACTTGCAAGCTTAGGGATGTGACACCAGACAACTTTGGTGTGTCACACTTGTTTTACGTGTTTTACCTTTCTTTTCTCTGCACACCCCCCCCTTCCATGGCCTTTGACTCTTCTGTCTGTCTTGCCTGTGACTGTCTATACCTCCATTCTCTGTTCCTCCTGCTTCCTTTCTCACAATTACTATCCCTCTTTCTCTCCCCATTTGCCTCATCTGTCTGACCCCTCCATATCACGAGAAGTCACAAAGACTCCTCTTTGTGCTTCCTGCTCTGCTCTCTGGTTTCCCCTTTTTTCCCATTTTCCTCTCTGTTTCTTTCTGCCATGCATTGTCTCTCTTGCTGTACCACTGAAATTCTGTTTCCCTGTTTTCCTTCATCTCTGGTTCTGTCTGTCTCTGGTTTCTATTACAGGCACACACATTTCACATCCAGACATTGTTACCCAGGCCCTTTAAATTCAGGCTACTCTATGTCTCTGTTATTTCCCAGGCAGAAATACGTACCCAGGTGCTGTGTACCAGAGGTATCAGTGAATGTGGCTCGTGCAGGTACACGTGAGATGTGTTGGACCTCCCATGCACACACATGTGAAATGTAGAGCAAATAAACCATGAGCCTTCCCTGTTCCCCAGGGGCTTGGTAGAGCTTTCTGATTGATCTATTACCACTTTGATGACTGGGGGGATAGTCAGAATGAGTATGAATATGTCCTTAACATGGAAAATTTAGCAAAGATGTCACTGGCTTTTTAAGCATGTGAAACCTATCCAGTAATGGGATTTTGGGTGCAGCCTTAATACAAATTTTCATTATTGATTATATTTGCAGAGGCAGCTGCAATATGCTCCATTTGTCACAAATGAGAGATGAACTGTGTTGTAGCCTGCAGTCAGTATCAGTCAGCTATGGTGAAGTCAGGGTTTAGGTTCTCATTTCTCAGTGGATAACAAGGTGACAGTTTTCACTGATTGAAAACCTGCTTCTGCTTTTCAGCGAAGGGAGCTTAATCCTCCTATTTCTTTTATTAGTCAGCTCCTCTTGTTAGAAGTCATGTTTCTGTCTCACTTCCTTATGAGAATGCTGGTTACTTTGATTCCTTTGTAGGGTTGAGCAAGTGTGTGGCTTAGTGCACTAGTTTGCTTCAACAAAAAGCCATTATCATTATTGATGAACCTGTCACTGGCTGGCAAGTTACCAGGAAGTGTGCAGAGGTAAAGCTTTCCTTAGGGTGTGCTTTGCTGCAGCACTGTGTGTTACGTCCTCAGACACACAGGGATTTTAGGAAAAAAACATCACATAGGTATCAGGTGGAAGAGGGGAAGGAAAATAAAATCAGTCCCAATCTTTAATTTCAAATATCTTACCAATGGCAAAGCTCTCCCACCTAGTGAGGGCCTGCGACGTGTAGCACAAGTATTATTCTTAGTATTTATTATCCACTTGTGCTACTGTGGGTTTAGTCTGGCATGTAAATGTGGAAAATACGTTTCTTTATGGTACATGAGGACACAAAGAAGAAGTTAAGAAGAGTCTCTGTCACTAACAGTGGCCATGTGAGCAGCATAAGGGATTTCCAGTTGCACAGGCAAAGCTGCAGTGAACAGCAGTTCTCAGGACCTGACTCTAAAGAGATCTTGAAATGAGATGTAGCTCCCTAACAGTGAGAGTGATGATGCCTGAAACAGTTAATGGAAAAAAAGTAGATTTGTCAGTGCTTGGGGTTTTTCATGGTGGCATTAGTAGCTTTGGGAAAGGCATGCTTTAGCACAGCTTTGAGGAAAAGTCCCCCAGCATACTTGTAAGGAAGGTGGTTTAGATGTTCAGAGCTCTCTGTGGCAGCAAAGAGACTGTGAAATCTAGCTTTGGCAGTTCAGCTGCCTAGCCAACCCCTGCTGCAAATACCATTAAGCACAGAAATGTGTTTTCTTTTTCCTGCTTTGGCATTTTATCACCAAGGTACAGCTTGTTGTGCCCCTTGGGCTTATCAATGCACAGAAATTCTGGTTCCATACCTACTGAAATTGCACAGGGAAGTTTATTCTCAGCATGCCACCACAGACTTCTCTCAAAAAGATGTTGAACACAAGACAAGCTCATAAATAAAAACACATGCTCTTTCTTTACTAGATCAAATGAAGTCTGGACTGTGTGAGCAAGCCAACTTAAAATTCAGTCATAATTTTGACTAGGAGGAGCATAAAGTGAAATAGTGGGTGATTAACCCATGCACATCTACGTTCCCTTTGACCTGAAAGTTAATGTTTACACAGTTGAAATGCACTGCTGGCTTTGGGTTAAAGATCTATTAAAGGACAAGGATGCCCAGTAGCTGTGAAGGCTATGACTATGGTCAGAGCTTTTATCTTGCTGTCTGATACCATCTGCTCTTCCTGAGGCTCGTTCTGCTGTGGCTTACGTGGGTTTGATGGACTGTCCTACCCTTGCTGAATAAAAGGTCAGATCACAAATTCAGTGGCTGTCCAAAATTAGCACCCTCTTTATCCAATGCACCAGAGTGGGGAAGGACAGAACCAGGCAATGTGACTAAATTTTCTGCTGACTTCTAAGAGTGGTGGTTCTAGCTTGAAGGCAGAAGCAACACAGCAAGGTGAGCAGGTCGCTTCTCCAGCTTCTCTTCATGCAGCATCTGCTTTTCGGCAACAAGGAGCGTGTGCTTTCTGCTGCAGACAACTTTTATGATCTCTCCTGTACAAATAAATGATAATAATTAACCTGTCTGGCATCTCCTGCTGAACAGTCCCAGAAAAATGACAAAGACATATTTCATAAGAGCCACTCTACAGGAAGGTACATGTTATTAAAAAGAGCCTTTTTTAACACAATGCTGTTGGCAGTGATAAAAAAAGGTATAAATATTATTGCTTTATTTTGCTATATTGTGATGAAAGGTTAAAAAAAGAGATTAAATCTCCTGGTACTAAGTAGTACACTATCAGATAAACAGAGACAGCTGCTCTACAGAGCTCCTGTCCCATTTGGCAGTGTGTAAAGGGTTAACAAGCAAGGAACAGATGCAAGTTGGGGAAGCTGGGATCACAGAGAAGAAGTGAATGAGGATATTTATTAATATGTACATCACAGATGCATGTTACCTGACGAAGATAGGCAGGAGGAGAAGTTGGTCCTTTTAGAAACAGGGTGCATCACTGTGAAAAGCAACAGGTTGTTGCAACAGGAGGGGCACAAATGCATCAGAAAGGATCTGCCTCAGTCACCTGTGACGTCTGTTGTTCACAGGAAAGAAGAGCTCGACTTTTGGGACCAGACAATGCCTTGCTGCAAGAAGCAGTGGTGAGCTGTGATCCAATAATAGTTCACACCACGGCCCCACTACCTGAATCAGCAGGAAGCAAAATGCCTTTTAATGCATATGCTGTGAATTCAAATTTTTTAGTCCCCTTTGTCTACTGGATCAAATACAAGCTGCTTCAGCTTCTCTTTGAAAGGAAATCTTTTCCATTCTCCTCCTCATCCTTCAATCACCACCAGGATGTTGTACACTAGCTGCTAAATTTTCAAGCAATTCCCTTGGTACTTTCGTCCTGCCTCCCTGAAGTAGATGAGCTCTTTGAGCACCTCCTCAGATGCCTCTGAGAACAGCTGACAAGTAATAAGCTGCTGGTATCCAGGTACCATCCAGTTGTACCTACATCGTGTAGCAAGTACAGTGGTACCAATGTCTTTTGCTTTTTTACGTATTTCTTTTGTGTCTTGTTATGTCTTTCAGCTGGAATCTCCGTGGAGTAAAGGCCAGGTGAAGACATGCACTGGATAATGTCATAAACCCAGAAAGGTAGCTGAGAAAACACTGAATGCTTTTAATGCTCATTCTTCCAGGCTTAATTCGTTGTGTATATGACCCCTATTTATGCAATAACAATTCATTGTGTTTCTGTGTTTCATATTTACATGATAATGAACATAGTTACTAAAATATTAATCAAGTACATCTACACTTCATGTTACATAAGATTTATAGTCAACATTTATACTGCCGCTAACTAAAGGGGTTGTTTAGGCTACATCACAGAATCACTGAGGTTGAAAATGACCTTTGGAGATATCCAGTCTAACCACCTGCTCCAGCAGGGTCATCTGGAGCAGGTTTGCCCAGGACCACGTCCAGATGGGTTTTGAATATCTTGACTGGTAGAGAATGCACAACCTCTCTGTGCAATCTATTCCAGTGTTTGATCATCACTTAATATTCACATTTATGGGCAAAAGGGGAAGTCCATAGAACTACAGGCCAGGCAGCCTCACCTCCATCCCTCAGAAGGGATGCTTCAGGGCAACTAATCCTGGAAAGCATTTTCACACACATGAAGAACATGAAGATGATTTGGAGTGATCAGCATGGATTTATGATTTCCCTCTTAAATGGTATGGGCTAGGACAGAAACACAACACGTGTTAAGATGTTTTTTTCTGTATTTCATATAATTTGAAGGTCTATAAATTAAGTGGCATTTCAACAGAATCTTACTACATAATATATGGAATGGAATGGAATGGAATGGAATGGAATGGAATGGCAAGGTTAGGCAGCCTAATAAGCTTTAAAACATTACGCGGCCATCAAGTGAGTAAAGTGAAAGCACCTTGTCCATTTTTAGGAAACAAGAACAACCAGGAAGTAGGCCTACAGATAATTAAAAAGCAACACCTTTATTTTTACCTGTCCCATGAGAAGAAAACAAGAGAATGGAGCCTGTAAAGAGATGTGAGCAAGGTGAAATGTAGGTTCTCCAAGGGAAATGTAAGCTAAAATATGATGTTCTCTCTCCTGCTGTGTGTCTCAGTAAAAGAGGATCTTGGAAACCCCTGAAACTTTGCAACTGCAGTTTGCTAAACTGTAGTCAAATGTGTAATTCTTCACTGTCAGAAAATAAGTGAGGTGAACCTTTTAAATATTGTCTGGTCTCAAGGGTAGGTGACAAGTGCCAGGTACTTTATATCTTTGGCAATGATGAATCGTTGCTCAGGGAGAGCTAACATATTCACAAACTCTGCCTTATCCTGGAGAATTCCTCTCTGCTGGAGCAATTTTTTATGGCAAAGCTGGAAGAGGCCAGGGTATGGAGAGAGCCTTCCTAGCATGCAGAAACAGAGACCTGAAGAAGGCTTACTTACAACTTGGAGATTACTCAGTCTATATTCTTCTAGAGCCAGGGAAAACTCCCTCTCCCCCATCCAGAGCCACTGTCTCTTCATACAACCCAACTTCTCCCTCAGGGCAGCCAGCCTATTCTGCCAGACCTTAAAAGTGGCATCTCTCAGTGGCTCTAATGTATTACTCAGAATGGTGTGAGGAGCTACCAGTTTTCAGAGAAGCCAAGATGATTTAAGACCTGCCCCTCTTGCAGCCCAAGCTCCCAGTGACTGCTGTGGGGATCACAGGGACGGGTAACTGCTTTGGGGAGGGAAGGCTTCCCAGATGCTCTAGGAGAGGAGGAGACATTAATTCAGGGTCACATTCAAATTTCAGTGTGTGCCTCCTAGAAATTTCCTCCTGGCAGGGCATATAGCAGAGTAGGTGATGGAAATGGAAAAAATACTGCTTTTGCTTTTTCATTTTTTATTTTCTTTTTCTTTTTTTTTCCTTTTTGGAGGGGTGTTAAGTTCATAATTCAAAGTGAAAAAAAAAATCAAATAAAAGCAATTGTGTTTTTTCCCTGCAACTTCTGGAGTGCAGAGCTACTTTCATTAGTATTCCGTAGCTAAATGCTTGCTGTCACTTCTTCCCCAGCAACAGCTTTCTTGAAAAATATTAATACTTCAGAATTTGTAAGTCCCCTTTACTAGCTCTAATCATAGGAATACAAAATCCTCCCCTGCTTTTGGCCCCAAAATGCTGTGTAATGTTGCCACACAGTGTTTCACAAATATCACTACCTTCACCATGATGGGGATGTGATCTCTTCTCTCGTCAATGTCACACAGCTCAGAAGAATTAATGGACAAATATTTGTTACACATTTAGAGGATTGTGTATAAAAATTGCTAGAGGTATCATTTATGAAAGAAGCTTATAAAACAGTTGCAAAATGGCTTTTCTTGGTTCTAAACACCTTGTTCTTTCCCCTTCCCCATGTGTGGGGGACCCCTTTTTTAACATCTAAAGGGCGATGAGGAAACCCAGACCCTCTCACCTGCTGTTTATTCAGATCAGTCCTGGGGTTGGTTCTGCAGAGAAGGGCTGGCGTTTGGTTAAACACAGACCTGGGCTGAGCAAACAGGTTGAAAATTCCCTTGGACTTTCTCACTCCCAGCACTGTCAGCCTGCCTCCAGCCCAGCTCAGTTGATCAGTGAGCAGGCTTTGTTTGGCAGGCTTCTTTGGCCAGATATCTGCTTGAGGTTTGTGTCTGCTCCAAGAGGAGGATAACCAGGAGGAGGATGACGGACCTGCAGGTAAGAGATTGGGTGCCTGCGACCCACCAGTGCTGGCTGTGGACACCCCTTCTCTGCTCACACTAATTTTTTGGGCTCTGTTTCCTTTTGTTGTGCCCCTCTTTTGAGTGTCAAGGTGTGTTTTTAAAGCTTTCTTCACTTTGGGATGAAGTATTTTGCTGTGTTTCATCTATAAATAGGCATTTCTCTGCCTCCTCACCTCCTATGGAAGTCATCATTCCTGGTCAGCGCCTCTTCATGGTGGGAGTTATCCTTTCCCCGCCCTCAGGACACACCCCTCCTCCTGCCCTGGCTGCCAGGGGGTGTTTCCCCCTCAGCCTATGAAATCTGGCTGGCAGCATCTGCCCAGATGTTGCAACCCTGGCTGCCACCTTTGCCCGGCAGCCCTGGGGAGAGGCTCCATTGAGGGCTGTTTCTCAGTGCCCCTTGCAGGACACCCTGGAACAGCAAGGTTGTGGCCATGCCCTCCTCTCCGAGCCCCAGCAGGGCAGCAAGGCACCATTTGGCAGAGCACGGGGGAGCTTTGGGAGAAGGGGGTGATAGGGTGGGCTTGTGGATCAAGCATCGGAACATGAGACTTGCAACCCTGAATCTCATCAGCACCTCGCTGCTGTCATGGGGGGCCAGCTGCCCCAGGGCCATTGGGGTGCATGAGCTGCTGCAGCAGGCAGCAAGGCCTCACCCCAGGACGTGGTGGGTCTCAAGAGCTTATGCAGAATCACCACATTTCTCCCCAGACTTTTGGGATGTCATTGTTCCCAACCCTGTTCCTAGCCCTGGAGATACATGTGTGTGCTCCTTCACCACCTCCTGCAATGCTCATTATTTTACACAGCGCTTTTACAAGTCTTCTTACTCCCCTCTAAGGAGTCCTGTTTCTCACACAGTAAGATTTCACTGTGCCTCTTCCTTGCCTGTCCATGACACTTCCCAGCTCTCACTGCCCTCTTTCAGCAGCAGGGCAGCCTTGCCCCTGTACTGTTCCAGATGAGGGTCTGACTGGTTCATGTCATGGCTGTGACTGCATCTTCCCTGTCCAGCTTTGACTCACTCCTAGCAGCCCCTAACGCCTTGTTGGCCGCTGTGACTGTGGCTGCAGGCTGAGCGTGGGTCTGCTCATGGGAACAGGCTGCTCTGCCAGCAGCTCCTCTCTGAGATGTCACATGTGTCCCTACCCCGTCATCACCTCACCTGCTCCACCTTCTCTTGGCATCTCTCCTCCAAAACTGTTGCTTTACCCTTCCTCTCCACTCCCCTGGCATCCATCCCTCTCTTCTATTGCCCACAGCGTGCCATGTCCCACCCTAGAGCTGAGCAGGTCCTTTCAGGAAAGGTCTGGCCTCGGACCATCCCCAGCCCTTTTGGAGCGGAGGGATGTTGAAATGTCCGGGGAGGTGGCAGCTTCTGCTGGGGATATTGGCCCTGCAGCACCAGGGCAGAGCTCTGGATTATGTGCTTTGGCTTCAGTCTGCAAGGAGGCGGTGGAGCCCCACACAGAGGGTGAGAGACCTGCTCTGCTCGTTGCCCCAAATGCTCGTGTCGGTGTTTCTGCATTTGTGTTAAACGCTCCAGTGCTGACTGGACTGAGCTGATAAGAAGTGCCATGCTTCTTGTCGAGAGAGGAATGTTGTTTTCCTGTGTCCTGCAGCAGGAGCTGATAGAGAAATATATTATGCAGTGTTTGAAGAAAGGTCTTAATTATTTTGCAGGCTATGCATTCGGACTTCAAATGCATTTTTCCCATGCCTGGTGTCTAATCTGGAGAAAAAAAGGTTATGGTTTATAGGTCAGAGCAAGACACCCATTGCAAGCTCTCTGCTTTACATCCCAGTTATTCCAATCAATGAGATTTGCTAAATTTTTTATGCTGTGCTGGGCTTTTATCTCTCTCATTTTATTGAAAAACTACAAAACAAAAACCAAAGTGGAGTCAGATGAATTCCTAAGGTCCTGTTGGCATACAAATCTACAGGATCTTGAACAAAATAACAACAGTAGTTAAAAGCAGAACTGAAAACAAAGAGCCACAGAGAATATTTTTTGTAACAGAGAAACCACCTGCCCAATTACAATAGTGCCCATCAACCTACCCAACCTGGAGACATCTATAACTTATCTAGGAACTGTAGAGGCCAGGCAGAGACCTAGGGGGAGGTGCCTTTGGTCAGATCATGGTGCCCCTTCATGGAGAAGGGTTGGGTTCCATTTTTGCAGATTTTTCAGCCCAAGAAAGATGCTCTGGTGCTGGGCAGGCAGAAAGGGGTCATTTCCCTTGGCTTGGGGGCACCTTGTGCAACACAAACTGAGAAGTGGGAGGTGGGCTCAGAGGGTTGGAAGGGAGAAAGGCCATGATGTGCCTGGCCCTTTCACCGCTGCCCCCAACCAACCTGTATCAGCAGGGTCCCTGCATGCTGCCCCAGAGCCTTGGAGCATGATGATTCCGAGGCATGCAGGCAGATGATGTGGCACAGCATTTTGGGAGCCCAAATAATGTTTGACGCCAACCCCTATGGGCATGTAGAGGAGAGAAGCCTCTCTGAGGTCTGCCACAGAGAAAGACAAAATGAAACAGTGAATAAGAAAAGCCACATCCAACATCTAGGCAAAAGTCTTGGAGCCACACTCAGGGTGATAAATCACCAGCAAGACATCTCCCCTCCAGTGGCTGCAGTCCTGCCAATGTCTTTTTTTCAGCACTCGATGCAGTTACCTGAGAATTCTATTTTTTTTTCTTGGCAAGAAAGAATTTATTTGACCAAACAATGATGCAGCAGCTTCTGCCACCACTCTCGAGGCAGCAGGGCAGTGCCACCCTCTGCAGCCCCTGGTGCAGCTGAGGAAGGCAGCAGCCCAGTGGGAAACTGCCCCTGCACTGCTGCGCTCGGGCAAGGTGCGGTGCAGCACCAGCATGGGCACACGGCAGCTGCTGCCACCAGATGCTTGCTGCTGGGTCGGTTTTCTTTCTTTCCTCTGTCCCGGCAAGCAGAATCAAAGGGACCTCTGGGGATATGGATGGGCAAGCCAGACGTGCAGGTCACCAGTTTTTTAGCCTGAAGGACAGGGGATGGATTTGTCACAGAAAAATCCCTGTGCCTATTTTCCCCCTCACCCCAGCAGTGTGGCACGGGGCTGCTGGGGAGCACACAATGCTTGCCAGATACACAAACTCTCCAAAGAATACTGACTGTCCCCTCCCAGCTCTCCATCAGCATTCAGCAGAGCCTGTCGAATCTTGCTGGCTATGCCTCCAGAAAATCAGCTTATTCCCTCTTCCTCTTCTTCCCCCTTTCCTCCCCTTTTCACCAGGGCTGCCCCGAAAGCAAACGCTCGGACCACCTTTATGTTACTGGTAAAGGAGGATGCAGCGTGGAAGTCTCAGTTAATTCTGGAACTGCTGCAGTCCCATCAGATATTGCTGCATTTCCGTTTAAAAGAAGGGAGGGGGGAAAAAAGGTGGGGGGGAAATGCTCCAGCACAATACATTTGCCAAGGCTGCTTAGGTGACCTACTGCTTTGCATATCAATATGCTTCTTGCAGAACCCAGCGGAGAGCAGCTCCTAGAGATGTATATTCATTTGCAAGACGAGAGAAATATCCTCCCTGAACCGATGGAAACCAGGATGTTTTCAGGTTCAGGCTGAGGAGGGCTTCCAGCCAGCCTGGGCCCCCTGGGAATAGTCTTCTCTTACAGGTCGCTGAAAGGAGCCTGAGGAAAACACATGATTTCTCAGGAGGTTTCAGGCTTGCTCTCTGAGTGTCTGCTACGCTGGGAAAATTATAAGGGGGCTGCAAATTGCCCAAGGTTGAGCACCCGTGGGGGGAATAATCCAGGCACTGTAATACTATATATAAAATAAACCAGGTAGAGGGGCTTTGTCAGTTCACTTTTATCTCAGACCTATGCCTCCCAGAAGGTGCCTGCCCCTGCCAGGGCTGCTCAGTGCTGGCCACAGCCAGGGCGTGTGACAGCCAAGCCTTAGGGCTCCTGGGCTTTGCCATCCTGGCACCACTGTGTGAAGGCTGATGAGCAGCCCTGCTACCCTTGCAGTTGTTAGAGGGGAGCATTAATATTTAACTCCCTCCCCAGGCCACGGGGCTGAACCAAGCTTGGCTGGTCACTGCCAAGAAACACCTCTGCGTTTACGCAGAGTTCAGCAGAGCTGCTTCCTGCCTTCCTGTGGCATCTGGAGGGACTGTATTTACATTTCCTAGTGCAAAGCTAAGGTCTCTGTTATTCCTGCTTCCCTTATGTGTCTCGGTCTTGCTGCAGGGCTTTTCCCAGTGCTGCAAAGATGAGATCTGCATCCACTGTATCCTGTGGCTTTTAGCCATGCTCAGACCATGGCAGCTGTAGGCAGGGCAGGTATGGGAGGACATGTAGGTCTGTTCCATCCATGGGTCTCTTGGGAATTCACTGCCCTAGAGAGCCAGACAATCACCCAGTAATGGATTAATTCTTGCTTACTGCCATGGTGGACAGTTCATGCCCAACTAGACAGTGCTTATTTAGGGCAAATCAGTGACACAGTTTACGTTGGCTGTGTTTCCCTTCCTTCCTCATCCCATCTACATCTTGACCTTTTCTTTGAGCATTGGGATTTATCACAAGACATGTCAACCAAATGATTCCCAGTTTCATTCCCTAAGAATCTGAGGACCCAGTGAACAAATTTGCAAGGCAGTCTGCAGATTTTGGAACATCCATGATTGAAGCAAAGTCAGATTGAATGTGAATGGTGCTAGCACACATCCATAATGTTGGTGCACAGTTCTTCCTATCCATCACCCTGTTGTTCTTAAGTCTGACAGTCTACGTGATATTTGGGTTATTTCTCAAGTGCCTTGATGGAGCAGAATGTAGTCAAAATAGACACACGGACTTAGGAGAGCAACTCCTGTCTGTACTTCCCAGCCCACCATTATCTAATGAAGCAAATCTAGGAGCTGTGAAAATGGTCTACGGCAACATGCAAGCAGATCACTTGAGAAAGTCTTAATGCATACAAAGAGCCTGGAAAAATGCATGGGAACGCAATGGGTGGGTTGTTTGGAGAGGTTTTGATTGTGTTTTCAAAACAGTGATGAGCTGTATGGTTTATTTTACAGTACATGTCGGGATTTGGAAATGAACATGTTTCTGAGGATCCACGCTGTCCAGGAGCTTTACCGGAGGGACAGGTACTGAGGTTTTTTTAATGCTTTATCAAAATGCACTTGAGTGAATATCTAATCCCTGGGCTTCTTTTCATCTTAACGTGTTTCCTTTCTCTCTGCCACCATGAAAATCTCCAGGAACCTTCTTTATGCAAGACTGGAATAATAAGATGCTGGTGGAAGTCAGAACTAAAGATTTCCATTCACACTTTCTATTTTTAAGTTATTTGTGAGCTTCCAAGTTTCACCTTGGGGGTTAATACTTGCCTAAATTACCTCTGCTCAGGAATAGGGTTTTTTTCCCTAAAGGAGTCTGCAATACAAGTGGCTCAATCATACTGAGAAGGAAACCACCAGCTCTGGTTTACACCAGAGCAGATGTTTGAAGATCAGCAGAGACATGCTCATGCAGGAGAGGCAGCTTTCACAACTTCTGTAGGAATGGGGTTCAATGAAGCTGCCATATGAGTCTTTGGCAGGGGAGCTTCTTTGTAGGAAGGGGACATGAATGCCTGTAGTAACAAGCTGAGAGATTTGTTCTTAAAAGTAACTTCTGAGCATGTTTGATGAAAATAAATTATGTGGGGTCGTTCTGTTTTAAGGAAAAGAATCGCAACCCATGTGGTGCTACCCTCTTGGTGCCCAGAGGCGAAAATGAAACCCTGAAGAATTAAAGCTCTCTCACCTCCTTTGTGCTGGTCTCCTTTACACCAGCACACATTTTGAGGCTGCCTGTGGCTTTCCTTGGATCTCCTGTAATCCTTTGGACTTGGATGGCAGCACCTCTCCTATGAAGACAGTCTTAGAGAGTTGAGGCTGTTCAGCCTGGATAAGAGAAGGCTCCAGGAAGAATTTATAGCACCTTCCAGTACCCAAAAGGGGCTACAAGGGAGCTAGAGGGGGAATTTTCACAAGGACATGTAGTGGACAGGACAAGAGAGAATGGCTTTAAACCAAAAGAAGGCAGGTTTAGATTAGATATTAAGAAGAAATTCTTTACCATGAGAGTGGTGCAACACTGGCACAGATTGCCCAGAGAAGTTGTGGATACCCCATCCCTGGAAATGTTCTAGGTTAGGTTGTATGGGGCTTTGAGAAACCTGGTCTAGTGGGAAGTGTCCCTGTGCATGGCAGGGGGGTTCGAACTAGATGATCTTTAGGGTGCCTTCCAATCCAAACCATTCTTGGATTCTATGACTTGGTGCTTAGCCAATTACATCCCTTGGTGCTCCTCTTCACCTTCTGTGAGAAGAATTAAGGTCAAATGGAGACCTTTTCAACTTTTGCTTTTCCTGAGTTTTCTGGATTTCCTCAGTTCTGATGTTTTACATGTTGTGTGCCATTGAGGACACTAACACACAACACAGGGACATGTTAAATGCATACCTATGTCCCCTAGGTCTGCATGGCAGCCCACGGTGTGCTCACAAGAAAGACAAACTGCTGTGCTGATTCAGGCTGGTAGCTTGGCTGGTGCAGTTTCTTGTTTCTGAGGCTGGCTAGAAAAAGTGTAAGATAGAGGCACCTTAAAACTGGAAGATGAATAGTGGTGGCTGCTGGTCTAAAAAGGCACTGGGCTGTGGTGGATGCTCTCTTTGAGGATTTCCATAGCACACCGCTTTCCAGAGCAGACTCCTCCAGCTCCTGGCTGAGGTGCTCTCACCTGGACAGAGTGTGGACTCTGTATCAAAAGAGTTAATAGAAAAATCTGAAAACAAGTTAGACAAAAAAATCTTCAGTCCCAGGAGTGGATCCTTTCTCCGATGCAGTATTTATAAGACTGGCATCTGCAGTAGTGCTGGCTCAGATAAAAATTCCAAGGGTTATTGATCCCCGTGCTTCACTGCATACCCATACTGACAAGGTGGAGCTTGAGGGCTGGAAGCTACATGCACTCAGAGAGCTTTAGCTCTCCCCTCTGCCCACCTCTCAGGGCAGGGTTTGATACCTTATGGATGGCTGGTCTGCTCAGCAGCAGGATGACAGGATGTTATAGCAGACCTTGCAGGAGGGAGATAGGATAGCAAATGGTGTATGACTGTCCCACAGGGGTGTTTCCTGCAGTTCTTGGATGCCTTTGCTCCTTGCTGATCTCAGACAAATAGATGGTGGCCTACTTAGATCAAAATGCTTCGTTTCTGTTCTCTAAAAAGGAGGAGTCTGTCCTCCAGTTATGAACTCATGAGGGTTGCTAAAGCCTGTGCTAGTTGTACTCACAGCTCTGCAAAGGAGAAAGTGCCCCCTTTGTACTCCAAAGGAGGATTCTCACTGTGCAGAAACCCTGCAGGAAAGCAAAGGCTCCTACACAGGTCACTCATGCTTTTGGGCAGCAAACAGCACTGTCAGGAGGAAGCAGCACGACACCAAAACGCCTGCTCTGGGCACCGGTTCCATAGGCAGAGGGCAGAGGGAGAAGGGGGAATTCAGTGCATTCAGCTGCTGTAAGTCTTTATCAGCCTTCCGGAAAGCCAGCCAGAGGTGATGCTCTGGGGTAACCCCTGAATACTTGGTCTGAGAAAAGTTTGTGCTCAATACCAGTCTGCTTCGCAGTCTGTGTTCACTGGGAATTATTTCCTTTTCCCTGATACTCCTGCTCTTGACCCTGTGGAGCACTGCCCCTTGCAGCTTGCTCTATTGCTGCCCTAGTGACTGGGCTAACTCCTTGTGGCACTCTCATGGCATGTGGGAATGGGGTTTGGGGTCTGGCTGGTGCCTCAGAGGAGCAAGAACATGCAAGTACTGGAGCCGAAGCACAGCCTCAGGACAGCACAGCACCCCATGGCATCGGGGTGCCAGATGCCCAGGTCAGTGCTCTGCTGGAGGCTTCAGAGCCAAGTTCCATGCCACTGCCTCTCACTCCTTGTTTTTCCTTCTCCATCCAGAATAACCCTCAAGTCTGCCCGTACGGCCTGTATGCAGAACAGCTCTCGGGCTCTGCCTTCACCTGTCCCCGGCCCACCAACAAGCGAAGGTACCGTGACCCCTGGCAGTGGTTGGGGGATGTGGCACTTGGGGTGAGCACTGGGGAGCGGTGGAGAGGCTGCCTCAGTGTCACCAGTGTTTTCTGCAAGCCTAGAAGGGTAAAAAACCTCTACTGTGCACTAGGAGAGGGACAGAAGACCACGGGAGAGGGAGAGAAAAGGATTTGGTGGGGCAAGTGGGTTATGAAAATGCTGAGAAAGGAGTGATTGGGGTGGGAAAGAAAGTGGTTTTCTGAGCAAGGTGTGGAAGGGGGCGATGTTCACAGGGACCACATGGCCCCAAGTGGGTTGTGTGTGCTGTGTGAAACAACCCCGGGGTTTCAGCCATGATGCTTCTATGGAAACATCACCCGTGCCACTGGCACTGGTAAGCACCTGATGAATAGAGTCAAAACTAAGCTCTGAGAAAGACTCTTTCCTCCTAAAGGATGTCTCTGCACTCTGCTTGGGGCCAGTGCGCTGCTAGCTCAGTCTGTTCCCATTTTGGGGCTGCCCAGGGCCTCAGAAAAGTGCCAGGCACCCAGCATGCTCTTTAACACCTCAGCAGTGCTGGGAACAGCTTGTTCCAGCCAGCAACAAACTTCCCAGAGCTCTGTCCCGATTGTCATGCTCCAGCCACAACCAGATTGCAGAAGATGGGTTTCTCTATTTGCTTCTCCTGCTGTGGCTCTTCTGTCCCTTTTGCTGCTTATTCAAATAAAAGGAAAATGCATCATCTGAGATGCCTCTGCTCTCCAGGCTGGTCCCAGCTCTCAGTGTGTGTAGGAAAGGGATGAATCATTGTTTGCTGCACACAGTTGTCCTTGATGGAATTTTTCCAGCTCTCAAGGGAGAGCTCCCTCCTCCCCTCTCCCACTAGCCCAAACTGCAACCACCACTGTTAACACATCAAAGGCGCTGGCAGCCTGCCCAGCTCAGGCTTTCCTGATCACCTCTGCTCTCTCACCTGATTGAAAGGCCAGCTTCAGGCTTGGCTGCACCACGCAGGGCGTGTGGATGCTGGAGTGGCAGTGGTGGCAAGGTGCACAGCCACAGCAGGCAGCAAGGGAGGAGAGCGACGGTCCCAGGCAGTGACGGAGGCAGGGGGACCTCCTACAGCAGCAGGAAGCATCACATAAAACTCTGGGCTTTGCTGCATGGGCATGGCCAGCCAGGCATAGGATGCTACTTTTTATAAGCCACTCAAATTCAGATACAGGCTGTGACCGTCTGTCTCCAGAGAGCTCCTCTGTTCTTTCTGTTGGACACTGCTCATCCCTGTTGTGTCTGAGCTGCTTTATAACTGTGTTTAAACAAGCTTCTTTTTCCAACTGCAAGATTGCTGTATTTCAGCCACAGAAAAACCTGTACCTTTATATTTTATATGCATATGAATGTAGACATATGTAATTATACGTAAATACACATATAGACATTTACCTATATAAAGCAAAACATTTGTAATTAGAGCCTATAATAAAAGCCATGTCTCTGGAAACCTCTGGCTGTGAGCTGTTGTTTGATATTTAATTTTAATATTCATATTATTAATTTGATATTTAATAAACCTTTTGTTCAGTTGCCACCCATGTAAATGTTATTCTAGGAGCTCAATCAGCCAGCAGCTACCCAGAGGGTTCAACCTCTTCCCCAGGCTAATCCAGGTGTTTTCCTTCTTTGTAGCTGGCTGTATCGAATCCTACCTTCAGTTTGCCACAAACCCTTCAAACCTCTCGAGGAGGGCCACTTGACACATGACTGGGATGAAATCGAGCCTGACCCCAACCAGGTAACCATGCTGGAAGGAGCTCTCGTCCTGCCAGGAGGACAGTCAAACATCAAACTAATCAGAAGTGCAAAGGCACTGAGTTGCAAGAGGTCTGACGGGAGCCATGGGTTCCTGGGGGTCTGGCCAAGTCTGGAGGAGGGTCTTGTCTGCCACCTGTTCATTGTTCCTCACCATGGTCACCCAAGGAAGGACAGCCCTTGATGCTTGTTGCTTCCCATCTTGACAGATTCTTGCGCTGCTTCCCAGCACAGCTACAGTGCCACAGGGTTAGACCTGTGCTACCAAGCATCTCCCCTGGGGACTCCTGTTGGCCACCTTTTAATCTGCTCTCTCTTCTCCTTCAGTGTCCCTCATCAAAATCTCATCATGCCCCAGCCCAGCAGGCAGAGCAGCAGTATGTCTCTGCCATCCATCCTCTCCTTCCCTGCGCTTTTGGAGAGGTTACTGGCTGCCAGCCCACTTCTCTGCAGCCCTCGTGGGAAATCTCACTTCATTCTGGAGAGTCACACAGAGAGATGGCATTTGTCTTCCTCTGTTACAGCCTTGCCGTTGTCTTTAATCATGATTTCTTCCCTGCCAGCCCCAGAACATTTGGTTTTGCTAATCTGCTGCCATTCTCCTCTCAACATCATCTCATGGTCATTGGTTTTCACTTCTCTCAGGTTTTGCCCTTTGATGCATCATGATTAGCTAATTTCCAGCCTCCCAGCAGCCTCACTATTTGTCTAAATAATCCCCCAGTTCTGCTGGAATATGTTTTCCAGCCATTGACCAAGGAGCAGTGATGACAGGCTCATATTTACATGCCTTTGGTGCTCCTTCCCAGATGAAGCTCCAATGACTTCTGTTATCACCTCATCCATCCTGGATGCCCTTTTGCACCCTATATCTGCCTTTATGATTATTTATGATTACAGTAATTCCAAGATGCCAGCTCTCAAGCATCTGAAGCCATTTAAGTGTAGTACCTTTTTTGCCTAAGGAAACAGCAGCAAAGCTCCTGCCCACTCCCTCTCTTTCCACTTTCAATGGCAACCACCAAACCCAAAGGAGTTATTTCCTGGCAGTAAGTGGGAGCCACCTTCCTGCTTTCCTTCTTATCCTCTCTGTAGCAGAGCCAGAGACAAGGTTCAGTTTGTTGGACAAGACCTACTCTTCCTTGTGATGCTTTGTGTTTCACCCAGGTACTTAAGGAGCTTCCCCAATCCTCATCCATCTAAAAAGATGGCCATATGGAGGCACCTTATGCAAAGCCCATTGAAGTCAAGGGGAAAAATTACACTTTAAAATTACCCAAGGACACTGGCAGAATTATAAAAGATATCGATGACAAAACTGAGAAGGAGTCAAACGTGATGAAAAAATATGGGGTGGCACTTGAGCAAGAAATGCTGAAACAGAATAAAGCTCTCCAGACTGGAACAGAGATGACCAAGGGAAGCTATGATTGAGAGGCAAGGAGAAAACAAATACCAATAACAAATGTCACAGTAAAAAAAACCCAACCAAACAAAAACAAACAAAAAACAAATAAAAAAATCCCCAGACAAACATAAACTCCGGAACTTATTGTCAGAGGATGCAGGTAGATTCAAATCCAATAAATACGCTGGACTCCTCTGGCACGTTCTGCCTGAGGACCTTGATAGACTTTGCAAGAAGTAATTAGTGCTGCTCATGGCTCCTACTCATGCAGGCAGAGCTATTTCTGCTTTGGATGTGGGGAAATTCAAGTGGAGCAAACAGGAGAGTCATGTTTGGGTCACAGAGGGACTGAATCATCCAGCATGGAGTGGAGCACAGGACCATGACAATTTGACTGTGGAAAGCTGGCTCATCTGAATGTCTTTGCTCTCAAAAGTGTTGTTAGTAATAGAGACAGATTTTAAATAGGATTTTTTTTAACCTTGGCACTGCAAAGGCTTGCCAATCACTTTACAAAACTATGATTAAAAATTTTAAAAGCCCCCCAAATTAAAAAAATCCCCAAACCCTAACCAGATTATCAAGGCAATGAGGAAAGAGAGAGCAAACTCAGCTAGCAGAGGGCAGGGAAGCAGGGGGAGGACAGGGGTCTACTTTCTTTTGAATTACCACCATTTGTGTTCTGACCACTGGCATCTCTTTCTTGTTTTTTGTTTGCTGCAATCTAGCTGCGATGGAAACCTTTTGAGATTCCAAAAGCCCCTCAGAATAAGATGGACTTTGTGAGCGTAAGTTGGGGAACCAGGGCATCTGGTTATCCTCCATCTCTGTTCCCCCTCAGGGGGTGGCAGGGCACACAAGATGCTCAAAATTGAGCTAATATTGGCAGTTTTGAAACCACTGGGCTTGCAGAGCATCTGTGGGAGGGGAGAGGATTGCAGATTTCAAGCCACTGACAGTGGGCTTGATTTTCTTCATTGACTTTTAAGAAACTCTTAAAGAAAAAAAAAGCCCCAGCCCTCAGTTTTCCCCAGACCCTTGGCTGGAAAACATCAGCTTACATGGATTTTAAGAAACCCTGAGTATGTTAAAGAGAAGCCAACACATTTGACAAAAGGCCACACAGAGAAAGGCTGGTAGCAGTGTGGGGAGAGGGAGTGAATCGCAGCAAGGGGGTGGGTGAGGGGGAGAAACAGGGCTGCCCCTGCTCCCCTGCCTGCCGCTCACTCCTGGTGCTTCGGGCTTGCCTGCAGGGACTGCACACCTTGTGTGGCGCTGGTGAGCCCAGAGGACGCAATGGCATCGCAGTCCATATTTTTGTCTGCAACACCTCCATGGTCGACAGGTCAGTGTCTGCTGTGCTGGTGGCTCAGGCTGCTCCAGGCTGGCTGGCTGCATGTGCCTGTCTGGTGTCACCAGCTTGAGTCCAGCTCCCAGCATCCCTGTATGTCCTGCATTCCTGTGTGCACAGGCAAACACGTTCTCCCTGTCCACAGCAGGTGTTTGTGAAGCAGGTTGTGCTCTGTGGTCAAACACCGGAGGAGTGGGTAGGGAACCACCAAGAGAAGTAGGGAGCTGGACATGGGGGTGCAGCAAGAGGAGATGTGTTGGATTTAGGCGCTCTTGTCTCAGGGACAGGAGCTGCTCCTCAGAATTCAACACACATGCAGCAGGCATTGCTGCTCCCTGCAGTGGATCAGGGGGGAAATCAGCCCCACTCCCCAGTTTACAACAACTGATGTGCCCGTGAATACAAAGGCAGGGACCGGGCAGAGGTCAGAGAACATCCTGCTTCCAGGCTGGGCCATTTACTTAAGAGCTGGACTTGACGATCCTTGTGGTTCCCTTCCAACTCAGAATATTCTGTGAAACTCTGCCATGTCAGTCTCCCAGCTCAAAACTCCCAGCTGTGGCTGTGGTGTACACAAATGCATGGGGCTTATAGCACCTTAAACTTATTGTTTCCCTTTTTCTTTAGATGCCTTTATAATTCGGATGGTGACTTCCTGATTGGTGAGTTGATGCTTTGGCTTCTTTTTTCCTCCAGGTGGTTCTACCTGGGCTGCCACCTGCCTGCCTCTTTGTTCTTCCACAGCCCTGGGCCCTACACAAGATTTGGAGGGAAGGGTTGGCTTCACCCCCACGCCATGCAGATATGGTGGTCTGGCACCAGCTGGGCTGTTGGGCAAGTTGCACTGCTCCTGTGCCAGACCTCAACTCTTTGAGCAGTGACCCAGGTTCCTAGGCATAGTGCTCAGGGATCATTTCCCAATGCTCCCCAGACTGGTATTAGACACGCCACAGGCAGAGGTTTTCTGGAAATCATAAACCTCAGGATTTCTGAACAGCTTACAGTTAGATGCCTTTGTTGCTTTAGCCCAAGATTATTTGGCAGGGCAGCTTAGCTCCCGTGCTGTGCCACCCTCAGGCAACCAGACTGCCACAGTGAGTGTGGAGGTTGATACATAAAGTCCACACATGCTGAAAAATATTCTGAGTGGTATCAGAAGTCAGATATTTGCTTGTATCTTTCTTGAGTAAGGAACAGGAATACCTTTGGGACACCAACAGGAACATTTGTCCCATCAAATAGCTATTAAATTGTTCTCACTCACCTCCCTCACTACTGTGAAGTAAAAGTGCCAGGTTTTGTAAATCTGCTAGTTTTTCAAGTCAAAATGTGAGCTCTCCTGTGCCAGGACAATCACGGAAAACAATGCAGATGTTAGCAGAGTATTGCTTCTACCCTCAGGAAGCAGTTATTCCCAGACATCACACACTGCCACGGTCATGACAAAGATAGGTACATGCACTATTTCATGTGAAGATTGTGAGACAGACAGGTATGGACCCAAATATATCAAATCCCATTTATTTGGACTGTAGTGCAAACCTTACCTCAAGGGGCCTCGAAGTTTTGGCTCTTACAAGTACCTTGTGTGACGTGGGGATGATGGGGCTGGTCAGGAAGCTTCACTCCAGTGCAGGTGTCTCTGCTGCAAGACTCTGCATGGGAGCCCAGACTCCCTGTGTATCTGTATCAGAAAGGGCCCACTGCTCTTCCTTGAAGCCTGGGTGCTATGACAAGGACAGAGAAGGTGGCAATCATCACATTACTTCAGCTCCTCTGCCTGAATTTTGTTTCCACAGTGCCCCAGCAAGGAAAACTGCTCATCATAACTGAGTTTGGGAAGATGCTAGTGGAGCCCAATGAAATCTGTGTCATCCAGGTAAGGGCTGAATGCACCTTGCCTGTGGCTCAGAGCCAGATGTTGGACAAGCCTACTCCTGCACTCAGCTACTCATGGTTTGTCATCAAAGTCCTGGGAGGATCCTAGTACCTTTCTTTATTTTCCAGCAAGGAATGCGTTTCAGCGTGGAGGTGTTCGGAGAGACCAGAGGCTACATCCTGGAGGTGTACGGGGCACACTTTGAGCTGCCCGACCTGGGACCCATTGGTAATGACCTCCTGTTAGATCTGCAGTGCATTTCATAGAGACAGGCATGAATTGCAAGCCCAAATCAATCACATCCTCCCATGCACATGCTCTTTCACAAAGATGCTTTCCGTTCCAGCACATGCTCCTTCACAAAGATGCTTTCCATTCCAGCACTGTTATTCCCCAGAAGAGCAAGCATCTGCCCAAAAAAATGTGACAGACCAGTTGTCCAGAGATTCCCCTGGCACTGAAGCGAACATTTATCTCCCACCCTCTTTTCTGCTATTTTCTTTTCTGTTCTGGTCTGGGTGTCCCCATCTGCTGGCTCTGAACCTGTTCCTACCAAAAGAAACCCAAAAGGCCATCACCACTTATGCCTCATACTTACAGATATGGCATAAACTGGAGTGATAGGAGAGAATTTTCCTGGTAAAAGGGCAGATTTCAGAGGCGACAGATATTCCTGAAGGCTCACTTTAGATTTAATCAAGTGGGTTTTTTCCCCCTACCTCTGTTAACAGAGACCCCTTGGAGCTCTAGAGTGCTTTACTGTCAGAAACTGCTTCCTCTGGAGAATTAGAAACCAATGAAATGAGCAGCACAGGACTTGGATCAGCAACACATTCACGTCTCGGTGTGGGGCTGCCAGGGCAGATCTGCTTTCACTGAGTGCAGGTCTAGCTCTCATAAATCACAGATCCTCTGTGCCAGATGCCTCCTGCTCTGTGCAGAGTCACAGCCTCTTGCTGCCATGACAAAGATATTGCGAGGGGACACGGCATCTGAAGGCCTGCTGCCCATATCGTGATTTCCCAGTCAGCTTTCTGGCAGTGCTCAGCTCAGCTGAGGACTGTCACCTTCCTTATCCCTTGGGTACTTGCCTCCAAATTTATCTTGCTGAGAAAAACACCTCCTGGTTACTGCTACTAAGATTGTGTTAGGGAAGGGAAGTGAAATTCCTCTTACAACAGCTAAAATAAATACAAAACCAGTGCCAATAGTTCTCCACATTCAGACTGATGTTTTGAGGTTGGTTGTTTTTTGTTTCAGGTTGGATTGGGTTTATTTTTTTCCCCACTAGATATTTTTAGCTCTCAGCATGATCTAAAAGACTGGCCATGCTTCAAGCAAATTAACTGGTATTAATCAATCAGTAACAAGCTTGGCTTGGCTAATCTGCACTCAGGGGCATTTACATCTCATGGCTGTGGTGAAACTGAAGCTGGTCATTCTTCCAAGTGGAGAACCAACCCAATTTGCAGTTGTTCCGTGAGACCCCACTTGAACATCTCTCCTGTATGACACGCTGGGTACATCTTTTTCCACATGGAGCCTACAGTGATTTTTCAGCAGCTTGCCTTTTAGCCAGCTGCAGCTTTCTGCCTTCACCCCCCATACCCTGTGCCTGCTCCACTTGATTATTGATATGGTTGCCCAGCCTGTTTGCAATAAGTTTTCCCATTAGCTAGTTTTTCAGAAACAGTTAGACTTTCTTTGGTATTTTGGTTTAGGTTTTTTTTTGTCTCCAGAAGGCAGGAATCTATTCTAAGGCTTACTTTCTGGAGAAAAGAAAAAGAGTGCACTTTCCTGTAAACCTTTTCAGGAGATGCTAATTGTAAGAGCTCCTCTTCTTACCACCTACCCTCCTTCCCCTCAGAGACCTTTGTATTTCCGTCTTACTTTATTTTAACTTCACTTTTTACTTGGAAAAAAGTGACAGCTGGAGAAAAGCAGTGACTGTTAAACCTTAGCAGCGGGTAGTAATGTCTGCATTTTTATCCGAGAAATTCAAAACCACTTTGTAACAATAATACTAATGAGGAGAAGAATGCTCCAGCACCCATATGGTGCTTTGCACTTTGAAAATGCACTCCTCACATTAAGCAACCCCTCAGTATGCCCAGAGTCTGTAGGTATCACTATTTTATTACCCTCTTTGTTAGCATTCAGGAATGTATTTGGCCCCCTCATGATATGCCTCGTAACTTCTGCACGGCTAAGCATCCAATCAGCAGGATGTCCAGGAAGAGAGAGCAATTCATCCTCCTTTTTTCACTTAATTCCTGGTTGTTACATACCTTTAATTGAGGATGACGTACTGATCTCATTCAGAAGGCACCTAGTGGAGACCTGTCTTAGTCACAAAGGGAGCATGGACTTGAACACTAGGAAGAATTACAATTACCTACTCATAGGAGCACGAGAAGTACATGACTATTTCAGGTTTTGTGGTGGGCCAAGAAGCAGTTGGGTCATTCATAACACAGAAGGACACCCACAAAGCCAGGAAATTGCACCAGCCTCTCGCTTCACTAGCAGATTGCCCAAAGAGCTTTGTCACCTCTCCTTCTTTCCCAGGAGCCAATGGCCTGGCCAATCCACGTGACTTCTTGGTGCCTGTGGCATGGTACGAGGACCGCCAAGTGCCAGGGGGCTACACAGTGATCAGCAAGTACCAGGGCAAGCTGTTTGCAGCCCAGCAGGTGAGGATGCCCTGGGAGAACAGGTAACACTGAAGCACAGTGACTGCCAGTGCATGGCCTGGGATATGCAGCTCAGTAGCATGGATGTAGTCTTAGGGAGTCCTGCTGAGTTAGGTGGAGCAGAACTGAGCCCTCGTCTTCTTGGGTCATTCATTTTCCCAGATGGATCCTCAGTCTGGGAAAAAAGTGTTTGTGAAAACTTGGTTGTCCAAAAACTCAATAGTGGTCTTTGCCTCCATATGTTTATAGCGACAAAGTAGAAATGAGGGGCTGGGGCTGCTGTGAAAATCCAGAGTTTCCTTACCAGAGAGCTGGTGTTGCAGCTGGTCTTGTACAAACACTGCCTGAGCATTTAAAAGCTCTTAGAGACCAAACCCCGGAGGGAAGGCTGAGGCTTACCAAGCAGAAACACTGAGAAAAACCTCATCCTCACAACGTTGGGCTGAGCTTAAAGGGCTGCCAGTGTACCTCTAACCAGTACTAAACCCACTTTTCATTTGGGAAAGATCAGCATCCTGCACATGTGCAGCATGTTGGAAGGCTGTATGTGGTAATCCTCTGTCTCTTTGCTTTGCTAGGATTACTCCCCCTTCAATGTTGTAGCTTGGCATGGGAACTACACGCCGTACAAATACCATCTGGAAAAATTCATGGTCATCAATGCTGTTGCTTTTGACCACGCGGTAAGTTCTGGAACTGGGCAAGGCAGAGCAAAACTTTGTGGCTACTGTACCATCCAAACCCACCCTGAGCTCCAGGGGCTCTGTGCCTCTTAAAAAATACTTTATGCTCTAAGAAACAGTCTGAAATCTCTTGTGCTTCTCTCCCTGGGCCCAAACCAAGATTTCATAGAGGAAGACATCCTCCTTTGTGGTACAAAGACATAACTGGAGGTTGATCAGCTTCTTAAACAGCTCTGTGCAGCTTAGCATAGAACTTCTGTGCCCTGGAGGAGGGATGAATACTGATGCCAACATACACTGTGCAACTCAGCAAAAAGACTGTTGCTTCAAATTCTTGCCTTGATTTATTTCTTGCTATTGGACAGATTCCTTTCTCTAAGTTGTGGATGTGTCTGGTTCCTCTGAGTCCAGCACTGAAATTCATTTTGAAGAGCTGGCAGCTTTCATTGTAATAATTTCTAGATCTTATGGAAAATAACTAAAGCCAAAACTAATGTGAGCAGCTCATCCAAAAAGGAAACCAATTCAGTGGGAGAGGTGCCCACAGCAATGCAAGTGCGTGTGCAAGGAGACCGGAGCATTTCTAGTGAGAAAACCAACAGAAAGTTTTGTTTAAAACTCCAGAAAAATCTGCCAGGAGAAAGACGGGTTTGGGATCAAAGCCCAGAAAATCACTTTACTTGAGACTTCAACAAGCCACAATTTCTCTGCAATTTCTTCTCCGTTTGTAAACTAACAGGGCCATGAGGCTAAATGCCTCTAGCAGGATATTCCTGTCCTCTGTAACTGGCTAAGGAAAAGGTGTGGTTTTGTGGTAGGAGTGTTGGAGACTGCTCCTGGAATTACAGTACCTCATCTTGCAATGCTGTCCACCCTCCACATCTGTGCTGCCAGCTATAAGGGCCAGGATGGGGAAGGATCATCAAAGCTGCTCAAAGGAAGAACCATCCAGTCCTGTTTCTTGTCCCCCCATGTACAGCATGGAATTGTGATGCTGAGTGCTGTCCCACAGGGTCCCAAATCTCATCCACGCTATCAGGTGCAGGTGACAAAAGTGTTTAGGCAAGGGAGAGGCTGTATCAGTCAGGTTTACCAGCTGGGTGACCTGAGCAGACAGCTCTAAGCCCTGCTCTGCCTCATGCTGGTTTTGCTTTGCTTTTTTCCAGGATCCTTCCATCTTCACTGTCCTGACAGCCAAGACGACCCGTGCTGGAGTGGCACTCGCTGACTTTGTCATATTCCCCCCGCGATGGGGGGTAGCTAACAACACCTTCCGTCCACCTTACTACCACCGTACGTCTGCTCTTTCTTGGTTGTGCTTGAGTCCAGCACTGCAGAAAAGAAACAAGTCTCCATTTATTTGAGAGCATGTGCAGGGAAGCAGCAGTCTGGTTTGTTGTCCTTGGCTCAGTTAGTCAGCTTCTTGGAGTCAGTCAGTCCTCCCTGGAAAATGAACAAATCCAAAGATGTTCCTATTCAAAACATCTCATGAAAACGCAGAGGTTATGGGCTCATTGAGTCTTCATAGATGGATGGGTCTGTACTCAAGGGCCTCCCACAGAGACTGGGTGTATATTGAACTTGGCATTGTACAAATGAGTCAGATATTGTCCTGTCCAGCCATGAATCACTTAATATCTTACTAGAGTACATAGATAAAGAACAGGAGAAAGAAAAATATCATATCACAAGTGGTGAGAAGCACAGGGGAGTGTAGAGCTGGCACTTGGATGGTGAGATCGGAGTTACAGCAAAGGAGGGAATTGGCTCTCCCAAGCCCTTCTTCACCACCTGCACAGTGATGGAGGTACTGCTGGCATTTAAGAGGCCAGTGATGAGGAACTGGGCTCCTTCTCAGGCAGGGAGTTGATTAATCTGTTTTGGATTTGGTTGCCATCCCCAGAGCTGGTTTCTTTTTGGCAGTTTTTTGGCTTCATCTTGGCAGAGCGTGGCAATGTGTTGCACTGAATGGATGCTAGAAATCCAGTTCCCCACGTGGGACTGCCCTTCCAGGGAGACAATGAGACACCCTGCTCCATGAGACTGAGGGGGAAAGCGTGGCCATCCTGCACCCCTTATGTCAACAGTTAAGAGACCTCATCTCAGAAGCTACCAAGTGACAATGCTGTGGTCACTTTGAAGTGCTGAGAGGCTTTCTGCACACTTACTAACCACAATTTAACAGCCAGTTCCTTCTGCTACTTAGATTATTTCCAAGCATCCTGGAGGCCAACAGAATCAGTGGCACTTGCAAGCATAGTAGGCAGCTGTGCAGCCATCTGAGTAAATCCCACAGGCAAAGTCCTGCCCTGTCATTGGGCTTTCATTTGCAATAATGAGGGTGATGTGAAAACACATCTCCTGACTGGCTGGGATAGTGCCAAGACTTTTTCTAAACCCTAAGAGGTGAGACACACTGCTGCTTAACCACAATGAAATTGCTGCTCATCAGCAGAGCTGTGCTAATTTTACATCAATGCATTGTGAGCCATAGCAAATATGAAGTTGCTTCGTGTGTGCTAAAAGACAGAAAGGACTCTCCTTCTCTTGTCTGTGTTGTGATGATCTAAGCACCCATGGAGATGGCTGTGGCTGCCACAGCTACTCACTTGACCACAGCACCTCAGCCATAAGCTTGAGCACTAAATTCATGATGAGCAGTTTGGTTGTCTGCTCTACCCCAGCCATGGAGGGGAAGAGCTTGAGTGGGTAAAACAGACATTGTGATAGTCAACTATTGAGACACTGCACATGTTAGTTCCCTCTGAAATTAGTGCCGTGATGAGAATCTCTTTGCATTAAGAGAGGTATAGCAGGACTGAGCAACTCTGGGGTAGAAATACCATATTGATTTCAACAAGTTCAGTTCTGCTGAACTCCCTTCTCTCCAAGTATTTCACAAGAGGCCTATTTTGCTTGCCAGAATCCTTAGTTGCCTCCTCTTCTCAGGTGCTGTTGAAAGCCTGTGTTCAGAGAATTTTGATGCACTCAAGACTTATGGTTTTCATCTTGTGTTAACTTTGGCCCAAGTATAGCAATGGTGCTTCAAAAATATTCCTCTTAGACATCATAAAAATTTCACATACAAAGGGGGCTGTGCAGCTTGTAAATACTGACTTCTCCTGGCCACGTTTACATCCTCAGAGGCTGTGAATTACTCCTAAGTACTTCTGAAGTCAGATTGAAAATGTCTGATACAGTTTTTATACCATGGGCATATATTAATTCTGTCTGAGAGAGTGCTTATGTGATTCTCATGATGGTGCTTATGTGATTCTCTACTGGCCACTAAGAGATTTTAACTTCACAACATCCTGTTTGTAGAGACAACACTATTTAACTAACAGGGAAGGGAGGCACACCTATGTTGTTTGGGTTCACATATGAAATTTGCAAGCAAAAAGAAACTGGACTTTGCTCATCTTTTAAATTTCAAGCTGGTTTCCTACTTAGCTGCCCAGTCTTCCTAAGAGATATTAAAATTCCTGTTGCAGACAAACTGGCTGTCCAGCTCTCAGGGTCTGTACTGCAGTTTAAATGTGCCAAGTGCAGTACATGAGCAGCTTCAACGAAAAGCTTGTAACAATCCAGACTTACATGAGACTGACAACTTGGGATGAAAATTAATGAATGTTTGCATACATATATAGGCCAACCCTGCTTTGAGTTAAATTAGTTTTGCTGCTAAACATTTCAGACCCTGGATTGTACTTAACAAAGGCTGAAGTAGTGGTTAAAAAGGGCTATATATAAAATAGCTACGGAAGCATGTCCCAGTTTTGCAAAAACTAACCGCTGGCAGAAAGTTGCCATATTGTTTAGTCACATCAGGAGTAGTAAAGCTGAAACCTTGGATGGCAGCTGTTAAAATACCTTCCTTACAGGGAGCATAACTGAGTAAATACTGAATGATTAGATATAACCATCCTTGCCTAAGCTAGTGGTATGCTACTCTAGCAGTTTCAGAGGGTCTACTGAAAGTATTCTTCCTCAGGGAAGGACAGAATTTGGCTCCTTGTCTTTGGGCATACAGTGGCTGTAGAGAAATAGGCAGATAATGCATGAATTAAAAGCATAACATAATGAAGTGCCTAACTACACTGGTGGTGGTAGAAGAGTATCAAAATAATTTCATGCTTATAACCTGAGACAGCAGAGCAAGCTGTTGATCAGGCATTTTGTGTCTGTAACACAGGGATGATTACACAGAACTTCTTTCTAGCACTTCACAATCCCTAATCCAAGTCTGTAAAATCAGGTTACACCATGCAGTCCATACGCAGGTGTATTACTTACACAGCTTGAGATGGTAGGAAAAGCACAGGTCATTTAAGGATTGATGGATTCATTAGGGTGATTTCTAATGAACGTCCTTCATTAGGGAGCTCTGTTTCTGAATCCAGATAATAAAATCCTGTACAACTTTACAAGCATTACCTGTAGGATCCCTGATGTCTCCTCGCATGATACCCTGTTCAGAAACTTCCACTCCACCCTCTGCTAGGCCCAGCTTAGCACATGGGTTTCAGGGAGCTCACAGCCTGTCTGTGATCCCTCCCAATCACCTTCTCTTTGCCTCCTGCAGGGAACTGTATGAGCGAGTTCATGGGGCTCATCAAAGGCCACTATGAAGCAAAGGAAGAAGGTTTCCAGCCGGGAGGTGGCAGCCTGCACAGCATGATGACCCCTCACGGGCCGGATGCTGACTGCTTTGAGAAGGCGAGCAAAGCCAAGCTGGAGCCGGAGCGGGTTGCAGATGGGACCATGGTAAGGAGCCAAGGGAGCTAGTGAGAGCTGGAATACAGCATGGCATAGTGCCCACTTTTAAACTAAAGCCTAGTACTGTAGCTTCTTGCTGGCAAGTTGGAAAAGTACCTGGACCCAACAGCTGCAGCATTCACCTCCCTCACCAATGAGCACTGTTCAGCTCCCAGGAGCTCCCCTGGAGACATTCGATACCAGGCAGCTTTGATCATCTGCCCAACATAAACTGCTGCCTGAGCAGGAAGCTGAGAATTTCATTTTTGTCTTAGCCTGTGGGCAAAGAAGCAAATGCCCTGAATGTCCTCCTGTCTCTACCCCCTAAAATCCAATGACGATCATCAACAGACCTTTAACTAGAGCTTTTGGAACAACCTGGCTTTCCTGGGCATGCAGGGAGTCCAGTGTCACTCCTGAGACGGGACTAATACCAGCATTGCATTGCCAGATCTGAATAGCATTCTCCCTGCGTTCGTCAGGCTGAAGACAGAACCTGGAAGTACTGGACCACGTATACAAATCCTGTTTGTGGTAGAGCAGACACCTTGCCTGGATTTAAATTTTCTCTCTTTTACCCTAACCTACCTTTCCTCTTCCCAACAGGCCTTCATGTTCGAATCATCCCTCAGCCTTGCCGTCACCAAATGGGGCCTCCAGACCTCAGATCGCCTAGATAAAAACTACTACAAGTGCTGGGAACCTCTGAAAAGCCACTTTAACCCTAAATGCAAGTAAAGAGAAGTGCTTGCTGCTTGTAACACGTGAGTGAAGGCAGGGAAGTCCAGCATACCTATGTGTGATGGCAGTTGACTCGGGCAGTGCAGAATGCTCTAGCACAGAATGGCACTTCCACCAGCCACTGAGCCATGAAAATGATCACCCCTAAGTAATGTGGGAATGCAATAAAACCCACCATTATTCTTAACTTTCAAGTATCCAATTAAAGCTTTCCTGGTGACATGTTGAAGCTGAAGTACTTGCGTGGCTCTCACATATAGCTGGTGTGAAAGCTGCACCTCGTGTGGACATGAGGTGACAGCCAGCTCCTGTTCACAGGGCCTCCTGAAAATACAACCCAATGTGTATTTCCCAGGGAGAAGCTAGGGACTGATGAAGCATTGTATACTGTCTGTATGGGAAGAGCTTTATAAACAGAGCTGAAGGCTCTGCCAGGCCTAAGCCCACTATCAGAGCAAGCCACTTCAACCTGCTCATTCATGGAGGGTTGCCAAGGAAAGACTTGGTTGTCAGAAGAGTAGACCACAAATGAAAAAAGGTTGGAGAATCCAAAGCACTTCACTGCTAAGTAAGAGAAAGTTTCTATTCCGCACTATGGCCATCCTGTAATATTAACTTGTTTGTCAGCACTTGACAAATTCTCTCCTTAGCTCTGTGCTAATCTGCAGCATAGCAAATGCGAAAGGGCTTCTCTGGCCAGTCCAAGCATTTGTTCCTGGGAAGGTACCTGGAAAAAAGCTCAACTGCAGACATCATGGCGGACGTCAACACTGACTGGAGTATGCAAACCTCACCCCCAGCTGGTGAATTCCACAGGGTGGAGGCAGCAAGCCCCAAGTAGAGTGGGAACCAGGAGCCCAGCCAGGCACCCCACACTTCAGGCTAAAGCACTAAAGTACAGACTTTAGCACATACCCACATGGAAATTTCTAAACTCTATGCCACCAGATCTATGTTTCTTACTTCCCAAGAGAAGCAATTTTCCAAAAGAGAAGGAAATGTAGACCTGCGACACACAGTATTAGTCAGTTACATCCATCATCAGTTTTGATCTGCACCAGGTCCTTGGGAGAAAAAAAAGCATCAGCTTTGAGCAAAGTATTTTAAAATCTACATGGAGATGTTTACTCTAAAATAGCCAATTCAGAAAAGGACATTTGGGAGAATCAATTTGCCAGAGAAGCTGATTTAATCAGATTGATCCAGGGATAAATGAGTCTAAATGTTTCACAGGCAGAGGGGAAAAGCTTGTTTTCTGTTTGGGACCTAAATTATCATCCAGGGACCTGAAGGCTTGAATTTCTCTTGTACAGACACATCACCAAAGCATATATGGGTGGTAACGCATTAGTCAAGGGTAAAATTCCACAAGGCACATTCACCCTCCAGCCTTCACCCTAAATACCTGATTGGAAACTTCTCTTTCCTTCCTCACTCAACCCCACCTCCAGCAGCATGGCACCCTCATTCCTAGCAAGAAAACAGCTTGGAGAGTTCTGGAAATAAGAGAGAAAAGTAGGGCAGCCTTTCCCCAAGCACCACACTCAGACCTGCACGGATGTAGCATCAGAGACTCTGGGCTGGAAAGGGCTGGAAAAGAAAGGGCTGTGGCAGGTGCCGCAAGCATCAATCCAAGGCTGGCCTAAAAGACCAGAGGCGCTGTGCTCATCCACAACCCATCCCGAAGCATTTGCTCAGCTGGCCTGAAACAAATACAGCTGCAAGGGAGAATTTACATGTGTGGCAACTCAAGTTCCAATTAGCTGAGGAAATGGGTCCTGGGAGATCAAATTAGTTTGTGGCAGCAAAAATAGTTAATTTAGCATGCTCAGACAAGCAATTATTTCTTTCCCTAAATACCACTCTCTCCATGCATTGATGCGTCTCTGCACTGATCCACAGCCCTATCTTGTAATATCATTTGTGACAGTCTTTTAGGAGCTATTCTGCAGAGAATAATCCGGGTTTGCTTTAGTTAAACTAGCAGAACAAGCTGCAGAAACTGGTGCAAAAGGGTTGCTGGGAGCACATATAGGATTGCAAAACCAGGGCACTGACTAGCCCAGCTTCTGTACACAGCATTATTGAAAACTCCACACAACCTGAATGTTTCATGGCCCACACAGGAAAGAGCTACAATAGGAAACACTTAAAAAAAGTAAAAAAAAATCAGTGAGGGTGATTTTATTGTGAGGGTGACTGAGCACATGCACAGGTTGCCCAGGGAGCTTGTGGAGTCTTCACCTCTGGAGATACTCAAAAGCCACCTGTACATACATGGTCCTGGACAACCCACTTTAGGCAGCTCTACTTGAGCAGAGGGTTGGACCCAGATGACCTCCAGAAGTCCCTTCCAACCTCAGCCATTTTGTGATTATGTGGAAAAGCTCATCAACTCTGCTGGAGATGGACTGCAAATGGCCCATATTTACATCTTCATCATGCAGGAAAAGGATGCAGTAGAGCTGTTTTTGCTGACTTCACATTGGCTGCTTTCCCAGCAGGCAGAGGGAAGTTTTCAACTTTTGTATCAGACTGAGCTTCTGGTATGAACCTCAAAGCCTGGGAAGAAACTGCCCCCATAGTCTCTGAAGAATGAGGGCACCTACAGGCCACGTAAAAATTCAAGTATGCATCAAAAATCTTTTCCTTGCACTCACATCTCAGTACATTGGCAGTAACAATTCCAGAGTCCCCTATACCAGTTGACCTGGGCAGAAAAGACTTGTGTTCTTATAAGAAAAAACAGAAAAGGCATCTTTGCAGGCATAAGATTCAGTCATGCTTGGTGGTGGATTTTTTTTTTTTAACACAGACCCCTTACAGGGATGAAATGGAATTCTCCTATACTACAAGAGAATCAGTGTCAAAGTAAAAATCCTTATCTTACACTTCTTGTCTCTCACTCACAGGAACCACAGAGTAAGTGGAAATTCTAGTTAACATATAGCATGACAACATTCAGCTCACTGTTTCCAAATCTGCTAATTTTATCCAGAAGGTTATTGCAATAAACAAACACATGGTTTAGGCTTGTAGTTCATTAGGGAAAAGAAAAATTAACTCAGCTTACTGAGAGCAGTCAGGCAGACTCCTAAGTTCTTAAAAATGTATCATAGAACTTGCCTATTATCCAGTTAGGGCAAACCACACAGCCAAACTGACAGCCACAGCCAAAGTGACACCAAGAAGAAATATCTAGAAGGCAAGCAGTAGTTCCTTTAGGAAACTGCTTTGGTCTTGCTTAGCATTTTAGCTAGTAATTTTAAACTTCAGCCTTCTTGGACAGCAGCAACTTCCACGGTTTAAAAAGATCCTCTGTATGTACACCAAAAGAGTACAATGGCTGAGTTCCAGACAGCTTTTCTGTATCCACCTGGTTTAGATATAAAGATCCTACATTTTTGCACTTTCCATGATTTTTAAAGATGCAAGACAACCAACAAACAATTAAGATTTATTCTTATGACAGAGAAATGTCATCACATAATACACCTTATTTTATTTATATCCCATGAACATGACTGCAATTCCAGGACCTTAGAAGAATACACTGAACGGTCGCTTGTATTCGCCTTCCTGGATACGCTTCTCTTTACGATCCTGTGGAAGAAAGAGAACATTTATCATTATTCTTCTAGAGAAGGACTTTCAATCAGCCTGGGATAAGGGAACAGCAGTTCTAGTATTTCAGCATGGGCTACATGAAGACAGCACCATATAGGATTTTAAGGGTCTTTTCCACCCTAAATGATCCCATGAGCACAAACTGTTTAAAAGTAAAAGACAACAAGGCATTTAGCTTCATCTACTAAAAACCTGCTCAGTTTGACCTCACATCTAGGTACTCTCATAGGCCAGCAGAGACCAATTCCTGTGAAGCATTTTTCACCAAACTAGTTGTGTCTCAGATAATTTGTACCTTAGTTTCTACCTCCTCCTTCTGGCTGAATAATCCATCTTAGAGATCTAATTATGGAGAAACTTCTTAATAACTTGCCTAAAAGTGCCTGTGCTCACCTTCTACCCATTTGTACCTCACTCTGCAGTCATGTACCTTTCTGACAGGTACCATTACAGTGCACAGGCACTGCAGATAATGCCCAGATTCCTGCTGCTGGATAAAACCAGAAGATTTGCTTAAGACCTGGCAATTTACCTCTTGCTTTCCCAGAGACACAGCAAACACTCCTCAGGGAAAAGGCTATGACTATTGTGCTTTATGTACTACCAGGAAAACAAGAAAAATCCCCAAATATCACTAAAGGAACTGGAATAAAGGAAAGCAAATTACCCTGGACACTAATTAAAGACTTCAGCATGACAAAATACTGCAGAGGTACTGAAGTCTCAAGAACATTTATATCAACATGCTCAGCAGGTTTCCTAAAACCTGAATTTTCGATTCACCCTAGCAAACAACATTCCCTACAAATATTCTATTAATTTATGTTAGTGCTTTGTGGTTTATGACTTGATCTAAAATGCTACTTCTGTGCAAAAGAGGAAAATAAAAGTGTTTTACAACAGCCAGAAATTCTCTACTAAAACCAGTCACTGTCTGCCTGTTAGCATTTTTTACCTATGTACATTGTTAAGTTTTTTCATCATGATCTACCATTGCTCAGATTCTGACACCCATAGTTTAGGAGTCAGAACAGAAACAAGAGAAACCTTCCAAAATATTAAAACGTCCACCTGAGATCAGACACTGCAATTAGCATAATTACTCCTCCCCATTTGCTTCATGAAATGAGAGAAATGGTCAAGCAATTGCACAGAAACGTTGCTAGGTCTGTCATCCATAAGCTTCCTGTGTATTTTAAGTTCAAAAAGCATAGTTAATGCATGTCAACTGCTGAAAATAAGAGTAACTGCTGATTAATTTTCACTGTCAGTGCTCCAAAGAGCTTTGTGATTGCAAAGCAGCCTGATCAGGCAAACTGTGACTGGCCATACCCAAGGGTACAATAAAGGGCTCTCAGAAAAACAGGACTCTGCAACCAGTAACAGGCTTTGAGACAGCAGGCTCGCTATCAGCCTTCCTTCCCTCATTCCTTTAATGGCATTAATCATTCTTAGGCGCATGAGGATCTCACAAATTGAGACTACAAGCAGATCTACATTTCACAAGCTGGTGTTTTTGGTGTTCGCTGATGCTCAGCGTTGTCGGCCGACTTACCCTGTCAGCTTTCAAGACAAAAATCCAGAAGAGGAGGGGGCCTAACCCATAAGCAGCTCCCAGAAAGGACGTCTTGGGTGTCGGGCGGAAAGTAGGGTAGACGTTCTGCGACTTCGCATAGGCCCAGCGGACCAAAGCGGGATTTTCCTGGGGTGCAAAGAGAACGGCGGTGAGGCCCGCGCGGCTCTGCACTGGCCCCTCCACCCGGGGACTGAGGCCAGGGCACACCGGGAAGGGCGCCAAGGTCACGGGGAGGGCGGGCAGCGTCCCGCCGGCACGGCCCTGGCCCAAGCACGGCGCCGGCCGCAGGCGCGGGCCCCGCTCCGGGACGCCGCCGGGTGAGGCGGACAAGCCCCGCGCTT
The DNA here is from genome assembly GCA_014706295.1 of Lycocorax pyrrhopterus obiensis. NCBI lineage: Eukaryota > Metazoa > Chordata > Aves > Passeriformes > Paradisaeidae > Lycocorax > Lycocorax pyrrhopterus. The sequence continues at coordinate 92,542,534 of JACSVZ010000001.1, forward strand.
CGCCCGCCGCCCCCTCACCCCCTCCCTCCCCACTCACGATGACGGCGGGCGGGCTGGGGTTGTTAAGCTGCAGCTGGTACTGCCGCTTGAGCCGGGAGCGGATCGCCAGGCGCTCGGCCTCGGCGCGGCGCTTCTCCGGCGATGTGTCGTAGGTGTCGGGGCTGAGCTCGGCGGGCAGCGAGACGTAACTGTTCGCCCCGTACAGCTGGGCCGCCGACGGAGGCGGCGCCGACGCCATCTTGGAGAGCCGGCCCTGCCGCCGGCAGGGGGCGGTGCCAGCCCCGCCTCCGCCGCGCCCCCTGCGGGAGCAGCGACCTCCCCTCACAGAACCGGAGTCGCCGAATGGTTTGGGCTGAAGGGATGTTAAAGTTCATCCTGTTCCAACCGCGCTAGCACGGGCAGGGACACCTTCCATAGACCAGGTTTATCAGAGCTCCATCCAGCCTGGCCTTGAATATCTCAATGGGATGGGGCATCCACAACTTTTCTGGGCAACATGTGGCAGTGCCTCACCACACTCAGGGTAAAGGATTTTTTTCCTAATGTCTAACCTAAAGCTGCTCTTTCGATTTGAACCCATTCCCCCTGCTACTGTCACTACATGCTCTTGTAAATAACCTTTCCCCATCTTTCCTGTAAGTTCCCTTCAGGTACTGGAAGACCACAATTAGGCCACCTCAAAGCCTTTTCTTTCCCAGGCTGAACAATCAGCCTTTCCTCGTCGGAGAGGTGCTCCATCCCTCTGATCATTTTGTTGGCCTCCTCTGGACTCGCTCCAACAGGTCCATGTCCTTCCTGTGCTGGGGACCCCAGAGCTGGATGTAGCACTGCACGTGGGGCCTCACAGAGCAGAGGGACAGAATCCCCTCCCCTGACCTGCTTTGGATGCAGCTCAGGACACCTTTGGCTTTCTGGGCTGTGAGTGCCTGTGGCCACGTCATGTCCAGCCTCTCATCCACCAGCATCCCCCAGTCCTTCTCGTCAGAGCTGCCCTTGACCTGTTCATCCCCCAGTCTGTGTTGATACCAGAGTTGCCCTGACCCAGGTGCAGCACCTTGCACTTGGTCTTGTTAAACCTCATAAGATTCCCATGTGCCCACTTTTCCAGCCTGTCTTGGCCTTACCCGGCTTCACCTGCTGTGGCTCAGGGCATGTCAGGGGAAGGTTTTGGTGTCACAATAACAACAGTCCCAGCTGGTGAATTTTTCCTGTCCCCTGCAATTAAAATGACCTTCAGGATGAGCCACAGGTCAGGACTGCTGACCTGTTTGAGTCTGCTGGACAAGGGGATGCCATTGCTGTGGGGGTGTTTACTGCCCTTTTGAACGATATTTCTGTGTTTTAGAAAGTGTACTAAATGTGTGTCAAACTGCTGAAAACAAAAGTCTCTTACAATTACAGGATCACAGAATCACAGAATATTCTGTGTTGGAAGTGACCCACAAGGATCATCAAGTCCAACTTATCCGTGCACAGGAGCATCCCCAAGAGTCACACCCTGTGCCTGAGAGCATTGTCCAAAAGCTTCTTGAACTCTGTCAGGCTTGGTGCTGTGACCGCTTCCCTGGGGAGCCTGTTCCAGTGCTCAACCACCCTCTGGGGGAAGAACCTTTTCCTGGTATCCAACCTAAACCTCCCCTGACACAACTTTAGGCCATTCCCTTGGGTCCTGTCACTGGTCACTGCAGAGAGAAGAGATCAGTACCTGTCCCTCCACATCCTCTCAAGAGGAAGTTTTAGACTGCAATTAATTTACACTGTCAGTGCTACAGAGAGCTTTGTTACAGCTATGTTTGAACATTAATTCCTTCTTGAACGGAATAAATAATCCCTACATCTGAACAGTATTCCATGTTACACAAGAGATATGTTGCAGGCAGACTGGTATTTCCAAAATCCCACAGTTGTTGACTTTCAGCTTCAAATTTGATTCTTTAACCAAGGCTGAGCTGACTGGACAAGCTGCCAGGTAACCTCCAGGATTCTCATGAGGTGACAGGTCGCTGTTTTCCCCACGGACAAGTAGAGAAACGACACAAAGTCCAGGCTCAGGGATAGATGGACGCGCTTTAATAATCTTTCCGAAGGCTTTTATATGTAAGTTTGCAAAAGTGTGTTAAATGGCACAAGGTAATTGGTTTTTTGGCCATCCACCGCTTGACGGGATTGGTCAAGTTCTAAGACACCCATTTCTAAATATTTATCTAGTTAGAACCATAACAATACTGCAAAACAACCTGCAGGTGCAAGAAGTTTACAATACTGTAACATTGTTTAAAATATTCTGCATGGGAAAGACAGAACTCTCACAAAATGCTGCAGAGAGCTGAAGAAATTCTCTGCTGAAGCTTTTTCAGCATCCATAGTGACTCACCCTGACATTATTGACAGGTTCAGGAGTCACCCTCTGCTTGGTGAACACTGGGCAGAAAAAGCAGGGGTTTGACCTTGCACTGCTTTTGGCCAGCAAGTGCCCAGGTGGCCAAGAAGGCCAATGGCATCCTGGCCTGAATCAGCAAGAGTGTGGACAGCAGGACCAGGGCAGGGATTGTCCCCCTGTACTCGGCACTGGTGAGGCCACACCTCGGTAACTGTGAACAGTCCTGCACCCCTCTCTACAACAGACATTGAGGTGCTGAAGTGAGTCCAGAGAAGGGCAAAGGGGCTGGTGAAGGGTCTGGAGCACAAGTCCTGTGAGGAACAGCTGGGGTTGTTTAGCCTGGAGAAAAGGAGGCTCAGGGGAGACCTTATCGCTCTCAACAACTATCTGCAAGGAGGTTGTAGCCAGATGTGGAGTTGGTCTCTGCTCCCGTATGACAAGTGGTTGGACAAGAGAAAATGGCCTCAGGTTGTGCCAGGGGACGTTTAGATTAGGTATTAAGAAAATTTTTTTCACCGAGAGGATTGTCCAGCACTGGAACAGGCTGCTCCAGGAAGTGGTGCAGTCACCTTCTCTGGAGATATTCAAAAGACATGGCACATAGGGACACTGTTTAGTGATGGACTTGGCAGGGCTGGGTTCGTTATTGGACCTGATGGTCTTAGAGTTATTTTGCAACTTTAATGATTCTAAGGCTTTGGTTTTAGGAAGTTTTTATCTTGTCAGTATTAAGAACTTTATTCTCCAGTGATGTAAAGAAATATATGCAAGTTGTCTTTCTGGAAAAAAAGTAGCCAGTAAACAAGTTTACTGTTGTGTTTTCTTCTTCCAGTATACAAAACAGTTATAATAATTATGCTGATTGGGACCCAATAAGTTAATGGCTGTGCATATATAGTTATAGCCTGATTTACACTGTGGTAATGTTGGATGAGGGATTACAGTTTCCTCCTAAGCATACACAAAATAATACTGCTGGCTTTATCTAAGATGCTGTGCTTTGGCTCTGCAATAATAGAGCAAAAGCTCTTCCTCACATCCTAAAATTTCACTCCTTTTCCTAAGCACTTGGAAAATAAATGACCTCCTTTTAGTCTGAGCAGCTAATTAGGAGTTGTGACTTTCTTTCAGCAGGATGAAATACAAGTTGGACTGAGTTTGTGTACCTTGAGCAGCCCCACCACAACACACAACATTAGGTACTTTTCCTTCTCTTAAGTACAAGCCTGTAGTCCTCTCAGAAATCTCTCCAGCTTCTCCACCCTCATTTTCTTCACAAACATGTGTCTGGTTGAGCTGCATTTGTCTGCAAATCCAAGTGAAAACCAAGCTGCTTCATTCACAGCCAGCTCCCAAGGAAGTACTCATATGCCCTGTTGCTTTTTCTCCCAGGGCTTTCAGCTTGGGTCAGTGGCTCCCATAGCATGGAAAAATATACTCCCTTTATGTCCCATTTTGTGACCATTGGATTTAGTGAGCTCTGTGTCTCCAGCTCCACAATCTGTGTCTCTTCATAACCAGCATGTAGCGAGCTACTTTAGCAGCACGGTACCTACACCAGCAGCACTGCCATGTGGCACTCCTGTGGTACTTTCATCTCTGAGTGTTCCCAAAGACTTGGCAGCCTGTGTTTCCCATCCTCTGTATGGCTTGCTGCTTTAGAAACTGCTCCTCCCTGCTCTCTCTTATTTCTTAATAAATGACATGTGCAGCCTTGAAACAGACTGATTCCTGGCAGGAGCAGGAGTGCAGATTGGATTAGCAAACTGGGAAGGGTTAGCTGCTCTGTGGGAAATGGTGGGGGTTTTTTTCCCTCTTTGCTGCATCACAGAGTGGAACAGAAGACTCCTGTTCCTGCAGATCTCCCAAAGGACTTCAAAACAGCCAGATGCCTTTCCCCCAATCTGCTGACTCCCGAGGTCTGTCTGTAGTGTTGTGCGACAGTTCCTGTGGGCAGGAGCAAAGATGGTCTTGTGGTGAAGTCACTTGGCAAAGGCAGCGGGTTCAGCTCCCAGCCCTGATGCAGAATCTTCGTGATCTTATCAGTGCAGGTCCAAGCTGTGCCTTCTCCCTCTCCCCAGAGCTCATAGCTGCGAGTGTGCATGCTTGGCATGCAAACAGTGCTGAAATTAATTCTACTGGGAGAAAAACAGAAGGTACAAAGCAACATTTCCATTAACAATGTAATGTACTGTATTAGAAAACTGAGCAGCCAGCTGCTATGCTGTGCACACCTTTGCATTCCATCTCTAATCCCTAACTCATCGTCCTTCCCAAAGGATCAAAATCCTCACAGGGAGTCTTTTCTGAGAGATGGCACCTGTTTCATGGGGTAAGAAAATAACTAAATCCCTTCCAGAGAAACATACTCTCTGACACTGAAGCCTGTTGTTTTCACTCCTCCATGGGTGAATTTGTGCACTTTCTTGGTTTTGTAACAGCCACGTCTCTAACTTTAAAACATATCCTTCAGCAAAAGCCCAAGTCACCAATAGTAAGTGTCTAAACCTTGCATAAAGCAATGCAGGACAGACAGAAACGCTGCAGTCAAAGCACTTGACTGAAATCAGTGATTGTTTTTTCTCCTGCTGACAGGAACTGCTGCACACAGTGAGAAATGCTGCGGTGACAAACTGTACTCCTGTGCTCCTCCTGGACCACCCTATGGCAGACTGAACAGTCTTGCTGCTACCGCAAACCACCTTTGAAACAAAAGATTTTGCAAGAATGAACAAGACCCTTCTTGTCCCTGTTTTTGTCAGCCAGATCTTGAAGCTCATCTGACTCTCCTCCTGACTGCTAGTGTTGACCTAAGGCAAGCAGCAGGAATATAAAGCAGGCTCTAACGAAGGTGGGGCCAGTCTCAGTAGGGCAGCACAGGCTTGAACTAGAACATGCTGGCCATAAAACTACCTCCGTGTGGGCTCACACACCAAGGCTTAACAGGTAAGACCCCAAGTGTTTTTTTCTTATTTTTAATCAGGACTGATGTTTACTGAATGTTCAAGGTTGGCAGTAATAAATGAAATTGACAATTCTCCTATGAAAATGCCTTTGAAGTTTACATCATCTGTTTTCTTTGCCATCAGCAGTAACCAAAATGGGAAGAACAGTCAAGAAAATTAATCTTTGTCCAGAACCCTGTGGAGGGTTGACCTTGACTGACTGCCAGACATCCACCCAGCTGCTTTCTCACTCCTCTCCTTGAAAGGGCTGGGGGAGAAAATGACATAGAAAATCTCATGGTTTGATAAAAGTGCAGTTGTTAAGAAAAGCAAAAGCTGCACATGGAAACAAAGTAAAAAGAGGAATTCATTCACTACAACCCATCAGCAGGCAGATGTCCAGCTAGTTTTTGGGAAGCAAGGCCTCAATAGGCATAGCGGTTGCTTGGGAAGACAGATGACATCACCACAAATGTTCTCCCAGCATCCTCCTTTCCTTCACCTTTTATTTCTAAGGCGGACATCATATGGCATGGGTTTTCCCTTTGGTTATTTTGGTCAGCTGGCCCAGTTATTCCCTCTCTCAATCTCTTGCCCATCTCCAGCCTACAGACCTTCAAAGTTATTGGTGGGTTGTTGGAGAGAAAGCCCTGACACTGCTCAGCAGTACCCAAACCCGTGTGCTACCAGTGCTATTTTAACCACAGATGAAAGGCACAGACCCTATAAGTTGCTGTGAAGGAAATTAAGTCCATCCCAACCAAACCCAGTACAAAGCCAGTTTGAATGCTGTCTGACAAACCACTGAATTTCAGAGACCATTCTCATACAAGTTAGCCTGAAATCAGACACACTTCTATGAACTCTTTGGTTGAAGCTGCAAATAACTTCCACCTGGAGTTTAAAGTAACCCAAGATACCTTCAGTTTAGAACTGTGTGATTTTGCTGATGGCTTTTCAGTCATGCCCTGAAATACACAGACTGGATTTTTTTGACTGTATACACAAAGTCACATCTTTTCAGTGTGACCAGACTGAATGACTCTGTGCTTCAAGTGAATGAGAGAAAAATTAACGTAAATCACAGACCTGTCTACCTACCTCCAAGGCAACCATGCATGATGTTTTCAGAAGAGACAGGTTAAATATGCTGTCAACTCAAAAAATACTGGTGCCTGTCAAACTTGTGCTGAATGCTTGCAGTTGCCCTGTTTGAATCAGTTGTCAGGCTGGGTCAACAGGTTGCTGGGCTCTGTTGTGAATTCTCACTGACCTTTTACAAAGAAAGCAAGCTGGAAACCAGGGAGGGACGCTGACAGAATCACTCTTATCACAAGAAGGTTCCTGAACAGAGGCCTCTTACTTCTAATTCCCACATGTAATGGCCAAGAAGGGTCATTTGGCTCCTGTTCCCATTCTATACAAGTGAATAAATACTGCTGAGTGTGCTGCTGGCCTTCTTCTGAAGGGGCATCAATATCAAGCATCCATCTGCATGGATATATCCATGGTAAAAGCCAAATGGACACAGAAGGGAGCAGTGTAAGAAGCAGTAGGATCTGGCATCGTTTATTTGAGCTCAGAACGAGTGTATCTAACTGCAGCATATAGCTATATTAATAAATTGTCCAGATACATGTAATTCATTCTGTGTTGAGACCTGAAGTCCCCAGTATCTTTATCTTATAGTTGTTTAAAGGAAGCCTGGCATGCAAAGGAAGGAGTTAAGATGGTTAGGGGAATTATGAATTGTTAGTACAGCCAACAGGCCACCCATAAATGTGTTATCAAATGTTGAGCTCAGCAGGAGTTAGTTACAAAACTAGGACACTTAATGAGTCATGAAGAGCCAGGGATAATGAGACATGGCATTAAACAAACCATTTCTGCCTCTCCTTGGCTTGTCCAGAGATGATGGCAAGAAGCCCTCTGCTGTTTCAGCTTTTCCTGTCAAAATAAAACTTTTGACTCACACTGAATTATAGCTGTGGCTGAGCTGCCTCAGCCAGGGAGCTGGTGCCACCTTGGCGGCCCTGGTGGGAGAAGGATAAGCTGGCAGCCAGCATCTCTTCTCCACTCTTTTGCAGGTCATCGATTGTAGCATTTTGTAGTGTTATATTCTTAGCTCTCCCTCTGCTTCCGGCTCCTCGCACAAGAAACTATTAATAGTTACATAACAACGAAGAGTGGGAGAGGAAGAGGTCTTAGAGTAGGGTGGGAATTTGAAACATACCCTGCATGTCTGAGGGTAAGTCCTCTTAAGTGTTAGAAGTGCTTAGCCAGTCAAGGGCTAACACTGTTCCTAGACTTCCCCTCACAATGGCTGTCAGGAACTGGCGTACCTCCAGCAAGCTGCCGTTGCTCCAGCCACCCTCCACCTGGCCCAGGTGCAGCATTGAAGCTGAGATCCTTGCCTTAGAGCTGGCCTGAACTGCGTGGAATGTGTGTTGTATCTAGGCTTGGCTCGAATTCCTAGCTTGACCTCAGGCCTTCCTTATTACTTTGGCCTTGCCTGGACAACACTGGACTGCAGCTGGTTATGGTTATTGCCACTGGATCCGCCCTCATCACCTTGTCTGGCTCCCAGCTCAGCCCAGTCTTGCCATTCCTGGACTGCACTGTCACTTATGGAGGTGCTCGACCTCATGGCGGTGGGGATTGTATGTGGTGCCAAGCGTGAACTCACACTGCTGCCAGTAAAAATTCTCAAAGCAGTTGCTAACAGGAGTCAGTGAGAAGAAACTCAAGTGTTGCTGGACATGGCTCACATAGCATAAGGGGAGGCATCTTTTCTGGCCTGCTGCTCCTGACACAGATCATAACCAGCAGCAGATGTTTCTTTTTTCCCCAGTTCTCTGCAGGTGTTTTTCTCCTCCCACAAAAGAAAGGAATAGGTCTGCCTCATTCAGTCTGGGTATCAGAAAAGTAGCAGTGCCTGCTGTGAATTCTGCCTGCTTCTCTCTGACATGATGGGGGGAGTTTCAGATGGTGAGTCTTCCTATCCCAAAACACGTTTGAGAGATTATGAGCCAGCCCTTGGAGATTAATTTTTTCTCCATGGGTTGTGGAAAGAGTTTAGTGTAGCCCGGATACTTTCTAGCTCCCTGAGTATCCACTGTGTGACAGAGTGCCATGGCTTGTGCAGCTTGGAGCAAAATGTTATGCAGCCTTTATTGCACCTGGAGGATACTCCTCTAAGTTCTTCCCAGACACACGGGTGAAATGCTGGACTTGCTGACAGCAAAGGAGAGCCCTATGAAAAATGGCTCTGGCCCACAAAGCTTTCAGATTCCCTGCAATGTCTTACTTGAAGTTACCTGATGGGTTTAGCTGGATTTTCTTTCACAAACAGAATCAGAGTATAGGGAAAAGACTGCTGTGTGAAGATCCAACCAGGAGGAGCCAGGGAAACTTTAATCCCCAACAGACATGGCCACTCCTGCTTATCAAGACAGAAATACAGTGCCCCAACAGTTGGTTTAGTGTTAGGAATTTTGCCTGTCAAAGTAGAGTCCACTTAAGAAGGACTTGGAGGAAGCCTCACTTTGTGGGATTATCAACCCCAAAATTCATCCACAGCCTGAAATTAATTTTTAACTTGAAAAAGAAGTAGGACTTTATAGACAATGACTCTTTTAGAAGTCACAAATTTCTCCTTTGTACAGGAAGACTCTCCAACCCTGTGTGGGGGAAAAAAACCCTCCAGCCTGAAATCTGTGATAGATGAGCCTTGAAGGAGAAGCAGCTCTGTTGTACTGCTACATAGAAAAAGATACTCACTTTGTTTTGCTTTATATATTTTGTTAGAAGTCTGGAGCTTAAATTTTAAATCAAGTCTTTGGGAACACACTGTGAAGCAGACCATCAGTATGAATAAAATACGTTAGTAGGAACATGTTGAATTTAGTGTGACTGTTTGGCAATCTCTGTATTGCAGTGGGGAAGGACTTAGTTGTGGCAATGCAGAGTGGTTTTTTTCTTTGCTCAAGTAAAAGACAGAATACAAATGAGGCTGTTGCTGCAGAATGCCAGCTAGTGGGAAAGATACACCATGTCCAGACTGGGTATTTCAGTGTTTTAAAAAAAAAATTATGGATATAATACTAAATACTAAAACTTTAAACTTCTGACACATAGAGATAGAAAGGCAGAGCAGTGGTGTCCCTGGACTCTTGTTATCATTGTACAAATCAGGAACATTCACTAAACGAGAAATACGCCTTAGCATTGCAGAACTCTGTATATATCAGGTTTAATCAGCCTTTTTGGGGAGACTGGGTAAGGCAGCTGCCAAGGTTAAAAATTGCCTCCTAAATTATTGTTTCCATACTTCTCTAGATAACCTCTTATCAGAGGGGCTTGCTCCTAGTGTAAACCACTTCTATTTACAGTGCCATATCCCCCTAATTCAACCAGTGTAATTGTGATTTCAATCCTTAAAGGGAAGATTTCTACCAGTGGTGTGATCCTTGCAGGACTCTTTAGACACAGTGCTTCTCCTGCTCACCTACTGCCCCTCGCTCCATCCCCTTACATGCATCTGCTTCCTTCCTGCTCACCCGCAAATGTCTAACCCAACCCAATCCTCTTCTCCCACACCCTCAGCACTGCTGAGGGGCTTTTTACTCCCTCAACCTACTTCAACTTCCTCTGCCTCTTTCACTTGCTGCTCAGTCCTCTCCCTGCTCTCTACTGGGTAGATCTCACTCACTTTCATCCCAGCATCTTTAAAAGTAGATCCGCTTGTGGTGGCAGCCACTTGCAAAATGCTTGACACATGGCAACTGACGACTTTGTGGGACTCTGCTCTCTGATTCTTCTTATCTTCCTTGATTCAAACAACGTGCACACAGCACGTTGGGAGCAGGAGCATTCAAAGTTCTTCCTCCTGTTCTTTGAATTATTTCAGAATTTTCCAGTGGCCTGAAGCTAAGGGAAGTGCAAAGCCATCATATTGCTTCCCATTCTCCTCAGCACATGGGAGCTGATCAAACTCAATTTCTACAACCAGCCTTTTAGTTTTACAGACCAGTATAATGGTGAAGGCTATAGACAAGGGCCCATCCATCTCTGTACCAATGCTTTTCAAGGTGAATCCTTCCTTTCTTTATGTGCAACATACTATCAGGAGAGAGTTGTCATGACTCAGGCACAGGCATGGTATCCCCACCTTCTGTTGCTGTGTTGGTCTTGCTGCAAGCTCCAGGGAAGCAGATCTCTCTTGTTCCTGACAAAGTCCACCAGTCCCTGCAGTGACCAGAACTGCCCACAGCACACAGTCACAAACAGAATGACTCCAAGTGAAATTGCAAAGCCTGGTGCTGTTACGTCTGTATCAGTCTTTCACAGCTGGCTGAGATGCCTCTTCTGCTGGACCCAATAATAGGGAGGTTGCATTTCTCCATAATTTCCCCGAGGACTGAACACATCTCATCAACTGAAAGAAAAAGGGTGGTGACTCACCCCTCGACCTGTTTAATTCTTTCCAGGATAGTCCTTCTCATGAAGAATTGAGAATGTCTGGGATATACCCATGGGAGAAGCTAATATGCTAAAATCTGACTCAAATCCAAATGAAAATTTGAAATATGATAAAACACTCGCTGCACAACAGTCACCAAAGTTAAAGTGCTTTTTCTTTACAGTTATATAACTTCCCCCTAGCACAGAGCAAGACCCCATTCCCCATCCCTTTGCTTTGCCTTGTGGGGCTGTGTCGACTCCTTGACCCTTGCTTGTTTTACTACACTGTAGAAAGAGCTTGAACAAAGCAGGAAAGCTGACCCCCTAATCTTAAAAATCTCCTGCATTTTTTTTTAAGATCAGTGAAAGTATGAAGCTTTGTTTTCCTTGTTCTTAGACATAGTTTTTGCAGAGGGATCACAGGGGTGAGATCTGCTCCTGACAGCAATGCTGCCTTTTTTTTCAGGCAATGATAGAAAAGGTCCTTCTGACCTGCAGAGCAATCTCAGAGCAGAGTTACCTCTGGCTGTACCCTCCCACCTCTGACAGTTGTCAGGCAGTTGACAACTTCAGTTGACAGCTTATGGACTTTTATCCTATTTTCCTGCAGCACAACCTCTCCCAAATACCAACATCTCTCTCTTGTCTGAGTGGACCTATATTGCATCTGGCACCAGCTTTATCTTGATTTTTGACTCTGTTTGGGACAAATTCTTCTGACTTGCCTATCACGTCGCATACTGCTCATGCAGACTTTTTAGATGTGCTGTGCATGGTGCACAGAAACACAACTACAACACGTGACACTGTGGTGAGAGGTCTCTTCCCTGGGACCTCTTGGAGGGAGAAGCTGACACTCACTGCATTATCTGAACCTTGTTCAGAAGCAAAAGTGCAAAAGTATTTCTTGGTGCCGGAGTCTAGACAGTCATAGGTTTGATCAGGACTGAATTTAAACAGTTTCCTACAGAGGGTACTGCCCTGCTCATGGCCCTAGGGAGACCTTGGGGCACAGCATGCAGAGGGATGTCCCTAGGAGTTTAGGGCTGATGATGTTGTTAGCATTGGCTTGTCCTTGCCTAATACCTTATTCTTGGAAGAAAGGAAAAGTCAGGATTGGGTGTCCCTTGGACAGAACATTAGTTGATCAGAGCACAGATATTTTGAGGTGATTTCTTCTGGTAAAGGATTACTTTCTTGCTTAATAGTTGCTTGTTGTTTGTGCTCTGTGGCAGTGAAAGGCCAGTATGTGATGAGGAAAAGGTGATCTTTTGTTTAGGACAGGAGAAGTGAATCAACAACCCCACAACTGGAACTGCATTTGTGACATTGCTTGGCACTGTCCTGTTCTTATGGCTTGACCCTGTCTCAGGATTTCAAATCTTTGGATCCAGTCCAGGATTTCTGAAGAAGTCATGAGTCTTTCCTAGCGGTAAGAGGTAGTGCTGAAAGCATAGTGGGTTAATGATGATGGTGATAAAAATACCAATAAAAATAGTCTGACAAAATTTCCCTCAACAACCATTTTCACATATTTTCTGTTTTGATGCAACATTTCTGGTTTTTTTGACAGAAACAGATGCACTTTCTCATCCTTCCATTAAAAAAACAATTTTGTTTGTTTATTTTTCACCTCCTTTTCTCCCTTTATACCAGTTGCTAAGGGAAACAGAGGAGTAAACAAGAGGAGAAAAGTGAGAGGGATAAAGGAAAAGAAAACAATTCAGGTTTTGGTATTTTGAATAAATTGTTTCAACCAAACCCAGATATATCATCATGAAAAAATACAAGAAAACTCCTTTCAGCAAAAGCTGCTGGTTCTCTGTGCTTTCTCAAATCAATTCCTGCTGCATTGTGTCCCCCTGAGTGTAGCAAAAGCTAGCATGAGGTATCCAGAAAATGTTGACTCCTGACAACATGGCTGGTTTGGTTTTAGAACTGCAGAAATGCAATGGTAAACAGCAAATCTTACCTGTTTTCTTCACAATTATCCATAGATGCTGCTTCACTTTACAAAGTAACTTTAGGTTGCTCCTTTCTGCACCAGGGATCAAAGCCTCCTGAGACTCTGCACATGCTGGTCTGGAAGGTGTGCTGCAGGTGTGCTGGAGTCCTGTTCTGAGAGGATTATTATTATTACTAGTATTAGTATTAATGAGAAACTTCAGCTGCCGTTCTTGAGCTGAAATCAGTGAAGCTCTGCAGAAAGCAGGAGGTGAATAGCAGTGATGCAGCAAAACTGTTTCCTAGTTTGTTTTTTTTTCCTAGAAAAAATCTTTTCTACAAGGTTTCACACTGCTCTGCAGAGACCAAAAGAGTCAAAACAAGCTCTGTACACTTTTAGGCAGTATCAAACATATTTTAGCAAAACTGATGCTCTTTATTGAGTTCTAGAATACTTTTCCACCAGGTAGCCAACAATTATGCACAGCAGAATGGGGAAGGAGGTTTGAGCAATGCAGTCCCAAACTAGTAAAATAGTGAAAGGTTCAAAAAGAAAAGGATCTCTGATCTAATTCAAAATTTGATATGTGTTTTCAAGATATGTCTCGGCTGCAGCAGTAAAGTAGTGAGGATCAGAAGTAATTCTGACCATTATGCTGGGGTTCAGCCCAAAGAAAAATTTCTAAAGGGAAAAAATAAAGTTTATGAAAGAACAGAAACACTGACCAAACTGGACCTGTGATCAGTAATGCTTCTTTTACACCTTCATTCTTAACCCTGAGCTGCGTTCTGTGGGTAAAAATAGCTGCTGCCAAAAATACTAATTACTTTAAAGAAGCTGCAGTGCCATTACTTCTAGAGGAACTTCCTGTTGTTTCTGTGTACAGGGTTAAAATAAGCATCTGGTTCAGAAAAGAATATTGGGGTTGCAGTAGAACCCTTCCAGTTGTTGTTAACTTTCCCAGAGAAAACGACATAGGGGGAAAATGAAAACGCATGAGCCTTACTTACACAGAGCCCAGTGCAGCAACACTGAATACCTAAGATCTCAAGCACAGATGAGAGAGAGCTTCAAGGATCTGTCCAGAGGTATCCCTGTCAGAGGGCTCTCAGATGTCTCATTGGGAGTGAAATTAAGGACTCTTCCCCAGAAAGGACAAGCTGGTGTGTTGGCCCTGCACAAAGGCACAAAGGAAGAAGGACAAAAGCAATCTTCCCCTGCTTGGTCTGGTAGCCAACATCCGTTAAAAAGATACAATGTGTGAGAGGGAAAGAGAAGAAAATACACTGCCAGGCCCAAGTCCTGGTGGATTATTGAAAGTCAAAACACTTTGCCATCTGATGATGGGATCAAAACTCATTCTTTTGGCTGCTTCAAGAGGTTCATGCACAACATGTAATGCTACAAAAGGGTGAGTAAGAGCTCTGGGCTGAAGCAACAATTTATCGTGGGAAGCTCAGTTAAGTTTCCCCTCTGGTCACTGCAAAAGGACCACTAGAGCAGATTCTCACAGGCTAAAACTATGGGTGAAAAGAGAATTTGAGATCTGACTTGTCTAGGTCTTTAGTGCACAAGGTCAGGAGTCAGTCCAGCTTTTTCAGAGTACCTAATTCAGAAGTTTTGCCTAGGGATGCTACAGATTGCTCATATTACCTATTATTTGGAAATACATATAGAAGCATTTATAGCACATTTTCATCCAAGATCAATGCAGTGGTGCCGCAGTGCTGCCGGATCAGAGTCCCTCAGTACCACAATATTGTGCCACTGGCAGAGAAGACTAAGAGCCATTTGGCAACTGAAGGACATAGGTTTAAGAGGGGACAGAGCAAACTTTTTTAGTTGCTTTATGCTGGGCAGGAGATATTGAAAGAAATCATAGATCACATCACAGGGGTTTTACCATGATGATGATGATGTGTTCTCATTGCTCCTGCTTCTTGTGGTGGGACTGCCGCTGCCAGGCTGGAGATCAAGCTGGGAGGAGGAGCAGTGGTTGTATTGCACCATCGACACCTGCCCACCATTTCCTTGGAGACCTTGCACTGGGCTTTTGCAGCCCACAGTTCTAGTGCCCAAATTTTGTGTGTCCTTTGGGAGGAACTCCACCAGTCTCCTTGGAAGGTACACCTCATCCATATTGTGTTCTGCTTCACTGATGATAATTGACTTTCCCTTTCTGAATCTCCTGGGCTGACTCCCTGGCAGCTCCACAGCCTCGGAGGCATCTGGTGCATGTAGAGAGACAACTTGTCAGAGAGAGAGGGTGAAAGCAGGTGTTTGAAACACCCATAAAAGACCTGCTGGTGCCTGCTGGTGAGCCTGATGGAATGCTGATTTGTATGTATTTCTGCTTATATAAACTGGTCCTTTCAATTGCCTGGTATTTTTAGTAGCCTAATCATTTGCATAAGAATACAGTCTTGGTTGCTTGGGAAAATTGTATGTCCTATATCACGGCTTTCAAACTCCTAATCTTTTCCAGCACAACAGGCTCTGACACCTGACATTTAGACACAGCAATATCTTAGGCTGTCTTTTGTTTTTGCTTTTACCACTGAATTGCTAAACTCCAATTCATATCCATTGTATATTCAAAAATTAAAAATAATGTTTACTATATTTCTTCCTTAATAATATGTGGCTGCTTTGGTAAGCAGGTTTGCCTATTTTGCATGGGCTTTGGTTCATATGGATGGAAAATTACAGTTATTTATAACTCCATACATATTTACATCTGAACAACTCTACACATCTTGTTCTAGCATTAACTGAGGAGAAACAAAATCTTAGTTCATTAAACTAAACCAAAAAGTTTCACTAATTCAGTTTTTGTTTCTTCTGACTTTTAATGTCTAAAATCAAAATTTGGTTATTCTAATCACCAAGCCAGAAAACTTAAGATACCACTGTTGGAGACCAGGCATATATGTCTTATGAGGAAGCGCAAGCAATTTGCCAGCACCTCACAACCTAAAATACATTTGCATAAATTCCTGAATGAACACTCATCAGTGAGAAATACCTCTGTGAAATTAGTCCTGAGTCCTCATACAGCATCAAAAAGGCCATGCTGGTTTGGAAGTGCTTTTCTTAGAGAAAAGGTTAACAGCTTTGCTGCAAGCTAAAATTTTTTGCTTCCCAATGGCTGTTGGAAAGCCTCATTGTAAACTGAGTAGGACTGAACCTCATCCTAGTGCAAATTACCATGCATTCATTGTTTCTTCTTTGTTTTACTGTCAGTGTTCCTGAACTCGCCTTACTCTCACTTCCCAAAGGCATCACTAACATCCTGTATTTTAGCCATATTTTATTTATGGTAAAAAAAGAATGAATAAGACAAAAAAGGTTCAGATTTGTGGCTGCTCTGATTAGATTTCTGTTGTCACATCAAAGGAGAGGATATGCTGGTTGTCACACCGTGCTGGCAGTGACTATTGCAGAAGAAATAAAATAGAGTGTGCTGTTTGCTGAATGGTCATTGCAGAAAAGATCACTGTCCTATTACTCTCTGCCCTGCATCTTGTAGTTCTGAAATGGCTGTGAAGGAGGAGTGAGCATCTGGTTCAGCACCCAGCTTGCTTCCCAGAAGTCAAGAGCTGCAGGCAGCCTCACACTCCTGTGCTCAGGCTCTGCCTGATGCCTCAGTGGCTCTGAGGCCGGGCTGTGGCTGCTGCACAAACCTGTAGCACAGTGCAAACGAGGCAGAGCTGAAATAGGAAACAGAGCGTGTTGGCAGAGCTGCTTCTAAATGAGCTTAACGTAGGATCGAGACACGTCAGATGCTTATTCAAGCCATGCAAAATGACAGCCGGGTGCCTTCCCTTCCGCCTCGGCTAAAGTTCTCCGGGTATTTTCTTCCTAGACGGGGCTTCAGGTCCAGCCAAGAGTCTGAAATGCAGGTATAGGGAAGATGGGGAAAAAAGGACATCAAACTTGTCCAGCAGGCAATCCCCTTGTCCTTGCAGGCTGATGCGTCTCCTGGCAGAGCGGGGAGCCATGCCCTCTGGTGGCAGAACAGGGGAGGAAGAAGTTTAAAACCTTTCCAAATATCCAGTCGAAGGACACCGAAGCAGAGTCTGTACACTCTGACTCCTGCCGAAATATTTGGCCTCTGATTAGGGTTGTACTGCCCTTGAAATTCAAGCAGCTTCCGTTTGAGGTGAGGTCCCTCGTTGCAGTCAGGATTTCCGTGCTGCAGTCAGAGGCTCGCCTGTGCTGGGAATGCCATTGTCCAGGTGGGATGGCAGATTTTGGAGAAGTCCTCCAGCTACTCAATGCGAGTATGTTCCCTGCCCTGCACAGTTATTGCAGCTCAAACTATGCAGCCAGGGCTGTCAGTACTTGAGTGCTTCAATACCCGCTCTGTCTCTCAGAGCTTTATAATGAGTCCATCATATGGCAGAGTTAGGAACCTTTTAATAGCTCATGCTGAAAGATTAGGTTGATTCAGATTCAAATGTGGGAGAAAAGCAAACAGAAGAGTCTTCCTGCTTACAGGGAGAGCACAGTCCAAATACATTTTGGCAAAAACACCTGTGATTAGGGTGAGTGAGCTGTTTGTCAAACTGTAAAGCTTTTGTCCTTGAAGAATGAGTTTCTTACAGTTGCTTTTAACCTAGAGGAGTGTGGCAAAGGCACTTTATGTGAGCTACCTCAGCACAGCACCTGTACGATGCTTGAGCAACTGACCATCCCTTTCCATCATGCTGCAGATGCAGCACAGCCCAGCTGCATCCACTCCTGCTGAAGTGATCTTACAACCGAAATTAGGGGACCCTTAGTTTGCAGACTTCTTCAATCCTGAATAAAATGATGTTGCTGCTCCTAGGCACACACTGCCTCCACAAAAATCCTGCTAACTTCTCATTCCTGATGAACTTTGCCACTAGAGGAGGTCACCAAGACCCTTTCTGATGCAAAACCTCTGCTGCTGAACTCTGCCCTCCATCTTTATGTGCACACAGTTGGGTGCCAGCCACACAGGGTCATGCCAGGAATCAGTGTGTGGAATTAGGAAGAGATAGACAGAGGAAAGTCATTCCTGATCATCAGGTCCCCAGACCTGTTTCCTTATCAGTACAGTGGCAAGTTACCATTAGCTGTAGTTCAATACCTTAGACCTGCCAACTTTAAAAAGACTTTCCAAGTAAAAACATCACACAGTCTCCCCCTTTCTGCCTCACCTTCAGCCTTTCAGCAGAATGGAGTATTAGAGCAAGGATGTTTTCATCACAAGGAATCTCTCTGCTTTGGCCTCCATTTTCTACCAAAGCAAGCCCAGAGCTCAATACTTGGCATAACTCTTGTTACTGATGCTGGAGGAACATGGAACATGTCCATAGATAGCTAAAAATCTTTCATGTGACTGTGGTTGCAAAGATATCTCACCAAATGGACCTGTCTGTGTTTGGATATTATATTTAGGTGCTAATTAGGATTTTGTGTTGTGGAGAGCTCAGGAGAGCTTAGATATGTGTATAGCAATCTTTGAAACAATTAAAACAGCTTGTGTGAGGAGATGCTATGGTTAGTCACACCTAAAATGAATTACCAGGGAAGGCTGGTGCAATAGTCTGTTGGCTAAGAAATTATTTCTTTAGCTCTATGCATAGCAGGATGCTCAGTTCACTAAACCCAGTGGACCTGGGAATATTGATTTCAAATGATAAAAGAATAGATTGAGATTTATTTTATAGGTGTGCCAGAAATAGTAACAGAGTGCACAATCACGGGCATTTTATTTCTTCACAAATATGTTAAGAGCCTAAAACTGTTGGCTTGTTGTCTTAATGGGGTTCTTGCTGCTTTATTTTTGCTTTCAAGTGGGAATGCAAAGCCTGAAGTTTCATCAGTTTTGTAAAGGATTTGCCGAAGTTCCAGCAATGAAATGGGAATGTCGTCAGATCCAAACTGAAAGACTAGAAAACTCATATTCTCCTAATTGTTTGTTTGCCATTTAAACAAAACTTTTTAAACAGAAAGCAAACAAAAATAATTTTAACAAATTAATAGCAATAAAAATTACTTTGCAATTGAAATTTGTGCTCACTGGTGTATTACCTTTATGATAATACTGCTAATTTTTCTGTTGGTCACAGAAATCTCAAGAAATCAAAAACTAGGAAATTCAGAATCATGTAAGCACTAGCAGGACAAAAATTGCTGTTTGGAGGAGGACTTTCAGCTTTTTTTTTTGCACAAGAAGCAAAAGCTATTCCTGCCATTTGGAAGCAATTTTTGGGGTTTCTGAATTACTAGAAAAGAGTTCTCTCAGTTTCTAGTCTATCCTTCAGCTTTGCATAGATGTTTCTTGTTTGGAGACTGTACTTTTGTGACATGCACTCTGTGTGTTAATCCCTTCAATTATTTATCTATTTAATGATATATTTAAAGCCAGCCTTTTCCACCCAAATACACATCTGGCCTACGTAAATTCAACTTGCAAAGGGATTTTTTATAACTACATATTAAAATACTGTCTCAGATCATTGGTCCCTGTATGATCATAGCAACAATGCAGTAGCAAAAGACATGGAAAGTCTGTGTCTCCCTGCAGCTGATGGGCAAACATGATTTTGTAGAAGATGCTTCTTTTCTGTGCAGTGGAGGACCACAAGCAGCAGCCTGATGCTGGGAGGTTTTTCTGTCTGAGGGGTGACATGGCTGAGGATTTTAATATCTTAGAATTCATTTACCTGTAGCGGCCACTTCAGCCACACTAAAACACCCCTTTTGGTGCCAGACTAGTCACTCATGGGCAGTCTATTGTATATGAGAAGTGGCTTAGTAAACTATATCTGTCCTTCAGGAAAGATTCCTTTATTTCCTATAGTGTCTGATAGACCTATAGGCTCCTATAAACTCCTATATTATATTATGTCCTCATTAGACAAGAACAAAATGCAAAACCGCTCATCTCAAGCAGCTTTAAATCCACGTTATTTAGTGAATGTTGCAATGTTATTTCATGTTCTCATTCTCAAAAAACACCCTCAACTTCTGAAAGAAACTTTCAGAAAACAGTCTCGCCGTTTACACCCGCTTTAGCTGCAAAAAGGCAAAGATTACACTGGAAACATCAGCTTCAGTCCTTTGCACTGCTGTAAATTCCCTTCATGGTTCTTGGGAAATTGTTTGCTCTTGCTGTGACCTGGTTGCAGTATAGCACATTACTAACCAATCTCCTGGCGTGTTGGGAGCAAAACTACGTGGCTCACTTATTATAGCAATGAGGTCTGAAATTTGGGTGCATATTTTCATGGGCACAGTGCTAGACATCCGGAGCAGTCCTTGGTGGTCAGTAAAGCCCTGCAGAGCCTCTGCTGCAGACTTTCACATCTCCCCTGGCCTCATCTCACCCCCCTCTCCTGGCAGGTGTGTGTGCAGTGCAGCCAGCTGCACTTGAAGCACATCATGTCCTGGATGGGGGACAAGGTAGCCAGGGTCCGGACAAGCTCTGGCTGCCTCGTACATGCAGAGCAGGATGGGACAGGGGAGAGGTTATGGTGGGGAATTACTTTGATCTGTAGGTTTTTAGCAAAAAGCTAAAAAGAGGAAGAACTGGAGGAAGTCAGAGGAGATAAAGGTAAAAAAGAAACGTACTAAAGAAGGTTTATTTTTAAAAGCAAAGTCAGGCCACCCTACACACCCAGGTGTTGATTCTCAATGCAACCCATGCTGCATTGGGGATGCCCCCAGGCTTCTGCAAAGGGTCTTGCAGCATAAATTCCCCACCAGGCTTGAACATGAGTTTATTATTACCTGCACACACACCAGGGAGGTGAAATGTCTCAGTTCCTCTGCCACTTGCATCCGGAACATTTCCCTTCTCCTCCTTGTGCTGGCTCTGGCACAGGGGCTTCAGGGGAGCTGGCAGCCATTTGGCTTGACTGTCATGTCCATGCAAGCAGGCAGACTTGTCTCTAATGGCTTTAAACTGAGTGATGGTAGGTTTACATTATATATTAGGAAGAAATTCTTTATTCTGAGGGTGGTGAGGCAACTGGGAGGTTGCCCAGAGAAGTTGTGGATGCCCCATCCCTGGAAGTGTTCAAGTCCATGTTGGATTTAGGAACTCTTGTCTAGTGGAAAGTGCCCCTCCCATAGCAGAGGGATTGGAATTGGATGGTCTTTAAGGTCCCTTCCATCCTCAACCATTCTATGATACCATGATTCTTAAGGTGAAGTAGCTCTTCTTCAAGGACTCTCTTCTGTAATGTAACCCTAGGATGGTGAGGAGAGGTGTGCAGTGCCTAGAGGGCCCCACCTGCAAGTGCCTCCATCTCCCAGACCGCTTGGCTGGAGAAAAGATAAAAGGTGTGACTGCTTCACTGGTGTAAGTCTCAGCAGTACCAGTGTGCTCCCACCTTGCATCTGCCTCTGTATTGGAGGAGTGGGCTTAGCAGAGCTGTGGGACGAAATGCATCAGCAGAGGTTGGTGAAGGAGGTGGTGAAGGACCTGCAAAAGGTCCACCTCTCCTATGGCTCTGCATGGGCAGCTCTTCACCTCCCTGAGAGGAGTGGTGCTCCTCAGTAAGGCAGAAGAACTTCTTTTGTTTCAACAGCCTGCACTGACTGTGAGGAGAAAGACAAAATTTGAAGGAAAAAGACATATTTTTGGAGTTGTTCCTTATTTCAAATGTTCCATCCTGCTTCCAGTCTTAAACAATGCCTTTGTTCTCAAAGCTAGGACATTTCCCTTGCCCAGGAGGGAGCTTAGACGCTTCAATTTGCAGCTAGTGCTTGGCATATGGTTTTGCTGCTGCACGCAGAAGAATGAATGAAATGAGCTTTGGGCTTCCAGGAGATCTCATGGCACCTCAGCCAGGGATATTTGTTATGCCTTCCCTGTGCTGAGTGAGCCTGGTTGACACACACACACAGCCCTACATTATAAGTTTTAAATTGAGTTTGTTTTCTTTTAAACATGTTTTCTGTTCATTGTTATGGCTTGCTTCCAGAGGCATGGTTTGCCCTTGGCTGATTGAACTGGGCTACCAGTCACTCAGAACCCCTGCAGAAGTGCCCCAGGTTTGGCCAGCTGTGTTAGCAGAGGCTTTGTCTATACTGGCAAACCTCAACTTCCGTATGACTTAATGGTTATGCTCCCTGGCCACCTTTCTGGCCTGTGCCAGTGAGCTCCAGCCTAGAAAAGGCCTGGATACCATTTAAATGAGAACTTGTTGAGGAGCAGTTCCCATTTATTTCCTTATGAACTGATTAACTCTGAGTCTGGTGTCAGTTTCTGTTCACATCAGAGCCCCCTGGACAGGTCCCGGATCAAGCCCATGATTCACTTTTAAAGCTCTGAAGACCTTATTGCATGAATATAGGTAGCGCCTTTCCTAGTACTTGACGGCATCTCTAGGTCTATGGATGTACCAAAAGGCAAGAGGGGTTTGAACGCAGCCACCCTGTTCTGGTGGAGAATTTAGTTGGCTTGACATGACTCATGCCATGCCCCACAGCCCTTGAATCTTTCATCCTGTTTTATTTAATAACAGAGATGCAACCTGACCTGGAGTGGGCCACCACTTGGCTAAAGCATTGGTGGGGACAAGAGCTCCCAGGCAGTCCTGCTACTGAGAGAGGCACAGCCCTCCCTGCAAGGAGGGACAGTGATGGTGATGGCCTTTGTTCACCATCACAGAGGCAATGCTGTGGTTGAGGCAGGAGACTCATCTGCCTGCCATGCAGCAGCTTTCACCAAGTCTCATTTCACTCTGTAGTGCCACTGGCTGGCATCTTTTGTGGTGGTTTTTGGAAGATACTTCTATTTCAAT
The DNA here is from genome assembly GCA_014706295.1 of Lycocorax pyrrhopterus obiensis. Taxonomy (NCBI): domain Eukaryota; kingdom Metazoa; phylum Chordata; class Aves; order Passeriformes; family Paradisaeidae; genus Lycocorax; species Lycocorax pyrrhopterus. Next base: position 92,565,052 of record JACSVZ010000001.1, read on the forward strand.
ACCCGTCTGGCCTCCCCAGTACAGATGCAAATCTCCATGAACCAAACTCTTCATGGGCTGAGCAGGATAGGTTTACACAGGTGACATTTCAACACAAATAGAATCTGCAGCAGATTATAGGATCAGCATTCTCCCTGAAGGCAACAGGGGCTGATGAGCTTTTCGATGAGAAAAAGGAAAATGGAGAAGATCAGATTATGTAAACCAGCTCTGATTCACCCAACTAGAAAAATCAAGCCAGGCAAACCTGCAAGGATGGCAGAGCATTCAAGCATAGCAAATGTTCTTGCTGTTGACTGGTCTCAGCTCTCTTACAACCCTAACAAGTAGCACAGGCTGGAGAAGAGGCTGGCGACAAGGAGGAGTCACGTGCTATAGTTAGTGGCCTGCCAGCCCTAGAGCCAAAGTTGGATGTCTCTGGCTGTGGTAGGAAGGCAGGCAGGAGGAGAGCCAGGGGAGAGCTGCTGCTGTAAGAAGGCCTTCTCTTTCTCCTGCCCTTGTCTTTTTTGGACTTGCTGTTATTTGAGCAGAGCTAATGTTTGCTCTGGCCCCATCTGTTCTTCGCAGAGCTTTCAGTAGTGAATCCAGCTATGGCAGCCTGGTACTGCTTCACAAAATTGGCCCTCAAAAGCCTCTGGGATAGCTGCTGAAGGGAGAGTCGCACCTCAAAGAGTGGTACAAAGCTGCCAATAAATGAGGTGGAATTGCTACACATCCACAGTGTATGGACACATTGGCCATAGGCTTCCTTGACACAGAGTGGATGCAGTCAGCTCCCTGCAGAAACCCATAGCAAGGGTTCTGTCCTCTGGGCAGCATCCAGCCCAACAGGATCCTGGTTCTCAATTGCATTTCTGAGATACTGGTGACACATAACCAGAGCTTTCTTTATCTCTGTCTTCTATGAAATGAGATGTTTGAAAGACTCAGAGTTGGTTTCTTACTGGCTTCTTCTCTCACATCCTGCCATGGCGTAATCCACTGGTCTGATCTTCACCTGTGCCACTCAGTTTTTTGAGTTTCAAGGTTGTAGCTACAACCACAATGTTATCTCCCTTGCCTCCAGCTGTTCCAGGCTGTCAGGATCAGATGTGGAATCCTCCATAGAAGCATGGCACTCAGCCAATTCATACCTTCAGATTCTTCCTCAATCAAGATAAGCATTATCTTGAAACCTGGGTGCCCCAAGAGAGCTATTATCTGCATGCTATTTCAAGCACTTGAAGAGCTATTTTATTTTCATTCTACAAGGGTACCTATATTAATCTGCTCCTGGTATGAGCCTTCAGGGACTTCAATGCACAATCCGAATTCCTCTCCTTCTGGATACCTTTAGAGATAAGATTTGTCTCTTTTCTTAGTCTTGTTTTACCTTGTTTTGATTTTGTAGTTGGAGGTTGGTTACCTTCCTTTTTGTCGAAATCTTCCTTACAATGAAAATACTTTATTCTGCTTAATGCCCACACTTCTTCCAAAACACGTCCTAAAGTCTTACAGTGTCTTTGAGGGTGACATCCATTGCAGATGGTAATTTCAGAGCAGAGACAAACTCTCCTCTGTTATTTATCTCAACACAGAATAAATGCACCAAATTCCTCACACACTCCCATTTCTTTTGTGGAGGGGCAGGCAGATGAAAGAGAACATGTCTCTGGGGATGAACAGATGCTTCCCAGCAGTGCAGGATGGTGTGGCAAGGCTGCACAGAACCTGTGTGGCACCCAGCCCATATTGCAGAAGCCATTTCCTGGAGCTCCTGTTCTGAAAGCTGCAGAAGGGATCCCTGCCTTTCTCCTGGTATAGGCCTGATGTCAACCACTGGCCACGCTCTTATATTCAGCCTTAGATCAGAGATTCTTTCTGCTGTCCCAGCCAGACTCTGAAGTGCAGTATCTGTGCAGCAACAGTTCCTGTCAACCCAGGGCTGCTACAGCTCCAGTGTCTTTTGGCAGTGCTTCTGGGATGGATGCAGTGTGCTGCTGGCCATCCTGACTCCACTGACCAGATCATCTCTAAGCATCTTTTATAAGAGTTCCTCCAATTCTTCCGAGATAGGGATGAGGGCATAATTTAAGCAAGCAGATCCATTTTCATCTGCTGCCAGGAGATTTCTATCCTTCTGCTTTACCTGCATGGAGGATTGCAGACCATGTCATCTCACAAGAAAGCCCTTGCTCTTGAACTGGCTTGGATGTACTGCAAACTGGCCAGCCTTCACTGCCCACATACTTTTCAGACAGCTATTCAGCTTCCATCAGCTCTCACATGAGTGTGTTGAAGCAGATGAGATTGATCCAAATTTGCACAGGTAAGAAAGAAAACATTGCTTCGAATTTTCAGATGACTAATGTGACTTTTTGGTTTCAGATCAACCTGCCACAGAATGACAGGTGCAGTGGAGAGAAGGCAAATTTTATACTGGGATGTCACTTCACTGATCAATTGATCTCCAGTCTAAGAGCAAAGCAATAGAAAGGTATTTGGAAGGAGGAGAAAGGGTAAGTCATCTCTTTAGTCGTGAATAGGCTTTTATTAATGTGATATTCAAGATCAGTTCTAATTCTCCTCCTCCCTTTTCAGTGTCCTTTGAAGAAAACCTTAAGGTAAAAATGCTTTGCTTCTGTTAACGTGGAAATTGCTGCCACTTTTGTTCTGCATCAGCACTGGTGGTGCTGGGCACTCCAGGTTTTTTTGCCTCATGTCTGTCCAGTCCCACTGCACATTCTGGCTGTCTGGGTCCTTGATTCCCTGTCAAAACCCCAAGGGAGACCTGCACAGGTACCCACAGTGGTACAGAGATGTAGGCAATGGCAGATGTGCCTCCTGCTATCATAGCCCTGCTATGGAAAAAGCCACTCACTGGAAGAACAGGAGTCTACAAGCTGGTGGCAGAAGCATGGTAGCCCTCATTTGTTGGACTGGGCCTCTGAGAGCTGGAAACTTTTCTCACTGCAGCCTTTGAATGCTGCCTGCACCTAGCTTTACCAGCCTTACTCCCTCCTGGGGCACAATTTGGTCAGCAGGAGTGCTTTGGCCCATACGGGTTATGCTGTTTCCCCAAAGAGAGCACAGCTTTCTGGCCAAAAGGATTTTGTGGCCAGCATAATCACATTTACATGAAGGCTTTTGCCAGCTTTGCTATATTGGTTGGGACTAGAGAATGGTCTGAGGGTAAATTACACTCTTGGAGATAGAGCTTTGCCAGAAAAAGTTCCAGTGCCTTAGTCTTAGCAGCTGCCCTTCTGGTTCTGTATCTCTGATTATTTTTAGTTTGCCTTTGCAATAGACAGACCCATACCTTTCTCATGAATAATGTGAAATTTGCCAAGTTCAGAGTGCACATTTTAATTAAGTCAGTGTTTGCTTGAAAGAAAATGGTATTGCTGCCCTTTCATTTGATAATTCAAGTAATACTCGCTGAGTGTTCACTCCTGACCTGCAAGCCCTCATGTTTAAAACAAGCCGGGGCGGGGGAAGAAAGGCATTTTTTGGCAAGGAAACTGCTGCCCTCAGGCTATTAATGCATCTTAATCCTGAACAGAAGATGAAATCACTTTGGGCGAGTGCCAAGCAATACAATGACTTTCCTCTGATTTTAGGGAGTTCTTGAACAGCCTGTCCTGCATGGAATAAGAGCCATATTCTTCATTTCGCTCTGACTTTACACCCATTTTATACCCCTACCGAGGCAGTGTCCCATCAGAGTTCCCCCAGATTAACAAAAGAAAAGCAGTCCTCATTGCTGCTGTTATTTATTACTTTTATTATGGCTCAGGGTCTGTGTTACTGTTGCTGACACTGGACTTCATGCCTGCAGAGCCAGTGGGCACATTTTTTCTTCTGATTGTGCTTTTGAGCATAATTACGTCTATATGGCATCATTTTCTGGTCCCCTGATAGTGCTACTTAGAAAGAAAAATGTCTAAACCTCTTGCCGCAAGGCAAAAGACCTGCGATGGTCATCAGGCTGCTCAAAGAGGCCAAATAGCATCTCCTTGTCACTGATTTGTCCCAGGGCATGATGCATGGTCCTGTTTAGCTACCCTGATGCTGCAGTGCTGACAAGAGGGGCTGTCCTGTGTTTTTTCTGCTCCCCTGAGGGCTTCTGTCTACCTCTTATCACCTTGGACCTGGCATGAGATTCTGTGATCTGAATCAGATGAGCTGAATTATTTGGCTGGAAATTACCCCAGGAAAATGTCTGTGGGATGAGTGTGCTGCTCTGAGTGACTGTCCAGCCATGCATTGATGGGGAGGTGCAGGAGCAGGATGGTTGCTGGCAACCCACACTTAAATGTCCTCTGAGAGCAGCTGGTAAGATGTTGGTTCCCTCCTTGATGTGGGCAGAAATGTAAGCATATGAGGAGAGCAGGACATGAGGGAAGGAGCAGAGGGGAGCAGAGTGGGGGCATGGGGGGCTTCTGGAAAGACAGCAAAAGAGGTGGGCTGGAGCTGAATGCTTTGTGGTGACTGGTGAGGAACTCAGGGCAAAGGAACAAAGAGAAAAAGCTCAACGAAGGAAAATATTTCTGCACAAACACTAATTATAGAGGGAAAAAAACCAAACCTAGGCAGGAAGAACCTAGTGGTGAGTGGAGAATTGAGGCTATAAGGAAAACTCTGCTTTGACAGAGAGGAATGGTGTACTGAAGAAGGTTTTAACAGGGTCAAACCAGAAAAGGGTACAAGGAAAATTAGCAACGAAGACCCATTTAGCAATTGAACAGAGGGGGCTCAGAGAGCACAGGCATCATCTAGAAGAAGAAGTTGGGGTGGTGATACCTCATAAAATGGAGAGACAAGGACAACAGAGTGCCACAGGCAGTGCTGCGAGGGGAGGGAAGTAGCAGAGGGCCTGAGCCACACCCAGCAGTTAAAGTGGAGCAAGCAGCAGGGGTACAGCAGCAGGACATTGGGGTGATGCATTGCACTATGCAAAGCAACAAGCAGACCTCGCTCTCCACAGTCCAGGTGACAGCTTGTCATTTGAGCAGATGGAAAGGTACCTGGCCACACCCACAGGTGTGACTGCAGAGTACCTCCAAGGACAGCAATTCAGCAGCAGTGACATTGCACTCTTCCTGTAGGGCCAGGAGTTGGACTTGATGATCCTGATGGGTCCCTTCCAACTTAGCATATTCCATGATCATATGAAAAAATTGCTGAGGCATCTCTAATTCCGATAACAGGGACTAGGAGACACACTAGTGACACTGGATTGTCTCATGGGTCTAGAGACCAGTCACCACCCTACCACAGAATAAAGGAGAAGCACAGCCTGAGCTGTCCCATGAACACCATTGTGAGGCTGGCAGGATGCAGAGACCTGCATTTGGCACAGCAGGGAAATGCAGTGTTTCAGACACATATACATCAAGGTGTCAAATATCTCCAGTGATGTGATATAAAAATGCCAGGAAAACTCATCCTGGCACAAAAAAACCTTAAGTCCCTGAAATTTGATAAAAAATTTCAAAGTCTGCCTAACAGAAGAGAAAACCAAATGCTTTCCTGGAATTTGAAGACATGGGATGGAGAGTTTGTCAGGACCCTGAGTGCAATCTCCTTCTCCTAGGATTTTGGTTGGCAGCTTCAGACCAGCTGGCTGGTCAGAGCTGCTGAGGAAAGAAGAGCTGGGAGAAGCTTTTGTGGAGGATTCCCTGCAAAGCTCTGCTGAGATGTTTTCATGGGAGACCCCCCCTCTTTATCCTGGGAACTGCTTGAGGTCACAGCTCTCTCATGCTTGGCTGCTGCCTGAGCTGCACTGTGGCCGTGTCCCTGCCAGGCTGGTATCCTGCTGATGGGAGCCCTGACCCTGCCACAGGCTCTCAATTTCCCGTCTGAACCTCAGGCTTGCCTCTTCACTTTGGGCGTTGCTGCTCCCTGCTGTGGTTTCATTGTGCCTGCCAGGATGGGCTGGGGCACTTGTCCAGCAGTGGAGCTGTGCTGCAGCCCAGAATGATGGATGATTTCTCTTCTGCTGCAGGAGAATTGAATCGGCAGGAATCATTGAGGATGACATCCCAGGCTCCCTTGGGATTCAAACTGAACCCCTCCCTGCAAGAGAGCAGCTACTGCCTAAAATTATGAACACACACCATGGCATCCACCAGCAGCAAGACTCAGAAAGGGCTGGGGAGCAGAGCCTGTGCTGCAGCTAAAGACAATTGAGCAAATGGAGAAAGCACTGGAATGATTTTTCACAATAATCACAGGGAAAGAGAGAAATATAATTATAATCTGTAGCTGCAAAGGCTATTGAGACAGAAAGAAAGCAATAAAACATTGCACTTTACACACCCAACATGAGATCACCTATCTGCTTTCTACACAAAATATACTACATATACTAAATGTTCCATCTAGGCACAGGCAGTTCAGGCTGGACCAAGAAAGCAGAATCTTAATGACTTTAAGAAGACAGCATTTCAATTTTGTACCTCTTAAAATGCTGCCTGTGCTTGAGATATTTCCCAAAACATTCCTGAGATAACACAAAGCTGATGAAGGGTGGGAGTCACTTTTGATTATATTCTTATGAATGACAGACCCAGAGAAAAACATGACAAAACCCCCCCAAGACTAACAGCATTACCTACAAGAAGCAGAGAGTGCAGCCTAAAATTGAATCACAGCAAAATGCAAATCCATGCAAAGGAACTGAATGGTTTTGTCTATGCTGCAGAAAGAGGAGACATCAGATTTGATTCAAAGTAAAGAAAGCAGCTAATGAACAGCAACTTCCCTCTCAAAGTCAGCAACTGCACAAGGAATATTGACATACCTATCAAGACTTATACCATGAGCGGCATAAATGCATGGCTCATGAACTGGGGAAGGATATAAATGAGGAAGACTAAGAAGGGATAGTGGAAAGAAAACCTTGAACAAGACCTCCAAAGCAGCTGCTTTGAAATCAGGCTAAATCAGCAAAAGCAAGGAAAATACCACATCAGACAGTTAAAGTAGTAGGAAGGACCTCTGGTAGCTTATGGAAGAAGTGAAGCCAATGCTGCAAAATTATATTCCTGGAAAAGTCCTTGTTTGCCATTGTCTGGATGTCAGTTTTCTCTGGCACAATGCTGGACCACAGGCTAACATTGCAAGAAATTCACGGTCTCTTAGGAGACGTTCTTCACAAGCCTTGTGCTCCTGTACAACCAAGTAATTCACATGTAACTCTAAAACTAGAAAGATTCAATTTGAAATGGAAAATATAATCAGGGAAAGACAAGTTCTTCTGGTATATCTTCCTTGAAATTTCATACAGAAAAGGAAAAAAACAAGAGTTTGAGGAAGGAAACCATACTGATAGTCCAGTACTTAACAGTGCCTACATTTAAGTTATCAGAAATAGCAAGAAAAGCAGAGTGTGGGATGTGCTGTGTTTTAAAAGGAAGCAAAGAGAGCAGAGTGACCTGCACAAGAGTAACAAGCTCCCTTGGCGATTGCAGACTTGTGGAATGAGCAAAACATTGTCTGCAGAGAAAAGACTAAGGATGAAACATAAGGAGAACAGTGATTCCAAGAAAAATGAATCTGAAAAAAACCCCAGGTAAAGGGTTTACCAAAAAAAAAAAGAAAAGGAAGGATAAGTTTTTGACATGGTATGAAACCACAGGTAGAAGGAAGTATGGACATTGCTGCTCAGACAGAAAGAGTACTGCAAGAGATGAATCAGAGTTTGTGTTATTGGCAGAAACTGACAATTGATTTACTCTCTAGAAGAGATACCACACTCATTGTGAATTATTGTCAAAAGGTAGGTTTTGTTTAGCTACACCATTACCTGACAAATTTTATGGCACTGTGTCGAATCCCACAAAAGCAGCATTCACTCAGCATACAGTTATGCCTGCAGTTCATCAGGTAAAGACAGTGGGGTGAGAGGGTCCAGGAGAAGTCCTTAGGATATCAAGTGCTGTCTGTGTGATTAATGTGTCAGGAGGGAAGGGAGGAGCAGGGAGGCAGCTATCGGTGGAGACACACAGAGCTGTACCATTAATTGTTACCATCTACAATTTCTGAGCTGGCCTTGGAAACACTGTCACCAGCAGGGAGGCCATTCACACCACAAGGGCTGTCCTCACTGGATGACACAGTGGAATTCAAATGCAATGTCAAGCTCTTCCTCTTCTGTCCACTGCCTCCTCCAGCTGCCCCTTATTTGAATCAAATGGCAACAACATATGTCATGCTCAGAGCTTTTCCCATTTGTAGGTGGGATGTAAAATGGAGAGGTTAATTGTAAGAGACATTCAGCAAGAGATTCTGGGATCCCATTTCCTCTTGTTTGTGTACAGGTGTGGGCAAGACTTTGGGTGTTTGATATGGTATCAAGTGTCAGAGACAGCCTAGTGACTACTGCAGTTTAGGGACATAGTTTAGTGGAATTTGGCAGTAGGAGGTTTACAGTTGGACTCCATGATCTTAAATGTCTTTTCCAACCTAAATGATTCCATGAATTTTGACATTCATTAATTTAAAGAAGAAACTTGCAGTTTCAGGTGAGAAAATGGAAAATGTAACCCAGCTAGAACCAAAGACTAAAAGACAAAAGAAAAACTTGGCCAGTTCCTCTATTTCTCTGAAAACCCAGCATGAAGCCCCTGAATTTCCCACACTCCCATGAAGGGACAAACAAACACTGAAGCAAGAATAGCTCATCACCTACAACAGGTGTCAGAAGAGGTAATGTTTTTATCCTCCCTTTGAACACCAAATGATATTTTGCATTGGTCCCAGCTGTCACCTGATTTTTGGCCCATCATAACGAAAATGCAACAGTTCTGGAGCGGCAGGAAGATGGACAGCAGGACTATGCAATCGTGTTTTCCAATCAGAGCGGGCAGGGAGGAGAAAAGAGAGTTAATTTTGAAGGTGGTCTAACCAACATCACATCCAATATGCATTTGCAAAAGACAAGTCAGTTCAGGCTCATCCAAAAGTTCCAGGCTCACCAAAAATACCAGCATCTCATGGGGGTTTTGTTGTTTTCAAAGGTCTGTAATTTGAACATTTTAGGACACTGAGGAATGCAGACTGTTCAGGGAGATCAAGAAATTCTTCCTTGAAACTTGTGCTGCTTTCAGTCCTGCTGTGCTGTCTTTGGAGGGTTGAGCCAAAAGATATCAGCAGGCTGAGCTCACAGAGAGTGGGGTTACTTAAATGGGAGGGCTCAGATGCCTCAGCTACTGGTTTTAGGAGACAGATTTGGTGGAAAAGAGGGCTTACATTCCCAGAATGGATGTCACACAAGGGGAATGAGTCTGGGAATGTACACTTACCACTCCAGATTATAAACTGTGGAATTTCCTTTGCTTCAACTGTGTCCATTGCTTCTCATTCTTTCAGCTTGGACCTCTGTGAAGAGTCTGACTCTCTCATAACTCTCCCTTTAGTCAAAGACAGCAAGTAAGTCTCCAACAACTATCTTTACTCCAGCATGAACAAACCCAGATTCCTCAGTCTTTCCTTATGCATTAAGTTCTTCAGATTCCTGATTTTCTTTGTGTACCCCACTTAGTATATGAATATCATTCATACCCTGGAAAGAAAAGAACAGGAAAAAATGCTCCAGATGCAGCCTCATGAGTGTTGAATAAAGGGAAATAATCCCTTCCCTTGACTTGCTCTCTTGTTTCTGCAGTCCAGTATGCCCCTGGCCTACATGACTGCTGAGTGCACTTCTGACTTCAATCAGTAGTCTTCTGGGAGCCTAAAGCCTTTTTCTGCAGAGGTGTTTTCTGGGCAGTCAGCAGCCAGCCTGCACTGGCAAGCACTGCAAAACTTTGCCCTTGTCACTGCTGAACTTCGTGAGGTTTCTGCCAGCCCTTTTCCCAGCTTATTTAGGTCCTTCCAAATGGCAGCGCCGACCTCCAGAACACCTACCACTACTCCAGGTTTGTATAATCTGTGAACTCTTCAAGGTGTTCTCTGCCTCCTTTTCCTCCTGTAGATGAGGATGTTAAATGGTATTGATCCCTTGAGGAATGTTACTCCTAAGTGGCTTCCCATTTTCCCATTAGACTTTGGAATGTTGACCTCTACACTTCGAGTTCACTTGTCCAGCCTGCTTTTTTACTCACTTTGTAGTCTACTCATCCAGTCCATACCACCTTGTTCTGGCTACAATACTATGGGCCAGTGTTGTAGTGATCCAACACTTCATTTGAGGGAGAAATATGCATGCACCTAGACATCAGTAATCAAAGAGTTTTCCTGTATCACATTTGGCCATATCTTCTCAGCTGGCAATAGATCAGCTGGACCAAAGTTCTCTGGAAAGTGGCAGGACACAGGGCCAGAACTTACACATGGCAATAAAACTGTCATGGAGTTGTGGCAAGGGGCCAGAACCACAAGCTGTGCTGTGCCGTGCCAGTCACAGATGGGAAGTGGAAATTTGTGACATTTTGTACTTCAACCCAAAATCTGAACAGATTTTCATGAGACCATATTACAAAAGGTAATCTTTTCCTGACTTATATACCCTACCACATTTCATACTCTTGCTACAATACTGCAAGTATTGCAAGAAAAAGGAAAGTCATGAAAGGGTGGGAGGAGAGCTTTATTATTTCTTTTTTATCTTAAGGAATGTACCAGGCTGCCAAGTTTTAGGAGTGTGAACTCCTCTGTAAAATTAAAGAAATCAGGATCCAGATTTCAGCCAAGGTCAGCTGGTAATTTCTACCAGTTGGCCACAGGAATCAGTTAGCTGTAGCCCAGAAAGACTGGTATTTGTGCTGATAAATTCAAACAGTTTCCTGAGAGGTTTGATAAGGTCAGCCAAGGATCTGGGGGAAAAGGAAAAAAAAAAAAAAAGGGTTTGGGTCCTCTCTCTCATCTAAAGTTCTTGCTTCAGCTCCTTGAATTTCTACCCCTTTCTGGAATGGTTGAAAAAACAAATCTGCACTGTTAAAACTATTCTTTTCCCAAGCCCCTTTCAGAACACAAGGATACTATTTCTGTAAGAATTTAAAAGGAAATACATGTCTGAGACGGAAAGCAAGAATGGAAAATTTCAGTACAAATAAACGGTGAATGTTTGGCAGCCAGGACAAAGTTTTGTAATATACTGTAAGAAAGAGGTTGTCTTGTTGGCTCTACCAGTGGTCAGATTTCTAAGGAAAGAAAAGAATGTGCCTGTTGGAATGTTTTTTCTTTTGCAGAAAATGCTCCAAAAGGCTACTATGGTGGAGAAACAGCAGGTATTTTTTCAGATGGAGTCCAGTATGTTCCCAAAAAAATGTCTCTCCTCTCTTCCTTTACCTTGTCCCAGCCTTGGCCAAACGTTTTAGCCACAACTTTTTTTCCCTCCTGCTGTACTCAGCCTTCCCAGCTCCAGCCTATTTCCTTCTGCCTTTATTTTTCTGAGATCAGCCATGCCAGCAGCATGGAAAGGGAAACAAATGGCTTTATCTTGTGTTTTCTTCACTCTGTGAAATGATGGAAAGATTTGGTACAATCTTATCTGTCCATCAGGAAGGTCAAGTTGAAGTTAATTACCATTATCAGGAATGCAGGACTGCAGCCACCAGGTTTCATGATCTTTCTCATCTCCCATCAGGAAATGACCTAAGGCTGTACATTTCTCCACAGATCATCTATTGCTTTTCCCAAGGATACAAATCTGGCTATCTTAAGAGGGCTTTGCTTTAGTGTGTTTCCACACACGAGCACTTCCACGACAGAGCAGTACTTTTGTTTGAAAGGTAATCAACCACGAGAAGGTAAAATGGAGCTGTGTCTGAGGAGGAGCACGATGTCCGTATCTCCATGTCATCACATCAGCTGAAAGCCACTGCAATGGCCCCCACACTTCCCACGTGCTGGATGGGTGTGTGGGTACCTGCTTTGAACTTCCTAGGTTTGAGTGAGGGCAGCAGCACGAGTTTATTCACAGGATGGACGAGTTTGCCCATTTGTTTCCCAACGGGAGGCAGGAAGCCTGCTATTTCTGTGCTATTCTGATGCCTTTGCAGCAGCAGCTTGGGGAAGGAAAGACATTTACATGCAATGCAGAGTGGGGAGGCCCAGATGGGAAGAAAATGGGTTATACTGGAACAAGCCTCCAGGACCTGAAGCAGGGAGAAGGCAGTGACTGTGGGTAGCAAAGGACGACCAGGAATATGTAGTACAGGAACTGTAGGATCTGGAGCACTGAGGGAGATCAGACTGAGAGTGGGGAGACACACCCAGAAGCAGACAAGGTGGAGGGCTGTGGACAGCCTAAGGAAGGAGACTGGGAAGGGTGGGTGACTGGACAAAGAGCTGGGGGAAAGAGCCTAGGATCAGGAGATGGATGTTTGGGGGAATGGTGGTGAGGAGTAGAAGGAGGCTGAGCCTCAAAGATGAAGGCATATAGGTACTTTGTGGGGCAAGTAGAGAAAGCCAGTGGGAGCAATTATGAGACTGGGAGGCAGTGACTGGAGAGCAAAGAGGACTGGGATGAGAAAACAGCTCCAGGTACAGGAAGGACCGGGATAAGGTAGGAATGAAGGAATCAGACTGGGAAGCTAGGGCTGAGTCACAATGTCACCAGGAGTGGCTGGGCAGCAGCCACCCATCTGCTGCCCACCAACATCAGTGGGATGTGCTGTCGGTATACAGGCAGCAGCCTCTCCTCCAGCTGATCTGTTTACAGAGTCTCCCTGTTAGAAATGGTTTGAACCCCACTATTGTTTTGGGCAGTGATCCCTCTGATATCACAGCATGGGGGTTTGGTGTTGTTGCTGTTGATTTTGGGGTGGGTTTTTTTACATTATTGTTTTGGAAGATGGGACAGATGAGAGTCTTGCCGAGTTGAAATGCTTTGAACCTGCAGGACATGGAAAGTAATTTCATATTGTCCCTTCCATTGCAGTGAAAGCCCAAGTGACCTCCTTACACCAGCTGCTCTTCAGGAGCTCCATACATGGCCTCTGCCAGCCTGTGTGCTCTCACCTCAGCTGGGGCACCATTGCTTCCCACTTCCCTTTCTCATCCCTACCCTTTTTCTGGGCTCTGTCTTCTCCGGATGGCACACTAGCCTTTTTCCTTGCACAGGTGCATCAGGGGCATCTGTGTGTGCTTACTGTGTGGTGTAAGCACGGGCTGCTCCCCAGGCCCCGCACCTGCAGTGATTGCAGTGTGCCCTCTGCTGTCTTGCTATCTGCAAGTAGTCCAGAGTTCCTGAGAATTACAGAAGCTCAGTCTCTGCCCAGAAGCAAAATCATCTGTGACCCCCCTGCCCTTGTACCGCCTCAGCTGAGGGAGCTGCAGCGTTTCTTGGCAGACGAGAAAAAGTCAGCATTGCTTTGGGGGAAATATCTGAACTTTGCTCTGACCGACCAATGTAACCAAGTTGGTTTTAATTTTTTTTACCTTACCGTTGCAGTATAACATATGCAAGAAAAGAATGAAGGAGGTATGACCCCCAAAGGGGAGAGAGAATCAGCTAGGTGAAGCAGTAGACCATTAGTCTCAGCTAAATGTGCCAGGTTTTCCTACTGTTGCTGTATCTGTGCCCAAAAAAAAAGGCCTTTTACCAACCTTATGCCTGATCAGAGCAGGAGAACAGGAGCAGAATGTGGCTGTGTGCAATTGAATGCCTGTTTACCCACTACTAAAAAAGGAAATGCAAGTGGAAGACTTTGTAGAAAATAATTAAAGTAGCTGTGCATTTTCAGTCAGCATTTTACATTATTTTTAGGTTTGTAGGAAGTTTATACTATTAATGTGTATTAATACATATTATTATTACATAATAATATTTCTATTAATAGAAATTATATAATGATCATAATTCCTAATTTGTAGCCATAGCCTAAATTCAAACTAATTCCAGATGTCAAGTAGAATGTAATGCCAGAGTGACTTCATCAGTGACTCAGGTTGTCTATGGCCAAGATCTGTCCAGGTCCAGGAGACTTCTCAGAGCAGTCGACAGCTCCATTTCAGACCATTGGTCTCCTACACATGGACACCCATAGAGATGTTGAGGAACCCCATGTCTGGGGACATGAGAAGGGGTGAGGGTAATTTAGGGAGGATAAACACTTACAGGTTCCTGGTACAGTGGCGTGTCACTGTAACAGGTGCCCAGGGAGGTGGTGGAGTCCCCATCTGCAGGGATCTTCAAGACTTGGTGAGACAGAGGCACAGCCAACCAGATAAGAGTTGGCCATAGCCCTGTTTCATGTGGGAGGCTGAACTACACAGCCACCAAGATCCTCTGTAGGCTGGCATTTCCTGCAGGACTGCTCAAACCCACACATGGTCCCAGCCTGGGAAAGGTGATCAGGTCATATCCCCCTCCCTTTGATAATCAGTTCAACTCTGCAAACAGCTGCCAAGGAAACAGTTTCTCTCCATCTTTCACCATCTACCCAGGTGCTTGGAGCTTACATGGAGTTGGTGAGACATGCGTCTAGGCTTAGGATGGCAAAAAGGGAGACACCAGGAATTATCCAACACTTTTGCTGAAATCTTGGGGCTTGCAAGTGAGAATAAGTCAAACTCATCAAGCCAGTTGAAACAAGGTCTGGTCCAGAAGGTAGGGGTCAGGAGCTCTGATCCTGGAAGCCAGGCCTGCCTATGTGTTTTGCTTCCCAGAACATCCTAATAAAATGCAGAGTATAGCCATTGGTACTACAATACTGCTGCTCAGACCTCCCTTGTCCTAGGGCAGTCCTTGCTCCTGAAGCAGCAGAATTCCTTCTGATTAGGTTGCTGACAGAGGAGTCCTGGCAAATCTTCCTGCAGCAATGTAAGATGTGGTTGTGAGTACCTGTTTTACATCTCTGCTGTAGCTTTCTTTCACTTCCTAGAGCTGAGTTGGAGGGAAGGGGACATGTAGGGAACCTAATATCATTTCTGGATGGTCCTCATCAAGTGGCACCTTAACTTTCTTGCGAACATGAAATAACAAATTGGAGATTTTCCTTCTCAAGGCAGATGAGATCGTGATGGTTGGAGGAACTTCAGCAGAAGTCTCCAAGGGCCAGAATGGGAAAGTTATGTGAGGATGCAGAAAGGGGTTTTGTGGGTTCTCCAGATGGGTCCTTCCAGCTTGGTGACCTCCTCTGCAGCTGAGCTCAATGGAATGAGGGGTCTGCAGAGCAGAGCCTGATGCCATTCCAGTAGCTGGTTTCTGTTTGCAGGAAGGAAGCTGCTTGGCTCTGTGCAGTAAGTAGGTGGCCCAGCTCGATACATATGGTCCCCCCAACAAAGGATGATGCTTTGGGCAGGGGGGTTGAAGAATCCAAACAGAAAACCTCCCTTGAGTTTCCCCTCCCTTCCTCCAACCCTGTTTAGTAGTTTTCTGTAGCAGGGGCAATTTGACTCCCAGACAGAGGCAGCTCACAAAATATAAGTAAGTCTCAGGGGGGCAACACAAAGGCCCTTTGTGCTGTATGCTGTGGAGTTAATCATCAGTCACTGTTGTCTACCACCAGTCTCTATAGTCAGTTCCACACAATGTGATTATACCTCATCAAAGTTAATTTACCAAGCTGTTTAAATGCCTGTACAGTACAGTGAGCCTCCTCCCACCACTAGTATCTTTTTCAGCTGCTCCCCTGATGAGGATGCTTCAGGCTGGGTGGTCCCAGCAACACCCTGCAGCACTTTTCAGTCTTGTCAGCAGCCTGGAATAAGGTCCTTTCTTCTGAGTTTTTGGCTTCATTTCCCAGCCCCAGTTACAGGAGTCCTGTGGAAAATGATTTGAAGGACAAGAGGCAGCTCTGATAATGGAAAACGTCTGTGAGGGATTGGAACATTGGCTTGTAATCCTTGGACAAAACTGCCTCATTCAGAAAGAGGGGACGGGGGGAAGGGAAAGCATGCAGAACAAAGATCTTATTTCACTTCGTGAAATGAGCACGTGATGTTTTCTCTGGAATGCCTCACTTACAGACAGGCCCAAATTTTCCAGGGACCATGGCTTTTATTTAAGCTCAGACAAGGCCATAAATGGCTGTGAAAAGTATGTAAACTCACAGCTTATGTTAATTTGTCATTTCCAGGCTCTGCGATAACTCAGAGCCATGCCATTCCCAGGTTTGCATTTCCTGGGGAGTGGGATGGTGGAAGAGGCCTCTAAAAGCCCTGCCCCAGAGCCTCTGGACAGATGCCGTGTGCATCACGTACAAATTTGCATGGGCACAGAGTTACAAAGCATGGCTCCACCCAGACCTGTCTGTGTCACCTGGCCATTAAGTTTCTCCCACCAAACAGGGATAGGTACCCACAGGAGCCAAAACTGCCAAGCCGGATGTTTTGTCTGGAGCAGATGACCTCATACCTTGCTAAAGGAAGATAGAGGCAAGCTTGTAAAAATACTAGAGATCTGGGTTCAGCGGACTGATTTTATTCAGCATTTTGGTCTCTACCAATGCTATGTTAAATGGCTGTACCTCTTGCTGTGGGAAGTCATGGATACAGGGATCTAAAAAGAGTCAAAAGTTCAGACCCAGTGAACACACTCCTTTTCTAAAAGTGGGACTGTGCTAGTGTTAAAGTCAATGAACTTGTGAGTGTTGGTTGTCCAGATGGGATTTGGGAAGATGTCACACTTCCACCACGAATTTATCCCCTCCCTCAGCCTTTCAAAGCCAGGCAGGCCTCTCCAAATCTGTGCCATTCATTTGGAACTTGTCCCCCTTTCCAAGCCCTCTGATGGTGCTTTCATCCTTCCTTTTTGCTTATGGCTTGCTTTGCTCATCACCTCCACTCTGTTGTTCTGCCAGAAGGGTGTCTCTCGCCTCCTTTGCCTTGCTTTCCAACAGAGTTCAGCAGTCACTGCAGTGCTGCACTGGCCCAGAGGAGGGAATATGCCATTCGAGCTTGCCCATCCAGCTCTCCCTGTTTCCATTCTCCTGGGACAACTCATTTGGTTCGTAATCACAAGTTCTTATCCACTTTGCCTCCTGTCACTAACATTTCCAATTCAAAAGCTTTCTCTCACACAGGTTGAAAGCAGTGACCTTTTGCTTTGGATTGGCTTTGTTTACAGCTATTTATGCTCTTCTTACACGTAAAACGTCTGGCAAAAATCCTGACCCACTGGGTCAGCTTGGCTGCAGCAGTTAAAGGCCAACATGTTCAAATATGGATGTCTAAGGTCAGACACTTTTTCCATACTTACCACCTAATGCAACAACCATATTTTCAGGCGCTCAGCAACTGCATTTGCCAGCCCCTGTAGTGGGGCTGAGGGTGCTTAGCATTTCCTAGGGGGTGATAGCTCTGGTTAAAGACAAGCATTTCATCTCTGTATGAAGGAAAACTAAAACCCCTTGGTTTCCACTGTCTAGCCCAGGGCTGGGAGGGGAATATATGATTTCATAGCATTGCTAAGCAATGACAAGAGCTAATCTCTAGGGTGAGCTGTGTTTACTAACACATTGCACATTTTCTTGCTTAGCAGCATAATTTCTCATTTTATAAGAGACCCTGAACTCATGTTTATGTTTTAAGTCAGCTGTCCAAACTTACATGGCCAGCTCCCAAGCTTTCTCATGTACACCACCAGAACAGACATCCTGAATCTGTGTACAGAACATCACAGCAGTCTGTAGTTAAAAAAGGCTGTCGACCTTTCCTTCAGGTCTCACAGACCCCTGTGACTAACAGAGCTGCTGTTCCACACCCAGTCCCCGCTGACCCAGGCACGACTCACATAGCTCAAACACATTTTGGGCAGCAAATTCCTGAATGCCTTCTAGCAAGTATCCCAGGCTCTGCCACGGGCTGGGACAAATAGCTATGTGTGAGTTATCATGTTCTATGCTAGCAGGTTGCCCATCCTTAGAGGATGAGAAATGGCTAGCAAAAATATTCAGAGTGGGTGGGACAACCTGAGAACCTCTGTCCTCTGAACCATAAAAGTGACTGGCACAGTCCATGAGGTTTTTCCATATGTATAGTGTAAGAGTAAGGAGAAGGTACCTACAAGACCTGAGTTTGAGATGTACTCTGACAGTCCTGTAGCATTGCTGAGAGACCGGATCTGCTGCTGTGGCAATTGTTTGAATGGATTGGTGCCATCTTGGGGTGCACTCAGTTTCTACTATCACACAGCTGTGAATAGATTATGCAGATTAGCAGACATCCCTAGACAGAGCTGCTCAGTGAAGGGTCACCTCAGCAGTCTCTGAGCTCCCACATCTCATAGATGGATTGTGTGGTGTTAAGGCACACAAAAGTCCCTACACAAAATCTTCCCACACCTCAGTAGGCTCATAAGCTGTGTGTCCTTACCCTCCCCAAGAAGAGGCTGGCTGCACACACCCCAGCACCTCCTGTGATGTTCATATTAATCCTTAAAATGCCCACTGGCTCTTTCGGCACTTGGCGCTCTGACTTGGTAGTCAAGATCCGTAGATCCCACAGCCAAGCCACAAGTGATGACCTTTGGCTGCTGAAGAGAGAGTGCCTGCTTCTTTACAGCAGGATGGCAGGTGCTAGCACACCTCCTGGATTTTTTTCTGGAGTTTTCATTCAAATGTTAAGCTTGCCCCTGTGTGACAGCAGCAATTGAGAGGTGACACAAGTGAGTGGCATGTAGAACACTTGTGTTTTGCTGTGATATAATTGATAGATTATAATGGCCTGTGCCTGAGCTCAAGATATCCTGGGTTGATTTCCTGCTACATTCGTGAGCACAAACCCTCTACTGTTTCAGCTAATGGAGAAAGTGCTCTTAATTGTGTGAATCAGGATTTGCTGGTGGCAGATAACTGCTCACTCCGCAGCAGTAGCCTGTTTGGGATAGGGTGCCTGGGTTATTGTATGGAATATGGCAGGGCCAAGTACATCTTTGTAGCTCAATTATGCAGAAAGACAAAGTAGCTGAATTCTCATCCAGCCACAGAAGAGTTCTAGGTTTGACTCTATGCTCTGCCAGAAATGACCTTAGCATCTCGTCATTGACTGTGTCTGCAAAATGAGGGAGATAATGGGGAAGGAAGAGGAAGGCAGTGAGGATTATTTCCTCACTTTTGGAGAATAGTGTCATATGTAGCAGTTTGTGCTGTGAAGTGCATGTGACATTAGCAGGTGTGGAGTCAAGCTGGGACTCTGCCTTGCAGTGTTTCTCCATGGCAGTGTGTACCTGCATCCTGCTTTGTGATGTAGCATTACACATGAGGAAATCCATATTATGAATCGGACGGACCCATTCATCTGCCTGTACAATGGACAACTCACCTTATCTTGATACCAGCCTCAAGACTTAATTTGCTAGGCTTCTGCAGTTGCCTGTTGCATTATCAAACTCTCTCTGAGGGGCTTTTGGGGTCAGACTCAAATCCAACAAACTGAGACAGTAGCACATAGGCTAGGACCCCACAAAATAACTGTGGGTACAGATATCTTGCAAGTGATTGCCTCATTTGGACGGAATAAGGGTTTTGCTCATCTAAGTGATAAGCCACATCTCCTCTGCACCAGGATAGATGTGCTAGGCCGTCTCTATGAACCAGTCTCTGTGACCAGTCATCATATACACAATGGTGGAAGCACACATCTGGCAGCTGAGATAGCTCTTATTCCCTATCAGGCTGGGGGGCAGCCACTGGACTGCCTGGGAACAGTGTTTCCTTCATGCCAGGTGTTGATCCAGATGCATGAGACATGTTCTTTGTATGTAAGGAATCACAGTAATTCTCATGGAATGAGTAATTCTCATTCCATATCTCCAGAGCACAGCTACTGGACTTGTCAGTTCTGAGCTGTTTGGCTATGGACAAGCAGCATCCTAGGGAGCACTTTCAGGGAATTGTATCAAACTGCTTCTGGATAGGTAGGACTTCTTTTGTGAGAGTGATTTTAGTTTGAAGGTTGTGCCAAACTTAAAGGACCAAACAAGTTCATTGAATAATTCAGGTTGGAAGAGACCTCAGTCTATCCTCCTGCTCCAAACAGGGTCTCTTCTCCAAGCTGACAAAGCCTTGTGCCCTCATCCTCTTTACAAAGGGAATGTGCAGGAGCAGAGTCACAAATAAGAGTATTTCACTTACCTGTGCTGCATCCTGGCCTGGCAGCAGTGGAGTGAACTGGCACGAAGAACATGCTGAGAGAGGAGCATGCCACACTGCTGAGGATAGATTGACTGTTTCCACACTGAGGCTTTGACACAGATTTTTCTTTCTTACACCATGACTTGGATCCAAGTGTAGTTCAAGCCTCTGAGGTACTATGAACATCAAGGTAGCCTTGGCCAGCCTGTGGCAAATGCAGAGTGGACATGGTTACACTGACTGGACATGGGCGTAGTTCTGTGCCCACTCCTGATGGACATGGCTTACCTGAGTTATCGCACCTGGTGCTGGGGTTGGATGAATTCTGTGAGGAAACTATGCCTTTGGGAGCTTGTCTTAGATTAGAAAAGCTCACCTTGAATTAGGGATACCAAGGATAAAGTTTAAGGGCCAAGTTGTCAAAGTATTTAGGCATTTTACTGCTCTAGCTAATGGAATATTTGAAAGCCCATCAAATGAATTAACCATTAGAGAATGCATTTTATACAAACCGCATAGCCTGCTAGTGCCAGACTTGTGTGCCCTTTGGTCAGTAATGACCCCAGCACAAGCTGCAAAACAAAGACATCTGCTAGGGGAGAAAAGAAGGGAAGGTATAGCACTTTATTACATCAGGTCTGAAATAGAGCTTTAAGGAATGATTAGTACAAATGCTGCAGCTGGAGCAGGAGCAAGAAATGAGGAAACCACAATGAGAAAGAAAATTACAAGAGCAAGGGAATGAAGAAAAAAACAAAACCAGAAGAATAGAAGAAAAAAAAAATCTGTATTTAACAAAGTGCAGTCTGCAAAGTAACCAAACTCCAGAAAAGTAGTTACAGACTTGAGTCAGCACTGCCCGGTCAGGGGGACACCTGGAGAAGGCTGCTGCAGGCCTGAGTTCTCAAAGAAGGTGGTGAGGTATCCGTGTGATCCCTGTGTTACAGCTCTGGGGACCCTCACACTGGCCTTGCGGTCATCCTAGAGTTCATTTGGGTCTGATGCCCACATCTTTGAGGGTATAACCCTGCTCCAGGCTTTCCCCTCATGTCTTGCAGTCCTGGCCTATGTCTGCTGTGAAAACCCAGGTATCCCTCAGCCCTTCCTCAAGTGCTGGCAGTCTGGTCCATGAGGAGTCACTGCTCACAAAGTTCAAGACAACACAGATGTCTCCGGTGCCACACGAGCTGAACCTTCTCAGCTACAACCTTAATAGGTTTGCTACTCAAAAATAATACCCTGCCTCTTAATTCCACCAAATAATGTTGCTGCAAATTTCCTAATCTTCAGTGGGACAGACTATTGTCCCATCATGAAAGCCTCTTGCCAAACAACTTGGTTTCTTGAATTGTAACCTAAAACACAGTGCAGACAGGGCAATCAATGACTTCATCACAGCATTCTGAGCACACCACCATCCCTTAGGGCAGATGTTTCATATGGCAGGGGAAATGGGGAGACATGAAGGATGTGGGTGGTGGATAGGAGTGAGGTAATGTGGAGAGGGTGATGTCATGGTATAGCCACAAGGGTTGGGTGACTGAGGGCTTAAGAAGTAATTTTTGGCGTGTTTACCCTCATTTCCCGGGAAACGGAGGCTTACAGTATCACTTTGGGTGTATATGTGTGCACATGCTGTAATAAGGGAGAGGCTGAGGCTTCAAAGTAACCCTCATGATGCACCAGAGATCCAGGGGAGTGATCTTGACAGTGCCCCAAGAATGGAGAAAGCCTCAGCTGAAGCCTGCATTTTATTAAACACAGGAGAATGTATCCACCCATGAGATGTACACTTGCATGAGTCCAGGCTTCCCTTGCTCTGCTTCTCAGGCAACAACTTGTTACTGAATTTCAGTTGTGCAGCCACTTGGGCATAAGTGTATATCTCAAAATTTGCAATCCCATATGTATAACAAAATGTTTGTTTTAGAAATACCAGTGACTGGAAAGTAAACGTCAGCAGAAATGAAATACTGGTACATGTAATAGAACAACATCTTCTCTGTAGAGCAATGATTCCCAATTTCTTTGGCCCACCAGAGCATTGCAACGTTCAAAATTTCAGGCAAACATCGTTCACCCTTATAATGAAGCTTTTAGCTGAAAGCATTTTTATGATACTACTTTGGTTGTGTAGCCAGCAATGATGAATTACCTTATCCATTATGGCCACAGCTTGAAAACACAACTGTAAATGCATTTGCTTTCTCCTTATTCTAGTGCTTCTGATTCAAGCTGCGTGTTTTGGGTCCATCACAAAAGAGCAAAGATTCCCATCAGATTTATTTGTCACGCACTCAGGTTGTTCAAACTGTTCCTTTGCAGTTTACAGTTTTAAATGGTGAAAGTTTGGAATAAAAGTGAAAAGTTTGTCAGATACCATGTAATTGGTTATAAAATGTGTGCCTTTGCACACAGCAATAAGGCTCTGGTGTCTGCACTGAGATTGTTTTGTGCTGCGTGTGATGGAAGAGATAACACACCTTTCCCTGCCTCAGTAAGGTTCCTGACATGGCAGACATCCACATTCTCACAAACAACTCTGGCTCCATCACCACCCTCACATTTCCAGTAAAGGGCTAAGGACTGTTCCTGCCCATGTACCAGAGATAGACCTCTCTGCACACAAAAGTTCTACTTGATTTAAAGGGGTAGCTGTAGAAATGCCTCTCTCCACTCGTGTCTTGTGCCTGTCTTGTGGTCACGCTTTCTGATGCTCGTATGAGAGACGCTTTTTGGTTTTTACTTCTACTCATTTCCACGATAGAAACCAACTTGTAGAAATACATTTTCATGTACCTGAATGTCAACACAGAATGGGAGATTTAATCCTTTACCTTCTGTTCCATATTTAGTCCTTTGAGTACACAGAAGAAAAACCCATGCTCATGGTGACCTACATAATCCAGCGCACTGCCTAATCACACTTATGTGAGGTGGCTGCCTGTGGTATCAGGGAGGGAATGCAGGCACTGGGAGACCCCTGCTAGTGCTCTGTTCTGAAGAGTGATATGAGTCACTTCTAGTCTCTGGAAATAGGGATCCTCCTCATGTAGCACAAGTTCCACAGAGCTGAGTGTCAAGCGGACAGAAATTGATGAATCTTTTAAAATGTGTTTATCATTTGCCATTTGTTTTTTTCTTATCGTGGCACTCACTTCAGGGTGACTCAGGGTGAGCTGCTGCAAACTAGAGGCCAGCTGATTTCAGCCATAACTGTGCCTGTGCTGTGTCATGAGGCAGGGCAATCAACGACTGCAAAACAAAGAGGTACATCGTGAAAGGTGAGTTTAAAAAAACCAAAACCAAACAATGAAAACCCCATTGCTCAGCATCAGCAGTGAAATAATTAGACATCTCTTCAGGATGGATTTATAGGCTAGTACCATTCACAGAGAGAAGCAGAACTTGCTGGGGAGGATGCTTTATAAATGCAAAATTAGTAACAGTAGTCCTAAAAACAAAACTGAATAAGGAAGCAGAGCCTGAGGAAGCACAGAAAAATGGCACAGCTGCCATGAACAGACCAGATGTGGGCTGATCTAGGGTAACTCTTCCCAGAGTTGTCTCCTTCCAGCACGATGCTGGAATACTCTTTGGTCTTTGTGAATGAGGAGGGTACACATGCCAGCATCTCCCTTGGTGCCTGCCTGCATTGAGGGCACAGAATAAAGCAGGAAAAGAAGACAGTTTATGGGCATGCTTGGTCAGAGTGAGACAGTATTTTAAAGCCAGGGGTGTCATTTTTGGTTATGACAAACCTCAAAACTCGAGAAAATGCCCTTGACAACTGGTGTCGTAGTGTTGCTTGCTGTGACAGAGATTTCTGTATGTGCTCAGGGCAATGAGTCTCTTTGCATTGTCAGATCCTTCCTTCTAGCTACTGGAGGCTACTGAAATTCAGAGATGAAGAGATAAAACAAGAGGATCAAAAGTACTTATACACAAATGAGCACCACCAGGCATTTCAGGTGGGATTTTGAGCCCCTGTGCCTGGCATGAAGCCGTGGCTGCCTGTTTTGCTCAGCGAATGTTTGGATCCCGACACATATGGGTCTAAACCCTTATTTTTAAACCTGCCTGCATCCCGACATGAGTGACACCTGTAGCTGTGGCCAGCAGTTCAGTGGCCTCAGGGCTGGAGCGTGGGGGGCACAGTGGGTTGAGCCGGTGAGTGACTCTCGCCTGTGGAGAAGCCACCTCGTGCCTCAGTTTCCCCATTTTTGTGACAATGTGGGGGGCGGCTGCGACCCCTCGGCGGGATGCTCTTGGCCTGGCTGGCGGGCATCCGCGCCCCGGCATGGCTGTCGCCACTCCTCCTGAACCCCCACCGGTGCAGGGCTTGGGGAGCCTCCCCGGACGCGTGTTCTACCCGGCGGGGGTGTGAAGCCGGGAGGTGTGAGGCGGCAACCGAGTCCCCTGGACGCCCCTCAGCCTCCTGCTGCCTTCAAAGGCCGCCGAGGTCGCCGTGGGGAGCCGAGGGGCCGGGGGCGGGAGGGACGGGGGCACCGCCGAGGGTCGGCGGGGAGCGGGCGGGGGCCGGGGAGGAGTCGGCCCCGGGGCGGGGGTGGGGTCGGGCCGGGCCGGGGGTGGAGCCGCGGGCTGGCGGGTCGGGGCGAGGGGGAGCCCTCCCCTTCCCTTCACGAGCGAGCCGGAGCCGGGGAAGGTGCCTCCGCAACTCCTCCTGCCCCGCCGGTGCCGCCCGCCGCCCGCAGCATGGTGAGAGGGGTCGCCGGGCGGGAAGTTCGGCGGCGGCCGCCCCGCCGTCCCCTGCCCGGCCCGCGCTCACCGCCTCCCCGCTCCCTCTCTTGCAGATGTGGAAAACTCTCCCGCTGCTCTGCGCCCTGCTGGCCGCCGCCCGTCTGCGAGCCGAGGTAGGCGCGGGGCCCCAGCGGCGGGACGGGACGGGGTGGGGGCAGCGGGGGGGCCGCGGCGCCCGTGGTGGAGCAGCCGGGACCGGGGGAAAGTCGCAGCCGGGGCGGAGGGGGAAGTTGCGGGGCCGACGGGCGCCTCGGTGGGGGCGAGGGGCTGTGTCCCCGCCGGGGCCGAACCCCTGCATCCCGCCGCCGGGACGGGCTCGCCGGGGCAGCCCCCTTTCCTCCCTCCCTCCTTTCCTCCATCCCTGCCTCCCTCTCTCCCGCGCGCTCTTTCCCTCGCTCTTCTTTTTTTCCTTTCTTTCACTGCAATGACATTGAAAACCTTTGAAAGCCCCCAGCTGCAACCCCCCCAGCTCTGTTGACAGAAAACAAACGGTGCCTGCGTTCCCGGTTGCGGCGGCCTCCCTAAAAAGTGAAGTCAGAAACAAAATATTTGATAATTACGGCAGGGGAAATGTGGAAGTGATTTGAGGAAAATGAACTCAAGCTGGGCTGGGAAGGGAGGCTGAGCCTGCCTTCGGAGGAAAGCGGTCCCGCTCGGGGGGCAGCTCGTCCTCCCTCCCTGCATTTTTTCTCCCTACATATTTCTCCCAGATGGCGAGACCCACCCTAAAGCGTCGCAGTTTGGCTCCGTGAAAAAAAAAAAAAAAGGCATAAACACGTCTGAGTCCCTCTTTTTCTGCCTCCCACCCGTGGACTGTGCTGCCCGGGTTATGGTAAAGAGTGGGGTTTAGGATGGAGCCCATCGCTGTTGGTCTCTCTCTCTGAGCAAAGCTCTTTGTGAACTCCCCGCAACGGCCACGTGAGGAGCAGAGGTGAGACAGGGTGGTTGTGAGCCAGCACTGTGAAGCTCTGGTCGCTGCTGTCATGAAAACCAAGGGGAGTGGGACTGAGCTGTAGTATGGACTAGCATTTCACATCTGCCTGTACATGATAATATTGTAATACACTTTCTTCCTCAAGTGTGGCATACTTATGTAGTGAGTATTTCCATGCATGCTGTCCAACACTGTCCTGAAAAAGCCAAATCATGTTTATTCATTTTCTTAGGAGCCCTAAATAAACCTTAACCAGTTCTGATCTCTATACACCATTCTCTGTAGGAAGAAGGCACACAGCATCCATAAGAAAAATTATAATAACAGCTAAATAATGATGGCACTGATCTGAGTAAAGCCTTCTGGGATCAATAGCCCAGAGAAACATAGCCAAAATAAATTTGGCCCTGGATTGGTGATTTCATTGGTGTCACTAACATTGTCAAAGTACTAAATCCTGCTTTTTGCCTAATGTTCTCTAACTTGTAGTACCTGGATAGCTTCCCAGCTGTAAGTACTGTCATGTCTCTGTGTGTCACCTGCATACTGAAAGTAAGAAAAATGTACAGCCATCATGTTCAAAGCTTGATTTCAAAGGCCAGTTCATGCTTGAGTGAATAAATGAATTATTATTATGACTGGCTTCAGAGATAATGGTCAAAGTGGCAAACCAGTGAACATTTTGGTTTGATTCCAGTCTAAGTTCAACAAAACTTGAGACTGATGACTGAGGTCTGGGTCTGGTTTCAGGGAAAATTGACAGTTCAGGCAACTTTTGTTTTGGGGTTCAGTTTGATTCCTCTTTGCTAGTAGCTTCCAAGTGGTGAACATCGGTTCAGTCACAGGTAGCACCCCACCCTTTGGGACATTTAGACCTTCTCATTTTCTAGGGAGTGGGCTGTGCTTGAAGGTGAGCTGCTTGTAATTCAGAGACAGCTTTGATGGTTGCCCACTTCTAAATGTTTCTTGTTACTGCTCTCCTGCATCACCGGCATTCAGTAAGATTAGTGTGGCATTTTCCTCTGTGGTTTTCCCTTTCCAGATTTTGGAAGCGATAACCCTCTCTGTGCCTTCTGTTACTGCTGCAGCTTGCACTTTGTGCCTTTCAGTACATTCGGAATATTAACACTGAGTGCTAAGCTTCTAATCCTTTTGTTAGCAAAACTGTATCTGAGTTGTGCTGGAGTTTTTGTACAACACTCATTTCTACAGCATTGTTAGGTGCATAATTAGAGTCTTTAAAGAAAGAAAGAAATTGCTTCAGTAAATGTTCCTGGCATAACTTCATGCAGACTGGAAAATCTGAGGCATGCCAGAACTTGGGAGCTTTTCTTGGCCTGGTTCAGTAATAGTCACAAGAGCAATAGACGGTGAACTGTACTCCTCGGATGGAGGCCAGCCACCAGCTTCAGACGGCCCTTTTTATCTCTCTCTTCCTGGGTCAGCCTCAATGAGGTGGCCGTTCACTCGTATTAACAGGGATGCTACAGACGTGGAGTTGCTCATATTCTCAGTTGGGGCTCCCTAAGCATATGGAATGATTTTTGGGAAACATCCATCACGATAGAGGAAAAGGGAGAGGCTTGAAATGTCTGTTGAATGTATTAAAAGTCAATCAGTTGTTCACATCCTGCTGGACTAAGT
Source organism: Lycocorax pyrrhopterus obiensis (assembly GCA_014706295.1). Lineage (NCBI taxonomy): Eukaryota > Metazoa > Chordata > Aves > Passeriformes > Paradisaeidae > Lycocorax > Lycocorax pyrrhopterus. The sequence continues at coordinate 92,592,397 of JACSVZ010000001.1, forward strand.
TACCTAGTTAACACTGGAGAGAAGTCCAGTTACTGTTTGACTGTATCCATGAGGTCTGAAGGGTGGTGCGTGGGACCACTTCCATACCAGCGTCATTCTATGTCCCACCAGGATACTTGTTTCACAATAAGAGTGAGGGGTTTTCTTGTTCTCATTTTCACTTAAACCTGATTCAGAATCTTCAAGAAAGTTATTTTCACCATGAATTTTAGATGTTAGCAAAGAGGTTTACGCCAGCATGAGTATATTTGTGTGAGCTGTGGATACAAGTCCTTTCTTGAATCCAGCCTTGCCAAGAGAAGAGGTCACTGACCTGGCCTGCCTTCTGCTCCTTGCCAGTTTTCTGGCCATTCAGATTAATCTCTGGGGCCTGTAGCTGTTCTTCTGAACTATCCTTAACCCATTTCTGGCCAAATGAGCCAGCCTTTGGAAAGAGTTATGTGTAAATGGTTTAACCTCATTAGTCTCATTTTGGCTAAAAAGGGCAAGCAGAGGAAGGCCAGCGACTCCCCTCTTGTGAGGAGATGTACAGACAGATCTGAGGGTCTATAACTCCAGAGCAAGAGCGTGGTGACAAATACCTGGAGGCAGATTTATGACCTTTCCTAAAAGCATGGTGTTTGCAGTGTCTACATCTGTTGTAACCTTGGGATGAATTTTTTTCACCTGACCTCCGTTTCCCTCAGTGTAATTTTTCTATAGGAAAAGCTGAAAAGGGATGTAAATGGGGAGAGAAAAGGCAAAGGTTTCTGTTTGCTTAACTCACCTAAGTGCTTCCTCTTGATCCGACTTAGCTGCTTTTTCATGTAAGGAGAGCAACACTTCAGCCTTTCCAAGACTTGTGCCCTTTGCCAGCAGAGTACTTGTGTGCGCCAGGGGATTTGGAGCTGGGAATTCAGATGGTCTTCACAGGACTTGGTGTACTTCCTCCCGTTGGGCTGTTCACACAGTCTGGCCAGCATCATGAGCTTGCTGTGGTCAAACTTTTCCCACGTTTTTGCAATGGACAAAACCTAAAAACTGCTGTCTTAATGAATGAAACTGATTAATTTGAAATCCTTATGTAGTTGCATAGCTGTATTTGGCCCTGAAGCCATCATTTTAAGAAATTTGCCTTTTGAAATGAAATGATGGAGACTTTGGGAATAGTTCAGTCCTGCTTTCGCTGATAATTTAGCCAGGACAGTGGACAGAAAAGGCAACATGCTGACAATCATGTGGGTAACTCAGGCTGTTTTTAATATGCATTGGCTTTGTGCAATAAAACCCAGCAGTAACACATTCATAAAATAATTTGATAAAAGTGACTTCCCAGGTCTAGTCTAGCAAGCAAATCTTCAGTGGAAGGAAAGATTGCATCCATTTTTTTCTCCTTCAGCTGGTTTTGGAGTGATAGGTATCTTCCTTCTTGAAATTCTTCCCTTGGGTGTCAGACCGAGGATTGCTGGAGTTGCATCTCAAGACAATAAGCACCTTTTAGATGGGGAGGCAGGGAAGAAGTGATTATACCCTGGAAGCTCAGCAAAGGCTCTTCTGCGCAAAGCCGATTTTTTAAGGTGCGTGCTGTGCCACCAGGGACCTGCTGTGCTGCAGATGTCCCAGGAATCGGAGTCTGGGAGATGGACCAAGTGGTTCTGTCCAAGGCACCTCATACTGTGCTGAAGTGGCTGGCCAAATGCCCTGTGTAGGAGTGTTTGAACAATCTCCCTGGCGGTTCTGAAGGGGCTGTAACCTCTGAGCAGCAGCATGTGTGGCACAAGCTCTGCAGCAGACGCGATGTCGTGTAGCGCTTACATGTGCGTGGCACCCAAGTGCTGCTTCTCAGATGGAGCTGCTGTCAGAGCTGAGCTGCTTTGTGCGAACGCGCCAGTGGCTGAGTGAGTGACTTTATCTGCCAGAGTGCAAATTCCTTGCCGGTAATTAACAGGGGGCTGCTGCTGGGGGCTGCCGAGGAGGCGGCTCTGCTCCCAGCACAGGAGGAAGGGACTGGCTGGGTCTCCTGTTGCATTTTCCAGCTGCTGTTATTGGTACAGCTGCTTACCCATCAGGAGGCTTCGGGGCACCTTTGATCTTTCTTGTGTGGTGTTACATGAGCTGGGAAGTGTTCCTTTTGTACAGGAGAGAGTTTGTCACAAATCTCAGCCAGCTGTATCTTCCCGGACTGATGAGACTCCCATTAACCAGGCTGTGTTTCTGCCACATATCCTGTGAGCTAGATGAGATTGGTTCCCAGAAATGCCTTCTTTACCTGGGTTGCATCTATCTTTGCAGGGAGGTTGGCTTCTGCTCTACTGTGATAGCTATGCTAATCTGTGAATAACCAGCATTTCCATGGAGAGATTTATCACTCACAGCGTTGTCTCTGAGTTTAGCAAGGGAAAAGAGCAGCCTGCTGTTGTGCTGTGAAGCGTACTTCCTTCTCCAGCTGCATCTGGGTGGTAGACAAGGGGGTTATATACATCTGGACTTTACCAGAGGTTGTAGGTTTTGCCACAACTGTGTACAGAGTTAGGTGTGAGCTGGTTAGAGCAGGGGGAGTATTTGCTCTTATCTGTGGGATTCTGATTCCAACTCCTCAGGAGTAAATAAACAAATGGCAGATAAGCAGGTCTGGAGGCTTCAAAGCTCCATTAAAGCACAGATAACTGTAGTACAAGCAGCGACTGTGCAGCATTTTCTTGCTACTTTTTCTCAAGTGTGCTTCAGTTCTGATCTGGACTGAAAACACCAGCCAGCAGTAATGAGTGACTGTCCCTTCTCTGCCTTGCAAACTACCTACCCACAGGTGAAGTTCATTTAAGTTGCTGTGCAGTTTTGCTACCTGCTCTGTGTAGTTTTGTCACTTATTACATTGTACCTCTTGGTTTTGGTATGGACTCTGTGGTTGTGTGGAAGTGGTTTAGATGTAGGCTGCCTGTGGGAGCTGAAGAAAAGCAAATTCATGCTCCAGTCTGCAAATGTGGAATTTCTTGCAGACGTCTGCACCTTGTTTGGAGGGCATCAGGAGGCCTGTAAGCTAGAAACAAATTGGAGGCTCCTCTAGGACCAACACATTGGAAAGAGCAAAGGATTTGGGGTGGATGGTTGGGGAGGGGTTTGGTGTCTTATTAAGATTCAGCTGGAAGTGAAGCCCATATTTCTACTGTTTGACAGCTAAACAGTATTTCCCTTGGCTGTACTGTCAACTGCTGACCCAGAGATGGACCTCTAACCACTTTCTCAAAATACCTTAATGCTGTGTAATGGACCCCACAGAACCCAGCTTTTCTTGTTGTTCCTTGTCCTTAGTCCTTCCCTTCCCTTCTGCACTGCAAAGAGCAGCAACCCAGCTTGAAGGAACATTGGAGAAAACAGATAAAAACACCAAGGCAAAGCAGCTGTGTTTCATTTGCAGGAGGAGAGGATTTGCACACCTTATGCTCCAAGCATAGAAGGACTGGTTGGACAGCTATTTGTTATCCACTGCTGGTTGTCCCTAACCAGTACGTGTTCCTTCTGATCCCATCCCTGCTTGTTGCTTAGAGTCCTGAGACAGGATCAAGAGACCTTGGGAATATGAATGCCAGTGGAACTTCCAGTGCTTAATCAGCTTTTTCCCAACAATGAAAGTTTTCAAGAAACAGTGATTTGAAGATTTTTTAATTTTTATAGCCAGAAACAAATTCTTTATTTCTGGATCTGTGAGGAGACCTAGAGAGGTCATGGAAAGACTTGCTGTGGAGGTACCCGTGGCAGGAGTATGACTCAAGCCTGTTAAGTCTTGCAAGTCACAGGAGGGGAGAACAGGATGTTAGTCTTGGGTAAGAGGGAAGCAAGAGTGGAGTGACAGGAATGGGCTGGCAAAGGTATCTGCCTCTGATGGAGAGATGTACTGGTGAACCTTGTCCTAATGCAGGGGCCCATGGCTTGGGTGTACCTCCTGCCATCAGAAATGCCATCCTTGTCTGCCTTTTCCTTGTCACCCTGCTGCCATGGTGAGCTATTTTGGAGCTTGAGTGTCAGAGGCAGAACGAGGAATTTCTGTCCATCCACCAGGATGGGCTTTGGCAGGTGCTGGCCAGCTGATAAGTTGGCCTCCAGTGCTGTGTTGTCCAGGGATGGTTTTGACAGCAGAGCCTGTTGCTGTTTTCCTGACAATGAATCGATCTGGAGGACTGTTGCTGGGAAGGTGCCCCTCCACGCTAGAGCAGCCCCTGCCATTTAAGCACTGGTAATTTTAGCCCGAAGCCAAGAGCTTTCCTTCTGCATGATGTAACTCCTTGCATATGTACTTCTTGCTGCTCTGGGACTTTCTTTCCTCTCCCGGTTTTGGCCGCTTTTTCATGTTTATGTTCAAGGAAGCTTAAGTATGAGGGATTGGAATTGTTGTCTCGTTTCCTATATGTAGGAGGAAGCGATTTCATTGGGGAATTTTTGCAATGTCTGGATCATTTAGTTGTCTGGGTGAGTAAAATTCCTCAGGGATAACTGTAAAGGTTGTGACCGAGCTCTGGTCTGCAGCTCGTGCATTCAAACCCAGGGTTCTGGAAGATTAAGGTGGCAAGGGACCAAGCATTCATGTTGGAGGCATCGCCTTCAGCTTGGCAGAAAAGCTGCAGTATTCCTGTGTGAGGACAGCGTGTTTGCTCCACATGATGCAAGCTCTGGGGTATTCCAGTCCTAAGACAATGAATGCCACATGAGTAGTGTCAGCCTAATCTTCAGGCAGTGCTCTCCCTCTCCAGTTGCCCTATGGATGGATGATGGGGAAGTCAGGTTGCAGCAGAGGCCCAGTTTCTCACAAAGCTCTTTTGTCACATCCCCAGGACTGGGGCTTGGACCCGTTTGTAGAGGGTGATGTGTAAGGGTAAGGAGGAGCAGGTTAAGAAGGGAGTACTTTTTTATTCTTTACTTGTTCAGAAAAACAGACTCTCTTTTCTACAAGGTATCACTGCGTGCCCTGGGATTAGTAGCTGCTTGTACAAACCATAGCCATTAGTGTCTTGTCAAATCCAGTTTTACACATCCGTGATAAGTGATGCCCCCTTCCTGTTCTGTGAAAATGATACCATGCTCTGGAATATCTCAGAGTTAGTAAGTTTATCTTCACAGTCCTCTCCTGCGAGCAAGTAGACCATTAATCTTCTTATTCTGTCCCAATGGTCCTAATTACATCCCCTGTTCAATGATAATCAGCGCCTCCCCCATGCCATTATCTCCACCTTGTGCACGTAGCCAGTTTATGGCACCCCTCAGCTCAGTGCTTAGCACACCTCTTTTAATCTCCTTGTAGCTCCTTTCTGTCAATGCAGGAAAGGAAATGGAGATGTATGTGATCTTATTCTCTGTTTGGTGTTACCTTTGAACCTTCTCAAATAACTTTTAAACCAAACAGCTGCCCGTTTCAGCCATGTTTAGCAAAGTGTATTCATTTCCTACAGGATACTGTGTTGCTCTAAGTTTTGTAGAAGTAGGTGCAGTGGTACAGTACTTACTGCCTTACCAGAGGGAAAAGCTTGAGTGTGAGATCAGCTTCTACTGCAGGCCAGAGAAGCAATTTATGAGCATTCCCCAGTGATTGTAGTTCATACCTTCATAGCCACTAAATGCCATCAGCCTCAAGACAAGAATCTGCGGGAAGCAGTTCGTAGAACAACTTAATGTTGCTCAACTTTGTACTCAGTGCTTTGTCCTCTCCTCTTTGGCGCTCAGAGCTGTGTGCAGTCCCCCGGGAGGGTGTCGTGGAGGAAACTGAGCCAAAGCATAGCTCATCAGGGGGCACAAAACGTGTTTTGTTACACCTTGTGTGCACCTACACCCATGCACACGGAGCCACTGTACTCAGTCCTGTTACTTGCCAGTAACTCCTGCAACCCAGACCTGGGATGGGAGAATGGAGGATGCAGCAAAATTTGCAGTCAGTGTGGATTATTTGTGGATTTCCTATCTTGATGGGTGAGTGTTAAATCTCACTGTGGTATGTGAATAGCCTGAAACCGCACAGTGCCAGCACCGTGCCTGGGCCACTCTTGGCTTTGTGCACGTGAAAACTGAAAGAGATGGGAGAACAGCTGGATGTTAACACCTCCTCACAAATCTCTGCCAAGCTCTTCTGCAGTGCAGCAGCACACATCCAGATGCTGGCATGAGTTAGGCCATCCTGGCTGCAGATGCAAGGTCAACAGTAAACCAGCATCAAACAGAGACAGCTATTTGGGGTTTGGGTTTTTTGGTTTTGTTTTTACTTTGGGTTAATATTTATTTGCTGTGGGGTTTTGGCAGGGTGGAGGGACTACAGCAGAGTCTGATCATCTGTGGTTCAAACACTTTCAGAGCCTGTGGGCATCAAGAAAATGCAAACAGACTCTGCTGAGCAATTTGTCCTCACTCTTAGCATGATGCCATGATTTGTATGTAGACTTTGGGCAAGGCACTTTATTCCTCTAAGCTGTGGTGCTCACATCTGTAAAACAAGGATAATGATGGTGCTGTGCTTCACAGCAGGGTTTATAAAGCTGAATGCATTCCTGTTAAGAAGAGTTTAAAAGCTCTCATGTAGAAGGTGCAACAGGCATTGCAGAGGATCATTTTCCTTGTCAGCAATGATAACAATAGTAAGAAAAATGGAGACAAAATGCAGACCAGAGTTGCTGTGTGATACAGCAATTTCTTGCCAGGCAGTAAGGAGGTGCAAAAAGGGCATATATGGGCCACCTTTAAGGTGTGAGCCAATAGCTCACAGATGGAAAAGAGCTGGTTAAATGTTTTGATGAACCTAGAGAGAGAAAGAAGCAGGTCATCAAGTGGGAGAGCTGGGGTGTCTCAGAGGGGATTGCGCTTCTGGGGTGCATTTGATCTCACGGAGGAGCAGTAAGGACCTCTCCATCCCTTTGTATCGCAGAGGAAAAAAGCTAGAGTTGTGCTGTAAGGGAAGCACTTGACATTATGGCAATGTAGATATCCCTGTGTTCTGGTTAAGTAGAGAACCTTAGACAGGGCACAGTCCCTTGCTTTCCCTGACAGGTCTGTCAGAGGTTGACAAGGGAGAGAAGATGGGTTAGCGATTTCCATTGGTTGTCATGGAAACTAATGGAAATTACTCTCCTTTTTTTTTTGTCTGTCTGTCGTATATGAAGATTTTGTTAAAACAACTAGGAGGAATTCTTTCTTTTTCTCTCTCTCTCTCTTTTGCTTTTAACACTTTAGTTGCTGACTCCTGCTCTTCAAAAGTACTTTGTTGGCAGAATTTTCCTAGGGAAGTTTGTATACTGGTTTTGAATACTGTAAAGTATGTTTTGGGGATGGGCATCTGAAGTAGGGCAGCTGCTGGGCAGTTCTGTGTGCTGAGCTGCTTTCCACCCTGAGAGCTTCTGCAAGGTACCCATGTGACCGTTTTCTCACCAAGAGGCTTAAAAGTAAGATGGCAGGTAGCCTGAATGTTCTGTTTCCCATGTAAATGGTAAGCAGATGATTAGCTACTCTGCAAAAGCACAAGCTGGATGAAAGGGGGAAGATAATGCCAGTTTATCAGCCAGTGAGTTGTCAGGCTTGCTGACATAGTGATGGTAAAGAGCTTAGAGAATTTCAGATTAGAGGTGTGGGTGTAACACGTATTATTATTACTATTTCATGTAAACATCATCATGTCTTGTTGCTAAAAATATGGCTGTCTACCAACTCCACTGACAAAAAGGGGCAATTTTCCTCATAGATTAGTAGATGGTGAGGCCAGAAGAAGCTATTGTGCTTTAGTTCTGCCCTCTTGCATAATAGAGCCCATATATCTAGCTTTTTTTATTAATTCCATTTGCTCTGGACTTTACAACGTGTCTTAAAAACATCTAGTCTTGATTAAGTAATTACCACAAATGGAAAATACTACTGTGTTTGGTATGTTGCTGCAGTGGTGAATTACCCACATGCTGTTACACCTCATTTCTGGCTTGAATTTGTCTAGTCATGATCTGCAGATGCCGAATCTTCTGTTTAATCCACTAAACAGAAGAAGCCTTTAGTCCAGTGTGTCTGTTCCCTGCTGCTGTAACTGTGGTCTGCACAAGGACTGCTCCCAGTCTTGTCTTTGGCAAACTGAACAGTCTGAGCTCCACAAGCCATCCCCTGGCAAGATAAGTTTCCTAATCTCTTGCTCAGTACTGGGTCTCCATGCAGTGCATCCCCTTTGCCAGTGTGTTAATGCTCCCTCACTCTGTGGTGACAGGACATCTCCATGTGCTCATTTACTGGGAATCCATAAATACCGGGCAATATAAATTGTGAAAAGAAGAAAAAAACCACTACGAACCCTAATTTAATACTAGGGAGTTTATACACATTAACACACACACCATCAGGAAGCACAGCTGGTGAAGTTTTCACAATGGGGGGTCCTCCCCAGTACACAAATGTGCTGTTGTTACCAGCTAAAGCCTTGGTTTTGAGTTTCCTAAAATACATGCTTAAGTTAAAGGTCAATATTTGGAGGCTTTTTGACCCTCTTAACTTCACAGGTGAGATTTGACTGGACTGGGGCCCAGGATGTGTGTTCAGCACAGCTTGTGTCCTGTATGTAGTAGGCAAGCGGCCGAACTGCAGCACTTCAGCCGGCTGGAGCCTGTCCTCAGGCAGCCTCAGTTGAAGCCTGCTAGGGCTCCTGTGCTCTCCAGCCAGTGCCCTGAGCCCAGTGTCCCTTTGTCTTTAATAACCTTTGTCTTTAAGTAGGGATGTTGGATTTTTTTCTCCTCTGAGAGAAAGTAGAAGGCTGGTTGTATTTCTTGGCCTCAGGTCCCTCCCAGTTCACATTTTGGAAAGACTGAATGGGCGAGGCCGAAGGTTTTTGCTTTCATAGCTTTAAGGCATCTTCCTGCACGGCAGCCTTTACTGGGCAGCAGAGGCATTTGGATAAAAAAAGTTCATGCACTTTTTCTGTGGGCAAGCTAGTTGGAAGCCTTTTTTTGTCAGTGATGAGAGGTGAAAGGAGGTAGTTCCCTCTCCTGAGGTGATGCTTTCACTCCGTGCTCTGCTGCGAGCTTGAAACCCATTTTTATTAAAAGTCTGTCAAGAGGCAACAAAGCCCTGTTTCTCAGGGCTGTGATTTTTAGACTTGTAGCCAAACTTCCTTCAGACATGCATCTAAAGGAGTGGTTACAGAGTGTGACTTGCTCTGCCTGTGACTTGCTCTGCCTGTGAGCTGCCCTGAAGAAAGGTGAACATCTCCTGTGCTGCTTTGTCTTTGTGCTCCCTCTTCTTTTTCCTCTGCCCTTAGGCAGCTGAAAACTGAACTCTGCCCCTAGAATAACTCTGGGTGTTGGGGATGAGGGTGAACATAGTTTTTAATTTTTTGTCTTTACAGGCATGAGAGAAAACATTGGAAAACAGAGCATAGGGAGCGCAAAAGGGGTGCCCTCCCTCTCTGCCCCATCACATCCCTTACAGCCCCTGTGATAGAAGCCTTTTGCTGGCTGCTCTGTCTTTTGGATGCAGGAGAACATTAATGCTTTTTCAGAGAAGCTGTGGTCTGTCCCCATCGTTCCTTTTACATAAAACCTCTCCTTTGGAGCCTCCAGCAGCATACAGGTGAGGGGGGATTTCCACCCCCCCACAGGACATTTGCCCGTGGTCCCCTGCTGGAATGAGAGACTTGTCAAATGTTCATTTATTGCAGAGGCAAATTCCAGAGGGCACTAGGTGATGTACTCAAGGACACAAGGTACCATGACTGAAGGGTGGATGCAGAAGCATCCATCAGCTTAATTCTGTGTGAGAAGGGCTTTGTGTCCTTGCTCATACTTATGCAGTGCATGGCAGGATAGTGTCATGGAACAACTGCAGTTGTTGGCGGAACGTGAGCGTGGACTTACCTAGCAGGACTTGAAAGGCTTCCCACAGGCTTGCCGTGTGGTATTGGGTAAGCACTGAAACCCAAGGCACTGAAGACAGATAATGCATCTAACATTCCTGGAGAACGGAGTTAGACTCCTAAATAATGGTCTGAGCCTAAGTACTTCAAGGTGGGTGTTTTGGTGGAACCCAAGAATTTTCCTGGTCCTGTGTCAGTGTATAAGGTTCCTAAAGGAGAGCTTTCTACCCTGTGACCACTTTTACATGGTAATGCAGTGCAGTTCATGCCTGCTCTCAGGAAGCAGCTATCTGATACAGCAGTGGAGAGTGTTCATACAGCTATCTCAGCTTTCTGCCTAGGCCTGTTTGTGTAGCCAGCAGGTGTTCACACAGTAAGTACCAGAAGTCCCAAATTAGTTCCTTTCAGCCTCTGTCCCATCCAGCAGCATTATGTGTTCCTAAGAGGTTGTTGAAAGCATTAGGATGTCTCAGGAAGGAGTGCCCATATTTGTATCATTATTTTTTATAGGATTTAGCTGTTAAAAGCCAGGCACACTGCGTACTGCTGGCTGCTGTCCCAGTGTTAGTATAGTCTGATCTCTCTGCAGTTGAATGGTTTCCGACAAGGAAGTGGGAAGGGGAGGAATTAAAATTTCTTGGCTCAGATGAAGATACAAAACTCAGGTAAGATGAAGAAACATGGTGAAGTCCATGCTTGGAGCATGCAGAGGTGTAAAGCATGTGTTTCACAAACTATTGCTTGATGTGTTTGATGACATATGAGAAGGTGAAGGAGCAAGATTTAATGGAACATTGATGTGACTGGAAGAACATCATCCCTGTAGCAGGGCTGTGCTGGCATCCTGGCATTTTGGAGGATACTAGGCTCATGAAAGTCAATTGTGTTTTGCTGTAACAAAGGACTTTGAGGATTAGGCTCGGGCAGCTGAAGCGCAGTGTGACCATTGCTGCCCGCGGCAGCCTTTGGCTGAGATTGCCGTCCCGCAGCAGGGATGACTGGACAGGTCGTGGAGCATGTCCTGCAGCGCTTATGGCACAGTGTGCACTGGTAACTGAACGTGGGGCAGCTTTACCATGGGAGTGAGCTGCAACACCTCAACAGGACCTGCTCCACCACCAGTTGGGATACCTTTGCTGTAGAGTGAGTATTCACTGCTAAAGGGGAGAAGGAAGCAGCCACAAAGTGTCCCTTTTACAGACCTGATTTTCATCTAGGCCCTGGACTTGATGTTGCTGACTGGAACATTAAAGGCTTCTTGTATAAAGGTTCACTGCTTGGATTAGACTGTGTTTGTGTACAGGTTTCACAGCGTCAGGGCTGCCAAGTGCAAGAGAAAGTAATATGTGCATGGGTAAGGGGTTTGTGGTTCACACAGTAAGTGAGAATTGGTGTCAAGGCCTCATGAGTGACAGGCTCTTAAAGATCAGCACAAATGTGGTAGAGATTCATGTTCACAGTAAGATACTTACCCTCTCTTTGGTCAGGGCTGTTCTCTTCTGAGTTTCTGCATTGAAGTGGCTCAGGAATTAGAAGTGCTGGAACACTTAAAACATGAGGAGGAACATAAAGCCAGCAGCTGGATTTGCCTAGGCTGTGATGAAGTTGTTGGGTGTCGTGATTGCAGTTAATCTTTCATTACAGGCTAAGATTATTTACCATATCTTGCTTTTGCCATAGGCTAAAGGAGCACACGCACTATCCAATCCCCTCATCTTGGCGAGGTAACTTTCTAGGGCTGGTATCTTACCTGTGTCTGACCTGAAGTGCCTACACCCTCAGAGGGTCTGGGTGTTTGGCAGGGAAGGACTGGGGCAAACTTTGCAAATTTTATTCTAGGAGGGCTGTTAGACCTTCAATAAGGAACTTCTGTGCCTTCTTTGGGTTGTGGGGTTTTTTGAGTGAGTATTTTTGACTTTGCTTGCTTGCTTGTTTTTGGGTTATGTCAAGCTGAGCTAACCCAAGTTATTGGGGAGCTGAAAAGTATGATTTGCTTTCTTTGCAAACAAACCAAGAACTCAAAAAGTTCAGTGTTGTGTTCATGAACCTTTCATTGCACAGTATTAGACTTCCAGTAATTGCTTCTTCTTCCAGATGGCTTGCAGCACCTTACATTGGTCAATTGTGGCTCAATACGTTGCTACAGTATCACATGCTACTTCTAAAATCGTTTGGGGTGAAACAGATCATGTTACCTTAATAGATTTCCTACAGCCTGCACATTAGTACAGTTACTGTCTAGTGTAGCTTTGTTTCACAAAGCAAGTGGGACATCCAGTACACAAGATTTACATCTACAGTACACAATGATATGTACTTTTAAAGTTTTTTCTCAGTATTCAAAAGGCTACCAGTGATTTCCTGGTGTGCTTAAGTCAAAGCCAGCTCTAGGGACGTATTTTAATAAATGCTTTGGGGGTGTGAATTTCCTGGGTTTTCTTAAATCTTTGTCAAAAAAGAAAACCTATTGTCCCCTATAAATTTCCTATCTTAATTTCTTTCAACACATTGCATTTTACATCTGAAATCTGCTCTGCGTAGGAGAACAGGGTCTGGCTGCATTGGGAATTGTAAAAATGGACAGCTTATGTATTCGGGTGATGTCATTCCTGGAGGGGAGCCCTGGGAAGGGGAGGGTGGTGTCAACAGTGCAGGCAGTAGGGTCAGGAGGGCTTCCTTATACCCAGTTAGGCGGTGGAGGATGCTCCTACTTTTACAGCGGGCTCTGGGCTAGTGGGGGCATGAGCAGTGCTGATAACTCTGGCAGACCTGGCTTTATCTTTTGCACCTACAGCTCCCTTCCCTCGTGGGAAGCAGAAGATAGCCAAACCAGCCTTTCTAACAGCAAAGGATGCTACATCAATTTCTGTGGAATAAACATATTTCATTAGTTCTTTAGCCCCTTTATTTGCCTCTTTTCTTTCAAGTCTCTTCTAAGCCTTTCATGGCAAGGACAACATTTTGGTCTGTTCTTATCTGTTCTTTCCCTCCTTCAATATACAGCCATGAGTCTGGGATCTCACCAATTGTCAGCAATCCAGTCTAATACACTGGGCTGCGAACTATAGTGGCTGAGGCACAAGCATGTATTTCTTCCTGCTGACTTTATTAGAGGAGCAATAAATTCTGGCTGGCCGACAAGGTGGACAGCCAAGGCTGGCAGACATCTGTGCAAGCTAATGTCTTAAACTGCTGCAGTTGGATTTGCCAGAGGCTGCCTTCTGAAACTCTTAGTCTGCCTCTGTTTTGTGTCTATCAGAGTTTATTTTTTCCCCTCAGAAAGTAATGGCAAAAATTGGCTTGTCTTCACTTGGGTTCTGCAGGAGAACCTACCATCCTATGGGAGTATTTCCTCTCACCTCCCAGTGCAGCCCTGGCTGCGAATGAGCCACTTAATGTCGCACACGGACTTTGCTAAAGTTGTGGAAGAAGCAGGGGCTTTCCCATGCATAATGAAGACTGCAAGAATAGTGTGACCTTCTCTTTAGTTACTCACTGCATTCATTAAATGGGACGTTTTCTGTAGAATACCAAAATTGTTTATACAGCATTAAGCAAGGGAAGTTTGCCAAGTATTTATGCTTGTTTAGCTTAAAATATGTTCAAACTGAGTGCGCTCCCCTGCCTTTGATTTGATTTTGACATAAAGCATGAAAAACACCAAGTTTCAGCCTGCCACACGTGTCTCTCTGGTGTCTATATAGTTCCACAAACAAGGAGGTTTGTGGAGAAACATGAACTCGGCCATTTCTGCATTGTTGCAAAGGGCCACTGCCTTCACTTTGTGGAGCTGAACTCTTTAGATCAGAGGGGATGTTTTCAGGCAGTGTTAGGCTGGTGCTGTGGGCTGGGTTTCCACTGAGGCTGAAGGCTTTTGTTTCCTTTCTGTATCACTAAGCATTTCCAACATCTGTGAATGTCAGGCTGTTTGGAGGAATGTTCTCCCCTGGCAGAAGAACTGAAGCAGATCAGATTTTCTCTTTGATGGAGGGGGTTAGAGGGAGGCATGCAGGGCTGGATACAAAAGGTAAAAAGGGGAACGTCAATCTTCTGTAGTATGGTTCCCATGAGGATGGGAAGCCAGGCTCAGATCATCAGTGGTGTCACTTCTGATTCAAGGAGTAGCAGTTGGGAGCCCCAGTGGTTGAAAGCATGGGTAGGGTTGTGTTTGCAACTTGCATCACAGACACTCCCTCTGATTAGGGAGGCTACCAAAAATTCATGTCTGGCTTCTTGCTGTTGTATGGGAAAACAGAGACACATAAAAAATGTAATCATTAAATGAGCAAGCAAAAAAAAACCCATGGAAATAACCTGTCTCTAAGCCAACTGACCTGGCTTTGGTAATTGGAGATCTGTTGTCTGTGCAGAGATCTTGGCTTCCGCTGCCGCTATAAACTTCTAAGTTTCTGGGACATTCCCCAAAGTCCGGCACAATCACCTTCATTGCTCGGGGAGGAATTGCTGCTGTGCAGGTACCATTCACATCTGTGGGGGCCATTGCCTTGTCATGTATCTTTTTCTACCACCTTTGTTTTGCCTTGGATACCCCCCTATCTCATGTTCCTGAGCTCCAAGGTGTAAATCTGCTGAGCTGCAGCTGCTATGAAAAACTAATTTTTTGTGAGGGGAGAAATGTGCTGCTTGTGTGGCTGCTGTTTGTGTGATCAGGGCAAATGGCACTTGAAGGCGGTGCCTTGTGTTGGCAAGACCGGGGTGCCCAGAAGGACCCTGGCCCTTCTAGGAGTGAATTACTGTAGGTGAGTGCTGTTCTGCTGTTGGGGAGGAAGACACCTGGGACCTGTAGTGCTGAGCTCTGGCTGCAGTTGGTTTGTCATTCCTCAATGTTTTTTTCTTCTGTGGTACAGAGCATCTGTAATTTTATTTTGCTGTCTGCAGCATCATCTATCTCAGCCCATTAGAGCACTTAAAATCATAGAATACCCTGAGTTGGAAGGGACCCACAAGGATCATCGAGTCCAACTCCTGGCCCTGCACAGAACACCCCAAGAATCACACCATGTGCCTGAGAGTATTGTCCAAATGCTCCTTGAATGCTGTCAGGCTTGGTGCTGTGATCACTTCCCCAGGGAGCCTGTTCCAGTGCCTGACCATTATCTGGGTGAAGAACCTTTTCCAAATATCTAACCTTAACCTCCCCTGACACATCTTCATGCCATTCCCTCAGGTCCTATCACTAGTAACCAGAGCTTTTGCTGCTTAATTTGCTGCTTAGTTACTTGAGCAGCTGTCAAACCTCTGTAAGGTAAGCTGTTACTACATCTTTCTTGCTTTAACCAAAGACAAGCAAATAAAGTCATCACATCCAGGTGGTTTTCATCCTCTGTCTAGAGATGTGGTGGCAACCACTGACTCTGTACTGTTAAGAGCACAGGGCTGTGCTTCTCTTTTGAGCAAATATAAATAAGAAAAGTTGAAGGTCAGACATGAGGGTGTAAGCTGCCTGTGTGCTTGGCTCCACAGTGCTTGCTTACCCAGTAACTAAGAGGGAATTTTCATGGATGGAGCAGCAGTAGCTCAGCCACCTTCACAGGCAAAGGGTTTATAGTACCTGTGAATTCAGACTGCTGCTATACTCATTCAGGCTCTGAGCTACATCCCACCATGTGGTTGCTTGATGAGGGAGCATAAAACATGCACTGGGACCTGCTGCCACACGATCCAGGTCCCACACGGGACTCTAGCTCCAGGGGATGGCCATGTCCTGCCTGCCCTGCCTCTCCTCTGTGCTCTCAGTCATGTCCTGAACCCACCTCTACTATGCAAACCATCTGCTGATTCAGTTCTTCACCCTTGTACTATTTGTCCCGTTTTCTTCTGGCATCAGCCTTGTTGGCTGCAATGACGGATGACCTGAAAGGGAGATGTAGCCCCCTGCCTTTCTTTTCATTGCTCCATGCTATACCCCAAGCAGCACAAGCCTGTGAAATCCTGCAATCCCAGAAGAGAGCTTGTTTGGCATTCCTGTTTATCTCGTGTTTGAGCAATGGAATTTGGATCTGTGAGCTGTAAGGGGAAAGACTGTTGTCAGCAGAGATTGAAGTTTCAGAAGTAAAAAGGCTAGAACTGTCACTGTGTGTAAATTGGTGATTTCCACAAACACACACTAAATTGCTACAGTCCTTGAGATACGTGGCCATCTCCCCACAAGCAAGAGGCGCCAGGGTGCCTCTCCCACCAAATTCCGGCTCTTGCAGAGGTGCTGAGGTCTGCTCTGTATTCTGAGCACAACTTTAACAATTCCTTGAACATGGACAAAGCAACTTAATCTTGTTCTTAGAAACCACTGACCTTTTTCTGCTGACACTTTAAAAGGAAAAGTCACCCCAAGGCAAACTTCTGACATGGAAACATTTCAACCTGAGCTGGCAAAGTTCTCAGCAGCGGAAAAGATGTTTTCATAAGAGAAAGTGTCAGGCTGCTTTTGAGCATTGGGATGCCACCTATTACACCCATAAGAGTGGGTGACACCTTGAATTCTGTGAATCTGCTGGCTCAGCTGCTCTCCGTTCCTCAGAGGACCTTTAGAGGAGGTCAGGCTGCGAAGTACAAACCCCAGCAAAGTTGGAGCGGGATCAGAGCTGCCGTTTCATATACACAGCTTGGCATGTCTTTGTATTTTCCAGTCACAAGGATGTCTTGCAAATACCAGATGTGTGGAAAATTATGCCTTTACCTTGGCCTTTACTACATTTCCCATCATGTGACTCCTTACAGGCTGTGGCTGAGATTCTGCCGTGGCTTTGGCAATGTCTGCATTATTAAATTAAACATGCACGGGATTGTTTGCCAACTGTGGGGCCAAGGGAGACCAAAAGGCCAACATCTATGGTGCTGTTAGACTGCCTTAGCTCTTACTTAGAGATGCTGTGTGTGACTTACTTCTTGGTTGCCGAGGGTCTGTGCTAACCCCTAAATCATGTCTGAGAACTTGCACACCATTGGCCCTATTCTCTCTTCGAGCTTGGGTGCCTGGGATTTTCCTGCTAGTGCCTGGCTCTCTTGAATTTCTCAGGGTAGGTACAGCCTCTGAGCCTTGGTGCTCTGTGCCCATCCCAAAACCATACAGTTCCTCATTTTTTCCCTTTCTGTGTGGTGTTCAGGAGTCGATTGCACTCTGTCAGCCCTTGGTAGCTTCTCCTGCTGCCTCAGGGTATTCCTGTCCACAGCTGAACTTCAAGCAGCTTTGCTGGGATTAGCCTAGACATGGAGGATTATTGAAATATCTGTGATATCTGTTACGAATTCACTCTATTTAGTGTTCTAAACTCTTTCTCCTCACTCCTGGATTATCAGCCTTAGCTATTGCTAATGAGTTTGTTAGAAACACCAGCATGGAGATGAGCCAACGCTGATGAATTGCAATAGTTTATTGTGTGCCATGGAGGAGTCTTCAGATGGTTACAATCTCCAGTTCTGGTGACACAACTGCGAGTAGCATAGAGGCAAAATCTTGTGTAACACAAGATTTTCTGGCACATGGGTTGTGTCCCTGCTATGAAATCTTGTCTGTATTTCTGAGCAATGGAGAACTATGCAGTAAAATGCATCTCCCATGAAGGCTGCTTGTCCTGCTATTTCTTCATGTAAAACCCTTCACCACCAGCTTCAAGGACAATACTGTATTGCTCAGACACTTAATGCTGTAGAATTTGTCTTGGGAAATAATATAATTGCATTTTTTTCATAACAAAGCCATTATACTGTCAAAAGCTTAATTTTCTGTTGCATTAGCCGACAGCCAGCAGAGATTGCTGGGAAAAGAAAGTGCTTAGCTTAACCTAAATTTCTTGCTAGCAAGAAAAATGGAATGAAAACAAAATGAATTTATAATGAAATGGATTTATTTCTGGGCTTTCCTATTGTGCTGTTGTTTGCTTTCTTTGAGGGCATTTAGAGCTGATTAGCAGCCCTGGAGACAGAAGTCCATTATTTACCCAAAGAGCAGCCAAGAGTGGAGAGACAACAATGCAGCCTTCCTCCCTCCCTTTTTCTCTATCCTCTGCATCCCTCCTGCATTCCCAAAACAAGCCTCAAATTTGCCCAGAAGGGAGCATTCTTCATCGAAGAGAGGACAACTAAGTCTGTGTGGTCTGCTGCCTTCTGTTGAAGATGCCAGCAGGGGATTTGCTGGAGGTCTCCAGCTCCTCAGGGTCAGGTCTCCGTGCTGGGGAGAAGCGTGGGATGCCTGCCTGGACTATGGGAGGCAAAGGGCTGGCAAGGGTGTCTGAATCCATCTGTGTTTAACCAGCCTTCTGGGAAGCAGGATCACAAGGGCTGTTCGGGGAACAAGGAGGATGAACGTGTGGTCCTGCTGAAGAGATTTTGCAAAAGCCTGCACATAAGAATTGTTTGTTTCCATGGGCATTAAAACTGGGGGAAGAAAGTGGAAGAGCTAGATATGAGCTGGTCTGTGGCAGCATCTCTACCCTCCTCCTCCTCCCTCTGTCCCAGGAATTGTTCCTGCGCCCTCTGCATGCTCTGTCTGTGGTGCATGGGCACTTCGATACCCACAGAGATCCCAAGCGTCCATGGCAATTGTTGCCTGTAACATGGCATTTTTAATTGCAGGTTTAGAGGCAATTACAAATCATTTGAAACATAGCCCTGGTTTATTGGAGAAGGTTTACAGTGTGGGGAAAATGTTGTCTTTTTTCTTTCAGCCGCCCATTGAGATAACAGCATGGCCAATAATGGATATCAGCTCCAAAACAGTAGGGGATTTAGTTCTGGAGGTGGCTGTTCTCTCCGAAACAAAACTAGAGCTGCCTCATGTTGTTCTGTTTGTTCCCAGGCTATTGTAACCATGCGTAAATCCATTCTACTTTGTCTCCATCCCTAATCTTGCATGTCACATCTTATATGGAGGATTCTGTTTCCCTGGAAGGAACAGGAATTTGATGATCATGACTTACTGTCCTGTTTAGAACCTTGGCTAAACTTTCAGTGTAGGGAAAATATTAAATTCAGTTTTGAAACTTTTCTTTGCCCTTTTCTGGCCATAAAATGGTGTTAAACTGCATATTTTCACCTCTGATTTGGCCTGTCCCCCAGATTTCCACTGCAATAGAAGATTTTTGGATCTCATGCTTCTTTAAAAGTATTGTTGATAACAATCAAAACAGAGATTACTTTTATAAAAGAGCATTATTTATTAAGTCAGACGTCTGTTTTTCTCTTTTCCTCCCTTATGCTGAGCAAGACAGGGGAATGAAATGCCAGGGAGGGAAATATGTTGTTTCAGTTAAAGTATAGAAGTCATATGCTTAGAGTAGCTAAAGCATAGAATTTATTCCTATGCCAGTTTGAATAAATTTGTATGAATCAGCCATGAATACAGTCAGCCTTGACATTAGGGGAAGGCTTATAACTGTAAGACAGTTTTGAGACCAGGCTTTCCGTGGGTGTGAGACAGCTGAAAATAACAGCCTCTAATCAGTATCATGTAAATGGAGTTGCACAAAGAGGAAGCACCGGTAACATGGAGATGGACTTGGTGACTCACAAGGTGCCTCCCAGCCCTGTGTCCTTCCCAAGCGTGTGATCCCATTAAAGGCAAGAGTTGGGGATATGTACTAATGCTGGAGGGCAGTAGGACCAGTGTGCTGGAACAGTGGGCAAGGAAAGTCATCTGGACAGGCAGGGAGTGGGGAGCTGGAGTTCATCTTACTCCAAAGCATTAGAAAGCAATCAAAGACCGTGACTGCCCAAACACCTTGAGGAAATAAAGATTCCACAAGGACAAAGTTACAGGAGTAAAAATCAATCATGAGAGGGGACGACACAGAACAGGAAGCAGTCTTCAGTTTGACAAAACAGAGCAATGAGAGCTGCTGGCAACTGGAGAAAGTCCAGTGCTAATGAACAGAAGGTCTGGCACTCAAAAGAGAAATTAAACAGCCTGTGGACAGAAAGGGTTGTGTAGCAGAGAGACACTCCAGGTGACTGAGTTATTACCAGGAGCATCCTTGCTGAAAACCCCACACTGCAGTGGTGGTGTGAAGAAAACAACAAATTTCTCCTCTGGAATGGTGTTTTTGCTGTTCCTGCCTGGGGTTCCCTTGTCCAGGGCAAGGCTGAGGGTGGAAAGGACAATGCCAGGGGGCCTGAGGCTCAGCAGCACTGGGATGCAGGGACAGAGCTGTGCCAGCCACAGCTCCTACAGCAGCCATGAGTTTTTTCAGCAATCGGTTGGGTGTCACAAAGCCACCTTTTCTTGCCTTGTGATTTCAGTAAGGTGGTGTGGGAATGGGGCCATTTGACTGCCTGTGTGGTGTGAAAAAAGAATAATTGTCTTGGGGAAGTATTAGGAGAAAGGACCCGTGTAAAGAGGACACACAAAAAGAGCCACTTCGTTACTCTGGCTATATTCTGTCTTGTGTGCATATGGTAGTGGTGCAGTTTATACACTCACAGAAAAAGCACGTGTAATTAATTCAGCCCACCTCTGAGACATGACAGGGGAGGAAAATAGGGGAGCACTTGCCGCAAACTGTGTGATACCCAGAAACTGCAAGGACATTGCTTTTCAAAGCGTTCACAACAGGGAAGGCCAACCCCTGTGACAGAGACTCCCTTGTACAAAGGAATGTGCAGGGTGGCCAGCTAAGGGCCACTCCTGGGAACCATGGATTTTCTAAGAGGTGCCTGCCCTAAGTCTGTTGGTGTGCCTCTGGTTTGCATGCACAAAGCGTGAGGGCATCAAGATCTCCCCAGGACAGAGGGAGTTTCACTTCTCATTTCAATGAGGCCAGGATTTTTCCCTTTGGATCCAGCTGGTTTAGTGGCTACTCTTCCACAGATTCTGGTGGGTTTGTGTTGTTGGGTTTAACAGGGTTGTGTTTATAATTCCCTGTCTTGGTGTGTGAGAGAGAGGGCTGCAGCTTCCACCCGGGCTCTGAGCTTATCTCTGTCAGCAGCTGGTGCCACAGGCCATTGTGATCCTTGAGAGCTGCCTTCGGATCTCCTGAGCTGTGCCAGCTTCATCCTGTCAGAGAGAAGGGCTGTGTTTGGAGGGGCACAGGGGAGGCCATCCAGGGAGACTCCTTTTCTT
The DNA here is from genome assembly GCA_014706295.1 of Lycocorax pyrrhopterus obiensis. Lineage (NCBI taxonomy): Eukaryota > Metazoa > Chordata > Aves > Passeriformes > Paradisaeidae > Lycocorax > Lycocorax pyrrhopterus. The sequence continues at coordinate 92,613,306 of JACSVZ010000001.1, forward strand.
GCTGGTTGTGGAGGGTCAAGGCTGAGCTCCTGCACCAATGCCAAATTTAAGAGGGAACCACTGGGGGAGCAGTATGCTGGGCTGAAATTCTGCCAGGCCCCTGGCAGAGTCTCCCTGTAACATTGTGATGGGGCTGAGCTGCACGCTGAGACTATGAGCAAGCTTCTCTTCAGCGTTTGGGGTTGGGAATTTGGTTTGGCTTGTGCTAGAGCTAGGCAGGGGAGATGGGATGCATGCAGATGTCGGTATTGCAGGCCCCAAGTGCCTGCCCTGCTGACTGCTTTGGTGTTGTTCAAATCCTGGGTTTTCTGCCCAAGACCTCAAGTGCTCTTTGGGTTCCCTCCCTATAGCACACATTTCCCAGCTGTGGGCAGTGGTGCTTCACATGCTTGATCTGTGACGTGCTCTGAGAGCCATGGGGACAAAATAGATGAGAAACACATGTTTTTATTGAGCAAGTTTGCGTGCTGATAGCATCATGGTCTCTACATTTTGCACCATATCTCCTTAAGGCAGTTGTAACTCCCAGGGAAAGCAGGAAAGCTGCCTTGGTTTCCACTGGGCTAGTTGGGGGCCGGAGGGGGTCACAGCTGGTCCCAAAGCCAGAGGGGTTTGTGCTGGGATCTTGCAGCATACCTGGCAAGCTGGGGTTTGCAGCCGTGTCTCTGGGCTGGGAGGTAGCTGCTCCTCCCTGGCAGTGCAGCCGCAGCTGCTTCGAGGAAAGCTTTCGAGCCAGGAATGCGTAAGGATGCCGGCATCTGTGCATGCTCATAGCCTTTCATCTCTGAAATGCCGCCCAGCCGGGCCACAGGGCAGAAAACAAAACGTCCTGGAAAGGGCTCAGGAAGTATTAGAGAACAGTTCATGCTGTTGGAGGTGATTCAAGCAGTGATCTCTCTTCTAGGAACGCAGGCTGCAGGAGGTGTGGAGAGCCTCAGGGTCACTAGCAGGGCTTGGAGCTCTCTCCTTCTAGCCCAGGGCATTACTGAAGCTCATAGCAAGTCCCTAATGCCTTGTTGCTGTCTCCAGGGCAGGGAGAAAGGTGACATGCATTGCATGTGGCTGCACTGGTTGCCTGCCCTTATTGGTTTGGGGCCAGATAGGCTATTGGAGTTCTAAAGCCCTGTGTTTGAGTGACTGCAGTGATACACTCAGGTGCTTTATGCCTCTGCAAGTTGAGCCACCTCTGGGTGCATGTAGAGGTGTGGCAGTGTCTCTTGAAATTGCCCATCAGAGAAGGAGAGCTGGGAAGACCCAGGCACCTGCTCTCCAGCTGGAGGCAGTGCTGTGTTGTCTCTGTACGAGTTGTGGGTGCACTCTGCTTCTCCAGGCAAGCCTGAGTATCTCTCTAGTGCACATATCCCATTTGAGTTTCTGCATGCAAACCTTCTGATGCCCATTAGCTTGCCAGCTGGATTTGGATGGTGCCAGCAGGGGCAACGATATCCTCCTCTGCTGACAGCTGCAGCACTCACTGTGTGTCTCAGCCAGGAGGCAGGCATGGGGGCCTGAAGGATGGGAAGCAATGGAGCAGGACTGAGTGTTTGAGAGGGGACCAGAGTGGAGCAGGAAGGGTATTTGCAGCCCTGGAACAATTTGGACTGGGAGCTGCCTCATTAAATCACTGCTTTGCTGGAGTCACTCAGAGGAGGGCATGCTTTCCCTGAAGCAGCATCTATCTTGGTTCTCATAACCACCAAATGGAGATGTGGCTTTATTTTTCTGTTTGTTTGTTTTTGAAAGTCAAGCCATGGGAGTTGGCATCAAAAGTCTTCCCAACTAGACAGGAAAAAATTCCATGCTTGCTGAGAGAGGGAGAGAGAGATGTCTGCAACAGTTCTTCGTTATTTCCAGACACAGTCACAAAGAGCCAGATGGAAGGAGATGAAAGAATGAGAAGAATAGGTTGCTTTAGACACCACATAACAATGTTATAGGAGTAAAGCCATTGGAATAGCTTATTGGTTTTGTTTTTTTAAATTTCCTAGCTGAATCAGAGAGTCAACCCAAAAATTTCATTTTAGGTCAGCTGAAATTCATGTTTTATTCTCAACTGAAAAATATAACTGGGCAAACAAAGTTGCTAAGCTTACCAAAACATGTTTTTATTTTGCTTTCTTTGACCTTTAAGCTTACATACATAACCTCATGAAATATATTTAAAAATAAGAAAGGGAAAATAGTTCACTTCATCTTAGAAATCATTTTGGAATCAAAGCTGTCCCCTGAACTAGGCACAAATTTCCAAATAGTTTTGGTCTACCTCAAATTGCGTTTTCTAGTGAATTAGATCTCTGTCTGAAAAATGTTACCCAGCCTTATTTAGGAGTTATAGGAAATCAATGGTCACTTCTCTCATTTCTTAATCTCAGAATTGCCTTTGGGCTGCAAATGCTGGCAAGTCTGTGCTGTCAGCCTGGCACAGGGGCCATGGGGACATAAGGGAAGCTCTGCTCTGGGAGAAGTGCTGGTGACTGAGTCTGCTTCCTCGAGACTACATGTGTGGGTATGGGGTGTGCCAATTCTAATGAGCTCAGCAGAGGTTATTTGCTTCATTTTCCCCTTCATTTTATATACTGCTCCATTGCTGTGAGGGGGATTGTGGTTGTGACAGCTGTATCTTCCAAGCAACAGATCATAAGCTAACAGGTCGGGGGTATGTTCGGGAAATACGATCCAACTTCCTCACCAATAGTCCACACAACATAGTTACCTCTTGTTCCCCTTCTGCTTAAGCTGTGTTAAATCAGAAGTGAGGGACGGGACCCACAAGGACACACCAGTGTAAGCACAAGCAGCTTGCCTAAGAAAAAGCCTCCGTGTTTGACCAGCATCTCAAGTGACATCGGGTCCAGGGCAAGCTGCAGGAAGCAGTACAGGGGCCAAGGGGCCACCGTTGGCTGTGGTGCTGATAGCCTGGAGAGACATCCATCCTTGGGACATCCATGGGAAGGCTGGGAACCCTCAGACTTTAGATGTTTTCTTCTTTCCTTCGGGCTGTGGCAGTCGCCATAGTGACTGTATTTTATAGCCTATTTCATAGTGATGCTGCCAGTTTTCTCATGGCCTTCTTGCCTTATCAGAGCTTCCTCCTGGCTGTCTCAGTGAAGAGGTCAGCCATTAAGTGCAAGTCAGAGAGACTTACAGAGCTTTCCCTACCACAGAGGGAAGTCTCTTGAGGATAGGCATGAAATGGTGTTAGCACAGCACAGGGATGGTTTCAGGTGCTGGTGACTTGACTGCAGGCTTTCCGAAGGATGATAGGGACAGCAGGAGTTGAAAAGAACGTGCTGATCAAAACTTGGGTCACAGTTCCCCTTGTGCTGGGTCCCAGATGGCCCAACACTGCTGCTCCCTGATCTCAGTGTGGGGCTGTGGGGTGATTGCCCTTGCAGTTTAATAGGATTTGCTTGTTGCTGATGTGATGTTTCTGAGAGCAGAGAACACAGGCATGTCTCTCCCTGTGTACCTCTGTGGCCTTCCCAATGGCCCTGTGGCAGCAAGGATTTTCACTTAGTTTTTACAGCAAAGTTTTTTCTCTCCTCTTTCCAATACAAATCAGTAGGCACACACACCCGCCAGTTGTCAGGTCATCTCCTGAAGTCCTAGTTTGCATTTTGTAGGCTGCAGTATGATAGAGCTTTGGCAGACTTGCCTTCAGCTTCCTCTGGCTACAGGGACACAGTTTAACCTTGGATGAAGCTGTGCCTTTTTGGCAGATGTATCACTGATGAGCAGACTCCAGGTTACTTCCGCAGCCTACTCAAACTTCTCCCCTCTTGCAGGTTTGGCTTACCTCACTTCTATTTTCAGGTGTTCCTGTTAGTCTGATAACCATTCCCAGCTACAGGAAGGGGATGGATGCTCCCTCAATACCACAGACCAAGAAAAGTTGTCTAGACAAAATAATGAGGGGTTTTCTGAGCCTTCCTCACTGTTCTCACTATGCAAAGGGGATTTCATGACTGTGTGAAGTAGAGAAGCTTCAAAGGAGAGGAATGACTGTGACAGGGCACTGTCCCCTGGGGATTCACTCTTGCAGAACTCTCTCCAGCAGAGCCATTGGGTGGAGCAGACCCGAAGCTGCTCTGCATTAACAAGGAGTGGAGCAAATCCTTCAGCAAGGCTAGAAAATGGGAAGTTCAGAACTGGCTTATGTCCAGTTCTGTTCTCATTCTCCCACATGGAGTCTGACTCAGTGTTTCCCCCCAATCACATAGTGATTTCCATTGCTTTTTTTTGCAATGTGCTGTGGTAGAAGGCGAGTAAAGAAGGGCTAAGGGGCAGAGCTGGGAAGAGGGATCATCAAATCCATTGAAATTGGATTCCCATCCCAGCGATGGGAACAAAACCACTGAGATTTCTTGCACAAGAAGCTGGAGGCTGCTGGTAAACCTCAGCATTTCCTGCAATCTACATTCCTCCTGTGTATCCAGTTACTGGAAGAGGTGCGGATATGCCATAGGGTTGTAAATTCTAACTTGCCTCCCACTGCTTAGCTCACTCTTTCCTTCTCTCTGTTGGAGCCAGGTGATGGCTGAGAAATGTGCCAGATTTGGATTCCATTCAGAAATAAATCATCCCAGCTGGTCAGAAAAAAGAGGCAACAAAACTTACTGGCCGGACCAGTAAAATCTGCAGGACTTCAGAGTGTGGGAAATTAGGGGAATGAAGAATGAAAAAAGAGGGACTGTCATGATACAGAAGGAGCTGTGTGTCAACACAGATTTAGGGGCTGAAAAGGGAGCATTTGAGGTTGTATGTGGCACAAATTGCCTCAAATTGGGTAATGGGAGTGGGGGCAGGCAGCTGTGTGAATGGGGCAGATGATCTCAGGGCTCTAGTGCTGGGCTTCTCAGACTCTGACTTCTTGTGTCCTACAGGGGAATGAGCATACCTTTGGGGAAATGCTGTCCAACAGAGAAACCTCCCTTTTACAGCTGAGCCTGGGTGTGCTAAGAGAGAGAGAGGTGATGGCATCTATGTTTCGTTGCTAGCAGTAGTCTGTGGTGCACAGCTCTTCTCTGGTGTGGAAGCCCTGAGGGTGAACTCCTCATCCTCCTCCTTCACACCCTCCTGTTGTCAAGGGCTCCCTCTGAGCACTCTTAAGTGCTGTGACTTGTCTCCTGTGCTACCCACATACAGAACATCACCCTCCCGCTGGAATTCAGGAGTCAATGCTGGTCTTGTTTTTATTTTTGTTCTAAACAAAATAGGATGGAGAATTGTCATTCCCAGCCAGAAGCTCAGCCATGGCAAAATAGAGCCTGGCCCAGGGCACTCAGGATCTGGAAAGAACAATCATGTCCCAATGAGGAGTGTGCCTTGTGTATCACACTGTGAAGTGGTCCTGGCTCCAGGCCAGAGAGCAGAGGGATCTGAGCTGCTGTCTTCTGGTCATTCTAGAGCAAATCTTCTCCCTTGGACCTTTCTTTTCCAGTCTGTCACATGAGAGGATGATACCAATCTCATCCCTAAGGCCCTGTGGGACTAACTTCAATTAGGACCTTTCATGTGCACTGAGATATTTCCCTGTGCATGAGGGTTATTTTTCTATCCAAATACAAAGTGATTAACATGATTCTTCCCTCTAAGGACCATGGTGCAGCAGAGCATCACGTCCTCTTCTCCTGTGGAACTGATTCTGCCCTGCTCACAGCTGAAGCCTCTTCAATCGGTCTCTGAACTCCTGCCTCTGTGCCTTGCTGGGAGCCAGCACTACCAAGAAAGATCCTGGTGGTTGTGGAAAAGCTGGCAATTTCACCGCATGATGCAGCAGGAGGGAATCGAGCTCATTTTTCCAGAAGTGCTGTAGGGATAGGTGGAGGGATGAGTGCTGAGAGACAGTACAGCTTTGGGCCATGACATTTTGGAAGCTGTGAGTATAAGGAGTGTTTTTGCCTGAGCAGCAGAGTGAGGCTGCAGGAGCGAGAGTGCTGCCAGATGCAAGCTCCCTTCCTTCTAGCAGCCATTTTCCAGATTTGTTTGCAGTAGAGATTTCCTCTTCCCCAGACTCTCATGTCATTGTTCCCCTAATGGGGCCTCACCGGTCATTGCCTTGTGATGGAAAATATGAGGTTGTGGGGGCCAGAGCACAGACATTCCTTCCAGCTTAAAAGGGAAAACAGAGTCCTCGCGCAGCGGAGTCCCCGAGAGGTGTGCCTGGCTCTGTAACTGTTTTAGCAGCATCACGCTGTAAGAGACATCAGCTGTTTGGCCGATGGCTTTCTGCTCTTGGTTAGCTTGTGGGGAGAAAAGCCTCCTTCTTCCCAGTTCCTACTTCCCTTTCTATGCAGGCACCAACTTCTGCCTGCTCACAGTGGGACATGAGAAAGCCATGGCTGGTGTGTGAGGGCTGCAGTCCCTGCCAGCAGTCCAGGCCATGTCTCCACAGGGGTCAGTGGGGAGATAGAGCTCTGTATCCATCCTGCCAATGTCTGCAAGGCAATGCTGCCCAGGCAGTCTTTTTTGGTAGCAGTATGAGCATCAGACATCTTCATCTCCCTGATAGAGTCATGGACGAATTCCTACAAGCAGGCTTCCATGAGCAATGCTGTTTTTCCATGGCCTCATGCAGAGGTCAGTGACCTGATGGGCCTTCTTTATCACAGAGGTCAGTCAGAGCTTCAGTCACTCCCCTGCTCAATGCTCTGATATGATGGACACATCTGATCCATGGATCTGGACTGAGCAGCCAGCAAGTCAGGGAGGGTCTTGCACAAATGGGTGAGGTATGGGTTTGCAGAGAGGGAACCTCCTCTGAGCTCTGGGAGTTGCAATTCCTTTCTTCTATTGCCTTCTTGTTTCTACATCCAGATTTTCTGGGAACACGCCCTGATTCCCAGCATGTGTAGAGATGTATGGTCTGGCTTGTTTCCCATTAGCGAAAGTCAGCTGCCATTAAATATTCATCTAGCAAGCATTCAAAAGCCTTTAAGGGGTTGCACTTGGTGTGATGTTTTAAGAGAGCCAGTCCTAGATGTCAGTTGAGAATAGAAAGAGATACGGGCAAAGTATTGGAAAGAGGGGTCGGCCGATGTCTAGGTGTGTGGATCGGTGGATTGGGGCACATGCTCCTCCATGGCACACATCCCACAGGGAGTGCAGTAGCTCCTGGCACTGTGTCCAGATGGCTGTTCACAGCCCTTGGTTGAAGCTGGCTGAAATACCCTAGTGATGGAAGCTCTGAGGGGGCAGAAGTGAGATGAGGTCTGTCCTCCAACAAAAAGAAAATGCTGTCGGAGAAGCACAAGGGTCAGTGGCGGGGAGGCTGCAGGGGGCCTGGATTCATGGCAGGGGGCTGGAGTGAGGACCTGTCCTCAGGACTGCAAGCAGCAGTGACATTGAGTCTGTCAAGAGGCGAGGCTGAGCCAGTGGAGTGTTTTGTGGGGCTCTGCAAAGGAATTACTGCCTGGTTCCCTAAGGAAGCAAAGCTATGTCAGCAGGCTGTCGGTGTCTGCCTGCCTGTCTCTGGCCTCCAGCGAGTCTTGAATCTATCAGCCTGTTTCCGGCACAGCTGATAAAGCGGTGGAGGCCTCCGAGATAATGGGATCCAGCTGGTTTTGTGACTCTAGGTGACTGCCTTAATGAGAGGGGCCTGCGAAGACCTCCCCTGAGGAAGGAGTCCATGAGCTGCCCTGTAACTAGCTGACTGACAGGCCATGCAGAGAGAGCTGTTGGAAACTGGGCTTCATTAGTTCTGCCACTTGCAGGATGTCTTTAGGATTTGGGGGTGGAGGAATCCTGCAGTTTAAATGGCACTGGACCCCTCTGCATCCAGCACGGACCCCATGCTGACGCCCTTCAAATAGGATATTGTTAGCATTGGGAACGTTGTCAAATGCGGCTGGTCACAGTCCCTTGGGGAATCCAGCCCTGGTCCAGACTTTGCCCGACAAACATCTCTTCTTTTTTAACTAACTAGCTTGGGGATAGCCTGTATTTGAGCCTTCCCAGCTGCCCAAAAACACCTTTGCTGGTGTGAATGGCAGAACATGTACCATGTGCCTCCCGGAGACAGGGGTGGGAAACTCCTGGGGCAGGAGAGGGAGTAGCTCCAGAGGGTACCACTTTGAGTCCAGATAACACCAGATCAAAGGAAGTGTGCAAAAGATGACGCTGCAGCAGTGTATACAGCAACCTCTGGCAGCAGGTTTCCTTCCAGAGTAGAGTATGTATCATTCCACAGCCTACTGTAGCATCCCAGTAGTGGTGATGTCCTGGGAAGTAGGTTTTATGGGAGAGCTGAACTGGGAATCACTGGCTTATCTCCATCTCATCTTTGCTAAATGAAACTCAAGCCTTCCAAGTAAGAATTGAAGATAATTTGTGTGGATTTTCTTCCAGCCTGAGGCAGTAGCCCAAAGGAAGAGAAACCGCGATGTTCACCTTACCTATCTATTTATGGCAAACCCAGTGTCAGGGGTGCCTGCTTGTTTCACGCTAATCTGCTCAGTTTATGCTGCTGCCAAATTTCTGCCCCATCACACCAGAGTGTTAGTGGATCCAGGGAGCTGCCACAGGAATTGGGTCAGGTTTGCAGGGAGGAACGAGTGCTTTGCTTGTTAGTCGCAAACCAGAACAACGGGACAAACGTGCTGCCAGAGCCAGCTGCACAAATGACCGGAGGTGACAAGCTGGCTGCCCGTTTGTGCCCTGCAGCGAACGTGGGATCTGGTCTCCCTGGAGCTCTGCAGGAGGACACGCAGCCAAAAGAGCTGTTCTGCCTGGAGGCACACTTGGGTAATGGGATGAAATGCACGAGTCAAATGCCTTCTCAGTGCCATCACTGTACAGGAGTTGCTAAATTTTCCTGACACCCTCCTGAGCTGCTCTGCTGCCCAGCCCTCTTTTTTTCAATGTTGCAGCACAACATAGTGCTTCTCCCTCCCAGCTCCACAATAGGAGAGGAGGAAGGTTTGGGAGTCAGGAGACATAGCTTATCTCAGCTTTCTGCATCGTTGACCTACTGCCTTGTGCTTCCAAATCTTTCTGCATTCAGAAGCAAACATTGCCAAGACAACAGCTATACAAGGCGCTAGATTTCATGGCTGGATGTTGTGTTGGTTTAGAAATCGTGCAGGCTATGCAGTTTACAGGTGGCACCTTAGCGTGTTCAGAGATCCCTTACATCCCTACTCCCATGGTAGTCATGGCAGGGAACAGGCAAAAGGGACGTGAGTGGGAAGATGTAGGGAGGACTGGCTGAAATACATAGCTGCACAGCTTATTTCTCTCCTACTGCATGGAGAGAGTCTATTGCAAATTGTACTAATTATGTCTGAAAACTTAGCCCCAGCTTTTGCTGCTGCCTTCCCTGAGGCATGAGAATCTGTGCATGTCTTGCAATCCCAGACATCATTTTGGTGCTCTTTAGTTTCGTCTTATTTGTGTAATACTCAAGTTTGTATAATACATGGGATTGCCTCCCATAGGAGCTTTCAGCGCTGCAGCTTTAGAGCACTTTGATTTCCTTGCACATCACGCAAGGCAAAACCACAAAGCCTCGATTTTACAGCAAACAGCACAGAGCATTATGTGAGGGTCAAGTCATTTTATGGATTTCCAGAAAGTGATGCCAAAAGAAGAAAAGACCTGCCCTCACTGCTGATAGCAGAAAAGGTGTTACTTGTATCAATAGGAGCAGGACAGTAGGTAGTATTTCTCCAATGCAGCGTGGACTGCTGAGAAAAAGACTTTTGAGATCTCGAAGAGGAGATTTTCTGTGGAAAGATATGCAGAAAACAAAAGGCAGTATGACGGGTTGTTGTGAAGCACATTAACTTCCCACCTAGTAGCAGGGCAATCTTTCTGCTTGTTTCCCAGAACGTGTAATGGCAGTAATCCCTGCTGCTCCCTTTGGGCAGTGGGACACTGTGGACATGGAGCTGCACGCACGGCTCTTCTCTGCAGGTGGAAGCTTGTTCTTCCTTACAGAGGTGTTTTGTTACTGAATTGTTCATGGTTTCAACTTTCACAGGCTGGTTGGGAAAGTCCCAATTCCCACCAAGTGACACTAGACAGTCATGGCTCAACAGAGGCCAGGGGAGGCAGCAGCCAAGGAAGACCTGCAGTGAGCAGTTCCCTTGCAAAGGCAAGGAGCCACGATACCTTTTTTCTGTCATGTGTCCAGTCACTCGTATCTCACTGCAGACACCACACCATTTCCATGCAGTGCCACCAGTGCAGAGTAGGCACAGCACCTCCCAGGACCTTGGGATCCCGAGCAGACCTGCACATGGCACCGCGTTGGTGGCGTCGAGTCACGCTCGGTCCTGGTCATCGGGGTGCAGGCAGGGACTCAGGAATTCTCTGGACATCTGTACTTACTGTGCGTTGGGGGTCCAGCTCCTCAGCACCGGATGCTGCCGGAGATGAGAAACAGCCCTTTCCACTGCCTAATTTCCTAATTTTAGCTCTCCACCTTGAGGCCCTGCATTGCTGGTTGCCATGGTGATCCTTCACCACTTCACCACCGGCGTTGCCTCTGGCTTTCTCGCCTGCGGGTGCCTTGGAAATGTCTTTTTCCTCCTTGCTCCTCAGGAGGCAACAGCTGAGGCAGAGGCATTGCATGTGACTCTCTACACTGTCAGCTCAGATCTTCTGCTTAGTGTTTGCCTGTTAACATGCCAGAACCTTCATCCACAGGGTTACGCTTCCCAGCCCTCCAAAAGCATTGTGCGTTCCCATCCCCATTCAGTAGACAAGCTGGGCTATGCATACGTGACGCTGCCCAGCTGCCCTGAACTTTTGGCCCAGGAGTTGCTGGGAGCAGCTTTCTCCATGGTCTTTGCCAGAGATGTCTGGGAAGGCCGTGCCCCTGCAGGGTGAAGAGTCAGAGAGCCCTTGTGCTGTGGCAGACATTCCAAAGGCCCAGGTGCTCCTGCCCTGGCTTCATCGTCGCTGCTTTTACACCTTCCCACTTGCTCTCTGGGCAGCAGAGGAGTACGTAAAAGCATTGCCCAAACAGAGAGTGAGCTTGGCCACCTCGCTCGGGGCAGAAGAGAGGAGCTGCCTTGCCAAGGCTTGCAGTGGAAATGCCGCTGTGCAGCAATTAATAACGACTCTCTGCCCTTTCTCTTCCGCCTGCCCGAGCGCGCTGTGGACTGGAACGGGTGACACTTCCCAAGCACAGGGTGACAGAAAAGGCAGTGGCAGCTCAGGGACAAAGAAGTGTAAAAGCTGTGATTCCAGCCCCCATATCTTGATATTCGTTAATTTAAGGGCAATGATGTTGAAAGTGGAGTGGAGGACTCCACTGATGTGGAGTCTTTTTTTAATTTAAAATTAAAAAATGTAAAAATTTGCAGTTCATATTTTCAGGCTTTTATGAGGCAGGTGCAAGGATGAGCTATTTAATATTAAAGTGGCAGCTGCCATCCTCACTCACATGACTCCAGCAGGTGAAGCTTTATAAAAAGCAAACATGTCAAGATCCAAGGTAAGATCAGAATATCTGTCACAAGAAACCAGTTTGGCTGGTAGCTTCTGGGAGATCACCAGAGAATTGGGAGATTATAAAGCTTCGTTCACAGACCCCCACTGTACTCATCCAGTCATCCACCTCTGTCCCTGTTACACTCTCAGTTGTGCACAGGAGACTCCCACATTTGGGAAGGCAGCCAGGAGCTGCTAGAAAGAGCTCCCATCCTGTGGTATTCCACAGCTGGCCTTGAGAAACCCTGTGCCACAGTGAGAGGGCAGCCAGAGCAGCTTGCTTCCTTTCTTCCTCTGGCTGAACCCTGAGGTGGAGAAAGCCATGCCGGAATGTGGCAACCAGCTCCAACTCACTGCCAGCCTAGGAAAACTTAAGGCAACAAGAAGAAGCAACCAGCAAATTGTATTGCTTTGATTAATAAGAAAAATCAGAGTAGTATGGGCTTTTAGCCTGGCAGGTGGCAGGGTGTCTTCAGAAGCTGTTCTGGCAGTGTCACCCTGCCAGCATCCCCAGCCTGGGTTCCAAAGGAAGAGCTGTGGGATGGTTCCTGAGCTTTAGCACTCCCAGAGAGGGAGCTGTGGACGGCCACAGTGGAGACCGGGTTTCCAAGTGAGCTCCTGTGGGAAGAGGAGTCCTGCAACATGAGCCTGGGCCCTGCGGATGCTTGTTGAGGCCGGCTGCATTGTAGCAGTGCCTTAAGTCCCAGCTAGGAATCAAAAGCCAGGTTTGGCATCGTTGGACATGGACTGGGAGGTGGCTGCTGGCAGTCCTGCCTGTCCATGGGAGAGGCCGAGTACTGCCATCTATTGCCAGGCACCTGGATTACAGACCTTGCTGGGTGGTGGTACAAAGCCGTGCCCAGCTGTTTTTTTCTGGTCTTTGACTGCTTGAAGGGATTGACACATTATTCAAAACCCCTTAAATGGATTAGCACTTTGGTAGCTACAGTGCATTTTAGGTGTGTGAGTGCCCTAAGTCAGACTCCGGCCTTAGACAATTTGGGTTTTTCTTTGTGTATTTTGCAAAATGAGCTATTCTTCCTTCCCTGACCTGAGTTGCATGAGATTGCTTTGTGCAGGGAAGTACTCCTGTTGTTCCATCCCACCCCAGAAGCACCCAGGTCATTTACCCCAGCTCTCCACTGGAAGGTGACTAGAGAGTGGTGGATGCACTAGAAGGGATAGTGTGTCGCTTGTAGCTAAGAAAGAATATGTGAAAGGAGATGAAAAGGCAGAGGGTGGATAACACTGTCTTCATGGGGAGAACAGGCCTGGGACATGGGATACATTTCTCAGCTAAGACTGGCGTGTCCAAATACAGTATTTGACAGAATAATCAGCAAAATAGGAACACGTATAGAGAGTATGAAAGATGTTTGTCACTATGTGAACCTGGAGGGATTCCTGCAGTGCTTTGAAAAGACCTTCTCGGGTTTGATGAATTGTGCAGTAGGCCAGCAAACAAACTATTCTGAAGACCAGGGCAAGGTTATTCAGAAAATGATCTGGCTGTCTCTGTGGGCTGTTCAGTAAAGAAAGCAACCCTGTGAAATTGTGGTTTAAAAGCAAAACAAACAAAACATTAGGATAAAGACGAAACAGGAGGAAAAAATGTGTTCAGCATTTGTCAATAACACTTGTTCTTCTGACAAATTTTGTTCCTATTTCATCACCTATTTTCAAAAGTATGTGATGGAGGTACAAAGATGCCACAAATGAGCAGATTTTAAGAATAATAGATGAGAAAGTGGAAAAATATTTTTGTATTAGAGGGAAGAAGCACGGCAGATGTGATTGACTTATCTCACTGATTATTTTTCGTTCCTCAGTCTTATTTCTGATACAAAACTGTTGCAGAAGCCAGTTGGCTGGCATACACCAGATACTCAACATACAGATGAAAAATATTAGATGAAATGGGAGTCCCAAATGAAATTAATGACAAAGCAGGGAATTAAGCCAGGGTCTTCAAAGTCCGAACCCCTGGAACTACCTTCTCTTTTAAAAGTCTGTTTTTAAAAGGCATTAAATGGATAAAAGTAAGTGGTGGTTGTATCAAAAACATTATTAAACTATGGAAATACTCCATGCTAGGTGTCACAGTTTAGGAATGCAGTAGGACTCAAAAAAAAGAAAAGAAAATATTTGACAGTTATGTGAACAACAATATTTGTGATGGCTTTGGCTAGGAGAAAACTGTAAAGCTTATAAATTGTGCTGCAGGGCATAAGTCAACTGCAGGCTGTCAGGAACCAGGAAGGAATTTTCATTATGGGAGGGTTACTGTATAATTATCTTATCCATGACAGTGCTGCTTCCTTTAAAGTGTTTAATCTTGACCAGTGAAAGCAAGATAATAGGTCATGTAGTTTTGTTACTTTTTTGTGACAGGGACATTATCTGGTGCCTGATGGCAATTTCTTTTGCCTGCTTGGTATTGCACCTTTCTCTAGGGATATGTTCACCTTCCTCCTCAATGTCTCAAGCAAAGACATTTCTGCTCCCTACCCTCCATGAAAAGAAATTTTAAAGACAGCACTCCTTGACATGAGCAAATTATTCTTGCTAGATTTCCTCCTGCTCATGTTTGCTCCAGTTCTCCCAGGTGATTTTCCAGGAATGACCTTAAGGAAACTCTGTATTGTTGGGACTGTAGCCCTCATTCTCGTGTCTGCTCTTTCTTATTGTCTGAGCTGTCCATCTACTGCAGTCAAATCTCTCTTGTTCTGTCATCCCCACCTCACCACCGTGGTACCTTTTGGTCTTGATACCAGTTAAATGTGTTACTGTTTTTAAACTGTGTTGCTACTCTTCTGGGAAATAATGTATTTTGTGTCTCTGGTTTTGTATCTTGCAGGAGGAGCCAAGGAGCAAATCTAAGATCTGTGCCAATGTTTTCTGTGGAGCTGGGCGTGAGTGTGCAGTGACAGAGAAGGGAGAGCCAACCTGCCTCTGCATTGAGGTACGGGAGCAGCACAGGTTCTGTGTCTGGGACAGGTGTCACCATCTTCACCCCCCAGATGGGTTACTTTCACTGGAAGGATCCCATGATGGAATAAAGCTATGGCTGTTTTGAAGCAGCTGCAAATTCACAGTGGCACTTCAAACAACAGGATTGTTTCCAGTGTTGTGCGGGGGAAGAGCCCTGTAGGGTAGATACAGTCTGGGACTCGCAGCTGTGCTGCTTGCAGGACTGCCTAGGGTCTTTACAAGCACAGGAGACTTGACTGGAGGTCTTTTGTTGGGAAAGCCCAGTGGGGTATGGATATGCAGCTGGCTTTGAAGGGCACTCTAGGGAGTGGTGTGTGAGCTCCAAGACAGCCTGCCCTCTCTGGCATCTTGTTTGAGGAGGTTACAAGCAACCTACTAAAAATCAGCTTTTGTATAATGGAAATAATTGTGGTAGAGTGCTGTGAGGATGAATAGCTTTATCCAGCAGGGAGTCAGGGATGATTAGAAGAGCCTTTCCCAGCTGTGGAGACACAGTGTCTCCCTACTCTGCTCTGCCCCATGCCTTCAAAACATTTTTGCCTGGTTCCTGGGAATGGCCATGTGGTTCTTTGTTCCCCCTTCCCTCAGAGCCTGCAGCTCTGACATGACCAGCTTGGGCACTGGAGAGAGAAATGCCCTGTTAGTAGGAAGAGAGTCTGTCACTCTGGGTAGGCTTGGCCAGAGCAAAAGGAACAGAAGAAAGAAGCTCATAGCCTGAACAGTGGCACTGGTGAACTCTCTCTTTGCTGTAGGCTGTGCTGTTTGTTCATGGCTGACGGCTTATTCTGCCATTTGGTTGCAGAAGAGTGGAGCAGAGTCTACAAAGAGATGCAATGGAGCCAAGCAAGCACAGTGGCACAGAAACACCTGTGGCATGTCCATGGCACATGGAGCAGCAGTTGCAGGATTATGCTCTGTATTTATGCTGAGCACTGATTTCTCTGCAGGGGTCTGCTTTCAGAAAGACTCCTGTTGTGCTGGTGGTGATAGAAACTGGGATGAAGTGAGGCCTTTGAACCCACACCCACAGACTTCCCTGTGTGGGTTTTTCTGGGGTAATGATGGGTGAGTTAGCCTGTTCCAAACACAAGGCCAAGGGGACTATGCCAAGGACTTCTCCTGAGCTGGGCTGATGGTGGGGACTCACCTGCCTCCCTCTAGCTGTCCCAAGGAGGCAGGTAAAACGCCGTGTTCTCTGGCTCTCCCACAGAAATGCAAACCTCACAAGAGGCCTGTGTGCGGGAGCAATGGCAAGACGTACCTGAACCACTGTGAGCTGCACCGTGATGCCTGCCTCACTGGCTCCAAGATCCAGGTGGATTACGATGGCCACTGCAAAGGTAACCCTGGCGAGGAGGGCTGGCTGCACTCTCAGAGACAAAGAGTTGGAAGGGAAGCACGATAACGAAGCAAGGCAGAAGCCTCACCAGCCAAGATCTTGTCCCACAGTTGCTGAGTGGGGTAAACAAGGCAAGCCTCTGAATGGTAGCCAGATTCAAGCAAGAGTCCAGATGACCAGGCAAGCTGGCGGTGATGGAGTAGGCCTGAAATCAAGTCATGAAGTCAGGGCTGGTGATTCTGGTAACCAGAATCAGACAACAGCCAGAAAAGCTCATAGTGATGCAGTCTGTAGCAGGGCTGAGATCAAGGTGGGAACACAGTCACCAGGTCAGGGCCTGGATCAGCAGTCTATGGAAGAGAGTGGTTGCAACAGAGCTGGAGACAGGCATGGCTGCAACGTAATGATCACAGGCAAGGATTAGGGGTTAAGACATCAGATACGAAATGGAGCCTCATGGCTCACAGTTAGAGAGTATGGATGGAGGCTTTAGGTGAGGCCAGCAGGGTCGTTATGGCCCTCATTAGTGCACTCAAAACCCTGACACCTTGGCTGTGGTGGAATCTTGGAGCTATTGTCTCCCTAAGCTGCTGAGAGTGCAGCACTCAGGGGAGCAGGGCAACTTTTTGCTCCTGCTGCTCCTCTCTGAGCTTTTGGATTCAGCCAGGTAAATGTCTCAGTTTAACTGCTGAGGAAAGGTCGTGCTCTCAGGATAAATTCCTAAAACCAATACTATCATCCATGTTCATAAGGGACCTCAATAACTTTAGGAGCAAGGATTTTGCCTCATCAATGGGGCTGTTTAACTCCCCACCCCCCCCACACCAGCTGCACCGTTTTCTTGTGTTCAGACAGAGTTTCATGTGTTTAAATATGTGCCCGCTGTCTCTTGCCTTGTCACTGGATACCATGGATAAAAGTCTGGTGCAGTCTTCCTCATTTCCTTCCATCAGATTTATAAACATTGATGAGATTGTCCCTGAGCCTTCAATTCTTCAATCTAAACTGTCCTCGGTATCTCCTCCGGGTCCAGGGGATTCCAGCCCCTCAATCATGTATGTGTCCCCCATATTTCCAAAGAGTCCCCGGTTCCTCTGCTTTTACCCATCGTGGGAAGAGATTCGTATTGCTTCACACTGCATCAGAAATGTCCTCTTCTGTCTTTCCATTAACAGAGAAGAAGTCTGAGACTCCAGCTGCAAGTCCAGGTAAGAAGCTGTCTCCTGTTTGGCTGAGGCCTCTGTATGCATTTGTATGCTCTGGGAGATGGGCAGGAGGGTGTTCTCAGGGAGTTGCAGAGCTCTGTGTAAAAGTCATACCCTGCATGGGTTGTAGCAGAGTCTGAGTTGATAAATCAGCTGAAATGTGATTGCCCAGCTCTTTGGTAACCTTTCAACCTACCCAACTCTCTTGGGTAACCTTTCAGAACTCATACGTTTCCTGGGCTTTTCACTATGCTGGGATGTCTCAGGGACTCAGCATAGACAAGGTGCAGTGAAACCCAGTTTGCCCCCAGGGACACAAACTGTGCTCATCACCCAGTCTGAGGGATGGAGCACTCTTTTACCTCCTTCACTGGGATCTAAGACAGAATAACTGTGGACCTGTTGTCCCCAACTCCAAGAGCACTCTTTCAAAAGGAAACTTTGCTTTAGGAGTGCTGAACCAATGGGTGCAGAGGCAGAGAGTCAGGAGGTACAGCTGAAATGCTTCTACCATCAGCCAACAAGAGGATCTCAAGGGTCTCTTCTAACCTAAATGATCCTATGATCACCTAAACTATAAGTCTCTTCGATTCCCTGTGCTTGGTTTCTCCCCTTATGTATTGCCATGTGTACTTAAAACTCTGGATTTTAGGACCATGGCTTGTGCTTCATCAGGGGAGCCTTTTCCCAGTCATGACCTCTTAAATACTGGACCTGTATAATCATCAACTTTAACTTCCTAGGACAGAAGAGAGCAAAGTCTCATACAAACTAAAGAGGAAGGACCATGTCAGAGCATGGCCACCACCCTAGAGCAGTTTTAAAGAAGTTCAAAATTAAACATGCAGAATCCCTACAGAGCTGGGTTTTTTCATCTCTCCATCTGGTTGTGATAGTAGTCACTGGATTCAGAAGATCCTTAGTGTGTGTAAGTGACGTGAATGCACGCTGATTCCTTTTCTGGCTTCATTGACCACTGGGCAGGTGTGACAATTCACAGCCAGGCTTTCAGTTTTGTTTCTAAAGGCATGGTTTGTGCTAGCATACGAAGTGATAGCCGCTTGGAGAAACCTGTGACACTGGCAAGCACTGTGAGTGAACGAGCCCAACTTGACCCCTCTTGTTTCCAGTCAGAGTGGACAAATCAGGGCTTTGAAGAAACAAAATTTCCTGAGATAGTAGGCCCTAAAATTCAAATCTTGGAGAAGAGTGGTAGAAAGGCTTGCTCAGTCTAGTCTTCACCCTTGCAGAGGATAGAGGTTTTGGTATTTTAGGGTTGACAGCTGAATGCCAATTCTGTGCAGTGTCGGGAAGCCTGGGGACACTGTCAGTTACCTTCCTCCCTCAGTCTGGGACTCTTCGCACCAAGATGAGTCAGCTTCGGGTTTTTCTTCCCCAAGCTTCAGGGATGGAAAGGAAGAGCTTTGGCAGGAGTGTTGTTTTCCAGCCTTGCCACATGGTGTCACCAACAGCCCGTCCACTATTCAGCACATGACACATATGCTTGGATCTGGCAGCGATGTAACTCCAAGGACCAGACCGAGGGGCTGCAAACTGCCATCAGGGTGGGCTGGCTGGCTTTTATTTCCAGTCCTCTCTCTGTGGTCTCCCTGCCAGCTTCATTTCTCTCACCCTTGTTTTTCCTTCTGCTGCACTGTCTCCCATTGCAGTTGTCTGCTACCAGTCGGACAGGGACGAGCTTCGTCGCCGGGTCATCCAGTGGCTGGAAGCTGAGATTATCCCAGATGGGTGGTTCTCCAAGGGCAGTAACTACAGTGAAGTCCTGGACAAATATTTCAAGGCAAGTAGAGCAGCACCTGCCTCAGAGCCCAAACAACATTTCTTGCCTTGTCACTGTAAAACAGCTGCTATGCCCCCAGCTGAGAGGCTCCAGTGTGTGATGTGCCTGTCGAACTGGGGACCAGAGGGATCTGATAAGTCCTGCAGCCTGATGTGTTATGGGCTGCCTGCAGCAGCCACTGACTGAGCCACTGACACAGCTTGTGACAACCAGATGTGAAGCATCTCCGGCCTCTGGTGTCTGACCTGCCCTGGGGAAAAGGAGGAGGGCAAGCCACATGTGCCTGTGGCAGAGCAGAGAACTAATCTCAGGGGTAAAAAGGTGAAAGTGCTGGAAATGCAGGAAGCTGTGGCAGGGGCTATTAATCCTTTGTTCCAGATAGTCCCAAGGCCATGTTGAGATGGGTATAGGGGACACTTGGGAGCTTCAAGGAGTATGTCCCAGTTGTGGCTGAGAGCTGGCAGTTCCCTAGTACTCTGCAGAGTGAAAGATGCCACTTGGGTCTTGGGCCTTGCAATAATCCTGTTCTTCCCTCCTCCTCGCCAGTCTGTCCTCAGCCCATCCCCACCCCTTTCTGTAACCAGCAGATCCCAAGCTTCTCCCATGCTCCTGCCACATGCACTGCTGTGTCCCTCCCCCTCACGCCTGGCTCCTGATAGAGACTTCAAAGCATTCAGGACGGAGCTGGAGGAGCAGGTGGGGAAGAGGGGAGAGCATTTAAATCATGAGCTGTTGACAGCGAGAGATTAATGGTGCCTGACAGGAGTTAGCACCGCCAGCAAATTTGCCATGGCAATGGCACCCCCTGGTGAGACAGAGGAGCTGGTCGCCTTGCTCCATAGAGCATCCTCACATTTGCAGCCATTAATGCTGCTCTGTGTGTGGAAACCCACTGCCCTGGGCACTCCTGTCAGTGCCTGCCAGCACCCAAAAGCAGCAGTGTCCTGTGTCAGTCCCTCTCCCTGCAAATGTGCTGTCCCCAGCCACTTTTGCAGGGTCTCCCCAGCTTATGGGCTTTGCTGAAATGCATGAGCCAGCCACAGGCTTGTTGCACTGTCACTGCATAACCCATTCACACGTGCTGTCCCCACGCCTGTCAGTGTGCTGGTGACATCCCGTGGCTGCAGCTCAGAGGCAGGCAGCCTCATGTTCTCTTTACTCTCCTACTTTTTCTGGAGCACTGATCCCAGCCACTGGGTGAAAGTTCCTATGGCAAAACAATGCCTCTACTTGTACCAAAGGGTGAATTTTCTGTGGCCAAGGTCAACAGTATGAGGTTCAGTAAGGCCAAGTGCTGGGTCCTGCCTTTGGGTCACAACAACCCCAGGCAGTGCTATAGGCTGGGGAAAGAGTGGCTGCCAAGGGAGGTGATGGAGTCACCACCCTTGGAAGGGTTCAGGAAACAACTGGATGTGGCAGTTGGTGCTGTGGTTTAGTTGATAAGGTGGTGTTTGATCAGAGGTTGGACTCGATGATCTTGGAGGTCTTTTCCAACCTTAATGATTCTGTGATTCTTTGTCAGGTGGTAATCCACCTTATCAACCACCTTATTCTTAAAGCTTTGAAACATTTTTAAAGCAGAATTCAGAGTTTGGAGCAACTTGAGACAAATCAAGGCAAAGCAAACTAAATGGCTTCAAACTCACAGAAATTTGTGTCAGCAATGAGTGTCTGCAGTCACTGGAGGAATTTTGTCATGCCAAGCTGTGGGGCTCTGCATGCCTGCCCAGCAAATGGCCTGATTCCTGCCCTGCATGTCGGAAACACTGGAGACATAGCTGACATGAAGCTTTTCCCTTTTCTCCTCGATGGGGAGGTTTGTAGATGTGGCATTAAGCTATTTCCTTCCTGGAAGCCTGACTTGTGGGGCTCACTGGGATGTGCTTTGTTCATCAGGCAGGCCATGACCTTGAAGGACATTATTTCAAGAGGAGCAAGGCCAGTAGTGGGAAGCTGCTCCATTTTGGAGGGTCTCTGTGGGAATGCCTTAATGCAGACCATAGCTTTGAAAGGCAAGAAAACTCACTTAACAGTCTGGGTCATTAAGAGAACTGCAGTCATTTTCACAGAAAAAAGCAGGACAAGAGGCTTAAAAGTCTAGTGGAAGTTGACCTGTGGAGCAGTTATGCAGGATAAGCACGCAGAGTAATTTCCCTAGCCCTAGATGTTTCTCCTGAAACACACAGAGGTAACAACAGTGTCTCTTCCAGCATTCCTCAGAGCACTACACAAGGAGCCACAGTGACCTGCCCCAATCACGCAGCAAAAATTAGGTGGCAGCAGTCTGTGTGCAGGATTAATTTTCCACTCACAGCAATGCAGCTGTCTCTGAGGGGGCACAGCAGTTCCTGCTGTGTGCCCAGCACTGTGGTGTCACATCTCCAAGCAGGAAGGCAAAATGCAATTACTTCTGTGGGAGTACAGCCAGGATTTTGGGGCTAAAAACGCTGCTCTTCAGTGCCAGGAGCCTTGTCAGGACCTTAAGAAGTTGATGGTGAGATGTTGTGCTATTGCATTAAATTTTTTCCCTGGTATCAGCAGAAAATTGCTTCCTGTGATTTTCCCTTTTGTCACTGTCAGAGTCCAGGCACAGCTTTGGATTTACACATATTGGAAAGCTGACACCTCCTTGAATGCAACTGGTCTGCTTTAAGGCAGGAGGTATATAAGAAAGCTAAGAGCTGGCTGGAACAAAGAGAAGAAATAGGGTTAGAGCCATAAATCAAGCAGCAGGAGGTGAATGAAAGGCAGTGTAGCTTATCTGTGAGAACAAGGGTAGGATCATATCTCTCTCATTCTGAGGCTAATACGGATATTTTGTTGCTTTTCTCTGAGCCTCTTTCTTTGTGAAAAACAGGGATAATGGAACTTGTCGCACTAAAGCTTCAAAATGCTAAGTACGTATGGAAGAGGAAGAAGAAAGAGGTACCTTGAACTGATAAATGAGAACCTCTCACATCTTCCCATCTTCCCCTACAGAGCTTTGATGATGGTGATTCTCGCTTGGACTCCACTGAATTTCTGAAGTTTGTGGAGCAGAATGAGACTGCCATCAACATCACCACCTACATGGACCAGGAGACCAACAAGTTGCTCAGGTGGGCAGTGGACAGGATGCCAGAGGGAGGGCAGATGTGGTAGAATGGAACATGGAAATTCACTCATGGTAAATATCAGTTAGGGCTTGCACTGACAACTGTGTATGGAGTGGCTTCTCACTTAAATAGGTGTGAACACCACAAGAGGAACAGTCCTATCTCTACTCTTCATGTTAGGCACGTATTCCAACCCTTTTTTGCCTTAAATCTAGCACTTTGCAGACAGAAGGGAGTTGATTCTCCCTTCAGAGAGAAGGGAGAAGATTTGTCATCTTCTTTCTATTTCCTAATAAATTAGCTTTCCAGGGGACTCCCTCACCTTTTGCCTAACAGCTAGATCCAGCACAAGGAAGATGGTGGGAAAACACTGCTCATATGCAGCCTGTAGTTTGAGAGGTTTCCCTTTTTCTTTGTATGCCACTCTATGAGAAAAGGCTGCTTGTGGTTATGCTGTGCTTGCATCTCTACCCGTGTGACAGCATGTAGATGTCAACAAATGTGGATGTCCTATTCCTGCTGTTCTGAATATCCCACCACTGCTCAGCCCGTTACCAGACAGAGTATTTTGTGACTGTTTCTCTTTTCTCTGTATCCCATGAGGTTTCCTTAGAGAAGCCACTTTTGCCAGACATCTTGGAGTCTCCCTAGTTATTACTGTTTTTACTTACCTGCACTCTGAAGACAGCAGAGCAGGGACCAGCCTAGCACAGCCCTGTGCAGAACAAGTCTCTGTGTTTCCTTTCAGGGGACTCTGCGTAGATGCCCTCATCGAGCTGTCAGATGAAAATGCTGACTGGAAGCTCAGCTTCAATGAATTTCTCAAGTGCCTCAGCCCATCCTTCAACCCACCAGAGAAAAGTAGGAACTCCTCACTTATCTTGGGAAACAAGAGGGGTCCTGGGAAGGGAGGAAAGAAAAGAGATCAGCTTCAGGCCAGACATCGGGTGCTGTAACTCCACTGCCAGAGATAATTTTAATATATGCCTGCCTCTCTTCCAACAGCACCATTGTCCCTGCATTGTTGAAAGTACTGCTTTTTCTGTCCCAGAGCTCCTGCAGCTCTTGTGATGAGAAAGGTTTGGATTTTAGAAGCAAGGGCGTAGGTTGAATGGGTATGGTATGCTTGTAAGGTCAAGGCATGTATTTAACAGTGCAGAGGTCAATCACGTGAGGAGTTCACGGCCAGATAACTTAGGAAAATCAGACCAGACCAAAGTCCTGCTATGCTCTGCCTTTCACACAGAGAGCCTCTCTGATGACCATCTCAAAGTTCACTATCCTTCCAAATCCTGCTTGGTGATCCAGTTGGTGTGGAAGCAGCTTAGTGTTCTACTGACCAGGTGTGCATAGCCAGTCATCTCATTGTCTCCCTGAGGGGTGGTGGTCCAAAGGGGCCAGACTTTCATCCCACTGCAGTGGCATTGAGCAGCAGGCAGAGGCCATGCTTTCTAGGGAATATTAAGTTGAACTCGCTGTTGCCTGTTTCAGTGAGAAACTAGGGATGCTGCACCTTCCCCAGAAAATATCATCAGCTCGTTATCACTTAACACCTTAGAGTGCTTGGGGGGCCTTGACTTAAACATGTAATGTAGCTGTAAGAAGAAATGTGAACTGAAATGAGAAATGTTTGGGGTTTTTTTTCCCTTCCTTTCTCAAGGCAACAGAAAATACACAAATCATTTCCCCAACTTCTCCCCACCTGGATCAGAATAACCCAAGCTTTCATTTCAGGAGTTCTTTTCTTTGTATAACAGATAAGGAAATTCAAACAAATCCAACGTTGAAATTTCATTTGGAATTGAGAAGTTGAAATGTGTTCTTCTGAGGAAGAAAAACAAAGTGTTTGACTTTCCCAAAATTATGATTTCACTCACCAAATTCAGCATGAAACTTCTGGTGGTTGGGGGAAGGAAGGCTTCCCCTTAAACCTCATACCTGTTCCCTCTCTTAAAGCATCTCTAAAGTATGTTGTCTTTAGCCTGCTCACTATCTCACAAGCACTGCCCTTGTTTTGTGCCTCTTCAGAGTGTGCCCTGGAAGATGAGACCTATGAGGACGGAGCAGAGACCGAGGTGGAGTGCAACCGCTGTGTCTGTGCCTGTGGGAACTGGGTGTGCACCGCAATGACGTGCGAGGGTCCGTATGCTCTCCACATAATTACTGTGTTTGGGTTTGGACAAAAGGAGTTCTCGCTCTCTGTCTTTCCAAAGGCACCAGCTATCCAGGTTTCTTCTCTCTCCAGCTTCTCCTCAGCTTCTCCATGGGTGGTTTCTGCATAACCCTCACATGTTCCGTGTTAGTCAAAGCCAAGCTGGTACCGTTCCAGAGGTCAGAAAGTGTGTAACTGAGCTGGGGGCAATGCTGCTGGGGTTTGTAGTTTGGATTTGGTGTCATGAAAATTCAGCATTAAATCTTCCAGACCAGAGCTACTCTGCATCCGGCTGGTGCAGACCAAATAGATCACTGACTGCAACTGTACATGTAGGTGTGAGCAAGTCAGCTTTCCTGTATATGTATCTGTGTCCTCACTGTATCTGTGTTTATGGAATTTGTAAAAGAGGATCTAGCATCCTGTCTTGATCCAGAGGGAATACAGGAAACTTCATCCAATGCCAAGAAAGCACTTGAGCTTCTTGCCACAAAAACTGTAGAACAATGGTGATGAAGGGAGGTGGTGCTCATAGTAAGGCAGGGTTGTTTTTTCCTCCTTTGGAAGGCTCTTAAACTTGCACAGCCACTGTACAATTGTGAGAGGTCATGGTGCAGTTGTGAACAACAGCTCTCTGTTTCACCTTCTCACAGATAGTCCAGGGCCAGTGGAACGCCACCTTTTCCCTGTGTTGGCAAATGTATGGGTCCTTCCTAAGGAGTCACATCCATCCTCCCAGCATGGTGCTGCATTTTTCTGACCTTCTCCCCTAGCAACTCAGCCCTTGCTGCATTTTTCTGGCCTTCTTCCCTAGAAACCAGGCCCTTGCATGAGCTTTGTTTCAGTGCTGTGTGGGACCTGCCAGCAGTACACTGGTTCAGATCTATAGTCAGTAGCTTGGGCAGAGTAGGAGAGAGGGGAACAGCAGGAGTGTGTACAGAGTTTTTCATGTTTATCTGACTTTCTGCAGCAGAGCCTTCAGGATCACCTCAGCTCAGACTTAGCTGTAGCAGCAGGAACTCACCTGAGAAAAGACAACTGTAGTATTAATAGAGCTGCCAGAGGAGCTGTGTGTAGGATTTAGCAGCAGAATGAGAGACTCTTTTTGTTGCCTCCCCAGAAACAACCTTCAAAGTTGCTATACAATACCTGTTCTTGCTGCCTACTTTGTTCCCTGCATCCATGCAATGGGATAACAATTCCTTGACTTTCTGCCCATGTCAGAGCAGCAGAGGGGTTAGAGGAATAATGAAACTGAAGAATCAGATCAAACACATCAGCAAGTTGCATCTTCATTGAGTGAAATTACCTCTTCATTAGATACCAGTTAATGTACTTGGCTAGCACTGAGCTTCCTTTTATTCCTTACAAGAGGCCAAGATGTTTGAACTAATTATAGGTGTTTCTTTTGAATAACATGCGGCCTCTTCCATGTGGTTTTATTATCAATCACGTGGGAGGGAGAGCCAGGGACAGACTGGACACCCAAGTTGTGAAGCCCCAGGCAGCCACAAGGCCCGTTCTCATTCTAGGAAGCCAACCCATACCTTCCTCCAGCAAAGGCTTCCTAAGCTTGAGGGATGCTGTGGCTGACCTGCCTCTCTTTGTTCTTCATGGTTCAGTGTCTGAAATGTGTATCCCCTATTTGTGAAACACTAAACTCCATTTCTGTTTGCAGGGAGGAATGAGAAGGTGCCTGCTCAGAGACACCGACCTGATCAAGATTTGACTGAGGAGGAAATGGCCAGATACATTCAGGAACTGCAGAAGCATCAGGTTAGCACGAGGCTGGGAAGGTCTGCTTGCACTAAGCCTCCCCTTGCCAGAGGAGTTCCCTCTGCTTCTGTTACTTGGAGACTTCTGGTAGAAGGGAGAGCACAATAAAAGGGGGATCTCTTGCCTGCGGGGACAAATACAAGTGTGGGGCTTTAAGATATAAGCCCATGTTGGCCCTGCCTGTGAATGAACCAAAGGCTTCAGAGCACCACCAATTCCCATGTCAGTGCAGAGCTTCACTTCTGTGCTCTCTTTCTCTAGGAGACGGCTGAGAAGACCAAGAGAATGAGCACCAAGGAGATGTAAGGGGCCTCCACAGTGGAGGAGCCCAGGAGGATGGGCCCAACCTGCCACCCTGTCCTCCAGTGCTGATCTCAGTATGCACAAGTGTCTGCTACAGTTGCCCAGTCACAGATATTTACATGTATAGCAATGGGTTATTTGTTTTGTAATACACAGAGAATGGGGCCGGGAAAGGGGAGCAGAGCCCACCTGTTCAGGGAGCTTCATTGCTGGGACCTTGGAAGGCTGGGAGGGACTTACAACAGCCTCTGGGACCCTTCCCCAGAGCAGACAGCTGCTCCCTCCAAGAACTAACAGGGATTTCTTGTTCCCCTGGATCTGGGGAAAGGATGGAGGTCACTGCTGGATAGAAATTCAGTCAATACAATTGTCAGCACCAGCCTTGGCTGCAGAAATACAGGCCTGGCAGTTTTGTGGCTGAACACGTGTGCTGCAGGGCATCATTATCCAAGGACCTTACCCTTTGGTTCGAGCTCCTCAAAGCTGGTCAGCCTGGTGTGACACCTGGGAGTCGTGGTGCCATGCTGCTGGCATGAGTCCAGCACATTCCTCCTTGCTTTCCACCAGACTGTCCCCAGCAGCTCCTCCAGTACATTGTGGGCTCCAACACAATATGGTTCCTTTTGACCTCATCTCACTCTTACTCTCCCTGCCCCCTCCTTAGAGGTGCTATCGTATTTTTTTCTTACCACATTCACATGCTGACTCCCCCTTTTAGTTTTTGTTTTGGGTTTTTTATTATTTTATTTCCTATGGTAGTGATTCAGCTTTTGTATGTTTTGTAGCTCTAGATCTTTCAAGAAAACCCAGTGTGTGGGTTTTTGTTGTTGACAGTGCTGTAATGCCCATGCACAGTTTGTATCGCACTGCGCTCAGCCACCACAAACAGCACAGGCGGATTGTGAGCCTTGCGCTACAGGGTATTTCCCAGCTGGGGATAGCAGTGTCCCCCTTGGGAAGAAGAGACAGGGCTGGATGTAATTAGTTTCACCAGACACAGATTGCCACTGCAGCTCTCTAGCTCTTGCTCCCTTAGCTAGCATTGACCATGTGCTCAAAGTCTGTGCTCGTGCCTCTCTTAATTGCCCAAAGCAGTCTAGAGACAGAAGGACCAGGCAATCCCATTAGTACAGTATCTTAAAAAGCTTAACCACGTAGAAAACTGTTTAGTTGTGCTGTTGGCATCATCTTGGGCTTTTCATCTTCCTCTGGGGTGAGGGAGCAGCATTATTCTTTGATTCCAGGTATGAGTTTGGAGTCAGGGCTGGAAGCCTCATTACTGACGCATTTCTCAGTGTCATTGATCAGACCACCTTTGACCACTCTCACTTTCCTTCATGGGTCAGTTTCATCCCGCGTTTCTCAGAGCATTGGTCCTAGATGTGAATGAAATGCTGTTTTGCTGATAGTCACCTCTGTAGCCTGAAGCCCAGCTGATTTTCTTATGCAGTTGTCAAATGTACTTCATACACACCTGAACACCCATGTTCCCTTCGTGCCTCCCAAGCAGTTGCATGTGCCCTGAGACAACTGCTTGTGACTTCCTTCTTTGTGAGCAACTTCAGCAATTGTTGCTGGGTGTCTTGCAGTCCCTGTTGCTTACTCAAGCAAAATTCCACTTGCATCTGCAAAAGCATGTCTGATTTGAGTGAAGATCAGCAGGACTTTTGTCACCTTCCCCTTTTTGCACAGTGCTTTCCTTGGAGAGGAAGAATGAGCTGGCACCTAGAAGTATAGGAAAAGAAGAATGCTTGGTCCCTCCTGTGCTCTTTCCCATGAGCCAGATGTGTTAAAGGCTGTCTGGTCTTTGAGCTGTTTTCCTGATGTGAAGCCAGAGGACTTCCATTGACTTTGGCATAGTGCCACTTTTCCAGTGAGACCCATAATGTAACCTGCCATGGAGGTTTTGGCATCATAAATACAGAAGGAGGCTGGGTTTTTTTTTCTCATGAGGACCTGGATTTGAGCAGCTTTCACCTGTGAAGGTGAGAGGAATGAGTCCATATGAGCTGAGGGTAATGTGGACAATGCTACACTGGGACAGAGTCATTGTTAGTGTTCTGGTGGCACTGGAAGAAGTGGTTGGTGAAATAGGAGCACCCATTAGACATAGCTTTGCTCCTTCCCAAGAGTGTAAGTGAAAGGGCTTCATGTGCTGGATCTGGAGTCACAGGAACATTGTTAATAAATGTTTTGCTTTATTCCAACCCTGCTCTAAAAGGTAGTTAGTGCCTCCCAGATCACTTCCTTCCAGCTTGGATTGTTAAAGTGCCTTAGAGAAAACACAACAGCTTGCCTTAAAGGCTTTCCCTGGATGGGGATAACATCTTGTTCAGTCAGGGATATCTCCAACTGTGAAAACCAGAGCACGTGCAGGAAGGGGAGGTGAATGCACGGCTTCAGGGGTTCTGTAGGCTGCACTGTGTGATGTGTTCTGTGTGCCCTCGTGTCTGCTGGGGCTGTGCAGCCGTGTGGATGGGGGTGGCTGCTGGGGCAGCCAGAGACGTGTGCTGGCAGCTGAGGTTTACAGAGCTTGCTCTTGCACTGAAGGCGGAGGGACGGGCTGCGGTCTCTGGCAAGCTGAGCTCTCCAAGAAGCCATACAACAGATCCCAGGGTAGCCTGGGGCAGCAGGCTGGGAGTGCAGCAACAGTGCCTCTGGAAGGGGCTGCTGCCTGTGGAGCCTCTTCCTCCTTGTGCCCCCCCAAAGGGACGCAGTGGAGAGCGGGGCCCGTTCTAAGGGCAGCAGTTCTCAAAGGGGACCAAAACATCTCAGCTCCCTGCACAGAGGGGAAGGGCGGCCCAGAATGAGCAATGCTCAGGCTGCTGCAGGCTGGTCAGTCACTAACTCCTGCAGGGTGACCTGGCTGCTGGGGAAGGAAGTGCTGAATTTCAGCCATTGCCCTCTGGGACGATTGCTGTACAGACTACAAGGGGCAGGGAAGGTGTTTTGTTTTGTTTTTCCAAAAAACCAAATTTAAACAACAAACAAAGAAGTCCCACTCCTCTATATTCCCTCCTGTACGTGTGTGAAATTTATCAGTATTCTGTAGGTTTCCTTAGTGCACTTATTTTACTTGATTTTGTAATTTTTTTGAAGCAGGGGGGTTTGGATATTACTGCCAAATAAATGAAACAAAATTTAAAAAATAACACTTGTTTGGTTTATTTTTCACAAGCCACACGACTTGTTTTCAAAAAAAAATCATCTGTCTTTGCACATTCATACACAGATCTCAATGTGTTGGATAAATGTGAGACGTGACTGGCTCTGTTTCATAGCTGGGGCATCAGGTGGAAAGAACCCGTTGGCAAGTAAAATCAATAACTAAAGGCCTTGAAAATATGACTGAATGGTGAAATAGTGTGGTGTTTATGGTGTTTTATGGCAGGAGGAAGTGTCCTACCATTTATATCCCCTGTAACAGTAATGCCACTGCTGTGAGTGCTTCTGTGCAGATAATGGTCTGAGAGAAGAGAAAGCTGCCTTGCTTTGTTCCACTTGGTGTGCTCCTTCCAAAGCTGTTCAAAAAAACCCCAAACAACTCACACATTGCCTCTTCCATGTTATTTTTCACACCAAATAGCCTCTTTAGCAGGTACCAGCTGCTGCACATGCAGTCTTTTCTGTGGCATTCCCTGCCCATTCACCGCTCAACTGCATAGTGAGGCTGCTTCATTACTGCAATTTCTACTGCTAGAATTTCCCAGGATTTTAAGAAGGAACGAACAGAAGCGGCAGCCACAAATTTAGGTAGGTGGCACTATAAATACTTTGCCTTGTGCACCATGCATACGTACTGAAGCAAAGTGATTTTGAGGTCGGAGGGAGGAAAAGCAAAAATTGTGTTGCCCGCTGCTTGTAGAGGCCTGGGCAAAGCTCTGACCTGTTTATGGAGTTAAGCACATCTGAGTATTAAATTGCTGCACTATAGCTACATACCCTTAATCACAATTCTCCAGTGTGTTAAACTTCAAGTTGAGAAATAGACTATTTAAGTGGTTGATCGAGACTCTGAACTGCATTTGTGAGGTATTTATTAACTTCAGTTCTGAAGACAGGAGCAAACTGATCTATAAAAAGACTCAGTTCCTGAACCAGGTCACAGGACACACCTTGAGAAGAACCAGGCTTAAAGCACTACAGAAGACGAGCAAAATCCAGATGACCTTACTCTTGTGCTTACATAAACTCTCCTAAAACTACCCTGGAACAGCACAATCTTTGTAGAGTAGGAAAAATTATGTTGATAAGAAGTTAATGGTATTGGTGAAGTGTCTGTTCTGCAGCTATCTCTGGGTTCACAGCAGGGCTTATATTTGTGAATCCACAGTCTTGGAAAACAAATGAAACAAGTCCAATGGAAAGTGACCTGTTCATTCCTACCCACTATGGCACACTCTTCCTTGAAGGCTGGGCATAGCCCTGACAAGTTCCTCCTCTCAGAAATGGGAGCTGTCACATCAAAATATTTGTGGTGGTGAAGTCCAGAGTTCACAAGAGCACCAAAGGAAGGACAAGTGGACCATGGATTTCGTCCACAGTATTCTGGACACCTTTGAAGTCAGCACTGTTGCCACTTCATTTGTTGCTTTAAACCAAGGTTTGTACAAGCAAACTGTGATTTGTTTCTGTTTCTTCCAGTCTAAGATGACAGAGACTTTTGTTTACATGAAGTGTTTTGAGGAGGTGGGAGGTTGTTACTCCCTTCTTTTTGGCTCCTCTATGCATCACAAGGAAGCAAGTCTGCTTCTTAAGCCTGGCCTTAGTTGAGGCAAAAGTCCCCTTGGGTAGTGAATCTTCTCGTCATCACACATAGCTGCTGCTTCTTCCCATGATTACTGACTACACTGATGTTAACCTGTGTTCAAAGAGCAATGAATCAAAATCACGGATCCTGCCTTGCCTGTTTGTATACGTGTGGTACAACAGGGCTCAGCTCCACGTCGATCTGTGACCACCATCAGACAGTTTCGTCTGACAGATGTGTGTTATGGATTAACTCCTGCCAATGCTCCGGCTCAAGACCAAAGCTGTCTTTTTCGCATCTTTTCACACACTGAGGTACTTCTGGGAGTATCCCTGTTTTGGTGCTCCACGGCAGCAGCTCCCAGAACCTAGAACGTTTTGGGTTGGGACCTCAAAGATCACTCAGTTCCGACCTCCCTGTTCTGCAAGGACCAAAGCAGATCAACCCTTGGACAAAACACCCGTTGTCCAGGGATGCTGGGCCAGGCTCCGCCGCCAGCAGCCACAACGGAGAGGCCATGGGGCACACGGGTTCAGGCAGCACCTCTCCTTCGGACTCCGAGGATGACCAAAAGGGGTAGAGGGAAGGGTATGGTTTAAGTCTACAGTTAGCAGCTCTGGTGTCCCGAGCATGGTGTAAAACACTTGGCAGGGCGCGGGTGGCATTTCCAGCCGGCGGTTCAGCATCAGCCCGGCAGGCGAGGCCCGCTGGGTGCGGGCTGTGGCAGTACCCGGGGGCGAGTAGGGGGGAAGGGCAGCCGCGCTCCTGGCCAGCCCCCGCCACGGGGCCACCTCCTGCGCATCGCCCTCCCGCGCTCGTTCCGGGGCCGCCGAACGCTCCCTCTCCCTCCACCGCCCACCCGCGGGCGCCCCGCAACCTGCATGAGAGCGCTCGCGGCACTGGGGCCGCTGCGGCGCGCCCGGGATCGAGCATGGCGCGGGGGGGCCGCGGGGGGCGGTGGGGCTATGCAGGTTCCGGGGCGGGCCGGGGCGGGGCGAGGCGCGGAAGCCCCCGGGGTGACGCGCAGGGCCGTCGGTCGGTGCGGGCGGGATGGCGGCGGCGGGCGGGGAGGGCCGTGAGCTGGAGCCGGGACCGGAGCTGGCGCTGGAGCCGGAGCCGGAGCCCGAGCCCGAGCCCGAGTCCGAGCCCGAGCCCGAGCCGGAGCCCGAGCCGGAGCCCGAGCCGGAGCCCGAGCCGGAGCCCGAGCAGGCGCTGGCGGCAGAGCTGTCGGCGCGGCGCAGCGCGGAGGCGCGGCGGCTGGTGCTGTCGCCGCGGCGGCTGTTGGGCCCGCTGCCTGCCGGGCTGTCGCAGTGGTTCCCGGCGCTGGAGGTGCTGGACGTGAGCGGGACGGGGCTGGCGGAGCTGGGCACGGAGCTGCTGTCCTTGCCGTGCCTCCACACGTTGCTGGCCAAGAACAACCGGCTTGGCGGGCCCGGCTCGCTGCCCAAGGGGCTGGGGCAGGCGCCGCTCGCCCGCTCCCTCCGCGTCCTCAACCTCAGCGGGAACCGCTTCGCCGAGGTGCCGCCCGCGCTGCTGCAGCTCCGCGGGCTGCGCAGCCTCAGCCTCGGCGGCAACCGGCTCCACGGCATCCCGCCCGACATCCAGGAGCTCCAAAGGTGAGGGACGGGCCCCGCGGGAACAGGGACAGCCTCGGCAAGCCCGGCCTGGTCTTCTGCCAGTCTCCCCCTCGGGGGGTCAGTTCTCTCCAGCGTCAGGTATCTCCAAGCACTGCTACCGCTAACGTGGGTCTTCCTCTTCGTCACGTTGAGTTACCGAAACTCCAGGACGTTCTTTACCTCATCAACATATATATATATATATATATATATATATATATATATATAAAAGTATCTAAAGGGTAGGTGTTGAGGATGGAGGCAGGCTCTTCTTGGTGGTGCCAGGCAATAAGACAAGAGGCAGAAAATGATGCACAGGAAGTTCCTCCTGAACATGAGGAAGAACTTCTTTACTGCGGGGGTAACTAAACACTGGAACAGGTTTCCCAGAGAGGTTGTGGATTCTCCCTCACTGGTGATATTCCAGTGGACACAATCCTGTGCCATGTGCTCTAGGATGACCCTGCTTGAGCAGGGAGGTTGGAACAGAAGACCTGCTGTGGTCCCTTCCAACCCCACTGATCCTGTGTGTTCTTGAGGCGATGACTGGCCTTCTGTGCTCACAAACTGGGTGACTCTTGGGACTGCCCAGTCCCTGCGCTGCTGTGGGGCAGGGGAGCTCTCCTGGTGATGGTGTGGTTGGTGTGAGTGTTGGCGTGTGGAAGGCTCTCCGTGGCTTTCATGCACATCTCTGGGTGACAGTGAGATAAACCCCATGTATCATGCAGCTCGTGGCTGCGCGATGGGTTGCTCAGGAGAATAAAGATGTGTTTGTGGCTCATGCAAACAACGGGGTCTTTCTGCCGATACAGCTGCAGTCTCGCTGGGGGTTTGCTGTCATGGATGGGGTTTTGTGGTGTTTCTCTCAACCCATGGACTCGTGTAGATCTGACAGATACTGACAGACCTCCAGGCTGTGCTCGGGTGCAGTGGTACATCTGGCTCTGGGGCTGTATCAACCACTGCAGGCCGACCATACAGAAACTTATGGCTGAATCACAGCAATTAGGAACAGTGGTGGGGTGGGAACAGGCCTTAGACAGCACTGGGTATCGGCTGCCTGCATTGGCGTGGGCTGGGTACTCCTGAAGCCTGCTGTCCTCCTGGGCAAGCTGGGTGCTTGTCATGACTTAAGTGACACAGGCACCTCAGTGTGTTTTGCTGGATTCCCAAGCCTCAGACTGGCCTCTGTGCAGCTCTCTGCTAAGACTTTGGATCTGAACTTTGTTTGCTCCAGCTCTTTGACAAGAGACTTGCCAGAGGCAGCCTCTGTTATGCAGATTTTAGCACCCTTGACCCTAAATACCTGGATTCACTCTGATGGCTCAGCACAGCTGCATCCAGTGGAAGCACAGGATGTTCTGTGTGGAGTGATGTCTCCCATGGACATTGGTGGGAGGTGCCAGAACTGCTTGAGTGCTGTTGGGAAATGCTCTTGTCTGCTGCAGTATAATGCAACTGGGTTTGTGGCTTTTGTCCAGGTGGCATAGCAGGCATCTGTTAAGGATTTGGAGCAATTCTAGGTTACGCTCTCTGGACTGAGAGATGCTATGAGACGTTTTGAGTGATGGACAATGCCCATATTCTTCTTGACAGAGTTGTGATACATCCTGGGTTGGGGCTGTCATGAGGACGAGGAAGCTCAGCTTTTTCTCTGTCTGGAAACAGATGCTTCAGGGATAAAAAAGTAAATGAGGCATGGGAGAGGAGGCCAGTGGAGGAGGGCAGCTGTGTGAGGAAGATGATCCACACTGTCTCCATAGCATGTCTGGTAGCGTCCAGGATGTGGTTGGGATCTGATTGTTGCTCCCACCTCTGAGTCAGAGGCTCCCTGCTGCTGTTTACATGGTCTCAGTCTGTGGATGGGATTTTTTCTCTCTCTTTTCTTTTTTTTCCCCCAAGAAAGCAAAGCTCAGCCCTGCTTTTCTTCCATGATGTCCCCAGGAAGGTACTGGGCTGCATAGCACGGCGCGTGGTGCCCCAGCAGGCTGTGACTTGTGCTCCACGCTGCACCTCTGTCACTGTTTGTTCCTCTGACCTGCCCTGAAGCAGGGCTCCTTGTCCTGTCCTGCAGCTCTTCTTGGGCTGGTCATGCTCGAACCCCCAGAACGAGAATTTGGAGAGAGCAAAGGCAGACAAAGCTATTGAACTGTCCATTTATCGTTGCAAAGCGACGTGTCAGGTGGAAGAGTTACCCTTAGACATGGCTTCTGTCTGCTGTCCACGTCACCACTGCTACCTCACTGAACTTCTGCTAACATGTCAACATAATATAATTGCACTTTAGCTCAAGATAGCAAATCTGTGCCCCACCAGGATTGTCAGCTTCTTTACCACTCTGCCATCAGTGCCTTCTGTATCTGGAACTGCTTGAGTAACAAAAGGGAGCCGCACACGCCTTTGCCAGTGCGGGGAGAAAACAACACTTTGTTCCTCCAGAGGGAATCCTGAATCTGTTCATTGGGACCCAGATAACCAATGACCCTTGCCAAAAACATAGAAAGTACATTCTGGAGAGAAACTGCTGCCAGACTCTGCTCCTACCTGCTGACAAGAGAGTGTCCTCAGTGTGAGTGTGCTTGTTGTGGAAGGGGTAAAATGAGCCAGAGCAAGGACAGAGCAGAGCCAGCTGTTACAGCACAGCAACATGGAGACCTCTGTTAGTTTCTGAGCCCTGGAAGTTGGAGGTGGGACCTGGTGCTGTGGCTTCTGTTAACCTCCCAGCTCAATCTGCAAATGCCAGTCTTGCTGTTGCTGACAAGCCAAGACCTTGAGCCTTTTTCCATGTGCAACTTCTCATAAAAAGAAATTTTTCTTTTATCTTAGGGTCTTTGAGACCACAGGGGAATGCAGGCAGCACTCTTGCTGATCAAGTTCCTCCTGCTGCTACAAGAGTTCCTGAGGCCAGCAGTTCTCTTCCCGTGACCCTGGCAGCTTCCCATTTGCTCCAGTCACTGATGATAGACCAGACTGGAGTTGCAGAAATCTAGAAATGCTTCTTAGATTTCCAAGGAATGGCTGAGCTGTGATGAGATGGTTTTTTAAAATACTCTTGATAACTAAGCTTTGTGTCTTTCCTCTGCACTCTTAGTTTTTGAAGGGACAGCATGTCAGTTTTAGTGAAGGCCAGGAATATGGCAGATAAGGAGCCTGTGTATGTGATAAAGTTGAAAGTATAAAAAGCTGATGGATCTGGCCTGCCAAAGGAGAGGGAATGTGCTGGTGACTATGAATGCAAAGGTCCTGGGACCGGAGGCGTGTGCCTGTTGTTACTCACAAGAAGATAATAAATCCACCACTTTGCAGCAAGCTGTATTTGCGTCAGGTGTATCATGCAGAAACTTTTCCCTGGTGACTCGGCAAGTTAATGAACCTGATGATAAGAACCACAGCCAGTCCTGCTGCTGTCGTGTCTTGCTCCTTCTGGCTTCAGCCATCTGCCCCATCCTTGCCCACACAGGTGTTTCGTGTGCAGTGCAAGATCCTGCGTGGAAAGTGAGTGCGGTGTTCCTGATTATTGGTTATCTCCTAGGCTGTTGTGGAAGGACCACCTGTATGCTTGAAGCTTCCTTTGCGTGGCTTCCTAAGTGTATGATCATGATTGCTCTGGTGATGGCAGTAGGATGATGCTGATCTTAGCAAGCTGGCACCAGGGATGAATAGCCTTTGCTTCATGTTTTCCATTAGGAAAATTCAGAGCTCTTTCATCCTAGTTTCACTGTAAGCATTGAGGGTGCCCAGCAATAGCCTCGTGTTTCTGAGAGATGTAGGTGTTGCCTCTGCTGAGGGCTTTTTCTTGATCATGTTGAGGCCGTGCCGGGTCCTTCTGTATGCCCAGCATCCCGAGTTCCTGACAGCTGGTGTGTCAGTACAGTGCAAGACCTGAGCATTGGCTCTTGCTGTGAATTTAGAGTGGTGAATGCACCAGACATGTGAGAGCAGCCTTCTTTGCATTGCTTTCCTGTTTGTTGCCAGATAAAATACAAACTTAGCATAGGCAGACCCAAGTGTTATCTTCTCTGTAGTTCTCCCTGCTGACCTTGCTGTGTTTTCAGTGGGAGATGTTATGGTCAGTCACTCTCTCTCAGACTCAATTCACAGCCTTCAGCAGCTCCTGGACTGTGATCTGCATAGAGATCCCACTGCTGCATCAGTTCTGAATATCCTTCCACTGCTGATCCAACTGGGGATGCGCTGTGGGCCAATGTGTGTTACAGCTGGTGAGCTAGAAACGTGGCCATCTACTTGTACCCATCCTGGCACAAAATTTGTATGGCCAGTCTGGTAAAACATAGCTCTGATCTTCATGGTGCAGCTGCGGCTTTTGGCTTAAGGGTGCAAGGATTGCCCTGATGAGTGTGCAGGCCTGGGGAAATGTCCTGCAAGTGTCCTGTAAAATGAATAATTCTCAAGGGCTTAGTGAAACACAGCCGATACTTTGAATCTCCCATGGGAATTTTGAGTTTAGTCGTACTCTCCTAGTGAATACTCTCATGCTCCATCGAGCAGTGGGAGCAGGCAGAACTTGGAAAAGACCCGTGCATGCTCCTTTCCTTCTTGCTGGTATTCCTCTAATAAAGCCCAGTTGTGCGAGGGCTGGGATCAAAGACCTCAGATGCCTAACTGGATTCATCCAAGGTTTGTGTAAAGGCTTAGATGCATTGAAAACCAGAGCGTTTGCTTTCATTCGTGGGTAGTATTAAGCATGTTAGACAAGCATATGCCTAAAGAACGACTGTCAGTGTGGGAAAAAGGGCAAGCGGAGCTTTGATAAAGATACAGCATTAGGAAATCTGCTTGCTGTCTCCCTTCTTCTTCCCCTCTTCAAACGTTTTGCAAATAGCACTCAGACGACCGTTTGATCTTAAATTTGCGTGTCAGCAAAAGCTATGCAGTTCTCTCAGGAATTAGCAAATCGTAGAACAGGGTTAACAGGAGTGTATTGTGGGCTGCTTTGAAATTCCTCCCTTACATGAGCCTCAAAACTGCCCTGGAAATTTCTTGCTAAAAAGTTTATCTTAAAAAGACCCGGAGCTATTTCAGGCACCATTGTTGGGTTGGGTTTTTTTAGATTACCTATTTAGATGCATCTGTTTGATGTCAGCTGTTAAATTTTATCCAAAGAAGCATCTGTGGGGAAACGGGGTGGATTGAAAATCTGAGTATCTCCTATGCCTGAAGACATTATCCCCTTGAAACATGACTGTGGGAGTGCTGTGGTAATTGATAGGGTGTAAAAAATACCTCTGCTGCTCAGAGTGGCTCTTCTTATTTACTGAGTGTTTGGGGGCTTTTGGATTTGATTTGTGGTATATGATGACCTGAAAACATCAAGGACATAAGCAAGAAGGTACGTCTCTTTGCATGTTAAGCTTTGCTGCCACTCCCTGAATTGATCATAGTTGTTTGAGCATTTCTCCACTCCTTTCCTAGTAGGTAAAAGTATTTTCATTGCCGCCCTACAGCCCAGTGGTGTGAAATACGCTGCTAGAGAGGAGCACCACATGATGGGCTCAGCGTGCTGGCTGTGCTTGGCAGCAATTAGGACTGGCTGTGCTGAGCACGGGGCTGCTGGGTGTGAGGCTGAAAGGGACTCTGGCCTTTTATTAGTGTATTTGTCAACATTGCTAAAAGGCAGGAGAGAAAGTGTCAACCCTCATTAGTTACTCTGTCACATGGTTGTTGGGGTTTTTTTCAGATTCTTGTGAGATTGATTTTGTTAGTGTTTGTCCCTTCTGGAAACTCATTCAGCCCAGAGTCTTTGTGGCAGGTTGGAAGTACATCATTCATTCTAGCTTCAAAAATTGGAACTGAGCTTATGTTTGTTTGATGATAGTTGATCTCTGGCTTTTTGAAGATTCTGGACTTTTGAAAGTGCAGAAAAAAGTCCAGTTCTACCTCTGTGTACACAGCAGCTCACAAGACCTTAGCTAATCTATCAAAATGACTGTACAGATTAATGATTGTCGGAAGAACTAAGTCTAAGTGTGAAAGGTTAGTTAGAAGCATTCGCTAAGCTCAGTGCCATCTCTGCTGTGGTCCTCCTGCAAAAAGCTGTGGTGAATGTTGTGGATTGAGTTACTGCAGGCTCTTGTGTGAAGAGGGGCAGAGCTGAGCAGTGCTTTTGCTTGTCTTACCAAGCAGCAAACTGCCCTGCCCTGAGTAGGACAACTTGAGAGCCAGCATCACCTTGGCCTCTAGATACAGGCTTAGTGTGACATGAAAATCAGGCCAGGGGCAGATGAGCCGGGAACAAACTGCGGTCCCAGTGCTGTGGTCAGTGCTCTTGATAAAAGGGTCGTGTCTCTTGAAAACCCTTTCCTGTGTCGTTATTAGCTTTGCTCAGACAATTCTTGACACTTTAATTTGATGCAGAAATGGCTGTTGTTGATTCCTTCACCTTGCCTAGCCAAGACTAGGCTAGATCCTTCTTCCTAGCAAATTGTACTTTGAGGGATGGGAGTTACGGATTTTGTTTTCCGGCTGAGCAGTGTTTCAGTGTAAACTATAAGAATATCTTTCCTATGTTTAAAGTAAGTTTCTTTGTAGTTTCAAAACCTTCTCCCTGTGGTTTTTTAATAAATTAATCATCTAATTAATACCATAAGTTGATGTGGAAATTCTGAATTTGCTGTAGTAGACTGGGCCCCATGAGTTTTTAGTCTGCTGACCCCAAAACAGTGATTCAGAAGATGAGTGAAAAGAAAACATTTTTTAAGAAGTATTTTGTTGCCAATGAAGAAGTTACTTTATTTAGTGGGTTTTTAGTTAGAGACAGTTTGTATTCTGATGTTAGGTCTTTATATCCTTTGTGTTATGACTGAGTGTTCTCATTACAGATTTTACAAAGAACAGATTTGAAGCTGTAAGAAGTTTGTAGGCAGTGTTTTTGCACACTTAGTTTGTACAGTAGGCTGCTCTTGAAACGTATGCATTTTATGCCTTGAAATCAATTTCCAAAACATTTTTACTATATAATTTGTGCCCTCTTCTCCTTCCTTGGTAGGATGTGGTTTTATGCCGTGTCACTTTACAGGCGTTAGTGTCCTCAAACACAAAGGATGAGGAGTTAATTATTCACTTTTCGTAGGAAGTGCAAACTTGTACGCATCTAAACCTTGTTTAAATATTGAAACCCACATTGCTAGAATTCTCTTGCCCAACAGTTTTTGGTGTGGGCTTCAGCAATGGTATGGAGTTAAAATATGCCTAGGAATTGTATACTCAGCAGTTAAGTCCCTAGTGAGAGCCAAGCAGCCTAAATCCACCTTGGGAAACAATGGAGGTTCGAAGGAGGAATTTTGGTTAAAACTCAGGGCTTTGTTAGGGGATCAAAAGTTAATTAAAAATAATCTCTCCTTGACGTGGTCTCAGCACAGCAGCCTTCCTCCTGCCCCCACTCCTCACCTACAGGTTGTCTGAGTAGAAGAGAGGTTACTCTGGAGCAGTGGCGATTGGTGATAGTTTTTCCCTGTGTACTTTCTTGCACATTCAGAGTAACCTCCAACTGTGCTGTCCCACTTGGTCTGTAGTGACTGCCTTCCATATAATCAAATTCAGTTTAAGGCCTAATTTTGTACCCACTTTATCAAATTTCAGTTATTTAGCTTGCCTTTGACATATTCCAAAAATATAAGGGAATCCGGGGGAAGCTGAGCCCTGTGAGCATCTCCTGGTGTGTTGCAAAGGTCTGTCATTCTGTCCTTTGCTGTTGGGCATGTGCACCTTTGTGCTGCAGTAGTGGCCTCTGTAGCCCAAGCAGATGCTGTCATTGGATCTCTGAGGTTCAAGTTTCTTGCAAGAACTGAGCGAAACAGACTCTCTCTACTGTTCTCCTGCTCCATCCCAGGGGAAGTCTCAGGGAGGAGCTCCTCTGCGCTCCACATATGCTGTGGCACAGAGTTTCAGGGCTCAGACCTTGTCTGGGTCGACCACAGTGTCCCTTGGGTGCTCTGTTCCTGTGTGTCTGTGCCAGTTGTATCCATAGCATTTCTCAGTTGCTGGGGTGAGATGAAGGTGTCTCCTAC
Source organism: Lycocorax pyrrhopterus obiensis (assembly GCA_014706295.1). Lineage (NCBI taxonomy): Eukaryota > Metazoa > Chordata > Aves > Passeriformes > Paradisaeidae > Lycocorax > Lycocorax pyrrhopterus. The sequence goes on from JACSVZ010000001.1 coordinate 92,653,797, forward strand.
TCCAGGGAAGTTATAACCTCTACTTAAAGATGGAGCCTGGATGAGTTCACTTTCCCTGGCCCGCAGGCAATGCTTGGTGGATCAGAGAAGGCCAAGGTGCGCTGTAGTTAGGCAACCTGAGTGTGTACTGGAGATACTGAACCAGGACTGTGGGATCCACCTTTTTCAAACACGGAAAAAATCTTGGCTGGACTGTGATTAGCAAGAAGTACCCAAACTGGGCCTGCCTTTGCTCCTCTTTCAGACAACGTCCGAGAACAGGGAAAGAAAGCTACTTGAGTCCGTGGAATGGGGATTTGAAGCTATTATGTCAAAGAGAAATGCTTGCCAGTTTTTCTTCCTAGAAGGGCAGAGGTGCACAGCAAATACTGGCTGTTCCACCTGGCAGAAGGGGTCTAGTGCCTGTCTCCATTCATGTCTCACATCCACTGAGTTTTCACAGGACATCCAGTGATTCTTTTATTTAGGCCCAAACTGCGGTGAAGCCCAGCTATGGTTTTTGGTAGCTTTGGGCTTCATGACTTCAGTGTAGTGAAATCAATCTCTGAGAAATTGCATGCGTGTTCTTGTGTGACTTAGGTGCACTCTGTGCTGTTGCAGCTGTGCCATTGGTATGTGAATTGTATCAAAGGGGGACTGGCTGCCTCTGAGTAATGCTGAAAGGTTCCAGTTAGTCACCGAGGAGTCAAATGATTCCACAAAGAGCAACTAGTGCTGCTGCAGCGCCAGGATTTCCAGGGAGAGACACTGCACTCGTGCTTTGCTCCTACCGAAACTGAGAGCTCCCACTGGCTGCAGCAGGATCTGTGTCCGTGCTGCAGACCCTGTGTGTGCAGGCTGCTCTTCCTTGGAAATAGGAGCACGAGCTTTGCATAAGGGGTTGGAGTAGGAATACACAGTTGTCTGGTGCCTACCTGCAGGTGTAATGGTGACTGCAGGAGTCTGGAGGTAAAATCTCAACATTATCTATTGTGAAACAGCAGCTCTGTTGTAATTTTGATGTGCAACTCAGCTTTTTTTTTTCTTTCTCTCAGCAAATTATCTCATAGGTAGTCATCTGTCAGTTTCCTTTAAGAAGTGCAGGAGATGTGAAAACCTAGGTGTTAAAGGAGACTTGAAATTAATGAAATAATGCACTGTTTTCTCTTCCGTTTTTCAGTTTAGAGTTTCTGTACCTTGGAGGGAATTTCATTACAGCAATTCCACCTGAATTAGCAAAACTGCCTTCTCTGAGGTATCTAGTTCTGTGTGACAACAAGATCCAGAGCATTCCACCTCAGCTGGCACAGTGAGTATTTACTGTCATCGGCCATCAGCTGTAATTAACTCTTTGAACTTTTTCTTCTCTGTGTGTGGATGAAAGCACCTGAGAGGACCTATTTGTCTGTCAGTTTGTTAATGTGACTAGACTTGAAAAAGAACATCCTTGGCATGGTGCACTGCAGGCAGACCATGAATATATGATCTGGTAAACTCTATCAAAGGGTTGAAAAACTCTTTCAAAGAGTTTTAAAGAATCACCAAGATTGCAACTTACAGTGAATTAATAGATTTGGGTCCTGAAGAGTACCTGGGCAACTCAGAAAAGATAAATTGCTACCTTAAGAAGTAAGAATGGTGCTGTTTTATTAGTAATGAACGCTTGATCTGTTTTGCCTTTCACCCAAAACCTTTCTGTGTGTACTTTTATGTTGTACCATCCCCTGTGCTCCCTTGGCATTCCTTACTTTAGGATCTCTGAGTGTTCATTTAATCCTACAGCATAGTTCTAGGGGCTAGATTACTGCTTTATCTGTTCATAATGGGGGAAAGAGGACGCTGCAGCTCTGTTTGTGTAGCCTAAGATGGGAAATGAAGATGGGAGGTGTAGCTGTAACCCTAAAAACAACTGAACGGCAGCATGGAGTTCTCCGAGTTGGAATTTGACGGTGTACTGGGATTATTCTTGATATACAATGTCTTGTAACTTTTACAAGTTTGGGAGCAGCCCTGGATGCCATGCTGGAGCATTGCTTTGTGCTTCCTGAGAGAGGAAAGCCTCGTCCAAAAGCAAAAAAATTGCTTGTCCCCTGTGCCGTAGCTGGCCTGGCCTGACCTTGCTCAGATCTGGCGGTTTCACAGCGCGAGGTGGTGCAGCTGCAAGCAGTGAAAACATGGGGCTTTCCAGGGCTGGCTGCCTCCCAGCAATCATCTTTAATGCATGAGACAGAGCAGGTGACTTATTCAGAGCACTGCTTGGGACTGTTCTTGATGCATGCACTGGGTACAAGGAAACGTTATGTCCCCTGAAAGCACTCAGTTTGTACACTTTTGTTCTACCTTTTTTGGGGGGTGTGTGTGGAGAATACTGAGAGGGACGGCGGCATGTTTAAGACTCTGTTTCTTTAGCAGGTATTCCGGTGCTGAGCCAAGTTTTCTAATGCATTGTGTGTGCTGGAGTAAGAGCAGCCCTTTTAGCATGAATTTATGTTTTAAAAGGGAGAAAAGCCAAAGAAAAAGAAAATGGTGGGAGAGGGGAGAGTAATTAGGTCTGCATAATGCAGTTGTGTGGCAATTTTGCTTGCACATCTTGACAAGGTATCCATCTCCATCCTCAGGCTGCATTCCCTGCGTTCCCTTAGCCTGCACAATAACCTGCTGACTTACCTTCCTCGAGAGATCCTTAACCTGGTTCACCTCGAAGAGCTGAGCTTGCGTGGGAACCCGCTGGTGGTGCGCTTTGTGCGTGACCTGACCTACAATCCCCCGAGCCTTCAGGAACTGGCTGGACGCACGGTTAAAACTCGCAACATTCCCTACACTCCCAGCGATCTCCCGGAGAGTCTTGTCCGGTACCTGAGCCTGGCCAGCAACTGTCCCAATCCTAAATGCGGGGGTAAGTTCACCTCTACAGCTCTTCTTCCTGCTCTTACCTGATGGTTTCCTTTCCCTCCGACTTGCCATGACTTTATAAGCTCACTCAGGTTCAAAGTGTTACTTACTGCATCCACATTCTGGCTGTATTTCCCTGGCTCCAGGTCTCCTGCAAATTGTCTTTAAGGAGCCTTGTTCCCTTAGGAACAGTATTCAGAGCTGTAGTGCTGGTTTACTGTATTTGCATGGGAATGTAAGACAGCACTTCTGTCAGAGTCTTTGTGGCTCATCCCAGCACTCCACTATGGTTTTATGGTCTGAAGTTTCCGATCCATTTGCCCTGAAATAGCTCAGAGCAAGTAATGGACGGGAGAACTTTTGCACACACTCTTGCTGAATGGTGAGCATCATTTCTGGATGGAAGAGAGGAGAGTGGCTCTAGTGCTTAGCAGTTACCAACAGCAACTTGTTTAGTTCTAGCTTGGGACCACTAGCGTGTAGTTCTTGGAAGGAGAGGACTTCATAAAACAGCCTGGAATGCTTGGGCTTAATTTGGCTCAATGCTTAATCTTTATCCAGAGTAAATGATCTGCACATTTAGCCTTTAGAAGATTAAGAGGAAAAAAATCATTAATTAGTATCTACCCTGCAGTCCTAATGTTATCTTCTTACAGGACAGTATCAAAGCACGCTCCATAAGCAAAGATGGAAGGGCTGGGACTTAGGTTGGCAGGGAAAGAAAAGTTTCTTTATTTAAGAGTTTTGCACAGCTTGGATAATGGTGGATTGGTTTTGTGCTTTTTTACTATGCCTTATGAACTTGCACAGTACAGCAGCATTGCTCTAGCACTGCAGGAGAAAAGCTTACTCCTGACCAGCTAGGACTTAAAACACTGCTGGAAACTTCTGAAAATGTCAGCGTCTAAAATCACTTGCTGTGACAGGAAGAGAACGTAATTGTGTGTTACAGCAAGGCTGTTGCCATGGAAAGTAGCATCCAAGCTCAGCATGGTGACTTCACTCAAGCAGAAGAAAAGTAGAGCTGTGAAGGTCTATTTGTGAACGCGTTTTTACTAGCTGGTAGAAGAGGTTCTACAAGTTTGAAAATAGAGGGCATTAATTCATTTGACGTTTAAGAAGTTTGCAAATTCCCAACCTGAGGTTTCTCCCTAATGGTTAGAAGAAATTGCCACATTATTTGGAAGTAACTGCCCTGTGTCTTTACGTGAAGAGTGTACTGTTCTGAATCACCTACCAAATAACTCTTAAAAAAAGAAAAATAGTTTTACAGGAGATCTTTACTAAGAAAAGAAATTTCACATTTTCATAGGTATCCTGGTCCCTTCCACCAGTATCCCTTTGCTCCTACATCCCGTGCAGTGCCAGTTAAATCCTAATTCAAGGCATGTGCTCCAGCCACAAGAGCCCTGCCGAGTTTGCAGGTCTCTGGGCACAGGGTCTCATGTTTTTCCTGTTCCCTCTCCCTCACAGGTGTGTACTTTGACAGCTGCGTCAGACAGATCAAGTTCGTTGACTTCTGTGGGAAGTATCGGCTCCCGCTGATGCACTACCTGTGCTCCCCAGAGTGCTCCTCTCCCTTCAGCTCTGCCTCCCAGAGCTCCACTTCCCAGAGCGAGTCTGACTCTGAGGATGAGGCCAGCGTCGCTGCGCACAGGATGCAGAAAGTCCTTCTGGGATAACGGGGAGCCAGAGGGGAAGACGGGAAGGAAAATTGATTTGAAAAGCAATAATGGAATGGTGAAGCATGAGCCACTGGCCTGAAGGGCTCATGAGAAGTTGTCCTCAAGTCCACGCAGGGACAGAACATCTTAGCAAGCCTAGACTTGCTTGGTGCAGTGCTGCTTAGGAGATCTAACTCGGTAGCGTGCTGCCTGTAGGTTGCCTGGGGTTGTTAGAAATGTCTCCTGGCTGGGAGGCACCCCCTCCCTCAGACGGGCTGTCTCACGGATTTGTTCTCACTGGCGGATTCAGAAGGATTTTAATATATGAAACTTGACTGGACTTCAGTCATCCTGCAGACCAAAGGAGACTGTCCAGATCCTTTAACACTGTGGTAAATCAGAAACAGGCTAATGATGCCATGTGAGTATGTATGGACCCCAGTGTTTTATATAGCAGTTTGATTACTTTCCATCTCCTTTGATCTCAGTTACAGATTTTACACCCATCCACTGAAAATGAAAGTTGAATTTTTTTTTGTTCAGGACTAGATTTTTCCAAGCTCTGATTACTCTTCCTTTACCTAGAGGTGTAGGGTCTCTGTACTGTTACAGATGTTATAGCCATCATAGAACAGAGCCACCTTTTTTCTCCCTTGTTATACTAAGCTGCTCTTAGTGTCTCCTTCTAACAGTATTTGTTATTTTTCCTCCTCCTCCCTCTTCCCTTTACACCTGAAGTGTTGCTGCATTTATGGTGCCTTCAGAAAACAGACAAGTTGTTCTGTTATACTTGGTATTACTTCAGACTTGTGGCCTGTGAAAGGGACCAGATATGATGCTCTGTGTCATGCTTTTGAGTCTCAGCTTACAGATTTGGAGCAAATCTGCTTTTACAGCTGTGAATTGCAGGAAAGGTCTTGATTGACATTTTTTGTTTATAAACAGCCACATTTCCCCACTGCAGTTTGCTCTGCTGTGCTTGGTAGAGTTGCTTTCCATCTTTAAACTTTCCATCTTTAAGGTCACCTGCCTAAGGTACACAGCAGCTCAGTGAATTGAAAGTACCCAGAGAAGTGCTGTGGAGATTGAATGTCTTTTCTCCTGATTCTTAACAGGAGAGGAAAAGCTCGTAGGGAGGCAAAGGCATGTTGTCTGAGCTTCTTGCACGAGGTGCTTTTGAAACGTCTTCCTTATTTATTTGTTTGCATTTGCTCTTGTTGCAATAGCTTTGGCACTCTGTTGATGGTTCAAATAACACACTCAGTTATCTTAAACTATGTTTAAAGGAAAGCTGCAGAAAGTAGCTCAGAATTTTAAGCATCAAGAAATACCTTATAAAATTAATACTACGAATTGACAGGTATCTATAAATCAACTTTATGAGGCTATTGTGTGTTTCACTCAGTGAGAGCTGCTCCTTTATTAATATTTCATGGTAAGACGGTCCTTTTGATGCAGTTTCTGATAGAGCAAATCCAACTGTGCCTTTGAATGCATGAGCGGAGCAAAACCATCATGTTAAGAAGCTGAAATGAACAAGAAAACCTTTCTTAACCCACTTCAGCCCTACAGGGTAATTTAAAAACCTGTGCTTCTCTCCTGCATTCAGAAAACACATGTACCCATTTGAACATCTTATGGCAGCTCTGCGTTAATGGTCCTGTTTAATTACGTTTGACACTTTATGTATTAAAGCACTTTGATAATTCTGCTCTTTATAACTAGCTTTAGTGATTTTTTTTTTTAATTAGACTACAGTTTTTCCTTTTATGTGATCTGAAGAACAAGGTCTGTGGAACCTTGTATGTTCCAGTCTGTCTTGGTGTGCAGGTTGAATTTCTTGCCTTGCATTTCCTTGACAGCACTCTTTATTTCCCCAGTTTCCCTTGGAAAGAACTGGAATTTGAAAGAAATTATCTGGTTGTAAAATAGCACCCTGTCCATTCTTAATCATTGCAACTTAGTTCCTACAAGCACGTGTGATTCCCTGTGTGCATAGATCCACAGGGAATTAATTGCATGTGCTCTGTGCCTTTCCAAGTAATTATTTTTAAGTGTATTTTTAAGACACAATAAGGTGTATGTGCCAAGCAACTGGATGTCATTTTAGCAAATTCTGTGAGGTTTGCTTGGGAAGAAGAACCTACAGATTTTGAGAGAAACCAACTGCATGCTGTTAGTGAAATTATAACCAGTGAGTGGCCTGTTTCGTTCGTCTCATCTTTCAGATGCTTCTTGCTGTCCCAAGTGAACACAGTCACGCCAATGCTGAATGACAGTAAGATGATTCCAGAGCCACAATTTTAACTTGCCTGCTGGTATAACCATAGCAGTCAACTGAGTGATCTAGAGCTTGACTCTCCTGCCAGCAAAAGTGAGCCACACAAGTTGAGATCTCAAGATCTTTTGAGCTCAGGGCCAAGAGGTGCCACCTTCCTTTCTTGTCTTTAGCAGCAGCTGCCTTGAAGTCATGCATTTTTTCACTTCACAAAGCTAGATTTCATCAGAGTTCCTGTTTGCACAGTAGCACCTCTGTGTGTGATGAGTTCAGACCAGTGGTGGCTGTTTCTAATTTAGCTCGATCCTTAACTGCAATTTCTTTCCTAACTGAATAGGCATCCCACTTCTGCCCAAATATTATATGGTGTATTAGGGTAATCTTTTTTTTCACAGATTCTTCACTGTAGCCAGGTCAAAACTTGACGGCTTATGCAGTTGATATCTATGCATTTTTAGACGTGATAAAATGTCTTGACTCTTAAAAATTTATATGTATATATATATTCCTGAATATAGCTACCAAGTTTTCTTTTTGCTGCTGGGCTTTAAAGTGCAATTCAAGTAAGTCAGAATTTAAAACAATCAAGAACTTGTAGGAAAAAACAAATTACTGGTCAGTTGGGTTTGAGGTTTTTTCCCTCCGAGGTAGTTTCGAGAGGACTAGGGATGCAGGTGTATATTGTAGTGCCTAACACATTGAGTCCCTGTGAGTCGTTTTTCAGCAATTGTTAGCCCCCAAAGACTTGAAAGTGTACTGGGCAATAAAATAGGTAAGACACAACTTGAAAATACTCAGATTAATGATAGGCACTAGTTTCTACCATCCCCTTCTCAGGTGCCCTGAGAAGTAGGCAGTGTTTTTGCCACTGTCAGTTTGTTTGTTTTCTGTCCGTTTTTAGCAGATTTCAACTCCTACAGATGCATCTTCAAGTGAAGTCTTCAGTCAGTGTTTTGGTATCAGTCCCCTTGTTGCTACAGCAGCCCAGCATGGCCAGCTTTTGAAGCTGTTTTTAAGCTGAGACCCAATGTGTTAAGCAAAGTTGCTCATTGCTTCTTCCCCGTTGGGCCCGGGGCCCTGCCTGCATTCATCCCTGCCCCACCATGCCTCTGCCAAGGAGAGCTGCTGGTGTGTTTCTGAATGCAGGTACTTGATGGGAACAGTGGGGTCATGTTAAAAAGAAGCAAAATATCAATTTGATGGGAAGCAACTTAGGCAGTTGCCAATTCTTTTATGTTTCTCTTTCTTTAATAAGAGGTGAGACCTAAGGAAGTCAGTAATGAATATTTAAACATACTCTGAAGTGGCCAGATGCAGTTTTTCATGGGCTTCTCCTGGTCATTTTAAGTCTTTGAAATCTTGTGTTGAATTATAATGGGACTGGGGGGAAGGGAGGGGAGAACCAGCTCCTTTTTGTTCCTTACTCTTGTTGGCAATAATGAATGGAAGGAATTTAATCCAATGAAAGTAATGAAACTTAATCCTTGCAATGCATCTTTGTTGCCCAGTTCAAAGAACTATTTTAATGCATCTTATTCACACCATGCCCTCCCTCCCCAACTGAAGACACTTTCAAATAGACTGCTCCAGAGTGCACACTAATACAGCAGTAACTCTGTCTTGGAACCCTTTCTATTGATTATTTCACTTGCCTGCCTGACTAGAGAATTGATCATTTACTGACCAGAACACTAAGGGTACAAAGGGTTCTCATCCAGCCCTCTTGTTGAATTTTTAAATAAGCATTTGTTTTAGGACATCTTAAAGTGCCTTACGATTTTAAAACTGTATTTTGCCTGAAACATATGAATGTAGACTATCTCTAACAGTATTTCATTATAAGCTGTAAAACAAATTGCAAACACTAAACCTACAAAAATGTTATTTCTACTGTTGTCTGCCCATTATTTTCCGACATCTCATTTCTGGTGTTTCTGCAGAGAGAACTCTTGTAGGATTGGAAGCATTAAAATGGGGCTGTATGTGGTCGGGGAGCGGATGGGATTTGACCTGTGCTGTGTAAACCCAAGAGTGGGTGAGACTTCCAAAGGGACTGCTGAAACTCCTGGCTCTTGCGGCCCACTTGTGACAGACCAGTGTGTTTTACAGAACCAGACCCTGTTTTACTTCTGGTATAGTGTTGCAGAGATTTGCTGCACAATTTAAAGGCAGAAGTAACTCACAGACTGGATAAATACCCGAACAAGAGAAGGTGGTATCATGGTGGAGTTTTCCAGCAATATGAAACAACAGTTCTGAACTTTGTGAATTGTTTCCCTCTTAATACGCTAACCTTGAAACCTCTAAATGACTTTTTGAATGCTAATTTTCTGATCATGTTAACTGGCTAATGTGTTCCCATTTCTTGAGTAATCCCATGTTTCCTCCTACATTCTGAAGAGTTTGTGATCTGTTGCCAAAATGTTTTGGATCCTGCCGTGCAATTACCACTTGTCAGTGCAGAAATGTGGTGTATTGGAAAATGGGACAGTGGGAAACAAGAATGACTTGATACTAACTTCAGCAGGAACTATTTCAGAGATGGTTCTACTTCATATGTAATGAAAAACCTCTCCAATTATGCAGGAGCTCCATTTCGAGTAACATAAAGTGCAGAGGAGTGCAGTGACCTTGCAGTAATAGCCAGGCTGAGAACATTCTTATTTCTTTTTGTTAACTGATTTAAGGATACCCTTTTCTGTCCCTTCTTAATGCCTACCTTATATTTGGAAAAAATCCTAGATGTGCTGATTCCTGACATGAGTTGCCTATATTTTAAGTCTCTAGGAGCAAGTCTTGGCTCTCAGACTCTCGTCTGACTTCAGTGCTAAAGCAATGGGAAGAGTGCAGAGGAAACGTGAGTGACGTAGATGGCTGAACCAGATGCTCAGAATGTCAGAGTGACATTTTAGGCTCACGCAGTTGCACAGATCTAAAGGGAAGCGTTATGTTGATGCATTCATTGGAAGTGTGTCATCATAAAGTAGAGCTGTACTTCTCCTACTCAGACTTGCTGCCTTAGGTGATCAAGACAGCTAGAGCTGAATGTATGCACCTTTTCCTCTGCACTAAGGCTGTAAGTTGCAGTTGCCAACCTTTTAAAAAAGAAATTTTGGGAGAAAGTCCAAGTGCTGCATCAAAGAAGGGCAGGGCCATCTCTGTGTCCTGGCCTGGGACCTACTGGTAGCAGCTCAGAGCTACTCTCAGAGTGCTAAAGGATTAATGTATCCTCAGAGTGTTGTCCAAGTGCCCTGTCTGTAACCCCTTCTTGACTCCATGGAAAAAGCAGGACCCGAAGTCAGTACTGATACGTGAGTTGTATATTTATCCTAAATATTACCCTTTCATCAGAGTGTCACAAGGCTGGCTGCCATTTACACATCTCTGAAGATCATTGTGTTGGCAAATAATTTATTTCATCAAGCTCTGTCGTTCCTCGTGCAAGGGAACGTGACAGACCAGAGTGTTACAGGGTCCTTGCCTGAGCTTGACTTGGGCAGTGATGAACAGCTGAGTTGGGAAGGCAAACAAACCCTTCATCGGGGTGATAGCTTAGCTGGGGACAGGGGGTCACAGAGTGAGCCCAGCAGGTCAGCACGTCACCCTTTACATCTGCAAGGACACAGACATTTACTGCTGATGAAAGGCACAGCGTGTTTTTGGTTTTGGGGGTTGTCCCTGAAAGAGTAAATTTCAGCCTTACGGCTTTGAAAACGGATAGGAAAATGCCATTGTGGAAAAATACTTTTCAGTAATTCCTGGTGTTCCTGGCATTCCTAGTAAAAGTTAGTGTATAACGAACATGTGCAATATCGAGCAAGCAATGTCCTTTGTGCCAGCCAATGTTACGTGGTTGCTCTAAAGCCTTGCTTTGCAAATACTGTTTGGTGACTCGGGAGGGCAGCCTGTGGTGCCTCAGGAACAGCCATGTGATGGGTGTAGGTGACCTGATGGATTCTCCTTGTGAGCAGGGTAACACTGAACAAATCTTGACCAAACTGGCCTTTGTTGGGAATGGAGAGGAGTATGGATGGGGACCTGGATGCTAGAAATAAGGGACCTTGCATTTCCCTTAACAATAACCCTCTACTTCAAACATGCTGGGTATTTTTTGAAGGCTGGGGTAAACGTGTCCTTTTGGGGACATCTTTTGCATCAGGTTAATGAGTCACTGCAATTCTTGTACTTCCTTGGCAGAGGATCCCCCTGGGCCACTTGGAACAGTGCTTTGTTTCCCTGTGTATTGTCCTGCTCTCCCTCACAGGGCCCTGAACTCAACCCCTGCTCCTAAAACCTCCCCACAGGCACAGGGGGCCTGCTGAAAGCAGTGGCTGAACCCAGCACTTTGTTTCTGTTGTGAGTAGCACTGCTGAAAAGGGGCTTGCTGGAAGACTTTAAAACATCCCTTGCATTTATATAACCAAACACCCTTTATAAGCTAAATCAGACCCGAGTGGTTTGCAGCAGTGGTTTTTATCTTCAAATAAACACTGCAGTGTGTTTTCCAAAGTTGGGTTCCCTACTTGGTCTCTTCAGGTATTTGGAGTTAAATTGCATCTTTTTGTTTGTTTTTCTTTCTTTAAAGCAGTCCTCAGTCTTCTACTGAGAGATATAATCATAAAAGGCCTTGCAGAAAACCCCATGCAACTGGGCTCGTCAAAACACGTTTTGAAATGGTCCAGGAATGTCTGAAACTTTATGTTGGTCTTTCACAACTTGCAACCCCATCTGGCTGCCTTGCACTTTGAAAACCTGCTCAGAGATGACCCTTTGCCGTGGTTTATAGGGAAAGCCCACACCGTGGTGCCTGGCCACAGCTTGTCCCTAGTCCCACGCACAGCCCTCCAAGAATCCTGCCTACAAACACTTCGTAGTGCTTCTAGGAAAACAAATTTTGTTTAGTGTGTATGTGGAGGGGAGAAGTATGGCCTTGGGAGGCAAAAACTTCCCTTGACTGCATGCTGACAGCTGGCATACGCTGGGTGTGTTGTGGCAGCAGGTATTTTCATCCCTATGCTCAGAGGTCCCTGCAGCTGTGGGCCACGAGGAAGAACACCATGGTGCAGCGTGTCCAGGACCATCTTGTTTGCCTCCACACCTCTTGATAGAGGGCTGTGGGCATGGTACATTTGAACTCTACATGAATAAGGTATCTGCTTTGGCTAATTGCTATAAATATGGTCTGCATTAATAGTGGCTGGCAAAGCCCTGATGGGGTGTATTCCTGCTGCTGTGATCCCCATTTCAAGCAGGGCATTGTGGCTAGTGAATTCCCCACAGGAAAGAGGGCAAAGGCAGGGCGTCTCCCAGGGCCAGCATGTTCCCGCAGCAAGGAGGAGCCTGAGCTTGTGCTTGTTTACCTGCACCAGTTGCACATCAATGCCATTTGCACAGGAGGGGATTAGCAGGGCTTGTCTTCCACCAGCAGCCTGGAAAAGGGCATGTGCAAGGGGAGGGGGTGTTACTGTAATTACTGCTGATGCTGCAGGTGGCTGTCCCAAAAACAAGCTCTCCTAAGAGCTGGCCTGTCTGCTGGTGAGGATGTTAAAAAGGTCTATCCCTGCATGGTCCAAGGGAGGCACAGTCCTGGCTGAGCAGTGCACCAAGAGAGGCTCATGTGAGGTGCCTCCTTAGGGTTGGGAAATGGCAGATGCCTTTGCCATTATACAGTTGAGCTTTTGCATCCAAAAGGTCATTTCTCTTGGAGAAAGAGGTTCACCAGTGACTGCCTGCCTCTGCTCTGGGTTGTCAGAGGAGCTTTGCTCCCACAGTCACAGCTCTGCCCCTCCAAGGTGACTCCCTTTGAGAAGCGTATTGAACGTGAGTGGCAAAAGTGTCACTTCTGTGTCACACTGCCAGTTACCTAAGTTTTTTGGGGATTCACATTATGAAAGAACATCGACCCCAGGCTAATTCCTCAAACCCACTACCAGCTTCTGAACCAAGGGTGTCCTGACAGAGAACACCTTCCAACATCATTTGTGGTCTCCTGGCAAAAGGAGAATGCCAGGAGTGATCTGTGCCATTCATCATGGGCTCTGAAGGTGGCTTCTGTACCAGGTGAGTGAGATGCAAACATCCTCTTTAATGGCATTTTCTGAATGCCACCCCCTCTTCAGACAAGCTATAGATTTTCAACAAATATGCCTTTTATACCATTCCACACATCACAAGTGTCTAGTGAGGGTGTCTCACCTGATGCTTTTTAAACTGTCATAGTGTTGTGCCCAGATTTCTGTGGCCAAAGGTGAAGCCTGATGATAACTTGACATGACAAAATGAGGCCCTGGTCTGACATGACTAAATAGCAACAGTGGTGTGACAAAGGGCCTATGGACAGAGCAGAACATATTTCATCATGTGTAAAGGTAACAAATGTTGTTTTTCCATGGATAGGGATGTAGGAATATGGAAATATGCCCCACAAATAATTTTTTCACATTCATTAATGCACCAACAGATGAACCCTCCAGTGATATCTGGGACGGATAAGGAGGTTCATGGTTATCATGGCCCAGTGACTCCTTAAGATGATGGCTGGTTCACCACCAGAAAAGCTTTCTGTCCTTCCACAGGCTCTGCAGACAACTTCATGTTGGTCGCGGTCTTGGTCCAGGCAACCCCAGGAGGTGGGCATGGGTCTGCAGTAACTTTGCTCATTCAGTGCATTCATTCCTGAAGTCCAGAGTAATAGCCTGGCAACAGAAAGGCTGGAATGACATTTGAAAAGGCTGTTCCAGTCATCTTTTCCTACTGCTCCAGGTGCCAGCATAATATATTTTCCCAAGCCTGCTTCCCAGAAACCTGGTACATCCTTGGGTTTAACTAACCACTGCAGAAGCTGAGTTGCTGTTTCATGAGAAGACATCAATGCTGGCACTCCTGGCTACAGTGATAAAAACATCCTCCGTTGCCTGTGTTTTCTCCCTGTCGTAACATGCCCGAACATCCCAGATCTGAGAGGTTTCCATGTGCCTGTTGAGTTGTACATGGCAGCCCAGCCATTTCCTCCCTCTTCTCTCCTTTCTTTTTACAGTAACAACCTTTTCAAACTTGAAAGTCCTGTTGCTTTTTTCACAAACTTTTCTTCAGAATTCTCCAGGGTGAATACAGCTGACAAATGTCTTCACAATATTTTATTCAGCAACAAGTGTCTTCTTCATGCAAATTTCATTGGCAAACATCTAGTCAAACTTTTTCAAAGACATCCATTTTTAAAATTTCTTTTTAAGAAAAGAAAGGTGTGTTTCTTTTATTTTTAAAGCAGCCCATGATGAATGGGCTTTCAAAACCTTCAGACAGATTGAGGAGTTCACAACTTCAGGGTTGGTGTGTGTCATCCTATGAAGTCTGTGATTATAATCCCTTTAAAGGACAGTAAGCAAAACCTCTTGAGGGTTGTAAAATATTTTCCCATCTCAGATTCTAAATGTTGGGGTAAAGCAATCTGCAGTTGCTGCTTTGAATTTCTTAGTAGCAACAAAACAGTGAGCTTATTGATCAAAGTGCTTCACAGCTTAGTTAAAAATTCAGTACTAAAGATCTGTGATTTTTCAGGTATGTATCCTTGACTCAAAATAGCTTTAAAGGCCATGGAAAATCTATCGTGACTTTTAAAATGTGGGCATATTTAGATCAGCATCCGCCAAGGGTAAGATGTACTTTAGTGGTTGTTAAATTGGGTGTTGCACATCCATGGAAAGCTGTATTGGAAACAATAGCTCTGCTTTTGAAATTTGTTTGTGCCAGCTTTTACAAAGAGTAAAACCAATTGTTTCCTTGCATGCCAGGCTTGCATTTGCCTTGTTTCTCAGTTGTCACTCCTCCTGTTCCTGCTCTACTTTTTCTGTTCACTTCAGATGATGAGCTCCTGGCTTTTAACTTCCTATTTACTAAGTTATTCTTGGCATTATGGATGCCCAAACATAGATGGTGGTAACTTCCATTTCCTGGCTCTGTTTCTCATACCCCCTTCTGCCTTTGTCTCTGAAGTCAACAGCCAAGGCTTTGCACTGATTTAGCAGACTGATTCAGCTTTGCAGCATTACTGGCTTATCTTTACTTCCATTTGCCTCCACACAGCACCCCTTTCCTGTCTTCTTGTTCTTCCTTCTGCACAAGGATTTTTCCGCGATCCCATGGTAACCCGTTATCCCTTCCTCATGCTGCAGGCCCTTCTCTGGCTGCCAGCACAGACATCCACTATGCCAACGAGCCCACTCTCATGGACGTGCTTTTCCACAGGGCTTCTTGGTGCAAGTTGTTGGTGGCCTTTCCTTCTGTCCTCACATCTTAGTGCCTCCTCTTCTTCCTCCTAGTGAGCCCAGAAACACCTTCGACATCTGGCCCCCAGCACTCCATAGCTGTCCCCACGGGGACAGATAAGGACACAGACAGCTGGTCTCTGCTCAAGGATGGCCCATTCAGGATGGACGTGGGAACCTTCTCATTCAACAGGTTCTCACCAGCATCAGGAACTAATTTTGAGTGACGAACATCTCCCACCAATGCCCTCTGTGCCACATGGTTGTCAGCCTCAGACTGAAGTCTTTGTTTCTAAGGATTGCCATGAGCAAGAGTTTTCCTTGTCTGTGAGGATCTGGAAACAGGGATGCACAGTCCTTACCTGGCAGCACAGTGCTTAGCATTCAGGGGGACAAGTGCCAGGCCTCTGCTGTGACAAGGGAACACCTTAAAAGGAAGGCAGTGGCCTGTCTTTCCAGCTCTTAGAAGGAAAAATACTTCAGATACGGCAGCTAGAGCCAGAAACAAAGAGATGCTTCTGTTGTGCATTGCATGTGCATTAGATCTGCATTAATGGAGATTTGGGTTTGGTTTTACTCTCTGCTGTTAGAAAGAAAAACATCTTCGCTGTGTCAGGTAGAAGAAAGAACATGGTGAATAACTTGAGATGAGATCATTATATGACTTCATGAGTAGTCATGGACTGCTACAATTGAAGGAAAGTATCATTTACCACTTGTTATTTAGCAGATGGGCACAGCTGAAACTCAGCTCCACTGCAAACTTTATTGTTTCCCTGTCAAATCCTAAGAGGCTGAGATACCTCCCAGGAGACCACTAATCACTGCTGGCACTGGGTGTTGCTGGCAGCACGAGGTGAACCTTAAAAGCTTTGGTGGTTCAGATTAGCATGAAAGAGGCTGAATGCTTCCTCTGGGTTCCAGGTCATGCTAAACATTTAATAAAAATCCTACATTAAGACTCCGTATGAAAGGAAAGAGTGGGCAAGCTTACTGACTGCATCTGGCATGACCAGTCCCTTACCTAAAATTAGCTGAACTCCTGGTCTCCTGTGTCAGCATGCAGTAGAGCTTGGGCAGAGCCTGGCTGGTCCTGCAGGAGCTCAGACCTCTGCAGGCTTTCCTGAAGTGTGGTACCAGGCATGGCCTTTCGCTGAAGCACCATCTAACCTTGGAGGGCATTTGTTATTCCCTCACCAAAAACAGGGACTGATGAAAACCAAGTCTCCAATGGAAAATACAAGTAGAAAAAAACCAAGAAAACTGTGTGGTTCTTCTTCTGCTTCCCTCCACCCCACCTGCTCACCCTCCCACACTATTTTTTATATTATGGTCAATAAAACATGTTAGCCTGTGGACAGCTCAGTCAAGGATGCCCTGTCCTCCCACTGGCAGAACCTGTGCTTTGCCATAAAATGCTATTCTGCCTTATCCCATCCCTGTGAGAGGGATTTGCTGATGTTTAATAAAAGCTGTGCATGCGCTCCTACCCCATGTGGGAGAGGGAATGATGCACCAAGTTTCCCTCTCCCCTTTGAGCTAGTTTTGGCTGGGGTAGAGTTCATTTTCTTCACAGCGTCTGGTATGGGGCTGTGTTTTGAATTTGTGCTGAGCACAGGGTTGATAATATAGAGATGTTTTTGTTATTGCTGAGCAGGGCCTTCACAGAGCCAAGGCCTTTTCTGCTTTTTGTGCTGCCAGGCTGGGGAGGAGGTTGGGGGTGGGGAGTCCTGGGGGGTTGGGAGGGGACACAGCCAGGACAGGTGACCCCAACTGACCAAAGGGATATTCAACACCCTGTGACATCGTGCTCAGTATGTAAAGTGGGGGGGAAGAAAGAGGAAGGGGGGGACATTTGGAGCGAGGGTCCTAACTCTTTGGAAAGGATCTCATCAAAGATGAGGCCATTTGTCTCTGAGTCCCAGGACCAAATCTGTATGAACATCCTTGTTTGTCAGCCAGAGAGCTGCTTGGTGCCTCTTCCACCAGAAAGCTCGGTCACAGCCTCCCTTGATTCCCACACACTCTGCGGTGTAGGGTCATCCTGCTGGTTTCTCAGAAGCTCTACCCTGGCTCCCTTTTCCTTGCCACAGTACCTAATTCATAACCTCATGTTTTCCCCTTGATGCTATCCCCCAAAAAAACAATAATTAGAAAGCATGTGGGAAACCAACTTACAAAAGGTTGTCGGCCTCTCTCCCACATCCGACAGACTGACTGAGGGTTTTCTCCATCCAGCTGGTCCCCATCCAGCATTGCCACTGGCAGGATGCAAAAAGGCTTCACACAGAGAGTTTTTAACACCCCATAGATTGGCTTCATGGATGGAGCAGAAAGGATTAGGGAGACTTGAAGCAGACCAGCCTTTCTTCCAGTAGTGACCCCAGCTCCACTTCTACAGGGAGCTGCCAAACGGCAGCTGGAAGGAGGTCATGTCTCAGGCCCAAGCCTTCTGTGACTTTCTGACCTGGCCCCCTGTCAGGTGATTCTGGGATTAGCCTTACTTTGCATAAGAGACAGGCAGGACGAGCAGGGTGTTGCTAACAAACCAGTTTTCACTGGTGGGAGTGAGCTGCAGTTCTAAGCATGGTGGAAACCACGCTGGAGCTGATCCTTCTGCCCTAGACAAGTTCAAAGTGCTGTAGCTTCTGCTACAAGGGGATGTGGGTCACATGTCACTTGTGCTTTTCTTCTGCAGTATTCTTGATCCCTCTGGTTCTCCCCACTTTTTCCTACTTCTTTCTGCACCTGGGTCCCTCCTAAGATCTTGGTTTGTCCATCTAGCAGCAGTGGGGTCCACATCAACCATACAAAGACCATCTTTCTGAGAGACTGTTTCAAATCTGGGAAGATGCAGGGACTTGTACTAAAAAGGAAGGGTTTTTTAACTTGCCCTGGATGGAGAGGCACTAACTGGGCTCATAATTTTCTGTGGCAAGAGCGAGTTAGAAAGTTATCTTAAAACAGTTCACAGAAGCATGGAAAATGGGGTTTAAAGGGAATGTGACCCAGTTCATACTCATGTCCTCAGCTGCACCTAACCACTCCTGGCAGAGATTTCACCATCTGAATGGACAGTCTTCCAGGAAGTACTGGGAAGAACAGAGCGAGCAGTGGGAACCTCCCTGAGGGCAGCTCTTTGTGTAAGAGTAGTCCACACATGTTCCCAGTTGCCTTATCAAGGTAAGTGGTTATAATGGGGAACTTCTGTCAAGGAGAATGAAGAGGAGTTGAGAAGAGATTGTTTGGAAAGTGTCAGAAAGCCAACAGGATGGTGTGGGAACAGCAAAAGATTGTTCAAGCCTTCAGAAATCTCAGAAAAGTAGAAAAAAGTCTAAGGTCTTGCTCCTGGGAGCTGGAGAAGAGAATAGAAACTCCTGGAGGCTGAAGAAGTGGCTGGTGTTTGCTGAGAGGCTTCACTGTGTGGGGCACTTAGTCCTGGTTCTTGGGGATGGGTTCTCTGGGACAGCTGCCTGTCCAAAGTCCAGTGCCCAACCTCATGGCCTGGAAATCGGCTGGGAAAGGCAGGACGGCTTTAATGAGCCCTGCAAAGTGAACCTTCAAATGGTTAAAACTTCAACAATTCAAGGGACCATGGACTAGGTGGGTATGTGAAAAGAAAATAATCAGTTGTTTAAATTCCCGAATAGGAAACTTTGTCCGAAAAAGGAAAACGTGAAGAAGCTTCCCTTTTAAGAATGAATTGGACAAAACTGGTATTGCCCAAGTGTGGCTAGATGCTTTTTTTAAGGGGGATGTTACAACTGCTGGCTACGCCAGGCTGAGAAAGGAGAGAGTGCGTGAAAGAGAGAAGGGTGGTGCTTCATGCTAATGGCAACATTACCCGTTCCACAGCGGGGACTCGGAGCAGACTATGTAGATCAGGAAAGCCCAAGAGGGAGCACTGTGTGTACCTGACTACCTCATCAAACGAGGCCCAGCACGGATCTCTCTCTACAGGCTCATTTGCAACGTGTGAAAAGAAAACTGTATTTGCATAGATAATTTAATTCTGGGACACATCTGTGGAGATTGCCTGTAGGCCACAGCCAAGTCTCATGAGAGTTTCTAAGTGTGCTGGATGATAATTTCCCAGCAGAGGATGCATCCATCCAGCACACCCTGTCTCCCTTTTAGATTCATCATGATGGGTAGAGACAGTGGAGCTGAGCAGTTGCCTCACTGCAATGGACTTGAGCAAAGTCAGGACAATAACAGGTAGTCATATTTGAATTTGGCTTTTCCAAGACACTAATTTTCCCCAAGATGAAGCAAAAGCAAATGCAATTCATCCTAAAGAAAACTTGGACAAATTTAGTGAAATTTGACTGCAATGTGAGTTGCTTAAGAAGAGCTTAGCAGATGACCAAAAGCCCCAGTTAAAGTAGAGGGTAGTCTTGATGGTTCTGTGTGACACCCTGGTTGGCTGTGAACCCTTGAGGACAGGCAAAGTGCAAGTGTTAAATGGGCTGAAGCCCTGAGCCAGACCCCAGAAGAGAGGTGTTACTGCTAATGACTGGCAAGCAGGGGGTGTCTCAGTCCACAAAAATCAGCTCCGAGCCCTCTTTTTTCAACAGTAAACTTGAAACAAGTATCAAACCGTTGTGTACATCTTGGAGCAAATCACATGGGCCATGCCTCCAAAGTGAGGTGCTGTGTCCCAGGTGATCACAACTCCCACGAGGGCTCCAGCAGGTGTAACTTGTAAATAGCACCATGCAGGATGAACAAGGTGCTAAGGACGAAGAGCCAGAGCAGCAGTGAAGAGGCATGAGCAGGTAGTTTATCCTTCTTATCAAGCAGTGTTGTGATGGATACTGAACCCCTCAAGGAAGCTCTGCAATCCAGCTCTTCAACAGGATGCTTAAAAAGAGTAAGGGCTGAGAAAAGACACGGAAGAGGCATGGAGAAAATTGCATCCTGCCTCCCCTGGCAGTTTCAAATGAGCTCAGCTTTTGCTTTCCCTTCCTAGGACCCGGCCTCGGGCTGAGCCACGCTGCTGCTGGGCTCCAGTTATTCTCTGGCATCGGGTGCTGTGTTCCCAACCCGGGGTCACTGACCAGGCTTTAAGCACAGCAGGACCCTTTGGCACAAAAGGGGCCTCGTCCCTGCAGAGTTTGTAACACAACTCACCTTAACTATGGGCTTTCTGCCCTCACTTGTGCCTTGCCAGACCTCCATTCCTTCCTGCTCAGCAGCACAAATCCTCCTTTGGTGCATACCTGTAACGCAGCAGGCACTTTCCTGCCTCCAGACAAAACACCCAGGCATCTTTTCCCGGACTCCCCAACATCCTGGCTGCAACTGCATGTTCTCTGACAATGCCAAGTGACATCCAGAAGGATGTCCCAGCTCTTGGAGAGCTGCAGAGCTCACTGGGATGAGGTTGTGGCCCCAGTTCTGCTGCGTGAGGAGTAAGAGGTGATGTATGTGCACGTGTCTGTAACAGTTGCCAAGGAACTGTCCATATCCCCAGAGCTTTGATTATTTTTTTCTGGGAGCAAAACCCAGGAGCAAAATGGAAGCATGCACAAAGCGGCCATTTCTCATATCACAGTTTACAAAGTGCTCAGTAATAAGCGTGAGTCAGTGGGGCAACAGGAGTGCTCTCTGCTAGCTTTGGGAGAAATAAGGCATTCCACTCCTGTTCCTGTGTGAACAGTCAGGATCTCACTCCTCTCCCCTCACTCCCTGCTAAGAGATGTTTCTACTTATGGTCCTGGTTTCATGGAGGCAGAGACCAGACTGTTAAATTCTGTCTAAGAGCCTGCGTGTTTTAAAAGAGATCAGATTTCCAGAGATACTGAAATATGGGGGACCTTCGTTACAGCCACCGTGAGCTGCAGGTAATCTGCACCTCTGCAAATTAGAGGGCTGCTTTCAATGCCAAAATTCAGAATTAATCCATGGGTCTCCATCTTTTAAATCGCTGGACCTTGGTCTCCCAAGGCTTTCCAAGGAGCTTTTTCGTTCTCCTTTGTGGCAGTAACAAGACTCTACTTCCTTCACCTGCTCTGGACGTGACCCTCGGCCCCACCAGCAGCTCAAGGTCCAGGACTGAGCTTTCATCGCCCATCACGGCCCAGGGCAGAAAACACTTTCTGGAGGGTGGTGTTAGACTCCCTGGCCAAGGTATGTCCCTCTGTTTTGCCTCAGAGGAGGATGGGAAAGTGGAGTGGAAAGGTCCTACTGCAGCTTCTCCTCTGGGCCATCAGTCAAATCTAGCAAAGGGGAGCGGGAGCTGCTGCCAGAACCAGAGGCTGCAAACTGGATGCTTTTACGGGGCTTGGGAACTAACAGGTCACCATTTGTTTATGATGGTGCTGTGAGGCACAGCGAGACCAACAGGGCTGTGCAAACCTCTCCACTCCCATTCAGCTGCCTCTGGTCCACGGCTCTGCAGGTTTGGGAATGGGCAGGAGTGAAAAATTAGCACTGTTCATGCCAGGGCCTAGCAGAGTTGGGTAAATGAGGTAAACAGAAGCATGTAAAGAGAGAAAACCTTCACGACCTTATACTTGTCTGCAAACAGCCCTTTCCAGCAGCACCTGGCACTTTGCTACAGCGCTGGAGCAGAGCTTTTGGCTTTCGGATTTGGGGAAAGATTCCAGTAAAATGGAGTGGATGTCTTGAGGGGAGAGAGCACGAAGTTGATGCGAGCATCAGGACCGTGGGAGGCAAGACAGGGAAACGGTCGGCACTGGGATGCTGAGAGGTATGGTGGGTCTGTCCACATGACACCGAGCGCTGCTCACACAAACATACCTATCGCAGTAGTCACGCTGGCTACCACTAGCCATGGGGCGGCACAAGCAGGTCACGGAGCACGAGGTTGGCCGCCCTCGCGTTTACTCACCTTCTCGGGCCGGTTTGCCCACAGACGCGGGGTTTTGTGCTGCCTCAGCTGCCAGGAGCACCCGAGCGAGGCGGCCCGTTCCCAGCCGGGCGCATCCCGCCGGCAGCAGCGGGACAGGGACCGGCGATGGGCTCAGCCGCGGGAGCGCGGGGCTAGCGGGCTGCGGCGGCGGGGCCAGGTCAGCCGGGGCCGCCGGGGGGCTGTGCCGGGGGGCTGTGCCGGGGGTCCCGCTCCCCCGGCTCCGGCACCGGGGGAGTTCTGGGGAGGCTTCGACGCTGCTGCTGCCTGGAGGAGGCGCCGGCGTGAAACGGGGTCCAGCCCTGCCGGGACAGCCCCGGCCCGCGGGCTTTTTCGCCGCTGCCGAATTTTGTCCCGGGTCAGACGGGAGCGGGGCCGGCGCCGCCGCCCCGGCGGGAGGAGCGCGGCCGCCTGGGCCCCTCCCGCCGCCCGCCTCCGCCGGGCCGGGCCGGGCCGAGCCGGGGCGCTGCGGGGCGGCCGCCGGCGCCGAGCTCCGCGTCCCGCGGCGGCTGCGGGGCTGCTCCCGCCCGGCCGCGCCGCTCCTGCCGGGCTCCCGCAGGTTTCCGCAGGCTGGCACCCAGCGCACGGGTACCGTCCCCGCAGGTGGGTCGGGGGCTCCGCCGGGCGCGGTGTGGGGAGAGAGGGGCCGGCAGCCGTGGTTGGGGCTGTGAGCGGGATGGCTGAGACGAGGGCGCCCAGGTTACCTCCTGAGTTGCTTTCCTGCCCTGGCGCTCTTCGCTTTGGTGGTTTTGCTCCCCGTGCCCCTTTCCGCACAGCATGCGGGGTGCCGCCGGCGAGACCCCAGCGCAGCGAGGCCGCGGGATGGGCTGGCAGCCCCCGAGTGCTCCCGCCTGCGGCACGGAGCCGTGGGCTGGGCGCGCTTTTGGGGGATGCAGCGCTCCTCGTTCGCCCTTCGCTGCTTGGCTGTGCCCGGAGTGCACCCCTGAGCTCGAAACGGGGCGGGCTTGGGCCGGTGTTTTGTAGCTCTCCAGAAAATACCGTCCTGAAGGCTCCAAGCAGCCCCGGGAAGGCGCCTGTGGGAGCGGAAGCCTGCCGGCACCTCGCGATGGGAAAGGGCTGCCTTGCAGGATGCAAAGATGTGAATGAAGCTGCAGAGCTAGGTCAGTTTTTTCTAACCAAACTGCTGTTACCTGGGCGAGCCGTGTGCCTTTCGGAGTTCAAACTGGGGAGAAGAAAAGTTGCAACCAACTCCACAGTGCAGCAACCTGCTGGGTGCAGAGGGAGAGAGAGGG
This sequence comes from Lycocorax pyrrhopterus obiensis, assembly GCA_014706295.1. Classification (NCBI taxonomy): domain Eukaryota; kingdom Metazoa; phylum Chordata; class Aves; order Passeriformes; family Paradisaeidae; genus Lycocorax; species Lycocorax pyrrhopterus. The sequence goes on from JACSVZ010000001.1 coordinate 92,677,001, forward strand.
ACCCGTGTGGCCTGGGTTCACAGTCCTGCTAGGCGTGAGAGCCCCCCAGGAAACGCTCCAGGACCCAGCTTGTTTGCTTCTCCTTGGCTGCCAGAGCTGAGCACGACACAACTCCCAGGGGCTTGGCCACCTCTCAGGGAGGGGTGGCTCATGGACTCAGAGCTGGATTTTCCACTGCCCCACAGGTGCTCTGCATTGTGAGAGGGGCAGGGAGGAGGCCAAGGGAACCAGATCCCGGGTAACCGGGAGCTGCCAGTGTTGAGTTGCAGCTGGCATTTCTAATGCGTCCTTGGCGCAGCTGCCGCATCGCCTCACCCACCTGGTGCCGGGCACTGGATGTGCCGCTCTCATTGCAGACCCTGTGCTGACACAGTTCACAAGTAGCACTTTCCACACAGGTTTGGTTGCGCCTCCAGTTTTGGAGCTGACCCTCTCCACCCCTGCACAAGCCTCACCGCTGTCTGCAGGGAGCCAGGCTGGCAGACCTCGTGTTAACCTTGATGTGGCCCTGCCCCTTGGTGGGGGGCTTGTTTTGCCCAGCAAAGACATGAGGAGCCTGAGCAGGGCGCCACTGGGTGCAGTTTGGCAGCCTGCTGTACCCGGGAGGGGAGCCAGAGGAGCCGTGGACATCTCTGGCTTTCAGAGCCTTAAGTCAAATCTGTCTCCAAGGGGAAAATATTCCCTGCTGCTTGGTCATCAGGGGTAAGGTGAAAGAGCTGCAGTGCTCTGTTTTCCTGCCTCTTTAAGGACTAAATGTGTCACTTGATTTCCAAAATCCTGCCAAATTTAAAAGGAAAAAAGTTAAATAGAGAAAAAACATGCTGACCTCGTTAGGGCTAGAAGCTGTCCCCATGCTTGGGGCTGTGTGGCTTTGCAGCCCGGCCATCCTAGCCCTGTTTGTGAAAGCACAGGTGTGCTGGTGCTGCGAGGGCTGTGAGGGGATGGTGTCTGATTGCATGGAGGAGCAGCTGTAGCTTTCTGCCAGCTTTGGAAATGGAGAGCTCTTGAAGGCATATGCTTAATGTGAAACATAACTTTATGGAAATATTCCGTCTGAGGCCTCTGCATTTGATAGCTCGGCAGCAAACAGCTTCAGTGGGGGTGAGCTTCTGCTTTTAATTAAGTCATACACACCTCAACCACAAGGTAGATCTCCCTTGTAAATCAAAGTACTAAATCATCAGGCTTTTTTACCTCTTATTCATGGTGGCTCTCTAAAGATGGTACAGTTAAGACAGAAAAAAATTGCAGGCTACACCTTCCTGTGAGGCTGTTTAGCATGTTCCCGTTCGTTAGGCTGGTGCAAACACCCCGAAGGCAGAGGGAGCTGATGGAAGGAAGGGATGTTGGAGCCTCCAGCAGCAGTGCTTGGGGCTGAGCTGTGCTTCAGAGCAGCGTACTGGGGCACATGCCCAAAGGAGAAGGTAGCAGCCTGGGAAATGGCCTGGGAAAAGGCAGCTTTCTGAAGCAGGTCATGCATGTGCATGGATGGGAGCAGGTGTAAAGGCAGCAGAGGCACCGGGAATGGGCACAGAGCTCTGAGAGCTGGTAATGCTGCACCAGTCACAGCGCCTTGAATCAGCGTCCTGGTGAAAAAGTGTGAGTGTCACACAGCCACAGTGGAGTCCTGCAGCATCCTTGTCCTGTGACAAGGTGCCAGCCTCCCTGGGGCAGGGATGCAGGTGTGATCCATGGCAGGGATTCAGGATTGACCAACCCCGCAGACAGAGGGGCTCACGGTTCGCCTGCAGCAGCTACCAGGGCAAACTGTGAAGCAGATGCATGGGGATTTTTGCACACCTCCAGCCTTTCTTCTCTTTGGCTGCGTCTGTCAGTGTGGCAGGCAGGAGCTGGGTTTCCGTGGGCATGAGGCATGGTGGCCACACAGTTTGGCCCTGCAGCCAGCCCTGGCCACTTCTGCCTCTTTGTGGGGAAGGTGCAGTTCAGCATGAAATTGGCCGTGTGTTTCTGGAGAGGCAGCCCCTGCCACCTCACTTTTGGGTCATCTGCCACATGGCCAGCCCTTGGAATGGAGACCTTCCTGACCCAGGGCTTGGGAACGAACAGGGAGGTTGTCCATAGAGGCAGAAAAACACCTTACAGGTGTGGTCTCCCACTAATAAATGAAATGACTGATTAAGTTGTTGTGGAGCAATGAAAACCCAGGATTTTTCCCAAAGTGGTGAAAAGCCTTTGCGTGTCCTTGCTGTCCATGCAGCACAGCTGCTGGGGCATTATGCACCCCAGCCCCCAGCTGTGGGCAGAGGCTTGGGCAGGGAGAGGGCATGGGGGCAGCACTGCTCCTTCTCAGAGCGGTGCTTGGGGCATGTCCCCTGCCTGTTTCTGGGGGAGGCAGCTGTGCCCTCCTTGGCCCCAAGTGGTGAGGCTGCTGTCTTGCAGCAGAGATCCCACCACCTCTCTCACCGACTGCAGGAAGGTGAGCTTCCACCTGGGGGTACCATGGGGTCACTTAAATTCAGCTGGAAGGAATCGGTCTGTTTCCTGCTGTTGCTTGGCTCTGTGTGAGGAGCCTGCCAGGCCACTTGGCCAAGCAGGGATGAGCTCAGCATGAAGGATGGTGGGGTCCCAACCCGTGGACTCCCAGCCACTTTGGGGAGGTTGAAGGATCCACGTGCTGCTCAGCAGCTGCTACAGCTGGACACGAGGGAGGGCTCAGGTCTTCGAGTGGCACAAAGTCGCTCCTGGGCAGCTCCAGGGATTTGGTTTAGTTCCCCATCAGCTCTGTCAAATTGGCCTCATCTGCAGCATGCTCCCTATGCCTCTTGGTATTCCCTTCTAATTTCCCTTCCTTTGAGCATCTCCAATCTAATCTGTCTCTGTTTCTCACATGCCTATCATTGTACAGCAATTATGGTTAGAGAGTTAAAAGCCTTATCAGCTCCTTAGTGGGAGAAGTGTGAGTCAGCTCCTTACAGGACTGTGTGGTGGTTCAAAAAAAGCAATGATTTTTTTTTTTTAATGGAGGTTTCTTTAATTCAAAATGTAAACCACAGAACTGAAAAAAGCCATGTGGGTATTTAACCTGCATTTATAAAGTTAAAAAGTCTAGAGGCAGAGCTAAATGTGCCAACCTCGTGCCATCCTCCCAAGCTGCGGCAGCTACAGTGGACAGACATGCAGCAAGATCAACATTGAGAAGTTATTTCCTTCGTGGCCTTGGGATATGCTTTCCAAAATGGTAGGAGGCTTGAAAATCTCACCTAGCTTCAGTCAACACAAAATTTCAGGTTTCAGAGTCACACGGTGAGCTCCCCATGCATCCAGAGACAGAGGCACCTTGTCCTGCATCTCCCTCCTTTGTGTGCAGCAGGTCCTGCAGCTCCTGGTGGTTGCCCTCCGTACCCTGGATGGGAATCATGGAGTGCGAGCATAGGCAGGGACACTGCCTGGGTGGGAAGATGAGCCCATTTGGGCTCTGTGATGTGCTCCACCATGTGCCTGTGCACTGAGCTTGCTGTCTGTCTGTGAGGTATGAAGATAGGTGAGGGGCCTGGAAGTGGCTCTGAAAATCCCAGGGACAAGAGCAGAATGAAGCACGAGCACAGGACAGTCCCTGAGAAGAAGGGTGACAACTTTATAGCTCCCCAGGGTTCCTGGGGATTGAGCCTTTGTAACCCAGGTTTTAGGATGACGTGACAGGCAGGATTTCTTAGTTTTCTTTTTCCTTTTGTGTTTGCAGGGGAAAACATGAAAATGTAGGTGCTGAAGTTTTAAATATAAATTAAAAATAACCTTCAGATATGCTGTGTGTTTTAACTCAGTTTTTAAGTAGCTTCATCGCGGGGGGTGTTGCAGTAAGTCTGGCTTGTGACTTTTTTTGATCGCCTTGGGGATGGCAATATTGCAGGTTTCTCAGGCCAAACAAGAAGGGATCTTGTTGGACAAGAAGAGCAGAAGGCAAAAGCAGGAGCCTGTCTTGGAAGTGCCAGATTTCTGAATTGCAAAGCCCCATCCTGCGGTGTTCACGTTGCCGGAACAGTTATCCGGATGATTTTCCGCTGTCAGTGTGCAGCCCGGTGTCCTGTCAGCCGAGCCTGCTCCGCACCAGCAGACCTCCATCATCCCACCAGGAGTGGCAATAGCAGCACAGCCCATCGGGGGTGAGCCGAGCTCTCCTGCTCCTCTCCTGAAGCAGCAGGAATGTCTCTGCCCTTTGCAGATTGCTCCTTCTCCCCAGCTGTTCTTCTCTGCCTATGGCCACACAGCCACCTTCCCAAAAGTTCTTCTCAGCAGATGTTTCTCCAGATGTGCTCCTTGCAGAGGGGTGCATGTACCATTTCTCTGTCCGGGCTGGTATGACCACACAGGATTGCAGAGCTCAAGAAGATTGGCACATTTCTGAATGCAATTGTTCTGTTGTCTGTGATTTGACATCTTCAGTTTTCCACTTTTGATTCACCGAGCAGTGATGTCACCTTTGGGAAGAAGCCTCTCTTTCAACACTACATCAAAATGAACCTGTTGGGGTGAAAAGTTCATTCTGCCCGCTCTGGGTCTATACATGCTGTGCCAATTTTTCAGCTTCTTTAAAGAGTTTTTTCCTGTTTTTTTCAAAAGAAAGGTTTTGAAGGGAAGAAGAAACTTTGAGAGAGTCAAGATGTGCATTTAGATGATGTCAACTGCATCTATTTAGAGGGCTATTTATCAGTTAGTCTACAGTTTCTCAGCACTGTTAGATATTGGACTCAGTGATCTTGGAGATGTTTTCCAACCTTTGTGATTCTGTATCTGTCCCTGGAGGTGTTCAACAAACATGTAGATGTGGTGCTTAAGGACATGGTTTAGTGGAGGGGTTGGCAGTGCTGGGTTAATTTTTGGACTTGATGATCTTAGAGCTCTTTTCCAATGTAAATGATTTTATGCTAAGTATTCCTGGGTCTTGACAGATCTAAAGAAACAGGTTTTCCAAGCCTGGAGATCAACCATTGAGGTGGCCACAAACTGCTTTTATCCAAATATGGGTTTTAGCAGTCAGTGCTTCCCTTTTATCTTAGAAGATGATGGTGCTAATATTTTTCATGTGGTCCTGTCACTTGTTTCCTATCGACATGTGGCTTTTTGGATCAAGTCCACATGTAAGCTGATGCTCCTCTCTGGCCAAATACTCTCCTCCATGTCCCAGACAGCCAGGAGGTGCAAGGCCACAGAGACTGAGGGCAACAAGGGGAGAGAAAGCAAGCAGAGCTGTCAGGTCCCTTCCAACCCAAGCTGTTCTGTGATTCTGCTCTGGAAGTGATCCACTGGAATTGGTTGGCATTTTGGTCTTTAAAAAAACCCCAAAAAACCAAACCCCACAAGTTTCTGTTCTCAACAGACCCTCGCATTTTAAGGACTGGAGTGTTACCTGTTGTTGTCTGTCCCCACAACCATTGCCCACCCTCACCCTGAGGGTCAGTGACCCCCCAAAGTGCTGATCCCCCTTGGATCCTCCCCAGGCCATGGAGAAGCATTCCTGCCAGCTCTCACAAGAGGCAGGAGCTGGGCTGGAAACGCCTGTTGCCTTTCAGCGACAGCTGCACTGGTGCTTGCTTTGTTGCATACTAATGAACGCTAATTGGCTTTGGCTTGTTATCAACATTGTGTGGGAGCCGTTTGCAGAATGCCGGCGTGGGGGATGGGGAGACCCCAAGGGGCTTCTGCCCTCCTCCGAGGGGTGGCCTCCTGGGTGGATGAGGGCTGAGCTGATGCTCCTTGTGGTGACATCTCCATTTGTGAGCCACAGGAAGGCTGTGCCTGCTGGCCTCATGCCAGCCTTGGTGGTGGTGCACCTGCCAGGTGTGTTCCCCCGCTGACATGGCAGAAGGTTACAAGGAATTTTAGGAGTTTTTGTCTTTAAACCCACGTGGGGGCATGGGGAGGAGCTAAGCTCCTTGGAGGCTGGGCAGTGCTCACCTTCAGGTCTTCTCAGTATCAAGGGTTCAGTGCCCCTCTCCTACCCCCATCCCCACCCAGCCCCTCCACACTGTCCATTGGTCTCTTTGAACTCTTCAGCTGGAGCCTGTCTCCTCCTCTCCACTGCACTTCCAGCATTGTAGCAATCCTGGCATTCACTGCAGCAGCTGGGTATCTCCTGCAGCCATGCCTCTTTTCCCATCACTCAGCCTGAGCTATGGAGGGCATGAAAACCCCCAGAAGATGATCCTGCTGGAGAGGGGAAACACCACCACAGTTTGCTACAAGCTGGAGGGACGGAGACTTGATGGACCTGGGTGGCTTCAGCACTCTTGAAAAACACCTCTTTACACACCATGTGTGTAAAATCTTCAGTCTGGCTGATGTGTGATACTGTGTTTGCAGGACACAGCGAGCTGATCTCACGCTGGGGAAAGTTTTGGCAGGGGCAGGACGGTGCCTGCACCCGCAGTTCATGAAGGCTTCTGCCAGCAGGAGAGCTGGGGTTATTGCTTCAGAGGTGGGTCTGCTAATTTTGGACAAGTAGCCCACTGACCTTGATGTGCTCAGGCTGGGACTTGTAAGCAACTTCTCTAAAGCTGAAAAATCAGTCTACACTCGAGCTGAGAACAACACCTGTAGCTTTTCTGGCATTTGAGTCCCGATTACGCCCTGTCTCAAACACCGAGTTTCAGACCAGGTCCTGGTGACCGTGCTTCTTTTTAGTTTACTCTTTCTTTGCTCACGTAATGACAGGAGTTTTTCCCAAAGAAGGGACTTGTTAAGGAGAGGGCATCAGAGTGTGAGGAGCAGCGACAGGGAAGGATGGAGCACTGGCCAGGCGCAGGGGATGCTCAGCCAGGGAGCAGCCCCGAGGAGCATGATAGGGATAATTTTTTCCTCCCACCTGTTGTTAGGAGCAGATAGGGAGTGAGCTATTGCGCTTCCTCCCCAGCTGCTAACGACGGGGAGACTTGCTTATGGTCGTGTGCTGGAAGCTAATTAAACCCGGTGACAATGGTAATTGAGTAAGGATGCTTGAGGATAAGTATGACCTCATGTCTAAAATGGTAATGAGGCCTATTAAAATCCACACCAAAAAGAGAAATGAAAGGGGGAGCAGAGGCAAAGGTGGTGCAAAGGAAGCAGGAGCAGGCAGGGACAATACCTGGCAGCCAGAGCACCGGGAGGGAGGGGGAGCACGGAGGTGTCGGGCTTCTAAATGTCCTTAATAAACAGGCAGCTCTTCAGGTAGCCAGGCTGAGCCTCGGGCCGAGTCAGCCAAAACACTGAGCTCAAGCACCTTCCCCTCTGCTCACCCAGGCCTGGGTGTAGGTCCTGTTAAGCGATGGCAACACTTGTTGCTGTTTGTTGTTGTCTTCACTCGCTGGTCCTTTGCTGGAAGAAGGGGATGTTCCATGAAACCAGCAGTTGCTGCCATTGCAAGGAGGGTACTTGCAAAATGACCCTGAAATTGCTCCAGTGCAGGAAAATGCATTGGCAAAAGAAAGCTGCAGTGGGTTCAGGGTGCTGTGCTCCTTCTTGGACCAGCACAGCACCTCATTTCAGCTTCCAGCTGGGATATAAGGGCAGGGGACCACTGTGACCCTCCACACGTGTTGTTTTTCAGGGTGATGTAGCAGTGCTGGGGATGCCGCTGTGCTCCGTGGGAGCCCAGGTCCCGAACTGACTCTCCTGCTGCAGAGGACACCCTGAGGGACATTGGGAGGGGTCGCTCCCTGTCCTGACCCTGGATGTGCATCACATCGGTTTGGGTAAGCTCAGCCCCAGGCTGCCAGACCCTTCCCTGCGCCCACTGGCAGTGGGGGATATGGGGTGTGCCAAAAGTTTCTTCCCCGTGGAGAAAGCCAATGCTCATCCTTCCAGCAGGGCAAAGGTGCAGCTGGATGACGGCTGAGGATGTGCTATGGAGCCAGGATTCAACTGCTCTGAGCTCTGCGATGGCAGCTCCAGTTTTGGCAGCCAGGAGCAGCAGCAGCGGGCGCTGCAGGAGCTCTGCACTGTGACAGTGGTATGTATGGATGCAGCAGGATGTATGGATGCAGTGGGATGTATGGATGCAGGGGAGCGCTCTGGGGCATGAGGTATGCTCTGCAGAAGTAGATTTGGGGGAGGGGTGAAGAGGGCATTGCAGCTGCCAAGCAATCCCAGTCCAGCTGAAGGCAGCACACTGTCACCTCCTGGTTGGCCTCCAAGAAAAGCCCAGTCTAGGTGACACCCAGCAGTCATCCAGAAGGTGAGACAGCATCCACAACAACCAAGTCATGTCAAGCAGCTCTCCCATGTGTCGGCCAGCTGCTTAGGATTGGCCTGAGATGGCTCCATCTGCCCTTGACCTTTCCTGTCCCCTGTAACTTCAAAGTGCTTTTCAAATATGAATAGAGCAGGATTTAATTAAAAGTCAACATTTATAATAAATGATACCTCCCCCCCTCCACCAGTAAGCCGGTAGAAATGACACTGGGATGCACTCAGTTGCAGCTGGCATCACGTGAGGCTGCTGGATGGAGCGGCGAGGCTTGGCCCACTCTGCTCTCCGTCACGTCCTGCACGACCATGGGCCTTTAATTAAAAGACTGTAAGCTGCTTGGCTCCTCTGGCTCTGGCAGCTGGCTTACAATTAATATTCCCCCTGCCAGGACCAGGATTTACTCCGCTCAGCAGCCAGCAAAGCGCTCCATCAACTTCAAGTAGCATCAACATCCAAGGAAACAGCAGTCAGGTGGGAGGGTGTGTGGGAAAGGAAAAGTGGAGATCATAGGGGTGTTTCTGATCCCTGGGTGGTTGCTGGGAATAGGGTGCAGTAACACTTTTGACAGCAGCCAGAGGTGGAAAGATTTTGTTGGTGGATGCACCTGGGAGAGAAGTGCAGAAGCCCCAGAATGCTGAGTTTGCCCTGCTCACCTCACTGGCAAAAACCAGGTGTTGCCCTTGGGCTCGAGCAGGCAGGACACAGAAATAGAACGGCATTACAGCCTTGTTCCAGCCCTGTCAGCTCCAGTCAGCGGGAGGATGGGCCTGATCTGTGCTGAATGATGGGGTTTCTACAGAGAGTCCTGGTGTAAGCGGGGGACTGACCTGACTGAACATCTCCACAATCTGGTGTACTCTTCATTTCCCAGGGAGGCAAAATACTCCCCAAGGAATAGCAAGAGGGAAGAGGAGGTGGGAAGCAGTTTGCAGGAGGCAGATGAGTATCCCCCCAGGGATCCTTCCACGCTGCTGCAAAGTGAGGCTGAGATGTGCAGCTGTATCCCAGCAGCAGCAGCTCTCAGCTGGATGTCTCTCCCAGGCAGGGGTTTGCCTTTCCCAGTTGTCCTGTGACCAGCGTGGCACCAGCACGTGAGCTGCCAGGAGCCTGTGGATCAGCCATGCTCATGTGGCAGTGACACGTTTTTGTTTCAAGAATTACATGTTGGCTTTAATTCTCCAAGCTGTGCGTTGTTCTTGCTCACCCAGAGGAGATAAAGCCTGGCTGGGGAAGAGGGAGATGAGGCATTGGCTCTAAACAAATGCCTTTCTTCTGCCTGAAGATTTATTTCTAGCAAGGTTGGAAGCAGAAACAGCTCAGACCTTGAAGTAAAAATTGGGAGTTTGGGGCTGTGTAAACTGTCAGGAAAAGTAGTCTTCTGCAATAGAAATTGGATACAGGAATACCTGAGAAAGGACTCAGCACTAGAGAAGTTAGTGAGGAGGTGTGTGATCCCAGCTCAAGCCCCATTCTCCTCCCTCCCCCCTTAAAGGGGATGTGCCAGCACTTTAATAAAAGTGATGCTTTTTCTTAAGGAAAAAAAAAAGTCAGTAACCCACACATGCACACCCTGTTAAAAACGCTGGAGCATTTTAGATCAGCAGCGGAAGTGGGCTTCTTTCACATAGGATCGTTTTATCCATTTTATGTTAATAAGGCGATAGCAGAGAATATTTTTAAATGGAGATTTAAACCCATAAGGTGGCTTGTGGGCAAGGAGAGAGGTGCCTCCATCATACCCACTTTGGGAGTGTCCCTCAAAAGCCAGTTCTCAGCTGATGTCTCCCTGGGACCAAGTTAGTTTCCAGTTGGCTGGGAGATGGGTGGAGCCCAGCTCGGTGTGTCACTGCCTCTGAAAAACGCTGTCACACTCCCTTTGCTGTGCTCCTGCCCCGACTGGCAGCTCTGCTGCTGGCTCCCAGTCACGTCCGCCAGCTGGTCACTTGTCTGCTGCGGGGAGGGGTAAGTGTGGGAGCCAAGAAACATCTAAAGAAGCATGATACCAACTGGGGGACCACAGGGCCTTTCTCCAAAGGTTTCTTTCCAGAAGACAGTGGGGAACCATTATCCATGTTCTCGTGTCCCAGAGCCAAGGCTGCCTGAGGTTTATGAATCACTTGTACAGCTTCATTGTGGATTTGGCTAATTGGCCATAAGACGAGGGCTCCTGGACTGCTGTGTCCTGCTGAGCACTCAGCAAGGGACAGAGTACATGTCCTGTCCACACACATCTCAGTGGCCCTACCTGCAGGACTTGGTCTGGTGCTGGAGTGTCTTCTTACCAGGAGCTGTGGTTTCTGGCTGAGCGGGATAACTGTGGGAGTGATCATGCTGGAGTAGGGACCTTCTTTGCTGAGAGCCCCAGCAATGTCCTCTTCTTCCTTACCCCTTTTGCCTCCCGCAGACATCTTTTGACCGCAGTGTGAAGAGCTCCCCATCCTTCTCTGCTGGTCTCCTGGGAGTTGTGTGGACATTCCTGACTGGAGGAGTCCTGCTAGCACTCTTCTTTCTCATCTTCACAATTCGCTTCAGGAAAAACAGGTAAGGGCATCCCTCTTCTCCTCGGAGATTTCCCCTGAGCTGGAGTAGCAGAGTCAGGCTCCTTCAGGAGCAGGCTCTGAGCTGATGACCAGCTAAGGATCAGGAGGGTGTAAAGCCTGAAGGAGCAGCACAGGGCAAGCATGGGTAATGCCAGGGATGTTGCAGCTATCTCCATCACACAAAGTTTTGATCACTGGTGGAGACAGTCCTGTTTGGACTGCTCCTTTCCTCCCCAAGGCAGGGAGCTGTAGACAGGATGAGAGGAAATGGCCTCAGGAAATGCATCAGGGGAGGTTCAGGCTGGACACCAGGAATAATTTTTTCACTGAAAGGGTTGTCAAGCACTGGAACAGGCTGCCCAGGGAAGTGGTGGAGTAACCATCTCTCGAAGTGTTCAAGACAGGATGTGGCACTTAGTGCTGTGGTTTAGTTCCCGTGGCGGTGTTTGGTCAAAGATTGCACTTGATGTTCTTGGAGGCCTTTTCCAACCTTAATGATTCTCTGACTCTATGGGTGCCCTCTGGTGTGGCACAGATGGTGATGCATGGTCTCATCCTGGAAGTGCTACTCCATAAAACCATCAACAGGAGTGGGCAAAGAGAGCTCATTTCCTTTTCTGCTCCACATGCTTGAGAGCATCGCTCTGAGCAGCACAGCTCCACAGCAAAGCCATCATACTCCCCACAGTGCACCATGTCCTTCCTGCTGTTGGGCCACTCATACTTTGAAGATACTGATAACCTGTTTTGATCTTGGTGGTTGCTCATATTGGTGGGGAACATGATCTCCATTGGTGAGAGAAGCTGGTGGTGAAGTGCAGACTTTTTTTGGTGCTGTTCAATCTGCACAGAGGAGATGAAAAGTCCCGCTCCCCTGAAGGCAGCATAAATCCAGCAGAAGGCTCGGCAATTCCTTGTAGCTCAACCTGTCTCAGCCAGTGCTGGGCCCTCCTCAGCAATTCTGGGTCTCGGCTGCCTCTTTGCCACCTTCTCCTCAGCTTCACTGGTCCCTTGGTATCTCAGCTGCTTCCTCCCACAGGGATACATCCCTCTGCCAGGCTTCACCTGGCAAAGCCTTTGCTCTCCATGTGCCATTGTTTTGCACAGAGGCGTACATCTGAGTGCAGCCTGGACTGATGTTGTTTGAGTTCTCTGGTTGCTTTAAGGAATTTAATGCTCCTGACAACCACAGTGCAGTCAGGAGGGTCCTGCCCATAAAGGTTTGTGTTGAGAGCCCTGTGCCTGCTGCAGAGCATGAGCTGCATCCCAGTCTGAAGCACTTCATTTACTGAGTGGTGTTGAGTTCAGTGGCCACCTGAATTGATGTTCTTGGAACGTGCTGTAATGAATGTGCGTTATTTATTTGCTCTGCAGTAAATAAATACTGGTCTGCCTCCTGAATCTGGGAGGGCAGAAGAGACCTTTCTCAGCTGCAGCTGAGACCATGAGCTGGTGAATACCTTTCTCCAAGGGCTGAGACATGGTGAGGAAGGCAGGGAGGGAGAGAGACAGGTTGAACCCCAGGCTTTGTGACTGCAAGACAGCAAGCCAGGAACGAGCTCAAGGAGAGAGAAAAGTAATGACTTGGCAGCAGATGGAAGGGGTAGAGCTATTGGGGGGGATGGCAGGAGGTACAGCTTTCACTCGATGGGCTTGCTGGGGAAAGGTGACAGGTCATGAGAGATCAGTGGGTTGATTCTCCCCTCCCTGAATACAGTTACAGGATTATGAGTGATGGGGTGAAATTACAGAGGGGACACTGTAACCTGAACATTGCTGGCAGCTTCCTGAAGTTGAGACTGTGCTGAGTGTGGAGGTATCTCCTCAGAGGAAGGAGCAGTGGGAAGGGTCTGTTCCTGGGGGCACGCGTAGTTCTTGAACCCAAAGCTTACTGCTGGGGACAGTCAGCCTGGGCTGCGTTGGTGTGGTTTTCCACTTCTGCCCCTCTGCAGCAGAAGTGTTGGCATAGGGCTAAATGAATACTTTAAGGATTGTGAAGCACTCCAGCAAGAAAGGGGAGAGGACAGGACCGTGGAGTAATGGCTGAACTTTTGGAGCAGTGGTGAACAGCTCAGGCTGGGGGTGGACAGTGTGTCAGCATCCCTTATGACCATCATTATCCCTGTAAGGGGACCTCGCCCCTGTGCTGCCGGGTCATGACACTCAGTAACTGTCACCAACTTCCCTGCTTTGTTTCCTGGAGGATTGTGAAGATGTCCAGCCCCAATCTCAACATTGTGACCCTGCTGGGCAGTGGCTTGACTTACACAAGTGCTTACCTCTTTGGGATTCAGGAGCAGAGCCTGCCGTCTGGAGACTCAATGGAAAAGCTTATTCAGGTGAGCGGAGGTTTTGCTGGGATGGGCACCTTGACGCATGTCCAGGCCTGTTTGTACGTGCTCTGTCCCAGCCAGCGTCACCTGTACAGGCTCTGTCCCAGCCACAGCCTGTCACCACCTCGCTGCTCAGCTGGGCTGTGGCTTTTGCATACGCAAAAGGCAACCAGAGGCTCTCTGCCTGAATGGCCTTCGCTATTCTGCAAACCACATCCACACCGAGGAAGGGATCGAGGCAGGTCCCCGGGGAGAGGCCCCGCAGGCAGGCAGCTGCTGGGCTTGTAAAAGTGCAGCAGGGAGAGGGGAGCCCAAAGGGAGATGGCATCCTCCCCACAGCCACGACTGCCTGACACAGCACAGGTGCTGTGAGGCTGTGGGTGAGTTTTTTGGCTGCAGAGCAGATCTTCATCAAAACACTCCCCTGTGTGATGAACCCTCATGTTCTGACCTGAGGCAGCCACCCTGCCAGACTGAGTGGGTGTGCACCCATGTGGGGGAGTGGGACATGGGACAGCGCACACGCTGCATCCTGCTCAGCCGCTAGGCTGAGGATAATTAACAGAGGTGCCAGCAAGGGATTTATTGGTGCTGGGACCTTCTGTGCCCCTGCTGCTCACAAGCTGCCTGTCTCTCCCTGCCTGCTCCTCCAATGAGAGTCTCTAGAGATAGGGAGGAAAAGTTAGGCAGCAGGCATGCCTACAAGAGGAATGTGTGCCTCTGAATTTATTTCACCCTGTGGTCAGCTTTCTAGTATCTGATACCACCCTCCACAAGTCAGAAGACTGTAGACATGTCCCCACCCATCCTTATTGCATCCCAGGCTGGGAGGGTGTGTGGTGTCCCTGCGAGCCCCTTTCAGCCCCCGTGCTCTGACCCCTGGCAGGTGAGGCTCTGCCTGCTGTGTGTGGGGACCTCCCTGGTGTTCGGTCCTGTCCTGGGGAAAAGCTGGCGGCTCTACAAGGTGTTCACCCAGAGGGTGCCGGACAAGCGGGTGGTGAGTACACAGCACCCGGGGCGGGAAGGGACGGCGGCAAACTTTCCAAGGAGGGCAAACACCAACAAGGCCCAAACCAGTCTGGGATACAGATAAAACTGGCACATGACAGGGATGGATGCCACAATGACAGGTCTAGTTTCACACCTGGCTGGGCATGGGCCCCTCATTTATTCCTGCACAGTGAGGCAGGAGCTTTTCCACTCTACACTGGAGTCCCAGCCCCATCACTGAGCAGTGTTCTCATTTTACATTGGCCACATGCCTTCATTATGCTGCACACCAGTGTTTGTGTTCAGGTCTGGGCTGATTGTTTTTGTGGGATGAAAATAAACCAGGTGTCCTCAAAAGCATCTGATGTAGGTCCATCCCCAGATGCATCTGATCTCCTCTTGAAGGCAGGAAGGGAGTGCTGGGCACTCCTCTGCAGCACTTAAGGGCAGGGATTCTGCAACTGGGAAGGAAATGGGAAATTCAAGCACATAACAGTGCACTTAAAACTTTCAGTGGTCACTTTCCAGCAGTGAAAAAAGTAGGTCTCAGGTGAAAGATGGGACAAGAATGTTTGCAGCAGAACTGGGTACCAGCAAGGACTCCCGTTCCACACTGGGATCTGTGTTTAACTTGCAAAATTATAATCCTACCAGGTGTTTTCTCCACCCTTTTTGTCTCTGCTGGTGATGTGGGCATAAAGGATGATAGTCTTGTTTTGGAAAAACTGTTTTCTGTCATAGCATTTACCTGCTACCCACACCATCAGGCAGGGTTTATATCTGGCCCCAAGCCTGATTAGGTCTCCAAGAATTTGGGAGCTGAAAACAGAGATCCTGTGGCCAACTCAAATGTAGGTGCTGGACACCTCTCTGGGGGAAGTAGTAGGATGGGCATGTCACTTGAAAGAAACAATAGAAAGGGACCCAAAGGGATGGAGGTCATTGGTGTCCATTTGTTCCCCAAAGTAACTTCTACTTTCTTGTGTGTTTGCAGATTATCAAAGACCTGCAGTTGCTGGCGATGGTGGCAGCGTTGGTGCTGGCAGACACTGTCTTGCTCTTGACATGGGTGTTCTCTGACCCAGTCCAGTGCTTCCGAAGCCTCAGCGTCTCACTGCGGGTAAAAGGATGAGGAGGGACGGTGCAGGGCTTTCTGTGTCCTGAGCTCTGTGGACAAAGCTGGTGGGTGGCCAGGCATTTGGAGGTGGTCTTTGAAAAACAACAGAAAGAAAAACAAGGCAGAAAACCTTTTGGGCACTCTGGATTTGGTTTATGTCTGGTCTATTACAGAGGTGAGGGTCCACTGCAAAATTTCCAGGTCTGTGCAGATCACCTGCATGACACAGGAGAGCTCCAAGGCATCTGCAGATGCTTTAGAGAAATGTTTAACCAGCCCTGCTGGCAGCAAAAGGCCAAAATCTTTTTGCTTTAACCCTCTGCCCCTGGTAGCACCAGCTGTGACCTCTCCTTTCAGAAATTTACAGAGGAGACCAGCTTAAATGCATCTTCCCATCAGTCTGTGCCAGGCTGCAGCCTTCACTTCTCCCTTTCCCTTGCCTTGTAGGCGACAGAGAAAGGCATGACATGCTCCGTGAGCCGGGTGCAGTCCTGCGCATCGCTCTATTCCGATCTTTGGCTCGTTCTCATTTTAGGGTTTAAGGTATGTAACCTCTTGACCGATTCTTGCATTATATCTCACCTCCTCCCTGTCTTTCAGCCTAAACTGTTTAGCAGCATTTGTCATTTCGCTGCCCTCCCAAGCTACATGCCTACTGCAGATCCCAGCTACTCCTGTTCATCTCGTAAGCCCTCCTATTTCCAGCCCTTCCCATCTTGGGAAGGGTGAAAGCCCTGCTAGCTGCTTTTTCCCTGCCTCACCATCTCCTTTATGTACACTGTGCACATACATTCTCTCTAGTTCTCTCCTGGCAACCCCCTGAGCTTCGTCTGTCTCACTCCTTGAAACCCACATCTTGCTGTTCTTTATGTCACACTCCTTCCCTAAAGACTCCAGTGAATGGCCGCTGCAAAGGCGCACCAGGTGGCTCAGCCCCTGAGTCCTGTGACTTCAAACCAAAGAGGTGCTGATGACAAGTGCTTGGTCCCCACCTTTACAGGATGCTTATCAGCTTAATTACACCTCTGAGGTGCACTTTCACTGGTGAATCTCCGCACACGGCCATTCTTATTCCAGCAGTGTTAGTTATACTGATGTAACTATGTAGGTATAATTATGGCTGTAATTATCTGTGGTCTCATGTGTCTCTGGTATGGCAGAGGCTGGACACATTTCAGAAAGCTGATGTTGATGAAGCTTGTGAGATCACAGCCTTTTTTTGGGAATGGCTTCATCTCTGCGTGCAGCACAGGCGCTTCCTTTGTGATTCACTGTAGTGTAATACTCACTGACCATCTACCCAGAATCATAGGAAAAAGAGCAGAAAGGGACCTTGCAATGCAGCCAAGTCCTTCTCTCCTCTACATTTAATTTCAAAGACATTAATCTAGACTGTCCTTAAAAGTCCTTTGGTGTTAGGGAATGTAGGCGTTACCTGGGCTTTCAGTGCTGTCTTCACCTCTGATTTTGTCTGCAGTTTGTGTTAGGGTTTAGACAGGTAATGTCTTCACCTATAGCCCTTACAAAACCCTTTTGGAAGTAAAACATGCCCATTATCAGTTCCAGGTAATCTTTTTTAGTGTTGCATTGAATCTGGCCCCGTTCCTTCCTACTTACTGGGGGTCATGGAGTACTTCCTTGGTGGTTTCTCTGGAGCTAGTCTGGATTTACACTAATGTGAGAGGAGGCTTTATCTCTCTGCGTACATAGCCCTTCTTAGCATCCACAGCATTAATGTGCTCAGCCCTTTGGGAAGACACTCAGTGTATTATCCTGGTTTTACTGGCACAGAGCAATGAACAGAAATGCCTTGCCAAGGACATGCCTGGAATTAGGAGCAAAGTCCTCTGCTCAAGTTCAAAACAAACAAACAAACAAACAAACCACTTATTCCTGTGCTTACTGAGAGTCCTAGTTTATGAGACGGCAGTGCTGTTGTCTGTGTCCCAGATAGACTGTATGAATTTAAATGGGACTTTGGTGCTGTTTTTTTCCTGCTCAGGGATTGGGGGTTGGCTTGCCTTTGGGCTGTTTGGAGGTGCCCTGTGGTGGACAGGGTTATGATCCAGTGCAGATTCTACAAAGCAGGGTCAGGCACCAGCCTGGTTCCCAGCAAGGCAGGTTTCACTCTTACAACCCCACCTTGAGAATTCATGCTGCTCTGAAGTTGGGAGTCTCACCAGAAATCTGAACATGAACCTCTCTTGCCTGTGTCCCTCCAGACCTTAACCCTGGCAGTGGCCATCACAGTCATCAAGCAGCCACAGCACAGAGGGGTTCAGAAGGGTCGAAAAAATATCTGCATCTCACGTCACAAAGCAGTTCTTGATGCCCAAATAACAATGACTCTTAGTAAAAGGCTGACACTTACTGGGTAGCACAGGAATAATGTAGGTTATATTCCCTGTATTCCAGGACCTTGCAGGAGCTGGGACTTTGTTAGATGGTATTTCCAAATGATCCTGAAGGCAGACCATGCTCTGCGCTATGGAGGCAGGCAAAAAATACTTGGTGTTTCCTGCTAGTGTCACCTAGGGAAGGAGAGGCTCATCCTGCTGGGCAGTTTTATCCTGAGCACACTAGAAAAATGCATGCATGAGACCCTTGAGGAGCAGGGTGGTGAGACAGCCTGCTCTGAAACAACTGGTCTGCTCGGGGGGAGGGAGAGCCTCTGTGTACAGAGCACTTCTGTAGTGCCTTTCCCTGCTGCTGGAGTCAGGAAACAGCAAAGGGAAGGGAGAAGAATTGCACCTGGTAGTTTCCTGGATTATTGCTATTTAAAGAGGCACCAAGTACATCCTCTTCCAGTCTAAACCTCCATTTCTCCTTGCCTTCTTCTTTGAATTTCTTCTGGATATCCTTCATATCCTTCCTGCTCCTTCAGAGGAATGTGTTGCTCCTTGATGGCACCCACTGCAGCAGCCCTGCAGGAACCTCTGCCTCCTGTCTGCCTTTGCTTCTCCTGCTCCAGGCTGCCCAAGGGGTGGTTTTCACAATTTCTCCCAGCCGTGCCCTGCTCTGTGGCAGCACCTGCTGAGCTGACTCTTGGCTCTTCACGCCTGTTGGTTGGGACCCCCCGTGCCCACCAGCGCCTTCCCTCCCACCCTGTGTCCCCAGCCCCACTCCTGGCCTGCAGCAGCGTGCCGGGCGTTTGCCGCGGCATCACCACCGCGCGCTCCAGGTCTGCATTACAGATCAAAGAGCATTAATTAGGATTGCGCTGAGTGTATCTGAGCTCACCGGGCTTGGTGTGAGGTGGGGGTTGACACCATCAGGCTGTAATTTTCCACACTCTGGAAACCTCTTTTTTCTGCTTCCAGAGCATCCTCCTGCTATATGGGACCTACTTGGCCGGTCTGACCGACAATGTCAGCTCCTCACCAGTCAACCAGTCCTTGACACTCATCGTCGGGGTCAACCTCGTTTTCCTGGCTGCTGGCACCATTTGCTTAGTTCACCGTTTCTTCCGTACTTGGCACAATTTGCTGTTTGGTTTTACTTCTGGAGGCATCTTTGTGTGTACGACCACAATCAACTGCTTCATCTTTGTCCCACAGGTATGCTGCCACCTCTGTCCTGTCACTGGGCTGGAAACGGGCACCTTTTTGGAGTTTAGCAACATCAGCTGTGTGGGTCAATGCACTCTCTTTCCTGCTTTTTTCCCCAAATGTTTGGACTCACCTGTACAGCTCATTCTCCAAGCCCCACCCCACCCCAGTGGTTCTGCTTCCCCAAGCAAGTTCCCTGAGTCTCAAAGAATCACAGAATTGTTTGTATTGGAAGGGACCTAAAGATCATCTAGTTCCAACACCCCTGCTGTGGGCAGGGAGGCTTCCACTAGACCAGGTTGCTCGAAGTGCCATCCAGCCTGACCATAAACATTTCCAGGGACTAAGCCATCCACAACTTCCCTGAGCAAGCCTGTTCCAGTGTCTCATCACTCTCGTAGTGAAGAATTTCTTCCTTATAACTAATCTAAACCTACCCTCTTTCAGTTTAAAGCCATTCTCCCTTGTCCTAGCACTGTGTCCTTGTAAAAAATCCATCTCCAGCTTTCTTGTCCCTTGTTCCTTTTATGTCCTGGAAAGTCTCCAAGGAGTGCAGCACTGCTGCTCAGAAACACTCCTGCAGGAACACGCCACAGGTGACAGCCATGCAGACAGCACACATGAGGCGAGGCAGCCACTGGCCTCCTCCTCCTACTCCGTGCAGGTGGTGGGATCTGTCCTTTGTGCAGTTGTCCTCTCCTCAAACCTCACATGCACACTCCCACCAAGAGCTTCTGCCCCTGGCAGGTATGGAGCTGGGCACAGGCCATCCAGATGGCCCAGCCACTCTCAGAGACTTCTTTGCTGCTGGTGGTCCCCAGGGGAGGCTGTCCTCCTCTGCACTTTTGGATAAGGAAGCTGGGCTTTGCCACAAGCGAGGAGGAGGTGGAGGTGTTTAAAGGAAGCCTTTTGTGGTGAGGTGAGGCACTTCTGCTTCCTGTGTCCTCCAGGAGCAGCCTAGTGTGCCTGGCCACCACATTAGTGGGAATAATGCTCCCATTGTTAGAGGGAGAGGAAACAGTTATTTACTCAGTTGAATGTTTGGAGGGATGTTTGGGCTCAAGGACATGAGGTGAGAAAGGGAGGAAGAGGTGAAGCTGACGAAAGAGCACATCTGTGCAAGGGAGGGCTCAGGGGATCTCAGCAATGTATATAAATATCGATGGGGGTGGAATAGGGAAGGGGGAGCGAGGCTCTTCTCAGTGGTATCCACTGACAGGACAGGGGACAATGGGCACAAATTGAAACACAGGAAATTCTATTTAAATATAAGGAAAAGGCTGGAGTTTTTTCTGTGAAAGTTGTAAAGCACTGGAGCAGAATGCCCAGAGAGGTTGTTGGAGTCTCCATCCTTGGAGATACTCAAGGCCCAGTTGGACACGGTTGTGAGCAGGCTGCTCCATCTGACACTGCTTGAGCAGGGCAGTTGGGATGATTTCCAGAGGTCCCCTCCTGCCTCAATTGAGGCAGTGTAACTGCAGAGCCCCAAGCCCTGAGATGAGCAGCCTTTGGGAGCAAGGATCCAAACCCCCTCTGGTGGGGCCTGCTGGCGATGCTCTGCCAAGCTCCAGGTCTCTTGGACTGAGGGTGGAGAAGCTGATGAGCTGTACTTGCACTCTGCCTGTACCATTTTTCTGTGGGAGCCTGGGGCCCTTGAACATTTTATTTAACTTAGATCTTTTAATTCATTACCTTGTTTTTCCTAATGGGCTTGCTTTTCAATGGCTCATCTGAGATCGATAAAGAGCTGGAGCTGGGCTGCACAAGTCTTCCAGGCAGACACTAGATGAGAAAACAGATACTAAACATTGCTGGTTTTCAGCTTGTCACCAGTGATTCGGGGATAAGGGGGCATGCGTGACAGTGTCTTTGTCTGTCATGGAGTCAGGGAGTAGGGAGAAGAGGGAGGGGGCTTTTACAGTGTGCTCAGCAGTCTCAGTGCAGCCAGGCACTGACCCTCTCTGCATTAAAAGCTGGAGCCAGGAACAGGGTAGGGCTCAGATGGGTGAGAGGCTCCAAGTGACACTGCAGCCCCTCGCCCAGCCATCTCTTGCTAGCTGTCTCTGCTCCCCCGTCACACCCTGCCTTTGTCTCCCCCTCTCCATCCCTTTGTCTCCTTCGCGCTTGAGCTGTGCCTGCCTCCCGCTGTGTCGGCTGGGGCTCTGTGGGTAACACCCTCTTCTACTCCCCAGCTCAAGCAGTGGAAAGCTTTTGAAGAAGAAAGCCAAACCACGAGCCACATGGCAAAATATTTCACCAGCCCAAGCAGGAGCTGCCGCTCGGTGTACAGCGAGGAGCAGCTCTACCAGCTCATAGGGGAGAAAAACTCCATGAAGCGGCTGCTCACCGAGGTACGGGGCTCTGCCAGCCCTCCTCCTCCAGCTTCTCTCCTTCCCTTTTGTGGGCTGAAGGCTTTCCAGGGTGGGAAGCCCTTCTTTATACCCCTGTCCACACTGTCCTCACCAGCCTCTTCCTTCCTGAGGGGAAGAACTGCTTTGTTTTGTCACACTCCAAAGCACCAAAATTTAGGCATAATCTGGAGGGCTTAAAAAAATTACGCAGGGAGGAGTGCAAGAGAGCCTGGTTCTCACAGCCTTGTCAAACATGGTTAATTTACAGGGGAGACGCTCTGTCTCAGGAAAGCCCCCAGCCTCCTGCTCCCTCACCTGCACTGCACAGGCAGAAACACCCCAGCCTGTAGAGCTGCCTGCTCAGTGAGCCCCTTCCCACATCTGCGTGGGGGAGGCTGCGGGGGAGGCTGAGGTCACACATGCTGCCACTGTGGCTCTTGCCATGCAGAGAGGGGTGATTTGTTTTCTGGCAGTGCCTGCTTCCAAATTGGCAGTGTTTTCGTCCCCTCTGCCCGCCCCACACTTGACAGGCTTGTTTGTTTGACACAGAAAAACGCCGTGATCGAAAGCCTGCAGGAGCAAGTGAGCAGTGCCAAGGAGAAGCTGATGAGGCTGATGTCTGCGGAGAGCGGCTGCGACCCCCGCGCGCTGCCAGCAGCTCCCTGCACCTGGAGCTCAGGGCAGCCTGGGGATGCACCAGGGGACTGCTGTACCCCGGATCCAGAGAGGGATGGGTGGCAGCCCCCCTGCTTGCTCGGTACGTCACCTCTTGGCAGCAATGCTCAGGCCCTCCAGAAACATGCAACCCAGGAGCCTGTTTGCTCTCAGGTGCTGCTTTTTAACACAGGGGACAGCATTGAACGTGGCATGAAAGATGTCCAGGAGTGTGGGACACCTGCAGTGCCGGGGCAGCCTCCGGAGCAGCTGCCCGGCCAGGACAACTCAGCTGGTGTAGCCTGGGAGTCATCCCCCAAAGTCAGCTACGTAAACAGCGAGAAGCTGTGGGAAATCTTGCGAGAGTTAAGCCTGGATGGCAAAAACTACAGCCCAGCCTTATCTGCAGGACCCCCACTTGGCAACCGGGACACCTCAGGCGAACAGGGAGAAACACAGGTGGGCCAGGAGGGCTACCCAGGCATCCACACACTCCTCAGCCCCTACCTGGCAAGGCATCGTCGGAGGATCCCGTTGCCTCCTGCCTCCACACGCTTCCCTGGACATGTATCCCCTCGCGCCAGCTGCAGGGTGAAGGAGGCGGGCAGCTGGGGCCGTGGGGAGTCAGCACATAACTCCCTGGGAATGGGAGGGGAGATGGCTGGCAGAGGACCCCTTCACCCCCCAGCACCACCCCCTCCAGCCATCCCGAGGGAGGCCTGCCTCCAGCCAGAGGGGTGGCTGGGATGGCCAGAGTCCCAGGGTGCTTCATCGTGCATCCCGCAGGAGCAGCGGCGGTGGCAGGGCACCCCGAGGGGACCCGCTGAGCCCTCGCTGCGCTCACTGTACTATTACCCAGACTCTGACTCCAGCAGCAGCAGCAGCTCTGAGGAGATGTTTCATGGCTGCCACCGACCCTGCTGCGAGGTTTGCTTCCAGAGCCCACGCGGCTCCCTGGACAGCAGCAGCACGGACACAGACACAGAGCCCAGTGACTGCGAGGATCACCCGACAGAGCACCGCAGCGGGCCCCAGCCTGTGGTGAATTTCAAAGAGGATCTGAAACCTACCTTCGTGTGACTGGGAGCACCCCTGCACCAAAAGCAAGTGCCCTCCCACCCCTGAAACACTACGTGTCTTTTCAGCAATGCTAAAGCCACACATCCCTCTGAGGAATGTGCCTTGTTCTGGAATGTAGGGATCGGGAATAAACCTTGCCCCGTTCTGGTTTGCAGTGTCAGCCCCAGGCTGGTCAGCTGTGACTGCAGGCTGAGTTTGGCTGAGAGGGGGTTGGCTGCACTCAGGGCGGTGGTGGTGGCTTTGTCCTGGCTACTCTGGGCAGCTGCCTGTCCCACAGATAGCCGGCACTTCTGTCCATCCTGGTGCCAGCAGTGGAGAGACCAGGGCTGGGGGGGTTCTCTGAGAGCCCAAATTTCATCTCCTCAGAGAGCTTTCCCTGTGAGACCTGGGTGATTGGCACTGGCAGGGAGCAGTATCCTGCCTCAGAAACAACCATTGCTTCTTGCACACCACTCCATACAGACTGATTGAGGACTCCTTCCCCCGAGGCTGCCCGTGCAGAGCGTCCCACTGGCATCACCCCCAGCTGGGGATGGGAGATGGACGCCAGAAGCAGTTGTAGGCTGCCACTCACGTGGGGTGTGCTGCTCCCAGGCAAAGCAAGGACTTTGGCATGGGGTGTGCACAGCAAACTTTTGGGTTTTGGTGGGTTTTGGTAGCATCTGAATGAGAAAATGGAGTCCAAAGGTGATGTCCATGGAGGCGTCTTTGCATTTTGTGTAGTTCAGGTGCTTGGTTGTAGGTGAGACTCAGGTCAGAGCTGAGGGGAAAGACAAGCTAGCCATTGTAAAGGAGGATCTGAAAAGGGTTTCTTTTTTTACTTTGATTTCTGGGTCTTGTGCCCTTCTGTATGTCTTTGTATGGATGATGTACTCTGGAATAAGGTTTGTTTAAATTAATATGCTCTGTTTAATTTTTATCTTAGAAATACCAAGAACAGTAAATCCAGTGTGTGTGCCTTTTTGGGGATATTTATCGTGGCATTTGAGCTTATCGTTGCCTCCACAGGATTTCAGGATGCTGAGACCTGATGCCCAGTGCAATATAAACCTTCTGGAGAAAGGCTTGATTAAAAGGGCAGGTGTCAGAGGAATCCCAGACCTGGTTATGAACAAAGCATGTTATAGCACTGCACTCTCCGTTACCCTTTACGATGGTGAAATCCCTCACTTCTCTCTCCCTTCACTGGCATCACCTTTTTTCTCCCTGTTGCCTCTGCAGTTTTCCAAGCTTGCACTTAGGGCAAATCACCAAACTCAGTAATCTTATGAGGAACGATATTCCCACAGCCCCTGCTTGCTTTTAGAATGGAAACACTCCAGACAGAGTGTAATTTTTGTGTGTGTGTGTGTCACTTTTTGCTAATAAGAAACCGTTTTCTTTCTTTTCTTTTACAGCTGCCTGAGCTCTGGCCTGGGTGAAACGCACTGGCTGGGAGGGTTCCCTGCCTGTGCGGGGCGAAGCCGGGGGGTCCCTGCAGTGGGACTCGGGATCTCTGTCCCCATCGCCTGCCAGCCGCCTGCAGTTCCGCAGCGCTCGCAGCAGGTGCTGCTGCTGCCACGCCGGGCGTGCCGGCAACCACCGGGTACACCCCACGGCATCGCCACGCTGGGACAAGGCGGGGGACAGGCACGCTCTAGGGACCCTGTTAAATATGGGCCAAACCCGCTTCTTCCCACCCCCAAACGTGTT
Source organism: Lycocorax pyrrhopterus obiensis (assembly GCA_014706295.1). Classification (NCBI taxonomy): domain Eukaryota; kingdom Metazoa; phylum Chordata; class Aves; order Passeriformes; family Paradisaeidae; genus Lycocorax; species Lycocorax pyrrhopterus. Next base: position 92,701,491 of record JACSVZ010000001.1, read on the forward strand.
TAGAATAATATTTTGCTCTGGGGCTGGGAAATACTGCAGCACAGTCAAAGGCTATGATCAACCATGAAACCACCTGGAAGTGGCTGATATAAAAATTAACTTTAAATCCACTAAATGCAGAAAAACCCTCCGGAGGACTTTGAACCTAGGGTTTGTTTGGAAACTCGCTGCTGGAATTTGAGGTCGTTGCTTTTCTGTGTGGTGACCAGCAGCCACCACCTGAAAACTGCATAGCTTGTACTGCACGTACTAAGAAGGCCAAGAGCATTGTGACTTGTGTCACAAATAACGTGTCCAGCAGGATCAGGGCAGTGATCATCCCTCTGTATTCAGCACTGGTGAGGTCACACCTCAAATCTTGTGTTCAGTTTTGGGCCCTTTCCTTGCTGATGGCTGTTTAGGAAGGGTCACGTCACAGCCAGGATGAGATCTCTCTCCATGCCTGCTTGTTGGGCCTTGGCAAGATCCAGGAAGGCAGGAAGCCTTGAGGCTCTTGTGCCACAAGCACCTGCCATGGCTCAGACTGCCTCTGTTACCCTGCCAGCTTGCCACTGTTCAGGAAATAAAAAAATGGATCTGGATTGTGATTCAGCTGCCTGGTTAAAAAAAAGAAAATAAAAGGGAAAAAAATGAAAAGAGCTTTGTTAGCTATGGCAGAGAGGGATTATGACAGGCGAGGGATTATGACAGGCTCTCTGGCACAGGAGTGCTGACCACTGGTGTGGACATTTCCCCAACTGCCTCATGTTGGCCTTAGTAGCTGGGATCTGTGGGAACCTCTTGCTCTGATTTTTGATACCGGGTGCAGTTATGAGAAATAATGAGTATTTGAAAGTACTGCGAGAGGGAGAACCCTCAGGTGTCTGTCCTTGGCCCAGAGTAACCAGACTGTGCAATCCTTGGAGACAGTGGCTGTGCTGTGGTGCCTCATCTGTGTGGAGACATTCCTGTGGCACAGTGGGGAGCAGTAGTCAGGGGCCCTACGACTCCAAATAGCCTGTGCTACTTGTACTTGAGCACCCACATCTGTATATGACCTCTATAGGTCTGGAAGAAGCTCCAGAAAAGTCTTCCTCAAGTCTGACGGCCATGAGGGCTGTGGAGAAGCGCTCTCCTCCTGAGCAGCATTACTCTCCTGAGCCCAGAAACCAGGCCTATCTCTTACCTTATCCAGTTTTTCAGGACTGTCTTCTTGGCCTCTGCCTCCAGCTCTGCACTACTGAAACGCCAGCTGCTGCTGTTACCCCAAGGTCTGCACTGCAGCCAGAGCCGAAAAGCTGTGGATGTCCAGCTGTGACACGTCAGTGTAAGCTGCATCCTGATTGCTGGCCTTGTGCTCAGGCACAAAGCGCTTGGGGAACTCCATGGAGACAGGAAAAAAATGCCATCAAAAGAGCTGTGGATCCTGGCATGGTGGGAGAACTGTGGATTGGCTTAGTGGTTGATGTGAACTGCAGGAACTTTCTGCTACATGACACAGTCATGCCCTATGGACCTGATCGATCCCTGCACACACCTCGGTGAGCAAGTGCATGGGATACTGCCACACAGTTCCAGCAGTTTCCTTCTCTCATTAAAAGGGTGTATTGAAGTAGCTGGAGCACATTCACCTTGGAATACACTGTAGACACCCCTCAGTGTCTACAGTGGGGTTCCTTGCTTTCACACCCACACCACCAGCTTTCCCCTGTGTAGAGGTGCCTGTAGCTGAGCTGGTTTTCTTCTAACTCAGGCATCTGTAGCTGCATGCTTTGTGCTGCCAGAGCACAATCATTTACGTAAGGATTTCTTTTTAATTTTTTTTTTTTTGTCCTGGAGGTTCTTGCAGACAGGATGGGTACGAGGGACTTTGTCCTGCCAGGCAGCTAGATAAAGCACTCAGTGATTCAGCATTTATTGCACCCTACACAGATTCCTCTGTTATCATACCAGCAGGAATGTGGGGCTAGAAGGGATCTCCTAGTCATCATCATATTTCCCAGCAATGACAAGCACTGAGTCATAAAGTCCCTCTTGTTAATTTATCACAGTCCATCTTAAGTCATTGGGAATTTTCTTGGCAGGTTATTCAAGAACCTTGCTTTGACAGAAGGAAACTTGTTTCTGATTTGCAGCCCACATTTTTTCATAGCCTATTTTTGTCTACTTGTTCTCATGCCAATGCTGTCTTCTAGTTAGTAGCTCTTCTTCCTTCCCGTTCTCCAACCTACTCTCTTACATGCTGATGAAGAATGTGGCCTCTTCTTCCCAGGATCCCTGGTCTGCTCAGGGAAGAGACTGTCTATTTTTAGTTCCCTCTAGCAGCTCATACTTACCCCTCTTTCAGTCTGCAGGAAGGCATTGAGGGAGAGCTCTGGTTTTATTGCTGCCCTTCCCTTGGCAGCCATGTGAGGATGGTTGTATACACTGTTCCCTGCCTCCAGCAGCACAGGAGTCCCAGGATGCTGGGACAGGATCATGCTCACCTTTGAAAAGAGAGAAGAAACACTCATTGGGAGTTAGGACATCAGAAAGGCAGGCCAGAAGCAGGAAAAATTCTTGTGGGTCATCAGGAAGCTGACGTTTTCTCTGCAAGTCTGCAATGGCCCTGGGGTTCCCAGCACCCCTTGGGTGCTAGATATACCACTAGTATTTTAATAATCTCACAGAAGAAAGGCTGTCCATCCATGTTTCCTTTCAATACACCTCCTGCAATTGCTGACAGATGCACCTGTGCCTGGCAAGTGTGGAAACCATGAAGAGCTTTTATTTTATTAAACTTGGAGTTTCCCATGGCTTAGAAAATCCATAAGGACCTGAGTTCCTTAGAAAGCCCCTGGTACCTCTCAAGGGGTTCACAGGAGGGGAAAACGAAAGCACACCCTCTGCAGTGTCCTGATGACACGATCCAACATAGGAATAGCATGGATATTTTGTTGGACAAGGTGAATGTAGTGAGCAAGGCACCCTTCTGGAGTTGTGCACTGGTTTCCAGGCAATTACATCTCGTATCTAACCCAAATGAGTCGGGTGATATTTCAAACCAAAGAGAACAGCAGGAATAATATTAGCTGATGCAATCGCACCTTGGATTTACAGCAGTGCTAGGCAGATCCATGAACAGTGGGATACTCTGTACATGATTACAGCAAATTCAAGCCCTTGTTTGAAAGCAGCTGGGTTTTGGTTGGGTATTTTTAACAGTCCCCCAAATACAGGTGGTGGATAAAGACTTCCTTTCCTCTGAAAGGTGAATCTTTCATTGATGGTGAATTACACTTTGGCAAGTGTCAGTTAATTTCCTCACTATTACAGCCTTTTTCATGCCAGTAACAAAAACACATTTACAGCTCTCCTGCTTCTGCAGTCCATTCTTCACAACCCTCCAATGGCAAGGTCCTTTTCCTAGTTCTCCTAATAACTGATAGGAGCATGCTGCAGTCAATGGGGGAGCCAGGCTCTCCCATCCCTGGAAGCCCAGCATTACTGGGTACCTGCTGTGCCTCAGTACAACACATTTGGGCTAAATACTCACTGCCTTCTCATGGAAACAAGCTCCCAGTCCCCACTGCCTTCAGCCACAGCTGCTTGAGGCCATCTGAATTAAGCCTTTAAAGCAGACAAACCCAACAACAACAACAAAGTGTATCCAAGGATGACATGGGGTCTAATTTACTCAAGGAGGAAACTTGGGAGTCAAGAGCCTTGTCTCTTCTACTGACTGTTATGCTCATCTCAGAGAGAAAAACCACAGTCTCTTCTGTCTCTCACTGGCACTTGTCATTCAAGTGAACATAAGGCCCCCTCCCTGAGCTGCGTCAAGGCTTCTTCACTGTCTATATATTTGCAAAACTGGCTCTGAGTGTTTCACCAGCAAGGCCTGAGTGACCAGTTGACCCATCAAAAAACAGGAAAACATGAGCCAATGCTCCCAGGTGGGTCCTTTTTAACTTCCTCAAACAGCAGGTTTTGGATGGCAGTGAAAATCCCAAATGTCCTCTTGAAAAAGTGAGTGAGAGGCTAGAGAAGGTGGAGAAGGAGTTCAGACAACAGTCTGGAGTGTTAACAGAGGAGACCAAGGTTTTTGCTGTTGAGCAGTTGTTGTATGTGGGTGGTTTGTTCACAACAGCTGGTTTTAGTGAATTGAATAATATTTCTGTGCATGTTCATGCATATATTTGTGTCCTTACACAGAGGAAAAACATCCCACTTTCTCAGGATCATCCCACCGTCTAGAAAAATTGGAATTTGACAATCATCAATTAGAACTAGACAAGAACCCTGCTCCCCATCAGAAAGTATGTGATATCTACCACTAGGGAAAGATTTTTCTAGATAATGACAGCATTAGAAACAACCCCACAAGCATGTGAAGTATGTCTGGTAAAGCACTTAAATAAAAAAATCGTCTTGCAGCTTTCCACTGGGAAAAATGAGTGCCCTGCAACGCAATCAGACCCTGGGCTGCAGGGGGGCCACACTCCTCCAAGGAGAGATGACACCTCCATGCTGGACACAGCAGGGGCCTATTTATTTTACAGAATTGGGCTATCCTCCCCCTGATCCAGACAGCATCAATCTTGGAGCAGCAGCGGGAGGTATAGGGTAGGTTTTGCACTGACCACCTACCTTCCGGTACAGCTGGAAATCTAGGAACAATATCGTTTCCAACATTATTCATCGGATTTCAAGACCAGTGCCAAGCCCTGTGCAGCTAACAGCTGAGCAACAGAGATTCTGTCTCTCCTTTTACAGGATTATTGTAAAATAATTTCCCTCTGTGACCAGTTTAGGCCGTTCTAATGCACAGTCATAAATGAGACATTGACTTCTAAAGATCTTCCTACCCTTAGGGCGGCAGATGAAAGAATGGGTCACAGCTTTGTTCTGCCGAAACATGCCTGGAAGTGTTGAGAGACACGCTTTCCTTACAGGGAAATTTCCACAGTCTCCTTGGATTTGCAAGTTTGCAACCTACCTGTAGAGTATAAAAGAAATTCTGGGCTGACCAAAACAGATGTCAGAAATTGATTTGCTCATGCCATTCAGGCAGCAAGAGCTGTTCTCCTGATGTCTGTGTCTGTGTGAAAGAGCACAGTGACTTCCACCTTTAACATAAACCTTGTGGCTTTTTTCAGCAACTCAGCAAGCATGCCCAAGCCCAGGATAACAGAAATACCTGTAATAAACCTGAATATCATCTTTGTAAAAAAAAAAGTGATCAGTGTGAGGGAAGTTCATGACACTGTGCTGAAAAGCATGTTGCTCAGACTAATTCAGCTGCTCCAGCAGATAGCTCCTTTAACACTGCCTATGACTTAAGTCAGTATAATACCACTATTTTTATGACTCAGCAGTCACCAATGGAATAAATTAAGTCAGGGGATGTTCCAGATAATGAGGAATTTGTCCTGCAGTAAAAAGGTCTCCAATGAAGAGTAAAATATTAGAAGCCCAGAGTATGCATCTGTTAGCAGATTTTCATAATTGGTGAGAATGGAAATGAGAAAAACAAAGGTGAAAAAAAGTGAAATATTTTATTATTGCATTATCTAACAATTAACATTCCTATGCATAGGGATGCATAATATCTCCTGCATATTAAGGCTGCACAGCATTTCCTATAAAAATATATTGGATTCACTTGTTTACAATTTTCAGAGTGATGAAAAGTTAAAATGAAAGTGATTCAGGACATTTCCAAGAAGAAGGCTAACAAAAATGCATTTGTCCCATTTCAAGTATGTCTTAGTTTTTTGTCTGAGGCACTTCCTCACACCATACAAACTGGAAATCTAGCTTTTATGGGTCTTGACAAAAGCTATCCAAACTGGACCACACTTTACAACCTTAAAAAATCATAGACCACATAGGTCTGTGGAGGCTTATTAGCACTTACTGGACAAAAAGCCATCCCCAAATCATCCCTGGGAAGTCCACCTTGGCTGAGTATGCTCTGTGTCCTTGCAGCTTCTGGAGCACCTGTCCCCTGGGCTGTGCACAGCTGGTGGCCAAGCCCACCCCACCTGCCAGGCGTTGCAGTGGGAGGCTGCACTGAGTTGAGAGCAAAGTGAGGTTTATCTCATTAAGTGATGACCACCACACTGGCTGTGAAGCAGCATGGCAGGAGAAGTGGTTGTGAAAGCCAGCTGTGGCTGGAAAGAGGTAAATCTGTTTGAAGAACCTGCTGTGACTGGGGCTGGAATAGCTGGGGGAGGTGCTGGTGTAAGAGGGAAAGATGGTGTGACTGGGGCAGAGGCAGGAAGGAGGGGAGGCTGATTTTCTGAATCAACAATGAACAGCAATGAGGACAGAGAGGAGGATCAAGCCACTGAGGGTTCGGGGTTTGGGAGCACCTGTTGGACAAAAAAGAAGGTGAGGGAGTAGGGAAAAGAGCAGAAGTGAAAAAAAATGTGATGGCAGGACAAGCCAGGTGACTGGGAGGGGAACAGAGGTATGGTGTGGGCATGACTTGAGGTGGGATGCAATTAGTGGAGACAAGAGTGGGGAGACGAAAGACCCTAACTTGACAATGGTGGGACAGGGAGCAGAGGGGGTAGCAAAGGAACTGTTTGCTTTCAAGGGTCTGAAAGAAGAACAGGATTGGAGAGAACATGGATGGCAAGAAGCAAAAAGCTCCTGGTGGTACATATTGCTCTCCAGAGTTTGGGATGGAACCAAGGCATCCTTAGATTTTCACCTCATCTGCTCCCAGCATGTGGATCTGAAAGGCAAGTTTCTGGTGCTTCCCTTCCTACTGCCACCCTAACCTTTGTTAGTTGGAGAGGTCACAGTCACCTTGGTTGTTTCTGCCAGTCCCTGAAAGAGGCCTTTGTCAGGGGGCTGTTAAAAGTGGTGGATGAGCATATCATGGCATCCTTGCTAAGCTGAGTTGGCTTTAAAACAAACTGACCAGGATCCTAAAAAGCAGAACACTGTAGTCTGCGCCAAAATGATTCTGAAATCAAGCATTCAGAAGTTACAGAAGACTGGAATTAAAACAATGTGCACAAACTTAATTTGGCTTAATTTTGGCATGTATGACTTTGTGGAAAAGAGGCCTGGAAGGGACCTCAAGGAGCCATCTGGGGACTTCAGTCCATCTCTTTCTCCCAAGGCAGGAAAATTATTCCTAGACCATTCTTGACAAATGTTTCCCAAATCTTCTTTTGTGAGACAGACATTAATTACAGGATCACATATTTTTTTCTTAATGGCATCCTGCCTTAGTGCATAAAATATACTGGGACCATGCTGAGAAGGAGACTGGGAACACAGCTGGAGAAAGGACAGGCTTATGGTTCAGCTTGTGGACTGCTGCCCTGGAGAGCTGTCTGTGCTTCAGAGTTCCTGGGTGGTCATGTAAATCCGATTTCTCCCGGGCAGTCATTAATTGTGTTTTCTCCATTTTCTGGGTGCACAGTTTGAAAATACTGACTGATTTATTTGTCCATGCTTGGTGCCCTGTTTCGATACAGTGTTAGGGCTTTAATTTTACCACCACCACCCAGCGTGCCCAGACCTTGTGGCATTGGTTCTCATAGACTGGGAAATAAAACTGAAGTTCTTGTGTGCCGTACTCAGCACTGGCTGTCATGTGTCACTCTTCTCCCACTTCTCATCTGACCCTGCCCTGTGCACTCCATCAGCTTCCATCTCCCTAGACCCTGCTTACTCTGCTGAAAGCATGTGTACAGAACCTCACAGTCATGAACGTGATTCCCAGATCCTCTATTTTTTTTTAATAGACGATTCTTCTGACTATTTTGTCAAGTTCAGGTTTCTCCATAACCACCTCATCCTCAGAGGTACATGCATTCAGTGCTATTAATTACATCAGTAATTAATTACCTCAGGGAAAAAGCAGCAAAACGCACAAGAACCAAGAGCATACAGGACACCAGGAACTACTGTAGGGGATCACAGAATCATCACAGGAATGAGGAGGATGGAAGTGACCTCTGGAGCTCATCTAGTTCAACCCCGTCTTATTCAAGGTGGGTCAGCTACACCTAGTTATCCAGGACTGTGTCCAGTCACGTTTTGTACATTTCCAGAGATGGAATCATAGAATGGTTTGGGTTGGAAGGAACCTTAAAGATCATCTAGTTCCAACCCCTCTGCTGTGGCAGAGACACCTCCCACTAGACCAACGTGCTCAATGCCCCATCCAACCTGGCCTTGAACGCTTCCTCCACAACTTCTCTGGGCAACCTCTTTCAGTGCCTCACCACCCTTATGGTAAAGAACTGGATACACAGAAAAGATGAGACCTCTCCAGGTCTTTGATGATCTGCAGAGTAAAAAGATGTTTTCTGGTGTTCAGGAAGAGTTTCACGTTTTAAATAACGCCTATTGCTTCTTGTCCTGTCAGCAGGCACCTATCTCCCTCTTCTTCATTCCCTCCCACCAGATATTTATACACATTGATGGGATTCCCCGAGCCTTTTGTTCTCTAGGCTGAACATTCCCAGCTCTCTGTCTTCCCTCACATGACATGTGCTGCAGTCTCTTAATCAACTTTGTGCCCTTTGCTGGAGTCACTCCAGTAAGTCCATGTCTTTCCTGTACTGAGGCCAGAACTGGGCACAGGACTCCAGGTGTGGCCTCATCAGTGCTGATAGAGGGGAAAGATCACTTGTCTTGACCTACTGACAATGCTTTTCCTACTGCAGCTTAGGATGTTGCTGTCTGTCCTTGCTGTGAGGGAATACTGCTGGCTCATGGCCTCCAGAACCCCTCAGGTCCTTCTCTGCAGAGTCCCCAGCCCACACAGGTGCACGGGGTTATTCTTTCCCAGGTGCAGGACTTGGCATTTCTCTTTGTTGATCTTCATGTGATTCCCCTCTGATCAATTCCCCAGCCTGTCCAGGTTGCTCTGGATGGCAGCACATCAGCTGGTGTATCAGCTCCCCCCAGCTTTGTATAATCTGTAAATTTGCCAAACGTGTACTCTGTCACATCATCCAGCTCATTAGTGGTGATGTCAAAAAGTATAAGACCTGATAACAGAATATACCTCTAGTGATGGGCCTCTAGCTGGACTTTGTGCCACAGACCACGACACTCTGGGTCCATCTATTCAGCCATTTTTTGATAGACCTCACTGCCCACTTAGGTAACTCAGACCTTGTCTATGGGGATGTTATGGGAGACAGTGTCAAAAGCCTTGCTAAAGTCAATGCAAACAACATCATTGCTCTGCTCTCATTCACGAAGACACTCGTGCTGTGGAAGGCTGTCAGGTTGGTTAGGTCTGTTTTCCCCTTTGTACATCCTTGCTGACGACATTTGATCACCTCCTTGTTCTTCGTCTGTATGGAAATGGTTTCCATGATTTCTTGCTCCATTGCCTTTTCAGGGATTGAGGTGAGGCTGACCAGACTCTAATTTCCCAGATCCTCCTTCTTGTCCTTGTTGAAGATAGGAGTGGCTTTAGGATTTCTTCCAGGCCTCAGGAACCTCTCCTGATCAGTGGGATCTTTCAAAGAGTGGCCTTTCAATTATGTTATCCACTTTCCTCAGCAGTTTTGGCCCCCTTGCTAAGGGGCCTGGGATTGCTGAAGGACACTGTCACCAGTAAGGCTTCCTCATGGGCCACCTACCCCTGCTTACACCTTTTGTACGTTTCCTTTTTATGTCAGAATTTAGTCACAACCTCTTTGCTCATCCATACATGCCTCCTGCCACCGTTGCTTAATTTTCTTCTTGTCCACTTGAGGAATTAATTAATTGTCTTCTTGTCTACTTGAGGAACCACTCTTGAGCTTTGAGAAGATGATTAAACAGCTCAACCCTTGGTTTCTACTTCAAGATCTTGATCCTTATTGTGGCCTGAGCAAGATGTTTCAGAGCATTTTATAAATGTTCCCATAAGTCCACACTTTGAGTGTGATTTGAATTCAAACTGCATGTTTCATACCCTTTACCAAACAAAGGGGTCAGTGTTATCCAGGTTCTTGCCCATCCCTGACTTTCAGAGTCCAGTTAGAAATATAACTGTCTTCTTATCACCTCGTGCGAGGCTTCTTACTGCAGAGGCCACTTACCAGGCAGGTCTTTCGAGAGTCCTTCCATAGGTGTAGAGAAGAGATAGGCTTCTCTAGGGGAAGTTTAAAAGCAACCACACTTGAGAACTAGAATTATTTCCTGGAGAAGTCTCTCACCTTCCAGTGACTAGAATAAACTTCTATTTTTAAATGCCTGAAATATACAATAACTGCTTAATTTTAAAATACTCCCTTCTATTGCTTTCGAAAGTGCCGCCTTTCCTGCTAATTGCATTGTGCCCTTGTTCCCATGCTATGAGGTGAAGAGAATATGCTTTTGAACTCAGAATGGCATCATCAGCTTGATATGGCTTAAATCCAGTCCAATTAAAAATACATAAATGTGGCACTTCCCTTAAGTCAGATGTCCTGAAATGACTCCTTTATAAAAAGGCATTGTTAATTCTACCAGGCCTTTTCTGCTCGTAGATTCTTTCCTTGGGGGTCATTTGTAGTGTCTGCTGCTCCAATCACGCTAACCTGGTTTAAGCTCACCCATTTCCTTTCTGTGTCCTTACATGCCTACTCATTACTGCCTGTTGAGTTCAGCCTTGCTCACGCTGCTGGCTTGCAGCCTCTCGCAGGGTCTGAGAGGAGTGCTCATCCAAGTCTTGCAGAACAGCATATGAGCAATAGCGGCTGGGCTCGATCAGGAGATAAGCTTTGCTGACCATTAGCAAAACAATGGACTGTATGCTCAGTGCTGCTAAATACACAAAATAAACAGGGAGAGGAAAAAAATAGGTTCCTCGTAACAATCACGGTCACAAAATGTTCAGGAGGAAATGAGATTCTGGAAAAGATTGGTTGGGGATTTTTTTTAAAGGAATGCAATTGTTTCCATTGATTTCTAGGGCTTTTTTGTGCTTTCATGGTACTGGTTTCTTGTTTCCAGCCAGTTAGATCTTGCTGCCTGATCCTGTATCCTGCCTTTTAGAAAGACTTTTGAATTATGTCTAATAGGCTGAAGCAAAAGCAACATGGCTTGTTAGCCTGATCAAATTAGGAGGTGTGCAGAGTGTAAAAGATTTTACGATGTCAAGCAGTCTACAGGGAATTAGGGAAAAGAGGCATGTTTTATGGGCAACACCCAGGACTCGTGTTTTAAAGACACAGCAGAAAGTCTTCTCTGTTCTGATTCCTGTGCCTACTTTTCAGTTTTGTCTTTACAGACCCTCTAGCCTATCTACGTATTTGCTAACTTTTTGTATTCGGTAGCTCAGTTTCAGTGCCATATTTTCCCAGATGTTTTAGAGATTTGAGAGAGAGCTCTCCATTTAAAAACAGCTGTCTCTCCATCTCAGGGCAAGGACAGCTGTCAACACCAGATGCACAATGCAAGATGCAGCAACAATTAGTAGCCATTTGCCAGCCAAAGATGAAGGAAGTAGTGTGTGATGGTGATTAGTGAGCAGCCGGGGACAGGGATCATTAAATCAATTAGAGTGCTTGGCAAAAACTCAATGAACTAAATGAAAATACTGTTACATTTTTGGCCACTTCATAATTAGCTGTGCATTTTCTCCCAGGTTCTGAAGAGAATCACCACTTTTGATTTGGGGCTGCAAACTAGAGACCCCAGTTCATAGGCGAGACATACAATAGTGCAAGGTTGCTGATGTAGCTGATGTACGTAGAATGACCAAGGTTTGATGGCTCTATTCAACCATTTTGCTATGTGTTGTGTATTGAAGAGCAATGCAGACATACTATAGCACAATTTGCCTTGTGGATATCAAGAATGGCTCTAACCCACCAAGCACTATTGTCCTCTTCCTCCCTCGCGGAGCTGGCTGTCCTGGGGAGACCTGTGCCCATGCAGTTATTTTCAGCCAGGGTAAAAACAGCTGCAACAGCAAGAGCTGGATGAGCATTTCACTGCAGTTAAGGATGGTAATTTCATTCTGCAGGGAGCCCTTCCAGCAAGGACAGCATCCCAGGCAGGCTTCACCAGGCATATTGCTGCTTTCTTTGCTTCTTTGGTGATGTAGATGTCTATTCTCAACAGCCTTTTCTCCTTTTGGCACCTTGCACCATGTGCAATGCTTTCTTTCCAAAAACTATTTCAACAGGAACTAGCGAATCCTCTTCCTGCATTTGTGAGAAGGCACAATAAACCTCATCACCCTGGTGCAACATCCCCCAGCTGTCTGAAGGAGGAAGCAGAGAAAAATCTCCTTTGTTGGCTGTTGTGCCTGGCTCCCTGTACAACTTCTAGGTCACTGTGATGACTTGGAAACCCAGCCTGGCTCTTTTCCCCTGCACATGCCTCTCCCATATGTCTACCAAGATCCAGCTAAAGAGTAGTCCTAATCCTGGGGCTGTAGTTAAAGCTGTCTATCCCTCCAAGGTTTTCTCAAAAGAACTGAAGGCCTCAGGAATCAGGCTGGCTTTAACTCTCTTTACTTTGAAAGTCTCCTCAACAGCCAGTTTGGAAGTTGATTGGGGAGGCAGGGAAATAGCGAGCATGGGACATTCACAGGGCCTTCCACCAACACTGTAGTACAAAGAGAGCAAATGAATGTCAGTCTTGGGCTGCTTGACTAAATCTAATGTGAGTGAGATGATATACACAGAAGAGACCAAAAATTTTTTCTAGATTTGAACCCTTCCAGATTCCTGAGGAAATGGGCATAGATTTTGCTTTCCAGAAAACAAGTATCTGGAAGACTTGTCAAAAGCTCATTAAACTGACAGAGCTTTTCTGGCTCTGGACACCGTTGTTTTCCAGGGTTATTTGTGAAGACAGTGTGGTCAGACAAATGCTGGGGCAAAGGCAACTGCCCACCTGAACAAGATGTTCTGGCATGATGGGAAACCTGATGCTTTTGTCAAGAGCCAGTGGATAAAACCAACCTTAAACCCGTGCAGAACATCAGCAGGGAGGACTTAATTCCACAGAAGAATGCATTTGCCTGCTTACTGAGTCACTGACGTTTTCCACATGTTGCCGTATTGCCATGAACCTGTATTTGGTGTCTCTGCTCATTCAACTCCACTGCTAATTTGGAATACAGAAGTTGTCTGTAGCTTCTGTTACATTGAACTGTTTGGACCACTTGGCTTTGTTGGTTCTGGCAAACTTACCTGGAGTCTTGCAAGGCCTAGGTGCACGCACGTCCAGATCAGCAAAACATCAGCTACCCTCTGAAGCAATTGTTGGTGATGACGTATTTTGTGACAGGAAGTGATTGCAAAAGGGTGGGTTCCCAGGATTAAAAACTTGTGTCCTGCTCAGAAACATGAATGCAACTGCTATGTTCTAAACATAGATTCCTTCAGGTTTTGTTCTGGGACAAAAATCAAAACCACTTTTCAGGATTTATTGTTTAATCATTAATGCCTGGGCAGTCAGTAAATTTGTTACTGTTACAATCTCTGATTTTCCACTGGAAAAAAAAAAAAAGCAAAGTTAAAGTTCAACCATAACTATTGAGTTTGCCCATGCCAATCAAACAAGAGACAAGCCATTACAATGTCTCACTAACTTGTCCTCTGGATAATTGCCTTGGCAATATTAAGGCGTTAGATACAAGACTGGTAGATCCATTAATATAATTTAGATTCTCTAGCATAGCAAGGTTCAAAACAACCTTGAATGATTGCATCCTTATCAGACTAGCAGAGGTAGCCCTCTCACCGTGCCTTCTGGTGGAATGATCCAAAAGGAGCTGCTAGGTAAGCAAACAGAAAATCTTCCTGCTGATCACTTGAAAAGGAAGCAATGGAGAAAGAAAAAAGCAGGAGTTCCCTGTGAAGGAGCATGTCTACTGGTTCCTGTTGGAGCAGGCCTATTCAGTGTCTGATTAAAATGACAGAAGTTTATGGCTGATATATGAAATGCAAACAGACAAATGAAAACCCCTGAACAAGCAAACAAAACCCCTCCCCTACTCTTCTCCTGAGCTCCAAAGAGCTTTGTTCTACCCAGAACTTGTACCAATTTTCCAATTCACTGCCACCTTATGGCATTTCAGAGAGATAACACCTCAGTAATTTCTTTCGGACACTTTGTGTGTTCAGGCAACCTCCCTGGGAACTTGTACATTATGGAGACACGACAGCTGTAAAACTGCCCCGTGCATCCCGACTTGGAACAATATTAATGCTTGAGATGCTGGATTATAATAGCTTGTGAAAACTGATCATTAAAATGTCAATTCTATTTATATTTGCAGATTCTAAAGGGAGGTCATTTCATTAGCCAAGGGGCCAAAAATAAATATGGACTTAGCAATGTTGTCAAAAGAGACTCTTTCAGTCTAAAAAAGCAACTAGCTCACTCATGACTCTCACAAATGGTTTTAATTGTCAGTCCATTTTCGAAATTGAGGATGAAAGCTTAATAGATGCCCTTACTGTGTGTGTTTAGGGTTTTTCTGAGAGCAGTCTTAGCTAAAGAAAGAATCTATGAAAAGACTAACAGAAATTGGAGGTGCTTTATACTTTTCCATCCCCTCAAATACATCACAATCTTCCTTTAAAACACACTTGTGGTTTCCTGGTGGATGAGAAGATGCTATGACTTGAATGGACAGGCTTTAGAGACTTGGTTGCTTAATTATTGCTTGGAAATATGTGCAGGATTGCCAAATATGAAATACTGCAGCTGGGAATTTTGTAATATGCATTCCCCCCGTGGCTGGATAGGCTTGGTATTCAGAAAAGTGTTATTAGTAGCAACCAAGTTGTGGTTTTGATACAGATTACTTTGGTGTTGAAGAGGAAACAGAGTGATTTCAGAGAATGGCTATACCAGATAAAGGAGGACAAGCACAAAGTTATTTTCATGAAGTAGCTTGTTCTCTGTAAGTGAATGAAGTTGATTTCCCATTTTTATTATCAGGTTGTAGACTCATTACAAAGCTTTAAGGGACATTTATCAAATGGGCACCATCAGTATGAATTATGCATTGGTCTGATTTTTATTTACCACTATCATGAGTAACAGCAAATGCTGAAAGGCAAAGAGCTCACCCTCCCCCACCTGCTATTTTTCAGACTGCCAACTTTTTCAAGAAACAAAGCTCAGCTGTCTCTCCTAAGTCAGTTCTCCTGTTTATGTAGTCGTTGGAAAGAACTTTGTCAGAAAATAAGAAAATGTAATTTTCTTTGTAATTTGTGTTAGCATTTTGATGCCCAAAGCCAGAAAAAATAATTACTGGAATGCCTGGTGGTACATTTCAGGTAGAAGAGAGCTGGCCACTGCCTGGTGGCATATTTACTTTTTTGTTTTATGTAAGAATGCTCTTCAGAGAGCAAACCCAATCTGTAACTCCTCTAATTTTTGACAACAGCTCTACCAAACAGGAGAGAAAATGTCATCTTCACTGTTGGCAGCTTATTGAAGCTGTGTCTAAGCAACATTTGACACAGTGGTGTCTCAGAGGGGTCCTGGAACAATGAGTATGGTAGGGTAGCTTGGGGTGGCTGCAGTACCACTCCTATGCTGTGACTTCAGTGTCTCTTTTTGCCCTTGCTAGGGCACACCACTCTCACCTGTCAGGATCCCAGGTGCCCAAGTAGATCCTGAAGAATCAAACCTTAAACAGTCCCATGGCCTTTGTAGTAGGTAAAACCATTCATCATTTATCAGGCAGGCAAAAAGGCTTCCAGCAAGCCAAGCGCCCTGGGGCGAGCAAAGTGCTGAACAGAACCATTTTGAGAGACTGGGTTTGTTTTTTGCTTTGGAAAACAGCTCTTGTAAAGGATAAATTTTAGCTGCCTTTGGCCGGGTCTTTGTTTGGTCACATAGCAATGGTGTTCAGAACAGGGCTGGAAAAAAAGTAAATCTGGCAATATTTTGATGCCTTGAAAAGAAAACAGCAGCTCTTAGTTAGTCTCTAACACTGGCAAAATATGTTTCTGCTAGTCCAAGTTATTTTGTTTGTGGTATAAACTATTCTGGCAAGAGCACTTTTTTTTTTTAATGGCATAAGCAAGCGGTGATCAGTTTTTGCTGATGTCTGCCGAGTAATTTCACTGAGGTCACAGCAGGCAGCAGTGTTCCAGCGCTGGCTTTGCCAGGGCTGGGAGCCGCTGCCCCCAGGGGATGCTCCAGAGCCCTGAAGAAGGACAAGTTCTTCCAGAACAGTGCCTGGCACTCTGGCCAAGGCCAAGCTCAATCTACCTGTGGTGGCAGTGGGACCTAACTATGAGGGAGTTTAGTGCCTCAACACAAACTGTGTTTCCTGTGAGGAAGCCTTGCTGTTAACAGCTGAATTGGGAGGACTTTCTATGACAGCCTTGATCTTCTTCCCCCTGCTTGGCCGTTTGTGCAGAATGGATTCACCATCGCTTCATGAACCCCTGTTCATGAACGACTGTTCCTGCCTCCTGTCTCCTGCCAGAAAGCTGGAGAAGGACTGTTTACAAGAGCTTGTAGTGACCAGGCAAAGGGGAATGGCTTCAAACTCAGAGGGTGGGGTTAGATTAGATATTAGGAAGAAATTATTTACCATGAGGGGGGTGAGACACTGCAACAGGTTACACAGAAAAGTTGTGGATGGCCCATCCCTGGCAATGTTCAAGGCCAGGTTGGATGGGCTTGAAGCAACCTGGTCTAGTGGAAGGTGTCCCTGCCCGTGGCAGGGGGGTAGGAACTGAAGGGTCTTTAAGATCCGTTCCAACCCAAACCATTCTATGATTCTAAAACAGCACTGTGCGCGTCAGCACCATTTCTTTTACGGTTCAGTGAAGCAGAACCGCAACACCTCTGTGCCTGACGGGTTTTAGACACAAACCCCGCAATTTCGTATTTCCTTCCGCCCTGCCCCGAGCACGCTCCCGGCAGGACAAGCCGCGGGGGCGCGCCCGAGGGGCGGTGCCCGGCCGTGCTGCGCATGCGCGCTGTCCTCCCCCGGCCCCCACAGAGGTGAGCGGCCGTGCCCCGTCGGGAGCGGGCGCGCCCGTGGCCCCGCGCCTCACGATTGGTCCCCGCCAGGCAGCCTCATCGCCGCCAGCCAATCGCAGCCCGCGGCCCCTCTCCGCCTCGGGCTGCGGCTTGAAGGCGTCCCAGGGCTGGGTGACGGAGGCAGCGCGCCCCCTGATTGGCTCTCCCTCCTCGGCTCCGGTCGGGTTGGCCCGGCGATGGCCGGAAGAGAGCCCTCCTTCCCATTGGCCACCCGACCGCGCTGCTAGGGCGGCGGCGGCGTCCTCCGATTGGGTCTCCGCTTCAGTTCGGGGAGAATCGGTCGCGCCCGCGATGGCTCCGTGATTGGTTCCGGCCAGTTGCAGGCATTCCCGTAACGGCCTCGGGATTGGCCCCGAGAAGACTCGGGCGTTTCCGTGACGGCCTCGGGCCGGGGGCTCGCGGGCGCGCCGGGTTCTTCGGCCGGGTATTCACAGACGGCGCTTACGGCCGCTCCGCAACGTGGGGCGGCGGCGGGCACGGGCGGCTGCGCGGCTTTGGCGCACGCACAGAGCGCAGCGGCGGGAGCCCGGCACGCAGCGGAGGCAGCAGCGGGGACAAAGGGACTGATCGGCAGAAAAGGGGAGGGGGGCCCGGCGGGAGACTTCAGCTGGGCGGGCGAGTCCTATGTGCCTTGGGCGCCTGGGGAAGCAGCAGCAAAAGCAACAGCCGCCGCCAGCGCTCTGAAGCCGGGCTGAGGAGCAGGGAAGCCGCCGCCGTCATGGCCCGTGCCGTCGCCGCCGGCCGCCGCCCGCAGTGCAGCGTGCCCTGCCTGAGCCGCCGCCAGCTGCCCGTGCGAGCGCAATGAACGGCCGCGCCACCGGAGTCGCCGCCGCCTCAGCGCCGCACTGAGCAGCAGCGTCAGCGAGCAGAGAGGCCACCCGGCCGCCTCACCCCCCTCCGCGCGCCGCGGATCCCGCCGCCACCACCGGATCCTATTGCGGCTCGGTGCCTCATCGCCTCCGCTCGGCGGTGCCCTGAGATCCCTCCGCCGGGGAAAAAAAATAGTCCCGTTGCCTGCCGCCTCCCTCAGAGGCGAGGGGGAAGGAGAGGAACGGGGAGGGGGGAAGGAAGAGAAGGAAGAAAAAGAAGAAAAGAAAGAAAAATAGATAAAGCAAATAAAAGGAGAGAAACGCGGCGGCGGCGGGATCGGAGGAGCCGGGCCGCGAGCCTCCGCCCCATGTGACTGGCGCCCGGGGTGGGGGCAGCGAGGCCCAGCGAACCCCCCTCGCTCGGGAGCGGCGCCGGGGGGAGGCGGCTCTCGGACCCACCGGCGCGGCCGGGAAGGATGGTCGTGTGAGGAGCGGGCGGCGTGAGGAGGAGCAGGAGGAGGCAGGAGAAGAAGAAGCAGCCGCCGCCGGGCGACAGAGACCGAGAGGGGAGGGGGCTTCCCCGGGGGGGGGGAAGGGGGGGTCCCGGCGTTTCATGTGGCGCGTTCCACCCGTTTCCTGCAGCTGAGCGAGCGAGGGAGCGGCAGGCGGGCCCGCCGGGGCGAGGCGGAGGGCGAAGGCAGGAAGAGGAGAGAGGTGATCGCCGTTGGGGCAGAGCGGGAGAGACCATGTCCGGGCGGCCCAGGACCACCTCCTTCGCGGAGAGCTGCAAGCCGGTGCAGCAGCCCTCGGCCTTCGGCAGCATGAAAGTCAGCCGTGAGTATCCTGCCCCCCTCGGGTGGGGGGGTGAGGGCCGAGGGGGCTCCCCCGCCCTTCGCCCAGGCGGGGAGCGGCGAAGGGAGCCCGGCCCCAGCCCCGGCCTCGGCAGCTCCTTTCTCTCCCCTTCCCCCCCCCATTAACCTTGAATAGGCGCACGCCGCCGCTCCGTTCGGGGCCTGCTGGACGGAAAATCCCGGTGGGTTTGTCCTCGTCCTTTGCTCCTGGTCGCTGCCAGCGGCCTCTGGCTCATTAAAAAGCCATTTTTCCCCCCTTTGTGAAACGGATTGGGAGCTCCGTAGCCTGTATTTCCTTTTCATTCCCTCCCCCCTCCCTCCGAAAGGAGGAAACGAGTTGCGGGCACACAGGTATGACCGTGACATTCACGTTCATTATGGTTTTTTTGGGTTTTTTTTTAAGCACTCCTGGCTGTGAAGGGGAGAGAGCATGGAAGGTTTTTCCATGCACCCGTAGATCGGGTGTGAGCACCTTTTAGTCCAGCCCATTAAAAAAAAAAAAAAAAAGGAGGGGGAGGGGAGCTTACAAAAGGTGTCTCTAATATCCTCCAGGCTCTGGTAAAATGCTCAGAAGAAGGCATAAGAACATGCTTATTTTGAAATAACTACTCCATGGCCTCACATGTCAGGCTTGGCATTCCTTTTCCAATTTTCTGATCAGAGGAATATTTTTAAGAATGAGGCCTTGTGCTTTTTTCTGCACAGGCATGTCGGAAATCGTGCTTAATGTGTGCCCGTTCTTCGTATTCTAGCCGTTGGGGTTAGCTGGTTTATGTGAATTAAAAGTATGTATTAAACCTGAACAAATGTACAGTGCTAATACAAAAAGGCCTAGTTCTGAGTTGCTGTAGATCAGCTTGTCATATGGAATTTCTTTAGTCTCGGTTTTAATATGTTCACATTAAGAACTGAATTGTTCTTCCAGGTTCATATGAACAGTGTAGTTTTCAGAGATATTTTCTTTTTTCTTACGGAAATGCAGGATGACATCTTTATGGGACCAGGAATGCTTGATACGCGTTCCCATTCGATTGATCTGTTTGATACTCGTGTAAAGCCACACCTGACATGGCTCTGTAGGTGCATGCCTGCATCCATCGCAGGGGTTTATGTGTTTCATGCCAAAGCAGTGGGAGATTGTGCGCTTTTTGACATGAGATGAGAAATTTTGATGGGTTTTTTGCACTGAAATGTCTTCCGCTGCAGTTGAAGCCTTGAAGAGAGCATTTGGCTCAGGGGCTGTAGTCCACCTTGTATCTGCATGATCAGTGTGCCAGCAGCACTCAAAAACCATGGGTGCAGTTAACCCATATTAGCAGCATGACAGTGTAGCTTTGGTCAGGTCCAGCATTAGTATTTAATAAGGATTATTGATCTGTATGGAGAAGAACTGTGGGTGACTCCATTTTAATTTACTGGCTTACTTTACGTGCCCGTGGAATGGAAAGCAGGTCTTGTTGATCAGTATTTCTGCAGGTGGCTGTCTAAACCAAGCAAGACCTCAACCTGTCATACTCAGCAGCTAAATTTGTCTTATTCAGGCTCTACGGCTTGATTCTTGAAAGGTTATAGATGCTCCTTTCCCGTTTATTTGAGGTCAAAGACTAGACAGATGCTTGCCTGTGAAGAGGGTGCTAACTGATGCAGACTAACGAGTTTGCAAATATGATTCAATCCCAAGTGTATAACACTGAGGGAGAAACAAAGGCCGTAACATAAAGCGCATGCACTTGTGATAACCCCCCCAGTCGCTCTAGTCATGTGCTCCTGGTCCTTCTGCTGTCTGGAAAAAAATGTCAGAACAAAGCAAGAGAACCACATTCAAGGATTCTGTGGGAAGTGCAGTTTCTATTTTCAGTTAATCCAGCCATGTAAGACAGCCTGGGAAGTTAACTTTTTGTTGTTTTTTTTTTTCCTTTGCTTTTAAAGTGAGGAAAAATTCCAGGGTGTCAAAAAAGGTTTTATTTTTCTGGTTAGCAAGAGTCTTGGTAACATCTTATCACATGGTGTAGCAAGCTGTCTATTGCCAGTGTGAAGTGCTTGTGTGGTGAACAGAGAATTTGGTCCGCTCTTTCATTTTGATGTATATTTATAGTCTGATACTTACTTACATTCTGAGCCAGTTTGAGTTAAAGCTGGGACAAAAGAGTCCTTGTTGAGGTAGGTGAAAATTGATGTATTGGTATCTTCTGAGTGTCTGGGACATCTTAAGTGCCTCTGTCTTGGTGCGGGTCTTTTGGAAGCAAAACCTGACTTGTTTGATGTCAGCTTTTTTTCGCTCTTATTTGTAAGGAAGGGTGAAATCAAATGATGAAGTCACTCTTGCTGTGATGTCTCTGCAGCTATTGCTTCTCCTGGCTGAGCACTGCAAACAGTTACCTAGGAAGGATGGATCCAAGGGATGAGGAAAAGGATTGATAAAATACTGGAGGAGGGTTCATTGTTCCTTGTGTTTCCTGGGAGGAGCAGAACTAGAACTGTACTGTGATTGCTCTTCTTCCCAAGGTATATGGGGAAGGGTGAGCAAGGATTTTTCATCTCTTTGCTGTGCAATTTATTAGATTGAATTTGTGATACTTTGTTCTCAGAAGCTGGTAATTGAATGAAGCATAGAATGGAAGGATGGGAGATTACCAACAGCTGCTTCTCTTTTGGCTGTTGGGAAAGATGACTTCTTATGCATGCTGCTCTCATTGCTCTGTAAGGGATATTACAAGGGTTTTAACATCTCTGCAACAGTAGGAAGCTGTGGCCTTCATGTATCTCTTTCAAGCCATACATCTGTCTTCTGAAATCTAACTGTTTTTATTTCTCTCTTTATATTTTGGTGGTTGTGAAATTACTCAACCATTTGTATTTCTACATTGAAATGGTTCTCAAATAGGGTATTCTTTGTGCAAGTTTGTATTGCTGGGTTTGTAGGCTTCCCCTGAACAAAAACAAAAGCATGTGTACTCCTTGTGTTGAGCCTGTCCCTCAAAAGGAGGGAGCTAAGCTTCCAGTTTCCCACTTGCTGATATTATCAACCTGCTCATTATAGTATGAGAAGAGATAGGAGCTTGAAGTTTTCTTTTGTTCTTCACCTGGTTGCTCTTGCATTGCTTACAGATGTACCTTGTTTCTCAAATGGGACAAAAATAATCCCGAGATATAAAGGGTAGTCATGTAACACATGACCAAAAATATCTGTATAAAAATAGAAGTCTCAAAGTTTGTAGTTTGAGAATTTTCATCTAATGACTGTAGAATTGATTTTTTTTTTCCTTCTCTGAGCTTCTGGGAAATAAGTGTTTCAAGTAACACCAAGTCCTTGCAGACAGCAGTACTTATTGTAACTGTAGCCAATTGTCTTGATGGTCTGCAGTAAATAATGTCTTGGCTAACACTTGCCATGAAGAGTTTTTTGCTCCATGTGTGAGTGTCATGGGTCTGTAATTGGTTATGCAGAATTTGTCAGCTTGGAGGGTGAGAAAGGCAATTTTACTTGCTTTAGCTAATGCTGATGTTGAACACATACTCTTGGTTGCAAAATCTAAAGGACAATCTTGTAATAATTCATTTTTGACTCTGTGGAAGAATGTTACAGTGGTGCCAGACTTGGGATTTGTTGAAGTTTTTCTCTTCTTCTTAGATTCACTGGGTTTTTTCTGTATTGTAAAATCTCCTGAAAGCACAATAGCTTGGTAAGCCTATATTGCTGTGTATTGTTCACGCAGAGCAGGATGGCTCTTTAAAAGTGATTCATGAAGGAATAAAGTCTCTGAGTTTGTTGCTCTCTTAGTAGCTATTCCACAAGCCTCTACATAAAAGTGACTGTGTTTTAGGTAGCAGTGGTGTCTAGGTGACAGTTTAGTTTAGTACTGTGCGGTGTCCAGGTAGGTGTGTAGGAAGAGCCTTGGAAAAGAGCACCCTGGGCACCTTCGTCGAGAAGGAATGAGTGGGGCTGTTGAAACTGGCAAAACGATTGAGATAATACCACCTGGTGTTTCTCAACCCAGTTAGGGTAGGGCCCTCTCTATTGCTTTGATAGCAGTTTCTGCCTAATTGGTTTCTGAAACTGAAAGCCGCCCATCCTGCTTTCCTTGCTGGAGAGAGGAAAATCGTTCCCTTCCAGAAGCCTGCTGAGCGTTATGTGTCTGGCCGTCGCTCATCCTAGCCCTGTCCAGCTTTCTGACTGCTGCTGGGTGAACGGCTTTCCTCATTCCTAGGCTGGAAAAAATGCAGTAAGGGGGTCAGCTAATGAACGGGTGTGCCTGAGTGAAAAGTGTTTCATGTTACAGTGTCCCAAAGTTGTGCCGTGCAGTCTGAAAAGGAATAGAGCTGTCTGCTGTACTTAATTCTAACACTGACAGACTCTTTCCTCTTTATTCATACCGTTGGGTAGTTGAGCATTCCATCTCTGTTCTGCACATTTCCTCATCTCTACACTGCCTCTTGGAGGTGATCTCCTCTTGTATTACCCCTTGATTCACCTTCTGTATTTCCTAGCAATATTGGAAACGTCTTGTTCACCTGTTTACACAGCTGTGGCTTATGGAGTATGTTCCTTGCCTGTATGCATCCTGGCTCTGGAAGTTGTTGTATGACTTCGTCTGTTAACTTGATAGGTCCTTGTAGGTATCACAAAGCAGTGGCAGGGAGATAAGAAAAGCTGAAGACCACCCCACAGCCTGAAGAGTTTCCCTCTACTTCCCCAAGAGAGTTCTTTAATTTTCATGTGTTCTATCTTTAAGGGCTGTTTTAGATAGAATATAAAGGACTTTTCCAATATTGGTGTTCAGTTTATTCATCACAGATGTTCACAATGATAGGAATCTGTGGGATATTGGCTGTTGCTATTCCTTCACCCCATGCTCTCTCTTAAACTGGATGGATGGGTGAAGAAGATCCTGAAAGCCTACAGGGTATCTGTGTGCAAAAAGCCTGCGGTTAAAACTTTGTGCTGCGATCAGATGTAACATTTTCTGAAATGAGTTGATGCTAAAGCCCTTCGTTATTTGAATGCAGTAGCTAAAATGTGCAAGGTGCTTGGAGAACACTTGGAGCCTCTTGGTTCAAGGTATTGGAGTATTTTTGTTTTAAATGACTGAGACCTGTTTTAAATTGAAAAGTCTGTTACCTTTGAGTTTCCAGAAACTTCTATAGACAAAACTTGGACACTTTTCTGGAGTTCTCTCCCTTTTGATTAAAAAAAAAAAAAACCAACCCAAACCAAGAAACTTTACTCTGAGGACTTTTAGTCACCCATAGCTAGTGTGGGAAGTGCTAAAGTGGCTGTCTCCTGAAGCAGCGATATGGCTGGTGGAGTTACTTGGCTGCTTTCTGAATTTAATGAGCATCAGCCTGGAGAAGCCTTGAAAGACAAACAAAAGTTTTAAAGTCAAGCAGCTAGAGAGGGGTTTATTGAAAGTTTGAATGCTTCACAGAATACCCAAGTCCATGTGAAATCCAAAAATGTGTCTTTTCAGAACTTTCAGAAAGCTGTACAAATAGGGGCTCTTTTATTTATGTATGTTGAAAATAAACGCCAGTTACAACATTTACAATGTGACAAGAAAATATACTCTTTCAGCCATAAAGGCTCAAAACCTGTAGTGTGCTGTACAGGTCAGACCGACCTCCTCTCTTCAGATGGAAAACCAGAAGCTGCCTTGTCATTTCTCATCCCGTAGACATTGTTTGCAAAGTGCTGCATGCTGCCATTGGGGGAGGTGGAAGTTTGGAGGCATAGTGGTCTATGCCACCTTATATTTTTTGAATTGATTTAAAATGAAAGCGCTTGAGTGCACTGTAGCAGTCTGATCTTGAGGTGAGAAAGGTGTGAAATGTGGTAGCAAGATGCAGGTCTGTGAGAAATGGCTACAACCTCATAGTCACGCTCAGACAACTGTTCCTCGTCAGTGCTGCTGTATCTCATTAAACAGAAGCCTAAAAGGAATCTCTACCTGAAGTTTTTGCAAACTGGATTTGGATAACAACTATTTGCTTTCACCACCTCTTCAAAATCCCTCCTGCCCCTATGGGTAATGGCTTACCATGCCATAGAGAGAGGGTCATTATTTAGGTGTTGTCCGTGAAAACAGTGTCTGTTTGACTCAATCCTGTATTTTGTAAGTGCTGCTGTGTGATGTTTTGTCAGGGCAGTAGGAGAGGTGAGATGATGGTATTTCAATAGAAATCGATGTTGGAGACCTTACTGAAAGCAGTCCTGTATCACTCTCTGAGAACTGTCAAAAAATGTGGATGCCCAGAAGTCATACTGCTGTGCCTCTAAAAGAAGTGGACAGTCATTTTTCTTGTATGTTCAGTGCTATCAAAGAATCTTTTCATTAGGTGCTCTTGCCACAGATGACTTGTCTGTTGTTCAGAAAAGGAAATAAAAGCAAAGCAGTTCACTCTGTACTTTTATCTCTTGCAGACGGGAAGTAGATCTGAGCATTTAAGGCAATTTGTGCTTTCACCTAGTCTGTCTTATAATGGAAGAAAGGAAAGTGGTAAGAGAGCTTGTCAATGTCAAGAACCCTGGGCTTTTTTTTTTTTTTTTTTTTAAACAAAAGCCATACAGCAACAGCTCCTTCTGAAGGGATGGCTCCAGTCCTTGCCAGGAGCTTTGCTGCGTCTCTTTAGCAGGGACTGTGTATTTTCTGGCTTGGCCTCATCAGCTGAGGGAAGGGCTGTTAACTGTGTATCAGTACCAGTACCAGTGCTTCCTGCACAGGTGAAAGTGGGCTGCTAGTTATCTTCTATGTTGATTATTTCTAGATGATTTTCAGGGTTTCTGTGTGGCTAATACGGAGTCAGGTCACCTGAAGGAATAATGCTATGGGGCTGCAGTGGGCCTTGGTGCCTGCTGTAGGAAATTCACTTTAGCTTGCACAGAAGCGAGAACGTACAGCTAAGAAAAATACAGCTATAAAGCTGTATTTGTAGTATATCTGAATAGGGCTGAGTGCCTCTTTCTTTGAAGGGTATAATGACCAATGTAGCATTGATGAAAGTATATTTGTGTCTGAAAAATGTCTCTTAAACTTGATATATCACAAAAATGTGTAGCAGTATAGTTACATTGCTTGACATGTCTTTTCAGGCAGTCGGACTGAGCTGGAGAAACATTTTAGTAGTCTTAAGTGCCTGACAGTAGATGATCATAAGAGACCTGCTGATCAAAAGGGAAAGGGAGGATATTTCTCATTGATGCCACTGGATAAGTAATGCTGTGGAGGGTGTATAGGTCTTAGAAATACTGGCCCTGCACTGTGCTGTTGTGTGTGCATGCGGATAAATGTTTGAGTGCAAAAATAACCAGTCTTGTGGGTCAGAGCACTTAGAAGGAGAAACTTTGGGTGTTGGCTCTGAAGTTATAACCAGAAGGGAAGCAGCAGCTGAATTTTTCCAACCAAGGCAGACTTCTTATAGCCACATCATCTCTTTTGACTGTTTTAGTAGGAATATAATTCTTGTCGGATACAAGCCCTGTAGTTCAGAGTAATATCTTTTGCCAGGAATGCAGGCAATTGTTTAATTTTCAGACAGGCCAAGAATATGTTTTGCAGGAAGATAAACTGTGACTGTTGCTGCAGAGAAGAATTTGATTTTTCTTGCTGTGTAGAAAGAGAAAAACTATTTAGTCACAGTTGATAGTGCCAGTCTGGTTTTTTGATTCCCACCCTCCTGTAAACATTTATGTAGAGCTTACAATGCTATTTGTACCCCATCTCATCTGCTTAGTTGTTTTAAGTATCTGTTTTAAAAAAGTAGCACAATGAATTGACCTGTATGAGTGGGTTTCCTAGAGGGAGGAAGGGGTCACAGATTCATCTGCCTAAATAAACGGAATATTTGGTAGTTGGCCAAGTAAACGTGAATCATTTGGCACGGATCTGTATCCCCATGAATGAAGCCCATAGCCATAAATGTATTTCCCCAGTTTGTGGGGTTCAGTATCAGCATCAGAAAAAATGTTTTGTGCCTCGCTTAGAGAATGAAAGCTTTCTGGCAGGGCAGTCTCTCTGCAGGTGAGTAGATGGAATGTTTTATTTTCTTTATATATACAATTGCTCAATTGAAAGCTGAAGAAGCGGAAAATGGTATTGTCCTTGAGAAGATCATATCTGTTGACCATTTCATTTCTAATCTTGCAGTCTTACTTGTGATTGTGTGTACTGCCTTGGGAGCCACGGGTATGTATAGTGTTGTGCACCATAGCAGTTGCAAGTTAATGGTTTTTTACTGTGTTCCTCAGAGAACAGACGAACCTTCCTAATCAAATTTCAGTTTTGGAGACTTTGGAATAGATTTATCAATATGTTTTAGCAACCATAAGGAATCACAGAGCTGATCTGAGCCTTGGGGAAATGTTTGAGGCCCATGGAAAGCTAGGGGATTTTTTCTGTTTGTCTGGGTTTTCTAGTGGAACAGCTACTGAATATACCAGAGACAAAAGCATGAGGTTTGTGTGGAGTGGGAGAACTTTACTATTCCAGAAATTGTGGACCCAAACTTCAGATGATATTGGTCAGTGAGAGGACAGGGAGGACTTTAATTGCAATCCCCAAAAAAGGTACTGTCAGTTTTAGATTGAGCTCAACTTTAAACTTGCTCTTCTTTGATAAGTGCAGTGGGCATGAGTTGGTTTGGGATTGTGTATAGGTTCTTATTCAAGTGACGTGGGGATGGCAGTTGAGTTCGATGGACTCTACATGTGTGAGTGAAGTTCATCAGCAGGAATGTCTGAATGTCATTCAGTCAATCAGAGCATGTTTTAGAAATATGTTTGGCTTAATGGAAGGTCTTCTTAGGGTAATGAGTGCTGCCAAATCTGCAGGTCTCTTCTATTTCATGATAGACTCAACTTCAGTGGACTGAAGCTTCCCTTCAGCGAGAGTCACTGGCTTTCAGTGTCCATGAAAGCTGGCAAGGTTCAAGCATGACAAGTGACATGGGATCTCTGACAGCAAAAGAACGGTGCTGTTTTCCCAGGTGGCACATTCGAAATGCCTGTGGGATTTTGGAGACAGGTATGGATATTCATGAGGCATCAAGCAACATTTTCTGTTTGGTGTCAATGCCTTGGCTTTAAGCATTAGCTTGTGGATTTTTTTTTTTCAAAAAACCTGGGTTATTTTTTCAATGGTAATATTTGAGCAGTTCATGATTGACTGTAAATATTTATTACATGGGCCAACTCTAAAAGGGAGTAGTGCAGAAATGTTTATGCTGTGTCCATAACTTTTAATAATTATAATACTTCAGAAATGCTTACTGAAGCAATGACACTGCCTGCATTTCACAATATCTGGTGAAAGCCTAATTTTTATTCTTGCCTTGTGGCATAATTGCAAAACAAATTTTTTCCAGAGTTAGTTTAAAACATATAGTATCTACAAATGCCTTTTAGGTTTTTTAGTTTATTCAGACATTGTGAGGGTGGGGGGTTTTGTTTATTTTGTCCTTTTGTCTTTTAAGTGAAGAGGAAGTGGAATTATGAAGGAGTTCCTGGCAGACTTGTTCAAAATCAGTAGATTCTAGCTGAGAAAAGGCATGGTAATTTGTCCTCTAGCAACTCTTTTTACTCTATTACTTTTTACATGTGTTTGAGTATAGAGATGCACACACATACGTTGTCAGAAATATGATATGGAGGGGAGGAGATGATCTAGAGTTCTGAGATATGGAATTTAAACCTAGGCCACATGTGAAGGCTTCTGCTTTAAAGCCTTTACAGACTGCTCTACATGTATGATTGCAAAATATCTTTACATGCAAAGGTGCTCGTGGTATTCTTGTCTGAGTATCTGGGAAGACTGGTAAGATGTAGGTTTTAAGTTGCTCACTTTGATTACTCACACTTCCTGTGTAATCTTCTGTGCTGTGGTGCTTTCACCTCTCCCAGTGTTTTTGTGCACTGCTGTGCTTCCAGTGAAGTCCCAAAGCAGTGGTGCACTGGGGTTTGCTGCTGTATGGGTTCATCTGCAGAGGTGAGCAGCCCTCATCTAGTACTTCACAAGCATGCCCTACACCCTTCAGGCTTAAGATATGGTAGTGGGGGAAAAATCCCCCAAAGCCAAGGCTGCTAGGGGTGACATCTCTGTCTGGTGTGCAAAATATTTTTCTGGGAAATATGAGGAAGAAGCATATGGAAAATGTATTAGTAGTCTGTTAAACTGTGGAACTGATGCAGGGTGTTAATGAAGTAAGGAGAACAAAAAGTTGATGGGTAGGCCTCAGCTTTCTTGAAGACTGCTGTACGTAGGGTATTACAGTTTTGCTTTGAGACTATAGATGCAAGTTTTTATGATTGTATTTGAAAGCCTTGTGTTTTCTAAGTATAGTAGAGAATAAAGGCAAGTATTTGTAAAAATTCAGTTAATGTCCAGGATTTTCTCAGGAAAAGTAGTTAATAAAGGGATAGGGAATTTGTCTGCAGATGAAGAGGAATAACTAGCTTTCATCTGGCACTGAAGAGAGCAGATGTTCCTGAACTCCTGGAGATTTGTTCGTTGAAATCCATTGAATTTCTCTGGACATGCCTTGTGCTGTTTAACTTTGATTTCTTATTTTGTCTGTGTTAATATGAAACCATCTCCTACTTATGAAACATGCAGTGAGTCAAACAGTGATTATTTTACCATTTTTGTTTTCTACAACTTCTTCAACCCTAGTATATGGGAGTTACTCTGTGTGTGGAGACAGCTTTGCCATATGTATTACTACTTTTTGTGCTTAGGTGGAAAGTAAGTCATTAAACATTAAATATACAACTACCTCGAAGTACCTTTCCCCCATTTTAAAATGAAAATACAAAGAGCTAGTGCAATAATTCTAGCATTCTGCCAGATTTGTGAATTATATCTGGAATGTTCTCATTTGTGAAATGTATCTCTCTGGAGGTCTGGGGGTGGGCTATATAGAGTGTAACTCTTCAAATGTGAAAAATTGAGTGAAACTGTAGTGACATTATTGGAAGCTGAGCAGTCTGACATGATAGTTGGTGTTCCTACTGAAAGTTCAAGAGTGTATAAGCTTCTGTAGGACACAGAAAGGTAGGCTGGTACAGTTATGAATCACTTTTGCTTCAACTTGGCATAGGATTAAGAAAAAAAATACTCCTTTGTGCTACTAGCATAAATAGCTGAAAACCTCCACAGGTTGTTCAAAAATGCCCTTTTAAAAAATATGGTGCTCTTCAGATTCTTACAAAGTGACCCATCCCATGGCTGTTCTTTGAAGAAAAGGATATGTAGACCACATAAATGAAACCTCTTAAAAGGAGATCAGCCGTGGATCGTGCTGGTAAATGGAGTCAACTATGTGGCATGAAAGTGCTTGTTTAAGAACACATCATCCACTAAATCATTTAAATGTCTACTTTTATGGAATACTGTTAATTTTTTTCCTCCAGTAATTTTGTCACTGCATCGTTTTCATTTTTTTGGCTTTATACAGCTGAGAGCTCTTAGTTCCCTTAAACTGATGTTGGATATGGGCAACAATGTGCAGTGCTGGAGAGCTGTGTGATTTGTTCTTAGGTAAAGTTACTGAATGTGCTTAAAATAGATGGCGCATATATATATATATATATATATATATAAAATTCAAGGCTTATGTCTGTATTCATACCTCCTGTTAATGGCTTGGATATTATTCTTTTGGGTGTTTCTTTATAGCAGCTGTCAAAGACAGGAAAGTGGATAACGCAATGCCTTCATCTGACCCAGTATGTCTATTCTTAAAAATGACGTATCTTTATATTGTATATGTTCACTTTCACAGTGTTAACTATTTTATATATCATGGCAGAAAATATGACTTTTGTTTGTCTAAGAATGGGTCTGTTGCCATTATAAAATAAATGTTCTTTGAAGTTAGTCAGGATTCATGTCAAACCAGAAGGATGTGCAGAACCAGGACTTCTGCAGTTTTGTTTAGTGTAGTAGTAATGGTTTTTTGTAACTGATCTAAGTAAAATTTCTAGACTTGTAGATTGCACTCCTCTCAGAGGAGCTCCAAGGACTAAAGAGCACATGTTCAAAATTATCTTAACCAAGTGTTACCCTAAGTAGGATGAAATGTAGGAAGGGCTGATGTCATCTGTTGTTCTTCGGTAAGGTTTGACTGCACAGATTTGACTGTGCTGATAACAGGTTTGGGGGTAACTGGGACGGTAGGAGATTTGCAGAGAAGAATCTGGAGTCGGATATTTGCACAGTGGCCATGAGTCAACCAGTGCTGGAGAACCAGCAGGTCTTTTACTGGATATATTGATGGCAATGTCATGTAAAATGCATGGAGTTAGCCTTCTCACTTCTTGGTGTGCTAATGAGCTAAAGTACAGCACCTGGTTTTATTATTGTACTGGGAGAAGAATAGTTGCAGGCAAAGGAAAATGGTCAGAGATCTAAAAAAAGTGCTTTAGGGGAAAACTGAGAACACTTTGGATATTTTTTTTTTTTAGAGGAGGCAGAAGGGAGATTTCTTTTGTTTATGTTCTTTCAATACATAAAAGATCGCTGACAGGAAAAGACAAAGCTGTTGTCTTCCCTACTGGAGATGAAACAATTTGTGGACTTAAACTGCAGCAAACACTTATTAAGCTAGTTGAGTCAACTCTTAAGAACAGGAGCACTGGAACAGATTAGGAAGGCTGTCAGATTCCCAGTAGTGCCTGTTTGAAAAATGAAGGTGCTTGCCAGGTAGTTTATATATAGAAGTTTGGAGAGGTTTTAATTAAGACAGCCTGTAGTCCCTTATGGTATTACTTTATGTCATTCCAGTTATTTCTGCATGGTCTTAGGATGAATTTCAGTTACAGCACACTGATCCTCTTCCTTCTCCCCTTGGGATGAGGTAGCCTTGTGTTACTGGCAGCTTGCTGGCAGTTCCTCGATGTGGAGATAAGGATTTGTGAAACTGGCCCCAGCTTTAACACTTAAAAGCGAGATAGATTGTCTTAGAGAGGTCATCTAGTCCAGTCCCCCTGCAATGAGTAGGGGCATCTTCAGCTGCAGCAGGTTGCTCAGAGTCCTGTCCAATCTGACTTTGAAAGTTTCTAGGAATGGGGCATCCACCACCTTTCTGTTCCAGTGTTTCACCACCTTCATTATAAAAAAAAAATCTTTCTAGTATCTTCTCTAATAGAGCTTCCTTAGTCTTGGGGTTTAGGTGAATGTACTGTATTTGGTAAAGCAGTTGGGGAGTATTTTTAGTTAGAGGTTTAAATCTGCTCTGAATTTAATTTTTTGATACAAGCGCTGTTCAAATGAAAGCTTGGTCTAGTTTGGTAGTCGTGTGCTGCAGTTGAGAACCACAGACTTTCTGTGGGGGATTTCTAGATCTTGCTTCGTGTGGGTCCTGAGAAAAACAATGCTTTCCTTCAATTTTTCATCCTGTGGTTCTTGCTTCAACACAAAAGAATTTAGGACAAGTCAAGAACTGCTCAGAGCTTCACGCAGGGACCAGGACCAAACTGCAGTAGCTGCATAGGTACCAAGCTTCTGTTAGGGGTATCTATCTGCTCAAAACAACTTAAAGTGTTTTGCTTTGGTGTATAATGCCAGTGCAAGAAGAATATTCATCCATTAATATGTAACTACTGTCTATTCACAGCAGTTGCTTCAGTTTTAATTCAGTAAAAGGACAAGCGTTTGAAGATTGCGTGTAGAAACCAGATGTTGCAGAGAACATGAACCAAGAGAGAAAACATATTCTTGGTCTTGGACGTTTGTGGAGTGTAGACAGTTGTTATATTATTTTCATTTTATTAGTTCAAAATTCAAAGATTCATAGTGGACCTTAAAGCGTTGCCTTTTGTCACTTATTATCTAAATTTTTTAGAGATTTTAATTGAGTTACACGTAGCTTTTTGGCAAGTAAAATGGATGTGTGAAACTGTTAAGTCTAGAGTTCTCACATGAGAAACTAAAGATACGTTAGAGCAGAAATGATCATCGGTACTGGTACGTGGTTTCCCTTTTGATGCAGAAACTTTGACTAGAACGAAACAAGTGCTTTTTCTGTGCCTCGCAAAGCTATAGTCATATTTTGTACACATGTGAAGTTACTGTAGAAGGTTGGAATCCTGAACTGTAGATATAACTGAATTGTAAAATTCTGTTGAGTTCTTGCTTCCATAT
This sequence comes from Lycocorax pyrrhopterus obiensis, assembly GCA_014706295.1. Lineage (NCBI taxonomy): Eukaryota > Metazoa > Chordata > Aves > Passeriformes > Paradisaeidae > Lycocorax > Lycocorax pyrrhopterus. Next base: position 92,734,224 of record JACSVZ010000001.1, read on the forward strand.
TCCATGTGATTTTGAATATGAAAAAGTAGGTAGATGTCAAAATAGTGTTTTTTCCTTTTATTCTGCTCAAATAAGAGAGAAGAAATGATAACCCAGCAACCTTATGCCAAAGTCCTCCAAGGTAACAGTAGTAGTCTTAAATGCCTTTTATTTTTTCCCTTTTAAATCTTGGGCTGATGGAAGGATTAGAAGGCTGGCTGTAAGCGAGGCTCTTGCTAGAGACAGTCGTACTTCATTGCTAGGCAGTGCTTGGCTTGAGGCTGTACTTGGTGTTTGATCTGACTTTGACAAGCACAAAATAGTCCCATCTCTTAGATGGCTTAGACTGTCAGGGCGTACAGTTCTTTTTTTGTCTGCAGCTGTCATTATCTGAATGATGGAAGAGTTTACAACTTGTGTATTGTGGAAAACTTGTTCCCTTTCCCTGCTGATAGCTGTGAGAGACTGGGATGCTTGTGCTGACATTCTTCAGCTTCAGTGCTCTGACAGCAACAAGAAGTCAACAAAATAACCTGGCATCAGAAAAGGCAGCAAGGAAAGAAGTAAGGCAGAGCCTAACCAAGTGGTCTTTTTGGGTTTGGGAACCATTCAGATTATTTGAGTTTTCTGAAAATGAGACTTCAAAGTAAATAATAACAATAAAATTAAATTATTAAATTTAATTCCTGTCTTCCTTGAACTTGGTTGTGAGTTCAGGATGTGTTAGATGAATATGAGGCAGTTGGTAGGCTAACTGAAATTTTGAGTTAATGCAGTTCTTATCGTTGAAGTACCTTTCTTATGAAGAAGAAATGGAGAAAAGCACTCATTCCTCCCCTTCCATATTTATAAAATACTGGTAACTTGTCTTCGTGTTTAAAATCTCCTCTGGTTTAAATGGTCACGTGTCACTTTCTTGGTCCCTTACATTTGTTGTACTCAGTATCTGTGCTTGAAACTGCAGGGAACCACAACTCTTGAATGGAGTTCTCTGGAAAATGTTGATTTTAATGTTTGTAATGCCAGAGTTTAGCTGATGTTACACTCACGGGTAGGGTGGGGTTTTTTTGTGAGTTTCAGCTCTGTGCAAAGAATGTTTTACAAATACAAGAATGTTTTTTGAGGGAAAAGAGTAAGTGAAACAGCAAGCTTGAAAATGTGTCTGGTTTAAAGAATGTGGCAATGCACCTTTGGTTTAAATAAAGAAAGCAGTGAGAATTTGAAGTTTCATATCCTACCAATGTTTTAAATGTGTTTTTTGAACAGAACTTTTTGGATATTGGCTTTGTACCTTTTTAGAGATGGTGGTAGAAGCATATGTAAGTGGGCTAAGTTTCTAGATTTGGACTAAAATTGATGTGCAGATCAGTGGATCCAGCTGGGAAGTTTTTAATTAAGCATGCTAATTAAGTCATGTGGTGTACCCAAAAGCAGTGCTTTGTTACAGGGGAGAAGAACAGTTTTCTTGGCAGTGAATGAAGGAGAAGTACTTCATTGAGCCGCTCTTCTAACTCCTGCCAGTGAGAAGAAAGCATGAAGTCTAAAGTCACTCAAGAAGATTTGAGTACAGGATTAAAATTTATGTTCTTCCTGTTTTGCTGCATCTTGCCTTTTTCTGTTTTTAAACAGTCTTTAATATGGGACAAATTCTTACTTGTGCCAATATGAACAGGAGTACTTCAGTGACCATGAATCCAGGTGTCTTAGAAATAGCATGCTGTGAAGTGGGGAGCCTGTATGCTGAAAGCCTGGGCAAGGTTCTGCACAAGGATGCTGGTATGAGTGGGACATGTGAGCAGTACAGCTGTGAAGGTGATAAGTGATCGTGGTTGGTGTTCTGCGGTGGAGACAGGGAAATGAGCGGAGTTGGAGTTGCTGCTGCTGAGGACACATGCAGAGAACTAAACATCTACCTGATTACTTGCACTTCACAAAAGAGGAATTCAGTCTGAAGCATGAGCTGGGATATCGGGGAAAGATGAACTGGGAAGTGAAACTGATGATCTTTGTCTTAACTTTAGCAAAATAGTCAGATGTAAATGGTATTTTTTTCTCTGTAAATACTATGAGGGCAGAGTGAGCAAACAATTACTGCTTTTACTTCCCTGAAGTACACTGCCTGTGTAAAAATAAGAGCATTGAAGTTACAAAAGGATGTATTTTCTGCTGAAATATCTGTTTTCTGTTCTCCCCACCCAATGAAAAAGATTTTTTAGAATGTTTTTCCTCAAGAAAAACTATGCGTCTTAAAGACTTGTCTTGACTGAATATACACCCAGGGCTATACAATATAGCATCCTTCAGTAAAAAGTTGCTGGACTTGGGAACCTAAAAGGTACTTTTCACTTTTCTGCTTATTGTAAGATATATATGAGACATAAAGCTGATAAGTTTTCATGATTTTATAACACTACCAACATAACACTCAAAAAACCAACCTCAGACTTGCTGAGGGGGACGTTCTGGCATATGTGTAGACATCCTTTGTTGTGGCTTGAAGAGAAAGCCTTGGTTGCTCTTGTTAAAGAACAATTGTGTGCCTTCATCCAGACCACTAAAGTGGCTGGAATAAAGCTACAGTGAATAAATAGAAACATTCTAATCTAGTTATTCATGAACATGTATGAAATGTTTCTTTGTGGCTAGTAGTAACTAGAACAGCCATGTAGCTTTATCAGATTTTGAATTGTCTTGACTTGCATTGAGTTTAGGAATTTTCTATACCAGCAGACTTGTTTTCCAGTTTCTTTCCTGTTTAGGATTTGAGACCTGTACAAAAAAGCATTTTGTCTGTAGGATAGCATTAACTTTTCTCCTGAATTTCTTCCGTTAGGAGAAAATAAATCAAATTAACTCTACCCTGTATTGAATTTGTCTGGTTTGTTCAAACTTTCTGCCATTCTTTAAGAGGCATTAATATTTTTTGCCATTGCCTCTGGCATATTAGGAATGCTTGCAGATAATTTAGGGGAATCCCCTTCTCATTTTCAAGTCCGTAACTACCAGTATTCTGGTTGTAATCCAAGTCAGGGACTGAAGGAGTATTATGCAAGGAACATGTATCACTTGAAGTTGCTTTTCACTGTCACTGTTTGTGCAGCCTGGTTTGAACTTGGATTATTTGACATTTAGAGGGGAGTTGGATGCAGTTTCTGAACATGAGAGAATGTACTGGCTGGTACTGCATGTTAAGATGTAGTGGAAACCAGGTTGATTTAAAAGTAGGCATGCCTTACCTTCTGAATCTTAAGGTATTACAGTTAATTTTGTGTGGAATTCCTGAGATAAATGGGGTTATACTGTTAGGACAGCCTTCTATAAGCCATCAGTGTGATAGATTGGACTTTTAAATTCAGTGTTTAGAGTATTTATGTACAAATTCAGTATATTGGGGAAAAATGTGGGAGAATACTTAAAATTCATAATTAAGTTTTGATTTTTGGTTGGTTGGTTTTTGGTTTGTTTTTTTTGAATAGGGAGAAAGTACATCAGGTTGTGTGCAGAACATCCTTACCCAAATTGTAAGTCTTATAAATGAAGGCAATTAGATAAACTTACATGAGTTCTATTTTAAACACAATTTTACTTCTCAATCCAACTTTTTCTTTAGTGGTTTTTTGGTTTGGTTGGTTTTGTTGGTTTTTTTTCTTGTTAGTAATAAATTTTTAAGTGCCTCTTCTTGCGTTTAGTGAAACAATATATTCTAGATGTGGATAGAAGAGTTCTTTCTTTGATCTTCTTGACCTGTTTTCTCAAAGAATTTAGTGAAGGGAAAAAAACTGAAACCAAAACTGGTTTGGGTCAGAATGCCCCACCTATTTCCACTTACTCTTCTCACATCCCTGACCCACTAGCAGCAAAACCTTTTCTAGAAGGCTTTTTATTTCAAGGCATTAGGCAAAAATCTTGGACAAGTTAAGATTGTTAGTATTCAATGTGGTTTGATTCTGAAAATTTGTTTTCTAATGCTTCTACAGGTGAGGAGGTTCAGCATGATATATGCCCACACAAGAGCAACAAAAATTAATTTTGGCAGGGACTTAACTCTAATCAAATAGTAAAACATCAGTACAGTTTGTGCTGTTTCCAAGCACAGGTAGCCTTGATGAACTTTTGTTTGGATCATGACTCACTAAACTTTTCTTTGTTTCAAGTTCTGTTGGACTTGGATAAAAGTGCGTGCAAATGTCTGCTTATCATGTTTTATTTATTTTTAATGTAGTGTTGAGATGTGCCAGTTTGTGTTTTTATTAAGTATTTTTTCTTCTCTATGTTGACTCTCCTGCTGTGGTTCTTCTGTATTGAACATTTTGGCTAAACTCATGGTTGTTGGTTTTGTTGTGGTTTTTTCTTTCTCCAAGTGGCATTTCTTAAAAGGATAAGAACAGCTTCAGAGGAATCATGACAAAGAATTTCTGTTGCTGTTACATTCCTTTGGTAACATGGAGCATGTTGTCCTTGGACAGTTGAGCACAGTGCCTTAACCAGTCTGGTGACAGTGTTGCTACTTGCCGGAACAGAGACCTACCTCTGATCCTTCAGGATGCTACCAGATACGCAGCACTGGGAAGACCTACCATGAGCACACTGAGCTCTTGCTGTAAATCTGCCTGTTCCATGAAAATAACATGCTTTTTTGTTCTATCAAGTAGTCCAGAGTTGTGTGCACTTTGTTTGTAGCAGAGAAAAAGAAATTGTGATACATAAAAGTGAAGCACCAGTTTAATATGCTCTTTGAGGATGTTTCTGCTCTCTTGGTTATTGTGAAGCTTCAACACTGCAGGCAGTGAAATTAATTGTATTTACAAAGTAATCACTTGGTCATTTGAAGTAGCTTGATCACTGCAGGGTTGAGAAGAAGTTTGCTCAACTCTTGGCAGAGCCCTGCAGAACTTCTACGAAGCCTGGCAAGTCACGTCTTCTGGTTATGAGTTGTCAGCCTCTTCCAGTGCTGTCACATACAGTTTATAACTGGATGTAAACAGCCTTGAACTTCTCAACTCTGGCTTAAAGGCTTCTTGTTTGTTGTGGGTTTTTATATTATTTTTTTTGTGAAAACCAAAATGCATAGCCTTTTTGATGTAGAACCATCTAGTTTAGTTCACCAAACCTGCAGGTGTAATCTGAGGTGCTGAGGCATGTAAGTTGCTGCATATATCTGAGGGTGATGTTCCACCTGTAGTGAGACCATAAAATAACCACAGTTACTATGAAGGTGTGAAATTTTGCATTTGAATTTTCTGTGTGGCCAGCTGTGGCTGTCCTTGGTTTCCTCTTACTGCTTGTGCATTTCCTGCTGGTGGCTCCAGAAAGAGGAATTGAGGTGATTTTGCCTGTCTCTACCTTTAAAATGTGAATTCAACTTAAATTATCATCTACACTCTACAAATGGATCTATTTATTTTGGCCTAATTTTGTAAGTATGCTTTGCCCTTTATTTGCTGACAAACTGGGCTCTCAATCTGATTTTTATGTAAAAAATTGTAGCCAAAGAAGTAAAAACTCTAGTATTATTGGTTGATATTTGAAAGTATAAAATTTTAGATAAACATTATATTCTTTGAATAATTTCCAGTAAGAGCTAGCTACTTGATCCTGGTTGGAAGCAGTACAGAGCACATGGACTGTATGTCCCTCTGCCTCCAAATCTTGGCCTTTGTGTTTCATTGTGTGTTCAAACTCATTGTTTTGCCTCCATACTTCTCTGAGTATACACTCAAATTAGAGTTGTTGTTTTTGGCTGTGATTCAGGGCTCAGAATTTACTGTTTTCCAGAAAAAAATAACGTTTCTACTCAGAATTCCTTGAATTATAATCTGGCTGCGATCCATTGTTCTGAATATGAGGCTAAAACTGCACTTAAATAAAAATGCCCGCCTTCAAAATTTCCTATTTTCAAAGGAAGTATAGTTAGATTGCCATAAGAAACATTCTTCATTGTGGTAGACTATTGCTGGAAAAAACAATGATTCTGAAAGTCAATGATTATCTATAGGATAATAGATTTTTGTTTGGTATGTTAGTGTCTGAAGTGATAGCTATAATTACTGTTCTGAGGGTTGAAGGGTTTTCATGTCTTTCAGTGTAACTCAGAAAGAATGCAAATATATTTGAACTTTGTAAACTTTCTTACACAACCAAGATGGCTGGGATCTCTGGCTGATGTGGAGGTATTAGACTTTTTGAGTCATCTCAGAGGACTCAATTACTTTCATATTTATTAAGTATATCCACTTAAAAATTCTCAGAACATGCAGTGTGCTTAGGGAAAGCCACTGCTAATTTGTTGAGGCAACACTAGATTATTTACACAACAGAGTGGTTGAATTCTTGCTTTAATGGTAAAAAAAATGCTATATACTTAAGTGTCTGAAATAATAAATTTTTTTGTTTAAATTTTAAAAATATATTCAGTATATTTAGCTTGTCTTTAGGAAGCTTTATTCCAGCAGTAAACATGGTGAGTTTCTGTTACGTTGGAATATTGAAATAATGGTGCACTGAACTTTCTGCTATGGAAATAGTTGTAAAGTATGTATTTATTCCTTTTTAAGAATTGTTTCTTATGTTGTGGTAATAGCTCTAAAGACGTCACCTTTGCAGTTATCAGAGTATTAAACAATTTTCTTTGAGCCTCTGTATGGCAACTTCATACCAAATCTAATCATTGATAAAATCTTGACTTCCATTGAAGTTCCTGCTTTGTTGGCTCTGTCTCACGGTTTAGTTCCCTGTATGTGGAAGTCTGAGGTCCAAAAAGGTAAAATACACGCTTTTCCTTCAAAGACTTGTCCTATGACATGATGAGTCTTCAATACAACATTTGGTTTTTATCTCTAGGGTTGCTGTACAGTAGCTGCAAGCCTTTGCAGGGCACTTGAGTCAAATGTGTTGCTCATTGCCATGGAGCTGATGAAAATGTGCTCTGTTTCGGCAGAAGTTAGAGTTACTTCACTGTGGTTAGAACATACTTTGAAGCTGAAAGAGTTTATAAAAGTTGGAAGCTATGTAGACATTCATAAATTGTGGAAATTTGTGTCTTTTGAAGAGGCTCTGGTCTCATGATTTTATTTTTTTCATATAACTGTGCTTTACTTCAGCAGTGACAATGTCATTTCATTTCGGTCAAGCTCTCCTACAGGCAGAGGAAAAGTTGTGGACTTGGAGATGTTTAGTCTAAACGAGCTGTTCCTGAGTTTGGGTCACTAAGTGGATTGATCTGTGATTGGCAGGGTGCTGTATGCTGGGGAGGCTCCAGCTCCCGTAAATCTCTGCATGGTTACAAATTTTTTACTTTGTGGTAATGATGGGAACCACTATCCAGTGTTTTGCCGAGTTTGTGGTAAAATCAGTTTGTGGTAAAATCAGTTTGTGGTGTCGTGGTAGCATTTTACATATTCTAGCTTGATTTCATGTTATAGGTGGGTAATGTTGAAGTTTTCAGCTTCCCTGAAAGCTGAAGCTGAAATGCACATTTCTGATGAGCAAAAGACACCAAGGTTTTCTGAGATGCTGTGTTTTGTATGGCATTTCATCCTTTCATTCCATGTGGTGTACCTTTTTATATTGGCTTTATAGAAATGGTATAACAAGTATATGGGATGTATATGATGTGCCTTATCTTAAACTCAAGGTATACCACAGTTGTTAAAATGATAGTTTTTAGAATTAAAAAGATCAGGTGATACTTTCTTTTTTACTGCTTTAATTGACTTAAAACTGCAACATGTTGGGTAAAATGGCATCTTTATTTAAAAGCAGATGTTGCTTCCTCTTTTGGTTTATAATTTTTTTCCCCTCCATCTGTTCACGTGTGCATCTATAAAACAAAAGATGCAATTTTACTATCATTTGGGATGTTGAGGTTCCAAGTCCCTTGTTATTACAGTTCGTGTTCTGCATCGAGCAGCCCTATACATTGTCTTTAGCTGATGGAAAAAACACGTTGAAGAAACCTACATCTATCCTTTTTCTCAGATCCTTAATGATGTGGTGTGCCATGTATACCAAGTTCTTTTGATAGAAGTCTTAGATATGACATGGGTTGATGACTGAATCAACAAAGACTGTGATTTGAAGAAGCAATGAGGAGTTCTTTAATAATGTGTTTATGAAATGAGTAGTTGTTCGGATCTGTTTAGACAATGTTCTGCTCAACTATTAGGTTGTATCTTTTAACTGTGATTATAAAGCCAACCTTTTCCTTGTTATGGAAATAAAGCAGTTGCATTGACCTTGGCTGATCACGTCAAGGTATATTTAAAGGTGAGTTGTGCATACCTAATTTGAAGTGAGAATATCTGTGTGTAATGTGTCTTACTTTAATCTTACTTAATTTACTTTTTCCTCAGCCCTGTGTAGATAAGACCTTGGGATGTTTTTTGTATTATATTTTACTACTTCAGGCAGCTAGTTACGCTGTTAATACAGGCCAGGGAGCAAATACTTACTGCATAGGTACCTCACAAGGTGGAGTATCCAGAATTTAAGCATTCAGAGTAAATTATGCAACATGTACAGAGGTCTTCAAGTCATCAAGCTGGACAAAATGAGTGTGGTAAAGCAAACTCCTAGGCCTAATGAGATGAAACATCAGTGTTCAGTGCATGCTTTTACTAGAAGACCAGCAAACAATCAAAGGTTATTACTAAGTGTCCTCATAACCTAATTTTTCTCGTAAATATTGACATATTTTTCCTTTTTTTTTTTTCTTTCTCTTTTTTCTTCTATCTTCAAATTACCACTAGAAGTGGGGATAGGACACTTTGACATTAATGAACTGGCATTCAGCTGTGACCAAGTAGAGCTGTAGCTGCCTTGAATTGACCCTAACCGGTGATGTTATCATGTGTGAGTGAGCTCATAAGGCACCACCACGCACTTCTAAGAATGTGCCACTGTGGAGTCATTCATAGTTCAGAGTCCTCTCTGTTGAATTTCACATCCTCCTACAAAATGTTTACAGGCAGAAGCAGCAGGGTAAGCAGACAGAAATAGAAAACCAAATTGTCAGTTCTGTAGATCTTGAACAGTTTGAAACATGTTGGCTTAGCTTTTGTATGCTTAAAGCAGCAGTCTGTTCTAAATGTAAAGGTTAGGAAATTACTTGTTCTGCTTGCTGTCCTCTTGATTAGGAGAAATTGACTTTTTTTTTTTTTGGGATTTTTTTTTGCTAAAGATTCTCTTGTCTCATTTAGAGCTATTTCCCGTTTAGTGATGTGTTCAGCTAGAGCATGTGTGAATGCTAATTTCCCAGGCTGTGTGTAGGTTGGTTCCTGCCTGTCTCTGAAGTATTTCTCCCAGAAACCTTGAGCACTGGTGGGTTGGTGGCTTTGCTGTTGAAATCTGTTAGATGGCAGTAGCATTAAGAAAATGAAAGTAGTCAGTCCTCAGCAGTTTGGAATTCTCCATAGGGGGTAGAATTGAGGTAGATCAGTCATGTATCTCTTGAATGTAGATGGATCTGCTTTAAGTCTGTTTTGCTTTGTTGAAAAAAAAAATTAAAAGCCAAAGATTACTACACCACTTTAGAGACTATGGTTTGGAAATAAGTTCTCATGTTAGAGTTAGATTTATTTATAGCCTCAGATGGTTTTGTAATGTTTTTGTCTATCGCTACTTTTATTATTGCTTGTCATGCATAGATGCAGGTAGTAATTGGTGGCGGAGGTGTCCACTGGTGTAACAAAAGCACACAAGGCTTGTGGTTATTATTCAGTTCACAGTCTGAATGTCTGCTTCATACACAAATAGGTGTAAACACAGAGTGACCATACTGCCAAAGACAGCTCTCACTATTACAAGTTTCTTAAGGGTGTGTTGTCAAGATATTAAAGCATGTGGGGTGAGACAGGATGGGTAAAGAAATTTAAATCAAATGTAGGTGGAAACAGCCCTGGAATGCTTCAGAGCAAGGGTTGAGAAGTTTGTGGGCAGAAGTTTTGTATGGCACAGATTTCTGAGCAATTGTATTGGGCTTGCGTGGATATGTTTTGGTAGCAGGGAGGCTACAGAGGTTGCTTCTGTGAGAACCTGCCAGAAGCTTCCCCCATGTCCAATAGAGCCGATGCCAGCTGGCTCCAAAACAGACCAGCCGCTGGCCAAGGCCATCAGCGTTGGTGATAGCAGCTCTGTGATGACATTTTTAAGAAGGGGAAAAAATACCTGTGCAATAGGAATGGAAGAGTGGAGTGAGAATATGTGGGAATCAGCCCTGCAGACCAAGATCAGTGCAGAAGGAGAGGGAGGTGGTGCTCCAGGTGCCAGAGCAGAGATCCACCTGTGCCCCTTGGAGGAACCCATGCTGGAGCAGGTGGATGCCCGAAGGAGGCCGTGGCCCTGTGGGAAGTCTGCATTGAAGCAGGCTCCTCTCAGGACCTGTGGAGAGAGGAGGCCACGCTGGAGCAAGTTTGCTGGCAGGACTTGTGACCCCGGGGGGGACCCACAGTGGAGCAGTTTGTGAAGAACTGCGGCCTGTGGGAAGTATTGATGATGAAGAAGTTTGTGGAGGACTGTTTCCAGTGAGAGGGACACCATGCTGGAGCAGGGGAAGAGTGTGAGGCCTTCTTCCCTGAGGAGGAAGGAATGACAGAGACCTTGTGATGAACTGACTGCAGCCTCCATTTCCTGTCTTCCTGCGCTGCTGTGGGGAAGGAGGTGGAAAACACTGGGAGTACAGTTAAGCCCATAAAGAAGGGAGGGTAGGAAGAAGGTGTTTTTAAGATTCACTTTTGTTTCTTGTTATCCTATTCTGGTTTTATTGGTAATAAATTAATTTTTCACCAGATTGAGTTTTTGTCTGTGATGGTAATGGAGGAGTGATCTCTCCCTGTCCTTATCTCAACCCGTCAGCTTTTAGTTATATTTTTTCTCTCCCTTGTCCAGCTGAGAAAGGGAAGTAATAGAGCAGCTTTGGTACGCACTTGGTATCCAGCTGGAGTCAACCCACCACAGCATTGGAACTAGTGATGCCCCCTTTTTAAGAATTTGCCCAGTCTTGTTTATTTGTGCGCTGTAACTTGGTGATCTTGGTTTCATCCTCTCACAGGCAGAGAAGGCATGGACCTTGACTTGTCTGGAGCAGAGCATGTTTTTGCTGGCGCCTGGTATGTGTATGCTGATCAGTTGGCTCCCTGCTGTCAACCTGCATGAAAGAGCTGGGGGAGTATTCCTGGTTTGCTGGTTGACAGGGGATCCAGAATGTCTCTGAGATTTCTGCTCTATCAGACTAGGCTGATAATGGCCGATGAGGTCCAGGTCTTTTGTGGTGGGGAGGAAAAACAGGTGGGCAAACTAGTGACCAAATAAGCTTATTTAGCTCAGAGAATGGGTTAAGGAGCGGTGGAGTAACCTAGATTCTGAATCTAGAGAAAAAACAGAGTAGAATACAAAACACAGAGAAGTAGAGATGAACTTTGCTTATAATTTGTCCCTTCAGGCAAAAGTTTAATTTTTTTACCCAACATATCAATTTGCAAGTTGTATTTTAATCCCTGTCATTACACTGAGTGCCTTGCAAGCATTGCCTAATGAATCTATAATGGAACATTACCTCCTAAAGAAACTGTCAGCCAGAAAGACCTGCTCACTGTGTGAGGCTTTCAGTTCAGTCCTGAGGTCTATCCCAGTTTTTAGTTTTGCTGTCTTTATCCCAGTTTTTAGTCTTGCTTTAAGTCACAGGGCAGTTTTTCATTAAATAGTGGAGAGACAAAAGTTGATTCATAGTACTCCTGTATTGCAATGCCGGGTGTGAGGTGAGCTCCAAACAAGTGCTTGGTTGCAGAGCTTCTGCAAGCTTTGGTTCTTGCCAGTCCTGAAAGGGAATGAAATAAAGAGAACAGGGTGAAGAGCATCAGCAGTATTTTACAGGTGAAGAAATGTGGAAGCTGGGAGGTCTGGGTTGATTAGCTGCTGCTGTCCTGAGACCCTGAGCAAACTGTGTGTGCCTGGCTGCCATCCTGCTAGCTCTGAGTTTTTAAGAAGTGGTGCCTATGCTGTTGAAAGCTCTGATGTGGTCAGATTGTGCCATTATAGAGAAATCTTATCTCACATGCAGTGTCTTATTCCATATGGAACTGGCTATACCAATGTAAAAATGCCTGTATAACCTTATGATTTTATCCATGGTAGGGTTCTTACTGTTCAGGCAATACTGCTGTCTGATGTAGGCAAATAGTGTTTTGTCCAGTGCCTCGGCTCAAACAAGTGATTAATGGCCTTTTCCTATCTTACCGGATATTCTGAGGCCAGTTACAGTTTATGAAGTCCTTGTATATTACAGTAATAGGGACCCGAGAGTATGGACATGTGAACAACCATTGCAGGTCAAGTGAGTGAAGTGCTACATTGCGATAGCTGTGTGTGTTCATTCTGAGTCAGAGGAAAAGAAAGCAAATAAAGGACAGTGAGACTATCTCAGGGTGACTGTGCAGATGGAAACCTGTAGCACACTATTCTATAGTAAGTTCAGTCACATAATTTCTACATGGTGAGTTGTTTGCATGTCCGTTTTCTGAGGGAGAGAGTCACAGTCCACCTGAGATTGTTCCTTCATGAGATTTTGGGAAGGGAAGCATAGCATAGATTGTAAGTGTTTTGTACATATGACCCAGTTCCTGCGGTAATGTGTGTGGGGAGTAAGAAGTCTCTTGTACCAAGACAGGAGGACGTTCCCAGGGTACAATCCTTTCTGGGGCCGTGTTCCAATTCCTTCTCTTGAGGTCAGAGGTATGGACTGCAATGTGCATAGCTGTACAGGACTTCTCTGTACACCTAAGGGGATGCTACCAAGGACTGCCTAAAATTTATACAAATCTACTTTTTCTAAAGGTCATCATGTAGCTGGAAAATGGTTCATAAATAGTAGGTGGTAAAATTTTTTTTTGTCTTTTTAGTTAAGAACTGAGGCACTGTAATCCAATATGCATTGTTCTATACAAGTTTGAGGTAATTTAGGTTGGAAGAGGTAGGGCAGCTTCATCTCAGTACTTCTGGAAGGTAGTGACTAAACATCCTCTTCCTTTCCTTGCTTCTGAATCCCTGCTGAGTACATTTACTTCATATTCTGTGTCTTTGGTCTCCTCCCCTCCTCTCTTCCACATTTGTTAGTTTTAACATGTTTATGGGAGAGAAGAAATCTTTTGAGTGTACTTCAGAGAAGTCTGGGTGATTTCCTTTCAAGTCAAAGGTCCTGCCTACTCAGATTCGCCAATACGACTCAATCTGAACTGAATCAACACTCTGAACTCAAAGCCTGACTGCTTAGTCCCTTTCATCTGTTCTGTGTTTTCAGTCTTGCCAGGCATGGTAGTTTTCCCTTTGTCTTCCTTGTCTAAATAACCATTTCTTACCAGTTAATTGAAAGTAATTTCATTACTATATTTTAAAACTTTACTAAGAGATGTGGCATTTTGTTTTTCTCCTTTTCCTTTGTAAGCATACTCTCATTTTCGTTTTTGGCACGTTTGCTCTCTTAGTTTTCCTTCATTGTTCTCTGTCTTCCTTCTACAAAACACGTTCCTTTTTCTTTCTCTTCATGTATCACTGCTTCTGTGGCTACTGAGCTTTCCTTTGTTGACTTGGCATCTTGCACATCGGCTTCTGTTGTTACTAATGAAGTTTCCTTTCTTGTTTCTATTTGTAAAGTGTGTGGGATGCCATTCTTTCCGTGCAGTCTGTTGTGTGTTACACTGGCTGTAACTCTTGTTTTTGTCACTACTTGTTTACCACTTCAAGTAAAGATTATGAGAAATGGTGTCTATCCTGACTTGAGGATGAGTCATACACATAATAGAAGGCTAGTTTTTCGTCACTTGAGCAAATGAATTTTGGTCATAGTATCTGTAACAAAACACCTGATGTGAAACTTCTGATAAAGTCAGTTTTGACAAGCCGGATGCCACTGGAATCAGTGAGTTATAATGAAATAAGTTACAACAACAAAATAATTAGCTACTTGTCTCTGTCAGCACTTTGCTCACAAGACAGGAGAGAGCCAGCAGGTTGTTCTTCTAAGCCTTTCTGTTTTTCTGAGGAGTGGTGACCAACTAAGTGGATGCCCTCAAGAGGGCATGGAAATTACAAGTCTCTGTTGCTATAATGGTTTTTCTACTCACAGTGCACACCTCCGGTGTATTTTAGGCCTAGAAATTACTTTTCTAAGAGATCTACTCAGGTCAGGGCCTGTTTGAGTTTACCCTGAAAGTCTTCTAAATCAATGACATTATGTAACAGATACTGAGCTACGTTCCCCATTTTCTGTTCAATGATTTTTCATGAACAACATATAGTAGCAGTAACTTGTATGGGAGGTCAAAAAATGCCCTTATTTGTTTTTGAACTCCTTGAAGTAAATGATATATCTGTATTTATATTTGCAGATTTTTCTCATGCTATCAAAATGGCCTTCCACTACTGGCCATATTCCTACTCCTTCCTATATGATCTCACTGGAGCTTAAATGACCACACAGCGAGCTGGTTGAACTTGCTTATTCATCAGAAAGTTAACTCTGCGTGAGAGTAAACAGTTTTCTGCCGGGGTAGCGAGTTGAATTGGCTTATTTTTGTAGCTATGATGACAAGGGATGGGACAGACTGTATGTCTGAGGGGAGAGGGAGGGCAGAAAGGAGTGTCCCTTCTGATGACAGCAAAATATTAAGTATTAGGTCACCTTAGCAGCCTTGTTTAACCACACCCGTAACAACATCGTTAAAGACTAAAGGCACTTACTTGCATGTTTGTTCTCGAGGGCTGGCAGACATCCTTCCTTGAGTAGCAGTTTCCTTCCTTAGATGGAAACCTGCAGTCAGATTTTCACATAGGTCTGTGTGCAGATCACTTGCCTCATACGGTGGTGGCAGTAGGTTAAAACTGTTCTTAGAGCTGAGGTTTACTGGGGTAAGAAAACATTACTGAAACAGTTTTTTGTGTTGCATTCATACTGATAGTTGAAAAAAACAGACAGCAAAGACTGGGGGGTTTTTTTGCAAGTCAAGTCTATAGTTATGACTTGAAACAGCAAGGCTTCAGCTTCATTCAGTTAATAACACTTTCTTCTTTATTTTTTTCTATATGTTCTTACCACCACTTTCTCTTCCACCAACAGCAAACGAGGGTGAGGTGCTTGTCTCAGGTACCAATGAAGCCTGCATGGGATTACAAACCGTGTCAACTATAAGGAAAGGAGGGGAATGGAGTATGGGTGTACTTGTTAAAGAAATCCTGGCAGTACCTAGAGATCTCTGTTGGCATTACCATTGCTTTTTAAGATAATGGAATAGGTAAACAGGCTTCAGACAAGCCCTGGTATGTGGTGAGCTGTACTTGGCAGCTGGTTACTTGTACCTGGAGTTTTCTTGGAAGAGCAGCTATTCTGGTACACCAATTGACCTGCTGAGTGTAGAAACTTCTGGTCAGGTTTTATATTTAGGGATTGTCTTAAATACAGACATGATGTCTAGTCAGATACTGCTGTCTGTATATGACCTAATTAAAATATGTGGTTTGTATTTTGTGTACACTAGTCATATTTTGTGACTAGTTTAAAGGTGGAATTAACAGCATTTCAAAGTCTGATAGACTTTTGGTGAAGCAATGTTAATTTTTTTTAAAACTGCAGATAATTTTTGGGAGTGATTTTTATGAAGGAAGTGATTTTGGTGTTTAAGGGCATTTCAGATTTTCAGCTTTTTCCTTTGCAAGGTGGATATCAAGCCTGGCAGAGACCAGCTGGAAGTTAGCATTTAAAATAATTTTATGCACGTGAAGCATTCACCTCATGTGCTGAAGCTTGTACTTGAAGGGACGAATTGGAAAGCATGTCCTTCTTAAAGCTCACATTCTTAAGCCTGTGCTAGTGGTGGTGTAGCGTTTCTTGTAATTACACGCAGCTTGGAAAAATCAGTCGAAAGAAGCTGATTTCTGAAATTAAGCAAGCAGTTCCAAAAATGATGCACAATCAGTTCTGCTGTTTGCCATCATCGAAGTAAACAGCTTCTCTCTTCCAAATTGGCATTTGGAGATGTGGGAATCCAATTAGAAGTGCGAAGCTGTCTTAGTTTAGACGCGCACACGGAAGTTAAGTGCTTTCTGTAAGCAGTAGCATTTGTTCCATGCGAGTAGCTGGAGACTGGGGAGTTAGTGCAGGGTAATACCATTTCTTACTTCATAGTTTATTCTCCTGATGTTCTTAAGTGTGTATAATTCATGTTTGTGTATTTTATATGATGCTTATATGGTGTTGAATGCTGTGATGAGTGCAAGGCAGATCTGCAATTGTGATATGACAGTGTGGTGCATGAGCCTGTCTTTTTCTGAAAACTTGTCTGTATTATAAAGACATTTTTAACAGCTGTGTGAATTACACGATGAAATGAAAACTGTGTGAGTTGAGGGGTACTTCAGGTAAATAGTTCTCGAATTTAGTATCCCTTTGGGGAGAGGAGAATGTGTTTTGCTCTACAAGAAAGAACTGTTTTGAGTTGCTTTGTTTCTGATGTACAGAAATACAGTTTACTCGGTGCTTTCTAGTCCATCCTTTAAAGAAGCATATATGCCGAAGGCATTAAAAATGACACTCAAAAGCTGCTGTAATTGCTTCCATAAACTTGGATTAGGAGCTTTCGACTTCCTTATGGGTTCTGGAAACTTTACAAGCACTTGCTCAACCTCTGAAAGAAGAATATGTTGCAAAAAAGAGGTGTTCTCTTGAGCTGTATACATGTGCCAGTACCAAAGTGGCACAGTGGGTGATGTACCTGGAGATACCACCAAATGGAGAGGACACCAATCTTACCAGTCTGAATGGGTTGTTGGCTGCCAGGTAATTTGCCTTCAGGGGTTGGAAGCACCTTTTAAAAGGTAGCCAGAGGCTAAAATTGACTTGGGTTTTAATGTAATGACAGTCTAATAATTAGCTTTGTGAAAGCAGTTTCCAACTTGCTAGCTGGTGGCCTTCTGTCTGGTCCTGGCATCAGACTGGTTACTGCAGGTATGGTCTGTTATCTCTGGCTTGTGTGTTCCAGGAATGCCAGAGCTGGTGAGGGGACAGCAACTGTGTGTGCCCCTTGGTCTGTAGTGCTTTCCGGTTTGGGAACTGATTTTTTTGCACCCTGGCCTTTAGGTGGCATGAGTTTAAATTCTGGGAGAATTCAAAGCCTAAAATGAATAATTGTTGTCCCCATGCCACAGGATATTTGTGATTACTTGATGAATTTGCAGTAAAGCAGGGTAGACATTCAGTAACTCTGCTGGGAAAAGGATCATGCTGTTTGCACACCTGTGTGCAGAAGTATGGGAGTATGAGTTGTGATGTGTTCTTTCCTAGCTGCAGGATAAACACTCTGTAGACCAGCATTTGGTTGTGCATATATCTGGACGGTGATGATTTGTACACAAATTCAGATTTGTCTTTAATCACAGGGAGGCTGTAGAGCTGCAAAGAAAGCTGAAATAATGTCAGTGACTATCACTCACCTCTTCAGACAGATTGGAGTGTATGGCTGGCTGGGTATGAGGAGAGATATGCATCCCATTTGAGGGAATTGAAAGGAGCAAACTAGAGGCTGGTACTGTAATTCTGAGTCACAGATAGGGAAGAAGCAGGACAGGAGAAGAGCTCAAAGGAGCAAAATAGATCTGAAGAGCAATTGGAGTAAACGGACAAAGGATATGGGAATACAAATTAGGGAAGAGATATAATGAAACTGGGTAGAATAAGGTTCAGGTGGACATAAATCTTGAACATTATGCAGGTGTGTTTGAAACATTAATTCTAGTTTAAGTTCAGTAAGTCCACCAGATTTGTGAAGCAAATGAAGTGCAGTTTTATAGGAATTTGAACCTGTGCTTGCCCGCTGAGTAAACCTAAATGTGCTGAGCTCTAGTTGGCCATGTTTTGCATTAAAACAATCAGAAACTGCCTGTTGTGCCTACTTGAAATTGTCAGCTGTTCACAAACAGAATTGTGATACTCTGTGGGCTTGAGGTGGGACAAGGAAGTTTTTGTCTTTAGGGTTAAGCCTTTTCGTATTCCCGAGGGCTCTTGCTTAATTATGAGGTGTGGGTTGCTTTTAAGGAGAGCCGAGTTTATTGTATGATCAAGTGACTTCAGACTCCATAGAAAAGAATGCTGCCTATTCAAGGTAGTAGTAATAAACATAGGGCTTTGTAGCCTTTTTAACTTAAAGGGATTTTATCACTTTTTTCTTATCTCTGTTGGTTAATTGACAGAATCTCAGTGTTTTTATTTATTCCTGCTTCTTTGCTGTTATGTGTTGTCTCTACCCATTACAATTATAAGTAATTCTTATTGTTTTCCCTTCTATTTTTGTTGCTTTGATTTCTGTTTGGGAAAGCCCCCAGATTACCAGTTGCAGTATTTCTCCAAACAGTATGCGAAACTTAACTGAACAGAGGATTCTATAGATAGGCTGCCATACAAGTAAAACAGCCATGGAAAGCCTTCCTTCCCAGTTCCTCTAGTTGAATATGTGATGATAAAAATAGTGCAGAAATTGATCATCTTGCTGATTTCTGTTCTCTGGAAGAAGACTGTTGGTCATGTCAAGAAAAAAACCACTGTTTCATTTGGAGTTGTAATATTTTTGATAGTCTTATCGCACTTTATTAGAAAAAGAACATGATTTAAGTATTGGAGTTAATCACCAAAGTTACCCTGTTAAACCTTTAAAGGATATGTGGTCAGGCATAAGTAACACAAGACAAAATAAAATGAGCTGAAGTCATCCAAGCAGAAGATGTAGGTGGCCTCTGGTAAAGGATTCAGTGACTTTAGTACTGTGATATCATAAACATTATCTTCAGGAAACTGCTTACATTTTAAGAATAAAAATGTGCAGTGGGTGTAGTAAAGCATTAACAAGTCAGCATTTAGTGTTAGTATATGGAAAATTCTGTGGTAATGTAATCCTGAGTTATATACTTAGAATGGCTAGGATTATGGCTAAACCCCATAATCTTAACATTGTTCTTGACAACCTTTCACCAAAACACTGAGGTTTTTAATGTCCTTTGAATGTGTAACTTGTTGCGCAAACAAAATTTCATAATTTTTTCATGGTGCTTTTATTGTGATCATTGAAAAGGATTTAAATTGTATGCATGTCATAATTGCAAACTGAACTTTGAACAGTGTATTCTTATCATTGATGCCTTTGCAACATGGCAGTTCCATCCATGTCCTTTTCAAGGGGGTGGGAAGGTTACATCCTGCTCCATAGGACTCTTAACATGGCTGAACTTCTTTTTATGCTTGGATTTGAAATACTCTTTCAGAAAGTTGTAAATCGAAATTTTGTGGCAGTGTTGGGGCAAAACAAATAAAATTGATACCAGTTAGTGAAACATTTAGTGGACTTACTGGATTGTCATTTAGGATTTTTCTTTTATAGGTCAGGTTGACTTATTTTGGTTTGCTGTTTGTTTCTTTTCCAACCCAAGTGCAAGGTGAGCAAAGACATTAAAAAGGATGTTTGTCATAGTTGTATGAAATGTAATATTTGAGAATTGTTGACTTCCAAGATACCCTCGTTTAAATACATGGACAGAAACGGACTTGTTATTTAAAAAAACGTTTTTCCTGATTTAATTAATTAGTAAAACAGAACTTGTTGCTTTTATACCTGCTTGTTGCAAAATGTGTGGATATGTTGTTAATTGCTTAAAATGACAATTGAAGTGTTTTTGGTGGGGATGAAACCATTGGTCTTTAGTGCCTTTGTAGTGTTTGGGCTATTCACGAGTGCTGTTATTCCTAAGTGAGTGGTTGTTCTTTGTGGCTGTAGAGCTTCAGCGTGAGTTCTCTTCGTTGCCACTTAAATGGATAATTTCTTTCACCAGAATCTAAGGACATGGAAAAGCCCCAAATAATTTTTCTTACAGTTTCTCTGTTGTTGCCATGCATGCTTGTTCCTCACAGCCTGCAGATGAAGTGAGAGAGGGCATGGTCGTGTAGCAGATTCTGTTGGTAGATGGTTTGGTCTCCCCACAGCTTCCCAGAGCCTGGAAGGTGTCACTGAAATCCATTTCCAGAAGGGCTCGGTGCTGACCCAAGGCAAGAATTGTGTGGGATCGCTTGGTCCTACAAGTACAGCTGCTTTCACATCCAGCATGGCTGATCAGAGCAGGTACTTGTTCAGGGTCTGTCTGTGTTGCCAGATCTCAGCTCAGTCCAGTGTCTCACCACCGGATAAGAGTTTTATTCTATGCAGTCTCTTGTCTCAAGGGAAAAAGAGGTTGTGTGCTCCAGGCCTGTCTTCTATGTTATCCATCACAGTATCATGTAGCATTGAAAGCTGTTTTCAGACCATCTTGTAGAGAACAAGATAAAAGTAATATTAAGGTGTACTGGCTCTGTACTGCTGCCCTAAAACTCAGCCCAGAGGAGGAGACAGCTCTGTCCAGCTGCAGAGAACCCAGTAATAGAGGTTTGGGTCAGAAGAGCAGGCTGTAGAGCTGTTCAGAAGCAGAAATTAGGATGAGAACCTCGCTACCTCCCTGCTTCTGTGGGCAGGGGGGCAGAGGGGAATACCAGTGAGACTGCTGTATTTGTTAAGACTTGAAACCAGCCATGTGCAAATGCTTGATGTGGCCTTGTCTCTTTTGAAGAAACTTCTGCAGCTGAGATACTGGCCAGTGACTCAGTGTTTTAAGCTTGTTATTTCTATTCCTCCTAATTTAAGATTTACCTGGAGAGGATGGGCATTCATGAAGAAACAGATAGCCTTTTAAAGATGTGTTTTACTCTGGGTAGAATTCCCTTGAGATGACATCAGAGAACAATAACTATGGTTGGTCACACAGCTGGGAGCAGGCAGCCTACTTCTAACCTGGGCTGCCTTTGCTGATGTTGAAGCTCTCAGAGATGGAGCCTGTGGCACAGAGGTGTGTAGCTGTTTTGGAAGCGAGCTTTTCTTGACTCTGAAGTATCCAGAGTAATGTGTAATTGAAATAGCTAAGCTTCTTGTCTTCCTTCTCATTCTTCTCTGTCCTGAAAACCAGGCTTCTCACCACATCTAATTTAGAATCTATACTTTTCCGAGGTGGGTCTCCTTGTAAGAATACGATGAAAATTAGATCATGAAATTGTATTTCAATAAGTTTTTCCGGTATATTAAGCCAGTTTGAAATATTTAATATTAAGATTTTCTTTTCCAGTTTTGATTTAGAAGGTAAGAAATACTGTACTGAGTCAGGTATTTGGTGTTTGTATAGCCAAATATGTGGTCTTCAACCGTGGCAGTCACATCCCTGCTTAGGGAGTACAAGTGAGCATGGCCATTCTGTGACTCACTATCCTCCTACTTTTCTAGGATCCAGTCATCAGACTAGGAACATTAGAGGCTGCATCCTTGTCTGCTCCCTTTAGTATCTGCTCACAATCCTGAGGTAACAGATTTCCAAAGTTCTTTGCCAGCTGTGTTGATCTTACCTACTGCCGTTAAGTATTTACTACCATTCAAGTAAGCTTTGAATATATTATACCCTCCCAACCCCATCATCTTGCATTCAGATTGAAGAGCCCCAGCCTCTTCGGTCTTTTCTTCCAAGGCAGCTGCTCTATCTTTAATCCTTTAATTGACCATTTCCATACCTTTTTAAATTCTGCTTTGCCCATCTTGTACGCTATTCTTGTCTCCACATCTTGGTTCCTAAGACTGCAGTGCACTAAGTTTTTACATAGCAGCACAATTACTTTTTGCCTTATGAGTTCATCCAGAACTGGTTATGTCCAATATCTAGATGACATTTTAGCGCATGCTGCACAGTGAGCCTGTAATTTCAGGACTGTCAATGATGACTTCAGTATCACTTCTCTGAATTGTAGACTCCACCTATAAATTCAGCATGGAAGCCTAACATAGATGTTTCTTTTTTTTCTCCCCCCTCCTATTTACTTTCATAGACCTGTTTGCCTTCTGCATTGAAGTTCATCTACCACACTTTACTTACTCAGTTTAGTGAGGGCCTTCCAGAGTTCACAGTTACTGCCATTGCAGCTGGCTGACCTGAAAAAGCTTAGCTTTATCTGCAGACTTGGAGGATTTCACTGTGCACTTCTATCTAGGTCAGTGAAGATGCTGAATAGAATGATTCCTAGCAATGCTGCCAGGTCAGCTCCACTATTGACTCTTCTCTATAGTGGAAAGTTGACTATTAAGTCTCACCATTGCTTCCTAGTCTTCAGCCAGCTTTTTGCCTATAATTGGATCTTTCCTCTAAAGCCTTGACTTCTTGCCATAGACTGTTAAAGGAGCAGTCTGGGCTTTTTGAAAGTCCAAGTATGTGTTTTCCTTGGATTTCTTTTACCTGTTTGCTTGGAGTGCCAGCAAGATTTCTCTTAGCCAAAGACATGTTCAACTTGTTTCAGCAGGTTGTTTGCTATGCTCTTAATATTGGCAACTTGCCATGAATGGAGACTGCATTTACCCACACCCCTAGAGACTCCCACCAGAGACTTTTTTTGGAGAGCCAGTTGTTGAAGAACTTGAAAAAAAACTTGCAAGTAATGAGAAGTTTCTTCTTCTGACTCAGTGTGCCCAAAAGCATAGGTTTGGATAATGTGAAGTGAAAACTCAATTAGAGCAGTCCTGCAGTTTTTAACTGCACTGTATTATGGGGGCATATTGTACCCAAACTGGGCAGATGGCTTCATGCAAGTATGTATGTGACTTACAGTTCTAGTAAGTAAATTCTGCCAAAATTAGAAAAAAATTGAGACAATTGCTGAGCCATTCCTAGCACTTGTGTTAAAGGTAAGTCTTTTCTGATAGTGACACGAATTATCTGTTTTGACTTAACAAGCCCCTTACCTCTTGCTGCCTTTTTTTTTTGTTTGTTTGTTTTTGAGTACAGATTTACACTAGTTTTCCTAGTGGGGAAGGCCGTCTGACCCTGACCTGTTCAATCCCCCATGCTAGTTTTTGGTTGTTTTTTTTTTTCACGGCAGTGCTGTGAAACCAACTAGTGAGATGATCCAGACTTGCAAGTGTATTTTTTAAATTAAAAAACATAGGTTGCTTTCCTTTTCTTTATTGATATTTATAGCATAGCCACACAAATGTTTTCATCAGTATGGTTTAGTGTGTGATGAATTACGGTAGAGGGGAGAGCTGCCACAGTGTGTGGGAGATCTGATTTTTAGCTACCAGACAAAAGCAACATGCAACTACAATATCAACTCTATGTAAAAACATTAAGTTCTTATGTAAAACCATCAAGTTAGGAGTTCTAATCCTATCCTTCATAGAAGATTGCTTTGCAGTTGTGGCTGCTATGATGATTGTGATACTATTTTCATGAAGTTCACTGCTACCCTTTTCTGGTACAGTGTCATTGTTTGAGTGCAAATATGTAATATGCAGTAAATGTTGACTTGTGGCCCTAGGGTATGGTAATAGAATATTGAACTCCTGTAGCATTGCTTTGATCTAGAAAGACTTGTGTTGGTGACAGTAAGTCATTATTGAACCCTGATAGGAAGTATGGAAGACAGCAAATTGCTTTTCTGCTTGAATTAACATTTATGTTACATTCAGATTGCTCCAGTTGATGCTGAAGCTGAAATAATAGACTGTAAAAGAACACGCATGTGTAAAACTGCAATGCATTGTACCAGCGTGTGATTACCTACTTGCAAGGGATGTTCTGGTGCAAAGCTCAACCATCATTTTGGAGATGGGAATGATGGCTGTGAAGCCCCGGAGCTCAACTTGTCTGTTTGCCATAAGGGAAAAATCCTGTTAAATGTTTTGTTTCTCATAATTGGACTGGCTTACAGTGCTTTTTTGGAACATGGATTGTTTGTGTTGTGTTGATCATGGCCACATATTGAAAGGAATGTATTTTGTAGACAATGTTGCATTGATCTGTCCTGTATGGCTTCTGTGGAGACTTCTATATCTGGTGGGGTAAACAGTAGGAGGATGGATTGGGAAATTGAAAGGAGTAACTTAGAACTATTAAAACCAGTGTGTATATAATCTGCTATGTTGAAAACCACTGCAGTGGTATTCTCAGGATGCTTTTTTAATTGTGCGGAAATCTGTTAATGCTGTCCTTGTTTGTTCTGGTGACTGATTTTTTTTTACCTAGTGATGTTTCTTAGATTAGCATGAAGACCCAAGACAAGATACTTTATGGTTTTGTTCACAGTCAGTTTTCAAAGCCTGTGTTTGGGGAATGTGTTCCTACCTTAGCTGTAGATCTTTGTTTTAATATACCAAGGAAATAATGAACTTCTTGGTTTTAAGAAATGGCTATGTAGTTAATTTGATGGAGCTTTCTTGTTGCATAAGCCACATTTTGCTTCCAAGTCTTAAAGGCCACAGGTCTTGTAATGACCAAGGGCATTTTCTCCTCTGGATGCAATTTCTAATTCTGTAATAAAATGCCCTGGCTTTCTGCTGTTGAGGCCTAATTTTGTGTCTAGATTCTTTAGTGATGGATAGACCTTCTGAAGTACTTGGAATTGTGGAGGAAGCCAGTTTTTATTCGTCCTATACAAGTTTGATACCTCATGTCCATTTATTCATCTGATCCCAGTTCTCTGAGGAATAATTCTGCTGCCCTGGCAAATGAACTAAGAGTAAAGGTAGATGAAGATCCGTTGTTGGGATAGATGGCGATCAACTGTTAAACGAAAAACCCCATCTTTGAGTAATGCCAATATTGCCATAATCTTTGGTGTTGGAAAGGGGGTGAATTTGGGTTTGAATATTTCCTACCCATCTACTTTTGATGAACCTACACATTAACCACCTCTGATGAAGAGCAATATGTATAAATATCTGAAGGTTTTTCTTTGTTACTTCGTTTGTGATGCAGGCAGTAGGCATTACATCCTGCTGTGTTAACTGTCAGACTCTTCGGATGTGACAAACTGGAAGGAGCAGTATTTGGATTAAAAAGTAGATTGTATTTTCAGGTCATCTTACAGAGAAAATAAGTATTTTGCAAACATTATCACTAATTACAAAATTATGTACCAACTCAATTACATGCTTCAAGGAAAATACTGGGAAAAGAGCTGGCTCTTTTAATTGCGCACTGAATTATAGGGCTGTTTGATTTTATCAGGATCCAAAGTGAAATATTAGATGTTTTCTTATATGCAAGTGTAAAGAAAAACAGAATCCCAGGTTCATTTCTTGGCAGATAAAGGGCAATTACTGATTTGATTGTTATAAAAATATGTTTATTCAGAATAATTTTTTTAGTAGAAGAAAAAGAGTGTACTTTGTAATAACTTTATCTGAACTGAAACACGGAACAATTTTTTCTGCTTTTTGTTAGGTTTTGACATAGCTGTTTAAGATTATGAGTCTCATCTTGCCTTTGCCAAAATCCTTCTCTGATAAGTTTGATTTATGCATTCATTATCTCTCCTACAGTGCCAGGCTGTAATGTCTTAATGAAATTTCATTGTGGGTTTGTGGTTGAGTGGCTGCTAGTCTGGAAAAATAACTTCTATTCAAGACTTCCTGTCTCAGCCAAAATGCAAGCATTCAAGCATATTCTGTATGCTCCTTTTCAAGAATTACTTTCTTCTCAACTCTTAGTCACTGCTACTTGATCTTTATTTTATATTGTTGTGACTTTCTCTTTTTCCCAAATTCATGGTAAGTGTTTTTGATCTTAATTTAGTCTATTTAAAGACACCAGTTTACATTATATTGTTTCTGTCCAATTGGAAGATGAAAGATGAATTTATGAACCAGATGAAGACTAGTCCCATGTAATAAAAAAATGCCTGGATGCTGGGTAATATGCACATGCCTTAGCCAACCTGGACTTTGAACAGAATTGACACTACTTGCTACTGTAGATGTTGAGATAAAATTTCAGCTTTCTACTACGTAGTCTTGACACTGACATGCTTTAGAGATGTCCCTTCTCCTTATGCCTGTGTGGAAATAGTTAATTGGCTTCCTGTGTGTAGTATCTTCAGATCCTGGGCTGGGTTTGCAAACTCTGGAAGAAAAATCCAGAGATACTGCCTCTGGCTTAGGAAGTTCCCAAGCCACCTATAGCTGAGATCTGGGAGAGTGTGCTGGAATAGTTATCCCTGCAAGTTTGTCCTGTTTTATACTCTTCCTTAAACACTTACTGTTTGCTGCTATAAGACAAGGGAAAATGGGGTAGATGAAGCCATGCTTTCTCTCTTATGTGCTTTCTTTATCTTGATCAATATCATATTCGAGTATCTTTTTTTTAATATGAGCTCTTCTAATAAAGGACTTGTGTTCTTCAAAGTGCTTTGTTAGTTACTGTCTTCTGAGGCAGGTAATGAAACCTTTGTCTGCAAGAACATTAGATTGTTCCTCTGTATTTACTCTCCTCTGAGATGGATGTCTCTGTTATTGTGTTGAAAGTAGCCTCTTTACCTGGACCAAGATAAAGCATTGCCATTATTCTCCAGCTGTAACAGCAGTAGAGAAATATTAGGCTCCATTGTTTCCTTCTAGAAATGGAAATCTTTTGCATGTACTCAGTCCTGGCTTCATAATGCCTACTTTATCTTGCCTGAGATTCCTAGGATGAGAGTATATGCAAGAAGAGAAGGAAAAGGTAGCAGTATTGAGATATCAGTCTGTTTTCTCTTCCCTCCAAGACAGTCAAGCTTCTAATTAAGAAAACTTGCTGCACTGCTGGCAAAAAAAAGCCTAGGTGCCTTCAAAACTTTCATAGATTTGGAACAGCAGCCCTCGAAAGCCACTTCTGGATAGGTATATTACTTTTGCAATAGGTATATACTTTTGCCTTAAAAATTGTTCTTGTGTTTTTAGGCTTATCTTTTACTTAATATCACTTATTTTCTGCTTTGTGATATCTTCAATAGTGATACTGCCTTTGTCTGGTATGGAAAGTGGCAGAATTTGGGAAGGGCCTGATTTTGCTACTTACTTTTCCTCTTACCTGCATAATTGAGAGGAATTTCTGCTAGAAAAGTGGTGCTCTCTTCTCCCTGTTTCCAGATACCTGTCTCTACTTTAGGATTTCAAGCCTCAGCAGTCTTCCTTAGCAAACAACTACAGGAACAGTTTGAAACTTTCAGCTGTATCTGTATTTTTCCCTGAAAGCCTCTGTCTGCTCATATGCTGGCAGAAGGGAATTAAATCCTTAAGTCTGGGCTCCTTCTTAAGAGAAGTATTACTTTTGTTCATGTTTTTCTTTCTGGAGAAAACTAATTCCCATTTTGTAGGATTTTATTTTACTAAAATCTGTATATTGCAATAAAATATTTGGAAACATCTTCTGTAGTTTGAATTATATTATTGTCCTTTCACTGGGGAAAAATTCGTATTGAAGTAGGTGTATTGTTTCTGAGAGAGGAAAAATAAACTTCTTAGTAGGTTTAAGAAGCCATAGGAGAAAATGATACTTTCTATTATCTAAAGCACGCATTTTAAGGCAATATAGTTACTCTCCAGAGTAAATGTCTGTGCTGGTGTAATGTAACCTGATTGTTGGGTTTCTTTAACCACAGTAGAAATATTTTTCAGTTGTTTGACAGTATGAGCTTGTGTTTTGCTTTGAGAAGGCAGAAGCTGTGGTGCCGAGGTGCTTCCACTTTGGTTCACCCAAGCCTGCAGTCTGGCTGATTTAGCCTGCCCTTGGCACAGGCTGTCATCACAAGGAATTGCTCCGGCTGCTTCCATCTCCGTCCTCTGCCAGCCTGAGCGCTCACATTGCTTTGGGCAGGCAGTTCTGTTCCTCTGGAAGCAGCTGGGATGCAGTTCACCTTCAAATAGCAGTCATTTGATACCTGGTAGGAGGGCAGTGTGGTGTCAGGGCATGGGGAGGATTGGGAGGGCCAGGATTGCCCCTCTGGAGGCAGCCTCCTCCACAGGCTGCAGCTCCGCTGTGTCACTGGGTGTGAGTTTGTGTTACACTTAGTGTGCCTTTCCTGGGAGCATAGGCAGTAAGGAACAGGCTTGTTCCCAGTTCTTCCCCTCCTCAGATCTAGCAACTGCCTGTCCTCAAGATGAGTCAGTTCAGCTTGCTGATTTGAGGCTTGCTTTATTTTGGAGATGGATTAGTTTGTCAGATCAGTAGGCTAAACTGACTCATCCTCAGGCTACAAGATTGCCAGATTTGCTATGGCAGGAACATGAAAGTGGGAAGTAAGATCATGTTTTTTTGGCAGTAGCCCCCACTTTGATCAGATTACGTATAATGTGAAAATGAGCTGTAGTTTCTCTGGTTACCTTAAATAGCTTTAGAGATGTCCAACACTTCGTTCTCTTGCTTTTCTTGCTCTGCTATTTTTATTACTTTAATAAATAAATAAATTTCAAAAGCAGCACTTGCCAGTGGTGAATAGCTTATGCATCTGGCTTCTAAAATGCTGCCTCATCTGTAATAGTAGCTCTTTCACCAAGATAACTACTCCTGCCATGGAGAATATCTGCATTGCACTGATGGCATGCCTACAGTTTCTTAATGATAATTGAGATCCTGTTCTCCTTGAATTCAATACCATCTTTAACCTAAACTGACTTGTTCCATTTCTGTGCAGTTCTGTGGCACAATCTAAAGCAGTAATTCGAGGTGGATGCGGAGGCTGTGGAGTCTCTTAAAGCTAGTCTGTGTTCTGCAGCATGAATTGAACAGTGTAACACAACTTGATTTTGCTCTCTGGAGAAATAGTTGCAATACCTCTTCAGTCTTAGGATGGTGTTCATCCTCACCTCACGGTCATCTTAGGGATTCAGATTGGCTACTACTAATTTTTAAATTCCTTTATTCACTGTATTTTCTATCCAAAGTGGATGTTGCTTCTGAACAGCTGGCAGTTCTCTTCCTCCTCCTCCAATCTTAAAACACAGTCACCAAATGCATTTTCATAATTAGCTTCATCTGTCTTTCTCTTTGGGATTTCGTTGCTGTCTCAGATTCTAAACAATCTGTTTCTCTCTGTGATTTTGATCTGTCTCATTCACTGTCTGGGCTGGACTCCGGGTCCAAGATGCTGTTTCTTGGTCATAGAGAGAATAGAATAGCATGACAAGTGCCTGCTGTATTTCTGTGCTGTGTTCAGTGAAGCTGAAGAGTAAGAAAACATGTCAGGTCTTAATTGGACAACATAATTATGGAGTACTTGACAGAAAGGAGAAATTGCGAAGGGAAAGAGAGTCTTCTGATATTCCGGAGAGCAGAAAAATGTATTAGAGTCCAGGGCTCTTGCAAGGGGAGAGCTTCGTCGTCTGCCCTGCCAGGAAAACTTTGCAGGTTAAGTGGGTGTTACTGTTCATTGCACCTGGGTTTCCAAGTCCACCTCTGATACCCACAAATACAGGAATTGCTCTTCTTTTTTTAGACAAAAATGTCAAGGTTTGTGGGTGCTCCTTTGTGGTAAGGATTGGCTTCACAGTGTGGCAGATGGGACCTACCAGGGAGACACCAGCAGATGTGGAACTGCATGCTTTGTGCCCTGCTTCTTTCTCCACAGTCTGGCAAGGCTTGCAGAGGCTGCAGAGAACTACCTGGAGGCTCTGCTGGCCTGGGCTGCCTGCGGAAGTGGTGACAGCAAGTGTTTCACACCCCTGGAGAGCTCATCTGAGGGTTCTCTCAGTTCAGTGTTAATATGCTTACAGTCGTGCTCCAAATTCTCTCCTTGGTTCTCTGCTCTTGCTTCTGCTTCTCTGCACTTCTCGATGTTTGCATTTTGGGGGGTTGGGGTGTTTTGGGTTTTTTTCACCTGTGTTTTTCTGTTCCTTACCTTCACTTTATTTTCTTCTTTCTTTAGCCTGTTTCCTTTTTGGTTCCTTCCTTCCTCCCTCCCTCCCAGCGGGGGCAGGAGCTGTCTCTTATTCCTGGTGCTGTGCCTAGCGCAGTGGGGTCCTATTCACGCTTCATACTTAAGCACTGCTGTAATTAACACAATTGAAAGATGTTTTATTTAAACCTCCAGTAGGAGAATACAGACTCCCTCTAAGATGTATTAAGATGTTCTTAATTTGTGCAAGTGTATGGTGGGGGGGTCTTGGCAACTTGCAGCTACTGCAGGTGGCTTTCTGTGGGTTTTGCTTAATGGTAGGGTCTTATGTGTTTGAAGCCTCTTGGTGGATGCAAAGAGAGAATGAAAAGGAATAAAACAGTGGTGATGTCTGTTGTCAGGGGTCAGAGATGAGCTTGTCTCAGTGACATGTATATTTAACTGGATTCAAAAACTCCTTAACAAATGCAGTTAGAGCTGAGCCGGGGAGGTCTCCAGCAAGTAGCCTCCCTACTTAAGCAATTTGCAAGAAACTACTTCAGTGAGAGGTTTGCAGGTCATACCAGATACTTTGATGGGAAGATTGTAGACCACCTGGGAATTCCCAGATGAGCTGTTTATTATTTGGTATTCTTTAAGGGGTGGGAGTTCTAGAGTCTGACAGTGGTCTTAAAGTAGGCATGTCAGTAGGTGACCAACAGTGGATTTACTCATCAGCCTTGCTAGAAGACTCCGATAGACTCGTTCAGGGTCAGCTGTTGAATGGCACTAACAAGTGGATAAACACGATCTGTTTGTAGCTCGGGGTTCTTCGTGTCAGGGCTCAGTTACAGGGGCTTTATAAGTTACTACGTGTCAGCTGAACTGCTATAGCTGTCTTTGGCAAATAATTGCTAAATCATGTTCCCTGATGATGTAAGAGGAAAGAAC
Source organism: Lycocorax pyrrhopterus obiensis (assembly GCA_014706295.1). NCBI lineage: Eukaryota > Metazoa > Chordata > Aves > Passeriformes > Paradisaeidae > Lycocorax > Lycocorax pyrrhopterus. The sequence goes on from JACSVZ010000001.1 coordinate 92,764,873, forward strand.
AACTAAAGGAAACTTCAAATAAGAAATCCTAGCACTGTATAGGCTGAATTTCTCAGATAACAATTAACTCAGAGCTAAAAAGCAAAGGAGAATACTACTGAGGCCACAGTTGTATAGTAAAACGATGTCATACTGTTTCTGTTCATTCCCTATCTCTGTCCTTGTCTCTTGTGCTGCATTTAACCTCTAAGCTTTTTGGGGCTGAAATGACCTGATCTAAGATTATAAAAACAAAATCTGTTATGATCGCTTTGATACTTGCTTCCTAATCTGTGGAATCACCTTATCTAAATTTAAAGTTGATTTATATAGCTAAATAGCTTTTGTGGGGTGGGTTCTTCTGCATGTGGGTGGAGAGAGAGGAGAACAGAAAGAGTGCCTACTAAAAATAACTTAACAAGCATGAGACTGCTTATGAAACCCCACTGGCAGTCAGTGTTTAGATTACCTTAATTGTATGTTTCTGTGTTTTTTTCCAAAGCAGAAATATAAGTGTAAGCATTCTTGTGGATATTTTGTTTAGTCACAGAAAAAAAAAATTCTTTTCATGGTGCTCCCTAAGGCAGTTGTGCAGAATTTTTTCCCCACTTGAGTGTTAACTGCAGCTCTCTTCTTTAGAAATTTACAGTTTTGGTCTGTGTTTGCCATCACAGAAAGAGGTACTTGAAGCAAGCTCTGTGTTAATGAGAGAGAGATGATTAACACAGACCTTAAATGTGCCTCAGGTGAGGGCACCACTTTACACAGCAGTAGGAAGGACAGCTTATAGCAAAATCAATCTTTTTTCAGACACTGCAAGTAAACATCCCTTCCAGATTCAGCTGTTTGGTTTATAAATCAGTGGGGTGTTAACTTGCTGGGATTTCATGGTGGCCGATGTAAGCAGCTGATTGTTGGAATCCCATCTGCCACAGATGGATCCAGGGAGGTCATCTGATGGCCAGTGTGATACGCATTTGGGCTAGATCAACAGCGCTCTTCTCATCCTTTTTCCTCCTGTGTTTGTTGTTTTGTTTTTTAAACTGTTCGGAGTCAAGTTTATGCTGGAGTAGAGTAGCACAACTGTGTGGCCAGTACTGTGCCGTGCTCCCTTTGACTTCCGTGGTTAAGATATTGACTTTCTACAGGTTTCTATGCCTTAGAACTTCATATGACCTTTTAGTGGACATTTTAACAAGCTTATCATGAGAATATTCTGGGACCTGCTCACTGCCCTGCTTGTTCTTTAAAGGCTTGTTTACAGTCTTTAGCATTAAGCTTTCAAAGGGAGTGAATTGAATGGCCTCTCCAAAAGTCTATGATTACCTCTAAAGAAAGACTTAAAGCCCCAATGGCATTTTGAATGTCTGAACTGGGATGCAGTAAATCCAGATGCTGTTCCTTCTGCTAAATTTCAGTTTTTCTTTTCTTCAACAGGTAAATAATAGGGGGGAAATGTCCCTGCATCTTGATGTAATTTTATGTGTTTACTACATCAAATGTAGGCCTATGAGGCATGTCATTACTTATCACAGTCTGCTGGAAATATATTTAGTTTCTTTTTCCTTTTTTAGTGGCACAGTGACCTCAAAAAGAGATCAGTTGAGTTACACAGTTTCATTTTTATAATAAAGTTGTATCACCTTTCTAAACTGTCTATTTTTTATTTTGTAGTGAGAGTATAGTTTATGTTACTAGACAGAAGTCAGTCACTGGTATTGTGTTTGCTTTTTGCTCCATTTTTTAGTTCTTTCCTGCGTAAACTTAACACTTAGTACTTTGAATTTGTATTTCCATTTTAGAACCTGTTGAGCAAAATGCAGAGCTACTGTTTTTGAGGTTGCAGGTTTTGCCTTCTGCAAGACAAACTTTTTTTGGACCAAAAAAAAAAAAAATCAAATGATTGGCATGTAAAAAGCATTGTTGTTTGGAGCAAGTGGAATGAACATTTTCCTTTTACTTCCTTCCTTTGTGTCCAGCTAAAGGCAATGGCAATTTTGATTTCGGGGTGGTGTTTTAGAAGCCTTTTACCGTGATGGTCTTTGACTTGGCAGTTGCTGCTGAAATTTGTCCTGATTATTTGTCTTGGGATTGAGCTGAAGTGAATTGACACATAATTAACTGTGTCTATCATTTGATCATTAGCAACAAAGCCAAAGAATGACCTGTCACTCTTCATGTTTTCATTATTTATCATTTTATTGTGTTTTTGCTTAAATTGAATGCAGATTTTGACTGTTGTAGAAAGCAGCATATTTGATATTGAGTTATGCCACCATTGCATTAGTGCTGAGTAGAAAGAAATGGTTTATGTGGGTATTGAACCTTTCTGACCTTCTTAAGACCCTAAGAGGCATCACATTCATCCTGTGCGTGCTTTATTTCAAGCCTAGCAGTTGCAGTTCAGCAATATTTTTTGTTCAAGAAAAGATTCCAATCTAAAATAAAAAATCTGTGTTGCAAAAATAACCCTTTCAGAGTTTTTAGTAAGGATATTATTCTAAATTTTGTCCACCCACAGTTCTGTCCTAAACTCTCGCAGTTCCTGTTTCTAGTCATTATTTGCAATATGTCCTCCACTTGCAGATCAGAGCTCTCTCTGAAATGTCTGTTCCTTCTTCGTTTTAGAGATAATCCTGCAGCTTTCTCTTTGACTTAAATTGTTTGCGCTCTTAGGACTCACTCAAAAGAATGTATTTTTTCTGACCTTATGATGTCTGAGGCTTCTTTCTGAATTTCCAGTGTTTTGAATCATCACTGCTGAATTTCAGCTATCAGGATTGAGCACGCTATTCCAGTAGCTGTTCGATGGGTGTGAAATTGCCAAGAGATTTTTTTTTGTTATTGTTGGTCTGATGTTCCTCTGCTTATACATCTAAGGATTGCTTTAGGTCTCAGTAGCAATGTGTGCTTCTGTCTGTGCTGGGATGTCTTGTAAGTCAGAATTGATGACTCTATTCTTTGGATGACTTTACTTGATTTGGCTGCATGGCCTATCATCTTGGGTTCTGGATCCCTCTGCTTAATTTGTGCCTGGCTTACTAAGGAAGGTCAGCTGCTTTTTCACTGATCTCTACCCTGTCCATAACTCTAAACCTTGTGTCTTAATACTTCATGGCTTGTCTTTCAGGTTGTTGACAAAAGCAGTAAGTGTGAGGGCAAAATTTAATGCTGGTGGCATCTCCTGTTATATTTCATTAGATCTTAGCTATGCTGAACTCCAGGCTAGTGTATTATAATTTGATTAATAATCTCTTTTCTTTCTATGTGCTTCTTCATTAATTTGGGATGTGATGGCAAGTCAGAAACCCTACAGAAGTCACAGTGCTTGTGCATCAATGTTTTTTTCTTTTTTGCTTTCCAGATGAATCTGTAGTCTCTAGCAACATGGAATCCAACAATCGAGTCTCTATAAAGTACCTTACTGCTTCTTTATTCATTATCAAAGTAACTGGTATGGTTCTTAAGCCAAAATTGGTGTCACAATAACAGGATTGTGTGAATCATCCCATCCATCTTTGAAGTTCTCTGAGTGTTCTGATTCCTTTCAGAAATCACTTCTCAGACTTCTTAGTTAGCTCTTCCAAAATCCTTGGATACAAATCATGAGATTCTTCTGATCTTAAGTAATGTCTAATGGCCGCTCTTTTACTGCAATATTCAGTTCCAGTCGGGAAGTCAAGTGATATTTTCTGTGCTAAAACAAGTGTGTGCATATATATATATATATATATAGTGAATGCATCTGCCTTATCTGCGTGATGATTGGCACACTTACAGGTTTTTGTTCAATGTTTGACCTGAACTATTTTTGAAATTCCAAGGACTCCTTTTGTTTGGAGTAAATTTAAAAGCCAAACCACACTGTGTTTTGTAAGACTCCTTTCTTTGATTCCCTGAGGTTTTCTGTTTTGCTCCATGAATGTTCATTTCAAGAAAGCTGTGACTTTTTACGAGGGCATGCAGTGATATAGGGCAAGGGGAAATGAATTCAGACTGAAAGCTTGAGATTATACATAGAAATTCTTTACTATGAGGGTGGTGAGACACTGGAACAGGTCCCCTGGAGAAGTTGTGGGTGTCTTGTCCCTGAAAGTGTTCAAGGCCAGGCTGGATGGGGCTTAGAATAGCTTGGTCAAGTGGGGGTTCCCTGCTGATGCTGGGGGGTTGGAACTGGATGAGCTTTAAGGTCCCTTCCACCTGAAACCATTCTATGATTCTGTATGGTTCTAGGATTTTTGTCTTGTACTGTCTCCCTCTAGGTAATGTTTATGCAGTTCACTGATCAAGAAAGGAAGTTGTCTAGTAAAACAGTTCATAAATACCATTTTACTACTTTCTCCCCTGTACTGACTCATAATTATTAGCTCTTTGTGAAACTAACTTTTTTTAAAATGTAGTAGGAAAAATTAATTAGAAAAAGAAAATTAGTAATGATTTCTACTGCCGGCAGTGTCTTTCCTCCAGCATACACTGGCCACATTAAAGACTTTCAGAGCAGCTGCTGACCTTCTTCCTTCACATGCCATGAAGAGTTATCTAAGAAGCCAGATGTTTTATTCCATAGCCATATCTGATGGTCAGCACCAGATTCTAGCAGATAGCTCAAGAAAAGTCTTCTCTTAAAATATTTGTTTCACAAAGTAGTCAGATCTTTTGACCTTCCAGTTACCTGCAACTGAAAAACGGCCATTGCAGTTCTGATAGACTTCCATTCCCCTCTGGTCACTCATTTCTTTCTAGGTAGCTGTGTCAGCTGCTGGTTGTAACCTAATCCCATTGGCAGGGGCTGGATCCAGCCGTGTCAGGTTTCTGTGGAAGTGACTCCTTGACTGTGTTGAGCATTGAGCAAATTAAAATGAAACAGTGCGACGAAGCCTTTTGAAGGAGAGAAGTAGTCAAGTGACTTAATATTGAGCCACATCTTAATAGTGAGGTGACATCGAGATCTGAAACAGTGAAGATATTTGAGTTAAGTGGACACAGTTATGTGGCCTCAGACATTGTACAGAGCGTGTTGTAGGTCTATGAAGTTTTCTTTTAGGACTTAAAAACAACCGAAGTAATATCTAATGGAAAAGCCCGTGAGCATGCCAGTGAGGAGGAGTGTAGCAGTTGGAGAAGGGAAGCAAGAGGAACTAGGTTAAGTCAAAAGAGAGGAAAAGGTGGAGTCTGTAGGCAGTGCAAAGGATCGAGGTTGCATTTGAAGTAGGAGTAAAGCTGCTGTAGTCATAGTGCTAATACATTGTTTCTTCAACTGTAAAACACATGGAAGAGGGCACATATATATATAGTTGAGAGGAAAAAACGGAATCTTAGATCTCTGTATGTGCATTAAAGTGTGTTTTTACTGCTCAGTCAGACACTAAACAGCTGTAGGGATTTAGGGCAGACATAATTTTGGACTTTCTCCAGGCCCATTCAGTGGAAGGTGTGTGTGGGTGATCAATAGCAAAGGATGCCTTTCATGGCCTCTGAGGACTGAAGTGAATTTTTTTGAATGACACCTCATTTGGCACAGGCCAAAAGTAGACATGCAGTACACTTACAGAATGGTCATCTTTGAGCTAATAGTAGGAATCTGCAGCTGGCAGGGTATATATGTGACAAAATGTTTGCCCACTAGCAGGATCCCTACTCTCACCTGGGTAAAACCAAAAACATCTTCCACCATGTATTTTTTTTTGAGATGCAGAAATAGGGTTGTAGCTTGCATTGATGGTCTGCGGTCTTCTAAGTGGAGTATGCTCATTTCTTCTCACAAACTTCTGAGTATTCTCTGCTTTCAACAGTGCTTTCCCTGATTTTACCTAATGCTTGTCCCATGTGGTCATTGTGTGCTAAAGGTAGAAAGTGAACTAGATCAATCAGAGCACTTGGAAATTAAAATGTCTGGATTTTGTTTTCAGTTTCACATCAGAATTGTGGAATAAGCTCTTCATCAAAAAACCCCAAACCCAAGTACCACATCAGGGATGTTAAACATCAGTACTGTGTGAGGAAATGCTTTAAGGGTTTGCATGAAACATACCAACTGCAAGTACAAGTGTATTATAGTGCGATAACTTTTTATTTTTCCTTGTGCTTCTACCCTGGATGTTATAAAGGTGGTTGGCATAGATGATGGTTACACAGTCACGTGAATTTGCTTTTTTGTTACAGTAAAGCAAGGTCATATTGCTATCTGCCCTAGAAAGCAGCAGCTTCTGGACATGTGCTAGTGATGCTTTTCATGTGAGCTGTGTTATAAGAGCTATTTGGTATTTTGGTATTTAGTCATTCCTTCATTCTTTAGTTTTTCTGTTTAATGTCCTAGTTCTGTTGTAGACTTTACAGTCGAAGGTGTCGAGGGTATTGTGTGTTTGACAGTGCCTGCTTATCTGCTGGGGACACCGAATCTGACAGTCCTAAACAAAATAACAGGGGAAGGGGATGAGATGAGAACGTTCCAGGCTTCCCTTAAGACTTCCTGTGGTATAAAGCTTCTTGGTGTTTGCTGTTAGGAGTTTGTTTGACGGTACTGAAGATTGCTGGGCTGCTATCTTGCATAATGCTGAGGCTTAAACCCAGCATTTCAGAAAGCTGTTCAGTGAACTCCTTTAAGGGCTGTTTGGCTGGCAAGTCAGTGCTTGCTGTCCAGACAATTAAAACTGGGATAACCATGCTGAGCTGTGTATGATCTTGTGAGCAGTACCTACATCTATGTAGTGCAAGGAGTCGCAAAGCAGGCTGGGAGCCTCTGGGTGCTGCTGTGATACAAACACATTATTTGTGTATTTTGAGAAGCAGTGAGATGTTTTACTCTTGGAGATCAAAGCTGTCAAGGGTGCAAGGTGGATTTTACCCGTACCCTCTCTCAGGTTCAACAATACTGTAATGGAATATAACTGAAACTCTAACAGGCTTAACTTTTTTAAGATTGGAGTCCTTACGGTGTGTTTTGTTGATAGGTTTGCAAAACTGTTGTTTCCTGAAAGCCGGAAGCTGGGAAAAACCTCTATGAGGCTTAATGCTCTGTGAATTCTGGTAAAGAAACAAAGTAATTAAAGCATCACTGCATGTGCTTCTAAGCACTTACGATTTCAGCAAGTTTAGTTAGGAGCTGTTTTCCTATGGGATTAAAGGAAAGTGTCTAAAGCTGACTGGTTTCTCATTTGAGCTCTGGAAAAGTTGGCTGAGTGGCTGGAGCTCCACTTTGGGATGAAACACTTGAAGTGGCCTGAAATTCAGGATGTGCTTTTGTGGACAAGGAGGCCCCTGAAAGAGCTGCGGCTCTGAAGAAAGTCCTTCGAGCAGATCTTTTGATACAAAGTACTTCAAATCTCAGCCAGTGTTGCCAGGGACAGTTATTTTTATCTCTAAGAGTTCATTAGTCTTGATTTTTGGAAAGACGGAGAACAAAACTCATTAACAGTAATCTCAATACTCTGGTCTAGTGAACCCTGCCAAAAAGAAAAAAAAAAGGCTCTCAAAATTGAGCAGGTAGGGGATTACCTTTTATTTGATGAGTTAGAATGCTAATCATAGAATAGCTGGGCAAATAAAATGCAGTGCTGCTATGAGAGTTACACTTGTTTACAAAAAAAAAAGGGTTTCTTTGTTTTCCTGGCTTCCTTCCTTTTATTTCTTACAGTTATCAAAGAGGAGAGTGAATTTTCCATGCAGCTAGTATGCTTCTATTTATGCTTCTCTCTCTCCCTGGAAGAAGACGTTCATCTGTCTAGTGTTCCTTCCTACTCCCTGCCCCGTTTTCTCTCCAAATCTATAAATCTGCATCTCACTGGCTCGTGACTATTATGGGGAAGGACTATACCTACTCTGTATTGCTTGGCAAGTAATTGGCACCCTCAGCACTAATGTGCTTTATTTATTTTTGATTTGTTAATTTGTTTCATGGAGCAGTTATAATCATAAAAGCAAACAGTTTGTAAGAACCAAAGGCAACACAGGAGATGAATAGCAGTTAATGTGGATTTTTCAGGAGGAAATCATGTCAAGCCCACCTGCTTTTCTTCTGAATCTTATAGGTACAGAAGAAGTAGTAGTAGATGTGGGTATCTTGACTCTGAAGTTTTCAAACTAATTTTCTCATGAGAAATCTAGGAAAACAATGGACTACGGGAAATTCCATGAAAGGCATACAAAATGATTTGATTATTTTGTTTGAGCATAACAGGAGGTTCAAGAAAAAAATAGAATGAGATATTTCATGGGTTTTTTCACAGCCTTTGGGCAGTCTCATAGGATTCACCAGTTTTCACCTATTTGTTAGGTAAATTTAATATAGCATCGGGAAATGGATGTCCTGATAGTGACTGTTCTTGAAGGATGTGACAAGCTGGCAAGAGAGTTCAGTAACCTTGGATGCAGTTCAGTCAGGACAAATGCAGAATATTAGGCTTTGATAAGAGCAATCAGGTGTGTAAATGGAAGGTGGATGAGGATTGGACAGGCAGCAGCTCTGCAGAGGAGAGTTTGGTACACAAGCTGATTATGAGGTTGCAGCATTGCACAAGCTGCAAACATTGTGCTGGGCTGTACAAACAAGTGTGTTGCAAGTCGGACACAAGAAGTCACCCACCGTGCTGGGGAGAGCTGAGATAAGCTTCCTTTGCAGAGTCTGGTCTTAGGTGCTGTACCTGAGACACTTTTAGCACTGAGGGGAGAGGTTCCCAAAAGAGAAGTAACTTCTCCATCATAATAACTTTCTTTGCAACGGCCCTCATATTTGAAGGAGGCGGTGGGGGGAAAGAGAGCAGGGATGAGCTGTGCCATTTTTCATGCCCTGTGGGAGTAGAACAAGGAGCATTTCACCTAAACTGCACTAAAGCCATTGATCGAGCTATCTGTTGGAAAGATTTTTCTAAACACATGGGGAGTGAAGAGAATACCTGGAGAAAGTTGTGGAGAGAAGGTTTCTTAATAAGCAGATGTGATAAGCATTTCTTCAGTACAGTTTCTGTAGAATTGTGGTGACTGCTATGGAACAGCAGGTTCTGGTTTTTCTTGCAGCCCTATTTCGTTCTGTAACCTGAGCCTGAAGGCCTCTTTATTGCAACTGAAGGGCAAGAAATGCCCAGAGTGTGCTTGTAAAATGCCTAAAGCTTTGGTCCTTTTATGAACAAAATCAGACTTTGAACAGGGCGAAGCACTGTTGGTGATAACAGTGGGGCTAAGAGTAGGTGATAGCGGCTTGGGTCTTTTGATGGGAAAGTGGCTGGGAAAGTGTTTGTGAAACCCTCAGCCGCTGCATCTGTGCCAAAGCACATTCACCTGTGCAGCTTCCACTGCGACCTTGCATCCTGAGCACAGTCACTGGCTGCATTCTGGTTCATGCTGAGATGCCAGCTAAGTGCTTGCCGTTGTCATCCTTCTTCCCCTGCCCCAGCAAGTGCATCCCTTCTTTGCAAGGAAGTCCAGACATGGCAGGGAGAAACAGGGCTGTGCCATCTGGTGCAGCCTGGATTTCACTTCAGGTGCACACAGCCAGGTCTGACAAAGGTTATGCTTCCTAGTGCTGCAAGCTGAAGCTTTACATGTGGGTGGATTTGTAACAAAGTGCTCTTGAGTTTTGTTGCCAGATAAATGCCTGTAAAGATCAGAGTGCTGCTCTGAACTCATATTGGCAGTTTGGTTTCTTCAGTTATAGGAAAAATGTGGGAAAATGCTTCATTTTGGTAATACAAACAACACTGTGTTTAATATCACTTACTTTATAATCAGATGTAGGGATAAGTACTTGGCTTCTTTGTGCATTACATTTTATTGCTCAATTATTTGCTTCTGGAGAGCAAATTTTTGTTAGCAATAATCTAAATGAAAAATTGTCACCACTTAATATATATAGGTAAAAAACATGCTCAGTGTCTTCTTTGCATTTTGTCAGAGATTTTCTATTTTTCTCTATAATACTGAAATACATATGCTGATCTAAATCTTTGTCTTACCCTCTTCCATTTTAGTCTTGTTGGTCATCTTGTTTACACATGTATTTTGATTATTTGTGTATCTCTTGCTTTCCAGGAGACAAAGATGGCAGCAAGGTGACTACAGTAGTGGCAACTCCTGGACAAGGTCCGGACCGACCACAAGAAGTCAGCTACACAGACACCAAGGTGATTGGAAATGGATCTTTTGGTGTTGTGTATCAAGCCAAACTCTGTGATTCAGGAGAGCTTGTGGCCATTAAGAAAGTCCTGCAGGATAAAAGATTTAAGGTGAGCCTATGCATAAGTTCATAATATTTTCATGAATATTATCTCCTTTTCCATGTCTTTGATGGCAGTGTTTTTGATTTTCTTGATTTATTTTCATTGGAACACATAAGTACACATAAAAATTTTCAGGACTAAAGATTAAACAGATGGATTATGATAAAGCAGTGTAGTTTAGCTTGAAAATCAGTGAGTCACTGTTATAATTATTTGTATTAGTGCAAAGCACTAAGCTAAAAATACTGATTTGACGTGCTTTTTCCAGGTTGCAGACCAGATTTCTCAGACAGTGAGCTGTGGAAACAAGAGAAAAGCTTGTCTTAAGGTTACTTTTTTCTAGCATAGACTCTTCTCCAATCATTAGTAATTAAACTGCTGGAAGGAACAGAAGCCTTTGGGCTTTGTTCTTAGTTGTTGCATCTGTAAAGTTGAAGGCTATATTTGAGTAAATCAAGAAATCGCGAAGGCCAAGCAAGAAGATAACAGCTACTGAGCCCAGGGCAGTCTAGGCTGAAGATCACTTACTTCCCTTGTTACCTGATTTATAAATGTGTTCTATCCTGGTGGTTTTAATACACTAGTGATCCTTTATTCTAAACAAGTAGCCTTCCAAAGAGAAATCTTTTTATCTAGTGATTTTTAAACCAAATAAAAGTTAAGAACTATAAGTCACCTCATCACTTCTGTTAGTCCTCTGCTTGGTACTTAATGTACTTGACTGCTTTCCCTTATAGTCAAGTGGCCTACAGATCAACTTGTGTGAGGAGTACATGATAGCAAAGGTACTGGTTTTGACATTTCTTGTTTTTACAGTAAGACCTCATGCACAGCTGGTTTTACTGGTAATATTTGTAATTTGTGTCCTTTTTTGGTAGCAAAAACATTGTTTCAAAGTGTTTTGAAGGAACTAGTGTATGTCTTCTCCTTGAGTCTTCAAATTTTGTGCTATCATCACCACAGGCATATCACAGATGCATTAGATGAAAAATGGGAAAGATACATTTAAATTAATGTAATCATGCAGAATTGTTTACTTCTAATTGAGGAAGGCGTATAAAGTTCTTACATCTGAGTTATTTCTGGACTGTGTTACGGGTTGAAGGTAATCAGTACTTGGGAAACATGCAATATGATGTAAGGGTGCCTTATTTTAGGAGAATAAAGAAGAGGCAAAACAGAAAAGGAAAAACAGGTTCTAAACCTAGCCATACTTAAAGGATCTTTTTGGTCTCTTCCCATTGCATAGGTTTAGAGGGAGGGTCAGGATATTTCCTATACCGTGTCATGCTTGGTAGATGTCAGCTAGTGCTTTTGACAAGAATCTTTGATTTCTTTAGTCTAATAACTCTGGGGTTGTGCAGTGTGTCAAAAATGAAAACTTAGCTAAGCATTTGGTTCCTGACTATCAAATATTAATAGTTTGTGACATCTTACTTTTTCTTTTTTAATCTCTCTTGATCTACAATACAATCTACAATAAAGTGTTGGTCTTTGATTGCTTGTGTTTTGGTAGTTGGTTCAGTGGCATTTTGTTATCTGACTATATATCTTTTTATTTTGGAGTGTTTCTTTAAGTGATTAAAAAAAATTTCATCTCTTGAATATTAACCCTTTCTTTGTTAAAGCAAAACAGCTAAACTCAGAAGCTAAGTAGGGTGTTTCCAGTTTGGACTCTGAATTAATTGTCTGCATTTGATTATACAAGCTGAGAATATCCAATACCTGGAGGCTTTAATACCCCTAAACCAGGTGTAATTAATGGTTAAGTCCGTGTGTAGATTTGCAGATCGATAGCATTAATTTTAAAATACTTTTTAAAACTTCATGATTTTTATGGGTCACATCTGCAGTAGTACCCAAGTTACGCATTTTTTCCTATTTTTATCCCAAACTTTTTTCCCAGCTTCACAGCATCATCTACCTTTGGTCTAAGCTCCCTAGTTTTTCCCATCATTTGTCAGTTTAGTCCTCCCATTTTTTTTCACATTCTGCTCTAGAAGTGTATGTTGTGTTGGCAGGAGGTGTAAATTCCTGCAGGCTGGATGAAAGCCTCTGCCTGGACCAATTTGGAAGCTAGACAGATGTACCTTATATTAAGAATAGCATACAATTACTTCAGGGTATGCTGCTCTTTGGAAATGCCTGATCTAGGTAGTAAATGCTGGACCACATAATTTACCAGTTAAAGTGGGAACTTTGAAAGTCTGTTGGCTGCATGGTTTGAGTGCAGTGTAGGAGCAGAGCAGCTCTTGTTTTCAGAGAGCCGAGCTGTGGGTGCAGCTCAGCTGGGCTGTCGCCATCCATGCTTGGCTGCCCAAGTCCAGATCCAAGGCCTGGTCAGTGAAGTTCGTTAAGAAATCTGCCACTCCCCTCTTGTTAATGCATATTCCCACTTCAGCAATGGTTGAAGGGAAAAAGCCAGCTGTACTGTAGACAGCCAAAGGTGGTGGTGGCTTGTTTGATTTACTATCACTTTCTGAGGGAAGAGAGGGAGCACTGCAGAAATACCAGTCTGCACTGTTCTCAGTGGTGGACAAGCAACAAGAGGAAAGTGATGTATGAAAGTTGCTTCCTGAAATTTGAATCATGAACGAAATTTTCAGCTGTATGCTTCTAGCTGGTGCCTGCTTATCCCTGTGCTCGTCTATCCTGATATATTTATCTTGGTACATGCAGCATAATTACTTAGTCATGATTGCTTTAAAAAAATGCTTTGAGAAGAGCCAGCAGATAGTCTTGAAACTTAAAGGGCATGATTAAGGAACTTTAGGAAGTCCCAAGAGAGTGTAACTTCTGCAGGCTCTTTCTGCATTTTGTGAATGTGGAGGGCGGTTATTGTGTAGATCGGGAAAATGCGCCTCAGTTGCCAATTTTAGATCTCTGTCAGGAAGCTGAGATACTTTTGTCAAGGTTTAAAGCTAGCTTGAAAGCTGGAATTACCGGAGGGGGGTTGTCTTTTTTCTTTTTTCCTTTTCCATTACTATGACAAATCAGCCTCCCAGCATTGGTCTGGACCAGAAAGAAGTTGAGTGTTAAATCATTGCTGAAGAGCTGAATCTTACAGTTTCTGTGATGATATAGTTTGCAATGCCCCTACTTCTTTCTACTCCCTCGTTGCAGTTCAGTGGTTTTTCAGTTTGCCATTGCAGTTCCTGCATGACTGTGTTTTAAACAGGGTCTGTGTTCTGGATTTTAGATTGTGTGTGTCTAGAGTTCAGTATAATGTACAGCAATAGTATTGGTATGCTAGGGATAGTGGCAAGTCATTGAAGGGAATAAATAAAATACAACTTAGAGAGTTACGCTTAACTTCAGTTTGCAGTTCTGCCTTCAGCAAGCTAGTTCTCCATACTAAGTGTGAGGAATTAAGGAATGTGATTTTGGGCAATTACCTGATACTTGAATGAGTAGTTCACAAACTGTGTGCTGTTTGTCATTAATCTGTGAAACCACTTAATTTGTTTAATTTAATTAACCATCTCTCATGGAAGGTTATACTTTTGGGGTGGTGGGTTTTGGGGTTTTTTTCAGTTAAAAGTGGAACAGGGGTGAGAGGGATGTTTCTCTTTGAAAAATACTGTAAGGCAGCTGTTCACAAACTTTTGGGGCCGAAGTGCTTTCAAATGGCAAAATTTCCGAAAGATAGTGACCTGGCTTTCGCAGATCTATACTGTGTTTCTGCTTCTATCCCACAAATGCATAATAATAGGTTCTCATGCAAAGCATCGTTAGGTGCAGTTAAATGATTCATAGTATTTTCAGTTATTTTGTCCATGTGTCTGTGCAGGCCCTCCAGTGACAAAGCCTGATTGTGATGCTTGAAAGAAAATACGGTAGCATAAATTTTCTTGCACTGCTTTTCTTAGCATGTTCATTGGAATATTCTTCAGATTAAGAGTCTGTCATGTTGCTGTCTAAACGTGCAAAAACCAATAATAAGCAAAGAGGTATGTTAACATAAACAGTTATTTTTTGTTATTTCTGTCATTCCATTAAGGTTTTTAAGAAATCCTATTGGAATGAATGTGTGAATTGCTAGAAATATTTCACAGCTGACTGAGAATTAGTAGTTAAATTTTTCATATCTGAATTGCAGTACTTGATGTTTCTGCTTTTAGCACTGGGCTGTTGAAATCTAAATGATGAAGGGAGTTTCTACTCCTCCTGCACTTTTTCAAACAGTCTAGATTGGGCATCACATTTCTTGTTAATGGCTTACACAGACATGAAGTGTGCAGCAAGAGAAAGCCAAATTCTGTAATGGGAACCATTCATGCCATCCAGTCTGTCAAATCATTCAGGGACTGCCTTGGTTTAGCCATCCATCCGTGTGTGCCCTTGGCTTAGTTGCCTGAATTATTTAAATAGGCAAATCTTCTGGAGTGTGAGAGGATGTCAAACTAGGGCCCTCATGGTCCATAAATGTGAAGCACTGCATTGGTAAAGCTGAGGCCACTGAATAGTAGGCAGTGCTCTTTCCTGTTTTTAGTTATAGAAGGAATAGGTGTTGTGACTATTTGCATGTTTATTGTTTCTTTGTTTTGGTTTGTTGGTTTGTTTTTTTTTTTTTAATGTAAAGTCTTAGTGCTAATTTGAGCCTTAAAGCCCAGTAAAGCAGCAGGATGGAAAAAATAAGTCTGTGTTGAGGTTCTGGTTTCTTTCTTTCTCTGCTGGTGTGTGTACTTTTGTGAGCTGTTTGAAATGCTTCTGAAAGCAACAGCTTTCCTTCAGTTCCTGCCTCAGATATATCAAGCTGCTAAGTATAAAAAGATCCTTTTCAAAGTAGCTCATATCCGCTGTTGGTGTTATCTTATTTACAGCAACTTTGATCATAGCAGCTCCCATGAAAAATGTAAAACCACAAGGAAGAATTCCCATTGAAAAAATGACTCGGTGTTTAGGTTTTTAAGTTCTGTTAACTTTTCAAGAGACCTCTCTGTTTAAAGCATTCAAAAATCTAGAGTTGACCCAGTTTTTTTCTTAATAGTTTTTGTGTCTCTGCTTGTGGTTGAAGGTGTAATTCTGTAAACATGCACATGAAAACAGTGAACCTATTGATTAATGATTTATATCTTTTGCTCTCAGAATCTCAGAATCTGTTAATCTGGTTAACAGAACCACTATGAGAATCTGACTTCAGATTGGGTTGAATTAGTTCCACTTTTGCTGACTTCCCTCCAGCTCGTTTCTTGGCTCTTGGTTATCCATGGCCAGTTAAGATACAACAGATAGTAGCATTATACTGGAAAAAAGGCTCAGTTTTCGGGGGGCTTCAGTCTGTTAAGGCCGCTGTTGGTGTATCTGAGCTATTTTGGGGAGGGATGTACTCAGGTTACTAGGGTTAGCTGGCTGAAAGAAGAGTTAAAACAAGTTTTATTTTGCAGTCTGTAAGCTTGGGTTATGGGTAGTCACGTCTATAGACTGACAAGCAGACCAGGGGTTTGACACCCGGCTTCTTGATATGTGTTGGGGAACCCAGTTGTAAAGATTTAAGGGAAGTGGTGTCACTGTCTCTTCTGTGAAGGTTTGTTTTCCCTTTGCTGGCTTCAGACAGGATGTGTGCATCATCTTGCCTTTTAATGTTTTAGCAAATCCATCTTCCAGACTCCTATTTCTATGTGTTGTAGCTTCGTCATCAGAATATTTAAGGTACGGTTGAAGAGAAGCCATTGTTACTGCGGGATATCTCACAGAAGTCTGGGCTTCCTTTCTATGTGCCTGAGTTGTGGACCCTTTCTTTCAAGCACACAAGTGGATATTGAAGTCACGGAAAAGACCTCCAAGATTGATTCCAGCCTTTGACTCATGACCACCTTGTCAACTAGACCATGGCGCTAAATGTCACATCCAGTTGTTTCTTGTACGCCTCCAGGGATGGTGACTCCACCTTCCCTGGGTAGTCCATTCCAAAGATTAATAACCGTTCCATGAAGAAATTTCTCCTGACGTCCAGCCTAAACCTCCCCTGGTTCAGCTTGGGACTGTCCTCTCATCCTGTTGCTGGTTGCCTGGGAGAAGAGACCAACCCCATCCCCACTTTCCTACAAACTCCTTTCAGGTAGTTGTAGAGAGCAATACAGTCACTCTGGATCCTCCTTTTCCCTCCTACTTCACTCCTTTCTAGAAGGGAATTGAAAGTTATCACAGAGGTTCAGAATGAACACTGTCTTCATCCTAAGTCAGTGTTTAAAGTCTTGAATACAACGCAGAGGTTGGATTTGCTCTGATGTATTCATGATTATCTTTCACTGTGACCTCTTGTTATCTGCCCAGGTTTCCTCTGAACTAAGGACTGAACTTCCTTTTTTAATTTGTGTGTGAGCTAGCTGAGTTCTCTCTTATCTCCGTCGAAGGATCATTGAATATTCAAACATTAATCTCTAAGGCCTTCTCTCAAAAGAATGCCTTTATTTACCGTATCTCAGTTGAGTTGAAAACAGCCATGGGGTAAGAAGTCACAAAGGAAAAACATGGTGATGAGAATTAATAACATTTAAGCAGCTTTCTTTTAAGTCTTTTAGGACTTGCACATCATAGCTCCTTTGAAGACCTTTGAGGAATAGTGAATCACTGTTCATAAGACTATCATGGAGGTGTTACTCTCTAAAGGATGCCTTAATTTTATTGTTAAATAGCTAGAAAGAGCACCCAGAACAATCGATCTGTCTTCTGACTAATGAGATGGTTTGTGTTTGTATCACAAGTGGGGATGGGAGGCTGAAAATATTTTTCAGTGACTTCAGCAAATATTGCGAACATTTGTAAAACCAGCAGTAGAAAGATAATTGAGCCTGATCAAAACTGTCCTTCTACTCCTAGCTGTCCTCATCTAAGGGGATACAGTCACTTTTAAAGACTGAGGCTGTCAGATAAGATCTCCAGAATGGGAGATGCCTGGGCATGTGTTCAGGTTGTTTTCCCATCTTCTAAACAGCCGGAGGGCTATGTTTGGTTTCAGAGAGGTTGTTTCTAATCTGTGCTTTAACTCTTGTGTAGAGGCCGGATTTGTAGCTCTGGTCCAACTTAGTTTAACCAGATTATCAGAGACATTTACCAAGATAATAGCTTTTCTTACAGCAGTACTTGATCTGGCTGTCTCCTGGAAGCTTATTGGAGCCAATTCTGTCATTTGGCTGTAATTGCAGTTGCAGTGCCTGTCTGTTGATAGCAACCAAAAAGGCTGGATAGAGATCTGAATTCTCACTCACAACCTTGTATTTCATTCCATTTTCCAATTTTCTCAGACTTTCCCAATGGATAAAAAAAATCTGTTTACCCTTGCTTTTGACAGTCTTTGAAGAAAGCAGTGTACTGTTCATTGTATCAGCTGAAACCTCCCTGGACGTACTTCAGTGGCCTAGAAGAGATCTAAGAACTCTAAGAAGCATCTTTCTAACTTTGTATTTGTGCTGGTTTGGACAAATTTGGAGGAAAATATCCTCTGAGAGAAAAACAGGTTACAACCACCCTTCCCCCACCAGGTTTGGGAAAAAAGAAATTTTCCTCGAAGGAGAGAGATAAAATCTATTTATTTTAACAAACACACAGGAAAAGGATAATAATGCTAAATAATGAAATCTCTCGCTATAGAGAGAAACCTGGGAAGATTTCAGAGTCCTTCTGTAGGTGTGGTCTCTCTCCTCCTCGGAGCTGGGTCGGCGAGGGCCCACTCCCCGGGCCTCGGGGAGGAAATTCTCCCGATGTGTTCTGATGTTGTTGAAACAGTCCAGAAGAGAAGAAGGGAAAAACCAAAGTCCCAGGGAACAAAGTTCAGCTCTCCATCTCATGCCAGAGGGGAAAAAAAAAAAAAAGCAAAACTCAAAAGTTGGCTGAAGAAGCAAGAAGAGTGCTTCCTCCGTGCTCCCGCAGCCAGAGAACGCAGAGGAGTGTATCTCTGTGTCCTTGAGAAACTGCTTTGAAAAGTTCATTTGTTTTTTTTTTCTCTCAAGCTCAGTTTAAAGGCACAGAAAAGGCACAAAATTAATTTTTGGGCATAGAGCTTGATAGGGGATGCACATCATAGAGTCACCCCAAGACAGTATTATTTTAAAGTCTGTATAATAAAATTATTTGTAGTTATGGCTGCTCCTGCAGATGTTTTCAAATCTGACAACTGAATTGGATGCATAATAGCTGTTAGTGCAAAATAGGTCTTCAGCTTGGCACACGAGATGAAATGGAGTTTGTACTATGAGCATTGATTTCAGTTTTCTCCTTTCTAGCTGGGGAGTTTGGACTGATAATTAATGTCCAGGGAATGCAGCGTCATCCAGCCGCAGTTGGCCTAGGAAAGAGGAGGACGTGTTCTTCATCTGCAGACGTGGCTTTGTGTATGTGTAGAAATGTGTTTCCACATGTTGCCATGGGGAAACCCACATGTTAGTAGGGAAGTAGGCCCTAGGAATGTGTTCTTTGAAATGGGAGGAGTCAAAAGAGCTCTTGAGGGCTTTTTTGCTCCTACTCCATGGATATTTGCATGAGGCCTTTTTATAGATCCATGCCACAGTTTAAGTGGTGCATTTACACTGGATTTTGAGCTTTTCTATTTCCATGAGTTTTTCTGTAGTACTCCCTAGATTAGGACCAAAGATGGGACTTTAAAACAAGATACCTGTTTTGTCAGTTTTCTCTCTACTTGCTCTCTTCTAGTGTATAACTTGAGACTAAAATTAAGCCTGTCTGTCCTGTGTGAATTTACTGACCAACAAAAAGAACCAGAAGATACATTACATTTATAAAAAGTCTTTTGCCCCACTAGTCCAGATAACTCATACAGCTGATCCAATAATGCTTTGGTTTATTTCTTGTTGTCTCTCAGGTCTTCTAAAGGAAGTGAGTTCATAAGTCTGCTTTTCTTAAAATACATGTATTTTTATACAGTCGATGAAATATATATTCTATATATATACATTCCTAAATTAGCTGGAGACTGTTTTGAGAGACACAGGTTAAATGGATGCTATTCTGAAATAATGACATTCGGAGTGGAGAGTGCAGTTTAGAAGAATTCCAAACCCATCAAGGTATGGAAATGCATAGTTTAAAGCACATAAATAGCTGTAACTCTGCCACATACTGACAGCATATTATAACTATGAGAGTGTACTTGAATGCTGCAGAATTCCTGATTGTGGTCAAATTAAGTTCCATTTTGAAAGATAATTTCCTTTCCTTTGACTTTTTAACATTGCTGCCTCTAAGTGCCTGAGAAGGACTGGCATAGAAAAACAGTAACCCTGCACGCAATAGGGATAACCTCTTTATTTTATGTTTATAAATCAGTTTTACGTCTGGGTCACGCCTGCCACTTAAAGAGAGCCTTGGTTATGGCATGGATTTGTAGGTCTGTGTAAAAAAGGTAAAAATTGATTTTAATGTTCTTCATTTTGTAGTGTTTTATGGAGAGATCTTTGGTAGCCTTTCAGGGTCACAGTCATGGAGACACTATATCTTTGCATCTCTGAGACTGGCAGTTTACAGGATGGTGGAGCAGATTTGGGTTTTCTCATTCTTATCTAAAAATAAAATATTTAATGGCTGACACTCTTAGTGTGGCAATGGAGTAGACTTTTTAAGTGTGCAGCCAGTGCAAGTGGAGAATCGAGGGCAGTCTTTGTTTTGTGAATGGAGCCTGAACTTGGTCATTTAAAAAGTCACAGTAAAATTCCTGAAGTCCTTCTGAAGCTCGGGGTTTTAGCGGTCCGCTGTGCACAAGGCTGTACATAAATTTTAAGCTAGTTTTATTTTTTTTCATCTTGCAGTATTATCTGAGATGATCAAGTAGAGAGCAGGCATGTCTAATGCTCTTGAGAGCTTGGTAATCCTGCTGTAGAGACCTGGGGTATTAAATTGGGTGTTGGGTGGAAATACGGTGTCCCAGGAGGAGCCTTCCACACCTGTCTCCTAGTTAGGGAAAAGAGTATTGTGTGGAGTATAAATAGAAGATTAACTTGATGGGATAAAAATGGTGCTTTTGAGACTACTTGGATGTTTGGTGCATGCAGATACTTCACGGCTCTTTGTTGTACCATTATGTGTTCTCTTTTGGAAGTCCCACAGCATGAGATTGCCTGGCTACAGAAGATTTAGCATAAACAATTTTTGCGTCTAGGAACATTACCTACCTGTGGCTCTCACTTGCTTACTAAATTCTTACTTGGTTAAATTATCCTTGGTGCTACATTCCAGTCTTGGAGCGCAATTGGAATATATTATTAAATAATTTGTCTTCAGTTTTTTCCAGGGAACACAGGGGTTTTTTGTCTTTAAAATGGATGGCTGCTAAATCAGGCAGCGGCAAACTCTGTGTCCTTTTTGAACTCAGTGTTTGTTATTCAAATATTCTGCTGTGGCAGCTATTACACACTTGAGGGAAAAGAAGGGATAACCCATAAAATGCTAGTCATAGAAAGGACAGAAGAGATCCACCTGCTGCTCAATGGAGGCTTCCTGAAGCAAAGAAGAGGGACAGATACTTCCATTTCTGTGTCACCAAGACAGCTGTGCTCTACCCTCTGGCACTGTGCTGTAGGTCAGCCCTTTTGGCTTTGTTTAAAAACTTGTAATTGAGCTGATTTTTTTAATTTGTGACTCTTTCTTGAAGAGGAGTAACTCAAAGTCAGCAAACAAAATGAGGAAGGTTTAAGTAAATGTGAAAATGGGAATAATTTTTGTTTTCCAGTTGTTTTCTTGAGTAGACCTGACATTTTATAACCAAATGGCATGTTCCTTCTGGGAAGTATTCAAAACTTTGAGAGCCGTGTAATGGATGATTGTTTTCTTTGCTGCTAAAGGCAATATTTGCACCACTCATTGCTTCTTGGAAAAGTAGTACCAAGACATGGGAAAATAATAAAAGGAAGCTCTTTTAAATATTTTGTCAAGCATCTGAAGTACAGAGGCACTTCAGACTGTTGGGCATATTCTAGAATTAGTAATGCTGCCAATTTTTTCATGTGACTTCCTGGTCCCTAATGACCGAGAAGGTGAGATGTTTGTGACCAACAGAGTTATTTCCAGCCTACACAATACAAGGAATTACTTTTCTACTACTTTACCTTGCATGTTTTTGAGAAAAGCTTGTTTTGGCTTTTAGTCCCACTTTGTTTTTTCCATCACATTTTCTGTCTGCATTCTGCAGTGAAATATGGCACATTTGGAACACCAGAAGAGTAAATTTAAAGGATAATGTAAACTGAAGTTTTGTTGGATGACCTAGACTCTTCTGTATGATCTACCGCAGGAAATAAAACTGAATCTAATTTTTGAGTGGTTTTGTAAGAGTTGTATCATGTAATAACCCAAAATAAGAAATATTTCTGGAAGGGTAATGAGAAACTTATTCTATTAAGGAAAATTCTAATTACAGTCCTTGATACTTTGGCACGGTGTTGATACTTATTTTAAAATATAATGAGTGATGTCAAAGAAGTAGTCGTCGTGCATTTGTAATGTTTTTTTGGCCAGGAACAAAGAAGGGACTCACTCTTCTTTAAGGTGAAATGTGAGGTGTGATGATTATCATATTTTTAAATATATGTTGCAGACTTTAACTAAGGAGAAGGTAGTCTGCTTTCTTCAGGGTGGGTTTTTGTTTATGTAGTGCTTAGTACAGTGAACAGAGATGAGTAATGGAGGCTCTTATATGTGTCATGATGCAAATAAGCAGACTACAGACATCTATATTCTCTAGTTCTTCTAAGATTTGAAGCCAGGTCTAATTGTTACAGGCCAAACAAAGGTGCTCATTTCACATCTTCATTTGTGCCGTTCCTTTGAAAGCCCAGCCATGGTGATTAGACTGCTTAGGTCCTGAGCTAACTAGTCAAAATACAAACATCCAGTCTGAATCACTGAAGCATAACAACAATGCATGTGGAAAACAACAGCTGGATCTAATTTCAATTTTTTTTAAAATTCAAAAAGCACCCTGTCACAAAAAACTCCTTGTTTTCCCACCTAAGCTTTATCAAGTGTTGAAGATGGAATATATAACTTGATGTCTTTTAAAGATTCATCCTCTTCTTTTTCTTCTTTCAAAGATTTGTCCAAGGATTTGCTTATCAGACTAAGTTTGCAGGCCCTTTCGCATTCATCTTACATTAATCTCAGCAGGCACGTGAGTCATAAAGTTTGTACCAGGTTTTTTGGGCTTGAAAACAGGTATCTCATTTATACCAGATTAGTTTAACAGTGTAAGCATGTTGATTGATTATCAATGAAATAATTTGTTGCAGGCTACTTAGTCCCTGAAGTGGGACATTGCAACTTATCTGGGTGTTGTGGTGAGACATGAATACTACTTGCTGTGCTGTCCACCAGTTGCATTGCTCTTGCTGCAAACAGACAGAAGAGGGTTTTTTCCTTTCTTTTATTTTTTTCCTTTTTCAAGTAAAACTTCATAGTAGATGTTGACATTGCCTGTGGGCACTTCAGTGAAAAATTCAGGTTTGCTGTTAAATAATAGAGGAACCTTTAAAAAGATGGATTGCTGACTAACATGGGAATTAGTAGTAAGTGTGCAGGTGTGGAAATGAGGTCATAGCAGTTTGCTAGTCCAAAATGTAGTGTATGGGCTAAGGAACATTAGGAAGATTCAGTTCAGTATCTTATGTGGATGGACTTGCTTTATTTTCTGATGCTGAGCAACTTTGTAAGCCCATTTCAGATGAAGTCTGGCAGGAGGGACAGGATGTAGAGCAGGAGAGCTAAGGTGAGCACAGATTTCTGAAGAACTCCTAAAAATGAGGATAATACTTTTTTTCTTTGTGGTGCTCTACTGAACATATTTTATAGTGAGCAATTCTGAGTTATAAAATTAGAAGGTGGTAACAGCTTACAACAACAGGTAATAATCTTTAGTTGAGGCAATGGTATTAGAAGCTCTGTCGTTTTTTAAAAAGTGGTTCTTGTGTTCTTGCTAGGTTAGATTCTTTTGTTAGTGCAATGTCACAGTAACCTGTACTAGAATTGCCTGTCTGTGAGTCCTGGGGCTTCCCTGATTGTACTGGATTTATTAACACTATCTACTTGTCATGTAGATATCTGCAAAAGCAGCAGTATGAGAACATACGAAATGGAAATGTTCTTTCCCAGTGTTTAGGAAACCACAGCAGGCTGATTGGAGTCAGCATTTGAAGAGCCACAGCAAACAGTCAAGAACTTGGTGCTATCTTCTGCTTTTCTTTTTTTTTAATTAAGTCAACATAAGGGCAAGAAAGGACATGGTTTGCAGATAGTACGCTGGATTTCCTGGTAGGCAATGACTCTGTTTCTGCAACTGCGTAACAGGCATAAAGGTTATCTGCTTTCACGCAGGGCTAACAGATCTAGTAGGACAAGAAAGTAGTATGAGACATAGGAAAACTAGGGCATGTTGAGGGTTGCCTGGAGTGTTGGAGGCATAGCAGAGTCAGTGTATTCATTGAACAATTTCTGTGGCAGCATGAAGGCCATCAATTAGCAGGAAGGATAAACAGCGCAAGAACTCTTGTTTGGATTTAACCTGATGAATATCTTTTGGAAAGAGTCCTCCTTGCTAGTGGGAACAGCCTGTACCCAGTCCAAAAGTACAATGCCGTGTGCAGGTGGTAGTAGAAAGTCCCTTCCTAGTGGAGCACTGAGCTGTGGTATGCTGTCCTACTGGCTTGTCTGCATGGATCTGCTTGTGGGTGATAATGCTGTAGCTGACTTGAGCAGATAATGAACTTCCAGAGAGAAATAAATGTGTCTGAGACTTTTCTAAATTCAGCTGTCCAACTAAACAACGTAGAAAGTTTTAACCGATTCACCTTTAAAATTTATTTGAATTTTCCTCAGTGTAAGTATACAGTGAGCGCAAGATACGGTGTCTCTTGTCTTAACCTAACCTTGTGTGTAGGATGTGTAGGGAGCGATACTGCCTTGCTTACATAAGCAAGGCAGGCAGTACCACATCCTCAGCAGGCAATAATCTCCATTATTTCATAGTGTTGGGATTTTGAATGCAAAAGGGTCTCAGCACCCTTTGTATAGAGTTTGATTTCAACAAAATGTGAAAAAGACACTTTCACTGGTTAGATGTGGGGCAAGGAAATTAATTCACAGAATCACAAAATGGGCAAGGTTGTAAGGGACCACAGTGGATC
The DNA here is from genome assembly GCA_014706295.1 of Lycocorax pyrrhopterus obiensis. Classification (NCBI taxonomy): domain Eukaryota; kingdom Metazoa; phylum Chordata; class Aves; order Passeriformes; family Paradisaeidae; genus Lycocorax; species Lycocorax pyrrhopterus. The sequence continues at coordinate 92,789,192 of JACSVZ010000001.1, forward strand.
ATCTGTTCAAGCAGTGTCATCCCAGACCACGTGCCACAGGATTGCTTCCAAATGGTTCTTTAATATCTCCAGTGAGGGAGACTCCACAACCTCTCTGGTCAACGTGTTCCAGTGCGTGGTTAACTGCACAGTAAAGAAGTTCTTCCCTCAGGTTCAGGCAGAACTTCCTGTCCGTCCATTTCTTCCCATTGCCTCTTGTCTGATTGTTTGGCACCACCAAGAAAAGCCTGGCTCCGTCCTCTTTACACCATCCCTTCAGGTACTTAGAGACATTGATGAGGTCCCCTCTTAGTCATCTCTTCTTGAGGGTGAGCAGGCCCAGCTCCCTCAGCCATTCCTCATAAGTGAGATGCTCCAGTACCTTCATCATTTTTGTTGCGCTTTGCTGAACCCGCACCAGGAGCTGCATGTCTCTCTTGGACTGAGGATCCCAGAACTGGACACAGCACTCCAGATGTGACCTCAGTGAAGCTGAGTAGAGGGGCAGGATCATATCTCAACTCGAGGTCATCTCCACAGCATGTCTGTTCTGCATGATGTGTGTAGTGGGAGATCTTCTTAAATAATGAAAATAAAATCTTGCAGTGGGAAGTATATGGCAAGGTCAGTGAAGGTTTTGCAACTTGCGTCATAATTAACAGTAGATGTTTTAATGAATTAATTTATGAGAATCCTCTCTAGCACTGTATGTTGAACACAAAAGAATGCATAGTCCATTGAAAAGGTGGTAGGTGGTGTAGGAAACAGTTTCTGACTTAATTTGTGATTGATTTGCATTGAGCCTCTTCTACAATTGCAATTTTGGAAACAACTTACAAGTTCAGTAAAGAGAGGTTAAATTTCCATGTCTTCAGGTTTTAGGGTCCCAGATGACTAGGAACTTCTTTGGAAGCATCTGGTGATGGCTGCTGACCAGCCTTTGGATGATGTGGTGCCAACATGATTGGTCTGACCAAGTCTTCTTTATTCCCTCAGTCCCTCGTTTTTAGCAGTTCTCTTCCATTTACTTGCTACAGAGTTATGTGCAAATTCTCATTTTATTCTGGAAGCAAGGTGGAAGCCAGGATGCTCCCAAAGCTACCTGTAGCAGCTCTCCTATGAAAACCGGCTGAGAGAGTTGGGGCTGTTCAGCCTGGAAAAGAGAAGGCTCCAGGGAGATCCTAGAGCAGCCTACCAGCACCTAAAGGAGGTTACAATAGACGTGGAGAGGGACTTTTTACAAGGGCATGTAGTGATAGGACAAGGGGGAATGGATTTAAGCTGAAAGAGGGTATGTTTAAATTAGATGTTAAGAAGAAATTTTTCCTTGTGCAAGTGGTCAGACACTGGAACAGGCTGCCCAGAGAAACTGTGGATGCCTCATTCCTGGAAGTGTTCAAGGCTAGGTTGGATGGGGCTCTGAGCAGCCTGGTCTAGTGGGAGATGTCCCTGCCCATGGCAGAGGTTGGACCTAGATGATCTCAAAGGTCCCTTCTGACCCAAACCATTCTGTGATTCTGTGATTTTTGCACTTACTGGGGGAAGAAGGGCTGGGCTTCATGGTAGTTAGGTTGCCCCTGCCCTGTATTGCTCCATCTGGACCTGGTGCTTGGGAAACTCTGAAACTGGAAGCTCACGAGGTGGTAGTGTAGCCTCTTGAAATCTGTTTAAAGTGTGCCGCTTTAAATTCATGGTGCTCACCTGACATATGAAATCATTTCTTTCTGCACCTTTCTTTTTTTGGGAGATCTCTATTCCTTTTTAGTGTGACTAAGTTGTGAATCTAATCATAGTGCTGTGTCTCTGCTTTTACATTTGTCATTAAAAAACACGCCTTGTTATGCAAATAGTTACTAAAACTTGTTTTTCTCTGTACTGTTTCTTTTGGGGCAATTTAGGCTAGAAGTGAATGTGAAGATTTCCTAATCTTTTCATTTTAGTGCTGTGACACCCTTTTGCCAAAGGAAATGATTTCTTGAAAAATGGGACAATGTTTGAAAAGCGCTAATGCTGACTAAGGAAAAAACCCCTCAAGCAAGAAGTCTGATAACCTGTTTTATCCAACCTGGAACACTAATTCTTCAACAGCTTATAGTGAATTTGTACTTTGACATAGCTGGCTTTCCTTTTCCAAGTGTATGATAGGTTGTTTGTATGTAGCAAAGGTCAACTGGTGAAATTATTCTGCAGCTCTGGGAAGAATGTGCTGCTGCCTTTTAATATGAAGATATGTATTTGGGGAAGCTGGAATTGTTTTTGTATATGAAACTATGAAGGAGTGTTGAAACATTCTTATATGTGTGGCTATCATCTGAGATTTAGTAGGGTATTTATTATTTTAGGTTTATCTTATACCTGATATTCACATGTGGTGGTTTTCTTAGTTACAGCAGTAGCTAATAAATTTTGTTATCTGCTCATGACAAACTTACCAAACCAGGGGGTGGAGAGCCAAATATGAATTTGAGGAGAATAGGTTATTGTATAGGTGCATAAGGTAAAGAGCATAAGTTCCTATTTTAACTTCACTGCTGGAGTTGAGCCAATTTCTTCTCCCATTCCTCCAGCCCCAGAGGAGGAGCTGCCCAGCCTCCCTCTGAATTCAGCAGGGAATGCTTAACCTTTTAAAAGCTTAGTTATCTGGGAGCTCATTATTAAGAAATTGTACTTATTGAAAATTTAGTTCTGCTTGGCAAATAATCATCTGCAGGCTAATTCCACCTGCCAGTTCCGCTCTCCTTTTGCTCCCTGCTCAGTCTTCACCTGACGTTTCCCTTTTTTGTGTCTTCTAGTTTGAAGGTTGTCTCTCAGGTCTGAGGGAGTAATTAGGATTGAAATAAAAGCCCCTCATGACTTGTAACATCAGGCATTTTCATGTCATGTAGCAATACGCCTGAGACAAAGGAAAAACAAACCCTGGAAGCAGCACTTACCTGTTCCCCAAATAAATAATTATATAAATAATTCTTTGGAGGGTGAGGAAAAATTATTTTTGTTTTGCAAGTCCTTTGGAATCCGTTTCCATGAAACATCTGCTACATCATATGTAAGAAGAGAAGGCCAAGAGTAATAAAACATTTCATTAATGTTTAATAACATAGTGATTAGCAACCCAGCAAATGTCTTATGCCCGTGGGAGATTGGAACTTACTTGATTAATAGATTAATTGGAACCTGTTCTGGTTACGGTTGCAGGTGTAGGGTTCTGTGGATGTTGCGGACTCCCTGAGGAGTGATGTTACAGGCATTTTTATACTTTATTCTTAGTTGAAGAGTGAAAAATCAAAACATGAGGAAAAATCTGACTGCTATTTCTATGAAAGGAAAAGGATTTTTACTGTAAGAGTTTTTTAACAGAGATCCTCTGTGCTTCCACTGAAAAAGAATGGCTATTATTATCTCTGAAAGCATAGGGCTGCCTTTTACAAAATACTTTTCCTTTCAATTATTCTTCTTCTGCACTTTATTTCAATCTTATAAAGCCCTTGAACAATCTCTCTGAGTTTCAGACTTAGTTCTGTTTTTCTAACTTTTATCTTGGGTGCGCTGCAATCCCTCCTGCATCTGGACTTGCTGCTGGCAGAGCACAGTAGATGCTGTAGAATGGAAGTGTAAAACCAAGCTGTTCATCTGGTCACAGTATTTGAAACAACCACTTAAAAATGATTTAGTGAATTTCAGGTCAGCGTCTAGAAGTGACATGATGCTGGAAATCAGTTTGTCTTCTAAGTTTAGTCTCAAGCTTCCAAAGCTAGAAGAAATTTAGAGATGATATTAAGTCTGAGGGGCTCTTAAGATCCACTACCATTCAAAGAGGCAACAGTGAGCTAATGAATTTGTCTTCCACTGTTCAATTAACTGCTGAGATACAGGAAGGAAATGAAAGAAAAGATTTTTTTCTTCTGTTCTCCCAGGAGAGATCAGGGCTTGTTTTATCTCTTAAGAACACAAATAAGCTATTTCTGTTTCCAGTTATAGGAAACTGTGTGTAATATCTGTATGAAGATGAAGTTTTCTGCTTAGGGACTGTGTTCTGCATTAGAGAGAGCAGCCTGGAGATGACATATTATGGCACTTGTCATTTCTGACTGCCTAGGGGGAAGAGTTAGGAACTGGAGAGCACGTGGTCTCTTCATGAGAAGGGATGTAATGCCTGAGTTTATTGGGAGCAGTAATAGAATAGAAGGAATTAATAGGGTGAAAACAAGGTGTGCGTTAGTACCTCACACACCTTGTTAGATTTTCATCCAGTGTGCCTGTCAGCTCACTCATTACTGAATGGTTGTGGTTCAAATCTGTCTAGTTTTAAAGGGGCTAATGAAATCTAGCCCACCTTTGTGGTAGCTATGTGACTTTTTGTTTCACTCATTATTCTAGAACTTTAGTTTAAAGCATATTTTTGACTCCTGTGGCCCCTGCCTGCTCTTTAATTTCAGTTGAGCTGTTAATAAATCATAGGTTTGCAGGTTGGGAGTGCGCTAGTGGCCCCACCTACACTTGCCTGAGCCCCACGCCTTCAGCTTGCCTTGGCCTGGCTCCAGCTTCAGCCCAGCACACTCTGCCCACTGGCTTCTTGAGGCAGGTCCTGCCTGCTGCTACCGCGTTCAGAGCTGATACTTTCTGCCCTGCTCTGTACCCATGCCAAGGCTGAAGGTCGCTGTGCTCAGTAATAAATTTTGGACAGAGTACAGCTGACGCAAGCATTTTGTGCCTGTGACTCGTTCTGGGTGTTTGCAGGCCAGCGTATCAGGGTCACTTTGCAGTGCAGCCTTGCTGTGCGTCTCCATCGTTTGGCGCTTCACGATATTAATGATCCGATTTTTTCGGGATGAAAAATAGTGAAAAGTGTGGCAGTGTTGTGGATCTTGGTAGCAAGATACAGCTGGGTTTGGAGCCTTTGATGCCTTCTGGTTATGTAGTAAAACAGAGCATGATGCAACCACAATGCAGCGAGTTGCACAGAAGTGCATACGCAAGCATTCTGTGACTTGGACCCCCTGGCAGCTTCCTCTGCTCATGCCCCTTCCGTGGCACAGTGCACACACACTCATTATTCTCATGTTGAATAGGTACTTAGCCTTTGGGTTTTCCCTTGTATGAGGATTGGGATTCCTGTGAATGGCAAGCAGGAAGAGATATAAGGAAGGGGTGGAGGGTGAGAGTATTTAAAGCAGCAATTCTATATTTGAACTGTAAACTGCTGATGGCTATCACCCTTTTTTGTTAGTTTAGTTTTGTTTCTTTTTTTTTTTTCCTTAGGGAATCTGAGAATGTCAGCAATATATAGATTAGTATTTGATTTATGTTTCTGGGACTTTTTGGATTATAAATTCCAAGTGTTTCTACAAAAAACAAAATCGCTAACCCTCAAAACTGCTTCTGTTCAGATGCATGTGTTACACATTGGTAGAGGTTGCAGCAGGACAGGGTATGTGGACTTTCTCACCTGCTGGGCTCCAAGTATTTAACAGTCATCAATGGAACAGCATGAACTGGGTGGTGGATGTTGTGGCATTACAGCTCTTGGTACGTCATAGATGCAGATATTTAATAGATAGTATTTGTTTGTTGGCATTGTCCTCTGGTTTTGGAATAAAGGTCATGATTGTGTGAGTTTGAGACTAACAGGTGTGCTAAAAATGGAGACCACCCCAAATTAGATCTGCTGGTGTTGTAAATATGCCATGACTGGCAGGAGGGGGAGACTGGGGCTTTGTCCGAATCCACGCCTCAGTCATAAATGAGGAAAACTCTGATCCCTGTTGACATTTATCTCTGCTTCAAATTGCTTGCCTAAAAAATGGACTTAACATGGGTGGGTAGCTATTGATGACCAGAATGGACAGATTCCCAGGCCAGGCTTCTGTAGTTAAGACCCTTTTGCACTACTTTTTCCTCCAAGCACTAATGTATTTGTGATATCTTGGGGCAAGATGGATGTAGGAATTGGCCTGTATTCTGTAAAATGCCTCAACTATCATATATCTGTGAAAGTCAGTTCTGTGAGAGTGGTTTCCGTAATACTTTTGCTGACAGCAAGACAGCGTTAAAAACAGTTTTGTGATTGATGGTGTTTGACATCCTTCTTTGGAGGAATGGGTCAGGCAACTTCTTTTTAGAGAAGATATGGTACAGCTTTTATTTTGCAGACTGTCCTGCTAAGCTTAGGACAAACCACAGGCTAGGACTGGAGCTTCAGTAATGATGTTAGTGAAAATATGCTACATGTGCTTGGGTTTGGGATCCCACTACCCCTTGGTAACCTGCAAGGTTGCTATTTCAATGACATCCTCTGTGGTCTCGAGTCTTTTTGTTTTGGTAGGTTTTGCAAAGCTTAGTCTAGGGGGGATGGCTTCATTGTTGTGCAAGCAGCTGTCTCTGCAAGGCATTGAGAGTAGCTGGCTGAGATCACACTGAAAGCCCTGTCAGCAAGCGCCTGCTGCCCTGTGCTTGGAGCCTGGCCTTTTTCTTGAGGTGGAAGAGGGTCAGGATAAAAGCTTTATTGCTGCTGGATGAAAAATGCTTCGAATCTGTCAAGGTTTCAGCCTGAGGCTGTTCTTGGGGCAGGCTCAGCAGTGCAGCAAGTGAAGGCGAGTAGATGTTGACAAGTCATTCTGGGTGTAGAAGTGGGAAGAATCAGGGCGGGGGGAAAAGGAAGCCCTGCTGCTTCATCAGTCTTCATGCCTCCTGCTGGAAACTGGTTTCTTCCCCATGGCTTTCTCTTCCTGCTCTTCACTGTGGGAACACCTTTATGAAGGATAAGAAATGTGGTAGAATGGAGAATATTATGGTGGAAGCAGAGAAAAGAAGGAAACAGTAAACATGACATATACAAGAGCAGGAATAGTGTGTATACTGAGAAATTTGGCTCTACCTGTGCTGCTTCTATCCATCTGTAATGCCACAGTTCATGCAATTACCCTCCATTTTCTGTTTTTCCAGTCTGATAGAAGAACACAAGGTATTGAGCTTCATCATTTGAAGGTATTACACCAAGAATATTAACAATTACTTCAAAAAGTGCAAAAACAAGCATTAATCTTAGTTGCTGGTCCTACTTGATTTAAGCAAAAAGTCTGATGCTGAAGGTACTTGTTGAATTAGACTGGTAGCTTATCCTGCCTTTCCATCTAAAATATATCTTCTCTGAAAGTTCAAGACATACATAATTTCATCTGTTCAAAATAGCCAGGCCATGTCTTTGATGTGACACAAAGCAAAAATACAAATTCCTAATTTCTCCCATTTCATCTGCACTGAACATAATCCTCAAAGAACCTTGCTGAGACTTTAAAGAGGCGATTCAGAAGAAAAACAGAAATCGAAACCCAGCATGCCCTTCAGCTAAGGAAACTGAGGAATTCTCTTCTGAACTGGATCCAGGTGATATTTCACCACTTCACTGGATGTATATTGACAATGTCAGGCTGACATGAGCTGTACAAAACCTTTCACCTTCATTCGCTCTAGTCCAGTTCAGGAACTTGCAAGTCCATAAAGCCTCATCTCTGATGATCAAGTCATTTTATCCCTTGCTGTAAGAAGAGGAGGGAGAAGGGGATGGGGGGAGGATGTGAGGCAGGGAGAAGGCAAAGAATCGGACTAGGAGTGATGAATGCAAACTGGTTTAGCTCTAGAAATCCCTGGATGGGGAGGAAAGGCAGTGTGTGTGGCAGGGAGTGATGGTTCTCCTAGTCTGTAATAGCAGATTACAGTAGTGAGGCAGAAATGACCTTGCTTTGGTGGTATGGTGTCACCTGCAGCATTAGCACAGCTCTGAGAGATTGGGGTTGTAACTTTGGAGAGAAGGCATGAATCTTCATGCACGAACTTTATTGGCTGTGCTTTGAAGTTATAAATCTGATGTCTTGGCGATCTTTAACCAAATCTTCAACCTTGATGAGCAACCAGTTTTCTTCAATATAATGAACAGATAAGAGGCAGACTGGTCTAGGAAAGTTACTTTCATAAGTGATGAACAGTTTTGTCACATGGGATTTGCTTCAGTAGTTAGTGAAAGGCTTAAATGCACTGATCATAAAGCAGTCTGCATCAGCAGCCTTTGCCTTCTGGATAAAGAAATCTATTTCAGATGAAGAAATCGAACTGCAGAAAATTGCTGAGTAATCAGTTCATAGTCCCATTGGTTTGTGGCTCCTCCAAGGAACGTGTGCCGCAGCAGCACGTTTTGGTGGGAACAGATGCCTGCTGGCTCCTGTCTTGTGGCAAGGCTGGCACTGAAGGGTATTGCCTTCTACAGTGCTTACCAGGCCTGGTACACTCGTTCAGTTAGAAAACTAAACCCTTTCCTTCATGTTGAATGGGTGGGAGAACAGGAAAGTATAATAATTTCGTCCTCTGAGTTTTTGACTTGGCATCCATGTTTCTTGGAAGACAAAAATGATGCGTTAAGGACAAGCATGAGCCTTAGGTTTTCATCCACCCTGTAGTTTGAACGTGCACTGTCAGCCTTTCTCATCAGCATGTTTTGAAATTATTTTAGTTTGCATTATCTTTAGACATGCATTTTGTCTCTTGCGCTTGGTGCATGACATCTGTCACTGTTCATTTCACTAAAGGTTCTCTGGTTATAATCTGATATTTCCCCTTCCTCTCCATGCATTTCTGCACTGGTATTTAATAGCCCACATCATAATGTGAAAAGGTTGTTACTTATTTAAGCTGTATACAGGAAAATGTATGATAAAATGAGACAACTTGAAGTACTCATCTGAGAAAAAATTAATTCTTTAACATGAACATCAGTAGCTGTTTCCCTGCCATATCCAATTTGAGCTTTGCAACTGTTCAAGTATTTCCAGTTTTAACTCCACCAGGGAGTGGTGATTAGAAATCAGCTTGGTTTTAAGATAGCTGAGGTGACTATTTGGCTAAGATTGCAGTTTAGATATGTTTCCTTCTGCCTAGTCACAGGATGCAAGATATAGGTTACTGTGTAACTGGTTTATGACTTATCCCTGATATTAGCACCTCTTGAAACACTCTTTGTGCAGCTGCAGCAGATGGTCAGGATGAGAGCCGAAGGAGATGGATCAAAGTGGAAGGCATCACAGTGGGCAGAGACTGTGCTTGCGCTAGGATGAGATACCAGAGTATAAATACAACTTCAGCCTAGCATTAGAATAACTTTTGCTGATTTCTTTTTTCCAGTGTATCCAATCAGCATGTACACACTATCTAAAGAACACGAAGCGATAACCTGACTTAGAGTATGTATGGGTATTTTAAGAAGCTCGTAGAGATATTGCCAAAATAATATTTGCACATTAATGCTTAGCATATTCATGTTTCTTCCAGTAAATCCATGAGATAAAAAGTATTATTCCCATCTCACAGTCAGTAGGAGAAAGGAAAGAAGAAATTACTTGCCATATGTTGGGCTATGAAATGCTGGTGGAATTTGGTTGAGGAGCTAGAACCTGCAGTTTTAGGTTTAGTCCTATAGTAGCACTGTTAAGTGCCATAAAAGCCAACTGGAGAAATTAATTTTCTGTCATAACAGGGGATTCTGTAACCAGTGGGATCTAGAGCCATCCCTACTTTGACTTACTAGTTGAAATCTGCCCCATGTTGTAAGGTCCAGGAAGATACCCCTGGGCCAGCAGTACTTTGGACAAGACTAGTGGATGAGATTCTGTTGGGCTGAAGTTTAAATTGTGCTATGCAGCACAGGAGCCCCAGCCAGGACTCCCAAAATTGACTTATTTTTTATTGCATTTAATAAAGAATGAGTAAGTGGAGAATATGTGAGCTCCTGTTCCTACCAGGAGAATGCTTTTCTCTGTGAGATGTGAGGCATATTGACGAGGTTATATGGTGAAGCCTGTATTCCTTTTTCACAGATTCACTCCATAAGATCTCAGGAACTACATGAAAGCCTCAATGATCTCTCCTTGCTTTCTCTTACTTTTTCTCTTCATCTTTCAGTGTAGAATAGGCCTGTCTTGGTATGCACTGAACAGTCTTAGGCTTTAATCTGTTCAGAGGCCAGGCAGGCTCAAGGAGGGACTTGCTTTCTCCTTAACTACTGGCTGGGTAATTGCTGACTGATAACTGTGTGAGATGTCACTCGTGTTTGTAAAGAGCTGGCTAATACTGAAGTATTTTTTCAGTCAGCGGGTGGCAGGGTTGATAGGATTAATGATACTGCATCGTATCTAGCACCTCTTTTTTTTAAGGCTACATGGCTTAGAGGAATTAAAAGCAGAGTTTGTAGCCATGTTCACATTAGAGGCTCTGAGTGGTTCTTTTGGAGTTCCTTAACAATTAATTGTAGTGACAGACACCATACATAACCCTCTGATAACACAGAATCTGAAATCATTGTTTTGACAGCAGCACTGCATGAAGTGGGTGTTAGCTTTGTGCATTTAAGTGTGAAAATGTATGGTGGCTAAAGAATTCTCCTCCCAAATACTCCTGAACTTGGCCAGAGTTAATGATGCTAGTTAAGACCAGTGAATTAGTCTAGTGTATTGGTTCTTGCTCATTTAGCTTGTATGATTAGCAATCCCATGATCAAAGTAAAAAGTGGAATGCCTTCTATTTTTGTAGCTGCAGATTGCATATTAATTGAGAAAGGAAAAACAGTGATGTGTAAATGTGACTAGAGGAAAAAAGTATTGTAGCAACAGCTGTGGAATGAAGTGTGACAAACATAGCTGTGCTAATTTTACTTGCTTGTTCTTATTCATACCTGCAATTCAAAACTTCACTTGTTTTTATCTGGCAGGCTGTAAGATCCTTCATTTGTTCAGGCCTCATTTATAACTGATATTGCAGGAAAGTCCCCAGTTTATCATGCATGTGATGAACTGATTTTATTTTAACAGCTTTTTCAGGTTGATATAAAATGGGAAAATAATGCTCTTATTCTGTCTGTCTAAACCTGGTGTAACCTTGTTTGAACAAAAGTGGAACTTGAGTTACCTAATCAATTTCAGGTGCTTTTTGTTGGTATTGCAGAAAGAATGGTAGAGGAAAAGATCTTTTGTTACAAACCTCTCTTGCACTGTAGAGGAGGATGGGAGTGTAGGTGAAAATGTTATATTTGCTTTTACAATGTTTGCATTATTTTTACAGTATTCAAAGGTGATAGGCTTCCTATCCTTCTGGTTGATACACTGTATTATTATAAGATCAGAAAATAAAAATGGAAAGTTAATGTCTTCTTGCCTTTTACCACTGACCCTTTGATAATGCAAATAGATAATTCTTGGATTATGTGATGGATATGTGGACGTTTATTTTAGCGAGAAAATGTACTCAAATTTGGTAATATTCTCCGTGATAAAGCAATTGCAATACTAATAAACATGTGAAAGCCGTTGCGTCTTTCCAACTTCGTTTTTCTTTGGTTTGTCAACTTCTGTATCTGTATATTAAAGTGTTCACGATGGTACTTTACCTTTTTCCACAGAAAGTTTTTCTAATTGTTTGGTTTTCTCTTGTTTCAGAACAGAGAGCTCCAGATTATGAGAAAGTTGGATCATTGTAACATTGTCCGATTGCGTTATTTCTTCTACTCTAGTGGAGAGAAGGTAAGAACGAAAAACAAAGGAATGCATCCTGGTAACTGTCTGGGGTATAACTGAGCTATCTGAATGTCTAGAGACAGAAGTGTGAAGATACTAGACGTATAACACTGAGGAAATGCTATAGTGGTGCCCAGCAGGTCATACTGGAGCAGATGTTTTTCAGTATAGAAGTGTGTGGTCCATAAGGAGTAGTGTTACACTAAAAATACAACAGGAGTGTAGCAGATTTGCATATGCACTGCCTTTTTCTTAATTTAGTGGATCACAGCTGGGCTTTGTTTATGTGTTCTAGCACTACCTTTCTATATGTGCAGATACATGTTTTCTAGGATTCAGTGTTAAGCATTTTAGATTTAAAGCATTTATGTGACTTCTCCCAGACCCAGTCTTTGTATGCTTCTGTCCCCCTTCCTTGTGCATCTGTTCCGGACACAGGCTGCGTTTCAGAGCCCAGAGGAAAGAATAATATATCATGATGTGATTGTAGCATTTGTCAGAATGTTTGTGCTCCAGAAGAAAAAGCAAATAGCTGGATTTAATAAATCTCAAGAAGTAGATACTGACATTTGTTCTCATTCAGTCCAGGTTTAAAAGTTCCTTGGTTCTTTTAACAAGGGGTTACAAAGTTTAGTTTTAATGTGGAATTATAATGCCTTCCTTATCTAAGTATGTATCAGCATTTTATAAACCATAGGAGAATTCAGGATGAAATGGACTTCAGGATGGCATCTGATCCAACCTTATCCTTAAAGCAGAATTATCCATGGAGTAAAAAAAAAGTCATTGTAGTCTATGTGGGAGTTCATGTAAGCTGTGAGGTTGGGAAATGAGCTAGATGACCTTCTGAATTTTCTCTGATCTTTCTATATACTGTTATAAATATTTATATAATTTTTAGATAATTTCTATAAATGCTGCCATTATTTTCATTTTGTAAGGCAGATTGCATCCTTAGTTGTCTTCAGATGCTGGTACACTTGTCCGTAGTACTGTAAAGGGCTGTATATGAGAGCTGATAGCTACTGGCAGGCTGTTAACTGCAGGTTCATGAAGTGGGTCAGCAGACTGGGAGGGGCAACCCACCCATTTCACGGTCTTTGGAGCCAGAAAAGGAGCTGACAGCTCCAGGATAAGTTGCTTTTGGCAGGGCACTGCAGTCGTGTGCAGTGCACAGGGGGATAATTGGAGGAGATCTGCTGTTACCTCTCTGAGAGGTATTTTGGGGGGCACCTGGCCCTGTACCTTGCCTGTGCCTATAGAAAGCTTGCAAAACCACAGCATTCAAGGAGAAATATGATTTAGGGTTTTTGAATTATTTTTTTGATCAACCTCCCCTTTCCTTCCTTGCCCTTGGCTGGTGATAACAAGCGTTTTCAGCTGTGACTGTTTTGTTGGTAGTGCAGTGTCGTTTTTTTAAGCTGTATTTTGTTCATAAATGGAAATTCCTCAAGTAGCATGAGTACAAAAAGGAAAGTACCATGAAGGAGGGCTTGGCTTTGGGATTTTTTGTTGGCTGGTTGGGTTTTTTTAAACAGCTTGTAACTTGACTGAAGTAGAATTTTCTGGACAAACAGAAGACAACTGCCTTACCTAATGGCTTTCAAAAATCTCCTGCAAACAGTGAAGTGTTAAAACTGCTCAGAACTGTGTCCCAGGAGCTTTTGTGCAACAGTAACTTGAGAAAAACTCTTTTGGAAATCTTTAAATGATACTGAGCTTGAGACTGGATTTTCCATTCTGCTGTTTCAACTCCACATGGCTGATTTTTGGCAGCACTAGTTTTGCTTTTAAAAATGTGGTCTCTATCCATGGCCAGTGAATCTTTATGCTTCAGTGAGAAGTTTTCTTTCACGTTACTTGCTGCTCTTCGGTCTTCATGCCTCTGCTCTGTGCCTTTGAGATTTCCACTGCTACCCTGTTGCACAATCGGACAAATGGGAGCAAGTCCCTGGGGCCAGCGCACACCCAGCAGAACATGAGTAGTGTAATGCTGCAGTTGGGGTTGTAGGGTCTCTTGCAGTTCAATACAAAATGACACATAATTGGTTTGCAAGTATTTCCATGTAGGTGGCAGCATGTGAAGATAACTGTGTGATGGCATGCATGACTCCTGCCCTTTCTTGCAGCTCTCAGGAAACACCTGCAGAAGAAGCTGTAACAAACACAAGCTGCGTGTTAGCACAGCAGCTTGCCACAGCTTTTCCTCCATGGACCACGACGTATAACAGGTTGTTGTTCTTGCCTTGCAGCAGACTGGTACTCTGCTAGGAGGAAGGGAGCTGGAGTTTGTCTGCTGTTTGGGAACAGCTCTAGACAGCAGCAAGTTGGTGTTCTGCTGAAGTTCATGTGGGAAGGAAGGAGAACGTTTCTTATCATGCTTTTGTCAGTTTTGGGAGCAGTACTATCTTTTCCTTCATATTACCCTCATAATCAAAGTGTCTCTTTCGGGAGTGGAGAAGGGAGAAAAGTGTAATGTCCCATCTCGTAACCAGGAAGGATGTGTAGGAAGCAGTTGCAGATATAGATGATATGTCCCCAGAGGTTTATATAAACTGATTATTGAAGCCAAGTCCAATGGGAAGAGTAATATAAAAAGCCAAGAATTGTATAGCAGAAAATGTTTAGTGATGAGCTGGGTTTGCAATTGTTGACTGTCTTTGTAAGGAACTTGATGATCCTCTGCCATTAATCTGTTTTTGTGATAATTAACTCAAGTCTAGCAGCGATGGGAAAATCTCAGAGGTAGCCCTTATACTGCTGATGTCTTTAATGAAATTTTGATGCTTATATATCAAGCATTCTTTTGCATAAAGATTTTCATGCCACTGTGTTTACTGCACCTGTTCATGTTGCTTGGACTTCTGCTTTCTTCCCTGGTGCTTGACACCAGCATCCCTAAGCCCAGAGACTTTTCTTTCTGGTTTTTTGGGGTTTTTTTTTTTTGGCTGGTGTCCAAGAAGCTTAAATCTGTCTTGATTTAGAGATACCTCAAAGAATTTCTCCAAATCCAGTCAGACTGGCGCTCTTTGACAGCCATGTGCCTAACAGTCACTTTAGTTCATTTTAATTGCTAGGTGTTTTTAGATGCTGGGAAACCTTAAAACTGGCTTCATTCTAGCAAAACAGGGTTTCATTCTTGCTTGGAAAACAGGAAAAGTATCAAATAGAAAAACAAGTCTAAAAACCACTTGCTAGTAAGACCATTCCTTAGCTGCATCTGAGTTGTAGCCCCAGTCTGTAGAGATTTGGAGCTCTCCATTAGCTGTTTCTGCAGGCTATCTGTGAAACTGGTTGAAGGGTTTGAGCTCCCTGTCTTTTCTTTTTCCTTTTTATGTCTCCCACTTCTTTCCTGCTTTTGACAAAAGCCATCAAGCCTTAGCAGCGTGAAAATCGTGTATCAAACATGGCTTTGACTGATTTCTTCTCCTTTCTTTTTTGTGGCTGGGTGACTCCCTCTTGTCTGAGCATCTTTGAATTTGTATTGCCTTTATATAGCAAAGTGTGTATGTGTGTGTATATATACATGCACACATATATTTTTACCTTTATGTGTATATATAGATATAAAAAGTTGTTCTGAGTACTGACTACATATTAATCATGTTTTACTAATGATTTCTAGTCCAAAAGAGCTCAAAGGAAGTATGTAATTTATATTAAAATGACAGTTGACAGGCTTGGCATTCAAGTTGCTGCTATAAACTATTTCCTCCTCGATTCTTGCTTTTTGAAAGTTTACAGACATTTGTCAGACCTGTTGGATAACCCAGTTTTTTCAAAAGCCTCTTCCTTAATGAATTTTCCAGAGTAGATTCTGATTTTTTTCTTCTTTTGAGGCTGTATGAGATATCTGATAGCAGGGCACTGACTTTTGTAGCTGTAATGTGCTTTTTAGTAATCTAAAATGTGTAATTATATCTGGTGGAATGAGCCAGAGGGAAAGAAAAAACAACCAAATAATGGGTTAAATGGTGTATGAAAGATTCTCCTGGTGAAACCAGTCACAAGTCTTTTCCACGCTGTATTTCTGATTAATGGTTTTCTAGGTAATTCTTGGAGAAAATGGGCAGGATTTTAGGGCTAGCCACCTCCACTGTTTGATAGGTTTGGTATTATGCTTTAGGATAACATCTTGAACAAGATACCTGGTTTGCCTGTCAGCTTTCCACTGCAGATCAGACTGTATTAGGAAGGCATGTATTTCAGGGTTGATTTTTGCTACATTTCCTTAATTTCAGGAACTGCTTCACATTTAGCATGATACAAAAATGTAGGTCTTGATTTACTTTTGCAGGGGGAGATGGTCTTGCCACCTGTCCTTTCTAGCCTAATTCTGCTGAGAACCTCTCAAGCCATGTTTCAAGGCAGGGCAAACATGAATATAGTAAATAATTCCTCTGACTCCTTTGCTTAGAGTATTCCCTGAGGTTTTATAGAATGACCTAACTTCTTAAAGCAGTAGCTGTCAAGTAAAATTACTCAGCTGTGTAAAACCCGAAATGAGTTCCTAATTCCACTCTTTTTATCCCTCACTATTTCTGGTTAGGTCTTTGTGTCATTTCATAACTGTCAGGCTTTCTTGTATGGATATTTTTGAGTGTTTAATAGACTGCTTGATCCATACCTGTGTCTAAAAGAGGATGAAAAGTTATTGGAGGCATTTGTTTCTGCATCAAATCATACAAAAGTAAATACAATTTTTGTTGAGTAATTGCCCCTGTGGTTATGTCCTTTAGTTTTTCCTCTTTAAGGTGGCTTAGTATTCAGAAGAGTCAAGCACAAATGGAAGCAGAGAGAGATCACAAATAGGCAATACGCCAACGCTTTTTTGGAGGCTGAGCTGGCCCTTCTGCATGTTCTAATTGATGTCAGGTCTTATTTATCCTTAGCTATAAGGGCATGTAGCCAAAAGTCCACGAAGACTCAGGATGGAAATTTACTCCCATAGGCTTAGGCTGAAGTTTAAAATGCAGGACATACATGCTGAGCTGCATCTATAAGCTTCGGTGCACTATCTCCTGTGCTTTGGCAGCACTGAATTAAACTGCAAGCTTTTGGTGTTTATTCAAGTTCATATCCCTGTTATATCCTCCACCTTCAGAGAGGTATGAACATTCTTGCAGGAGTGTTCAGATGAGTACTCATGTAAGGACCATCCATTCTGTTCACTGTTGAAACAGGAACCATTGGGTTTCTTAGTTTAACTTTTTTTTTTAAGAGAAGTTGCTGCATAAAAAGGTCAATTGAAAGAGCCTTGAGCCAGATTTTGCCCTGACAGTCTATGTGAATGTTTTACACCAGCGTAGTAATGTGCTGAAGGGCCATCACTAGAGATGAATTTAGTAACTACCATTCATTCAATCCCTGGCAGATCTTCTGTGCTGTCAACAAAGGAGCAATTATTGCCAATTATGAGGAGTTTTGTGATGTTGGTATCTATGTAGTCCTTGCCTGAGGCCTGCCAAGCTCATTTCAAAAAGGGCACCAGTCATCATATAATGATTATCAGTTACTGCTGTTAGGGTTCGCAACATGCTGGGAATTTCCTTAGTTGTAGTTTTGAGCAGTCTCTGGTTTTGAGTAGGTTTTGTTATTAGAAATAGCAGTTTTATCTGCCTGTGGTAGGGCTTCACAAGAGCAGAGTAGGCAGCCGTGGCTAGATCCTCAGTGTAGGAGGTGCATGCGGTGAAAATAGGAAGCTCAGAGATTTCTCTCTAGACCAGTGAGCCATCCAGTACATCTGGTTGGTCACTCTTCTGTTCTCAAGTCATTCCTCTGCCAGCTCTAGCTCCTGCTCTCATCTTCTCAGTGTTGGATAGGCATTAGGAAAGCAGCTTGTGTTGTCCTGAGGCAGGCAGGTAGTTTGAACCATTATTGTGTGTTGTCTTGCCTAGCTTTTTGTCATGGATATATCCTGATTCAGAAATTCCTACTCACTCTGGAAGGTAGTGAACAGTTAAGAAAACAGTGGATCTCCAAAGACTCTGCCTTTTGTTTTCATCGCAAGGTTTGCGGGACAGTCCAATGATCCGAACATCATCTGTTAATTTTCGTCTTCCAACAGACTTATGGCCAGTTTATGGCACAGTCCCTGCTTGGGAGCTGGGGTTCAAATATACACAGATCCTCATGTCAAAGATGATAGCTCAATCCCACCTTTTAGATGCTGGGCAGATGTTTCCAACTTCATAGAAATTATTTCTCCTTGGAAGTACAGCTGTAAGCTTAAGGACTTCACAGGGCAATAAATAAACAAGAATCATCAGGGAAATTATTTTAGTGTGTTATTACGGTAGCCTCTCTTTAGAGGGGAAAACTAGGTCAGAAAATGTCTTTTTTTTTTTTTTTTTTTTAATTGACAAAGAATATCTTAGTGCATCACCTAAGAACCTAGATTCTTTCAGTGATCAAAGGTGGACAATGTAAACCAACTGGCTTTGAACAAGACCCATGAAAGTTCTTAAACAGGAATTTTATTGGGAGGGCTGACTTCTGGCCTTATGATGCCATCACAACTGATCCAGTTGGCAGTTCCTACCTACATAACATGACTGTTTTGCTGAAGAGTAATGAGCATTACAGAGCAATTTGGTAAGTTTTGGCAAGTAGGCATAGGAACAGAAGTTTTGGGACAGATCTCAGTCATGAAGAGTGAGGGACTAGGAAAGGAGATACTTAGCCCAACATTTGCAGTACTCTTAGAAAGTATTGGTATCTTTCTGAACACTGAAATTGAGTCTTCAACTGTTCTTACATCCCTGGGTTTATCTGTGTGAAACTGCAACTACATCTCCAGGTTTACACTCCCTTTATTTTGGTGGCAGCCAGAGCACTGTTTTGCAGTAGACGTGGTTGTAAACTGAAAGTAAAAACAGACACACGTAGCCACTGGATGTCACCATTCCTTCATACAAATAAGGTCAGCTAGCACTCCTTTTGCATTTTCAAATTTTTCTTTTGTATCATGTCTACTCAGTAGTTAGAGTAGGAAGGCTGCAAATTTTTGCTTTGTCTTTGAAAGTGTGTCCATAGTCTTTGTATCTTTAACGTACAATGTCAGCCTTCAAGATAAGAGAAGGAGGGTGGGTCTTGCGTGGTGCTTGATAAAGGGGTGTGAAATGTGTGCTGGTTGTAGCTTTAAGAAAAGTAAAATAACATTTTCTTGAATCTAGGGCAAAAAACTGTGTGACTTTGACCCTTGTGTGTTGTCTAAATCTGGATGCCTAAGTCAGGGTGAAGGGCATATTTTACTTCATGCTGACACTCTATAGTGTTCAAATAATGCACTCTCAAAAAAGGCATAGTCTGCCTGAAATGCTGAAAGGCATTTTCTTGCTTTCCAACTCAAAGGTAAACCTCTCAGGTGCTTTTTGACAGAACCCTTGCATAGCTGCATCTTGTCAGTAACTGCTTGGTGCAGCAACTACCTCTGGAACATCATCAGTGGGGTGCTGTCGTATGGTAAAGAAAACATCCTCTTGGGTGAACTTACTGATTTATTTACCTCATGTAGCCTTAATACTGAAACCTTGGGATAGTTTTAATAATGAGAAATACATTTTGGAGGCATATTACTTAATTTTCGGCATATGGCTTGTCTGTGTTTAGCTTGAATAGGCATATGAAGCGAGTTTCTTCAGAGTGCAATTCCATTTTTATTTCTCCAAATGCAAAGTTAGTTTAAGAAACTCCTGTATTGTTCATCTCCGCTCAGTTGTGCTCATACAGCTGATCACATGGTGTCCATCGAAAACAAGCGAAAACCCATCAACAAACCACACCAGAACCACTGTCACACTGTTACTGATCTGCCAGGAGATGAAAACTGAAAAGAGCATGTTCATCACTTTTTCCAAATGCTGAGCAGTAAATATAGTCACCCTAGAAGAAATGGCACCCAGAACAGTTTCTTAACCTTTTTATCCTATTACTTGATGTTCAGAGAAGTTTTCCTTGGATTCCAGGTAGGCCTTGACAGTTCAGGAGTATTTCCAGTGTCTTATTAGATGCCGTCATATTTTCATAATAAGAATTTTCCTTTTGCTGTCTGGCATGTATGACCTCCCTGGCTTCTATCATCATGGTGGTAAATAGGGGAAATAGTTGGACTGTGACTGACTTAATATTGGTTGCTGCTTTGTATATGCACATTGTAAATGTAGTGTGTCTGAGACATGAAAATAAAAGCTCACAAAAGCTTGTAGAAACCACTCAGGGTCAATTTGAGGTTTGTTAAGGTAGGGAATGATCATAGAGAAGCAATATTTTAACTTTCCCTGCAAGGAATAATCTAGAAAAGTGAATCTTTGAATTCAATAGCTGTTGTTTTATTTTAATTCAATAGCCATTTCTTTATATTGGCCTCAATTAAGCTCAATTGGGGGGTGCTTTAAACAGATTACTTATGTGGACTGAAAGGCGGAGGAGTTTTAAAGTGGAGTTTGAGACCTCCATGCAGCCTTTCCTTTGTCAGTAAGGCAACGTTTTCAATTTCACTCAGTCCTCAGCCACATTGTGTGTAATGCTCATGTGCTTTCATCCTGTTTTGTCTCCAGTTTCTGGCACAAGAAAAAAAAATGAAGTTGGTAGAATGTTTTGGCTCTCATGCCTGTTATTATGGTATAGGTTGTATTAGTATTTACTTGCATGAAGTATTTCCCACCAAAGTGAAGCAGTGCCTGAATTGGTCGTTCTTGAGAGGCACAGAGCAGCTTGATCGCAAAGCAGTGGTTATTTTGCTGTGGCTCATTTTGGAGCAGTGTTTGTCAACTGAGGATTTATCTGCCAAGTGACAAAAAGCGGCTTCTAGCATTTGATGTAGTTGCTGGTACATAAGCCTCATTGCTGAAGTCAAAATCCTTACAAAATACTTGATCCTGGGTTTCAGGATCTGACTTTCTGCCCTTCCCCTTTTTTATTTTGAAGTGTACATAGTCATAACCTTAGCAGCAAGCACAGGAGAATATAAATACATGTAAGCATTTGACCTGCAGCAGGAAGCTAGTAACCCCAAGGTCTGTAAGGAGAAGCGAGTTATTTAATGACATCTTATGTTTGCTTTCTGTAGTTCATATGCTGCAGCTTCCTCTGGACTTTTCTGTTCTCTGTAAGTCATTTCAGAGATGCCTGTGACAGTCGGGTTACCTTGGTTTGTTCCCAGACCAGCAGTTTTGAAACAGCAGTATGGAAACAAGTCACTTGTGGAATATGTGGTGAGGTTACCTGTAATGGAAAGATAAGCCTTGATTGTCCCAGTTGATCCTCGAGCAGTTGCCCTCATTTTACAAGCTCTTTGAGCTAACCCTGTTTCCTACTGCAATATATCTGGGTCACTGGAAAAATATGTGTTTAGAAGGAATGCATGAGGTAGGCAAACCAGGTTACATCATGCTCAGAGCTTGTCAGGCCATGACTGCTTCCTAGCTTGTCCTGAATCTTGTTCAGGGGAATCCAGGTAACTTGGATATTATTTTCATCTAGTTCATGCTCACTGAGAAGGATAAGGGCTCATGAAAACTCTTTCCTGTATGTTTTATCAGACCAACGCCAGGTGACATCAGGAGGATGTCACTCAAAACACTTGAATAATCTTTAATTCATTATAGTAGTCATTAAGAGAACCTCAGAAGTCAATTGCGTGTGGCAGGAATATGCTGCTACTTACATGGCCAGCAGCATAAGCCTTGCCTTTACAGCTGCATATTGAAGTTCTGGGTCCTTCAAGTGGTACATCAAAACTTGTTAGTTGAAGAGGAGGGGAAAGGTGTTCATGTGCCTTTGTGTTCTGTGGGATAGAAGTTTACACAGGAACAGTACCACACAAAACCCATGCTGTTTGTACAGGTACTGTGGATAGCATCAAAACTCAGAAGCAAAACCTCCATCTCTTAAGATTCAAATAGCTTGAGGGTTTTTGTGCTTATGTTATGTCATGCTATTGAATTGGTCCCGTTTTTAATAGAACATAAAATTAGAAATAAAAATGGAGGCACTAAAAGCAAAACAAAGATGATTTGAACTAGAGAGTAGTTCTGTAATTCTCAAATCTCACTGTTGTGAAGAAGTGTAGACAGGGTTTACTGATCATATGTTTTACTGTTTTGCGTGTGTCCTTTTGTTTGTACTATGAGAGGATAATAAAATCACTATAATTTAATTTTTGAACTCATTTTTTCCTCTAATCTCTCACGTAAATCTTTTTGATACATGAAGCATGAATCCTTGTATCAAAGTCGCCAATGTCAGTAACAGTACTTGGTGCAGTGATTTATCACCAGTAAGACTTTCCCATCCTCTGAGAGGCAAACATTTAGCATATTCATCAGGTTGTATCTACGCTGAAGCAAACAGAATTCATATTCACGAAACTGTTTTCTCTCATGGTTTACAGATTGCCTTACCAGGCATAAGCTAACTTTGGATTTTTGAAGACATTTATTTTTGGTATTTTATAACTAAACCTTGAAAGCTCTGACCTAAGAAGAGATGGTGGATGAATTTTATTGGCTTGAAGTGAGAGTCAGGGAAAGAAGAACTTTTCTTGTTTCAGGGAAAGTGCTAAAATATGGCGTTTTTTCTTGCATACATTTGCACATCTGTGGAGTTCCAGAGCCATCTGGTATTTCCTCTGCACTGCCGGTAGTTGTCCCTTCTCGTCCATTTAAACGATTTTCTTCCCCCCAGCCTGGTCCCCAGAAGCCTTCTCATTGTTCCTGGGGTGGCACTGGGAGAAGCACCAGCATAGGCAGGGTTTCGGAGGCTGCTGCTCCTTGTCTGTGTTTGAGAAGTGTGATAAGACCAGATATAAGCTGGTGGGCCATTGGCATTTGCTTGGTGCTGTGCTATTGCCACTGTCATTTAAGCAATGGTATTAAGAAAAGAGCATCTTTTTGTAGGGAGGAATGACATAGGTAGGGCTGTGCAAGGTGACTTGGTCTATTAGGAGGTATTGGTAAGGGTTATTAAATGCCCTGAAAATACAAGCCTTTATTGTCAAATAATGGTGAACCGAGATCTTGATTTCTGAGCCTTTAAAAACACACAAAACTAGCAATTCTCTGCATATTTATTCAAGGTGTGAATTTCTCTGTGTGTTACCATGTACCAGACTGCTGCTCTTTGCTGTGGCAGGACAGCAGAGCACTGTGAGAGTAACACACGTCACTCTGTGCTTGAAGTGATGGGTCAAGTCACAGTAGTAGTATTAAATTGCTGTAGCTAAATGAGGTCTGTTAAGATATAGAAAGCCAGTAGATCTTCTGACAAGGGACTCCAGTTGAAGACTTGGGAGTTCTCTGCTGTTTCCATCCATGTAAATGCTCTGTTGTCTTTCTCTATAGAAAGTTCTAGCGGATAATGTAGCAGGCGCAGAAGAGGTTACTTCCAGTTAATTCATCTGGCTTTCAAAAGTAATTTTTCATGCTGCTATAGTTAATTATACCCACCCCCCAACATTAAATGTATTCACAATCCTGATAGGATTTGCACTGAAGACTGCATTAAAATATCAGAAGTCTCTTTAAGACCTGTTTTACTGCTGAAAATTCTCAGTTTTGCGGTTAGGCACTATATGATTATAGTACTTTGTCATTTCAGTCCTCTTTGTTCCATCTTTCCTTTGCTAATGTATAATAAAGTACTTTATAATGTAACAAGGTACCTTATTATAAAGCTACTTTTGTTGTTTCTCTGTGTTATGTTCACATGAACCTCTAACCTAATCCTAGATATTAAAAATTATACTTGAGACTTTGGTTTTGGCTTGTTCTGTTTTGCCATGAGTAAGTTCATATGTTTAAGTTGAAGATAACTGGGACATCAAAATACATGTAAACAGAATGGTTACAAATGTTAACACTGGCTTACTGTCTACAAATGGTTAATATGTTTTAATCTCTTAATAGCAGGGAATTCAGTAGGATCAAAGTAACATTTCTGAAAGATGAAGGTTGTTTGAACTTTTTTTGATGTTGTTGGGGACTGAGTTTTGAACTTTTAAATTTGCACTTCTTGGGTTTTGGCAGGTAAGGAACTAAGGAGTTAATAGGCTGTTTTAAATAATGATGCAGATGTTACCTTGAAATACTCTCCTAATGAAAATATTGACTGGGCGGAACAATTATATCCTTGTCTCCATTTATAATCAAAAAATATCTTACATTGGAGACCAGAGTAATTAACATGACCTAAACATAAGTTTGACAAAAGTATTAATGCACGAGTGCAAAGCCTAAATAGTTCCGTGGCAGTTCACATGCTAAAGATGGGACTTAAAAAATGTCCACAGCTTTCTCGTCTTTAGGTTTTTCTGAACACTTTAATTGTATTTGATGCTTCAAATCTAGTGCTGATTTGTTTTTCTTCTCTCTTCTCTTTCAGAAAGATGAGGTGTACCTCAACTTGGTGCTGGACTATGTTCCTGAAACAGTATACAGAGTTGCCAGACATTATAGTCGGGCCAAACAGACACTCCCTATGATTTATGTCAAGGTAGGTAACTGACAGATGTGGTTAGGTGAAGAAAGATCTAGAAATAGACTGGATACTCTTTTCTGACATAATAGTAGTTTTTGTGAAATTTTTGGAAGCAAATCTTGAGACAAGGAAGAAAAATTAGAATTATTAGTTGTTATGACAAAAGAAGAATAGAGGGTTGAGACTTACACAAGCACTCCCAATTTCTGACCTTACAGAAATCTTGGAATGGGTTGGGGAGACTGAGTGTTTTGGTTTTGAAGCAGCTTAGACAGAGCCTAACACCAGCCAGATTAGCTTAATACTTAATGTAAGGGTTGGCTTAAGAAAAATCTTTAATTTGGTTGAAAGAAGATGAAAGTTTCAAAGGTGAAAGCCCCAAATAGTAATTATTTCAATAATGAAGTTTTGTGCCATAACTGTATGCATAAATTGTAAATGGCATGTCTCTGCAATAGGCGTCACTGGTGCCTGATTTTTAAGAAAGCACAGAATTTTATCATCCAGCAGACTGCAAGGTCACTCTTTTGGTGGAACAGCATGGCTTCAGGTTATATGCTCCCCAAAATCTGTAGGCTTGGCTTTTGATAAATTGTTTTTATGTCTTTTGTCAGTATTCTTGCCCTAATTGTTCTCTGTTATGGGAACTTGAGAAAATTGTTCTTCCTTACACTTCCAGAGAAAAATCTGCTTCAACTCTTTCATCTTGCAGGAGGCCTGGGACTTCCTGTTCCAGGTAGCTTGGAAAGCTATTCTTATTTTTCTGGCAAGGCAAGCCTTGTATGTAATTCTTGTATTTAAAAAGATCATGTTACCTTGATGCCATTAAGGATTTTGCAATTTTCCAGGCATCTTGGTTACACAAAGGTCGGATGATACCTATTTGTTCACTTCTGATTGCTAACTAGGCAGGCAGAGAGCTGCTTTTCCCTGGGTAACAAAGAAAGTTAAAAAAAGCTGCACAGAAGCTGTTCTAGTAATCTTCTGGTTAATTTTTATTTGTAATTTCTAACCTGCTGTAAGGAGTCCTTGGAAATTTTGGGTTTGCTGTGTGGAGATGAAAGGCATACTTTTTAAATCCCACGTGTTGACTTGGCCCCTCAAGTTAGAGCAGTCTTTTGCATTATTTTGCAATACCCTTGCACAATACGTACTTAAGGGACTAGAACAGGCAATTCGGAAAAAATGTTTGTTTGCTCTTCTTTGTGCGGAGTTGTGGTTTTCAGAAACAAGTATGAAAACCAGAGGCCTAGAGCCAAAATTCAAGCAATTTTCTTCCCGCTCCTACTGTCCTGCCAAACAAACAACAAAAAACAAGGAGGAGAGAAAGTGTGACAACAGAGATAGTGGTGAAAGAGAGGCAAGCATGGCTGGATATCAATATCAAGTAATTGCACCTGGTTTTGTAGACTGTTAAAGGTGAACTGTGGAGAATGTGCTTATAAAATAAAAATGTGGAAGTGCATCTCTGGTACAGTGTCCTGCCTGTAGCTTGATTGTAAGTGGAAACTTGTGAGGACACAACAAAAATAACAAAAAACCTGGCAGCCTTTTGTCAATCTTAAAACAGGGCTTTCCATGCCTTTATGACTATATATGCTATACATCTTTAATTGTATCCAGCAGCTCTTTATTGTCCATAACCAAAAGTGCGTAGCTCCATCAGCTGGCCATCCTTCTCTTGCCCTGTAATCTTGTCCTGTGAAGTTCTTGGCTTTGTAATATCTCCCCTTGTTTTTTAGAAGCTTTCTTCCTTGCTAAGGGGTTAGCCAGCCCTGTAAAGTGGGCAGAGAAAACTCTTCTCAGCATACTTGTTTATTGTGCCTTGCATAAAATTATTCTGAACAGTTGGTTTTATTTGCCTTCTGTTTTTGTCCGGAGATTTGAAATTAAAATGACTCTGTCCCCTCAACAAGAGACACTGGGAGATTCACTTCAGTGACAGGCTGAGACACTACCCTTGTTTTTGGGCAACATTTAATACAGCTTCATCGACTAAAGAGTTTTCTTTTGGATTTTATGGGGCATTTTTTTTTAGTTGTTTGTTTGTTTGGGGGTTTTTTTTAATATCCTGGAATACTTCACTGCCATGAAGAGGCTGATTTGTAGAGCAAACTGAAACACCTTTATTTTGTGTATGCTTTTTATGTTACCAGTATTTACAGATGTTGGAAAAGTGGCACAATTATTTCTTTGGAATTATGCTAATTATGCTATCTGAAAGGACACATAAAAAGATTTGAACCACATGTGTGTGTATATAGCAAAGGGCGTGTGGGAAATGTATGTAAATACCTTGCCCACCTTCATAGCCCCTGCTAGGCATTCAGTATCGTCTTTTTCTCAGTGATTTTGTTTTTCTTCTAATAAGAGTTTGTGCTAAACTAGTTGTTTACCCTGATTTGACTGGTATTTCTGTGTTCCAGTTGTACATGTATCAGCTGTTCCGGAGTTTAGCCTACATCCATTCCTTTGGGATCTGCCACCGGGATATAAAACCACAGAACCTCTTGCTGGACCCTGATACAGCTGTTCTAAAACTCTGCGACTTTGGAAGGTAAGCACATCTGTGGCCTGAAACCTAGTGAAAAGATCTTCCTTCAAAGTGAACCTCAGTGTAACTTTGCCAAGAAATCCTCTGTGTCCCTTAGAAGGTCTTTATTTGTAGCTTTAAAAGAGGAATTACTGATAATCTATTTTCCCCTCAAAGTGAATTCAAAGGGATAGCAGGGAAGAGCTGAAAAAGGATATTAAGAGGGAGGGAATTAAACTTCAAGCCTGTTAATTTTTCAGGTATTAGAAAAATAAAAGAAATACACCGTGACATACGGAAAATACTGCACCATGGAAAAACAGAACCAATTATTGCAGTGAAATGTGTTTGGGCTAGAGAGGACAGGCTTGATGGCATTGTAACTTAAAAAGGCTGATATTACAGTAGTCAGTCTACTTTGCATGTACAGCAATTCACTTAATGTTGCAAATACCATAGAGGCTCAAAATCAGAAGCAGCACTTCCAGTTGAAGCTCTTGGATAGTGGACATCTATGTTCTAGTTTCCAAAGGCACATTTATTTCCAGTATCTACTCAGAATCACCTTTAGAGTCCAGCCCCCATCTTAGGACTGATACAGAAATTCTGGAAATCCACAATGAGACAGGACATAGGTTTTTGTCTGGGAAAGTTCAGTCTTTAGATTGTGCTGTAACTTTGCAGACTAAAATAGTTGGGGTGTATGTGTGAGAGGTCACAGAAGCTGATGTTGCTAAATTTGCGTGCCCATAGTCAGTGAGAATGTCATATGGGGGTTATTCAAGCGGTGCATAGTCATGGCTGGTGCCTCGGGATCTCCTCCTCAGCTCTACCTCACCAGTGTTGGAACAAAATAGGAATCACACTGAAGCTCAAGAATGACAATGCATAAAAAGGGAGTACTTACTATTTTTTATCAGTGGGAATTTGTTAACTGTAGTTTCTATATAGAAAACTGAAAACTGAGACTTTTTTAAATGGATGGTGGGAGTCCTTCTTCCCTGAAGGCTGAGGAGTGTCTGGAGAGCTGAACGCTGGATTTGGCTGACTTGCTACTCTGCAGTGTTTGGTGCTATTTAGGTGAATGTCGTATTTCCAAAACGAAAGTTTTGTCTTCCAGGTCCTTTTTGTCTAGCACTTGTTAATTAAGAAAGAAGTGTAATATGCCCATAGACTCATGTTCCCAAAGTAATGTGTTCTTGTGGTCCATTCTTTTGTTGAATTCTTTCGAAGGTAGTGGTTGGGGCAATACTGTAGGTTAGATCCTTTGCAGCTGATCGATTACAGTATAAAAGAAACCTTCATGTTAATCGTGGACCGTTAACATGTAAATACAATGGCAAAGGCTGTTTTTTCTTTGTCTCCTCATACCCCTTTTACCTCATACACACTCCCTTAAGTAGCAGAGGGGCAGAACATTGTGATGGAAATTAAAAAACCACCCAAACACAAAGCAAACCAACAAACAAACCCAAACAAACAAAAATACCCCACTCAGTCCTTGGGAGTATCCAGAGCTTTTGAACCTTAAACGGTAACTACATATGACTGAACTGTTTTCTGTCCTCTTTTCCCCTGTAAACAAGCCTTTGTATCTGGCAGAAGACAACTGTCAGCCAGAAAATCTTGCCCTGTTTATCACCTAGACTGTAGTTAGAATTTCCTTTGCTATTCCCTGTAGAATAAGGTAGATGCTTGATTGATTGGACTGATTTCACAGTGAATCAAGGAGTCAGTTTGCATCAGCTGAGAACAACATTGTACTTCAGCATTTGGGAATTGGGAGTGGGTGAAGAGCTCCAAAGCTTAATGTTGGTTTGGACAGCAATACTGTAAAAGTGTTCATTACTGAAATACTGTTGTTTCCTTTCCAGTGCAAAACAGCTGGTTCGTGGAGAACCCAATGTGTCATACATCTGCTCTCGGTACTACAGGGCACCAGAGTTGATCTTTGGAGCCACCGATTATACCTCCAGTATAGGTATGTGTGTGCATTTGTTGAAATCTGTACCAAGTGCCTCAGTTTTTATCCTGTACTTAGGTGTAAAGGTTTCCAGAGATCTCAAATATAATCATCAGGGGCTGAATTTTGTTGTAAATTATTAGGTACCACTTTTTAAAGAAGTACAGATGTTTTGTAGATGGCTGCTGTGCTTTCTATACCTTTTGAGATTTCAGCATCAATTACACTAGGAAAGGGACTTCCTTCAATGTAGAGGGGAGAAGTCTGATTATAAGTTTAAACAAAAAAAATCCATGTAATGTCACCATTTAGTTTAAAAGTAGGTATGAGATCTCAAGCCAGAAAAGCATTTTAATGGCTTGAAATAACAGTAAAGAATGTCTGTAGAAAATCAGCTACTGCTTCTGATCTGCTGTGGTTTAGACATAAATAAGTCTGTAATTTATTTACTTGGCTTTTAGTGAAGAGTTTATAGGGGGAGGTAAAGTGTGGCCTAATGATTGACTTTAAATTCTGTTTACAACTTTAATATATTGTATACAGCAGTCCTTCTAATTCAACTAATTCTGCTAACTTTAGCTGTCCTTTAGCATTAATTTTGAACACAGAGAACTCTTTCTTATATACCTGATGCATAGCTGTGTCATGAAAATATTAAGGAAGCTCTAGGTTTTGATGGAGATCAGGGAACAGCCAGGTTTTCTTACAGTAGAGTCTTAAAAATGAACAGCAAAATGAAAAATCTTGGAAATGAACAACAGTGTGTTGGCTGGTTTTTGGTAACTACTTCAGTTTTTCAGTCAAGGTATTACCTGGGCTCCTTCTGAGTCCTAGTGCAAAAGAGTAGATTTGGCTCTCATCTTAGCACAATATTGGGGAACCTTTTACCTTGTTAATGGACTCGAGTCACTTAGGCAAGGTTTAATGTTTTCAAAAGGATTTGGAGATCATGATCAACTCTTGGCAGACTATGCTTATAACCAGTATATTTAAAGTTATTATGTTTGGACTAGTGTGAAACTCAGTGGCTGGCTGGCTTGTTTTAACTCTGCAGTTTTTTAAAAGGAACAAAAAACCCCACCTAAACACCTTCCTGAAGACTTCCCTGCTCTCATAAATTTTTTTCACATTAGTTATTTTTCAGTATGTATTGTAGCAACACGTGCATATCTTCCCGGTAAGAAAAAGAGGCAGAACCAAGAGTAGTCTGGGGAAAGTAATGGCACAATAAAGATAAAAGGGCAGAACTTACTGTTGGCTGCTGCCACAAGTGGCAGCCCCAGCCCTGCTCTTGCCCCTGAACACCATGCCTCTCACAGTTTACTGTTTAATTTGCTGATTCAGCATCAACTGACAAGAGATTTTGGCAGGTTAACTTCCTGCTATGTGAGTGAGTGCAACCTGCATTATTGTGCA
The DNA here is from genome assembly GCA_014706295.1 of Lycocorax pyrrhopterus obiensis. Taxonomy (NCBI): domain Eukaryota; kingdom Metazoa; phylum Chordata; class Aves; order Passeriformes; family Paradisaeidae; genus Lycocorax; species Lycocorax pyrrhopterus. The sequence goes on from JACSVZ010000001.1 coordinate 92,819,115, forward strand.
GTCCAGTAAGCAGCAGAGCCCAGGTAAAAGCAAAGTGTTGTGAGCCCATGAGTAAGAGGAAGATGGCTGATCCCATTTGACATCTTTTTGCCAGCTGAGAGCTAATAGATTGGCTCAGCTGCATTATCAGAGTTCGCTGAGACCTCTTGTTTCAGAGGATAACTGCTTAAAACAAGTATTTTATGTGTCAGCAGAAGAGACTGCTTTATAGATAAGCTTGTGAAGTGTCTCTTGCTCCAACTGCAGACCATTTTTCAAGTGGCGTTTTCCATTTTTGTTGTCTTACCTGCTGGTCTCTGAAACGGTTATAACAAAAATTGCATTCTGAAGTGCAATTTTTCACTTGCCTCCAAAAAATATCTTGAATTTCAGTCATTGTTCTGACTTTCTTGTGCCAAAAACCCCCACCTGTCCCTCCAAGCCCTTTCTTTGAAATTTGCACAGAATTGCTTGAAAGTTAATACTCCTTTTTTCCTTCCTGTCCTATCCACCTTCCACTTCTTTCGCAGCCGACTTTGGATTTGGGAGATGAGAAGGAATAAAATGCTTTTAGAAGCTTTATAGTTTCCCAGTGTTCTGCAATATGCTAGAAATTCTAAGGGTTAGTTTTGTGCTGCTGCTGTTTGTAAATATTCCTTGGTTCTTGCTGGGTAGGCAGCAATGGTGCGTAGTGAGAATTCTTCCTTATTTCACATAGGATTGTTCATCCAAACTCATCCAGCTTGTTGGAAAACCAATCAACAAGCATAGATAGGTTTATTAAAAGAAGGGAAAGAGCATATAATTATTAGTGCTTTATCTGTGGCTCAGAGTATAAGGAACTGTAAAATGCTTCAGTATTGTAATACCGCCTTTTAAACTTATATGTCGGCATGCTTCGGTTTTTTAGTTCTTGTTTTTCTTGTGAATTGTTAGCATAACAACCTTTTCCCACTGTAGTCTTTATCACTCTGTGAGAATCACTTGTGTGTGTGTGTGGTAACAAAAAGTGAGCTTACGTGTAAGGCAGGGACCTTTACTCCTCTAGTTAAATATCCTGTAGTAAAACTATGGTAAAAATAAAATCAGTGAAGACTACAAAGCCAAAAAGTGTTCTAAGTAGAAGTTTTCCTACATTATCTGCAAGCTTCCAGCTTTTTTGTGAAGGTTTTTGTTGTTTGCTAATGTTACTGCAGGGCTTATGATTATAATGCACTGCAATAGGATAATTACTGGAAGTATTTCTGAGCAAGAAGTGCTTTTTTAAGACTAGGCAGTGACACTGGTGGCCCAACACTGACAGCACAGCCAGCTGCATTATGACCATGTCAGGTTAGTCATCTTGTTTAGCATTGTAACCTGGAGTTGCATTAGGCTGTCTGGCTTCATCTAGGTTGTCTTTAAACACTTGAATTTGTCCTCGTGACATTACTTGCTCTTCAGCGTAGCAGAAACTGAAGTCTGTTCCAGGATGTGTCTTTTCATCCTGGATGTCACAACAAACCTGTAAACTGGCATTTAACTTCTAGGATCTTGATTATTTCGTTGAAGTGCATGACTTCAATTCTAACCCAAAAGGTCCCTTTAAAAAATAACTGAGCCAGAGGTGTGGTGTTTGTTACAGTTTTGTAAAGTACCACATTAGTGCTGTATTATACCAGAGTAAGAGTAGCATCAAATCACATTTACTGCAGTTAGTGCCTCCAACAGACCTGAAACTCTATTTTTAAATTTATTACCTGGGAAGTTACCCAGCGGAGTTTTTAAATAGTAACTGTTGCCAAATAGCCACAAATCTGTACTCATAATAGCTCTGTTGTGTGCCTGCCTTACAACTTTACAGGGTTTTTCAGTGGTCAGGCACAAGTATTCATGTCAGTTGGTTGCCTTCATAGCTTGTATAGTTTGGGCCTTTGAGCACCTTTGACTATGAATTCTGCAAGTGTGTGTGTTTGTGTGTGTCCCTACAGCTTGCTGGGAATGGGCATCGTTTACTTCCTGCATCTAATTTGTAGGAATTCGTTATTGTTGTTGGATGTTTGGGGTTATTTGTGGGAAGGAGAGGGAAGTGGGGGGCTGGTTTGTTGATTTTTTCCCAAACCAAGCCCTTCAGCTATCCCTTGACAGTGTTTTGGCTGAGGCTTCTCCCTTGCCAGTCTGTATGTATTATATCATCCCAGAGTATGTTGAGGGCATGGTTCTGGCTGTGCTGATCTTATGGGTGGTGCTGCCACCGCTGAAAAACCCTGGGATGGCTGCCCACGTTCCCTACATTGTCCTGGGACAGGCGCTGGAGTAAGGGAAGGTGCAGATGTTTCTGTTGCCACGTGCTCCTTTTGTGTGAAAAGAAGCTGTGCAGCTGAGCTTTGCCTCAATCTCATGCATTTTTTCCCTAGGTGAGGTGGCGGGGCAGGGGAGGGCTCACCAGATCCTGGGGGTGCTTCTGCACAACCAGGGGCTGCTGGTCTCAGTGCATTTGCTCCACTGCTGCCCTGGCGGGAGTTGGGATCATTCCAGAGGGAACATTTATAGCCACTGGCAGGGAAAGATTGATCTGCATGACTACTGCTGGCTTCTCTTGGGGTGTCCAAAAATAAGTATCATGGAGTTGTTCATTCACTTTCCTAGCAAGCGCAAGTAATTCACCTCAGCAGTCTGGAGCTGAAGCTCTTCTGCAGGCATGTGCAGTTGGCCTGTCTCAGAGTTTCTTGGGGAAGAACCACCACAAGGTGTATCCCAGAGCTGTTGCCAAACAATGAGAAGTATTTGTTTCTTTCTCAGATGGCACCTTCTAATGCTGAAAATAAGAAGGCGTGGTAATTCACTTAACTACTCTATCACCTGTCATTGTAGTTTCATCTCTTCATTGCAAAAGAATAGAGATACCTGTGTTTAGCTTCTGTTCCAAATACTGGAACAAACACGTCTTTTCAAGCATTTTCACATTTCAGCCTTACTCTTTCTCCTCAATCCATGGATCTGTGGTGGCTTGATGTGCGCAACTTCCACCAGCAATAGCACACGTGCCTGCAATCCTGAATTTTGCTCTTGTTCAGACATCCCAAAAATTGTTTCAAACAAGCAGCAATGAAAAACGCTTCGGGGTCTGGCATTTTGCAGCTGGAAGCTGTTGATTTTATGACTTCCCAGGATTGCTTTTCTGACTCTCGGTTTGTTTTCACAGCTTCCAGAGCAGCAACTTTGAGTCACCTCCAAGATGGAGGAAGTCCATCACGATGAAGGGGTAATGAGGCAAAGATGAATAGATGAGGGTAATAAAAAAAGTAGGAAGGTAAATACGCCCCATGAAGTGTCAGATAAATGGAAGTTCTTAATTTGTACTAAGTGGAGGAGAGAAACCTTTTTTTTTCCCCCTTCTTCCTTCATGTCCTCCAAATAATGAGTTAGAGGAGCTGGAGTGTAATACAATGAATGATGCTTGTGCTGTGAAGAAGAGGGCCAGCTTTTCAGCTTGGAAAGGCAGAGTTTGAGATCAGAAAACGTGAAATTTGTGGACAGGGTATTAATTTCCAACTCAAAACGGCCCTTACATGCTTATAGAATTAAAGCTAAGGAGTATATTTTGCAGGTGGTCCTCCCAGATGCCACTTTCTGATTTAAAGAGACATACTTGTTTTCTTACATTCTATATTGCTAAGAATGCATTTGAAAGCAAGGGCATTACAGAGATTATATTATTAGACAATGTCCATCTAACAGCTCTGAAGATCAAGAAAGCAGTAGAAACTTAAGGAAAATTTTGTAGTACAAGAGGCTATATGAATTTTTGTGTGTTTAAATTAATGGAGGTAGGTTAGGCGATGATGGTATTTGTCTAAGTGTTCTCTAGTCTAGGAAAGATATGGCATTAGCTACCATTATAATGTGTGAAAACTATCCGAAATAAGCTTGTTTGAAAGTTGCTGTTGCCTGGCAGTTGTATTTATTGTCTGTATTGTTTAGACTACATTTCACTGAAGGTATGAAAAAAGTACCCTTGCCTGCTTTCTTAAAATGAATAGCTTTCAGTATTTTCTCCTAAAATTGGCATGTTGTCCCAACTAGTTTAGCGTAAGGACCATTTGTTGACTTATTTTGTTTTAAGATTCTCTCTTACCTTGTTTATTAGCTAATTTAAAGCATGTGAATGAGATTCCTAGTTTGCTTTAATTAAATTGCACATACTGAAAAGAAGTAATTCAGAAAATGCTTCTTCTCCCGTGAGAGCAGGTAGTTACACCACATATTAATCTGTAGCAGTTAGCTCTGACTCTTCTAAGACAAAAAAGTGTCTGGGAAGGAACTATCAAAAACTGAAGACTTCCTTTAAATACCATGTCTTTAAATACAGAAATTAGTACTTGTTTACTTCAGGCTTGAGGAGAAATGTTACTATCCTAATGTGGTAGATAAATTTTTAAACTCAAGATATAAAGGATGTAGGGAAAAAAAGGGCAAACTATCCTGGAACCAAATTTTAGTCCTGTTAAAGTCAATGGCATAAATTCCATCAAGTTTCAGCAGAGATGAAATTTTTTAGTTTGTTCTTTATTGTACATTGCTTATCAAGAGTTGTATAAACACCTATGTAGATTATGTTTTGTTTCTGTCCCTGCTTGAAACTACTCAAGTCAGCCTCCACTCTCTGGCTTTTGTTGAGGATGCTTCAAGAATTTGTTCACTTGCTTGCCCAGGGAACATTGCCCAAGTCCTAATTTGGAAGCTGGTGAAATTACATGCCTGGAAAAAAGTTGGGGATTTTGGAATGCCTGTGTTTTACTTCACTGTGTATTTAAAGTGTTAGCAAGTGAAATCAAGGAAAAGTAAATAAGACATTTAACAAGACATTAAATTACCTGATTTGGAAGATTTCAGTGCATAAGGAACTACTGCATAGGTTTCTGATGGATTTGTTGTATGTTTGGGGGATTAAACACAGCATGAATGCGGCATGTATTCCAAGACATTGCCACCGATTTCCTCATGACCTACATGCATTCTTTTTTTCCTCTGTTCCCGTGTGATGCCCTCAGCTTTCTCATGTACCCTCTGCTGTTTGTGCTTGGCCTTTTTGGGCAAGGACTTCTACATTGTTTGACTTGTTTGACTTGTTTGCAGTTGCAGTTTGGCAGGCCTGGGGCAAGCCCGGTGCTTCCCCCCGAGACTGAGCCCTCCTCTCCTCGGCAGCAACACTGATGCTCCCCGCTGTTTTTATAAAATTTTTGTAATTTGAGATTTGTGATTTGAGACTCCTGCCATACTTACTTGTCTGAAACAGGCTGGTGGAGTGCAAAAGCATTTAGGGAAACTAGGAAAATTAAAAACAGCACAAAGCCAACTTCGTGGAGCAGCCAGACCAGAAGGTTGTTTAAAAAAGCCACGGTCTAATCTGAAAAACATAATGATAGCATAGTTTCAAAATCTTGAAAGGAAGTGAATTGTGATTAATGACTTACTCTTTTGTCAGTTTTGTGTTTGTATATATTCTGTCAAATATTTTTCCTTGCCATATATAACTTTTTCACGGCAAAATAAGGATTGGAGTTGTAAATAACGATTATAGATTTGGTGTAACTACTTGTTTTGTAAAGGACAGTGTAAAGGACTCAGCTTATTTAAAACCTTTTACGGTATCTTTAAATAGACTTTTAAGTTAGAGTGCTCTGACTGCTTAGTTCTTTTAATGTATTTCTTCAATATTTCTGAAGAAATCTGTGCTGTCTGTTGAACTGTTATGTAATTCCTCTAAACCCAATATGCATGGGAGACACAAAAAGTGATGCTTTGCATCATGATTTTGCTGTACGTGTTAGTCCAACAGCAAGAGCTATCAGAGAGAGACATTGATTAGCAGTTACATGCAATTAAACACTCTTTACATGATTCCTTCTTCATTTGTTGTCCAAAAGAGATCTTAGCACCTTGGTGGCCATTTCAGCTCCTATTAAATGTGACTACAAGATTAAAAAGTGTCATCTTGTATATTTGCATGTTGAAATTCAAGACTCAAACTTCAAATTATTTCTGGTTGCTGTTTACCTTGTAAGGAGTTATTTTTTAGGATAAACAGTGATGCAATGTTTGTACCAAGACATTAGGTAAAAGTGCCTCCATTTGACTTGGAAGCAAATTATTTGAAAAGCTGCAGTAATGACATTGCTGTTTGTCTCCTGTATGTTCCAATTGAACCATATTCTTGAGGAGGGGAAGTATTTTTGCATAGCCCTCTCACTCTTCTTCCTTTAGAAATGGGGAAGGGAAAACTGTGTTCTAACTTGCAGATTATTTTGTTACAAATCTTGAATTCCTGAAAGCTTCTTTTATTTTGCACCAGTCTGTAGTGGTTGCGACAATGTGATAATAGATGTCTTAGAGAACTGTCAGAGATGTTTTCCTTACTCAGACCTTTAGCCATAACTGGCAGTGTTGTGTGTATCCTGCTTCACAGAACCATGGAGTCAGAGAATGGCTTGAGTTGGAACAGGCTTCCTCATTCCAACCCCCTGCCATGGGCAGGGACACGTTCCACTAGACCAGGTTGCTCAGAGCTCCATCCAAGCCGGCCTTGAACACTTCCAGGGATGGGACATAGTTTAAATACATGAGGCAATAAGGATTTCTGTCGTAGCATAGATCATCTCGGGTGGAACAGGTCTCAGGAGGTAAATTCTCATGGGGGAAGGCTAGCTCATAAAAGTAGGTGAGACATTAAAGAAATATGGGTGGAATGGGACTGGTTTTCCCTTCTGGGGCATTACTTTGTATTTTAGGCTTTACAGATCTTCTGTTGCTGATTGCTTGTTTGAGACTGGATTTTAATGTTAAGGTTTCAGGTATGCATTGAACAATTGATGACTTTCTAGAAAACCTTATAATGAATCTATTTTTGGGGAGAACCAGTTCTCTGCATCCAAATACAATGCTTCTACTGTGTTGAGCAGCTTAAAATCCCATTTATTTGGTGTGCAGTTACATTAGATTGTCACAAATACTGGATCGACAGTGTTTACTGCATTGGCTTTATTAGATTTTTCATTTTGGTTAGTTATTCCAAAAATAAAATGCTGTATTCTGTAGTGCACTTAGATACATTCCTAAGTTGCTGCTGTAGTACTCAGTTGCCTGATTATTTAAGAAGATATACCTGCAATAGATTGGGAAAAATGTCTTCATGTAGGAGGAATAGCTCATAAGGACTACTTGTGGCTTTTGGTATACGTATGAAAATTAGTTGATGGTTTCTTCTACAGATGCTGTTGACATGTGATCTATGACTTGCAGTTCTGTTGTTCATCCAAGTTGGCAAATGGAGCTGGGATAAAGATTAGATCTTGAAGTGACTAGTTAGAGAGGCTGCCTCCCAGATTCCTTAATCATCATGTACTTCAGGATACCAGTAATACTTGCAGTACTGGTTCATCTGTCAGTGTATATATGCTTTCAATATATGTATGAAAAACGGAGTCTGTTCAGCACTCGGAATCAGTAAAAACATCAGTCATTGTGTTGGATGTTACCTGTGCATAGTTCATGATCAATGTGATTTAAACCAACACAGGGTTTGGGGAAATTCTCAACTTACAAATGGCAAGCATTCTGTGGTCTTTTCCCTGCATGTATAAGTTCTAATGTCAATGTATTATGGCATTTAACATTATTTTCCAGTCCTCATTGTCTCACAGTTTGACTTCTATCTTCACACCTTTGTTTTATACCAGGTATCTGGTAACATTAGAATAGGAATGTTTTTTATTTTTAGCTGTGTTACATACACTATCAAACATGGCAAAGGATAAAGTAAGTAGCTTAAAATGGCTGGGTTTTATATGAATGGCTTAATATGTATATTTTACTGATACCTTTCCCTGTCCTCCACTTTTCCCTTTTTAGATGTGTGGTCAGCAGGCTGTGTATTGGCTGAACTGTTACTAGGACAACCGATCTTTCCAGGTGACAGTGGTGTGGATCAGTTGGTGGAAATAATCAAGGTATGGAATGTTAAGTGTTGTTTTGACTGCATTATTTCTTGGGAATCAGTGTGAAGACATGTACTGTTATAAACTGGTGAACATACATGCATTCTGTCACCATTGTACAGGGTTTTGCATTTAAAAAGTGTTTGAAAACCCTTCTCGTGCTATTTTGATAACTTGATGATCTGTACTTTCTCTTCTTGCAGTCATGCGTAATGATATATCATCTTTTATTTATATTGAGGCTTTTTCCCTCCTGAAGGATTTCACTTCCAGTGTGCTTGGAAAAAATGCTTACATACTGAGCCAATATTTATTAATGTATGATTTTCATTCTTTAACAATCTGTCTTTTTCCTTTGTTGCGTGCAGTTAGTACTTGGCTTTGAAAACAATATTGTTAAATTCCTTGTGCCAGATTCTTCACATATGTAGTTGCCTTCTCTTCTTCTTTCCTCCCAGCTCTTCTAAAATGAAAGGTGAGAAAGGGCGCTTGTTTTTGCAGATAGAGAATCAGGACACGTAGGGCAAAGGTACCTTCCACCTGAAGGGTTTTGTTTTTCAAGGTAAAAGAACTAATGTTTCAGTATATATAACACTCATATATCACTTATGTCCAAGCACATCTTGATTGATTTCATTTGGAAAGCTGTGAATATTCTATGGTTCTCAAATTAGAGGCATGGAAGAATAGTTCATAGATTGGTGTCTGACTTCCCAGCACCGTTGTCTACTCTACCCATTTCAACTTCTGCAGTGAAGGAAACAAGATTTCCAGAGAGAGCAGTATAATTTTCTTATTAATCTATACGATGCACGTAACAAGATGGCATTGTTACAGAGGATAAGATGTGTGCACATGCTGTTCAGTTTTATTGACTTCATCACCACAAGGGATCTGTGTTAAGAGAATTTCCTCCTTGATTTTGCCACTTAACTAGTACCTTGATGCATAAATATTTGTGTGGCATGCATGTGAAAAGCCCCTCAAAACCTAAATCTGTGGCTGAAAAAGTAGAACTTCCTACTTGTCTGTGTCATTGACTAGAAGAGCTGCTGATGCCTTTGTCCCTGTCCTAAGAGAGTGTATGACGTGGGTCAACACTGACTGGTCATTCTCCTGCCTGAAGGACATGGGCTGGTAAAGCTCAGGGGTGTTCTGTGACCTGTCTAGGCTGTCACCCCGTCTCTTCCAGGTTTTGACCATGCAAACCTGGCTTCTGTTACAGTGAGTTTCTGTCTGTCCTGCTGGACATCCTCCAGTCAGCAACTTTCCTCTGGAGACTCCATGTCTTGCACATACTTCTCCTATGACTTTCATGATGTCTCTTACTGCCTTTCTGCCCAGTGCATTTCAAACTCGGTTTATCCAAGTTGGGTCAGTTTACTTAGGAAACATTGATGAAAAATTCGAGTTGCTATCAGATGTAGGGCTGATGATGGTACAAGTGACAATATTTTTTCCTTTTGAGAAATGTCTTGGAGTGGTGTGCTGCTTTTTGCTACACTGCTTTTTTGACATGTGAAAGGGTCTATGTCAGATGACCAGACCTCCTCAGGGTTTCGTGTGATAACATGTGGTGTTTGCCTTTGGACATTTCTGAAAAGTCCTGGTTTGTTTCTTGATTAATGTCTGAAATCCTGAAAAACTATATCTAATCAAAGAATCAGCTAGGTTGAAAAAGACTTCCGAGATCCAAGTCCAACCTGTGACCCAGCACCACCATGTCAACTACACCATGGCACTAAATGACACATGCAGTCTTTCCTTAAACCCCTCCAGGAACAGTGACTTCACTACCTTCCTGCACAGTCCATTCCAATATCTAATCACCCTTTCTGTGAGGAAATGCCTTCTAATGTCCACTGTAAACTTTCCCTGGCGCAGCTTAAGACTATGTCCTCTGGTCCTTTTGCTTGTTGCCCAGGAGAAGAGCCCAACCTCCACCTGAATTTTTGTAAACAGAACTTTATATCATGGTGACTGTCCATGGCTTGGTCAGAAATCTGAGAGTAGAGAGGCCTTATTGGCAAAACCATAGTGCTCTGCCCTACTATTGCTTTGATTTCACAATGTGAAAGTAAAATAATCAGGAGATAGATGATCTCATTGTTGACATGCTTGGCAAGCAGAAATTTGTGGTTTGGTTGAAAGTTTGCTAGAAGCTGTTAACATCACTTCTGCACTACTGAAGAAAACATCTGTGAACCAGTAATTTCATAGCACGTATGTGTTCCAGTTTTGGTGCTGCTTTGTTTACACTTCAGTTGTATTGAAGCAGAGGAGTACTTCAGTAAAATTGCTGATAGCCTTTGTACCATCTGTGGTGATAACTTTTCTTGACTAACTCATAGTAGTGACAATATATAGTACTGGCAAACTAATGTTATTTCTCAGGACAACTGAAGGAGTACCTGAAGTGTAAAGGGTATGTCAGTAAATTGTATGCTGAAATTATGATATTCACCCTTGCAGAAGCAAATTTCTGAATAATTTCTTTAAATATAGAGAGGGGGATACTTAATGATCATTCACACCTGTGTTGTGCTGGGGTTTTCTCGTCTTCTGTTACCTGTGTAGTCTACTACACATAGGAGTTAAGTGAAACAAAATGTACTGAGACAGTATGTTTTAGGAAAGTCTGAGGGAAAAATACTGTAAATCTTACAGCAGTAATCACAAGAAAGGATGTTCACTGAAAATTGAAGAAAGTGTAATGTAAAATGTGAGCCTGAATGGGTGGGTGCCGTGTTCTTCTGCCAGTATTTGTTATTGATGCAGCATATATATTCTGAAGGCAAGACTGGAAGAGAAGCTGAGTGCAAGCTGGAGAAATGGGTTGCTTTTCAGTGCCCTTGTCTCCCTGATCTTCTGTTGTGAAGTTTTATAAAAACTATTCAGAAAAGCTGTAGGTGAAGGTGAGAGTACAGAGAGAGTTATAATTGAGAATATTGTGTTCAAAATCAACAGCCATGAGAAATTGTCTAGGAATGGGATAACAAGGTGCTTCCCATGTAGCACATACTCACTTACAAGTATTTCTCATAGTGGGAGAAGAGGGAGAAAGTGTGTTTACCTCAAATTTTTCCTCACCTTTTGAAAATGGGAAAAAAGCAGAAAGTGAGGTCCTGTTTTTTCCCATTCTGCCAGCTGTTGGGAGGGATCTGTCCCAGCTACTGTGCATCCTTTAAAAATGACTGATAATCAAATAAGCAGATTCGTTTTTTAACTCTGCAAAGAAGACATGAAACATTCTGCTCTTATGCACTTCCAGAATGATGCTTAAATTCAACTTAGATTTGAAAGGATGGCATAAAAGAAGCAACCCACACGAGTGCATTTGAGTTTCGTAGCCTCAGTACAGTTGAAGACACGCAATTCTGCAGCATAAAAATTACCAGAAATGTTAAATCTTGGTGCAACGTATAAAACGTGATGTTGTATAAAGTTTCATTTAGAGTCAGATTCATTAAAAAAAATTTGACAGATGGTGTCCACCTCTTCCATTTGCTGCCATAGAAAACTAGTATTTAAAGCTTTCATTGTAACACAGACTTATTTTAATGCTAGCTGGCTGTGGGAGAAGCAGAGCTGTGGGATCTGACTGTTGTAGAATAGCAGTGAGCTTGGTAGAAGCTTGCAGGCTGGGACGTGGGAGCTGCTGTTTGACTATCTTGGGTCATGCTTTCCAGATAGCTTCATTGGAACTGTGTGTCTGAAACTGAGGGGCAGGGAAAATTGAGTATTTTAAACTCCCAAAAAGGGGCTATAGTAAGAAAATACTTATCCACACATTTGGAAATGTATCATACTTTCATCCTTTATATTTGATTGATTCCACTGCAGGAAGAGGTCAGCTTAGAAGCTTTACTGCTGGTTCTTATCAATTCAAGATGATTGAGTCACAGTCACACTTGTGGCATTTTTTTGGGCCAAGATAAATTTTTCAGTTGTCTCTTCAGTTGCTTACTCAGCTGTGATTATTCAGAGTTTATTTCACAACACAGCAAGTGGATGCTACACCTGGCTGTGAAGCTTTTTGCATTAGACTGGATAATGACTTTAAAACACCATCACATTAGATTAGTCCTCTTTTCTCATGCAGTTCTTGATGACATCCCCTCTTTACCTGTGTTCATGGTGATACATCAGTTGGCACAGCTTGTCCTTCCTGCTGGCCGTATGCTCAACATCCTCAGTCCCTTGCTGCATCACAAGCATTTTTGGCTTTTGACAGATTTTGATACACTTTCAACAGTCTTCATGGAGTTTCATTTCAAGCAGTCTTGCAAGATCTTTTCCCTCTAGATGCACCTGGAGTTTCTCCAGACCTACTGCATATTTGCAAACTGCTCTGAAAAACTGTGCCCCTCTAGAACCACAGCATCACATTCATGTGAATCAAAAGTCCTGTTCCTTTGAATTTCTTTCTCTTGTTCCTTTTTTTTTAAGTATGATCTTTCCACATGTTCTCAATCTGGCTGGGAAAGAGAGAACTTTGACTACTTACCCCTGACAAAATGATATTTGATATAGGGAAATACTGTCTTGGAGCTCCATCTGAAGAAATAGTTTAACCCAAGTATACTCTTCTTGAATACTTACGCTATTACAGGAGAGAAATCATGTGCTGTGCTTTTTCCAAATTTTGATCTTGAATGGTGACTCTTCCTTCTTATTTTTAGCTCTTGCTAGCTATTGCAAATGTTAGGTTGTCCCGTCGCTGGGAATATCTCAAGTGGGTAACCCAATATACTCATTAAAATTCATGCCCCTACTGGCTTTCAAGTGACATCTCCTTCAGAAATGTGCTCAGTTTCTGAAACAGGCACAGTGGTAGTATGGATTTCATCAGTGATCCCATAAAGAAGTCATGTACAAGTAAACACTACGCCTTGGAGCAGTCATACAGTCTTGTACCTGATGTATTCTTCCAGCAACCCGGGAGGGTTGCAGTTGCCACTTCACTATTTAAAATTCACTGTGCAAGTGAGACCCTGCTGAATACAGTTTGAAAGAAGGAGCTCTTAAGACCACAAGAGTGTTTTTTCTTTGAGATGCAGTCAGGACAGACTCTTTCATGAATCTCCAATCTTGTGTGCACAGCTTGCAGTGCAGCATTGGTGTCTGCAGGACTGCCATGCTCCCTGTGAAAGCTTGGGAGTTTGTTGACATTCCTGGCCTCACAAGCTCTACAGCATCCCAGCACCATCAAGGTAAAACTGGCTGGCATACACTTTCCAAACTAAAACATCTTCAGACAGTTCCTGCAGACAGTGGTTACTCTTCACTCCTCTTGCAGAAAGTGAACCTCAGAAGTATAACAGGTTTGTTTCTAAGATAATTATCTTGAAAGTTTCTGTTCAGTACCTTCCCCCTACTCCTCTCAAAAGCAGAAAAAAAAATTATCTCTGTCAAAAGAATGAAGCAGCAATAATTGTCTGAGCAGCCGTGGGACATGGGGAGGACAGCATCTGCCAATCTGCCTGGTGTTCTCTTTACCGGAAATACTTCTTCCGTATGCTGCTATTTAGAGTATGAGATGAATCAACCAACTTGTGAAAACTCCAGGCAAGAAGAGGGGGCTACGGGGTGGGGGTGGTGTTTGCTTTGAGTTTTTTGGTTGCTACTGCACTGTGTGATTATTCCTTGCACCAAAACTGGCATTTCATGGTAATTTAGGAGGAATAATAAAATCTTCTTCTCATAGTTCCTGGGAAAGGGGGAGCAAGGGGGAAAAAATGTATGAGAAAGCAAGTTCAATAGTATCAGGAATCCTATTCATGTGTAACTTTTTGGGCTCTTGACAGTTTTACTGTGCCTAATGCTAAGTATAGACTGCAATTATAATATATGGCTCATGCTCAAATGTCAAGGTACTATTTTGGGCTCAGTTTTTGAAATAAAATAAATCCAGTCGGAGTAGTTAATGGGCAGAGAGGAGCCTTCTCTTCCGGGAGAGTAAGCCATAGGAGAGTGTGTTTCATTTTATTGGATGTGGTCCTGGTGCTGACGACCTATCTGCGTCTGACATGGGCTTTCACATGGGTGTTCTGTCCTCAGCCCTGAGGGAAGTCTCCCGGCATTTTTTTCCCTGATGTCCCCCCACATCACAACTTGGCTGATCCTGTGCCTCACTTAATTCATCACTTCCAGTGCTTGCAGGCAGTATAAAAAGTTGATGGGCAATTATATTCAAGTCAGCAGTGACAATGGGTTTCTTCCTGTTCCTGATGTATAGCTCCTCTCGTGTTTATGAATAGAAAAAATATCTATATTTAGTTGGCTTTCATTGTTTGACAAGAAAGTGTTTTTGAAAGGAAGTGTATATGAAGTGGGTAAGTTTATTTTACTTTCTACCACAGACCTCTTGCAGTATTATCTCAAGCCATGTTTACTGCTTGAGATGTCTACACTGCGAATTTTTTAAATAACTGTTTGGCACACCTCTCACAACTTTCTGAAGAGGTGCAGTCATGTTTGCAGAAGTATTAATTGTGCCATCTGGTAAGCCATAAACATCAGACTTTTAGGAATACATTTCCTCATAAACTTGCACAGTTTTCCCAGGGAAGACCACTATACCACTGCAACCATGGCTTTCTAGAGGTTTCTGATTTAAATTACCACCTTCTCCCCTCTCTAGTTCAGTTACTACCAGCTGGAGCTTCTGAGCCCTTGGTGTCCCTGTGCTTCTAACTGATTACATTTTGGCAAATGTTCAGCAGTAACAATGGTTGTCATAAAGGGCCTTTATTCCACTGGGATTTGTTGAAACTCTTGCAGTTTCCTTTTCCTCTGGTGTTGCAACAGTGTGGGTTTGGTCATAAATGACTCAGCGCAGTTTTGCATAGTGAAACAGGTGTGGGCAGCAGCTGTCTTGGTACTGAGGTGTAACTGAAGTGTCTTTTGGAGCTGAATAATCCATCTTTTCCTCTTATAAAAGTTGATTGTAAGACCATAAATTGGAAATCTTTCTGCAAGTTCAGGGCTTATTGCAGGTTCTTAATCTCCCCTTCTTGTTTAGTAAGGGTGAGATTCTTGTGAGCCTTTTTTTATTGTAGCTTTTCTTTAACTGCAGGAAATACATACCATTACCCTACCTTCACAAACGCTGTTCATGAAATAAAAATGCTTTGGGGAGCTTCATCTGTTACAGATTAATGTCAAGGGAAAAACTTGACAGAATATATTGTGAAACCTGTTGTGTTCAATTTTTGTCCTAGGAGAATCAGAGCAGTGTCTGTTCCTCAGCAAGTGTATTCTTTAGTTAATCTTAGTAGATAATGCTTCTTTATTTAAGAGATGATGATGACAATCGGTAATGAAGAGCAAGACTACATGACCTGGCATCTTCACTTGCAGGGACATGCCTTGTAGTCTCACACAGACCTCCCCTTCATTCATTTGAAAGTTGAGTCTTCATTCTAGTTACAGTTAATTCCATCGGACAACTGCATTTTTATTATTACAGTACTTTGGTTCTCTTTTTGTTTTTCATGTATTAAATAGAAAAAAAGAAATCCAACTTTTTCCTTCATAATATCACTTTCCATAAGACTCCCCAAGTAGAATAGTATGTGCTGATCTGCACTGACCTGACTAATTCAGTATTGGACCCTGTATTTCTTAAAAGCTCTCTGACTTACCCAAGATCAGTGGGGATCTTAGCAGTGTACAGAGTACATGAAGGGAAGGTTCAAAGAGGGAGCCAGTCTCTTTTTCTTTGTCATCCCATGACAGGACAAGAAGAATGGGCACAAATTAGAACACATGAAATTCAGTCTGAACACAAAACAGTTTTTGCTGTGAGGGTGGGCAAACACTGGAACAGTTTGCCCAAAGAGGTTGTAGAGTCTCCGTCCTTGGAGATGCTCAGAAGCTGTCGGGACGTGGTCCTGGGCATCCGGCTCTCGACAGTGCTGCTTGTGCAGGGGCTTTGGACCAGATGACCTCCAGAGGTCCCTCCCAGTCTCAACCATTCTGTGATTCTGTGAAAGCTCTCCAAGGAACATCTGCTCCATAGTATTTTCATAGCTGATATAGCAAGAGCAGCTGTTTCATGGAGTAATTCTGCCAAACATGAGCACAGTTATTTATGCTTCTTTCTCAAAAGAAGAATTTTGACCAATTTTTGCAGCAGCTTAAGTGATTGCTGTTACCAAGGCTACTTGAAGGTATTCCTAATATACTGAAAATTTTATATGAATCAGTGAGGTACAATTTCAAATCATGTAGCAAACAGAACTGGTGTGCTGGGGGTGAGGAGAGATCCACTACAGGACCTCTTCAAGATAGGTCAAGTACTGGTACAGTTTTATAGTTTATCACTTTATTCATTGCACTGTTCTTAATTGTAACTTCTATTTGACACAGTCCTTAAAACTTCTATTCTTCCTTCCAAACTACTTCTCTTTTCAGTTTTTGGTTGGATTTTGGGGTGTGTTGGTTTGTGGTTGGGTTTTTTTTCCCCTTAATCTGCTTTCAGTACAAATTGGAAGCGCAATCTGGTTTTACAGTCTCGAGATAAGAGTAATACGCTGTGTAGCTAATATAAGTCACTTTTCCTTTTGTACAGTTATTTCATGTGTTAAAGGCTGCTGTACAGCTGACAGGTCAGACAATCCCTTCTTTCAGCTACCATGATCCGTCTTCAGTACCTTCTTTTCTAAGCATTCATGAAAATTTAAGTTCTGTTGCCTAGATGCCTGTGCTTGAACTTAGGAGTTGCCCTCTCCCATCATCTGGAGTTACAGCTGTGCTTTCAGTAGAATGTATGAATAGACACTGTCTGTGGGTTCTTCCATAAAATTGCCCTTGCTTATCTAATCTGAATTCTCTGATGCTATAGGTAGTCTTTAAATATACTTGCACTGTATAGGCTCCTGTTCTGAGCAGCCTTGGCAACTGAGCCAGTTTGATGAATTTTGGCTGTATTAAAAATAAATCTACTCGTTGCTGCTTCTTAGAAAAGCTATTAAAAGAATTTTTTGAGGAGGAAAGGGTAAAGGAGGTAAACATGCTTTTTTAAAAGTATTGTTTATACTAGGGAAGCCTGAAAACATAGCTTTTAGAAATGGTGAGAGAGCAACAGAAGTTGCCCATCGTTTTTCAGAAAGTTAATTTAAGTAATCAAAAAAACTTCCCAGGGTTTAAAAATTACTTTTATCCTGAATTGGGATGAAAATAATATTTAGGGGTGTGAAATCGCCTCATCTTTTAGAACTGGAAAGGTTTGAGAGTGATGGTCATCAAAGCTTTGAGAGCAGCACCAGCCTGGCAGGGCTGGCAGCTGGGTGGCTGATGCTCTGGTGGGTGCCAGACAGAAAACCAGCAGGGAAAGGGCATATTTTCCTTTCAGTTCTTTTTTCCTTTGAAAGTTGAGCAAAATGTATGAATCTGCAAGCATTCTCTTTTTTTTTCCCCTGAGCAAAAACAGTGTTTTCAGACACACACTGAAAAATCTGCTGTAATCTCTGAAAGAAACCCTTGGCTTTTAAAATTAGGTGGGGTTTAAATCCTCACGAGTGATGTGAGCTACAAAACATTAGTGTTCCTTTTTTACAACTTGTTGGTCAAATTTGTTATCCAAGAAGCAACTGTATGGACAAGTTGCAGAGTTTATTTCCTCTGCTGCTGCTCTTTGTTTAAAAGGTTGATTTGTGGGTAGGCTTTTTTTATTTGTGCAACTCTTACTTAAAATAGCAAAGAGATACCCAGTTTTGTTCATAATACCTAATGATAGTTTCTCTGTTGCACAAATTACTCAAACAGCAATTACCTTGCTCTTTTACCACCTTACTTGACTTTCTAGATTTCATTTTTTTAATTTCCATTCTTCTAACAGAATGAAGATGTACACAGACACCAAAATTTGTAACCAGATATTTCTTTATCAAGCAGTAAGGTAGAGTGCCACCATCATGTGATCATTTGTTGCCTGATGGTGACAGTGCAGCCTGATGAGATGAGGTGATAACATTACGCTAAGCTGTGTGGAGGGATTTGTCATGGCGCCAAAATAGCGTCACTACAGGTTTCCTATAGATGAGCCTGAGCCCAGCATAGAGGAGTGACTCCTGCCTTCTGCCATCTCCCCTTCTCTCTGCAGAGCAACAAGTTGCCCAAAACTGGGTGCAAGCAGAAAACAATGGGATTTCTAGAAGATATTTTGCAATTTTTATATATTGCTAGAAGACATTGGCTCTCTCACACTTGGTGCTAACTGAAAAGAAAGCACTAATGTCATATTGTCGGACTTATTCCCTCAAGGGATTTCTGAAATCCTTTCAAAATGTACCCACCCCTACAAAGAGATGTGTGATTGTTTGTTATTTCTCATACAGCTCCTAGTTCGCGTCCATAAATAACATTGTGCAGATTCTGGGAATGAGAAATTCAGCTTGTGAAAGTAAACCAGAGGTGGTATGCCTTTTAGGTACTTCCAGGTTTGATTTAAACTAAGTCTGTCCTCCTTGTGGAAATCCTGAGATGAGGAAGCACCGCCCAAACCCACATAGTTTTGTTTGCGGGGTGAGCAGGAGACGCTGTCTGGCTCCGCTCAGCAGTAACTGGCTGATCTTTTAAGCTTGTCAGAGGACTGCTGTTTGTGACTTGTAAAATACAGTCTGTGTTACTTGTCTGATCCTTAATCAGCTGTATGCAGTGAACTGCAATCCCTGAATGTGTTTGGTAGTACTGTTTTATATAAACCTAATTAAAGTGAACTCTCTACCCCACCAAAATATCACTAAATTTGACAGAGATGCTTTAATTTTGTGAAAAACTGTGTAAGATTATTAAATTTTTGACACTGGGCTTGGAGCATGAACTGAATTGCCAGCAAGAGACTACTGATGTTGGAGCAAGGGCCATAAAGGTGATCAAGGCACTGGAGCATCTGTCATATCAGGAGAGGTTGCAAGAGCTGTCACTGTTCAGCCTGAAGCAGAGCAGGCTTGGGGGGGGTGGGTCTCATCAGTGTGTATAAAAGTCTTGTGGTGTGAGGGAATGAAGAAACAGCAAGGCTCTTCTCAGTGTTGCCCGCTGTCTGGGCAAGTGGCAGCGGCACAGAGTACAACACATTTTTTACTCTGGACAGTGGTCAAAGACTGGATCGGGTGCCCAGAGAGAGGACCTGCTTCTCCTGGGTGCAAAAGTTTTGTTGTTCTGCTCTCAGCACTATATTAACTGACTAGTTACATAGATTGACTTCAGTTGTCTCAATGTCTGATAGGTTATACTTCAGTCTTAATTCCTTATGAAGCATATCTCAACAATTTGCCCTTTTCTTTGTCTCCTGTTTAGGTTCTGGGAACGCCTACAAGGGAGCAAATTAGAGAAATGAATCCAAACTATACTGAATTCAAATTTCCTCAGATTAAGGCACATCCATGGACTAAGGTGAGTCTATATGATCTGAATAATAAAGATGTGGGTTGAAAGTAAAAATTCAAGTTGTTCAGTTTGTTCAGTTATTTGGTGGCTTTCAGTCTAAACTGAGTGCATTTAACTAAGCTGGGGACCTGCAAACTTTTGATGTAGCTAGGGAGAAGAAGATACTGAAGCAGTACAGTGTAATATCTATAGGTCTGGGGGTTTTCAGGTTGACTATAGGTGGGTTGTTTTTTGTTTTGTTTTGTTTTCTGACAGTGGTTTGTGTGTTTCTAGCAGATTGCAATATATCTACATAGTGTCATGCTATCAGTTGATATGCACAAAAGTCACATAGAAATGAGGAAAGTGTTCCAGTATGTATGTGACATTTTTGTAATGCTGTTATGTAGTGTGATGAGGGCTGACAGTCACTTTCTTAAGTGCTTCTTTCATAGATAATATTGTGTTTGTACTTCTGTGGGTGTGCTGTTGAGTGGAGATGTTTTTTCTTGGAGTTACTTAAGATTTCTTGTTATCTAGCTTTCATAGGGAGACACCAATGCAGCACGTGCAGGCAATATTATGACCTCCATGACCAAAGAGGAAACTGCTAACAATGAAACAAACACATTGCTGCACAATTAATTGGTCTTCCACATATCAAGCAATGATGAATATTTGACTTGGGATAGAGTAACAATCATTTAGTTAGCCTCTTGGGTGTAGAATAAGTTAAATATTGAGTCTTACACAATTGAAGCCTGGGTAGTTAACATTTCCTCTTGCTACTTGAGAAATGTCTGATACAGTCATAGCGTATTTCCATCCTATCCCAGCACTCAGGTTTCCTTCTGCTAAGAAAGTAATATCTGTGTGTGGAAGGGTTGCATTCCTAGCTGAGCACATGTCCAGGGCAGACTCTTTCAGACCCAATACTCTATGGTGGTAGAAATGCTGAATAAAGTAATTAAAGCTAGTTGATAGCAGGCCATATACCTGACAGGTACTCGCCAGGACAGTACAGCATGTCACTGTTTTTACAATAGATTCTCCAATGAGTTATGTACCTTTTCCCCACTAATCCATGGTTTGCATTTCCATATCAGAGTTACTTTCTGTGTGTTAGTTAAGAAATGTATAATAATATGGGATGTCAGTAAATCCAGCAAGGCTTTTTAATACTGTGTGTTAATGAGGGAAAAAATTAGAGCAGATGAAGTCTCTGGGAGTGGTCTCTTCAGTTTTAAATTGCATCCTGGTAAGTCACAAGAATAAGCCAAAAAACCTTGTTGCACTGAATATTAGGTTCACATCTGAATTCTTGTGTTGAAGGTATTTGGATTAGGGGAGGTTAAATTAATACACAGTGGAGTAGAAGTGCAGAGCTGTACTGTAGGACATGGAGTTGAGTTGCATAGTTACCTTAGATGCTTAGCTTGAATAGTCTTATGAATCATCTGTATGCACTTGATGGTCTCTTAGAACACAACAGAGGTCTTTCAGCAAATGGAAGCTTCACAAAAAGACTGAAACTTCCTTCTATTTATGAAGAGTGGTTTTTTGGTTGTCATAGAGGATCACAGGTGAAATTAAGAATTGAGAAGAGCTTGCCAGAAGATCAAATTTGTGTTCTCCATTAGGTCACAATTAGTTTTGGAGAGTTGTGCTTGCAGCATAGCTTCTCATTCTCAAGCCATTCTGCACACAGCTCTTCCTCATGTCAGCTGGGTGTAGAATAGCATTTAAACCAGTTTCTTACAATTGGGTTACATGAAACTTCATTTATGAGATCTGTACTTATTATACAAATGCTAAATTTAAAAACTGATTACCCAGCATGATGCTGGTAATGATGCTTATCTTCTCATCTTCTCGGTGTATTACTTCTCAAGATCCTTTCCTTTCAACGTTTTGAGCGTGTTGAGCTATAATAGATTTAATTAGTAGTATTATGTAGAACTGGTTCTTCTTACCCAGTTGTATTGATATAACATCTGATGACATGTCAGTGGGTATAGGCAGTCCTCTCGGAGCTTCTCTATCTTAGAATTGAAGAGTATGTGAGAAAAACGTCTTCAGAGCTATGGCTTAGAAAAAACAGGAGTGACTAAAGAAGTGAAAGTAATAATGTTGTTGGTTGTGGTTTGTTGTTATAGCTGTGTATGTAACTAGACTGCTACAGCTAGTTGCCAACAGGACTTGAACTTGCAGCTTCAGAAGCACAAATCTTTGCCGTCTGAGGTGAAGAATTACTGAAGATTACAGTAGATAGAAGGTTGTTATTTTTGTTGAGTAGTTATGACCAGAGGACTCGGTAGACAGGAGGATTTTTTTGTGTGTGAAATAACTTCCAGGCAGCTAGTTTCAGCATGTTTGAGAGAGAACTACTGAGAATATAGTCGTTCCCTGCTGTAAGCTCTTCAACATGAGAGCATTCTCCTTCTTGTTCTGTGCTGTTTAGTACAACATGGGTATTTGTCAAAGTTGCGTTTGTAGGTCCTGCTTGTAGTTAGTTAGTTTCACGTAGTTGAGGTGCCCATTGCATGTTTCTAAGCAGTCTGGAACTGGTTGTTTCCAGGCCAATAATCTATACAAAAATAAGGTCCATGGTTTGCTCTTGTTTTCAGGGAACTTCTGTGGTCTGCAAAAGTGTGCATAGATGGTAATTAAGAATTTTATTTGGAAGCTGTAGTATCTATAGCATCTGAAATTCTGTGGTGCTGACTTGCATTGGATGTATCTGGTTCTGGTCTGCTCTGTGAGACATTTCTGGGAGGCATGGATATGTTACTTTCCTGCTCAGTGTTGCTGTGATGATGTGCAATGTGCTGCACTTGCTGTTACCTACTTGGTGAAGAAGAATGGTGGCCAGTGCTATAGTGCAATGTAATATATTCTGGGTTTTTTTTAAGAGACAGAGAAATTATTTAAGACTGAAGACAGACAAATACAGGAAGGAATATTGTTTTTCATATTCAGTATGGTTTGGGCTAAAATTGGAATTTTGAGCACAAGTTTTATGGACATTTGAAGCCTAACTTCATTGATGTATCTTACGCTTTTCAGTAGAAATGGATGGGTATCATCCTAATACAGTATTGATACTCAGTGTGATGTAGTAGCATGAAGAAAGAGATCTCAAACTAACAAGGTCCTTTCTTCTTAAATTATGAGAGAAGTCAAGCTAACACTCTAAAAAATATTTTTCTATGTTGCAGCAATAATATGAGTTTGCAGTGCAAACTGTTCTCAGACTGATTTTTCAATCTGTTGACAATTTGAGACTGAAGTAAATTTCTAATTTAAGAGTTGGAGTCTCTTGTTATAAAACATGCAGAGGCGCCTCTCATGTCTCCAATACGTGTGTGCCCAAGCACGTGTGTGTTCTTGTACTAGTTTACATGTATGAGGCACCTGATGATGGGAGTTCAACATGTCCCTAGCAAAAGGAAAGAGAATCTGAACTTTCCAGGAATCTCTCAAACCATTCTTCAGAAACAGGGCTTCCCTTTTCTTTTCCTCTGTCACCTGTCCCTACAACCCTGGCCTCAACAGGAGGAATCCAGGACATTTTGGTTCTTTGGCAGGGTGTTCCTTTTCAGAATACCAGTGTGTTTAGTAACTTGAATGTTTTTTCATCGAAACCTCCCTTTGTTTTCACATCGTATAGAGCATTTTGTATTCATGGAGGTGCATCCTACAGCTTGTCTGCCTTGGTCTGTGAAGTAAATGGCATCCTGTTATAAGAGAAGCAGTGTTTTGCACGAGTGTGAATATGACTGACTTAGAACAGTCAGGAAAGAATATGTAGGCTTTTAAACACACAGTCATGTCTTCAGGTATATTTTGGGGTGGAAAACCAGTCCATTTTTTCCAATGGTTATCAGCTCATCAAGTAAAAGTTACTACCCTTTCTGGAGATTTGCTGCTGTTGTTTTACTGGGTCATGTCTTTGCTTCTGTGTCTTTCAGCCACCTCAACTCCTTAAGCCTTCTTCCTTCTCAGAAGTGCAGTCTGTTCTATGCTACTAATCATTATACCTGTTTCTCTTCTGACTAAGCTTCATCTATACTGTATAACTCTGTGAGTGGAAAGCCAAGGAGGAAATCTGGGATCAAGTGCAAGATTGTAAATGACAGGGCTGTTGAAGTTCAGCTTTGGTGATTAGTTTCCTGTGAATCTTTTGGCCCTTTTGGAAGGGGACAGGGACAGTGGAACAGCTAACAAAAGGTCTAAAGGCATTCTTCATAAGCTCGTGGTAGATAGGTGTTGCTTACCATGGCCCCATTACAGCTGGCCTTTGTCCTGGCATTACTCAGATGCTACCTTCAGGTCTCAGATCCTTGGGATAATGAAAAACAGAGACAGTGCTGTGATAATTTCCAGAAATATATAAAATATCCAACTGTGACAGCCTGCCTTTCCTCTTGCATCCAGCTAGTAAAGGATCTCATTAAGATTGTAGTAAATGTAATAGAATTATGTAGTTTAAGCCCTTTCTGTGTGGGAGAAATGACTCTCCTGGATTTTTTCTTTTCCCCACTTAAGGATGCTTCCACATGTTTGTCAGTATAATGTCAGTATAATGAAAGATATGTATGCATATATATGCCCATGTTTCATGATGGCAGAACAATACAAGTTGTAACAGCAGAGGCGAGGTTTTTTTCTGTGATCATAACCTCTGCATTGTCCCCACTGTATAGACACAGAAACAGTTTCTACTGCAGGCAGCTCTTAAAAATGGACAGCAAGTCTCTTCAGTGTGCTGTGGTTTGGTTGCCTTTGTTTCTCCTGTTCTGACAGTACTTGCAAGATTTTTAAAACATGCAGGCATTTTTAAAATATACTTTTGCTGAGGTGAATTTGAGTGTACTCAAGAGAATGGCTTTATTCACCATCCCCAAATCTGTACTTAGCTGGTGCCTGAATAATAATTTCCAAGTCAGTGTTGAGTTGGAAGAAGACAGGAGTCGTTTGCCTGACAGTGGAAGAGACAGGGAGAAAAACTGTCATGTCTAAATTAGTTTTGAACATCTCTGCCCCTCTGTTGTGCACTCTTGTGGATGAATACATGAGGACTTTTCTCTGCATCACCGTGCCTTCACAATAAACTTGTGGGAGGTTGGGGCAGGGTCCCTCCCAACTTTGTAAGCACTTCCTTTTTGTTTTAGGGGTTTTTTGATTATTTATACCATTCACGATGGTTTTTTGTCTGTGTCTTTAAGCCAAATGGTTATAGCATAGGAAAACAGTGTCTGAGATGAAACTTCAGACTCCAGCTCATCCCTTCTGGCACTTTTCCGAAGCTATTGGCCAATTCTGGCTGCAACTGAGGTTCTGCAGAACCGCAGTTGGTTATGTTAAAGAGTAGCTTTGGATATTGACTTTAGAATTCATATTTCTGCCTGTATTATGAAGTAATTTCTGCTAATACTATAAAATTGTTGCCAAATATCTTAGTCTTGATATCCTCTTGTGTGTATGTGTGTTCTTTATATGTGTTTTTCCATACTAATCACTTTACCTTGAAAGTAGAATATTTCTGTGTTTGTAGCAGACAGTCCTGTTGTCTTCCCCACACTCTTGGACTGGGATGTAGAGCCTGGTCTCTCTCATGAGCATGTTTTTCCACCCTCCAGAATTGGTTTCATGTCTTCATCCTGTCCTACTCCTGCTCTCCTTATTCTTGTCTAGTTTTTAAGCAGATTGTTTTGCTTGTAATGCTTCCAAAGTGACTGCTCATGCTGTAGATTCAAGGAAGAATACCAAACAGTAAAATGGATAAACAGACAGCTCATTTTGTCACTTCTAATTATAACTGATGACAAAAGAAAGTGAAAACTCTTTTGTCAGAAATCGTGTAAGTGGACTTGGATTTGGATTCAAGATGAAAATGTAAACTCTTCTTTCTGAGATTCAGGTATGATCTTTTGTAGAGGAACAAAGGTAGAGCGAGGATGAGATGTTTCTTTGGTTGCAGTTTCGTAACTGGCATTAAGTTCATCATGGAGCAGGGTCAGTTCTCCACCTCCCACCTGCATATTCCTGATATGCATTATGCTTTACATGGTAGCAAAAACCTCTTGAACAACACAAATGTTCAGGATCTGGATCACTTTTCTTTACCTAACCGACCATTCTGCCCAGGCTGCAGATGTTGGGACAAGGGACGTGGGCAGGCCTGCATATCCAAAAGGGCAGAACTCTCTTTTCCAGCATGAACTGGACTTGATTTGTGCCTATTGTGAAACTGTGCGCTGACCTCTTTCTAAAGAGTACGGCTCTGTTTTTTGCTTGATGTGTAATGACTTTCCAAGCAAAGAGTGAAAACACCTCTGCTGGAGACTAACTTAAAAGAAAAAAAAATTCTGGCAAGTTCATGTTTGCCAGCTCCTTTGGTAGCAGCAATGACTTTTGACAATGTAAATCTCTTATCTTATATGGCAGAGAAAAGAAGCCGGGTTTGCCGGGTGGTAAATTGCCCTGCGTCTGCCCAATTTGTATGCAGTAAAGAAAGTACTGCTTAACAGCAAACGAGCGAGCACTAATGTAACATCAAGAAAGGATTTCCATCAGTGCAACTATGGAAATCAAATGCTAAGTTTAACATATCTTCTGCAATGTACCATCTGTTTAGCCATCCCGTTGCAACACATCTGTCTAGGCTGTTCATAGCAGCTGTCCCAGCGAAGCTGAGAGCACTTCTAGAGGTACATTTTTGAGGGTTCTCTCTCAGAAGAAGGAGAGCTGTTTTGTTCTGCTTAGCTTTGTTGCTTTCCTTTGGAACTCGACAGGAGCAGAGCACATGCACTGGGTAATAAATGCTAGCTCGTTCTATCTCCACAGGGTCCTCAATGGAAGGAGCCCAGTAAAAAGTGTGTGGTCTCAGCAAGAAGTAGCTTTGAAGACAGGTTCCTGGTCCTGTTCCCAGTTCTGTTTTGGCTCATTTGTAAGCCACTTAACCCTTCTGTCTTTACTTCATTTTCCCCTGTCTAAGTGCCATCAGACAGGAATTCTTAGACTAATAAGGCGTTTACTATTTCTGAGCTGCTTTTAGAAAAGACATAGAGGGATTTAATCAGAGAAAGAAGTTGCGGGGCTTATATATATTTTAAAGTATCTCCCAACACCAGTGCCTCTTTTGTGGACATCTTTTAACCTTCATTTGTATCACGTGAGTTTTACGCACTTCAAAATAGCCTAATGGCATATTTCAGAAATCCCATTCTGCAATTTTTAGGCGTTTGGAACAAGACTAGTCCCAAGACCTTCAGATGCAACTTTGAGGTTTTTTGTGTCAGGTAGAGCTCAGTGCATACATAGCTGTCGTGCGTGTGTCTCTTGCCTCTCCTTTTGTGTCTGTGAATGTGTCGTGCTTCTCATGAGCCTTATTGTGTTAAACTTGGGTGATCAAAATGCTGCTTCATATCGTAAGGTCGTAGTAATTGTATTGTGTGATAACAATTTTTAAAAGTTGACTCAAGAGTTGTGTTCTACATTGATGACTTGGCTTGTAAACAGTACAAGCTTTTGGTTGAAGGGAGGAGCTTTCTCTCTTACCTAATGTTCATGTGCAATAAAAAGTGTGCTTACAAACCGAAAGGTTGTGCACAGACTGTCAGCCTTGAATTGGTGGTGTGGGTGGTTCTTGGCAAAGCATGTGAGTCTGAAGCTGGTGAGGACATTTTTAACCGTGGTGTCACAAACTTGATGCGTTAGCAACAGATGTCATTTTCATAAGCCTCTGCTCTCTTAGGGAGCACAGCATGCGGGCAGTATTCACAATCTGCATGCAAAATGCACAGTGGTTGATGGCATGAAATCATATCTTTTAATACACACTGGCTAGAAGAGCACCTTGGTGTCACATTGTGAAGCTTTGGCTTTGGGGCTTAATTACGCCAAGACGGTGGAGCTCGTGTTGTGCATGGAAAGTTTGTTTGAGGAATGTCAATGAACTGAAAGTCAGAGCAACCATTCTGTTAAAACAATACTTAGCTCTTGCCCCATGTGGTTTTATTTGAGAGCTGAATGCTGATGTGAGTGAAGTGAAATAGGAGAATTCTGTGCTTTCCATCCTTTTTCTTTCGTCTTTCCATATATGCAGAAAAATAAAATTCAGAAGGGGTGTAAACTCCCCTACACTGGTAGGAGCTATTTCAAATTAGTAAGATAAAATGTGACCGCTCTGCTAGTGCACAAAGCCTTGATCTGGATTGAAGTCTCTTGGGGATGAGAGCTGTGTAGTGCACCAGGGGCATTTAAGCTTGACAATAGTTTTTGAAATGTTGAAGAAGGCGGTAGTTCCAGAAAAATGAAGGGGGAGTAACATAAAAAAATTGCATTGATAGCAGTTAAACATAAGAAGGAGAGAGGAGTGTATCAGGCCTTGCTGACTCGCTCCTACTTCTGTCAGTATTTGAACATCACCAGTATGCCTGAACAAAGAAACAACTCGCACTGGTCCCTCAGCTTTTTGGTGAGGTATAGATTTATTGGGATCTGAAAGGGGGAGGGAAAAACCAACAAAGGCACCAAAAGCTGTGGCTTTGGATGAGTCAGCATTTCCATTTGACATGATCATCCAGAGATTTTTGTAACTCATCCAAAAACATCCCAAAGAAAAAAAAACAGCAACCTGGGTCTCAGCCTGAAATTCATTTGCTTTGCAGAAACAAGAGGTTTTGAGTTATTCAAGTGCAAATTTTTCTTGAAGAATATTGTATGTAAAGCCTTTTTTTTGCATTTGTTTATCTCCAAAACAGGTTCATTTTTTAAAATGAAAACTTGAGCCTTCGGTCCCTCCTGTGGACAAATAGCCTTACACAAGGTCTTGTTTCATTTTAGAAAAATGAATTGCTGCGCCGGTGGGGTAGTATTTGATTGCTTTAAAAGTTCCTGTCAGTGTTTTATTTTTGGTTTTTATTTTGTTTGTGGACTTGCTGTGCCGTTTGCCCGGCCGTATTTAGTATGCATACTAAATGTTAGTCTACCCAAACACTTTGTGCACTTAGCTTTTTTTCCTTTTTTTTTCTTTCTCTTTTTTCTTTCTTTTTTTTTCTTTTTTTTTTTCTTTTGCTTTCACCCAAATGTATTTTAGACCGAGACAGACTTTGCTCCGATGGGCCGGATTTTAGTCCGTGCACTAAATTTTAGTCCGCAGACTAAAAATAATCCGCGGATTATTTACTAAATTGATTCCCTCACTGAGAACTACAGAGATTTTAAACTCCTGCTGAGATGTATGTGCGAGGGGCTTCACGGCTCACAAGTCCCACTGTCTGTCCATCCTCCCACCCCTTCCCACCACGGAGCATCAGCCCAACATTGCCTTGGCGTCGGTGCCCCGTGGCATGGAAGTGCTGGTGTAGCCATTGCCATGGGCGGCAGCTGCTCGTGTAGTTCTCGGTGGGTGAATTGGGCAGCTTTCCCGGTGGAACTTTGCTGAATGGGAAGAGCTAAAAGACCGTAGAGGGCTTTGCTTTTATTTCTTAGGGTGTTATTCAAAAGGGAGGCGGGAGGGGACAAATTGAGGAGAAAAAAATTTGTTAAATAACGGGTGCGACGGGTATGAGGGGGAATAAACCCGCAATAGAGAGAAATTCAGTCCATACCCGCACTCCTGACGTGGTACGTCCAGTTCCTGAAGAATCCTAAAGAGATAATGCCAGCAAACAAAATCCAGTGGAGGGGGAAGTCAATCCAAAATGGAGAATAATCCGCGGCGGCCTGAGGTACTCGTAGTGCACACAAGTTAAAACAATCCAAATTTAAAGTACAGATCTCGGATTTTTACTTTGTCTTCAGCGCAAATTACAAATTTCTAGGGATTTGGGGTTTTTTGAGAAAAACCCAAAACCGTCCAAAAGTTTACATTGTGTGTCTGGGACAGATTTACAAGTGGGATGCATCTTTGGAGACAAACTAATCTGGCCACTTGGTTCTATGGACGTTTATATCCAGGACCAAGGACTGAAAATTCTTTATTACGGGAATTTCAATTACCCTTTTAGTTCAAGTTAGAGTTTTGATTTCAATTTTTTTTATTTTTTTAGTAAATGCACTGGCATCGGAACATAAATTTCATTAAAAAATGTTTCTATACTATGCCTCACCATTGCACAATCGATTTTTTTGGCATACACTGTGGTTGGACTTGCTGCTATGGAGACTGATGTTTAAAGTTTCTAATTGTATAAACATTTACTATGTCCCCCACACCATGGATTTCTTATAATATTGGCTATATTTTTCCTTGCTGGACTATTCTCTTTTGGATTGACTCCCCCTGTTTGGATTATTTCACTGCATTATCATCTTTAGGACTCGTCAGGAACAGGACATTTCACCTCAGGAGTACGGGTATGTACTTAAACATTTTTTCAAATTACTAGGCCTAGCCTTGGAAAAAAAGGAGAGAAATGCTAGAAGTGGAATAATTGAGTTCAAACTACATCCTTGAGGCAGCAGCCAGGCCTGTGTCATAACACAAAGTGATAGAGATTGGATGGGCACAGACCTGTAACTTGCTTCATGTGTTAGTCACCACTTGTTGCAGGGGAAGGCCATGTGAGGTCTCCTAGTATATATATTTATTTTTATTTTTTCCCCCTTCCTGGTTTGAAGCAGTTAGGGCAGACTTTGGGAACTGCCTACCCCAAATGACTAATTTCCAGATCCAAAGGCAGGCTGAGAAGTTCATAACAGGGTTTAGGAAACATGTTAGGGTTTCAAGGACTTAAAAATGAGGAGTTTCAGTGGACAAGCAAGTACTCCTTTTACATATGTCAGATTTGTGACTGTCTGCCTACTAATTTTCTCAATATAAGGGCTTGTCATCTTTACGTTAAGGAAATAAAATGGTTTTCTTTTTAAAATCTGTGTAGTGGCTGATATGTGAGCTGTACTGAGGGGAAAAACACAGCTAAGAGTGAAGTACTAAAATTTCAAGCTGTGATAAGTCAAGCCTGTTAAAATACCACTGTGAAGGTGCATGAGGGAGACCTCAGTAGTTTTACCTCATATTAAATACAGAGCAACTTCACTTCTGTGGGTTTACCTCAAGACATACTCATTTGTGCTACTTACTGTGGGGAGGTGGGGGGAAGCCACAAGGGTTTTTTTTAACTGGAGACAGTCTTGGATTTTGTTCTGGTCAGGCTGTGACTTGGGAGAAATAATTGCATCCACTGTGTGCTGTGGTCAGCAATCCAAGCTCTGCAGGCAGCGGGCACAAAGCAGCTTCTGCTGCCTCTTCAGGTGACCCTGCACTGGTGACACAGTGGTCAGTAGAGGTTCTCTGCCAGCAGTGTTAAGCTACAGCCTTTCTTTTTGTCATTGTAGGCCTCGTGTGAAAACTTTTTCAGTTTGTTTTGCAATAACCTGGTAGTAGGAATAAAGTCAGCTCTTCATGTCCATTGCTCCTTGACTCCCGAAGTCAGGATTGCTTTGCCACACAAGTTAGTACAGCACACACTGCAGCAAACCCAGTGCTGCTGGCCCAGCTGGGTACCCAGGAGAGGGAATTTCAGTCCCTGCAGAACTTGGCTTTTGTATTTGATTCTCATTCAAGAGAGTATATATACCTGGTTTAAAACCTACTAAAGGAGTGCCTGTGCAAGTTTCTCATCTGTGATTAACTAGCATGTTATGCACTGATTTTTAATTTTTTTTTTTTTTTTCTCCTTGGTGCTGTGTGGCTTGAGTTCACTGGCACTGGTGGAAAGGCATTTAGGAATTCCTCAATTTTTACCAAAAATGCTGGCATCAGAACACTCACACCCACCCTACTCCCTTTACCCCAGACTATGTTCTACCTGCAGCATAGCAAGAGACGAGCGTTAGAGGCGGCCATCTGGGTCATGTACATGATTAACTCCTATTTTGCTTATAATGTAATGAGAAAGGAGAGTGCAATTAGCAGTGGGTAGAACCATTCTTAGAAGTTTAAAACAAAGCTGCAGTGAAGAACCGCTTTTTGTAATCACTCAAAGTAAAAATCTGTTAGACTAAAATAGTTGGTTTTCTTGATGCAATTTTCAGCTGTCCTTACAAATACCAAATGTGCAGGAATTATCCCTGTAAACTTATGGGAGTGGCTTGCCAGAATAAGGTCACAGAAGAAGTAACTTGCAAATTGGAGCTAGACATTTCCTGCACCCCACCCGTGCTTTCCTTGTTGTTCTCCAAAGCTGAACAGCAGCCTCCATAGCAACAGTCTGACCTGCCTGCCTGCAAAAGTCGGTGTTAGTAAGACTTCCTTCACTAGCCAGAAAAACCCCAACCCAAAACCATAGCGGGGCTTTATTATATTTTTACATTCAGTGAATCCTGCTCATTTGAACCCTCTTCCCCACCTTCACTCCACCCCATATGCATGGCTGATAGCACCTGTGTGTGTTTGTCATAATTTTTGAATGAGTTTCCCCTTCATTCTCAAAGTCGTTTTTCTGAGTGCGCTCTCATGAAGTCTCTTGCTGGCATTGCACCTTCACTCTAGTGCAAGGCGTTGCAATTAACCCTTTCTCAACCCCAGGAATGGATTTTCCCACACTTACTGCAGGACTTTGATTAGCACAAACCGCAAGTTTGTTCCAGCTTGCTGGGCAATGAGAGGTTTAATTGCTCTGACTTGCTTCTGGTCAACAAAGAGACGAGACCTAGCCAGACAACCTGTTTCTCCTTGCTTGTTTTCTTGCTGTCCCCACAGGTCTTCCGGCCCCGCACTCCCCCCGAAGCAATTGCGCTATGTAGCCGCCTGCTGGAGTACACCCCCACCGCCCGCCTGACTCCCCTGGAGGCCTGCGCGCACTCTTTCTTCGATGAACTACGGGACCCAAACGTCAAGTTACCAAATGGGCGAGATAAACCTGCACTCTTCAATTTCACCACTCAAGGTAGCCTCAGAGCGTTGAAGGATCCCTTCTTTAGGAGGAAGCACCGGGATAAATGTTTGTTGTAATGCAGATGTTACTCCCTTGGAAGTAAAAATCTCTGAGTGGTACTAAGTTTATTAAGCAGTTGCATAACCAGCTGTCCGTTTCAAAAAGAGAGGAAAGGGTCTTGAAATTACAGGATTTTCAGATTCCTGGTGCTTTCCAGTTCAGTTGTGCTGAGGTACCGAGGGTGGTTCTTATTGGATTGCATCAGGAAGGTTTACATTTGCAGCTCAGAGTCTGCAACCTGGCTGATGGCTTTGTGTGAAATATCACAATCAGTGGACCATGCAGGTTAGATTATCATTTGGAGATGGTCCTGCTTCTTCATACCTGAAACACCATAGCCAAGTAGTAATGCATGTTAGGTTTGGCAGGGAGGTTTGTAGTGTTGCTGCCCGTTTCAGTTCTGGATGCAAGATAAATACAGATGCTTTACTGTCCAGTTTTTATATGCTGTACAGTTCGTCTGGCATTACACTGACTCAGTCATTTAGCAACTGTAAAAATAAATGGACAACTAACTGTCTTCTTTGAAGCCAGGCTGGTATCAAAGTTTAAAACCATTCATCTGTTTTTTTCTACAGAAGTCAGAAATGTAAAACTGATATCCTCCCAGAATAGTTTTGCCTGCCAAGACAGAACATGTGAGAAGTATGGCATACAAATATGCTAGTAATTAATTTTGGAGTACTTTTTCTGTTGTTTTTTTTAAAGTGATTAGCTGCCAGCTCTCACCCTTTGAGCAAGACTAGTTCTGTATGCATTTTCTGTTGAAAGTCTAAAACACCTTTTGGCTCAATTAGCATCAATGTCATTTTTCAGACTCTTTAGTGCATGCCATGCCCCTCTGCCAAAATGTGAAACAGCTCTCTTCTTCAACTTGTGGAGCCTTTTTATTAAAAAAAAAAAAAAGGCATTTATGAAGCATAAACACATTAAAGTTGTCAAGTAAATAGCTTGTGCTTCCAGGTCACTGTCCTCTGTGCTGATTTCTGCATCTGTTGTTAGAAATTTAGTAGTTATGTTACAAGTACTTGCTTTTGCTCCTGGATTGCATTTTGTTTTGCCCCTCTAAGGCCCTCTTCAGTACCTGAAATAGTTTTGATCCCAGCATCTTAATACAGCTTCACCCTGTTCTTTCTGAGAGTATTGTTTCATGATGACATTAAGACTGAGCTTATCTACTGCATGAAAACAAGGTTTTAAAAAGAGTTGGAAAGCTCTATAGAGAGTCAATTCAAAAATCTTTGGGGGAAAAACAGATGTATGTATTGGGAGTGTGTCCCTGGTTCCCCTCAGGTTGTGTAGAAGCTGCTGGATAAGCTACCCTAATGCTCAAGCAAATCTAAAGCTCCTCTTTGGCCATCCTAAGGAGCTGATGTGCCCTCCCTCACACAGTGAGTCCTGGGAATGGTGAGAGAAAACAGTTCCTGTGGAGCAATTTCCTTAAGATAAACAAAGCAAATTTCTGTCTGTCATCAAGAAGTGCCAGTGTTACCATCTATAAGGAGAAGGCAGGACACAGGCTGGTCATTAATGCATGTCCAAACAAGCTCTGTTGCAGGTGACCAGCCAAACTCAAAAAAAACCCCAAAGCACAGTTGTTTTTAAGTACCTAAATACATTGATTAGTGCAGTGATTTAAAAAACTTTGTAGTTGATAAATGTACAGCAGTCCTGACTATGAACTCAAGATACACAAGAAACTTTTGCTCTTCCTGTGACTCTTGTGCAGTCCTTGTTCCCTGGTCTTTACTGTGCAAGGTTCCATCAAACTGGCTGGTCCAGAGCAGAAGTCCCAGCTGGGAAACATATCAGATCCTTAGATGGATAATGAGTCATATTAAGTCATCTGTGGTAATTTAAAAAGCAACGAAAGACAATTTTGTTTTAAATAGCATTTGTTTTCAACAGGCAGTATTAAATTCTAGAAGTGTTTTATTTGGCTGTACCCAGTTGCCTGAAACCCATGAAGTAGGAAGTGATTGCAGAATGCTGGAAGGCAAAACTCTTAGAAATTACAAGATAAATCTGACCATTAATGCATTGGATTGATTTTCAAAAAGAAATTAAGCATTATACCAAATCTGCTGACCTGGGCACTGATGCTGCTCAGGTAGAGTCTAGAAAAAGAGCAGTGAGGGTATATGGAAGATCAAGATCATGGTCTTCGGCAGCCAGCTGTAGTTGTGGGGCATGTGAGTGCTTACTTTATCTTAGAGATTAAATCTGTTGAAGAGAGCATTATCTGGTGATTTGTGATGTTTTGCCTGTAAGTTTCTCTTAATTTAAACAAATATTATATGCTAATTGGGTTTTGAAAAAGTTATTTTGGCCAAGGAAGTATCTCTACTAGCCACAGAGCTGCAATTCAGTTAGGCTTTTAGACCTGCAAGACAGAAAGCAGTTTTTCTCTTAGAAGCCAAATTTTCAAATAGTCTGTGAAATGACTGCCATTTCCTAAACTGCTTGTAACATGTCAGTGGTTGTGCTGGGTCACAAAAATTAATGTCACTTCATGTTGGCCATTAAAGACTGTAAAATTCTTTCAGTGGTTCAGCACTTTGGAATGGTTATCACACTTCTCAAAGATAACTTACTTTTTTGCTGAAGGGGAGGTTGCATTGGAGGGTTTTTTTGTTCGTCTTTTTAAGGACCTTAGCCTGTGACCTTTAATTTTTTTTTTTTTTATTTAGAGAGATATATATATGTATATGTTTATGTATATATATAATGGAAAGTTTGTTATTGTGACCAAAAAAACCATGATACAATAATAATTTTTCCAGGGAATTCGTGAAGTGTTGATATATCAAGTATAATAATACTGAAAAAGAACACTGCGCTGTTTCCCAGCACCAGGCATTTTCTTGTGTTTGGGGAATGAAGGTGATCTGGTCTTCTAGTAAAACTGGACATTTTCATTCCTGCTCCTTCTTGGAAATGTTAACTGGCTGCAAATGGTATGATTTGATCAGCAGAAAGCCAAAAGTGTTCTCCCAGCTGATGTAGATGAGAGTTGGGTCTCATAAATGAATTGTGATAGCTGCTCTGTTCACATTATGATGTTGAAAACTTTGTCTGGATTGCCTTGACCACAATAGCTTCTTGCAGTTGTATTGGTTGTAATTAACCCAACCTTGAGTTGCACATTTGGTTTTGATAACCAGGCTACGGTTGAACACCCTGCCCAAATACTGTGGGGGAAATCACTAAGGACAGAGATTCTCAGTATTTCGTAGACTGCAGATAATCACAGGTCCAGCTTTCTCCTCAGTATTGCCGTGTCTCATCCTTACAGATGGGATAGGTGCAAAAATACATTATAGCAAAAATTCAAACAGGTTTGCAAGCGAAACTGCTATTCAACCAAAAGAGTGCACTTTACCTTGTTTATATCTTGTCTGAATTGAGCTGCTTCTCTTAAGTTCAAGACATTCAGAGTATGGTGGATTTAAGAAACTTCACACCAAGAATGATAATGTGAGGTTTGAGAAGGGAACAAGGTTGGTCTTCTAGTCTCTATGAAAGTTCTTTAAGGTAGCTTCAGAGGCATGGTTGCCCTTGCATTAAACACAACAAAAAGCAATTATTATTGCCACAATACGTAAGGAGGTGTTCCGGCAACATTAGATGAGGGAGGAATGAGGGGGGGCTCAAAGTGCCCTTGCAAGGGTGTTGCTCTGTCCGATCAAGTGGTTCTTTGGCTACAGCAACACTGACAGTCTATAGCTGTACCCTCAAGGCACCGTATAGCACCGCAAGGTAGCGAGTGTCATGGGGTTTCCTTGTTGCTTTAGTTCTGCTTTTGTTTGATCACAGCCCCGTATTGTTTTGAGTGATGAGCAGAAAATGATGCAGGGGTGATAGAAACTTTCCAAAGAGCAAGGTAAAGGGTAGATTTCCAGTAATAACAGATTTGAGAAACAGATTTGGAAAAAATACTAAGGGAGCAACATTTTCTAGCACAAAGCAGCTAATACCCAAGATAGTATTGAATATAACTGGTGTTCCACTTTGATGCTTAAGGATTCATGTTTCTTCAGTTTATTTTTCCATGTAAAATGGAGATTTACAAATTCTGCGTAACATTATGAATATGAATTCTGAATTACTCCCATGTGAATTGAGGATTTTGTATTTGTACAAGGGCTGTGAGTACTGAGGCTTTTTAGAAGGACTAGCTAGGTCTGCTTAGACCTGAATGGAGTATTACAAGATAGATTAGATGAGTTGCAGGTAATGTAGCAACCTGCTTGCATTCATAAGTGCTGAAACAGTCTCAAAATGTGTAGTAATAAGAGGCTTGTAATCAGGGGAGTCTTCTGCCTCTTGCCCTCCCAGCAGTAACAAAACTTAATGCAACGGTTAGCAGAGAAAAAAAATCACCAAGTGGACTACTGCTCCCTTTAGGCCCTGAGTTTAAAAGCTAGCATTAAAGAAAAGCAATAGCCTCTTAAAAATGAGCCCAAATAATTTGAGACTGTCCAAAACCCCCTTACTGAACCCATGCCATGATTTGGCTGGGTTTCTGTACAGCCTGTGCTATCTGGAGGTCTTGCATAAAAAGCTGTCTATTCTCCTGTTCTCATTTCTCCTCCAGATGACCTCCTGAAGCTCCAAAAGTCATCAGTCTCCTTCCGTGAGGTGACTGTTCACATCCTTTTTACCGGATGTTGCTTTCTCAGGAGACAGCCAGTCACTCCTGTTTCTGAAACAAACAGGACCTGTCTTGTCTCAGCTCAGTCCCACCTTCTGTGAGGCACTAGATTCTCTTGAAAGGGTGCCAGAAGATTGTCATTTGTTGGCAATGTGTTGCCCTTAATCCTCCCACAGTTGTGGCTGTAAGATGCCTGTTTCTCATTCTGATACACATTGAAGCTATATTAGATTTGGAGCCTAAAAGACATGGCTATTTTTTCCCTGGTTAATGTCTTCAGACAGAATGATTGCATCATTTTGTTGTCCATTTAAATTGCCCAGCTGACCAATTCCCTTTGCCTTTCCCTGTCCTTTTAAAGGATATGTTACCTCTTCTTGGCCTCGCTCAAGGAGACTGCTATGAGAGATTGGTCTTGGGTTCCTGGGTCCTTGAGAAAAAATGATGCTCGAGTGAGCCAAAGAACTAATCCCTGAAGCTCTTGGAGCAACTGTTGCGGCTGCTTGCTTGCTGAACCAGTGCCCAAAGCAGCGCCACTGTTATCAGCCTTTTCCCTGAGACTGATTGCAGGTGGGCTTGTGAAGAAGGGGATCCTTCTTCAGTGCTCAGAAGGAAACAGCTTTATCAGGCCATTGACAAGGTACAGGCTTGGCTGGTTCTTTGCTCACTCCCAAGCCACTGTCTTTCTCTAGGAAATTATTCCTTTGCCACTATCTGTAGTTTTGACAGTCTTGCTCTGGAGACTGCCTTGCTAAATATCGCTGTGGTTTCCTCTTGCTGGTTGGCAAAGAAGAAAATGTAATGTGACCTTGGGCTGTGTAAGGGCATGTGTTTCACCTGAGGTGCCGTTACAGGGGGAAACCCTAGGAGCTGATCCTGCATGTGGGGCACTTTGTGGATGATGAGCTAACTCTGTTTGTTCCACCTCCCCTCCAGAACTGTCAAGTAACCCATCTCTGGCTTCGATCCTCATCCCTGCTCATGCCCGGAACCAAGCAGCTGCTTCAACCCCTACAAATGCTACAGCGGCCTCAGGTGAGAACATGCAACTGCCTGCCTCCCTCCCTCCCCACCCTTGCACCCCCTGCCCAGGCACCTTCCCTCTGCTGAGGCCCATGAGCCACCTCAGCCCACAAAGTGAACAGGGAGGAATGGGTTGTTTCAGTATCACCTGAACCTTGGTCTTGGTAGGTGATCATTTGGGTGCTAGCTTTGGTCACCAACCCAAATCCCAACCCAGTGAACTCAAACTCTGCATTTGATTGCTTAGTTTGTTGGTCCTCCTCACTCGGACTTTTACTACTAAAATAAAAAAGTCATTATCTCACCTGTTTTTTAGCAATCCTTGTGGATTGGTTCGCACCTAATTGCTGAGCTCTCAGCCGTCCTGAAATTAATACTGACCTGGTGCATGAGTTTGTGATGCCTAGAAAGAGAAGAAACAGCTAGCTCAGTACACATGGCCTCTGTGTAGTGTGGATGGAGAGGATTTTTCCCTAAAGGCATTGGCATCTAAAAGTCTAGCTAGGGAGTTCACTCAGCATGCTTACTACCTCATCTAAGTAGTTGCAGTTGCTTCCTACTGAGTTTGCTTGTGTCATCTTCAGGCACACAGCAGACACTTTTGGGTTTTGGCCAGCAACGAGTGAATTTTTTGTTTGCCTCCCTGCTCTCTCAAGTTTCTGTCAGAAACCTTTTAAAAGCTCACTGTTGGCCTTTAGCCACTCCATATTGTATTCTGTTTCCAGTGAAAGCTTAAAAGCCTGGTAATACCAGTTGGGAGACTCCCAAAGAGATTCCCAGGTGCTGCAGGATGTGGCAGAGGTGATTCAGTACACGGCATTCTTCCACTGAGTCAACCCTGAGTCAGCACACCAGAGGCTGTCTCAGGGCTTGGGCAACCAGAGGCAGCCTGCAAAACAGGTGTGCTCCCACATGTCCTACGTGCACGTCAGCCCCAGCCGACAAGGGCTGTCATCCCTTTTGCTGTGCAGGACACTTCTTGATGTAGGATAGCTGATAAGGAGAAGACCTGATTAAAAAGCTGTTCTTGAAATGTGCAGGAAAGCATTTGCTGGTTGATGTGCTGGACAGTTACCTGATATTTGATGCACTTGTTCCAGCCAGTGCTATATAGAGAGCATTTTCATACTCTGGGACAGATGCACCCAGGTTTGAAAGATGAGACTTCTCTCTGAAATTGCAGTAGCAGGAGATAACAGACACAACTTGTACCATTTATGTGCTCTGAATTTAGGAGACAGCAAAACTGCTGCTTTCAAATTTAGTATGTTTGTTTCATACACTTGGTGGTGTTTTGCAAATAGTCATGTTCTCTGTTTCCCTCTTATGTGCATCTGTTGCTCAACAACAAGTGAGAAAACAGAAAAAGTAGTAAAAGTGATTAAAAAACTACAAAGTACAAACATGGAAAATTATTTTAAGCCTTTCTGAAAAAATACTCTTTCACTTAATGACCCTTTCATGCCTTTTAAGGAGTTCTCTCTGCCAAGACACAAGTCTTGAGGAGTTAATGGGGTTAAGAAATCTGTTTTCACTCAGCACTTTTCAAGGGCTCATATAGGAGGAAAATGCATTAGGCCAAGTCCTAAGTGTGAAGTATTAAAAAAAAAAACAACCAAAAAGCCAAAGCCAAAAGACCCCAACCCACCCCATGTTATTGGTGTCAATGTTTTTAAAGCTTCTGTTTGCAAGCACTGCACTGAGTTGGGGTATGACCTTCTATTTGTGGTTCAAAACCAAAAATAATATCCTTGCTGATTGGAAAGAAAATGTGAAATTAAGTTCAGTGTTGGACAGCTTTGGATTTCTGCAGTTGGTCGCTTCTTACTCATGTAGGTTTCTCACAGCAGGTGGTGGGAATGTCATCAGAGTTACGATGTTTAGGATTAGGTCCTGTTGAGGTTATTTTAATCTGTTGTGCTTTGCATGCTGATGCAATGCTTAGCAAGAGATTTTCATACAAGGGGTCCCTTCTTTCTCTGCACGCCCTGCACCTCCCGGAGCAGTAGATGTTGAGTTCCTCAGTAACTGCTGAAGCAGTGTGGGAACAAATCTCCCACCTAACCCAGAGCATCCTCATAGGCAGGAGACTTCTCTGCAAAATGTTTGCGTGTGTGACTAAGCAGTACAAGTTCAGAAACTGCTTTTCTGAGTGGCAATGATGCAGCAAAATGTAGCTCTCAAAGCAATAGAGGGAAGAGCAAATATGTAACTGTAATTCACATTATTAGTGTGTAACTTGTGCCTCTCTCTAGCAAGCAGTGTTGAAGAACCACATTTGTTGTAAATTTCCTCTTCTCTTGAGGCAAAAAGCTGTATTTGCTCTTCTAATGGAACCTGGCTTTGCAGTGGGAGTATGTAGCCTTGCTGCTCTGGCATTAGTAAATTCTCCTAAACATTTATGATAAATTCTCTGACATAGTGGCATGTCTAAAGCAAAGTGAAGGAAAAGAAAGATGAGATTTATTGGCCCCTGCTTGAAATGATGTGCTGGCTTTCTGTGAATTATACTGGCCATTGATTAAAAATGCCAGTGGAGTCATATTCCTGGGGATGGCTGGAGGAGGAAGAGGATAGTTTCATAGCTGTGCAGCCACAGCATCTGAGAGGGGAGCGTGCACACCAGGCTGAATGCATATCTGCTTGCACGACTACGTTTTTCTTCCTGAATCAGCCAGCAGCAGTAGCTACCTCTCTGTTAGTCAGCATTAAGATGGGAAGAGCATAATTGCCATCTGCAGGGAAGTTGTGCCAGCAGGGATTCTGGGGTCATCGTCTTAGGCATCCCGCTGTGTTGATCCCATGTAATCCCAAATGCAATGGTGTGCCTGAACTTTGAGCAACAAAACAGATTAGAGCTGGTGTTACCTGCCAGTGTGTCGTCGTTGAAAAACACCACAGTGCTCCGTGAAATCAGATTTAGTGCATTTGTGGTATTCCCATTGAAGGAATTTTGGAAAACTTTAATTCCTTAACCAGGAGAAGACAGGCGACGGGCAAGCAATTCTCAGGCTTCTGCAGGCTCAGAACAGGGATGAATCCATGACAAGAGAAGTAAAACTTGCACATTTTGCCAGTTTTGCTCAGAGCCTGGATTTCTACGTCCATAGGCAGGCACAATAGGAAAACCAGGCTTTCCTCCTTCTTCCACTTGTCTCCTCAGCTCTCCTGTGAGCATTCCCAGGCTGATGGTAGCTTTGTTTCTGTATCTTTGCAGATGAGCAGCACAGCCTGTCAGCATTACAAATGCACCCAGCTAATGCTGTCAGCAGTGCTAATGGGCTTTCTCAGACTGAGCTGGCATCTCTGTCGCCGTCTGAACTGTAGCCCTGTCTTTCTCTTCCAGGAGGTTTTTAAGGAGTGTCACGTACCCTCCAAGGAAGCTGAGGCACTCCTTAGAGGGAAAAGCTAAATTGGAGGAAGTTCTCCATAATGATGAGAGATGCTTTTGCCCTCTGTTTGAAAGAACTTTGAGAAGCAGCTGGCTCTTAAACCCTGATGACACTTCTTTGCCTGCACAGGCAGAGGTGTCAGGCGGTGGTTCAGGACAAAGAGGCTGCCCTGACCTCGAGCCGGGCACTCGTCTGTCCTGTGCCACAAAGCTGCGTGCCATCTCCTAGCTGTGCTCCCCAGCAGGGCTTTGCTGTCCTCTGTCAGCATTGCTGAGGGCCTAGATTTCCTTCTCTTATGCCCAAATACTGATTTTTCATGGTGAGAAGTGAATGTCCAGAGAACCTCATACTCCAGTTGTGCTCTTTTTCTGGTGCTTCAGTAAAGAGATGCTGGAACAAGCCCCTCTTTGTTCCTCGAATGTCCTGTTGATGCAGAGTCAACAAATGAGCTGAAATGTTAAAATACTGCATTTTCTTGCAGGCTGGGAGCCTGGGCAGCCTTGAGCTTGCTCTGCACTCTGTCCCAGCCTGGGGGGACTTCTGTATATTGTTGTGAAAAGCCCCAAGAAAATGTTCTTGGCCTGCATCACCTGATATATTTTCTTTTAACATGTGGCATATATGTTTCTCAGCAACTCCCCTGTTACAGTGATGATAGAAAAGGAGCATATGTTACATGAAGTAGCTCCATCCCCTCCTCATTTTTTCTTTATCTCTGTGTAGTAGCAATGTAATGATAACGATTTCAGCCTCTGCTGTCTTCAGGAAATGGAGATCAAAAGACACATTTCATTTCAGCAAATGAAATACAAGCACTTTTTGTACACATACAGAGAAGTCCTCTGCCAACAGTATAGACTCCAGCTGGACTGCTCGCATCAGGCACTGCCAGCAGATGTTGCGTTAACTGCAGTTTATCCATACTTGAAAATTAATCTAGAACAGACACAGTGAGAGTTTAAAGTGTGGAAACTATTATCTAGCTGGCTGGGTCACTTTTTATTTCTGTGGTCATTTTTGGTCTGCATGCATGTGGGATTTGGGAATTGCTCCTTCAGGAAAATTCTCCACGTAGGAGGGCGTCTCCCTCCTGCAAGGCCAGCTTCCCACATAACATTGGTACTGTCGTCATGCTGCCTTGATGCTTTAACTGCATGAGCTTTTTTTTTTTGCCATGGTGGTCATTCCTTTGTGAGGGAGGGGATGCAATTAATTTGGGGTGAGATGAAAGAGAATGAGAAACTCCCAGGGCAGTTATCTGGCATCCTCTGCCCACAGGACAATTTGTCTTTCTTCCCACACATTCCTTGCAGCATTTCCTTTTCAAATAGGCATCACCCTCTCTTCCTACTTGTCAGTT
The DNA here is from genome assembly GCA_014706295.1 of Lycocorax pyrrhopterus obiensis. Classification (NCBI taxonomy): domain Eukaryota; kingdom Metazoa; phylum Chordata; class Aves; order Passeriformes; family Paradisaeidae; genus Lycocorax; species Lycocorax pyrrhopterus. The sequence continues at coordinate 92,861,819 of JACSVZ010000001.1, forward strand.
GTGTTTCTGGATGCTGCTGATTGTTTGATTTCCTATTTTTGTTGCTGTTGTCAATGTTACTTAATTTGTGACTCAGCAAGTGCTGCCCATTTCTAGCCAGCATGTGTGATGTGGTTGACAGGCTGGAGGGAGGGGATGCCATCCAGAGGGACCTTGGCAGGCTTGAGGGGGGCCTGTGCAAAACTCACCAAGTTCAACGAGACAAAGAGCAAGGTCCTGCCCCTGGGTTGGGGCACCCCAGGCACAAATACAGGCTGGGCAGAGAATGGATTCAGAGCAGGCCTGAGGAGGATTTGGGGAAGTTGGTTGATGGGAGGTTGGACGTGAGTTGACAACACGCACTTCCCGCCCAGAAAGCCACATGTAGCCTGGCCTGCATCAAAAGCAGCATGGGCAGCAGGTCAGGAGAGGTGATTCTGCCCCTTGACTCTGGTCTCTGACACCCCCCCTGAAGTGCTGTGCCGAGCTCTGGGGCCACCAGCATAAGGATGTGAACCTGCTGGAGCGAGTCAGGAGGAAGGTGATTAAGATTATCGGGGCCTGGAGCACCTCTCCCATGAGAGAGTTGGGGCTGTTCAGCCCGGAGAAGAGAAGACTCTGGGAAGACCACATAGCAAACTTCCAGGACCTAAAAGGGGCCCAGAAGAGAGCCAGAGAGGGACTTTTTACAAGGGCATGAAGTGATAGGACAAGAGGAAATGGGTTCACACTGAAATAGGGCAGGTTAAGATTAGATTTTAGGAAGAAATTCTTTACTGTGATGATGCCTTAGGTTTTAACTTTTATATTTTTTAAATCCTGTACTGCTTAGTGTGTAACCTGTAGCCTGTTAATTTCTGCTCCTTAGTGCTAGTTAGACATAACAATGCTTCTCTAGGCCTGCTCTTCAAGGACACTCAGGCCGTCCTAGGCTTAAAATGTGTAAACTAAAGACTCTGAAGGGGGAGGCAAGCTTGGGGAAATTACATCATTAAACTGAAGCTTTAATTGGAGAATTAACTCTAATATGCAAATGAACTAAACCTATAAAAGTGTGAAGAACTCGTGACCTGTCATCCATCTTAGAGTCCGTCTTGGCAATAGCCTTTGGCTCCCCAGAGTGTACCTTTGAAGGCCTTTCAAATAAATACCTACCTTTATTCCCTTATTCTGTCTAGTCTCTGTGTCTTAGAGGCCTTCCCAGGCATCAGTGAGAGGAGTGAGGCGCTGGCACAGGTTGCCCAGAAAAGCTGTGGCTGCTCCTGGAAGTGTTTAAGGCCAGGCTGGATGGGGCTTTGAGAAACCTGCTCTAGTGGGAGTTGTTCCTGGCCTTGGCAGGGAAGTTGGAAATGGATATCCTTTAAGGTCCCTTCCAACCCAAAGCAGTCCATGGTTCAGTTCATTGCCTTTGGTCATGGCTGTGGTCAGGTCAGCGTGGCTGAAGAGGAAGGGATTTTGCTCACAGGTGACCGTAGAGCGTTGCCTGGCCGCATTGCCTCGCGAGCTGCTCCATGGTGGAGAAATGTTACTGCACACACACCACTAGTGTATTTTGTCATGTCTAGTATTCTTGCTACTCACACAGCCCTTCAGGCTGAGGTCACCAGATCTGTTCTTTCTTTTTATAAACCCTTTCCATGTCTGTTTTCGAATACACTCTTTGCCCAGTCTGCCCTCTTCTGTACTGAGATAATAAGTCTTTGTGATGTTTTTCCCTGTTGCAGTATCAATAGCTTTGTAGTTAACCTTACTTAAATTAAGTGGGAGAAATGCATGACGGTCTCTTGGGGAAAACCTCATTTAATATCTTTTTCCTATCCTGTATTTTACGCGTTTAGGTGTTCACCCACTTATCTATAAGTATCTTATAGTCTTTGTGACTTGGCTAACTAGGTACTTTATAGAATGGTTCCAGGTGAAATTAGTGCATTTTTCCCCGACCAACTTTTCTAATACTAAGAATATATTTTTTAGAGGAAATACCTGATGCATGCAGCCTATGAAAACAGTTACAATTAATTTCCTTTTGGTATTTCTTTGCAAACCCTCTGTTTTCTTAGAAGGCACTTTGACACATGCCCTTGATCCCGTGACTTGTGTCTCCGTGAAGCATTGTCCCTCCCTGAGAAGAGAAGGTGTTGGAAGCATTTACTGCAGAGATCCGATCCTCTAACATATCATGTGCTTGCATAAACCGCATTACTGGCTTCAGGCCTTGATGTTAATCTGCTTCAGCAGTTCAGAGGGTGGCAGATCCAACTTGGGTTGAGCAACACAGAGTACAGCAGTAGACTTGAAAGACTTTCTGAGGCAACAAGTGCATGAATTGCACGTTGATACACCAGCTGTTTCTGCCAGGGGAGCAGGCTTGTCACGTTCCTTGTCTGTGCCCATTCACACAACTAACAGGCAGATTTGTTATAAGAAGGACTAACAATGTGAAACTTCAGCACCAATGTGAAACCTTGCAGTGACCACAGACATTCATTGTGTTGGCTTTGGCCACGCCTCTGTGCCTTGTCCTGCAGTTACAGTTCTGGGATGTAACATGGGCGACTTCTCTCTGTGCAGCCACTGTTAAAACCACAAAACCTGCTGGAGCCCAGCCCGCAGCCCTCCAGGTTGCCTTTGTCCTGCTTAAAGACCATCTTCCCCCTTTCCCCAGATTGAATTGTTCCATCTCACGCCCTGAAGTCAGGAGAGCATCCTAACCAAACACCATCTTGGTGGGAATTGTGGGTTTCCCCATGTGGAGAATGTCATAGCTGTTGTTTCCAATTTGTCTCTGTTTTGGAGGTAATGCTGGTTGTTTTTTCTCTCTCCCCTTCTCGTCTGTTGTTTGCAGATGTTAACGCAGGAGAACGAGTTCAGACCAATAGTGTAGCTACAGCATCAGCCTCCAACTCCACCTGAACCAGTACCAAGCAGCCAGCTGCACAGGAAAAATCACCAGTAATTTGAGTCTTGCTCAGCAACACTGGTCACATTTGGAAAGAAAATTAAAAAGAGGAAAAAAAAAATTCAACAAAACAACAAACCAACCAACCTGTTCATTTTAGTGTTCAATTTTTTATTATTATTATTGTTGTTCTTATTTAACCTTGTAAAATATCTATAAATACAAACCAGTTTCATTGTATTCTCACTCTGCAGGGTGTCCGGGGCAGGGGACTAGGTGGGGGGAGGAGGGAAAGCGGAGCAATACAACACACCAATGTCTCCCCTCGACAATCTCTTCATGTTGGAAGTTTGCTGTTGTGTACTTCAGAACCAGGACTCTTGCCTCATATCCCCTCCCACAACAGAAAGAAGGAAAAAAACAAAACAAACAAACCCCAAACCTCATTCTCTGCTGAAGTTCTTTTTTTTTTTTACCCTCTTTTTTTATTTTCTTTTTAAGTGAAGTTTCGGACTTTGATGTAGTGCACAGCTTGAATTTGGTCGGGAGCTTAGCAGGGGTCATGCAACAGAGCTCAGCGTTTCTTGTCAGCAAATCCATATCCCAGGTTATCTGAAGAACTGCCCTGGCTCGGCATGGGGAGCAGGCGACGTGGTAGGAAAATAGGTTGCCATGGGGTGGGGGGGAGGGTTTGCCGTGTGTCTAAGGCTTGAACCGCTAGCGGAAGCCTTTCATCTTAAAAATCAGTGCTAGTGATGAGGAAATCTGCAGCTTCATGTGGGAAAAGTCTTGCCCGAGTGGGTGATATATAATATAATACACACACATGCACGAACAGCAGCGGTCGGCTCTGCCGAGGCATCCCCTTTGCCCAGCTGGAGCTCCTGCTTCCCGTGTCTCGGGCCGGCTCCCAGCTTCAGCAGAGAAGAGCGGACGAACAAAATCCTTGGCAGGGGCAGGAGCCCAGCTGGTGGATGGATGTTAAGGGACTTTTTGGGAAGTGGCCACTGTGAAAGTGTGTTTGGTTGGGTTTTTTCTCTCCCCATCCCTCCTTGGCTCTTGATTTGAACAGGCTTCCCTTTCCTAAGGTGCATACAGGAAAAGGACACCAGGGTTTATAATGTGAACTGTAACAGGCTACTGGTTTATTTTGTAATAATTTTTTTTTAACTGCAGTTTTAACTTGCAGGATGCCACATTCTCCAATAGTTCTGATTTTAAATCCACAGCTAGAATCTGTATTTAATTTCATCTTTTTTAACCTCTTGCTTTTTCTTTTTTTTTCTTTTTTTTGATCTCTATTTATTGATGCGTGTTGCCACGTCACCATTATGTTTTTACATTGGTAGAATATTAAAATACACATCCGAATGCTCTTGATGGTAATTTGTACCTGCTGACTTGTAGGAAAGCTGGCTCTATATGAGTGTGTGTGTATATATATTATATAAATATATACATGTATACATAGATACAATACTGCTTTTTTTATTTTGTCTACGATCTCGAATCAGTCTGACTGAAGTGTGAGGTGAATGCTTGTTCTAGTCCATCAGTTCAGGGTCCAGGCTTCCTTCCTGCGACGGCGTGTGGTGCGAGCATCCACGTCTCTCTTCCTGAAGTCAAAGCAATATTCCTTGCAAAAGGGTCAAGTGAGCAGCCAGATGCAGCCCCGGCACGGAAACGAGACTTTTGGAGACCTGATCTTGTGGTAGGCTTGCAGTTGGTGTCCGCTCCAGCCTTATCCTTCTTCAGAGAAACTGTAGTCGCCTTTGGTGCTTACCGAGCCATTCCTCGACCTGCGGATCTCTAAGGCAAGCAGTTGCTTTTCGGGAACACGCGGAACCTTCGTGTGGCCCGGGGGAACCGTCAGTAGCGGCTTTGGAAGCTCGGCCGCCGCAGGGGCGGCAGGGGCTTGGGCACGAGCTCGGTGTGTTTCTTCTTGTACCTTTTATGCTGTTGACGTGGGATTTTTTGGAAACTGTCTCTTAGCAGCCCCGCAGCTGATAAAAGCTCTGCCCTCTCCCTCCTGCCTGGCACGCGGTGGGTTTGGGGAGGCAGGAGCTTATTGAAGAGGTGAGTGACCACCTACCGTGAAACCGATAAACCCTCATGTTATACCCCTCGGCGATTTGCTGTTGGGCACACACACAAAAAAAAAAAGGTTTTAAAGCTTTTTTGCATTCTGGCTGGCTGCAGAGGAAAGCACACCCACATTGAGAAACAGAAGGCTTTCCAAATCCTTACCTGCAACTTAATAGAAAGGGCTGAAGAGCGTCTTAACGCATGCGCTCGGCTAGTCAGTGTCCTGAAAGGTAAGTGAAGGGGCTTGGTTGACCCAGTGATCCAAATCCATGCAGGAGACTCAAAAAGTAGGACAGCGGCAGGGTATGGATCTGCTGTATAGACAAGACTGCTGAAGCATTGGCCACAGACGCTGTTATTTGGAGGCAGTAAATTACTGAGTCCTTAAAAAAAAACAAGTAATAAAAATATAGAAGAAAAATTGCTGCTTGTGCCAGGACTTGTGGCTTTTCTTTTTCATTTTTTTGTTAAAGACTGGCAGAGGGGAGTTCAGAGCGTTTCTCTCTGGTTTTGTGACTGTGCTGGCGTCTGTGTGTGTCTCGTGTGTGTGTTAGGCGGGGGGGAGGGTCAGGGGTGCCCCTCTGGTTTTGTTTCTGTTTTCAAGGATCATAACAGGATCACACACTCTTTTATACAAGTTAGATCCAGGTCTTTGAACAACCTTTTTTTGTAAATAAGAAAAAAAAAAAATAAAAAAAACCACGGAAAAATAACAACAAAAAACAAAGCTCCTCACCAAATTCAAGCTTGTACATTATCATTATTTTTGGTTGTTTCTGAATTTTGAGTTTTATTGTTTTGTATGTAAATATATGGACCCAGGAACTGTTATTAATGAGCAAAAAGTTACCGTTCAGGGCAGTGATTCTGTTTAATAATCAGACAAAATGTAGACGAGCTTTTTAAAGCCATATAGTTTTAACTCTGTACAGTAGGTACCGGCCTGTATTATTGTAACAATAACTCTAGCGATGTATAGTGTATCTATATAGTTTGGAGTGCCTTCGCTTCCATGATTTTTTGAATTTTATTTCCCTTTTATTTTTTTTCTCCTCCTTCTTTATTAACGATGTCTCCCACCCCAAACCCGCATCTTTGCTCCCCCCTCCCTGCCCCACTTTCTAACTCTTTGAGTGCTGTAAGGTTTCGGTGATACCCTGATCGGTAGTGGAACGAAAAGAAACCGTCTCCACCATCATTTACTTCATTGGAGCTGTGGCTTTGTTCTGGGAGTCTCCAAGGTGCCCACCCTGCCCTCTGCTCCTCCCGCTAGCAGCAGCTGATTTCTTTCCGACCCTTGCCCTAGCAGCCCATTTAGACTTTTCTTGTCTCTCCCCTCAACCCTACGCCCAGGAGCCGTCTGGGCAGCAGCAGCTTCCAGGAGGCCTGGCATTTCCACCCTCCCTGCGGCTGTGCCGGAGGCAGCAGCGAGCGGAAAGGGCCCCCAGGGAGGGAAATCCCCACATCCCACAGGGTTGCTGCGCTCAGAGCCATTTGGCTGCGGTGGGAGCGGGGGCATCGCTGTAGGAGACTGCGGTGGTTTTTTCTGCCGGGAGGACTTTCTGTTCCCTTTCTTCTCCCTATTTTTCCCGCACATCCCTCCCCGAAGTCACTTTTGTTTTCTTGAGATAAGTTTAACATGACTCTTAATTTCTTGTGCCCAGCACGAAGGCCTTGTTTCTAAAACTAGTTTGCTTGTGTTTTACTACCTTGTTAGTATTCCACATAAGATTGTCTTGAATGGGAAAACACGTAACTCTTTACCAAACCAAAGGTTGCTGTTTTATTTCGAAGCATCTCGTGTTCATTCCAGTGAAGCAGAGGCTGCACTTTCTTTCTGGTGACACGAAGGTCAGTGATGCCAAGCTGTTGGCGACAGTCTGCTCAGAGCTGTCCCTCTCTTCTTTTACTCTCTTTCGGGCTTCTTTTTTAACCCAGTGTGGTCTTGATGTGTCCTTTACGTCAGCCCTGCTGTTAGGGGGTCCCTGAGCCGGGCTGGATCGCAGTCTGTCTCCCCCGATGGACGCTCAGTCAAGACACTGGTGTTCTTTACTATTAAACTTATTTACCTTGCTAGGGAAAAAAGAAAAAAAAAATTACCTGCAAAAGAAAATTGACTGGTAGAAGATCCCTGAACACTCTGTCCCCTTATTTCGAAGCCAAGCTTTACCCAAAATAATGGCAGGTGCCTGCGACGTGCAACCTAAAATTCCCCCCCGGTTTTCAGTACTTGGAAAAGCAGAAGTCAAGCAGCCTGTCAGACTCGTACTCCTGTACTAGGAACCTCAGCCACCGCGGAGAAAAAGGAAAAGCCGATGAGGAAAAGCACAGTAGGGTATTTGGTCCGGGCTCTGCCTTCCGGAGACTGCCAGCGGGTACCCCTGGGGTGGCAGCTGATTTCCACGGGGCTCTCGGCCGGTTCTGGTCGTAGTTGGCTTCGTTTTGCAACACTGCAATAATGGCAAAACGACAGGAAAGGAAAACAGTACCTAAGGGGTTAGCTCGAGAAAAGTAGCTTCCTTGTGTTGGTCTTTCTCAATTTATTTTTAATATATATATATAAAATATATTTATATATATATAATTTGCTTGCCTGTAAAATTTGCGTTCATTAATGTGTTGCTGATGGATCACTTGGGCCTGTACACACCAATTAGCGTGACCACTTCCATCTTAAAAACAGAAATCTAAATATATATATATTAAGGACTGTGGGTTGTATACAAACTATTGCATACACTTGTGCAAATCTGTCTTGATTTAAAGGAAAAGCAAAACCTGTATAACATTATTACTACTTGAATGCCTCTGTGACTGATTTTTTTTTTTTCATTTTAAATATAAACTTTTTTTGTGGAAAGTATGCTTAATGTTTTATTATTTCCCCCGCCCCATTCCCCTTGTAAATACGTTTTGTTCTGTGTGACTCGGTTCGGAAGTAGTTAACTGGTACTGTAATTTGCATTAAATAAAAAGTAGGTTAGCCTGGAAATGAAATTTAAAAAATACCAAGTGTGTGGTCTTTATTTCAAAAAATTGCCCCATTCTTCCCTCCTCCTCTCTCCCTTCTCTTACCCTTGTTCCTCACCCTCATGCCTCTTTCCACTCTGCAAGAATAGGTGGACGTGAATCTTTGTAATAGTAAAGAAAAACCTCAAGAAATGAGCATGTTTTCTTAAATGAGCTGTGTTATTCCATGCTATTTTTCAAGAGATGCCAGCTTGTCTATGATACCGTTTGATTTGATGGAGAGAGGAACCCTGGGACATAAATATTTCAAATTGAAACCAACCAATCTTCTTTTATCGTCCACCTATAGATACAAACTTAAGAACCTGTGTAAACTGCTGGCTTTGAATCCTGCACTCATGGTTGTTTGGGTTGTTTTTTTTTTTAATCATTGGATCCCATTAGTAATGTTATTTGGTGGTGATCTGTAAAGTTTGTCGAGACCACGTCCAGTGGACTGTTCCTCCAGCAAATCAGCACGTAGCTATCTCTGAGTTGGGTTTCCGGTACTGGATAATGTATGTATTAAACATGACATGTCTATTAGCGCAAAAAGAAAAAAGAAAAAAAAAATAAAAATCCTTTTTTGGGCTGGCTGACCTGGCCGAATCCATTCTGTCGCTATCCTAAAGGCTAGATGCGAGGTCATGTGACTGCTGCTTCAATAAAAACAAATTTATATTGCAAAGAGACTCCTCTTGGTTTGTTTGTGTGCCACGAGCTGCGGTTGTTCCCTTGGAACCTCTGCTGGCCTCCGGGCCAGAGCCTCCACTCCAGAGCCCCTCCAGGACAAGTGGGAGCAGGGTGGGAAGGGGCCCTTGATGAGTCCACACCGTAAGTATTGAGTCAGGCTCCCCTTGATCCTCTCCTGATTGCCAAATGTGTGTCTGGGAGCTGTTCTGGCCCCTCAGAGCAGGTCCCGCCTGCCCCAGCTCCCTGACCGGGCTCGGGGCTTGGTTTGTGCAGGCCCTGCTGCTCTGGGGCACCGGGGTGACAGGGCCGGGTGGCCACCCACAGCCTGGCTGCCCCGGAAGCAACACGGTGAGCAGAGGCTGCTGCCCCTTCCCTTACCTCAGTCCCACAGGCCCACCAGCATTCGGGATGCATCCAGCTCGTGCTGAGACTGGGGCTGCTCTGCTCGGCCAGTCCGGCCCTGGCATCCAGAGTGGCCAGTTACACCTGCAAACGCATCGCTGCCGGATCTACAGCACCTCTCTAGGTGAGTTTATCTATTTAAAGCTTGCTTCTAGTGGGGAGTTCATCACAATCCTCGCTGATTTGGGGTGGTGGTCAGTCATCCTTGGGCACTTCTCTGGATGGACATGCACTGGGGCCTCCTGTCTCTTCTGAACTTCCCTCACCTGGAATGCAAGCTCTGGGCTCTCTTTATGCACTGTCTTTGCAGGAGCTCTCAGCTCCAGTCTCAGGTCTCTCTTCTGGATGTCCTAAATGAATGGGACTCAAGCACCTCATAACTTCTTACTAAGCTGACTGGAAGAGGATCTTCAGCTCCTTCACATCTTTGTAATGTTTCCAATTGTATCTCGTCTACAATTGTTTTAAACACCCTCCTTAAGCTGTGAGTACCAGCAGCAGCCAGAGGTTCCCTGCAGTGTTCTCCCCAGTGTCAGTGAAGGCACTGGAGAACATTTGCAGCTGGTGCCTGTCTGTCTCCTTACCTGAGGGTTGCATTCGCCCTTCTGCACGGAGGCTGCAGCTGTCCAGTTTATCCAGCCCTGCCTCCCATTGTAACTCCTGCAAGCGCTGACAATGGGACTGTTACAGTTTCATATAGTGTTTATATTCCAATCACTCATTTTAAAGATGTAATGAAACACCTTAGCATCAAGAGCCAGTCCCTGCACAACCTTCCAGGGAACATCATTCTGTCACCCTTTGAGAAAATACTTTTTGAGACCCATCTGCAAACCAGGGTCAAATCCACTTAGCTGACGGTCACCAACGCCTGGAATGATTTAAAATGTTAATCCAAGCGTGAAGCAGCACCAAGCTGAATGCGGTACAAGAGTCTGCTCCGCTGATGGGCTTTGTCTTTATCGAGCGAGCTGCCAGCCATCTGCGTTGGAATTAAAAGTCAGTGTCAAGGCTACTGGCACCATTTGTTATCTGGAAGGTGGCAGCTTTCGGGCTGCTGGTGCGGAGGTCCAAGTGGCTCTCTGTGGGAGAAGAACAAGAGCCACAAAGGAAGAGGAAGGAAGTGAGCCGCAAACTGCGGAGGGGAGAGAGAGGAGCACTGCAGTTTGTGTCTGAGGCACCACGTCCAGTTGCTTGGAGACAGCGAGCCCAGCAGATGGTACACAACCTCATCCGCCAGCCTGGAACCTCGCTTCCCTCCCTGGGCTCTGGGAAGGGCTTGGCTGGGCCCTTGTCCTCTCATCCCTTGCTAGTCTTGGAGAGTGGTGTTCCTGGCAAAGGACTGGCTTTGCTAAACCAGCTGTGCACAGAGGCTGCAGGGTCAGACCCGACTGCTGCCAAATCCAAGCTCTGGTAGGCAAGGAAGGAGGCACGGCAGGAATGCCAGGCTCTGTCTGGGTGTGAGTGTTGTGTAATGCGAGGCTTTGGAGCAGAGACCAGACCCCCAAACAAACTCCTGCTGGAGCTCACCTCAGGAGACAGTGCAGGTGAGTGCTAAGGGCTGTAAGGGAGAGCTGGACTTTGCAGCAAACAGCTCCCTTTGGTCAATGCAGGAATGCAGCCCTGGATCTTGCTACACACCCAGCTAATTCCTGATGCCCTGGCACAGACACTTTCTTTGTGTATCCTATTGCCCCCTGAGTCTGCATGCAGTTGGGTACATCTCCCATGCAGTCAGTGGAGTTAAAGGCTTCTCTTCCAGGAATTCCCTGCTCTCTGCATCACCCCTCTCTGCTCACATACCCCAGAGGTAAGGTTGGGTCCTCCAGGACAAGTGGGGAATGAACAGCCTCTTCCCTTGTGGAAGCTTGAGTGGCTGCAGCAGGGCATTTCTGACCGGGGTGCTCTGCCCGGAGAGCTGCAGTGGGGCAGCCTGCCCAGGCCCAGGGCCGTCTGCAGAGCCCCCTCGCTTGCTGCAGAGGGACAAAAGGTGGCTGTGGGCAAACAAACCCTCATCCCCAGGCAGAGCTGCCTGGCACAGCACAAGCACCTGTCCCAGCAGAGGAGCCACAGGCCCTGTGTACAGTGGCAGGCCCAGGGGACTGAGAATGAAATGGACTGATAAACAGAGAGATTGAGGGGGTTGGGCTTTTTGGTTGGTATTTTTTTCCCTAAGCAAAGTTTCTAAAAACTGGTGGAAGGAGTTAGAACAGGACTGTTCATTGTCACTGCCTGCTTGACCTCCCTATGCTTTACCTCACCTCCAGGTGCTGAGCAGTCACGGGGTCCAGACCACTGCTGCTGACAGAGGAACGTGGGGCAGATCCTGTCAGAGGGAGACGGGGGCTGCAGGGAGCAGGGCAGGGTCAGGTGTGTGGTGGGAACAGCACAGGAGCTTGAGAGGAAGCAAAGGGCATCCATCCCCCTCTCACCAGATCCCTGTTATCACCCTCCACAACTCCTCGAAAGCAGGCTGCAGCTGGGGGAGGGTTGGTCTCTTCTCCCAGGTTACAAGCGAGAGGTCAAGAGGAAATGGCCTCAAGTTGCACCAGGAATGGCTTACACTGGATATTAGGAAAAGAATTCTTTGTGGAAAGGGTTGTCAAGCCCTGGAACAGGCTGCCCAGGGAAGTGGTGGAGTCACCCACCTTGCCCAGAGGTATTTAAAACATGTGGCACTTGAAGATGTGGTTTAGTGGTGGACTTGGCAGTGCTGGGTTAATGGTTGGACCTGGTGACTTTAGAGGTCCTCTCCAACCTGGACAATTCTATGATTGTTTCCTCTGCCATAACAGCAGCCATGCCCTCCTCCTCCTGCTCCCTTCTGCAGCTCATTCCTGTAACCAAATCCTTTGCCAGGCCAGAGAGCTCAGGAGGAAGATGGTGCTTACTGGAAAAACCCAGGTTGTTTGAGAGCATTTTTACTCAAGGAGATCATTGATGTTGTTTGGAATGCTGCCATATGTTAGCAGCCTTGGGAAAAGGGACTGCCCACTGGGGGACTCTTTGGACCATCTCAGTTACACCTCTTACAAGATTTTTGTTTCATGGCACCAGGCCTAGGAACAGGTTGGTCAATGGAAGCTGTTTCTGCTGGAGACAACAGATTTGGGGCCCGCACAGCAATTCAAAAATGGTTTGCATTTGGCTGGAGGCAGAAAAATCACGTTGGCAAGCAGAGAGAGGCTTCAATTCAACAGGTAAGGAACCAACACAGTGTTTGCAAGAGGCTGTTACTGGCTCAGTAACAAACAAAAGAGAGGTTCTTAGGATCAGTCCTGCAGCAGCCCAGGGAGAGAGCAGCAAACGCAGCTTTTCAGTCTCTACTACCTTTATCTCACTGCAGTCAGCACTGCAGGGGCGCCGCACGCTCCCGGCCGCTCCTCGGGGACAAGGACCAACATCCCCAGCACTGACTGAGGAGCTCCAGGATGGGCCAGGAGTGCAGTGGGCCATGCAGGCTCCCCACTGGGGGAACTGGATGGGATAAATCGCATCTGGCCTGGCTGTGCAGTGGGTCCAAGCTGCTGTAGGGCAGTGGGCAGCTGCAACAGTGAGTGTTGGTGGGAGCAGCCACAGCTCTCAGGTCTGTTGGGGATGGTGTGCTGAGCCAGGCAGCACATGTGGATACAGGTAAGCAGCCCTGCAGGAAGGAAATGGGAATAGGACATCCCTTCCGAGTGCTACATGAGGGACTGGGATGTGGCACATGGGACGAGGCCAAGAGAAGTGGCCTTGACTCCAGCCAGAAATGGAGGAAAAGGTGTGTGGGGTTGAGGCAGCGTGTGGGAGAAAAGGAGGAATGAGAGGGAATGAATGATATGATCAGAGCAGAGAGCCAGAGCTGCCCTGCTCCACGGGTTTCAGCGTACACCCTTCCCCTCGGCCAGCTGGGGTTTTCTGTCTCATGCAAACAGTGTCTGTTGAGATGCTTTCCTTGCCAGTTCTGCTCCAGGCAGTGGCTGGGAGGAGAGGTGGGAGCCTTGGTCCAGGGTGGTCCCAGGAAAATTGAATTTACTAATCCAGGTGTACACATTCTGTCTCGGGGAGTTGGCAGTTTTGGCAGATGTTCAAACCAATTCCTGCCTCTCTGGTGGGGTGGAAGGCAGGCACACAAAACAACAGCTCCCTGTCCAAGCCCAGGCCCGACTCTGGAGGGCACTGTGGTGAGGAGGCTGGTGGATGCCAGCAAGATACTGATGCACCAATCATAAAAACACAGGAAAAGTTGCATGAACAGGACTTCGGTGAAAGCAGAGAGACAGGACCTTGAGGACATAGTCAGCAATTGGGCCTTGTTAAAAGCCTTGGGCATATGAGGACCATACTTGCAGGGTTAATCCCACTCTCCTAAAAAAAATTGTGTGAGGGCTGAACTGAGGCCAGTGAAGTATCAGGCAAATCCTGTGCACTTTCAAGACAAGGAGCAGAGAGAACAGCTGTGCTCAGAAAGTGGCAGGAACTCTTTTAACAGCACCACATGCAGGTCTATGGCAGCAACTTCTGTGCTGGTCATGTTGCTTTTAAGGGAGGCAGGAGAGATGGGGAGTGTGGGTTTGGTGTGGTTTTCTCTTGACAGAAATGAGGACACTGCACGTGTCCGGTGAAGAAGGACCCAAAGTCCTTTTTGCTGAACCGTAGTTGCTGCCATAGGATTTTCTCCTCCCACACCACCGGAGCCGTATCAGCAGGGAAGCTCTGGTACAATTTGCATTCATTCATTTACTGCAGAGACCAATTTTTCACCATTCTCAGGGCACAGTGCCCCCAGAGGCCCGTTTGGCTCAGCCTGTCTCCCCCACCTGCCCGGAGACAGGAGCCGGCAGAGCAGCACAGCCAGGCTCCCTCCCTGTGGGCAGCTGGTGAAAGAAAAGCGGGACAAGCTGCATTTTCCCCGTGTTTCCACTGTATTGGTGCAGCCCTGGAGGCATCTACTGTGTTTGTTTCGGGTACGGGCTCCTCCCCAGGGTTGTTCTGTCTCCTGCTAGGAGAGGGAACGGTGCATTCTTATGCTGTTGATTTATGATCCCAATTCCCTCTCATTGTGCTCGTTTTCCTTCTCAAAGTACATTCTGCAAAGCTTGGGAAAAAAAATCCCACATAACACTTGAAAGCAGTTTCTACAGCAGAGTTCCCTGCAGGAATCCTGCTGTGGCCTTCAGTTTACATGCTAGGCAATGTCACGTGGAAAAGATGGCTTTACCCTGATGGTGTCCCTTAAATCATAATAGAAGCCAAGACATTCATAGCTCAGCCTGTGCACAGCATCTGGAGTCCCCTGTCCCCTCGTTGTCATGCAGAGCTGTACTCCTACAGAAGACCAAAGTGCTGCAACCTCTGTCCATTCCCACACCTGCTGGAATATTTATCTTTTTAAAACCGCATCAAATTGTACAATGAGCCACATGGAGAATGTTTATTTTGACAGACCATCTTCAGAAATACAGCAAATGCCTCAGTGGATTGGTCTTCCTTTTCTACTGTTCTACTGCATCAAGTTTTCCATGTCTCTCCTATTACATTGGATCTTGTGATTCATGTTATCCCCCTCCTTTTAACCAGGCTAAATTTCTCCAAGGTGGCCTGAGGCTACAGAGCCGATGCCTGCACAGCTTCTCCTCCCACACTGGGGAGAGTGTTCTGTTCTATATTTTTGTATTTGCTACCTTCCCTTTCACGGTCTAGCTACAAATGCCATGAGAATTGCCCCAAATCCCCAGTTCCTAATGGGATCATCCTCACAGAGTCCTAACCAAAACTTGTCACCCCTCTCTGACTCCTACCACAAGTTGCAGCACTTACAGAGGCTGCCTGACCCCAGCAGTCCCCTGGTGTCCCTGGTTCAGTGACCTGGAGACAGGCAGTGGTTTGATGCAGCTCTTTTTCCTCTCTCCAGCTGTTATTTACTGCCCAGTGGAATACAGCGGTATTCAGACTCCTTTCTCCTCTCTCTCCCCTCCCTGTAAATTCCTTTCCCTGTACCCTGCCCCAGCCCAATCCACAAAACAAAGACCTGATGCAGAATTTTGACAAGAATGCATTAATGAGCACCATTTTTGACCAGCTGCTGGTTTGTGTTTTGTAGGAGCAATGCTATGGTCGGGATTAGGCAGACCACACCTGAGCTTTACAGACCCAGCACAAGGAACAGACGATCCACAGGGAGAAATGATGGAAGCAGGGAAAGATCAGCCTGTTCCCACGTTAGCACCGAGGGCCAATACTGCTGTTGGCTGTGTAAGCTGTAGCCATCAGGGAATGAGCATTTTGGGTGTGGTGGTGTGGCTGTGCTTGTCCCCCTGAAATGCGGTGCTTGGTGTAAATGTCCCTTTATGTGCTAAGGCCACAGCCCTCGGGAATTTTGACACGTGAATGCTGGAGAGCTGAGCAAGCCTTGAGCTCTGTGACAGATGCACTGCGCCTGTCTGAGCCCGCTGCTTCCCGACATCCGGAGCTGGAGCACCCCCGTGCCTGCAAACACTGCAAAGCCAGCACAGGGCAAAGCCAGCACACGGCAAAGCCAGCATCCTTTCTGTGTAGCCCCTGGAGCTGGAAAGCCAGAGTGACTAACACTGTTCCAAGAAAAACAAGATTCTTTCCAGAACTGTTCTTTGCAGTGACAAAAGGCAAGAAGCGGTCAGTCCGAAGAGTAACATTCCTGGAAAATACATCAGCCCCACCATGCCTGTGTCATCCTGCTATCACCTAGATTTGTGCCACACTCTGCCTGGCTGTCAGAAACCACTCTGCTGAGGTCAGGGCACCTTTTCTTTGTCCAAGGACTAGTGATGTGAAAAGATGATGCAAAATCTGACTGATTTTATTCAACTCCAGTGCTTTATTAAATAGCAGTGCTAATGCAGGAAGCCACTTGGCCTTACACCACTAAGGAAATCAGTGGGACATGCTTTTCTGTGGATGGGCTCCACTCAAAATTTCCCACTTACGTAGTATTTTTTCATTTAAGGTTATTGATGCAAAGAAATACCACCAAAAGCCCAGGTGCAGATTTTTATTGGTCTGTGCCAGGAAAACAAACAAGGAATGCTAACACTGCTTTCTCACTCAAGCTTCTCTAAATAATCAGAAGAGAAAAATTAGCTAATGAAGTCCAGAGCAAGTTGGGGAGGGAGTGGAGGGAGCTGCCACACCAAAATGTATGCAGAATGGTTCCAGGACAACACTGCTGTCAGGCAGCAGGAGGCACAGCCCAAGGGAGAGAGGTTTTCCATTCAGGGTGCCCTGAAAAAGTACACATAATGTGCTTCCCTCTCCTTCGTCATGCTCCGAACTCAAATCACAGAGGGGAAGGGAAACTCACCTCACTCATCTTCTGTCTCTGTGGGATCCTCGTGGAATCCTTGTCCAAGTTCACGTGCAACTGTGGCAGGGTGAGTGCTGTCAGCTGCACTTGGTCCAGCAGCTGTCCCACTCGGAGCTGTGCTGGCTGTCCCAGCCAGATCAGCTAGAATCCTCTCTGTGCCCCCGTGGATGATCCGATGAGCAGCGTAGAGGTGTTTTCTTTGGGACTGCCTCACTGTGCATAAAAAGAGGTAAGGCTTTTACTTGGAAATGTACAGCAAAGTGTTCTCTGTAGGGGAGAAGGGAGGAATAGCTTTTAGCAATCCTGCAGCTGTGGAAAAGTCTATCTCAGGGAAAAAAAATCATGCCCTTCTAACTTTGGCTGAAAGCGTTCTACTGCCACCTAATAGCAGCAACCAACTTTGCATTTCATTTTAAAGACTGGCCCCTGCAGTGGGAAGCACAGCCAAAGTGTTTTCCTTTCCAGCTTTGGGAACAACTGCCCAGGATATATTACCAAGCTTTAAAATAACTTCTCCTTCCGTGTCTGTTAATTGCAGCAAGCCTCTGGAAGAAGCCAGCTGAAATCTGCCATCTCCTGTGCCAGGATTTGACCTGCACTGAGAAACTCTTACTGAGTTCAAAGTAAGACTCAGAGCCACTACTGACACATGAAGTCACCTGCCTACCTTATCTCCTCCCCTCACCTACTGCAGGATTGCCTCCTTTCATCCAAAGTCATTTGTAAGTATTTCCAACCCACCTCGTGGGAAATAATTACCCAAGCCTAAGCATTCACCCCACAGCTCTCTTTATTGCTCTTCACTATTCTTTGTTCCCCCTTTCTCTCTGTATTTCAGTCACGGGGATTGAAATAATCTGTGCCTTATGGAGGGTGTGAGGAATGTTGCAGGAAACAGTGGCGGCTCTCAGGCTGCCACTTCCCTGCAGAAGTCCAAGACTTACTTTGGTCTGTTTTAAGGCTGCGCTGCACTCAAACTGTGAATCTGAAGCACTGGTGTCCTGCATGCTGGCACACAGTTCTGCTGTCCCTGTCTCAGTCACTCAGCGTTACCAACCCACCCTGTTTATGTTTATCCATCTCCCAGGCCCACTTTGTCAACAATGAATGCAACTGGATCTCAGTTGCTTTTGAAAAGCTGACCTTCACCAGCCAGCTCTCATTCGCAGGAGAGGTTCCTCTACCCAAGGCATTTTGGCTTCAATCGTGTTTGCATCAACTGCATCAACTATACTGGGAATACTCCCCCGGAATTGCTGCAGTCCCTTTCTCCATCCACAGTGAATTCCATCTAAAGGACACCGTGCTGAAATTGATGAGTGACTGTCCTTTTCCAAGTGAGGTTTTTCATATCAGCTCAGTGACTTCTACTTCCACTGAGGCAGGGTTCAGAATTGAGGTGCAGAGGTTTTTCAGGGTGAGTCAATATTGGATAATCCCTGCTTTTATGCATCAAAATGCAACAAAATGACGAGAAAAAAAATCCCAAACTAGGTAATGGCAAAACAGAGGTGTCTAACGGGAAGCTAAAGTGTAGGCAAAGACTGAGCTTGCAGGCCCTCAAATCCTTGTTCTACAAATGGATTTGCTCCTTTGACAGACCAGATAACTGTGCTCTTAGATCACTTCCCGATAGTTTCAAGGAAGGTGAATGCTCAAGCATGGGCCAGGTTGCTAAAACACAATGAATAATTTGGCTCACTAGGGAAAGCTTTAAAAGCCACCACAGAAATGCAAGACACTAATGTGTTTATGAGATCTAATGCCATTCTTTGATACTATTTCCTTTGGATTTCCATGGAACAGTTACTGATTCTGCTTCCCTGACAGTATCACTGCGCAGGAGGTTTACAACAGGGTGTGTTCATCAGAGTGTACATCTGGTAGAATTCAACTGCCTTAAGTGAATGGAGCCCCCCCCCACCCCATGCAGCAATAGCAGAAGAGAGTATAAGCCAGGTCTCTTCCTGACATTCGATTTCTGCTGTCACAGGAATATTGTGACAAATTTCTCCTGATGACATTTGAAGGAGCTCTCTTACTTAATTGCCTGCTGCTCTATTTCACCAGCATCCACTTTAATTTTTCATTTGGTCTAGCTCTGCTTTCCAGGCAAACTCACTGTAGCAATCACAGATTCTGAAGATTTTTTTCTTCTGTTGTTTGGGAGTGCTTCTGAGGTGCTTTGTTCATTAGCTGCTGTTGCATTTAAGCCCAGTACATACTTTGAGCCTTGATGTATGTCTTTGGTATATCCAGAATCCTGAGCCATCTCCAGGTCTTCTTTCTGTTCTCCTTTCTGAGACAGGCTAACCTGTGTCAGTGCCTGAGCTGCAGGCTTCACTGACTACAATTACATCACCTGCTCTGGAAGGCTGACAGAAGCAGTGCTGGAGTGAAGGGAGCTGATTTAAGCTTATGCAGAACTGCCAGCTGCAGAACAGGTACTGTTGTTGTGACAAAGCCAGGAAGAAGAAAGTTAGCACAATTCAGAGACCACAGAATGCGTACTCATGGTTTGTGTTTTCATTCACACAGCAATAAAAGAGGCAATGAACTAAGTGCCTTTGTTCTCAAGGCAGAGAAGTGCACTGCGGCAAGGACCCCTTCAAGCTCTATTGTGATGCAATTGCTTTGCTCATATTCACTTTCTGTGGGTGACTGGTTTAGTCACGGTCTTCCACCTGTGCTGGTCAGTGGAAACATCCCAGTTAGGAACAGCCATTTATTCATGACATTACTTAATGTGATACACAGGTTTCCAGTGTCTTCCCCTCTGTATTTTGACAGATGCCATTCCATTTTTGTTAAATAGAAACATCCTTTACAACTGCAAGATTATCTCCTTACACCATGATTCCACTACAGCCAACCTTAAAAGCTGATCTTTACCTCTTGCTCTCAACCAGCTGGGGAGGAGAGGAAAGCATAGGAAAGTGTATAACCTTCCTTCCATATATGACATATATTTAAGTAATTTGCTTGTTAAAGCCTTCTACAGTTTTAGAAATTGCCATATAATAACACAATTCACAGCGGTGCTACTTAAATAGTTCTACCAGTTTGTTTTTGAATGTGCAATGGGCTGCTTCTTTTCATGCAGTTATATTGTTGCAGATACACCAAATTAATCATAGAAAACCAGGTTAGAAGGGACCTCAAGGACTATTTGATCCAGCCTTTCCTGAAAAAAGCACAGTCCAGATCTTACAGCAGGCCTGAATTCCAGTCACCATTTAAAAAGACTAATACTCATGAGAAACTGGTGAAAAAAGGGTGAAAGAGCTTAACTTTCTACCTGCAGAGAGCAAAAAAGGAATTTCAAGGAACTGAGAGAACTCTTGGCTGCCATCATTCCTTTCAGGAAGCTAGAATACGGAGAATGAACCAGTTCACAAAGTAAATAAAGTTACTGGACTCCTTACCTCTTTCTCTCATAGAGCTTTTCTCAGCTTCTGGGATCAGGAAATTATAAACCAGCTCTGCTACAATCTCTTCTGACTGTAGGCGAGTTCGACTACAGGACAGATGCATAGTGGTGTTAGTATTTTAATTTTCTCTCCAGACCACCTCTGCAAAAACAGGTCTCCCTTATAAATATCCTCACTCTTTCCAAGGGAGTGTATTGTCATGGCAGTAGTTGTCAGCTGGGTCTCTCTTTATCCTACAAATAGGTGACAGTGTGACTATTCTCCTTTGCACTGCCAATGTGTTCAATAGTGCATTGGAAAGCAGGAAGAGGATCACCCTACATTCCTTATCCTCAAAGGTATTTAGAAGCTCACTTCCCTCTGATGACAAACTGAGTTAGACACACAGATATTGCTGAGGATTTGTGTCTTTGTCAACTTAGTCTTTGGCCCATTGCTGAGTTTGCTAAATTCTTCCCTTTTGTGACTCTGCACTTGGCTGGCCCCCATGCTCTTTTCCATGCCAGTGTTTGGTGGGTTCCCAGTTGGCCCAGGGGCTGCATGCATTATCGACGCTTCATTCTCCCCAGGGATTCCAACATTCTGCTTGTATTCATCTAGATACAAAATACACAGCTGCTGCACCATAGGAGAGTCACTGTGTCATTGGGATTCTTATGGCTCAATTCCAAAAAAAGGGCATAGAAACTGAACTGGGGGTTTGGCAGGCCCTAAAAAGTATTCACTGCTGATGCCCCAGCCAAACACAAGACTGTGGAGTTCTCAACAACTTACTTTACTCAAAGTGCCTTGTCAGGCAGCCATCAATATGAGTGACCTCCATGGAAATTGGCAGTTCCTTAAAGAACAGCCACCCCAGAATGAAAGGCTGCTGTATAGCTGTATCTTTTAGGATCTCTTTCAAATGGATTTTCTGTAGTAGCGTAAATAAATGAAAAGATCGGTATGAATGGGTATTGCTTTAGGCAGTTCCCAGATTCACTTCAAGCTCAGTCACAGCCTCACACTGGTGTGGAAAAATCTAAAAAGGGTGATTCACAGATCGCACAAGTGATTTGCAAAGGGAACCTGGCACATGCTGGATGGAAATAAGGCTTTGATGGATTTATATGTGTGTAGCAGGTAGGAACAGGGTGGTTCCCATACAGCAGCCACACTAATGAAGCGGCCATGAGCAGCATTGCTCTGCCCTTCCCATGTCTTGGATGATGCACACAGCCACAGATGCACATGGTCAGGCAGGTTCTAAACTGCTGTGAACAGCCCCTCATGTGCAGTTTAATAACCTACCGACTTTCCATTTCGTAAGCGATGTCATTGATTTCTAGAGCCCTTTTCTGAACCTCTTCCCTGGCTTGCTCTTCAGCTGTCCTCTCCATGCTACTCAGGATAATATCTTCCAAGTAGGTGTCAATAGTTCTGTGCTGAACATTCACCACCTAGAACAAAACACCAAGATATTGTTCCTCTGCCTATTGCTGTGCCAGGAGCATAGTGGAAGATTTCCAGAGAAGCATGAACAACAGATTTTCACAAGACCCTTTGTTTCAGGCAGGCCAACCTGAGATCTGTTTTCAGAGATGCTTTCTGTAAAAATTTATTTTCTAGTAATTGTTTCTGAGAACTGATTGAACAGAAACAAGTGCAGGAAAGAACCAGGGGTGGAAGAAAACCTATTCACAGATCCAATTCTGGTGCAGCAGGTTAGTCCCGTGAATGCAAAGGCAGTTGCTCCCTCAGTTCTCAGAGTCCCCTGAGCAACAATTGCCAAGTAATAATCATGGGTATTACTTCAGTAAATAAATCAGCTTTCATTCAAGCAAACCCTGAAGGAAAAGGTTCCATCAAGCCAGTCAAAAACCAAGATAAAATTATTGCTTTCCTTATAATGGCTGTAGAGCTGAGATTCTAGAAATGGGTGTTTTCCTTCTGCTAATCTGAAGGGCATAAGCTTATGGCATCTTGACCTGACCTGCTTACCATTCATAAATACAGAAAATATAAGAGGAGAAGCTAAAATTAAAAAAAAAATAAACATGATGCCAGACTCTTTTGGTATTAACCACCTCCCACAAAGTTTGAAAATTATTGGTTTAGTCAATTAGACTCCCACTCATGCCTTTCAATGGGGAGAAATACACTTCATGAAGTCAAGACCTAGGAAATAGGAATAAGACTATAGAATAGTTATCGAATATGGTTATCCAGTATTTTTTTTCTTGATTTCAAGGTTATTTTATCCATCATTATTACTTCAAAATAAATTTTGTACCTCTTGTTATTTGCAGTCCACTTGGGGCAGCGGGGTGCAAAATCTTTCCAAACCCTTGCTTAAAGGCACCCTTCCTGGGAAAGTACCTAATAGTTCTGCTGGGCAGACCATGTGCTGCCAAAACATTATCTCTAAAGATGATCTAGGTACATCTATTCTCCATAGGTGTTTGTTGTAGAAATTTAGAAACCTACACCCATTCATGACAGGCCTAACAGGACTGTCTGTAGGGGTACTCAGATCATCCTTAGTTTAATGGGCATGACTCTCTCAGGAAG
Organism: Lycocorax pyrrhopterus obiensis; assembly: GCA_014706295.1. NCBI lineage: Eukaryota > Metazoa > Chordata > Aves > Passeriformes > Paradisaeidae > Lycocorax > Lycocorax pyrrhopterus. Next base: position 92,884,191 of record JACSVZ010000001.1, read on the forward strand.
GAATCACGCTCTCCTCACTACGCTTTGCCCCTCAATTTTAAAACCAGCCATCACCAAAGTCAGAGCTGAAGTAGCTCCCGTCCATCTGGACCTTCCCACAAGGAGGCAGCTCCTACAAACTGCCTACAGTCCCAGCAGTCTCCCTCTCCTGCCTGTCTGAAAATCTCATCTTCCTCCTCCCGCCGGCTCTCTTCCAGCTGACGACGTCCGCTCTCCTCTGCTTCCCGCATCCGCCTCTGCCTCTCAGCCAGCATGACCAAGGCGTGGATCTTCCGTTCTTCTTGCAGCCTCACCAGCTCTTTGGACAGAAAATCGAGCATGTTCGCCAGTGTCCTTCCTTCTACCGTGGCCAAGTCTCTTTCCAGTGATGACAGCTTTTAAAAGAAAAATGCAAAGAATTTGTGTTACAAACCCCAGGAACTTTGTACTTAGTCCCAGGACTACCACAGGCATGTGAGACAGCTCTGCAGCATCCGCTCAGACCAGCCATGGGACAATCCCAGGAGTTTGGCATTCTTCGTGTGTTACATGCCCTGACTGGTTTCTGCACAGTGCAGCCATGGGTACCTGCAGTTTTAGGCATCGAACCTAAAATTGTACAACTGTGCTAACTGCTGACAAATTCAAATTGACAGTAATTATATTAAGTTTGCAGAAGTGCAAATGAGACCTCAAAATTCTGGGTAATGGAAAATCAGAAAGTCTGTGACAGAGTTGAGACAAGATTCCAGGTGTTCAGCATTACTGTGCCACTCACTCCCTTGTTCCAAGCACACCGTGTTCTATGGGTTGGGTACGTGTGACTGCACTACAGAAAGGGACAAGACCTATGGGGAGTTCATTATCTCCAGTACAGACTCTGAAGCCACAGGCCTTGGCAGGAGGGAATGTCTGGAACTGGCTGGGATGCTGTGTTCTGTTGAAATAAACAGGCAATTACAGAATAGACCTAAACATAAAAGTTGAAGTGGAGCTGAAATATCCCAGACAAGTAATAATAAATCAGCTTTCTTATACAGCTGTGCCATTTGCCCAGGCAGTGTTTCAAAGAAAGTGGATCTGTCAGTGTTGCACATATCTAGAAGTGACAGCACTTAGCCCAGAGGTGTTTCAGACAGAAGATGGTGATGCAGGAACTCCACCACCCCACAGTGAAGGATAACATGGAACTAAAGCGCTCCTTCCTCTTCATTGCTCCAGGTGCTGTATATAAAACTGGTGTGAAATGGAGGAAAACAACTCAGAAACACTCTTGTGTTAGATTTTTGTTATATATGAGTCGGAAACTTTCAACTCCTCATCTTTGACTGTTTTACATGGAGTTTCTATCCTCTTTCGGCAGAAGAATTTCTTTTATACTGAAATGGTCAAAAGCCTGAAAGAAACCTGTGACCACCAAAACCTATAGAACTGAAAGTCATCAGTGACTTTCTGAAACAGCCACACACATTGAAAACTCCTGCATATGCATTCCAGAGAGTTTTGAAGTTCAAAATGTTTGAAAACCTGAGCCTTGGACTGTGAACCTTCAGAGACAGTAAAAAAAAGTGAGAGCAGAGGAGGCCAATACCACCAGAGGGGGATAGTGGCTCTCCCAAAAGGAAATTCTGAGATCAGAGGTCAACATCTTTACCATTTGCTCTCTCTCTTTGTCTGTGAAAGTCATTACGGTATTTGAACTGCTTTCTCCTTCGCTCTCACCTGGGCTTCCAGAAGAAAAGGAGCACTGCAAGTTTCTAATGCCTAAGGCTTTTATTTTTCTCTTAATTCCTCAGCAGAAAAATTCTGTATTCCTGCACTGCACACCTGGGCTTCCGGTGCATGAGGGAGTAGCTGGAAATGCTAAATGGTAAATGATAAAATACAGTCACCTGGTTCAATTTTTACTGAGATCTAAAGGGAAATTATGTTGCTGCCCAAGCAGCAGGAAACAGTGGACTGGCTTCATCTCCACCAGGTAAACTGACCAGTGGATGCTGTTATTGTAATATGGAAGCTGCAGAATTGCCTAACAGCTGGTCATTGAAAAAACAGCAGACTAGTAAAAACTACAAGAAAACTTGCAGGAATGTGATAGATATTGTATCCTCTGAAATGTAGTGAACTCTGGACAAAATTTCTTTATGCTCTATTCCAGACCAGCATCTGCCATTTTATTCACTTTGCTCTGGAAGATTGTGGCACTGTAAGGAAACAGGATGGGAATTTGCATCCCTGGCTCTCACTAGATCCTTGGTAAAGAATGGAGCCCAAAATGTCTTTGCTCTGCATAATAGTGGCAGGTACCTCAATGTGTCACCATTGCTAAGGTCCTAGAAGTCTTGAGCCCAGCAGGATTTACAAAGTAAGTTGGCTTTGGCTTCCTTTGTGAGGTTTTATGCATGAGGAGGAGCCTGAGAGGGTGCCAAGCTAGAAAAGGGACAGGGAAATGACAGAGCAGTAAAAAACACTCAGTAAAACATCTGACAGATGTGAGTGACAAGCATGTATTGTGATGCCAGGTCATAGTAGCAGTCAAATGGATTGAAATGTGGGAAAACTGAGGGTCATCTGACACTGCAGTTTGTTCAAAGCCCTGTGAATATAAATAAATGCTCTGTCTGCAAACAAAGCAAACACAGCCTGCATAGCAGCTGTGGTCAGGGTGCCTCAGTCTGTTTTTGAGATTCCCCAGAGCCTCCAGAGCAGTGAGAGAGCAATTTTAGCCCCTCAGGCATTCAGTGCTTGGCCTGTGCTAGGAGACCTTTATTGCTATTGGGGTGCCTTCTGTGCTGTGGATAATAGAAAACATAAAAAAGTAAATGTGAGAGTGCTGTGGTACTGCAAGCACAGAGTGCCTGGTCAGGACAGAGCTGTGAATCAACCTTGCCATCTATGCAAGCAAACCTGGCGCATTTGTGAGTCCTGCTGTCGCTGTAAAGACAGTGTCCTTTGCTTCTCTGCCTTCAAGAGCAGCTGTCCATCCTCCTGCAGCGCGTGAGTGGTGCGCAGCTCTCGGATCAGATCCAGGCGCTTCTCCTTCCCTTCAAACATCTTTAAAATAAAGGTAAACAACGGAGCATATTAAATGGAGAACATAGAGCAACATGTTTCTGCCAGCAGAGCACACCCTTTTTCTCCAAGTTGCAAGGTCAGCTGTTACCAAGATCTAGTTCTCTGTAACAAATTTGTGGTTGCATTTAGGCAAACGCTACAGCTGTCAGGTAAATCTTGCCTAAACCCTTCTGCATAGAAGATGAAAATTGAGACCTTCTGCTGTGGAGTATAGATAATCCCTTGCTACTTTTTTTTTTTTAATTATTATTCTGTTTGGCTTTACCCAGAATTCAAACAACAACAACTGGAATGTGGACCAACACCACCAATGTCAAGTGAAAGGGGTAATAGTCTTCTGCATACCCTGTTGTATCAGCCTCAATGTCAAAGCTGCACAGTGTTTCAACATCTCTTGTTGTCTGACCTCCATCTTGAGGGAGCCCAGCAACAGCCCAAAGCCATAAATTGGTGGGGAGGTTGCTGGAGCTGCTGCCATCCCTGTTATGGGGTTATGTGGTCCAGCCCTCCCTGACACTGTTTTATTTTCAGTCCCACTCTCTTCCAACAGGACTTCCAAGAGCAACAAAAGATCACTCAACCCTGCTCAGGCCATTCTCTGAGTCATATATTTCTGATCCAGCAGTAGCTGGAAGAAGATTCCTAAAATGGTGGGACATTTCATGCTCTGAAAATCAACAGTCTTTCAATGGCCTCAAACATCCTTCTCAAAGATCATTACAGAACTGGAGAAGACTCAGAAAGTCCATATTCCACCTCAAGCTACTTTCACAGTATTGTATTGTTTGCTAAAGCCCAGGGTCCTGCATGGGAACACTTCAGAACATTAAAGAGTTACAAGAGAGAGTATCAACTGCACTCTCTGTGGACATGAAAACAAACCTGGATGGATCTTATCTCAAGTGACAGACCTGCTTAATATAAAGCCCACAAGGCATGGCTACTCAATCAATTTTTAGTTAGACCCCCTTCTGTTCCCCTGAAAGCAGAATGATGGGCTCTGTACATCACAGTGGTAGGCTTCAGTTGCTCCTCATCTGGGGTCCAGCTCACCACCAGAGGAAACCAGAAAGAAGGTATGAAACACAAGTTGCTCTGCTGGGATGTGGGAGGTTTCTTGTGCCTGGGGTCTTGGCATAATCATGGCAAAATGTACTCATGGTCTAGATCTAGTCTAGAATCTGCCATTTGAGTAATTCTGCTATGAAGCACCTAATTAAACAGCTGAGTGCAGGGGATAGCAAGAACAGGGGGACACTCACAGACACGTGTAGGAACCTAGAGGTTCCTGCAAGAAATTTGAGCTGGAGAGCAGACTTCAGCCTTGAAGGACTCCAAAAACACACAGGAGGATATGCTGCAGAAAGCCTCACTACCCCAGATTAATGATGTAGAAGAAAGATTGCAAACACCCTTTGCAATCAGTCATTCCCACCATCATTCTGAAGACTGACAAACAAAGAGACAGAATACCATGTTCTGAAGAGCCCTGCCTCGGAGCAACTTCTGCAGACAGATCACTGCCAGGTCTATTTCCTCTTCCTCCTGCCAAAACACAACAAATATCCACACAATAATTAATTATTTCTTTGTAGACTGGGATTTCTGCAGTTTATCTGTCTAACTATTAAACACTCTAACTCATATCCTGTCTTTTCTTGGTTGTTTCTGAACACCATTCTTCTCATTTCTAGGGAAAGGAAGGTGAGTCAGAATAACATGTACTTCCATGTTTTACAAGGGATAGGGAAGAAAGCTTGTATAATTAGATGCTATTTCAGATTTTAGAGGGTCTTTAGAGATGAGAACCTAATGATAAGGAGATGTTGATAGAGAAAGTTATTGTATGCATTATAAGTACTATGTGTAGCTTGACTGAATCTAAGTTTGCAAAAATGAGCATCAGCTACGTTAATTTAACAGGTCAAGACACTAAGGGTATAGAACATGTCCAGGAGAGCTGTTAACCATAAAAAAGGGTTTTAAATTAAAAGGGAACATAAACAAATTTTCTTTTGATATTTATTCGAGTGGTGATCTTTATCAGAGTAACTCAGTAAATTTAAGACCCACAAAGTGATAGTTTGGAAGTAAAATTAACTACAGCCTATTGTGATTTGTCTCTTTGAGAACTTTACTGGCCTGGCATTGTGTGATTGATGCCAACTTGGAAGAATGACACAGCATGGTGGGAAAGGGAACATGACCACAGAGGTAAAAAAAAAAGCGCTTATTTTAAATAGAGGAAGTAGACAAAGCACAGACGGCAGCATTTTTTCTAGGTGAGGGGGTCTTCTAGTTTAGAGTTGACAGCAGGAAAAGGAAAAAGTCACTGAGTGCCTGGGAAAGATAAAAAGAAATCTGAAAACTGGCAGCAAGGTCTTTTTAATAAAGAACCTGTGAGGTCTGCATTGACATGTGGTATTTAAGAAGTGCCGGAAAAAACAGGGAAGAGTGTGGGATGAGAGAAGTCGTGTGGGCTTGAATCTTAGCTATCTGTTTTTTCTTAGGTGTTGAAGATTGAGTTTTCCAAATGCAAAGGGAAGCATTCCTGCCTTTTCAAACCAGGACCCAGAAGGAGCAAAGCAGAACTAGCGAGAGGACTTGTGATTTGGTATGTTCTTCTTCTCTGGAAAGAAGGGACGAATTTCCAGTCCTAGAGAACTAAACTCTACCACATCACCTGGCTACAGTGTGAAATCCCTTCAGGACAGTTTTGGAAATGGTGATGGCACACATACTGGTAAGCCAAACTGCTTGGTGTGATATTAACTAAGATTAGGTTTGAATTTTTATGAGAAGCATTTTTCTGTACTTCTGTTTTTGAACGGTGCAAATGATGCCTTAGCAAGTGTAATCATCAGCTTGTCCATCTGCCTGCTACAGACCAGCAGGAAAGAATGAGGGGAGATGAAAAGCCTATCATGCCCTGCAGAAAAAAAGAAAAATTAAGGATATAGAAGAATCTAGGAGATGGCTGCAAACTAGAGGAGGCTGGAAGAAAGTCATAAACTAATGAAGGAATTCAGAGGTGCTCTGTGAACTTGTTGTGGCTATTAAGTCCATTAGAAATGACTGGGGGAGAGAAGCTGAGGATACTTGCAGTAGGTGCCTCCATTCTCTCCACTTTCTTCTGGCACAGTTTCTTTTCGAGATCCTCAGCTCCAGTGGGAAGCACTTAGCAGTTGGTACTCGTATGGGTGTGTGGCAGGAAGAGAAGCATTAACAACAGAGAAGAGCCTTGTTTTAACTGCTCCTCACAGCCACCTGGTAGGAGAAACCTTACTTGGATTTGGCAAGGCAGGAGATGTTAGTGCTGCTCTTCAGTGGCTCAAGTGGCCTGATTTTACAGATGGAGCTTCACTGGAGAGCTCCATCTTTTATGTGTTCATACGTAAAGATTCTTGAAAATAAACCAAATGTTGACAGAATTCATGAAGGTGGAATTCTATTGTATCGGAATTCTTAAAAAAACCCCAACTATAATCTGTAAACACACTCAAGAATGACTACAAGTGGTAGAAAATTTTTTCTGATTTCTTTACATGTTACCTCAAAGAACTTAAAAATCTGCCAAACCAGTAAACCTAAACAGTGTAAATCCACCACTGCAATACAGTATCTAATGCTTAGAAGTTGGTAAAGCTGTGGAAAGCTCTCCCCAAGAAGATAAGAAATTCTTGTTCCAGTCATCTTAAAATAGACTGTATAAAACATAGAATATCATACTGCACAAAGGAACACAGCAGCATGGATGATTTAATAAGACTTTCCCTCTTCCCTTTCATGGTTGTGTGACTCTTAAATTCACAACTTAAAATAGTAATTCTGTCTGTACATCATGAAAATGGTGTTAGTAAGAAGACAAAACAGTCCACTGGGGCAACCAGCTCTTAAGTATGTTACTTCACGAAAGGAAAGGAAGTTGTAGCTCCCCTAAAAAGTAATTTTTTCCTACAGCATATCACATCCCCCATGACACATCATTTCTGCTATTTCAATCTCTGCAGGAGAATCATTATCTGTGAACTGGTGCATGCTCATCAAACACTGCATCCTGCACGATGACAAGAGCTTCACCCCAGAAAATTAATGAAGTGCATGCTCAGTGCTAAGCAGCCAAAGTCTCTCTGACTTCAGTAAGTCTAAACTTAATTGCCTCACTGGATTATGATAGTGTTGTCAGATCAGAAGGCTGGAAGCTACTGAATAATAATGATAATAATAATAATAATGATGATGATGATGATGATGCCTTTTTGTTCCCCAAGAACAAGGGAATAACATGTCTACTAATTTATGTCTTTATAAAATAAAGTTTACTTAAGAATTTGGCCAACAGATACTGTAAATTATTTTCAAATCTTTGGCTGCTAGAATCCTTATAGAATAAAGAGAGACTAAGAGAGTCTCAAGAAATAATGATGGCTATTTTTAACATGGATGCACACAAAAAAGATAAAAGCTCTCTTTCATTCTCTGGGCATTCTTTTAATACCTGTGTAGGAAACAATCAGAGATCAACAGGGAAAAAAGTGCTAAAACCAGCTCACTTACAATCGATGGTTTTTCCAGGATTAGAGTGGGTGGCTTAGGAACAGGGGTTTCTACTTTTTCAAAGACAGGGGGAGGCTTCTTTGGCTCCTTGGCTTTATTCTTCTTCTCCAGCAGTGCCTGCAAAAGACATCCAATTTAATAAGAACATGGGTAGACAGAGCAACATAATAAAGCCAGTCCTCTAGATGCTGACTGTTGCTGACCTCACTGCCTACAAGGAGCTGAAAGCTTTGCAGGCTTGTAGCTTCTATTTCTTACTGCACATCAACTGAAAAACTGAGCATGGTCAGTAGATGAGGCCATTGGTTGGTCAGAATATATTGATGGGAATGCCAAAATAATATGTAAGAAGGAAGCAGGAGTTATTTTACTGTATTTACTAATAAGTCATCAGCACTTGTGAGTCACCTAAAATTAATCTAAAATCGGTATGAACTTCATCTCTAATTCTCAAATAATTAATTTTCTAAGAATGCTATAACTCTTTGCCTTTAACTATAGGTAATGCTTGTTACTGCAGGTTAGAAATGTTATGCAGTCAGGAGATTTTATGAAGGGGTCACTTGAAGAGTGTATTGTCACTGTTCTGTGGCCCTTCCTCAGTGAAATGTCTTTGTGTAATAGGCTATTACTGCACAGGATTGAACCACGGCAAAATATGTTTCGGAACTCTGCTCTTCTCATCTGCAACTACCCAGCAGCCCAGCAGTGCCCACAGCAACTGTACAAGTGGACTGGGGGCAAAAGAGAAACTGTCTTGTCCAAAAACATCCTTCTACCAAGAAAATCCAAAAGCCCATTAAGTATGGGGTTTCTCTTGCCTGCAGCTGTTTGGTGGCACATGCCACACCTTGTCAGCAGACTAGAGTGGAAGTGCCACCACAGCCTCAGCTCTTTCAAGACTTTTTCAAAGTGTTTAAAAAGCCCAAGTTCTTCCAATTTCCCACCACCAGCCCCTCAGAACTAGATATTGAGATAAGCATTTCCAACTGCATGGCAATGCTTGCCTGTGGTAGGCCATCACACTTTGGCTCACAAAGAAAGGGAAAGGAGTATATACATTTAAAGCTCCTTCAAAACTATAATCCTACTACTGCATGGGTTGGATCTTTAGTCTTTATTATTGAAAGATCATATTCCAGCAAGGGAAAGTGTGCCTTTTCCTTTTTTCACTCTCTCTCTTACAAATGTTCAAATACAGTATTTCACCAGGGAGGGAAATCAAAGGAAAAACTTTAGAAAAAAGTTCAATGCTGAATTTATCTCTCCAGTAACAGGAAACTGATGGCATTTGCACAGAATTTAATTGTGACATTAATGAAGTTTTAAAACTCCAGCAGTCATTGTACAAAAACCCTTCTTGCATGTAGGATCTGATCTTTCAGGTCAGGATAATGAATTGCTCCAGAAAAGGAGAGAGGTTGCTAGGTGGAGGGGATAAAATACTTTATTACTGAAAGCTTCTTAAATGTTCCATGTTAATAATGCAGGAATCAGAGCCTATAAACTGCTTTTAAGCCATGTGAAATGATTATGGCTCAAAAATGTTGAGAGATTTTCTGAACTGTGTTTTGTATGTGAAAACCTCAGAGCCCTCTAGCATGAAGATTATAACAGTGCTGGCTATGATTTATAAGGAGATTTGCATGGCAGGGCAAGGGAAGCAGAAAGAAAAAGCTGCTGTAGTTGTGACTCTTTTGAAAACAATGGCTACTATGTTTATTAGTACAATCTCACATTCATAAGAATTTTTCTAATAAAACTGCGGCCTCCAAAAATCTTTCCTGCTAACCAGAATAACAAAATATAACCAGAATAACAACTTTTAAAGACAGAACAATCTATGAGCAATTTGGACAAGAGAGAATCATTATTAATGTAGATTTATTGCAGTTCCTGGAAGTGGTTTTATGTCTTCACATCAGCACTATCTAGTGCCTGCTTGGCTATCTTTACTAAGTAAAAAAAATGCTTACCATTTGCTTTCTCTAATCTGATGATTTCAATTATTTTAAGAGTTTAACATAAGACAAGAAAAAGAAAATACAGGCGTTTTGCCTTAGCTGGTTCTGCCTAACTTAACAAGTTCTAATTTTTGGAAACAGGGAAACCAGGGCTCAGGAATCACTACAAAAATACTTTATTTAAAAAGATAGAAGTGCTAAATTTCTGAGCAACATACACCAACCTACATATCACACTTCAATTATCCTGATACAGACTACATTCCTTTATTCAGGTAATAGGCTCAAGAGTCAAGGTAGGATCTGGTTGGATTGGACAGTGAAAGAACACAATTCATCTCCTTTCCATTCTCCTGGCAAATGCAGTGAACAGCAAATGGCACTCATGCTTTTCACCATACACCTTAGCTTCTTAGCCAGCTTCTGAGAGAAGCAGAACTCTTGACAGGATGGTGGCTTAAGAAGTACCTCTCCATTCCAAGAAATCATTCACTCCATTCTTTAGACTCTTCCTCTATCTTCTCTGTGATCCTCTCCTTTCCAGAAGACCTTAGGGTATATTTGATTTTCACATACAGCACAAAGTATACAGTCATGGTTCTCTTTCTTCCTCTTTGTTCATAAATGACGAAGGTGGGATTAAAGAATCACAGAATCAATGAGGTTGGAAAAGACCTCTGAGATCATCGAGTCCAACCTATGACCAAACACCACCAAGGCAACCAGGTAATGGCACTGAGTGCCACATCCAGTCTTTCCTTGCACACCTCCAGGAACAGAGACTCCACCACCTCCCTGAGCAGCCCACTCCAATGTGTAATCACCTTTTCTGTGAAGAAATTCCCTCTAATTCCAATCTAAACCTCCCATGGTGCAGTTTAAGACTGTGTCCTCTTGTCCTGTCACTGGGTTGCCTGGGAGAAGAGGCCAACCTCCACCTGGCTACAGCCTCCTTTCAGGTAGGATCATCGAGGACAGACTGCCAACCTGCTTAGCAGTGCAGCATGGCTGCTGCACCTTGGCTGACCCAAGACTGACATAAAAGCTCTCAGAGCCTGTCTGAGCATGAGCCAACTAACACTGTGTGGAGATCTGTTCTTGAAGAAGTAACTGCTTAAACAGGCTTTCCTACGCTTTGAAATTGGCAGGGATTTTCTCCAGGGACATTCTTGGCCCCTCTACTTCTCTACCTCCTTCCAGCAACCAGATAAAGGAAAACAGACATGGTGAGAATTGCGCTTAATGCTGAGGTGAGAAGTTTTTGGTTCTGACCTCATCTTGATCCAACACTTTCAAACTACCTGACGCTTCACCCCTCTTGAGTCACCAGAGCATAGAGGGTCTGCTTAAAGTCATGTATTGTTCTGCACTGAGATGTCTTCTACCACCTCCTCCACTCCTTGGTGTATTCACTTACCTAGCTGCATTTATTACCTGCAGTAGTTATCTGTATGGGTACATTATGTCCTTAATGCCTTGGATTTTCATACAAGGCTGTCTATATAATGGTTCACTTACATTCCTTAAAGCACTGTTACCTGTGCTGGCTAGGAACTATCTTTCTTTGTCCTTTTACTGATCTGGCTTAAGATAAAGATTGTTGTTTTTACTGTAAATGTTGGGTCACTCCTGTTTCTGCCATGTTCTCTTATTTTAGAGCATTATTCAAAGACTACTGAGTGTACATGATACTTCTGCAAAAGGTTTCAGGATGGTCCTCAAAAAGTCTGCTTCTAAAATCACTTCTTTTTGGCTTAGTTTCATGTCTGAAAAAAGCAGCTCTCATTCTTAAGAGGACGCAGATCCTTTTTGTAGTTACTTGGATTATTGCTTATCCCTTCTAACAAGCTTTAAGTTTAGGAATACTGTCAATCTGGCAAACAAAAAAGGAACATAATGAGAACTCATCCATCTTTCCTCATGTCTTGCCAGAGAAGCAAGCCTTGGAAACTTCCTTTATTAAAACGAATTACTTGTGAGGCCAAAATCTAGCATTCCTCCTATATTTATCACCTGCTTCCAGATAATCCAGGGAAAATAAAAGAAACTCATTCTAGAGCGAGATCACTGTGTACTCTCTGAATTTTCTAGAATTCCACTTTACTTCTAGGATTATGGGAGAGAATTTGTAGATGAAGTAGGAGAGTACTAAAATAAAGCTTTTGAATAGAAAACTGGTCTGGCTATTCAGCAATAGAAATAAGGCAAAGCAACACAGTGCCCTTCTAAGATGCTCCCTAATTACCTGCTTTAAAGTTCTTTTCGACTGTGTGTGATGGGAGGGTTGTTGGCACAATCGAGACTGCTTACTCCAAGTGGCAGAGAGCTGTCCTCTCAGGGAGGACTCTGCTAAACTCTCTTAATGCAAGTACTCTGCACGCTTTACTGCTCTGGTTTTGACAGCTCCAGCAGCATATGAGGTGGACCTGTCAGCAAGGCTCTGCTAAGCCAGAACATGCTACAGCCACCAAACTTCAGAAGCAAAAGCCTCTGATGGGAGAAGTGACCGGGAACAGCATCACAGAGCTCAAGAGCTAATTAGGGCAGTCATTTCTTGATTCTTTGAACAGAAAGTTTGTTTAAATCTAACAGTGGCTGAGGCAGTCTGGGTGTTTCACTGTGTCAGTACTTTCTGCTTGTCTGGACCAACCAGTCTGGTGTCTATTTCTGTATATCTAAAAGCAGAAGTTAAATTTTGCATAATGGATTTATTTTATCATTTTTGCCTGCAAAGGAAATGGTTTGTGATTTTAAAAGAATACGTATTTTGATTTTTTGTGGTGGGGAAATGAGTATGACTTATGTTAGCCTCTCACTTGCTATAAATCTATGCAGACCAAGTGATCTACACTGATTTAAGAAAGAAAATGTGCAGAATTTTCTGCATTTGTTCTGCATTCCATCTTCCTTTGTCCACCAGTTTTTCTTTGAAGAGGCATTATTGTGTGAGCAGCCAGCATTTGCCTGCTCACCCTTCTCTGTGGCTACAGTTTGGACAATTCACCACAGTCTTTCAAACCATGAGAAGCATTTAAAAAAAACCAGAATACAATTGCTGTAATTGGAATTCAGCTCCAAAAGCTTGGACTAACATTCTGCTGACAATGAGAACCATGCTATGATGCAGATTACACAATCACTTCTTGAATTTTATGCAAACCCACCCAAACTCAAACCCCTTCAATACTTCTGTGTCTTTAAAACTAGGAGTTTTGTCCTTACTCTTGAACAATTCCTGTAGCACTCAAGATTTTCTTTGAAAATTTTCTTTCTGGATAATAATGAGATGCAATATTTCATCTTTTACAAGATCCAGCAGAATTTAAATTTGAGATAATATGATTGATTTTTCAGAGCAAGATTTCAATTTAAAATTCAGCAGTAGCAGGTTAATGTCTGCTTTGAAATTATTATTAAATTACACTAAACCAAAAGAGCTATACATACATACATATATATATACAATACATATAAATATAAGTGAAACTTGCCAAGCTTTACAAACGAGAGTCACTATTTTCCAAGGATACAGCAGCCAGTCAAGAATATTCCTGATTTTAAATGAAGGTAACCCTCAACAGCATCACAAGAAGTGTACTTAAAAGTACATGTAATTTACAAATATTGTGATTGCAGATGCAAATGAGGCACTTCTTTCCTTGGTGGTTAACTGCATCTATGGACACCTCATCTGCATGAACAGTTGTGACAAATTATGATCTGCAAAATGTTATTAGCATGTTTGCAAATCAGATGCTGTTCTTAGGGAACAACAGTGATATGCATCCATCATCGTGACCTGATTTTATGAGTGGGGTCATTTTAATCATGCTTTGCTGCAGATGTTTTTACAGTATGTACTTAAAATGTACTTTTTAAAAAAGGTACAAAATATTTAGAATATGAATCCAAATTTGCTTTCTTTATTGGAAAGAAATATTATTTATTTCTTTATTTGCTCTAATTATTGGAAGCTTCACAGTGTATCCAGTAGTGTGTTACAAAATGGAGAAATGAGAATGAGAAAAAGGTGAGAATTTCAAATTAACATAATATGTTCCACTACAAATACCTGATCTGTAGGAAGACAGAAGCAGCTGTGTTTGTTTTCTATAGGATTGGAGCAGAAGCAGGAGTGAGAGTACTGATGGGCTGAATATCAAAGCAGTACTGGTCAAGCCTACAACAGCCTGCATGTTTGATCCGTTCTGTCCTTGAAGTTGTTTTACAGAATTAGTATTTAGCACAAGGAATTGGGAAGAAGCTTACACCTCTTCCCAACTGCATTTATGAGCAGTTCAAATCTAAGAGGAACTGACGTGCTGCTGGATGCAGCTTCATACCTGGTGAACTTGTGCCAGCACTGCGTCTAGCCTTCCTGACTTTTTAATATAGCCAGTTTTAGTGATAATGCATTTAGGTTTTGGAGCTTTAATCTTGAGCTGGGAGACAGAATCCGGTACAGATTTTTCCAGTTCACACAATCCTAAGATTATAATACAAAGAAAGATTATAATACATACAAGGATTTTAATACATACAAGGATTTTAATACAAACAGTGATTAAGTAGTGGAGGGATGGGGAGAGAAACTTGAATTCTGGTAATATCTCAAGTAACTATCTCCCACAACTAAGTCTTCCAAAATGCCTTACCTGCAAAGGTGTTAAGATAGAAGTTTTTTACCGCATAGTAGTCAGAATTGTTGTCTGGAAAAAAACCAATTCGAGACAAAGGAGCATATGTTTGTGATGAAAAGTCATTATACTCTTTGATGATATCTCGTCTCTCCAGCTTTCCCATCAAATTCTTGCTCTTAGCTATCAGTTTCCTGAGCACTGAAAAGGAAATACAAATGTGAGACAGTTCATACAAATAGTTCTATAAAAGCCGTATCTTTGTAAATACACAGGAGCTTTTGCTAGATAAAATAAAAACATGACAGACCAAATGCTGGCCATGCATATCGATATTGTGGATGCAACCTATTTCATTTTGAACAGACTGTAACCTTGTGAAAACAGAAATAGTTTGTCTGAAAACTGTCTCATATCCCTCTCTTCCTGTCTTTCAGACCTACTCAATGCACAGTCACGCTGAATCTTTCTTATTTTCTCCTCTTTAGCCTTCTGATGATTTTGCCACTGGTTGTGCAAGCGCATGGCATCCAGCTCATTCTGATTCTCCTCTCGCCTCTGCAGGAGCTTCTTAAAGACTTCCAGTTGAACCTTCTGCAACCTGCAGGGCAAGAAAAGGTCAGGTAGTATTGAGTGTACTCTGCAGTGTTCTGTGCAATGCTGTCACCATCAAATCCTACATACCAATGGACTACTTTACAGATAGTTTGTATTGCATATCTCTTATTCAATCTTTCATTTTAAAAAGGGACTTAAGCACTGGTAAAAAGTATTGTGGTAGCAGACCCGTAGACTACATTTAAGAAAAACATCCCTTCCCAAAACTAGGGTATTTTCACAGAAATAGGTGGCTTGTTGTACCCTTCAGCCAATCCCTTAAACCTTCTTGCTCCTCCTCTATTCAGCCAATAATTAAAAGAAATAAAAGAGCACAACTGGACTCCTACTTATCTATTTCCTCTTCTCTATAGGCCCACTCTTTCCTTTCCATAGCCTCCATCATCTTCAACCTCTTTGCGATGTTTGAGGGACTGTCCATGGGTGGAAGAGCTGCTTCCCAAGCACGTTTTTCCCGGATGCGGTCAATAATCTCCATCTCGGCTTGTCCTGCTGGCAGCCCCCGACCTTACAGGGACAAGAAGCATTAGCTGTTTAGGAGGCTGGCAAATCCCACAAATAGCCACCAGCAAAATGTATGAGATGGCTGGATAGGCACAGGCTCACATGCTAAACATAAGCAGAACTGTCAAAAGGCAGAAGTAAATACGTCTAAGGCCAGTGAAATTCCACAGTATGAGGCATGGTAGGACCTGCAGTTGCTATAGTTCAGTGGACATGAACACTGGCACTTCATTCTTCTACTGCAGGCTGCAAAGGAAGAAAAGCTTTTCTAGGAAGATACTTTCTGCTAATGAGCGCTTTCTTTGGCATGTCCAGTGTCCATCACCATTGCAGGTGAGATACCAGGAGATGAGGACCACAGGTATATTCCGGGGCAGCAGTCTTCACACTGTTTTTTTTTTAAACAATGTTCACCTCAGAGCAGCTGAAGAACAGTGGGTAAATGGAAAAACTGCTCCTAGTTCATATTTGTAAAACATGAGCTTTTTATATTGAATGATCTTCAAAACACTTCATTAAATGCCCCAGAACAGCACCATTAAGTAGGCAAATATCATACTTATTTTAGAAACAGATAAAATAATTGCGCCAAATGCACACAACAAAGGACTGCCAAAGCTGGCAACAAACTTGAAACCTGACATTGAAAAGAAAAGAAGCGCCTGCTAAAGAGGTGACATGATTATTATAATTTATGTTAATTTCACAACTCACCCCAAGTGAGTGTAGCAAGCATCAGAATTTCAGGGATGGAGCCACTGTGAACTATATATTCAGGGGAATAGGGATCTGTCTGTGCTTCACCATCCCTGTAATCTGTCTGTGTCCCCAGGGTTCGGAACATGAGGCCAAAGACCTGGCTGTCTTCTGCAGCTGGCTGGACATCCGGCTCTGACCTAAAAAGAGGTGCAAGATAGAGGAACATCAGTCACATTCATTAAAAAAAACCCCAAGCAAACAAACCAGAAACACATCAGACAAGGTGGGAGACTTAAATGTGTTTTGGTTTATCTTAACATTACTACCATTGATGTTAATTCCATTATCTTTAGTCAAAGCAGACTGAGGCTACACTGAGTCTGAAAAATCCTCCTTAGGTAAATAATCCAGATATCTTCTAGTTTCAGCTCTCATGATTATTACATACAAATCTTTCCTACATATCCATTCTAAAGCACTGCCTTTAATGGATACAGAATGGTTGAAGTAACATGAACTAGGACTGCTTCAATTTAGTTTACATGCTTCTCTTTTCAACAATTCCGGAATAAAAATTTAATTCTGATATAAGCACGTGCAACTTCCACTGACTCTACTAGGAACTGAATTTTATTATGTGACCTCAAAATTTGATACTCTCTGAAAGCCACATTAGACTACATCATGGATGCTCTACATCTCTAAGCAGTATTGCATCTATCACAGAGATTGTAATAAAACACCAGAAGACTTTCTAACAATATTGCTCTACTAGAGAATCTTCTTTGCAATGGTACCTCTTCTGGAATTCAGACACCCAGCTTTCTGTTTCAAGCCTCACAATCCTAACACAGTAGAGGCATGTCCTTTATTCATAAAGCATTACTTATATACTGCAAGCAAATTCTGAAACAGTCAATCACGTGTTTCCCCTAGAATTCCCAATGATGAGAACAGCACCTTACCTCTTAACAAGCTTTTCCTGTTGGTTCATTATGAAAAATACTGGTCACCAGCTAAATAGTCTCCTGATCTTCTTCTGGTGAGATGTTACCCCTTACAACAGTAATTTTCCACAGTAATTTTTCACTACTTACTCTGTCTTTGTATAAGCAACATCTTCTAGAACAGCTCCTGGAGGCAGCTTATTAGAAGAGCTGAGAGGTCTGAAAAGAGAGAATGAAAGTAAGACAACAAGGATGAGCCTAAAAGATCATTATGGTTTAGAAAAACTGCATTCATTAATTTCAGTGGAGTTACACTGATTTTCCACAACTCAGGTTCTGTAGTTTCATGTTTAAGAATTGTGCCTGAATATTAAAGAACTTTTTCATAGCTAAGGAGTAACAGAGAAAGTTTCACCAGTAGAACTGAGTGTTATTCTTAAGTCAAAGCAGAAAGTGGAATTGCAAAACAAGACAATTATTACAGTTAGTTTTGAGTGTGCTCCCAACATTTTGTGTATATTTCACTAATTAGTTTAATTTTTCACTTCAAGTCTTTGAAAGAGTTGTGGGTTTTAATAACTGCTTGAAATCCTGAAATTCATTCCTACAATCAGCTGATAAGTTGGTTTGGACTTATCTAATTCTATTGTTTCCTTTTTTCCAATATTTTATGAGGTATCTTGAAAGTGATATGGGCTCAACTACATATTAATAATTCCTTCCTAGGCATTCTTATAGTTTGCATATTGCAGTTCTCTACCAATTTCCCTCAGCCTTTGGGAGATTTTGAAGCTTAATTTCATATTGCAGAAGATAACATCGTCTTTGTTCTTTTAAAATTGTTGATAAAAGAGCCATAACAGACTTCAATTTACTAAACTTGGCATTTTTTTGTATTTAAAGTGGACATAGTGGCCAATAGCTGCTGAGTAAAATAGTGAATACAATTCAAAGTGTATGTGACTAAGTCAAGAATGTTTATATGGTAGCTGTTGGTTCAGATCTTGAGTCCACTGCTGACCTGCAAAGTCATTCTGGAAGGAGCAGAGCAGTCCTGCAGTAGAGGACATTGATGAAAATTTAATCAAAGCTTCCCTTTGCTCCCTTTCTGCTCCTGGCAGAAACTGGGAGTTAAAAGGTTCCTTCTTAAGAGAACGCCTTTCTAGGGGTCTGGAGAACCACAACGGCTTTGTAAATATCTCCTTCCTTTGCACAGGGTGATCTACAGCCCAAAGCTTTCTTATTAAGTACACAATGTCTGGTATATTTGCTTATATGATAGCTCATAACTGAAAATTCTGTCATAGTGTGAATTTAAAAAGACTTTGTGTTTTAAGATTTGGTTACTATTAAAATTTTCCATATCAGTGATCAAAGAACTGAGAGAAAATACAGAAAAAAGAATGTTCTGGCATTTACTTAGGCGCTCTTTAAACTGCACAGAAGCGAGCTTCTGAACCCTGTTTCAAATCAGTTCATTCCTTACTGTGCAAAATATTTGTAGCGATTCCTTCCACCAACTTCAGGATCTTGATACACAATCTGAGGCATCTGAAGAGAAGACCGACCTCTGAAAGTCAAAATACATGATATCATTTAAGAAGTACATTCAGAGCAGTTCTGATCTTCTCTCCTTATGCCCTTTTTTTTTCCTCTCTCTCCCCTCTGGTTGCACTATTCAACATGCACACTATACATTCCCCCCAGTCCTCACACTTATACAAGCAATTATATTTTGTTTTTTTCGTATTTACCTATGTAGCAAAACAGTTTGACACTTTATGTATATTTCCCACTATGTCTGGTCAAGAAATGGTCTTTGCTAGCTTTATTAAAACTTTCTTACGAGCTTGTTATGAAAAGGATTGACCACTTGTACATGCTTGACTTTCTTTTCTTGGAAGTGGGAGTAACAAGCTTATTTCCTTAAGAGTGAAATACTTTCCATTACAGAAAATATGTGTAAAGGAGCAGAATGAGCAAAGGAGAAGACTTACACTTTCTACCTTTGAAAAGCAGGTAAAGAGACTTTGAGCAAATGTTTAAAAATTTACAATCAGCAATTTCAATTGAATTCTCCAGTAAAGGAGAAAAATTAGGACAATCGTGGGAATGTTTCAAAATCTATCCTGGAACAACCATATCTTTTGCAAGAACACTCTTCATTTTTTTCCCCCACTTTGAATTTAAAGTAGGCAAACTGTTTAAATTTTTCACTATAACATCTTGAAGAGTTTTCTTTAAGGCTCTGGAAGATCATGTGGAAAACCTCATTAAGGCAGTCAGTGAGATAATGGGTAGAACTGAGTAATTTGAAAGCTATTCATCAGGACTGCTATTTGATTTCACAACTGCTTTATACTCCAGTCTTACTCTCCTCAACCTGCACGGTTGTTAAAGATAAAAAATAGAAGTTTTTCCCAGAGAAGTTGTGGATGCCCTGTCCCTGGAAGTGAGACCAGGTTGGATGGAGCTCTGAGCGAAAGGTGTCCCTGCCCACGGCAAGGGGATTGGAAGTACACGATCTTTAAGGTCCCTTCCACCCTAGGCCATTCTATGATGATTTTATTTCTTTGAGCTACATATATGGCAAGTCCTGAAGGCCAGGTTTTCTACAAGACCATTTTTGGCACCTTGTAAGAATTCTGACCTCAGACATATGGGCTTGTGGGTGCTGGGGTCGGTTGCTGATACCTAATTTTAATTACAAAGGTATATTTACAGAGATACAATTGACAATACATAACATTGCTCGACAGCTGGGATCAAAACAGAGGATTACATGGTGAGATCAGCTGTCTTCCAAGCCCTTATCTAATTCCTGCAAACTGTGGAATTTGGGGAGGCACAGTATGGCTACTTGCTACAGGAAAGCTTAGAGCGAGATGCTTCATTAACCTCCTGTGACATACAATTTACTGCCAAGGTAAGTTTAAAGTCATCTTTCCCAAGGCTTTCAGTCACATCACGTAAGAAAAGAGAAGGGAATATTTTGAGATGGAATGTCGTAACCTGATATACTTGCTCAGCACTAATCAACCCATTATTGTGAAGTTGTGTTTGTAATTCAAATGAGTTAATTGAGCTGAGGGCTAGTTCCACTAGCTGACTCCTTACATATCAGACTGTTGCTCCAGCCAGATGGATTTGTGTTTCATTCAGCACAGGTGGGCACTTATTCTTATGATCTAACTTTATTAGCATAAACCATTCATCCTATTATGGTATAGTTATAGGCACAATGGGAACGCAGGGAAATAGCCCTTTTTATTCCACAGATCCTTCCTCTGGCATGTCCTTGACTTATATTTGCTGACTTTGCTGAAATAAATGAGCACTTATTCCCAGTAACCTTGCAGAGGCAATGCAACTACAGAGAAGATAGCTGGGAAATATTCTGTCTTCCGTATCAGCAGCACTGTCAATCAGTGAAGGATGAAACAGAGGGGATGTATTTCTTGTTTCTTGTTAATTGCAAGACATTTTGCAAATACATGTTGTTGAAATGTAAACCAATTTTAAAGCAGCACAGGTGTCAAGCAGGCAAAATATAAGAAGCCACTGAGGTTTTCATGTGCTGGGGACAGCTTGAAACACTGAAAATAGTACTAAGAAAAAAACAATCCAAATTTCTTTTTTTTTTTTATTATGGAAACAAGAAGAATATGCCTTTGAAACTGAACAAAACCAGGTGTGAAATCCACTTTATCACTCTTGAGCATCTTTGATTATTGTCTGGCATGTGGTAGAACTCAGTTACCAGCAGGCCCAAAGCAAGCACCATCTAAAAAGGCCATGGTCTAAAGGCAGTGTCTTAAAGCAGAAAGAACCTTTGAAAACAAAAACCTAGGCTGATGCCTGCAGTCTTTAATACAGCTACAAGAGGACTTAAAAAAACCTGTGGTGTGGCACAACACATGACTTTTTTTTTAACATTTGCTGAATCAAATATGTCACCAAATTGTGACGCCACGAGAAAGCTCAACTAAGAAACTCCTGCACTAAAAATGTGGTGTCCTGGCTCAGGCCGCAAGTGCCCTGGAAAGAGCAGCAAAAGCAACCTAACCAGCTGCGACTGCATGGGACTAAAATGAAAGAGCTCCCACTGAAGTAACACACATGAGTCACTGAAGTCTTCATAACTCATCTGATCTGTAAGAGATTGAAATAACTCTCTTCTTTTTCATGGCAACCGCTGCAAAGCAGATAGCACAGGGACGAAGGAATGTGCAACATCCACCCTGCAAGAAACAGATGGGTAACCATACTCCACAACAGCTGCAATCTCTTAATTTCAAGGGAAATATAAGTAGGAGCAAATTGCAGTCATCTCCACTTCAGTGTGCATGGGTTTTTGTTGGTTTTCTTTGTATGTTCATTTTAAATTATCCAACCATAGAACACTTACACAGCAAGCTGCTGAAGAGCCTCCAGGCGTTGCTGAGCCCTCCATCTTCGACCAATAAATGCAGGCACTGGATCTTTGCCCTTGAAACACAAGCTGCAGGCCGGGAAGTGGATCAGTCCAGTAGCCATACTTCAGAATATCGGTGCCTTCACCTAGCATTTGTGTGGACACAAAGAAGAGAGGCTCTAATTTAGCCATTTCAAACAGCATTAAAGAGTTCAGAATTCCAGCCTGCTGTGATTTACAGGACTGCACATTTGGAATGGGGGAAGAAGGCGGCATACGTATGCTAATGATGTCAGCTAGTTAGATGGTTCCTCTCAAGATGAGGAGCATACCAGACTAGCAGCAGATGCACAGATTTGTCTTCTGGCTGTTTTCCAGTGCTAAACTTATACTTAAAACCAAAAGGTCTAACGGTTTGTTACATAAAGGAGTTAGTGTGCAGTAACTGTGAATGTGCAGCAATGTGAACTTCTAGCACATTACCCCATGTAACTCCTTCCTATTTTAGTGCTCTAGAAATTAAGTAACATATTCCACTTACACGGTAAAGTTACATTATTTTATACTGGAACAATTTTAGCATTTGTTAAAAATAACTCAAAGGGAGCTAACATACAAAAATGATGACATTAAAAATCTACACCCTTCCTTTTAAGGACTAATTTCCCTGGGTAGATATGCCTTAAATTCCTAAATTTATGGTTGCCAGTAAATCTTTGCAATCATGACTGAAGTATAAATTATGTACCTCTATTGGCTTGAGCTTCTGTAAAGACTGAAATCAGAACTGAATTGTGAACTGCCCCTTTGATTTCAGCAGGTGCTAACTCAAATGCATACAGGTGACATTTCAAGTACTCACCAGAGTGTAAGACAGTGTCAGTTGATGAAAATCTAGGCACCCTACTATGAGTAGCTGCTTGCTGTGCATGAAATTGCATTTTTGTTCCATTTCTCTTCAAAAGGAGTTCAGCTTTTGAGAGTTTGGAATACCCTATGAACTAACAGTATCACAATCTCTATGCATCCCAATTTGTGAAGCTACAGATTAAGAATTCAAGGATGTAGGGTTTTGAATTGCACATTATGCACTTGCTGATTGATTTTAAAACATGCTTTATGTAAGTCAGAGTCTGCCACCTCACCCATCTGCACCATTACACCTGTGATGTGACAACTTTAGTGACAGGATACCTGTTTACTTCATCTGGCCTGAACTGTTACCACAGCCATACTGTTGCAAGGGTCTCACTGATGACAGGTAATGTTCCCAGCTCTGTGTGCATGTCTCTCTACAGAGAGACACACAAACACTTCTTTGTTTTCAAGCAGATACAAGAAATATTCCGAGATAATGAAGTAAGAGATATCCAGCAACATTCTTCAAAAAAATGTTCCTTGACTCCATGGTTGGAAAGACACTCAGGGCTTTTCTCCCTGCTGTACAGCAATGAAGTCTGAGTTCAGAATATCTGCCTTGCAGCCTCAGTCAAATGCATAGATTCAGGAAGGCTCTGTTTAAAATCCAATTCATTGTGCAGTTGCATCGAGTCTGTTTTCCTGTGGCATTCTACCTGTATGCATCCTGTGCAGCTATCGATCATTGCTGTCTAAAGGTGTGACTGCAACCCCCACAGACATGCCTTACCCGATTTTAAACTAGCTAAGGGGAATACTGGCAGCAGGAGAGCAAATGCAGTAGGAAGCTAAGCATGGGCTACCTAGCTAAGGGCTTAGCTAGGAAGTTAAACACTGCTAATTCTGTATGAAGAACCAGGATGGATTTGCAGTCTTTATTGGCTACCTAGCGGTCGCTAAATATTTCATTTTAGTCTATGTATGCTACGTTGATCTGTAATGTAAGTATATCCCAAGGTAAGTAAGGAGGCACCGTGTGAAATGACAGCTCTGCTTGAACAACAGCCCAGCAGCTGACCAGTTATTTTATCAGATCTAAGTAACAATACGCTATAGTTAACAGCACTTGGA
This sequence comes from Lycocorax pyrrhopterus obiensis, assembly GCA_014706295.1. Lineage (NCBI taxonomy): Eukaryota > Metazoa > Chordata > Aves > Passeriformes > Paradisaeidae > Lycocorax > Lycocorax pyrrhopterus. Next base: position 92,907,574 of record JACSVZ010000001.1, read on the forward strand.
GATAGTCTACTAAAAATACTGACACACAAGTTAAGAAATTACTCAGAACATGAAGCTGGGTATTTCTAGGTTGCTGTTAGAGAGTCATCATAGGGCAGCAATCATGGCTACTCCCTGTGTTGTCTTGTTTTAGATGAAACTTCTTTCTCTGCTTTGTATTATGCTGTTTTAAGGGAGCAGCTTAGGACCATGACAGAGTTTCTAACCATGTGTATGCAGAAAAAGACAAGGTGAACATGTGAGCTGTCTTTGGCCAACACCTACCACTTCATCACCAACAAGCTGAGCGTGGACATTTGACTTCGGGTCCTTCTCACTTCACTGTGTGTACAGAGGGTCTGAAAGACAAGTGTACAAATGGAACGAGTTACATATTTGAGGAATCAGAACGAACCATCAGGCTCCACTTCCCTCTTTAAAAGAAGTCTATACATAAGAGAATATAAAACAAAGTGGAAGAAAGAACTGAAATACGTATCTCTGTATCAAACAAACGTCACCATCACACAAATGAGCCTCAGAGCTGAAATACTGTGGAAGATGCACGTGAAAAATCTAGTAGAAAAATCTGCTTTCTTTGGAGGCACCGTCAACTTAAACAGAAAACGTGAAGACACGAAACGTTAAAAGGAAAGCATGGTGCAATGGTAATCAGTTGAAATACCATACTGTACATGATGCTTCCCTCTGGGACACAGAGCTGGCTTTGCTCCAGCCAATGTTTCATGGTCCCAGCCTCGCTGGAGCCGCCAGCCCTACCGCTTGCCCGCTGCTCGGGCGGCACCCACCTCGTGCCGAGCTCGGCGACAGCCCCGGGGCCCTGGGGCAGGGAAGGCCCTGGCAGAGGCGGAGGCCTCACGCCCCGCGCCCGCCGTAGGGCTCGGGCTTGGCCGCACCGGTGCCGCCGCCCGCGGCTGCAGCGGGGCGGGGCGGGGCGCCGCCGACCCGGCCGGGCCCGGTACCGAAGGAACAGCCGGAGGTGCCGCCAGGAGCCCGTCCCCGCCGAGCGGGTCCGGCACGGCTGCCGTTCCCATGGCCACGGCGGGCGGGCGGCGCTGGCAGTGTCCCGCCCCTGCGGCCGGGTTGCTGCCCTGCCCCTTCCCGGGTGCAGTCGCGCCCAGCCGCGCCCGGTTTTTCCCTGCTGGTCTCGGTGTGCTGGTGCTTGTGCTCCTGCTCCGTCCAGCTTCCCGCAGAGCCCTAAAGGTTCGCCCTGCTGCGTCCATCTTGTGCCGCCTCCGGGAGAGCGGCGCTGGCGCGGGGATGTGGCAGGAGTGCGGAGAAGACAGGGCACGAGCGAGGCCGGGAAAGGAAGGACATACGTATTTTTGCTTTTCAGCAGCTGCTGCTGGAGTTGTTTCATGTGATGCTCCTCTGGACCCTCGCTCAGTGCTTAGGAAATCTGGCTTAGCAGTTACAGTTAGGGACGGGATTCAAGCCTGGATACTCTTATTCTTGGCTTTGCTTGCTGTCACTTAGGACTTCGGCAGCCATAAAGTGGTGAAAGCGAGTCCAGAGAAGGACAGCGGAGCTGATGAAGGGTCTGGAGCACAAGTCCTACGAGGAGTGACTGAGGAAGCTGGCATTATTTAGCCGGAAGAAAGGGAGGCTCGGTGACCTTCTCTCTCTCTGGAACTCCCTGAAAGGAGGGTGTAGCCAGGTGGGGATTGGTCTCTTCTCCCAGGCAACCAGTGACAAGACAAGAGGACACGGTCTTAAGCTGTGCCAGAGGAGGTTTAGATTGGACATCAGGAGGAATTGGACATTGGGATGGACTGCCCAGGGAGGTGGTGGCATCACCATCAGTGGAGGTGTTTAAGGAAAGACTGAACGTGGCACTCAGTGCCATGGTCTAGTTGACATGGTGGTGTTCGGTCATAGGTTGAACTCAGTGAACTCAGAGGTCTTTTCCAACCTCACTGCTTCTCTCATTTTGTGAAAATAGCTTGGTACTTACTGCCGAGAGGGACTGCAGGGGTTTTTTCATTTGTAGAGCATCTCAAGAGGCCTGTACAAAGCATTACAAATAAACATTATGCTTTGCAAAACTTTGCTGTTTCCACAAGGAGGAGCCCATCCTCTTGTATAAGAAAGTTGGAAGCTTCTTCATGCTTAATGTTAAAAACAGAAAAGGCTAATGCTTTTGCGAATGTAAGGAGATTTTCAGGCAATGCTGCCTTGGAATAGGACACAGAAACCAGAAAAATTACAAGTGGGTCCTCTCCTCTGCCTATAATCTTGAAGCCAGTCCCTTATGTTAGTTATTTTGTGTATAAAACTGTGTATCAAAGGGTTATTCACAGCTTGTCAAGTCTGACACAAAATACTGGCCCCTCAGTACCGCATTACAGGAAAGCAATTTTAGGACTGTAGTTCCAAATGCCTTGGCTCTGTGAATTTACTTGTAGACAATTCAACTTTGAATGCTGGTTTACTTTCTTAAAGGCCCATCCCTTGCCTGAAGCAACAACTTTCTTAGGTTAGTAGGTCAATTGAAGATGTGTCTGAACTAAGAAATGTTGTCACAGCTTTGTTTCTGACAGACGTCTGTAGGCTGTGACTTCCCACAATGGATTGATCCATGCCCCACAGATTCCCAGCAGGCTGTAAAGACCCTCATTTTACTAAAGAGCTTTACAGTGTGGTACCTTACTGTAATTAGTGATGTGGTAACAAAAGCCACTTTTTAATAGAGTTCCCTAGCATTTCTCATGATCAAGTACAGTTTTCCTTTCTTGTATCTCATTTCACTAAAACTCCATGATTTCTATGCTGAAATTTTTCCATGCTGAACATCTGCCTTGAGGCAATGAGGTGTGTAAACTGTACTTTGGCCAAAAAATTATTCTTTGTTGACTCCACCCTCTCATATTTTTCCACTTGAAGGTTTTCAGAGATGACTGAATAAGGTGGCCTGGACTTCTTTTTCTCTAATGTGGAATGGATCCAGATGGAAACCAAGTTGAGAAGGAGCAATGGAACAAGTAAATGGGTTCTTGGGAGTAAAAAAAAAAAGATGCCAGGGCATAGCCTAACAGATAAGTACACTCTGGAGTCGTGTATCACCAAAAAGGTGCAGTCCCACTATTAACTTTAACTGCATTAAATTGGGCTAAATGTGAGATGTTGCCACCTTTTTCTTTGTTCACTATGAACTCCCTGGCCCTACTACCTCTGATCTGTTGAGTGTTGGCACCTGAAAGACTATGTAGGGAACCAGCTCAGGAGACTGATGTTGCTGAAAACTAACTTGTCAGAAAATAAAAGATAAAAGTTTTCAGATCACTGCATAGCTGCCTGAAGACTGGTACTCACTCATGGGTGGTGACAGGTATATGTGGCTGAGCAAAAAAGCTCAAGGTTCAGGTTCATGGAACTTGATTAGATTAGATTAGATTAGAGTGTGTGTGTGTGTAAAATAATGGCTAATTTTTAACTATATTTCTAAGACATCTCTGTGAACTACAGGTCTGAACAGTGGACAGCCTTACAAGTGTTGAAAGTTGTGTTGATTATTATGATCTGGAGTGTTCTTTTCCTGAAATCTTCATACTCCTGTGGACCTGAAGCTGTGTGATACCTGGCCAGGGCCTGTGGCACAGTGGTGTGTGCTGTGGAATGCACTGCGATGGCAAAGTGGTGAGGTTTGTTCTGAATGGGTCTTGTTTATTTATTTATTTGTTTGTTTATTTTTAATATAAAACAGGCACTTCAAAGAAGAAGATGCCAAAATACACAAGGCCCTGAGAAAATATTTGATCCCAAGCATTAAACTTTGGCAATCTTGTTTATGATCAGTACTTTGGAAAAGGGACTCAAAGTTTATTTGGTAGTTTGATCTATCTATGTCAAGGATATATCCTGTTGCTCTGGTGAAAGTGAGCTGCAGTCAACTAAACTGTAAGCAAGCAAAAAAGTTTCCTGTTTCCTACAGAAGAACTTGACTGGTTTGCTTTCTCCTTAGATCTGTGGGCCATAGGGTTGGGTTTTGGGTTTTGGTGGTTTTTTTCATTAATAACTTTTCCAAAACAAGACTGTGTTGCTGAGCTGAGGTGCTGTGTATCTGAATATTTTTTTTATAGCCACTTGGCTGTAGGGGACACCAGGCGATCAGATGTTTGAGTAAACTGTCCACACCCTTGTGAGTAACTGCACAATGTCTGAGTGGATTTACTTTGCATGTTGCAAAACGGCAGAAAAATGCACTAGTTTAGCTGCCCGTGACACAGGCTGAGCCAAATGAATTTTACCTCACATTAACCTTGAGATAAGATGGTGTAATTTGCTGCAAGATGAATTACTGTTACTCTGTTGATGGACTTGTTATCCTGTGATGACTTGCTGATGTGTTTGAACTGTAAAACCAGACAGGGAGAAGTAGAAAATTTAGCAGGGTAGGATTAGGCACTAGTTGAGAGCAGAGTAGTAGCTGAACAAAGACAAGATGGATTGGACATGAATGCTTGATTTTAGAGGAGAAACTTGGCTGGCTGAGCAAAGAAAAAATAGTAGGAAAGTGGGGTGGTAGAGAACAAGTGTGGCACAGGGAGGAGGGGGAGACAGGGTGAGCAGCCAGTAGAGCAGAACTGAAGAGTTCTGGACAAGAAAATGGGAGACCTAGGTGAGGGGCTGAAAAAGTGAGGAAGGGTGTGGAAAGGCAGGATTAGGGAGGATAAAGTAAAGAAGTTGAGCTAAACAGATGATGAGTCTCTACTTTGTTTTCCTTCTGTCCTCCAAAGCCTAGGGAGGGCACTGGGTTTCTTGAATGTGACTTTTATCCTGCAATCCATGACGATCTGTGAAACCCCTGGTAAGATGTCATCCATCTGGCTTTAAACTTCATTCCGTATATGGTCCTCTTCTGCTCTTAGCAGGGGTCAAATGACAGCACTGTCATGGTACTGGATGCTTGTGATACTTCATGGCGACTTTTTTCTAGTTATTAAAAAAAGTCCAAGTTACAGGCAACAAAGTTCTAGCCTTAAAAGCACTGCTGAGGCTTTGATATCTGGAAATTCCAGAAGTAATCTGTTTAAAATTGGTAACCGTTAGTGTGCCATTTCCCATTTTTGCCACAGGATGTCACAATTCCTCCATGTATGGTCCTGCGCATCACAGGCTCTAACTTGGGTGCCACCAGTTTAGCTCTTGTATCCAAATGTGAACTGATGTAAAATGGACTCGGACCCATTCCAGGTAACCTTTGGATTCCTGTTTGTTCCCTGTCCATTCCCTGTCCATCCCGCACATAATTGACTATCTGTGTGTAATAAACCTCGTTTCCAGGTGTGTGATTCCAAAGAAGCAGGAAAGCAGCAGCACAAGGCTCCGGTCAATGTCGTTGCTAAATTTTTAATCCAGAATAAGGGAGCCTTCCTTCCAGCCAGCAAAGAGGAGGAGGAAGAAGATGTGGTCACTATTCCCATCAGAAAGCAGAGGTAAGTCTCAAAGAGATGTGAGGAGACAGATGCTGTGAAATCTCCTGCCTTGTGGATTGAGACCTTGTCTCTGTGCTGACCCTTGGCTATAGTAAGGCATGGTGACCACTGTGGAATACCTCACTTGTAACTTGTGACATCTTTTGTAAAAATGGCCTTGGAGTACTGACTGTGGTAAATGGAGCTTCACTAAGGTGAAGTCTGTGGTTAATTTATGCTGTTTTTACTAAGAGCCATGCTAAGAGAGGCGTCTTTTGATACAACTGCTGAAATGGAAAAAAATAGATGAAAGTGTTTATAGGAGACCTGTTCTCTCTTGCCTTCTTTTTCTTAGTATGACTGTGGGCACATTTCCTGTAATAAAAGCAATACACAGTTGTGGATAGCCTAAAGTCAAAAGTTCAAAGGAAATGAAGTAGTAGTACTTTGTGATCACAGTTGAAGAATTTATGTCAAAGCTGGCTAAAAGACTTCTGTAATGGTTTTGATTAGCACTTAAAAATTTTAAAAAGAAGAAGGCAGAATTAAGGATATTTTCAGCCTATGGTTCAAATTGCGACAAAACCACAATTTTACCAGTATTTCAGGCATCCTCTGGAGGACATTCATATACTTCACTTGGATTGGGTCAGCTTCTTAAATGATGATTCTTAAAGAACAGAGATGACATTTGGATGATTTGCAGGGCTGTAGTCAGGCATGTTGTCTTGCCTCAGGAGGAAAAGGATCTTGGTCTCACTCCTCTCATGTAATATTCAGAGTAATAAATGCCAATACCATTGTGTTAGCTTACAGGTTTCAAGTTTCAGTGTATTAAGACACTTTCCTAGGGAGTGAATTTCTGTGCTTGCCTGATCTGAAGCGAGCATCAGGGACTCCTGATTTTCTGTGACTATTTTAGTCATTCCCTTCGTAGAAATTAAATATCTGGACAGAAGTGGTACGGAGATTAATTTCAGCTTCTTATGACACAGTATATCTCTTCCATACACTACACTCTTATTTACTCTTAAACAATTAGTGTAACATAGTCTTAATACAGTCTATTAAAGCTTTCAACATTTACCTATCATCCTTTAATTGCAATCCACCAGATAAAGGTCAGGTGAGGGCTAGCACACATCCAGGGGTCCAGGGGTTCAGGCCTACCAGAGATAAAAAGCTGAGGAAGCAGTGACAGGACACTTAGGCCACTGGAAGAAAAAAACTAGAATCAGATGGGGTCTCAACAGAGCCCTTTCAAGGACTGGGGAAGGATGTAGAAGTATCACTTCACTCATGTAAGAGAACACAGCCTGCACTCTCTTCAGTCTTCAAAGTTCCCTTGTCTTTCCCCTCTGTCTTTGCCTGCACCCACACAGTCCTTCCCAATTCAATTCCCAGTCTCACATGGTGGAGGCTGAACCAAACAGGATCTAGAGCATGTTATTGTTGTCTTGACATGCCGACTGTGAGATCATGATAAGAACTCAGCATCTAGCATGTAGATCTGGAAACATCCTCTCTTCAGTACTAAGTCTTTGCATGGACCCCTAGGAGAGAACCAGACCTTGAAGAATCCATTCTCATCTTAAATAAGGGACTAGAGTAGTTCATGTCAGTTCATACAGAAAGCATGGAGTAAAATGTAGTGTTATACAGAGTAAGTACCAACCTAAGACAGTACTTAGATAAAATACTACACAGCATATTGAAAACAGGGCAAAATAGTCAGGATATGGGCTTGAGCTGAGCATTTAGATGAAATTTTCTGCCATGTAGATGATATATGTTCCTATGTCACTTTTAAAAAGTAATTGTACTCCAGATACATAATGTATTTAGGAAGACGTCAATGTAAATAGGCTCTCTTGAGAATCCCTCCACCTGCATATGGAGATGTCCTAATGCTTCTTAAAAATCTGACCATTAGGCACTTGATAGTCAAGTCCCATTGATTTGGTGGGAACCAGGATTCTAAAGATCCTTGAGAAGAAGATCAGCAAGAAGAAAAGCAGAAGAAAATGAGTGCAAATAAATTAGGTGTTCAAAGTTGAAATCTAGAATGACCACTGATGTGAAAGAAATGGCTTCAGAGTGACTAAATTTTCTACATTATCTAGTAACTTTGTGAAAAACAGCTGTGGGGATTCTAAACAGAATCAGAAGATAGGTGATGTTGCAGGCTCTTTAAAAGCAGCTTGCAGCACTGCACAGCATATGTCTTGATGCAATATTTAAAAGAAGTGAGATGCTGGAAAGTGAGCATATAGAAGTATGCAGCTGCAGTCAGTGACATCTCAAATATGGAATGACTCATGTATTTGTAAATACTAATGATTCCTTCCAGGCTTCCAGTTAGGTCCTGCAGTTCATTGAGAATGTTAAACTGTTTTCTGTAGTGGAGCTTCACATTTCATAAAATATGATCATGAGAGACTTGAATAGATTCAAACAAGCCAGATGTGCCACTGACACAAAATGCATCAAAATGGCATGCCATCAAGTAGAATAAAATTGTTAATAGCAGCAACACTTATAGGGAAAAAAAGGGACAAATGGAATGTGCACAATGGAAAACAAGAGGACCTACAGTTTTGCTGCTTCTCAATTGACTGACAGCTTAAGACCATTCACCAGAGCTGCAGAAACACTGCCTGGTTTGCAGCAAAACTGATCAAGGTTAGAAGTTTGTATTATGGAGGATTTTATGGAACTACAGTGAGATGGTTTTTTTCTTCAATACACAGGCTCCTGGACTTGGGCTCTGAATGAGGTTTCCTGTGATGTATAAGCACAGACCTTAGGCAGCATTTGTTTTTTGTAGGGTGACTAATTGGAGATGCATACATGTAGTGGTCTGTATTAACAGTGGCTCAGCTGTCTGATTCTGGTCAGTTCTGACAATTCATATAGGTCTTTTTGCAGAAGTTTGAAAATCTTGCTCTTTCAAGTCATGAGAAGTGAGAGTAGAAGAGGTTTCCTCTTTGGAAAGATCTATATAGGCAGCTGACTCGAGTAACTCTGCAATACTGGGGAAAAAAAAACTTCCCCATGGGTGACTAGTGTGTATCTGCTTCATGCCTAAGTGACACTTTTCTGTGCCTTAATTATGCCTCCCCGGATGGGGGAGATTTTTAGAGTCCTTTTTAGAATCCAGAAGACGAACGGGACTTTTCCACGCTTCTTGCTTTCAGATGGTTGTTTATTAAAGCTTATCAGTGGAGCTGAGCCACGGATGTGACCCAGAGCAGAGAATGCGAGAGAAAAGGCCAATTATCAAGATTACACAGCCTTTTAAAGGTAAATCACCCAATGAAAACGCAAAACGAAAGATATTTTTACTTTTCTACCAATGTTCAATAAATCTTTCTGTCACGTAGAAGGAACTGCGGAATTTTTCACCCAATCCTCTCAATCCACTTTCACCGCAGAACATGGAGTAATAGAAGAAGAAGATCTGGAGAACAACAACAATCCTCCATTTTGAAGTTTTTGCTTTTTATCTATTTACTATATTAACAAACCCAACACCTCTAAATTTTCACCCTGTGACAATCTTACATAATGTTCTATCACCTAATTCACACCAGTGTAGATTCTGTTTCTTCCCAGAGGGTAGGCAATTTTCTCCATGGACGAAGGTCAAAGACAGTGTTGTCCAAGGGGGTAGAACCCTTCAAAACAGGCAGAGAAATATTCCCTGCACTTTGGACTTCCACACCTAAGTGCTTTTAAACCTGGGCTATTTTTTTCTGATTTTTATGTGAAAACAGTTGAATCTGACTGCCTTGTAGGGACAGTCTTTTGCAGATTCATGTCTTTTGGAGGACTAGTGATGTTATTTCCCAAATGCAGGTTAAAATTTTCTAAGTTACTAAGCGTAGAGACTGTCAGAATATAAACAGTTGTCTTCTTCTGTCATGCTCTTTTGTTGTGTTGGTAACACATCAGCCATTTGAGTGCAAACACCTGTTCTTCCTACAAGTCTGTGCAATGGGATTTATTCCAGAGTGCTCAGATTTTCATGGGTGTTCCCTCCACAAAAGGGAACAGCTGATCAGTCACCCCAGCAAGCACTGAAGTAAGCCTCACCAGGCTTTAAATGCACATTGAACATCAGCTGCTGCGTATCTGCCTTGTGGAAAAGCTGCCACATGTCTCGTGTCTAAAGGCTCGTAGTTCCTGCCTCCAACATATGTGGGACAGGCAGATTATTTTGTGGCACGGTACTAAACACCAGCTTCCTTTTTTTGCCTTATCACCAGGGAGATTGCACACTGAACTTGCTGATCCAGATTTTGCAGTGTTGCATGCATGGCAAATTCCTAATCTTTACTAACATGTTTGGATATGCTTTCAATGGGCAGTGACAGGAAGGGGCATAACATGAAAGTGATGATAGACTTAATCCTAGCACAAACTGGTGAGAGATGTGCAGAAAACAATGTGAGGAAGGCATTAATATCTTTTAAGTTTATACCAAGGCTTGTAGGAGGGTCCCTGTCTTCTTTACTGAGGAGGGGAGGGCCAGAGTCCTGGTCCCAGCATGAGACCCCAGAATGCCTGGGATGCTGTGGGCCGAGTCTTGCTGTCAGAGACAGCAGTTCTGGTTTTAAAGTGGAAAGTGACTTCATTCTTGCAAACTACCTTCCACCTCCAGGCTGATGCTCTGAAGATTTGGCTGTATTTCTGGCAAGAGATGATCTGTTGCAGTACTGGCTTTGTAGAGCATTCAAGAGACACAAAAGCCTTTAAAGTAATCTTGATTCTGCTCTTGTGTTTTTAAGGGCTTGCTTGCCAGTATGGCAGGAGACTTCCTCCATACTAACTTCCAAGGTGGTCACCCAGGAAGGGGATGGTTCAGTCCTGTGGTACAGAATCCGTGTGTATAGAATTCATGCTGTAGTCCTGAAACATGAGGATTTGCCTCTTCAGTCTGGGAAGGAACTGGTGCACTTCTTCTAGAGGTGATATCAGCCCAGTGAACCCCTTGCCTTCACCTGAAGGTGCAGTTTGAAGCTTAGAGGAGGTGTAAATAATCACCTTAGAGTCTCTTGCATTGGACTGGATTGGAGCACAACTCCTTGTATCCCAGCATTCATTCTCTCTCTGGTCCCACTGCTGAGTGATAGCATTTGGTAGTTGTAGGTCTACGACTGATCAGAAAGAGAAACTCTATCCTGTACTTGGGCAGTTAATGTAAGAGGCAACAGGGGCCTGACAAGATATCTTGCTCAGAGGTTCAAAGTCCTTTATTTTCACGTTATCTAAGCATTGACACAAAACCCAGACAACTTCTTTGACAATAAAACACAGCATATGGTTGACTGGGCTGCTGGAGCAGTGGTTGTCTTATGTTTATACTGAGTCAAAGACAAAAATACTTCTTTAGGCTATATTGAACAGGTTTCTTTTTTCAAGATGATAAAGTGGTTCCCAGAACAGGCACTACATGGAAAATATCAAAATACCGTCAGCTCGGTTTCATCACACAAAATTTCCACAGCTTAATTTACCTTCTATCATGCATGTCAGAAGTGTAAGAAGTCTGGAAAACCCCAGACTACCCCAGACTGTTACTTTCAACTGACAGTGATAGGGGCTTACCCAACGTAACAGTAACAATGAATGTAAATACATTTTTGAGGTTCCTTGAAAAATCTGTCCATTGGAGACAAGTACTTATTTTTTTGGACTACCATTCTTTTAGTGGGCTGAAACTGAAGACACAAGAAGCCAACACCAAATGACTGCAGTGCTGCTGTGATGTTTACACATTATGAGCCACTGCTGTATGTACATCAATTCTGATAAAGGGCTGTACAGGGGAAATAATTTGGGAACTCATGACAGCTGGGCAGTCTCTCCCTATTTTACCCATTAGTCCTCTAAATCAAGAGCTGTAAATGTCCAGTGCTACCTGTAGTCCTTGTACTCTCACATGTGGCACCAGGCTGCCAAATGATATGGTAGCTTGAGGGAGGGTCTTCTCTCATTATCTCTTTCAGAGACTGAGATTTTTCACTGGATCTTTCTTCCTGGGTACTTGTTCTGACAATTTTCCCGCAGTCTCATCTCAGTAGCCTGCCCTTAGCTATTCCTCTTTGACTGGTAGATGAATCTGTTCATTCTGACACATAGGTCTCTAACATAATTCTTCTGCCACTGTCAGCAGGCAGAGGACAAATAGAAAACAAAAATCACTGAGTTAACAAGCAATTCTTACACACAATGCAATGTCAGAAGAGAAATGGCTGTGATCTCCCCTCTGCATTGTACTTCAAACTGGTGCAATCAGTATCAAAATGTGTTAACCATGCTTTAATGGCTATTCTGTTCCTTCTCCTCCCTTCCAGCCTCTGCCTTTTCATCCCACCAAGAAATGATTCCTTCTTCCAGGGCAATTCTGTTACAAACTATTACCATGCAGGGAGCATGGCTAAAATAGCAGTGCTCCTCCTTAATCTATTTGGAAGGCTGCTAGAGTGGAGTGCTGCTTCCAGAGATGTTTAGTCTTCAGAGGTCATACCTTTGTGCAGACCCATCTGAAGTCATCTCTCAAGATAACTAAATTTTAACCTCCCTCTGCCCTTGCTATTCCATAGCTTGGGCAAGAGTCTAAAATGTATTTTGTTTGGTCTCTTCCTGGTTGCTACAAGCCAAATCAATATCTTTCAAACTTTCTTTTTAATATAAAAAAAGCTAAATAAAAGATGCCCTTCAACTGCAGACTTGAGAAGCCCTCTTGGAGGTTTTACTGCAGTCTTTACCTCAGAGTTTGTGTTGCTATCAACAGCTCTACATAGGCCTTTGGAGAGTGGCCAGCAGATAAAGCTTTAGGAAGAAAAGACAAAGCTATTTAATTTTAAAGGAAAACATGCTTAGTATGTTTAACAAACTAGGAACAAGGCACTGCTTTGGGGAACTGATGTGTGCTTTTGATAGATGTTTCAATCTTGGCTTTTATCTTGCAGCATGTTTGTGTGAATTTGGGAAAATCATATTTTGGTCAGTAAGTGCAACCTGTACATGTTCCAGATCATCACACCTGGCTGCATGGCCTCGCAATGCACGTCTGCTGAACCAGGAGGCTGCGTGGGTGCAGGTCACTTGAACAATGTTCCCGGGCAAATGGCATAGTGGGGAACAGGCTGCTGAGCTGAGATCCATGGATAATTCAGTAGGTGGCTGATTAGGTGAGTGTTACATGACACTTTCTGCTCCTCGTTCTTGTCAGTCTTCTTACAATTTTGGATCCCCTTAGTACACAATATAAACTGCCAGGTCTTTTTTGACTCTTGCAACACCCCATTAAAACACTCCATGCAGCAGCTGCATCCCAGTGGGCATATTCTTCTTTTCCCTTTGCAAGATCTCAGCAGTGTCACGTCCACTGCTGTCCTGCCCTTCCCACATTACCGGTGTGGGGTATCCATTTGGTCTGCACTGTGCCTGCCAGTCTATATGTGTGCAAGTATCACGCTGGAGTCCTCAGGACTGGTGGCAAACACAAACGTAGCATTGGGACGTGACAGACTGTGGCCTAAGAGTCAGGCTGTGGCTTGTATGTGGCAGAGATCTAAAAGGCCAGAGTAGCTACTGATGCCTTGATTTGGGACAGACTACAAAGGAAAAGCAGCTCTGTATCTTCTCCCTCATTGCCCACGCTGTTGTCCACAAAAATCAGATTTGTTACCTGGTGTGCAACCAGACAGTAATTACACACTTAAGAGAGACACTGATTATTTATTTTAGAGTTGTGCAAGCCTGGGTGTTCTGTGGTATTCCACAGATCAAGCACACCAACTACCAAAGCTTTTTACTATTGACACATTTTAGCAAACAAAGGAATTGGCATTCATTGGCTATAACTTACATAGTTCACTTATTAATTAGTATTCTAAATTCTATTGGTTAATGATGTCACTTTTCATGCTAAATAGTCTGCATGCTCAGTCTTCTACTTGAGTCAGTGGGTTTCTGGGGTCAGTGGTACATGAGTTGGTGGTCACCACCTCCCCCTACCAGAATTAACTTATACCTAGCTGGAGCTATTTTAACACATTTGCCAAGTTGGCTTTATTAGTTCTTCCTTATCTTGGGAGTTCTGCCAGGTGTCCTTGGGGCCCATAAATTTTGCATTCTTTGTGTACACTATCAGTGGGCATCCTTCTTTCCAAGATTTGTTACCCTCCCCCAGGTCTGAGATCACTGAAGCATGTCAAGCCCTAAACCTTAACAAGGCAATTCTGCCATCAAGTCATTTGTCTTTCTAACACCTGGACAGCACCTGGAGCTTGTTAGCTGCTCTCTGTTTCACAGACTAAATCTCCTTTCTTGCTGATTAGGCTTGAAAGCGTACAAAGATCAAGCATCAGAGCACATCCTTTTGCAGCAATGCCAAGGGCCGCCCCGGCTGACCCCCTGCCATGAAACCGCAACATTAATGTTCCCAGTGACGATGACTGTGCTGTATCCGTGTAGCCACCCCCACAAAGAACTGATCCTCTGTTTTGCCCACTGGTTGCGTAGGAAAAAAGAGGTTTAGGTGGATGGCCACAACTTTCAGCGTGGAGCCCGAGGCCGCCACTTGCAGCTCTTGCTGACCGCGGCGGGTGCCAGCTGCTCTCGCCTGACGACGCCATTTCTCCTCCCCGCTGCCCGCTCCCTCCTTCCCCTTCTGACTCATTCAGTACCGAGTGTCCCTGGAAAATGTCACTTTCGCCCCGCCACTATGGAGCAGCCCCCACCCTCGCCTGGTGACGGCCAACGCCGCTGGGAGGAGCGGGAAGAGGCGGGCGAGCCGGCGGGAGGAGGGCTCCGCACCTGCCCCTCCCAGCAGGCCGCGGGCCGGGAAGGGGCGGGCGAGGTTTCCCGGAACCAGCAGCGCCCACTCGGCCGTCTCTGGCCCGTTCTCCCCGCGGGCTGAGGGTGCCGGAAACTGCCCGCCATGTCCTCGGTGGCCGCTGCCAGCTGCGACGGCAAGGGCGCGGGGGAGGCGCGGGAGGAGAAGAAGCCGCTGAAGCCCTGCTGCGCCTGCCCCGAGACCAAGAAGGCGCGGGACGCCTGGTAGGGACCCGGCCCGAGCTCCCCGCGGCGGCCCCTCCGCGCCCGGGCGTTCCCCTTTCCCGCGGGTGTGTGCGCCCTGCCCCGCCGGGATTTCTTCCCTTCCAGGAGTTTGTGCCCCCGCCAGCGTGCGCCGGTGGCTTTGGGAGCTCTCCCCACCCCGGACGAAGTGTGCTGGAGCATCCGAGGGAGGAGGGAGAGTGTGGAGAAGGAGAGGAAACTATCTTAAAAGGATAATTTAGAAACGAAGAAGTTAATACCTCGTAGCCCCGGTTTAAAACAGGTTTCAAAGATCAGCTTTTAATGCTGCTTGTAAATCTTCATTATTGTTGATTGACTGAAGCAGCACGTACCAGCAGCTGGTAACATCTTTATTGTTCGGCTGATTATAAATTACGTTCTCTTTTAAATAAAGAAAAATACTCTGGTTTTTCGGGTCTCAGAGGATGATATTTCCCACAGAAGTTCAAAATTTGACAGTGACCTATATAGCTGCATTGGTAGTTATAGACGTAGTCATGATCATAGGACCTATAAAATAGTATGAAATGCACCCTCAAAATGGAGCTCCTTAGTCTATGACAGTGAATCTGTAAGAAACTTTAATCTGATGACCTTTGCTGGTGGTATAGATGGTGTTTGGTTGGTAACATCATACTGAACACTGTTTTTGCTAAATTTAGGGGAGCAGATGTAATTACATGGTAGAGTGAAAGTGAATCCAGGGCCCCCTTAGAAAAGGGTGGCAGGATGGATGTTGCTGGTCAGGTGGAGTTGCCCTGGGCAGCCAGGGGACGTGTCCATGCTCATTGTAATAAAACTGAAGAAGAAAACTAAAGAACAGCTCTACTATTCAGCCAAAAAGTGAGCCTGAACTGTTTTTGTGGTATACATGCTATACCAACAATGATAGGCTCTTACTTGGATGGATGAGTAACATCAAAAGTTACCATATATGGTGAATAATTTTTTCAACAATAGCTGGGCAGGTGTTTTGGTTTGTTTTGTTTTTTGCTTCAGGGTCCCTAAAAAGCAACTGAAGTTGGACTAAAATATCATTTACTGATTAACCTATTCTGTGTTGGTCTCTTACTGGAGAAATTTTGTTGTTTCCCTACTGAATTATTTGAAACCGGCAAGCTCAGCATACTTGATGATGTGGCAGCCTTGTGTTGTGTAACAAATCCCCATCTGGACTTGCCCAGAATAGACCCTGGCCTGTTAATAGGAAGTTCTGTTATGCCTGTTGTCAGAGTTTTAGGTGCACAGCTCCACACTTGGGTAACTTTTTGGGATAGTTTTATACTTCCTAAAACAGCACTACCCTGGACAGGATAGACAAAAAAAAAAAAATCTTTGGACCCTAATAGCGATTTTTAATTGTCCCCAACAGTTTGTCTATTCTGTTTCTTTGACTAAAAGTAAGTGAACATTTTATTGCTGAATCCTGGAAATCTTTTTGTTTTGCAGCATTATTGAGAAGGGGGAAGAAAACTGTGGGCACCTGATTGAAGCTCACAAAGAGTGTATGAGAGCTCTGGGCTTCAAGATATGAGTGAGATGAGCAGGACTGAATGGGGTGAGTATGGCCTTCAGGACCTCTGCCTCTGAAGTGCCCTGGCACCTCAGCTGGTGCCACTGGAAGGCCCAGAGTACTGTTCATGATGGTGTCCTTATGAGAGAGAAGGCAGAGCAGTCCTCATTGACGTTAGAGTCAGCACTGCTGTCCCAGTGAGGGTGGTGAAGCCTTAGGCAGTACACAGCCTCTGTGGGTCACCCTTCAGCAGTAGAGAATGGTGCTGTCTCTGTTGTCTTCTAATAGATCCAAACCTCAATTTAGATTTCAGATGTTAGGGCGTACGGGAATTGGTTTTTGTGGGTTTGTGCTGGGTTTTTTTTGTGGATTGTTGAACTGTTGCTCAATATCCAGTGGAAATCCAATGTTTTGTGACACTGTGTTTCCTTTCTCTTCTAGATGATGTCTTTGGTGTGACTGTGTTCTGGAAAGCTGCAAAATAAATTATTTCTGCAAGTTACTTCAAAGAATAAATATTAACAAAGAATCTATTTATAAAGAGTCTTTAATAATAGAGTATGCATCACATCTGTAGCTTTTCCACTGTTAGCTCTTGACCACTGCTATAGAAAATATATTTTTTCCTCTTAATAAAAGTCTAAAAATGACCAATGTTTCTGACTTCTGTCTCTTTTTAAGTAAAGAAATGACAGTGCCCTTCTTACGGAAAACAGTGTGCTGCAGGAATGAGAGAATGCGAAAAGCCTGCTTAATCGTTAACACAGGAACACTGATTACTGTGGTGGTATAGTTGAACAGAGGACTTTGGTGGGTTTTCCCACTGATGCAAATTGTGAAATCATGCTAGTAACATTGCCCTCTTACAGCTTTCAGCAGTCATGCTGAAGCTTGTAGTGCTGTTTGTGACAGTAGCTGTAACTATGTTTGTACAAAGGCGACCACAGTCTTATGAAATGAACTTCCTTAGAGTCAAAACTGTATTTGATTTCCCCTGGTCGAATTCTTCCGACGGTTTTTGAATACCATTACTGACCTTCATTCTTTATAATAAAAAATTAGGTACTTCCCACATCAAACTCACTTGAGCCGGTAGTTCTTCAAGGGAAAGGGAGCAGAGGATTGCTCCCTGTCACTGCAAGTGTCTTATATGTACAGGCTACTTGCCTAGAAGTAAAGCTTTTTTCTATGCTGAGTTTTTGTTGTGTTAGTCTTGTGCTAAGCATGCATGGGCTTCTGTTTTCTGGCTTTGTTTTTCAACTGTATGAGATGATAGTGGGAGGGTGGTTGTTGCCTTTGATTCCTTCTTAAAATCTAGAGAAAAATGAGGTGCATTTGCTGGTGTGTTACACGTGTGGCTTTTTTGGCTTCATACTATGTAATTGTGCAATGCTAATGTTCTTCCTGTGGTGAGTTGACTGTCCTGAAGACTAATTACTTTTTCTCCCGATGAGTTTCCTCTTCAGAAACTGGAGATACAAAATCTGTGCTTTGTCTTGATTTTTCTCTTGGCTTTGATCCTGCTGGAGGGGTGGGTGCTGTCATGATCGTTCCTCTTCCTGCTGGGCCCTGCATATCATGAGCTAGCAGTGGCTTTTGACTGTGAACATTTAGTATGTGACACTTGGTGCTGCCTCTGCTGACTCACAAGTTGCGTGAGGAGAGTTTAGACTCTTCCTCTGGGAATGTTTTGTGAAGCTCCTGTCTTGAGGCAAAAGCTGTGCCCTCACTGGCTTTCAGCCTCAGAGTAGGGATGCAGGTGTGGCTCTGGCAGAAAGCATTCAGAGCTGCCTGTGGCACTGTAGCTGTTTGAGGAGCAGAACCTGGTGCTTGCTCATCTTGGTGTTTATTATTGTCTTGAGGTAGAAACTTGAATAAGGTCATTTCTTGTTGAACCATTGTGTGTCAGAGCTTGAACTGAAGAGAATGCTAAAAGGTGGATGAGCATCAGCTTTGTGGTAGCATGGTTTCTGCGGCAAACTGTGGAAATGTTGCTGCAGAATAGAACAGGGCAGGGAGTGGCCAAGTGAGAAAGGAGTGCTGTTTATATCCGGTCAAGAAACGAAAAAAATATATTCCTGCACAATTTTACACAAATTCTATTCACTGAAGAATTGGGATGTTTAGACCTCCATGAGGGTAAAAGCATTGCAAGTACTTTAGAAAGTTTTTGGAAATGAGTGGAATGCTGATGTACGTGTGTGCTATATATATATATATATATATATGCACACACACACTTAAAGCAACAATGGAAGAACCTTGTAGTCAAATCAAATTCCTTGCTGAGCAGCTTCATTTCTTACTATGGTATTCCTGTGGAGTGGATTCAGGGCTTCACTCAGGGAGTGGGAGTTCCTGTGTTACTGCTCACTGACAGTGTTGGTGCCGGACACTGCCCTGCACAGGGTGGTGTGTACCTTGAGGGTGTGAAACATGGCAGTAGCAGGAAACTTGACTAAACTACAGAGCAGTACAACTAGATACAGTACATGCCATCTTTGAACCTTTGTGATTCCCTGTGGGCTTGTCTGGAGTAGGCTTGGGACCTTCCCCAGCAGTTGTAAATCAAATGTGGATATTTTGGAGCTACAGGGTTTATTTGTGTGTAAGTAACAGTTTTGCAGACTAACGCCAGCAATGCACTATATAATAAATCAAAAAAGAGGTGACTGATTATGCCCTCTCTGACTTCAAGCCACCAAGGTCTTAGTGTCCTCAACACAGGTGATTGAACTAGTTTTCAGCTTATGGGATCAGTAGTGAACCTGTAGACTTCCTAAGGGATGGACAAAATAACCAGTCATTCATCTACTGTAAGATTTGGGACTGATAATCTCTGTGTTGTGTGGCTTTCAAGGACAGAGGATTTATTTGCCAAACATAGTGCAGGCTGTACCTGCATTGCATCATCACATGCAGCTGAATATTAAGTGCTACTGGTTGAGTCCATTTTGAGTGGGAAAATCAGTACGTGTTTCCACACTGCCTGTTTCAGTGCTGGAAAGCTTGACATGTCTGTTTTTCTTCTTCACAAACACATCTTGTAGTAATGCTTATGTGTTTACTTCCAGGGAAGGGTCTTAATGCTGCTCCGATGTTTTCTATAACTTGCCATCTTCATTCCAAATTGTTTTCAACTTTGGTATGGCCCTTTCCCATTGAATCAGTATTAGCTTTTGAACACTCATCTTGGATGAACCAGCATCTCTGGATGAAAGGCACTTACTCTAATCCAAGACCAAAATAAAAGGTCTCTTTGGCAATAAGAGGGTTTTTTTACTTTTGCTGGGTGGAAAACTGAAAGTGCTCTGCAGATGATCTGTATGGTCATGGTACTGCCAAGGCAGAAAGGAAGACTTAGTCTTGGCGGTTCAATCACTTTACAAATCTTCCTTTTAGAAATTTGGGTCTGAAAACACTAAATTAATCTCTAGTGTGTGCTCCGAGATCTACCTTGTAAAATGCTGTATCATTCTTTCTACAATGCCACATTGGGACCCAGCAGAAAAGTTGTATAGTTTCTAATGAGAGCTTTGTGCTGTTATTGCTGTGGGTTGAAAGCTTCCTGTCTGCCTTCCACAGAGAAGTCACAACAGGTCATCTTCACCCACAGTGCTGGCTCCGGCATCACAGCAACACCACTGCTTATGTTCCGGAAGATGTCAGATGAAGGACTTTCTTTGTCCTAATGAGTCATTAACATTGTGTTCCAGTTTATTTTCTACTCAGGCATTTACCTAACTGAAGAATGAAATTAATAACTTCCCTTTTTTCCACTTTCTTTGATGTTCCTGCAAAAGGGTTTTGGTGGTATAAAACGGTAGGAGAAATTGCAATGGTGCTTCTCAGGATGCTTCCTCTAATGTAGTTCTACATTTCTATTCACAGCAGTTCAGTTTTGTCTCACAGATCTTACGTAAAGTGTCTTTCTCCTAAGTGTTCACAATCTTGACATCCCAACTCCCCATTTTATCAGATGTCAGCCTATCTTGGAGACAAGGCTCCTTATAATACAGATTTTTTGCAGAGGCCTAAAGGTAGACAAGTTGTTGTCAGGACCATATAGTGAGTATATGGCAATGATATGGAAAACAGAACCCAGATCCCAAGATTTTTATTGTAGTGCTTTGGCTATAACATCATCCTTCCTGCTTTGCAGAGACAGTCAAGAGAAAGTTCTTAATTTCCCCATAACTCTTGCAGATGAGTGTTGTTCTGCTTCAGTAAGTAGGATTTATTTCTTCACTTCACTTAGTTAAGGGGCCACTGAAGATGGGGTTCTCTGTTTCACTTTACCCTTAACAGAAGGCACCTTTCTGAATGGACTGTAGTCACCCTGTGCAAAGCTTAATTTGTCTTCTTTACTTCCCACATGGCAACCTGCCAGGATGGCTCTTAGGAGCCATGCAGTGCATGTGGCCTAACCATTGCAGAAATAAGATTGTACTGGCCAACACCATGATGAATTCTTTAAGGTTGCCATAAAGCATTGCTGCAGCCTTGCCCAGGAGACAGTGTTATTCCAGAGCACTATTGGTAGGAGAGGCGATAAGTGTGTCTTTAACTGAATGGTGCCAATGGGAATGGTATGTTAGGCAGGGCAGCTGCAAGCTCGGCCTGAAACACGACCACCCTTGAAACTCTATCTCTACCCCACTGACCCATGCAGGCTGACTTCATACTGTGTTGGGAGACCACGTGGGTTGCGTCAATGCCTGAAATGTAACTGCATCCTGGCAGTGGGGCAGATCCTGCCTGTGTGACTGATAACGTGTTACTTGAAGCAGAGGAGGAATTGCATTTATGCATGTTTTGTATAGCTGATCATGGAGGACTGACCTCAAAGGCTTCCTCTTGTGCCTGTGTCCTGGGTTACCTGAGTGGGAGGTGTTGGCTGTCCTCTTTGGGCTAAATGAAGGTCTGGGGCGGGTTCCAAATAGCTATTAAAAAAATGAAAATGTGAGATGATGTTTCTCAAGAGTGCTTCTCAACAGAGCCTGTAATCCCTCAACTAGGATTTGCCCACAAAACATGCTTTCAAGTGTTACACACTCTTAAAGCTTTTGGCAGGATAGTCTCGTCTTCATGATAGATGAAACTGGGTGCCAGAGGCTTGTTTGCTCTAGTTTTATCCCTTGCATTCACAGTTCTCTGGCTGTGCAGATCTTTCCCTTGTGCCCCTTGATCTAAAACACCCCGTGAGAGGGAGTTCCCTGGAGTAAGAGGGGGCTGTAGTGCACCTGGAAAGTATTAATTGAGAGCCAGCCTCTCTTCTTTTGCTAAGTCCCTGGCACTGCTACGAGCCACAGTGGGAAAAGGGGATAACCTTTTCCCTTTTTTGTGCTGGGTGAAAGTCACTCTCTTGCAGGAGCGCAGGGCAGTGGAGAGCCTGATATGTGACTGGAGCTCACCACGATAAACTGCTTGTTTTCCCTTCTCCTCTCCCCTCCTCACGCTGCGCTGAGCTTATCTGGCCGCCTGAGTTATGTTAAGTAGCGGGTGCATGCTTGCTCTCTGTTCTCCTCGCTGCTTTTGCTCCTTGGATTTCAATTCCAAACATGGTTATCCATTTGGGGTCTCTCTCCGTTCCACTGCCAAGAGATACACATTCCACACTCAACACCAGCTCCCTCTGCTGCTCTCTCACGGTCGCTATTCCATTTGCCGGAGCGCAGGCGAGACACACAGTGCAAGGTTTCTGTCCTGGCTGTGAGTTTTCCAGCTAATGGCCTCTACTCTTTTTTTGACTGAGCTCTTTTGGCCTCACATTTGCCAGCTTCTTTTCTCACCGTTGTGGCTAAGAACAGGGCCAGCCGACGGTTTGTGAGCCACAAAGAGGAGAAGCGAACCCTTTTGGAATTTTTTGGGTGCAAAAACATTTGGCAGCACTTTTTTAACATGTCGCTCTGAAGCAGTGCTGCGGGACCAGACAGTGCTCAGGAGGAAGAGGAGGAAGAACAGCTACCCAGCAGCCCTGGTTTCAAACCTCTGCAGCACCCTTTGTGTATGACAATTCATTTTGAGCACAGGACGGCTGGGGAGGGTGGGGAGTGGGGAAGGATGAGCGCAAACAGCCCCTCTTGGGACCAGGCTGTTCTCCGGCCTCCGGTGTGTGATGCCTGGAAGGAGATTATGGAGGAAGCAGCCTATCAGCTGGCCAGCTGCATTGTCCTTCTGGGTTACATGGGGGGAAGTGGCATCTTTGGGTCCCTCTATATCTTTGGCCTCCTGGCCCCAGGCTACTTGTGCTATGCTCTGTGGGGCTGGCTGAGCGCTTGTGGGCTGGATATCTTCATCTGGAACATGCTGCTGGTCCTCGCCTGCTTGCTTCAGCTGGCTCACCTGGCTTACCGGCTCCGCAGAAACACCATCCCGGAAGAGTTTGACCTCCTCTACAAGACCATGTACCTGCCCTTGCAGGTGCCCCTGGAAGTCTACAAAGAAATCGTGAAGTGCTGTGAAGAGCAGGTCCAGTCGCTAGTCAGAGACCAGAATTATGCGGTGGAGGGCAAGACGCCCATTGACCGCCTCTCATTGCTGCTGTCTGGCAGGTAAAGGCTCCCCTGTTTCTGAACAAAGTCTGACAGCAATGTGCTGTGGCTTACTGTTATATTTTCCCCCCTCTGTAGAAACTGGAGTGAGGATTGTGTCCTTCCCCTGAAAAGGATCTGAGATATGCATCAGTTTGTTGGGGAAGGGGGAAATTTGCTTTTTGGGGGGTTTGTTTTCTTTTGTTTTTCTAACTTAAGACAATTGCAGGGAATGGTTTGCAGACTCAAGCTGTGGGCAATGAAGTGGCCAGCTCAGCCTTACCTATGATACTTTTGATGAATCCTTATCCCTTTCTCTGTCATTTTGAAGTGATCTTATTTCTGATGGAAGCAGACTGGCTGTGAGAAAGTGTTTCTCAAGGCAGGAGGGCAGTGTCTGGACCTGTGGTCTCTGCGGGTACCAGGCATACCTCTGTGATGTGAAGAGCTGTGTGCTGAGTGTGCTGAGGCCTCAATTCACCTGCTCTCCCTGGCCAGCAGTGTTCAGGGAGAGGTTCCCAACATCCCAGCCCTCAGGGCTTTGACATTTTTCACTTTGAGCATAATTTCATCAAAAGAGAGAGTATTCTCCAGTGGTGGATCCTGCCTAATCTGATGTCTTTCTTTCCCTGTGCTGTTAAGCATTTGTGATACTCCTTCCTCTGGACCACCAAGGAGAGCCTCAGGGACCTCTAGACAGACTCACTGAGATTTGATTGAATGAACTGTGCTGATCAAGTACTGGCATTTGTTCACCTGAGATCCTGTGGCATGCCTGTAGCAGCATATCCACTTAGCGATTTGCAAAATCCAGATGCATGCAAATAGCAATAGTGTTGGCTTCCAGGCTGCTGCCAGGAACTTGGCACTAATGTTACATAAGAATGGGAAAGGAAGAAGATCTCTAAATAGGAGCAGTGCTGAGCTGCAGGAGATGTGTCTCACAAGGATTTTCCTTTGGGAATACATAGCATCACCTGGGGCCATGTTTTACTGCAGTGGCCAATCCTCTCTGGAGAGGGAGTGTGTGAAGAAGAATGGCTGACCTTCCTGGTTTTGGTGTTGGTCCCTTTTCTAAGATGTGTTGAGAGCACCCTGGGACCACCAGGATGTTGAATGGCAAAGCACTGGAAGGTAATTTGGTATGTGCATTTCCATTAGTGCTTGCCCTTACCAAACACCTCCGCTGAGCAGCTGGCTCTGAAGTTTACTGTATCTGCAAATAATATTGATGGGGAAGAGTCTGTGCTGTCTTGACCTGCACTGGATAATGTGATGCTGCTCTGTGGGCATGGAAGTGCTGCAACAGACAGTAAGGTGGTGATGGTGGGTGGTTGTTGGGCTCTCTTTTGCAGTGGGAACTATGCATCTTGGCTGGTACAAGACGCTCCGTGGAGATGGGAATGGGTTTACATTTCCTGGTACCCACTGTATTGCCTTGTGAGGTCCTTGCTGACCCAGCAGAGCACTGCTACTATCATGGTGCTCTCTCTTAAACTGAACAAGTGGGGTCTTGGAAATGCAGAATATGCCTGGATCAGGAAATGTGCATTGCAATCCCTGACCCTTCCAGGCAGCACTGCCAGCTGATTAGAAGCCAAAGGTGAACTGAGTCTTGTAACTCCTGAAGGCAAGAATTTGCCTTTGTGCATAGTACAACAGGGGTACACGGTGACGGGAAAGCAAGAGGCCCCAAGTCTGGTGATGCAGAGCTATGAACAGCACTCCAGAGCACCCTGCCCTTGTCCTTGCTCCAGGCCTGTGCAGGTTCTTCCCTGTTCCCACAGCAGAGCTGAGTGCGTGTTTGACCTTGACACTGGGAGGCAATTGTAGCAAAAGTAGGCGAAAGGGATACTTAGAAGGCCAAGGATACTTAGAAGGTCAAGAGAAAGCGAGCAGTAATGTGCAGCAAACTATGAGCTTGCAGGGTGATCTGTCAGGAACCACTGGCAGCATGATTTTGGGGGATTCTGAGTGTAATGACTTCCCAATACTGAGATAGGGGATGCCCCTGTGCAATCCTGGGGACAGTAGGAAGATACAAGTACAAAGAGACACAGGCTGGCTTAGAAGTACCTAGAAAGCAGCAGCAGTCCTGTGGGCTGAGAAGTCCTGGGTTAGCACCAGGCATTGCACCTGTGAAGGCTGTCTTTGTAGCAAGAAACAGAAAGCAGATGGAATATGGGGAAGTGGCAGCAAATAGTTTCCCACAGAGAAAGGAGGGATAGCCTCATCACTGAAGCACCTGCAGCTGTCCCAAGAGGGTATGAGACATGTGTGAGACAAGTATTTCTTTCCTCCTTGGTGGGACACACTGTGTGAGCTATCAGGTTTGTGTGACACCTGTTTTGTGGCCTAAGCCTGTGTGCCTCACCTGTCCTCTGCAGGATCCGAGTGTGCCAGGATGGACAATTCCTTCACTACGTCTTTCCATACCAGTTTCTGGACTCTCCAGAATGGGAGTCGCTGCGACCCTCTGAAGAAGGAACTTTCCAGGTAACCCCAGCTCAGCTTCACTCCTTGCTGCTTTGCTACATGTCTGGGAAGGGATGGAGGGGCCTCATTATGC
Source organism: Lycocorax pyrrhopterus obiensis (assembly GCA_014706295.1). NCBI lineage: Eukaryota > Metazoa > Chordata > Aves > Passeriformes > Paradisaeidae > Lycocorax > Lycocorax pyrrhopterus. The sequence continues at coordinate 92,932,693 of JACSVZ010000001.1, forward strand.
CATTCAAAGCTGACCAGGAATACTTTCCTCCCCTTCCTGGTGGTTTAGCCAGCACAGAATTGTGTGATCAGCTGTTTTACCTTTTTTTCCAGTTTGTTCTGAAGACCTCAGGGCATGCTCCTACTATCTGCTGATAGCAAGGAGGGTGGAGCATGGTGCTCTTTCCAGTTTATCAGGGAATCGAGGTGTCAGATTGCTGGCTCTCTTCCGTTATGGTGTTCCTTAATACGTGTACTGATGCATTAGCCCGGCACACTGCTAGCAGGGTGCATTGTGCTAGCATCAGGATGGCAGCCGTGCCAATATGCAGCAGTGATGTAAATCCGTAAACATCCTGTTCCTCACAGAAGTTTCTGGTGGTCATGTGTTTTGGGTGGAGAAGCAGAAAGGATGATTCACACCCCAATATGGTTCTTTCTGAGCAGAGGAATCCCTGTTCAGAGGCCAGACCAATTCCCATTTGCAGTAACTGAAAGGATTTTGGCCTTGCTGTCAACACCCCACAGTGTTTCTTTGGCTTTCCTTCTGGAGAAGATTACTTAAGCCTACATTCCTCTGTCTTTAACTCACATCTCAGGATGGCCTGATACCTGTCAGGATGTCAATCTTGATTATGTCAATTATGGTATATGAGGAGGGATTTTGCTAATCCCTTGTGAGCGTGGGATGGTCATGAGGGAATGATGCTTTCTCATGAGGGTAGCCCCAAGCAGACTTAGTTAAACCAGGGCAGCTCTCCAAATCTGCTTTCCTAGGCTCTGAATTTGGCTTGTGTGAAAGGGTCATGGTGATTGCTCCTGAAAACAGTGCCATTGCCAGTGGTTATGGCTGCAGGAGATAGCTGTGGCACAAGGCTACAGATTGTGAGCAGAAATAGGGATGTCAGACCAAGGTAATGAAGTAGAAAAGGCAACAACAGCATGGCTGTGCTAGGGCTGGTGGTATCTCATGTTTTGCACAGGTCTTCAGTCTGGCAGCAGACTGCTGCTAGCTCCTGGGCTGTATTTGCCCAAGAATCCAGCAGGGAGAGTGATGGCTGCCCAGTGCTCCAGGCAGGGAAATGGCTGACTGCAATGGCTGACTGCAGGCATGCAACCTGCAAAGACATTCACAGCATTTTCAGAGCTAATTTCCATGGAACTGAATGTTCCAAGACCTCCTGAGGGTCTTTATCTGTGGTGTTGGAGACAGCTCGGGAGCAGGCTGGTGCCAGGCTGCACCAGCCCTGCCAGCACCATGCTCTTGGCACCTTTCTTGCTCTGCAAGACAGGGCTGGTCAGTGAGGTCAGCTGTGCCTGGCACTAGGATGGGGAGGTAGAGCCCTAGGTAGGGAGGGCCACGTGCTGGAAATGCCTAAATGCCACGTCTGCTTACTGAGGAGCATGAAAAAGTAGCAGCTGTGTGAGACCAGCAGTCATCAGGTGTGACTTGACCAGTCCGTGTACCTGGAAGGACCTTACTCCTGATGGCCATGCTTAACCATGGTGATGTGCTGCTTTTGGCAGCTGTTTAACCCACTAGTCCTTTTCACCTGAGTAGTTAATAAAACTCTACCTTATCTCAACCTTATTCCTAGCTACGCAATAATTTGGTTTAAAAAGTGCATGTTGGACTCTGGGTCTTTGCTGGAGGAGGGCATGGAAGGTTTTTCTTGCCCAAGATTTTTCTTTCCCCATGGCTCTCTGGATTGAACAGTTTCAATTCTGAGCCCACTGAAAAATGGCAGAAGCATGACTTGGTCTACAAGAATAGCTGGTTTCCTTGAGCTTTCTGCTTTGGCTGTCTGCTTCCCACAGGACTGCTGGATCGCAGTGCCTGAAGGAGTTTGGTTTCAGGGCTGGCACTTTCCCCCAGAAGGCTGAATTACAGGCTCTTGCTGATGCTGGAGCGCTTGTGTCAGGGGGGATTTATGAGTGAAATCTGTCTTGCTGTCCTGGTTAGGTGGCAGGTTTGTTTATTGCGTCTCAATCCCTCAAAAGAAGGGATCACTTTTGATCACTGTGCCAGAAGTTGGTTAGGAAAACGAGATTCTGGTCATTTCAATTTCCTTGTGACCCTTCTTTTTGCTTGCCTGGCCTGGGAAAGTTCTCAGGTTTTATCTCCTATATTTCTTGCATCAGACAGCTGTTTGCAGGGCAATGGTATTAAATATCAAACCCAAGGACACACACATGCGGCCAAGCCATGTTCAGCTTCCCAGTGACCCTTTGCCATGGCAGCTGACCAAGGAGACCCCTGGGTATAGAGTGAAAGGGAGCCCCCAGGATATTTTGGCTCTGGCACTTGTTCGCATGCCAGTGTCTCAATTACACTCGGATGTTCTTCTTTGGCCCAGGGCAGTTTGACCCTTCCTGCATTTCTTGTCTTTAGTATTATTATTATTTATTATAATATACACTTACATACTATATAATGTTTTTTACTGGAATTAGTCTTGTCCTACAGCTAGGGGGAAAAAGTCTCTCTTTACATTGGCAAAACAAGAAGCAACACGAAATGTTCTCTAAAACCAATCCAATAAACACTCATGAGCTTTTTACATATACCCAAACACAATAAAACCTTGTTATTTCCTCTCTCACTGACCTGTGCTGCCATGTTCTTCAAGGCCATTCAGCCCTACGGAGTCCAGCAGAACTGCTGAGACAGGATGTCCCTCTGGTACAGGATGACCAGGCAAGCCTTTCAGGTGGCTCTTCCAACATTCAGGACCTTCTTGGAGCAGGGCCTGCGGGACTGTGCAACCCAGCAGCAGAATGGGTCAGCAGCCTCCCCCACGGCTACTTGCTGGCGACTCAAACTGGCTGGGCATGTAAAACCATCCCCCTCTGTAGCATTTCTGTGGAGGGATAGGGGTGTCTGTGCTGCCCTGTTCATTTCAGCTACATCCCTCAGAGGTCAATAGGGAGCATCATTTGAAAGCAAGAGGGTGAAACATAGCCATCCATGTGGCTGGGTTAAATGAGGACATGGTACTAATTGCATAGGAAAGTGGGGTCTTTGCCTCCTTAGGGACAGGAAACAGCAGCGGGTAAGGATTTATCCAGTCGTTCAACCAGGACAATCTGGATCTCCAGCCCCACCATCTCCAAGGAGAATAGGCATCAAAGGGGCTGAGGGCCTTCCCTGGAGTGAAGCACATGGCTCCAAGGTGGGTGACCCCTGCCCAGGCAGTGGGACTTACTCCACTCACTCCCTGCCCCACAGGTCACGCTGACAGCTGAGACCGATTGCAGCTACATCACCTGGCCGAGGAAGAAGTTGTATCTCCTCCTGAGGAAAGACCGCTACATCGCCCGGCTCTTCTCCTCCCATCTGGGCTATGACATCTCGGAGAAGCTCTACTCCCTCAACGAGAAGCTCTTCGCCAAGTTTGGCCTTCGCTTCGACATCCGCTTGCCCAGCCTCTACCATGTCCTTGGGCCAGCCTCCTCCGAGGGGGAGTCGGAGGACTGTGAGGAGCTGCTGCCTGGCTCTGGCCAGGCCAGCGTCTCTGAGCCACAGCCGCCACCTCCGCCACCGCCGCCACCGCTGGCTCCGCGCCCCCGGGCGTCCCGGCCCGACAGTGACCTGCTGGGTGAGGACTCCACCAGTCTTGTCTTGGAAGATTTTGCTGAGTTGCCGGGGTCTTTTATGGACTATGTGAGCGAAGGGGAGTATATGAAGTGAGGGCACTTCTGGCACGGGCACACCTCACCCTGTGTGGGACCCTTGCGTAAGTACCCACTTGCAGAGCAAGTCTTTCCCGTGATGCATCTGCCTGGACAGAGCAGTGGCCCCCATTTGCCATGGGTTTGCACGTCTGCAATGTTTTTTGGCCTGCTGCCCTAAGGAATCCTAGAAGGTGGGCTCAAGCTATGTGATTTTCTTAAGGAAATGCAGCAGGGCAGAGACTTGGCTCCAGGCACCAGTGGTACTGTGGGGTAGAAGGGCCAGTAACCTGGCCACAGAAAGCTCTTCCCTGCCCGGTTCTCTCCCCATCCCTCAGGAGAGGCAGAAAAACTGAAATGGTGGCCAGGCTGGCAGGTGGTACACGAGTGGTTGCAGAGACCATGAGGTAGAGCTATGCCAGGAGATACTCCAGTACTGAGCTGAGCAAGAGCTCTGCAGGTGAGAGAGCCCACATCCCAGGAGATGCCAACAGGACTAGAAACAGCTGCAGGGTTTATAGCTGACTGGTAGCCAGGAGTTGCTATAAACCCTGCCAGTGCTCAGTCTGGGCAGGGGGAGAAAGGACTCAGAGCTTCCTCTCCCTGCCCACCTCAGCTCATCCCAGCATTTGATCTGTTCTCCTTGTTTCTGCTGAGATCCCTCTCTGCCAGATCAGTAAGGTAGTGAAAAGTCTGCCCTGGGCAGTATAGGTCTTGCTTCCAGTCACCCTGGGTGGACTGACAGGCTAAACATTGTTTTAAGATGCCCCAAACTCTGCTTTCCAGTGAGTGGGAATGAGTTGCTCTCTTCTAAAATGCCAGCTCCTTAGTCCACAAGGGAAAAACATTCCTGTGCCTAGTGGCTCTTGGGGCAGAGGAACAATGCAGGCAAGCAGAAATAGATGGGAGAGTGGCCTGTGCTTGAAATTCAAATCCAAGTGGCCAAGAGAGAAATTCCACCCTGAGCTACTTTTAGCTAGCCACTGCATGCCAGCTGCTACACACCAGCTGCAGACCCCAAAATGTGCATTCCTGCTGCCGCCCCACAATAATCCAGCTGCCAGGCACCAAGCTTGGGACTAGGATTTCTGTCCTAGAAGTGACCCCTGCATGTGTTCCAGTTGGGTCTGCATGGCAGGGAGGAAGTTGCAGGGCTGGGCTGCAGCTGGGGAGGCTGTCTTCCATCAGGCAGCCTTCAACACAGTGCAACATTGCACCCTACTCTTCTCTGTGCCTGCTGGGGTCTACTTTTACCTGTGCTGTGGACTCAGTGGCAGGGAGCTTTGGCTCCTGGCATGAGCCCTGACAAGTCTGCAGTTTTCTTCATATTTTCTGGGATATGAAGAAAGTGGCCAGGGAAAGAACAAGCGTATTTGGTTTTGGCTGAATCAGTTAAAGAGTCAGCAAGAGTTTTGGTTAAGGTTTTGTTGTTGGGGTTGTTTGTTTGGTTTTGTATAGTTGGTTGTTGTTTTCTTTTTTAAGGAGGCACAGAGAGAAAAAAAAATCCACATTTGTTCTAGGAATGTGAAGCTCCTGGTTTTGCTGGTAGGCTGCTGGAGATATGAATTTGCAGCTTTTTCAGTCCTTACTTGGAGAGGCAGGAACACTGAATCACTTATGAGACAGCCATCCTCCTAGCTGTCAGGACTGTCTGTGAACACATGCAATCACAAGTGAATGCAAGTAGCGTTGCAAACATGGTGAAGTCACTTTGCCTGTGCTTTGATTCTACTTTGCCTTCTCAGAAGGAAGATATCCATTCTCAGATCATTGGTAGAATTCTCCTAGTTGATCAAGCTCAATAAAACCAGAATTTCAAATGCAATTTTAAAAGGTAGGAGGCAAGGAACACTGTAGCTTTTTTTGAAAAATTTCCACCCATTTTTGGCAGTGAGGCAATACTGTGAACATACAGAGAAGAGGTGTGTGCGTATTGGGCAAAACTTTGCTACACAGGAGAAAGCTATTCTTTCTTTCACACAGTCCTGTGTGAGCTGGAAGCTTTTGTCTTTCTACATTTTGTGACTGAGACAGTGTCAAGGACTGCTGATATTTGCAGTAGAGATCTGCAATAAAAGCCCAGATGTTTAGAGGCTTTGAGGTGGGAGAGGAGGATGACCTCTTTGTCTGTCAGTCTGGAGACAATAGCCAGTGTGGTATTTTAATTTGAAAGGTAATTAGACAAGGAATCAAAAACTTCAGTGTGTTCATAATGGTGGAATGAGTGTTTCCCTGTTACCCTGCTCACCACTTCTGTATCCTAATCACATCACATCCCAGCACATCCCATCACATCCCACATCACATTGCAGCACAACAGCAATTGTCACATCTGGATGATATTCCACAGCGACTTGGGTGCCTCACCACAAATACTAGTGATACAGAAAGGCTGCAGATTTTCCCTCTGTCCAAACACTTATCACAGCTCTGCAAATAACCCGAGCAGGTCTGCCACGGCTCAGGTAAAGCACTTTCATAACTTTTTCCTACATCCGTAATAAACAGGGAAATTCCTTGCAGTGTCATTGTTCTAAGTCCCTGAGGTCAGAGCTCCCCTGGGGCTTTCCCCTGGTCTGTGCTCTCATCTCCTTCCCCAGTAACTCCCAACATGAGTAATCACCTTGCATCTCTCTAAATTCCCCATGCTGAAGTGCTTCTGTGTGTCACATTCCTTTTCCTTTTCTGTCACTACAACAGCCACCTTGCAACACAACAGTGCAGGAGGGCAGTTCTTGAATGCCCAAAATGCTACAAAGGTCATACATAGAAATCCAAGAAAATACTCATGGGAGATATATTGGCCTACTATTCATATCATCTAGTTCCTTGAAAGCATTTCTAGTCTGCTTATGAGTACGATGGACTGTGATGTCCCACTGATGAGCACATTCTTTCTCTAGGGAGGATGCTGCCTGTTCAAAGGAGGCAGGTTCAAAGGTTCTGTTCAATACTTGCTTTAACAGTGTACTGCTGTATAGCTCAGTGCTCCAGAGGAAACTAAGCTTTATTCCTTGCATGGAAATTTAAACAATCAAAAGCAACCTGCTTTTTCTCCTGTTCGTATTGCATTTGTTCTAGTTTGTTGCTATCAAGTGCTTACAGGATGTGAAGCTGTTGCTACCTGTTTTTTTACAGTTGCATCTTGTGGTTGCCCTTTCTATTTTGTGGGTGAGATGGGTGGATGGATGCTTGATGGTCTGCAACTTGGTATCTAAGTTAGTAGTTAACGTTTTGTACCTGCTTTGAGAGCAAAAGGAAAGGAGCTGTGGGCTTTGTTTCACCAATATCACAGAAGGCACTTTGGAGGGGTTTGGTTTTGCCATCTCAGAATGGGTGCATAACCCTGTTTCCTGATTTATCAGTTGTTGAAGAATTACGTAGTTTTGCATACTCATTTAGGAGGGGAGGGGAGAAGAACAGGTAATGGTGGGCTCCATGAGGTTTGTGTCTTGGAAAAGTTTGAAAGTACTGATAGTAATGGTGTGCTCTCTGTCTCTCTCTCCCCCTCTCTCTCCCCCGGCCCCCTTTTCCTCCCTCCTCCACTGCTTTCCTTCTGCAGCCTCTGAAAACCATCTCCAGAGTTCTCACCCTCTCTGCAAAGGACGAGCCCCTCTGGCTCCCACTCAGACCCCCGAACTCTAGGGAACAACAGGCTGTTTTGATCCTGAACCCTCTCCAAGGGAGCAGATGCTCACACAAGTTTTTGACCAGAGAGACACTCTTTAGCATGCAGAGATGTCTGCCAGCAGACGTCTACACCCAGGAGCACATGAAGCACATGCTTAAGACTGCAGTGTGACACTCCAGCACCTCCCACCCCATGGCTGTTCACCAGAGCTGCCTTCCCCAGCGTGCTTCCACGGTTTGTTTTCTAGTCCTGCCTCTGCTGTGTCAGCAGCTCTGTCACCAAAGTGCACTGATATCTCTGCAAGCAATACCAGCCTGCTTGCAGAATCTGTGTTCCCTTTGATTCAATGATTCCCATTAAAGTCAGAGATGAAACTACTGGTGTTTGAGGATTTGAAGAGGGAGAGAACAGTGGGAGGGGGGAAGGATTTGAAGAGGGAGATTGCTTGAGGTGATCTCAAGGCACAGAGTGGACAGGGAAAGGGAAAATGGGCCACCTGACAGCTTTGGTAAAGGGCTTGCAATGGAGAGTTTGACGATATGCATCTCACTGGGCATCTGGGCATAAGACCAGAAATTACCTTTCCAGGAGTTAGGATTTCTCATTTATGACACGCACAACTTCTCAAAGAAGCTGGTGAAAAAAGACTTCTGGTGAAAGGTTGGTTGTTTGCATTGATTCATTTGAAATAAGAAAAAGGAGGAATTGGGACTGGGAACAGGTGTAGGCAAGAACCCTTTTTTTTTGTGTGTGCTCAAGGGGGAGTGACCTCAGGATGCACGAACATCAAATGAAGAAAGGAATGGATACAAAACATCTGTGAAGAGAGCAGCCATTGATAGGAAGGACAATGCCTTAATGAAAATAGTATGGAGGTGGAAGGCCTCTTCCAAGTTCAGCTGCAACAGGATTTGTCTGATGAGCTTCCCCAGCCATTTCCTCAGTCAGGGAATTGGAAGTACCTGTGGAGGAATCCTCTGTTTCGCAGAGCCTGGTGCAGTCAAGTTGCGCAATGGGAGTAGGAGCCTCTCCAGGGCAGGTATTCAGGGAAAGAGCAAGGAGTGTCAGTCCCTCTGTTGGCAGAGGGAAGGGTGTCCTTCAGTGCCTCTTGGCACAGATGTGCTGGGGCACAGCCATTCTGCCTGTGGGGCTGGCTTTGTGTCAGCCCTGGGCTGGTGGAGGCAGCCCCACTTGCCCTGCCCTGCTCACACAGGGGCTGTGGCCCAGAGGCTTGTTTGGCCTGTATTGCAAGTCTCAGCTGGGCAAATCCTGTGCCCTTGGGATCTGGCACTCTCACCGAGGGCCTCTGGAGTGGTGTGTATGTGGGATCTGTGATGTACACAGCTCCTTGGTCTACTCATCTTTGCTCCCACACCAGGGCAGGAGAATGGGGCTGCCCCAGGCCTGGGAATCAGACTGCTGATGGTTGTCACCATGCTCTGTCAATACATTGGTGCTTCAGCCTGACCCCACTGCCCTTCAGAGCTCAGAAATGTCTCCAGCAGATTGACACGAGAGCTGCTGGGATCTCTTCTGCAAAGGAACTGAAATGCGTAATGGAACTGGGTCCATCTATCGAGGTGCTTTATACACCTGCCTGAAGCAGTGGACCAGGCTGGGCTGAACACTGCTCTTCACAGGTGTCTGCTGAGCTTGGATTCCAGTCTTCAACAAGAAGCTCACGGGAAACTCTTCAATCATGGTGCCAACTAACATGGATCTCTATCAGGTTGTCAAGAGTCCAGCTCTATCCCCTTCCTGAGTGTGTGTTGGAGATGGTGTTTGTTAGCTGTCCTTCCAAACAGTCACAAGGCAGGGCCCAAAATCTTGGATGTGAACTGAAAGCAGGAGCTAATCCTGCTGTGATCCTGTCTAGTGGAGCAGGAGTGACAGCTCATGGCAAATGACTTGAGAGTTCTTCATGGCAAAAATGTCTTTAGCATGTCCCTCACTCCTGATCATGGAGCTCCTGGTGCACTTTTCTATTGGATGTGAGAGCACTGTGCTGCTCCTGGTGTCAGCTTCACTTCGTGTGAGCTTCAGAGAGAATGATGTGCAGCGAAATCAATAGGGTCTCCCTCTGAAAGCATCTCATAGATGGGACTAGTGAGTTTCCCATTGGAGCCCTGGCTAAGAATAACTCCTTCCTATGCCAAACTTGGGCCACACTGTTTCCCCTTGCTGAGGAAAAATAGTACCTCTCACCCTTAATATGAAGATTTCAGGACAGTTTAATATAAAACACTAATGAATTATGCCAATACTCCCACTATAAAAAGTGATATTATCTACTCCTTCTTTCATACAGATCCAAACCTTGAGATTAAATGACTCACTTTGAGAGCTGAGTACGGAACCTGTGAGACAAAAGTTTCAATCCAGTCTTTTAACTGGAAGGTTTTGCTGTAACCAGTTGACCTTGTATTTGCCAATCTGCCACACATTTCTTTTCCTTGACATCTTGCCCCTAATGCAGGGAGTAAAAAACCCATCCAGTTTTATGGTGAAAGTATCATCTGGTAGCAGAGTGCAGCAGTAGGTTTAGAACTCCATTCTGGTTTTGTGTATCCTGAAGGCAGAGCTAGGCACAAGCAGTAGGCAGGTCATAAGAGATGTCTGTTTTGCTGTGGAGGGTGAGGCTCCAGGGCAGACATGACATTGTCCTGCTGTGGGAAGAGGACAGAGAAGTGAGGCTTGGCATTAGCAGGTGGAAGTTGCTATCCTAACACAGAAGCAAGCAAGATGCTGGACCTTGCACTGCTTTGCAAGGGTATAGTGGATGGGGAGCTGTGCCCTGGCTGGGATGGACTGGCTGGAAGGGCGTGTATGGGCTTGTGTCCTTCACCTTTCCCTGACCCCTCCGAGCAGCACCATTGTTGCTCTGAGTGCTCTCAGCATAGTGACAGGAGCACAGCTGTGAGCCTGTGCAACTCTACAGCTTCCTATCTGTATCAAAGCCAAATCCAATGCTTCCAGGGGTGCAGGTTAGCACCTCTTTCAGGCAATGTGCCTTGCTGTCCCATTCATAAGTGATAAAAGCACATCAATCCCAACTTTGGAGTGCATGCTAGTAAGGAATAGCCCTTATACTCAAGGGAGTACCTGGTATTTACATAGGAATGCCTTTTTTTTCTCCTATCTGGGCCTACTGGATATATTTTTTACTGCCTGGAACTTCAGCCTCCTTACTGGCCATCAAAACAGAATTTGAACCTGCTTTGAAGTATCCACTAGTTTGCTTCAGCCTTCAGCCAGCATTTTGGAAGCAATGTGGACGGTTTGATGTGTCAGTATAGACCCAGCTGTTTTGTCCTGCCTGCAAGAACTTGGATCTGCAAAACTCCTGGCAAGAATATTGTATTATGGAGAAGACCTTTCTCAGGATGAGAAGGACTTGGCTGCTTTTACTCCAGGAAAGGTAACTATGGCTGAAGGTATACACTCTACCATGTCTGGCCTAGAAAATGCCAAAATGGTTGTCTATAGCCTTAGTGCTTTATAAACCTTGTGTATAAGACACAGAAATATATTATTGGTCTTCTGTTGTCTCATCCTGAAAAATGTTCACCTGTCATGTTTTAGATGGGGGCCCATTGTAGACGGGAATATGGAGAGGACAACCAAGGACAAAGGAATAAATTCTAGTTAGTACAAGCTTTTGCCATGGTTTGTGACTTAAGTATCTTCAAGGTAATGTGAGTTGCAGCTGTATTCCTTCCATGGCACAACACTTTTATCCTGGGGGAAGAATTTCAGAAAACTCCTAGAAAACTGCCTTTGTAGCTTTTCTCTTTCACAAATACAAAATGAGTTACATAGGGGGACAGAGGTGATGGGAAAGACGTCTTTACATGTGTCCCTAAATAGGAGGAAGAATGCATTGCTTCAAATCACAGGCTGCATCCATAGGCTCAGTGTATCCCTGTACGACATTCCTGTGGCTTACCTGCTATTGAGAGGCAGCGGTGCTACACAGAACTTGCCAACAATGGATGGCTCATCCTTGCTCCAAAAACGATTCTTGGGGATATACTTCAGGGTCACACTGTTTATCTGGCAGAGAGGAACTTGGTGGGCCAGCAGCTGTTTGCCTGTCTCCTGGTCCTTAGGTCTGCAAGGTGGGATGAGAGATGTGAGGGATGTGTTCAATGAACATGCAGATGCAGTCCATGTGCAGATCCATGGAAACACTGGAGGAACCTGCAGTGTTATTGTGAAGCCCTCACAGAATAAAATGGGGTGAGAAGACTCATCTGTCAAAACAAGACATTGCATGAGCTGTATCTCCATGTTTTACCTCTCTGTTCAGGAATATTTCTGTATAAATATCCTTCTTTCCATCACGCAATTACAACCACTGCTCTTACTGTTGCATATTGATTGAAACGCTGCTCACCTTGCCACAGTTGGTAGATAAGTCAACATCTATGAAACGGTGAATGGCATGGATGGGGACCAGTTGTTCACCATTTCTTCCAGTACACGAATCAGAGTTCATCAAAGAAGGCCAAGAGGTGGCAGGCTCAAAAAAATGCACACTGCACCGTTCTTTTCAAGCTGTTAAAATCCTTGCTGTGGGATGTTGTGAATGCCAGAAAGTTTACATGGCTGTAGAAGTCAGAGGAGGGGGACTGGACAAGTTTGTGGAATACAAAAGCTGGTAAGGATAAAGATCTCATCTTTGGCTCTGAAAGTCCCTGAGATGTAACTAGACACTGGGAAACTCTGTGGGGAAGTATTGCTACATGCTTACACAGAAATTTTTGATACTCTTCTCTAGCTACTTGCTGTTGATCATGTTGAAGATGGGATGCTTGGATAGAGGGGCCTTTGTCCGTCTCTATGCTCTTACCCTGGCAGTGTGAACTGAGAAATGACAGAGGTTTGGTAATGAGCCAATGACCAGAGCCCAGTCAGTTATGTGCCACAGATGTGTCCTGCCCAGGCATTTTAATTCCCTTCTGTGGAGTCCATCCAGTGGCCCTTACACTTGATCTACTTGGGACCTCCTAGAGCACGGAGATCATTGATTTCCTTGTGCTCATGAAGAATGGTATATGTGCAGCTGACTTGGCACAATCCCAGAACCACCTGGGTGACTGTCTGATCAGAAACATGATGGCAGGGAAAGGGGAGAGGTGACAAAAGGGTCAGGAAGAGTCTACAATTCTGCTAACCGAAGTAGTTCTCAGGCACGGGCTGACAGCAGCACTCACAGCAGCCAACCCACACCAGTGCCTCTCCTACACTGCAGCAGTAGTTGCTGGGTTTTGTGTGTCTGTGTCTGGCTTGAAGCTGCTAAAAATAAGAGGCATGACAAAATTGTGGTTATAAAAGTGAATAATGGATAGCAAATGGAAGCCATCTCTCTATGGCATATTGTCCATGGACAGAGGAACACAGTACAGTTAACCGTGTTGAAGAGAGCCACTCCTGGAACTGACACTTGGTCCAACCCTGCACAACCTTTGGATGGATGTAGGAGACTTGGCTGGCTTCAGAGGTTTGTTTTCTTGGATATGGGGGATGATATCATGTGATGTGTAAGCACGCAGCAGTGCAGCTGGGAAGTATCCTGTGTAACAAACTCCTCACTCATCAGCCCCATGCCAACTACTGACGCTTGGGGACTTGTCTCTTGGGACACTCTGAGCAGCATGTGAGGAGGAGTGAGGTTGGAATGGATATTTGGGAGAGGAGATGAGAAGGGCAATGTGAGGCAAGACACAACCATGTGAGTCCCTTGCTGAAGGTTTGAGACTAGCTGAACACTCCCAAGTAAGTCCCTCCACACTTATGGGAAACTGCAGGAGGATATACATGTCGGATCATCTGAGATAAGTCACTGATCGATCAATGTCTGAACTGTGATGTGAGGATCTATGTTTAGATGCCCATTTGATACGCTGAGCTTGACTGCACTGGAAGCCTGAGCTTTGCCTAGAGCAGGGAAATATGCCCTTTGCTACTAGTGAGAATTAAAAGGAATATCTTCAGTTTTATACTCTCAAATCTGTAGGTTTATTGCTGTAAGCAAATTTTTCAGTTTAGCCTTGTGCTTCTAAGAAAGGCATTTAAATGAAACACAGCTGCTGTTCCTCCCGCAGGGCATCTCTGGATAGGTTACCCTGCTCTAACTCCACTGTCTCATTAAAACCAGAGGGTACAGCAAAGCCTCGGGATTGCCTGCCTGGCTCACAAACCCGGGCAGCCTTTCTCTCCAGCGCTCACATGCCTCCTGCTGGACTTGCACCAGACCCTGCGTCCGACAACTGCCAATGGAAGTGGTGCACGGGTCCCGGTCTGACCTGGGTATTACTATTTCTTCCCTCCTGCATCTGTGGAAAAGGCAGATTTGGCTTCCAAGCCAGGAGGAGTTGAACAGACTGAGCTCCACCAGGCTGGAGTACAAACCCAAATTGCGGTGCCTGGCTGGAAATCTGTGACCAAGCATCTATGTCACTCTGGAGAGTACCCTAGGGTGTGGCTTCCCCTTCCCCATTTCTCACCCCTACCTCCTGGTGCCCACAACTGAAGCAGCTCTAGGTCACAATATCTTGGCTTAGCAGTAAGAACTGTGTGGGAGCCAGCACTGAAACCACTCTGATCCCAGGAGATCTGGCTGGGACTCTTTAACAAGCTGCTTTCCTGCTTCCTGAGGCAGCCAGCAGCATGTCCTAGCTGCATTGTGGTTCCCAGTCCACAGCAATAGGCAAGGAGTAGGAAGAAGTGAGGAAGACTTCTGGGGAACTTGCTGTGGTGGGGAGATCCCCTTGTGGCAAGAGCTGTGGAAGCTGTGGAGTCTGATCCTTTAATTCAGACACAGTCTGGCAGAGGGTGGTGCTTTCAAGAGACATCTTTCTGTCTACACGGTGGATCTTGATCCCCTGCCCTTTGCTTTTCCCTGCAATGGGAGCAGGAGAGCATTGCTGCATTACTGCAGAAGCAGCAAGCTACTAACACATTTCTGACTATGCTGAGGTGCACTTGTCTCCTCTTTGCAACTGCTGTCCTCTTGGGCATCAAAAGAAATGTCTAAGCCACCAAGTCCATCAGTCTGGAGCCTCTGGTGCATGGGGTCTTGCTGTAAGCCACCCCTGTCTGCCAGAGCAGGGCTAATAACTACCTGACAGTGATTGCAGTTTGGTGGCACCAGGTCAGGCTATGGTGTGGAAAGGGAACAAGCGTAGCCACACAAAGTATGCAGAACTGGGGGTCCCAGGGTGTTCCTACTGCTTTGTGCACTCGGTGAAGATGTGGACCCATTCAGGGTTACTGAATAATAGTAGTACATGCCTGGTTCTTCATGGCATTTAAGGAAAATGTGGAGGGACTCAAGAAGCAAGGTTGTGGTTCATCACTCAGGGAAATACATTGTTGTTGTGCCTTTCCTGGACTAGGATAAACATCCTTACTCATGGAGTTGGGAAAAAACAGGCCCGAAGCACGCAGTCACTCACATGGTGATCTTTGCTGTGTCCTTGGTGCTGTTGCTGCTGAAACTGATCTCAATGCTGGTGACTCTGTTTCTTTTCTTCTGCAAGTGGAACTCAACCAGGCTGTGGTGGACTGAGCAAGAAGCAAAGAATGTGGGAGTGAGGACAGGTACTATCTGTAGGACCTACCCATGCCAAAAGAGGGGGTCTAGCACTCATTTCCTGGCCCCACCGGCAGAAAAGATTAGACAGACGTAAGATAGAATCAAGTCTCTGTGCTATGTGAGGCACAGAGGGCATGTCTGTACAGTCCAGTGTGAACAGACAGGCATTTTCAATCCCCTGTTCTTCAGTCCTGAAACCATGTGGCTGCGTTAGTTCAGGGCTGTGCTCACACTAATTAAGCTGTTGGAAAGGGCTTTATGGAGGAGATATTCAGGGTTATTACTCTTCAGCAGTGTGTCTCAGACCCTGTGGCCCACAGCAGCTGATTCTGATGGGATAGTGTGCTTTAAGTACCTGGGCTCCTCGGAGGATCTGCCTCATTGGCCAGCACCTTTCTGGCTCATTTTTCTCTCATGCTACTTACCACAGAATGGGGCTGAAGGACTGGTCATTAAAAAAACTTTCACTTCCTGGGGCGGCCTGCTCATGTTGACACCTGCCTGCTCCAGCAGGCCTGCAGGAGGAAATAAAGTCAGTGCAGGGAAAGCCATGAATGACAGAACGGAAATGTAATCAGTCACCTCCTTTCACCCCGCCTGACTCCCCTGTCTCGGAGAACAGATCCCATTTTTATACCAGTGCAAATCAGAGCAAGTACAAGTTTGTGGTGTCTGTTTGACAGGTTAACATTCCCTCAGAAAACCTACTCTGGCTACCCCAGGTAATCATCACCAGAGAATCTCGTATTGGCTTTTTCTTCATTCCTCTGATAACAAACTGCTATCAGTTGCATCTGTGTAAAATGAGCAAGACTAAAGACTACCGAGTCAGGAAAATTAGTGCAGATGTAAATGACAGTGCAAACACAAGGGAAATTGAATTCCTTGGTCAAATGAGGAAACCACCATAACTTGTGGCCTGCATCATTGATTAGCTGGCAAAATGGCTTGGGGAGATGGGGAAGGGGTGGCTGATCTGAGAGAACCTACACCAAAAAAGGCCTCTCTTTATGTTCCTCTGGTACCATACTGCAAATAGCAGCAGAGGACACTTCCTTTCCTCATGCCACAGCTCAGTTTCAGAAGCCTAAAAGAGGCATCTATTACCTTCTCCCAGTCGAGAGAGTTCATCTTTGGGGTGACCATGGCAGAAATTTATGAAAAGGATGTGACTCAGCAACACTGAGTAGTGTAGAAGAAGGGGACTTCAGGCTTGAACTAAAATTTCCCGCTGCTTCTCTGAACAAGACATTTTTTTAAGCAATTCCCCACTGATTCTGGGAGGTGATTCTGGAAACTCTCTTTCAACACATATCTGGGCCCTAGAAAATGTTTGAAGATCAGAGATGTTCAAGATTTTGGTGTTTTACCTTGGGCAATACATGAGCTTTTATATGTATCTCTAAAAGTCTGAAAAGAAACAGCTTCTCACTCTTCCTGAAGAGATCCAAAGCAAATCCTGCTCAGAGAAACCTAGACTGCATCCTGTGCTCTGCACTGACACCATCGTATTGTCATCTGCTCCGGGAAGGTCTCCTGCTGGTACTGTACCTATTCTGGGACAGGAGGACAGGAAGGGTTCTGCACAGTCCAGGCAATGACCATTTAGAAAATCTTGATGACTGGCACAGGGGAACCCCATGATGGGACAGGGATGGTTCAAGGCACTGATGTAGAGATGTACTGCCCGCATGTGATCACAGATCAGGAAGTTATAGCCTGCAAGGAAAAAATCAACCAGAGAATCCCAGGTAAGCTGACCCTCAATGCAGCTGACTCATACAGAACATATTTTAATGTTACTGAGTCCAAACTGTTTACTGTGGAAAGTCCTCTTCCCTAGAAGAAAAGGATAGCAATTGTACAAACTGCCTCTCTAAGTAGACACAACTTGCAGCATGAAAACCAAAAGCAGCTTTCATTAGTGATACCTAAGAGTCTTTCTAGCAAAAGTGTCATCTCTCTTGATGCTAGGGTTTTGTGTCATAGAGAAGCATCACCAAAATCACGTCTTGACAGTGGTGCTGCCAAGATACTTGATCTGTATGTGATTTTAATGTCACCTGCTTCCTGTACTGCTGAGAAGAGATGTGGGCTGTGAATACATGTTCGTCTCGCTCTGCTGTCTGCCCTGGCTGTAGCAGGAGCTGCTTGCCAAACAGCATTTTCACAGTCTGCTAAATGGCCATGAAAGCTCTTTGCTTGGCCAGAAACTGTTCTTACCTGCAGAGAAGAACCGGGGGCATCCTGGCTGATCTTTGCCTCCATTGACAAAATAATCGATGTGGCCTACAGGAATCCGGATCCCGAAATCTGAAAGGAGGTGAATTGCCACTTCATTCTCAGACTTGGCTCTTCCGTAGGCTTTACCCTACATGTTTATGACAGGTCCCAATAACATGTTGAACATCAGTAGTACTGGAGCCAGCCCCAGTGCTGGAGACATCAAGGCCAGATTTCCTGCTTCTACATGCCTGCACTGTGCAGGTTTGATGCATGGAGCAGAGAATGCTCCAGGCCCTGCCATCAAAATTACTGGGAACTGTGTCTCGACCACCACCTCAGCGACTCTAGTTTTTGATTCTATGTAAAGGAGAACTAAGATGACCACAGCCTTAATGTGGGATTATGAAGCATAATTGAGAGTTGTGTTGGTAGAGGTTTTTGTGGTCTCCAGGCAAAAGGTGTGACTCAAAGGCACCACATTATTCTTTAGCACATGTTCTGCCTATGTAGATCCTCAGTGCTTTACAGAAGTTACTCAATTGTTGCACCAGCTATTGTTTTGACTCTGTTACTTTCCGACAGCACTCTCGGTGGCACCTTTCTTACATCAGGTGGGAAAAAACAAAGTGAGACTAGACCTATAAATTACTTTCACACAGTAGAAGTCCTGCCAAGCTGGTTCTGCATAAACTCAATCTGCTGTAGCAATCTCCACCTGTCTGTCTGTTGTTAGAAGTGCTCTGGGGCATGAGTTCATCATCAAAGCCTTTCTTAACAAGAAACTTCCTCAGAGTGAACCTGAACCCACGGTAGTCTGTCAAAAAAGGGACAATGACCTACAGGCTCCTCAGCAATAATGATGTCAGGAGGAACAGAAGCCCGGGCCGAGGAAGAGGGAAGCCAGCTTACTGTCAGCATCGGTATGAATGGCTTCCACGAACAGGGCATCCCCAGGATCCAGGCGTTCCTCGGGGCTAGCTCTGGTGTACTTAGGGCCTGCAGGATCCAGGGCTGTAACAAAATCAAACACCTCAACAACAAGTACTCTTCAGCCCCTCTCCTTCTTATTTCTGGACCAGTTATTTTATCTAAAACTTTAAAAATCTTGCTAGGCAGAAATAATAAATTATTCCCAGGTCTCAGCGATTACGCTCCAGAATAGTTTCTGCCAGCGCCAGCTTCCACTACAGCTTCCTTGCACTGTCCTCCACTGTTCCACACCCTTTTAGCAATGTTTTAACTCAAGGTTCTAGGCTGTAAAGCCATGACTGAGCTTTAAAAGCTCTGACAGGGTGGGTGCATAGTGTCTCTTGGAGTTTTGGTGAAAGAGAATCAAACTTTTAATGCCTTCTCAAATTGTACTGTCATGTGTATTGGCACTACAATCTGAGAAATATCGCGAGATCAGCAGTTAGGTAGCGAATTCAGCACCCCAGGCATTAACCAACTCAGGAATTATAAAAGTGTCATACTATCTAAGAATTTTAAAGCAAAGAGGCTTCTGAGCCCTCTCTCCACAAATAAAATTGAGTCTTTAGCAATCATCTACATTTTTGCCTAAAATTTGCTCCTAGAGCAACTTCTGGGGACTCAAAGGAACACAGAAAAGTATCCCTGGCATTGCCAAGAAGCAGATTAAAGATAACTTTTTTCTGAGGTTTATCCTGTTTCCATTTTGTAGAAAAGTAACCTCACAAGACTTTTTTTCACTCTCCAGACAACAATAGTTCAGGAAACAGGTCTGCTCCACATGCCACTTAGCCTCGGAGCTGGCTGGTTTCACTGCTTTGTACTCAGTCCTATTATTTCTCTATGGAGAAGGCAATATCAACAATATACAAATGGGCATGTCTGCAACTGTGAGGGGGGAGGGAAGGGGAAAAGGAAAAGAAGGAAAAAAAACTTTCTTTCCTGTTCTTTCTGTAAATAAAAGCTAAGAATGAGACTTTAATATTTTTTAATCTCAATATGCACAAACATCTGAGAGGTTCCTCACCCACTTCTACAGACCAAGTTGTAGTTAAAAGCTTCAAAAGATACTGAAAATTGTTATTTGGTGTGGCATGAAGTTCTTGCTGAGGAGACAGAAACCTAATATGAACAGCAGTCAATTCTAGCACAGCTCCAAGGCAAGCACTTTTGTATCTTCTCTCCTCTATCCCTTCCTTCTCCAGGCACAAGCTGCATAAACTCCATTGAGATGTGCAGCTAAGGAAACTATTTAGTGGAGCTCTACATGCAAATTAATTCCTTCAAGGTTTTAAATTTCCTCTGCAAGTACTGAAACAAAGTGTTCTTTTCTGAGTTTGAGAAGTGCTGTTCATTCCAGTTTCTTTCCCGCACAGGGAGATATCCACTGGAACAGGCATGGATTAAAGAAACTCACTTTGTAAAAGTAAAGTCTGTGCTCTGATCTCCAAGATCCCCTCTGGTTTTGTTCCACACAGCCCTTCTTCGGTGATTGAAAACACCTCAGCAAATTGTGGCTCTGGGATCACATTCCTGCGGCTCTGGGATCACATTCCTGTGTGAGTGTACTCGTGTGTGAGGAGGCGGGAGATGAGATCAGACATATCTTGGGTCTAATCCAACCTGTCTTCAGGCTCCTAAATCTGAACTGGAATCTGCAATACCCAGTGTGCCTATGAAATCTTAGGATAAACAGGAATGTGGAAAAGGGATTGTATTCTAGCAGAGTTAAAAATGGAATAAATAAATCTACAGAGCTTCTATTACATGTGGGCAACACAAAGGGGAAGAGTCTTTACCTCTGAAGTTAATTACCATGGTTTCATGGAAATGTCTGCTTCTGTTCATCTGAAGACATCACTGATCATAAAATTCTGGTGCAGGACAGTTGTTACTCCAATTTTCTCCTAATGTAAACTTTGATTCACAGCTTTAAAAAGGGCCCAGCAAGAAATTCAGTTCCTGTTAAGAAATGCCTGTATTTCATGCAGCGTGGGTAGCTGTGACAGGTGAAGACTGAACCAACATTTCTCTGGACTGCCCTGCCGAGCGTGCAGTGAGACCCTTCCCGAGGATACCTCTGTGAGACAGACCAGCACGGGCTGAGGCAGACTGGGATGTGAGGCCACGCTACTGGAGACTTTATGTCTGTTCCTTCTTAGTGGCATTCCCCTCCTATCAAAATGAATCTCTATCATTGGGGATGCCCAGAATTTAGTAAAACCCTTGACAATCTGATATGACTTACAATGCAGCCCTGCTTTGAGGAGGGGTGATGGTGGTGGTAGTGGTGTGTGGACAAGGGAGCTTGCAAGGTCTCTTCTTACCTAAATGATTCTGTGACTTTATTCATGCTCCACACGTAAAGGCTGATGAGGTCCTGAGTGCACCAAAAGCTCTAAGTGACAGGATCAGCCTATAACCATCTTGATCTGTATTTCCCCCACTGGATCCTCTTCCTCACACCCAGGAGTCTGGCTGTGTTTAAGGTCAGCTCTGATTTGGTACAGTTAGACCAGCCTACTGTGAAAACAGCCAGCTTGTGGGGGAGAACAGCAAGAAGCCTCATTTGGGTCCTCCCAATGCTGGCTCAGGCTCTTGCCTTTGTTCCTTGCCTGAGCTGTGTGGTAGGGATGCCATGCCCTGCCCTGTGTCTTGTTGGTCCTGCCTTTATCTTGCTGACTTGACTTCCCAGCTTGATCTTGGGCTTGTCTTGTCACTACAAACTTGCCCGGTGATCACTGGACTGTGGTTGACCCTGGTTCCTGTCACTGGACCTGCTCTGCTCTTCTTACCCAAACACAGTAGGACTGTATCCCTTGTCAGTGAGGCCACTGCCCACCTTACTGTCCCCTTGGCTCTCAGCTCATGTTTTCCTGTAGAGCAGCTCACTCCTGCTGCTCCCCCCACAGTTGCATTGTGGGCTTTAATTCTAAGAACCACATGTACATGCTATAATTTGGAAGCAAAGCTTGTGGGTACTGTGTGTTTTCACTAGTCATGAGGGCTCGTACTTTTCTAAGCTGGCACCAATTTGAAGAGTGTAGCAGATGTGGAAGGACTTTTTTGCAAATACTTGTGTTCTTTTGGAAGCGTGGAAGGGACTGATGGGTGGAAAGGCGCTGTCAGAATCTACGAAGAAGCCCATAAGCTTGGATCTACTGAGCCATTACGAAATTTAAAAACCACTCTGAATGACTCCCCTTTCTTGCTCTTTCATTCTCTCTCTTTTAGAGCAGGTGAGGACCCCAGACTCAGTTTGGTGATACCTGTTATCCGTCCCAGGTGACCACCATGGAAGTGCCCCACCAGGCCCCCGACATGTGCTCCAAGGCTTACCCCAATGATGTGGATAGATGTCCCTGAGACTCCCAGGGCCTGCAGGGTGACAAAAATACAAATTTATGTCTCTGTAGCAGAAAGGTGAAATACCCTGTCCCAGCCCACACAGCAGCTCTATAACTCTCCTGATGTAGCAGTGCTTTTGAGGTGTACAGTGGAAAACCAGATAGTTAAGGAAATTATGGGTATTGCCCTTTCTGGTTTTTAGAGCCTTTCTTTAGGTCCACAGATGCAAATCCAGCCCTAAACAGGTCAGTCAGCACTGCAAACATTTTGTGGAGAGTTTACGTGTAGCTGGTTGACACAAAGATTCATCACCCTGATTGCAGAAGTCTTGTTCAGCTGTGCTTTGCACGAACAAAGAGAGTGGGACACATCTGGGTATTTCCACATACTGGGAAGTATGTCTGAAGCCCAGAGCAAATATAATCCAGCCTCAGATCTCACTCCCTCCAGCTTCCTGGACAAAATTTCTGAGCAGAAGAAGAAGATGACTGTCCAGTGAATATGGATCTGAGAAAACCCAAGGCAGGCTTTAGGTTTGTCCTGAGCTGGAGAGGCAGCTGACAACTGGGATTTTTTTCCAGAAAATGTCAAAACTCAAAAGGAAGAAGAAAAATAGTGGCATGCTCAAGCCTGGACTGAAAGAGGGAAAAAAGAAAAATCTGGAATAAAAAATCCACTTGTCCAACACCTGAATACAACAGGTTGGGAGCAGTTCCCTGGCCATGCTCCCTGCAATGGAAATGGACAGAAGCTTACCAGGAGCTTGCTGATGAACTGTGAGATGGCGAGGGCCAGCCGCGTGACATTTTCCACTGCTGAGGGGTAGGCTCCTGTAGACCCATAAACCCAGTCTACTGCAATCACATTCACCTGGCTGGTGTGCAGTATGGCCTGGACAAGCCCTTCAATCCAGGAAGGTTTGGTACCCAAAGCCCTGTGGAGTCACCAGAGGCAAGGATGTTAGGTGTTAGCCAAGCAGGGCTTGTGCCAGTGTGTTGTTCACTGGTGCTGGAGCTTCACATGTCTCAGAGGAGGCTGCCAGACAGTTGCTGGAAGTTATTTTTGGTGCCAGACACCCACACCTGGAATTTTTTTTTTGTGGTGGTGTAATAACACTTTCCAGAATGCACTGATTCAGGAGGGAACCAGATGTTTTAATGAATGAGATAACATTTGCAGAGCTCAGGCTGAGATCTCAGTCTCACTGTGGTGAGTCATTTAGCCACCACAAAGCCCACCTGGAGTAAGTGAGCCGACTGGGAACACCTGGATCCTTCTCTGCTGCCAACTGGCAGGAAGTCCTTGGCCAGATCATCTGGTCTTTCACTGCTACATTTCCTCAACTCTAGACAATTAAAAAAAGGTAATCTATACCCAAGAATTCCAGAAAAACTGAGACGGCTCTGTTCTACCCAGTTTTCCTAATACCATCTGGTGAAGAGTGTGCTATCTCAGTTGAAGGCAACGGCAGGCTTTCTGAGAAGACCCTTCAACATCTGCTGTGGTTTCATCCTGGTCTTCTATGCACTTTCTATTCAGGCTTTTGCACTTCAGAACAAATAATGTTATATGGTCACACCTGACTGAAAAATGGCACATAAGCTTGCAGAATGATGGCAGTTAAAAAAAAAACAATCCAGCTCCAATCCCTACACTTTCAAGAATAGAAGGATAATCTGTCTGCTGGGGGTTCTAAATGACTCATCCATCCAGGCTATTGGGCATGAAATCCCAGAAGACAATTTAAAGGGACAAGAATCTTAAAGAAAAGACTTCTTAACTAAAATGTTGAAAAAAGGAAATAAATGGAAAGATATGAAGGAAGAGAGAGAGATATTAGTAAAAGTAAAAGAGAGGGAAGGAAGGAAGAAAAAGAAAAAGAAAAAGATTGATTTTAATTTCTAACTTTTTTTAGGCTCCAAAAAGTGTGAAGCACACACAAAAAAAGGCAACTGGTCGCAAACTAAAGGACTTCAAGTTGTGCTGTACTGAGGGGTGTCAGTAGCATTTTCCACCAACAGCCTCCCGGAAAATTTCCGGGTCTGGTTTGAGGCTGAACACCCCAATCTCTGCTCATAGCAGTTGTTTTTCATGCAGCCACTCTGCTGGGGAGATAAGAAGGTCACACAAGCAGGAGAGTTCCGTGACAGCCCACCCAGTGCTTGGGAATGCCCCAGCAGTGTTTAATTTACCAGTGAAAACTTAGTCACAGTGCTCTTCTTTCTCTCACCTGAAGCCATGGATTATGATTTTGGTTTCCAGGCTGCTGTTGAAGCTGCAGTTCTTGATGCCATCATCAGCTGAGATCAGCTCTCCACAGGTGGGGCTTGAGGAGGTGAACAGAAGAAACTGGACCTTAAGTTTTCTGCCCCGTAGGAAATTGGCTGTCTGGAAGTCAGTGCAGTGATGCCCCAAGAGTTTGTCTGTATTCCCTGCGCAGGAGGGAGGGAGTGGCACATTTAGTCTGTGTCTGTGCAATGGGGAAAAAAACCCCCTCATTCTAGTTCATTAGGAAAATGAAGGTAGCAATTTTGCTTCTATTGATAAAGATTAAAAGTAGCATTAATATGAGACATCAAGACATTTATGCATTAGATAGAGCATAAATTAAAATGAGATTATTCTGGAAACTTTACCTGACTGATAAAGTTGTTTCTGTCCTTTGATGTAATTCCAGCACTGTCTGGGAAAATAGCCATGGATGTCATACTAGCTTTGACTTCTGTGAGTTGTTTTATCATGAGGTGAATGATATTTTTCTGGTTTCTTTTAGCAAATTGGCCACATACTGTACCTACTAAGTATATTTATGAGATGGCTGTTAGATCTTTTAAAAAATGGTTGCTGACAGGTAGTCACCACTGAATGGGGATATTTCTATTCAGATTCTGGTAGGCTTAGTAGAAGGTACAAGTCTAACTGACAATTGCATCAAAAGTCCAGAAATAAATATGAGAATGCTGATGATAAAATATGAGAATGCTGATGAAAAAATATGTCAATGATAATTTCACAATTGATTTATTTACTGGATGAAAATGCTTTATGACTAGGAAAAGGCAGCTACTGAAAGGCACTTTGACCTAGAAAAAAACCCCAAACCATCTGACCTGTACCTAGTAAAAAAACAGAGCAAATTTAGGCTAGAAAGCAAGCACAAATTTCAGCAGTATGTGTCACTAGCAGTGTTACTTTAAGAGTGGCATCCTGCTGCAATGACAATGCATGCACCTTCCCTTTCTGGACTGGAGGAAGTGAAACAGCCTTGAATCTGCACAAATGAATAAAATAGTTATTAATTTATTTATTTTTAAATCAAACAGCCAGCTTCCCAATTTCCCTCAGAAGACACTTTACATCAGTTAGACAAAACATGGCCTATGGGTCAGCACATTCAATATGCAGATTCCCTTGGAGAATGTGACAATCCCTTACTGTTGTTTATTTCAGTCTTCCTGTATACTGACAAGGAAGAAAGAGATATTTTTAGAGATCAGCTTGGAAAAAAATGCAGGTCAGGAGCCAGTCTAAGTAGCAAGAGCAGGTCCAGTGCCAGCACGGTGAATGTCAGAAATGGCATAAGATGAGGGGGATCATCAGTAAAGGCAAGGCAGGATGTGCACTGCAGTGAAGCTACAGGTGATGTGGGACTGTAGATGTGATCACTAAGGTAGTCTCATTGACAATACAATTAAAGAAAGAAATGGAACTGTGGCATTTGTTTATTTTCTCTCAGCTACCGCAGAGTACACTTGCCGAGCTTTCAAAGCAGGAGATGCCACTGCCAGAGGCCAAGTGGTCCATTTTCTGCATCCTTACACTTCAGGGTAAACCTGGGTCATTCTTGTAAATCAGGTTAATGGAATTAAATCACTGAGAGCGATTGAATCAAAGCATAGGAGAAGAAAGGACCACTCTTGCACTACTTTTTTCTTCTCGGCACGTAACAAGATTATTGCAAGGACCTCTTGACATACAGCTTGTTTAGGGAGAATTGAATTCAGATCCTTCTGTGTAAAGCCTTCAATCTCTTGCTAGGCACTCATGTTTTTCTTACCTGTTTGTGCCGAGCTGGGCAGCAAGAGGACAGCAAGAACAACGAGCAATTTTCTCTTCGGATCCTCAACCATCTTCCTGTTCGTCCAATACATGTATAAGGATTGGGAATAGAATACAGGGGGAAAACAGCTGTGGTTAATTATCAGCTTGATCTGTAATGATTAACCAGCCTGTGCACTTTTGGGAAATCCAAATCTGGATTTTGAGCAATTACTTCTGCTCTTATTTAATCATTAGTCAGAATCTGAAGCAGAGGCTTCACTGACTTTTTGGCTGACTAAAGGAGATGTTGACCTTCCTTTCCTCCCTACCTCCCTTTCCTCAAGGGAAACTTCTCACTTCAGAAATCAGCTAGTGAAACCAGTCCCAGCAAGTGATAGAGTTACAGTGCTTTATCCTTGCTACCTGGACCTTTCTGCCAAACTCTGACTAGGGATTCTGGTTTATCACAAGGCTTCACAGTAAGTCCATGCCAGGAAGATTCATATCAGCCTTGCATCGTATTTTCCTACTGCATTGCTGTCTTTCTTGTATTTCTACTTTTGGTCAGATACCTGTAACAGCCTAAATAAGGCAAAACAGTGGATTATATCTGAAAAGTGAGGGGAAAGGCAGGCTAAAATGTAACTGGTGGTCATTTCACCATAACATGCCCAGACTACATTTTTTAGGGTGGGGGAATCCTTCAGTAATGCACCAGCATCATAAGCATGCAAATACTTAAAAAAGACCTTTGAATAAAAAACGTTCCCACTTTGATGTATACAGATGGAGAAGCACAAGTGCACACCCAAATGTGTAACATGACATTCATGATGTGGTGGTTCCATATCCCTGGCTGCGATGGACTTTCAGGTAAGGACACACCTGTATCCTGTGTTGGTCCATCGTGCTGAACAAGGCAGCTTTGCCCTTGACTGTGCTAAATGGCAGGAAGGGTAATGAGCAAAGTAAAGTTCCCTGTCCAGGCACGAATCTACAGTGGCTTAGTTGAACAACAAAATGAAGAAATTTCATCAGTCTGATCAGGAAGATGACCAAAGACATTTCAAAAAGCATCAGACATTATTTTTCTTTAGGACTACTGGTGATAGCAGTAATTTCCTTACCCCAGCTTGTTCCACCTGAGGGCTTTGGGACTGTTTTAGGCAGAAGACCATTTTATTTCCAAGTCTACTGAAAGTTAGGCAGCATCAGCTGCCTGGCCTGGAGGACTATTGAAGCCCCATCCCAACTGCATCCTCCCAGAGATACATACACAGCTACATTCTGACCCTGAAATACTTGCCTGCAGGATCAAGCTGACTTATTGTCAGAGGAGCAGGTCCTTAGTGTCTCACAAATATGTGATTGAGCTTGTCAGCCCAAACAATTTTCCAGGACTGAAAGCTGTAATGCCAATAGCCAGTTCCTGGCTTCCAGCCCACTCTTCATCTTTCCATCCCTGGCACTAGATTCATGCTTATTCTCAGATTGTAAGATAAAGCCTGTGCACTCCAATGGGCCCATTCCTTCTTT
The DNA here is from genome assembly GCA_014706295.1 of Lycocorax pyrrhopterus obiensis. Lineage (NCBI taxonomy): Eukaryota > Metazoa > Chordata > Aves > Passeriformes > Paradisaeidae > Lycocorax > Lycocorax pyrrhopterus. Next base: position 92,959,694 of record JACSVZ010000001.1, read on the forward strand.
GCCAAGTCCTATGGGAATTTTGAAACGCCATGTAATACAAAGCAGGCACCAGCCTATTACAGCCCTAGAGTTAAACAAAACTTTGGCCAAGATGTGCAGGTTTGCTTTCACTTTGTGTATTTGCAGAGCTGTTAAACAACATCCTGGTGTTTAACACTTCTGCAAATGCACAAAACTGGTGTTTTTTAAAAAAGAAATGTCTTAATGAAATTGAAAATTCTGTTTCCTGAGCAGTTGGGTTTTTTTTCTGTAATATCAGATTTAGTAATTACAGGATTTTTTTTAATTATAGCAGCACACTCTGGCAATTTCTGATGTAAATAGCAAAAGCCACTTAGCTAACTCTGTGCTTAAAATGTTCTTACTAGTAAAACTATTTTGGTGTGAAGGGTTTTCTTTTTATTACTTGTGAACTTAATTACTGAGTAATTACAGTTATATTAGTTCAGAAACTTAATGCCACTTGTTTTACTTCCCAGTGGGAGTGATTATAATGGCAAAGGGAGCACTGTTGTAAAGACTTTCAAACCACTTTAGATTTCTTTTAACAGTCCCTTACAGTGCACAATCATGAAGCACAGTGTAATTTGCTTGAGCATGTCAGGGATAAGGAAAGCAAACAAACTTGATTTTATGCACAGATTCTTTTAATTCAAAAAAAATTAAAAATGCGCTGTCTGCACATTCAAGCAAATGCTGAAAGTGCCAAACTCAGCTGAAAATGTCGAGATCCCACTCACAAAGCAACAGCTGGCAGAGGCATGTAAGCACTGCAAATACCCAGTGGTCAAGTGGAAATCTGATCACAGGAAAATTCACGTAGACTGGAAAACAAATTTTTGATACTGGCAACAATGCAGTTGGGGTACAAGCACCAGACCTTGAGGGAAGCCAAGTGGGAGCTAAGGAAATGATGACTATTTGAAACCTCTCCCTGTGGCCTTTGCACTTGAAGAAGGGCATGAAATACACTCAGAGCTTAGCTCACTCTAAGTCCTGGATTGCCCCTACTGCTGCAATAGTTGGTCTCACAGCTCCTGTATTTTCTGTCATTTGCCTGTGGAGTAGAAACCATGGCTCTGTGTTAAGCATGTAGACTCCTGTGTATTGTTCCCAGGACTGACAGAGGAACCGGGATTAGTTCTCATCTCAACAAAAAGCAATTTGAACTCCCAACTTTAGAAGAGTGTCCCAACAATGACAGAGTGGGAAGTAAACAACGAAGATTGTCTTGGCAACTGAGGAAGGCAAAACATGGGCAAGTCTGCTTGGGTACTCTGTCAGGAAAGGACGAAAACCAGTCATCTGAGCCTTTCGTGAGTACTTTATGGATCTTCCACCTGGTACGCCTGTATAAGTATGCATAAGAAGGGAGAATGCATCCTTACCATGTATTAGCAGGTAGAGGAGCCTAGGTGAGGGTACCAGCCTCCAAGTTCAAATTTCTCTCTCTCTGCCCTGTGAAGCCCTAATCATCTTCTACAACGTGGAGCAGTAGGAAGAATATAGGCCTGCCTTAAGTGCATATGGGCGACCTCCTGTGGTTCTTTCCACCCTAAAATAACCTGTTTCAAAGTGAAACTGCCTGGTTGAGATTTCTCTCTCCTAACCCTGAAGATTTCATGACCTACAGGAAAGTTGTAGTGTGCAAGCATCCTCCCAGCAACAAGATTCAATCAAAAGTCTCTGACATCTTGGGAGGACATTTTACCTGACAAGAGGACTAGTCAGCAGCAGAGAACATGTGCTGCTGCCATGAGAATGCTGCAGGAAGATGGCCATGTTACATTTCTGGCATAAACACTGCGACTTGGAGCCTTTACAGGATAGGGAGCTCCCTTTAACACTCGTCAGAGATTAAGAACAGAGAGGAAAAGGTAACTGAGGGACAGAAAGGCTCCATGTGGGTTTCTCTCACAGAGCAAAAGGAATTTATGGGATAGGCCTGACTCCATTTGTGAGTTACATGTCATGGCATTGCAACACAGCTACGGGAAAAGGATCAGTGTTATTCTGTTTTTGTAACAACTGAATGAGACAGCATTGCTCAGCCCAAGATGCAGTGTCGTTCCAGCTCACGCTGCAGCCTTCAGCGATGAATTAAAGGAGCTTACAGTAATTCCTAGAAGGAGGGGGGAAAAAGTTCCTCAGAGTTGGAATATCTTCAGTATTTATTCTGGAAGGTCCTCTGGCTAGAGATATCCATGGTTGCCAATTTTTTTTCTGATTCTGTTGTGTGAAAAGTAAAGCTGAGGTTGCTCAAAGAGGTGGTGAACAGCCCAACACAGCTGCTCATGAGTGTGGGGGCCAAGTGCACTGGGAGAGATCCAACTGAGAGATAAACCTCTGGTGAGAGCCTCCCTCACAGCACTGTGCTGTGCTGGTGCTCCCCAGGACACGCAGCCAAGCTGCTGGGAGCTGAGCGTGCTTTGAGGCTGTAAGGTCTGCAGCTGGACTCTTCTCAGCCAGGGTAATGCATTGAGTGGGATGCAGGCGAAGGAGGCTGAAGCACCCACTCACAGCAACTCACTGCCGTGAGAGGAAAGCTGACTCCCGGCTGCCACTGGAGTATTTGTCAGAGTAGCGATTTTTCAATAGCTGCTGAGTACTTATGTTTTCCAAACTGTTGTGGTATTTTCCCTTTCTTCCTCATTAGTGTCAAGAGGCCAGCCATCTATGAAACAGAATCTAAGTGTGTTTTAGTTTTGTGAATGGGCTGCTGAGCAGCTGGTGTCAAAGAAAACCCCCAGAAGTCAGTGTTGGTTTCTGTTCAATTTTTTTTCCTTCACTCACCCCCACAGAGACCAACCTCACCTTGAGTGGAACAGGAGAGCGTGGCCAGGCTTAGCCTCGAGCCCATCCCTCAAAAGGTGATATTGCCAGGTGTCCCTCAAAGAGAACAATCGGCATTTTTGGAAGCACGAGTGTCAAACATCAGGCTCCTGGGAATACTAGGAGTGGAAGGTGTCCCTGCCTATGGCAGGGGGGTTGGAACTGACCCAAACTAATCTGTGATCGTTTCCTGAGGTGGCGAGCTGCATGCCACCTGCCGAAGTTCGTTCTTCCCCTGACCTGCGGGGCTCCCACTCCACGCGAAATTGATTTACTTCCAGCTTTTCAGTTACCACAGCCGAACCTCCCCGACGTAAGAGCAACACGACAACTTCTGCCGCCAGCCTTTGGCGGAGCTGCGCCCCACAAACCCCCTTCGCGGCACCACCTGGCACTCCAAGCCCCTGTATGGCATCCGACACCCCACAGGGCGCACGGGAGGCGGCCGCCGCGGCGGAAACCCCCTTTCCTCACAGTCCCGGAGTTCTCAGAAAAAGCGCCCCTGGGGACGTCCCAGCAGAGAGAGCCAGCAGCGACGCTGCACGCGGGGCGGGACGGGGCGGGGCGGGACGCGCCGGGCCGGGGCGGGCTGGGTTGGGCGCGGCCGCGGCCGCCCATGCGGGTTTGATTTCCGCATGAGCAGAGATCAGGCGTGCAGCAATGTGGCTGCTGGTTTCGCTCCTGTGCCTTGCGCCCTGCCTGGGTAAGCTCTGAGAGGGTGGTGGGGACCCTTCCCGAGCCCTTCGCTTTTCTCCCTCTCTCCCTTCCTTCCTCCCTCCCTCCGTCACTCGGTGCCGCCCGGGGCGGCGGGAGCGGGGCGCCCTCGGCCGCCGGTCCCCGGGCATTCGGACGGGCGTGTTGGGCCCCGGGGAGCGGTGGGGGCGGGCGCGGCAGGGATTTGGGGGCGGCGAGGGGTTCCGGGGTGCCCGGGGAGCTGCCCCAGCCACCGCCCGCGAGCGCTGCTGTGACGGTGGCTCCCTGAGCGGGGCGTCCCTGGCCGCTGGCTCGCTGCCCTCCCGAGGGGTGGCGGGCACAACCGGGCGGCTGCCTGCCTCCCGCACCTAAAACTAGAGTTACATATCGGCCATCAGCACGTTCAGGAAACTCCCCACCCTGTTCTCGGCACGTTCCCGTGCCTCGTTTGTTTCAAACTTGTGTAGACGGGGAGCTTGGGGTGGGGATGTCTGTGATTTTTGTGGTACCCGCGCGCGAGGAGTTAGTTCCTGCCCCGCTGAGGTCACCCCTCGCTGCGAAGGACGCAGCACCGCAGCACGGAGGCAGCCTCCTCCTCATCGTACTGGGGCGCACGTTTGCCTGCGGGTCCTGAGGTGTTAAGGAAGTCAGGAAACCAGCTTTTATTGTAAAAGTATTCTTGTCATCCCTAAATGTGGAAGTGCTGTTTATTTTATATTCTGTGTTCCTTCTTGCTCATGGATAAAGCATCAAAGTTCTCAATTGTTTTGTGTTGGTTTGGGGTTTTTTTTAGTAGTTGGGGTTTTTTTTTTTGGTTTTTGTTGTTGTTTGTTTGGTTCGTTTTTTTTTTTTTAGAAGTAAATTATTACTATTAACTGCTGTCAAAATACTAATCAAAGGCCTTCTTAATCCAAATGCCTTACACTCATAGCCCTTGCAGTGGGCTGTGAACATGAGAAGTATAAACAAAATTTGCTGATTTTTGAAATTGAAGATGGATGTACAAACTTTCTTGTTGTCATCAGAGTGAGCTGCTATTGCTAGATGGGCCAATAAGCATGATTTAATCTATGAAGATCTTCTTATCATTCCTCTGCTCTAAGAGATTTCTTCTGACTTCGGGTTTTCGGGTTTTTTTTTTTTGCTTTGGGAATTTCCTGAATGTTCCTAAAATAGGAGCTATTGTATCCCCCTGTTTAAAAAGGAACTTCTCTGCTGCTGAGAGTTCAGAGCAACTCCCTGTGATTTCCTCCTGATAACGTTCCAGAAGTCTTCAACTTGTTTTATTTGAGATTGTGTGATCCTGTTCTATAAGAGACCGTTGGGGGTCCAGGTGTTCAGGGTGGACCAGTGGAGAAGCCAGGACACTGCCCACCTGCATGAGTCTGTCTGCCCGCCCATGTTAAGCCTTAGCTGCAAGTTCTTACCTCACCTGCAGTGCTTTTGCAGAGGTTTCTAAATGAATGTGACTCAAGCATGACTGAGTGTCCTCTTGTAACTTTTTCTGCAGCGAAGGCACTTTGTTACCTTGTGTTATGTAAGTTGTCATGCTGCTGCTACTCTGAGCATCTGAGTCTGAGTGCTATAGACTTACCCAGAAAACAAGATTCCAGGTTCCAAAGAACATAAAATTCAAAGGCAGAGATGATGGTAATTGGACAACTGGAGAGGGTAATTGTGGCTTCAAGTATAATAATGTCCTCCTTTAATGAAAAATGTAGCTAGTTCTATTGTCTTCTCTGTAAAACTTTAGAATCAAAGTGGTTGATTAGGGCAGGAGATCAGGAATGCAAACTCTTTACTGTTGTTCACTAAACTAAATAGGTATGGTTTCACACCATAATTTTGTTTGTATGCTTGCATTATTGCTGTTATGTGTGTGTTGACTGAGTAAATGTTTCATGTTAATTTTAACAAGGTAAAATAATCTATCATCTCTCTATGTGAAAATCAAGACCCTGGAAGTCAGACTGATCTGCCCGAGTGCATAAAGCAAATCAGTAGCAGTTCAACTTGGCATGCATGTTTCTAGCCTTGCAAACACCTGTTCTAAACACCAGGAAGCTGTTGGTAGATCCTCATCTTCTATCAGCCTTCCCCTCCTGAATCCCTTCTCCATCCAAGTTCAAAGCACTGCGCTTATCCCAGTCATGTTGCAGAATGTCTGGAGTAGGGGAGATGTCCTTCTTCATTCCCCTGTGGGAGCCAGAAGCTGCAGTGTAGCTTTGATGTCTTCAGAATTCCTACTTGCCACATAGGGTTTCCTGCTTTTCACAATGCCAGGCCAAGTCATTTTTTTATCTGATGCAACCTCAGACTTGTCAGTTACAGTGCAAAGCCTCGCCTTGAGGCTATGGAAGGACTTTGATTTTAGACCTACCAAGAGCATGCTCCTTCAGTTGTTGGAAGTTCAAGACAAAACTGTGTTCACATTTGGGATCCTGAATGTTGTGTGTGGGTGGAAAGAAAGTCAATGTGGTGTCTGTGGCCTAGTTTGGTGAAGGAACCCACAGAGAGATCTTTGCATCCTCCCTGTAGGAGGTGAATAAATAATACCACACCAACAGGAGCATTGCAAGGCAAGCCACACCTGTGGGGATGTTCTATTCCACTGCAGATGGCAGCCAAACTTTTACTTGCTTTGGCTGTGTCAGGGTCCTGCCCCAAAAGCAGAGGGGATGTGGGAAGTAAGTTGGGTATGTGAACTAGAGCACCTAGAAGCATTCTGCGTCTGTAGTAAGGCTCATCTGAAAGCCACACAACTCCTTCAGTGTTCTGAGCATCAGCTCTTTGTCATGCAGTATTACTGCCTTCTAGTTCTTGCATATTTAGATAGATTCCTTAATGCCATTTTCATTGCATCCTTGCATTAATGGTTGCTTCATTTCCCAATTCAACTTCTTTATAAAAAATTGAGTTAAACTAAGAAAACCTGGTTCACCTAAAAGCAGAAGTTGCCATCGCCAGTACCGAGCATAGACTGACAACCTGAGAGCTGATAAAAATTATTTTTGTTTCAAACTTCTGAGAGTGACCGGCATAGAAACCAAACTTACCTCAATGTGGCTTTTTGTTTCTGTGTCATTAGGCAGTTCAACAAGTTTGAGCTGGCTTTTTTTTTTTAATTTTAAAATTTCCTGTCTTTTTGTCTCTGTACACAGAAGTATGTGCTCCTTCCTCTCGTTTTTTTTTGGTCAGAAGAACATGGGGATTTCTCAATGTTTCTTCTGTGTCTCTCCACTTCATGAGAGGCGTCTTGGGAACTCCTTTACAAGACATGGAAATGAATGGGGGAAAACCTGGACTCCTAACAAATTTGGGTTGTTTGTGGAATGTGGTTATTTTGTGTGTTGCTAATAGAAATGTCAAACACAGTTTTAAATAGTATAAATGGAAAAATCAGTTTTCAGTACTGTCAAGCTGACACCTGCTTGTGTTGTCCTGTAACCTTACTCTTGAATTTTCTTGAATAAACAGAAGAAGTTATAAATTCCTTACAGAGGAAAAAAAATCAAACCAAACCTCTGCCCTCTGCTTAAAAACTCTTCATAAGAGCTGAGGCTGTTATATCATATTAAAACCAAAATGAAACAAATAATATTTTTGCCATTGCTATTTAACACTACAGGATGAACACAGAGTGAAAAATTTTTCTGATAGTTTTTTGCCTTAATGTAATTAATAGTCTTAGACTTTACATAGCCAGGATCATCTCTGGATTGCATACACAGACTCCTTTGATCCTGAGTGTGTTACAGGTGTTCATAAAAAAAAAAAAAAGGGTGTGTAGGTTTGTCTATTTTTGTTTTTTTCCTTGCTGGTCCTCCTATCTGCTTACAGCCTCAGGAGAGCCTGTTGGCTGTGTTCAGGGTAGTGTGACTGTAGTCTATCTGGGTGATACAGGCTTTGTAAGAGACAGAAGTTGTAATTTGGAGTATGTTTAAGCTGGTGTTGCCACAGGTCGAGAACAGTTCCTCTCCATGGCATCAGTTTGTGCCATCCTTTATAAGTAGAACTGCGAAGATGATCTGGCTGAAAATGAACTCAATTGAAGGAAAAAGTTACCAAGACAGATTATCTTCTCAGTCCTGTTGATTATGGAGCCTACATAAAGACTGTGCTTGTACAACATAGGAAGTGCTGCTGTCTGAATATTGGGAGTAAGTGACCAGAGGGTTTGGAATCGTAGAATGGTTTGGGTTGGAAGGGACCTTAGTGATCATCCAGTTCCAGCCCTCTGCCATGGGCAGGGACACCTTCCTCTAGACCAGATTTCTCAGAGCCCCATCCAGACTGGCCTTTAACACTGCCAAGGATGGGGCATCCACAGCTTCTCTGGGTAACCTGTTCCATTGTCTCTGGACTGATTTTGAACTGCTGCTTTCTTTCATAGTTCAAGGTAGGCTTAAATGCAGAGCAGTTCTGTCCCTAAGCAAAGCCTAGAGACTGAAAATAATCAATATTCTGCAGGACACAGTGATCCTCCCTAATAGTTCACCACCGCTAAAAGTGGTGATTGCCAGGCCTCTCCCTCCCTGGCCTGTTCCAGTGCCAAACACCTTCTGGGTGAAGAACCTGTTGTTAACATCCAGCCTAAACCTCCCCTGACACAGCTTCAGGCCATTCTGTTTGTTCCTGTCACTGGACAGATCTCTTCACCACACAGAAGAGATCAGTGTCTGGCCCTCCTCTATGCTCTTGCTCTTGTTTTTCCCCATTTTGCTCACTTCTACTCCATTCCATGCACAAGCACTGGTGTTCCCACAGTGAGTCACATCTGGGAATTGTAGTCCTTCTGTGGGTTTTTTTGCCGTTTCTTTAGCTGGAGTGGGTGCTGTGTCAGCGGATTGTACTGTCTGCATGACTATTTCATTGCAGGAACAGGCAGACAAATACAAGGGAGAGGGAGGTTAAGTCCATCCCCATGCTTTTGGTCACCAGCATAGTTTAAAAATGACCGTGTAGCTTTTGGGTGGGAATGCTGCATGTTGTTGTGCCCTTGCTGAGGGATATGACTGAAAGTATGGATTTTGTAGTGGGGTGTTCCAAGCAAGAGTGTTTGAGATCGCTTAAAAAATCACTGGCAAGGGTATGAGTAAAAGTCAGATTTGATATTAAGCGACAAAGCATGACAAGTTCGTTGGCAAGATTCACTCTACTACATACAGGACAGCTAAGGCACAACAAGGGAAAACAAGCAACAATAAAACCAAACAAAAGCCAGGCAATCAAAACAGAAATGAACTGAGAACTATCTAGGGGGGGGTGTGTGTGTGTGTTTAGATGTGTGTGTGACAAAAGACAGTGTGGGCAAGGATAAAAAGGAACACAGCCCAAAAGCTTAACAACACTCAAACTTAACAGTACTTTAACTTATACCTTAAGCCTAACAATTTAACACAGGAAAAACAGTTAATTTATACCTAACTTAACTTATAACTTAATTTATAGCTTAACCTTAACATTCTAACAGAGGAATAACACTTAACAACATTTAACCTAACTTATAACTTCGAAGTTATATGTAGCAACTCAGCAGAAGAACAATGCTTAGCAACACTTAATGTGGCTTACAACTTATGTTTAATAACTTAGCAAAAGAACAACATTTAGCAGCATTTAAATAAGCTTCTAACTATAACTTAGCCTTACTTACAGGCCTAACTTACTTAGGTATCTGGGGTACTTAAACAACTAAGAAAGCAGCATTTCTCTCAGATTTGCTATAGCATATGCGCCGGTGCAGGCACACAGACAGAAACAGTCAGTACAAGCAAGGTACCTGCAAACAATTCCCCTCAGAGGCCAGTGAAATACTCACTTTGGATGCTTTCGCATCTCCTGACAGGTGAAGGATTGCGCTTCGAGCAGTGAGGGTATCGGCCCAGGACATGTTGTGTTTCGGCGATCCTCCAAGTATAGCAAACCTTTGCTGGCTCTGAGAGGCATCCCCCTCAGAGGGAGATGCTGGTCACAGCCCGTGGTGGCCCAGGAGAGCTCAAAAGGGTCTCGTTTTGGACTGCTGTTTATAGGGCTGCAAGAGAATGGGCTTTAGTCATAACAATGTTTCATCCTGGCCACAGTGTGGGTCGGCACTTTCTTTGAAAGTGTGAGAACAGGAATATTATGCCATTCAGGAATGAGGAATATTTTCCAAGGCTGGTCATAGGGAAAACAGGAACTTTTTAGCAGTGCCTGAGAGCAGACGGTATTTCTCATAAGCTCGGAAAAAGCTGAGCCCAGGGCCTGTTTTCAAGGCCAAGGCCTAGAAAGCATTTCTCAGATCACACTCCAACCTGGAAAAGAGGAGGGGAGAATGCACCACCACATGGGAGGGACCCAGGCCTGTTGCTGGGTGCCACCCTCAGGTCCTGCCTTTGGTGATGTGTAGAGCTCTGTGGATGCAGGCAGCTCTGCATTGTCCAGGAGGAGCAACACACACCTCTGTGAACATGCTGCAGTATGCAGGAGAAAGCCTCTGCTTTGGGTGTTACATGCAGGATTTGCATTCATTCCTGCACAAACCTGATTTTATCTTGCAATAGCCTGGGTTGCTGCTACAGCTTATTGTCATCTGTATTCTCTCTCTCCTGGCTGTAGCTTTTGCCTGTGCTTGTATACCATGGGCCTAAGTGCTTTCTTACTGGAGCTTGGGAAGTGGGCTGTGTTTGTGGCCTGTGGGGGAATTAAGAGGACTATGGTTGGTGAATATTCTCATAGTCCTTCTGAACTGAACATTTGTTTTAGGGTTTTCTGCACCTGGTGGTTTTGAGGGCTAGCAGGGAACATATTTGTCCCTGCTAATTACAGTTGCTGGGAGAATTAAAAATTTTTTAAATGCCTTTAAAGGGGGTAGTTGGGAAGTTACAAAAAATAAAACAAAAATCTACTCTTTAAAAAGCCCTGCTCCTGAAGGAAACAGTTCTTTGCCATGAACTAATCAGTAAGGACTTTTGCACCCAGTTTCGCCAGGTGGATTGTTAATGTCGTAATGGTAATAGGAGAGCCTGGCTGCTGCCTATATAGACCTAATATATACCTATATGCATCTCAAATAGGTATTTGAGACCAAAAAAATTAATGGTAGCATTAAAAATAAAGAGGGATTAGCTTACAGATGTTCTCCAAAATAACTAGGCCTTACCTCAGCTCCAAGAAAAACAGTGAAGAAATTCAAACCAGATAGACAAATACAGTAATGAAGCATTTATTGCTGATAAATGGACAAATACAGTAATGAAGCATTTATTGCTGATAAACGGAGTATTAAGTTCTACTTAGTCAGTCTGAACTGAATATGGATACCTTTAGCCTGCTAAAATGCTGGAAGAGTCAGAATTAGTCTGGGGAGTATTAAAACTCGAGTACAGCACTGGGTTGTGTGGGTCTAGCTGCTGGAGAAGTAGGAGCAGAAGATGATGTAGCAAGGTGAGGTGGTGGGTTTTTGCAGAAGAGGCTTTGCCCACACAATGTTAGCTCCTCTTTATCTGTGACACTTTAAGCATGTGATTTGACTGGAAGGAAAGAACACAAAGACTTGGCGTTAGAAGGAATCTGGAGTGGATTTTAGGAGATACAGGAGCAGTTAGTATGATGGTTTCTGTAAGAGGCTACTGGAGGCCTTAGCACAGCACTATTTTGTTGTGTGAACTTTATCTGTGAATAATAGGCTACAATAAGAAGAGAGGGAGAAAGCAGAGAAACTAAAAAAAAGGCAGTTCTAGCCTTCTAAAAAGAGTGTGTGAGAGAGTCACTGGTGGTCACTTCTCCTTCTTTGCCCACCCCTGTGGAATGGGAAATATGTTTCCATTTAAAATGAAGTAGAAAAATGGGGAAGGGTTCCTTGGAATTTAGAAAACATGATGACACATGCTTTCTCCAGAAGCTCAAACGTCCATGGTTATGACCTTATGCAACATTTCTGTATGATTTCTTCAAAAAAAGGAAGCTGACAGCACTGAGTGAGAGACTTCTTCACATTTTCACTAGATCAGTGAAGCAGGGAAATAAAACCAGAGACTGGGGTTTTTAAGATGGGAGAAGATAACTGTTATCCTTGAGGAATAACCGTTCCTTGTCCTGCTGCTGGGACCCCTGAATGCCCTTGGGCAGGAGCTCTTCAGCTCCTTGCTGCTGAGCCTTTGTTTCACCAGCCAGCAAGAAGAGAGTGTGCTGAAGACAGCAGTGCCCCTTGTGCTGTGTAGAACCTGTGAAGAGAAAATGTGGGGTTTTTTCAGCTCTGCTTTCCTTCAGTCTCATTCCTGGGCTTGAAGAAGCAACAATTTTGCTCTCATGACTCCAGCCTAGCACTTATGACTAACTGAAAGAGAGTAAAGACATGGAGTGTTTACCAGGATCAACACTCAAGCTTAGGAAGTTATTAGTGGTTGGCTGAGCAGTGGTGGCTGTCCTTGCTCAAGTTCTTAGTCCCCAGCAAACAGCTGCTGTCCTTCCTGAAGGCTCTTGTCAACAGCCACTGTGGTTTGGCTTGTGCTGATGTCAAGCCACCACAGCTTGGTTGTATCTGTGACCCAAAGCTACTGAGAGGTAGAAAGTCACAGTGGGAAGAGCGGGGAGTATTTCTCCATACTAGGAATACTACAGGTCCTTAGGCAGTGAGAGGTGACTTCTTGAGGAATATGCGCTCCTGGAAATTGTCTTTTGCAGAGAGGAACGATGGACTCTACACAATTCAATATGAATCAGGCAGAAGCCATTTATTGATGAATTACTGTCCCTGATATACAATTCTTGCTTTCCCTACACACGATCGTGCATAATTATTATTGGTTAAGGCCTATTTTCACATGCTACTTTATGCTTTATGATTGGCTCTTGTATGTGTGTCACATCGTCCGTTGTGTATGTCACTACTGTCCTTCAGTTTGCATTTTCTTATCCTTTTCTTCCTTTGCTTGTTCCTCGCTCACATCCTCCCCGATGCTGCTTGTTCCTTTCTCACAACCTTCCCAGGGACTTTTTCCCCTGTGTACGTGTTCAAGTCTTTCTGTCTTACGTGCTCTGGATTTTCTATCTTATGGCTGGTTCACGTTATGTCCATTTTCACACATTATGTGTAAAAACATGGTTTCCACATTTCCCCCTTTCTTTCCTTGAACCAGCCATATGCTATGTATTGATTTCTGCACCATTCTAGAAATACAAGTGATTAAACATGGCAAAACAATCAATAAACAAATAAACAGACCCCCAGTAGTAAGGATTTGCTTGACAATATCTTTCAACCACCCAGTAAGCCTAAATCCTTCCAACCATGTGTCTAGTCCGTGTCCTGTCATGATCTTTTTCATGTTTTCCTGTATTTCCTTAAGCCTTCTATGGATGGATATAGAATGATCAGATAAATTCATACAACACATTCCTTCAAAGTCCTCACAACCATGTCCTTGCGCTAGCAGCAAAAAATCAATAGCAGCCCTATTCTGTAATAATGCATGCCTTACACTATGTGCATCAACTAACATGTCAGTGATAATATTCGATATGATGTTTAATTGTTTGGCCGTCCAGCAAGCCAGCTTTTTTAAGTTACGTAAGGCTCTGGCTGCAGCGACACTTGGTGTTAATAAGGAAGTAATAACCTGTGATGGTGTTGACCTAAACTGAATCTTTTCATTACATTCAGGACCTGAGGCACACTTCGTCATGATTGTTGTGGTAGGTTCTTTGTAAAGTTCCATACAGTGTGATTTAGTAGGTCTGCCTTAGAAGGTGTGAACAAAGTAAGTTTTCCCAAAAATCATGGTCCCCCTATTACTCGTGATGGTATCCCTTGCCGTGCCCGATCCTCACAAATTAAAAATATGCCAGGTGGTAGCCGTTTAGCTGTATCATTAGTCAAAAGAGCAGCAGATTGATTGTTTACTTCATGCACAGATTGGTGTGGGCAAAACAAATACTCATTCTGCTGGCACCCTATTTTCCGAGTTTGATTTGGAACACATTGATGGTATTCTGGTGCTTTGGGTGAGATATTTTGGAAATAGCCATAATTTATTTCAGGTTCTTGCTGTCTGGTTCTATTAAGACACGCCAGAACACCGTAAACACTACCAAATTCAACACAACTGCCGTTCTTTCCCATTGAACCTAACAGTGTAAGTTCTTGGGGCTCTATTGAAGTTGCATTAAGTGCCAAAAGCAAGTCTTAAGTACAATTAGCTATGGCTCCTGCTGCTTGTGAACCAGCCGATAATGTAGCATTAAGCGTTGTAGCATTACAAGTACCAGGAATTGGTCTATTTATGTATCCATTAAATGGTTCAGGGTTAAAGTCAGGTATGCCTATCAATCAAGTGTGAAATGGATCAGCTGGTGTAGCCACAGACAGACAAAAGGAGTCCTGCTTAGCAACATTAGCAAAAGTAACCCACACATTGTGTCGCAATAGTACTTCCAGAATATCGTGTGCTTTGACTGTTGTCATAAGGCTTAACAGTAAAAATGTGATCACTGAAATTTTCCCACTAGACTCCGCTTTTCCTGCATTCTCTCTTTCCAGTGCATTAAAAGCCATGACCAGTCATCCCCAGGTACCCACCAATCTTTAGCCTCTTTTGGCAAAGGAATCTTGTTCTAACACAAAACTTGTTCTACTCCTACTTCATGTTCCTCTGCAGTATGTATTTCTTTACTTTTTTTTTGTAACAAGATTAATACTACTGCAATATCATCTTGCATCGCAAGTTAAGCATACACCCAATACCAACGGTTTGCACTTTTCAGAGTCTGAATCAGGACATTTGAGCTGTAGCTGAGGTGAGACCTCAATTTTTGGCATCAGCACATGGGTTGGGATTGCTGTCTTTCTCCAGCCATGGTTTCACCCACTTTGCAGGCACCCAGCATGATCCCATGTCTGTGGAAACACGTGCATACTCTCTTCCTCGGGTTAGTAATTGCATCGGTCCTTCCCATTGCCCTGTAACCCGATTTTTTTACCCATACTTTCTCACTATCCCGTAGAGTTTCATTTAAGTCCCCTTTTAGTCCTGCCCCATGTTTTACCACAGGAGGAACAAGATTATCCCCTGGGATACATAGATAATTGATTACATAGACAGCTTTTTCCAAGCAGGCTTGAGGTGAAAGGGACAATTCTCCCCCTTTTTGTTTGTGAAGTAGTTGCTTCAGGGTATGATGGGTGCATTCCACGATAGCTTGTCCTGTGGGAGAATGTGGAGTCCCAGTGATATGAACAATACCCCATAAATTGCAAAAGGTGGCAAAATTACGACTGGTATAACCCGGGCCGTTACCAGTTTTCAAGGTATGTGGAATCCCAAGAGCGGCAATAGCCGTGTGGAAATGTTTTAGAACATGTTTCGTGGTTTCTCCTGTTTGTACTGTGGCCCATACTGCAAAAGAAAAACAGTCAACAGGCACATGAGTAAACTTGAGTTGGCCAAACTCTGGAAAATGCGTTACATCCATTTGCCATAGTTCCAAGGGTCCAAGTCCTCTAGGATTAACTGCTGTCCCCAATGGCTGATGAAGTTGTTGACAATCACTGCAAGACACCACAATTGCTTGTGCATCAGTCCAGGAAATGTGAAATTGTCGGTGCAGGACCTTCGCTGGTTGATGGAAAAATTGATGCGACTGCGCTGCTTGTTGAAACTTATTTCTCGTAGGAGCAGCCCAGGCAGGAGAAACCAAGTAATCTGCTCGTGCATTGCCTTCGGCTAGGCTACCCTGTAACTTAGAATGACTACAGATATGAGTAACAAAATAAACACAGTGTCTTTTTGATAAAGCAAAAAGCAGGTGATGAAAAAGCAAATATAGGTCATGGTTATTCAATTCCTTTAACAATGCATTTTCTAAGCGACAAGTTACTCCTACCACATAAAGTGAATCACATACAACATTAATTGGCTGATCACTCCATTTTTCAAATACATCTGCTACTACCAATAATTCTAAGTACTGAGTAGAGTGGCTGTTTGTTTCATGTAAAACTCCCTGTTTCCACTGCCCTTTCTCTCTCCAAACATAAGCAGCCTTTACAGTTTTGCCACTGGCATCTGTGAAAATCGTTATTCCATGAACCGGCTTAGAAGAACAAAGGGATTTTGAAATTATCTCAGTATTTGTTACAAATGTGAACATTTTATGTCCTGGTGTATGAACACTGAGTTTGCCTGTAAACTCTGAAGTGGCAATTTGCAAGTCTCTGCTATGTCTTGGCATCCAATTTAAATATACTCTAGTTGTTGGCACAATTATTTCTGCAGGCTTGGATCCAGATATTTCTATTACCTGGTTTCGGCTTTTCGTTATAATATGAGCTAATAATTCCACAGGTGTCATTATAGTTTTCTTCGGTTGTGCTGGCAAAAAGATCCATTCCAATATACACAACGGATCTGGCTGTTGGGCCCATTGAAAAATAACTGCAAACACATGAGCTCTTTGACTAAATACAGCTACTGCAATATTCAAATCTGGATTCCAGCAGGATGTGTAGCCTTGTACAATTTTTTGCGAAGTATTTTCAAGAGCCTTTTGTGCTGCTTCAGTTAATTTTTGAGGAGCATTAACACCCCCTCCTCCTGACAATAAATTTAACAGAGGTTGTAAATCTGAACTGGTGATACCACATATTGTCTGCACCCAATTAATATCACCTACTATTTTTTGGAACATCGTTAAGGGTTTTAATAGTAGGGTTTAACTCAATTTTCTGTGGCCTTACTGTGGTTTGATCTATTATTGAACCCAAATATTTCCAAGGTGGCATCTATTGTATTTTTTCAGGTGCAATAACCAATTCCTTCATTTGTAACTGTTGTTCTAATTCTATAATAATTTGTTCTCTGTCCAATTGCATTCCTGCAATCAAAAGATCATCTATACAATGCTAAATAATTAATTCTGGATGCTGTTGCCTGAATGGTGCCAATGCCCAGGCCACAAACAATTGGCACATAGTAGGGGAATTTTTCATACCTTGTGGCAAAACAGTCCATTCATATCTCTTGTAGGGTTCTTGCTTGTTAACAGAGGGAACAGAAAAGGCAAATTTTTCACGATCTTCTGGATGCAATGGAATAGTGAAAAAACAATCTTTTAAATCAATTATCAATATTTCACAATGTTTTGGAATCATATTGGGGGATGGTGATCCTGGCTGAAGTGCTCCCATGTCTTCCATTACCTTATTTACTTCTCTTAAATAATGTAACAAACGCCACTTGCCACTCTTTTAAGGAATAGTAAAAATAGGTGTCTTCCACGAACTTACGGATGATGCCAAATGTCCTTTCTGGACTTGTTCTTGCACTAGTTCTGTTATGTGGGCCAATTTTTCTGAATTTAGCGGCCATTGATCAATCCAAATTGGTTCAGTCACTTTCCATTTAAGTTTTAATAGAGGAGGATGCCCGCCCTCAATGGCTGCCCGTAAAAAGGCGATTTTGGAACCAGGGTTGCACCCAACTGACTTAAAGCATCCCTTCCCAATAAATTCAGTGGGATAGGCATAACATATGGCCTAACAGTACACTGGCTACCATCCAAAAGCCTACAGGATACAATATCAGCACTTATCCAGGTATTTTGCTGTCCACCCACACCCCCAATCACTGTTCCTGCGTTTTTTATGGGCCATTTTTTCGGCCACTTGTTAGTTCCAATTATAGTAACATCTGCTCCTGTATCAACTCACATTGTCAATTCGCAAGTGCTCCCATCTTTCCATGTTAGTAAAACTTTGCATTGTGGCTTTGAACTTTTTATATCCATTGCTAGATAAATTTGTGGACTACCAGTGGATCCGAAGCCACCTGCGCCACGCAGCTGATTTGTTGCCTTAGGCACCAAAGATTGGAATGGTACTAGTTGCCCAATTTTTTCTCCCTCCGGTATTTGCACTGGAGGATTTGGAGTCCAAACCATGATGTGTGTGACGCCCTGATAGTCTGCGTCAATAACCCCTGGTAGCACAAACACTCCTTGCCAGGATGTTGACGATCGGCCCAGCGAAAGTGCACTTAATCCTTTCTCTAATGGTCCCTTTGCATTGGTAGGGACACACTGCACTTGCGAATCAAGCAATGTTACTTCCCGGACTGTGGAAACGTCCGCTCCGGCACTCCCCGAGATGGCGGCGGAGAGGCGATCCCAGCAGCCCTCTGCTGGGTGCCTGTATTGGTCATCTCACCGGGCCCCCCTGCGCTCTTCTTCCAGTTTCCCAGCGGGGTACCATCCTTTTTAAAATTTGACCTGCACTCAAAGGCCTGATGGCCAGTTTTCTGACAACGATTACAAACCCCAGAAAAGGTAACTTTTTCAGTTTTAGAAGCTCGGCACTGTGCTTTTATATGCCCTTGTTTACCACACTTAAAACAACACAGTCCCTTATCCCCCTGACCTTGTTTTACAAGCAGCTTTACGGCTGCAGCAAATGCTTCAGCCATTAAGATAGCATTTTCTGCTGGCGTCCTGACTTTTTCACATGCCTCCATCATATCTGCTATTGAAGCAGTGCAAGGGAGTGCTATCAGAATTATTTGCATGCCGAATTAGCGTTTTCAACTGCTAGGGACATAAGTACAGAATCCCTTGCTGCTTCAGGAATGCCAGACCTTTGAATACTTTCTTCTAATTGATCCAAAAAGGACACGTATGTTTCAGTTGTTCCTTGTGTTACTTTAGTAAAAGGCGGCCTTACTTTACTTAAGTTACTTTAGTAAAAGGAGGCTGTTTTACCATCCTCAGGCATTTGCCTCAGAACCTCTCGAGCTGCATGGGCTGACTGGTGTAAAATCTGTACATGCATTCGGCTCTGTACTTGAGCATCAATAAATGCGCCTGTTCCTGTTAGCATTTCTACAGACGCATCTTTCAAAGGGTCACCATCATCCCTAAGATAGCTGCAGCAGCTTGCTGACATAAATCAGTCCACTTAGGTTTCCACAATATATATTGCATCCCTGTGAGTAATAATTGCATTAATTGTTGACAATCATAAGGGCAAAGAATATTGGACCCAAAGATGTTATCAATAAATGACTGTGTGAAAGGATTTTGCAACCCATAATCACAAACTGATTTTCTAGCTTCTTTAATCACCTCCCAAACAAATGGTGTCCAGTGATTAGGTTTACGGCCTCCATCAGGATTTGTGCCTCCCAACACTACGGGATAAGCCCCAGGAATAAATTCTCCCTCTATTATGGCATTCTGTATAACTCCTTCCCAGTGTTTCTCAAAATAGCTTGGCCCTAACCCATCACTTGGCCCTGATCCACCACCTGCTCATTCACGCCCCCCTCCCTCTGTTTGTTTTCCCTCTCTCTGTAACTCTTCTGCTTCCATTTCCTTACGCTGATTCCACTGCAAACGATCCCAATCTGACTCTCCCCCCAAACCCTTTGTTACTTGATTAAGTCTTTCCTCCCGTCTGATGTTCCTTACGTCATTTTCTCATATGGTTTGCAGCAGTCTCTCCCACTCCGCCTTCTGTTGTTCTCGTAATTGCTGTTCCATTGCCAGCCGTGCACGCTCCTGCTCTTCCATCTTCCGAAGTATCTCGAGACCCCCATCTGCTGCAGGCAGCAGGGGTGGTGCGGGAACAACACTAGGTGGTGGAGGTGGAAAAGTCTCCCTGTGGAGGGGTAGGTGGCAGAGGAGGATACTCAGTGTCAACTTCCATAGGAGCCGCCAGAGGTGGCTCAGATTGTGTTGGGGCTGTAGGCACAGCAGATGCTTCCTCAGGGGCACTTGGATATGGTAAGGGAGGTTCAAAAGCCATGATAACAGGGTATGCTATGGGGGCTGCTGCAAATGCCTGTGTGGCCCCATCGGCAGCTGCCCGCTCCGCTTTCATATCTTGCAAGGTCACATAAACTAATTTCCATGCTGTAGCCAAAGAACGGGCTTCCTTATCCCCGTTGCTAACAGCGTCCCACTCCCTTCCAAGTTTCTGGATTAAAAGCCGTACTAGGCTTGGGTGCATAGCCATTTTGCCGGCACCATAGCAACAATCGTCTCAATGTGGACTCCTCATATTTCACCCCTCTCGTAGAAAGGATTTTTAACAGTAACCTGACTATGGCCCCTTCTTCTGCAGAAACTTTCTGCCTCATAGCCGCACCGGATGTTTACCTCAAGGGTATCCCGTCGTGACGTCTCTTTGATAAATCCCGGAGCTCCCTTGCTCACCTGGCTCACAGTCCAGCTGCGCCAGAATCTCCAGCCGGTCTTCTCTGTCGGGGTGTCTCCTCCACTTCTTTTTGAAGTATCATGTCCGGGGTCACCATCTGCGGAGAGAAACAATGGACTCTACACGATTCAATATGAATCAGGCAGAAGCCATTTATTGATGAATTACTGTCCCTAATATACAATTCTTGCTTTCCCTACACACGATCGTGCATAATTATTATTGGTTAAGGCCTATTTACACACACTACTTTATGCTTTATGATTGACTCTTGTATGTGTGTCACATCGTCCGTCATGTATGTCACTACTGTCCTTCAGTTTGCATTTTCTTATTCTTTTCTTCCTTTGCTTGTTCCTCGCTCACATCCTCCCCGATGCTGCTTGTTCCTTTCTCACAACCTTCCCAGGGACTTTTTCCCCTGTGTACATGTTCAAGTCCTTCTGTCTTACGTGCTCTGGATTTTCTATCTTATGGCTGGTTCACGTTATGTCTATTTTCTAGTAAAAACATGGTTTCCACAGTCTTTATGAAACAAAAGTCTCTAACAAGACCCCAAGCTTCGTCAGATCAAAGTAGCATTCCACCCCACCCAACATCTTGCAATCTTGTGGTCTCCAGACACAAATTCTGGAGCTCCTGCATTCTTTTTTCTTCTGGAAATCATTCATTGAGATGTGTGGAATGAGATGCTCAAGTGAAATGTTTAAGTCTGCCTGAACAGGGTAGAATACAAAGAAAGTGGGTAGGTTGTGTTGAAAAGATGTGGGAGTTGATAGCTTACCCTGATTACTTCTACAGTTCCTGTACCTGGAAAAGGCCACCATGTAAGTGCAGGCAACAAAACATTGGAACTCTAACAGTGCAAGAAGAGTGCTTTAAGGGGCAAATTACAAACAGATGGGATATTCCATAAAAAGCAAGGCATGGAGAAGACCTGTGTGTGCAGTTCTCTACCCAAGCACACGGAAGTGCGTTTCTGTTGCTTGTCTTCAGTGTCCTGTCAGAGAAAGTCTGTGTTTCTATGGTGTGCCAGAAGAGCTGACGAGCGCTGTTCTTTGCCAGTGGGAAAGGAAGGCCTAGCTGACCTTCTCTCTGCTTTCATATGGAAAGGCGATAACATGTGGAGAAAGATGGGTTATAGTTTGTTTTCTGGACTCATATTCAGTGTAGGGAAAACTTGTTTTGGTGTGATAAAGCTTGTAGTATCTGCACTTGTTGAGGAACAGTAGTAAGTTTGCATACAATGATGACATGAGAAGCAAGGGAAGCACAGAATGATATAGGAATTGGTGGGTTCGTAAACTGATGCCATTTGGGAATAAATAAAAAAAGATCAAACCCAAAATAGTAGCTGTCACTTGGAACCAGTTGGCTTGAGGAGTAGATATCTGAAATACTTGTTTCACCATGCCCAGTTACTGTTTAATGGGAAGTTTTACATCGTGCAGATTGGGAATCTTGGCTTAATATTTGAGACCTCATATGTATCTTAACCATGCCCTTCCTTCAATGGTAGTTACCAGCTACTGTGGAGCAAAATTGATTCTTAAATGCAAGTGTAACTTGAACTCAGTACCAAAGTGTTTTTGTCTATGTTCCTGTCTGCCATGGCAGTGATCTTGCAATAGTTTTAGAGCCGTTCAGAGCTATTTGGAAGGAGGAGGTGATTGCTGAAGACTGAAGCAGGGACACAGAGATGCTGATGGTTTAAATGTTGTGGCCCCTTCCTCACAGCAAGATTTTGTCTGTTAGATCACTAGGGTTTTTTTTTTTCTCACAAATGCAGCTGTTTTCAATGAAAGTTGGGGAAAATCTCTTCTCTCTATTCTGTTGTGGTTTATTTATTTATATTCAGTGCCTGGGCATTTTTAGCAGGATATAGTTGACTCGAAACTGAGAGCAGTAGAGATTTCTGAACAGCTTCATTCTTGCTGACAGCTCTGCTAGATCTCAGAGGTTGGGATGCTGTTTCACATTTATTGGTTGCGAAATAAACTTGCTTAAGTGACATTTTAAGGGAAATCCCTAATAAACCCATGATTTCAGAGCAGGTGCTTTGAACTCAGTAGCAGTTTTGTGTGAGAAGTGTGCTTTTTCCTAACTGTGAATATTCATGCTGGAACAATTGCAGTTTATTTGATCAGCAGGAACTTCAGTCTGGGCGTTCTGCAACAAGATGTTAAAACAGATTTTGCTGGTGACAATTCTTCATTTAATATTTTTCACCAGATCATGGGCAGGAGGCCTAATTCAAGTGAACAGAGGGAAGGTACTGAGGATAGAGGGGCTTAGGATAGGGAAGATCATCAGGGCAATGATTCTGCCTGGGACCAGATTGTAGAAACTGGATTCCTTTGCTGTGCCTGTGATACAATTGTGCTGACAGCTGGCTTTGGGTGATTCCTAACTGATGCATGCCTTAGTTTGCAACTTTGTGATGTGCTTCTTACCTAAATTTGAATGCATCTCATATGGCATATGGCATTAGTCAAGCAGTGTTTTATAAAATGATTGTTAAATTAACTTCTTCTTTTTTCCCCCCCCCTCTAGCACACATCTACTGTGAGAACGTGTTTGGCATCGTGGGAGAAAATTTTACTTTTCCAATAAAAGTAGACCAAAAAGTAGTGGAAATCATCTGGAAGAAAAACAAGGATAAAGTGGCTGAATGGGAAGGGCTGAACAAACCAACGTATTTTGGTCCTCTCTGCAACAGGAGTGTGCTTATGGAGAATGGGTCCTTGGCTATAGTTAACTTGGAGAAGGATGATGCTGGCACATACGAGTTACAGTACTGGGATTCTGTGAAAGATCACTACTTAAACTTCATACTTGTTGTGCTAGGTAAGTAGTGGAAGAACTGCATAAAGAATGTGAACCACTTTATTCACTTTAAAAGGTCTACAAAGGGGATTGTATATTTGTCAGGGAAGCAAACAGAAACAGAGAGGGCTGTTCTTTGTCTCAATTTTAAGTTGCTTAGGCACTTTGAACAAATTTTCAAAGGTGGCATCTCATTTGTGTGCCCATCATTACTCACCTTGGAATGACTTCTAGAATGTGTGCAGATGGCACACTGCACTTTCAGGTAGACAACCACACTTTTGGAGCAATCTGACCAGGTAATCCCAGGCATTAAGTACCTATTAAAGATGTTCCTGCAGGCATATTATACGTGCTTGAATATCTGTGGCATCATCCTGTGCAGATCTACTCAGCCTCACGAGTAGTCTTTGGGAAATATATGTGACCAGTGTGTCTATTAGTCCTATGGACAGTGAACCATGAGGATGCTTGGACTAGGAATGGGAGAACCACAAACAGGTGGTTTACAGGTCACTTTCAGAAACACATTCCTCTCTCACATGTGTGAGCACACTCCCTCACACTTTCGTCTATGCACTCTCCTGCTGCTTTTGTTGCTCCAGCCCTTGTCCTGTGCTGAAATTCTATGTAGTTTATAACTAAAGTAATACAGAATGTTTTCTCTCCTTCTAGATCCCCTTCCAGAACCTAAAATAAGTTGCAACACCAGCGATCGTAAACTTGTGTTAAACTGTACAGCAGATTTCCAGGGGCCTCTGAATTACACTTGGAAGCTGAGTAACAATCCACGGAGTTATCAGAAGCAGGAGCTTTCCATCCTTTTGGAGGGTGTTAGTACTACCACGAAAGCTACATGTCTCATTACATTCTCACAAATGGAAAGGAGCTCTGAGATCTCTTTGATTCAATGCCTTCCAGATGAAAACGGTAATGAATGTGTCATGTTGCAAACACAGGTCTGAGAGGCTTGGCTGGGAAGCAGCATGGCCTTTGTGAGATTCCTCCTGACTTCCCGGGTAGTTAAATTTAAAGAATAAAAAGCATCAGAGGTGATTTGTCTGCTAAAAGTGTGTGTAAAGTTTGTGAAAAGTATCAGATTGACAGTTTGATCCCCCTAGAAAGATACTTTTTGCAGGGATCTCCACAGAATAAAACCTTTAGCTATGACTGATGGAATAATTATAAGGATTAGAAGGTCTTAGAAGATCTCTTCTGAACCTTCTGGCCTTATGTAATTAATGCTGATGACTTGTCCTCTTTGTACTGCTCTCCATGAATTGGAGTGAAACTATCAGCCATTTCAAGTGAGTCATCTAGCAGCCATTAGATAAAATAATTTCTCATCTAGCATGTGCATGAGTCAGTGAGCATACTTCTTTCCTCCTTCATAGAGAGGTATAAAAAGTAGAAAAGAGAGCTTTCCTCCTGTTGCTTATTGCTTTGGGACAGCCTTCAGCTTGAGGCTTGCATTTTTAGGGTTTTTTTAAACACAGAGTGAGGACATGTTTGGAACCATGTGGTTTGTAGGGTGTGTAAGGCAGTCCCTGACAAAATTTCTCATTTCTGTGCAAAAGTAACTGTAATGGTTTACTAGTATAGAATTTTTCCTTTACTGGAGTTATGTGTTAGAAACTTGTTAGAAGTGAGGCATGTGATGGGTTGACCTTGGCTGGCTGCCAGGTGCCCTTCAGGCTAATCTGTCATTCCCTCTCCTCAGTGTGGGGCAGGGTGGAGAAAATATGACAAAAGCTTCATAGGTTGAGGTAAGAACAGAGAGAGATCATTCAGCCATTACTGTCACAGGCAAAACAGACTCGACTTTGGGAAAATGAATTTAATTTATTGCCAATCAAAATCAGAGCAGGATAATGAGAAACGAGCAAATCTAAAACACCTCCCCCAAACCCCTCCTTTCTTCCCAGACTCAGCTTCACTCCCGATATCATTACCTCATCTCCCTGAGTAGTGCAGGGGGACAGGGAATGGGGCTTGCAGTCAGTTAATTACACATTGTCCTTCCTCCTTAGGGCAGGACTCCTCACACTCTTCCCTGAACCAGTGTGAGGTCCCTCCTACAGGAGACCTCCATGAACTCCAATATGAGGCCTTCCCACAGGCCACAGTTCTTCACAAACCCCTCCAGTGTGGGTCCACCACAGGGTCACACGTCCTGCCAGCAAACCTACTCCAGCATGGGATCCTCTCTCCATGGGGCCACAGGTCTTGCCAGGAGTGTGCTCCAGCGTGGGCTTCCCACGGGGTCACAGCCTCCTTCAGGCATTCACCTACTTCAGTGTGAGGTCTTCCATGGGCTGCGGGGGGAATCTCTACTCCAGCACCTGGAGCACCTCCTGCCCCTCCAACTGACCTTGGTGTCTGTTGGGCACATTCTCTCATCTATTGTCATTCCCTTCTCACCCTTGCTGTTGTTGTCCAGCAGTTTTTCCCCTTTCTTAGAAAGTTTTTCCCCTTTCTTAGTTTTTCCCCTTTCCTTTCTTTCTTAGTTTCTTCCCCTTTCCCCTTTCTTCTTTTCCCCCTCTCTTATCCCAGAGACACTACCACAGTCGCTGATGGGCTCTGCCTTGACCAGCAGCAGATCCAGCTTGGAGCCAGCTGGCATTGGCTCTATCTGACATGGGGGCAGCTTCTGGTATCTTCTCACAGAAACCATCAGAACCTTGCAATGCAAATCCAATACAAGATATTTACTGAAATTTCATTTGTTTGAAATCTGGCTCAGCCTTTCATAGGCCAAGAACTGGAATAGCCATTGCCTTTCAAGTGATGTGCCTTCACTGAAATGAGGTACTTAACATATAACTGTCCTGGAGGTGGCTGGGGGCTTTGCTAATAACTGACTCTGGTGCATTAATTTATTGAGGTTACTTTAAAAAAAATACCTATAAAACATATTTGGGGCTGTATTTCTACTGAACTAGTGTATCATACAGTTGCTTTTTACCTAACCAGTCTCTTTTGGTTTTTCTTGGTTTTTCTGTTTTTGGTTTTTTTTTTTTAAGAAGGAAGTTCTTACAAACGAAAAAGAGCTGCTCTTTATGGAGCTATCGTCTTTGTTGGAGCTGTAGGAATCCTAGCATTCCTGTTCTGGAAAGGTATGTATAACACTTCCTTACAGCTTTATGTGCTTCAAGATTATGCTCATCTAAGGTTCTGTAGAATGGATGAAAATTTCTGACCATTGGATGTTTTGTAAAAACAGTAGAAGAAACAAGTCCAATTTAGGCAAAGAGTAATATATTTGAAGGAACTAATGTACTGAACTTTCTTGCATTCTGACACTGGGCTCTGAGTTCTAGGAGACACGGCAGTTTGCATTTGCATGTTTCTCCTTCAGACTAGGTGTTTGATTTACTGCGTGTTTCTACTTACCAAGGGTTTGTAGCCTCTCCCGTTCCTACCTGGGTGTGTTTTCACAGCCTTTTTTGAGAGCATCATTAAGCTGCCCTCAAGATCACATTTACTGTTGGGACAGGCTTATACCAGGACTGAATATCATATGCCGAGTCTAATCTGACAATTCAGTGTGGTCAACTGATAAGTGAGACCTTCTGTGCCTCCTGTCAGCCTGTATTGCCATCATCTTGGAGTTCTATATTTGTTTTTTGATCCATCCCTACACTGAATTCAAGTATCTTTTTTGTAAGTCTGACAGTTTAATCAGAAATGGTAATTATAGGCTATCACTGTGTATCTTTTTCTGCTGCATTTTTGGATTTCTGTGTCAAATTGTCTTCTGGTTTGCAAAAGAGGGGCACACCATCTTTTCTCTTTGTGTTGGGGAGAGTCCCAAACAGGAATACATTTCTTCATCCTATTCATGCTCTGCATGGAAAATTTGTGTTGACTTCCACATGGGGCCAACACTTGGAGGTGGCTGCAGGGTGAAGAGTACTGGATGCATCTCCCATCTGGTAAGGACTAATTGATGATATTCTGGAGGGAGGCTCTGATCAGGACATAAATAGATATATATTACATGTGGACCTTATGCTTTCCTGCTCATTGTCCATTTAGTTTCTGTTGGCATGGAATCAAAATAAACTAGGTGGGAAGACATCTCTGGAAGTTTCATCTAACTTGCTGCTCAAAGCGTGACCAACTTCAAAGCTAGATCAGGTTGCTTAAGGCCTTGTCCAGTCCAACTCTGAATAGTTCCAAGGAGGGAAATTCCCCAGCCTCTTGGCAGCATGTGTTTAAGTGCTGAATCACTCTTGTAGGGAAGGATATTTTCCTTATTTCTCTTAGGGATTGCCCTTTGGCAACTTCTGGCCATTACCTCCTGATTTTAGGTTCTGTACTTCTGAGAGGGGTTTCCTTTGTTTTCTGTAGTTAGTTGTAGACTGCAGTTAGCCGTCATCTTCTTAGCGTTCTTCTGGAGGCTGAGCAAAACCAATTCTCTCAGCACCTCCTTGCACAGCTCCTGCCCCTAGACATCTTGGTGGACATTTGCTGGACTAACTTCAGAAAGCTGGTGTTTTTACATTAACTGGGAGACTAAAACTAGAGAGAATACTCCACATGTGGTGTCACAAATATTGAATAGAGAGAAGGAATTATTTGTGTGTTTGGGCTGACTGCACTTCTGCTAACACAGCCCAGTATTTGGAAGCCTTCTACTGCAAGGGCGCATTTTTCTGAGTGATGTTCAGTTTGTTCATGCTTTCAGGTCCTTTCCAGCAGAGCTGTTTCCTAGCCAGGCAGAGCCCAGCCTGCAGTGGTCCATGGGATGACTTCAAGAGATTCAGGACTTTATTTGCCTTTGAATATCACATCTTTTCTGCCAGCACATTTCTCCAGGTTGTTGAAGTCAATTGGAGTGGCAATCTTGCCTTCCAGCATGTCCCCTACTCTCCCCAGTTTGATGCCATCTGCAAACTTTCTGAAAATGCTTTCTGCGTCCTTGTTCATATTGGTGGTGTTAAACAACACTGCTCTTGGTGATAACACACAAAGAATGTCACTCAAAACTCACCAGCAGTTAGAATCAAAGCAGTTCAGTTACTTCCCTTCAAACAATGAGTGTTTGAACATGCAAGAAAATAAACCTGTTATACCTTGGTAGGATAAGCATTGCACAGGTATAATCAAACAGCAGAAGAGATGTGCTGATTTAAGTTCAAGGCTCAGAATCAGGAATTGTTAAGCGCTACCTTAGATTTGATTAGATGTGTTCTGACTTGCCGTCGCAGGAGACCCATTCTGTTGTTCTCACTGGTTGTCTTTCCCTCAAAACAGTATTTCATTCTTTGTTCTTTCTTCAAGTCAAGTATTCAGTTGCATGTTCTCAGTGAAGTGTGTTTTTTTTTGTTTGGGGGGTGGGAGAGGGGGATGGAATGGATGGAGGCTGTCAACAAGTTTCTAAAGGTACAAGACTTTATTTCTGAGTAATTTCTCCAGGTATTCTGTTTGCTTGTGTGCAGGTATAATTAACTTTGGAAGAAGAAGAAAGACTGCTCAGAACAGTCCAGTGAATGGCTCAGGTAAGACAGTGTCACAAATGTGTGGAAATCAGACTGGTGCTTGGTCTGGGCTTGTCAGTTTTTATTCTGTGTCAGTGTAGTCTTTCATTGAAGAAGTAAAGGAGTAAGTTTTCTTTGGGTGCAGTTATTTTTTGCAGGTCATTAAGACATACTTTCTAAAACAAATGCATTTCTTTATAGGAGAACATGAGCAACTTTTCTGTGGGGACAGCCAACAACAGCCTACCTCACAGGGAGGTAAGAAACCTGTATTTTAGGGTATTAATGTTTCTAAACATCTGCTCTTGGTTGGAGCAGGGAGTCTGATTTGCTCTTTCCTTTTTTGCAGGGTCTGAGCTTTTGAATTGGTTTTCAGTGTGTGCACATGCAGACTCAAAATCTCAGTTGGGGTCCAATATTGGATGATTATAGGGACCTGCACTTAGTGAATGTGTTAGTGGGGCTGGCAAAGTTACTGACAGTGAGTGGGCTGAGATTTTCCTGGTCAGCAGGTGTCTTTGGAAGTGAATTACCTTTCTAACAATGGAGAATTGGGGTTGGCCTCAGGATGAGGGCTGGAAAAGTGCACACTATAGGGCAATCTGTCATTCCTCTCTTCCTGTCCAGATCTCCATCTGGGCTTCTGCTGTCCATTCTAATCTGCATTGGGGTTTTTTTGGTTTGGGAGGTTTGTTTGTTCGTGGATTTTTTGTTTTGTTTTTTCTTAGTGTTTTGTTGGAGTGTTTTTGGGTTTTCTTACTTCCTTAATTTGTAGCAAGATTGTTCTTTTCTCTGGCTTCTTGTGTTTTGGGGTGCAGAAATCACTCTATATAGTGAGCAGCTAAGGAAGGGGACAACTCATTTAGTCTGTGCTCCTTTCATAAGGGTGAATTTGGCTATCATGTTCTAGCTTTAACATATATGGGTCTTGTTGCCAGGACTGTGGTCTGTTTTTAGGAACCAAACTAAATTAACCCCCAAGGCAGTCAAGCAGACTGGGGAGAGCAGAGGAAGATTCTTAAAAAATATTCTGTTACCAGACCAAACAGTGTTTCAGTGGAGAATGGCCAAAGCTCCTGCCATCGGGTGCAGGCTCAGTGCCCTCTTGGAGTGTTCTGGTGTTGAGCTCACAGTGCCTTCATGTGGGATGCTCAGTCTGGTACCTTACATTTGTTAAAGCTGTGGTTCTAGCCTGTGGTTCAGAGACCACTGTAGTTGAGACTATGGATGAATCTGAAGGTGAAAAAAGGAGAAGGATGGATAGGAAAAAAACCCCAATAAACCCCCCCAAATACCTCATTTTGGTTCTGCACTTAAATTTCCTTTAGAATGTTTCTATTAAAGGTTCTTTAGGGTCTGCAAAGAGGAAGGGTTTAAAGTTACAGTGTTAGTGCAACACAAAGATGAAGTAAAAAAAGTAGATGCAGATTCTCTTCTCAGCTGTCTCTGGCTTTTTATGGCAGATTTGTGCAGCTTTATCAGTAGATCTACTTCAGCTAGACTTTTGTAAAGTTGTAGGCATATATGTAAACAATGTTGGTCATGGTCTGGGACATTAAGTGGTTACTGGAGAGAAGTTGAAATTAATTGTGACTCCTTAAAGTGGCACAACATACTGGTTCTCAGGAATATCTGTTAAAAGTGTTATGATGAAGTTGTCACTTTAAGGCTAAGTTGCATATTTTGCAGACTATTGTGCTACCTTCATACACATTTCTGGAAAAGGATTTCTGTTTTCTTGCAGCTGCATTTTCACAAGCTGTTCATTGTGAGAATGAAGAGCCTGAAGCAGGTAATAAGTGAGATGGAGCCCTAAAACAGAAGAACATGAAGGGGGGAAAGTAATTTTGCACATGGCCTTTTGTAGTCCAAGCCGTATTCGCATGTTCTCAGTATAGAGTTTACCATTCTCCTGTTGGCCTAGAAGAACCTGTTGCCTAAGGAACAGTAAATGTTGATGGGTAGATCACTACAAGAGAAGTCAGAAAGACCTGGGGCCTGTGTTTGGTAAACAGCACAGAGCAAATACCTTCTTGGGGCTTCACCTTCACTCTTGATGAGAATGATGCTGCTTACGGTGTTTGCAAACCATTTTGCCAGCTGTGGGAAAAAGAACTAAGCATGGAAGGAAGAGCCCCTTTTTACAGTAAATAAGCAAATTACCCTTTTGTCTAATGGTACCTTTTATTTGCGTGCAGAAGAGTGCGAGGATATTTTTATAGGATGTCATCATGGGTAGGTGGTCTTTGCTTTCTGCTGGAAAGAAACCCTCAAACAGGACCTTAGACAATGAAATGTTGTGGCTTCAAAGCTTTGTGTTGATGCCAAATAGATACGAGCCTCAGCACATCAATTTAGAGATGGGATGCTTACCAACTTGCAAAATTTGTATTTGGGAGATACTTCATCTAGAAATGTGCTTCTCTAAGGAAAGAAGCCTGCTGTATCTTCCATTTGCTTTATGCTTTAGGGGACTTTTGACTGCATTCATCAGGCAGCTAAGCAAAGCTCCAGTTTTGTTTTCTTAGTCCAGTCAGTGTAAATTTCAAGGAAGTTCTGGGACCTGTATTTTTTCTAGAAGTTCTTTTAACTCCAAAGGGCTAGTGAAATTGAACATTATTGTTCAACTCGAGAAAAAAAGTCAGTTTTTTCCCCAGTCTGTTGCACTAGTGATTCGTTCACTCCCTAACTCTTCCACCATTTTCCACAAGTGGCTGATAATAGGGGGGTTTTTCATCTGAAGAAACAGGGATTGTGTAGCTGATGGTAAAGGTGTAGTGCACTGCAGGATTGTCTTATCACCTGTGTAACTATTTCCATATACATAGACGTGGATACAGGAAAAGGAGGCTTATTTTATGCCTGTCTTAAAGTAGAAATGAGTGAAACACACAGTTCAGGCAAAAGAGAAATCAGGTCCATAGATAAAGGTTGTCAGTTTGGACACGAGATGCAGAAAAAAAGATACTTTCTTTTGTTGCAGTATAGAACGGGAACATCAGGAAGGGGAGTTAGGGCACCTCTGTGCAATGCAGCCAGCAGCACTTAGAGGACAGTCAGTCACTGCTCTCCAGATGGGAAAATAGCAGGCGAGGCTATGATGTTCTCTGAAATGTGTGTGCAAAGCAGTTCCAAGTAGGGCTTCTGCTGATGGCACAGCAGTACTTAACTTGCGGAGGAGAAGGTGTGCTCTGAGCCCTGGACTGCACAGAGCAGTGGCCTGTGCTGGGGAGGGGCAGGAGCAATGGACTGTGCTCCTGAGGGCCTCTAGTTGTTCTCTGATCTCTTTTCAGACAGAGAATTGAATGAGGAGGACAGTGCCCCGAAAGACAAGCAGATAGTTAAGAATGGTGTAAATCAGGAAGGTAAGTGCCTGTTCTATGGAGCAGTCAGTGCTATTGACCCAGTAAGCAAACTGGCCATGATCCCTTCATAGGATGGTAGAATCCTCTGAGTTGGAAGGCATGCATCAGGAGCAGTGACTCCAACCCCTGGCCCTGCAGATGACACCCCAATAATCACACCATGTACCTGAGAGTGTTGTTCAAACACTTCTTGAACTCTGTCAGGTTTGGTGCTGTGACCACTTCCCAGGGGAGCCTGTTCCAGTGCTCAACCACCCTCTGGGTGAAAAACCTTTTCTTGATATCCAACCTAAACCTCCCCTGACTCAGCTTCAGGCCATTTCCTTGAGTCCCGTCACTGGTCATGAGAGTGAAGAGATCGTACCTGTCTCTCCTCTTCCCCACACAAGGAAGTTGTAGACTGTGTTGGGGTCTCTCCTCAGTCTCCTCTCCTCCAGGCTGAACAAACTAAGTGACCTCAGCCACTCCTCGTAAGGCTTCCCCTTCAGACCCTTCACCATCGTCATGGCCCTCCTTCGGGTGCTCTCCAGTAGCTTTTTTATACTGTGTATACATGTAGAGCTGTAACTAGCAACTCAGTCCGATGCAATAGAGCCATACCTTGAAGCTGAGCAAGGCAGGGGATTGTATTTGTCTTCTTATCTCTCTTCAGACACCCTTAGGAACAGCAGCGTGCTAGCCAACCATGCAGATGAGTGTGGCATAAACGATGGAGGTGAGTGCCTGGACTGTGGAGCAGCCTTTGTTCATTGTGACTTTTGCCTAATGCAACCTAATGGGTGGCACCGCGGGCGCTGAGCGCCTCCCCTGCTTGGCCTTTACAGGGTGTGTAAGGGATCATGGAGACAGTACAGAGTCAGGAATGGAGGAGAGAAGGGAGGTGTTGGATGGTGATCCCATGGGAATGGGGCATGTTGGTCAGGGTTACTACTGTTGCCAAACAAATGGCCCAAATCTCAGTCAGATTATTCTTGATCCATCTGGGCCAGAGAGTCAGAGTGTTGTGAGGTCCAGGATTGTCTGAGTATTGCCTTTGTCCTTGCAGAAGTGACCCAGGATGCAGAAGGTGGAAATGGGGAGCACCTGAACAACTCTCCCAGCTGCAGTGAAGAAGGTATGTGAGGGTGAAGCTCTCTGTGTCTTGGGAGATTGTGCTGACTGACACAGAGATTGATTGTGAATAGTTTTCCTTTCTTGGAAGAAAAAAGAAAAATGTTGTGTCTGTCATACAGTCCTTACTTGAGTGGTGTAACTATGAGCATCTCATACTAGTTTCTGCTTTTTGTATTGTAGATGAGTGGTCACCAAATGTTTTGTGATTGTCTACCACATCAGTAAAATACTTTGAACCTGCACACCCATTTTATGTATATTTATAATTTATATACAATTATTACCATACTCAAGTATTACATACATTATAAAACACGCACAAAATGAAAATTAAAAAATTATAATGATGAAGCAAATAGTATTTTTATTTTTTAAATTTTATTACTGGTGCAAAAATATGTTTTTCCCGCACCACGATGGATTGCCTTGTGCACACCCATGTTGGAGTCTGCTGATGCAGATAATCCATTTAAAGATTCTCAAAATGCACAGCCATGTGAAAGCAGGTGGCACCTTACTGCTGCAGAGTTTTTTGTTCTGCCAAGTTTGATACTTCTGTTGAATTACCAGCCAAGCAATTACATCTAAAAATTCTGGTATTTGCTGAAGACAATGTTGAAAAGAGGGGGGAAAAATCTCCAAATGTGAGGAAACATGGATGAATAGAAGGGTGGGAGGGATTTAGGACTGAGTACAAAATACCTGACTCTGTGATGCAGACAAAACTGCTGATGAAACTGTCATGAAAAAAGGGAACAGGCTGTGTAGCTGCAGAGGAAGCTGTGGTGTGTCGTAATAACTGAGTCAGATCCTGTTAGTTAACAGGATGAGTAATACTGAAAGCCAAATGAAGTAAGTCAGTGTATTATTCCTGGTCCACGTGACATGCTGCTTTGCTGGGCTAAACTGTGCTCCCACGTCACCCACACAAAGGTTTAGCGTCTGCAACTGGTCTGTTGTTATGTCATGCTGAGGCACCAGATGTGGCTGTGCTTGCTTTGGTGCTGTTTGCAAACCATGTGAGAACAGAACATTTTGCATGTTTTGAGGATGGGGTATGAAAGCTGATGCCTATCCCTGCAGCTATAAAATGAGAGAACCCTATTTCATATTCAGACCCTCTCACTGCACAGACACAAGGAAACAGCACACAAACACGCACACACCACACACACAGAACTGGCTTTTTGATTGTGTTCTTTAGTATCACCACCAAGGTAAAGCAGTGAACCTGCTTGGCTTTTAAACATACAAATCATAAAAATACTTCAGGCCTATCCAGGAACCTGTGAGAATCAGACTAGGGACAACTTTCTTTTTCTCATTTTCTACAGAGTTGAGTACCATATGTCACCATACATTGCTCTCTTAGACCATCTCCTGACATCTTATCCTAGGTTGGAGTGATGCTGGGCTAGAGATTAGTGGAAGGGGCAGGTAGTGCTATCAAAGTGGGAGCAAAGACTGAAGAGCATAGTGCCTTGGCACATCCAAGTGGCTCCCCTTAGAGAATTGCTATGTGTGCAACAAGATGGAAACACCAATGTTAAGTGGGCTTGTGTGTGCTTTATTGGAAATCAGCCTGGTTAGAGGCTGATGCATGTTGCATGTGATTAGTTAGGCTGGGCATGTAGTCTTGAACTTTCTGCACTGTAACTTCCCTTTGCCTTCAGTCTCCCTGCTTGTCAAATATGAGCTGTATTTTCAGTCTTCAAAAGAGAAAACTCCAAAAGCACCTGGCATTACTGTGTGGAAGAAATAGCAGTAGCAGCACATGCATGTGTGATGCACAGCTGATACTGAGATTATAGACATCAAACATTTGCATAGAAGTGGTGTCTTAATCGCCTGGTTCTGTGACCCAAAGTCATGGAGTCAGAACAACTTCACAGGGTACCAGCTGCTTAGCAGGTGGCTGGCAGTAAGTAATAAATGTTCAAACTGTGCTCCAGTTGCAGAGGAATGTGCCTAAGCATAAACAGATAATTTGGGTAAAATGTTTAGTGGCTATCAGATACCATGGGTCATGTACCTGCTCTAACTGGATTGTTACGCGTCACGTGACAGTGTCTTGGTGCATCTTCACACCACCTCATTAGTAATTAAAGCTTGCACTATTCTCATATAGCTAGTTCAATTTCTAGAAGAAAAGACATAGTAGTTTACCTGTGTGCTTTTTTATTCTTTTGTTTCAGATCTTAAATCAAAAGCAAGTAATTCCTTTGTTGCCCAAACAAATATGGAAGAGAAGCGGTAGAATTCGGTGGTGAAGGAGGTGCTACTTTTTCCCTTGAAGGTCTTCCATAAGCAATGAAGTTATCAGAGCTTCATCAAGAAGCACTTAGAAGACAAGCTGAAGTGTTTCCAGTGCCTGTTTGTCTTTCCTCAGAAAAGACAGCCTCCTTTTCTAGTGCTACTATGTGAAGAAAAATAGGCCAAACCATAGGCTGAAACGTTTTAATTGTTTTGTATTTGGTTTTAACAAACAGTGCCCTACTTAACACACCAAAGCCTCTTTGTAGTTGATATTTAGAGATTTACAAACTTGTATATATATTTGCATGAATGTGGACAAATCAAAAACTGATCAGCTTTCTATGCACTTTTTTATCAGTACCTTTTTACAGTCAGAAAAAAATTTCATCCTTCAGCAGACCCAGATGGATGGGAGTTTGCATTTTCTAGTCTTGGTTCTCCAACAGGAACTCAATACTCCAGACAAAGCTATGTCCTAGAGTTGGCAGGCGCCTGGCAAACTGATCATCTCTTGACATGGTTCACTTTGTGATAAAACTACATTTCAGCTTGTTGTTGCACTGGAAGAAAGCTGCTATTAACAGCAGGTTTGGGCTTTTCCTAAAGTTTTTTATGTTTTTTTAACTTTTAGGACTTTTTTTTGATGCCTTATATCTTACTCCACATTTTTTCTAAGGATGTCAGCTTAGTTCTATTCATTTCTGATGAACAATACTATGCCTTCAAGGTGCTTGAGACTAGAACAAAAACTTGAAAACTGAGATCATATATATAATGAAGCACAGAAAGAATTAAAAAGAAAAACACCATGCATTAATGTTTTCAGAGCATCAAGCAATGGAATGTTTTTCATTATGTTTACATTCTGGTTGTTCATGAAAGTTGAAAGCCATTTTAGTTCATTTTGAACTTGGTGCATGTAAAGAACCATGAAGGTTTGACACTGGAAACCAGATATCAGAAACTCCTCCTTCAGCTTTCCCCTTGTTTCAGCTTATGCCCTTTCCACTCACAGAATTTCTTCTGCTATTTGCAGCTGTACTGCATGAGTGTTCAAAAGTCACTTTTGGCAAGACTCGGCCTTTTACGTCTACTGCTGTGTGTAAATAGGTATAATTTATTTAAAAAGTGCTCAAAATGTAAAAATCTTTGCTATATCTTTTTGTAATATATACATGCAATTTTTATGTAACCTTAGAAGTTACTAACTGATCCCCAAATAAACTGATGTATTTTATATGGTTGGTGTTTTGGGGCTGTTTGGTTGGTTGGTTTTTGGGTCAGTGTTCCTGACCCAAGTGTCCTTCTCCATTCTACCTTGTACTTGTTCAAAACCAAACCAGTGGGAGATTGCAAGTCAGAATTATAATTTAATAGGAAAATTTAAATAAATGCAATAGTACAAGAACACTGACAGAGTCAGGATACAGCCTGACACTCTGTTAGTCAGAGTGGTGGTAGCAGTCCAGATGAAGTGGTTCTGTTGAAGCAGTGATCCTGTAGAAAAGGGTCTGGTCTTCACCTGAAGGTCCAGTGGTAGTTATGTAGCTCTTGTCCTCTGGGAATCCAGTAGGTAAGGACTGCTTGTGCTGTTCCAAACCCTGGATTATATCCAGGTGGGAATGCTTGGCTCCTCCCCCTGGGCGGAGCATCTCACAGTGGGCTGATGTAATTCTGTGAGTCATGCGGTGAGTCCTTGGTTGCCCATTAAACAGAGATAGCTCCCGGACGGAGGTAGTTACCAAGGCCGGGTCACTGTATGAGATAAAGAGCACTGCCCCACCTGCTTTAACAGCTTGTGAAGATGGTTATAGAATATATACTATTGGTTACATCTTACATTGTAACCTAGGACACACCTTCAATGAATTCATCATTATAATGCTGTCTGCTTCTCAGTAACTTTTTAAGAAGTCTCCACACAAAGATATCCTTTGTCATATGTATTGTGGTAAGAGTAAACCTGTAGCTTGTTTGCCTGCTTGGACAAAGTCTTATTTTCTGTTATTAATGTGAAAAATAATAGTAAAAAATGATTGTCTGGTGGAACTAGCTGGAATTGCTCCCAGAAACTATACCAGTTTGTCTAATGGTCTCCATTAGACATCTCATGCAACTTATTACTAAACAGCACAGAAAGGTCTCATATAGTGTGGTTTTGAAAATTCTGTGACATCTGGTATAATTGACATTGTTTCCAAAGCAAGAAGCAGCAGCGTTCAAAAATAGTAAGCAGTTGTGGTTAATTAACCACAGTTGCTGGAAGTCTTCAGAATAGTTTGTGGAATTTTGGAGCTTTATCAGAAGCAGGAAAACCCATTTACATGGCAGGCTGACATAAGACCAAGAACTACAGGCGCTACAGTCTCTCACTGCCTGCTTTCACCCTTTTACCTTGCACAGTGTCTTCCGTGCATGAGAAATTTCTTGTAGAAGTGCAAACCACAGTTTTCAAAGCAACAGTGAAATTTTTTTTATTGGTATTGTAGTTTCTTTGGGTTTTGAGGGGTAGATTTTGGGGTTTTTTTTCCTCTAAGGATGTGAAGTCAGACATTTGGGAGAACAAATGCACCTTGGCTTCCTGCTGGTTTTGGTGGCAGTATTTGCAGTGCCATTGCCCGTGTCCTTCTCTTCAAATGTCTCCTCAATAACTAAAGAAAAATAAACTTTCTTTTTCTGTGAAAAGCTTGTGTCCAATCTTACTTTGCAGTGAGTGGAAAAATAGGCAGTCTTCAAGAGCTGAGAGTAGAAGCTCACTTGAAATGCAGCTATTTTTGGCCGGTGAGCAACTTGAATCCAGGAAATGCTGACTGTATTCCAGGAAGTGAGCCTGCCCTCTGACATCCCTGAGTCTCAGCACATGCTGGTGATAAGACCTGTTTTTGCTAATAAGCAAACTCACAGTGAGTAGAAGCTGCTGCTAAGTACCCTTGCTTACAAGATAAAGCCTGATTGATTCCTTGGTCCTGACTCTCTTTTCTTTATACTAGCTTTAACCTATGAAAGCAGTGCCTACAGGAGATGTTGCTCCTAATTAATCCCAGAATAAATGAGGTCAGAGCTCGATATCTGCTGTAGAGCTGAAAGTGTGGATTTTGGTCATCAAACTCAACCCACAGTTGTGCAGGCAGTTTTGTGTTGTGCTGACATGCCCAGCTTTTAGTTGTTTGCAAACACACTGTGCTGGATCTTGCTGAAAAGTTGCACCTTCCACACATTGTCATTGTCTGTGCAACTGTTGGGAACAATCT
The DNA here is from genome assembly GCA_014706295.1 of Lycocorax pyrrhopterus obiensis. Lineage (NCBI taxonomy): Eukaryota > Metazoa > Chordata > Aves > Passeriformes > Paradisaeidae > Lycocorax > Lycocorax pyrrhopterus. The sequence continues at coordinate 92,997,702 of JACSVZ010000001.1, forward strand.
CTAACAGATTCCAGTGTGAAAGCAGTCCTGTGAGTTGAGAGAGCCTTCATCGGTGCCTAAGAGCTACCTTCATGTGGAGCTACACAAGCAGAGTTGAGAGGACTGGCTTCCAGGAGCAGGACTGCAGCAAGAGCTAGGGACAGCAGGAACACCAGCAGGCAGCATGGTTTCCTTGTGAGCAGATTTGTATTTGTGCCTTAAAACTAGGGACTGATTATGCCTGGCAGACTGCAAGGAGGTGAGGCACACCCTGTGTGGCATCCTGCTGCTGGAGCACAGCTTTGCAATGCTCTTCAAGCAGCAGCAGGTTAATTTAGGGACACCCAATGCAAAAGGGTGAGGTGAGCTTGTGTGCTCAGCCATCTCTGGGTGCAGTTTGAACTATGGGGTGGGTACAAGGACATGAAACATTTCTGTGGACCCTAATGACCATGTAGCAAGATGGTGAGGAACTTTGCCTTAGGTATGACCTCAAGGGAATTTTCCTCCTTAAAAGGTGGTGAGTAGGGTTGATCGTGGGGCATTGTGTTGGCCAGTGTGGCTTAACAAGTGCAGTCATGGGAGAAATCAGTGTATCCTGTGCTCAAGAACACATCTAAGTTTCTAATCTGCCAAGTTTTATGTGACCCAAACAAAAAACTTGGGTAAAATGCAGCTGCTTCTTCCTCTCTGTTGGATATCTGAGGATAGGCCTGTGGGTCACAAAGCTTATCAGTTTTTTCTAGCAGCACTGTCTCTCTACCTAGAAAAAAAAATCGTTCCTAGCCTTATAAATTGCAAGTTTCTTTCCAATTTAGAACATGTTTTCCTCTTCTATCATATCCAGTTATATTTGTTTACCATCCCTCTTCATTGGGGAGTATCAGAGCACTTCAAGTATGCAGTTTGGATCCTTTTTTTGCTTCCTAGGGAAGACAGGGGAGAAGAGAGCTTAGGGTTGGACCAGGAAGATGGAACGTAAGTGAATGGAGCAATCAGTGATAGGTGGGGTTAACTGCAAAGAAGGTCCAGAAATTCTGTGCAGAGTACTGCAAAACAAACTATTTTAGGGCTACGAAGATAAATTAATCCCAGAATAACCTTTTGAAATGCTTGCCTTATACTGCAGTAAGCTGTGTCTTGCAGTCCTGACAACAGAGGAGCCATGCCTTTCCACTGATATCAGTGTTTTCTTGCTAGGTCCGGTTGAGAATTACATTTTCCGATGTTTCACTTCCAGTTGCAAATTCTCAGTTTTAAGTGAATGTTAAGCTAACCTAAATAACTAATTTAACTATATTAATCAAGGAAGGTCCTTGGTGGTGATGGTGATGGTCATTGGTGTCTCTGGCTGAGACTCAAGCCAGAGGACTGTCTCAGAGAGACAACCCTTGAAAAAGAGGCAAGAAGCTTTCAGTGCCAGGATGGCACAGCCTGAAGCTCTGTGTGTCTGGGTGGCATGGCTCTGCTGGGGCAGGACTCGGACCCAGCAGTGTAGAAATTATTCCCAGCTTCCCTCTGCTGTGCGGAGTGTGAAGCTTTCCAAGGAAGGCCATTGATTCAGAGGGAGAGAAAAAGGCTCCTTAAGATTAATTGCCTATGGATTAGCTGTTTTGTGTTAAGAGCTGCAGGAGGCAGGTTGCTGCCCACTTACTCAAAGGGCATTTGGCGAGTGTGGGGATGATTTGCCCTGTGGGATGGTTTGTTGTAGATGTTTTCAAGGGCCAATATAATTTTTTTTTCCTAGAGAAATTAGAAATTGGTGAAGACATTCAATATTTTAACTTAACTTTAGAACATCCGAAAGAGGGGCCTGGACCCTTGGGGTAAATGATCTCACCAATATCATTAGGATTTAGGGTAATGCAAAGCATGCAGGCAGGATGGGCCAAAGCTTGGATTTAATAAGAAAACTATAAGGAACTGGCTGTGGGACTTTGAGGTTGAAGGCCTTCAAGACTGAGGGCCAGTCCGAAGGGGTGGGGGACTTTTCCCTGTGAAAAGATGTTGTGACTTGGGGATGCTGCAGACCGTATTGCCTTTTACATCCGCTCTGAAGTGTGCCAGGGTCCTGAGAAAATTTTCACTGGCTTCCAGTGGTGGGGACCTGGTTGGTTCCTGTGGCCAACCTAGCAGGCAAAAAGGTCATGGGGAAAAAATACCTAATTTGGGATCACTGTTATGTGATCTCCAAGTAAATAACTGTATGAAATGCAGCCAGACTACAGTTGTCAGGCTCCATCATGGCTCTGAATCATGAGTTTTGCTCAACAGCACTGATTAAATGTGAAAGTCCTCTGGCCAACTCTGGAGTATATTAACCAGAACTCCTAATATGCTTTTTCTAATCACTACAGTGTTACAGTGGTAACATGCATATGGTCAATTGGAACATTGTGATCACTAGTAATGTGCTCCACAAAATGATTATTTATCATTTTGTTTTTCAGTTCTGTCTTTCTGAAGCCAAATAAATTAGGACAGAAGTTCATTGCAGTGGCAAAGTCAAACACTGAAAGACAAGAGATTGCTGAATTCAGTACTTTCTTTAGTCTTCCCTTATTCCCCCAGTTCTGAAAATAGACTTTTATTTTCAGCAGATTCCTGTTGTTGGTAGAAAAATTATCTGCTTCAACATTTAATTTGATTTTTTTTCATTAACTTTGTGTAGCCCACTGGCTTTTGTGCATAACCCAAGATGTACTTTTAAATAATTCACTTTCTTTCAGTTATTTTTGAGTTATAATGTTCACACCATAGCATCTGACCATTTCCCAAGCAAATCTGTGCTCAAAGACAGGTGGTGGTGCTGTCCCCTTTTTATAGATGGGCAAACTGGTATACAGTGAGGCTACAGCCAAGTCTGTCAGATGTGTTCACTGACTAGGAAGCATTCATGACTGTGCCTTGGCTCTCCTGCATGCTTCTGTAGGCTTGGGGCCTTCATATGGTCAAGGTGGAACTCAGTTCAGCTCCAGTTGCAGCTACAAGCTACTAGCAAGGTCTTTCATTGCACACGTGGGGAAATAGGGAATGCACAAAGAGCTTCAGTATGGCAGTCACGTATGAATTCTGTTTGGGGAAATCTCCACGTGTTTAGGCAGCAGAGAGGCTGGGGCTCCCCATGCTCTTGTCCTCCCCTTATGCTAGAAGGAGAAACAGTGCATTCAGGAGAAAAGCTGTTTATAAATGAGCAGTACAAACTGGTGCTTTGACTTGTTAGGTGAAGTCTTGGAAGTCTTGGGCTTTGTGTGTGTGCAAATGTTTTTGTTCTGTGTATGTGCATGAATGTGTGCATGCATCTGTCTATTGAGCACTGCTCATACGGGGGGAAGTATACTGAAGATTATCAGCCTCTTAGTGTGCAGGGGCTTTTAGAGTAGAGATGGCTTAAGTTACTACAATATTTGCCAGTAGAACAGTGCTTGTGCTGGGCTGTGAACTGCTTGGGGTCTGTTTTCCCTAGGGGTAGCGGTGTCCACTGAGTTGTGCTGGAGTGGATGTGGGGAGAGGGTCCTTTCATCTTCTGAAACAGTAGAACAGCTAAAAGCTGTGCAGCTGCTGGTTCTACACAGACATTTGGCTGGTGTTTACCTTAAATACATATTCAGCTGAATGTTTTTGTTTATGTACAGCATGGGGGAGCTCAAACAGATGTACAGATAATATCCAGTTCTTCAGAAAGGCATTTAGCAACCTTACCATTGTTTTTGTCTGCCTGCCCACCTCCCACCTACATCTGCCCCGTTCATGTTGGGGATGTAAAATGCCAACCTGACAGTTCAAGTGCGGCAAAACAGCAAGCATATGTGAATAATAGGAAATCTCTATCTGAGGCTGCCAAGAGTGGCCCCACCTGCCATCAGTGAGAAAACATGGGTCTGAGAGAGAGTTTGCTGTACTGTTTCAGCCCCTGGAAGACCCATGAAGATGGATGCAACCCTCTGCCATTACCACTCTTAGCCATTTTAAACTCCTGCCTTAGGAGTAGAGCTCTGTGCCCGTGTGTGTTTGTGTATGGAGAGGAGTGTGTCATTACCTAGAAGAGCTGTGGGCTTGGGGGGACATAATTCCAATCTTCTGACAGAATTCTATTTTCCCTCATAAGTTCAGGAATTACAAGGTACACTACCTATTTTCTTTTGTTCATATCTAAATTGTCTCCGGATTGTCGGGCTGAGGATGAATTTCAGTATAATACCTTGTTATACATGTGTGATGGTGGCATTAAGAGTGCTACATTATATCTCTGGAGATAATTACTTTGTAATTTAATATTTTTTGTATTTTTCTATTTGTAAGCACACAAGATGCAAGACACTGCCTCTGTGATGAGAGCTGTTTCACCCATAGCATCATTTCTTTCCCCAGCATGCCGTAAAGACAGTGAAAGAACAGTGGCTTTGGCAGCTGTTTTGCCCAGCCTACAGAAGTGGCATTGTTGCCATTTTGAGCATGTTTCTGTACAGCAAAGGTATGTAAAATATCAGACTTTTCAAAAGCTCTAAGCGATTTGAGGTGCCTTATGTTCCCAGCATCCATCATCAAACAGGTTAAGGAGCTTGTTGGGATGACACAGTTGAGAAGCTGAATGTTCACAGGGAATTGCATTATCAAGGCAGCATCAGTTATACCAAAATAATAAAGTCATCAGTTACCTTGGGATTGGCTTGAAAATCATAAAACCTTGATGAGTAAAGACAAGAAACACTGTGGGGCTGGAGATCCAATAGAAGTAAATACCAGACTGATTCACAAAATTATGACAGCTTGTTTGCAGCAGGTGGGAACTTGGATGGCAGAATTCTGGCAGAAGCATGGCAGAGCTGGACACGTAGCTCTTGCCTAGAAACGTTCCCCTGAACTTGACTGCAACTTTGTCCGCTGGAAATATTTCCAAGTACTTCTGATATAACTGGCCAGCAGGCACCGCTCTAAGATCAGCAATTGCTTGGCTGCTGTGGCAGCTGACACAGAGCTCGTCACAATCCCTTCCAGTTCCCTTTTTTGGGTGAATGGTGTCCTTACAGCTCAAGGCACCAGTTTGGAGTGTATTTACCTGCTTCCTGACACAGGGAAGGGGTTGCCACAAGATTTACACTTGGTTACTGCAGGCAGTTCTTGGACTGCTCCTGGGTTTGAGGACACATAGATACAGCAATGAAGTATTGCTGGCAGGTAGTTGGACAGAGGGAGGTAGTTTTAACAGAAGATTATTAAATGCTCTGTCCTTGGAGGTTTCTGGAGGAGCTACCTGCAAAGAACTGGGAAAACAGATTTCCTGAGGAAAGGCTTCTGCTTAATGAATTGGATTTTAGCCTTTGAAGTACCCAGTGACATGCAAACAAATGCCTTTGTGTAAACGTGGTCTGTGTACTCCTCAGCCACATCTAGATACAACCTGTTCAACTGCACTTCGTTCAATACAGCTGCAACACCCCCTGCCGCCTGTCTCCCCCTCCCACCCCTCACTGCCCTTCCCTCCATCCTCTGGTCATACAGGTTTTGATCCCAGGCTATTCAAGCCGTGCAAAGCCTGCATATTGCAGACTAGCTCTAATTAAACCTCCCAGCCACAGAGGTAGTTTAAACAGGTGCAGCTGGAACTGACTGAATTATTTCTTTACTGCCTTCTGGGCTTAGACCAGAGCAGGGGTCCTGCTGCCTCCCTGCAACAGGTAGGGGAGGGAACTGCAGGAAGAGGGCAGAGAAGGGACAGCTTTGTCACCAACTGAGTGACCTTTCTGCTTTTTGGACTGAAGAGGGACCATTTCCTCTGTGTGCTGACATTTGCTCCAGCCCTGTCCTTCTGTCGCTTTCTTCATCTCCGCTTCACTTTGTAATTGCCTTTTGTTTTGTTGGTTTACTCCACCCGTCCCCATGCTCCTTCCCTTCAACCTCTCCTCTCCAGGGATTCCTCTGCATGAATCTGGCCAACACAGGAGGCAGAGAAAGGACAGGCATTGCTCTGCTTTTGTTACCCGGTTCTCCTCATTCCTGTATGTTGGGTCTGTCTTATTTGAGATCCCAGGCTGCTTACAGCTTCTGTTTGAGAAGAAAAAAACCCTATGAGGATCTCTTTCTTTTTTCCTCTTCTTGCTCTGCAGATATCCTGGGGTACTCAGAGTTTGACCTCTGTGGATTCTCACACCCTGGCTGGAGCTGCGGGAAAATCAACTCTTGAATAGCACGTAATTTCTTACTGATATTTTGTGCGTCATTTTGTCACTGTGTTTATGCAGTTGTTGCTTGCAAAAAGCACGTTGTGAGTTTGGCTCGATCTTCTCTCCCCTCTCCTCTTCTCCACCCCGTTCTTGCCCTCTTGTCTTTGTTTGGTCCTAGTTTTGTCACGATCTAGACAGACTGGAGACTTCTAGGCTCCAGAAGACCTGCATTTCTAATGTAAGAAAACAAGTGGAAAAACGCTTAATCTTTTTCCATTGGACTGAAATCCTACAGGCTCCTTAATCTATTACAAAGTCACAGAAAGGGCATAGGCGACATTTCTTTTACTTTGGCGGTCATCTTTAAGAGGGTGAGGGGTGGAGCAAAGACAATTCAGTTGATAAATCAAGAAACCAAGAGGCAGGATTCCTGATTTCTGATCCTGGAAATCTTTTGCCACTTGTTGGCTGTCTCACTCAGAGCTTGTCACTTACATTTTTTTTGTCAAAGTTTACCTAGCTGTTAAAGAATAGCTGTTGCACTTGCCTGCAGGAGGTGATTATGGAAAAGGTAACATTTCCCTTAACGGCTCAGCTGCAGTCGATTTAATTTGCAGTTTGTTATGAAATGGTAGGTATTGTTTCACCTCTCTTCATCCCCAGGCTGGAGGAACGGGCACAGAGAGTTCCAGAGATAAATGGTGAGCTAAATAATTACAGGCCTGGCTCCCAGGAATGGTTTGAGGATTAATGGCTGTTTGTACAGCACTTCAAGATCCTTAGCTGAAATCTGCTTTGAACTCTGGGGCATTTCAGGCTGCAGGTGATGGGCACCCCGAGGCTCTGGCAGAGGCCAGCACTCAGAGTATATCAGATCTTTTGAAGCAGACATTGAGCTCCAGGGATGTGGCTGGCCAGGCTTATAGGGGAGGTTTATTTTAGATCTGAGAAGTGCTCCTATGTAGAATGGGAAGGTGACAGGGAGAACCTGTCCCTTCAGGCTCATTTCTTTCAAGCAGATGAGGCTGCTTAAAAGAGAGACCTGAGGATTAATACATCCAGTGAATGCTTCTCTTGCCATCTTTCTGGTCTTTCTGTTTATTAGCAGTGTCCCAGCTGGTAAGAAGAAGTCAGTGCTCAGCTGTCGTGGATTGAAGAAGCAAACAACTTGAGTTGCTTTCTGATGCCAGCCAGAGCTTCCTTGGTCTTTTCTCCTCCAGACCTCATGGGTGACCTTCAGAGGTTTTCATTAAGCCAGAACACTGCTTTTCAAGTCTTTGGGGCCAATATTCCATGAATGACCATAACTTCTCTAGGCTGGGACATTTTCTCTCATGATCACAAATGAGGAAACTTTTCTGTCGGGTGCCTGCAAAGTGTTGGAGTGCCAGCCTGGCTTTTACAGCCCGAGAAGGAAGTGCTGAGAGCATTGCTTTCTAATCTTGCAGCGGAGGTTTTCAAAGGGGAGGCTGTGCTGTGGGAAGCAGTGTAAGATAAAAATGGATCCAGCCAGCTTGAGCTTGTTTGACTACAGAAGCAGCCATCAAGGCCAGGCACTTGGGGAAAGTTCTCCCTATCCTGTGGGAAGAGCACATGCATTTGGGAAGGTCCTCGAGTGCAGCAGCCACCAAAGGTGCAGGAAGGAAGAATCTCTCCCTGGGTCTCAGGAGTCCCTTGAGGTGGTGCAGGGAGCAGTTCAGGCTCCCAGCATGGTCCTAAGCAGCAGCTGGTGGTGCTGTGTGACAAGGCTCTCGTGGCACTGAGGTACAGGGACTGTCAGGGGACTGACTGTGTCCCTGCAGTGGCCATGGGGAAATGGGGCAGGACATGTTATGTCTGGGGAGTCTGCACTGAACAGATGCAGAGCCCACCCCAAATCCTTTGCTACTCATCTCATAGTGTGGGGGAAGGGAGAACAGCTTGTCTTATGTAGTCAGGGACCTCACTAGTGCCATTATTGTCCATCTAGGTGTGGAGAATATGCTGGGGAGCACATATGTAATCTGATCATTGTCAACCTTTTTTATTTTTTCTCTTATGAAGTTTTGAGTCCTGGTTACAGGCAATGCAGATAAAATTGTCCATTCCCACCACCCCTGCCTCTGCAGAGCAGCATACTGGAGAGGAATGAAGTGCCATGGGAATACTAAGCATTTTACTATGGAGACAGTGGGAGGATGGAGGAGGAACACAAGGAAGACACTGTGATAAGACCACACAGACAGTGCTTACGCTGGGGAGAGCAAACACAAAGAGACTTCAAGAGACAAATAGATAGGAGAAGAAGAAGAAAGATGAAAACAGGAGACTGAGCAAGACAGGCAAGGAATGGCAGAGGCACCTTCTTCCAGTTTATCCAGGGAGCGGAAGGAGCAGACCTGGGGCTCTTCATCCATGAAAAAAACAGCCTTCTGCACACCATTCTCCCATTTTCCTGAAATCTCTGCTTTTGTTCCTCCAGGCAACCATTAATCTAATATTAAGCCCCTTAACCTCTCTAATTGTTCCCTTTCAGTGTCAGCTGGTTTCCTATTAACCTTTCAATCTCTCAGTAATGCAGTTACTTCTGACTCCAGCCAGACCCAGCTCTAAAGCTTTACCTCCGGCAGTGAATTTTCCAAGCTTTCACTTTTTTTTCTTTCTCTTCAGTAATGATTATTACTGCTGTTAAGAAGCCAGTTTGAACCAGCCTCTAAGTGCATGAGGCTGAACCAGTTGGAGTCTATAAATAGCCCTTCACTAACCTTGTACTTTTATTTCATTAGGTTGATTGGCTTCCCTCTCTCCACTTCATTGCACCTCCATCTCTCTGTCCCCTCTCCATTATTGATGCTGGTTCTTTTGTTACTATCCGAGACACCTGCTTGTTGACAGCAGGGTGGATCAGCCCTAGGTTTTTCCCTTCTGAACAAAATAGTGTTGGCGCTGGAGAAGCGCCTCTAGAGTTTCATGACAGAGGGACGGCAGAGGCTGAGGCAGGTCTGAGACAGCAAGTGAGAAAATGTCCATGCTGTGCAGTAGGAAATTGCGTGGCTGAGCACCAGTCCCAGGGACAGAGTTTGCCACCCGTAGGCTGGTGGGTTTCTCCTGTGACACTCAACGTGATTATATTTGAGTGCAGTCTCCTGTGTGAACCTCACTGTGCTATATCAAAGCCAAGGCAAGTGCCCAAGGACAAATGGCTCTGCAGTTCAAATCAAGCAGACGTACAGATCCCAGAACTGTCTGCAGCACCTGAGACCAGTCCTTTGGCCATTTTGATGTCATTAGTCAATATACTACTGCTGCTTGACCCTGCAACCTGGCAGAGCATAGTTTGCTTCACTGACCATCACCATGTCTCAGCTCAAAAGCATTTTCGTGCTGTGCCTCCTCTAATTCACCTGCTGCTTCTAGTGCTGATGCAGTTCCTGAGCTCTGCTCAACCCTGGTGCTTCTCCCTACAAACTGCTTTTTTTTTTTTTTTGTAAAATACAATGAATGTTTGCACCAAAGACTGAATTCAGCAGTTGCATAAGCTCACCTGAAGTCTCTGGGGCCAGTGTAAATCACAGCTCAGTATCACCAGTCTGTGACTGAGTGGCACTTGCAAACTGCTCGTGTGCAGTGAGGCAGTGGGGCAGAGCATCTGCCAATGCTTCACAAGTACTGGGTGTGCTATGGCAGTAGCATAACAGGTTTCGTTTGGTGGATTCAACAACAGCAGCGGTTTCTGCAGGTGGGGAAGCACCATGTCATTGCAAAAGACCTGGGATCAAGGATCCAGTCACACGTCCATTTTACTCCCTGAAGAAAGGCAAGTTCTTACCCTGTGAAGCCTCCTTTTTCTGCAGAGAGACAGACTTAGAGGAAAGTTTTCCAATCTGTGCTTAGGCTGACGTTTACAGCCTTTTGCTTCAGCTCAGAAGAAGGAGTTGTGTCTGAAAGCTCTTCTGTTTTTTCTAGCTGTATCATTTGTCTAACACCAGCTGTTACCTTTCCCTGAGAGTCCTGCCTCAAAGTCAACAGCAACTTACCAAAATAATAGGAGCTATTCTCTTCTGCTCTCTGTACAGCTCTGTGTGTTCCTACTTGCTCACTTACTGCTATTCCTTGTTGTTAGAAGGGCAGATTCTGGCAGCAAAAAGCCTTTGTCTTATTTTCTGGCAAACAACCTTGGTCTGCAACAAGGCAGGAAAGGCAAACAGTGAAGAAATGAGAGCGGGTAAAACTGGGGTTAGAGGAGAAGATTAACTTCTGGTGTCTTCTTTTTTTCAAGTTTGATGGGAGAAAGTTTTTGTAAAAGTACTACATGTGTGGAAAACAAACCCTCTCCATCTCCTCCAGGGCAGCTGGCAGCTGTCATTCACACCTGTTTAAAAATACAGGTTCTCCAGGACGGCTGTGTACTCACTTTCCATCACTCACAGCCTCCTTGTCTTTGTGTTTATCCTTCTAAATTCCGGGGCCTCGCCCTTGCTCCTGTGCCTTTCAGGCACCCAGGTCTCAGCAGGACGAAGGATCTTCCCTGGGGGCTGCAGCAGGGCCTCGAGGTGGTCACTGGGGCAGTGCCTCCCTCCCTCCTGCCTTTCAGCCCTCCCAGTGACCACTTTGGTTGCTGTGAGTTATGGAGGGAGCTCAGGAAACTCTTCATGTCAGGGCTCTGAGTGCCTCATGGTAAGCAGGTTGATAGCTGAGTCAGACCCTGGCTGTGCTTTTGAAGGCCTGGGCTCAGCCCAGGATGTTGCCCATCATTTGTGGGGGGCCCAGAGGCCTCTCTGGTCCCTGCTGAACAGGGGCAGAGGACCCGGGGGCTGAGTCAAGCTGAGCACCACTCCCCCCACACACTGCTCACATACTGTCATGGTTTGGGGGCTGCAAGGAGCCCCTTTAAAACTTCCTGGCCCACCTGCCCTTCATGGAGGGTCCCTTGCTGCCTACAGGAAAGTCAAAGCCCATGGAAAGGCCATTTGACCTGCTGATGAGCGTGCTGCCCTCCTGCAGTCGGCACTGAGCTGTCCCTGGCTGCAAGGAAAGGGGAGCAGGACTGACCTGAGCCAGCAAAGCCTGGCAGGATGGGGGGCATGTGGTTGCAGAGTGACATCTCTCTGTCCTGCCTGCTGAAAAAGGTGCCTCTCAGTGAAAGTGACCCAGAGTCCTGTGGAGCAGAACAATTGCACAAAGGGGAAGCTCATGGGAGAGGTAATGCCCCTCGCAAAGCTACCCTTGCTTTTTTGATTGGTATTATGATGGGTGAATGGTATCAGACCCGCTGTTAGGTACAATCCAGTTGCCCATTTTGCCTGGTTTCTGTGGTCAGTCCCATCTATTCCCCTTCCCTTGGGAAGCTTCCTGAATATTTATCCCAGTGATCAATCATATGACCCACTGTAGCAATGTGATACAGCTTTAGCTGTGCTAATCAGCTTAGCTTGGGCCCTGGGCCCCTGCCCCCGTCATCTTATTTTAGGAAAAAACTTTACACAGTGCCTGGTAAGGGCTGTTCAGTCCAGAGGATTTAAATCCAAAGTGAGAAATAGCAGCACAGACTTTTGCTTTTTTATTTTGTAGCCAGAATTAAGTTTACCGTTATTAATTCAGTTTACTGTTATTCTGATTTGTCATTTCTCTAGGAGGAGCTGAGCTTTGAATAATACACAAAGAGTTCAATTTCATGATAAAATACTTAGCTCTTATCTGTTAACAAAAAAAGCACCCCAAATAGTAACTGTTGAGTGCTTTGGCTGAAGCACTTGAGATGTTCAGTCATCCAAATGGACTAGGACACGGAATCACTTCCCTCCTTTCTCCTCCCAAATTTAAATGAGGCCCTTTAAAGCAAAATGGGCTCTAGAGAATAGCATCTGGTGCAGGGGACTGGAAATATGTGCCTTGAACCTCAAGGGGTTTCGTGGGGAAGACATCAGAGGAGAGATGGGCCTAAAGATAAATATATTCGTGGAGTGGTTTTTTTCTCTGCAGAGAGATGGCTCTACTCCAAAGCAGCGGCAGAAGTCAGAGGTGAATGAGCAGCCAAGAGCAGCCAAGATCCCAGCCCATCAACTGCTCAGCCAGTCATACTGGTGGGAGATAATGTGCTGAAAGCCAAGCCTCTTTCCAATGCTCCAGGACTGCAGCACAAGCCCTACAGACAGTATGTGAAAATATGAACTACATAATGTCTGTAGGAACTTGTTCTATTAGAGACATGAGTACTAACAACCTTCTCTGCATAATCTCTGAAGGGAACAGACTGGCTTTGTAAGGGAGAGACAGATGAGGACAAACTATACTTGGATAAAAGAACAACTGGAAATATGTTGTGTAAGAGGAGGGTCTGGCAGAAACTGAGCACTTTCCAAAGCCTGAGAACTCCTACCAGTGGCAGCTTCTGTCATCAGCCCTGATGGTGAACATCCTGTGGGCTGTCAGGGCAGGGAATGTCTCCAGACCTGCCTGAGGGCTTTCCCAGTCCAGCTGCTGCAGCAGCCTCATCTCCCAAGTTTCTGAAGCACCATCTGGATGCAACAAGAGGATCATCAGACTCCTGTTTGCCGTGTCTCCAGCCCTTCCCCCTCCCTATGAAGCATGTCTTTGAGAGAATTCATCATCCTGCTTTCTCGGCAGGTGAAAATATCCTCCTTTTTAGCATCGCAGGGAAGACACAGCATCTGCTGAGGTGTAATAGCAGACTTTGAACATCCTCAAGGTTTTTGAACTTGTATTGTCCTCTTGACGCCCATGACTTGAATATAGTCTGGAACTGATTAACTTGGCTGCTTCAATCTCTGGAAGAGAATGTTCTTTCTGCAGTTAAATATTTACTCATCATTGTGCATGGACCAGGCATTACAGAAGCCTGGGCAACATTTGCATTTTCTCCCCATAAATTGGAAGAGGAGCGTCCTCCATTATTTCCGTGCTGCCACTTCCATCTGTCATGGTAGTACAGTCATGTCCTGTTCAACCTAGATATCTTCTTAGCTTCAGCAACCTTCCTAAACAATGAAGCCCACACCATGGGGAGCCCACATTGCACATCCAAAATATTCCTTGGTTCCAAAGTACATCCTCAGAGAACAACATTAATCCTATTTCTGAAAATCGTGTGTCTCTAGGACTTGCAAGCACCTTTGCATGACATTGCTTGGGGAGGTTGAGCTCTCCCCTCCCCAGTCTGTCACTGGCAGAAGGACTTTTATGATAGAAATAATTTCTATCTTAGGCAGCACCACAGTGAAGTGGTAAAAATGGGAAAATCTGAAGCATTGGTAGGGGCTTTTAGAAATACTGGGGTACTCACATCTTCCCTCCAGCTCCTACCTGCTGTAAATGCTGGGGTGTGTACCTCTGACATGCCAATATACCCAACAGGTACATATCACCCCTCTCTGCTGCTGCCCAGCATCAGACTGCTCCATCCTGACCATGGCAGGCCAGAGAGAACTGTTTGCCAGCCCCAGAACTGGGTCTGGCCCCCCTGACACCAGCAGGTTGGCACATGCTGGATCTGTGGAGGGAGTGAGGAGAAGCTGGGAGGTGTTTTGGCTCTGCTCAGGGCTGAGTAAACACAGCCGCTTTTGCCTGGGAATAGGTGCAGCCCCTGACCACGTTGGTGATGCAGTGACGTCCCTGTTGCTCCTCCTGGCAGGGGGAGTCTCCTGTTTCCTCTGGCTCAGGCAGAAACTCCTTTTTTTTTTTTTTTCCACCCCCATGGCACCCAACTGTTAGCTTATGATTTCACTCACCAATGACAGCAACCAAAAAATAATACAACTGTACTCAGTTAATCCATAGGAAAATCCCACACTGGCACACAAAAGGTGGAGACGGTGCTCACGCATTTTCCCCTAAGGGCCTTAGGCAATGGAAATTTTCTCAAGCTCCATTCATTAACGGAATAGATGAACAGTTATGTAAGGTCACATGAGGGAAGTGGTTGGTCTTTGGTCAATGAAAGTGTTAGTCACACATCATTGAGCTGGATGGCCCTGGGAGGAATTGTGGAGCCACCCTTTGCATGTTCAAGGACTGAAGAGGGAGAACTTTAGCTATAATTCCTCACTGTGCCCTGAGCTCGGGCACCACGTTTGCAGACCTGGCATTGCAGGAGGCATGTTGTGGTGCTAAGCAAAAAAGCAGGGAGTTGAGGTCTGTTGAGATCCTCTGCACTCTCCTCTTCCCAGATCACTCAGCCCTCCTCTGAAGGAATTAGGCAACCACCTGATGATTTAGGGGTGCCAATGTGCAGCTGTGCATCCCCCCAGCCAGTCTGTTCTGGAAGCACTCAGAGGGTAAGTAAAATAACATGATACAATTCAGCAGTCACGGGGCAGATAAAATCTATTCAGGCTCTCAGGAACCACTAGAACATCACTAGGACATTCACCTGGGGGAAGATTTTCAAGGATCTCTTCTGAAACTTGTCCATTACCAAAGTGGACTTTTTCTCTCCCTCTTTGAACAAAGCATGATGCCCTCATACAGAATTTCCCTGAGACTGACTGTAGCAGAGAAGACAGGGCACCGATTGGCATCCACACTTTAGTACCCAGTTAGACACGGTCTGGAATAATACTCTCCCACTTCTCACCAGCTCTCATCCTTGTCCCAGGCAGCCCAGTTGAGAGTCCTCCAGTCCCCTGAATTTGGGTTACCTTGGCCTTTGGCTCTTCTTAGCTTCTGCTTTGGGGCTTGCAGATCTGACTTTAAGACAAGGATGTCTTGCAGAAAAATCAAACCAGCTTTGTTTGCTCATTCACTCTAATCCCTGGATGTTGAGTGACCAGCTTCAACCTGCTAGTGTACTTTCACCTTGCAGCCAATCTCTTGAAGGTCATTTCAGACCATTGGAGAGGCAGGGTGACAAAGCCTGGCTGGCAGCCTCCACGGGACACGGAGCAGCAGTCACCTGGCACCAGCTATCAGCAGGACTTACGGCCTGATGAGTGCAGAGGGCACAGGAGGCCCACAAAGGAAACTCGTGTCGGGCAGGTGGGGAGGATGTGGGTGTCAGGTTGTACCTGAACCATGATCTGATGCCTGAGGGCTGGTAATAAGTTGCAATTGTGTAAACCAAAGCCCCTCCCACATTTGCTGGTCTGCCCCGAGTGCTGAGGTTGTGGAACCCTGCGAGGAGGACACCTTCACCCACCCGGGAGGGGCTGCGGCGTAGATTCGGCCCTCAGTAAAAGCCCAGCTGTCTCCCTGAGCAGGTGGTTTCCAGGAAGAGCCACATTCCTGACTGTGAGGAGCTGAAAGGACCATGTATGGGATATGCCTTAAAATAGACAGAGATAGAGAAACAGAATTCAGGTCCCAGGCAATGGGGACTTGATGGCATCTCAGGCATTTGTTCAGGAAGGGAAGTGCTGCTAAAACTACAGCTGCCTCAGCCTTGACTGCAAGTGTCTCTGATAACCTTAGGGTTGTTTTCACTTAAGGAAGGGATTCTGGTTGAGATTTTTGGGGTTTTTTCCAGCCAAATTCCTTTGTGCTTTATTGTTTTCTGCTTTTCTAAAAGTCAAGCTGAGTGGGAAATACATTTCCCCTTTCCCCAAGATTCGAGATATTGTGGAAAGAGGTCTATCTTATATTTGAAGAAAAAGTTAAAATCTCTAACCTTTCAAAGAATTGATATTTTGCTAGGGGAAAGAAAGCCCTTTTTGAAATATTTTATTTCAGTAACCTTAAAATGGTCTTTTTAGAACCATTTCACCATATCTAGCCTTCTGGTTTTTAACAACTAAGTATTGTATCTCTGTGGTGACATTTTTTTTTTTTAAAAATGTCTAAATGTTATGATGCCTAGAAAAGGAATTCCCTCAGCAGTATTTCAAGCTGACAAGTTCTTTGAAAACGTCTTTTGTCCAGAAATTACCTGGTTGTGAGGAACCAGCATTAAATTTGAGAAAATTTTGGTGAAAAGTTTCCAGCAAATTCTCCTGAAGCATGTATCTTTTCACTGTAAAGCATTTCCTGGCCATTTGCAAACCAAGCAGTGATGAGTTGAAACAGAGAGCTTTGTGATGGCAGCTGGAAAATGCAGTGAGATGAATTTTGGCTTCCATTCACTCTTGCTATGTAGTTTGGCTTTGCTCTTTGAAATAGTTGCTGTATGTTCCCCGTTGAAAAAAAATCACCACAGTATCTGTTGTGTCAGTAAAATACTCTGAGCTTGCAGAGTTCTAAGCGCTGTTGGGACTCCACAGTTCAGGTAAGAAGGCCACAGAACTGGCCAGGGCACAACATCAGTGAGCAGGAGAAGAAATGGGTTTTTCCTTATTGCCCACCTGCTGCTGTGCTCTCTCACTGGCACAGCCTGACTGCCTTGCAGCGTCTGCTGGAACGCGTGGCACCCGGAGACCATGTGAGTTAATTATTAAACAAAATGGAGTCATTATGCCCTGTGCCACTGCTGTTCCTCACATAAATCTGCTGCACAGTAGAAAAACGATCCTGTGCAATGAGAACAAAGAAACCTTTTCAGGATGAGCACATTTTCCTCTGCTGGAGAGCTGCTCTCACTTCACCTCCCTGGAAGAGTGATGCATTTGGTCTCCATAAAGGTGGGGGGTTTTGGAAAGACAGATGAAAGTGATACAGAGCCTCAGGGCACTGATTTCCATGAATAATCTCCCCAGCTGTTAGCCTAGGTCTGGAGCCATTTCCTTTCAGAAAATACATTTCTACTAGCAACATTTCAGAGTCCAGAAGGAAATATTTAAAAGTTACCTCTGGCATTTCAAGGATAGCACAATTTCCACCAAGCTTCCCTTGAACTTCTAGATAAAATATTAACTCCTGGGCGAGGCGCAGAGGCCCTGGCAGGCTGTCAACCAGCAACACAATTAAGGAGACAGTCTCCAGTGAGATAGCATCCAGTACTTTAAAACCCATCTGTGATTAGTTTCACTTGACTGACACACAGGAAAAAATGAAGACTTACAGGTGAGATCCACAGATGCCAGCCACCCAGGGAAAGGGTCCCCTTAGCTGAAATAGCTGGTCATCTCAGCTCTGCGAGGGGATAGAAGAGAGCCGGTCTGGTTTCTCTGGTGCAAAGCCTTTCTGAAGCCTTTTCTCTTACACAGAGGGGAAAGGGTCTCTGCTCCGTGGCTGCTCAGCTTGGCAGACATGGGAGGCCCACGAAGGGCATGTGCTGTGACAAAAAGGGTGCATGGGCTGAGACCCCAGCAGATGGGGGTCCACAGGCTTCAGGAGGGCCCTGGCTGAGGGGTAGGAGATGAGATACTGGCAGGGGGTGGGTCAGACCATGGGACTCAGGTGTATCTTGGATGTTTGGCTTGTGTCCATAATGTCCAGGTACCATGTGGAGACAGATGCCCACATGGTACCTGGACTGCCTTTCACCACTCAGCATAGGGACCCTGTGGAGGCAGAGCACTGTGGCTGGAAGTAAATAGATGGGCAACACTGACTGTTTCCCTGGGGATTTAATTCCTGAGGATCTGTGCTCCAAGCACTTCTGCAGGCAGCCTCTGTACTTGACACAGGCGTTTTGCTGTCCCTGTCTTTGCTGGCCAGTTCCAAGCTGAGTTGGTCCTTTGCTGCACTCTCAAAGAGGCCAAAGGTTTTGGAAGGAGTCCCTCTGCTTTGCCACATGCTGTAACAGCAGGGAAACAGAAACATAGAGGTCCTGTGGCCTAGGCAAAGCCAAAAAGCAAAGGGACTGTCCGGGCTGGCCATGGCAGCCAGGACTCCTGCCTCCTGGGAGGCAGCCACTGGTTTATAATACTACTTCTCTGAATGCTGTTTAAAGGGACAACACAGAGCACATGCTTGCTCCTGCTGGGCTCAGTCGGTTGTGTTTGTGGTGCCTCTTGCTTTTCTTCAAGAGTTTACCTTGGCTCTTTCCCTACTGCTTCACTGGCACCCTATGAAAGGACTGCAGTGACCCTTGTCCCCTGGATGCAGAAGGAGTGCCTGGAATAGACTGAAGAGTCAAGAAAAGTGCATGCTCCAAGGCTGGCTAGCTGTGTTTGCAGGCCTGCTGATGCCCGGCCACGGCTGGATGTGAGGCATGTGATGAGGGCCTGTCCCCCTTGTCACGTATCACACACCAAAGCAGTGCTGTGCTGTGGTCACCTCCCTCACCTGGGACCCCACGGGCTGCACACACCTGCCCAGCCTGCCCTGTAGCTTCTTGGCTGTGATGCTGGGCTTCATCCCCTGTGTGTGCTGGGTATCTCTGCAATCCTGACGTATCCCTTTGACAAAGCACCTGCTCGCACCTCCAGAGCCACCTGGCCAAACACAGCCTTTGCTTCAGGGGTGCAGGTGCTGTGGCAGAGGTCTGTAGTGACCTGCAAAGAACATTCAGCAGGCTGCCAAGGGAAAGGAAAGCTGGTGAGAAAAGGATGCCTGGCACTCTGGGGCTGTGTGGTCCATGTTACCACTGGCTCTCCTTCACTCTGCTTCCCTGTCCCCTCCTCCAGACAGCATCACAGGGAGATGGTGTGAAGGGGCCCATATCGGCAAAGACTGGGGGAAGCCTGGACGTGAATAAAAGGCATGGCTGAAAGTCTGGCCTCCTTCAGGCTCACTGCACTCTTTCATTCCTTCCTGAAGCCAGCAAGGGCACATCCTTCCACAAGGAGTGGTGGCAAAGCCCACCTCCTTGCCTGTGCTCTGAGTTGGCTGGATGTGAAATCACTCCAGTTCAGGGGAGACATAGGTACAAAAGACCTGAGACTGATTTGAAACCTGCCTCTTGGTATCTGTAGTCCACCTGCTTTCCACTTCGGTATGTTTACTGCTGACTTGAGCCACACAGGAACTTTTCTCTCTTTTCTCTCTCTGAGCAGCTCAGAGTCCATGTGTTATCAACTGGTTCTGGACAAGCGCTAACTGCAAAATGTGTTATATGAATGTTAGTCCTCTATTTCCAAAATTGGCTGACCCAAAGAACTGGAGGTATACACAGCAAAATCCCCTCTTAGTGCCTTCTCCACTGGCATTTCTTGAGAGCTCACATGGTAGAAGATACAAGGGCAAGCTGGTTGCCCTCAGGACATTCTGGACTAGTTCCCAGTGACCCCCCGAGCTGTGCCTCTCTCCTGCCCCTCTGCTTCTTAGAGTCTTGTTCTAACCTTTGCAGAGGAACAGACACCCATCTGTAACCAGACATTCTGTTTTTCCTGCCTAGAACCAGGACGTTGCAGCTCAGTGCTTTGTGGACTCTCAGCATCTCCACTACATCATGGAGAATGCAAGCAGCTTCCAAGAACAGCTCTATGTAAAATATTCAGCATCCTAGCAGGAGCAGGGTGTCTCCAGTACGTCACATCACTTAGGTTCATCTTAGCTGTAAGTCAGTGTTTATGGGCGGATTATTTTTAGTCGGAAATGCAAGTGAATCTAGTCCATGGATAAGTTCAAGTTATAAAGAAAATACACAAAGGTCCTGCAGAATTAGGATTACTCTCTGCAGAAAGAAGTTCCTTTGGTGCTCAGGTTCTTGGCTAAATCAGGAGGTTGCCTTGTCTGTGCCCTAAATCAGGACTAAAGTGCTGAGAAAAGTCCTAGAACTTCATCTTTCCTGTCTCTGGTGATAAAGGCGACTGAGGAGATAGCAGGGCTCTGGATATGTAGTCTGGGCAGCCAGCACCTTCTTCCTCCTAAAAGGAACTGGACAAGCCTTCTTCTCTTGCCCTCTGTAAACCTTAGCTTCCTTAGCCATTGTGGTGGGAAAACACATGGAATTAATTAATTTTGTCTTCCCTCCTTCCCAAAGACCCTTTATTTATTGTTTCTACTTTACACCTTGATTTCAGGATGTTATCCTGGATTCGGATGTTTAAGTGTTTTCCCATGCCTGCAGCCTCCCTGTAACCACACAAGCCAGAGATCAGGATATATGTGTCACAGCAGGGGATCTGGCACAGTGTGTGTCTTTTTTCCTCTCCTTGGAAAGAACAGGGACAAATATTAGTTTGAGATGAAAGAGAATGTCTTCACTTTGTCAGGAACAGGGCACTGATAATGGCTCTGCCTCACGTGCTTGGCTAGCCTTATGCCATACCATGGGAGGCTGCCAAACTCGAGTTCAGCTGATCCCTTGCTATCTGCAAGGGAAGGCAGAGCCAAAGCCCACTCAACGGGACTTTGTCCTCCCGATGGCAGGCGGCTTATGAAACGTCAGCCTTTGCGTGTGCTGGCATGGCGGGAAGGCTCTGGCCCTCACAATAGCGGCGTTCTCCTTGGGCTCAGCTGGAAGAGGCTCACACAGAGTTAAACCTGTGCTCAGAGCACTTTTCAGCAAGATCCCATCAGTTACTGGCAGAGCCTGAGGAAACGGCTGCGGGCTGCATGCACTTTCCACAGCATGTGGAAACATGCAGAAACAAGCATGTGTGAACAATGGTGTGTGCATGCACATATGTGGGTCTGTACTTGCATGCTTGTTCTGTACATGTGGGCTAAAACATTAAGAGCTGTTAATAATCACCCACCACATTTCATACATTCTGTGGATGGGGCACAGGGGAAGGCTGGTCTTGTCTGACCATACCATCCGAACGCTGTGCCTAGGGCTGCTGCTATCGCAGCGCTTTCTGGGTTGCTGCCACAGACCTGTTTGCATGGAGCACCTCTTTGCCAATGCCATTAATTCTTTCCTGTTCAGAGATGCTTTCAAACTGTGAGAAAATACTGATCTGGCTTCTGTAGTCCTTTCAAAGGGTGAGTTAGCTGTTCCCTTGATGCCTTCATGTTTGGATCTGCTGCTGGCAGGATTGGGTGCATCTTCTGAGCACAGGTTGGCCCTATGGCTATTTATAAGTAAAGGTTAATAAGGAGGTGGGGCTCTGAAGAGTTTAGTCTTGTTCCTTACGAGGTCTGAGCTGGGAGACCCACCCTCTGAGCTTCATTTGCACTAGCTGCTTGCAGAGGGAGCTCTGCCTTCCACCTGATTTGAGAGAGCAGGACAGGGTGTTTGAGAGACCTCTCTCTGGCTAGTAGGAAAGTAATTCATTGGCGTGACTGTGGTTTCCCAAGCAATCTGCTCTTTTGTTGGAAATCAAACTAGCTGACACAGGCAAGGGAAAATGTTTGTTCAGTTTGAGATCAGAGGCTCTTGTTTTGAAAGCTCGGTTTTATCCTCAGTCCCAACTTCTCTCCATACACCATCAATCACTTGTCTGGGAACAGAGAGTTTGAACCGTCTCCAGAGCTATACAAGCAGATTTGGTGGCTGTCAGTAGTACTCTGTAAATAAGTACCAGCAGGCAACTGTGTAAGTAAACAGATTCTTCGGGAGCACCAGTGCCTTTCCCCACAGTTTACGCAGTGCAGCAGAAGGGCTCTGTTAGCTTTTGCAGGGACAGCCTAAGCACCACACACCAGGCAGGGACAATCTGCAACTTCCAATTCACAGTTTTACCACCCGCTTCGCTGCAGCTCAGAAAGAGCAGGATTTGTATCGGGAAGCTGGAAAAGCAGCTGTGTCACAGAAACAGCTGTGCCATGACATCATCTTTGTCCCTTGGTGTGTATGTGTTTCAACATAGGCTTTAATTTCACAAGTGTGAACTCACCTTACCTATGGGGCCAGCATTCTTACAAAATGGGTTGTGCCTGCCAGAGGAAAGGCATGGTTTTAGGATGAATGAGTGAGGGACAAATTCTATTTGAATAGAATTGGTAGGCTTCTAGAGAAAGGCATTCTGGTGCAACTGAGAGTAATATATGTCCTGAGACCTTGACAACTCTTTTAAGTATTCCCCCTAGAAAATATTTGTATGACCATTTACATAAAGTATTTCAGAATTTCTTTTGTATGTACATGTGTGGTTGAAATGTAGAGAAAAGGAATATATTTTCCCTTATAAGTGTTCATTTCCATTAAAAGGCTATTTTTCTGCTAATACCTGTTGTGTTGGGTTTTTTTTCTAGCTGGACAATATTACCCAGCCCTCAGGGCCCTGATGCTATTGGGCAAGACTCAAATTATTGAACCACCAAGGATATAAATAAATGCTGCTAAATGACTTAGCTCAATGGCCTTTGCCCTTCCTGGGGGATGGAGCTCATTTTCCATCAATATGATTAGCAGAGGAGATTGTGTATTGATTAATTGTCCAGACTCATTTCTCAGTAGCTGGCAGTAGCCTGTGATGCCTGACCTTTTCCACCGAAGTTAAAGCAGCACATTTTACTCCCTAGTGGTTGGGTGCCCAAATCCTTCAAGCTCTCCAAGATCCATGCTAACAGATTTGATAGCTCTCATTGAGGGTAAACAACCCCAGGTAAACAACCCACATCCACCTCCAGGATGGCTCTGGGGCAGAGCTGAAGCTGCTTGGCAGGTGGTGGGGAGGAACACCCTGCTACTCCCTTGCCTCTCTGGGAAAAAGCATCCCTAAAGCCCAGAACGTAGTGAAAAAGAAGCACAAAAAGCATCCCGGAGTGCAGATGTGCTCCGAGGTGTGCACACTGCTCACCGTGGGACCATGCATTGCTGAACGAGCTTAATCACCCCATCTGGGCATTGTCCATAAAATCGGCGTTTTCCTGCCAGGGCTGGAGTGCAGTCAGCTGGGCGTTGCTGCTTTCCCAGGGAGGAACTCGCAGTCCCACGGGCGAGGGAGTGCTGGTGCAGCTGGATGGGGCCCCAGCGCTTCCAGCACAGCGTGTCCCCAGGTCTCCAGCTTCCAGAGCTGGCACCTCTCACTGCCTATTGTGTGCACGGCGGGGGTTTCAGCACGAGTGTTAACCTGTTCCCGAGCTGCACAACAACACCCGGGCGCTGCTGCTGCGCTTGGACGGATATTGCTTTTTCCCAGCTGAGCCTGGCTCTGCGTCAAGTGGGATAAGGAGCTGGAATTCACAAGCTCTATTCCTGTTGCTGCCATGCAGCCTGACCTTGAGCAAGGCCAATGGGAGGTGAGGGGAGATGGTCCTGTGACAACAATGTCCTTTGCTGTGCTCACTCATGTCACTCACCTTAGACAACGCAACCCCATCTGTCCGAGATGGAAACTTTTTGGAGGAAACCCACATTTTCCACCTAAGGAATGCTACCCAATGGTGCTGTGCTGAACAGTGCTGTACCCAAGCTGTGGGCAGGACTGTGGTTCAGATGGGAGGCTCAGAGGTTCAGAGGGGAGCAGGAGGTATGACTCTTGGATGACAGTGCTGAAGATATGTCCATCATTTCTGCCTCCACCGGTGTTGTCTAAGGCAGCACAGTCAGGTTGAGACATCTACAATGGAGGCACACTGACTGAGTTCCCCACATTCCTGGCAGCTCTCACCTGGTGCCAAGGGGCAGACAGAGGTGTCTGGAGCTGGCTTCAGTCAATAACAACAAGCAGGTTATTTAACCTCTGTCACCATGATCTACGATGAGAGTAATAGTAGCAGCCTGCCTCTTGGAGAAATGGGATTCTCAATTCAAACTTGAAATTGCTGCCTTGAAGTAAAGGCTGTTGTGTGTTCTGGCCTTGTGCTGCTACATCCTGCTTTGCTGTTTTAAATCAGCAGGCCACTTCAGAGCTGGGATCTGGGTAAATCTAGATCAGTGGTACAGCCTCTGTGCTGCTGAAATCTCAGATCTCATTTTGAGATTTCAGGTTTTAGTGTAGAGAGGAATGCACTCAGGTCATTCCTACCATACCTTCTGAGCAAACAGAGCAGAGATTATCAGGCACACACAAGTTCTTCCCTGCAACTGCTTTATTTGGAGTTCAAGAAAAAGCCTGTGGAATAGCAACAAGAAGGAGAGAAAAACTGAACCTAGAAGAAAACGAAAAGAAGAGATAGAGATAGGATGAGGTCAGACACCAGGGAAGCATGAGTCCATAAACCTGGAAAGAAGAAGAGGCTGTAGGAAGCACTGCAAAGGGCAAGGGGAAAAGACAAAATGAAGCTATAGAGACAAGTAGGAGCATCAGGAAAAATAGGTCCATGTGAATGGGAACACTTTAAGACAAATCCTGTTACAAAGGGGATCTGGAATTGAAAATGTGTTTTCAGGAAAAGAGAACAATCCAGTGATTCCTTTTGTGTTGAGACAAATGAGGTAGCTAGGTTGCCCCGGAAATGGAAGAAGGATGACTGCAGATACTGCTCGAGGCACTTTACATACCTTAGTGAAACATGTCCTAAGAGAAGAAGGGCAAATCCATGGCCCAGATATTACAGATTCTTTGGGAACTCCTGACAGCAGTGTGTTTTCTCTTTGAAGGCATCCAGAGAAAGAGGACCCTCCTTGGCAGCTTGAGTGTGCATGTGGAAGAACACAGCCTGCCAGGAGTGAGACACCCGAGACAGGCTTTAGACTAAGACATAAAGAGGAGGGCTTGGGATTTTGTCTGGGCTTTTTAGTTGGGACTTGTGTGGTTTCCATGCTGGCTTTTGATGTTTAGTTGAAGGAAGAGCATAGATATTAAGACACAACGATGACTAAAGGAACATATGAGAGCAGGAGTATAATACAAATTAGAGCAGGAAACTTATACTCTTATCCAAGATTATATAGCCCATGTATATGGCAAACTAGGAGAAACAGTGGAAATGCCTGAATGCTAAGGCAAGGACCTCATGAGCGATATGCAGACTGTGTATGCCAGCAGTTTCGGGGGCAGGATGAACAGGTGGCACGGCTGGACCTCTAAAACAGAAAGATTTGTGCTGCTCAGAGGAGCAAAGACCAGTGGAGCATGTGGTAGTATTGTCTGTGCATGATATTGTTGAGTGTGAAGGCAAAAGCAGGAGCAGAGGTGATAAAACAGATTTTGTTTGGGTTCAAATCACCTTGAGGAAAAACAGCTGTAGTTCTGCTGCTGTTATCCAAGGTTGTATCTGGATATTGATAATGGTCTCTTACATTTTTAAAATGATATGCAGATGCACGGATTGCCATTACTACAAGTTTAAGTTCTTCCATGGAGAAAAAATTGCTACTAATGTAGTCTGGGCCTAGGATTTCTAGGATGCACTGCCTGACCTTCCTTCACTGAAGAGGCAGCAAACTAACCACAGCTGCTGTTGTGTTTGACCTGGTCTTGACAGCCAGTGAGACATTGCAGAACAATGTGGCAGAAGATAAATTTTAACCTTGACTGTGCACAGACTGATTCTGTTTCAGTTAAATGGAAGAGTAAATATTGTGGGGCCACAGCTAAGATTTTTCAGCCTCCAAACATAAATGGTCAGAGAAGTTATAAGACTGAAGTGATGAAGCAATTTGAGTTAAAAGTCTTAAGTATTTGTATGTGGAAGGCATTCAGGCTCACTATGGCAGTAGCTACCTTGGTGTCCCAAACAAAGAGCAGGGGGAGACTGTACAGAAAATGTGGTGCACTGGCAAAAAAAATTCCTCAGTGAAAAATGGGAGTGGTCAGCAAAGAAATCTACAATGCAGAGGTCACAAAGTTTAGAGAAAAAGACACGTCAGTCAGCAGAAACCCAGGTGAGATATACCTGGCAGAGCTGCTGAATGAAGGTCTTTGTGAAGGTAAAAGGAACAGGCAAGGCATCAGACCTCTGCATAGTGCAGCTAAGCTCAAGGCACGCTCCAGAAACCAGAAGTTTTGCCTGATTTGCTGGAAGGATGGTGCAGAAGAAGGGGATTACAAGTTGATGGTTCAAAGTGTCTTGAAACACAAACAATCTCATCAGAGGTCAAGGCAGAATTCACAAGGTTTGTTCAGATGAGAAGGTTCCTGGAGACAGATCAAGTGGTAAATCCGGTAGCACTGATATACAATCAACCTGTGGAGATGGAGGTTGGATGGGGACCAGACAGTTGCCCGGAATTAACAGTTTTACCGAAATTTAATTACGGAACAAAAAAGGCGGGTAGTTACTTACAGACACAAGAGCTTAGAACAGCTTTTCTTTTTATCCTAGAACAAAGTAGGAATAATTAAAGATATGGAAGTGCACAGACAATAAGACAAAATTCAATGTGACTGTATGAAAGGCAGAGTATTTTTTTATTATTTTTATGTTTGGATAAGAGAATAAATAATTTTTAAAACACTGGTTATATGGTATATGAAAGACATCTGGGTTTCACAGAGGGTGGCTGGGCAGTTGTGAAAGCAGGGATACACTTTTGAACTGAAAAGAGAGTAACAAATTGCTCAATGAACAGATCCTGAAACATAAAGTTGTAGGCAATTGCTAATGAAATTCCTGAGGGACTGGTTTTGGCACCAGCTAATTTCATGTCTTCACTGATGACCTTGGAGAAAAAATGTAAATGTTAGATGAAGAGACAAAACAAAGAAGCATTGCTGATATGGAGAAAGGGGAAAATACCTTCCAAAAGAGTTGGAAAAGGAGAGAGAAAATTCTAACAAGTGGAAAGAATGGCGCTAGAGAGATCTGGACAAAGAGAGAGGTGATGGTAGAAGTCTAGATGGTCTTTGCTTTTTTTAGCCCAGCAAAAGGAATGTTAAGAGGGCATATGATTGCTGCCTATTAATACATCAGATGGGTAAATCCCAATGCAGGGGAACTGCTATTTCAGCTGAAAGGCCGAAGAGTACTGGCATGAGAACATATATCCATCACCTGCTTAAAATAGAGGCTAGATACTAAGAGGTCATTTGAACCACAATAACAAAGCGGCTTCTTTCTAGCCACATGTAAACTGTTTTCAGACATATGCCATAAAAACAGCTCTGGCGACAAGCTCTCTCTCTCCCTCAAACAATCTCAAACAAGCTTAAGCCCTTCCCCCTGCTCTGTTGTGGGAAACGTTAGCTAAGCCAAGCTGTAGGCAACTCGTAATTCCTGCTGCAGGTCAATCCCCACCTCCTCTCCAAACGTCACGGATTCAAGGTCATGGTTTTTTGCCCAGCTTCACATGAGCTATGAAGTACAGTTCCTGGTCCCATTGATCCCAGGATTTGAATGCACAGGTGGCTCCTGTTACCATACAGAAGAAGCTTCTGTGCTGACTTTCCCATAAATGTGCATATTTGGCACAGGTTTCACCACTGTGCACTCCCTGGTACAGGTGGGGATGTTACCACAGCTCCTCACAGGGCTCCGGACGGTATTACACGGGGTAAGGGAAATCAACACATATGGGTTAAGCAGGATGTCTTGCACCCCTAAACATCTTTTATCTTCCCTTTTCATTTTTCTCCTGAACTTACACTACCTATACATGGAGTCACCTGGCTCATCCCTACTGTCAAAAAACAACACTCCAGGATCTAAACCCCAGAGGAGAGTCTGAGCTGTGTTTCTGGGCTGCCTGTGGAGGCCTCATGACAGAGTGGTGTTGTCTGACATCAGACACAGGCCTAAGGGGAAAAATGAGCTCCAAGGAAGCATAAGGATGGAGGAGAACATTGGTCACAAACCCCTTGTTGTGACTGATGTGGTCAACTCTACCTGTTCAGCTTCCACTCAGAAATGTTCTTTTGTTCAAGGAAGGGTGCTCCTTGTAGTTGTGCTAGCTTGTACAAACGTGACCTGGAGACACAACTTCCAAAGAAAAAATTGGGATCACTTGACAGCAGGCATCTCCCAGTGGTGTGACCTGTGTGCAGACATGCTGGCCAGCGTGTGGTGTTCCTGCTGAGATCTCTGCTTGCACCAAAACTACAGCTAAGCAGTGGCTTCTGTGTTGACTTCTCCATACGCTGTGGTTTGATGCTCTCAGAGGTTGGAAATTATTTCCCTGTTTTCTGAAAGGGAGACACTGAAACATCAACTTCTAAACCAATGTACTATATTGCTTTTTCCAGGTTCCCTTAGGAGACAATGACACTTAGGATTTCTTGTAGAGCACTGCAAGATGTCTGCCGATGTCATTATCTCCATGTACTGTTCTGCTTGTCCATGCAAGATCACAGAATCACTTTGCAAGTGGCTGTCTATGCATCTGCCTCCAAATGTGTCTTTTTGTATGTCAGGACCTGCATGCATCAGGGCATGGGTCCTATTTTGTGTCTCTGTATGTCTCTGTGCAGCTTCTACCCTCTGTACCAAGAACATGAGAAAGGTAACGAGGGTGAAATCCTTATGCCGACAAGTTAAAGAGCACTAGAAATGTGACTGGAATAATCTTGCCACTCTAATAGCTCAGACTAGAATTGTGCAGAGTGCGTAGACTGGGAATACTGGGATCACATCAAATGGTCTTGCAAGTGCAAGAGCACATCTCAGGTCTTCAGATATTGCGCCGCTGTGCATGCTCTCCATTTGCAACAAGCAGATGCTGGGAGGGGACACCTTCACAGCCTGGCAGTGGGGTGGCAGAGAGCCTACCAGCCAGAGGGTAGCTGAATGTGGGAAGTGTGTTTTCCAGCTGAGCTCCTTGTCTGGGAGAGCTCTGCCACCCAGCACAATGCCTTGCATCCCTCCTTCTGCCAGATGCTGGGCACAGCCACTTGCCAAAAGTCACCAGCTGAGAGGCTACCTTTTCTAGAAAATGCATGTACCACAGGCTGGGATTACACCAGCAGACAGAACTTGCCCCTTTTCAGGCACTGGCCAAACCTTTTAAAGTCTCTTCTTCCATGTGGAGGGAGAAGGAGGTCACCCTGATGAACGCCAGCTAAGACTCACCAACAGCAGCTCCCTTTCCCCAGCACTCACCTGCCAAGAAAGATGGTGGAGCAGAGTGCCCAGGGGACAAGTTTAGGAGCACTGAGGGTAACCAGAGAGGTGAGCAAGAAAGCTCCTGGTATCCTGTGGACCTGCTGGCTCAGGGCTTGTGGTCATGTTTAGTACCAACAGACTCACGGGGGCACGCAGCTCCACCAAGTGATATGGAAATCAGCCTTTGCCTGCACCCTCCATGGAGGGCTCCGGTGCACGAGAGGGACACCTCCCAGGGGGCAGGGGTGGCCAAGGTCCTGATGGGAGCTGGCCAAGGCATGTCAGCCATAGCTGATATAGTCTTAAAACATGCACTGTCCAACATGCCTATGAACAACTTGCAGGAGGTGAAGGAAAGAAGGGAGCCCTTTGTCTCTGCGCTGGAACAAAGGCTGGTCTGTGAGCCCCACAGTAATACTGACCCAACCAGCATCAGCTGCCGCTGTTTCTTCCGTCACACTGACAATGCACAGTTGCAGGGTTTCTTTCCCTGGGAGGAGAATGGGATTTAGTGATACCATAAGTTAGTCAAACAGCAGCTAAGATACCAATTCAAGACCCGTTCAATGGATGCAACGTTTGCTTTGTGCTGTTTTTCTCCCACTTCCTGTATTTTGCACTAAGCCTCATTTCCTCTCCCTTTCTCTCTGTAGCACAGGCACCACAAATGCCCACACAAACTTTCACTCCTCTCCCTTCTGTTTACCTGCTATTTTGGAGGAAGCAGCTGTGTATTTATATCGCTAGGGAGATCAAATGTTTTTGCCAACACAGCCCTCAGAGAAGCAAACGATGTTAACCACTGAAATCACCACTGGTGTGCATCAGCGGTGTCATGTCCACCCAAATGAGTGGGACAGCACACCTTGCTCTTTCAGGCTGCCTTTGCCAGGATCTTGGGTAGACACTGGACCAGGCTCTTCCAGTAAGTTTCCTCTGGGGTTGGGAGAGAGGCCACAGCCAGTCCCTCCTGGGGGCTGGTCTTGGCTGGGAACACAAGCAAGGAAGCAAGGCTGTGGCGCGATGCCTGGTTGCTGGCTGATGGCCCTTAGATGGCCATTAGATAAACCGTGGAACAAGAGCCAGCCAGGAGCTCCGTGTGCAGCAGCTAGCTGAGGTGAGCTGTCCCTGCCCTCGTCACCCATGCTCCCTGGGCAAAAGGGTGCCTTCCCCCATCTGCTGAAAAACGCAGTCCTGACCCTGTGGCTCCCACTCACGGGGCCCCAGGCAGCTGGTGGAGTGAGGGAGAGGGGACAGGTCACAGGGTCATCTGACGGACGGTGTCCTTGTGGCACCTGTAGCAGTGCACGCTTGGTGCACAGAAGCAGGTGCTGAGCTACAGCTCCCCTTTTCTCTTGAGCTCTGATCCAGGTGCAAAGAGCACTGTCTGAAGTTTCCTCTCCATCACAGATGTGCTCACTGTCTGCATGGTCCAGAGGAAGGTGTGCTGTCTGCCTAGATTTTGTCTGTCTGCAAACCACTTGCTTAACTGCTTCCTGTAAAATCATTGGTGCATATTCCTGTAAAATCAGGGCAGGCCTGGCTGACTCTCTGAAGTGCTAGAGATTGACCACAGATAGAGAGACCAGCTGGGATGTGGACAGTATGAGCTGGGAAACCTCTCAAGGATCTCTCTTGTTCATGAATTCAAAGGTAAACCAGTGTCCAGACTGAAGCCAGGAAAAAAATCTTTGTTCTGGTCAGGTAGGGAAAATTTGTGGGAATTTGGTTGCCCAGGATTTCATCTGGTAGATATAGTCCTGCAATTCCAAGGAGCTGGGAACTGGCACTCCTGTGCGTACAGGCTTTTGTTTGGAAAAGTTCCCATCAGTTACAGGTGCTGGGAAGGATTTCTTGGGACAGAGAAGAGGCAGAGTGTGCATGTAATAAACAGAAAGGCATCTCCTTATTGACCACAGGCCTCTGTCCTGCAAATTATTAGCTGAATTAGTGAGTAATCTCTGATGGTCACACAGTGCCAGACATCCCAAGAAAACATCAGAGCAGAAGGCTGGAGGTCTTAAAGCTCCACAGGAGCTCTGGGACTATGGAAAGCAGCAGAGGAAGGTCAAAGACTGTTTCACTTAGTGCCTGTGCAAAGTGTGAGCAAATATAAAGACCTCGAGAAATAGTCATATTTCTTACACCGGCTGGCTCTGATGTGCTTGATAGGTTTGGTAGTTTTAGGGGAGGAGAAAGGAAAAGAGGAGCATAGCCAGCTCCCTTAGAGGAGACCAGCCCATGGATGGAACTGAAAACAAGGACTGCTGGAGAGCCAGAAATAACCCTGGCGGTGCCAAGCAACACAGTGCATCCCCCCAAAACACATGGCTGTGCCTGGGTGAACAGTGTCCTGAAACTGTTTGCAGAGCTGGGAATCCACAGCAATGGAAGAAAGGGAGCTAGGACCTGCAGAGCAGGGTGTGTGGGCAGAGGATGATTGCACACAGACCTGTGGGCCCTGCACCAGCCACACAAGCCATGAAAATCTGAACATGGATGGATACAGCTGATGCCACAATATGATAGTGCATGAGACTGGCTCCACTTCAGTGGGCCTGTAGTAGAGCAAACAGCACAGAAGAGATTCAGTCTGATGGCTGCTGATGCCAGTAAACTGGAGGAATGGACAAAATGGGAAATTATCCTGCTTATTCTGAAAAAGACCCCAAAAAGGGCCTAAACTGGCTCCGGAACTTGCCACGCAGCTCGTCTCCCAGAAACTCTGCAATCACAGTGTCAAGAAGCTTTCCAGTGCAGAGCAACTGTGATGTGACAGTGTAATGTCATGTGTGTAAATCCAGGCACAGATTACAGAGATACATGCATGTCTGTATAAATGTGTATGTTTGCATATGTATGTATGGCACACAGAAAGCTCTGCAAAGAGCCTGAGGCTCTGAACTGCCCCAGAATCACTGACAGACCCAGAGAGATGTGCTCTGTGCCCTGGGAGTGAGGGCACTGCAAAAGGGGAGCCCCTGGGGCACATAGCCAAGAGCAGAGAAGACCAGGGTAAATTGAAGCCAAAATTAACATACTCCTTGTTGCCTAATGTGTAAGGACTCATCCCAGGGAGCTCTGAGAAAGTCTGGAGCTGTGGTATGCACGTGTGGAGTGCACAGCAGTACCTTGTTTGAGTTAACAGTACCATCACGTGTTAACCGAGGCAAGGGTGTGCTTTTGTCACTGTTATCACCAGGGTGTGAGTGCTTACTGGAAAGCTTCCTTATCTTCCTGGAGTGCAGAATCAAAAGGGAAGCAGTTGGATTGCATCCTCAGCTCCCCTGGCTTTGGCACGCATAACTGAGCTCCTCACATATTTCTTTAGCAGAGAGCTGGACACAGAGCAGAACAAGGAGGATGTCTCTCTTGCACAGTGTGGTGACACCAAGACCAGTTTCACGAAGTTCAGCATAAAGGAAGAATAGCAGCAAAGGCATCCTTGAGACTCAGCCAAAATCTGCCCGAGAGGGAACTTCAGGTGCCACTTCTGCTGAGAGGTCAGGCCAGTGTGCTCAAGGTCAGATTCCTGTGAGAGGCGGCTCTGTTGGCTGCAGGATGATCTCCACATCCAGCCTGAAATGGTGGTGGGCAGCTGATGCACCTCCACCTCATCCAGCACTGCCAAGACTGTGGAACTTTTTCTCATGGAAACTATCAAGCTGGGAGCATCCTTGAGCGTGGAGATAGCTTTCCTCAGTAGAGAGGGTGGATGGAGGCATTCTCTTGCTGTGGAGAGCTGAGGAGTCAGGAGCAAAACATGGCCTCTCCTGTTGCCATGCTAGTCCCTGATGGCAGCCTTGCTCTGACTGTGCCCTCCTGCCCCAGCTCTGAGTCTGCATGCTGGCCGTACTGTCCCTGCAATTTAAGGTTTGTTTCACCTGCAGGGAACCACCAAAGAGTGTGTTCAAGATAAAGACAAGTCTGTGTTGTTTGCTGAAGAGGAGGTCAAACTGGATCCAAGGAGTGGAGGAAAGATCTGGTCTGAAGTTCATCACCTTCATGTAACTCAGGGTGGGTCAGAGCCTTGAATGTGCAGGGCAGGAAAGAGATTAAGTGAGGAAGAGTGGAAAAGGTAAAGCCACAAATATTTGAAGGCCAGGAAGGGAACATTCTGCTCAGCTGCCTGGACAGAGGTTTATCATTATTCCCTAATGAGTTAGGCAGCTCAGTTGTGTTATCCACTGTGAAAAATCATTGGCCGTGGAGATATCTGATAAGAACTGAGCTGGCATCAGTTGGGAGAACAAAATGTCAAGAATGCATCACACTGCACCCCCACTTTTACCAGCAGGCAGGACATCGGTCTGGGAACAGTGTGTTGCTCACCCTTATCTCTAATTGCCCTGCTTGCCTAGCTTCTTTACTGCCTCGTAATGAGTGCAAATACGATGTTTTGAGATTTGATCTTCTTCTAAAACCCCTTCTCCTCCTGCCTCTCACCTCCTGACCTGTGTTCCCTGATGCATGGCCTTGGCTGGTGATGGGAGGTCTGGGGAGCTGGGAATGATGTGAGTACAAAGGAATACCTCTAATTCGGCTAGCTCTGTACTCTTGTGCCAAGGGTGACATAGTTTTCTCCACAGAGCAGAAAAAAATTGCCATTTATGGCAAAATTTATCTTCTCACAAGTGCTTTACAGTGAAGCAAAGCAAAAATCCCCTTCCTCACTTATTTTGGCAAGAAAGGGGATACGAGCTGTGGGTTGCTGAACAGGCTCAGCCTGCACCACAACTGTCCAGGGTACACTGGAGATGTCAGGGACAGGCACCAGGAAGAGGAACATCTTCAAAGGGAACCAATGGACTGAGGTGGGACACACCATAGAGGAGCTCGAGGGCTTTTCTCCTCCTGCCCATGCCACAACCCCTTCCATCAAACCTATCCCTCACCTCTGCGGGACTCGAGAGCTTGCCACCACCGCACTCAGGGGGTGCAGAAGCTCATCCCAGAGATGTGTGAAGAGCTGTTTGTCTAACAGTAACACACACGTGGCATCTGAAGACACTTCTGTTCCTCAGTAAGTTGGGACAAGCCAGGTTAGGGTGGAATCACAGATGTTAGCCCGAAATTCAAAGAGGGATTGACCTCCCTTTTCCTGCTCAAGGCTTGATAGGCATGAAGCTGTGAAAGAAAAGGATTTTCTTTACTCCTTCCTTCCTCAAGCTTAACTGTAGCAGGGCTTCTTTCTCAAGACTGGCTTGGGAGGCTTTGCTTCCCCCACCCCTTGTGAACCATCAAATACTTATGGCCCAACAAGGCATGTCCTGAACTGCTGCTCAGATCTGCTGGCAATTTGGTTAATTTCCATGAAACCCTGGGTAGAATACATGTCTCCCCCTATGTTGTTGGACATACAATGCAAGCCCTGTTGCTGGGGACTGCTGCACCCTTCCCAGACTGCTGCTGGAGGGCATCCAGAGCCAGCTCCCTGATCTCCCTTAGGGCACAGCTGGGTTGCTGAGCTGCTGGGGCTCAAGCCCCAGTGACACCCTGGGAGCAATAGCATTGCTGAGCTCTCCCTAGACAGCAGGACAAGCCTATTCAAGCCTGAAAGGTGGTCAGGCAAAAGAGTATTTATGTAGCTGTATTTATACAGCTGTAGCTGTAAGACATCTGTGGGCATGTATTTAAGCAGCTAGATCTTACCTGAGTGTTCAGGTGTTAATATTCCACTGATACAAGTGAAGACAGGACAATCCTTAAGGACAATACGAACAGAAAAGTCCTGACACGGTTGCTACGTACCCCATGTGTGTGTTCTGGGGAGGAGATTCATGGATGTTGGCTGAGAATCCAGCAACCACATGCATGCAGCACTGAGTGGAGATCTTCATGTGGGGGTATCTCAAGGATAAGGCATGGAGCGGAGGAAGAGGTTCTGGGTGCTTCTTCCAAATTTGGTAGTAATTTGGGGATTTCACACATGGCATGAAAAGGGACCCTGCTGACACCAGTGCAAGGTCCTTGATTCCAGTGATGACGCATGGGGGTTTAAAGAGGTGGATGAGTTCAGGCAGCTGATTACAAAAACATGCTGAAATCCAGAATGAAAAAGAGGAAGGCTCAGGCAAGCTGTAGCCATCTGACTGTTTCCAGAGGAGGTAGTGAGGACTCTGCCCTGACTGCTCTGTCTGTGACCAAAATAGACCTTCCCCACCAGGTCCTGGGAGTGGTCATCCCAGTATTAGGTTTTCTTTCCTATCATACCTTCATTATTTCCAGGTGATCACACTGTTCCCAGTAGCTTGCACTGACTGCCAGCAGTGCAGCTGAGTTGTTCCTGACCCCTGGCCCGTGGTAATTAGATGGCTTTGCTGGAAGCCTTCAAGTGGTATCTGTTGCTTTGGGAGTGATTCGTCCAAGATGGTCAATTTTCACTGTGGAGGAGAAAGAAGGTCACTCGGAAATGTTCGCTCCAAGGAAAAACTCCCTTCATTTCTATTTTAATCTCCTTGGGGATTAATTGCCTCCTAAAAAAACCCTGGAAGAGCAGAGAAGTAAGAGCATGCAGGCAAACACGTGTGATAAGGATAGGCTGGGGACAACCACGTTTCAGACTGGTTGTTGCACAGGTTTGCTTTTAGAAAGTACTTTGTAAATGGAAAAAAACATTACAAGGGAACAGAAAAAGTCCCTGGATGATTAGCTGTAGTTACAACTGAAAACAACAGCAGAAAATACTCTAACTGGAAAGCAAAACCCCAGCTGTCTGCTGAGCACTCCCTTTCCCTTCTCCTCTGCCCGTGGGCCCAGCTTTGTCTGCTGGGGCAGCACTGAGCTGTGGGAAGACTATTCTCAGCCATTTCAGGTTGTAGCTTGACGATGCGGTAAGCCTCACAGTAGGGCTCCTGCCATCAGATCAAACACACCCCAGCCATGCCATACACAGGGCAGATAAGTATAAACTTGTTGGTTCAAAATAGTTTGTGAGTTTTTGAGGCAATAGTTCTTGCATAGCTAAGCTTCATTCCTGTGCTGCTCTGTTTTTTCTCTGGATCAGGTGCTGCTCATTCTCCCCCACATGGGATGAATGCTCACTCAACAGAAAGGAGCCCTGTCACCGTGCCTCAGCCAGACCAGATTTATAGGGATGGGTAATGCAGGAGGGCATTGGTTGGATGAAAACAATCAGATTGTCACTGCAGAATAGCTATCATCAAAGATATGTGTGGATAGACTGGCAGGTGTTGTATGAATGAAGGGTTTCAGGAGGTTATGTGAAAGCCAAGTCACCGAGGGGTGCCACAACTGAGCTGGGGCCAGTTTGTCTGGGCAAGGGTGACCACCAGAACTCCTTTGGTCAACGCTGTTGCTGAGTTGTGTGGAGCTGCATCCTCCACAACAGTGCTCCTGTCGACTTCTTGGCTGTCCCCCCCTCAGGCCCAGCTCTGTTTCGTTGTGAAACCGACACTCGTATCCTATGCCTGGCAGGTACGAAGACCAAAGTAAATAAGCTGCAATAGAAACCACACTTCTTAGAGACAGAATGCGTGTTAGATTTCATAATTCACCTTGACACTCATTTGCTTTTGCTCTGAGCCCATTAGCACTGATACCTATTTTTAGCCCTGATTCCTGTCAGCTGTGGGTCCCAGTCCATGAATGTGACACGCTGTCAAGAATCCCTCTTTGTTTTTACCCTTTAACATTTAAAAAAAGGCTGTGGGGTTTTCTTCAGCTGGCTGTTCAATGTCCTCTTCCATGGTAAAGGGAAAAGCTGAGCTGCTCTGCCTGTGGAGAGGTTTCCCATTCCTCATGGCTGATGGTTTTCTAACCATCCCTGACTTTCTGGCTTATTTCAGATCATCAGGCATCCAGTTAAGCAAGGCCATGGGGGTGCTGGCTAGGCAAACCTCTGGGAGGTGACATGAACCTTCCCGGGCATGCTTAGGAAGCACAGCTGTTTTCCAGCTATAGTTGGAAAGTTTTGGTGGCATTTCACTGGAGAGTTTTTCAGTATCTCCTTCCTGATCAGATCTCCCCTCTGGGCTGTTTGAACTGGCTGCTTGCCACACAGCAGCAGAAGCCTCCCAGAGGCAAAGTTTTGTGTACCGCGCAGGAGAATGTGGGGCCTCCTAAAGTGAAAGGAAGCACATAAATGCAAGATCCTACGGCTGCTGTTATCAGAGCTGGGCAGAGCTTTCCAGCCTTCTGAAAAGTCAGAGGGCTTAAAGGTTCACGCAAGTGAAGATGTTACTGCGCTTGGAAAGCCAGATGAAAGAAGCAGGGAGATAGATGATCTCATGGGAGCAAAGATGAGTGCAATGAGAGGGATTTCTATCCTTCCATATAGGGAGTAAAACTTTCCATAGATACAGACCTTCTGTCATACTTTTCATCAGCAAAGCCCAGGAGTCCAGAGGCCCTTGGGATGGCACATGGAGTGGTGGGGAAAGAGAAGGAGGGCTGCAGAGGCTGGTGGAGAGGAGAGGCAGAGGAACACAGCAACATCTGAAGCAAGTGCAGGCAGGATCTGAGCAAGCCTGCAGCAGTGAGCTGTGGGAGAGCACAGAAGGGGCTCCGAGCACTGGTACAATTTAGGAGCTGATGGCGTAAGAAGCTGCGAGTGTAAGCTATGGAAGGTCCCTGGGATGTATGTTCAAAGCCAGACTCCAGGGAAGCCTATCCACAGAGCTTTACTGAATATAATTGTTTATACATTTTCACCTAATTGGGGTTAATCTGCTTTCTACTTTGGCTAATCAGCTGGTTCAGAGGCCTAATAGGTTGGAGGGGGATGTTTTGCCCTCCTCCTGTTTTCAAGGCCATGGAGTCAGGGGCAAGCGAGCACTGTAGAGGGACTCAGAGCTGCTTGATGTCAAGTCTGGCAGAAAAGTGCTTTATCCCTTGAGGAATGGTGCTGGGGAGCAGGTCCCCAGGAGGGACTAGTGCCTTTCTTCTTGCTAATTGGCAGATCTTGTGAAAACGAAGGATTACTGGGGAAAAACACCTCTGCAAGAGCCTAGCACTGAGCGAGGTAATTGCTCTATAGAGGTCTGCTGAGGCTCCCACATCCTGGTGGGTACCATTCCCAGCTGGCCCTGTGCCCTGCCCTCATGCTTCTGCCTCAGGCCCCCACCTCCAGCAAAGGATATGCATGAGTCTGGCACAGACGTCTGGTGTCCATCCACTCAGGCACTGATGCTATTTCAGGTTCCTTTGCTGGGTCGTGGGCATCTCATGCAAGATCTTCCATGACACTTTAGGCTAAAGGGGATGGTGTTGCCATCATAAGCACATCCTGCCCTTTGAGGGTGGGGAAAAAGTCAGGGTGAGCTCAGCCATATGACAAAAGCT
The DNA here is from genome assembly GCA_014706295.1 of Lycocorax pyrrhopterus obiensis. NCBI lineage: Eukaryota > Metazoa > Chordata > Aves > Passeriformes > Paradisaeidae > Lycocorax > Lycocorax pyrrhopterus. The sequence goes on from JACSVZ010000001.1 coordinate 93,035,714, forward strand.
CACTGTGCGAAAGGGAAGCTGCTGTAAATGCTGTCCCTGATTACCGCTATTACTTAGCTTGGGAATATTGACCAGCACCTGGGGCCAATATAAAACATTCTCCATTGCCTTCTCTCCCACCCTGGCCCTGGTTACCTGCTCCCTTCCCCAAGCATTGGAGACCCATTTGCCCCAGTCACAACTCCCTCAGTCCCTTACCCAGGCAAGGGATGTCACAGTCACAGTGGGGTGAAGCTTTCCTTTAACATTAGTCAGTGCTTGTCCGGACTTGGCTTCAGAGTATTTTCTTTTGGAAGATGGCATCTAAACTGGTGAGTCACGGCATGAAGCACAAGAAATGCTCCTGGACTGGTGTGAGATGTCCAGGTGAGGTCTAACTCCTGAGCAGCAACTGTAGCCAAAAAGCATTCCTGCAAGATGCAGTCGGACGTGGCTGGAAAGGAGCCTCAGCTACAGAGCAGCACAAGGACAGCCCAGCAAGGAGCCCTGGGAGCCCACAGGGCAGGGGGTGAGCTCTGGCCTCACTGTTCTGAGCAGGCAGCTGGACCTTCAGGGGTCCCTCCTCACCTACACTCCTACACTTTTTAGTGAGAAGCCCACTGCTAAGGCTGTTTAAAGCTGAAAGGTCTGGGAGAAGTAACAGGACTTTTTTTTTTTTTTTGCCTGCATCAAACAACCAACACTGATTTTGCAACTTCGTTGCAGTGGGTCTCAGGCACTGACCAAAATTTTTAAGGAAGTGTAACGCCCAAGTCGAGGAAGTGTCACGCCTGGGTGGACTGAGTGTCATTTCTGCATCACTTCTCAGTCATCATCAGATCCCATAACATTCATCCCACTTTTTTTACCTCCTCCCTTCGTGCAACTCCTGATCTCCCCTTGCCAACTGGGATCACCTCACGCTCAGTTGCATCAATTCAACTGTTAGCATGGGCAGACTCCAACAACTGGAAGACTTTATTATTTTTAATCATCTCCAATTGGGGGTTGCACAGTAGAGTGTCCAAGAAAAACTGAAACAGTTGCCACCCTCAACCTCTCATTTTTTCCCTCCCTAGTGCTCTCTGAGTTTATTTTGTTCAGTCAGTACATGAGGTAAGCGACCCAGCTTTAAAACACCACCTTAAAAAACCAAAAAGTTGTGAGGAAGGAGGGATGACAACATGGGAGTTTTAATTGCAGAGCCTTTCAGTGCTGTACCCTTCGCAGAGGTAGACACATATCTAAGAGGGGCACAGAGCAGTAGTTCAGGAACAGGGCTTGAAGCATCTCCAGCTAGCTTTAGCATAACAGCACTAGGAGCAATGAATAGTTAAGACTTCACGGTGACTGCCCACATGCAAAAGGCCACCTCTCTCACAGAGTTCTCACAGAAGTGAGCCATACAGGCATTAACAGTAAATCAAAGCATATAGAAAAAGGTTAGATGCTCAGAGGGAAGCAGCACAACTCACTTCAGCTCAAAGAGACAGCTTGGACCCTGGACAACAGCAATGCCTTCCTCAAAAGTGGAGGACGCAGAGTCCACAATCAGCCCCTGCCTTCATTCCACAGGAGGCACGGGCCAGTATCAGGATGGGGCAAGTGCCATGCACAGAGGACACCAGGAAACACTATCCCTTGCTTGGCTAAGCAAGCAGGAAAATCAGTGTCAATTTTGAGAACAAGGCTGCTTGGATCCAAGTGCCATTCAGTGGAAGCCTGTTCTCATTCTGAACCCAGCAAACAGCCCCTTAAGGCAGGCCAGCTCTTCTCTCCACTCAATGCTACATTTGCACAAAGCAGCCAAGATGCACGGTCAGAGGCCAGGAAGTTTCCTGAGCTTTAGGCTGTGAGATGCAAGTGCTGGCCAGCAGTTTGTCACATCAAGCACTGAGCTAGAGTGAGGCGCACTGGGGCTTTTACACATGCTGTTGTCTGTGGGTCAAGCAGCTCTGCTTCCCTATCACAAAAACAGGAAGCCAAGGACTAACCCTTGCACTCACCACCACACCCTAAGCTGGGGTAGGGAGGGTGCCCTGAACCAGTTTTTGCCTTGAGAAAAACATCCACCTAAGACCATGTGGGGGCATCCTCTTATAATCCATCTTTATTTGTAAAAATCCACATATAAAATCTTCGGTTTCCTGTTACAAAAACATAAAGGCACATAAAACTACTTGAACTCTCATCCCCCTGGACTGATGGTTGGACATTCCCCCCACCCCAACCTCCCCCTTGCTTTCTCCTCCAGTCCATGTTTCTTCATGTTTCCTTTAGTTTCAGCTCACTCTTGCCCAGGCACAGTTCTGCTCTTGCAAAGATGAAGTATGCACACAGGGGAGATGGTGGAGAGGTGGCATGGGCTGTGCGTGGAATGTTTTAGAGGTACTTTTTAGTAGTAGGTCTCTTTTTCCACCCAGCCTAAAGGAAAAAGAGGGAGAAAGCAGAGTTAGTCTCAAGGTAGACCAAGTACAAGGTCATGAGAGTTTCTTTTATTGAAAAACTTGCACTGTAGCACCTGAGCTAATAAGTGACCTGTCACAATGGGAAAATCTTGCCAAATTGATGTTCTGCAGCTTTAGGACCTCTTCCAGCTTTCTAGAACTATCCAAGTATTTATCAGTCTTTTCCATCTGCTTCAGTGCATCTGTACTTTTATATAATGGGACAGAATGCAGGGAACTCAAGAAGTCCTTAATTTGAACTAACTGCACAACTAATGTTGAGGAAGGGGAAAACACAGCAAAATACACCCCTGAATAGTACTTGGGGGTCCCCAAGCTTTACTGGGGCTTCTGGAGAACTCAGCAGCATGAAGAGGTGGGGAACGAAACATGCAGAAGAGCAGCAGATTCTTACCACCAGGGTTGCGTCTGATAATGAGCTTTCTGACTTCATCATACACGAATATCAGGAGGGAGTATGGGAAAGCACAGAACCACCACGTCGGCCTGTTTGGGAGAGGAGATAGTGAGAACACAGGCTGTGGAGATGCTCTTTGCCTGGCACAGCTCTGACTTGATGGCACACTCAAGTGCAAGAAGGCTGGCATGACCCAGCTTGCCAGTGGCTGGGGTTCAGTCAAGAATTCTCCAAGCCAAGAATTACTACCAGGTTTTCTGCTGCAATAGATTAATCCACTTTTGGATAGTAATTCCAACACAAGGTGTGTCATAGCACCTTTGCTCATCTCTGTACCAGCACCTCCCCACCTAACAATCAAGCAATATTTCCTCTAAGTACACATAACCTTTGTGCCCAGAGCCCTGCTCGATGGAACTGTATTGTTTCCCTCATGATTTATATGTGCTAACATCCAGCTGCTGCAGGCACTGGGCAGAGGCCAGCTTCCTTGTTAGGAAATGCTCACACTTCAGCACCCAACTCCAGGCAACACTTTGAATGGAATGCAAGATGTACCAGAATTTTTTTTTTTCCATGAAGATTTCATGACACAAGCTTTGAACAGTCTTCTGGCTTAAGGCTAAACCTTGCCATGAAATGTTGCAATGCTATTGAGCAACACAAGATGTTGGCATCTTCCCAACCCTTAGGAAAAGTTACTGTGCATCAACTGGTCATCTGCATCTACGTAGCAGCTTTTAAAAGACTCTACTACTTGTTCTGTTCCCAAGGAATGCAGGAAAAAGGCACAAGACGTCATCAGCAGTTCTTTAGTACCCAAGAGTCATCTAGCCTATAATTTAGAGCAATACAACTGGCTTTCTTTGGAGGTGCAGTACCCTACCCATAAAACTTCTCCATGCAAATAAGTGCAAGAGGCTGCTGCACTAGAGCACACTGGTACTGAAGTTGTATCGCTGATTTTTAGTGAGGCACTGAACAGCAGGCTCCCCATAAACACTCCACACACAGTGAAAGAAACCCTGGTATGCCACAGGACAGCAAAGGATCACTAACACCCTCTAGCCTTGAACTCTCAAGACTAGGTTTGATGCTCCACTAGATCACAACTACTTTTATCCATCTCCCCACCCAAGCACTATTGTTCTGTGGTACAATCTGTTACACAAAAAGCATGATGCAACTTACTTCAGAGGATACATCCTTAGAGCAACATCCATCCCAGGGCAGTAGGAGAGGAAGGCAGCCAGAGCAGTCTCCTCAAAGAGACCAAATATTAAGATCTTGTTCCTAGAAGAGACAGGAAAGAAGGCAGGGACAAAGTACTTTTAGAGATGACATCCTAAAAAACACCTAGTTGCCACATGGGAGTGAAAGGAAACAGACATTCCAGTCTAGCCCAGAAGTTCATCAGGTGGGGACTACCAGGCCATCCAAGATGACAGCAGAGTTGCCATGATGGTCTTTTACATCTCTTCAAAGAGACAGTTCATGATCAGGTCAACCTGCAACTGCTTTCATCACAAATTCACGAGGTGGCTGGTGTTCATGCCATGAGATCTCTTGACAGATAAGATCAAGAGATCAAGGCTGTGTGCTGGAGTATCAGTGTCCTTTGAGGTGGGCTAGCTCCCACAGACAATGCCAACAGAAGCCACCACTTCTTTGTCTCAGCCTGACAACTCCAAGTCTACAAGCAAGTACTACAGGGAAGAGAGCACCCAGTCTTCTTTCATCCACTACCACGGCGGTCTGGTCAAGACTTATGCCAAGACACCCAGACACTGCTGAGATGAAGAACTAGAATGTTGTGTGCTGGAGAACACACAGAGTCCAGTTCTAAATCCCCCATGGACACCTTGACTTACTTCATCCCCTGCTGGAAGACGGAGTTTCTTCGGGTCTTACAAATGATCAAGTCTGCCCACTGCACGACCACGATGCTGACAAAGAAGGCTGTATGGCAAGTGAACTCCACTATTTTCCTCTGTTCGTAGGTCTAGGAAGCAGACAAAGCAGAGAGCATTCGTTCAGACATGCTGCCTTCGCTCTCTGGTGCTCACAGCAAGTTCAGCAGGAGTTAATACTTTGGCTGGCAGCCTCTGAACTTACCCATTGCTGCCCATAGCTGTCTTCCACATCATTAATCCATCTGTCATCCCACTGAACTCTGATCCCTAGCAAGCCAGAAGGCCAGAAGCCATTCTCTGCCATAATTACAAAATAGGTGAAGAAGCCTCCAAGGGCCTGGATCATACCTAAACAGGTAAGAAAGGATGACAAAACTGATGAGGCTACTGTGCAAAGCAATTATAACAGAGAACAACAGTTTGCAGGAAACCCCAACCACCTTAAAAATTACCCCTTGTGGGGGTCAGTGTCCCAAGCAGCAGCTGTAGAAATAGTTCACACTAACATCAAACTCAGCTGCAACCCTTTTGCTGAGCAGCTTCTGCCCCCAACTTTGTACAGAGTTACTTCTGTTCTGCCCTGTGCTGTGATGGCACCACACTCAAGGACACAAGATAAAACTCCCTTTGTATTCTCATTAAGCCTTGCCCATCCCCGACCCTTGCAAAATACAGTCAAGAAGGTTCCCAAGGTCTGCTGCAATTAAGCATGAGCTTCCATCCTGTGAACTGGGCATGTCTCTGTAGCTGCCTTTAATCAAGGCTCCTAATGCTGTGTGTTTAGGGATATGCTAGAGAGAATCCTTTACTTCTAATTAAACTAACAATGGGATCTATGTTCTTGCTGAACAAGTCTGAACCAGAGGAGAGCTGGTTGTCAGCCAGTTCCTTTACAGCGCTGTGCAATTAAACAAAATTACTGTGAAAGCGATTCAATGGATCAAGCTGCACAAGCCACCGCTATAAGCCATGGAGGAAGAATCACGGCAAGTTCTTTACAGCCTGAGGTTCTGGTTTACACACCCCAAACCTCAGCCCTACCAAAATAAGCAGAGCAGCCACTGACTCAATATTGTGTACAACCCCTGCTACCACCTCGTTCAAATGGGTGCCAGAGAAAACAGAGCAGCTTACCAATCTGCCCATAGGCCATGCTGATCAGCCGTTCATTCACCAGCTTGTCTGTTTTGGGATTTCTGGGCTGCCTCTTCATGATGTCACTCTCTGCTTGCTCATATGCCAGGGAGATAGCAGGGACCTTTGAGGGTGGCAGGACTGCTGTTAGAACAGTTTCAATTCTCCAGGCTCCACTGTATAGAGCCTTCCCTGTCCCATGTATTCAGTGCAAGAAACAGCACTCCCCAAAAGCTCTAGCTGTGATATTCCAAAAGGACCTTACCCCCTCCCCATCCCCAGTTTGTCCTTACAGGGAGCTGCAAAATCCTCAGACTCAAGAGCCATGAGATGGATGTGAAAAAAAGGAGTATCAGATGATCACTTATTTTAAATCAGAACACAACAGAAAACTGTATTTAAGCATTTTCCTTCCACCTGTCCTTTCTTTAGGGTACCTAAGAACACCCGCATTTTTTCTTTAGACAAAAAAACCATATTCACCATGTCAGTGCCCAAGTCAATGCAGAGGATGGTGACTGTTCCCAGGGGAAGGGGTATGTTTGCAATGATGAAGATCAGGAACGGCGTGATTTCAGGAATGTTACTGGTCAAGGTGTAGGCAATAGACTTCTTCAGGTTATCAAAGATCAGACGCCCTGGGGCAGGGAAGAGAGAACAGGGTAACTCTCACTTATCAGCAGAAGGCAGCCAAGCAGCTCACAGGCAGCCTCAGTGCTAACACTAAAGGCAAAATGCTAGTGCAGCAAAAGGAAGGGTGAGCGAGACTGTGCTCCATGCACAGCAACACCTACAGAGAGTAACACTTTTGGTCACAGCAATCAGGGCTCACTGCATACGGCAGTAGGACACTAAGCCTTGGTTTCTGGACATCAAGAGCCCCTGTAGGGACCCTCTGTTGTGCTCCTGTTTGAGAGCTACTTCTCCATCAGGGAGGAAAATGTGTCACATTCAGCTGGCAAAGATGACTGTAAGGTCATGTGTTAGGCAAAAGCACAAAGTAGCGTTTGTTACTCAGCTGCTTCCTACTGTCACCCATCCCAAATGGTCATGCTGAACCCATGGAAAGGAATAAAACTTTGAAGGGAGGAGGAAAAGTGCTGCTCTCCTCAAAAACTTTTGTCATGGAGGCAAGCCTAAAGAAGAGCCCTCCAGATGCCTCTCTGTCAGAGGGGATGCTGAAAGCATGTTACTTTACCACCACTGCACACAAGTCATGAACTCACCTTCTTCAACCCCAGTGACAATGGAGGCAAAGTTGTCATCCAGCAGAATCATGTCAGCTGCCTGCTTGGAGACATCTGAGCCAGCAATACCCATAGCAACACCAATGTCAGCCTTCTTCAGGGCTGGGGAATCATTCACACCATCACCTGTGACTGCTACAATGGCACCCTAGTACAAAGAGAGGAACAGCAAGACTGAAAGCATCATATAAGATGCTTTGGGCAGAAAAGCTTTCTCCTATCTTTCACATGAAGCACAAAAAACTATTTCACTTTGCTGCAGGGAGAACTCAGTTCCTCCTTGCCCTCCCCTCACCCTTTCCCTGTTCTGATCAGGCTCATCAAGAGAACCATGCTGCTCTCTCCAAAAGAGACACTGGAGAACACATGAAAATGCTGAATCTTCCTCTCCCAAGCACACCCAGAGCATTTAGGAATTAAGTATACTAATGAACATCCTAGGATCAGAAGAAAGCCTCAGTACAAACTGAAGATGTTTTCATGCCAGACCCTTATATTTATGTATTGCAGAGCAGCCTGACAGCTGAAGGCTGCTGACAGACAGATTTGATCTGGCCCTTTACAGGAGGGCACTGACGAGACTTAGCCCTACCACTTCAACAGCGGAACTGGTTGGTAGTTTACATATATATATTAGATTTCTCAAATATGACACCCTGATTCTCCCTCCCTTTACCTGTCGCTGACAGCCTTCCACAATGATAAGCTTCTGCTGAGGAGATGTCCTGGCAAACACAATTTCTGTATGGTGAAGCAGGATGTCATCCAATTGCTCGCTAGTCATGTCCTTCAAATCTGAGCCATGAACCACACAAGCTTTGGCATCCCTGCAAACAAGAGACAGTGTTTTACTTCACAAGAAGTTTTTCATTAGCTGTGCTTGCCCCATAAAGCTATGGCTCTTCAGTGCTCTTGCGAAAGACCAACTTCTGCTATGACTAAATAATAATCCAAGCAGCCTCGGCACAGAGGTTTCATGCTCAAAATTTAAGCGGTAGATGGGGAACACCAAGAAAAGGACAACAAGATAGAACCAAGCAACAGACAAAAAACCTCATGAGCAGATTAATTCTTTCCATAGCTTTCTAAAGTGCATCAAGGCAAAGCCCAGTTGTTCCCACAAATCTTGGCCTCTCTGCAAAAAAGGAACCCCATGCTCAGGTAGTTAACGTCCAGCGTTTCAAGAGATGCTGCTGTCTTCTGCAGGCAGTGCTTTTTGCAATAGACTGATGACCATGTGACTGACGACACATGGTTCTTCACAGAGAGCGTTCACACCATGCCAGTTCCAACTCATTTACACCCTTTGGCCACAAAAGTATGCAACGTTATATTTAGACTGGTTTGGTACCCTACATGCTGCAGCAAAATACCATCTCTCCAGCCCAGCATGCCATCCCTTATAGGTCTAGGAGACTATCCACACAGCTCTTGACATCACCCAGTTTAGCCAGGGAAATTCCTTCCCCACCCTTAGAGCCAGCTGCTGACCTGCTCAGTCATACAGCCCAGCCAACCCTAGCCTGCATTGCTGGGTTTTGAAGTTACCATCAAAATTTAAAAAAACAAAAAAAATCCCAACCAAAAAAAAAACCCCAAGCAATTTTGTTTCACAGGGTGTCTCTATTCACAGTTCATAAGATGCATGGCTGTGCTCCAGCCCAAACACAGGCTGGGTCAAGCTAAGCAATGCAGACAGCCCAGCCATTCTGCAAACAGCCTGCTTATGCCAAGGTACATTTTCTGAGGATGCCTCAGTCCCAGCTAGGCAATGAAGGCCAGCATTAACCCTTAAGAGGGAGGAGTTCCATTTTTACATTTATTCTGCTTTAGCTATATGCACTAGTGTCAACTCCTGTACCCGGCGTAAGTCCTGCTCTCTTCGCTCTCCTACAATCTTACCCTTAACCACTTCCCACATCCGAGACGTGCACATTTAAGTCAGTCTTGTGCATTCTTCACATAACTCATGATACACACTGAAGAGCCACAATATGCTGAGCTAAGCAAATTCCAAGCTTTTCATGTCCAGGGGGAGATACTGAGGGATTATCCAAGGCAAGGAGAGAGGCAAATGCTTCATTCTTTGAACAGCTCTGGCTTTCCCCTGCAGTCATTACCTAGGGTTGACCTGGCTGACAGGAATGTTGAGTCGAGCAGCAATATCTTCTACTGTTTCATTGCCCTCGGAGATGATGCCGACGCCCTTGGCAATGGCTTTGGCTGTGATCGGATGGTCTCCAGTAACCATGATAACCTGAAATGCAGACAGACTGCCATGAAAGCCTTGCCTGTACTGCAGAGCAGCACTGCCCACAAGGCAGGGTCTCTTACACTCAGAAGGCCACGTGTCTTTTGTTCTACTCGTGAGCCCTAGCACAGAGCATGTCTGAGATATAGGCAGTAACCCGATACCAGTATGCAAGGGATTGAGGTGGATGGAAGAGAAAAATTTGTTAATCTTGGGCCAATGGAGCCAGTTCCATTTCCAGCCTGTGCTTCCCTCTTATCTTAGTACAGTGGCACATGCAGAACACACCCTGAGCCAAATCACGTGCTATGGGACACCATGGTCTCAACACCTGCCAGTGCCCTAGAGTTGGAGTTTCACTCATTTTTCAGTTCATTAACACACAACCATTTGTATTTAACTTAGAAATTAAGCCTGAAGTAGTAGTAGTTAAATCTTGAATAATTACTTCATCCACTCACATTACAGCAATACAGGAAGTCAGGGAAGCCCTTTATTTCCACAGGTATGAAGTGAGGCAATTTTCAACCCAGGAATAAACTACCTTGATCCCAGCACTTCTGCATTTCCCAACAGCATCTGGCACAGCAGCACGAGGTGGGTCAATCATAGACATCAGTCCTACAAAGCAGAGTTTGTCTACAGGGAAGTTCAGGTCGTCTGTATCAAACTGGAAGCCCTCCGGGAACTGATCATCAGGCAGAGCCAAGTGGCAGAATCCTGTAACACATCAAACCCACATTTACTCTCTTCCTACATATCAGGAGGCAGAGAGAGAGAACACTTCCTGCTCCTGCAAACAGCTACGCAAGAATAACAGGGCAGCTCAGTCAGAGGCTTAGGCAGGGCTGCTGAGACAGGAGTCACGCTCCTATTCTGATAACCACCAGCTGTTGCTGGGTGCCCAGACACAGCCTGGTTCTTGTGCAGTGCGACAAACCTCATACCGTGTGTGGTCCCATGCAAGGTCCCAAATGCTTCGCTGCATTTTGATCTATGTGACTCTGCTGCTGGGCAAGACAAGACCCTGCAGGCTGCCTTTGAGATTAAAGGCAGGACTGCTCCTACATGAATTGCTGAAGTGACCTTAACACTATGGTTACACTGCAGGAACAGAGCGACCCTTCACTTAATCTGCGCGGACTGCACAGGAACATGAAGGACAAGTCTTTTCTAATGTAATAAGGCTGTTTTTCCTTACCTAACACTCTCTCCCCGAGGCCTCCCAATTCAAGGTAGGCATTCTGAAAAGCATCTTTCATTTCCTCATCCAGTGGTTGCTCTTTGCCATGAATAAGAATGGTGCTGCAGCGATCCAAGATCCTCTCTGGAGCTCCCTTCATCACCAGCAAGTAACGGGATTCTGATGGATTTGCGTTTTTGTGGATAGACAGCTAAGGGTGGAAGAAATGAATCTGTTCTATGAACATGTACTGTGAAGGACATGAGTAATCAACATCAATGTTTTGCAACTACAGCAGCTCAGGGCCATTTGTGATATTCTGCTCCAGTTTTCATTCACCCAAACTTTAAAGAGGTTTACAAACTAAGAAATCTGTGCATTCTTTAACATTAACATATAACTGCAGGTGTTGTAATGACCTTTTTTGTATCCAAGCCCCACCTCTTAAGGTCACGTCCCAGCAGTTCATTCCTATTCCCAGATTAGAGTTACTCCACGCTCTGTGCACTACTACAACACAGGTTGAGAGCATGTCTGATCCTTTGTTAGCAGCTGACACCTTGCTGTCAGCGCAGCTCCAGAGGCTCTTACACAGTGTAACTACGGTCTGTTAACTTAGATTTACAGAGCAGTCTTCAAGCAAGTAAGGCTAGACAAGATTTGGGTGCCAGAACAAGTTTTGAGGCACACTGTGTGGAAATTTACACCAGTGCTTCACACTGCAGCTCTCCTTCAAGAGGACACATGCTTACCTGGTACTTGTTGGTAGAGTTAAATGGTATTTCCACCACTTTGGGATACCTTTCTCTCATCTCCTTGACAGAACCACAGCACAATTCAATGCATTTCAGAAGTGCAGACTCAGAGGCATCTCCTGCCACTGCTCGCTGAGGAAAAGAGACAACTATCAAAACATACACCCACAGAAGACTGGATATTTAAAATAAATTTTAGAAGTGAATTCATCATAGCCCAGTCCCATCTTCTACATAACATTGTATGAAAGCAACGTATAAATTCTATTATCTAGTACTGACAAATACTGCATTTCAGAATGCCAGGCCTCCCATCTTGAGAGAGCAGCAGTCTTCTTGTGACAAAGTCAGGAAGCCCTTTTGAAGGGTTAGAGAAAGTCACATAACCAGGTACAGTGAGACCTAGTGAGGCTGGAGGGTCAGCTTTGAGAAGAACTGCTGTAAGCTGCTTGCCATGAAGAACAGCTAATGTGAGATGAAGACTGATGACACGCACACACTAACAACTTCCATGCGCTCTCCCACTCCAATATAAGATCAGCTTATCAAGCCTCTGGGAGAGATTTGATCTGTCCTCCCTTCCCCATAAAGTTAGCACTGGTAGAGATGGGAGACGGGGATTCTCAGCCCAGGAGATCTGTGTGTGCTCAATGTCCTGGTGGAGTTTCCTTTGCTGCAACTGAAACCAAGTATTTCTTGCCCTTCTGGTCTCTTTGTCCATGAGAAATGTATTTTTTTCCATTTCTATACCACTTTTTGGTATCTAAAGACTTCTCAAAACTCCCCTCTCCCAAGTCTTCCTTGAACAGGAAGAACTCCAGCTCTTTAACTTCAGGTCAGGTTTTGCAGACCTAAGATACAGTCAGAGGAGTGCTGGGGAAAAACAGTTTGTTCCATCATCCCTACTACCACTGCATCAGAACACCCTGGGAATAAGTTTACTAAGCAACATGACTAATACTTGACAGATTATAAGCACTGTACGGTTACTTTCAGTCCTGGCTGGGTCACAGCTCAGAAGCAGGAATGTGAACTGGTGCTATGCCAGCATTTGCACCAGCACTGAGCCAGTGAAAGCTTCAGGACACTTGCCAGTGAGATCAGACTGTCTCTAGCCAGTCTCCCACAACTGCTGCTTCCCCAGCTCTGATGTCTGCTTCTCCCAGCACCAGGTGTTTGTAGCTTTGAAGTGTACAAATGCCTGAGACAGCAATTCCCAGAACAGCCAGATACTGGGAAATGCCTAGGAAAGCCTTCTGGTCTTTCCTAGCCCTGTCTGAACTATCTGGCCTCCCAAATTGAGTGTAGATGCGAGGATGGCAGGGATTCTGCTGTGGGAAAAATGTCTTCCCAATCCCATCTCCCCTGCCCACAGCACACCTCCTCTAAGAGTGCTAGACTGCAGAAAAGATTAAGAGTGGCAGATACCTCTACTCTGCAGGTTCCTGTGACCCACAGGATGCAATCTCACTACCATTATGGGAGGATGGTGGTAAGGAACAAGACCAGTAATTTTTTTTGGGAACTCACCTTAAGAATTGGTACATTTTCCTGGCCAGCCTGAAACACAGCACGGTTACAGAGACCTGCAATTCTGGACAAAGCAGTCCAAGTGGCTGAGCTCTTGTCAAAGGAAGCACCTGAAAGCAGAGGAAGAATGTCAGAAAAATCACCCCTCAAGAAAGTCACATAAGCTCAAAATCCCACAGGCTTAAGAGCAAGAAGCCTTTATCTCAGAAACAGGAAACACTCAGAGCATCGCTACATCTCTTTCATCTCTCCTTCCCTACTTGATGAGCAGCTGATTATTTAAGACCAGAAGGTGGAACAGCAGCAGTGCAAGAGACCACCTCTGCTTTCAAGACTCCAGTAACAGCTGTACCCAGCAGCAGCAGAGGACACACTGACAAAACCAAGGAATTCTGGACAGATAACATTCGTTCAGAGGTAAGGGATGCTGGGTTCCTCCTCCAGGTTGTCTCACTTCATCCATCAACCCAGGAACTGGATCAAATACCTCCCAAAGGAACAATGCTTAAATAAAGATACTCTCTCATGCCGGCTCTTAAGTTGGCTTTAAGGGAGATCAATTGAAGAGAGAGTTAACTGATAATCTAACATATTTTCCATGAAGTGAAATCTTCTAGGTTTATTTCCACTGCAGCCAAGCCAACCATTGCCAGGCCAAGGGCTTCCAAAAAAATCTATTTATAGCTCATTACTTTGCACTAGGTATTAAGTAAAGTGGCTTTTTTAAACAGTGCAGACAAGCACAATGTTTTGGAGTGGCTCAGGGCAGGGTGCAGCAGCACCACTGGAAAAATGTTTATGGTAATAACGTGTCGTAAGCACAACATTTCACAAGGTAGATGACAGCTAGGAAACTCCTGAGTTCAGTTGTATTGAACAGCTCTGGAGAGATAATCATCTCAATTGCACAGCACACTGGGATTTCAGGTTCCTACCTTACCAACTAGGAGAAACTTCCTGCTAAAGTCTTACATTCATTGCTGGCACTATGCAAACACAACCTGGATGTCCCAGGAAAACCCCTGTCCAAAGTCAACCATCTAGTTCCACATGGGAACTTTCCATCTATGTCCAGCCTCAAGTAAGTATTATCAGAGCCAAGACTTCTGCTGTCCCTACTTTCAACAGATTTAAGATTGAGCAATTCCATCAAGATACAGTTTAGCAAAGATAATCAGGTACTTCGCAAATATTTCTATGCCCAGGACAAACATATAGGGCTGAACATTCAAGAGGCTCAAATTCCAATGGAATAATTCTGTGCAAAAGGCAGGCTATTCAGAGTTAAACGATTAAACAGAACCAGGGTACAGTGCAAAGCTTTCTCTGTGTCACTTCCATTTTTTTTATGCTCATTCTAGATTGTACATTAAAAGTCCTAGCACTGTGAACTTCACTTGGACTGGAGAGCTACTAACACAGATTCTTGGAAGCACCAGTGTCCAAGAAGCCCCAGAAAAAGCCATTTTTTAATGAAATGCCTCAAGCACAGAGAAGCGGTCTTACCACTCTGGTTCTCTGTAGTATCGGCCTCATGAATCTGATTGTCAAACCACATGTGGGCAACTGTCATGCGATTCTGCGTCAGAGTGCCTGTTTTGTCAGAACAGATGGTGGATGTGGAACCCAGGGTCTCCACGGCCTCCAGGTTCTTCACCAAGCAGTTCTTACGAGCCATACGCTTGGCTGTTAGTGTCAGACATACCTGGGGACAAGAAAGGTGACAGGTTAGATGCACTTGTGCAGTAATAACACTGCTGCCCAACTCAATGTGCACATGGAATGACAACCAGCTTTCCATGCCCTGCAGTGATTCCCCAACTCATTGCTCACCCTCCCAGTGCAAAATAAACAGCAACATTTTGGCCCAGGTGCTAGGTTTAAATGACATTTTCCTCATTACAAAATCTCCAGAAAAGGACTGTCAAGGCTTCAGCCTCCTGCTTCTCAGAGCATTAGGAAGGAAATAACATGCCTCAAACTAACATTTCAGTCAAAGCTGCCACCTGCTAATCATAGGAGTTCTCAAAATAGGTGAAGGCAGGCCACGTAAGAGATGGCCCGAATTAGCTCTGGTGATAGGGCTTGCAACTTGCTGGTGCAGAAAGTGAGCAGCTCCAGCTCACTTTCTTGCTGGAGGCTCTTACCTGGTTCCAGTTCCCAACTGTTCATTCCCTGCCTTGGTTGCCACTCTGCTTCCTAAGGCTGCAAGGAAGCATTTTGTCCTGTCCATCACCACTCTCCATACACCTAAGCACACCTAGATACTCTCACCACATCTTCAGGAAACCAAACTTATAAAAACTCCTGACAGATCCCAGATCAAAAGCTGGGGCTAGAGTGAAGCTTGCTGGATGCTCTGCCAGCCCTTAAGGGTTGGAAGGGCTCGTGTGCATGTGGGTGTAGAAACGCTGATGGTTGTAGCAGGAAAGCCTCTTCTTGCCACAGAAAAAGACAAGACTGGAACTCCTAGTCTTGCTCACTCCAGCTGTATGATGCCAAGCCTCTGTGCAGGTCTAACTTAGGGACCCATCTTCATTAGATAAATTACTGCAGAAATTGACATTGATTCAGGCAACTAGTTAAAATACACTGAATTTATAAAGCCCAGCCCTACACACTCATCTTCCACTACTTTAGTGTTCACCTGTGTGAATGCACACTGAGCATGAAGCACTCCACTTCCTTACGGACCACATATGTACCAAATTCAATCTCTTTTCCAGCTTCACTCACCGTAACCGTTGCAAGCAGCCCTTCAGGGACATTGGCAACAATGATCCCAATGAGGAAGATAACAGCCTCCAGCCATGTGTACTCGAGGATGAGGGACAGGATGAAGAAAGTAACACCCAGGAACACAGCCACTCCAGTGATGAGGTGGATAAAGTGCTCGATCTCCATGGCAATTGGAGTTTTCCCCCCTTCCAGTCCAGAAGCCAAGCTGGCAATACGGCCCATCACAGTGCGATCCCCAGTGCTAATGACAATGCCACGGGCAGTGCCTGGAAGAGAGATGGGTTTTAGAAAACAAAAGGAGCCACAGCTTAATATCCTCTAAGTGTGGAAGAGATGTTCTCAGTGGGCTTCAGCACAAAGACTGCCTATCCCCATACTCAGAGCTGCAACAGAAGTCCTGCCAGAGATGTTCGATGTTCCTGCTTTCTGCAGCAGCTGTAGTATTCCGTACAGCTCTACTTCATGGTTCACATTATGTTATCTGCACTTTAACACTTTTTACTTGTAATAAAGCAGGCAGGCTAGAGGACATGCCACACAGAAGAAGCAAGAACAAAAAACCCAGTAGTGCTGTGGAGTCTTTGCCCATTCTACAGTACTGCTGTTGGAATGGGCAAAGACTTCGGTGGGAACTTCCATCCTGTTCCTGCATAGTAGAAGTAGGCCATGGTGTATTCACACTGCTTATCTGTGCAGCTCAATATCATTGCTCACACTGCAGGGAAGTAGGAGACACACACACCTTCCACACAGTTGGTGGAAAAGAAGGCAATGTTCCTGGTCTCCAGCGGGTTCTCATGGGAGAAGTCCGGAGACCTGGTCTGAGGCTCTGATTCACCAGTAAGTGAGGAGTTATCCACCTACATAAAAGAGAGTACTTTGTCATATATGAGCAGACAGATGCTTAGTAGGTACTTCCCCCACCCTTCTCCTCCACTCCAGCCCCCATGCACAGCATAGAAGACTAACTCATCCTCCTTCAGAATGAAGTTTCCAGACAGCCTGTCACTACTGTACCTTGCAACCATGTGCAGATATGATCCGAAGGTCAGCTGGAATTCTGTCTCCTCCTTTCACCTCCACTAGATCTCCAACTACAACGCCTTCAGCATTTATGCTCATCTTCTCACCATTTCTGACTACAAGTGCTTGCTGAAAGACAGTGAAGAAACAATCTATGTCAAAAGCAACTCAAGAAAGGGCTCAAAAGATCTGAGAATCTTAAAATAGTTATACTATGATTCTACAAGGTTTCTGCTTGTACTAAGATGTTTATAGCTGATAAATATGTTATTTAAGAAAAATAGGTATTTTTTGTCTTCTTGATATTAAAGCTCCTTGTTCCCAAGGGGACAGTATGATAGTTACATATGATCCAGACTGTCCAGGAAGGAATCCAAATTTTAGTGCTTATCACACCAGTTTCTGAACTCTCCAGACTATTGAGAAAGTGTCCTATGGTTGTTAATAAGCTGGTGGAACCCAGAGGTTTTCAGGAACTATTATGGCCTATTAGCATAGTTACCTGGAGCAGTCTCACAGATCCCTCAAAATTAAGAGCCAGTAACCCACATCAACAGCCAGGCCCTTGCAACTGGAGATGATGTTTTAAACCATTAATACCTTTGATCAAGCTGTGGCTTGCCAGACCTCAAGGAAACGATTTATTCCATACCTGAGGCACCAAGTTCTTGAAGGACTCCATGATCTTGGAGCTTTTTGCTTCTTGGTAATAAGAGAAACAGCCAGTAATGATAACCACAGCTGCCAACACAACACCCAGGTACAGCTACAAAGAGCAGAGAAAGTGAGTCAGAGGACGATCTGCCTGAAAGGCTTCCAGTTTTTCCAAATAAAATAAATTGCCTGGCATTTAAGTGCCCCATTATAAGCATGAATGTACTTGCAGTCCCTGCACACTTTGTACACAAAGGCTGTCCACAAGCTAGTGCTGTTAACACAACACTAAGGAAGTTGGCTGTTCATTTCATTATGTGGAAGCACTCCAAAACATGTTAAGCTCACACACTGAATTTCCCGTGCTTATGGGAAAAGCTTCTGGACTGAATGCTTAAAGGAAGTTAATCTGCTTTGAGCCCAACAGGCTGCTTGGCCTGCCTTTGAGGTAAAGGAGACTTTTTTACTTACGTTATCATTGTTGGGCTCCTCTTCCATCAAACTCTGTATGCCGTAAGCCAGGAAACACAGAATAGCACCAATCCACAGCAGGAGCGAGAATCCTCCAAAGAGCTGCCGACAGAACTTTATCCATTCAGGAGTGGTGGGTGGGGGCGTGAGGGCGTTTGGGCCATCACGAGCCAGGATCTCAGCTGCACGTGCAGAAGTCAAACCCTACAAGGGAGGTTCCTTTTTTAGGCATTGCAGCAAGATCAACTGCAGAAAGGAGGCCTGAATTTGTTCAAGCTCTACCACAGCAACAAGGAGCTGCTAACAGGTAATGGAGATGTCCACGGCTGCCAGCGCTCCACAACACAAGTGCAGGATGTGAGAGCTGAATGCCAAAACAGGAGCTACAGGATGCTGAATGCTGCTTGAGGAGCCTGCAGCCCATGGGCCTATGAACGCTGAAGAAGGGCAGGACAAGAAGGCTACAGCCACACACCTTGAGCTCTGAGGAACAGCACAGTGCCATCCACCCTTATCCAATCATGGAACAAGTGAAAGCTGGAGGCCATAAAGGTGATGTTGGAACAACCTTCCATCCAGGAAGTTCAGCTTTCAGAAGCCAAGGTCTTGGGACACAAAAAGGCAAATCTCTGTGCTGCTATAGAGTAAAGAGCAGACTTGATTCCATATGCAATCATGCAAGAAATGCATTAAGCAAAGCAAACAGCAGCAAAAGTGTAAAACCACTGCAGTACTTCTGCACTGGACTCTGGGGTAGCCTAGGACATCTGCACACCTCTTACTGCAGAAAGGCAAAATTTTAACTGCTACTAGCCATCATTAAGTCTCTGGGCATGTGCTAGCTCACTAGACTACTTTTGCAACATAATAAACATTTGTCTTCATTACACATTCCTCAGGAAAAAAATAAAACCAAGAATCTACTTGACCTTGAACAATTCAGAGGCAGATAACAGTGACTTTGTTAGAAGCAACGTCACTAAAGTAATGCAGTCAAGTTGTACAGTGGGAGGATAAAGAGAAGTATTTGTGAATTCAACAGTTCTCCCAAAGCCTGGGAAACTTACACTGGAGGAGGGGAGATTACACACAAAAAGTAAAAAACCACCACCACCACCAAAACAAAACAAACCCCAACAAAACAAAACAAACCCCAACAAAACAAACAAAAAAACCACCAAAAAAAACCAACCAAAAAAACCCCCCAAAAACCCCAAAACCAGACCGCCCAGATCTCCCTTTGTGAAATGCTCTGAGCAGAGACTGTTTCTTTTCAGATCAGGGCAAGGAGGGAGGGAATACGATGTCTACCTACCCGACTCAAGTCTGTTCCATATTTACGATGAAGTTCATCAAGGCTCAGCTTGTGGTCATCCTAAAAGACAAGAAATAGTTGGAAGAGAAAAGAATCTGAGAAAAGAGCTCAGCAATTCCACTCCCCACCCCAGGTTTCCTATCTGTAACAGTTGGTGAGGCAGCAGGATTTCAGTTCATCCTCTCTGTGAAGAGAAGTCTCAAACTCATTCTGGAATTCAGCAAAGTCTCATCTTTTGCGTTCTTGTGACTATTTGGGTACGTGACAGCTTTTTTGAAAAACTCTGACTTTATCTCAGTGCAGTCTTTACACCCCCAGAAGATTCTGTGAAACCACCGTGGGTGTTTTTTTTTTGGGAGTTTGAGAGAGGATGGAAAGAAAAGGAACTGGGAAGGAAGGTAGGAATGTACAGAAGATTAAACCTGTAATTTCACACATTTTAAAGCAGTGCTGCTAGATTAAGCACTACTTTGGGGGAAGTGTTTCTTTCCCCAAAGAGGCTTCTTTTCACAGCCAGGCTATTTTTCAGTTGGTTCAAGTTGGTTCAGAGCAGTGCCTCACTTGAAAGGTTGTACTGGAGGAGCAGGTGCTTTAAGTACACATCGCTACTGAACACATAATCTAATCTTTGAGAAATCTTTAGAATCCACTCTCCCTAACAGAGGGGTCAAAAATGTGAAAGCCCAGCCTCAAACCCAAAGAACAGAAACAAAATCTGCATCACCTTCAAGGACAGCAGATCTAAGCCAGATGATGTTCACAGACAGATGTATAGCATCATCCAGCTTTCAGAGATGGGGATGGGAGACACTCCCCACAGCCTCAAACATGATTAGAAGGAATAATACTGAGGTCAGTCTGAGCAGAGGCCAGCAGTAAATGGAGCTGTACAGCCTCAACTCCTCAGCTGGAATGAAAACAGCAGTCCCACTCACATGACAGTACAATAAAGCCTGTAATGCTGCTATGCAGAGAGCACTCGCCTGGCTGAGGAAATCCATCTATACTGTGCTAGGGGTAACGCACGCAAGCACAGACTTAGGGTCTGCGTCAAGTGCCTTTTGAGAAGTGATGCTGCCAGGCTCTATTGCGTGCTCATCTTGATGCTGAAACACTTACAGCACGTCTGGCTTGGGGATAGAGGGGAGGAGAAGGGAGATCAGTGCCTTCAGTCACTTCATGTTGTCAGCACACCAGCTCGTTTCTCTTTTAGTCAATTTAGGCACAGGGCTTTGGGCATAGCAAACATTCTTAAAGCTTCTCTTTCTGTGCCCTACACTCTTACCATGACAACTTCCTTTTTAAGTTCATCCATGTCCCTCTCCTTCTTCCCCTTCTTCTTTCCGCCATGCTCTGATGTAGCAGTGGGCTCATACTTGTCTCTTCCAGCCTGCAAGGGAAGACACAGCATCATTAGAAACATCTTACAGTCAAATTCCACAGCAGTAGACATGAACTATACACACAAGACTGCCAGGCAGACACAATTATTACAGTTTATGAAGTTGTCTACCTAAACTTTAGTAAAGCCTTTGACAGTGCTTCCTACAGCATTCTCTTGGAGAAACAGGCTGCTTGTGGCTTGGACAGGTGCACTGCGTGCTGGGTAAAAAAAACAGCTGGAGGGTTGGACCAAGAAAGTGGTGGTGAATAGTTACATCCAGCTGGCATCTGGCCACCAGTGGGGTTCTCTAGGCCTAAGTATTGGGGACAGTCCTGTTTAATATCTTTATCAATGATCTGGACAAGAGGATCGAGTGCACCCTCAGGCAGTTTGCAGATAATACTAAGTTGGGCAGGAGTGTTGATCTGCTGGAGGGCAGGAAGGCTCGGCAGAGGGATCTGGACAGGCTGGATTGATGGGCTGCAACCAACAATACAAGGTTCAATAAGGCAAAGTGCTGGGTCCTGCCCTTGGGTCACAACAACCTCAGGCAGGGGGCAGAGGGGCTGGAAAGCTGCCCAGCAGAAAAGGACCTGGGGGTGCTGGTCAACAGTGGCTGCTCACGAGCCAGAGTGTGCCCAGGTGGCCACAAGAAGGCCAATGGCATCCTGGCCTGTGTCAGAAATAATGTGCTCAGCAGGACCAGGGCAGTGATTGTCCCCCTGTACTCAGCCTTGGTGAGGCCACATCTTGAGTCCCGTGTCAAGCTCTGGGCCCCTCACTACAAAAAGGACACTGAGGTGCTGGAGCATGTCCAGAGAAGGGAAATGGAGCTGGTGAAGGGTCTAGAGAATGAGTCAGAAAAGGAGCAGCTGAGGGAGCTGGGGGTGTTTAGCCTGGAGAAAAGGATGCTCAGGGGAGACCTTTTGGCTCTCTGCAACTCCCTGAAAGGAGGCTGTAGCCAGGAGGGGGGTTGGTTTATTCTCCCAAGAAGGCCAAGAGGAAATTGCCTCCACTTGTGCCAGTGGAGGTTTAGATTGGCTATTAGGAAAAATTTCCTTATGGAAAGGGCTGCCAAGCCCTGGAACAGGATGCCCAGGAAACTGATTGAGTCACCATCCCCAGCAGTATTTAAAAGATGTGTAGATGTGGCACTTGGAGAGATGGTTTAGTGGTGGACTTGGCAGTGCTGAGTTAATGGTTGGACTCAATTATTCTAATGGTCTTTTCCAACCTACAGGATTCTATGAAAGTTATGCCACTTCAATAAATAATAAAAATGAGCTAGTGAAGAGAGAAGTCTGCTCAGTATCATCCCCAATACACAGATTAGATCCAGACATTGTGCAAGTCTAGCTAGGAGGAAAGCAAGCTACACACTATTCAGGCAGTCTTGACGCGTGAGCTCCGGCTCAAGCTGAAAAAGTGATGAAGAGCAGAAGAAACCAATTCCTGAGAGCAAACGTATGTTCCTTTCAAGGCATTAATTCCTCCTCCCCCCTCTCAGTCTTCCACATCCTCTGGTGAGGAGGAGCAGCCTATCAACTGAAGATAAATAAGAGGTGGTACCTCTGGCTGGTCGATTCTGGGGGCTAAGTTCCAACACTTTCATTCTCAGTTTGGCACGCTAGCTGGCTGGTTTACGCAACAGAAATCTGCTTTCAATTTATGGCAGTTTGAGCAGCAAGAATGGTATACAAAGCAGCAGTACACTTTTGCAGATTCAATCTGTGCTTAGTCCTGCTTACACTTCACAGAGCAGATGATTTGCTTAAAGCCTCTTTATTCAGTAGGATTTTTATTCACTTTTATTATGGTTAATTCTACATGAAATCATGCAAAGATTTAAATCTTGTCATAATGGGTCAAACAAGCATTTAAGGACAAACAAATCATGACTTAGTGCACATAAACATCACTTGAAAGACAACCTTCTGTTCCCTTCTGTGCAGGGCCTATTACATCCCTACACCCTGCCAAGTTTTATGTGATGAGATTTCCACCTAATAAGATCCCTGAGAAGAACTTTAAGATGAAACAGCACTTCATGGCACCAGAGTCAAATCTTTAACAAGATTAAGAAAAGGTTTCAAAGGCATTGCCTTGCTTGTTCTTTGCACGAACACCTCAAATCACAAACTGGATTCCTGAGTGATCTGGACACAGGAACTATTGTTTGGATCCAAGACCTGTCTTGATGAGCAGCTACCACAGGAAATTTTTATTATCTATTTCAAGAGACGTAGAAACCAAAACCAAAAGTGAAACTGCATGAAAAAGAAGAAAGACCGTAACTTTTCTGAAAGAACCTGTCAGTCACATCTAGACAAGTGTTTTTACTGTTCTGAGAAAGCTCTGTGTGCAACACTGCAGCCATAGCCATACGTTTCACAGGCACAGAAGTCTCCCCTTGCCCTGTTCAGCAAAGGCAAGCTTTGCATGCTGCTAGAGAGCTGTGCAATGGAAACAGTTTTTAACAAGTGGAGCAGAGCTGAGCTATTTGCCTCCACTGATCCAGGAAAAGGATAGAGAACTACAGACTGTCAGCACTCCTGACATTCTCTTCCCTGCACCTAAACTCCCATTTCTCTTCTAAAAAAAGTGAAAGCCACAGTACTTAAACCAGCACAGTCCTCGCATTCCAGCATCACAGGAATTTGCCACAGGGCAATTCACAAAGAGCCACCACGAAGCATCTCTCTCCTTCAGTCTCTGAAGGAAACAACTTTGACTTCTGCTAGAGCTATGGCAGACAAGTCCAAACACAGCCCTGCACAAAACACATGCTTCTTCATTACTGCTTGAGATGAAAAATGATTTCTAACGAAGGTGAAGGAGCTGGTGCCTTGTTTGACTAGCACTTCGTCACCTTCAGCTTCACCCCTTCTCCCCAAGAAAAGCTTGGCAAGCTCTTGCAGGTAATCTTAAAAACCTCCTGGGTTTTTGAAACTTCTGTGAGAAGCACAGTTACTCAGCTTATTGGGGACAGTGAATAATCCAGCAATATAGGAGCGCTTAAGCTTTTACAGCTGCAGCTGAAACAATCTACAAGTGGGCAAACACGAAAAGGCTCACTGCCCTTGTTCAAGCATGATTTACTTTAAAAAAAAACCAAAACAAAACCAAACCCAAAAAACCCAGCAATCAGCTGCAGTCAGAACAAAGAGTGGATAGAGTTACTTGTTTCTTTAAGCATCCAAGTATTTGGGTCTTAATGGAGTTCATCTTAGAGAGGAGCTCAGCAATTCGTCAGCTTAAAAAAAAAAAAAGCACAATACTTCCCCTTCTGTTGCTTTAGTACTACATCCCACCCTTACTGAAAAGGTAAGTCGGGAGAATCAGTTTCAGCTCTTGTTACAGGACCATTTCACGCAGAGTCTGAACTTCCTGCTCCATCATTCAAATCTGAACTTGACACACACATCAGAGCCAAAGTCCTGCCCCTGTTCCATGCCTCCGAGGCCATTGCCTCCCCTCCTGCAAGATGAGCCCAATCTGTTCAACAAAGGCTCGTGCTGGCTGGGCTGCCAGGGGAAGAGGTTTTCATCCCACCTCGGCGCTGCAGGATTTCCCTGCTCTCCCCTCCTTTTCCTGCTGTACAAAGAGAAGAAGGCCTATGGTACTCCAGATCCACATCTAATCACGATTTAATCACATGGCCTGAACACAAAGGAAGATCTGTCTCATCAGAAATGTCACCCCTGTTCCTTGACTTAGCCCAAGAACTGACTCATCAAAACTGCCTGAGAAAAAAAAAAACACAGCTTCTTTTTTCTTTTTCCATGCAAGATATATTTTTTTTCCACTGACTTAAGCACAACATTTGTACACGTAAGTGTAAGAAGTTTTATACAACCCCCAGAAAAGCCTATTGTCTTTCAGATACAGCTGATGATTTTCCGCTCTGGACTAATTGAGCCATTCATTGCTGATGTTCTCAACACAAGCCATGATTGACCAGGAAACAGGAGGGGTACAAATCAGCAG
The DNA here is from genome assembly GCA_014706295.1 of Lycocorax pyrrhopterus obiensis. NCBI lineage: Eukaryota > Metazoa > Chordata > Aves > Passeriformes > Paradisaeidae > Lycocorax > Lycocorax pyrrhopterus. The sequence continues at coordinate 93,060,144 of JACSVZ010000001.1, forward strand.
ACAAGCTCAGTAGTACCCTGTTCTATGATCACCTAATCCAACAAGAAATGTCAAGTAAGAGCCAAAACAAATTATGCAGTCTCTGGAGGCCTGGTCTGTTTTACTGCTTATGTCATTATAATCAATTGTGCAGAGAAAACAGAAAAGTTACTGTCCTGCTGCCTTATGAGACAGTAAATATATCAACCACATGAGTCATAAAACTAACTCCACCTATTGGACTGGAAACTCTGTTCCATGACCCTATGTAATCCTAGCAAAAGATGAAATGGCTTCTTTGGAGCCTTCTTACTCCGTCCCAAGAGCTGTGTTCGATCTCCTATCTTGAACCAAAAATTTAAGCTGCATCAACTGATCAGGCTCTCAGCATCTAGGATGGTACACAGCAGTTTTTACTCAGCAGCTAGTAATTGCTAATTGTGCACAGACTGCTGCTCCCCAAATTATGGAAGGACAAGCTCTTCTCCCATGGGAAGAGATGTAAACCTAATCAGGTTTTTAATCATCAGGATAAAACCAGGACCACCCACACACCTTAAGCCCTCTCTGGGTATTAGGACAAACACCTCTACTGCTCGTGGAGTTGTGTGAAGACCCAAGAGCAGAGAAGGCTTTCCAAATGTCATCACTGCATAGCTGAGCACCCCATCCTGGGTTTTTCTGGTGCTGTGCCAACTACAAAGAGTCACCTTCCTCACTTCTTTGCCTGCAAGCATCACCATAACTCCGCACATCTCTAGTAGTTGACAAACGCATCAAGATGAGTGGACTGGACCCAGTTCTCCCCTAGAGGAGCTGGTGAAGGGATACCCCTTGGAAAGGCCTTGTTGAAGCATGAGCTGCAGTTTTCAGCAGGTCAGGATCAGTGTGGGTTGTACAGCCCACCTCACTTGCCAGAGACCCCGGTTCCTGTTACCCCACTTTTGCAGAAATGTGCGTTGACTAGGCCCAGGGTTTTCTTTGGCAAAAGGACTATTCTCTAGCCATAGTAATAAAAAGTGAATGTCATAAAAGAGTTGTAGTAACAAAGGAGTGAAAAGGAAGGCGGAGGGGGAAAGTAATACATTAAGATTTTTTTAATTGCACCAGATAAGGATTGCTTTGATTTGCATTATTTCCCCTCAGCTGGTTCCATTATGCAATAAACCTTCCTAGTTTCTGACAGGGAAAAAACCTTTAACTGGGGTTCAGAGCGAGCCAAGAGGTGTTTCTGCTCCACACACGGGTTCTTGATCACAGCATCCAGCTTCAAAAAGCCTTCACTACTGTTTCCAACAGCTTTCACATACACTTTTCTTTAGTTAGAAGATACGATCTGAATTAAGGATTTCTCCTCCTCATGGGCTCTAAGGCAGACCTGACCTCCAGATGTGACCCAAAGCACACACCACCGACTCTGTGCTTTGCCTGTGCAGCAACAGAGATGGAGTGAAACCTGCTGTCTACAAACAGCTTCCAGTCAGCTCCGAAACAGGAATGAAATCCAGAGTGCTTTCTTCCACTACACACACCCCCTTGGATAATCTGCTTTTTGGGCTGCATAGCCAGGCAGCTGATGGCCCTCCCCTTGCCCCATTACCATTTAAAGTAAAACAGATGCTCCACTCAGCTTCTCCTCACAGCCACAGAGAGAAGAAACTTGTTTTCTCACACTTAAACTCTTTTTTTCTCTTCCATCCCATGCTCCCATGAGAAAGAAGTTTCCTTTTTGGGCACTCTAACTCAGGGCAGGCACATGCAGTTCAGTGTTGCATCCACACTCTCTCCCTCCCCTGCCTCGCTCTCGCACATCCCCGTTTTTCGGGGGGTCCCTAATTATACGCATGCATTCTCACTGCTAACCTAGCAAATCTTGTGACTTGCTACCAGAAAGCATGAGGCAGCCGTATTATCCCTGCTGAATTATCCCTTGTGGCGGCGCTTCAGTTTCAGGCTGATTGCTTTCTTATACATGCAACCTATGAAATCTGAAATGGAGCAAGACAGCTTTCTACAGAAAGAGTTTGTACGTCCTGCTAGTCCCACCAAGGTAAGGCTAAGCCCCCGAAGCCTTTTGCTCTGCAGTCCTACATACACACACAACTCAAAGGCTGCTCGGATACTTTAAACAAGATTCAGAATACTGCCCACATTGCCAAATACCTCCTCAGCGTTTTATCTCCCGCATGAGCTTTTACTGTCTACACCGCCTGTTGCCTACTAGACTTAAATACAACAGGCTGGGCTGCCAAGCATCAGAAGAACTTCGTTAGGAAAAGAAAGAAACTCCACACACAGGAAAATGTTGAAAGCCCACCCCACACACTCCTCAACCCCCTTTTCCCAGTAACTGTCCATTCAGCCATGTTCTTGCAGCTCTCCTACTACTCATGCAGTTATGTCAACATTGCTGCTGTTGTACTGCACCGATGAGGACAATACAAAGTCAAGTCAATGTTTGAACAGCGCTTGGGAAGCACAGAACACCTGTTGGCAGGAAACGTGCTACCACCGCTGTAAGTCTCATGGCCCTGCACGGTCACCCTCTCCTCAGGAAGCAGAGAAATTTGGGAATTTTACAGGAATGTGTCTAACCCAAAAGTAAACACACATCTACACACCTCCGACTACAGAAGATACACAGGGAAGTATTCGAAGGGAGAAAAAACAAACATCCAAGCAACAAAACCCAGAAACTGGTCTCTAGTTTTTTGATATAAAATGAAGACAGAGCAAGCCAAGAGTAGTTCCTGTTCCACACACGGGTGCTCGAGCACAACATCCAACAGCCTTCCACTACTGCCTCCCTCCAACAGCCTTCACACACTCTTTTCTTTAGTTAAAAGATATGACCTGAATTAAGGACTTCTCCTCCCTATAGCCCTATAATGCATAAGGCAGAAACAATAGTGACACGGGGCAGAAAACGCTGCACAGCCTTCTGTGAGAATTTATCCCCCCAATGAACAGGAGACCCTCAGGGGCATCTGCCTCCCTCCTGCCGCCATCTCCCATCACTCCCTCACTGCTACCAACAGGCAAAATAGCCCTAACAACCCTGACGGCTCCCCTTCTCCCGGCCCCCCCGTGCCGGGCCCTCGTGTCTCCAGGAAAGTCTAAAGTACTCTCAGGAGCCCGGGGAGCAGCCGCGCTCCCTCCCCAGCTCCGCAAGGCCACCAGATAACAGCAGCCCCGGGGGCTGCAGGCGGACGGGAGGCCCCTAGCCGGGGGGACACGGCCTCAAGGAGGAGCCGGGGGCTTTGGGACGCCAGCTCCTTGTCCCGGGCTCCGCCACACCCTCGGCCCGGCTCTTCCTTCCCGCGGGCGGCGGCGGCGGCCGCCCTCGCACGTTGCTGGGGCCGGCGGCACCGGCACCGCTCACCAACGGCCGCGGCCACCCTCGCACCCGACCCGACGTGGCCGCCCCAGCCCGGCAAAGACAAAGCGCAGCCTCGTCGAAGGGAAACGGGCACCGGCCACGGTCCGGCTCCTTGAATTTCCCACTTCCCGTCCCGGCCCCGCCGCTCACCCCCTTGCCCATGGTGCCGGGCGACTGAGTGCGGGTCAAGTGGCGGGGGGCGAGGAGCGGGGCTCAGCGGCGCCACGTGTCCCGGCCGGCGCAGGTGCGGAACAATAGCAGCACCCCGGCCGGCGCTCGCCTTCCTCTTCTTTCTCCTCCTCCTCCGCGGCTCCTCGCCTTCGCCTCGCCCCCCTCTGCCCCCGCCCGGGTCGTTCCTCTCCGCTGCCGCAAACGCGCGCAGCTCCAGCAGCCGCCGCGTTCCCGCCGCATAAAGAGCCTCGCTCCGCTGCCACGCCCAGCCCGTTTGCCACCCCGCCCCCGTGGCACAGAGACGGCGCGAACAGGGGCGGTCCTGGGGGGGCGTGTTGCGGACAGGGCTGTGGGAGGGAGTAGCGCCCGCGGGCCCTTCCGCCGTCCCGGGTGCATCTTGGGATGGGGGCTCACCTTGGGGCTCACCCCGGCTGCCCCGGCCGCGCCTCGCCGGAGCGACGGCCGCTTCCGCGGCGCCCGCGTTGGCTGCGGCGCCGCCGCCAGGCCGGGGCCCCCCGGGCGCCTTGCCCGCCGGCCCTGCGGGGGCTCGGCCCTGTGTCCGCAGTGGCCGCCCGGAGCCCCCAGCTGCCGGTTCCCCGCGGGTTTTGTCGCCGCTCGCTCGGAGGCGCAAGACGCCCGGTGCTCCCTTTCCACCCAAACGCTTTCTGCTGGGCATGGTCCTTGCCATGCTGCCGACCTGCCGGAGCCTCAGCGCGCCCTATTCCATGGGAGGTGTGTGTGTGCTTGCCGGAAACAAGTTCTGGAGATTCAGGACTCGGTGAAGAGGGGGCAGCTTTCTGTGCCCTATGCTGCTCAGGGAGCCTGGCTAGGGGACCAAGTTTGGCTATGGTCATCCTTCCCTTGTGCTTCAAATTCCGGGAAAGACAGATGCAGAAATTAAGACTGTGTGTTAGTTCACTTTGTTTGGTTTTGGGTTTTTTTTGCAGAAGTTCGTTGACTTTGCTTTTACTTTTGTCTAGATTCTCTGGCAAAGAAAATGAGCTGATGCTCTTTTGTATTCTCAACAGCTTAGTAGAAGCCCTGGAGCCCTGTATAAACTTGGAAAGGAGAAAGTGTTTCAGGAGGCTTCACCTGCTGAGGGTCCCAAAAATAGCTGTGAACTTTCTTGGGAAGGAGGAACATAGCTACAGCACTTCCCTGCTTAGCATGGCTTGAAACCCTTCCGCAGGAGAAGAGAACTGAATTCAAGCCGTAAGCATCCTGCACAAAAGCCTGCTCATCAAACTGCCCACAGAACCATGTCTGTTAGGGGAACATCTGCCACTGCAACCATCATGTTTGTTTAAACAATCGAGTAGAGGCACCACACTGATGGTGGGGCTTGGCCCTGTCTCTGCTCCCTAGACCTGCTTTTAGAGCTTCAGATGTATCTGCTGTTTGCAGACGTGGGGGATGCTCCATTGCCGTGACTCCAGCTGAACTTAGAAACATCTTGACCGCTCAGTTCTGAGGTGCTTCTGCAACAGAACATACTGAACATGAAAGCAAAAGCCAGCAGTGAGATCAGATGCAATTTTAGACAGCAGGCCAGCATTTCAGAGACACTTTTTAGTTGTCTACGTAAGCTCCATTTTGGAGTCTCTCATGGTCTTTATTAGATCTGGCACTGTGTTGACAGACTGGAATACTGAAGCTTTTGGTTTACTTAGAAAATACCTGGACAGCTGTCTCCCTACCAACCTGCACCAACCTGACCCCGAGGCAACACTCTCACATAGCTTTTATTTCTTACCCTTGAGACTTTCCTCTGAGATTTCCCGTGAAAGGCTTGGCTCTTGCCAGTGGGTGGGGAGAAGGGGATAGGCATGAGGAAGTGGGTACAAATTCCAGTGCCTGAAATCACCTATTCATTTCATTTTCACTCCTTAACAGCATTTTACCCCTGAAGAGCAATACACCATACCAAAGTTGGCTTGCTTTCTATGTGGCAGTGAAGAAGCATCATCAATAGGATGCTAAAAGAAGACCTCCAGACCACTCCTGCACTATATTGCCCCTTGAAGTGCTACCTAGCTAGTGTAGTTAATTTGTCAGACTATCAGTTTGACCCATCTTTTCCTTGGAATAGTTGATGCGTTGTCATTTCTTCATACCACGAAACTGTAGCGTGCAGCTGTGGTGCTGTAAACCTGGATTAGTGTCTCAGTGTCACTGTCAGTGATTTAAACGGAGAGCAAATCCATACAGATCAAAGGAAATTTTATTACATCAAACCAGGCAGGGATTGTAGTGTTCTGTATTGGAAATGCTTGTGTTCTCTTTCTGTAATAGGTATCAGTGAGATTAGCTTAAGAAAAATCAGGAGAGCTCTATTTTCAGTATCTACAAGCAATTACAAACTCTTTGAGACCTTGGCAGGGTGACTGAGAGAAGCAGAGATAACATACAGGGAACTTCAGTCCTGCCAGCAGGTGAAATCCCAGTCAGGCTTTAATACCTGAAAATTCCTGCTGTTTGGCTTGTGTGTCCCTCTCAGGTCATCCCAGGAGTAATCTTGAATCGTTACTTTGCGGATCTGCAACCATACATCTTTTTCCCCTCAGACAGCAGCTGTTGGTGTGGCTGTGGGCTGCTGCACAGCAGTCAAATTCCAAGGGTAGGTAGCATGGGATGCACTGAAAGGAGAAGGATGAGCCGTAGCTGAGCAGTGCAGGGCATTATATGAATGCCTGCTGCTGTGGACATCACAAGGCCCTTCTGCCACATTTTTTACTTTAAGAAGCAGGAATTGTTTTACAGCCGGGAGTTTTATTATGGCCATTTTCGGAATGGAAGAACAGTCACAGTGAGGGAAGGCAGGCATGCAGAAAAGCTTTAGCAGGTTCCAGTTAAGAGTCCCAGGGTCTGAAAGCCCTTTGCTCTTGCTGATAGGTATAACAGCTTCTACTCAAGCATATTCCTGCTTCCAGTAATAGACTATGTGTAGCGTGACACAGAGAAGCAAATGTTCTTTATCCCTTCACAACTGCCACAGCCTAGGGAAAAAGCTTTCCTCCTTTGCTGGGAAAACTGGATCCCAGCAGTGGATAGTCCCCAGAATAGGAAAGAATGCCATCTCTCATCTGTTTTTTCTTTCTGTGACATCTCCCATGTTCACTAGCTTTTTGGATGTGTTGCAACAAGAGCCACTCTTCAGCGTTCACCTTGAAAACCACAGCAGCTTCTTGACTGGCACTGTACATGTTGGAGCAGTTTGCCTATGGACACTACAGTGCCCTTACCAGCAGAGAAGAAAAGCTCCTGCAGCTCCTACTTACTCAAAAAACCCCAAAAAACCAGAACGGAATTGAGCCCAAATAAGCTATTTTCTCTCATTCACTTCTACCTTATCTCAAGAGTCTCCACAGGACAGGGTTACCCACAGCCAACTACAGGAGGCAACAAAAGCAGCAACCGTGCAGATAAAGCGAGATGTGCTCCACCATGAGCTCTCTGTTAGTGTGGTTCAGAGGAGTGGTCAAAAGGGGTTCATGCTTTTTTGAAGACCACCCCCCTTCAGAGGGGAAACTGAGAAGACAAGATGTTTGAAATGGTATTTCTATCGACCTTCCATGTGTAATTACAGGCCTCATACCCTCTGCTGTCTTGTCCCCTGCCTTTAATGAGATCACTTTAAGAGATAAGGCAGTGACTCCATTAAAAGGGGGGCGGGGGGAACAATATCTAACTATGGGGTGAACAAAGATCAAGATCCACTATACCCTGTCAAGCTTGGCTAAGCTTCTGGCACTTTTTTCCCTCCCCCTGGCTGAGGGATACAAACATTTTGCATTTTTTACAGTATTTAGTATTTTTCTGAAGCCTTCCAAGTCATTCAGATAGTGTTGCAAAAACATGACAAAGGCTCTTCAAAGGCCCGGTGAAAATGAGGGCTCGAGCCTCTGTCATTTCATATAAATAGATTCACCTTCCTGTAGAGTGATGGTGTCACGGGCTGCAGAGGCAAAGGGCACAAATACACAGCATTCCTGTCATTTCAAGTGCCTCACTGCTACGCCTGGACAAAATTCCTGTGCACTTGGCACTTCCGTAAGTGGGAACTCTGGCCGCTCAGCCTTTCTGTGTACTGAGCTCAAAGTGCCTCAGCCCGAGAACTCGAAAACTGTGGATCTTTTGTGTTTTCCCAGAGAGGAGGTGGATGGAGGCTTACAAGAGTCATGCAGTAAATCAGATCAATGTGTGGGATTTAGGGGAGCGTGGTTCCTGTCCGACTGCTAGGAGATGGGTTTTTACTTCTGGTTCACAGATCCCCAAAGACTACTTGGAGGGGGGCGATGCTGTGGGAGCACAGAAAGCAAAGCCATTGCCAGTAGCTTGAAATACACAATTCAAGGATTTGTGCTTCTCTGGGGAAAATGCTTAGGAATCCAGAAATCAAAAAACACAGAGGATAAAATCTTGCTCTGAACAAATCTGTAACATGCATTTAAGTGACACTTCTTTTTTTAAAGCCCATACTCATAACCTATCATTCCAGTTTTAGTTACCGACACTGTTATTAATTCACTCTTCTTTGCCAGTGAGTTATCTGGAAGATAAAGCACCTTTGAAATCCCTAGACTCCCTGGAACCACAGTGTATATCTGTGTGTGCACTTTGCCATTCCAGAGCAGATAAACTAAGTGCCATGTAACTTATGCTTGCTCTGGAAATCATTTGAGCACTAGTAGCTGTATGGGAATAAATCTAAGAGAGCATAAGGTTTAGCCAAAAATGTCTCCATGTACTTCTTTCTTTTTTTTTTTTTTTTTTTTTCCATTTTCCTTTCATTTGCATCTGCCTCTATTCCATGGCAGGGAGGTGGTTGCATCTAAGTATAGACAAGCTGGTGAAAAATGCCAGATTTCTTTTTTTTTTAATTCATACTTTGACTGTTTTCTGCCTAACTGAGAGGACAAGTGGGCGTATTGATAAGTAAAAGGGAGTTGAAGATTATTGCTTTAGGGTGGACAAGGAGAAAAAAATAAAGTATGTGTTGCCATACTAGAAACAGCTCTCTTTGGCATTTACTAACTATGGAAATATTTTCAAATATACAAAAAGCATAGATAATGTTCTACTGAAAATTTTCATTAGAAAAAGATGATGTTTCCAAAGAGAAACACCCTGAAGTCAGGATGTGCCGAAGTCCAAGCTCTGCTCTCTCCACCTGCCTGTGGTGCAGCCTTCAGCCACAGCATGCTGCTGCATCGGGCATTTCAGGTGAAACACTGCTCAGCGAATGCTTTCATAGACTGAGGTTTGTGTTCACCTGCCATAATGCTTCATTGTCCAAGGCTGATGTTCTCTGAGTTGGAGAGACCCTTATAGCAGGACAGCAGGAGGTGTTGGAGCGAGGAGAGCAGCCTTACAGGGACCCTTGCTGGCTGCAGCCTCAGAGACCGAGGTCAGCACGGAGGTCAGTGCCTTGTGTGGGGACTGATGGCCAAGTAAGGGTGATGGCACAATATTATAAGACCCTTCTAGTACCTGGTCTGAACTACAGAAGGCTGTGCCTCACTTCCCCACACCTGCACAGGGTACTGAAGCTGGGTGTTCCTGGTAGGAAAAGAGATGATACTGGCTGGAATTTGTTGATCTGAAATAGCCTGAATGTGACAAGTTTCTGAGCAAGCTAAGCCATCAAATTGACAGGGTGCTGGGGGAGGACTGAGAATATTCTTCCCAGCATGACTGGGATGCATTTTCTGGAGGTGGCTGCTTCTTTTCCCGTACAAATGATTACTTTAAAATAATAAAAAACTAACAATATTGGTTTGGGCACCTAAGGCCTTAAATAGCCATGTCTTTAATTTTCATTTAAGTCTGCATCCATGAATAAAATATTTGATATTGTTCACTAGACAACTGAGTTCTGCACAAGATGTTCAGTTTGGCCCCAGTTCATCAAAACACTTAAGTGCTTTGCTGAATCAGGGACTTGCCTCTCATTAGAGCAGGCACTTTTTATTCAAGGAAGGAGAGAGAGCATGGTGCAACCTTACCTCACTGTGTGGGCTCTCTTGACAAGTGTTGCACACAGTAATTGGTTATGGATTAGGACCCTGTTTTTAGGGCCCGGACTCTTACTCTGGATCTTCCACCGGACTAATTTTTCAGCTGATTATCAAACTGTCATGGCAGTGCTTGAGCTTTGGGAAGGCACTGGTTGTTCGACACTGATTTGTTGTAGGTTTTCTTTCCCTGAACCAGGAAAATTCCTCTATACAGCCTCAGGATAAGAGAGAAAAGATTGATAGCATTGGGCTCTGAAATGGAGTCAGTCGTTATGCAAGTTCACTTTTGTAAGTATCCAGCCCCCATGAAGATTTTTGCAGAAGTTGCAAAGCCAAGTATTGTGATAAGGCAAATACTACAGAGCAGATACTTTAGTAGTGCCTGAAGTGTAATTGTCTAAAAAGCACCATGTGGTAAGAAGAAACCAAAGTGATAACAGGTGTATCCCCCAGGTACATGTCTCAATAAGAAAGAGGGAGGGTAATCTCATCGTTCAGGAGTCTGAGACTGCCTGGATGTCCCCAGAACATCCATCAGCATTCGCAGGGCAAAAGCTTTGTCTCACCACCACAGTCCCCTGGCCTTTCCTTTTGCTGCCCTGGCATCTCTCCCAGGAGCTCTGTGGGCTCAAGTGCTATGGACAAACACTGAAACAGATTGGAGAACCGGTCCCACTTGAAACAAACATGCAGAAAGTATCCCCCATTTTGTTTCCATGGAGTCTTTTATTTGGAGATCTGCTCTTACACCAGATCCACACAAACAGCGCTGCCAGCACAAGGCAGCATTGCCATAGACTGGTATTGCCACCACATGGTGGGAGACAGGAGCCCCCAGATTTGCTGGTAATCAGGTATAGTTCCTATAGCTTATAATGGCCAAGTCTTTCACTGTTAGGAAAAGCATCCTGCCCACCTGGGATTACTAAGGAAATACTCTTGTCTTCCTGAGGAACAGAGGCAGGGCCTCAAGTAGGATCCCCCTGGGGTCCTGTGGAAGTGACAGAGCTGGGGAAGGGCTATGAAACACACAAGTCTCGCCCCAGTCTGCGTTTGAGACAGTCTGAGTATGGTGCTAATCCCTGACTCTCGGAAGTACTCCTTACTCCTGGAATTATGTGCAGATAAATTGGTTATCATCTTAGCTGAGATGCACAAGAATCTAGGAAAGAGCAAGAATGTCACCTATGCCAGCCACAGCCAGCCAGGTTGGTGGTTAGAAGGTGCAGGCTCACAGTAGCTCTCCTACACTGTGTTTGCAGAGGGAGTTTTGTACCCTGGGAAACACGAAGCACATATGCATGATTGATGTTTATATACAGGGCTATTTCAGGACAATGTAACTTGGGGAAAAGGATGATAAAAAAAGGTTTTGAAATGGACAAGATAGCTCCATAAAATCTTCCACTGCCTGAGATGGAAAGCCAGCAAAAATAAGCTTCACCAACAAATACATTTCATTCCACTCTTGCGGTGGGAAAATAAAACAAGAGAACTGCCAGAACAGTGGGTTGCAGTCCATGGCATGAGTGCATTGCTATCATTATAGTCTCGAGATGAGCAGTTACCCTTATTAAGAAGTGCACATTCAGCAGCAAAATTGTTCTGTGAAGATGGGCTGTAGCCCAAGGATGTGTTATATTCCCAGTACTTACTGCCCAGAGCAACTCAAATAGGCACAAGCAAGCCAAGTGCTGACCAGCTATAGATTTTTGCTTCAAGTCTTCCTTATCTGCAACAGAATTTTAATTCAGTAACAAGTCCTGTTTGCAGAAAATCTTTTTAAAACCTCCCTGTTTGCACTGATCACTGTTCTGGGGCAAAACCAAAGAGCTGCTTATCAACACAATGTAATATTACCCCATGGAAAAAAGTAAGAAAATTAATTAGAAGAAGAGAATTGCTGAGTGAGAGAGAGAACTCAGATGACAGGCATAGTTGACAAGATCACTGGCTTTTACAGAAATATAATTTTAAAAAGTTTGTGCCTACATGTTCAGAATCCAAACGAGACCTTAAAAAGTAGCCTCAACTAGTGGTAATTGAGAAAGAACCTGCATAAACCTGCAGTTTCACCTGTACTGTGGATGAAGTTCACTAGGTCTGTAAAAATTAGAGCAAGGTCCTAGCAAGTGTTGTCTCTATTGCTGCTTAGTCTGCGTAAAGACCAGAGGACACAGAGGCTCTCACACTTTAATCAGCTTCAGCATGTGTTGCAAAGAGAGGGTTTGAATGGGCCATGGGCACTGGGGTATGACACTCCCAGGAGCACGTCTGGACACTGCCAGCCCAGCACCCCTTCGTGGCCTTGTGCTGAGCACAGCCGTGGTCTGACTGCAGAGCAGAGCAGTATAGAGCTCACTGCCTTTCCAAAAGTTCCTGCAGAGTAGCAGTGGCTCAGGCTAAAACCAGGGAAGGACCTGCATTATCTCCTCTGTGTGTGCAGCTCACATAGTCTGTGTTGGCAAGGCAGAGCCAGCTGCCAAGGGCAAGCGCTGAGGAGGACGCTGCTCCATTGCTTCCTCCACCCTCTCTGACCTTGGGGGGCTTTGCAGGCCAAGGGGATTTACAGCCCTGTGCTGAGATGGCTAGAAGGCCACTCCAAGTGACAAATCCTGATGTGCTGGTGAGTTGTACCTTTCAGGTTGCTCCAGGCACTCCCCTGCACCATCAATCCACCTTAGTGGTCCCTCTATGCATCTGAGGGGAACAGGCTGCCAAGTCCTTTCTTCCTGACTGGGGGCACCCATTGTACCAGGCAGACTATCATGCAGCTGTCACACTCTTCTGGCTGCCCTAGATAAAAGAGTTGCACATAGACGAGAGGCAGTGATAGCTCTGTCTGAGGGATTACACCCAGATTAGGAAAAATTGGTCCTGTGTTTGATCAAATTAGCAAAAGTATGAGCTGGCAGCTGATAGGGGCACATACCACGCACATGGGAACAAGTTATTGCCGGGGAAGATCATGTGGGTTATAATGCATCCGTTCCTGTGGCTGCCCAAGGCTGAGGACAGGACGCTGCCCATTTGCCATGAGTAAGAAGAGGTGCACGTGGTACACCCTTCTGAGAGCTCGCTTGTGCTCTCCTAGCTGCTTTGATGCACTGCATTAGCCACCTGTGGATTCACCCAGCTGGCAAACTGACTCTCCAGTTGTAATCCCATGCTAAAAACCTCATCATGTCATTATCTACATAGAACAGGAGGGAGAGAGAAACACAGCACAAGGGGGCCAGGGTTGAATTAGTGCTGTTTCCAAACTCACTAGAGAGCACCTCTCCAAAGAGCAACTAATTCTATTGACATCCATCACTGATCCTAGGGTGAGGTGTCACTCTGGAAGACCCCATGTTTCCCCACTAACTTTGGCCCTGTTCAAAGACCTAAACTTTTCAGTGAACTAAAGTTAGGGGCAGTGAATTGCACAATTGTCTTGGCTCAGCTCTTCGGAAAGATCATGGTGAAGATCTGCCCATATTCTGATTAGGATCACACAGTTCCAGGCAAACCTGAAAGCCCAGCCGCTGTTTAGTGGGATATCATCTGCTCTTCACCAGAATGCTGATGGTTCTTTTCTGTGTTCTTCTGGCACTGGCTGCTTTTGGGCAAGTGCAGATTTACTTTCATGATACACATATGTATACCAGGACCTTAACGCTGTGTTAACAGCACCTGAAATTGCGGTAAATCTGCTGACTTGGAGCTTGGGTTTTCCCCTGATGAAGTGCGAGATGTCTCCCCGTATGCTTTGCTCCAGGCGCTCTCTTGTTGTCCTCTTTGTTCTTTCCCACAGGCTGCTGGAAAAGCAGCATTCCCTGGGGCCACAGCGTTAACATCTAGCTCTCCAAGAGGCAATTACAGTGGAGACGGCAGAGCGGGGGAGCAGCTCTGAGGAATCGCATGTCCCAGGAGGATGTGCTTCGCTCCCCCAATGACACTGCTCCGCACAGCGCACAGGTATCTGCCAAGTACATGCAGCCCAGCAGCCCAGTTCCCCATCCCCCGGTGTGGTTTTTTTTAATGGTTACATGGTATTTAGATACATGTAGACCTTGGCTTGCCAGCACATAGCTGTTGTCTGCATGGGCATGTCCTCAAGAAACGATGCAAAAAGCCCATTACGGTTAGAGATAGACCTGGGCTGGATAATTGAGATCCACCCTTAAGCCTCAAGATCTTCTGTTCTAGTGCTCAAATCCAGCAGATTCCTCTCTTGCAGATAAAAGGGGAAAAAACCACCAAACCCAGCATTTTCTAAGCTGAATTTTCTCACTTCTAAAAAGCCTGAGGAATTTATTTTCGTTTGAGGGCTGTGTCAGAGTTCAGATCTTGTTCTCATATACAGATGAATGTTCACATGGACTGCTGGATGCATTATCTTGTTTCAAGCCTGGTCTCCACTTAAATTGAAAGTGCTTAGTGGGAGAGGATAATCATGACTTCAGTGAATATCTGGGAGAATTAATTTTGAGGCATGTCTATGACAGTCTTTTTTGTGCCAGAATAACAATATTGTTAAGGAACAGCTTTTTTTTTTTTTTTACTTCATCTTTTTTTTTGTCCTTTGGCAGAGAAGTTGAAATTTCCATAATGACAAGAACCTTAGTGCAATGCAGTTGAATCCACTTAAAAGTCTTTTTGCCAATATGTAATCAATTTTGTTTCACTTATCGAAATCAGCTAAACCAAGAGAACTCTCGTTCCAGCAACATCATTGAAGTAAATACATAGAAAAAAAAATATATATATATATATTGCAGAGAGGTGGTGAAGAAAACAGCCTGAGTAATCTCCGGTCTATCCCAATGGACAAATAAGAAAGCTTCCAGTTCCTACATAAACAGAGGGAGCTTCCTGTCTCTTATTTATGCCCCAATGTGTAGGAAGACAACAGTAACAAACACTGCCAACCTTGTCTTCGTTCTTTGAAGCTTATTACCCTTCCAGCGTGCACACAAACCTCTCCAAGGGCATTGCCTAACTCACCAGACAGCATCCCCGAGGTATGTTCTGAAGAGCTAATGCATGTCACACCCATGCAATCCTCTTTTCCTGCATCTCCAGGCAAGGGCATAAAAGTATGCAAATCATTCGCTAAGTGTTGTACCAGCTTGTAAAATAAAGTATTTCCTTGCCCTGAGGAAGTCACCAGCAATAAAGAGATGGAAAAGAGTGGGGAAGAACTAGAGGGGGTCAGCTCTTCCCTAGCTGAAATAACAGGGGGCTGACCTTGAACATTGTCTGCAGTTTTGGTCACTGCAATAAAGGAACACTGATCTCTTCTCTGCGGTGACCAGTGACAGGGCCCGAGGGAATGGCCTGAAGTTGTGTCAGGGGAGGTTTAGGTTGGATATTAGGAAAAGGTTCTTCACCCAGAGGGTGGCTGAGCACTGGAACAGGCTCCCCGGGGAAGTGGTTACAGCACCAAGCCTGACAGAGTTCAAGAAGCTTTTAGACAATGCTCTCAGGCACAGGGTGTGACTCTTGGGGTGTTCTGTGCAGGGCCACGAGCTGGACTCGATGATCCCCGTGGGTCCCCTCCAACTCAGCATATCCTGTGATTCCATGAAGCTGTGTGACGGAGAAGCCAAGACCAGCATGCTGGCCAGCAGGACCGGGCAGTGGGGCAGAGGGCTCCCCTCGTGGCTCAGTCCACTCCCAGATGAGCAGCTGCCTGGAGGAGCTCAGGGTGCTGCTGACTGGCAGGACTGGGATGGCTCGGGCACTGCACCTGCACAGCACCGGCCACCCAGCTCGAGCTCATCTCGTTCTCTTGGCCATCACGGAGGGAGCTTAGAGAAATCTGTGACTTCTAGGGGCTGACATAGTGCCCAGGGCACTGCAGAAAAATATTATTTCTGCTGACTGACCGAAGGAGCTGTGATGGACATGGAGGAGATTGCTTGCAAGTGGTTGGTGCTCTGCTGCTGGCCTTTATAGTCTGGAGCTATTGCAGAATGGGCCTCTCAAATGTTACAGGTATTTTTTAAATCTTGCTTAGCCGCTTGAAGAAATAGCCTTTATCCTCTTCCTTAATTTTTGGGGCAACGTTTTCCAGGTATAATTCCAAACTCAAAACAGGCTTCCTAATATAGGCTGTGCATATAGAGCAAGAAGCTGGCATTAAAAATTTGGAGCAGTACCAGCTCCTAGAGAACCACAGTGGAGAAGTTTTTGCAAACCTAATCACCTAGTCTTGAAGGAAGTCACGCGACCAGCTCCTCTCAAGCCCAAGCACTGAATGCTTAAACAACAAATTGAGATGTTGACTGAAATAGGAAAAGCCTTTTAAATCTATATTGACCAATGCAGATCGAAAGGCAGGTTTATTGTTGCAAGTGTATATACTGTAAATAAGGGGGTTATTTGATGTTCTGAGAGTTGCGTAACAGATTGTTTTATGTGATCTTTCAAGAAATGGTTTCAGCATGAGTGAGGTGGGTGGTTCTCTGAGGTATAGGATTTCACCAGCCTGCTGAGGCTTTTGGGAGAGCTTCCACCTTAAGAAAGATGGATTTGTCATGCTGGGGTTTTTACCTCTCCCAGGAGACAGAGAACAGACATGGTGATGAAAGGGCATAACCCCTGAGAAGTAGGAGGGGGGGGAAAGGAAAAAAAATTGTGTGGGTAAAAGAGGAGGTAAGATTTTTTTATTGCTCTTCCAATCAGGGAGTTGGCTCTGCATTTCAGTTTTGGAAATAACTTTTTGTTAATATTGCCAACATAGGCAGCAGTGGGGGGGTCAGCTAGATTCTAGCACCACTTCCAGAGTCCTTGACAGCAAAACACAGGTGCCTTCATGCCCCATGGACATCTAGCCATCCTGAAATCAGCCTATAATATGGCAAGGAAAAAAAAAAGATCACAGGACAAGGAAGGGTGTGTGATCAGATATGGAGAGGGTGCCACCAGGCAGGGTGCCATGAGGCAGGTGTAGCAACCTGGAGCGCAGTTAAAAGATGTCAGCTCCCTTTCTTCACCTGAAGGTCTTCAGGACTGCAGAGGGACCTGGCCATGAGTTGTATTCAATCTTGTGCAGTTAACTCTTTAAATTTCCATTCTCCTGTTGCCATGTGGAGCCTCATTTCTCTGCTCAGGAACAGGGCAGTAGATTGCAAAGTGTCTCTTGCAGATGCAATGCCACTAGCAAATGTAATGGTCAGGGAAGGCTGGGGTAGAAAACAACCATGCAAGTGGATGCAGGTTACACCTCTCGTTCCTGTTGGCATGTAGTGCTTGTGTCTCTGTTGATGCAGGATTGTTTTTTGTTTGTTTGATGTGGTTGGGGCAGGAAAGCCAAGCTCCTTGCTGTCAGTCCATCTGAGTTAATGAGTACGGACTGGGTTTGCCTCTATAAAAGGGAATGCCTTGAAGGAACATTGTAGTGTAATAAAAAAGGTAATCCAAGTACTGCACCTAATTCTGTTCTTAGCACTTGTGTAGCTGCAATGTTAACTCACTCTTACTAGACCTTTACACCAGTCTGATTGCAAGACTAGATTTCTACCAAAAGTCTGAAAGAGAAAGAAAAGTTTGATCCAAAGGGTAGGGTTTAGGCCTGAACCGTGAAGGAGATCAAGCTGTAAACTTCACTTCATAGGCATTGCCCTGCTTCTAGCCATACTTAAGTCTCAAACACCATGTACTAATTGGTGAGGATTCATCACGGAGCCTAGGAAACTCCAGGTATATCTTAAGTGGAAAACTGTAGTTCCCCACTGTACCATGCACTTGAATACAAGGTGCCCTCATATTTTCTCCTGCAGTTTAGCTGTGAGATCTCTGGGTCCTGTCGCTCAGCCCCACCCAGCTGAATGAAGGGGATGCTGATTGAATGCATTCCTAAAAGCCTTCTTCCAAAAAGGCCACGGGCCATGCCCAGTTGCCTCACAGATTAGCTCATGGTGATCTAAGCCTCCTGTTGCTCTGAGACAGAATCCAGGATACCTCACCCTCCCCCAACTGTGGAGACAGGTTTTGAAGGACTGATGGGTGGTAGCCCAGCAGCACTGTCTCTGGGTACTTACTGGAAGGCTAGCAATCCTCAAAAACTTGAAAATATTGCCTCTATGCCTACCATAAATCATCCTTATTGTAAATCAAGTCAGGCCTGCCTTGCATCCATGGACATGGAGAATAATGCATTGCAACTTTTACAGTTGTTGTGTCTAGAGGAAAACACGCCAGAGTCTACCACATCTTCCTCAGAGGTCATGTTTTCTGAGCCCTCTGCCCAGCTTGCTGCTTTCTCTTAAAATTTTTGTTCACCTCTCCAAGCCTTTATCCTCTTATAGTGCAAACAAGTCTGAATCCTGGCCCCTACATAAAACTCACTGTGGCCCTAAGTGAACAATTTCCCTGATGAGGGAATAGAAACAAAATCAAAGAGGATACTTGTCATTGGGTCATTATTTCATAGAGTCTTTTTTAAAAAAAGACTGAGCCAAAATCCTACTTTTAGCCATGTCTGAACTCTGGATAAGCTTACACTTGAAATGCACACATAGGCCCATAAACAGTGCCTGACCCACATTAATTCCTGAGCAAGACATTAATAATGCAGGAGAATTAGAAACTTGGGACACTCAGCTTGATTTACCAAAAGGTCACGTCCACAGATTGAGTTGCATGTCTCAGCACCAAGGCCTGCGTGACTTCTCTATGACAGCAGAGGTGGAGGAGCCTTTCCAGGTGGCATTCCTTCTCCCTGTCCCACCAGCATGGACAGCAGAAGGCACGGTGTGCATTACTGCTCTGGGTTTCAGCACATCTACCTGTGGTAACCAGAGAAGCCATGGCAGAGCCATGAGGAAGGCAAGCTGAAATTGATCCAATAAACGTGCAGCCCACCAGCCTATCCTGTTGCAAATCGCACTGAGAGGATGCCAGTACTGCTGTATCAGAGGTTATTGAAGAACAGGCCTTTCACGTTTTGTAATTACAAATACAAAAATAAATGCAAATGAAATAAGTTTCCATAGTCTGTGTCCCTGTCTTAGTCACTGAGAACCTGAGAGGGCATGTGTAAGAAAGTGACAGCAAGAGCTGAATCGCACAGGTAGCAGCTTGACATCTGAAGTTTAGCATCCAGGAGGAAGACTGACACATCTGGAGTGCCAGGTAATACACAGAGGAGGCCACTCCTGTCAAGCAGCCAGTCTGGATCTCAGCTGCCAGGAGGCTTTGCCTGGCTCGAATGCATCTGTGCATTTATCTCTCGAGACAGGGAGGAGGGCGTTAACAGTCTTGAAGCTTCC
Organism: Lycocorax pyrrhopterus obiensis; assembly: GCA_014706295.1. NCBI lineage: Eukaryota > Metazoa > Chordata > Aves > Passeriformes > Paradisaeidae > Lycocorax > Lycocorax pyrrhopterus. The sequence continues at coordinate 93,078,950 of JACSVZ010000001.1, forward strand.
TACCCCAGCCTGAAGGCACAGGACGTGCCCAGGCAGAGAGGAAGGTGGATTGATGGGCCCTCAGGCTGCATACAGAAAGGGAGGGTTGCAGGGTGTCTGGGGTGACCTGGGGAAGCAAAGGGCTCTCAGGCTGCACACATTTTGTACCACTGCAGTACAAACCACCCCAGATGTGCAGGCAAAGCAGACTGGGCTGGCAATGTTTGGAGAAAGCAATACCTGCCAGGCATCCTGCTTGTCCGAGGTCTGTGTGTCCTTCCACCTCTGGCTGAGCTGGCTAAGGGCATGGAGCCACCAGGAACATGTGATACCTTGCAACTGTGCACCTTCTCCAGGAGCTGGGGCACTTGGTGCTTCACCCAACATGCAGGTGGTCTGCATCAGCACCTTCCTCAGAGGACTTCTGGCCAGCCTGCCACATCCCCAGGTGCTCAGGGCTCAACTGCATCCTCCAGAGCTGGGTATGCCTCAAACCTTGTACAGGGCTTGTGAAATTCACATCTTTGCACTCATCTGTCTCTCCAACTGTGCTACAGGGCTGTCAGAAATACTCGCAGTGCTGGAACTTATCTCTAATTTCCAGTGCCTCTCAGCTGTGTGCCCCTTAATCAGAAAAAGCCACAGGTGCTCAGAAAGAGTCTGCTGCCAGGGCTGACGTGGGGCTCATCCCACAGTGAACTTGCTGGAGGAGAGGGAAAGGTGGACCCTGAACAGTGATCTGACACGGGGCGATGGAGTGAGGGCTGCCCCTCATGCTTGCTAGCAACGGGGCTTCACTGAGGGGCTGCTCTGCTTGTAAAATCCATCACTGGCAGAGCTGCTCTGGGAGCTGTGGTTTTCCAATTGCCTGTCACATGGGCTGCATCCTCTCAAAACATGCCTCCTGTCCCCCTTGCAACACACCAAAGCAAGGAGGTGAGAAACAGATGAGGCTGAGACTCCTCAAGTCCCTCATCTGGGGTGCCTGAAAAGCAGTACCCAGATGGCAACTCCTGCTGCTGAGATGGGAGTTTTCTGTTTGACTTCTATATTTGCTCCTGTTCTCCTCTGCTTTACCTGTTCTCTGCCTCTTCAAATGACAAGAGTCAGTCTCCTTATTCTCCCTAAGTCAGGCAAATGTCCAGCTGAGCATGGAGAGGGAGAAAGGAAAAGAGATTGTTAGCAGCCTTAGACTAGCATATAAGAAATCATGGGCTGTATCCATTGCTCAGCTCCACCACAGGGATTTGGAATGGATTGACACTGTTTTCCCACTTGTAAAAGAGAGATAATCAGTCTTCCTAAAACTGTTGCTGGGAGAAAGTTTGGCTTTGTTCGTTATGCCCTTTGAGGCTGTTAAAGAGCAGGCTAGCTGGTCTATCACCCTGCTGGAAGGCACTCTGTGACTTGAAATACAGCAGCTCTTTGCAGGGGGGAGGATCATAAATTCCACAGGGCACCAGATAAACTGGAGGAGGTGAAAAGACAAAGGGGCAGTTGAAGTTTCAAATCCCTTCCCCCCCACATCCCCTTCCTCCTTCCTCCCACCTTTGCCATGCCAACACAACAATAATGTTGACAGCCCCCTCCATCACCGCTGGGGGCTAAAGCAGCTCTGCTGCACCAGGTCCTGCTGCCCATGGGTCGTGTCTCTCCTTAATCCCTGTTCCTCTTCCTTGGTCAGCAGGTGGACAGCTTGAGCGGCCTCTCACCTGGGAAAAACAAGAGAGTAATGGTGATAGAGGGGAGGACAAGGCTGGAGGAAGGCGGGGGAATGGAGGGTTGCAGCAGAGGGCGGGATGGAAAATCTGGACCTGGACAGATGGAGAAAATGGAGGTCCTGAGGTAAAAGCTGGAAGGGGAGAAAGGAGCACACAGACATGCTTGCAAAAGAAAGGCAACAGGTGGAAGCATGGAGGAGGGCCTGTCAATAGGAGCTGGTATTGCACACATTTCCTGGCAAGTGGGAAAAGATGAGAGGTCAGTGAGAGCCTTTTTCCCAGCACACACATCTCCAGGCAGGTGCCTGGTAGCACTGATGCACACAGTTAGCAACCATCTTCACCTGACACCACTGGAACAGTTTTGGGACCAGGCCAGAGAGCCACAAGGGTAGCACCACCTTCATTTGGTGCAAACAATGCCCACTTTGCCCTGCTCCAGCCCCAGCTGTTTGTCTTCCCCATGGCAGGGTGGTGATCAGTCACACAGTGGTCACCCAACTTGTTCTGCTGCTTTGGTTGGACAACACGGAACAGTTACAGAAGAGTTCCCACGAGGATGAAGACAAGGAAAACAAGGCTGTATTTAAAAGTGTTACCAGTGTAATCATTTTGGAAGGGGGTTGGGAAGGGGAGGGAAGACAGCACTCTGTCAGAGCAGTAACAACTCAAGTATGGGTACAGTTATACTGCAAAGGAGCACTTTTAATAGGAAAGCTTATTTCACTTTTTCAAGGAAAGCTTATTTCACTTGGAAATTCCTGTAAACCACACCAGCAACTGTTTTGTGTGGAAATGTATACAAGAGCCTAGATATGCACCCAGGTCACTGTGGTATGGCAAACTCCTGCTCATCAGCTGCATGTCGCCTGGGGTGGAACATCTGAGTTCACAACACATGCAGGGTCACTGCAGATAGACAAACAAGGTACAACCATTATTTATTAGTAGTCTGTTAGCATACCTAGACAGTGTGTCTAAGCACTCAAACATGTGCTGTGCAAGGAAGATGAGGGAGGAGGCTATATGCAACTTTGAGAATAGCACGCAAGTACTGACAAACCTCTTTGGGAGAAGACAGAATCTTCACTGGCTGTTTTTCATTGCACAGAGGAATAACTGCAGTAGCTATGCAGAAAAAGACATGTCCACATGTCTTCCCACTGCTGGGAGACTTCTCTGCTACAAATTCCCAGGACAGGTACAGCCACAGAAAGGGGACAAAGCCAGAGAGGCTACAACAGCAAGATTGACTGACTTCAGCCTGGCTCCTTATGCTCTTGGACTCACCTCCAAACTCTCCTTCATCCAGAAACATTAACTCCAAGCCCTCACTGACTGCATCTATTTTTCAGCAGTGATGCACGCTCAGGCTTGGAAAAACACCGATCATTAATGGAACCTGCACAGAAAGGGATTGCAGGGTACTTGCAGCCCTTAGGCTGAAAAACACATTCCCCCAAATGAAGGGTAAAAGAATTTGCCTCTTTGTTTTAGGGATTGTTCTCCCCAACCCTAAGCACAAGCTGAATATTCATGAACCTCCTATATGAATTGGTTATCTTCTAAAAGCAAATACAAAGTCCCCATTCTGCATGAGGTGCCCAGGCACCGGACAAAGCCAAGTGTCTGCTCTAGCCGTGGGTTTCCCAGGGACTCTGTGTGCTGCTTTAAACCAGTTACTCTTGCCTATTAAAACAGGATCAAAACTGAACAAAGAGAAAAAGATCCTTCCAGAGCTGTTTGAGGCAGCTGCAGCTAGTTCAGACTTCTACATCTCTTGACCTAACATGACTCCCAGGCTGCCACATTGTCTGGACGGGAAGCCAGAAGGGAAGGTAACGTGATTTTTATTGTAAGAGCTGCTCACCAGTGCAGTCAGCCTAATTTATGTTAAGAGTTCACGTTGCTAAGTAGCTTGCCAGCACAGAGGTTCAGCTTCACGTCCCAGCTGTATTTGTGGTAGAACAAATGGGTGTGTATGAGCACAGAGCTGTGTGATGGCCCATTTGCAGGTGTTTGTGGTAACACGCACAAGGGAAATGGGCATTTGTGAGTGGGAGCACTCCTGAGGTTGTTGAGGATATCGGAGGATGGTTCATTCGTTGAATAGATGATGTAGCTGACATGATGGCATTTAAGAACTGAGTATCACTTGAGAAGCAGACCCACGTCCAAGTGATATAGCAAGAGTGTGAAAAATAAAAGGTGAGCAGTTGCAAGTGTGTGTACAAAAGAGACAAGACATGTCTACTGTCTGTGCCGGGTCTGTGAGGAATGGAGTTAGGAAGTTAACTTTTTTCACAGCAGCCTGTGTAGTGCATCTGCCTCCCAAAGAGAGTGAATGAATTCCTCGTTTTGCTTTGTTTCTATTGCTTTTCTTGGTAAACTGTAATTATCTTGACCCCAAGGGGATTTTTTTTCATCTAACTTTCTCCCCCTGACCTGTTGGGGTGAGGGGAATGAGAGTGGCTGAGTGGGCATCTGGCAGCTGGTCATGGTCAGCTCACCACTGACCTGTCATTCAGGTGGCCTGTACCCTCCCCAAGACCCTGTGTGCAGACAGTGGAGATTTTTACAGACTTGCTAGGGATTTTTCAGATTCTTTGGAGGCTGGTAAGCAATTCAGAGGGCCTGTGTGGGGAACTGCCTGGGGCTGGGCAATAGGAAGGAGTACCAGGGTCAGACTGACCTTGTGTCTGAGTGCCTGGGAACACAGCTGTCATTGCCCCTGAAAATATCACCCAGTACTGGTGCTATATCCCAGTACAGCAAGTGCCTTTGGGCTGGCCTTGAGAAAGATCCAGACTGGGATTTCTGAGTTGCTGGGAACCACTGCCTCTCTGTGCAGCAAGGAGAAGGGGCTGCTGAGAGGGGGGCTTGGAGGGGCTGCTCCCGGCATGTAGTGAGGAGCAGACCTGGGGCACGTGGAGACCTCCAGGGCAGCCTCTCCTGCACACATCAGTGCAGCTCAGAGCACCAGCCACGTGTGTCCCTTTGCCTATGCTCTGTGTTATCCCGGGACACCGGGGTGCCCAGGACTGTCTCTGCTACTGATTTGTTTCCAGCTCAGAGCAACCAGGTCTCCTGCAACCACCAAGGGGCAGAGGGGGGATGCCCTTGGTCAGTCCTCACTGTGTATCCTCCACATCTTGTGTGCAGGTGGCAGAGAGACTCAAGTGCTCCAGAGAACAGTCTTGGCAGGCGTCACCAAAATTGGAGCTTTTCTGAACTACAGGTGATTAGACTCCACTCGCTTCCTTTTTCCAACCCCTAAGTGGAATGAACCCTTATCCTCAGAAGATGTTGAAGGACACCAGTGCGACTGATAGTTCCATGGGCCAACTCCACACCCTGCAGAAGGAGCAGGCACAGGCATGGTCACGCCATGGTTTATGGGCCACAAATCCCTTCTGCAGCACGAGAGAGAACCTGGCACACGTGCAGCTGGCATGCCCCAGCACCTCTCCCATCTTCCCCAAGAGCTGAGTGTTTTTCTCACTGCCTTTCTACCAGCACCTTCTCCACCTCCAGGCCCACTATGCCACAAGACCTTGGCAGCCTCCTCTTTGTCCTGGTCAGACTGGCCACCTTCAGCCCCAGGAGGAGGAGGATGAAGAGAAGGGACCACAGTGGCTGTTTCTCTCCCTGCACTTTGTATGCTTGTAGGGAGAGGTCGGCAGAAGTGGTGGGGTTCTGCTCTGTGTCCCCTCCTGGCTCCCTATTCTTGCACTTTTAACCTCTGACCTCCATCCTTTTTCTCCCATCAATTGTTCCCATTTCTGTCGTTTTCCTTTATGCCCTCTCCCCCCTCCAAGAGCCATATGTTTCAGTTAGGATCAGCTGACACCCAAACTAAGGGGTAGGGTTTTCCCCAGCAGTCCTTGGCTGGTGGCCACATAATTAAAAGCAGTGGGGGAGCAGCGGCAGGAACCCAATCTGGCATTAATGAGAGTGAGAGGTTGTTGCGTGACCGGCTGAGCTGCAGGAGCCCGGCCAAACAGCGGCACAACAAATGGCACTGTGTGTGCAGAGCTCTGTGCTAGCATAATGTGGATCTCCATTACACCTGGGCTGCTCAGCCTCCCAGCTTTGCCCTTTCCTAATCATCCCTCTTGCATAAGGAAACGATAAAGACTGGAGTCGACTTGTTCGCTGCAGAAAAAAAGGAGATGTATGACATTTCTACTTTAGTGTGTTTCTGTCTTGCCCATCTCCAGAGCTATCGGGATCCAGATGGGGCTGGTCAGGCTAAGTGGCCTGGGACTGAGCAGGGTGGATCAATTCTCTTTGCTGGGAGCCTTCCCCCAGCAAGTAGTGAAGCTGGCAAGGTGTCCATAGGCAGGGAGGACCAGGCAGGATACAAAGAGTTGTTAGGCTTTGCTGTCATCACTGCATGGATCTGAGCACTGCTTGTATTTGTGGGATGCTGTTGCTTTGGGACCTACTGCCCTTCAGACCCCCAAACCCTTGTCCTTTGTTCATGCAGACTGATTACAGGCTGCCAGCTTCAAAATTCTCTTGGCTGGCTACTCTCTCGCAAAGTCTGTACTAAGAAACTCCTTCTCAATGTAGCTCACTGCTGTGTTGTACAGCAAAACATGAGGGGCTTTACAGCAACTACCAGTTGTGGTTTATTTCAGCTCCTCCACATACAACACAGCAGGGGCTTGCTGACACAGCTCAGTAACCAAAAGATCCTGCTTTTGCACAGCCCTAACTGGTAGCAGATGTAGCGAAGGTCCTGAAGTCCCTGATGTGAATGCGATCAGATGTAATTGTATAGTTTAGATATTACTATACCCCTGCACACAGCAGTGGTCCCGAACTGGAAGCTTGGAGGCAGTCCATAACCTTTGTGCAATCTTGGGAATTGATTGCAGTCTGAGGAAACCACAGTCTGTGCAGGCCAGAGACATCAAAACAGGGTATTGCCCACAACGGGCAATCTTTGCACAGTATTAGCTAAGGAATGACATGTCATAGGTGGTCACATCTATCATCTGTTCAGCTACACCAGCATAATTCACACAGTCAAAGAAGTTATGTCCCTAAAATTTCACAAGTGGGCAATCCTCATCATGGTTTTCTGACATCCACATAATACAACATTTTCATGCTGCTCAAAGCAGCTAAGCAAGCACCAAACCTGGCTTTCAGGGTAAGAAACCCTTTGAACAAAAGCAGCACCTTAAAGGCTAGGTCAGCATCCAAGAGTTTTTCAGCCTTTTCTGGAATAAGGGAATGCATGAACAGTTTCTGCCCTTTTAGAATATGAATTCAGAATAAATTCTGCCAGGAACTTCAAAATTCATCATTTGGGGCTGGGAGCCTAACAAGACAGTGGTCTGTGTGCATCAGGAGAGTTTGTAGTGGCATATGAATTTCTGCAGCAGAGGTGTGACTTACAAGATGTGGCTTTTTCCACTCCATGTAGAAAGCAAACCAGCACAGACCCTTATCTCTTTGCACAGATCTCCACTGGAGTACTCCCATCTCAAGGCAGGGACTCCGAGTCGTGCCCTCAACAGAAGGAATATATGATCATTTATGATTTTGAGGATGTTTCCTTTGCATGCAGCCTGAGAGGGGACCTGTGAGGTTGACCTGACCACATCTCCAAGGTCAGTGAAAGAGCTGCTCTGGGGATGGAGGTGAAGCCATTCAGTGCTGAGCACAGTAAGGCTGAGCTGCCAGAGGCACTGCTGTACTAGTTGGTGAGGTCATGGGGTGGTCCCCACGTCAGTGAACAACCAAAAACTCCCACTGGGAGATGGCCCCCAGCACCAACATGAAGTGCACCCTGGTCTGCAGCACGCACTTGCTGTGGTAGTGAAAAGTACTCACCTGCTCTCGAAAGCCTCTATGAGCACATTTGCTGGGGTGAATCACAAAGTTCTCCTGTGCAATGACATCTGTATCCCAGCAAAAGCCCCAGTGCAGGGGCCTCGTACTGGCTTTGCAGAGCCTTCCACAGGCAGAATCTCCCCAGCACCTAAAAATGCCCTGGGCTTCAGCTCTTAGGAGAGCTGTTGAAATGTTACCTGCAAACATGATTTGTCTTGCTGAATACAGCAAGACAATATTGCACTCCACTGCAATATTGTTGGGGTGACCTGGGTTTTAAGTGTAAGAGAGTTAGACAATAACATAATAATATCGGACTGCCTCCAATAACACAATAACACAATAAAGATAGGACTGCAATAGGTTAGATATGGAACAATATCATAAACACAATTTGGCCTCACCTACACAGAAGGGATCAGCCTAAGTTTACCATATCGCAGCCTTGCAGAAATCATGGACCAAATCTTGACATTTCACTAGCTTCAAGAGTGGTGCTGAATCAGAAAATAGTTAAATGCAGTTCTAGCTCTCTGTGGATGAAAAGGATTGATTTTCCAGTACCACGAGGGGAATACTGTACCTGGCTGCTTCAGGGCTGTGGTGTTTGCAACAGGGATGGCACTTGGGCAGGCCAAGGAGCAGGAGGCAAGAACAAGCCATGAACTGTATCTGTGAGGCCACAACAACAGATGGAGCTGGAGGAAAACCATCCAAATGAAAATTGTCCATGGGTGAAGCAAAGACCGGCTTGCAAAAACCTGCCTCTGAACTTGCCCACGCAGAATGGGTGTTTGGGTCTCAGTCCAAGCCTTCCTGGAAGCTCAATGGTGTAAGGGGTTAAGAGTCAGAGCAGAAGAGATCCCAGGGTTCATATCAGCAGCGGGTTCAGGCCAGGTAACAGAGTCCAAATCCAGCAGCTCCTTTGTCCAGTGACTCATGAGGACGAGGGCAGTTTTGCAGAATCACAGCTTCAGGCCTTTGGGTGGCTTGAAGAAGGCACCTCAGTGCTGATGCATGTGAACTGCTCTCAGCTGAGCTCTGTGAGTACAGAGCATGGATGGCATTTGACCAGTCCTAGTTTTATCCACTCCCTCTGTATCACCACCATCACAGACACTGAAAGAATTGCACAAAGGGTTGCTCAGCTGCCTCCCCCACTCTGACTGTGGCAGGAGGTGAGAAAGCATGGGCTGTGTTTTCATCCAGCCTGGGGGAGACTGTGAGGAGCCGCTGCAACAGGCTTCAATCAGGTGAAAGGTCACTACAAAAGGGAAGGGAGAAAAAAAGAACCTGTTCTCTTTTCCCATTGGGGAAAAATCAAACTTATGTGCCTTAAACAGAGTAAGAAGACCCACATCAATACCATCAACGTTCTCTAAATAAAAAGGTGAGCGAATCACTTCCTGGAGGGTTGCAGGGCTGTTAAATACATGTCAAAAAGCAGCTGTCAGGTATGGGCTAGGTTTAGTTAATCCTGCCTTGGAGAGGAGGATGGGTTAGCTGATCCCAAGGTCTTATTCTGTCTTCAGTGATTTGCCCATTCCTCATGGTACCGAGGGACCAAATACAGCTATTAAAAGCTTTGTAAGATCCCTATTGGTTTGTGTTTCTTCCATTAAAAAACAACAACAACAACAACAACAAAACTCAAAAAAACCAAACAGACTCACCCATGGTTTATTTAGGAAGGAAGCAGATATTCAGGGAAGGAAAACATCCTCTATTTATTCCGTAGTCAATGCTTAAGGGAGGACTGTGAGAGGAACCAGGTCCTGCAGTACTTTCTAAATGCAGGCAAAACTTGTCCTGTGGGAACAAAAAGATAAACCACAGCCAGCACAGCAATCTCTCCTGTAAGTGCCTCCAGTTTCTTGGACTGGTGGCTTTCAACTTCTCTGATTATAGACCTTCCCATGATTTTCTCCCTTTGAAGATGCAGGCCCCATACAGTGAATTTAAAGTGACCAGCAAAAGGCTTGCTCTCCTTAATTGCCTTTCAGAATAGAGGGTCTGCAGGCCACAGGTCAAAGGGCACTTTGCTGAAGAGAATTCCAATTTAGTCTCTTCAAAACCAAGTGCAAGGGATCAGGCATCTGAACATGATATTGCCTGGGGCTCTGCCTTGGATTACGCTCCCAGGGAGCATTTTGTATTTTGGAGCTCTTCTTTGGGACAGACCTAAAAACAAGCAGTTCAGTGTCAAGGGAGCTGTGGACAAGCGGAGGGGAAAAAAAATCTTTTTGATTAACAATGACAGACTGGTCTATAACCCCCCTGGGGCTTGTCAACAACCTCATCACAGGCTGCCCTGCCATTTCTCACGCACTCAGGGAGGTAGCTGGGCCTTCGCTCAGACATGGGACATGGTGTCTTCCTAGGCCATTTGCAACCCTCACAAAGTTCCCTGACACACATACCTCAGGACAGTGACACTGCACAGCTTCTGTGTCAGGGTAGGAGCCTTGTGGAGGTTATAAGAGTTCCTCACTGCTGCATTTCCTGGGGGCTGCCAGGAGTTTCTCTTTCAGTTCATGCCCCAGAGGGCTGGAACATGCCATAGTGCAGCACGGAGCATTGTCAGCAGAGACCAAAATGGGTTGTGCTTGGCAAGCACAGTGGAAAGGAAAAATAGGGTGACCTGGGAGGATTGCTGTTCTCACTTCATTTTTCCATTGCATCTGCTGTTTTTTTTTTTTTTTTCTATCAAGCCCAAAGAGAGAAACAGAACAGAAACAAAATATAAATGGGTTCTCTCACCGTAAGTGCTAGAGGAGGGGAGCATTGTTGAAAAGACAAAAGCAAGAAGGTCTGGGTTATAGCCTCCACCCTTCCACTCACCTCCTTCTCTGTCTTTTCCCTCCCTGTCTCACTTTCTCTCCAGCATCCCACCACCACTGCCTCTCAGGGTGCTGAGCCGATGTTTGTGCTGGTGCTTTGACAGGGTACCAAGGAATTATATCACTCACAGGCTGGCCCTGAAGAGACATTTTTGACTCAGCTCTCCTCACAGCATATTGTCAACAGATACAATGGCTCGAATACGACAGCAATTGAAGATGACATGAATATTATTGTCATCTGAGCTGCTGGAGCAGCCCCTGGCTGCTCAGAGGGGCCAAGTGTCCTGGTGAAGTATTGACCTCAAAGCTCAAACTGTGTAGAAGGTGCTGGCTTCCTGCAGTACCACCTCCAAACCACTTCTGGCAGAAGCTGAATCTCATTGGCATCTCCCTCCCCTAGAGAAACCCAGCCCTTGCTACCCAGTCAAATGTAGCCCCTCTTCTGGCTGGCTCAGCTGAATGTCCAAGGAGTGAGTGGTCCAGACAGGTCCTGTCCTGCAAAGGAACTGGCATGGGGAAGGGTTGTTCTGCCACCCCCTGGGCTGTGCCCTACCTCCCCAAGGCAATGCATGCAGTGTTGGGCTCAGGGACACCATGTGTCCCTCAGGAAACCTGCTTCACCCTTCCCTACTGGCATGTCTCCCACACCACCTGCCTCCATCCATCCCCAGGCAGCAGGAGAGCCAGAGGACAGGGGTTATCCGTGCTCCACACCAACAGTCTGGCAACTTCAATTGCCCATTTCCATGACAGTGTCATGAGCTGCAGAGAAAGGTTTACAGAGGACACAGTGCCAGAAAAGTCCCTGGAGAAGGTCTACGTAGAGAAGATTCCCTTTTAAACCACAATCTCACCCACAGGACCCATGACAACTGTTCTGGCCTAGAACTGAATACAGGGAAGAGGTATTTATTTTTATGCATTTGACTGGCAATGGGCACAAGGCAGACCCCTGAACCTGGCTCCCCCCTCACTGGCAGAGCTGCAGGAGCTGAGGGAATTGCAGCTCCCAAAGCCTCACAGCAATCATGAGCTTGCTTGCAAGAAAAGTTTTGAAGCTGAAGGACCCTTTACTCAGACCTAGAAACACAAAAGCCAACATTTCTTCACTCCCGTAGCATGTCTCTGAGAACCACAGTTACCACGAACTGCCTTGAAACCAGACTGCAGCCAAAAGCAGGCTCCCAAAGTTAGGATACTCTTCCTAGTGCCAGGGAGGAGGCTGTGTGTACACCCTGCCTCTGAGTGTAGCCTCAGGCAAGGCACTGCCTTGGTTGCCTGCACTTCAAATCTGCAAAAAGTAACTTTCCTGGTCTTGCTGTAACTCTCCAAGAACATGAATTCCTCTGCAAGCCCAGCACGTATCAGTCTCCACACTTAGCTGGCCAAGTAGACCCTCTGGAGCTGCGGCCTGGGCCCTTTAAATGCTGCTCCTGTAGTTCAAATGGCTCTTGCAAACCTCCTGAGCAGACAAAATTGGTGCTGGCACTGGAAAGCAGTTATGCAATATGCAGGAGGTAAAACCCTTTTGGCAGGGGCACGTGAAAGGAGATACAAGTGGGAGGCTCCAATTGCTGAGGTGAACACCACGAGAAGCCTGGGAGAGAGGAGATACACGTCTCATAGAATCATAGAATGGTTTGGATTGGAAGGGACCTTAAAGATCATCTAATTCCAACCCTCACTCCCATGACTGTCTCCCTCCTTGCTGTTCTCCCAGACCATCTCTGCCATGAAGGGTGGACAGATCTGGCCAACAAGGTGAAGACACTGCTGGAAAAAGAGACAAGCCAGACTGCCTTAATCTGAAAAGCCAATAGACAGGAGGCCTGTGCAGATGCTGTTCACCCTTGTGAACATGTTTCAAGTATCACCCTTTTGTGTCCAAATCTGTCAAGTCAGCCACGTGTTCACTGAATTGTATCCTGTCTTCCCTCTCCCAGTGCTACCCTGGAGCGTGCAAACACAGGAGGCTCCCGAGGCAGAGCTGGGAGGGTGCCGGGCATGTAAGTGTGCCATGCCATGCCATACCATGCCTGGTTAGTGTGCTGTGCCGTGCCATGCCATGCCATGCCATGCCATGCCTGGCTTCCTGCGCCAGCCGGGCCCTGCTGCTCCCAAGGGCAGGGTTCGGCTGAGGCACGCCGGCTCTGGCACGTGTGAGCAGCAGGGCATGGATCCCGTTTCCTTGCACTGGCATGTGCTGCACTGTGTGGTGGGACTGTACAGGCTCGAGCCATCCTGCCTCCTCAGGTGAAGTCTGAGGCTGCTCCCACCCCTGCTGCCAGGGCAGCTGCTCCAACCTGTAAAGGCAGGATTTTGCCCACAGCATGTTTTTCTCCAGCCATGCAAATTAATTTGCTGGTAACCAAGAAGTCTAACCAGTGCTCTGCACCACCTACCTGTGCTGGAGCTGCTGGTACTCCTGTCCTCCTTTTCTCCCTGCTGAAAGCCTCCCAGTTGCCAGGTCCATGTAGCTGCCCTCCCACCCTCAGCCAGAGAGCCCTGGCTCCCAACACTGCCAGTTCAGCTGTGAACAATTGTCCATCAGTTTCTTGCTGCATTCTCCTGCATGAGCCATGCAAAATATTTGGATCTTGGCTGCAGGAGGTCCTGCATCTTGCTCCTTTCTAGCCCTTGCAAGAAGCTGCCTTGCTTTCCCTGCCTGATTAAGCACATTCCTTCCTCTCTTGCTTCTTCGCTCTGCCCTGCAGCAATTTCCAAAGCATTTTTGTGGCATCCAAGACCTGGAGACAAATTCATGAGCTGTGGAGATGTGGTTTCTGTCATGTGCTCTTAGCTCTGAGTCCTGGCTAGTGCAGGGGTGGTGGGTCCACAAGCATGAGGGCACCCACTGTGCTCCTTTCCTGAGGGTCAATGGGTACTTACTGTTTCACAGCTGGCTCCTTCTAAGTGAAATCAAATTGCTCACTGTGAGCTGATTGGGAAAATACTGTGTCTGTGCATTCTCTCCCAGGTTCCTGACTCCCAAAATAATAATAATTATGTGGCCTGGAAAAGATTATTATTAACCATAAGCCTGGGTACTGCTTCTATTATTCAGCTTTATGGGAATCCATACAGCTCCCATGGAAAGGGATTATTTACCTAGGCCCTGAGAAAAATTGGAGGAGCCTGCATGCTCCTTCTGGCTATTGTATTGCCGAATCCCACAGCAAGGCGTCCGGAGAGCGGTTTCCTCTAGCTGTCATTAATCCTTGTGGGCTTGACGACCTCAGCACACAGCATCCTTTGGGTCAGCGGCTGCTGGGAAGCCAGACTATTGTTTCAGGGCTTTGGTCCCAGACAGAGGAGCTGAGGAACCAGGCTTTTCAGGTGTCCCCATCACAAAGTGACTGGCTTGCATCCTGGCAGTTGCTCGGGCCTTTCCTAGCTCTGCTGTTGGGAAGCCAGCTGGATTTGGACTCATTTCGATGAGGCCAAGGGAAGGACTGGCCCTGGGATGTCCCAGTATGAGCCGTGCTCACCCTGCAGGAGGGAGCTTCCCTGCACACCTGCGGCTGCAAGGGGATGGCTCCACCACAGCCCCCATGGACAGGAGGGAACACCCAGGACCCCTCACTTCCTCCTGGTCCCTAACTCCCAGCCTGATCTTCTAGTCCCTGCAGAGGAGAAGGAGGAAGGCCCAGTTTCAATTCAGTGCATGAATTGAAGCAAAGGAAATGTTCTCTTTCTCTAAGGGCTAAAAGAAATCTTGCAGGGAGGCTTTCTAATAGGGATGTTGCCCATGGCATGTATGTGCACAAATGTGCGTAGAAGGAATTGTGGCATTCCCAAACAGGTCTTTCATTCTTGCCATGGGCTTGTGGAGTCCATGTGGTTCTTTCTATGGTGACAACCTTAGAGGAAGAAACAGAAATCTGGGTGTTTTCCAGGCCAGGGTTCGAAGGGGGTTTATAGCTCTGACGGGAAAGTCTCTGTTCAAGGTTGAATATGTCTCAGCACAAACTACACTTTAGAGACAGCTCAGAAGGAAGCAAGCTGTGATTTCTTCCCCACTGATGCTGGCAGGCAGTGCACTGGAAAGCTTGGAAAGAGATGCCTTTTCTTTCTCTAGGTGAGGCATATAGCAATGCCTTCATGTGGGCATTGCTCCCCACTCCTGTCCCTCTCAGGGCTTCAGGAAGGCCACAGAGCAAAGCAGCCAGTCCCTACTGCCACCACGTTGTGACTAAAAGCTTTCCTCTCTGGCTTGCAGCTGGAGCTCCCTCTTCCCGCCCTCTTCAGGGGTGCTATGTGCCACTACAGCTTTTCCAGTGGCAGCAATATGATTTTGATGCTGCAATCACTCCTTTTTGGTAACTCATTGCTTTGTGAGGTGCTGCTGATGGATTACGACAGGGATGAGAAAGTCACTTTTTACAGCAGCCCAGCAGTGGTGCCAGAAGGGCATCCAGGATCTGAAGAAGGTCTGTCTGGTGGCCCCCATAAGCAGAGCTGTGCTGGTGTCCCCCCCACTGCCAGCTGGGCAAGGGACACAGGATAGTCTGTGGGTCTTCCCAACCCACACAGCAGGGTGCTGCCTCAGAGACCCCTGAGATGGTGCACCTCATGGCCCTGTGTGCAGTGCTGGTCCGGGGCTTTGGGCACACCAGTGTGGCTCCACGCCTGGGCTCCCAGCCCACACTTCGAGCGTGGAGCTGCAGGGACCCAGCTGTGCAGATGGCCTGGGCAGCCTCCATGCCTTGCAGGGATCACAAAGCACCAGCATGGCCCAAAGGACCTGCCCAAGGTTCCCCTGAGGGGCTGCAGTGGAGCAAAGGTCCGAGCTCTGTGTGACCCAGCCGGTGCCTGGCGAATGCAGAGGCACCCTAGTCCCTGCATCAGCCTTCACAGTGCGTGGGGGAGCAGGGAGATGCTGCTCTCAGGCATCAGCAGCACCTCCATCTTCTCCCTGATTTTGCCCAGTGAGCGGCGTGCAGGGGCACGGAGGGACACCCTTCCCCTCCCCTGTGCTCAGCGGATGCGGACCGTGGTGGCAGCCGGACAGAGCTGCTTTCTCCGGCACAGTGCTGCCATTGTCCAGCCAGGCTCCGGGCCCTCTCATCCCCACCAGGCAGGCACAGCCAGGACCTCTGCAACCCAGCAGCACAGACAACAAGGTGAAGGAGATGGATGCAAGCCTCTGGAGCAGGCAGCCCACCTTCGTGTCCCCATGGTGCAGCCCCACTGCTTTTTGGACTTCCGTGCAAAGATGATATAAGGGAGTACAGTAAGGTGGTGGCTAAAAAAGGGAAAACTGAATGAATAGGAGGGGGAAGGGAGAGCAGATGACGCTGAGATGCGAAGGGCAAGACAGAGCCAGTGAGACAGAGCTGGGCTGCGAGCCGGAGAGGAAAAGCCGTGAGCCCCGTGGGAGCTGGACTGTGGGAAGAGACAATGCGATGGAGGGGAAGGAGCCAGCTCCCACTCTGGGACATGCACAAGGCTGCAATTAGAGAGAGGAGACAGCGTGTCTGCCCATGCTGGGAAGTCTCCTTCTGCCATGGACACAGGGTCGTGCAACGGCTGGGGCAGAAACCCACTGCCTGCTCTGTGCCCCTACACACAGCTCCCCTTCGACTTGCACCCCTGACAGGGGCAGAAGCCCCGAGGGCAGACACTGGCAGTACCGGTGGCTCCAAGGCGCAGGGGCTTTGCCCGCCAGTGCTGGCATGAGATGTCTGTGTTGCTTTGTGCTTGCATTGCAGTGGCATGGTCATACCAGGCCCCCTTCCCTGGGTCAGCCCTCCTCCCATGGCTGCCCTGGGCAGCCCCCTCCTGCCTCCTAAACCAGCTGATCAAATACCAATGTCCTCCAGGCAAGCAGGTTGCTTGACCGCCCACCTCTCACAGCTAGCACCCTTCAGTAGGCTTCTGGAATTTTCCTGGGTGAAGGATGCTATGGAAATATGCAACTCCAGAGCACAAGCTCTGATTTTAGTGTCCTCCTCTGCACTGCGATTATCTAGCTCCCAATGGAAAATTCAAGTTTGTTTGGAAACAAAGTCTCTGGGTTTGGCTTGGAAAGGCTCAGAAAATACCATGCAAGGGTCACAAACTTTTAACACAAGCCATGTTTGGCTGGGACTGTAAAAGAGGAGGGAGGTAGAGAAGGAACATGAGCACACACCATTTTTGCTACCACAAACTTGGCTGGGAAACTCTGCGCTTTGCTCTGTCTGGACATAAAGGTCCAAGAAAAGAGTTAGGTGCTCTAAAAAGAAAAAAAAACAAGTCATGCAGCCAGAGAAACTGATTTCCAAATTTGCTTTTTACGGCTCATTTTCACTACCCAGCCAAGAGGCAGATGAAGCAGAGCTCCTGCAAACTTCTCCTGGAGTGACGGCAAAGGGAGATGCTTGAAAAAAGCCAGCAACTCCTGGCAGGGACAGAAGAAAGAGGAGAGCCCTGGTGAACCAACAGTGGTTTTTTTAAAATATAAAATAATATACTTCAGACTTGCAGTGGTTTTTGCTTCCTGATCAACAGTTTTAAGCAAACCCAACTGCTTTCCTCTTTTTCTGGTCATTTCAAGATCTTTTCACTGAGGTGAAATTAAATATGAGGGGCGGGAGGAGACCTGACAGTTTTTCTGTCATTCTCACCTGCGTGGGAGCAGCAGGAGCTGGGAGTTAAGGCAGCCCCGTGTATTCACTGACCAGGCATTCACAGAGAAGTGTAGAAGATCACCACAGCGTATTTAGAGCTGTGCAGCAATAACAGCTAATTTGTTTTTGCCTAAAGAGCGGGTAGGGTTGGTGTTCTTTCATTTTAAATAAATACATGTGGACTCCAAAGGTCATTTCCGTGGAATAACAATGCTCCTTTCAGAAAGGGGCACCGGCAGGGTCTCCGTTACTCCCAGTGCTCCCAGTCTGGTTTGAAAGCCCAGCTGCAGCTCAGCCGGGCGAGTATCCCCTGGGCTGCCCTCTACACATTGCAGCAGCTGCTGGCCCAGTGCCCCCGCCACAGGAAGCGCAGGAGCTCAGGAAGGAGTGTCGGCTTCTCTGCTGGGGTGTCCACAAGCACCCAGTGCCTATTTGACAGTAAAATGAGGATAGTGTCTAGTCTCTCTCCCCCCTCGCCCCAACCTCAGTGGCACCCCTGCGCCTTCTGGGAGCACTGGCAGAGGATGGTGCATCCCCAGCAGGCAACATATGGCCATAGGTTTTCCTCATCCTCATCAGGTATGGCATGAGGATCAGATATGATCAAAAAATCTGATTTTAAAATAGGTCATTGGCAGCGTGGGAAGGTTTTCCATGAGCTGCTGCCTTTAAATGGCAGGTGAATGTGCCTCGCTGACTTCAATGATGTTGGTACCATGATCTGTAACCATGCAAGTCCATCGAAGCTAGGCAATGCAGAAAGCATTCAGCAGAGCTGGGTGAAAAAGCAGGCAACTTGGTTCCCAGATCCAGTTACATCACATACTTATTTTCCTACTTGCTTCCTAAATAGCTACTCTCTCAGGCTTTAAGCAGGCAGAAAGCATTGGAGCTGTGAAAAAGTAAACTTGAGGCTCAGGCTATTCTCTGTCTTGCAGGCATGTATTTGCCAAAAATTTCCTCTCTGCTTCAGTCAGTCTTCAAGTTACAGGGCACTTTGTTTTAAAAGTACCTTATCTTTTATTCTATGTGGGGAAAGGATCTTCAGAAAGAAAAAGCCCTTGAGTTAAAAAGAGCTCCCCTCCTTAGCGAGCACTGCTGTTTGTCACCCTCTCGGAAATTTGTAAACTCTTTCCTCTGTATTTATCTAACTCCGCTATTTTGGGATTTGCCGTAACTGCCTGCACCAATGAGGTGTGTGTGGAAGGGAGAGCGTCTGTGCTGCTTGGCTGATATTTTTGGCCAGTGCAGTGCTCGTTTCTGGGAACTTGGGTACCGCAGGAAGATGCAGTTCTGATTCCCTCATCTCTCTGCTTCCTCTTCCTCTTCTGAGAGCACTGATGCCCACAGTGGCTCAGCAGTCCCCAGCACAGGTGCCTCTTGGTGTGCCAAGGGCTGGAGAAGAGGGGAGAAGGAGACTGCGATGGATGGCACAACTGGCTGCAGTTCGACCTCTTCTCCCATGCCAGTACTCTTGTAGCTGCAGGAAAATTCACCATGGCAGCTGAAGGAGGTCTGCACAATTTTGCCTCCCAGGGCATGGTGAGACTGTGATGGTCCATAGGAGAAAGCAGTTTACTTCCTCTGCTCTTCCCAAAGCTGCACTGGCAACTCCCAGACAGCCAGCTCCTGTGTGGGAAACAGCAGCATGGGCCAAACGTGGCCAACCATGAACAGAAAGGAAAGGACTTCATCAGCCCACAGTCGTCCCCAGGGAGGTGTGAGTGCATACATATTGTATGCATACACGTGTGTGTATGTACCTTAATACCCTACACCTTACAAGACACTCGTAATTTTAATTTTCTTGTCTGGCAAGGGCCTTTCCAAACCAGCTCCAGACACAGTTAACCCTGTCTGCCCTATGCTGCTCTCTTGTGCTGTCAACAGAGAGATCTGTCCTAGCCTAACTGAAGTTGTGTTCAGAGCCATTGTACATCTACTGATCACACACAAAGGTCTTCCAGATTTCTTGGAAGCTTGCGGGAAAAATTTTTTTCAGTTCCAGAGTTTTGATTAGGGCTTGTCGTCCAGTAGCCAGGAGGTCACAGTGTCTGCAAAGATCACAACCTGAACATCTGCATCCTATTACACAGCATAGTGATTATTTTTCAACATTCCCCACGTCTTCTAGCAGTGACAGTGGTGATTAAAGCTTGGAGTGGATTCCTGAGTAGCATTTCAGCTTCCTTTACTTTCGCATCCTGACCGTAAACAGGAGAAGAGGGCTTTCCTTGGGCACTAGGTCAGGAAGCCCGTGTGCCTTAGGGTGATGCTGACGCACTGATGAAAGCCCGGAGATGTCAACTGGTACAAAGCAGCTGAACAAACCTGCCAAGGGGTGCCAACAATAGCAGGATGTCACTGCAGCTTGAAGGGGGGAATTTCCATTCACTAATTTGGCTCCTGTGCCAAAAGCCGTCCAGTGGTCCAAGAAATAAAGCCATTGTCTCCAGGAAGTGACCTGCAGCAGACTCTGGTGGCTCAGAGCGAGTGACGGGGATTTGGTGTCCCATCTGCAGTGCCAGAGCAGCAAGAGGAGGAGGAGGAGGAGGAGGAGGAGGAGGTGTGTGAGGCAGGCTCTGGGCAGGGCACCTCTGGGCAGACCCCCTCGCACCTCTCACATAGTCTGGAGCCCCTGCTACAAGGGGGCTCCATAAACCATCTTGTTGAAGACTGGGACTTTATTGTTCTCCTTGGTGGAGGGAGGGGAGACAGGTCAGGGAGATCAAGGAGCCAAGAGGAAAAGGATTAGTCGAGACTGTATCAAGAGGCTGGAGCTGCCCAACAAGTATTCCAGCCAGGAGACAGTCTCAAAATTTCCTGACTGAGAAAGGATTTTACTTTCTCTGCTCATTATGCACGGTGGCATTAGTAAGCCCACATTTCTGGGCTGTTGGGTTCGGCCTTGTGCAGGTCAGCATTCAACATTCAAAAAACTTCCTTCATCATAATTTTCCCTAGAAGTCTGTAAGGCAGCCAAGGGCACACAACTGTCTATAAATGAGGGTAACTGCTCCAGGTGGGGTCCCAGCAGTGAAAGCAGGTGCTGTCTACGGTCTGGATCCAGCCAGAGAGGAGAGAGGAGAGAGAAGGCCAGACTCACGCAGCCGCTCACCCCTTCTCCTGGGAAGAGGGGCTGCAGCACACACCAGGACGCACACCCTGCACAGCAGCTCCTGCTGCTTCCCCTCACCACGGGCCTCTGCAGCTCCTCCTGTCCTGGTCCCTCACTACCTGCCTGGTATTTCTCTGCTTGTCTGTCTGTGTCATCCTCAGCGTGTGCCAGTGTCCCGTCCCCATGTGCCTGCCTGCACGTGCAGCCCCGTCTGCGTGTCTCCCGCAGCCCCAGTGCGTGTCTTGCTCTCAGGAATGGCTCAGGTTGCCCGGGGCTGCCTGCACATCTACGGCCATCTGTGTTTTTCTGCTCAGTTATGCTCGTGCGCCTGCCTCTCCCTGCGTCCGCCTTCCAGCGCCTGCCTGCGTCTCCGCTTGCATTTGTGCATCTGCCTCCACTGGCGCTTTTTATCCTGGTAAACAGGACAGGCACGTGCATCCGAGCCCCGTGCGCCCAAGTTGGCTGGAACTCACCGGCTGAGAGCCAAGACAAAGAACAGGGAAGAGGAGGAGGGGCGGGGGAAGTGAAGGGGAGCGAAAGGGCTATTGGAAAAGGCCTAGGGGACAACCCAGCTTCTTGTTGCCTTCGCGTTGCTCTCATGGAAAAGATCCTCAGATAAGCCTGCTCGTTAAGATAACGACCTAGTGCCTGCAAGCCACCAAGCCGGAGGTGAAGAGAAGCTCTCCTTCATCCTCCAAGACAAGAAAGGACAAGGATGAACCAAGGCAGCTGCCTCTTGGGCTAATGGGGGACAAGGGTGGGGGGCACAGATGCACATCAGAGCTCAGGCAAAAGGGGAGGGCTGCAAGGGGGTTGGAAAATGCAGACTCAAAGCAAAAATCCTCCAATTTCAGAAAAATGCAGGTTGTGCAATTAAGCTTGGTTAAAATAGGAGTAACATTACACCCCTCCCTCACAGGGAAAGGGCAGCCAGCACTGCCTGACATAGCTTGGAAATACCTGCTTAGAGCCGTGGTTAAAAATCTGTCCCCTACACACTGGCCACCACATCACACAGCAGATGAACTGCCGCCTGCATGAGGAGCTTCTGTGCTGTGCCCACAGGTGTGGTGGTGCAGGGGGAGGCTGCTGCAGCAAAGGCATCTTGGGACTGTCCCAAAGAGTTTGCAAAGGGCAGAGGAGCTGTGGCTGCTGTGGGCTTTGAAGAGTGCAGAGGACCCTGATGGGCCAAATTACAAGAAGCAGAGACATCAGGTGAGAAATCCTGAAGAGGAGGGACTGGCAAAGTTTCTGGAGATATAGCTGAAAGGAGGGATGGAGCAGGTTGGCTCTTGCTTCTTGCATGGCACGTGCCACACAAGTGGTCAGAGCCACCCTGGAGCACCGGCAATGCCGGCAGTGTACACATGTGCAGGGAGACGCAGGGGTGGGGAGACAGGAAGAGGCACAGAGGCAGGCACAAGATGAGTCAGCTGTACCACGGATGACTAGGGGGGGTCCTGGAAGATGTCAACATTTCTGTCTCACCTTCTGGAAATACCCAGCCTCGATGGAAAACTACTGCAGCAGAAGTTACCCAAGCAAGTCCTGCTTTGAATACCGGGCCAAAACCAACACAGCAGTGCTTGCTTTCCCAAATTTTAATATGACTCCTTTAGTCCTATGTGGAGCAAAAGAAGCCTTAATGAAGCAGTTGACACAATGGAAGCAAGGGATGCCATCCAGACAACCTGGGCAAACTTAAGAACGGGGCAAATCCAAGGTCGAGTTGTTGCGCCTTGGGCGATTGCGCTTATAAACGCTTAATCCAATTTCAATCTCAGCGATGTCTTCTGGGAGATCAGGACAGAAGACTGTAAGCGATTGAGGAGACGCCTGAAGCTTCCTTCTTCTCCTGGCCCGCCAGCAGATGACAGCAAGCACGACCAGGGCAACTACAGCAGTCCAAAACAGCCACCCAGAAAAGAGCCTAGCTTCCTCTGTGTCCTTGCTATTCTCAATCTCCTGCAGCAGATGAACCAACTCCTGGTGCAGATGCACCTCACGCTCCAGCATCTCTTTGGCTGTGGCTCTGCTGATGCGGTGATGCTGCTTCTGGCCAGGCTGGATGAGGTTTCTGGCCAGTGAAGCAAGGAAGAGAGCAGATGCAGCCATGGCCTGGAGGAGGTGGGAGGAAAGGGGGCTCATCAGGTCTGAGTGGGAGAGAGTAGGGAGCTGGGGGCACCCAGCACATTCCCAAAGCCTCTCTGGGTACCTGCCATCTCTGGGAGTCCCAGGCCTCTCTCCCCCAGACCCAAGGGCAGTACTGTGCCCTCTCCTGAGGGGCTCGGCTCTCTCTCTCTTTCAGAACCCCCTGGCATCTGCCCTGTCCTCCATCCAGCCCGGCCTTCCCCCTGCATGAGCACTCACCATCACCTGAGTCCTACATGAGTCCAGCTGTGGTGGAACTGGGGCTGCCTACTGATGCCCCTGGTGACACATCCTCTGTGATGTCACAGCCACCAGAGCCACATTACCTAGCCAGCAAGCTCAGGCTTCGTCCCCACCCCCCAGGTCAGTGAGGCCTGGCCACCACACCAAGAGCAAACCCCACCAGCAGAAGTGAGCTCCCAGGAATGCTCTTGACAGACTCCCCTCCAAAGCCATAATGGAAATGAAAATGGGGACTGCAGGTGGATGTCCCTGACATAGGGGTGCGATGTTTTCTGGGCCAGGTGGTCTGACTCCAAATTACCTTGCAAAGAGCTACAAGCCCTTGGGCAGAGACAATTCTCCTCCCTCTCATCCTCTTGGCTTCCTTCTGCTGGGGCAGGGCATATGGATGCCAGTTAATTTAAGAGAAATTTTTAAAAAATCAGTGCAGCCACAGCTAAAGATTTAGAGAGGGATGCCTGCAGCTGCCAGTGCTCTCAGGTACAGCAGCAAGAGGGGACATCTTTACTGCTCATGGGAGAAAGCTAAAAAAAAAACCAAAAAAAAACCCGACAAACCTCATTACTTCATTATTTTTCTTTCCCTCACCCACCCATTTAACTCCCCATGCCTTCCGCTTGTTCTTTGCTATCTAATTAAATTTCCTCAGATGACCATGTTTCAGGGCAGAAGGCTGGTGTGGGGGGTGTGCAGGTCTCCCAGTCCTTGGCCAGCTACAGGGGAGGAGTGGGGGTGTGTGCTCCCTGTGTCCAGGCTCTGTCCCTGGCTGCTTTGTACAGCCGGATGGAGACATAAGAAAGGGCACACTGCAATCACCCCTGCAGGTTAGGAGATAAGCAGCCCTTTCTTATTGAGGACATGATATACCTGGCAAGACTGTACCCCTTGTGGGGAACAACGGGCTCTTTCACTGCAGGCCCTGGCACAGCCAGGAGCCGCTGTGGGACACAGGGAACAACAGCTGATAAATCAGCTCAGCACCACCAGCCATAGCAAGGCCAGGCTAACGGCACAGCCCCACATCAGCTGTTGTTGGGAAGCCCTGGGATGTCCCATGTTGGATTCCACCAGCAATCACAGCAAGACAGCAATTCTGGAGGGCTACAGCTTTGCTAAAATTGGCTTTTCCAGGAAGGCAGATGGGCATAGCAGCTCTCCAGCGCCATGGGAATGCTGCATTTCTGCTGCTGGTATCTGCTGAGGGAAGTCAAACCTGGAGGGAAAAGGGCAGCATTACACTGAGAGACCTCTGCTGCTTGCTGCTTGGGAGGTAAAATCCCCACTGACAGGAGCCAAATTGTTACTGTGTGTATCTAAGGACACTGAATTATTAAGGAGAAGAGATCTCTTAAGGCTGCAGGTGAAGCAGAGAGCTTTACGAATGGATGATATTAAAAGTAATGGACCTCTAATGGAAAACCACCTGATTGGCACAGAATGGTTTCTCGGCTGTGGAGCAAACCCAAGCAGCTGGAGTGAGTGTGGTACATTATTGCCCCAGGGAACGACTGGGTTTGGTAGTCCTTTGCAGCATTTTGGAGTATTACAGTGAGCCTGCGATGGAGATACTCCCTTCCCACCCCATTCTCTGAGAACACTCACAAGCCTTTGCTTTTTCTGGATGAGCCCAAAACAGCCTTTCCCTGTCTCACCACTGCATGCTTACACGTGATTAAGGTCATATAAGAGCTGGCTGTTGTTTCCAAGCATCCTGAATTTGTCAAAATTAGGCTGGATTTGTGGAAACTGGCTTCCTGAGCCCTCGGGCACTTCCTGCTTTGAATACCAAGCCAAACACAACACAGCAACGCCTGCCCTCCCAAATTTCAATATGACTATTTTAGTCTCACATGGAGCCAAAAATTACGAAATTCGTTTATATGAGTGTCAGAGAGGAACCATGAAACACCAACACTTTAGGAAGCAGCAGGGAAATACCTGTAAATCATCCCAAAGGAGTCAGAGAGGGTTCTTCCCAAAAGGTAAGGAGGGTGATAGCCCAGCTGAAGTGTCTCTACACCAATGCACACAGCATGGGAAACAAGCAAGAGGGGCCGGAAACCATGGTGCAATCAGAAAACTATGACCTAATTGCTATCCCAGAAACCCAGTGGGATGAGCAGCACAACTGGAACACTACAATTGAGGGCTACAAGCTTTCCAAAACAGACAGGCTGGGAAGGAGGGAGGGTTGTTGTGCTCTAGATTGTGGAGAGTTGCCTCTGAGAAACAGCCACAAACAGGTTGAGAACTTGTGGATGAAAATCGAGGATGGGACCAGCAAAGGACAGCTTGTGGGTGGGGTCTGCTCCAGCTGCCTGACCAGTTGATAAGGCTTCTTGCTTCAGCTACAGAAGCCTCACACCCACACGCTTTCATCCAGATGGAAGATTTCAATCATCCAGACATCTGCTGGGAAAGCAGTACAGCTGGCTGAGAGCAATCCAGGAGACTCCTGGAGTGGCTAGAGGACAACCTACTGGTCCAGGTATTGGACAAACCAGCCAGAGAAGTGTTGGTGGACTTGGTGCTCACACGTGCTGATGAGCTCATCAGAGAAGTTAAGTGGAGGCTGAGGCTGTCTGGGCTGTAGCAGCCAGGCCCTGGGTGAGTCCATGATCTAGAGGAACACGGGTCTGGTGGGGAGCAGAGTGAACTTTGGAAGAGTGAACTTCTATTTGTTTAAAGAATTAGTGGGAAACTGCCCTTAGGGACAGAGGAGCTGACCAGAGCTGCTAAGTCTTTCAGGCCACTGTTCTTAGCTCTCCATCCATGTGAGTCAGGAATCAGGCACCGAGTCGCTCTCTAAGTGACCTGAGGAGTAGAAAAGGCCATTACAGCTGACTACTCTGCTCTGTTGTGACAAGGAAGCCTTTGCTCCAAGACCTCGTAATCAAATGTAAGACAAACAAGAAAGGTGGAATAACCAGGGTGGAGAGGAAGTCAAGGGCTAGAGGAAAGTGTGATGTGTACCAGAGCTGCAGGGACTGAGGCTTTCTATTCCTAATTAACAGACTCACTTGTCTTATTTTCTGCTCTGACCACCATATGAACCTTTTAAATGTAGAAGGCTCCTCCCTGGCTATGTACACAGCCAGCCCGGCACCATCATCCATCTCAGCTACATGGCCACAGGTTACATTTTCAGAACCACTTGATGGGTGGATGAATGGCTACCTTTTTATTGCCAGCTTCCCAGCTTTTGGGGTGGGGTGGAGGCAGGAAGGAGGAAAATAACTAATAAAAAACCCCCATATGTGAAGTTTCAAAGTGTCATGAAGGTGGATAAAAAAACTCGAGATTTTATTTTAAAATTAATCTGTAGGGGGTTTATTTGCTGCTTAGTATGAAAAATGTGAGGCTTGTAGGTTCATTTTTCACACTTTCCCACACACACAGCCCAGGCCTGGAAAGTTACTTTATTATTTTTAAATGAAAATAGGGAGCTTTACTGGAATAACTAGTAACTGTGGGTGTTCTTCAGTGCTGCCACCGGTGCAGCAAAATCAAGGTTTCTATTACATTTAAGATGAAGAGCAGGGTCTCTCATCTTCTCTTTCAGGCTTTGAGAGGTAATATTTATTATGAAAACCCTAGAAGCGATTTACAAATAATTGTGATGGTTGTTACAGGTTTGATGTACTAAACAGCTCAAATGGAAGAGTTTTGGGTTGGTTTGTCTTTTTAAACTATTACTATCAAGAGGGGAAACTAGCCATATTTAAAAGCTGCCCTGTATGTAACGCAAAGAAAACCCCAGCAGGATGCAGAAGAAGGTCTGGGTGCGGAGTAAGGGGAAGTCAGCAAATGGCATACACAGAGCCTGGGCTCAGAAGGGGAGGCTGCGAAATAAATCATCAGTCATGACTCGCTCTCTCCATCGCCTATGGAACTGCGGCAAAGCAGCACTTCAGTCAGAAATCTCCCGTCCAAGCTCACAGTGGAGTCAACCCCCCCTAAGGACAGGGAGGGATTGTTTTAACCTCTCGGGCAGAGCCAAGTCTCCAGCCGCGCTGCAACAGGCAGCACGCTGCTCTGATGCTGTTCCTGCTGTGGCGCAGCTCCAGCCCCTGCTCCCGCTCCCACCCAGCCCACGGCCGTAGGGATTTGACTGCGACAGCGCTCCTGCTGCAAATGGATCCGAGATGGCCTGGTGCACTTTGCATACAGCTGCTCTAGCCACAGTGATTCAGCCTCATCCTGCCTGGCCAATGCTGCCTGTTATTCTTCAGAAAACCAGGGTGACATGAGTCATCTGGTCACACCAGGACAAGGCCAAACACTTTGGGCTCCCACAGCTGGCTCAGCTGCATGGACCATCCTCAGCCCGCTGGCTGCAATGGGGCCATGCTTATCCTCTGTGGTCCTCATGGCTGCAGCCAAAAGCACCTGCCCATGACATGGGGACACATAGAAACATAGAATGGTTTGGGTTGGAAGGCACCCTACAGGTCATCCTGTTCCAAGCCCCCTGCCATGGCCAGGGACACCTTCCACTAGACCAGTTTGCTCAAAACCCTGTCCAGCCTGGTTTTGAACATTTCCAGGGATGGGGCATCCACAACTTCTCTGGGCAACCTGTTCCAGTGCCCCACCACCATCAGAGCAAAGAATTTCTTCCTAATATCTAATCTCAACCTACCCTGTTTCATTTTGAAGCCATTCCCCCTTGTCCTATCACTATGTGCCCTTGCAAATAGTCTCTCTTCCTCTTTCCTGTAGGCCTCCTTTAGGTACTGGAAATCTGCCTCGTGCAACAGAAGACGTGTGTACCAGCAGCACACCATCATGCTCGCAAGAGGTCCTCTCTGAAGCAGGGGAACATGATTTTTACTGTGACTCTTTTGACTGGGAGGCACTTGGAGGGGCCAGGCCCCCTTGGCATCCTATTTCCCACACCCCATCACCTTACACACTGGGCAGGGCTGGCTGCTGTGCTGCAAGGGTGTGCAGGAGGAGAGGTATCCCTGCAGGGACCACCCCTCTCCAGCTGCACCCAGGGGCTGCTGCAGGTTTGGGGATGGTGGCAGGGTGAGGGACTGCTGACAGGGCACAGGTGCTGTTCCCAGGGCTGAGCCAAGCTGCGCTGAGTGCCAGCAGGGAGTCACACCAACAGCCCAATGCTCTTTGCGCCCTGGCTGCCTGTCCCAGGAAGCACTGTCTTCAAAAATCATGTAACCCAGGGTAGGGCTGGCTTGATGACAGGGCATGCCCTTGGCCAGCAATTTATTTGGGTGTTAAGTAGTATTTACATGATAATTACTCTGCCTAAGTAACACCACGTGTGGCAAAAAGTGTGAGTGTTTTTCCTCTACTCTGAAATAACTCCATTTAGAGGCAAGCTTTTCAAGATGGATGAAGCTCAAAGCAGATCCAAGGTACCACCTACAGTTTCCACACAGCATCATCCTGACTTTGTTGGACTGCTCTGTGTGACTAGGGGAGCCATGAGGTGCCCCAAGTCAGAGCGGGAGGGTAGAAGCACCATGCTAAGCAATCAAAGGACACCCCCACCCCCTACGCCAGCTACCTGTGTGCCTGGACTTTCCTTCGGACTGGCACAGCACCCACTGCCTTCCTGAGCTGGTTTCTGGGCGGGTGGGAAGGAATTTGGACCCAGTGGATCTGATTGCCAGCACTCTTTAAGGAGGGACATGCAGCCATCACAGGCTGAAAGTCTGGCTTTAGGACCAGCGACTGCATCCAAAGTGCCTGGCTGCATCTGGACCCCATGCTGCCTCAGGGCACCTCGATCCCAGCACAGGGGGCTGCTGTGCTCAGCAACCTGGAGTCTGCACCGTGGTCTGGTGAAGCAGGGGGCAGTGAGTGGTCTCAGTTCATCTGTGGGTTTAAAAGCCCTTCCAAGGAATGTGAGGGAGCTGTGCAAAGGGCTGATGAGAAATATTTAAATATTTCAGTTTCCAGTGTAACTCGAGTCATTTGGAATGGAAAGTTTCCATTACTCAGTAAGTCTAGTGCATTCATTTAAAAGGAAAAAAAAAAAAAGAAAAGAAAATGGACACCTTTTGCTGTTGGCTTGAGGAACATAACAGTGCAGCAGAATCACTGATGAGCACCACCCACCAGCAGGTACATGATGTTCTTGGCCCAGGCTAGGGCCAAGGAGGGACATAGGGCAGGCATGGAGCAATGGGCACATTTGCTGCCCAGGGAGGGCCTGCTCAGTCATGCTGGCACAGCTAACACAGAGAAAAATTTAGGCTTGGATCAGAACAGGTGGGAAAAAAAGCCCAAACCTGTGCACCTTCAGATGAAATTAAATTGCGTGAGAAACTGTTTAGGAAGATTTATGTGGAGGTGGCCATGTCTGAAGCAATGCTCTGCACTACCTGACTGTGCGAGCAAACTCTGCCCAGGGGTGCAGACATGATCACCCCTGGCTTCTGCCCAGGAAGGGCAAGTACCTGCTGCCTTGCCAGGTGCTGGACTGTCCCAAATCCAGGAGCCCCCTGCTTAAAACGGGATGAAGGATTAGCTCTACCTGCCCCAGCCCCTTCTGCCACTCCCCACGAGTGGGGCTTGTTCCTAAGGCACGCTTCACAGAGGACCACGCTCCCCACATCAGGTTTTGGGGGGAAAGGAGGAGGTTTATATGTGCCCGGACTGCTATTCTCAAGCAGCCCTCGGCCACCTCGATGGCTTCAGAGGGGTCCCCGAGCCGGGAAGTGCCGCGGGCACTCGCGGCCCCCGGAGGTGCCGGAGCCCGGCGGTGCCGGAGCCCGGCGGAGGGCGGATGGCGGGGCTGCACTGCACCCCAGCGGCCGCCGAGCTCCCGCAAACAGAATCCTCGGTGGGAAAAGGGATCCCCCAGACCATCCTCAGCCTTCCCACTGCGACAGCTCCTAGCTCTCCCCAGCGCCTCTCTGTCACAAAGACGTTTTTAGTATTACAGCCACTTCAGTGCCTCCCGTTAGCCTGCTTCCCCTCTGTCCCAGTCTTCCTCCAGCAACACTGCAGCCAAAGGAAAAGCCTGCACAAGGACTGCGGCACAGGGTTTGGGGAGCTGCTTGCAGCAGATACAGGAACACATGAGTGAAGTAAGTAAACAGAGCGGGACCTTTAGCGGCACCTTCTTCCCTGACACACACCAGGGAGAAATGGAGCACAAGGGAGAACACAACCAAGGCAACCTGCAGCCTTCCAGCCCCCTCTCCCCGGTGCTCGCAGCTCTTCCACGGGAAGAAGCGGGGCAATGGCACTGTGACACTCTAGAGGGGACCAGCTGACATGCGTTAAATGTAGGGCATGACCTGCGCCCTCGCCAGCTCGCACACACCAGACCCTGCAAGCTCAGGAGCACGGGAGGAGAGCAAGAAGGGCTCTCCCTGGAAGGCTGTGAACAGAGCTTGAAGCTGCACACCCACTGTCACCCTGATGGGCACCAGAGCACCCAGCTGCCAGCAGTAGGGCCGGAGTGATGCCCTGCCCCCGATGGGGGAGAAATAAATACCCCCTTCACCTGGAGGTGCAGCTGCAGTGCAGAAACTGTCCCCAAATACAGCTGGTGTTTTTCTGGAGCTGAGACACAGACAACACATGGCAGGGCTCCCACTTGAGCTGGCTGGATCAGGCAGCAGAAGGGAGGGCAGAGAAGTGTCGCCTTCCTGCAGCAGGATAGTGTGATAGCATCCACTGACATCCTGCCCCTGTGTTTCTGGGCAGATAGTGACAGTAGTCCAGATACTTGTACAGCTTCCTGCCCAAGCCAGAGGAACAGAATTACTGCAAATACTGCTATTTCTGGTCAGTCTGAGGAATACAACCTTGCCAGTCAGTCCTGCCCTGTTGCAGGGACCATTTTTGAAACAGAGGCCAAGGCAGTGGCATAAAAAATGCTTTCCTCATGACACTCCTGCACTTACAGCCAGAAACTATTGTAAATAATATTTACATCCAAGGCACAAAAAATGTGCAGACAGAGCACTGCAATTTGGCAAGAGATGGCTCTGTAATCACCAAGAAGGATTTAAACAAGCCAACAAACAGAAAGGAAACCATACCATCAACAGTATCAAATATCAACAGAGAGAAAAACAACACAGCCTCACTAGCAGCAGCAGCAGCAGCTTTTCTGCCTACAGAGCAGCCAGGCAGTCATAGATGAGTTTCACAGCTCAGCACACGTTAAGGAGTCAGGCCAGAAGGCTGGGAGATCTGGGTCCAGGTCTCTGTACCTCCTTGGACAAGTCACAGGCCATCCTTTTGCCTTATGCACCAATACAAGTAAGGAGAAGCCTGGAATATGCAACACCATAATTACACCTCCCTCCCTCCTCCCAAAATGGTGCACAGTTCTACCTGTGCCAAATGGTCATACCTGGAAGGAAAAACTACAGATCCCTCACCTTAAAAATCCTGCTAAATCGAGCTCAAGTTTTACCCAGTTCTTCCAGGTTCTCAAGATGGGCTGATGTGGGTTCAGTTCCTGTCTTGCCCAGGCCAGGGAGAGGGTCTGAAGATGCCTTTGAGCATGTTGTAGTGATAAATTGAAGGAAGAAAAAGAAGGAGTCCTGTTGATTTTAATGGTCATCTTTCAAAGCACTACCATGTGTCTGTTTTACAAGTGTTTCAAATGAGACCCCAGCCCCTGCACTTCATTTGACCAGGCTTTGTTATATGGCTTTTCCAGCTTGTAAAAGCAGACCACTGGAAAAAAAAAATCAATAAAAGCTAAGTTTGAACTGCAGCCTCTAACAGAATGAGGTTTAGCTCGAGCTGTTGTCCAGTGTAGGTAAGAACCATTGTATTGTTCCCACATAGCCCTGCTGTCAGCATTACAAGATGCTTGCTGGGCTGACATTGGTGCTTCTGCCTGTTAAGGCCTAGACTCTGGCACATATTACAGTTTTCCTTTATTACTGGTCACAGACCAGATCAGTCTCTCTGTGAACTGAGAAAGGGATGCACCTGTTCACACCCATGAGTTTTGTGTGAAATTTCAGTGAAGGTTTAGCACAGCAAGTTTGTGGGTACCTGACCAGCCTCTCAAGGACCTATGTCTGAAGTGCCCTGGATAAAACAGAAATGAGTATTACGACTCTCCCAGACTGCCTCAGGCTGCATTTCAACAACTAGTGAGTATTGCCAAAACTTCTCTTTGTTTTCTGAGATGTTTCCTGCTTAGAGAAACACCCCAAGCCCCCAGTGCCCTGCTATTCACTAACCAGGTGCTACACAGAGCTCAGGAAGCAAACACTGGGTTTGGATGCTAGCATGTTTTCCATAAATTACATATATTTTGGATGTAAACAGTGACTATTTGTTGAAATGTCATTTTCTGTTTTCTTGTTTTGACTGTAGGTTGAAGGTTTAAAGAGATTAAATTTTAGAACACCAAGAGCAGCTTTTGCTGTGGTTTCCTAAGCAAAAGGGGAATGTTAAGTACTGGAACACAAACAGGGAAGTGGTCCTCCACTTTGAATGGAAAAACTTTGCTCTTGTTAAATCCCAGCAAATGAAAGCAACCAGTTGCTAACAGCCTCTCTATGCTGGGATCACATTAATGGCTTTGCCCAGGCTGCATGAGGAGGCTGCTGCCACCTCCAAACCCCAGCCATCCCCACATCCTGACCTCTGTCACATCCCAACCTCCATCAGTCCAGTTTGCCATGTGGCTGTTTCACATGCAGCAGGAAGAGCTATGATCATCTTAGGTTTTTGATCATGTTTTGGGGTTTCTTTAACAGCTCTTGAATATTTCAATTTGCCAGGGGGTTGGCACCTGTGCTTTCAGGTGTTCCCTTGCCATAGGTCCCAAATCCATGTGTATCATGTGGTTTGTCAGCTCTGATGTCTCACCACTGTGCCTCAGATTCCCTTCTCTCAGTGCCTGGAGGAACCTAAATGAAAACACTTCCAATTAAGTTCTTGTGTTGCAGCAGCTCCAAGAGGCACAGTAAGGACCGGGGCGCCTCTGTGTGGGGGCTTGAGCAGCATCACTACATTTAGGAGTCTGTAACACAAGGACAGCACCTGAGCACAGGCCACCTTAGCTGACAAAGTCACCAGGGCGACAGGAAGACAACATTTGACTGGTCTGCTCCTCTGGGTGGTTCATTTTGCACTGTACTTACAGGGGCAGCTGCCTTCAGTTCCAGCTGGAAGCACAGGCAGAGAGAGCTTGGGCTTTGCCCCAAATTCATGCTGCCTGTGTACCTCTAGAGAGTCATGAAGGAAAACACAACCCAGGTCGTGCTAGATTGGTGCATACATTATAGAATATCTATTGTATGCATATTGCATATGATCATTACCACTTATTAAAATCTTCATCAAGACTTGAAGTGCCATTGCTGGAAGCAGCCTCATTCATCATCAGGGATACTTTCAGGAGCATGTGGTGCTAGAGGGGGAGCAGCTCCTGGGGGCACACAGTTGCTGTCATCCTGTACAACCCTTCTCAGGCTTCTACTACACCCAAGGTGGGCTTGGCCAGTCAGAGCAGGATTTCTGCTCCTGCCCCACTCCCACCATGGCTGTAGGCTGAGCAGAAAAACCTTCAAGTATCGTCAAAAGGCTCTGCCTCCTGAGCAGCTTCCCTGGCTCCTCCTGAGTCCAGGAGCTTGCCCAAAGTTACCATGCTGTGCAGAAGTCCCGGGAACAGCCCAGGACTATGTCTGTCCCGGAGGAAGCAGAGAGAATCACTCCACCCGGCTGCAAGGCTGAGGAGTGTCACAGCTAGGTGTGTGCTTTCCCACTGTGTGAGTGCCCTTCTGTCAGGCACCAGGAGGGGAAGACAGGCTGCTGCGGTCTCTTTTTGGTTGTTAATGTCGGGTGTGATTTCCCCGAAGCCATATAGAGCATCTGGCACTGCCATCCCCTGCATGCTGCCACTTCATCATCCTAAACCAGGGGATGTCATTAGCGATCTGCATGGCTGTGGCACTCACAAGGAGCACTCATCCATCTGCTCCTCCCCAAGTACCTCCTTATCACCCCAGGAGTTATCATGGGTGGCTGGAAAGGCTCTGTTGTCTTTCCAGCTGTTCAGATCAGGATCTCCTTTGTTACTCTGAGGTTTTGCTAAGGGTTTGCATTGTGTTAAGTTTCAGGAAGCACAATGAAACTGAAGATCTTTGTATGCCAGGCTCCTGCCTTAAAGTACTTAGTCTCTGGGGAGTGGAGAGCAGACAAAAGAGAAGAAAGAGGGTACAATATCTGAGCAAAAGATCAAGCCAGTGAGATAATATATTATTCATTAAGTATATCTCTAGAACAAGTAACAGAGGGAGTGCAGGAACAGAACTTACAATGGTCTTAGGTACAGTTGTAAAAAATTTATATACTCATTTTTTTCTCCCCTTTTTTGACATGTTTACTTCATTTGGGATAGGACTCTGCCTAGACACCATTTTTGAAAATGTGTGTATTTATATATTCCCACTGTTTTCACTGGTGATGATGGGATGTGCATGGGATCATGTGAGTAGATAATGTCCATGGATAGAACTGCAGAGGTCTGAGTTTGATTCTAAAGCTGGTGGTAGCTGGGGTCTTTCCTAAGACCTGTCTGTTAAATGGGCTCACAACAGAGACCAAGCTGCTCTGACCTGTGGTCATTTCTCTCTGGTGGCACAGATGCCAGAAATCCATCTGTATGCTGCCTTTCCCAACCTGCCAACTTTTCTCGTACTGCTACTTCTAATACTAGCCAAACCAGCTCAGAGGAGATCACAAGAAGACTTCCGAGATGTATATTCTTACTGTGAGGCTCCTGCTGACTTTTGGAGGGTGTCTCCTGTCCCCAGATTGCTGGAGGACTCATAGAATGCTGTGCTAAATGCACTGGAACAGGAAGGAACTGGGGAACAGCAGTTCAAGTCAAGGACCTGGGCCTCCAGCACAGAGATAATGATAATTAAGTGCATTGCATCCCAAGGGCAACCCCCTCCCAGAAGTACCACGCTTCAGTGCACATGCAGCTTTGGCTTCTGGCATCATTTACACCTTCTGAGCTTTCCTTCCCCATGCAAGCCTCCTATTCAGGCCCTAATTTGGGAAGGAAAGCAGTGAGGGGATGGTTGCTGCAGAGCTACTCCCTATTTCAAAGTGGGTGCTAAAATCCTTCTGCTCAAAACTGAGCAGGGAGACATCGAAAAAAATCCCCTCAGGCTTGAGCCTCCACAATCACTTTTTACCCTCCTTGCCACCCCAAGCAGAGGCAACTCTGCACTGTCACACAAAATTAAACTTTCTCTTTATTCTCCAGTCTAATCTCTGTCTCCACAATACGATCCTGAGGTTTAATCTGATTATGATCCTTCATATCACACTATAACAAATGGCCCCAGCTGCCAAGCTAAGCAGTTTAATGAGATACTGTGTCGGCTATCAAACGAAAGGCAGAGGAGACACTGCAAACAAAGGCATTGCTTGTTCAGTCCCATCCCCAGGACGTGGGGCATGGACTACAAGGAAACTCTGATGTAACTAATGTTGTGTCCCTTCTCTAAGAGAAGACCTCCCTTTCTGCAAGAGTTCTGATGGAGAGCTGTGTTCTGTCAGGCAGGGTGGCAGATGCTCTGTGACTGGCAGCTGTGAGATGTGACCACAGTGTTGTCTGGCCATGAGGGTCTGAATACAAGATCGAGAAAATACAGTTTTTCTTTGGTCAGATGTTATTACATCTGATCTAAACATAAAAGCCCAAGATGTATCACATGGCAAATCAATATAGTTGTTTGTTAATCCAAATCAGACACTTTTTTTCTTCCTGCCTAGATAAGACCCACCCCTCCCCCTCAGAACTGCAGCCAAAACATAATTCCCTGTCAGTGGCTAATGGCATTCATAAATTACACTCAAGATCTATTGTTCATTTAATCCTTTTTGCTGCTATTAGCTCTGGTCACTGATCTGTTGCCTCTCCAGTCTATGGCATTTTAATGACACAGCTAGAAAACAGCCAAATTCTTCAGCTTAGTGGCAAAAGCTGGGTATGTGTTACAAGGGGGAATGGTGTCTACCACTAACTCAAGGGGAAGAAGTGTGGGAGAATTACAGGCCAGATCCGATTGTTGCCTGGGGAAGGCGGAGAGGAACAGGCTGGAGCAGACTCACTGATTCCGGCCTGAGCTCAGGTCTTATGGAGATGATGAAGATGTTGGCCCACAGCCTCAGGAATATGGTTCACTTCCAAGACAACCAGACCACGGCAAGCCTTTCAACCAGCCTAACCTGGTTTGCCAAAGGAGATCATTGATGATAGTCGCTCCTCCTTTGAAGTTGCAGTTGTTTTTTAAGGGAACTTGACCTTTGTGTGTTCTTTCCTCTTCAGCACAGGGGATACACTGCATGGATTAGTATTATCAATGTGACATGCCGTTACAGCAGATACTGGTGAGGCTCCATCTGGAAGGCTGCAAACCACCCTGGTTATCTGTGCAGAGATGAATTACACTCCGTGTAGAGCGGGACTGGAACAAAGGCTTTGTCAGAGAAAAAGAGACCACAGAGTTTGGCACATCGAGTCACGCTCAGCTGAAGGCAAGGAAGCTTATGATTACCCTTGTGATGGTTGCACAGACAGCAAACCCTATGGAAGGTAAGTAGCAGCTTGATGTGTACTGGTACAAACCAGACTGCACTGGCTGCGAACACATCTAGGCTGGAAGTTCAAAGAAGGCTTCTAATGATCTGTGTGGGTCTGAAATAATCTGCCTGCCTCAGGAGCCAGGGGCAAACTATCTACCTACCTTTGAAACAGCTCTTGGTTAATTTGGGGGAAAGGACCAGGAAGAGCAGCAGATGGATTCGGTGGCTGATGACATTCCTCCCAGCTACGTGTCCTCACCCTTTTAAAGTAGGATCCCAGGAATTCAACATTGATGTTCATTTCCTTAGCAATTTTTACCATGGATTTTTAAAAATTTCCTCTGAGCTGCATTGTTTTGGTTCACTGCTAGCTTAGAACTGGACTTTCTTAAGCTCTCCTGAATTAACCAAACTTCTTCCCTGGTTGCAGTGCATGCAGGCTTGCCCTTCGGGTCCCCTAGCTGTGCTGGTGACAATACAGGCACCAGAAGGGGCCATGGCCTGCCCTCTGCTGCTGGGATGTGCTGCAGAAGCAGATGGGTGTAAGGCTGCCTGCAGTTGTGGCAGAAGAGGTTTGGCTATTGGAGTTGCTGGATAACAAATGGTATCCATCTCCTCCAAGGCAACAGGAAAAATGTGCTGGGCCAGATGCAACTGAACCATGGCTGGGGATCAGGCTCTGGATCACCCTGTATGTAAAGTGGTGCCCTCCCAGGCTGAAGCAGGCTCAGTTCATGCTTCTCAGAGCTGTTGGCCTGTGTTGCTGCCTGATTCCAAGAGTGGCTTCTCTAAGAATGGAAACAAAAAGATATTAAGAGTTTTAGTCCAGAAATCTTTAAGTGGCACAAGCCACAGTTGTGCAGCTGGTAATTACCACCACCCAGGGGAGCCTATGAAGATGCCATTCTTTTTTCTAATTACTACAAAGCCTTTCAATCTGATTAATTCTTTCCTTAATGCATTTCCTTGTAATTTGTATTTGTGAAGATGCTAATGGTAAATTAGAGAATCTTTCCTGTGAAAAATACATTCTGCACTCTCCATAGGCTTGGTGTGTGGTGGCATCTGTGCATTCTTCATCACCTATCCAGGAGATGCTTTCAAAGCCAGGTGCTGATCCTGTCCTTTCTTTCAGTTCAAAGATGTTGCTTGGAGCAGAACTGACAAGCACCTGTAACACGATGGAAGTGTTGTCCACTTCTCTGTGCTGCAATGGCTTGGGTCAGAACAGGCTAAAACACATTTGCTACCTGGTGCTGTTTAATTTCCTTTGAAATTGTGCATATTATTTCAGCCAGAGAAGTCAGATCCCAAAGAGGTCAAGGGCACCACACACCTCTTACAGTAATGGCACAGGTTAGCCTGATAGGGTGAGTGGGATCTCTTTACCATGATTCGAGCACTGGCTGCTGTGTCACTATCTCGTGTGACATTGCAAGGACCTCAGATGAGTGGGGGTGGGCTATAATAAAAAAATATGTTTCTCCTCAAACCCAGAAGTCCTAGCATCAGTAAGCAGAAAAATATTTAGTGTGAAGGCAGAATTATCCTGTTATCTATCGCTGTCTATGTCCCAGCTTAGGTCAGAGAGGCCAGGCTGCTCCCACTGGGAACATAGTTTGCAAGGTGCTCTAACTTCATTGCTGGGCACCATTTCAAACTAAAGATGGAGTATAAGTGAGGGTGAATAGATGGTCTGTAATGGCCTCTGGGTACACCTGGGTTCCGTGAACTAAAAGAGTTGATGTGCACTGAGAAATGACCATTCCTACCAGAGCCAAAGGGGTGGCAGTAGAAAACTTGTTCAGAGAAAATATTTTTTTTCTTTTTTTTTTTTTTCTGGAGCAGGGAGTAAAAAGGAGGGAGACAGAGCCTGAGGGGTAGGCACACATGGGAGTCATGGCCTAGCCCCATAGAGAGAGGGCAGGACCTTAATGGAGCAGGGCAGTGGCTATTCCTGCAAGTTCTCTTCTTCCCAGAACCCTGCCTGCACTTTGCTTGTTGGTGCTTTCCCAATCAAAGGCTGTTGGGAATTACTGCAAGACCATCAGAAACAATAAATCCATATTCTGGCTTTTAGAGTGGCTTCCAGAGTTTAGAGACTTTTTACCCAAGTCTTGCTATTTATTAGAAAGCTCTCCCATGGTCTCTTCTCTCCTTTTTGGCAACAGAATTCAGCATTAAATTAATTGAGCTCATTTGTCTCAGCTCGATGATAATAACAAGACTGATTTTAGAGATCCTGGATCCATGTTTGTGCTTCAGAGAGACATTGCCCTCTAGTGACTAGAAGGCAGGCTGTGTAAAAAGACTAAAACATCAGGAGTTTTGTATGGTTTTATATGGCAGAGCAACACATTCAATAGAAATTTCTGACAGATGGAGCGATGCTGACTGTGGTGAGAATGCAGCAAATACTCATGAAAGCAGTGAAAAAGAGAGGGAGAGAAAATGGTCATCACATTCCTTCCAGATGCTCTGAACAAAGACAAAACTTTTGATTAAACCTATTTCAAGAAAGTCTGTATTTGTCCAGATGCTCACTTTTTAAAAAGAAAAAATATCAATATGAAACATAATACTTATTCTGTAGCCAAAACACAACGTGTTGTCTCTTTTTGGAGGAAAATCTTGGGATGAGGCCATGATTCTGCAATCACGCTTGGTGTATAAGTGAAAATCTATCTGCAGAAAGTTTACTATGGTAAGAAATGTAATAAATATATATGGCAAGTTTGATTTTTTTAATAAGAGGCATCCTGCACAACTCTCCCACAACCACAAAAAACTGCCTCACAACAAAACCCCACACACCCAGGCAGACCTGCACGAGATGATACAAGATAGTATCTCAAAGATGTCTCTGAGAGGAATTAATTCTTGTATTCAACTACTTCCATGAACATGTTAGTCCTTTCCTCAAAGCCCTTTCCCTTTGCTAGTGGCCAGCTGTACCACATCTTGCTGTTCCGGAGAAAAAGCTGGGGGATTGTTCCTGTGTCTTTGTGGTCAATAGTAATGTACCTTCCATGTCTCAGTGGTGACAAGGATATTTTCTGCAGCAGCATATGCTAGCTGACGCACTTGCTTGTGTAAACAAGAAGAAAACAGAGCACAAACTGATCAAACTTGGCTCAAAGCAGGGGTCCATCACATTCTGTGCTTATTTCCCGGCTTTGCTGAGTCATTCCTGGCTGTAAGAGGCTGCCACTCTGGCAGAGCAGCAGAACAGTCCATGTCACGGCTGTGCAGCACATGGTGCATGCCCATGATTTTGCTTCACAGCAGGCTGTGAACCACAGCAGCTGAGGACTCTGATACACAGCTGCATCCAAGTTAAGGTATCACGACTGAAACATTTTTTTCACCCAGCTATAAAGGGAGATAAATTCTTCAACAGCTACAACTAAATCCCAAAAGGATCATACATCAGAGCAGTAAAATACCAAATTTGGGATTAATATCTCTGAATGTTTTTCACTGTCCTCGAACAGTCTGAACTGTTTTTGCCCTCCTCTAACTTCAGAAGCCAGCCCTTCAACCACAAGACAAAACCAAGACAAAACAGGAGACATTACTTCATTGCCACAGCTGCCTGACTCTGCCTGGCAGATTGGCATCTCCTTGCACTTTACCGAAACAGCTCAGCTCACAGGAAACAGGAAAGCCACACTTTAACAGGAGGTGTCACCACGAAACTGACACTTGTGTCCCATTTAGGGAGCCTGGAGAACAAAGGCTTAGCAAGAGAAATTAACTGCTCAAAACAGTTCCACACAACGCAGTTACCCACGTGGAAAGGTGACTTGGGGAGTATTCCGAGGATCCGAGCAAAGAGGGTGCCGGTTTACATGGTAGGATCAGGTCTGTACATGGTGGGATCTGATGCAGGAGACCAGGACCACACAGTTGGGATCCTTCCTGACCCATATCTACTCTGCTCAAGAATTGTAGAGGAAAGCCTGCTCTTATCCTTGGGTGAAGGAAAGGACAGGATAGAATAGATTAGGACAGAACAGACTATTTGAGTTGGAAGGGACCTACAACGTTCACTTAGTCCAACTGCCCTTCTGAGCTGACCAAAAGTTAAAACACGTTGTCCAAACGCCTCTTAAACATGCTTGGAGCATCGACTACCTTTCTAGGAAGCGTTGAGTCACTTCCATGTGTTCTATCACTGGATCCCAGGGAGAAGGGATCAGGCATCTCACTCTCCTCTTCTCCTCAGGGTACTGTAGCGGGCCATGAGGTCCCCACTCACCTTCCATCTCTCTGAACCTGACAAGCCCAGAGCTCTCAGCCGCTCCTCACAGGACACGCCTGCCAGCCCTTCCACCAGCTTTGCTACGCCCTGGACTCCTTGCAGGACGCTCCCGTCCCCGCGGAGCGGCGAGGCCCAGCGCTGCCCGCGGCAGGGAGCAACCCAGAGGCTGCGCCGGAGACCCGTGGTTGTACCGCAGTCTGCCACGAGGGGGAGACGCCGCGCCGTGGATGCGCCTCGTGCAGCTCCCGGGAGCGCGGGATGCAAATCGCATCTTCGCCACCCCTCTTGGCAGAGGACTTCTTTACTTTCCTGCACAGGTGT
This sequence comes from Lycocorax pyrrhopterus obiensis, assembly GCA_014706295.1. Classification (NCBI taxonomy): domain Eukaryota; kingdom Metazoa; phylum Chordata; class Aves; order Passeriformes; family Paradisaeidae; genus Lycocorax; species Lycocorax pyrrhopterus. Next base: position 93,119,602 of record JACSVZ010000001.1, read on the forward strand.
GACAAAAAAACCCCACCAAACCAAACCAAACCCCAAAAAAACCCCTATTTTGGCTTAGTTTCAGTGATTTAATAACATTTAAACCAGCATTCTTTATATTAGTTCTAAAGCTCTGTTCTTTTGAAATACTAAAATTCATTTTCTTTTGAAACGTCCACAAAATTAAAAGCACTGGGGGTCTTGGAGCTAAGAGCCTTTGAAAAATATTCTCCTTCTGCATGGCACCCAAAAATACGTGGGTGCTAACAACTCGGGAAAGACCTGCTCCTCCTCCAGCCTGCTGGATGGAGCCAGGGATGGGAGTGAAATCAGCCCTGCCAAAGCCCCCTGTTTGTATGGCGCTAACACAACTGGCAAAGGCAGACATGAAAAAGACATGTTTGAAGCAATTGGAAGAAAAATATAAATGGAGGAGAGAAAAATGAAGAGGCAAAACCCACTGTTCCTCCTCTTGCTTCCACTGAGCTCTTCAACACTAGCAGCAGGGTTATATTCCTACAGGATCCTACGAGAGCAATTGAATTGGAGACAGAGGCATCAAAGTGCCTCTGAGAAAGCTTCCAGCTTCAGAATACCTCGGAAATGTTCCTCTGCCCTTCTGCAGAGCTGGCCTGTGAGGTAAGAGGGCAATTAAACCTGCTGTCCTTGTGAGAAAGGCAATTGCAGCAACAATACACGTACTAGGTTACAGAGGCAGCAGAGCAAGACTCCTTCGCGCTGCCTTTCAGCTTCGGTGCCACAAGACTTGAGACACAGAACCAGGCGGTTGCCTGCTCTGACTGACACAAAAAGTTGGGTTTCACTGGCTGTAGCTTCCAGGCAGGCTGTCACTGTTGAAAGCAAATTAGATCAGCTGGGCATCAAGTGATACCTCCCATCAGTTTTCACCGCCCACTGCTGCCAGCTCGACACTTCTCTTTCGCGCTGCATGTGCCAACTGTCTTACAAAGCCAGCTGCAACAGCTACTGGAAGGACACGGAGAACAACCACAGGTGGGGAGAGGAGCTGGGGGATCGACTCGGGGTTAGGGTGAGACCTTTGCATGCCTTAGTCCAGGCAGAAAACGGGGTTCTCCAAGAAGACTGCGAGCTTGCTGGCCACCAGGTCCAGGTCACTGGTGTTGGCATATTTGAGCAGATTGGTGTTCTTGAGAAAGTAATGCTTGAGGAAGTGCTGGCTTACACACTTGTGCAGCTTCTGTACCAGTCTCAGAAAGGCTTCAGGGAAGCAGCGCCAATCCTTGGTGCGTGGGTATTTTTCACACGTCCAGAATAGCACTGTCTGCAAGAAGCAGATGGGAGAGAAGATGTGTTAGAGGTTCTGTCGAGGGCTCACACAGCTTACTAAGGCAGTTTTAGTGCTGGTGAATGGCTGACAGCCTTGGAAATCACAGAGACTTGCGCTGCTACCTCCCTGTGTTAACATTTCTGCAATGGAGAGATCCCAGCTAAAGTCTCCTCTGGGCACCAGGAAGAGCAGCTTGGAGGTGCCTGGTTAGGATCTCTCCCCAGAGGAGCCACTCTCCACTGACTGAGCCAGGAGCCCAAGGAAAATGATCTTGCTAAAATAATCTCAGCCTATTTGCCATCCTCCAGGAGCCTCTGTAGAAATGCCAGGCATCTCAGGCAGTAGAAAGTGGCCTATTATGCAAGTGTAGAAGCCAGTAGGTGCAAGGAGGGACAGACCATAATGAGATTAACATAATTATTTGTTAGCTCCAGCTGTATTTGTGCTGAAGACGCACAAAGATCTGCATCCTAAACAGACTGAGATTCCAAGAAGCTATTGCAGGTGCAAGGCTTGCTTTCTGGTCAGATGCTGCCTGGTTTTTTCTGACATGTGATAACTACTGCATGTCTTATGTTCTATTCCCCCAAGAGTATTTTATGCAATTTAACATTTGAGAAATACATAGTTAAAATAACAAAATGCATATGGTCAGCCGGAAATAATTTTTTGAAGTACAAAATCACCTATCCTGAGTTCAATAATTCTGCTAAGTCCCTTAACTGTCCTCTGAATCCCAATTTTATTTTGCAAATTCAGGTACACAAAAGGAGACTCACAGACATTGTGAGAGGTGGTGGAACCACAGCCTTCAACTTGTCTGTTTCTACAGAGGCAGAATTTCATCTATAGTTGTACTGCTGACAAATTTCTTCTCAAACAGTTTTTCAAATGTGAAGTTTTTTTTTGTTCACAGCTGCAATAACCACAAAGCCTTTTTTTGAATGTCACCAGGGAACCAAGACATAGTGAGGAATTCAAGCTGTAACTCTCTGAGAGCTGCTCCATGAAGACTTGCAGAGCAGTTACCTTCTGACACACAAAAACTACTTCAGCAGGATCCATGAGCAGCAGTTGCAATGAAGTTTCTGGAGGCAAGGAAAACAGTGCTGCTTTTTCGGTCAGCTGCCCAAACAGGTGATTTATCCCCAGCACTTATGTCCCTAACTGCCAGCTGTCTACCAACAGCATAGAGCTGGCTTTCAGAATGTACCTAGGTATTTCTGAACTTCCAGATCTTGAACTTCATTCCTATGCAGGTAAGCAAAAGAAGTGCAGTTACTTGCTCCTCTCTGGCTTTCACAGCTTCTGGGAGGCAGAGTTCCTCTGTCATAGAGGGTCTTTCTCATATGGAGTCTTGTTTAATCCTAATTGTTGGATACGTCTGACAGGGGGAACCTGAGAACGTGAAGAAACCTAACACTAAGCCTCTGCTCAACTGCTGGCTTATCCACTGACTGTTTCTTTCATTTTTCTTTTCTTTTTTCCCTGTTTTTCTTTTTAATGTGAGTAATTTTGAAAAATTCTTTCTGTCTGGTAAACCAATCCTCTCTTGCAATAAAAGCCTGAAGTACAGTTACAGTAAAGAACTGAAGAGCTTCCAAATAGTTTTTTTTACTTTGATCAAGAGTCCATGCAACAGCACTTTCTGCACATCTGCTCCTTCAGTCAGGGAAAAAAAAATGTTACTAATGGTTAAATGGTTTTCCACTTTGTCTTACATATGACAGTTTTCCCGCCAGGTTGTTCTTACAGGCACTGAGGAGTTTTGCATTCAGCTAAGCTATAATCAGCCTCATCATTTTTTTTTTACTCCATCTTGACTTAAGAGTAGTGCCATGACTGTAACAGCATTTGATGGTCACCAGCTTTTTCTTTAGGAGAAATCTTAGCATTTCATCTGGTTTTGGACACCAAAAGATCAGTAACTGTTGTGGGAACCTGGTGGCTTGAGGCTTCAAGGTGGGAAAAGTACAACCTCTCCCTGGCAGCTCCAGGAGAATGAAGTCTCACAAAACAGGATTGCTCTATAGTCTGACAAATGGTGCTGCCTGTGGCCCATCAGTGTCTGCAGCTGTCAGATGTGGCAACACAGTCATAGCAGAGTCTTCTCTCTCCACAAATCTTGTTTGAAGCCATCTTGAGTGCTGAAGTAGGTGCTGGGAGAATGCCACCACCCCTTTACCTGTTTCTTCCCTTCCTACCCCAGGTGAAACACCACCAGAACTGTAGTTTGCACCTAATTCATTAAAAATGCTCACCTAAGACAGTTTTGTTTGGTGCATATCCACAAAGAAAAAAAGCCCCATCTTCCACCAGAGAGACAGATGGATATAGATGGCTGGGATAGTCAAGAAGCAGGAAGTAAGTGTGCAATTACAGACAACAGGACAATGTGAAGTCAAAACAGAGCAGGGGCCTCGACTCTAACATTATTTATGTTGCTGCAATCATAATATTCCTACAGGCCTTAGTTTCTTATTGAAGTTTGGAACATGTATTTAGTGCACTCCTTGCCACCATAAAGCAATGAAAAGGTACAGCAGTTTTGACAGCTACCTTAGAAGTGACACAGATGCTGCAGTGATTTACACCACAACATTCTGACATTACTGGAGGGAAGCCACTGCAACAGATCCCGCAACTGTATGTTGGTATCAGGGTGATGCCTACCTGAAGGTGATAAGCTGTGATGACAGGCTTATTTCCAGCACACCAGACATCTTCCTTCATCTGCCTCATGACCCTGAAGCACTTCATGCGACAACCACCATCTTCATCAAGTCCCTCCATGAGGATGTGCTCAGCACGGGAGAAGCACAGCTGCCAGTGATAATTAGAGCGGGCCAGGAGGTCGAAACCCAGCGACTGTGAACAACAGGGGAACTGTGACAGCAGATCAGAGGAAAACTTCTCCCAGCAATGCAGAGAGAGGTTACAAAAGCATGTGCGACATCTCTCAAAGCCTATTCTAAGCAGGGTTAGCAGAGGCAGCAAACATTAGGCATCCTCCCGTCTTCTTAGTTGAATAAACACACATTTTGCATTGTTTCCTTGTGTGCTGGTATCAGTTACTGCCGGGAGATCCTGCTCTAGAGCCATCAGGAACAGTACCAGCAGTGCCACTGAAGTGGAGGTGCAGCTCTGCAGGCACTTTGCTGTACAGCAGCAGACTGTGCGTAAGAGGGCAGCAGGACTGGAAGGCAGAATGGGTCCTGCAGGAGCATGGCAACTGGGGCTGAGCTGAAGTGCCAGAATCCAGCCACGAGTGTTGTAGGGAAAGACGGGATTGAGCTGGAGGGAAAACTGCGAGACAGCAGCCCATTTGCTGAAGGCTTCCATGAGGCAGAGCAGAACAGCAACAATGATGCACATCAGAGCTGTGTGATGCAGGCAGAACTGTTTGCTAGAGACTCATGCAATAAAAAGTTAACTCAGATTTTTTCTATAGAATTCACCACTGTAAGGGGGGAGAAAACAAAATCCAAATAAAATCTGACAGAATATTTTGAAACATTGCTTCTCTCTTTAGAGAATACATCTTCTAACCCATCACCATGCAGTTCTTCCTTTGGGAAACTGTGAGACACCTGACAGGTAAATTCCATCCCAGAGTTAAGGGTGTTTTTTACACTTTTTACCTTGATGCATTGCACTTTTTCCTGAGAAGGCCAACGCTTAAGGCAACGAGGCCACCGGGCTTTCTCGGGCCAGCATGTTGGAATCTCCACAGCAGGGACCAGCTCTACCTCAACCTGGGATTCTGATGTCTCCACAGCCACCCGGACCACTGAGCTGAAGCTCTCCAGCACTGTCACTTTATCTGCGAAAGAACAACAAGAGAAGATAATACAGATAAAAAGGTCCTTTTCCACAAGCCAGGCAAGAGGCTGTCTAGGACCTTGCAGGTCTATTGGTCTGCCTTAACACTTCCTCTTCAATGCCATAAGCAGAATATAAGAAAAACCTAAATCCTTCTAAATCTACCCCAGGGAATGGGAACAGGAAGAAGATGAAAGAACAACTAAGTTCTCAACTTTATACTCAATTACCATGCTTTTTTCTTCCTTTGTGGGCCCTCTTAAATCCTAGGATCAGCTTCTTAAAAATAAAGCTAGACAAGTGGTGCAACCTAACATTTCTAACGGTACAGTACAAATTCACTGCAGGTTAGAGAGGACCAGATGAACGCTTCCTATCTAAAGATGTTCTTCTTCCTTCAGAGAACCTTTGATCAGACCCTGGCCAGATCACACTTACCACTGCCAGTCATTCAGAATGTTTTGTGGGGTATCTGTAAGTTTTGTTTCTGGAGATGCACTTGCACAGAAGACAATACCAGAAATTATGGTCTGTTGTGCAGAGCAGTCACACAGAAAATGCTAACTGCTACATCACCGCGAGTGCTGAGTGTTAAGAAGAGTTAGTTCCAAGGTGATTTGGAGGAAAGAAGCTTCCTCAGTGTGAAAGAAGAGTGGCTCATCTCCAGGAACACAATCTTAAGAGTACAGAAAGGAAAGAAAGCTGCAACTAATGGACTTTGTGAGATGTTTCTTGTTGGTCCAGTTGTGTTCATGGAAGAAGTTTCTGTCCCGGTCACTCTGGTAGGATCACTGTCCCTTCAGCTCTGCCATCTGAGCCAATTGAACGTTCATCCTCTAACCCACTGAAGTAACAGCCTGAGCAGATGAACATAACCAGTTTAAAGAGCAGTGTGTTATCCCACCTCATGTTGACTGGCATGGGCTAAGGAACAATTCATGGGGTGAATTACCTTGCGGAGAGTAGAGTCCATCCCAACCAGAACTTCATAATCCTCAGAAAATCAACGTGCTATTTCCCTGTTGAGCCAAGCCTGGCATCAAAACAGGAACTGTCCTGCTCCCAAGTTCCCAACAAGGATCCCTAGCAGCTGAAAAGTGTTAGAGCAATCACTCTGTCAGCATGTAAATATGTTCATGGCATTTCTGAAAGCATTGCAATGCTTATACCTATTTTTCCACTAATGAAAAGTGAGACACCTCAAAACCTGATTTTGCTGGTGCTCAAAGAATTAAAAAAACAGGGAAGCAATGAAATCAGTGAAGTTTTTCTGTAACTTTAGCCATACTGTGGGATGAAGGAAGTCTGTTCTTCACAGAAACAAACAAAAATGGTGACTGCTTCTCCTGACTTCATCTTAGCTCATCTCCTCCCAGTGAACCTTACAAAAAAGGCATCAGAATCATCAACCCAAACATCACTCTCTGGGGTCCTTGCAAGTACCCTTCCTGACTCAACAGCTTGATGTGACTGCTGCTCAACACAATAACTTTCACACAAGTAAAGCCTCAGAAGCAAGCCCATTCCAGCTGGTCTTTCTTGTAAGTCTCAGTGGTGAAATTTCATTCCTATCCACCTTTCCATTGCTATGATAACAAATATTTTCTGAAAAAATGCCATTATCTAGCACAGCTTGACTTTAACACGTTTTTTTTTCCTGTGACTACAATTCAGAGTGCGATCAGATGAGTGGAAATGGCTTCTATTACTCTGAAATACAGAAGACTCATTAGGCTGCTGATGAGTAAAGTCATCCTGGAAACATGCTATGGGAACAGGCACCACAGGAGTAGCCTGGACACTGGGGAAAAGAGCACTTGTCCAACACACTTTGCTTCAGCCAAAGTCCTTCAACTTAGTTCCCACCATCCCATGCTGGAAAGCTGTGGGCAGCTAAGGTTTCCTCAGAGCAATATCTGTCCTATAAATATCTTCAAACATGTTCTACTCAGACTTATGCACTCTCCTGGTATCAAATTTTCCTATACTACCTTCCTTGATAATCTAAATATATTGCAGGTGCTGTAGCAAAGAATTTTTTCCCAATCAAACTCCTAAATGTTCTAAAAATCTGGGCTGCCTCTTAGTTGAACTGTGAGGGTGATGTTGCTGGAGACCCTACCCAAATTCCTAAGAAAGGAGTAACATCTTGGGTACGAAGAACCCAAGAACTACTGAATTCTATCTTCAATGCAAGTCTATGTACGTCACTGCCGTCGCTTGAAGGCTTCCTGATTGTGGGAGGGTTTTGCTCAGCTTCTGACCATGCAAGCCAAACACTTTGTGTGTGTGATGGTTTCCCTTACACGTGTCCCCACCAAACTCACTGGAGAGGTTACAGGAGACAATCGACTTCTCCACCAGCTCCCGGAAGACGGTAAGGACTCTGGCTGGAACCAGATCACCTTCGATGTTCACATCCTCTTCATGCCACTGCTGAAGGCTTTTTGAGAACTGCTCCACCTCTAGCCACTGATGCAGTTCCTCAGGGTCCCGCACGGAGGAGAGGAGCTTGGTCCCATTCACGGTGTAATAGCGCCAGTGCCGTACCTGGCATTCCCTGTACCCGGACAGGCCACGCAGAGGAACTGTGATGAGGAATTGGCTGGGTGCTAAGACCTAGGAGAGTTCAGAGAGATTGAGAGAGGAGACAAGGACAGATCCATGAGCTGAAGTAAGGAAAACAGGGTTGAGGAAGTAATATGTAAAACTGGGGCTTTGAAAAGAAGGAAAACATATGATGGGACCAGTTGAACACAGCCAAGACCTGTCTAAGGGCTACCTTGGAGGCATGCAGACTAAAAGGAAATTGTCTTAGAAGGAGTCTGATGTGAAGCTCTTCAAAGACAAGAGCTCACTGGCTGATTTGCCACCACACCTGCCATGGTTTCCCCCTTTTCTTGTTATTTCTAGTCTGCAATTGCATGAGATGTAATAACCAGTAGCTTCCAAGGCGCAGCAAGGCATCAGAGAATATGTTCTGAGATCCAGCCAAGGGAAACCCAAATAGTGCTAGTTATTATCTCAGAAATGTTACTTGAGATAAGCCTAGAGTCCAATACTAGTAATAACTATAACCTTTCTGATCTGTTTCAAAGTCCACTACAGACATTAGCAAAATAAGGCTATGGCCCATTAATTTTACGAGTGTTTCACTCTATTTGACTGGCCTTTAACGGGACAGAGACACAAGGCAAGTGACATGCCTGAGCCTACACAGGCAGTGGCACTCTCGGAAATAAGCCCAGCTCTTGGCCAGCTGTAATGTATGGAACTGTATCTCCTTTTGAGCATGACAAAAACAGTGTAAGGATAGAGGGAGCAATCAATGGACAAGGAAGCCTTAAACAGGCTTGTTTGCAAGCCAGTTAATTTGCCTCCCTTGGGGAACAACCATTTTCCAATAAAAACCAGTTCTGAGACAGTACTTTCAAGGAAAGAATAAGGTAGCTCAAATACCACAAAACATCATACTGGCCCAGGGCATAGCCAGACATGTCCAGGTGCTACTTTGGAAGCATCTGGCAGTTGTGGCTCCAGAAGGAGTGTTCAAATTCCTTCAGATTTCTACCATGTTGGCTTAGGAGCTTTTCAAGTCCACTTGCTACCAAGCCTAACTTACTCTGGCGTAAGTAAGGTGAAGCTGCTGCATGAGCAGGATGTGAAGTGACAGCTGCTGCTGTGAGGTGGTTACACCCACGGTGAACGAAACACTCTTGTCACTCTCCTGTAATAATCCAAAATGCTCTGGTAGCCTTCCTCGTAGCTCAGCTGATGGAAAGTATTACCACAGAGGTGCCAGGGCCCCGAGGGCAGTAACAGGCTGCAATGTCCCTAGGCAGCCTTTCTGGGATTTCTACCCACACCTTCTGCCCACAGGTCTGGGACCCCCCATTTCAGGTCAGTCCTGGGCTATATCATAGGAGTGCTGGTCTCCAACTCTGTGACAGCTGTGCCTGTACCTGGCCACAGACCTTGTCCTACCTGCAGAATGCCATCCCAGCCTGGCCTCAGACCTATCTGGCCACTCTGGACTTGCCTGGAATCAACAGACCACGTCTGACCCTGGTTACTGTTGAGGCTGATTCTGACCCCAGTGAGTGGGGGAGTGGCTTGACCTCAGATCTGGCGTATCAGCAGACTTGCCTGATGATCCAGACTCTTGGCTGACCCAGCTGCCCTCCCTGTGTCTGTCTCACTCAGGGACCATAGGGCAGGGGCTGCCTTGCTACACTCACCTCCTGTCTCTCTCTCCCACAGGGAGCAGCTGGTCTTCTCTGCTCCATGGCAAGAGATTTGGAATACAAAAGATGGCCAGCAAGAAGCACAGAAACGGCAAACAAAACACCAGGAAGCTGCTCTTTTGTCAAATATAAACCATAAAGGCAGGAGGATGCTGAAAGGATGACATTGCAGATCAAGCTGACCTGCATACATCAGGTTTGGTGGGGCTGAGAAATCCTGTGAGCAGCTCAGAAACAGAGTACTGGGCTCCATAAGGAAAAAATACAATGGCTGTCATGCAGTTACTGCTCCTCTCACTGCCTCAGCCACATTTGCAGGTAAACAACCATTCCCACCCATACCAAAATGCTGTCTTGTATGCACGGGCACCCAACAGACTGCAAAGGGAAGAGCTGCAGGTGTTATGTGAGTGCCTGCAAATCCACGTCACAAGGGTCCTCCACCTGGGGCTTACCAGAAAACAACAGAATACACAAGGCTGGGAATAGCACTGTAAAGCTGGGCAGTTGGTGTCTTCTTGCCCTAAACAAATCCCAGTCCCACACCTATGCTCTGTCACACAATGGTCTCACGTGCTTTGTGCAGACCATGGGCCCCAGCAAGTCACAGGCTTGAGCAAGAGCCTCCAATTCTGGGGAGTGTAAATTATGGCTAATTCTGCTGTATTAAAATCCTGTCTAAAGTATCCTGGGCAAATTAAATACAACCTCATTCTTGTGTTCCAGGCTAGAACCTGGCCAGGCTGTTCCAGGGAGGAAGAAACATTAGGTTAGAAAGAAAATAATTATGCTTTGAGGAAAAAAAAACAAGTCTCTTGTGCAGAGGATGAAATAGTCATGGAGGGATCAGTTTGGTGGGTGAAGTTGTCTGGAGGAGAGGGTGGGTGAGGAGGAAGCAAGCACAGGGATTGTCAGGCACCAGGTGGCAGGAAGGCTTTGTACCTGGATGGATGGGTGGAATGGGCGCTTCCTCCGAAGCATAGCTGACCACTTGGCCAGTAAAGCTGGCTGATCCTGAGAGAAGCAGAAAGGAAGACAAGAAGTAGACAGAACAGAGAGAAAGCATGTGCTAGGTCATTCATTCACAGAGCAAAGCTGCAAGCTTCCTTGGATGCTTGGAGTTTGTTAAAGGAAAATCCCCCCTTGCCCCCACCTTGATTAAACACTTGGCAATGCCATTGGGTGGTGCAGTACCAGTGATTAGTCTGGACCTCTTCATTGTAACTTTACTGAAGCCTCCACAGCTCTTGGATCAGCCCTGCACAGTTGACAGCTCCAAAAATGGTGGGCCACAACAAAAACAAACACTTAAAACTTTTAAAAATTAAATAATCTGATTTGTTCATCTGAATTTTAATTCAAGTTTTTTATTAAAGTGTGACTTTTTTTTATGTGGGTTACAGAAAAACATTGAATACCTAAAGACTTTTCTTAACTGTTCTCCACTCAGCCCTTTGTATATAGAAGGGAGCTTGAGGCTTCTCAACAAATCTGGATCTCTCTCCATGTTAAATTGATTCCTTTTAACCGGAAGCTGAAAGTTCTGAAAAATTACTGTAGATTTAACTGACAGAAAAAAAAGATGTTGCAAAATTAAACACAGAATAATGAATACATTGACTTTCCCTTGACACAAGTCTACTCTATGTTGAATTATGTCAGCAATGATATTAAAGTTTCCGGTTTTTGAAAGTAGCCCAAACCAAAGTAATTTCTCATCAACCCATTCTTTGATGCCCCACACATACAGGACAGTTAGTCCTCCTAGTGTTACGTCCACAGATTTATAACACTGGGTTCTGTTAAGCATGAACAACAAGTCTGCCACTTTTAAGGAAATGTATTTTGAGGATTTCTTTCAAGCAGAATTTGCTCATATCAGCCTACTATAACTCCAAGTTACTGCTCATAATAGATCGTCTTGGTGGTTTTGTTCTGCTTTGCTTTCCAGAGCAACAATTTTACCCTGATCCTGGTCCTGTCACACCTCATTACCCAAACAGGTTTGTTCCAGCACAAGAGGTGGCTGGCAGACTCTGGCTCTAAGGAACACGTGGACCAGGATGTGGCACTGTTTTACGTCACTGTGGCCATACTTATTGACAAGACCACATGCTCTGGGATACACAAAATTCCAGAAACGCTATGAATCTGAATGTCTTTGTTCCCAGGGCAATAGCCACATTTCAGACTGGGTGATTATATTTTGCCTCCACATCCATACCCCTCCAGCAGCTTGATACAAAGACTTCTTCCCTTTCAGTCCTAGAGAGCTGCAAAAGGTGCCTCATGCTTTTACATATTTGCTGTGTTTTGATCTGTAACTGGCTGTGGTTTAGTATAATGGTTGACTTTAGAGTATTTAAACTAGTTCAGATGAAAAAGATTGTTTTCATCTGAAGCTGCCATTGCTGTGATTGTTTCTTGTGTCTTTATACACTAGCTACTTTTGCGTTATGGAGTCACAAGAAATAAGCAGCCTTCTGTCACAGCTGCGACAGGACAATATTATTTTCATGTCTGAAGGTCTAAAATGGGGAGGCATTTCACTTCTCCCACTAATAAGCCTTTTTTTTCCCCAACAAAAAAGAAATTCCGATCCACGACGAAGAAAAAACATATTTTTCTGAAAGAGCTTTCTAATGTTCATAGCAGAAGAAGGACTTTAGATTTTCCTTTCTTTTTTTTTTAGTGAGTTGACTGCTTTGCCACCTGTGAAAAATATGAGTCATAGCTCATGAAGGCATGAGCATTTTTTCTTATGTTACTGCTGCATAAGTTTTTCTTTCTGTCTCCCAAAAGAGCTTTGGCTTCTGCTTGCAGATTGACAGCTCTGGCTATAGATGCTCTTTGTAAACACAGCAGCTGTAAAGAGAGGCTCTGCCTGATTTACCCATCTCTCTTCGATGCTCCTCTAGCTGTGAGATGTCCATGAGTAAGTGCCAATGACCCAGTCACTAGAACTCCACAGTGAAGTGTCAGCACATCGTCTGTGGTGTTTTGGCTGAGGTACCTGCCCATACAAACACTTACATAATGGAGAAATCACTTACTGGTTGCCTACAGGCTGCCAGAGAGTACATTAGAGCTCTTGTCCATACCTTAATGTTCTCATTGTGAATGCCAGAGTTGGAGATAGCCTGGAATCGCACGGCCTTGTAGCTGATTTCGGCAGTCAGCTGCTGGATGATTTTCTGCACCTCCTCCACTGCTTTGGAAACCAGGTAATGTCGCGGTTCCACCTGTCAGTTCCAGGAAAGACACTTCATGTTACAGGTAATTGCAGTCTTTGTCTCCAGTGAGAAGCAGACAAATCAGCTTAAAGCATCCTGAAACATTTGCTGCACTGGGAATAAAAATTGTTCCCTGTGTATTGCAACCAATTTACCACGAGACAGAGCTGTGAACACCAAAGGGTCAATATTCAAACTACTGAGCATTAATTGATATTTCCATGCCAACACCACTGGATGGAAGGAAAAGGGTTCATTACATGGATAAATTTGTTATCAACTACAGCTACAGTCTCAATTCTTTATCCATTTGATGCAGAATACCAGCTATTCCCCTGCATACAGTAGCCATTATCAAAGCTGGGATATGTTTCATTCCAAGAACTGACAGGACATCAAGAGTTACAGATCTGTTCATTAGTCAGGAGGTAGATGTATGTGGCATCATTTAGATGCCTGCCTTATACACTGAAAGTATCCACACTGTCTTTATGGCTGAAGTACAGATGAGAGTCTACTACTAGACAGTGAGAAAGCATCTTTCCAAAGCTGGTCTTGTTGGGAACTAAGTGTTTGTGTGGCTTAAAGGATAGTTCTTCAATTCAAGAAGTAGTAGCATAATTAATTATTGAAAATTATTTCAGTGAAATGTCTGGGTCTTGGAAGGACTGAGGTGAGGGGTGGACAACTCAGAAGAATATAAAATGAACCTTAACCTTCCTTTATGACTAAAAATGAAGGAGCATAAGGGGATGGTCACAATCTGAACAAGGAGATTCAACAGGAGGAACATGAAGGAACCGTGTTAGTAAGGGACATTTAATATTTCCCAAATATCCTTACACGTTTACCAAAGTGAGGAGATTCAGCTACTGTTAATGAAGTTCATTAACGTATTTCTCATTACTTATACAACCAGAATTACTTATGCCGAGTGAAATATTAAGACTGTTCACGGTTCTTTTTTGGATCCTATGCTTCATCTCATTTGGTTGCAGCTTTTGCTTTCTTCTTGATTTTTCTTTTTCCTCACCATATTCTACTACATCTTATTGTTTGCAGGCAAGAAAAAATAATCAGAGATCATCACTTGGCTAAAGTGAATGATAAAGCATAATTGCCACAGTCAAACATAATTGCTACAGTCTTTTGTTATTATCAAAGACCAAAAGGAAGCAAAAGCATAAGTTAAAAATTCTGTACTGTGAAGGTGGTGAGGCACTGGCACAGGTTGCCCAGAGAAGCTGTGGATGCCCCATCCCTGGAAGAATTCAAGGCCAGGCTGGATGGGGCTTTGAGCCCTGGTCTAATAGAAGGTGTCACTGTCCACAGCAGGGAGATTGCACTATATGATCTCCAAAGGTGCCTTCCAACTCAAACCAGCCTATGACTTTCTAAAATTCCTGTGTTCTGTTTACTCAGCATCATCTTCAGCATCTAAACAACTCTCTTTTCTCTTTTAAAAAATATCATTGACAAGCACTTCTTTAAAAGTCCTTTTGGACACCTTTATGTCAAATGTTGAACCATCAACCAAAAACGCTCAAATGTGTTGAAATGTGTCCCCAGGCCCTGGAAGGGGACAAATAGATTCACTTCTTCACAACAAGGGATCATTCAATGGACTAAAGTGGACTAGTGCTTGCCTCACATCCATTAACCAATGAACAGCAATTGACTAATACTGAACTTGAAGATCAGCAGAGTTTGAATACCTTCCTCCCTCAGACAACAAAGTTAACAGTACTTTTACTAAGCCTGAATAGCTTTTGGAGTGGGAAATACATCAGGCAGGAGCACCATATTCCCTTCACTGGGCTCAAATTCACCCTTGACATCCTGGTTTTTGGCTATCTTAACACCACATAGTCCTTTATGTTTATATAATACCCTTTAATTTCCCTGGTAAGTCACCCTCCTTCTCAATCCAATTCATCCTTTTCTCTAAGAACAGTTTTAGCTAGCTTACATGTACTTAAAAAAAATTAGCACTGAAAGATTTTAGCCCATGTTCATTTTCACCTCATCTCAGCTTTCATTTATGGCACTTTTCCATCTGTATCTATAGCTATTTTCTCCACCTTATTTTTGTTCATCCAGAACAACTCCTTAGAACAGTCCAATAAGCTTGTCTTGTTCAACAAGATACCTAATGGTTTCTCCAGCAAGCGAATGGTGAGTGGCAGAGAAAACTGTCCATCTCTAAGAGCTTTTAGACAAAAAAATACTTTTTTTTACTGAAAAGTATAGAAAGTATACAACCTCACAGTGAGTCATCTCAAATGGAGACCTAGAGAGCCCTCTGTATGCATTGCTCATGCTCTGTTCTCTCTAAGGAGCACCTGCTGGAAACATCTTTTGCTACCTCCAGTATCCTGGGAGAGGCCATCCAATCCAGCCTGGCCTCATTTAATTCTGCCTTCATCACCTATTGGCTAGGCTACAGCAGTTGTCATGAATTCTTTATAAGAGTACACACTCAAAAAACCAACTGAGGGAGTACCACTAAACACCTCTTTCGATGTAAACTCCTCATCACTGGAGCAGGGATAAAAGAACAATGGGCATGTGACTGACAGAGGGTGCTCACTATTATTAGCTAACCATAATCAGCTCCCTAATCATACCGTTGGAAAATACAACCTTCCTACAGAAGGGAGGGCAAAAAATCAGAAAACAGAACATGATTCTGAAGAGCCAAGACATTTATCTCAGATGCCTCCAGCACCAGCACAGATACACTGGGAGAAGAGACATTGTAAGGTCTTCGCTGGATAGTCACTTCTATGATTTACTGGCATTTACCAGGTCTTAACTTGGAGAATCAAGCCAAAACAAATGCACAAACCCTGAATAACAAGGTAAATTAAGGTTTTATTAAGGAGGAAAGAAGCAGGATTGGGATTTATTAGGAACTGTTAAGAACATTTGGGTTTTCTCTTATTTACCCAGCCACATCTGCTCCATATGCATTTGAATTTTTCCTTTGACGAGTGGCTTAAGGATGAAATCTCTGGTATTATAGAGATTCATTGCACCAGGTGATTGACCTATTTCCAAAAACAGGCAGCATATGACAAGCTGAACTGCCTGAAGGTTAGGCAGCCTCACTTGGACAAGAGACTCAGGAGCAGGAAGAAACCAGGAATCCATCAGAGCTGGAGGGCTGCTAGAAAACAGACTTTCAGTATAACCTAAAATATTGGCAACTATGAGCCTCACTTAACTAGACTCTGCTTCTGTTCCTTGTACTTATGGCTGTCATATGAGCATCTTCCTGTGCATGGCTTCCCTCTGTTCCCTCCTTTGTAGCTCTGCTTTTTAAATCTTCAGAGAAGCATTCGCTGTTACAGCTCACTGAACAGATTCTCATGGAATAATTTTCCTGTGCACAACACTGCACGGCTGAAGAAGGTGTATTTCTGTGAGAACTTTCATACTTGTCATTGAAACATTTCCATAGAGAAAACAAACCTTTCTGACCAGCCCCTTTATTGTACTAGAATATGTAATCCTTTACATAAAGCCTTAAACTTTTCCATTTTGAAATTATTTGTCACTTAGGTATCTTGCATTTTGTTGGGGAAAGCAGACTATAAAACAGGATCTAGCTAAGTACTGCCATGAAACATGTCAGCTTTAAAAAAATGTTATGGCTCACTTAGAGCTTTTATTAAACAGTATTGTTTCACAGAGGATTTTATTCTGTTTTCTTTCATTTCATAATGGGGGAAAAATTGAGTGCTGGAATATCTCATAAAAGAGAAAATGTGATTCCAGTCTGCATGTGCTAATGAGACATGTTATTTTAATCACGGTATATAGAGAAGTATCCTAAGCTGAGGTGACAGACTGATGACTGAATTCTAACAATATCTGTCTGTCTTTGCAGTTCCTACATGAATCTTTCTTAGAGGCAATGCCTGGTGTTGGTCTTGTTTTGGTCAAGCCAAGACCACCAAACAGGGAGAGAGGCAAGGACCTTTCCTTAGATTTAAACGCTGGCAGTTACAGCTAGTCTCACATCTGAAATTCCAGATCAGGAACAAAAATTTAGGACACCAAGAAGAAGAAGAGGACGAGCACCTTAAAAAATTAGGCTACCAACTGATTAGATTCTGCAACAGAAACCTAGAAATCTCATTAGAAATACAGTTCTCATGAAACCTCACCCAATCTTGTCTCAGAAATGAAGACAGCAGGCGAGCAACTAACTGTCAAATTTGGCACCCTTCAGAATCAACACCTAGTGTGGGAGACAGAAAATCTGGTCAGATAAAGTCTTACCTTGCTCTGGATGTAGATTTCTACATCTTCATCTGTGAATGGTTTCATGGCAAGATGGTCTTCGCTGCTCTTTGAAGTGTGAATTCACTCTTCACTCGTTCACCTGCCTCTGGAAGTAGAGCAACACTCAGAGAGAGCTGCTCAGAGCCTTCTTGCCCTGTGAAGCTCAGGTCACCTAATACCTCTGTGGATGAATAAGAGGAGAGAAAAGCAAGGAAGTATGCCTATTTTTAATAATTTTCTTCTTCTGATCTGAGCTACAGTGGTGACATCCAGCTGCTTTGGAAAACTAGCTCCAAATATTATTTTCCAAGTTCAATTGTTATTACTCATCTTATTACTTTTAAATGGTGGATCTTGCATGCAGGCATACACAAAAATATCCCAGCTACTGCTCTGTCTCAGGGCAGATCTGAAAGTGCTTTTCAGATTGCAGTGCAGCTTCAGTACACTCGTGCACAGCATTATTACTCTGCATGCATGCCACTGGTATGTTCCTGCCTTGCTAGACCTTCACTACACCCTTTCTTAAATGCTCTCAGTTATCCCTTGCTGACTTTAATCCACTCTCTTTCCATCTGAAAATGCATGGGTATTTTTACACTCAGATCATTCGCTGGGGTTGCAGTCTGCAGCCCCTGCTCTCCTCTCCTCCCCTCTCCTTATACCTCCTCTCTCTCTCCGGCTGTATTGACAGTAAATATTGTGCCGCCTGTCCCCTCCCGTAGCTTGCTTCGCTTTCTTTACAGTAAACAGACAGAAAGCTGCCTCTCGTTTTCTGCCAGCAGCTCAGCTAACAACCCCATATGGATGATTCAGAGGCAAAAACAATTGATCAGGCTTCATTGATCCACTGAGGCTTGGTGGCTTTTAGAAAGAAGGATACATCAGCACATGGAAGGGAGTGACGGAGTATAGAGATGAGATCCCATGCTGCTAAGCATTCCTTATTAAGGAAGGCACACTCCACTTCTGAGTAAAATCACTGTTTCCCCCTTGAAAATGAACTTTGACATCCCTTGACTGATTTATTGCCTCTGCAGCAGCTGGCAAAAGACAGCACTTGGGTGGGCACTGGGTGCTACCTCAGGACAGGCACTGCTGTTGCTAGTTATCCTTCATGATGTCCTTCATTAACAGTCAAATACTAAGTACGTTAATTTAAGTAATTAATTGGAGCACCAATACCTGCAGGACATCTGCTACCCCAGCACCTACAAAGCAAACCTTTCTCTGCCAGACATCTGCCATTGTCTTTTTGCTGAGGGACTTGAGGACTCCTTCACAAAGACATGCAGGCATTTACTTCCCAAACCAGCTTCCACGAGGGTTGGGCACTAAAAAAGATTTTCTTGGTTCCCCAGTGTTTAGAGACTCATACCACATTCTTGCCCACTTCAAGACTTACTGGCTGTCTTTCCCCTGAGGGGCCAGCAGTTTATGTGAGCTCTGCTAGGGAAGTGAGATAAAAGGCAGGGTCTAAAAGAAGGTGAATGGAACAATAGATTAAGAAGGACTTACTATGAGCAGGCTGGATGGGACCAAATCCAAGCAGAGTGTACAAGGGAGGAGAATTAAGCCTTTTAAATGGTCAGATTCCATTAAAAGCATGCCCCTAAAACATTAACTCTCTTGTGCTCCCTCAGACAGCCAGCTGTGCATACAGCAAACTTCCTTAACATTCTTGACACCACCACACATTACTTTAATACCCAGAACCTCAGACATGTATTATAAAGCAAGGAGACATTAACAGTCTTTCTTGCACCTATAAGGTCTCTCCTCATGACAGCTGTCCAGAGACATGGTGCTGGCAGAGAAATGAAGTGGTTTTGGTCATTTTTCTTTTATATAATAACATACCTTATGTTCATAATCCTTATTATTATAATCCATCCATTATTTCCATCCTATAAGTAGCACATATCACACTACTTAGAGGATGGGAAGAGTGCTATTTGGCTTACAGAAAATACTACAACTGAAAAAGGCCCTTATACCACCAGCAAAATACAGATTAGAGTGATATGGGAGGCAGCAGCCAGTCTTGACCTCACTGAGGAAAACAGACATCACAAGAACTTGTGTTTGTCACATGAGGACCAGATAGCACAGAACACAGCAGAAAAGTAGAGGCAGATGGCCATGTGTGAGGAAGGGAATATTACTGTGGGAAAAACCTGCATCAGACGGAAAGAGAAAAGAGAAAGGAGAGTGCAGAAATCCGAACATCTGCATAGATAAAAGAGGACGTAGGCACAAAGTGGGAAGAATCCAGGCTTCTCCAGTGAGGTCTACTGAGCTGATGTAGTGTTACTGCAGTGAAACCTCCATCAGATTGGTCCCTCTCAGGAACCTTCTATCATGATAGTGCTTGTATAAAGTAAGACTAAGATGGAGAAAACCTGCTCCAAGGGCTGATAAACACAATTTCCTGAGAAAACATTTCCTCTGAGCCTACAACAACTTAATTCCCCAGGCACACCAGCAAGAGGGAGTGAAGAATAGCTATTTCTTGTTCCTCACTCTTTAGGAAGCACAGAAGTAAAGAAGGAGGGTGTCGAGAGGATGAAGCCAGGCTCTTCTCAGTGGTTTCAAGCAACAGGACAAGGGACAATGGGCAGAAACTGATGCACAGGAAGTTCCACCTGAATATGAGAAAGAACTTAAATGTGGGAGTAACTGAGCATGGGAACAGGTTGCCCAGAGAGGTTGTGGAGTCTCCCTCACTGGGAATATTCCAGAACTGTGTGGATGCAATCCTGTGCAACGTGCTCTGGGATGACCCTGCTTGAGCAGGGAGGTTGGAAAGATGACCCACCTGTGGTCTCTTGCAACCTGATCCAGTCTTTTGTGAAAAGCTCACAACAGCTTCATGGAGACAAAAAGCACTCTGCTGAAGCCATGCAACCATGTGAAGACAAAACCACAAAAGATCTCTTCAGTTCTAGTTAGCTCACAATCCATCAGATATCATGGATGTGAGCACTGTTGAGAGCTTTTGAACTTTGTTGATTTGGCAAATTAAACTCCCAAGTGTACTTGTTTCTAAGGAAATTCCTAACCACACTGAGAATGCCTATCTTTTTGACACCTCTGAATCCCTTTCTTTTCTATTGATCTTTAGAAGTGCCTTAAGCCCCCACTGGGGGCTGGGCATATTTTTGAGAGAGAGTTTCTCTAGACAGTTCTTGCTGAAGCACTGCAACCTTCCTTCCCTCTTTGGTGGTGTCCCTGAGGAGGTTTTCAGCATCACTTACATAATTAGCCAACCACAGACACCCAAATTCTGCTTGATTAGCATCCATTGATTTATCTGGTTTCTCTCAAGCATTTTCAAGCCACACTTCAATACTTCGGTCTTCTCAAGTCACAGTTCCCTGCCTGTTGATCTGCATAAGGTCATCTGAAATGATTCAGCTCTATTACATCCCCCCATTAATATTATTTCAGTTCCCACTTCATAGTACTTTGTAACAGAGTTCACACCGTGGCTAATTTCCTTTGTACCCGCAGCTACATTTACTTATCAGTACTCTTTGAAGAGAATTTAGAAATTTCCTAGTATCTGCAAAAACACTGAATCTGTGATAGATCATTTTCATTCATGCTGTTGGCAATATGCAGGACTGAATATGATTGTGGATCTGTGAAACTCTTGTAAAAGTATTCTGTGAATACATGCCTTGAATGGTATTAGATTGGCTCTTGTATCTTCTGAAGATGCCAATTACTGATGCTTTCCATGCTTGCTTGGCTTTCCTTTCTTCACTCTTCAGTTTCACAGATATGACAAAGACATTGCAAACCTACAATCAAAAGTAATCTGAACTGTGAACTGCACAACAATAAAGAAACCACCAACATCTTGTAAATAAGAGCAGTAGTATTAACTGCACAGGATTGTCCAACACTGTGCCTTTTTCTGTTGGGCAACTATTTAGAAAAACTATTCATACGGAACAGTGAGCATGTATTAGAAAGCCTCTACTAAATCACACAAATGAGTCAGTCCAATGTACCACTTGTGACTCACAGATGATCTGCAGTGGCAACAAATAAGCCCTGTTGAAAATGCTGCCTTCCAGATGAAATACAACCCTGAATTTCTAGTTGCTAATGATGACCCATCTCTTCTTGCTCTAATTACCAGAGGCATTAAGTCTGTTGCATTAGCTGAAGCATGTACTTGGGTCAAGACAAACTACTAAACCAAATGATCCCAACAGATTTAATAATCTCTGACAGTTCTCTTGCCTTCTTAAACTGCTGTCCCATTTCTCCCCATTAGTGGATTAAGTGACTGTACAAAATGAGTAATTGTAGCTTGAATCCCCTATAACATTTATGCGTGACAGTCGTTAGTACTGTTCAGCCTCCATTCAGAGGATAGTAGCATAACATAATCAGGCTTTTTGGGGGCAAAAGTTCTGGGAATTTATTTGGGGTTTTTTCCACTTTGTCTTTTAACAAGTTGATATGAGCAAAGGGGATACTTCAATGACAAAAGCCTGGGATGGACTACAGGGAAAAGAAAGTGCTGCTAATTCACTGTGACAGCATCAAAATCACATATGGGTGCCAAATTGAAATGCTTCTCCACTCATTCCCTCCCGTTACCAATCAATACTTGGCAGGCTCAAAAATGCTCTGAATGCCTATGCTGCTTGTTCTCACTGCCACACGTTCTCACATTAGCCTTGGGCCTGCACTTCATATCAAGCAAGTTAAAGGTTTATATCCTTTCCAAACTAAGCACAGCATTGGATCAGGTCCAGTGGTTTATAAAACCTGATACTCTTTTTCCATTCGTGGTCATACCAGATATGTCAGAAAAAGGCAGACAGCTTTTGCTAGGAATGAGTTCTCTTAACCTAGGAAGAGATTTGAAACCCAAAATTATTTACAACCTGCATCTTTTCAGGCTGCAGTGTAGTATTTCCAAAGAAATTGATCACTCCAGGATCACCATCTGAGGATACAGGAAATTCTGAAAAATGCTGAGATTATAATGCTGCTACCCACCACTAACCAGCCTCAACTAGGAAATTCATAAGAATCCAGTCCATTTTGCAGCTGCTGTTAATCATCAAGCCACTGGGCAGCAAACATAAATCACACAGCAGTGCTTCTAGTATTGCCAAGATCACTGGGACCCAGCGTGGTGATGTGTTCAGGGTCTGGAAACTTCCAAGTTTAAAATGGTCAGCTCAGAGGACAGCAGGAGAGGCAGGAAGCTGGGAGCCCTGGCTGCATGAACTCTGAGGCATCCAGGAGAGTTTACTGAGATGTTGGGCAGGGAAATTGGCATTTTGAGTTCTGAATCCATGTACTGTCCTCTGAAAGTTCACTGAAATAGTGTAAGTTAAGTGCATCATAATTTAAACATAAAATACTCCACTAGACCATTTCCAGGCATTTCTAAGGATATTTTTCCTCTCCATGTTTTATCCATCACTAAACTACAACTACTGTTCTACTGTTTCAATCAGGATGTCCCACCATCTTGAAAACCTACCTGCAGCCAACATCCACAAAAACAGGAGCCTTCCAGCACTTTTATTTATATGCCTAGGTAAATAGCCTGCATGCCAAAAAGGAAATACTCAATACCACTGATTTAAACACATGGTTAGAAAAACAGCATCTGGAAAAAATGTGTTTGGCAGAGCACAGTGCAACTGGGAAAACTTTTAGCACTGGAAGTCTTTTCAGGTGAGAAAAAGCTGCCTCATTTTTGATCTCAGTATAGGTTTGCTGGTTATTTTCAGGTGTCAAGAAAAGGATTTAAAATCTAGAGGCACAATAACTTTGGGACAGACAGACCAAGCCCAAGATTTAAAAGAGCCAAACCAAGAAGCATGCTTGCAATGATGTTCTGTCAACATGAGTGGCTGAATGAGACTGGATCACTGCATTTCCAGGAGCTGGTATTTTTTTTCATGACTGCTCTCCAGAGCACAATGTTAGCTTGTATTATTTTTACATTTTGCTGTTATGTCCAAATTGACCCGATTCAGAACTTATTGCTTGAGTCTATGGCAGTTTGAAGCAAATTGAGTAAATTACCAGTGCTAAGTGAGAATAGTCACTCCAACACAAACTCACTTGGGAGAGAGAAGACTCAGACTGGCATCCCTGTTTATGTGCTTCATCCAGTCACTGACTAATAAAAAATGTGCAAGAGTTCACTGGAGCCAGAGCTTGAAACTAGGTCTCATCTATCACAGGCCAATAACAGTTACACACCCATAAGATCTATTGCTTTCTCTTGATCAAAATACAACTATTGCAGAACAAATAGGTCAGCTTCAGCAAGCAAAGTGAGAAGGGTCTCCACGCCCAAAAAAGCCTGGTCCCCAGGAGCTATTTCAGAGTGCTGGAAGAAATACTTGTGTGGGAGGAGAGTGAGATTAAAAAAACAAACCTGAACCAAACAAACCCAACGAACAAAACAACAAAACACCCCCAACAACAAAGCAAAAATCCCCATCCCCTCCCACCCAAAACAAAAACCCACAAAAAGCCCCCAACAGAGTGAAGACAGCTGACAACCACATTGTGTCAGAACCACACTAAAAGCAGATGTGTTTTTGTACGATCTTGGTTAGCAGTTATGGCCAATCTACTATAAAAGCTGCCTGACCAAACTCCTCAGCTTGCCACCCTATACACAAAGGTCAGAGATACCAAACTTCCTAGGTGATCCTTACGATATGTCAACTTGCACACTCTGTTGTGTCCTGGGGCTACCATGGCATTGTGGAGAGGATGGAAAGGAGAAGCTGAAGAAGCAATCAGGATAAAGGAAGATTTTGCCAATATACCCATAGAGGTGTCTCAAGAAAAGCACAGGGGAAGGCCCAGACAACTGCATGCTTTTTGTGGGATGAAGGGAGGGCAGGAAAGTCACTGGGACTCTGCAATGCATGGGCCCAGAGGGAAACAATTGCCATGAGGGAACAATTACTATACAATGAGAGCACCAGCAGAAGTGAGAAAAAATTTGCTTTTTATTAATTGTATGATGTATGTACCACAAAGCAGAGCAAGATAATCAGCAAACTAGTGAGAACAAGCCTTGACTGAGACAGAATCTCTACAGAGGCTTCAGTCAAGTCTTTTCACAGAATTTCTAGACAGATCAGATAATGACCGGCATAGCTACACACTCCAGCTTCAGTCACTGGAAAATGAGCTAACAGTCTCCAGTCCAAGCTATGTCTGGATAATACATATGCTCTTATTTTAGTCTGGAACTTCAGAAAATTTGTCATCCTCAAGAGCAGGCAGCAGAAGGAAAGAAAGAAGAATGCAATTTCATTCTTAAGTAAACACTTCCTCCTCCATCTCAGACCCATAAAACTATACAGCTTCAAGCTAATTCCCATAATCAGCTGCCCAGCCCTTTCCACTTTATTGGCTGTTTTGTGCAGTCAAAGCCAAACTGCCAAAGGGAGAGGGTCAATCGTTTGTGCTGCATCTGCTCCAGGCAGTGACAGGCCACGGGATAGATATTCAGGGCTAGAACTAGTTAAATGCAGATTAAGGGCACTGAAAACAGGAGTGGGGGAGGAGAAACAATAGTGGAATAAAATCACTGGGAACATGCAGAACAAGTTGCTTGGCCAGGCTAGCGCATGAAGGAGCAAGCCATTTCTCTGCTCCTTGGGTTTTCCTGGAGAGAGGGAAACAGGCAGATGTGCTTCAAATGGAAAATGAGGTGAATAATGCTACCAGTTGCCTGTAGGAGAGGGGCAGTTTGGGTCAGGAGGGAAGAACAGCATTCACGGGAGCACAGAGTTATTCAGTTTCTTCTACCAGGGACTCCATGAACTGCTCTCAGGCAAAGCAAAGGCTGGCAGAGAAAACAATCAAATGGCAGTTTAAAACAGAGCACTGATCCCTCTTTCCCACAGTCACTTTTTCCAGATTCTGACAATGTTTTCTTTGCCACTGGACAGGGGACAGGAAATGCAGTCAAGCTATTTATCACCTGATTGCCAGGTAATGAAGACAAATGTTCAAATTCTACCATTCCCCGACAAGATGTTTTGGCAGGAACACTGAGGACAGGGACTATGGCCTTGTGCATTTGCATCCCACTTTAAAGAAGGGGTGTTTAAGTGACAACTAGCGCTTGTGGGAACTCCCCCAGTACACGTTAGTAACACCACCACAGACATTTTGCTATGCTAAACCCCCCAAAGTGTTTCCAGTCTCTCAACATCAATCAGCACAACTGAAGCCAGTAGTAAATTGATTCTCACATTCCACTGGTGCCAGTTTTTGTTAGAAATGACTTGTGATAGATATGGTGGAATATATTGATTAGTACTGACAGTCCCAGTTTCCCAGGCGCTTTGTAGCACTGCCTTTCCAAAATGACCTGCTTTCCACCTTGTCAATTTTCTTCTGCAGAGTCCATTATAAATATCTATTCTATTCTGAGAGCCTCATGTCCCTCCAGAAAACAAAACAAAAGGGTCAGGCAAGTAAAAAAAATCAGTACAATAAGATAGGTTTGGAGTGTTGCAAAATAAGTTGTTTTTATTGAGACATTTTGTGTCAGGGGAAGAAAAGGCACAAAATAACTTACAAAGACATTGGATGAGCTGTACGAGTCAGAGGCAGTATCAGAGCTGTTACAAATCACCTAAAAGTTGGCTTACTAACAGGTCAGCCTCTACAAAATTCCTAAAAGAAAAGATGTATTTAAAATTATCAAAGTAATTCAGAAATCAAAAGAGAATGTAAAGACCACCAATATTAACTTTTGACTAAATTCACCTGGGCTTACCCACCATCACCCTCTCTTGATAGACAGATCACTGGAAAATATTTAGTATTACAGAATTATTTTAAAAACTCATTAACATATTCACATATTGTAAATGAAGAACCTGGTATTTACTTTTTGTACCTCCAGTGAAGTACAATACATACAGGTAAGGCAGTATGCATAGGAAATACATTAAGAAAACGGAATAGATAAGTGCAATTATTCTGAATATTTCAACATTTGTTATGGCCCTTCACCTATGGCAAAGAACATCTTAAAAAGATGGATCCAACAGCTGTTCACAGAACATATGAATATATCACCATAAAAGGTCTACTGTGGAAAAGCTTATGCTGTCTTCAGTTGTGACTTCTCAGATGAAGTATTCTACCAACAGTTTTCAGCAGCCCAGCTCTGAGTTAACAATAGCACACCGATACAGTTAAAGAAGAGAAAGTACTTCTGAAACATATCAGTCCTCATTTTAACATGGGAAGGCTCATAACACTCAGTATTCCATGAATCCAAATTAAATATTCAACAATACACACATCAACTATATACAGCTTCATTTTTCAACTCAATCTGCTCCCCCTGGCCCCGCCACCAATTTCCTGTTACTCAGCTCTCAACTGGCAAGGACTTTTGATTGTTAGTTCAAATTATGTGAATAAGAAAACAATGCAAAGTCTACAGGATATAGAGACTACACAAAGATTTGTTTTCATGATGATGAAAGGTGGAGCAGCAAAAAAGTAGTTTACCCCTTTGGCTGGTCCTCTGGTCAAGAAGAGGTCCAAGTTCTGTCTTCTGAAATTAGCAAGGATGTAAATGCAAACAGACACAGAACTTGGCTATAAATGTCTGATTATATCCTTAGGAGTTTCAGTTACTTGACCCAAGACAACAGCAACACAGAAAGGCAATACAGTACCAACCACCACTCTCAAGCTGTCAGCCCAAGCCAAGGACTTGATTTGCAAGAAAGCCCTGCAGAGCAGTGTATGGGCACGGCTGTCAGGGCTTCGGCAGTGAGGGGGCTGCAGGGTGTCTTGCAAGGGAAGATGCCAGGGACTGCCTGTGCTGGTCCCAGACAGCTCAGCAGCAGCCAGCACAGGAATCACAAAATGACTGAGGATGGAAGGGACCTCTGGAGGTCACCTGGTCCAACCTCCCTGCTCAAGCAGAACCAACTACTAAAGCACACTGCTTAGGACCATGTCCAGATGACTCCTGAGTATCTGCACACATGGAGACTCCACAACCTCTCCAGGCAACCTGTGCCAGTGCTCCATCTCCCTGACAGTAAAAAAAGCGCTTCCTTACGTTCAGATGGATCCTCCTGTGTTTCAGGTAATGCCCACTGCCTCTCAGACCCAGTGAGCACTGACCCACTGCACTCCAACACTGCCAGAGGAGCTGCTGGCACTTTGACAAAAGCATGTTTAAGACACGGCTGTAAATGCCAAGAAAAACAGATTACAGTGCTGCGACAGGAAGAGGGAAAAGGATAAGCCCACGCCGGCACAAGAGAAATGGAGAGACAGCTGAGCAGGAGAAACACCAAAGGAAAATCATAGCCTGAGCAGAGGCTGAGAGTAAACTCAAAAAGAGCTACAACTCTAAAGGGACCGTGGCTGGTGCTGAAACCCACAAGAGAGCTGTGGAACAGGGAAACGAAGAGCAGTGAATAAACAGAAGCACAACAGACTGATCCCAGTCTCCTGTGCTGCCTGTTGCCTTGCTGAAGGGATTGAGCAAGACAAGCAGTCAAGGAATTGGAGGATGGCATGGGGAGAGAGAAGGAAGACCAGTGTCTGAAGAAAAGCAGCAGTGTTTTTCTTAAGTGTTTTAATTATTTTTAGTTCAAATACTAAAGCAGTAACTAAAAACTCTAATTGGCAATAAATTAAATTGATTAAAGCCTCCCAACTCAAAACTCACTGCCCCTGAAAAGTCAGGTCCTCAACTGACATTAGTATAAAATTAAGGGCTTTCTGGCCCTTTTAAAGGCAAACAGTATATACAGAAAAGCCATGTTCTAACTGTGTCATTATTATGCTCCTTGAAAGTCTTGAGTTTTTAAATTAAATTTCAAAGGCCTCTGAGAAAAACTTTAAAGAGAAGGATGACTTGAGGACTTTAAGTCATGGATTCCCACACAAATATAAAAGGAAATATTTAGTAGTTTCCCAAAAATCAATTAAATACAAAAGTGACAAAAAAAGCTCAACATAAAGAGGTAGCTTAAAAAAATCAAAGTATTATTTGATTCAGGAGGCAAAGCTAGTGCAATAAAAGTATCCATATGAAAAATATACTTCCTATTTCCACATTACTCAAATTTTAACAAGAACAAAATAAAATTTGGTTTGGATTTTGAGGAGTGAAAGGGATCAAATATTAGAAACCAGTATTTTAGAGGCATACTTGAAATCACATCATGCACAACTCTCATCACAAATCACCTAGCAGTTGTTTGCTCTATAACAATTTTCATCAATATCTGCAAAACGGATTTTTCCTACAGACTAACATCAGAAATGCCTGTCTCCCAATCAGGTTTACATCCATAATTTAGAAACATTTTGTTTCAAAACAGATGTACCAGATACCTCTCCCAGAATATGTTTAAGTAAATATAACTTTCAATAATGGCAAAGGTTTTCTTACTGCCATACCTTTTGCCAGGCTCCTGACAAAGTAGGTATAATATGAGCACCTCAGACGTGTTGGTGGGAAGCAGTAACACACGTGATAAAGACAGATTTCCTCTAGAAAGCTTTAGTAAATGAGGGTAGGCAAGTATTTAAACATACTCCATCCTACAATCTTGCTGTACGTGACAATACCCCAACACCCCATGGTCCCCCTTCATTCTGTACACGCAGTAGAGAATGGTTTAAAAGAAATAATCTTTCTTCTGGGGGTAATCAGCCTTTGCTGCATAAAGTTTTATCCACCTGCTTTTTTACTGACAAACATGCAGCCATGACAAGGCTGACTTGCAGTGAATATTAGCTGTAACAGGGATTTAAACTCTATACATTATTATTTACAAATGCCTCAGAGTGTGCATTTTATAAAAATCTGCTAGATTCCATGAAGCTGCAGGCAAGCTGTTTACTAGCAATGCTAATCTGTAAGATTGATGAATGAACTAACAAATTCCAGTGTGTAGTTTTTAACCAGGTTTTATCAGTCTTTAAGTAAATCTTGACATTTGCAACTCAGAATCAAACAGGCTCTGCAGATTTCCCTGTAATAGCTCCACGGGATAAATTCTGAATGTTCTACAAAATGAACACTTTAATCCTTCATTTAATTTCTTTGGTTTCTCAGAAACAAAAGCTACTTAAGTGAACTGAGCAATGAAAGACAAGCAAACAAAGGTAACACTCTGTCCCTGTAGTTTCAGGGATGCTTGTAAATACCAGTTCTGGCAGGCTGCATGGAAGAATTCTAAATGAAGGCAGCTAGAACTAGTTTTGGGCTATTGCTTTCCGGCAAAAACTGTCTTTGGCACTTAATCCAATTCTATGATGCCACTTTACACATAGTCCCATATAAAACTGACTGAGGAAGTTAAAGACAACTTTTATGAAACAGGCACTTCAAATTAGAACAAAAAAATCTGTTCCCTATTAGGCAATACAGGAGCACTTTTCAGAATGACAGAAGCAGAAAGTAGTACCAAAATTAAGATGAGAAAGTTCAGTAAATTCAGACTGTTGGGGTAAAAGTTCTACCCAGCTCCTCTAGCCTTAAGTAACAGGAGCACCTGGAAAATCTGAAGGCTACAACAGACTAGACAGGGCATTAAAAATACACAGCATGGAAAAATTATGTATAAATTTGTTCGCCCTCCAATTCTACATTTAGATCTGCCAGAGAGGTTTTCTTATGTAGGTGTCTTTCTTCCATGTAACACAACTTGCAGTAAGATAAAATGAATGAGACTCAAAATACAGCTATACCCCAAGTCTCCTGTTGGGTAAACAGCTGAATATAGACATTTCTGACACAGGCATTGTGTCAGGCCAGACTAACTTCCACCATCAAATGACAGCACTGCTCTTGGGCTTTTCTGACATCTTTACTGCAAGGCTCACAGTTTGCAGTCACAGTTTCAGCTGTGTCAAAGAGCATGACCAGAAAAGCTCTGAAGCTCTAACAGGGTGGGAAAAGGGATACATAGCTTCAGTTAAAACAAAATACTACTTACCAAATCTGCATTCAGTGACTATGCAGAAGACTCAGGAACAAGAGTTTTAGCTCAAATGTTTCTTTTAACACACTCCAGGAAAAATTCCTCACTTTCCCCTTTTCCTCAGTACAAAAAAAACCATTCTGTTGCAAAGTGCTTTTATATGCTTAGCTGAAATACACTGGAAAATACATGGCTCAACTGCATTCCCCATGGTTCTGTAAATGATACCCTACTAACCTCAGTACGTCCACAGAGTTTGGA
This sequence comes from Lycocorax pyrrhopterus obiensis, assembly GCA_014706295.1. Lineage (NCBI taxonomy): Eukaryota > Metazoa > Chordata > Aves > Passeriformes > Paradisaeidae > Lycocorax > Lycocorax pyrrhopterus. The sequence continues at coordinate 93,149,729 of JACSVZ010000001.1, forward strand.
AAGCCTGGCATGGATTGCACACTGTGAGCTGATGAGCATGTAGCTCCCATCCTTAAAGCCTTGACTGTAACTACGGTGGAAACAAGCTACAACCTGCTCCATGTTAGGTGTCTCTTGAGAGGTGTGGGCATCTTCTCCACTCAGCACCCTGACCTGAACAGAGATTCATCTCTGGCCCTCCTTTAACACAGAGCTTCTAAGTTTCTGGTATGTCAGAGGTCTCTGAGCAGCACTTTCCCAATTCCTATAAAGAGAGCACTAGCTTTGTTTTCAGGGGAAGTTTAAAAAAATAAACTTGTCTAATCACTTTTGTATTGTATTTTCTTCAGCCTATCAAGAACAGCCAGGTAGTAAAATCCTTTCAGAAGGCTGAAGTATAATTTCACAAGAGGTTGCATGACAAACACATCAAATAATTCCAACATTCCTGTCCTAAAGCAAAGCTGGCAAATTAAGCCATGATGACCAGCTATACAACATTCTCCAAAACAGGGCTTTCCAAATTTTAATTATTTTGGTGCCATGCCATTTCATAAAGAAGCTGAGTCCAAAACAAAACAGGCAGGCCACATTTCATATTGATCCAAAGAAATGCTTCATCACTAAAGAGGCAGTGCTGGACACAGCTGACATTAAAAAGGAAATTATGAAACTGATATCCCCAATATGACATCCTGGAACCAATACTAGCTCTGAAAGCAGAAGCTTCAAGTGAAGACAAGGAGCAAGAAGGGTATTTCTACCCAACAGCTGCTATTTTTTGTTTTCACTTACCCTTGCCCTAAAGTGTTTCACTTGAATCCTCCATTCCTTTTTACTTCTTCCAGCTCATTCTCTTCCATGCTGCCTCACATGACCTGTCACTCTCCTTCACTCTTAGCTGTATTCACTCATCCCTTGTGAGGTCCCCAGCTAGGTGAGGTATGTTTGGGATTCTGCTGAGACAGTATTAAGACCTGACTAATCAGCACCATGGGAAAGGCTCTCTTCTCTCTAGCATAATCCCACTAAGTGAGCTACCTGGAAAAAAAAAATCACAGCCAAAGGAATCCAGAGAAGAAATTCCATATTGGGAAAAGGTATCTTAGTGCTTACACAACACAAAAATAGCCAACAGTGCCAGCTACCCTAGCAAAAAACATGGGAGAAGATTATCATATTGCACTGAAGTATAGAAGGGCCTTGGGCCTCAGACTCTTAGCACTACAACATGTAGTAAACTGATGTATCCAGTGGTGTATTGTCCTCTGCTTTCCAGGAGCTTCTCATGGCAAACTTACTACCCAGACACTGAAATTCATTATCAGGCCTACTCAGACCTCAAAATCACAAGTTGTCTCCGACCTTCCGACTTGGGCTTTAAAGTACCATGGTTGTGAGACCCACAACAACAGGCACTGTTCAGTGAGGAACTTCTGCTCAGCAATGGTGCTGCACCTAGACACAGGAAATGCTGAGCACATGGGCTACAGAACACTGTGCTGCACCTCTCACCAGTGAATGCTACACAGAGCACAACTATCTCAATATTGTACAGCATTATGTACCATGGGTAAGGAAAAAAGTGATCCTGCAGGTTTCTGTACCAGAAGGCCAGCTCATATTAAAAATGAACAGCCTGAGAAAAGAAACTTAATGCATCTAATGGATTTGAACTTCAGACCACAAAGCTGGAGAGCGAAGTCTGATGCTACATTGCTGAGCTCCTCCTGCAGGGATTCTCTCCTCTAAACTTTCTGATGTAACTGATATGGGAAAGTAACAATGGAAGATTTAATATTCCTTTTTAAATATTCCCTTTAAAATTCCAATGGTGAAAACACGGGACAGATTCAAGGTTAAAAAAAGAGCAGCAATTCCTATGCAAAAAAATTGCTAATTTTGTCTTCACTCGTGTTTTTGCGATTTTACATATGTATACCAATGATATAAAAGTGCATGAGTGGAGAGGTAAATTTATTTTTAAACTGTCACAAAATCTAGCTCAGGTCCTGTAAAGAGTGATCTGCTCCACCTGAACCATTACAGCATCCTACTGTTAATGAAAATTATGTTGAGGTGTCTTGTGGCATTACACAGGGTTGCCAGGAGCAGATAATGACAGTTCCTGACTTATTCCACCCACCACCCGAGGAGGGACAGAGGCAACAAACACCTAAAAACAACTGTTGGCTCTTGGCAACATGTTAATACTGCCAGGCTTGCTGCTGTTTGCCATCAGCAACAAAAAGTCATTTTCCCAGCTGTCCATAAATTAAAATGTGAATAAAAAATTTAAAAATATTTTAATAGATTCAACTTTTTCAACTATTTCTGAGTACCTTATTTGGTGAAATTTTCTTATATACAAAAGGGCCAAATAAGGCAGAAAGACCACCCAGTTGGGTTAAAAAGAGCCGCATCTACAACAACTACTCAACATTCTGGGGGGGGGGTGGGGGGGAGAGAAGTGAAGAGCATGGGTGAGAAGTCTTCTAGTGAAGCTTATAATACAGGTAAAAATCACAACAATATTGATACACTGTCCATAGGGACTGAAGTTCCCAACTTTCCTTAGCCAACACCTGGAACAAGTTCAGACCCAGTAGGAATGCTGCATGTGTGAAACTGCAGACTCTGGGCTGCCCTCTGCACCATCCAGGGTAGTTGCACTTTGCTCAGCATTACAGTTCCCAGTGAACAAAGTTCAAGCAGCTAGCTGCAAACTTTAGATGCTGTTTACTTTCACTTCCTTGCAGAGTAAAGGAACTTCCCAGTTTAACCAGGAAGTATTCAGCAGACAGCTTTTTGATATTTCTACACACAGCTTTTTTAATTCTAAGATTTGCAAAAATGGCGAGTGAGCCTGAAAATATATTTGCTGCCATTGTGTGGCACTTTGCTAGGAACTCCAAATAGGAAGACTAACAAACATTTTATGGAAACCAGTCTTAACAAAGAGAAAGCCACAGGTTAGAGGATGAAGGTGACAATGTCATCAAGAAAACTGAATCTTTGTAAAGCCTCATTTTTGTAGTTGGAACATTTCAAATGTTCATGTTTCATATTTCATGATTCCATATCCCTCTAATGAAGCACTTCCAGAAAGTTCAGTGAAAACAGGAAAGTGAAGTTGTTTTCCTTAACAAGGTCAAGTAACCAAGTGCTTGAGCAAGCACTAGTTAAAAAACATCAAATAACCAAAAAGGTCCAAAGAGATTTACTTTTTTTTAAAATGAGAACCTTATCTACACACAAGATTATTTTAAAATAAACACTAGCAGCTTCCTGACAATAATGCCCAAAAATATAACAGCACCCCACAGTTCCTCTCACCACTTCAGAGTTAAGTCTTTTCCAGAAATAAAGACCCAGATAGGTCCAAAAAAGTGAGCTATACATTCTTACACACCACACACATGGTATGTGATAAATACCTCACCTTTGTTACACCCAATAAATTATATCCGTCGCAGAATTATTTCACTCCACAGAGAAGTTGCTGAGCTTCAATATTTATGGTAAAAGTGAAGACAAGGTAAAGTAGTCAAAGCTATAAACAGCAGTGCTGAGATGTGGGGAACACGTGGCAAACATATGCACAAGACAGACCAAGAAAAAGCTTTTGTGTATGAAAAGAAGGAAAAAAGTGAGTAATGTTCCTTACATTTGCAGGCTTTGTGGTTGCTCTTTTGTGCAGTCCTTCCTCCCAGCCTTCCATTATCACTAAGTTAAAGCCCAGCTCATGACTAACCAGCTGCACCTGTAACTCTGCACAGGTGTGCACACAAAGAAACCTTATGTTCATAGTTGCCTCTCCTCTACTGAATATGCAAAAGCCATTTTAACATACAATTTCAGCAATTTGTTCCCACTGGAGTAGCACACAGCACATTCTCTGACCACTTTCACCCTATGGAAAAATACATTGGTTGTTTTCAAGTTTATCAATTTGTACTGAAACAAAACCCACCACGTTGAAAATAAAATACCAACATGTGCACTGATGATCTGTCCAAATCTGTCTAAGCCTAGGTTATTTCCTGGGCTTTTGAAATACATCATCCCACTCTTGCTGTCTCACCTGGCTTCAAATGCAGTCTGTGCACTGTCACTCTGAACCACAAGGTTTGGAATGGCTGCCTCGTATGGAGCACATCAGTGATGTCATCAGTCTGAACAGTACTCAAATCCCTCTCCTAGTAAGGAAAAACACAGGCACTTGCCCAATTACATTCCCTGACAAGCAAGGTCCCCAGTACTTGTCATATATCTGGACTGACTGGACAAGAAGAAGCATAAAATAAGCCAGTGTTTCTTCTTTTCATTACTTGATCATGTGAGTCTCTTCATCAGCATCATAGAACTCCTCATCTTCACTTCCACTCCCTGTAGAACTGTCTTTGTCTCCAGACTAGAAGCAAAAAGGAAGTCATTAGTCAGACTGAAGACTAAACAGTAAGACCAGACTAGACTAGTTAGACTAAATCAATCTCAACATACATGAACCATTACACTTCTATGGAATGCTGGAAGAGAAAAAGTAAGAAAGCACAGGTCAAACCACTGTATTAAAACTTTGTAAAAGACATTATGTGAATTAAGATTTCTTTAAGTCCTTGGTTCTTCAAAGTATCTTTAAAAGAGATGGGGGTTTAATGGATGGACTTTCTCTGCTCCACCAGTACACTAGAGAATATATGCAGGAGAGACTGGCTAGTGTGGTTCTGAAGTGATAATCTACTAAACTTTCTTAAATTTAGTCTAAGGTGCCTACTCTGTGGAGAGCTACTTTAAACACAGTAGCTCACCGCAGCTCAGAACATGCAGATTACTTGATTAGGTAAAAGCTTCTCCATCCAGAATTAATACTTTTCCCTGGGTAGCACAGACATTTTACTGTGCAAATTTAATTGAAAAGATCCCCCTGCAATACCAAATGAAAGTGTTATGGAAAAGGAAAAAACCATTACCATGCTGTACTTTCAGACGGTAAAGTCCCTATTATAGGCATACCTACTGTGTCCTTTTCACAACACAATTTATACCATACACCTAAAATAAAATCAGCTATTACACCTAATTGATTTTTATTTGGCCAGTGTAGCATTTTTCCATGGAACTGACACAAATGATTCCAGTTTAAAAAGATTCTCCTGCTAGTATAAACTCCATCTAGTTTGACTATTTAGGATTTTTTCCCCAGTATGCTTGTATCCATCCTAAGACTTCTGCCTGCCTAGTCATATGCTAAGAAGGTTGAGAGAGAGGGTGAAAAATAGAGAAATGGAAAGTGTTCCTGACTGACAGTACCATGCAAGCAAAATCTGTAGCTTTAGATCTCTCTGCAGAGGAGCTTTGCTACAGCAATGTGCGTTAACTGCAAAGGAATTTCAAGCAGTTTGAGCACTACGACCTGTCAGAAGATGTAAAGGGAATCATGTTAGGCTTTTTTTCTAGACTTCTAAAACTATTTGAGGAAAGTCAGGCTATCACTGGATGCTGTCCAACTTGAATATCACATTCATGTATGTTAACAGGAACAAAACCTCCGTTCTGGGCAATCAGAACACATGTTATCTTGAAAAACGGTACAAAAGGACAATGGATTCCACAGGGGGAATTCAGGGTATGCCAAATAAATTCTAAATCCTTCTCACAACAGCTTCATAAGACCTCTCATGGCCTTGTCAAATAGGGTTAATGTTTAACAGCTCTCCATTTTATCAGCACTTTCTTTGTGAGCTTTAAAATAAATCCCTAATGTGTCACAGACATTCCAGATATAACTTCACTGAAGTTACAGGATTAGTTAAGGCCTGAACCAATGACTTTTTCATTTGGATTCAGTAATTTTAATCCATCTGGGCAGAGTGTTTCAGATGAACATTCAATTTTTTTTCCTTTTGTGGGTCCTGTTCAGTTGGGATTTTTAAGAAGCCTAAAGAAGCACAAGCAAAGAAGATTTAAACCTGAGAAGACTGACTAACATAAGTGAACCAATTTGTGGGAATACTAACAGACAGTAGTTGTCACCTCAAAGGGTAATACCGACCTCAGTTGGTTAAAGAAGAAAAGAGAAATGTGACTTCCCACCTCTAAGTTGTAACACCTGCACTGCTTGCAAGAATTGCTTTCGTTGGTAAACCATCTGCACAATTAAGACATAATAATCATGTCAATACCAAAATAACGGCTGATGTAAACGTGTATGATGGATTTGTGTAGTCAGCAAGAATGTGGTGCCATAACACATTATCCAGTATGGTTGAAAATGTTTATAAAATACACATGTAAAGTAGCTAAAGTACAAAATTAATGGTTACAGGGCTGCCTCTTTCAACCTTTCTTCAAGGGTGCTTTTGTCACCAAACTGTGCTGTCCTATCAACAACTACTGCAGCTAAACTTGGTAAACAAGGCAACATACTGAAGCTTCTGATAGGAAGCAAATGCCACCATTCTAGAAATATGTGATGGCTGTGAAAGTAATTATGACTACCTGTGAATTTCGGAGGGCTTGCCCAACAACTATTCAAATGAAAGTAAAAGGTGTTAAAAGGATCCTGTTTCATCTCAGCCTAATGGGGCAACTAACATTTCTTGTTATGAGTTTCCCTTCAAGTCTTCTGACTACTTATTCTATTTCTGTAAGTCCCTTGATACTTAAAGTCTTGGGACCAGGATTTAAACTTTAAAATTTACCCAAATTCAAACACCCCCTTCCAGCTCTCCAGCTACTTCTTTCTAATCCCACTTCATTCACAGAGGAGCAACTATGTCAAAAAACCTCCACATGACTGGAAGATACGGACACCTGAAGAGGTGTCCAGGAGTTTAACAAAATAAAGCGATATGAAAAACACAATTCAAGGAAACCTCATTGAAAAACATCCTGATGCCACATTTATTTATGCTTATACCTGGAAGTTTTGTAATTCCAGTGTTTTCAATGCATCTCATTTCCAAGAGTCAATAGGGGGAGAGATCTCAGAGGCTAGGCTGGCTTTAACCCATTTAGTGCCTCTCCAGGACAGACTTGATAACTGGCACTGCAGAACAGCTGGGGCAGCTCAGAAGCAGTGTGCTGCCTTTGAGAGCTGCCCTTCACAAACAGGCTTCTGGTTTTGTTAACATCTAAGGCTTCTCAAGCTTCAGTGTCCAGCTTTGGATGAAGCACACTGCAGCCATCAGTCTTAGAGATCAGAGATGCACAGACATCATTTTATCCCAAAGGGAAATGTTGTAAGCTTGTGGCCTTGAAGGGATGAATTAATCCAGATATATTTCAGCCCACATTTCCAGAAAACGTTTCAGACATTGATGGTAGGGCTGCTACACCATCTTCTCCTTGGGGCCTATACTCCACAGGCCAAGAATCACTATCCTAATCTATTTAGAGTAGCAGATTCAAGCTGACAGCTGAAATAAACACAACAGAAAAGTACTAGGAAAAAAATTAGTATACCTGTGAGCCATCCAGGGCTTGCAATGACATGGCTTCATCACCCAGCCTCCAGTATGAACACACCTGCAGGTCGGATATAGTTTCTAGCAAAGGGCTGTTTAAGGTCTCTGGCAACAATAAGCTTAAGAGCCCAGACAACAGACCAGTTGCTCCAAACACAATGTAAGGCAGAGACCACTGTACAGATTTCTGGAAAAAATAACAGAGTTAGGTTGAGATTGGTTCCTTGTAGTTCATATTGCATATTAAAGGACCTAGCCTTTACAACCATTCCATCTGGCAGTGTTTGTGCTCCTATTTAGTACAAAAGTCACCAATCCTTCTGCTGTGGGTTTTTTTGGTTGGTTGGTTGGTTGGTTGGTTGGGTTTTTTACCAGTATTGTCATTTGTATCCTGTCAATACTATTAGAACTCCACAGATTTTGTCATGAACTTTAAAAGAAACGCCTGCTGAACTTGAACTCAACTCTTGCCTCTAACATATGTACTTTTTAACAAATGCGACATCCCTTTGTAGTAGGGAATAGGTATCACAGAAACACAGACATGCTGCTTGGAGATCTCTTGAGGTCATCTAGGCCAACCACCCACTCTAAGCACAACTACAGCCACAATTAGACCAGGTCAGTCACTGCTTCATATAATCAAATACCAACAAAACTCGAAGGATGGCGATATCCCCGCCACATAGATTGTTCCAGGCTGCATTAAGCCTCTCAAAAACATTATTTTCCAAATTTCCTATCTAACCCCCAAGCCAAAACTTGTGATAAACATATGCTAACAATGTGGGAGAGTGTCAAAAGCCTTACACAAGCCTTCTCTGTTCTCCTCCCTTTCCTCATCCATACTGCTTTCTGTGATGAAATGGCTGACTATCAAATCAAATTGGCGGAGAAGGAATTGTCCTTAATAAATCCATGTTCATTGATCCTGGTTACCTTCCTTGCCTTCACATGCTTATAAACAGACTCTGGGAGGTCATGTCTCAATCTTCCCATAGACTGAACCAGAGGTTCCTGGTTCCACTTTCTGATATTTAAGACACACACAGGATTAGCCTTTTTCCTCCCACAGTGATCCTTCACTACAATAGTTGTTTATCACCAATGACGGACACTTGCTTCACTGTCACAACCATTCTTACAGAATCTTATCCCATGGAATGGAAAGCTTTCAGCTGTAAGTGTTCTTGAACCTATTGCTCCTCCTACTGTTTGGTGGCCTTCTGCTTCCTCAACTGTGCTGATAGGCAGAGAGTCTTGGAGTCAAGCTTTATCTTTCAAAACTGAAGTACAAGTATTTCAGCTAATTCCATGTCACCCACCAATGGGATGGATGCCCATCCCATTCATCAACAGGCATTTTCACTGAATTTCCTTTAGCTGACAGAATCCCTATTTATGTTCCTTGCTAGTTTTAGCTTCAACTGAGCTTTGGCATTCCTGGCATCACCTCTGATAGCGTAAGCAATGCTTATAGTCCTCTTCTGATGACTGCCCCTGTTTTCACAGTAAAGAAGGCTTATTTTTTAAAAGGGGAAGAGTTTAGCTGTTTGTTTCAAAAATTCACCTTGTAAAGAGCAATTCTATACTGAGGAAAATAACAGGCTGTGATCAAATAAAAGACCAACATTTCATCTCTTATCTCAGGAGTTAACTCTTCCTATTCTTACTATTAAGAGAGAGCTCCAGACAAAAGACACTGAAAATGTATTAAAATACTGGAAGAAATTACAAAACACAAAAATAATTGATTATTTTCTCAAATCAGTGTTCGTTTGTTATTTAACCAGAACTATTTTCATTTTCATGGAACTTCTTCAAACATTATGATCCAAGATTTGTGTCTCATGCAGTATCAAATCTCTGGCAGACACAATATAATGGATGCCCCAACTGCTACATAAAAGCTGCCTATTAAATCCACCTGGTAGACTGGCAGCAGTCTTGGCTTTACCTGTTGTTCCCCAGAGGTGCTCAGGCTCTCACCTGCCCAGTGCTTCATTCTGCAGATTAAAAGGCTCCCTGTGCTCACCTGCCCTTTTGCTAACCTTCTGCCTCACATGCAAGATGGCAAATGGCAGAGAGGAAAATTACCTGAGATGAAATCTGTCACATTAAAGGAATTGTCACTGTGCCTCAGCAAACAGCTGGGAAAAACCGGCACACTTTTACGTGCATATACGTAACACTCTAAGCAGAGGAAAGTAACAGTATCATCCCCACATTTTGTTCTTCAGAATCCTTCTTTGCCTTGCCAGTGTTATCAGATCTCCACATCATCTTCATTTACTGAAAGATGAACTGCTTGGCTGATATTTATAATCCATGGATATCTAATGAAGTGCACTGACAGTAAAACTCATTTTTTCTCAAAAATATGAGTTATTGAGCCCATATGCTTAATTTTGATGCAGTAATTCTTTTAACCACGTGGGTCTTTTGCTGTTGCTTGTTGCTTCTTGCTAGGGTTTAAAATTTGGTATCACCATCTTGGTGATTTGAAATTATTATATTTTAAGGTCCACTAGCTAGGTCCCAAAATTCTTACAGAGCTAAAATACCTTCTAAATTAAATAATGCTGAGGTTTTGTCTAATCACACAGATGATACTGCAATGCCTTTGGCCTACTATGACGCTGTTAAGATAGGCAGTTTACGTACCTTAGTTCATATACATCATTTATCGCAAACATTCCCATCTCTGTAAGCCTCTGATACACCAGAGCCACAAAACAAAAATATACATAACAGAAGTTCAGACAAACCAATGAAGGGACAAAAGGCGCAATGATTCCACCAACACGGGAAAACATGGAGCAGGCACCCATTCCAACATTCCTATGAAAAAAACCAAAAATAATTAATCTTTTGTGAAGTGTTATTGAGCAAGGAAAAAGACTTATCAGTCATGACCCTGAGCACATTAACTGGGAAAGAAAAGTCAAATGCAACTGAAAGCATCCCAAGACAGGAATGAAACATGTTATTGTGATTAAAATGAAGCAAAAATCCCCTTTACATTCAGAATTTTTACATACACACATAGAGAGGCAGAACAACTGTGATTTCAGTTCATGCATCTTGCCTCTGTCTGAAACTCTGGCAGAATGTATTTATCCAAATCCTATTTATCAGCAGATTTACCCACTCATGTGAAAAACACCGCAGTATAGTTTCACTGGTGGCTGACCATCATTATGCACTCATATGGTAGAAGCTTCTGTCTGGTCCATCAGCACAAGCAGATGGTACTTTTGCCCCTAGTGAATGAAACCTTACTGTTGCTTACACACAGCCTACAAAGCACCAAGTTACTTTTACAAAGCTTATTGACCAGTCATCTTCAATGTTCCTGGTTTAGCAAGTATGATGATAGAGTTGTCTGGTTTTATAAAGCACTCATTAGAAGAAATATCAGCAGTGCTGTTGTTATCCTCGTTACTAGAAGGGGAGTTGTAAGCAGGCCAAGCAGCTAGAGGTCTATTTTACTGTTACATAAAAACATGGTTAGTCTGAAGAGAACACTGCATATTTGATGGAAGAAGGAGTTAGAAGAGGATAATGGAAGAATTTTCAGATGTAAAACTACATATAATCATTATACATAACTGAAAAATTCAAGTTAAAAATTACAGTTAATAGAAAAAAATTAAGACAAAAAAAAGATGATCGTGCAAGAGAACCAGAAAAATGAAGACTTAAAATTAACTTGTGTTACCTGATGACTGTAGGATAAAGTTCTGATGTGTAGATGTAGACAATGTTAAAAGCAGCACTGATTGTCAGTTTTCCCAGCAAAGAGAGAGAGTGACTATTCACCACTGCGAACACTCCAGTATCTGAGAGAGAAAATGGGACCCTTATAAGGCTTTTGAGCACTCAAATACACCTCTAATCATTTCAATCACACAATAGTATGGTGTGAAAAGGAATTTAGGGAAGAATCTAAAAGTTTACCACTAATTAGATACTAAATTAGTTCTATCAGAAAGTTGAAGAAAAGTATAAACAGACACATTTTCCGAAAGTGATTACTTTTTTTTAACAAGAGTCCTATTTACTGTTCACTGTCATTTCTATAGTATGATAGTATGTTTCTAACATTTTTATACTGAAAAGAAGATGCTGTAAAGAACCATACCAAATTTCCCACCCAGTTTACTTTGTCAGAACAGCCAGTGCTTATTTGCTTATATCAGGCAAATCAGAGCTCATGTCCAGTGAAGACAGGTGCCTCCTTCTGGCCAGTGAGCCATTTCACTTCCTAAGGCACTTCACCCTTGCCTGACTTGGGCAGTCCAGTACACAGCTGATTTCCCGGGGTCTCACAGTTCCGTCCCCTCTTTTCACGTGTTATGTTTGGAACGAAATGCAAAAACTACTTGATGACTGGTACCAGCCAAACCAGAATAACTCCAAGTGTCCACACTCTAGCACCTGGAATAATTCTGAAAACTTGAGTTGTACACCTTTAAAAAAGCTTTACCCATTAGACCCACTGCCATCTAGAGCAACTTCTGTACTCTGTCATAGATGTTTAATTTCTTGAATCACTCTTCAAGTGTTTGAAAGATTCTCTCACTTTTTGAAAGGTAATATACATCCATAAATCTTACGAGCAAGGTGAATTTATCTATCTGGTTTTAAAAAGAAAAATTGCTACGTAATCTGAAAATTAACTTCAGTGCATCTTTACACAAATTGAGTTGAACTTCACATTTCTTAAAGACCCTGCAGTTCAGAAGTTTATCAGAATGTTCTCTGAGCTGTAAGTTATGTGGCCACATTACTATTACGACAATCACGCTACTCTTGAACATTACAGAGCAGTGAGGGAAAGATGGAGACTTGCCTCATCGCTCAATTCTTCTGATCTTCTGACATTGATCCTCCATTAGGAGAGATACATCCAAGTTGCATGGGTACCACTTACACTAACATATCACTTGGCTAATGGAGATACCACAAGAAACATCGTTCATTGGGATTACATCAGAAACACTCAAAATGAGCAACTGATGTGAACAGAAGTAAAGGGCAGAATCCAAAGGCAAAAATTCAAATCCAAACGTTTTTAATACAAGTTTTAGCTAAGGTCTTAGGAAGGTTACTGCTTATTCTTTTTTTGAGTTGGCTTCTCTGGCTTCAAAAATTGAGACTCACATGTGGTATGAGCCTCATCTTACAGCAACCATCAAATTCTTATGCTGTAGGATGCTGCCTTTACCGATTCTTACCACATACTCCAGAAACAAAAAAATACTTACCTTTCTTCTTAGGCAGAAACATGACAATAAGACAAGCCAATCCTCCCAGGAACAGAAATGCACTCAACGTTCGCTTCCGACCAAACCTGATACGCAAAGATAACAAAGGTTTATATTCTGCACTGAGTTTGTGCATTGCAAAGTAATGAAACCTCTAAATTCACACTGACTCTTTATTTGCAGTTGGGAATTCTGAATACCATCTTCCACCAACACTTCCTCTCACACCGTTTTTAAACAAGCTTCTGCTGTGCACTTAACAAAATGAGCGCCAACTTTATACAGCGGCTGACAATTTCTAGGATTTGGAGTTGCCTCCCGCTGTGTGACATTTGTAAACCTCCTCAGGAGACAAAGAAGAGAGGTTGGGAGGAAATTCTACAAAAACTGAGAGACATTATCCAGAGTATCGTGGTTCAGGAAAAAGCTGAGTGTCTGCTCTCCTCACACAGTAGTTCGCACAGGTACTGCTGTTGCATGAGACCACACACAGCTCCAGCAGAGTGGAGTCGCGACAGCTCTGCCCCAGCAGAGGACGGGATCACGGGGCAGCGGTGGGAAGGACGCTACCTAGTGTTAGCCTGCAGTCAGCGCAGCTTCCACCGAGCTACATCAACCCCATCCGAGCCAGGGAGATGCCTCACCATTAGATGAGCGACTGAAAACAAGTTAAACTGCTATTTGAAATAGAGACAAATCAATGGCACTTTCACATTGAAGTGGGAAGCCCCACACAACAGACATAAGCTAGGAGGTGTGATACACAGAACACCTATCTTTGAGAAACGTTAAAAGGAAATCCTGAATGGATTAATAAATTCCATACTCACCACTTTTGGTTAATCAAGTAAATACAGACTGGGTACGCTGGGATTTCTATTAAGCCTGACAGGGCTAAATTGGCATAAATACTTCCACCTAAGTCACCCACATTAAGGGTAAGACCATAGTAAACCAAGCTGCACACAAACCTGCAAAAGACAGGGAAAAAAAAAGTAAAATCAAAGCTGACACTCTGCCTGCCAAATTGAAACACTGGTCTGGCAGAATATACTACAAACTGTATTTAGTGTTCAGCAGATAGATCTAAAATGTTTCTCTGTATGATGCTTTCTAGGCAAATAAACCATTTGTCTCAGCAAAGACCCAATTCCTGACTTACTACTGAGTAAAACTTAAGACTACACTTAAGAAGAATGTGCATAAACCAGAATAAAGTTAAAATACAATCATGACTGTAGTATTTGACTTCAGAAGTGTCTTTGTCCCTTTTGTTTTTATCAGGTTACACTTTCATCCACACTTTTTCCCAATTGTGTGTAAACCAAATTTCCCAAGCAGTTCAAACAACACTTCGACCTTCTTTTAATTTCTACACCCTGATCCAGTTTTACTCATTCTCCAACTGTTTAACTTTTCTTTTGTAACCCTATTGTCATGTTAGCCCCTGTAAAGGCAGTTGTCTTTACAGAGAGGAAAGAAACTGGTCACTAATTAATTCTGCAGCAAATCAGCAATTCTCATTTTAGGAACAGAACAATCAGCTATTTATTCTGTAGTAAGCATTTGGAAAAGCAACACGAAAACAGCTCAGTGTTGTATGCTGGCAAAATAATTTTATTCTTAATACATCTTTCCCAAATATATGCATTATAAAAGCAATTATATGAGCAGTAATGCCCAAGGACCTGCATACCATGTACCACATAAGATTTCTTTAAAGTAGCACCAAAAGACCTCAGGGCTAGCGAGGTATCTGAAAAAAAAAACAGGCCCTTTTGGAGTTAAATTTCTGCTAGTGACTAGAGGGAGCATCACAGGCTCCTGCTCCTCACTACAGCAACTGCCAGCACTGGCAGCACTTCCTCTTAAGAAAACAAACATGCTCACTAGACAAGGTAGGCCACCCACCTGCTAATGGGCTCCTTACTCACAAAACAAGGAATAATCCATGTGACAAGATACTGACAGCACTGGGCCTAAGAGGAGGACAGTGTGACTAATCTCAGCCTTGAGGGTCAGAACAGAAGAGGTACTTCTCATCTATTTTGATACTCAAAAAGCAAGATAGAAATGCAGACACAAAACACCTCAGAACTGGACTGTAAAAATGGCTTTGTGTTAGGATCCTTTTTAGGTACGTTGCCCCTAACAATCTGTAGGACGAGCCAATTCTCAGCACCATATTCTCTCAAAGACTTAAAGAGGTCGCAGAAGCCCAGCTGGGCCTACAAAGTATTTCAAGTACCAGGTGAACATCATGATCAAGGTGCGTCCCAAGAGAATCCTGTATCGGAACAGGTCCAGAAAGCTGCCAGCCTCTCTGGAGCTCCTCTCTGCTGGGAGTTTTAACGAAAAAGTGCATTTCTGCTTGCGGTTCCTCTTTGCAATGAGGTAGAGGGCATCTTCTGCCTCGTTCAGACGGCCCTGGGAATAGAGCCAGCGGGGGGACTCGGGAATGAATCTGAAACACACACACACACAGAGACACCTTTAGGGCTTTTCTTCTCTATGAAGCTGAACTTGTCTAAAGGAATAAGCCTGAAATACACTTCAGTATAATAAAGAGTTTTTTAAACAGCCCTTCAGGTATAAAATTCACTTATTGAAACAGAAGCAAAGCATGTTGAAAGGAAACATATGTCATACATAACTTAGATACCAAGAAATTACACTGAGTGTATACACATACACACGCATAGAAAGCACAATATTACAAGTTACAGTATGATTAGGATCCTGTCTTTGGAGAATTCAGAATTAAGGAGGGACACATTACTACAAGTAACACAGGATGTTTTCGTAATACCCGTTTCTCATTTTCCGTAAGACCAACTTCCATTTCCCATTTTCCAGCTTTTTCCCAAATTCTCTCCCAAAGACAAGAAGGCAGAAACTGTGCAAAGGTCATGCTCTTCATGTGCACTGTTCACTTGACAGGTCTGTAACTCCAACATTGTCTACTAAACAAATCTTCTATTACTTTCAGACTTCCAGAACTAATTTAAACTTTAGCCTTTTGCCAGAAGCTTTTTAAGATTTTTGCCTCTGACCAAAAATTATATTTTTCCTCTAAATTTAAAAGAGTGTGATTCTGTGCTTTCACCAAAGAGATAGCTTGAAAGGAACATATTTTCTTCCCCAGGATAAAAATCTGATAGTATTTTCTACATAGAGTAATTTTTAAGCAATATGGAAGAGAGACAGTGTGATATTTGGAATTGAAAAAACCTTTTTCTTAGAGGAAAGACAGGCCTCTGAGCACAGCTTTGAAGTCGCAAGCATAACTCACTTAAAAAAGTTGAACACATCAATCTGAAAGTTAGGTTTTTTTCCCAAGAGTCCCAAGCACCACAAGGTTTTGAAATATCTAATGTGTCATCTCTGCCTTTCACCTCAAGAACAGCCTCAAAGACCTTTCCCTGAGTTCTGATGCTTCCTTTGAAAGGGTGTGCAAACTTTTTGAGAAGCAAAAGCTTTATTCAAAGAGTTACTGAAGTGAAATAGACGTTGGAAAGGAAAAATCCTCTAGTTTAAACAGCAGCTAAAGTAATTTCATTCTTTCAGTTACTGAGATTTAGATGTCAGGAGGTATGTAAGAAAAGAAGAGCACAGTGCATCACAGAGCTTTCAGTGTTGAAACTGACAAACACAAAGTCCCTACTATCTTCATAAAGATCACATTTGAAAAATTAAAGGGAGCTGCCCATTTTTTTTTTGCATGTCACCTTTAAGACTGAACAGGCAAGCAATTCTGATGCTGTTCCTTCTGTGTGAACACAAGGGAAGCCTCACGTTATCACATAACCACGAAACCATTCCTGTATCTTTTCCCATATATTTATAGCGCCTTGGAGCACACCAGTTTAGATCATCTACATACACCAACTGAAGAACAGGATGTGCTTCTCTACCACTCTAGAGACTGTTCCCATCTACAGTAATACTGCACACACAGTACAATGTAAGCTTACAAGCTCAAATATTGCAGCACTACTATTTGAAGAAACCACAAACCATTGGGGGGGGGGAGAGGGCTACAAGTTGAGAGAAATACCTTATTTACATAATTTCATGCCATCCTAGAAAGGCAACTTGACTTTGTGGACCCTGAAAAGCTTTAGCGGAGAGATTTTCCGGCTTTCTGCAGCATTTTGTAAGAGTTCTGTCTTTCCCATGCAAGTAAGACAAAACAATGTTACTGTTTTGTAAACTTCTTGCAGCTGCGGATTGTTTTGGTAGAATTGTTATGGTTCTAACTAGAAAAACACTCAGAGATGTGTGTCTTAGAACTTGACCAATCCCCTTAGGGGGCGGATGGCAAAAACCAATTACCTTATGCCACTTAATACACTTTGCAAACTAACATATAAAAGTCTTCTGAGAATTCATTAAATCACCATGCATTTATCCCTGAGCCTGGACTTCGTGTCATTTCTCTACTCCTCTGTGGGGAAAACAGCGACATGACTTAATAGTTTGGTTACTCCATTTTGTTGTTTTAGGGGTTTTTCTGACATCTTTCTTTATGAAACTCAGTTTGAAAAACAACTTACAGAGAGAGAAGAAAGACGAGTGTTCCTTCCAGGTTAACCACAACAGCCAGAGTCCTCCAGGAACGAATGAAGTACCCCAATAAAGCATACTGGGCAATTCCCACTGCAAAGAACAAGCCACCAATAGAACCTAACATACAATTAAAAACAAAACAAAACATTATCACTTCCGTAAGAAACATTAGTAAATCTCAACACATGCGATCAGACAAGAACTAATTCTTCATTAACAAAAATTCATTCAGCAATTCAGGCTAAGCCACAGCTCTTTGATCAAAGAATACTCTGCCCTTCACTCACGCAGAGCAGAAGTATTACACCTAATTGCAAAGATCAATAAAAGCCCAAAAAGTGCTCTTCTACATCCTCCACACCCAACAAAGCCCTGTGAACAATTAAGTCTTCTAATTCCAAATATAAGTACGTGTACATATGCAGCATAAGTATGTAGCTTTCTATGCGTAAAACTAAACACTACAAAACATTGAAAAAGTGGTAGTTTTAGGAATATGTAGTATTCATTTGTTGCTCCCATGATTTGTAAGATACCCTATTTTAAAACAGTCTCAGCATAGCACTTCTTGGGCTTTGTAAGTCAGGCCCTGGAGCTGTAGCAGTACAGGTTACACACACCATACATGAAGGACAGGTCCAACATTAGCAACCAAAACACTTAAGGGTGTCTGCATCTTCTAAATTCTAAGGGCAATTACTGCCTGGAACAACCTTTTTTTTTTTTCTTTTTTTAATGTATAAGCAACAGTTGTCTCATCCTCTGATGATACCAAAACACTTTTGATTTCTTTTTAAGAACTGCCGGGAAGTAAAGAATTGATATTTAGCATATGAACACTTAGTTCTGTTTAGCAGAGTCCAACAGTCTGATTGATACAGCTCAGCTGTGACAAACCTTGGATGAGTATTTAGCTGGGTAACATTCATGGGAGATGTTTCAGCTGGATCTTTGTCAGCTTGAGAGATGGACAGATCTGAATGGCCCCACGTCATCTACTCTGCTTGTCCGTGGTTCATATTAAACAAGCAGAGTTCAAAGACTGTGATCACAGATATGCTCAAGTGGAGCTGAATTTGCAGCTGCTATGGTGTTAGCTTTGTGTGCCTCAAATGGTGTGTGAGACTGAAATCTACGAATTCTGACTATAAAGGCACTTTACCTGCTAATGCCCAGTAGGCTGTACCCACACACTCATTCAGTAGAACAAAGGCTACCAGTGACATCCCACCATTCATCATCCCTACCAAGAATCGAGAAACGGCAAAGAATTCATACGAGGGTGAGAATCCGTTTGTGATGGCAAACAAGATGTCAAGAGCAAAACCTGGAAAATAAGGCAAAAAGTTTCGTTTTAGAAGGGTACCTAAAGAAACAGAAGCATTTACTGGTATCTTTACTTGATGCCCACTGGCATCTGTCCTAAGCCATCACAGTCAACAATACTACCACAGTTCGGAAAAAAATTTAAATACCCAGAGTCAATATCAAAAAGGAGGGGACACAAAAGGAGTGGTTTTTTGATACACAGTTTGCAGTTTGAACCTTTAAATTCAGTTAATGGCAGACAATTTTTTTATACACTCAGAACCATTGTCTGACTCCCGTTAAAGACGGCTTTATATTTATCCGCTATCCAGAAGCCACAGTTTAAATATATGACCAAATATCTCTCCTCATTTTTAGAGACCAGTGTATAGAAACTAGAGAAGAGAAACATTGCCAGGGGACAATACATGGTGGGTTTGCAGTGCACAGCAGGCCCATCTTTATGTGCTTTGAATGAGGGTTGTTCCTTAAAAGAAAAACAACAAACATAAAACATTTTTTAAACTCTACAGGCTCGTCCATTGACACACAACTTCATACATACACAAAACATGCAGTTTCAAAGGTTGTTTCATCTAGGGACAGTTAAAAAGCTTATGAGCTTCAAAACAGTATGAGGATCAAAAATACATAAAAATTAAATCATGCAGACAGGAGAGAAAAGGTGCAACAAATTCCTAACAGGTTATACATGTAAGAACGCTGTTAAAAAACTACTAAAAATAATAATTGCAACTTGCAGAGATCCCACGAGCACAAAGCTGCATGAGTGAAAGCCTTTATGGCATGACTCACAAACCCAGAACACCTTCTGGATATTCAAATGGTAACTGATTAGTGAAACATTAATTTCTTGTCTCAACTTACACGGCAGAAGTATATTGGAATGCCAAAACAAACAAAACCATAGCACATGATTTACAGCTGCATATCAAACTCCCAGCAGAAACGGGGCTCTTGCCACTGATCTTCAGGGACACGACACCTCCACGTCATTCATTTTGTCGAGTGGCAGTGGTTACCTGTGAGATAGACTTTCTTCCTCCCGAAGCGATCGGAGAGCTGGCCAAAGGAGATGGCTCCAACAAACACACCACTGAAGTAGAAAGAACTGGCAGCACTGACTTTGTATGATGCATTGCCAATTAAAAACCACTGGATGGAAGAGGAAGCAAAAACCAGAAATAACAAACCAACAAAAAGCAAAATTAATCAGAATCCAAACAATTCACCAACAGCTAATAGCTGGAGGGGATGATACATATTTTAAAGAAGATCAAACTCTGCATAAATCTCCTAAGCACCATATTCAGTAAAACACCAGCCCCCACTGCTGTCTCCCAAACTCACCGTAGGATACTAACAACTGCACAGTTCTCCCAAATCAAATGCAGTCTTTGAATCTGAAATCAAGAACAGATTCCTCACAATACTCTAATTTTTGCAGCTTTCTCCCACTTTCCCTTTTTCTGCCTTCTTTCACATAAAGCTATTAATCTAAATAGACTCAGTTCTACCTGTTGACATGTGTCACTGCAGTGTGTAAGCACACAATGTGAAAAAATAGTTGTGGTTTATGTCTGAAGATAATCCTGCACATGTTCCTCTTTACGAACTGTCTTGTCCCTGAGCAATACTTTGGGAGAATTAGACAGGTTAGTCAGGTTTTCTGCACACACATCTTTTTTACAGTGTACTTCGTAATTTCCAGTTCTTTTCAATTCCAAATACAAAGCTGATCTTGAAATGTTTGATTCTTACAGACTTAATGTCTCAAGTTGAACCTGACAAAATTCTTTGTCCCTCAGACTTGTAGAATGAAAATATGCCATGCTCTCATTGTTCAAAAGTTATTTCCTTTTGTATTCTAAACACTCCACATCTTCTGTTCTTTTCTTTTTCTGTTCCTCTTGCACCTTGAGATAATGTTTCTTTTTAGTGGCAACCAACACTTCTTCCTGTGCTGGTAAGCTGGTGATTATGTCATTATCCCTGCAATAACACTCTAATCTTCTCCTCATAATCTCCTCTTCCTCTACCGAAATCCCATTAAATATCCTTTCTAGCAAAGCTTATATTATTTCAAAGCTCGGTTATAAACTACCTCATCACGAGAACAGAGCCATGCAATTAAACCTCACAAAGATTAGGATGCTAACAAAACATCATTCATAAGCTCCAAGAAAATAACTTGCTTACTTTCTAAATCTGCTTAATTTTGAATTGTTACTTTAACAGGGAGGTGGTTACTGATACAGTAGGAAATGCACCCATAAAGCACCAAAACTGACAAAATTCAACTGAAACCAACCACATGACCATAAATCAGCTTTTGAAGCTTCCGCAGATTTTAAAAACAATTCTCAGAAAAATACATTTGTAAAATAATTGCATATGAGATTAATTTTATCCTTAAATAACATGGTCAGTTTGTTTTATAACTGCTACAAGAATCATGCCCTAACTTTAGGTATAAAAATTTAAAAAGATGCCAACATGAAAATTTTTGACATGAGATGCTTTCTGAATCATTCAGGGATTAAGGGATAATTTGGTTGCAAAGCAAAATTTGTTCTGAAAATTTATCTCAACATCTAAGCCCTTTGGAGAGCTCAAGGCTTTTCTCTTCTACATAAAAACATGCTGCATATAAGCTTATTCACAAACCAAGCTTTTCATATCAGAATATTTTTCAGTGTAAATTTGTAATGGTCATGTTATCAGTGATGCCACAAAGTTAAGCACTGACACATCCTCCTCAAATGTAGGAAAAAACTTCTTTGCGATCAATCATGAAATTAGATTAATAACGAATTAGTGGTGAAATACTCCCCAAATACGTATGTTCTCTCTCAAAATCTTGTTGTGCTTAGGACATAACTTCCGAATATACCAAATATTCAGCTAACAAATTAATAAAAACTGTATTTTAATAGAAGGAAACAGAAGAGGTAAGAAGATTTTATTCAAATGAGCCTTTACTAAAACACATGCTAAAGAATTAGAAAGCAGAATCTACACAAGTTGCCTTGGGTTTGAGGTTTTTGGTTTGTTTTGGTCGGGGAGTTTTTTTAGGTTTTTTTAATGCTCACGTATGTTTTGTTCTTTACCTGCATTCCTTATTTATGCAACCAAAATGTATAAAAATCTGTATAAAATCTATGTCATATGCTAGGTTCTACAAGCATGTCTGACTTGTCAAGTTTAAGAGAGTAAAAGATTCTTGGGTAAGTTAAAAAAAAAAAAAAAAACCCAGAGAAAATTCAAAAACCTTACTGAGTTTTAAACAATGCTTAAGAAATCCACCATCCATTAAAATTTTAATTTAAATGGTATCATAAGTACTCATCCTCTTTATTGCCAGAATAAGAAGCAATGCCTTTTGTACACAATGGCTTGGTACTATTCCAAAGCTGGCCATTTTTATTAATATGCTCCTCACCAATAAAGTGCTTTACAGGAGTAATTTGGATAGCAGTAACACCTCTGGACAATAGCCACAAACTATCAAGTGGTACTACACTTGACTCCACAGTTCAGCTCTACATTCAGGCCTTGTAACCAATGCACTCAGGGCTGTCGTACAGAACAATTTGACATTAACAGATACTGACAGCCCCAGGAAGGGCAGGTGTTACACACATCAATGCAGAGTCTGGAATCATTCCTGTAGGGATTGTGGCTAGACCATGAGAGAAATTGCTTAAAAAACACAGAGGCCGTGCCAACAAAGCTAAAGCTTGTTTTGGAATAGAATGTGAGGTAGCTGTTTTGTCCACCTGACTCCCCACTGCCCATGTTCTCGTATCAGGAGTTGCAAAGACTGCAGGAGCCACTTCCTCCAGTGCTTGCTAACTGCATGATGGATGCGGTACATGCACTGGAGCTCAGCAGGGGAATTTCAAGAGGTGGCCAGAAAGAGCACAGGGTCCATAAAAGATTTTAAAGATGTTAGTAAAATGAATGCCATGATTCCAGCCCAAATGTGGAACCAGGCTGCAGGATGCAATATGTAACTTGCACACAGAAAAGGTGGGAAGTTTTGGAGCACTACTCTGGTCAAGATCTGCACAGCAATAAAAAGCTAACTTTTGTTGCCAGTAAAGACATGAGCACATTACCTGTTCTCTAACTGGAGGTAGCACGTTTCATTTGCTAATCAAAACATGCATTAGTATGCAAGAGAAAAGCAGTACAATGAGTCCCCCAGAACCATCTCAGTAAGATTTATACACGAGGCTGCAAAACACATTTCAGACTTACCTCAGAGACGATGGATGTGAAGCTGCTGCCGAAGTGTACGTGCTTACGCACCTCGCTGCCATTGGCAGTCAGGAGCCATTCCCCAAAAGCTCTCTGCTCGCTCACTGAATGGTTGCCATGGCTCTGATTAGCTGAGAGCCCTTGGAGATCCCAGTGGTAGGGAGGAGTTGCACCCACCAATGCGATGAGGATGGCTTCAGTGGCCACATAGAGCTGGCATGAAAGACAAAAAACATCACTGCTCAACTGACATCCAAGCAATGTTTCCTCCACTGGATCAAATCAGTATTAAAAATATTCCTCTTTTTATATTTGCCTTCTACCACTACGAGATGTCTTGTATAACCGTGTCAATCAGACAGCACACACTGAAGAACTACAGCTTTAACAAAGTGGTTCTTGCACGTTTTGTGTGTTGGATATTTGAAAGAAAAGAGGTTCCCCTACTGACATCTTTCACTCAGTCAGAGGGCCCCGAACTCCCTCCCACAGCAGATACAGATACTGGATGGAGGAAGAGTCATTAGAAGTACTAAGGAGGAAAAAACCCCTATTCTTTAACGCAAGTACATTACTCTTATATCCTCTCCTTCCACCTGTGTTGTTCACTCCTCTAATTTGGTATTTGGAATAGATCTCCTCCTCACAGTTTCATATGAAATCTTTCCCAGTTTTAACAAAACAAATTCCTTGCTGGCTTTCTATCTTCTGTGGACCTATTTTACTCTTAGAAGAGACAGAGACAACCATGTGAACACACATATGCATTTTTTATATACCTACACATTTACAGATACACACAAGGTCTAAATAGTGACCAACAGCACCTTTTGTTTAGGAAAGAATAAATAAAACTGCTGGAAACCCAGACAGTTCAAGCCTGGTGTAGAGCTGGGTTACTGCTTCTTGCTCAGAAGAACATTCATAGGTCACATTACAACTACAGTTTAAAACCTGGTGGTTTGAGACCTGTTTGAACACAGAAGTGGCACAAATTCTGCAACAGAAGACAGATCATAAAGTCTTCAGAGAGATGAAAGGAGTTGCTAGTAACAACCCCACACACTCTTCAAATAAAACTCCTTCATCTCAAGCCCTCACTGAGGAACTGTAACACGGCACAGTGGTTCTTGACAAAACCAACAAACAAAAAAACCCACCTTTCTTCCATAAAAAACCCTCATTCCAACCCTCTCCATTCTACAAATCCTACTTAGGCACCTCCTGAACATTCTTTGCTCTGCTCCCAGCATCTCCTCCCCATGTTCTTGGGAAGAATGTATCCACGGGAAGCGTGTTCTCTTTGAAGGCTGCTACACAAATAATTGGCAAAACTGGGAGGACCATAGATACAAAAAAAGCAGCCTGAGGACCTCTAAATTCTGATGGAAGCAACACCAGACAATACTGCTCTGTTCTGTACCACAGCTGAGCAGCTGGAGTTACATGCAGATCTAAATGAGAATTATTATTAAACTGAAACAGAGCCCCCCTGAGTTATTACCTGAAAGCATCTTTCCCCACCAGCCCCTTTTTGTATTCTACATGAGAAACTGCTACTTTAGTGGCAGGAGGTAGATAATATTTTTAAAAATAATTCTTCTTCCATTTTCCATTAAAATTATCAAATATCAGAAGAAATTCGGAAAAAACCAGTTAACTGCTATTTATTTAAGCTAAAGAACAACTTCTAAATCAACAACAATGAAAAGTAAAAGAACTCATCTGGGAAAGAAGGCAATGACTAAGATCACATGGGAAAAGAGGTTTTAAAAAGCTGAGTGGCCACGTTGCTAGGGATGTGTGGATACGGTACTCTCAAGAACAGCTTGAAATTACCGAGAAATGAGAATTACAGGTCATGATGTGTGGTACATCCCTCCTCTGACTCGCTCA
Source organism: Lycocorax pyrrhopterus obiensis (assembly GCA_014706295.1). Taxonomy (NCBI): domain Eukaryota; kingdom Metazoa; phylum Chordata; class Aves; order Passeriformes; family Paradisaeidae; genus Lycocorax; species Lycocorax pyrrhopterus. The sequence goes on from JACSVZ010000001.1 coordinate 93,174,504, forward strand.
GACACTTATGTGTCAGGACTAAGGGATAACATCCTTGCTTTTGTCTTGTGAAATAATAAACATACTTTTGAAGTAGATCAGGAAATGAAATCCTCAAGGTAGTTGGTTTAAAGAAGGAAAATGTAACACTTCTCATTTTTGCTCTAGGTGAAACCCATTCTAGCTACAGAAAACTGAATAGAAAAATAAACGATTGCAGGCACATGAAGAAACACTACAGGGTTTTTTTCAATTATAAAACCCAACAATCAGCCTTAAGCATCCTAGTGGCTGCAGCAACCAAGGATATCACAAAGACAGAAACACTTTCAATTGGTTTGTGCAATCAGCAAATCATATGAAGATGGAGACATGTTTTGATGTTATCAAATAGTATTGTTCTATACTCAAGTTCATTAAGTCACTGCTGACACAAAATTCTCCTTCCTAGTAAACACCTGCCTTGTATTTTGGGTAAGAGGTACAGTAAACCCTATTAATTCCATCGTGGAAACAAAACAAAGCCCACAAAACACCCCCAAAAATTCATTTACAATTCTGAAGGTCAGAAATAGTTTCTAGAAGTGATCTTAAAAACATGATGCAGGAAACTCTAGACTTAATTACAAAATAAAGTTTTCATTTAAGTAAGAGTTGTGTTGATGAATCCGAAGATTCCTCCCTTAAGAATTCTAATTGCTTGCACTTAACAGAAACATAGTTGTGCAGATTGGTGAACAACATAAAACACTAACAAATCAAATAGAAATGTTTTATAACAACTGTATAAAATATAAAATGGCTACATTATATGCACTGCGGCAAGCAAAGCCCTTATTTTTCATTTGTTCTGTAACCCAAGTCAAGTCAAATATATGTCATTTAGTCTATAGTTCCTATTCATAAAACATTTTAATTGGCTCTATATGGATGTTAACAGTTCCCTACCAAATTCCCTACACTGATCTGTATTAATCAAGATGAATACCAAGCATAGGGGGACAAGGCACCCACTCACAGTCACTGATGATGAGATGCTTAGAGTTCTGTTAGTTGAGGTTTCTTCTGTTTGTTAATATTCTCTTTAGGTTAAAATTTTATAGTCTGCCTAAATTAGAAGACTGTGGTGTAAGGGAATTTATTAAAAGGCAATGCCCTAATAACCTGTAAACTTTCACATTCCCTGCTAAGCAGAAGGGATTTTAGTTAGCCAGTTAAAGCTATTTCACTAACTGATTTTGAAATTAACTTAACATTAATATTAATAGAAGTGCCTGCCATGTCTTGACCAGCTTTCCTGATGTTTGTTTTCATAATAAAGTACATCCAAGAAAGATGTAGAATCTCTAATAAGACTAGCAAGGAAGGGGGAGAATGAAATTTAAAGCTTCATTTGTGTATAGTGAAAACGAACACAAAAATAATTTAAGAAACTCTTTTAGTCCTCATAATTTACCCATTATGAAGCACAAATGAAAAAACAAAAGCAAGACTTCAATTCTAGGAACAGGAGCTTTCAACCCTTTTAGTCAACTCACCAGCAATTCCCAACTAGCCTGGTCATTCTAGACAAGTATCAGCTGAAGCATTCACTGCCGAACAAAATAATGAATAAGACAGTAACTTCTGACCTTTGGAATACAGAAACATTAAAACTGCACCCTGAGGAAAGACAGAAATTAAGGAAGAACAATGAATGACCTTGCTCTGGTAGAAGCCTTTGATAAAGAGATAGTTACAGTTCAAGATTAGAGTAATTTCTTCTGAACTCATGACAAGCAGCTGAAAAGCTGGAGGGCAACCTAATTTTAGAAAATCTGATGATTTCATCTGCTCCAAGTCATTTCCAAAGGATGATATGGCTTTAAATTCACATTATTTTTTCTCCTCAATAACTCCTATGTAGAAAAGCCCTAAAATGTCTTCTTGCTGCAAAATTATTTGCTGCTGACAACATATTCCTCTATGAAACTATCCTTCCCTTCTTGGTGGCATGATAAGAGGGAGAACACTGTATAACAGAAGGAAAGGCTGTCATAGTTAAAGCAAAGAACCCTCATGTGCAGAAGAACAGGACATCTCAGCTACTTACCAAGCCCAGACCCACTCTGACAGGAAATACTTCCCATGCAGAATGGAACCATTGTTGGTTATTACCTGTGACTTATCAATGACAGAGCAGACATATATTTTCAAAGAATTTAGGGTTTCTGCAGAGACACAGAGAAAGCCTACACAGTTTAGAGTTTTTCAGCCTGAAATTGCTGGCCTCCGGAATCCACAGCAAAAAGCCCAAAGTCTGTCCAAAACCTTACATAACTTCATTCCAGAAATTCTTTAACATCTACAATGAAGACAAACTCTGCACAGCAGACTCCAACTCTTAGAGCCTCCTCTCCTACAGGTTTGTGGAAAACATCCCTCTAGCTTTCCCTTCATGTTCCAAATATCCAAACACACACCTCTCGGCTCTGTTTCACGCTCAGTGTTATTCTGATGGGCAGTGGCAGCAGCAGGGATTTTGTTGCTCCTGCTCAGCCTGGCAGGAGCAGGTGCCCATTAGTCAGGTGACTGCTGCCATGCACAGACAAGGGCTGCTTTACTTTCCAGGGGCAAACACTGGCATCTGAAGAGCAAATACCTTCATTGCACAAGCTTTCTGCAACAGCAGTCCAAGTGACTCCACTGTACACACCTCTGTCTGACAGAGCCAAGGGAACACAGCAACCTCTGTCTGACAGAGCCAAGGGAACACAGCACCCTCACTCACATCACAGGTTGACAGGCCTCTGAACACGAACAATGAAGCTGAAGTGTTATTCTTCTGCCTTTAAAAACACAAGGCAAAAAGAAAGCTCACTGATAAGCTAGAGAACCAAGGCAATACATATGAACCAAAATTACACAAAGCACTATTAATAATACTACCTCTGCTTCAATAGGAATATTCAAGGAAGTCAAACTACATTAATGTGCAATCAAGTGCCAAGGCTCTGCAGTCAAATACCAGCTATATAGTTTCACCAATATGACACCAAAAGTGCCACTCCCCTCTTCCTATGAGGAAAAGCACCTACAAGAGAACAAAGTAAAGAAGTGCTGTAAGTTCCTATGCCAATTTATTAATATAATGCAAAGCAGCCCAGGATTGGACCATCTCAATTGCATTATAGGATAACAGGAAAAAAAAAAAGTCAGCAACTGCTGGCAAAAAAAGCAGGAACTGTGGGCTGACAAGTATCAGGGTTTAGTCCTGATTCCATAAGCATGATTATTCTTTTGTCTGCATTCCATGTTTGTCCTTTGTTTCCATGCTTTCCAGCCCGTGTTGGCTATGAACATCTGAGTTGCAGGCAGTATTTTAAGAGATCAAAGTCCTCACCTTTGCATGCTGTTTTGGGACACTGCCAAGGAATACTGGGCGAGCACCCTGGTCTCACAGAGGCAGTTCTGCTAAGACTGTAAGAGCATATTCTTGGCTAAAGCATTTAACTTGGTAATTTACTTAGTACTTCCAAAGTTTTTGCTTAAGTATGCAGACTAAAGGGCAATGCTGACATTTGTATAAGCTACTTTGATTTATTTATTCTTTTTAAGGACATGTCTGAGGGTAAGCAATTAGATCTACTCGTGTTTTGTTTGTGGTTTTTTTAAACTGGAAAAATGGCTTCTGTTTACTACTATTTCAGAGCAACATGATGCTCCAGAACTGAAAAAATACATTTTGCCAGATTCATCGGGGAACTTGCTAAACCACTGATTTTCAGCTTAGAGCCTACAGGCCCCAGAATTCCCTGAATTATTTGTTAAAAGTGCTCAGAAAAATAATTAAGAATCACAAAACTGTTTCAGCACTCTTAAATTTACTGTAAAATAGCTCAACTTATTCAGTGGGAAGTCCATCAGGAGTCTACAAATTGAAAGACATTCAAGAATTCTGGTATTTATCTATTTTTAAGACAGATGTTTAGTTTTTTAACTAAACATCACACCACAAAGTTTGATAAGCATACAACTCTCTCCGTCTTTCCCTATACGAGAATCTCAAAAGTTTCACTGAGACTTCCAAGGCAAATTCTTAACACTCTTTCACCCTGAGCCCACCAGGATTAGGAAAATGACCAGGTGAACACAATGTTTAACCAGGTTAAATTGCAAACTTAGTCAGAGATCATACTGTAAACAGACAAGACCTGGAAAACAGATGTTATTGCTCCAGGGGGACTCCAGTCCCACTGGGCTAACACTTGGAAAAACAAACAGAGGTTTTGCTTAATGCAAACAATACACATGAAGCACTATCTTGCAGAAGTAGTTATATTAACTACTCAAGTTAAAACAACAAAGACATTTGAGAACACAAAACTTTATCTACGTCAGAAATAAGGAGCATCTATCTCACTCAAGTTGGAAACAACTATTCTGAGTTCAATTACATACCTACTAATTCTCTCACCCATGAGGAAAGGAAATTAGAGCCTCTAAAATGGAGACGTGTCAGTGAGAAGTGCATTGATATTACTAGTGGAAAAACACGGGTAATTTATTGCCCACAAAACACGGGAAGTTAGAGACTGTGTGTACACAGGGGCAGGAAAGAAGGAAGGGGAGATAATGTGTCATAATACAAATATTTTTAACCCACAGTGTTTGCTCCCAGGTAGAATTATGCCTGTTAACTCCCAGGCTGCTCTTCCAAGGGTCCTCAGAGGACAGACTGGCTAGATGGATTGTAGTTTGCCAGGCTGAAAGGCAAATAGCAGAAGATGGGATTGCTTCAGCACCCACTGAATCTAAATACCATCCAATTGCACCAAATATTATACGTAATAACTTTATTATTAATAATCTGAAAACATCTCCCCATATGTTTTACCCACAGCCCACACAAAGATGACAATCACTATTGGCATGGTGCCTCCCAGGCACCTTCCACTCCCTGTTGTTGAAGACTTTGCAAAAATCAAGGCATTCAGCCACAGCTCCAGTAAAGAACCCAGAGCAAGTTCCTTCTGACAACTTCACCCTACAGAGCATGTAGCCACCTTCCTTTAAAAAAAAAAAGAAAGTTGGGTTTTGGTTTGCTTTTGGGGTCACTTTTGTTTTTTTTTTTTAATAGGCAGAATACTCTGCTACCTTCCCTCTGTTGGTAAGCCTTCAGAATGCCTACTTTGTGCCTCTCCCAAAACTCATGCTTCTTGCTATGCCCATCAGCAATAACTCTGTTAAGGTCTTTACAACAGCACATTGAACAGGCATCTTCTCGGGCTGAACTGCACAGAAGCTGGTGTCAGCCTTGTAAGTTAAAAATGCAAAAGCTGAGTAGAGGTGTTGATATAGATACATATACACAGAATGTGTGGTTTAGTGTCAGAGTGAATGTTGTGGTCATTAGAAGAACAAGAACACCCAGCAATTGTAAATGACACTTAAAAACACCTAAATATGAGCTCAATTGCATGTGCTTTGCAGTTCAGATACACCTAAAGAAGGGAAGGTCTTGGAGTTATAACTCACGTTTCTTCTCTACCTCAAGCTTGCTCTGACCATACTCTTGCATATAAATGTAAAGCTTAGCTACGTGAATGATGCACTGGTTTGATTAAGAAACAACATAACTTGGAGGGAAGATGACGATGTTGGCAGCTGATTAGGTATTTATACCTTCCCTCCACTAAGGATTATTTTGGAATAAAACCAAACAAAAGCAAGTTAGCTATTTCAAATTAATCGGTAAGGAACCTGTAGCTAGCATCCAGACTTCTGTGCTGTACCTGAGAGTTAAGGACCCCACTGCTAATAAGGCATGTTACAGCCCAGCATTGTTATTTCAGGTTTTCTGCAGAAAACAGCGCAGTGCCTGCATCAGCTGCATTCATGTTTTTAAGGTTATAAATGTAATATCATTAAAGGTAGGTGATTGTCTCTCTTAAGGAACAGTTAGTTACGGATATGAAAGAAGTAAAGGATTAAGAGACCAAGGATTGTTGGTTAGCACCACTGAAATCAAACGTCACATGTAAACAAAGAACTACCTTTTTTTTCTTGAAAGATTTCCCCCACCCAATTGAAGTAAATAGTAGGATTTGTCTTCACTTAGAAGTTCCATCAACTTTCAGATGGAAATATGCTTAGCTAAATGAGTAGCAGCACATCTTTATGCATCAATAGTTTACATACTCATACCCACCTCATTTATTTGTCCTCTCAAACAGAAGTATGCTATACCAGATCAAGGATTTATATGCAGTGATGCAAGCACTCTAAAAGCCTTCATCACATTTACACGGAAAGCAACACCATCCTTCAGCATAAGCGAGTTCTGAGTAAGATACAATGTACAAAAAGATGTGGGAATACAAAGCTTTCCTCAAGAAGAACATTTGGGTCCCTACTTTTTATGTTTGCATTCATGCCACATTGAAACCTCTCCTCCACAGAAGTGGCTGCACATGTCTGACACACATTCTGCAACTGCTTTATTGAGAATCAGAGGGACTTGAAACTCTAACTTCTCCCATAGACATACAAAAAACTCCCCCAAACACTGAGGTAATCAAACTCAAAAAAGGTTACACAGAGATTCTGAAAATCCTTTTTGTACCTGCCACATTGCTCACTTACTTGCAGACACTTGTAGCTGAACTGTGTCTAAGTTACAGTACAAGTAACTTCGGATAAACATCATACCTGTCATGAAGCCCCTGTAACAACTGCAGGACACTATACCATCAGTTGTAATGCAATTTGTGTAATATGCCTCTCCTTCCTTAATTTTAAGTTGTTCATTACATTTCCAATTTGTTTTGCTCTTCCTGCTCAGATAAAGTCCAAATAGCATACATCATCAAGGGTTGGGAATAAGCTGTTCAATGTCAGATCAAATATGGCTAGTTCAAAGAACAGTTTAAGAGATTCAAGCAAATGTAAATATTAAAAGAAGATTCACTGACAAAGTATTTCATTACTGTCATTGCAACTACAGAGTGATGTCTCATGCCATTAAAAGAGGTGGAGTATGTACATGGCGTAGATAAGAAATGCCAAGAAACAATTAAGCAAGGCTACATAAGGGATCACATCTGCATCCTGTCTGAAGACCGACACTATTTCTTCTGAATTATTTCTAGAGATCTGGAATGTGGAAGCCTGCCTTACTTAAGCCACATGCCCCAGAGTGAGTTTTCCCTCAAAACATTTGTGCAGATGGGATGATTAAAGACCATCTTTCTGCACTGCGATATTGTAATGATGGAAGTCATACGTGATGTTGTTATCAACGGTAAAGTGATGCTAGCAACACCACTCATTACTGAGTGCAGTGCATCACAAATAGTTTGTTTCAAGGCAAAGGTATAATTCAAGCAACTTGATATAACTATCTTAACTGTTTTTACATCCTCCTTTCAGTTAGTAAGGAGTTCCTAAGATGGATGGAACAGCCACCCTTGGTAATTATCCATATTGCTGTGCAATGCACATCACTCAACTTAAGGCAAAGCCTTTTTCAGCTGTGCAAACAAGAACTCCCTCTTAAACTCAAACATGTTTTTAAAAGTGTTTCAGTAGAAATACAGTAAGAGCACATTTCCATTCTCAGTTTGGACTTGGGCAATCCTGTAGCTCCAATTCACTGGCAAAGGCCAGACTCGTTCAACCACATATTTTGAATCACAAGAGACAAAGAAACTTTTTTTAAAAAATATGTTTGTGTTCTCTCAAGCGTCTGATCAAGGTGTGGGATTTTGTCTCACATTGCTACACACACTAAACAAACACCAAGACTATTCTTTAATAATACTTCAATATAATTTCTTCAAAAGGTTGTGACAACCTAGTAATCAACAGGTATCAAGTACTTACTTTTAGCTCAAAACAAAGTTCTAAGTATTTAAGCGTTATCAGCTCCCTTTGTTTCTTCCTCACTTTCTTAAAGATATACTAGAAATGCAAGATTAATCCAGCCTCAAATTCATACCATTAGTCAATCTTCACATTCTTCAGGTAAGTCCGGTCTTTCTGTAATTCCATATAATTTGGAAAAATTTTTCTCTACATTAGCTGTTGTCAGTCCATTATAAAATTAGCAACCACTGCTACAGAATATGCCTAAAATATCTCCCAAATTCCTGTTAAGTTGGTAGTGAATAAGCCAGCCATACCTTAATACAGTAACAGCTCAGCAGGTTAATGAGTAACAGCAGCAGGTAGCAGAGGAATAATAGAAATTAGGGAAGATGAAAGAAGGAGCCCACAAGACTTATACTTAATCTAGTTTTGCACTGATAACATACAAGAACATTTTTCTAATTACAAGCAACCTGGAGGTTTTTGCCAGAATGTCAGTAAGCTCATTCCACATACCAAGTACCAGTTCACTCAAGCCCACATGAAAATTGACTCATGTGGAAAGTCTCAGCCCTACACACAGAAGTGTTTGGTAGAGTTTGTCTCTAAGAAGTTCTGTGAGCTAAACGATGTCTGTAATCAGAATTCAGAGACCAGATACATTGGCATATCAGTAAGGCTACATGGTGGAAGTAGCTTACTGTAGAAATCTACATTTAAAAAACCCCCACTAAAATGAAGGGAAGTACTTACAAAGTATGAAACTCAAAGAGATTAGTAACATGCAGAGATGAAAAAGCACAAAAGCCCACAAAGAAAGCAAGTGCACCTGCTGGGAATCTTACTGGGAAGGGAAAGCACAGTCTAAGCTCTGGATATTGGCAACAAAGACGAAGGGACTTGACACAGCAGACAAATATTTTTCACACACCAGATATTCTTATCTTTAAGAATGTAGAAATATTTTTTATACCAACAGGCCAATATGAAAATATAGGCCAGCTGAGGGAGCACATGGAAAGGGACAAGGAAACTAGCAATAAAATCGAATAATCAGTCCATGGCACAGCCAGTGACACAGACTACCAGGAGTTCTCATTCTGCTGCCATATGCTGCATCTAATCCACTAAAGGAGCCCACGACTACCTAGATCTACACCACACACAAGATACATTACTTACCTTCGGGTCCATCCTCCAAAGGCTGATGATAAACCAGACAAAAGACTAACACCAGTCGTGGAACCTGCCTTCAGTCTTGCTCTCGCACATGCCTGTGACACATTATGTAACTTGGCACCAATAAAGGAACACAAAAAGCAATCAACCACCCAAGCAGGAACCAGTTGAATAAGTCCACATCTACTCATGAACTGAAAGACAACAAGCTTCACATCTAAATTCTTTACAGACTCCTGTGCCTGCATGATCTGAAGTAAAGAAAACCTACCAGTCAGAGGATGATCCCCATTGGTACAGTTCAAGAATTAAAGATAACATGAGAAGGAAAAAAAAGCAGACCTGCAAACCTATCTTTTCTTCTTTAGTTATTCTGAATTAGTTTCAGGATTTGTAAAGATCCTTCTGTTTACTTCTCCCATGAGAAATGCAAGTTAATCCATTAAAAACAAAACAAATGAACACAAACATTACAGAACAGCTGACCCAGGCTACTTAAAATTCTGAAAACACAGAGCACTTGTCAGGGTTTGCAGTTCATTCCAGAATATGACCAGCACTGGAAGAAAAAGTAACTATTGCTTCCTTAATTCCTAATTTTCAGTGAACATATACATTTTCTAGCCAGCCAGCCGAACAAGCTTTAAGCAATGTCTAATTTTAAGGAACTAAACAGCTAAATCAGTTTAAAAAAAAAAAAAAGAGAGAGAGAAAAAAACAGTACAAGGAAATAGAAACCTACAAAGCTTTTGCTGATTATCATCATAACTTTGCAACCAAGTATAGAGTTCCCATCCAACAGGACTGGGCATCTGAAATTTCTTTGGTCATCTCATAAAGTTTCTTAATATTTCGGTCAGTCTAGGGGAAGTAGGGGTTGCCAGGAGAAGACATCTTCAGTCTCACAGTTCCTGACTGCAAGTTCTTGATTATTACAAAATACAGGTCAGCAGAGGTGGTAGGACAGTTAAGTTCCCCTCTTCCTTCCTGCAACTACTAAATTTCCACAGTGGAAGTAACCCAGCACTTGTCAGCCTAGCTGAATTCATGACAATGAAGCTTTTGATGCTAACACGGAGTAAACCACACTTCTGTCAGATTCAAACCATACTTCAGTCCTAGGCCTGACTGTGAAGGTATACTTATGATTCTTGTCTTCCTTCCCTGTACTCACAGAGACGAAGCAAAACTGAAAGGGAACAAATATGGCTGCAGAGCACACCACTTGCTCATGCAGTCTCTGAAACTCTCTCCAGAGAGAGTCTGTCTCTTCCAGAGCACTAGAAGAGTGCTCTCTTCTAGCACTCTACTGTTACTTTGGACTCCACTTTTATCACAAAACTTAAGAGAGTTCCAGATTTATATATCACAAACCTGACTACCCAAAATATAGGGCCTCATCCAAATAACTAATGGAGAGACACTGTCCCTGTATTCTAAGAGTTAAGTCGAGGCTAATCAATGCCCCATAAGCAATCATCACCTGTTAGCTGGCTACATGAGAGCTTATGCACACAGAGGTCTCAGCGACCACCTGTCACGTTATCAGTGACAATCAAGCCACACACAACCTAGAAATCCCCAGTCTAGGCCATTAACTGTAGGTCGTGCAGGATTCCCAGCAGAGCTTCTCACAGAAGTCAACGTCTTCCAGTCCAGGTCATGGAAGCCTCAGTTGAACTTCACCCAGCCTGACCAGCTCCTAATGTGTTCCACGACTGACACAAGGTGTAACCGCTCAGGCAATGCAGCACAGAGAGCATCAGCTGCTTGCCCCAAATTCACTCTGCAGAACTGAGCACTGCCTTTGGGCAGAGGTCACCTGTGTCCCAGGAGCACAGCACGCTGCTGCGGGACAGACCCAGAGGAGAAGACTTGTTACTGCCACCAGCAGCCCTCAGCAGAAGCCCTCCCACACCAGCCTTCGCACCAGGCAGCACTCACCGCATGAACATCGACCCAACACCTTGGGAACAGCTGTCCACTGCACCCAGACCATCTCCCTCCCGGCACTGCTTCCCCCTCGGGACAAGAGCGGGCGGGAAGGGCGGCCTCTCACCTGGAGGAGCACAGCCAGCAGGACGCACAGGTACACCTGGTAAGGGCCCATCTGCCCCACCAGCAGGAATGCCTCCTCCACCTCCATCCCGCTCCCCGCCCGCCGCGCAGCTCCTACGAGCGGCCGCTGAGCAGCGCATCCCCGGGGCGGGGCGGGGCGCGGAGCGGCGGCCGGGCCCTCGCGGAGCTGGAGCAGAAGGAGAGGGAGGAGGAGGAGGAGGAGAAGGAGGAGGGAAGGGCGAGAGGCGAGATGCGGTGCTCATGCGCAGGTTCCGGGGAGAGCAGCCGGGATGCGGCCGCCTCCCTCCTTCCCGGGCGGCCGCTGGGGAAGCGGAAACGCGCGCGCCCTTAGCGCAGGCGCAGGGCCCGGGATTAAATTATTTGGGATGGGGTCTTGTGAGGAGCTGTGCGGGGCGCGATTGGGATGGGGGCTGTGTGAGAGCGCTGTCAGGGAGGCAGCGCCGAGGTGCCTCGGGCCGGGTCCCTTACAGTGAGCGGGCTCGGCACTGGGGAGGTGCGTGCCAGGTGCGGGGGGCGATGTACCTCCTCAGGTCACACCTGGTCACAGCTCTTGGGAACGGGAAAGGGCAGAGAGGTGCTGTCTCTGGACCCTCGGTTAGACCAAAGCAGCACGCTGGCCCTGCGGGCTGGGCGAGAAGCCTGCGCTGGGTCCGCGCTGGCCAGATGTTGCAGGTTTTATGGCATTGTCCATGCAGCAGCTGGGCTCCCATCTTCCAGTTTCATCCATCAAGCACAGTGGAGTTACAGTGTGCGCTCAGCGGGTTTGCACCATACTGAACACCGTTAGCCCTGTGTCTGGGAAGCTGTACCCACGTAGTTCTTAAGTTCTGTCAGTTCACAGAGGATGCCAAAATGCTGACACACCTCAGCTGTGGAATATTCTGTAATGATACTTCATCGCCTATGTGCCGATAGTTGGGGGGGAAAAACAAAAAAAAATGTCGAATCTGGTATAAGGCTCTTACGTAGGTGCCACTAGAGATCAGTTCTGGACCTACACAAATCTTACTGTTCTTGATTTGATGCCTGGTGAGGACATGCCTCTCTCCATTACACCAGTCTCCACGAAACGGTAGTTGTAGTGTATTTTATGAAAAGAATTTGGAGAGCCTTCATTGTGAACATGGGGTAGAAGTTCTCACTTAGAAGTAATGGGACTGGTTTGGGAGGGAGCATGAACTCTACTGCATAGAGAAGGGAAGGGAGATAAATAAATGCGAAATAGTAGTCTTGCAAAATGGCAATGAGCTTTTCATGGTCCATTTTCATTACACCTTTACAATAAAGCTCCAGGAACATGAAACAGATTGTTGAGACTTTTTTTACCTAGTGGTACCAAGAAGCAGCAGCAACATCTTTATGCTTGCAGCTTTTATTGTATGAACAATAGAAAGGAAGAGAGTTGTTGTGAGCTGTGACCTTTAGGACCATGCCAGGAGCCTGGGAAATAATACCATTTCTGAGCTGAAAAAATCTTGGCAAATTGACAATCATCAAAGCAATTTACTCTTAAAATTAAATTCACCTTTGCCCTAAGCACTTCTTTTCATATTTGAGGCTTAGTAAAGATTGATTAAAGGCAAAACAGCAAAGGATTTTTGAAATGTCAGGACCTTTCTGCTGTTCACCCAACTGCGTTTGTCTCATTTTATTGCTCAGCTAAGATGTGGAGGAGATGTCCTAGTGTTTGGGAGCTCTGCATTCATCTCCCCTGCATCCTTCCCACTCTCCAAGCCAGTTCAGCCACACTCTGTGGCAACCACAGCTTTATTCCAGCTTGCTCAGCAATAGGGAGGGCTGTTGCCTTTACCTTCAACACCCAGCTCCTCCTTGACTCTTGAGCAAAGGTGAACAGACCCTAGGGAAGGAGGTGGTACATGGCTCCCTGTCGGGATGGTACTGCCTCCCAAATTGCTGTGTGCACCCTGCATTCCCCAGGCACTTCTCATCTCCGTCTCACTTGGGACCTCCAGCACTCCTGCCTGGGGCTTTCCTCCCTATGTTCCCTGCTTGCTTACAGCCACCCAAGCTCCAGGCTCTGCCTGCTATATGGGCAGCAATTAAGAACTGTCAGCTTTCTGTATTCACCTCCATGGGGTACTGCCTTCCAGATGATGCTTCTGCTCTGCTCCTGCCGTGCCTCTGCTGAGATAACACCTCTGACTCCCGCAGCTTCCAATCCTGACCATACTGAAGTTACAGCATTGGCCTTAGGCATGTCAACACCATGCAACAATGCCCTGTGCCTGGGGAAGACAGCTGTCAGGGAGCTGTCGCCTCTTGTGCTGCTGCTTCCCAAACTGAGTCCAGCAGAGAACCGTGAAGGTGATTAAGGGACTGGAAAGGCCAAGACTGGGACTGTCTAGCCTAAAGCTAAGAAGGCTCAGGGAAGAACTTCACAATGTGTGTAAATAACCTAATGGAAAGGAATGGAGAGGAGGAGCCCATGCTCTTCTCAGTGCTGCCTTCTAACAGGACAAGAGGCAATGGGGACAAGTTAAAAAAAACTCACTGGCAATGACAGGTGTCTGTCCCATGAGGCCAGTGGTTTTGGAGAGGACTGGATGCAATGTTTAGAGGTTTCAGTCAACAACAGCACTGCACTCCACTTGGCCAATGATCTGTCCTTGCTGGAGCCCTCAGATCTTCCCAGAGTATTATTGTCTGTGAAGTTCATTAATGTACAATTTGCTCCCTCCTCCTCCTCCTCATTAATAACCATGTCAAATAAGAATACTCTTAATAATCCTGTCTGTGGGGAATTTTTCTTTTAATGAGAGCAAATCAGGCTTCTTACTCAGCCAGAAATACGGTGCCCCCTAGGTTTTTCCACATTGCTCCCAACCCCCACTCTGTTACTGCTGCTTCATGGGTTTGTTGCCATTAGAGGCTTACACATCAAATTCATCTGGGCACCCCAAAACTGAGACAGCTGCATGGCTTCTTTTTCAGCCTTTCTGAAATAACTGTTCCAGATACATTCTGCCTTTTTCTGTCTGTATGTAATGATGACCTAGAGCATTCAAAGTACTAGATATATGTAAATGCAAAGGGATAATCCTTAGCTATGTTCCTCTCTGGAAAAAGACAGAAAAAAAGGGAAATCAGATATCTTAGAACTAAAAACTCATTCTGGTTCATTGACATTGTGTTTCCAGATTTGCTATATTCATTTGTAGTAGATTCTGACAACAGCTGGTAATTTTTCTTTGGAAACGAGCAATAGTAGTTTCAAAAAAGACCTTAAAAGGACTTTTGATGTTCCCGCCTTCTGGCTGGGGACTTCTTACCCATTCAAAGGGTGTCCACACAAATTGTTGATTCAGCAGTTAGCACAGATGAGATCTAAAGAAGTTCTGTTCCTGATAGAGGAAATTCCAGGTCATCCATGAGTGGATATTGTGAGTTAGATATGAAACTCTGTAGCCCAGGCTGCTGTGGATGACAGAAGATAAGTGGGTTCAAGTGAAGGATCAACAAGTACCAACAAGTACAAAATTCCTCTGAGGTTTATCTAAAAGAGGAAACACCTCTGACTCTGAAAAGTCCCCAGGACACAAACTGTTCAAAGCTGATATCTGAAGGAAATACTTACCCTCTCTTGTGATACTCCTGTGTAGGCATTAGATTTTGGCCACAGCAAGAGATGGCATTTGGGCCAGAAAGGACATTGGCTGTCCTGTTGCACAGTCACTTTTGTGATCTTGCACTTCATCAGGTTCCCATCCCCTCATGGCCTCCATCACCCTACCTCACAGGAGGTTTCCACCACGTCAGCTGAGCTGAATGCTGAACACTGAATGGCAAAAGACTGAGCTCTGACTGCGGCAGTGAGAATGGCAGCTGTGGGAAGCGTGGTGGAAATCTCTTCCACAGTAATATTAAAGGGTTATGGTTCATAAAACCCATTACTATTAAACAAGCCCAGGGCTAAGAGGAGGTCTCTCCTTTAGGATGAAAATAAAGCAGAGGTTCTCTTGACCTCTTATCTTCATCTGGTCCACAGCAAGATGACAGGAGCAGAGGGTTGACAGTATCTGCCAGAATGCTTGCCTTTGCTGGCCCCCTGTTATGGAAAATGAAGATTTTTTCCAACCAGACTAATCAGCTGCACGTTGCAGCTGGCTTACCCCATAATACTATGCAAAGCTAGCATATGGCTCATTACAATATACCCTGACTAAGTGTGCAGCCAAACAATCCACCAAGGCATTTTTGCTTCTCTGATGTGTTGTTTGCACTTTTTGCAAACAAAGCAACAAACAATTCCTTTGGAGGCGCTTTTCAATTTTAGATGAGGCTTGGGGATATTGAATTTCTGTCTGAACTGTGAATGGTGTTAAAAACTGATCCCCTATCCCTTCCTAGATGGACAGTTGTCTGTTTCAAAACAGAGCCAGTTCAGGTTCCTGAGAAATCTGAGCTTGCTCACATACCACGTATCTGTGGCAGTGAATAGTTGTCTCCCCTGGTCACACCCCAAAGTGCACATCTGTGGCCAACACCTTTTTGGCCAACAGCCTCTGTAACTTTCAATCCTGCTCAATTTTCCATCACTTAGACATTGCCTGCAGTGTCCATCCTGGGGTGGGAGCTCTGCTTTCATCACAAACACTGTCAGGGGTTTCAGGTTGAGCAAAGGAGTTTATGAAGCACACCTCTGTGCTTAAACACAGTAAAATCTTAGACATTTAAAAAACCAGAAAAAACAGTGTAGTCTTAAGAAGCAGGATTGGCCTCTGTGGCCTCCCAGCAGTGACTGGGACAGGGATAACAACATTGAACATAAAGGTGAATGCTTTTACCTCAAAATGGCTCTCTTGAGCAGTTGAGCCACACTGCCTTTGAGAGAACCCATGTGTTCTCTTTTCTTTCCAAGCAGTCATCATTTGGCTGGAGTACTGCTCATAATCTTGACATTTATACCATTCATTCTCTGCCATATCACCAGCATGCAAAAGACTTTTTGGACCATGTCTCTTGCTCTGGAGACTGATGAAGATCCCACAGAAGTAAGCAGAAGCCCTTACAGGTGGTTTGTCTGGCAGAGGCAACAGCACTCTGGATTTGGAGGCAGAGAGGGCATTTGGCAACTGATAGTTTTTTCACAATTCCCTCAAAATACAAAAAATAAGGACAACCTCATGGATTTCAGCAGCTATTTCTATCCCAGGTGTGCCATGTAGTACAGTACTGGTATTCTGCTCAGTATGTTTGACCCCCCCATGAAATTTCTTAATCACCACTGCTGCAGGTTATCACAGGAGAATCTCGTCCTTCAACAGCAACTCCAAACTGAAAAATAAGGCATTTGTTCCTGTCCTGCTCTTGCAAAAGAAGTGCAATAACTTAGGAACACCCCTCAAAAAGGAAGGTGTAAAGACAGCCAGACACCAGGCAAGTGCTGCTGAGTATAAGGTAGAAGCGCATAGTCAAAATTATCAGAAGTTTGGAGATCTAGGAGCACTGTGGCAGCACCATGGAAATTCTCATGAGGCCCTACTTGTTGGACCTGATGGGCAGGCACAGACTGTGCTATATGGACTGCCAGGCTCTGACTGGCACTAGCTCAGGGCTATCCAAAGTATGATCTAATGAGCCGTGTAGACGTACCTTAGGCTTCTGCACAAAACAGAGGAAGCATCCATGGATGATGGGATTCTGTGTATTTAGCCCAAGACATGGGAGGTAGGGGATACTCGTTATGTGAATAACCAGAATTCCACAAAGAGGTTTTTTATAGGTAGTAGTAGGGCATTTCTCCAGCAAACAGATTTGCACCTTGGGAGAGTTCCAAAGACACAAAGGTCTTGTGGACTTTATTTCTCCAAGGAACTGTAGTTCTCAAAGTGATCTTGGAATCCTGTAGAGCATCTACAAAAGATGTCTGCAAGGGAAGACCCTCACTCAATAGTACCAGGAAGGGACAGTGACACAATCTGGGTTTTGCAGCAAAGAACACTTTTGAAACTTGTGCAGCTAGGCAGTGGAAAAAGAGAATCCCAGGTGCTTCCCATTACCCAAGGAAAAAGGAGGTTTCAAGTTATCCTTGTGTTCTGACATCCCAGTTCATTTATGGGTAGAAATAAGACACACAGGGCACAGTTTCATAGAATCATAGAATCACAGAATTGTTAAGGTGGGAAAAGACCTCTAAGATCATTGAGTCAAACCGTTAGCCCAGCACCACCCTCTTCACCACAAGGCCATGTCCCCAAGTGCCACTTCTAGATGGTTTTGAACACTTCCAGGTCCCTGGGCAGCCTGTTCCAATGCCTGACCACCCCTTCAGTGAAGAAATTTTTCCTAATATCCAATAAACCTACCCTGGTGCCACGTTTCTCATGTTTCTGCTCGGCACCCTCAGCAACTGGCACTTAGGGAAAAAGAGCGGGGTGGGAAGAAGGCAAAGGCGAGCCGCTCTGTGGTCAGAGGCTCCCTCCCGGCCCCCAGCGCTGGCTCGACGCGACTGAAACAAACGGGAGGGCGGAACCCTTCCACCAACAGAAGGCAGGAACCGAGGAAGATGCCTAAATCTCTTTTCAGGACGGGACAAAACCCGTCAATAAATGAACAGCTGGCGGAGGTTCCCTCCGCGCCGGGAACAAAGAGCGGCTGCGGCGCCGGCGGGGGCCCGCAGGGGGCGGCCGAGCGCTGCCGCGCCGGGCGAAGCCGCGCGGGGGCCGCGATCCGCTGCGCGCGGCGTTGAACCGGTGCTCGTTAGTTCCGCGGTCCGTGCAAGCCGCTTATCCCGGGCGGCACTCGAGCAGCAGCCCTCTTGGCGTGTCTCCTGAAGCGCAGGGCATGACAGCAACTTGCACATCTTGCTGCTTAAATGTGCTATTTAAATAAGGCACGGCTGAAATCTGGGGTTGGATGCTGTAGCCTGGATTAATCTTTGTCAGAATATGAAAGCAGTCTCGTCGGATGTTTCTGGCAAAAGATATGCAAATTTGCCATTCAGACTTGTAAAGATCTAGTTCTTAATTGCTCTGACTATTAGTCACCATGCCCATCACTACATCACTCTATACCAGCATGGAGCTGTAGTATATGACAGAAGCCAAAGAACATTTTTCTACCAGAGGTGGGAGCAGCAGCTGCTCTACAAAGGGTTGACTTCCTCAACATGACAATGATAAGTACCAGTCTTACCAGTATATTGTCACTTGGCCATGATGGTCACATTTTCCAGACTGCTGGGGAGTTTTAAATTGCCATAACAGGTACAGAGTAGCTGCAAAATTTGTGTATGTTGGCAAAACCTGGGAAAAAGGCAGAATGAGACCCTTCTCAAGTCTAAATCACATAGTTGAATTCCTGGAGGTAAATGCATGTGGCAGTTTTATACATTTTTAAGTCTTTGGGTTACTGCACAGAAGCAAATTTGTCTTGAGTTAGCGTAGGCCGAATGGGAGAAATCCTTTTAGAAAACTGAAGTGGTAGGATCCAAATCTTATGCAGTAAATTCAAAGACTTTTTAGAAAATCTGGATGATGCTAAAATCTGAGAGTCATCCTTGTCCTCCCAATAGAGAAGGATTTCTCCACATTAAAAATACATGATCTTCTGAATCAATGCATTCTAGAGGAATTTAAAATACATTCAGCAACAGGCAACCACATTTCTGGTCTTTCTGGATTTGTATGATAAAGGAAAGGGAGATCTTATTTCCACTAATATTTCTGTCCTGGAAAATCGTGGGTGATTCCCTGAACAAATTTGGCAACTCTGATGCACTCATTCCAAGACAGATTCTCTACTCTGTAGATCTGTTGGAAATGTGGATGTCTCTCCAAAACTTCATGTTGCTGTTCTGGGTGGATTTCAGTAAAAGTTGTTACACAGCTCTGTGGGGGTGGGTTGGATGTCTTCCTCAATCCAGAGTCAAAGGCCATGAATGCCTGCACTTCAGTTCCTGTAAGTGTCTTATGGCCACAGGGAAAGCCCACTCTACCTATGCTGGCCAGGGTGGGCTGTCTGACTTTGAAATGAGCTCATTCTAAGACGTGACTAGTCCCATTAACCCTTGCCAGTATCATTAGTATGCACCTCATATAGAAGTAGCAGTAGTGTGTCTCAACAAAGATCAGTAGTGTCTCTACCACTGTCAAGTTGCAGATATCAAGGGAAGACTATATGGAAGGTGGAAAGTATACCCCAAGATTTCCCAGGCCCCTTTCCCAGGCTTCTTGCAATGTGTGGCTGGTTCAGCCCTAGCTGATGCCTTCATGCTTAGTAGGGCTGGAGAAGTTCTCTTCCATTGTCCAGTCCCCTTGGGAAGTCCTGCTCACTCTTTCATTCACTGTGTCTTGTAGCAAGGATTTCCACTGTGTTTTTGCATGTTCTTTGAAAGAAGACCTCCTGTGGTTATCCTGACACCCACCGCCTGCCAATGCCTTGTTCTTCATTTGGTGAAATGGATGAGAGTTTGCATCTTCCATGCCACTTGTAGTTCTGTAAACTTTCACAGAATCATAGAATGGTTTGGGTTGGAAAGGACCTTAAAGATCACCTAGTTCCAAGCCCCCACCATGGTCTTCCAGTAGACCAGGGTGCTCAGAGCTTCACCCAACCTGACCTTGAAAACTTCCAGGGATGGGGCATCCACCCTTCTCTAGGCAACCTGTTCATTCCTGTGCCTCACCACCCTGACAGTAAAGAGTTTCTTCCTAATATCCAATCTAAATATCTCCTCTTTCAGTCTGAAGCCATTCTCCCTTGGCCTTTCACTACATGCCCTTGTGAAAAGTCCCTCTCCAGCTGTCTTTTAGGCCCCCTTTGTCAGGTACTGGAAAGTGCTCTAAGGTCTCCCCAAAGTGTTTTCTTCTCCAGGCTGAACAGCCCCAACCCTCTGAGATCGTCTACTTTGTTAGATCTCCTGCTATTCTTCTGGGACAGTGCACCAAGGAAGAACTACCTGGGAAAGCTCCTCAGCTAGAAATGCAGGGACAAAGTGTATAAAGTGTTCTAGGATGTGTGATTTTCTGTAACCAGCTCCCAAAGCACTTCTTTCAGTCCACAGCTGGCCATTTGGAGCAATCTGATTTAGGACTGTTGATATAAAGTAAAAGCTGGAGAGCACTTTTGCTGCCAAAGGTGGCGGTGGTGCTGAATTCAGAGCCTTCATATCTACAGACTTCTCAGAAAAGGTTGCAGACAATGCTCCTGCTTGATTTCCTCCCTCTATGGGAGCTCTGGACTGTGAGAACAATCCATCCAGCTGAGTCTGGTTTCCCAGTCTAATTCTTTCTGGTAGTAACAAGCAGGCAGAGAAGGTAGGATACACATTCCTCCTCCCCAAAATCTGGTTATCCACAAAATGTACTTGTCAGCTGGCCTCAGACTCTGCAATTCTTGATGGTATTGCTCTGCTGATTCACCCCCAGACTGATCTCCGGGAGACCTGTGTGGAGCCAAGGCAAGAAGTTTCCTGAGCAGGGGATAGTTCACACAAGCAAGTATATTAGATTCTGGTGACAAACAACATCAGTAGGAACTGACATCAACTCCAAGCCCCAGTAGGGAGCAGCAATAGAGAACTTCCCTTCTTCAGTTTCCACAACTGACATTCAGGGCCTGAGGCCTCCTCTTGGAGACTGGGTTCATTCTCCATCACTTAGCTCCTCATTGACTCAAACTGCCAAAGAGGACATCTGGTAGCAAAGGGAGCTGGTGCTTTTTCTGAGGTGGAAATACAGTGTCTTTATTAGCAGCTGCATTTAGACTTCTAACTAATTTCATCTAGGCTACTGAACAGTTGGAGAATGACAGCAACTCCACTGAGTTTTGAGGGTACAAGTGTACCTAAAGGCTTCAGCTGTATTAACATGTTTGGCTACTGTGTGACAGATCTGCCGTGGGGTATGAATTCAGGGATGGCATTCTAAGAGGAGCTGGCATTTTTGATCGGTTCGTTGGTCATGACACCTGAGGCAGGAGTTTGCATAAGTCTCAGACCCGATTTCCAACGCCTTTAATGATGCAGCCACTGAAGTGCGTTGTGTCAAGGGGGCAAAGGCTCCATTTGGAGGGATAAAGGAAGCACAAGTGTGAACAGCTGCGTTACTCTTCACTGAGGCTGGGATATCCATCCTAACCCCAGGACGGGCAAGAGAAAGGGCTCCAAGCTTCTCAGTAGAGATTAACTTCCTTACTGCCTCACAGTTTATTTTTAAAATCCTTATGTGTGAGTATGGGGAACTGAATCCCACCCTAAATTACCAGATGTCTTAGGGGCTAGAGTGCAGCAAGTATATAAATGTCAGTTTTAGGAGTCTTAGGGAAATGGAGGCCACGAGCAAAGCTGATTTTTGTAAGCTCTATGAGATGCACAGGGAGTCAGCAGCAGTGCTGGAAGATGTTATGAGGTCTTTTTCCAGATACAGCTGTGGACTGCCACTATCCCAGGTCTTTTTGCAAAGTCTGGGCTGGCAACCTTCCTGCAAGGGGGGGACCAAAAGTAGAAAACTCACAATAAGCATAGACACAGTAGGACAACAGAGATCTAGGAGGATAAAATCCCTACAGGGATTTGGATTTTAAGTAATTTGAGAGATTCACAGGAAGCCAGATGGGTTTTAAACAAAGATTTTAGGGACGAGCTCATTTCTCAATCAAAAAGTATCCTGCGCCTGTTGATGCTTCAGATGTGTGCCATGTTTTTTATACCAAGTGGAAAAAGAAACCTGACTTCTTGACTTGCTTTGCTTCCTGTGTAATGTGTTTCTAAGGATCAGTTTGTGGAGCTGAAAGAGATGCATGGGACATGAATGGAACATGGTGCAGTGAAGCTAACACACCATAACATTTCCAGTACTCTGAATTGAGTATCTCTGCATGGCACAGTGTGGACCTGGCAGTTCATTCAAAACCAGCTTGCAACTCTTAGACTTGATATGCACTTGCATAACAGACTCAGCCATTCTGGGCTTGCTAAGGGGGACTTTGCTTGTTGTTACTTCACTGAACATTTTTTCTTAGTCAAAAACTTCATGTCAGTTCAGCCCTGTTCCATTCAAGTTACAGTGCTGGGAGAGGGAAAGCTACCAATGTTTGCTTTCTGTACCAAGAACAATAATGTTGGAAGCACTAATGAAGAGTAGGAAGAGTGTTTTCATAGAAAACATGTTGCCTACGTTTCATCTGAGAATGCAAAAAAACTGTGGTTGCCAGCTCTAAACTTGACAGGTTGCTGCCAAAACAGAAGCATTGCCAATAAAAGCAAGGAAAGATTTGCTAAGAATACAGGCAGAGCTGCTTTTGCTCTTCGTGAGTGGAGAACAGTTGGGAAGTGATTAGTCCACAGTGCCACTTGAAACAACTTTATCATATGTGCCAGATGGACTTCAATACAAACTTCTCTATAGTTTAATACTTGCTAATAAAGAAATCAACAGAAAGAAGTTAAGTGAGAAAAGTTCCATCTATGTCTATGTAGACTGAAAGGGAAAAAGCGAAAATGGAAATTGAGAGTCTTTTTTTGGCAGAGATGCACTGCTAAACTTACAAGCAAATAGTCAAGAGGTGAGAGCCACGGATTTGCCCATGAGGAGGAGAGGAAAACTAGCAATCAGCCAGCATGGATGAAACACCTCCCAGGAAAGGGAATGCAACACTTGAGGTAAAATGGAACACCCCCTTCTTCAAAACTTGCTGTGACTTTAGTCATCTGACCAGAGTCCTATGTTCTCCTCTGTCATGTTCTGGCCCATCATGACCACTTAAATTATATTACCAGTTACATTATACATGATCAGTTAAGTTATATTCCTAATACCAAAAGAAGGAACCACACTCCATAATTCAGACAAGGATCTATATTTTCAGCTATTTGAAAGTCAATAAAGACTTGTTAATTGAGTCAATTGAGAGCTGTGATCAGAGGCAGGTCAATCTTACACAGAAACCAAAACACTTGAGGAAGTCAGTTCCTAGATTTTAGGTCTGGGGATTTAGTTTTTCTCTAAGCCAGGAAAATCTGGGGCCAGATCTGGATAATCTAAGATATTTTCACCCTACATGTCAGAATGTACCTTTTGCCACCCCTTCCATCCATCCATCCATCCATCCATCCATCCATCCATCCATCCATCCATCATTAATGTCTCTAAGCAAGACTATTTGAAATACACTCATTAATTGCTGATTTCTTTGGAGTTCCAGTTGGGCTCATTTATGTTCCATTTCCAATTATCTGTAAATAAAACATAGCAGCTACAAAGACACCAAAGGAAGGGAAAGGCAGAAATGGAAGAGAGAATAGTCAAGAGAGCTCTTTAGATTCAATTAAAAGAAGTTTTTCCTTAATTCATGCTATACCAAATCCATATGAGACTTTGGGAATTTTTTAGATTGAAAAGTTTCTTGAAGCAATTTGAATTTGTACTTTGAAGTTTATCCCATTTCACGTCAACTGAACATCCTCACACCATGCTCAGTACTTCTAAGATACATGCATTTACCTAGTGTCAGTCTCAGATTATCCCAGCAGCACCACACAAGCCATTTCATCTCTGTGCCTCCATTCCTCCCCCTATCCTCCCAGAGGAAATAGGGTATTCTTCTTGCCTACATGCCAGGTTTTCTGGAACCTGCATATTTTGTTATTTTGTCACTGACCCAAAAGCTACTTAAGGTCAATGCAAAGATTTCAACTGATTTCCCTGAGCTTTACCTTAGTTTATAAATATACTCACTCTGAAGCCTTTGCATGTAGAAATGCACTGTTGGTACTACTGCATCTTACACTGTCTTCCACCCCTTCTTTAGCTGGTGATAGTCCCACAGAAGACAGACTGAGTGAAAGCCAAGTGTCAAGCTCCAGATTTCACCCATTGTCTTCTAAAACAACTGAGTTGTAATGCAAATTGTTCTGCTTTGTTAGGAATGAAGTGCAGCAACTCAACAGAAGTGTTTATTCTCAGGGATATTTCTTGATAGACAAGCTGCATTGCATCCAGGCGGGGAGATATAGCTTTTTGTTACATCCTAGGCAGTGCAAGCCAAAAGGGAGCTTCCCTAGTGAGCAGAAGTATCCATATTTCCTAAGCAGGGAAGGCAATGACAGTTTAAAGCTAAACTCCTGTCAGACAACAGGAAACCTCCCGTTAGCCTCAGAAGTGCCCAGATTTATCTAATGAATCGGCAGCCCAGGCAGGGAACTGACCCAAACTTCACATGAGCAAGAATAGCTCTGCAGATTGGCCCCATGACTCTGCTCCTTCTTTTAGCATTGTCTAAACTCCTTGCACTCATTTAGCCGTGTTGATGAATGGTTGTCGGCTTTCTCCATTTATCAGTGCTGAGGCAGGGAAACAGCGTGGAGGCGCTTCTGGCCTTTTCGGTCCCATTTGGTTTAACACTGATCTGCTGAGGTCTCTGTTTAGTGCATAAGACCCTGACAGGAATCTTTCTGTGGTGAAGATCCAGCACTAGTTAATTCTGGAAAGGAATCCTGCCAGACAGAGAAATCCTGCAATGCTTCCTCGGTGTCTCCCAGGCTATAAGGGTTTACCTCTTAACAAGATCGCCGAGATGAACAGATGTGCCCTGACCTGAAAATTCTCAGCGTTTTGATCAGTGTATTAACACACAACACTTGAATTGTCAAAATCATTTACACCTCCAAACACATTCCTTTTGCCAGGCAGTTGGAAGAAGTGTGTTGAATGTTTAAACAAAGGCACTGACCTGTATGTGAGACTCAGCGAGCTCTTTGGATCACACACCCTGTAATGTTGCTTGTCAAAGCAAGACAGAGGTAGCAGTTCCCAAGTCTGAATTGCCACTCTGGAGTCACACCATCCACAAGAGACATTTCTTTCTGGCCTAGAAGTGATGTCACGTGCAGAGAATCCCCTGCTCATGCAAGTGCACTGTGTCAGGTGGATAAGCAGGGAAGGTCAATCATGTCACTCCTCAAGATGTTTCCCAGGGCTTGGCAAGAGGGGCAGAATTTATGGTCAGATAAAGGTCAGGAATCAGTAGGCTTTAGGGCATATTTCTGTGATCTGTTAATAAGCAAGATCATCTTCAGATCCTGTTACAATAGTGTGCTGCAGCATTCATCCTCGAGGGTTGCCTTTGAGGGGCAGAGGTTGAAGATTTCAGTTTCTGTAGCCTGGGATATTTTGGAGAAACTGGAAATGTCTTATTTCTGTCTGTCAAGTGATCTACCAAAGCCATCGGTTCATCTTGGAGAGGATCCAGGGAATAAGAAAGAAATGGGTAACAATAACTCATTATTAAACCTGGGTTGTTGACTCCTTCCACCAGTGAATAGTTTAGATATCAGGGATCAAAGGCATTGCTTCCAGCAGGAGGCATTTGCACACACATCTGTTTGGCACTAATAAAATAGCTGCTAGACAAAGTGGAGACTCCAGCCTTTGAAACCTATCCATCTGTTGTTTGGGGCTGAGGGCTCACAGTTCCTTGGGCAGCATTTGGAGTGATTTTGAGGATCCAGCAAAAGACATCTTTTCTGATGTAGCAGTTCTGTGTCGAAACGGTAAGGAAATACTGGAGGAACTGCTAAGTCAGTTTGCACATGTATTTTAATGCTATTTGTAAAAATACATCATCTTTATCCCTAAGGAGGCCTCTTTTATAGATGGTACCTTTCTGGTTCTTACGCAGTGAGCATGTGGCAATATAGAAGAGGATGACTGCCTGCAGTCCTGTGAGATCTACAGCAAGAATGAGGTTACATGGAAAGAAAGCAACTTGCAGAAATGGTGCAGGGGTGTGAATGCTAAAAGTCTGGTTGCAGAGAGATTTCTCAGTTTTCTGACAGTGTCTGTGTGAAAGCCTTGCTTTCTCACGGACTCTATGGGAAAACAGTTGAGAGATTTTGTAAACTATGGTATTGTTATGATACCAAGGAGAAAATATCTGAAGTAAGAGTTGTTGGGTTCAGCCAATCCCTCTGGGGGGTGGTTGGTCAGTGAACCAATAACCTTATGTCAGTCCAGCGTGCTAAGGTATATAAGGGAATTTGTAAATTCATAAAGGGTTGGTTTCTTCTCGTCCTAAACCATCCATGTGGCTTTATTCCTCGGTCTCTGCTCGCTAGCGACACAGGGGTACTCTGCTTCAAGTCTCAGAACTATGAGCCCGAGCCTGCAAAGTAGTGTTCCAGCTTTGATTTTTTACCATCATTGGTTGTGGGGCACATGGACACAGAAGTCAAAGCTATCCCTTTCACATCTCACTGGAGTAAAAGGTTAAGTAGTGAGTGAGATACACTTGTGGGTAAACACACTCATACCCCCATTACATAGGGAAGCCTGCAAAATACTTGGCGAGTACAGTAACCCCAGTGCAATTAGAACTGAGAGAGCTGCTTTTAGGGAAGTTACAATGTATTGGTGCTTATACAAACATACCATGCAGAATAAACATAGGCAGAGGAAGGACCATCAACAACAACAAAACTCTCAGTGAGCCTCACTAAAGATCCCTGCAAGTGATCCTACCTGTGAACTGAGAGAACTCCAGCTTGCCCAGAGACACAAACCCAGGGAAAGCTCAGGGAAGGAGTAGCAAGGGCTGCTGAACTGAACCAAAACCAGCATCAAAACAATGGCTGATGCAGAAGAACAAGTGTATTTGCCAGAACTAACAGTTTTCATGAAGCAGGAAAGCCAAATAATAAATCATAATCCAGGACACATCCCACAGAAACAATTCAAGAGAAAAGGTAGATAACATACAGGTCATGAGCAGGTGTGGAAGATGCTGGAGAAACAGCACCATTTCACCTCCCAGCAGGATGTCTTCTGCAGAAGGAAAGCACAGCTGTGTAATGGATGGTAAGGCACATGACACAGACTTCTAGTGCAGAGGATTTCTGTAGTGTGATAACAGAGCCAGGGAGATTCACACATGCGAGGCACATCTCTGAAGGCTGCCATTCAGCTACCATTGAAGTAACTTAGCTTTAAGATCAATGACCAGTTTGCTTTCTGCTGGACTGCTGACCCAGCTGCCATGCAATACTAGCAAAAATGATAAGCAGGAAAATGAGCTGGGAGAAATACATCTGTGTGCTGATTATGCATTGACCACTGGAAGGTAAACGCAATTCATAGTAGAAAATGCATTATTCTGTACAAGAAACAGCAGCCTATTATGTGCTTGAAAAAGCTAAACACATCCCGATCTCAGGAAAGATTCAAAGGAAGCCACAAACATGCTTTAGAAGAGTCAGGACCAGAGCCACAACAGCAGGCAGAATTTCAGTATAGATGCGTGCAGTGTACTAAAGCAAGGTTACTTGGGTGCCAGCATCTCCCTGAACGTTATAGATGTGATGACTTAATTGTCCCTCTGGATCTACCACAACAATATTGGGCCATTTCTCCTGACAACAATTGGAAAGCTGGCTGCTTTTTATTGCTATGGAGTTGACCAAACAGGACGCGCCTGACAGCACCAACATGATACCTTGTCCAGGAGCAGCATGATAAGGGCTGCTCTGCTAAAGAGGGCAGGCAGGAAGCTGAGGGTGATCTCAACATAGGCAGAACAGCACCTTCACCAACATGGTCTCACAGTTCTGGAGCAGGCCAGAACAATGACAGTCCACTGACTGTCCTAGACAAGGTGAAGTGAGGTCAGAGGGATCAATCAGAAGCAGTAGGAGATGGGGTCAGATCTAGGACAAAGCTGGTTACAATACAGGTCTGGTGTCCAACCTTGAAAACCAGCCAGTGAGGCAGGATAAGGCAGAGGTACAGCTCAGTCTAGATCTGGGTATCTGTGTCCTGAGCTTATCTTGGGCTTGTAGTAGACAGCCTAAAAAAGGCTGTGAGAGATGCTAGTGCTCCGTTTATTGTATGGGATCATGGAGGAACGCCAGAACATCCTCATCATATGTGAAGATGAAGAGATTATTGTAGATCTTATCCAGCTCTGTACCAAAATACTTCAAGAAGGTGAAAGCCCTTCAAGACTAAGATAAAGTTAGATAGAAACCCCTTTGTGCCATCTGTGCGACTAATGAAGCTGAGAGTTTTGCTAGCCTTGACTGTAAAGCCATAAAACAATGAAGAACATCTATAGACATTTTATGACAACATGAAGAGAAAAAGACAGTGGCAAGAAGACCCTTGCTTGTATAACAAAAATGAAGTATGCAGTCTGTTACAATTCATGATCATACACAGCATTAAAATGACAATTTCTGCAAATGACTGAACTCTTAGAAACTGAGATACATTAAGGATGTGATGGAAATCAAGTACCTTATGAGAAGATGCAAGAATCTGTGTTTCAAGTGCAAATCTGGGTATATAATTAAAATCAAAGGTACTTCATGTCATCAGCACAGTCCTCAGTCTACCTTCACTGTCGGCAATGGGAGACAAACAGTTTCCAACCTGAGGCTGCCACCATGTTTCACATGTACCATCACAGTGACACCACATGGACAGTGTTGGGCGGATAAGAACTCTGTTCGGTCCTTACAGTGCCACACACCACAAGGGTCCCTGGTAATTGTAACCAGAGAAATCACAGGCTGGTGATGTACATGGAGCAGAGTGAAGGGAACGCACCACAGTTTTTGCTCATTTCCCAAAAGGGAAAACACCATCAAAGGCAATGCAAGAGAACCATCAGATAGCACACCCAAAGAAACAAGAGCCATGTCCACAAATGGGTGCACTTATAAGTAGCCTCTGCCATCAGCTTGGTTGATGGAGAGTTGGGAAGAAAAGGCTGTGGGAACAGCAAAAAGGATCAGCTAAATGGATGCAGCAAGAGGAACGAAAATATCTATCTGAGAACAGGAACAGTGAAAACAATGAGTAGGAGAGGGATCCAAAGTCTGGCAGACTTGAAAGGCAGCAATAAATGTTCTTTCTAGATGGGGCTGTATGTTGGTAACTGCAGGGTTTGGCAAGTCAGCAAACATTCAAACAAAACACACCAACAAAAGCAGCTAAAAAGCAAGAAGCAGCAAGTCATGTGGGCCATGGAACTGTGAGTGCAGGTTTGGAGGAGACTCAGCTTTGGAGAATGCACTAGGAAGTCTGTCCAGCCACATGCAGACACAATGACTGCTGTAGTTGCAGTGCCTCTAAAACAGCTGTTGCCAGCGAAGCAAAGTTTAGTCTTAGAAACATTGCACTTTTCTTTGCTGTGGGTCCTACTAAGCAGTGCATGAAACCATATCTAAAGCTACACTCCAAGCTGAACACACTCCCAGTGGCCCCAGAGAGATATAAGGCTCTTCTCCTGCCTCATATTCCATCAGCTCCAGGACAGTGCCTGTTTCTAGAAGAACCCCAGGTCCAAACCATACGAGGACCCTTGATTTTCCAATTGTTTTGGTGTTTAGGCTGCTGAGGGTGAGCAAAGTGGTGTGATAAGACACACTGGAACATCTGACATGAAGCCCGTCTCCAATTCTTTCAAAACAAATAGCATGCAAAAAAGGAGCAGGTTTTAACCAGCCTTGGTTTGCAGCCAACATGGGCACATGGTTAGCTTTAGCAGGACTGGACAGCATATGGCACAGCGACCTGGCTTGTTGTGAATAATGGAGTATAATAAAACCTGTCAAACTGCTATTGGCAGCTAGGGTGAGGAAAAGTCTCAGTGCACAGACAGTTTGAGAAAACCTACTTGTCACTGCCATGCAAAATATTTTATGGCAGTAAATACACATCATAAAGTGCCTCTCAGCCTTGGGTGTTTTATCCTCAGTCCCTGAATTTCTCCAGGAGTCCAGCACAACTATGGGGATAGCAAAGTGGGGAATGCTAACAGCTGGGAGGAACAAAAAACAGGTGCATGAGAAGGTGAAGAAGATAAAGAGCCAAGGTCCAGAAGCAAGAACAGCAGGAGGAGTTAGAAGGGTAGTAGGAAGACAGAGGAGTATCATGGCCACCAGCAGGTGTGTTGGCCGAGAAACATGAGGGGGCTGCCTGTTGGCCTGGATGGCAGAGGAGGCAATGGTGTGTACTCAAGGCAGGCGAAGGGAGGAGGAGGCAGGATCCTGTTGGAGAGGGCAGCACTGTCTGACTCTTGGATGGAGGAGGACTTTGTGGGTGATAGGAGGGCTGCATTTTGTGTGCTAAAGCTTGAGGGCAAGGAGTCAACAGGGGAATTTCTTTGTAATCCATCCACACAGCCAGAGTCAGCAGGGAAATGTGGGATGGGGAAAATGTAGCTCTTTACCTATAAAAGTCACTTCAGCCACTGCCTAGCCCCCGCAGCATCTCTGCAGAGCACATGGGGGCCATGAGCTGGGCTTGCAAGGGCAACTCCAGCTGACATGCAAGGACTCCGAGTCCCAGTTCCACCCCCAGCCTTGGAAGACTGAACAGAATTCTGCCAGAGCAATGCAGGTCAGAATTAACCGGGAATTTTCATGTCTTGAGTCATCAGCCTGAGCTTAATTTTAGGCTGCATCTCTGGAGAAAAGTGAATATCGCAAGGCTTTATGGCAGCTCAGCCTGGGCTTCTTTGTGCCCTGCAGTGTTTTTCTCCCTCTGGCCTTGGATTTGTCTGGTTTCTGGAATTGTCCTGCTCTCTGAGAGCGTAACAGGGAAGTAGAAGCACTGCTTAGTCATTACATCCTGCCATTTCAAGCATCAGTCTTGTCTTTGTTTTTTTAAAGAAAACACTGAAAGTACTTCCCTTATAGACTTAAATGCCTTAAAATATTGCTACTGCTGCTTGGGGTGCCTGGTTTGTAATATCAATGGCCTGCCTTAGCTGTGCTAAATGCACTTACATGGGAGCAATAGCAACAATCTGGAATTCAGAAAGTCTACAAACAGGCAGGCCTGTTTTAATTAGTTGAGTACAGAGACTAATTAATATGCAAATGAGAAGCTTACCAATATTAATCATCTGTTTTACTAGGCTGCTTTACTAAAGAGTTTCTAACAAATTTGCAGATGAAGTTTCCATGACATTAAAAATCAGCTAAACACCTACCTGAGAAATAGTCTCTGACAATAAAAGGGAAGGAGAGGGAGAGTGAGGCTTTGGTTTTTTGGAAGGAAAACATCAATGACTGAAACTAATTTTGTCTTTGGCAAGTGTCACATAGGCTGACTGAGTCGAACGTTTCCAAACCCTAATTGAAAGCATTTCAGCAAGCTGGACACCAAAAGGCACTTGGACAGTAGCAGCACACGCATGTCCGTGTGTGCATATGTCCTTGTGCGAATTGACTAAAAAATTGCGTGGTTGACTAAAAGCATGATTGACTAAAAAATTACTGTCTACCGTTGACATCTCCCAATAGTTGTCAACACCACGGAGCATAACCCCCAAGTAAGATCACACTGGGTTGTACATTCTGTGTATTTTCCTATCTCTATTCCTGCTACCAATGCCTTAGAACACGGTAACCGAAATCCTGCCCCTGAGCTGCACCACTCTTTACTCTGTTAGCTTTACATTTTGCACTTCACTGAGCTTCTAGGTGGGTTTGGTAGAGCTTCTTGTCAAATTCGCTCTCTGATTTTCATACTTTACTTCAATGCAATTGCATATGGGTTCCCCTCACTGCCCCAGGGAATGCAGAAATCAAATAAAGAATGTTTTCATCTCTAACAAATCTGTCAAAGCATTTCTGTACCTCCTGGTTTTCTTTTCATATACCTTTACCCTGTGTTCCCTCTATTAAAAGCAGAACCTAAATTCTTAGTGTGATGTACCCCTTTAAATGACTGAAAATGTGAGAATGAGATTTGCAAATCTCTTCTTGAGTCACAGGTGAGACCAAAAATCTGCCAGCAAGATACTTCAAAAAATTAAAGACAGCCTTAAAAATGAATCCAAATCCACTGGCTGATCTTCAGGGCCAGTGAATGGAGCTTGGTGGGTGGTTTGGATTAAAGAGGTTCCTGAGGTTGCAAAGCTGGAAAATGGAAATAGCTCAGCAGCACCTGCCATCACTCCTGAGATAGGCTTCCTCCTCCCAGCTGAAAACATGGAAGATACACATTTCATTTATTCAGAAACAAGACTTGGGCTGAGGCTGCCCTTGCACTCCATTTACCTGCACTGAAGTCACAGCCAGGGGTATGTTTCCTTCCTGAGCTGGGGGTACTGAGATGAGAAGAATAGCTGAGCCCCCTCCTGACTCCCAGCACCTCCTGAAAATTCCTGCTGCTGCTAACTGGTAACCAGTTTTCCTGTAGCTGTCTGTGACATGGAAAATTGCTTTAATTTCAGTGTTTGCATTTAATATGGGAGCATTGCTCATTCTTTGCCCTAGCATCAACTCTTTTTATCACTCCTTCCATGATGCTTTTAGCTCCTGACCTCAGGAGCTCTTGGTGCAGTGCAGTAGTGCCAGGAGAGTATGGCAGATGGAGGTCCCACTGAGGTGTTGGCAGGACCTTGTGGGGGAAAGGACAGGGGCAAAGGAGGAAGGATGGATTATGAGTGTATTTCTGAGGGATTTTGTTGTGTCTGGGAGTAAAGAAGGGAAGCAAAGATGGAGACGTGAGGAGTGGGAGAGGTTGCATTAGTGTGGGGGCCCTACAGGCTTTAAATCCACCTCAAAATTAGGATTTAGTACCAACTACCCCGCCATTGTTTGTGCTTGAGCTCCAATATTCCTCATTGCCCTAACGATCCCAAATCTGGCTTTCATGGAAAAAACTGCACACCATGGAAAGAGGTATGCTCTTGAAACAAGGACACTTCCATGAATGGTTCAGCTCTTTTAAAGGAGCTGGGGTATTAGTCAGGTGCATAATCTCTCCCTCTATGCTCCGTGCAACACAAAGGGGTTTATTTTCTTCTCCTTCTTCTTTCACAATGTTTTTGGGTAAGGCTTCTCTTGTTTGCTCATGTCCCAACATTGCTTGGAGAAGACTCTCTTCCTGAGGGCAGAGAATGCTGGAGGGATTGTGCCCCTCTGGTCCCTCAGCCTACCCTGTCCCACCCTACACAACCCTTCCCCCTTGGTTAATGCCTTTCCCCTTCTCCAGCCAGAATCCCCATCCTGGACCCCATCCCCATGCTCCCACACACCTCCCACATGCATGAAGGTCTGAGCCTCATCCTTTCAGAATATGTTTGTGGCATATCCCATCTCATCTCCCTGGATGTGCTCCCTACTTCTCCCTGCCTTCTGCCCTCCAGAGCTAGAAACACTAATCCTGGCACTCACAAGTCCTGAGTCTCAGCCGGGGGATGGAGCAAACATAGAGACACAGGGCTGGCAACACTCCTGTGTCAGTTCAGGGTCCTCTTCTCTGTGCATGGTGCCTCTGCAGGCACCTCAGCCTCATCACTGAGGTGATAGAAATGTCTCCCGCTACAGAACTGCTGAATGGCTTCAACTCATCTTTCCTAGAGAAATCCACCTTTGAGTGGTTATGAGGAACTGGCAGATTGCAGCCTCCAGAACTAACATTTTAGAAAGTTATGAGTGACTGAAGATTAGTGAACAGAACAAACTGTTTAGCTGACTTTAGCTGTAGCTGTCACTAGCACTACACCCACATCAGCAGGTGGAAAGGAGGTGAATGCAAGAGTTGGAGAGGTGTGATAAATACAGCCAAGCAGCTGAAAAAGCAAGAGCTATCATTTTGCTGATACAAGTGATTTAAAGTAGCCTCAAAATTTAGGATCTGTGAAACGAGCACTTTCCATGTTTAAGGCTAATAGTACTATTCTCATGGGGGGGAAAGACCCCATTGATTGGAGAGAATTTTAACAGGAAATGTTTTTACTCAGTAGTAGCAATGCAAATAAGAACAGAGTGCTAGAGTTTGGTAATGGAAGGATGAAATCATGTAGAAACTGACTGAGAAAAAAGCAGAAAGCATGACTTTTTTTTCCCTTTTCCATGGAAAGGTAAGCAGAACTGAATGAGATTAAAAACCCAGGCAGGATGTTTCAGGCTATTTTATACAAGAAATTTCCATTGTGCCATCGGCCAAACTTCTGAGGTCATTTTGTTTTGGGGATTTTTTTAGGAAAATTTACAGTTTTTAATATGGTGTCATTATTTTTACAGCATATTAAAAGTTTCAGGGGAAAATGAGCAATCTTCCTGTTCTTTGAAGTGAGCATAAGGACAAGAGAAAAGACAGAAAGAAAAGAACAAATTTGGATAAACAGAAGCAGTGGAGTGTCTCATCTGTGATACAGAATCCTATAAAAAAGACCACTGAAATGGTCTTTCCAAGCCTTGATGCCCTATCTCTGTATAATCCCTTCAAAGCAGTGTAAACCTCAATGATTATTAATATATTTTTGGTTGTTTATATGAACCTTGAGGGGGAAAGGAAGCTTCTGCCATTTTAATTCCTTTGTTAATGTCTTTATGAATGCAATTAGCACTTCATTCACGCTTCTTTGTTTCTGGATCCCATTACGATATGGCTTATGCCAACTTCTCTCTCCCAGGAGAGGTGAGGCATCATGCAGCACTCCACTCAGCTGTGTGGCTGAGCACTGACAAACTCAATTTGCTGGAGGAGAGTGTGAGATGACACGGTGCAGTTACTGCTGCTGTGATATGGACAAATGGCCTCTTTTGTTCCAAGCAAGACATCACCTGTCCTGAGGAAGTGCATCTGTGCATAGGTAAGTGAAAGAAAAAAAGGGTTGATTTACCTGACAAGAAATTAACCTACTGCAGCTGGTTGTAAAATTGAAGTATCTAATTATTTAGTCCCTTTTTTACAATTGTGCCATGCCCATTCAAGTACCCATACAGTAGTTTTTAATTTCTAAACATGACGCTAAAGTCACCCCTCTTATAACCCCATCTGTCTCAACAGTTCTAAACCAGGGATGGATTTGACCCCTCAATTTTTTTCCTGACTGCTCCAAATGCCTTTGATGTGAGGTCAATGCCCCAAACTGCAGCTCCTGAGGTTGCACAGCTGGATTTGTAGAATCGTAGAATCACAGGAAGCAGTCGTGAGTTGGAAGGATCCCACAAGGATCACTGAGTCTAACTTAAGGAAGCTGGACCTTTACATTAGCAGAAGCTTCGGTTCATTTGGGGCTGATCCTGTCCTCAGTGTTCATCAGGGGAGGTTAAGAGGAAGCCCAGTGAGATGAGTGGGCTTGTAGTGGTGTAAAGCTGAAGCCAGAAGGAGCTGAAGCCTGTCAGTCTGTGAGGGCAGCTCTCCAGTGCTACACAGCCATTTACAGATGCAGGGACTGTGAGCACCAGGGGCTTGGGCACTGCAGCACCTCTGGGCAGTGAGGAGCCTGCGTGTTTCTAAATATCCCACCAGGTACCAATTCACACCTAAATACTCTTGGAAATGCTGTTCAGAACTTCTCTGAGGTGAGGAGCCAGCCCTGATTCAGGAGTGCGTTAACTGAGCACAGCCAAGGAAATCCAGAGAGATTTGAGCCTGTGGGAGCCCAGCAATGCTCCCAGCTGCAGGCTGATGAAATTTTTGCCACCTCCATCAGGGAGAAGATTGAGGTAGGTACAGTTTACCCACAGGATTGATTCTTTAAAATGACTACAGTATTCCATGAAGGGTGAAGAGTGTCTCTCCCCAGACAGGGATGAAGCCAGTAAAGACATAAGCTGTTCCTCCTGCCAAAAATTTCTGGTGAGGCAGACAGGGAAATGCTGTTACAATGTTGTCGACTCTTTCTCTCTCTTTTTATGTTGATCCCATGCACTCTTTGCCTTTCCCAGTACAACCTGGCATACAAAGAACATCAGCAGACACTGAAGTCCAGACACTCCCTGTGGGCTCCAGGTCCCCTTTTACACCACCCCCACATCCCCAAGGAACCTACTGCCAGGTAAAGGGGATTGTTGTTTCCATCACAAGACAGAAGGGAGGGAAAAAAATGTGGGCTGAAAGCCCAAGGAAAAGAGACAGGAATTCTTTATCGCTTATTAAATGTGCAATTCAAAACCTGGTGAATAGGGAGATGAAAAGCTCCTGCTGAGAAATGGAGAGAGAAATTGCATTTTGGCCTTGGGGAAACCTGTGCCTACAATATTGAAGATGTGCAAATAAATAAATAAAGGCAATAGCTAGATTTACGTGTCTAATATCCTTGCATGCCGTGATCAATGTCGATATTTTACTTTTTTATGAGGTTCTCCAAAAATCTATGGCGCTTTCCTTTATTAATTGTTATCCTCATTGCAAAGGTCTTTCACATGTCTCCAGCAACTAGGTCTTAGCTGTCAACTCCATTAAATTCTATTATAATGTGGCATGATTGAATGCTCCAGTGGGATTGGCCAGCCAGTGTGTATTAATATATTATGGAGCATGCAGAGGCAGGCACCAGCACCTTGCTGCATTCACAAAGATGCTGTTGTGTTTACATTTTTTCCCCTCTCTGTGCACGTCTGCTGTTTCAGTGGAAACTGGCTTTACCATAAATTATCCCTTGCAAAAAGAACAATGTAAACTGCGAGGGAGCTTTCCCTGGGACGTGGAAGCCAGCGGTCTTCCCTCAAGTGAGCAGATTCTCATTCTCTGCCTGGGATGTATTTGTACGACTTTAATTAGTTTGTGTTTGTACAGTATGAAAATCTAGGAGGCCCATATTATTTAACATTAGGGAATACTGATGAGCAGAGGATATCCCACCCACCCTGCTGGTTATAAGCTGGGATGTTATGCTGCTGGGAGGGAGCAGAATCAGAATTCAAATAGGCATGATCATGGATTTTTTTTTTTTTTAACAAAGGAGTTTGGCAGATCATACATAAGCATAGTTTAAGACCTGGGCCTTTTAGGGGTGGTGCATGTACACTGGATAGGATGTCACCTGCAATAACACCCTTTAGACAACTTAATACCACCCTCAGTGCCTATCTGCAGCTTGAACTGAGTGACCCAACTTGGGCACCTTGTGCTTCTACCAGGAAGGCAAAAAAGCAAAGCAAGGTCACAGGCTCCAACTAAAAGTCAATTTAATTCAGAACTGGGGAAAAGTAAAGGCATATCCAGCTCTCAAACCATGGGAGTTCTTTGCTTGTCCAGGGGTGCTCTGATCTGATGTACTTCATAGTCAGCAGCATTAAGTCAGCACTTCTGGATCTCTGGAGAAATCTGATGGGTCACCAGCCTCTCAGTCCATCACAGCCATGCTCATTGGTGCTATTATCTCCCTTTGCTTGTGTTTACATTTGCCATTTCCAAAGCCCCGTGTGCTACCATGAGCAGGAACATGGCCAGGCAGCAGCCCCAGCACTGCAGTGGGTGAGCTTTGATGAGCACTAACACCTTGGCTGCAGCCAGACAACAGAAGATGTTACCTGATTGCCTTTTGGGGGCCATGCTGAGGTCAAATCAAACACAAATCTGTGTTGGACCAGGCAAAATACGGCTGTCAGGGAACCAGGCAGGGTGCACCTGGGTGATGCACTGTTGGCAAACTTCGTGAAATTCTTGGATTATTGAGGGATGTCCGCCACAATGAGATTGTTTGAAACGCAGCAAAATCATTCTCCTCCCTTGATTCATGCAGGTTCATATTCTGCACTGTGTGGTTCTAGTTCCCGTGCTCCTGACACACTAATTGCCATGGTCAGAGATGTTGCCATGCCTAACTTAATCTGCTTTTAAAGACAAGAAACTCACCTAATTCCATAATTCATACTTAGGAGCACACTCCACTTGCTTCCAAACATAGAAACATAGACAGATTGATTGATCTCTCACAACAAGAGCTGAAGATGGTCCAGTGTTAGGGGCTGAGGCCAGGCAGAAAAAGATACTGCTCATACTAATAAACTGTAATTCTTTTCCCAGAGAATACCATTGCCTTTAGTCAATTCAAGAGACTAACCATCCAATTTAGAAGAATAAAAATAATCATTACAGTTACAACAGTGACCAGGGGCGGATTAAAAAAAAAAAGTAACAAATCAAACCTTTCAGAGAAGCAAAAGGGGAAAGGGAAGCTTCTCCTAAAGATATGGTTCACTTTAGTGCCTGTGCCATGCAGAAAGAAAAACAAGTCTGCTTTGTTCCTCCTTGAGTGAAGTCAAAGGGTGACAATGTTAAACAGAAGCGCGGGCTACGTTTTCCTGGATCCGAGGAAGATGTAAATGCGTAAAATGTGATGGAAGAGCTTTGATTTTTTTTCTTTTTTTTTTTTTTATTATTTCTCTCAGGAATGGTCTGACAGCCCCAGGCTGGAGTATGTGTCTCTCCCAACTACTCTGTCACCCAGGTAACCATGGAGACCATGACGATCGATTAGATGCCATCTGATCTCAACCTCATAAAAAAAGCCCCACGTGCAACCGCGCGCGCGCATACGCGCACGCACTCACACAAAAAACAACCCAGGCAGCAGATGGCAACCAGGCCACTAGACCTGTCTCCAGAGAGAGCGAGCCGGGGAGAGGGACTGAGACACACAGGCGGAGGGAGATCATGAGGGAACAGGATAAAAAAAACAAAGACAGAAAAAGTGGGGAGGGGGGAGACAAAGAAGTGAAGAGATCAGGAGAAAGAAAGGAAAGAGGGAGAGGTGAGAAGAGGGTCCGCAGCTGCTGTGATTTCTGGGGGACTGTCTTGGGTGGAGCAGCAATCATTTACGCTGCCTGCAAGTCTTTCTTGTTCTGAGGGTGGAGATTGAGGCTGAGAGGCATCAGGGAAGAGAAGTATAAAAATACCAGGTCAAATCCAAGGGAAAGCCCACGGAAGTGCGGTAAATGCGCCTTTGCGCGCTTCTGCCCCTGCAACAGCTGACCCCTCCTCACAATTGGTCAGGCCAAACAAGGCCCCTCTGTAAGGATGTGAGAAGGGGTCCAAACAGAGATCAGAGCTCCTCAGCCCTCCTAGGCCAGAGCGGGTACAGTGTGAGAACTCCAGCACCAGCTCCATGCCACCAAGAGGATTGCAGCTACCCTCTGGACATCCTATGGGGATGTGAGAGATGGAGCCAGAGGAGCTGCCTCACCTGCAGCTTACCTCTGAGGACCTCTGCATTGTCTGGACATACTCACTAGCCTGGAAGTGACTGGCAGGAGTAAAACTGCCTGAAATCCTTCGCAGCAGGAACTCCTATGTCTGTACAACACTTTAAAAAGCTGGGTCTCTCCGTCTGCTGAAGGCCCCTGTGGAAATGCCGAATAACCAAAT
This sequence comes from Lycocorax pyrrhopterus obiensis, assembly GCA_014706295.1. Taxonomy (NCBI): domain Eukaryota; kingdom Metazoa; phylum Chordata; class Aves; order Passeriformes; family Paradisaeidae; genus Lycocorax; species Lycocorax pyrrhopterus. Next base: position 93,213,665 of record JACSVZ010000001.1, read on the forward strand.
AAATCACAAAGGCATCTTGGAATTGTAGGACAAATGATTGGATTAAGATCCCAACAGCGTCTCAGAAAAAAAAAAATGATGTTTGGACCATCACTTTGATAGGGAGATACCAAAATGAGACAGGTTAGAGCCTCTCTGAAATCTTACAGCAAGGATGTCCATTTTTTCTGCTGCTGTCAGTTATAGAAGAAATGGAAATTCCTTTTCAGTATGAACTGATTGGAAAATGAATAGGCCCAGCATGGAGAAGCAAGGTGCAGAATCTCAGCTCGGGAGAAGGCCGGACCTATGTATGTGACTTGCATGGGACTCTTCTGGAAGCTGGGGCTGGGATATATGTGATCAGTGCTGAGCATCTCCATCTCCAGTCATCAGTCTGAGCTACTCTTACTGGGGAGAAACAGGTCTTTCTGGTGAGTATTTCACCTCACTCTACCACAAACATCTAAAACAGGTAAGTTGTGTCACATCATCATGATGTCTTCTTTTCTCCAGTGAGTGTAAAGGGACCCAGGATGAAGTGGGGACATAAGAAGTTAACAGAGATAAATCCCGCTCCAAGTGTGTCCATGGCACCGAGACTCTGCTAAATAGCTCATCTTTATCCCTTCCGTCATTCTTTTACAGACACACATGCAATCACATCTCAGCAAACAGGAGTTGGTCCCTAGGAAGCCCTTCCCAGGGTGCTTGTCAACAATGGTGAGGATGATACCTCCATTGTGAGGACATTGTCAGGTGAGGAAAATGGCTCATGTTCCAAACGTGGTGACTCAGGTGAGCTTGAAAATTGCTCTCAGGAATGGTGGACAACTTGAAAATGCGGTAACTGCCAGCACCTAAAGTTAACCCTATCTAGTTTAAACAGTGAAATGACAATCATCCTTTCCTGAACATGGTACCTGTCTGAGGTTGGGGGAGGCAGGAGAAGGAAGGGAACTGATGGTTGTCTGAAGTGGGGCTTCTTTGAGACCAGCTCTCAAGACGGTGTTAATCTGCCTCTGCTTTAAGGAGTATCCATGCTCCATAGAGATTAGTCATGTGCGTGTTCTCCCTTTCCTGGAGTTTCGTGAAACATTCCAAACAGGATATTGGCCACACTGGTATCTAAGGTTGCTTCATAGATTGACCCTTACTCTAGTTGACAGAACAATCCAAACTTGAGCGAAGAAAAATGACCATGAGCATTGTCAAACTCAGAGGCTAGTTCTGCAAATCCCGAGGATGGCCTACAGCCCAAATCCTTATTTTCAGAATGTCAGATTTCCTGGTTTCTTCTCTGAATAAGTCCTTTTAAAAGAAAGGTTTATTTACCTATCCTCAAGGAAGCATAGAAAGGAAGCAAATCAGAAAGCCAAGAAGATGCTGAAGATGGTGAACTACAGCTCTGAAAGCATTTTTTTCTAGATGCTTTCAAGGAAGATGAAGACACAAAGTCATCTTCTATTCTCAGCCACCCCTGTAAAAAGTCACATGGAATATTTCTGTAATGATAAAGTTGCTCTGGATTTGCAATGAAGAAACTGAAAAGGCAACGTAACAAGTCATCTCATGGCAGTCTGATCAGGTCTAATGTAATTCCCCTGACCACGCTGGTTGTTCCTCTGAACCTTAGTCATTCACCAGGAGTGTTCTGCATCTCTCTGAGTGTAAGGCAGTGACACTGGATTAGTGTCACTAGCTGAGGGACAAAATTGCTCTAAGAAGGCTAAGCATCCAGCTATCATGTGTGGGATTGTTGAAATGAATGAGGACTGAATCATGCATGCAGAAAGAGCTGAGTTCCAGGACTGTTAGAGCAGTGTCATGTCTAAAGGCAAGTATCGTTTCAGATAAAATTTGTTCTATTTACTCGATTAAAAGCAGAATGTTCTATGACCTTATTACACAGAATGAAAACCCCCCTAAACATCAGTGTCTCAGTCTGCTTTCCAGTCTTCCTGTTATCCTGCAAGAGTTTGAATAGTGTTTAGTGTTTAAACAAGTTTGGTACTCATGGCCAGCTCCCATGACATTTTTTTCTGGGATAACAGGTCCAATACCTATGACAGAATTGATGGTTCTGGTTCTGTTTAGAGTCCACCAGGAGCTCATATCAAACTTCCTAGCTCTCCACTACCTTTCCCATATTGTATCAGCTGATGTAGCTTAAGAGAAGCACCACAGTTTTACTAACATTGATCATACAGCAAGAGATGCTTAAGGGCTCCTCAGCAGGAGCAAGAATAGATGTATGTCCTAATGGGAAGCGTTGCATCAAGTTGGGTATAGGTTGGCAGGGTGCAGCATGTTCAAACATTTGCTTATTACCAATGCATCTATCTCCCATCAGAACGGGGTATTTGTTATCCTCAGGGCCAGAGGGCAACATTATTACTGCAGTGTTTTCTCACTGGGCTATCACACCAAGAGGTGGCAACATGTGAGATGGCATTTTTAAGCAAATTATCCTGAATCTCACTTGATTTGTGAACGTATCTGAAAACTCAATTCCACCTCAGAGATACTGCGAGAGGAAGAGAAACTGGGCAGTGGGCTGAATGAATTTGGTCTGTTGGGTTGACAGGGTTTTGCTTGACAGGCAAGCTGTGTTTCTTTCTCCTGCCTGCCAAAAGCTTACTGAGGTGCCCTGTTTGGAGCAAATCACCAGAGCATTACCCAGGGAATTTTCTGAAATACACAGTAATGGAAATCAATATCCCATAATGAGGTGACACAGGAGTACAAGAAAACTGGCATGTTTGGTGTCTGAGAGAAATTCTGAGTAGTTGATTTCTCTGTTTTGGCTAAATTGCTGTGGATTACGTGATCATATCCATAGGAACAGAGCACAGAACATTTTGGTTTGGGTGACCATAGTTATGTTCCCAAAAATCAAGACACACTGAAACCAATAGAGCCTTATCTTCAGAACTCCTGTACATCCATAAATTCTCTAGCCTTAGCTGCTGTGGGAGATAGATGACACTTTTATTTAGATGTTAAGATCTGAGAGATTAATTTTATTCACTTAGGTATAAAAATATGAGCCACTGTGCTTGGATAGGTAATTAACAGTGCTTGTGAGGAGTCTTCTTGAAATGACACCCATGATGGCCCTCATCAAACAGAGCTCACTGTTCTTGCTCTTTAAATAATGTTTATTTTCCCATTGGTTAAACTGGGAAAGGTAGCAGATTTCTCTCACAAGGAAGTACGTCCCTACAGCCTGTTATCATCTGCCCTCATTTCCCAGAGTCCTGTCATCCAGCCTGTAAGCCATAAGGCTTCTCCTCCCTTCAGTGGAGGTAATATACCTTCCACTTTTTTTTTCCCATAAATTTGTGTCCTCATCTTGCAGCTCATTTTCTATCTGCACACTTAGTCCACCTATCTCAAGAGACTGTGGCCCATTCCAGCCTCTCCTATGCCAAGAACCACTGGCATATTCACATTTCTCAGAGCTTCCCTAAGTCGTATTTAACCAACAAGTCAAGAAAAGTATTATTACTTCATCCTCAGGCTCTCAAACTCAAAACCATTAGCTCACCAAGGAGTACAAGGATAGATACGATTTAAGTATCTCCAAAATGGCCTTTTTGCCTAGTGAACTGATTGTAAATGCCTGATTTCTGCAGACACAAGAGCAAACTGCAAGGAGAAACTGAAGAACAATAGAAATTAGCCTAAATTTGGGCAGGATAGTTTTATTTTGAGGAAAGAGCATGGGAAGAGCAGCTAGCTTGGCTTGCCAGCAACCAGTGGAGAGCACAGACAGCAATCACTCACAAGAGCAAGGAAAGTATTGTGGGACTGCACTAAGGAGCAAAACAAGAAGGCATACAGGACTTACCATAAGGAAAAGGTGATCTGGAGCTGTAAAGACAGAGGTTGCCAGCGAGCCTGTGGCCACTCACACAGGCCTGAACTACGATGTGCGAAAGAGTGGTGATCACAGTCCAATGACAGTGAAGGACTCTGGTGGCCCATACAGCTTGGTGGCACAGTGTCACTCATGAGAGGTGTAAGAATCCATTAGCTTCTTGGGGAAACCACTCCTGCTAGTGCCTCCTGAAAGAAAATAGTCACCTGAAATGGAATGGAATGGTACTAAAAAGCTTCTAAGTATCTAAGGGATGCCACAGGTTGATGTAGCTCAAGTAGTGGCAAATCAGACAAACTGTAGAACACGCATATCCTCTGGGGTTCTGAGACGGGGTGAGGTGCCGGAGAAGGTCTCCTGAAGCACCTTTGGAGCATGTGAGAGCTGCTGGTAGATGGAAAAGCCTTCCATGGGACACAGAAGTCCTGTGGCTAGAGTATTTAAAACCAGGCAAAGCAGTAAGAGAGGTATGTTAATTTGTAAGCGTATGATGGGAGAAAAATGGAGCAGATGGGATCTTGGAAGTCTTTTCCATCGTTAGTTTTCATAAGCCCCTTTCCTATTTTGTATTAACCTATTGCCTGCATGCCATATACATAAGGAACTCGGCAGAAGGGTGACCCTACCAGTATTTGTAAGATGTCACACCTATGTCTGGTGTAAAAAATAATGACACCAGTAATAGTAATAGTGTGCACTGAGGGCTCTGAGGACACCCAAGCTCTGGGCCAGAAGAAGCAGGACTTGGTAAACCCATTATGAGTAAGAGTCTTCAGCCCAGACTGTTCTTCTGAAAGGGGGAGGGCAACAAATGCTGGAGCCTGAGTTTTGCTTCTGGGTCTGGGTGGTTTTGTGCCTTTGCTAATGAAGCTATTCAGAGTTCTGCCAGGTCTCTACTTGCTCAGCCACCCTGTTTTTACTACAGAAGGCCTTAGGCTAACGAGCAAGAGAGCCACTCACTCTCAGCCCCTCAGGATGAGGTAAATTCACCAATTTCAAGCCCTTCTAGGTTTGTTTGCCTATTGACTGGCCACAACTATTGAGATGAGCTATGAAACTTGTCTTTAGAACCTAACTTTTTGATACCATGAGTCCTAACCTTTGTTTCCATCTTAAGTCTAAAATCATGCAGAACTCCTAAGTGTGAATAATTTACATTAGGGAATGGTGTGACAGCCACTTAGATTAACACACTCAGGTAAGTTCACCATCCTCAAGGACTCTCGAAGCTCAACATGACCTCATCTTACTGCTGGAACATTTTTTCTTTTTTCATTTCTTCCTTTTATTTTAGTAACTTCTCCTTCCTCTTTTCCTACCCCTTTCTTCTTTCCTTCCCTTTCCTACTTTTTCTTACCATTTCCCTCCTTTCCTTCTTGCAGCACAGTCTCCTCTCCTTAGTACAAAGCCCTGTACAGAGCAGGATTCAGACAAGATGACCTGGAGTGGGGAGTCATGGCTACCAGGCCTATTTCAGACAGTGCTTAACCCAACAACTCTCTTCCTCATGTAGCTTTTTGTCAAGGCTTGCTCTGGATTTGATTCCCCTCAGCCTTCAGAACTGCATCCTGCCAGTTTGATATAGTGCAATGCCAATTATTTCAGCTGTGACATGTGAGGATGAAGTTGTGGGGGAGGAGGCTGAATAAGTCCTGAGAAATCACAGTGGCCACATCTTCAGGAGCTCTGAAGAAACTAATTCCCTTCAAAATCAATACTGCAATGCCATTGAGAAATCAAAGCAATGTACTTGAGTGAGAGCAGAGCTGAATATACCCATGAACAAGTGTCCTGATCACACACACACCACAGTGCCTGATCCCCTCTCCCCTGCAATATTGCAAGTCACAAAGAAATTAATTGCAGTCCACAGGGCAGTGCAATCATAAAGCATGAGTAAATGAGTGGAGAATCAGGGCCGATAAAAATACACTTCCAATGATCGAAACACTCTTTGCCAGCCCATTTTTTTCCTTGTCCATTTTTTGTTCTCTCCTCTTCATGCTTAACTTCACTTCTCAGGCTTCCTAGCACTACGATTATTATTATCGCTATTATTATTATCATTGTTGCTTTGTGGACTGAGAGTTGCAGATCTCAAAAATAAAGCAGATGTCAGCAGCTCTGAAGGATCCTATTCTATTACACAGCAGAACAAATGAGTATGTCAAGGAAGGGCTTTCCAATCTAACAAGAAAACAGCACAAACAGACACTAAATAAATAAATAAATAAACCCTGCAGGGACAGGCAGACTAGTTCTGATTAGATATTATGCTAACATGATGCCTACTTTCTACGCTAACAGTGTTTTAATACATTTAAATGATACTGGGGAAATAAGTCATGAAATAGGAGAAGAAGCCTTCATGTCAGAAATGATTAAGATTATCCAAGGGGGCCAGACTGCCTCTCTCATGGAAACGTGGCTCATGGTGTGGGATTATGAATGTAGCCCAAACAGTATTTACATAGTGTGCCTGACTCCATCTCATTACCTTTGCCAATGATTGCTTTTCCTGGCTGCTGGAAGAACAGTCCAGCTGGTGAGGGGGAGCCCAGCACCAGTGTCTGCACCATGGCAAAGTCTCAGCCTCTGCTGAGGCTCTGGGATGCCTCTGGGTTTTTCAGGGATATGCCACAGGGAAATGCCCGAGCAGCCGTAAGAGGGACCAGAGCCAGCTGCCACATTGGTGCCCCTGCTTGATGCTTGCAGCAGGTGCATGCCCACATCCTGCTTTCCTGCAAATGGACCATGAGCCAGGCTGTGCTTTTTGGGAAGGCATGTTGCCAGAGCCAGGCTACATGCCTTAAAGTATTCTCCCTCCAAACTTTCTGAGGAGAGACAAAACCAAGCCTTGCCTGACTCAACCTGTAGCCTTTAATCTTTCTCTTCTCCCCAGCTACCTCCCTGTGCTCCCCCATTTCACAAAAAGGGAGATCTCTTTTCTCTTGAGGGACTTGCATAAAGAGCCTGAATATACTTGTCAAGCTCCATGCAGAAATGTTAATTTTGCTTGTGAAACTGCAGCCTTGGAAGACCCTCCATCTCCCGAGTCTTTGCAGCCCCAGTAAATGGCCATTTATTAGCTGCAGTCCATAATTTGCTTCCTCCAGTGACCCATCCTGTAATTTTCCTTGAGATGACAAGCTCTGAATGAAAAGCGTACTCATTTTCCAGCTATAGCATATAAAATATGGATATGGTCATGAAATCTTGAATCCATCAAAAAAGCAGAGACTTTTCCTTTTAGGACCTAAGGCTCTAAGGACCAAGGGCTAGGCTGGAGCCTCTATACCCTGCGAGCTGCAGTCTGCTCAGGCACAGAGCAGTGATACTGATCTCAATTACCAGTAACTTGATTCACTCAAGTGCTCTGACAGATGAGCTTTGATGAGCCCCACAGTAGTAGTTTAAGAACTTCCTGGTGACCCTCCTCCCATTACTCCCTTTGCAGAATTGGCAGATGGGAATGTGCATCCTCCTGTGGCTCTGCCATGGCAGAGTTTGGTGCATTAGCTTAAAAGCACTGAGACACCAGATGATGAACTGGAGCTGCTGAGACTTTCTGTCACAGGGGCAATAAGTTGTGGCTGATGGAGGAGGCAGACAGCTGGATATGAAAGTAGACTAAACTGCAACAAAAAGACTGGCCAGTTCATCTGTCAACCCTAAGTGAGTGGTGAATCAAACTGCATTAGCTTCTGCTCAATACTGCAGAGCAGCAGTTGTCAGGAAGTTCATACCCACTGCACACAGGGGGACAACTCACAACTCAGTCCTCATTCTAAAAGACTATGGAGAAAGTGAGCAGTGGAGAGACCTTACCTGAGAAAACCACAAAAGGACTTCAAGACAGCCTAGCATTCAACTTTATTTCTTTAAACCTGAATACAAGCCAACTATGGTCAATAGCAAGCAAGAGTCTTTACAGCCTAAAACCAGCTCAGAGGTTTCATTTTTTTCTGGAGCCAAGGACTCAGAGATGCTATGCTTTGTAAATGACCCTATGGAGACTATGGCTACTACCAGTCTGTGGAATAATTCCCTTGGGAATGTTCTCCAAACACTGGGATCAGTGAATGACAGCATCAGCAGACCTGGGAGTATGAGCTTATTTGGTTTAGCAGAGCACCATTAGTTACTGCTCTATCCTAAGCCAGTTCATGGAGGTAGGCAGGGGACCCCTCTTCTGCATAAAAACTCCTGACATTCGAGTCTTGGTGAAGAAAGGTTTGAATTGGCTCATAAAATCATAGACTCATAGAATGATTTGGGTTGGCAGGGACCTTAAAGATCATCTAGCTCCAATGCCCCCACCATGGACAGGGACACCTTCCACTAGACCAAATTGCTTAAAGCCCCATCCAGCCTCATCCTGAACACTTCCAGGGATGGGGCATTCACAACTTCTCTGGGCAACCTGTGCCAATGCCTCACCACCCTCACAGTAAAGAATTGCTTCCTAATATCTAATCTAAATTTACCCTCTTTCATTTTGAAGCCATTCCCCCTTGTCCTGTCACTACACACCCTTGTGAAAAGTCCCTCTCCAGTCATGCAATGAGTTTCTTGGGGCAACGGGCACAGCCCTAACAGGGATAAGAATGTCTGCTGAAGTGGAGCTGCACAGAGCTGAACATTTAACTACAATATGCAGAAATGGAAACATCTTCTATCCCACAGCCTTCAACATCAGGCACTCTTCACCTCCTTGAAATGCATACACTTGCTAAGCCATATGGGCTTTCAAGTGCTTTACAGTATCCTAGTACAACTCTAGTCTTATTAAAAATCTTGTCAGTAACTGTGAACGATGAAATTGTACCCCATCAAAATGAAGCAAGATAGTTCATATCTCATAGAATTTTGACCTCAGTACTCTTCATACACATTCATACTTCTCTGCGTCTAACACTCTCCAGGCATAGTTTCAAATTCATCTCAACACCATGAGGGCTAGAAGCACTTTTCTAAAGGGATGCCGTAATTTTACATAATCATGACTCCAGAAAAAATCCAGACTCCCTAACCAGATACGTCTCATACTAACCCTGCAGAGATGAACACAGAGGCCACAGAAGAAGGAAATAATTACAATGCAAATTATAGCATGAAATTTCATAGACATGCAATTGCTTTGCTTTTTCATTTCATCTTTAATTGTAGCCTGAAAGTGGAGTTTTCTTGAGAAGACAAGCAGAAAATCTGGAGCCTGAGAGAAATCTAAAGAAGCTGCCTTACAAATGTGCCTATCTGAATTCATATGTATACATATGTATTAGGAGTTACTGCCCTAGGATTTTTCAGTAGAGTTCCTGTAAGCATCAAGCATTTTCCTAGATACAAATAGAAATGGTCTGAGTTCATGAGGAAATCCTGAAAAGATAACAGAGGTTATTTTGTCCTTCAGGGAGGCTGTGTTCTTCACTTGGACTGAGTCCTGACCAGCCAGTCTTCTTGTTAAAACTTCTTCCCTTCAAATGAGACCATCCAACTAGGTAGTTTGAGAATAGTTTATGATGAACACTAACAAATAACAAGCATGAGGAAACAAAAGGGAAAATAGGGGGTCCAGGCAGGAAAGATAAGAGTGTCCAATGGACAAATTTCATGTTGAGAAAGATATGAGGAAACATGTCCAAGAAGAGGATACAAAACCAACTCTAGAGCTCACACCAGAAGACAGTGTTCAAAATTATGGGAATATATAAAATATATTAAATATATTTTATATTTTTTATATTCGTAAAATATATAAAATATATAAATATATAAAATATATCCCAATATTATGGGAATATAATAAAGAGAAATATCCAGCAGTTAGTGACCTAGCTGGTTTAAGTTCAGAGAGAATCTCAAAAATCAGGACACCAGTGCTACATAGCCTCAGTGAAATGGAGAAGGTGGTCAATGGAAATGACTGAAGATGCAGAAGACTCACCACCACCTTCCACATGCTCAGGACCGGAGAACCAGAGGTCTGGAAGTTGAGGGAGAAGCAGCTGTTGGAAGATGTTAAGCCTGCACAGGGATGGAGTCTAGGACATGGTGTATGCCTCTGTGGGAAAGGAATGGCTTTTCAGACACCTGATTGTATTCCCTGGAAACATTTTGATAGGAAAAACAATTTGTTAGCCCTGAATGATTTCTTGCAATAAATCAATTTGCCTCCTTTGCCAGGAACGACCATACAACTCACAGAAGTCAGCATAAAGCCAATTACTGCTGGCCTAAGCTATACAAGTAGAAATAAAATGGTCTTGAACACTCCACATGCTGATGAAAACCTTCCTACTCATTCCAGGAGATGCTGATACTGGCCATGGCTAGGGAAAAGACACTGAACTGGGCAGAGCAACTGATACCTCCCATGAGGCCCTTCTTACCCTGCATGTATCACATGGCAGCTTTTCTTCCCTGGTCAGCTGGCCTAAGCAGTCCAGTAATGATCGCTGTGTTTTGTTTTACAAGTTCTACTTCCAAGTGAAGAAAGAAAACCTGTGGGGTGGGGTGCTTGGCATCAATAGAGGGAGAAATATCTGCTTATGGAATGCAGGTGGCTGCAAATTCTTGATTTTTTTCTTTTTCTATTTTTTCTTTTTCATAAGAAAGAGCATTCCCCATGGCTACACACACAGACATCAGATGTAAAAATAGCCAAGTTCCACCTCGACTGTGGGTGAGTGAAAGACAGAAGACAGATGCATTGGCTGCCAGCTAGACTTGACATCCACTTTTTCTTTCCTCACCCTGGCAGCCAGCAGTTGCACACATGTGCACAGGTAAGGTCCTCGGTGGCAAAGCACACGGTGTCTGCCTCCCCCTCAATTCACTGACTGCTGCCTCCCAGCCGGATGTCTGGGAGCCACATGAGCCCACACTCCCCATTTAGTGTATCAGGCATGTATAGAAATCACCAAGTTCCTCCTATTTGTCCTGCTTAATTCACAAATTCCTCACTAGTCATTTATGTGTGGGGATTGCTATCGAGTTCATTGCAAAGGTTAACGCATCTCTGTTTCTGGCTTGTTTTGTTAACTCCTTTAGTGCCTGATCCACATGGACACTTTCCATGGCTCCAACCTATATGTGTGTGCTTGTGCATGACTAGTCTCATTTTCAGGCCCTGGCCCAGGTCAGTTTAAGGTGATCAATTTCAAAGAACCAGGTCTTGGTCTTGCTTCCTTCCCCCTACCCAGGCTGCAGGAGATTCTTCCTCTTTTTCCTAACTGGCTTTAATCCACCCACTGTTTATGCTTCCAACCAAATGCATTCATCGAAAACATAAGGCACTACTGCCCACATACTCAACACTACTCTTCATGTGATCATCAGCAATAGAAGCCACAGTAATTCAGCAAACTTGGCTATTTTATTTGCAAACATGTTTACAAGCATCTCTTTATGCATTTACCTAAATCACATGGCTCACAGAGAAGTCCCTTCCACAGGAAATTATGGATGCTGAAAAGCCACATGCATTCAAACCGCAGCTTGACAAATTCAGAAAAGGAAAATTCATCCAGTGCATTAAACTTTAATTAATTGGATGTCAGGACAATATTTGAGGGCAGTATCACTGTAGACTTATATTGTTCTTACAGGTTTCCCTCTTTTGGTACTGCTGAAAACAAGATACCTTTGGTCTAACCCACTGTGGACATTTTTAGGTTTTTATATGTGTTTTTTGTAATTTCAGTGTGATATGATTTCCTAATATACATGTTCCAGGAACATCCAGGCTGCATTAGGGTCTTACAGACACACTGTAGAGCACAGTAAGTATTTCTTGTTCTACATTCAGAGCTTGGCATGCTAAACATCACATTTCTGGTCTAGGATGATGGACAGGAAGAATGGGAAATATCCCATGATCAGAACCACCTTAGAAATAAAACAGAATTGTTATCTTCTGCATAGTGACAAGGCATTGAATCCTGTTCAGTTTAACAAAAAGATGGCTGCAGAATTGATATGGCCACTACTAATGAATACTGACCTGGGAAGGACCAACAGATGTCTGGGTTTACTCAGGCATGTCTTCTCTTTCTGTCTGAAATATTTGCACAGGTGGAATTTTCCCATTTGTCCAAAATTTCCAAACATTTGACCAGAGCAGCAGCAATAGCTGTAGCTATGCTCTGCATGACCAGAAAGTCCAAGTTAATAACTGGTGCACACAGGCATATCAGCTGTACAGCACACATGCATACACCTGTTTACAAAATCCCTACCTAAACTTGATAACATAATAAAAGTGTAATCCAGGGGCCAAGATATAAGAAAATCCCACAGCTGGACGCTGAAGGTGGGCATGCTCATTTTTCACATCAGTGTTTTCAACAGTGGGGAGAAACAGCTGGTGGAGCAACTTGCCAGGGATCATAGGGAATCCTCCACCATCAATGTTTAGACCAAGAATGGGTATTATTTCTGAAAAATGCACACTCGCTCATAAAGGAAATGAAGAGGGAAGTCCTGTGGCCTTCAGCCTGCAAGGAGATGCTCACAGTGGCCCCTTCTGCCTTTAAAAACTCCTCATCATCCTCCATTTCTCAAGATACTCTCCTCTCATGAGAGCTGTGAATACTCACATCTCAAGGACGATCTTTGGAGAGGTCAAGACAATGTGGCAGTGAAGGCGCCTGACCACCCTCATGAACACACCTGGCTCTTTACAGTGGCAGCTGGATCTTAATGCCATAGCTCCTCTAGTCCAACAAGTAAAGGAGACTACTGGTTTAAACATAGCAGCCACTCCCAGAGAAGTCACACTCATATTTGCAAGAGAGCAGCTGAGGGTCCTGCCTGTCCCACAGAGGCAGACCTCAGCCAGGGGGAACTCACATCCAGACCTGGTGGCCCTAGTACCTCCGTTCATGGGACACTATGTTTTTCACCTTACCCAGTCACAGGCTTTTCCTGCCAGCAGCCTCAAAGTTCCTGACCTGTTATTAAAACAGCCTCAGAGAAAGTAAACATGACCAATGGAAAACCAAAAAATATCACCCAAGTGTCTAAGGAAACCATGAGCAGAGGCACTGAGCTACATCCAGCACAGATTTTTCAAAAGGACAAGGATTTTCATGGCTCAGCGTTCTAATTTGTTTGACCGTTTATTTCCAAGGAACACATCCAAAAGTGACAAGCTCCATTTATTTCAATGGGCAGCATATGCCAGCAACGTGAATGGCGTATGCTATAAAAGAGAATGGATGTTCTCAAGCATCCTACAAAGCTGTCCTTTCGGCAGACAGAGGACATGTAGGTAATGGAAGTGCCGCTCTGCTCTGACAAGCAACACCATAAAAGCAGCATCGTGGGTTCTCATGTTTGATGTCTCCCCATGGCAGACCTGCGAGATTTGCTCAAGCTGAAAGTGAAAAATTGTTACCTAATACCTGGCCCAGGGCTGGAGAGAGCAGTTGGATTCTTTCATTAATCTACTTTTCCAGGCCAGAAGGACATCTCCTTGGGACATATGGCCACTTCAGAGTGTTAGTACTTCACCTTTTTAGGCTTTCAGGGGCTACGCACCAGCCCAGACTATTCTCAAAAATTACATCACCTTCAAATCATTGTTTGATATGAATATGAGATGTTCACAAGAGAGTTCCCTCTTTCCATAAAATACCATCACATGGCAGCACTGTTTTCAGTATTGTCTCTTCATACTACATCCTGAAGACAATCCTCTTCTGAATCTTGCCTTTCCAAAGTCTGATCCCACTGATGCCTGAAAAACCCTGAGCTGTGAGTCTCTTGTCACAAATCCAGCACCACCTATGACTTGATATTGTTTGGTGGCCTGTGACACTTTACTGTAAGTCTCACAGGAGTGGGCAACTTTTATTTGCTATCATTAATGAATTAACTAATATTAGTTCTCTGTTAGGACTTCCTAGTGAGCAGCCTGGTTCATAAGGTTTTACTGGCTTGTCAGCAAGTCCTGGAAGTCAAAATAGAATGATTTTCATCTTGCTTTTCAGTGAGATGGCCCCAACAAACGTGGGGTGTGGCTTTGTTCATACTGTGTCTTTCTCCGGACACCTTTCATTCTCATTAAACTTAAGAGGTGTCTGGGAAGGAGCAGTGTGAGCTGCAATGCTGTCCACTGGAAACCACCTCCTCTTCTCCTGTACCTCCAGCCAGGCAACATCTCAAGCCAGGTAAAGAAGAAGAGATGTTCATGACTCCCTTGCAGCCCTCCAGCATGGCAAAATGAAATCCCAAATTCTCCTCCAGGACATTAATGTCCTCCTGTGCTGCAAGGCTCACTGTCCTGGATTTAGACTGCAGTAAGGCCATAGCCATACAATATCCCTGGATGCCCATTGTACAGACTGGAGACCCTTGTTGTGCCACTGTTTTTCATATTCATATATGAATATATGTCATATATTTCTCTTCAGTGTGTGCAGCTTGTGGGTTGCAGTTTCACCTTTTATGGAGAAGCCAAACCAATGCTGTTCATGCCATTGATGGCATCATTGAAACCATGTGGGAATCTCAGCTTGCCTTGATGCCAGTGAGATGCTTGCTTAGTGAAGAGGCCAACCATAGACTTGTGGCTGGCTGCGTGTGTATTTGGGGATATAAATCATAAGGTGGCTTTGCATCTACGCAGCTTCCTTTGGGACCATACTGGTTGCCAATGTACAGGTCTCCACTTGTTGCAAGCTATTTCCTAAGGAAAAGGCAAAATGAGCTTGAGGGAGAGCTTTAGTCATCCTTCGTCAAAGTGGAACTTTTAGTTTCCATCAAATGCACTTTTGTCCCTCAATTTCTGATTGTTTCTGGTGACCTCCATGCCTGGGCCAGTTGGCCCCATGTATGTTGAGCTCTCAAAACCAGTCTCTTGCTCCAGAGCGAGAGGTGAGTGTGAGTGATGAGAGGCAGGAGAGCTCTCTGCTGGGAGAGTTTGGCCCTGCTTCTGGGCTTTGGGGCTTTTTTTCTCAGAGAAGAGCCAGGCTGTCAGCTCCCACATTTCTGACTGGCTTTTTAAGGCTAAAGATACAGAGACTACACCCTGTGTCTTGCAGCTGATGTGAGAAGATTTGCAGTATCTGAGCAGGGAGGTTTGGGTAAACACCCCAGGCCTGGCATGCCCAGGGCAAAGTGGGATCCTCTAGATTTAATACATCTGGTAGCAGAGCAGTGGGGTAATCGTATCTCAGGGGCAGTAACCAGTGCTTTATGAGGTGTCAGAAATGTCCATCATAACTGCATCGAGAAGCAACTGTTTGGTCTTTCCCTGAAAATTAAAACTAAAAAGCAAGCCATACGATGACAGCATCTGTAGCAGAGAGCAGGGTGGCTTGCATGAATTAGCAGCTTCCTGGCTGTTATCTGTGGCAGCCTTAGCCAGCTACTTATTCCATCACCTGCAGCTTCTGTGGGCTGAGGCCTCAGACTTACACCTTGGGGAGCACTGCAAGCCAAAGCCCCCAGCACTGAACCACAGTCAAATTAGAGCTGGAGAGGGTCTCCTCCACAGCTTTCTCATTGAAGTGTGGGATGGTGGTCATTTGATAGAATGGGATCTTGGGTCAAGGCACAGTGACCTTGAACTGCTCAGATCCTGATCTCCAAAGAGCACCTGTGAAGGTTACCAGTAAGGTGAGCTGAATGGAGATGTGCCACAGCCTCAGTGGCTTGCGTCTGAATCTTCCTGGCATGTCCCACTGCAGACAAGGATAGCTTAGCCAAGCATATCCAGAAGCCCGGCTGGGATCATGCTGGATATCCATGGAACCAGTGCCACTGTGTGGGGTCAGAGCAAGTGACAGCCTCCTGCTGCCTTGGAGACTTGTTATGGGCAGGGGAAGGAAGATAAATCCCCAAACTTCCCTACGAGAAGTGTTCACAAGGATCCGCTTTCGGGCATTTCTTTCCCTAGTGGACCACGTGTCATGCAGGGGGATTATACTCTTTGCTAGAGTGTCTACCATTTAAAAAAAATAGACAAAACCCTAAATTATTCAGGCATGCTACTCATTCTAGTTAAGGTCCTGTAAATCATATCAAGTGCAGAATCTCTCCCCATTCAAAGATCTTCCAGCCTGTTGCATGTGGGTGACCCTCAGGGGTCCCTGCAAGTGTCTTCCTGCCACGTCTCCCCCACGCTTCCTATGGATGGGACCCAGAATCACCCACTGAGCTGCAGGTGAGCAGAAGAATCAGTTCTGCTCTGTCTTACCCACCCTTCCCACTGTCCCTTTTTGGGGGCTCCAAAGGGAGCCTACCATTACAGGCTCCTGGCACAGAAAAGTCCCCATGGAAGAAGACAATTACACCCAGAAAAGTGGCTATGGCACCCACTCGAAGGGATCTGTAGGGAGGGTAATGGGGATCAGGGCAGAGAAGGCACTGCCATCTGGCAGGGGCTGGAGCAAGGTGACAGCAAGAGGAGTCACTTTGGTCACAGGCATCCCTGACTCAGGCAAAGGAGCCTGGCTCCATCCAGTCTCTTGAGAGCAGAAAAGCCACAGACTCATGGCTGACTCCCTCGCCTCATTGTCTGTGCACTGGAGCAGGGAGGGCAGGAGGCAAAGGGAGAGGGGGAGCCTTTCTGTCCCCCTGGCCCTGACAGGTCCATGCCTGCCGTGCACTGGGATTGAGGGTGGGTGGGAGACAGGGCAGGGGGACCGCCAAAATAAACGAACTAAAAAACCAGTCTGATGGTTCTCCACAAGCTTAGTATACATGATGCAAATTGATGTTTAAAGCTTATTTATTAGCTTACATGCGAAATGCCAGCGGTGTTTTTCTAGATCAGTGGGTATCCAATATTTGGGCGGGGGGAGACGACGGCAGTGGGAACGAGCATGGCTAGAGACTGTATATCCAGAGGCTAGGGTTTATATCATGGGCTGCTCTCGACTGTTATAATTTGTGGCACAGATTCAGTGAGAATCTGATCTGCTGAAAATATTTGGGCTGTGAAAACTCCCACACTGTGACAGATGTCAAGTCCAATTAAGTGACTCGTGTCCAGGTTTCTGTCCAATAGGCTTTCCCATTAAATACCAATTTAAGAGGGAAAAAATGCCGCCCCCTTTTCTCCGAGCCTTTATCTCTTCCGACCATCTCTAGGCGAAACCCTTTGGTACCAGAAGTAGATCCACACGCATCTCGGCTCCGTCAGTCTGTCTCGCCTCTGCCACCTTCCGCACCCCTCCTTGGCTTCTTTGCCACTCCGGGAGGGGTGGGAGGAGGAACTGCACTTTCTTTTTGTGCATGTGAGCGTACCTTGTCCTGCACCGCCGTTATCTCTCGCAGCCGCTCCGAACCCGCGCCGAGATTTTCGTTTATTTCGTTTTGTTTTTCTTTTTCAGCCTTCGCATATTTTCCTTTATTTTTCACTCGAAAGATGCAGGAGGAGTTAGGAAGCTCAGGGACGGATGGGGGTTTCGTTTATCCTTTTTTTTCTCCCCTCGCCAGTTCTTGAAGGACCAGAAGAACTAAATCAAACGTTCATTTTCCGACGGCGTCTCCCTCGCTCCTGCCCCTCTCCGCCGGACCGGTGAATTAACAAAACCTCACGTTACAACCCTCCCCCCCCCAAAAAAAAAAAAAGATAGAGAAGAAAGGAGGGAGCGACGCATTGTTACCCCGACCCGCGGCGTGCCTGTGCGCCGGGCCGAGGCGGAACAAAGCCGGCAGCGCCGCGCCGGGCTCCGCGCCCCAGGCTCCGGGCTCCGCGCCCCGGGCCCCGCGACCGGCCCGGCCCGGGAGCGGCGGGGCCGCCGCGGGGAAGGAGAGGCCGAGGGGGCAGGAGAGAGGGAATAATCCCGGACAGTGCCGGTGCTGTCGCCGCATCCCTTTTGTTATTTATCGCGGTCGGGGAAGAGGAGGAAGAAAAGCGGGGGAGAGGGCACTTTCCCCCTCTAAAACCGACCGGCCGAAGCCGCCGGTGCGCTGCAGCCGCTGGCCCGGACAAACGGGCGGAGGAGGATTTTGATGGGGAAACGCTTTTTCTCCCCTGATGCATCGTAAGTAACTTAAGTTGTTATTTATACTCCGCAAACAAACACGACAGTATAACATCTCCCATCTCTGGAGCGCTGGAGGCCGCGGCGAGGGATGAGATCAGCCTTTCCCCATTCGAGCAGGACACTTTTTCGCTCGTAATTAATTTTATTTGATTTTGATTTTTTAATTTTTCCATGCTCCGCTCCCGGAGGGTCATTTGAACTGTAAAGGAAACGCCGAGGGGGTGAGGGGACCTGGAGAGAGAGGCTGTCCAAACGACTCCACCGAGGTAAGCAGCCTTAACAATATCTTTCCCTTTTGCAGGTAGCACGGGGCAAGGGTTTACCGTAATAATAATAATAAAAAAAAATAGAGAGGGAGAGAAAGAAAGACTCTTTCCGGATCAGCTCGCCAAACCCCACCATACAGATAAATCCAAATCAAAGTGAAAGAATCAACACACAGCGTAGAGAAACCTCTAAGCAACTTTCTTCAGGAACCACCGCTTTAATTGCCCGTTTTCGTACAACCGCCCTGCAAATCCTGCCTCTCTAGCGTGCTTTCGCATAAGCCCCCTCGCTTGGATGCCAGTTGAAAGGTGATTTTAAACCTTTCCTCTTTATCTTTTTGCCCACGAGATCGCTGATACCTGACTTGCGCGCTAATGGTTTTTTTCCCTACCCCTGCCTTGTGGGCCTGATTAACGCTCCTTATTAAAAATCGAAGAGGAAGCGTTTCCGATGGCCCTGGCAAGAGACGGCCCTTTCCCAGGGAAGGAAGCCCTCTTCTCTCCCCCTCCCCAGTCCTGGCTCCCTGCGCACCCCGAGGAGCGCTGAGCCTCGGCCCCCGGCGGAGCCCTCTGCCCTGCCACGCGTGCCCCGCGTCTCGCCCCGTGGGGGGAGGCTTGGCTCTAGCCCTGCCTGGGAAGAATTCCTCCTGCCCGTCTTGCTGTTATTATTATTGTTAACAATAATAATAATAGCTTATTTTTCCCAACCGGGTCTGAGGCTCGACTGGGACTTTCCCTGGAAACTTTATGTGGAAATACTTTGCAATCTTAATTCGGGGGAAGAGAGGATGCGATGTTCCCTCCTCCATCGGGCTCGCTCCTCACCTCGCTCGACACCCCAGCTGCACACACACACACACACACATTTGTGTCCAAGGTTATTCACTAGTTGCCTGATGTATTGTTTTATTACATGCCGGCATGTCCACGGACGCGCTCGGATTTGTATTGCTGTCTACATGACAGATGGTGCTCTGTGAGGCCGCAAGAAGATACGATTCAATTTTCTTTTGAAAGGCACGTCCGCATTTATTTATTTATTTATTTAGCCTCCCCCTCTTTTCGCGCAGGGAGGGGAGAGGAGGGAAAATTTAAAGGGATGGAAAAGTTTGGCCGCTGCTTTGGGGTTTTGTTTCTTTTTGAATCCCACGCTTAGGAAACGGAAACTCTCCAAACATTCCCATCTGATCGCTAGCAAATTGCTATCTGCACAATTAGCAGCAGGAAAGGAAAGAAAGAAAATGAAAAAAAAGGAGCACAGAGAAAAGAGCGGAGAGGAGAGCCTAGCAGATACATCGGATCCCGTAGGGATTGGGGAAATAAATCTCCCCACTGGCCTTGTTATGTTTGTGGAGCCTTGAGCTCTGTATTTAAAAGCATCATGTCTGTAGCCTGGATCTCATAGAGCGTTGCCGAAAAAGAAACGGTTAAGCAGAAACCGGCAGGCCAGAAAGGACAATATTAAAATTGGGGGCCGATGGGGGTGGTGGGGAATCACCCTAATATTGAGACACTGGATATTAGCTTGTTTGAAAAAAAAAAAAATCTTCTATTGCTCTCTGGGCCTGTTTCAACACCCAGGCAAGCGCGGGGAATAAGGGCAGGAAGTATATTCCGCTGAAGCTACCGTCAGACGCTAGAGAGGGGATGGTTAAATGAGGGGGTATCGTTTATCCCCGGTATTGCTCTCATTAGTACTCCCTGAAGGAGTCGCGACTCGCCCGCCCGGCTCTCCCTCCTCCCCGGTCGGGCGGTACCGGCGCCGGGGGCAGGGCGCGGGGACCGGCATGTCCCTCGTGTCCCTGCCCGTGTCCCTGCTCCCCGCCTTGCCCCTGTCTCCCGCGGCCGGGGCCCTGACCCGCTCTCTCTGCTTCTCTGTCTCGGGAAGGCTCCTCCGCCCCCTCCAAGATGATGCTTAGCCCGGACCAAGCTGCCGACTCCGACCACCCCTCCTCGGCGCCCTCCGACCCGGAGTCCCTGGGCGGCGCGGACGCCCAGGCGCTCAGCTGCTGCGTCTCAGACCCGGAGCCCGCCGAGGGCGGCGGCGGCGAGGGCCGGGGCGGCGGCGGCGGCGGCGGGGAGGGCCGCGGCGGAGGCCGGCCGGGGCTGCACCCGCCGCCGCTGAGCCGGGAGGAGAAGCGCCGGCGGCGCCGCGCCACGGCCAAGTACCGCTCGGCCCACGCCACGCGTGAGCGGATCCGCGTGGAGGCCTTCAACCTGGCCTTCGCCGAGCTGCGCAAGCTGCTGCCCACCCTGCCCCCCGACAAGAAGCTCTCCAAGATCGAGATCCTGCGCCTCGCCATCTGCTACATCTCCTATCTCAACCACGTGCTGGACGTGTAGCGCCCGACGGACGCCCGGAGCCCCGGGACCCCCAGTCCCGCCGCCCCGGGTCCGGCCGCGGCGGGCAGCGCCTTCCCAGGGGCGGGCGGCGGGGCGAGGGGTCCCCGCTGCTTGCGCTCCCCCCCGGAAAGGCTCCCGTCCGGTCGAGAGCCCGCTTTTCGAAGAGAACTGTAAAACCGGATTGTCTCTTCAGGCTGTCAAGTGCCCCTTTATATATATCCAAAAACATCTACTTGTGACCTTAAACGTGTGACCCATGGGTGCAGTTAAAAATAACTATTTTTTATTTATGGTAGAAGGAGTTGACAATTTATTTTTTTCAAGATTTATTTATTTTTCAGAGTGGTGGCAATTTTACTTTGGATACTTCGTGCCAATTGGTTTCTATAGTCGGGTGTTTACACTTTCTCCTGTGGAATATTATGTTTGACTTTATGAGTGTTTGTTGGGATCAATACAGTGTTCATTTTCTTTTCTTTTTAATTTATTTTTTCCCTCCAATTATATTGCACTTGTGTACCACAAACCTCCCCTCCCTCCCTGTTTATAAGTATATTTTATATATATCAAGGCATTTGTTCTTGACCTTTTTTCTTTCTTTCCTTGTGTGGGATCAACAACCACTAGCACTTAACTAGGAGAGGTTTTTTTAAAAACTTGTTGTTCTTCTGATCAATAGTTACGTCTGAAAAGTACTTTGCAAATCGTTTATAAGGGAAGTAGTTTCTTTGTGGGTGTATATGTGCGTGTGCGTATACATGCATGTGTGTGGGAGTGAGCGTGGGTGTGTATGTGTGTGGTATATTTTTAGGAAAGGACATTTTTTCCTAAAAAAAAAAAGAAAAAAAAAGAAAGAAAAGTAAATCCAGGACTGCTTTCCTTTGTGACAACCAAAAAAATTCTATAACCTGAAAATGTTTCATGTTCTTTGCTGTGAATCTCTTAAAACAAGAAGCGCATTTTAGAGACAAAAGAGAAAAAGAAAAAAAACACATCTGCTATCCAAAGATTTTAGTCTTTTTCAGGGTTTTTTTGTGTGTCTATGTTGCTTTATATAATGCAATATTTTGTAGTGAAAATAGATAAATCTGGTTTCTATCTGATGCGTTTTTCATATCTCTCATGAATGGTGAGCTGTTTTGCATATAAATAAAAGTATCAAATAAAAGTTGTTTTTTCCTAATTATTTTTCCCTGTTGGTCCTTCTGTAAAACAGGCATGCGATGTCCTTATGAATAAGGATTGCAAAGGCTTCCCAAGTCGTGCGTGGGAAGCTTCAACAGGTTACCTGCCTCTTCCTTTGGAGACTCGGGCTGCAGTCCCTCCACCACAGCTCCCCTGCTCCAGCCGCTCTCAGCTGGCTGCCCTGCCCAAATGCAAAAGAGACACAGAACCCTCGCTGTCCCCTTCTCCCAGTCTCATCACGACTGGTATCTGGTCACATGTTTCAAAGTTCAGGATGTACAATCCAATCTGATGCTTGCAAGCACCTGTTTTGCCACCTCACTCTTTGATATGTCTGGCTTTGCCACACAAATGTATGTGTTTTGTCCTGCCTGAGTGCACTGGATTTTCTTTCTCTTGATTAAATTCAGCTTTGATCCCTCTCTGGCCAGGTCTACTTCTACTGAAACCAAGGAAAAACCTTGTGCCCTTTCCCTACTTTAGAAAACCTCAACCATAATCTTTTATATAAGGCTTCATTGCCAAATCTTGTCATTTGAAACATGGAACAGATACAGACTCAATGGCAGACTGGTTATTACCTGAGTAATGTGAGACCATCTCATTTATTAAATCCTTTTCTCGTTTACCACAAGGGGTTAATTTTACCTATAATTTGAATAGTGCCATTGACTCTGGTGGCTGCGTCATCCATTCTTACTTGCTGGAGAGATAAAACCCTCCCCTCCACCCCATTTTTATGGCTGACACTTTGCACAGTGATTTAATTAAGAGTGGTCTTGACCAGCTGAAAAGCTCCATGCAGAAAACCTGTCACAGAGACTGTTAATTCCACTTTCTACAAATACACGCTTGCCATGTCCCAAGGGAGCACACACTGGTTTGGTAGTTCAGTGCACAGGTTTCAAATCCTGCATCTTTCAGGGCTGAAACAACTCCACCAACTTTGGAGCTGGCTTCCTTTGGGACAGGTTTGTTTCTTAGGTTCAATATCAGGGTGCTGTGTTGAGTTTGATGGTAATTGCCTGAGTGATATAATAAATCCTGCCATCCAGCAAGCCTTCATGCTACCAGCATTTGGGAGGACTCAGTTAATAAAAAGATAAACATAATATTTCCTTGTCGACTGCTGGGAACGCATGTTTTAGGGAAGAGAGTGCTCTGCAACACCTGACTGTAAAGTATGGTGGCTGTGGTCACTGGCCATTGATTCAAGCACACAGGTTGTGGGATAAGTAGGAGCAAACCCCACATCCCCCTGGCCTCACTTCCCCTTCTGGGGGTCTCACATGTGTCAGAGGCACAGGTTAAGATAATGCTTGAGTCTCAGGTTCCCAGCCACGTGATCCTGTGCCCAAGTGATAAGCCAGTGAAGCCTCTGTGTTGTGAGCAAAGAAGAGCACAGTGTGGAGATGTGTGGGAACAGGATCCGGTTTGGAAGTCAGAAAATCTTGTGGGCTATTCCATTCCTACCATCCCCGAGACAAGAGAGAGCCCGCTTGCACTCAGACACAGGGCAGCAAGGGCTTTGCTTTTGGTGGTATCCACAGGGCCAAATCTCAAATTTAACCTGCAGAAGGGTCAGGGCACTTGACCTGAAGAGATGTCCTTTTCTTCCCAAGTTTTATCTGATGGAAGAAATTGCTTTTTCCTACAAGTCCTGTCTCACTTCCATACACTCACCACCTTGTTTAAATCCTGTCCCCACCATAACATGACCCCAACTACTTCTATTTTTAATGTTGGCACCAAGAAAGAAACTCATTCTCATCTAGCACTTGATGAATATTGCAAACAGAGTGTAGGTTTTGCTCCCACATTCCACACCTTTTATTTATTCTTAAGGACCTGAGTAGTATGCACAAGCTACAAGGCCGATGCGAACAAAAGGCTGCACGGCTAAGTGCTCAAAAGTCTGGATTTATGAAGAATGGGTAAACAAATTTAATTCTATCTCATTGCAAGTCTGGGTTAGATACCAATAAAGTCTAATTACATAATCAAAGTTACTTTGCCTATGTCTATGTTCCCTCAGCAATAAAGGAATGAATGACCTTGAATGATAATACTATAGGAGGAATGGGCAGGAACTGCTGAATGGAAGTTTATATCACACTCAGCCATTACAGCAATTGGCAGGGAAGAGACACAGTTAATATTTCCTGGTATTTTAGCTACATTCAGATACCTTTCTTTCACAACAGAAGAAGAGCTCACCCTACAAACCTCGAGAGAAAGTGCACTCAAAGAGAAGGCAGAGCACTATCTCTGGACTTTCAGCTGACTCTAAAAGAAGGACTTTAGGCCTGACTCAATACAATACATAAAACATTTAAAACATTAAACAAAATATATAAAACATTGAATGGAGACCTCCAGCATTCAGAGAGAGCAAGTACTTCTAATGGACAAACCTAGAATATCCCAGTACAAGGGATATCCAATGCATGCTAACATCAGGTGATAACACCTATTAAGACACATTTTCAGGCCTATATGGACTCACAGGGACACGGTGCAATACACACTCACAGGGTATCATTAGGAAGCAGGGCAGCTAATGTATTCATCTGAACCCTGGAAACAGATCCTGACCCTGATACAGCAAACGAGGACAGACAGCAAGCCAAAAGTAACTCCTCCAAATAAACATAATGGTTTTGACAGGACTGTACAGCTAAAGGGGAGCTGTATCTGAGTATCAGACAGTTTCCTAAGAAATTAAAAGATCTAGAGCACAAAATATTCCAAAATATAGACTTGAATTTATGCTGCTGTTACATATGCACATACAAAAAGAAGAATTTCTAGGCACAGATCATCACTCTCCAGCAAAGTGCATGATACTGTGCATTCAGGATCATACTACTCCCCACCCACAAAGTCGAGTCTCATTGCTTGTGTTAAAAAGTGTGTGAGCCAGGTAGGATGTGACCACTGATACTTACAGCAGATAAATTCTGAGGGTCTTGGATGTGATTTGATATCTTTGCAGTATTTCTAGCAAAGGGAGTGTGTGTGTATTTGAGAGAGAGATGGGGGATGGGGAGCTGAAGGGGGTGCTGTATATGAAACTCAACAAAGAAATGGATCTTTTCCATTATATAGCTGTGAAGAAATAGCAGAGATATTCTATCTATCTCTTCACATATCTATCCATCTAGCCATCCTGTAACCCAATTAACCCAGTTCTTTTAGGGTGAATAAATGTGTTCTAATATCAGCCATTATTTTTCAGTACTCTCAGTTTATTCTCCAGGGTGGGACAGATCAATAACCACAATAGCAACCGACCCAAAAGGAAAAGGCAATCTCCTGGCGCTTCTTATTTATTTCTTCAGAGCTGATTTCGTTTTTCCTGCCTCTTCCCCTGGTGACGGATTTTGCCTTTCCTGCCCAGAATGGCCATGTTGTTTTATCCTGGGCTCTATTCGCATGTGAGCTTCAGATTCATCTTTGGCTCCTTGCACGGTTTGGGATGAGACCCTCCTGTCCCCAGAGAGGGGGGCAGGTGTTGCTCCAGTCGAGCGAATGGAACCAAATTACAGGACCGTCTGTCGCCTCCTCTGGGAGCCGGCAGAGGGAGGGGAGGAAGGGGAGGGGAGCGGGATGCCGTATGACAGAAAAGAAAAGCAGAACATCATACTGATGCCGATAAGAGCTTGAAAACATTAGTCGCCCCAGCCCACAGCCCCACCCAAAACCATGCAGCAGCCACCTGAAAGAGAAATGTCAGGAGCAGAGACAGAAATAAATTGAGTCACTGGGCTGGAATAACTCAGGCTTAAAATGAAAAAGAGCTCAGACCCTGTCCACTTTCAGACACAAGCGCAGGCATGAAGTTGCTGTTTTTCTCAGCTTACGGCTGTGCTCTTTGATGTCACTTCCTCTGTCCTTTCAGAGCAGGCTCCTCTGCCCACCACTGCTCTCCACCAAGTCCTTACAGCCCAGCTCTGAGAACAGCTCCTGTGCCCCTCCCTCCAGGTGCTCCTTCTGACCTTCCCACAGCCACCCTGCCCTTCAAGGTCCTTGAGAGTGGCACGACTGTGCAGAGGTGGTTCTGCTCCTCTGCCACCCCACCAGCCCATGCCCTGCAGTGCAGCCGGTCCTTGCTCCCACAGGGAGCTGCTTGGTGCTCCAGCTCAGGGCTGGTGTCTCACTTCTCATCCATGCAGACTTCTACTCAATTGATCTGAGGTGATGTTACAGAACTTATACTTCTCAAACCCACCTATTTGCTTAAGGAATTCTTAGCAAATTAATACAAGACCCCCATCCACCCCCTCTCCATGCCACCCTCCACCTAGTTTTTACTGGTTTTTCCTCCCAAACTTTCCTAGACATGAGTGCACACACACACACATTGATGTATGCAATGATTGCTCTCGGAGTGGCTGGGCACAGAATCACTTGGAAAGCAACAGGTGGCAGTTGTTCTTTTGTTTCTTACTGAAACAAGAAGATGATCAGAGAAGAAAAAGCTGTTCTGTGGAGATTCAGAGATTTGGAAGAAGGCATGAAAAAAAGTGCCATTAGGAGTGCTTAAATCAAAGCAAAAGCAGCATGGAGTGAAAGAAAGGCAGAAGAAGCCAGGTCACATAAGTGGAGGGGCCTCATCAGTCAGTGACTGGGCATAACATGAAGGATTTTCCATGAGGGTGGTGGGGTGTACATATGAACCTGGGGTCTACACCAGGGCATAATGAGGAACAAAAAGCACCTGAAAAGGCAGGCAGCAAACATAGAAAAAGATGGCAGCAGGAAGTGACAAGGATATGAGCAGCTGGGTAGAGCTGCTGGTACGGGTGGATGGGGAGAAGATGCTCCAGCAAGTCAGAAGTAGCAGCTTGCTCGGGGGTTAAAAGCAAGTTCAGTCCAGGAACAGACAGGCACCAGGCAGGAAGGGAAATGGAAGGAGTTGTTAACTAGACATTCAAAACTACTCAGGGGAGATCACCACAACTTTAGTCATGGCCAGAGGGATGGACTGGCACAGTAACATTTTTTCAAGGACCAAAAGACAAGGGGTTTGTCATATAACATCTATCCTCCAGAGAAATTCTCTGTCTCCTTGCTCAAAATTATTCTGTGCATAGAAGTGGCAGAAAGATTTGCAAACCCCAGGGCTAGAGCTCAGCATGGGCTCACAGACAAGGTAAACACAAAGAAAAAAAGGAAATGCAGAACAGAACAGAGCAGAGCAGGAGAAAGCAGAATTCCACTGTGTGCAGTCACAGCATTCAAAGACAACTCTTTCCCACATATCAGACTCAATATTCCCAATACCAAGGGTCTTCTGACCATTTAAGCAATTTCAAGATTTAAGACAGGCTTCAAGACTATCCCAGAAATGATCCCTAAAGGATAGAGCCATAAAACTATATTGGACTTTTGTTATTCAAGATAATAAAGACAAGAACTGACCATGAAAAATTGCAGAAGGACTGTGCGAGACTGATAAAATAGCACAAGAAATTCAATCTAAATAAAGTGATAACGTGATGCACGCAGGGAAGAGCATTTCTAGCTTCACATATAACTGATCGGTCCTGAGCCAAGCACAGAAGTAAGATCTTGTAGCTATGATATATTGCTTCATGATAACATCAGCTTGGGTCTTTGTGTCATGGAAAAAGAAAATGAAATGTAAGATATTATTATCACCATTGAGAGAACAGAACAGGTAGAGAGCAAGGCAGAGAGCATCATTACACCATTGCATGAAACCAAAGTAAGTCTGTATCCTGAATTCCATGTGCAGCTCTGGTTCAGTCTCAGTAAGAACAAAGTAAAAGTCCAAAAGCATTTGAGAATGGCAGCAAGGGTAACACAAAGCATGGAGTAGCTTCCATACAGCAAATGACTAAGTGAAAAGGACTGAGCCAGCAGTGATTTTACAGAAAACCATCATATCCTAGTTAACAAGGGCATGGTGGAGAGGGATCAGTTGTTCCCTGTCTCATCCAATATAATTTGATACCAGGAGGCATCAAATGAAATTGTTGGATTCCAGGTTCAAACAAACAAAAGGAGGTGTCTTGTTACACCATGTGCAGTAAAACTGTGGAACTCCTTCCTCGGGATGTTGTGAAAGCAAAAATGTAATACAAGCTCAAGAACAGAAGCTCACAAAACAGAAATCTGCTGAGGATTTTTAAATGCGTAGAAGTTCCTCCCAACTCAGGCTCTCCTCAAATCACAAATGGCTGAAGGGCAGCAGACTTCTAGCAGGAAGTATCATATATACCTCTGCTATTGTGATACTCCCCAGGCATCTGCTTTGGCTCCCATTTGAACTGGGATGCTGGGATAGATGGATTTTCAGTCTGGCTCAGTGTACATCTTCATGATATGAAGGAAATAGATCTCTGACAGATGCCAACATCTTTCAAGCCTTGGTCTCTTTGGACCTGAACACAAAAGCTGTCCACAAAAGCTGTCTATATGGTGGGACAATGTGACAAGATACATATGATCTTTTAGATAGGGAGGGAGGAGGACTTCTTCCCTGGGGCAATAAGCATAACAAACGTGGTTTTCCTGAAAGTCAGAGAGATGGAGTCTGATGTCAAACACATAAAGGTAAGCTTACAGCAGTTCTATGATGACAAAGGAGCTACTTATGATTGTCATCAGAGAAAAAATCCTAAGAAGGATCCTGAAGATAATCATGGTATGGTAGGATGGTCAAATGTAGGATGGGGTCCTGCTTTGAATTTGGCCTGTCTCCTTGTCCTGACATGTTTTTCAGACTTTACTTTGATAGGACTGCCTTCTGAACAGGTAGGTCCTATTAGTCAGGGTCACAACTTCTTATTTTGCTTGAATTGCCCCAAGAAGATCTAAGCACAGGAGACCTTGAATAATATTGATTTAGCAAAGTGTTTGAAAGAAGAAAGGACTGCTGAGAGACTTGAAGAGTTTAGATTCATCCATTATGGTCATCAAAACCTAGCAAATTTTGACATAATTTAGATTCATTCCTCAAAAATGAGAAAGAAACAAGGAAAAGGAAGGGGAGATTAAAATGTTAACAAAGAGAGAAGGAGTGAAAATTGTGGTGTACATGAACTATGGGAGGAATGGACGATCATCTTCTAAGCTCATCCCACTGTGGCTTTTTTGAGTGATCAAAGGTGTCTCAGACAACCAACCAGTCTCAGACATGACATGTAGTTATTCATAAAATCCCAGTACAGATCAGCCTAAATCTTGTGGCCAGAGTCCACCTCCAGTATGAGCCAGGTCTTGCTGACCAGCTAGGAATGTGGTCTTCAAAAGTAGTTTGAGGGCACTCACTCCATTTTCTTGATGAGGACACAGAACACAAAAAGGATCCAGAGATTCAGAAATTATCTTTAAACGCTAAAGTCACTTTGCCATACATAATCACATGACTGTCTCAAAGGCTACGCTCTCTAGTTCAGGCTCTATCAGAGAAAGCATTGGTTTCAAAGAAAGTGTCTTTAAAAACTGCAGAGCAGTCCCCTTACCTCTCCCAGTTCAGTGTTCCCCACACAAGGCTCACCAGTGCCAAAGGATTTCTAAGGGAGACCTCCCGGATTTCTTGACCCATGAAGTATCTTCTGACGATGTGCAAAGTAAATTAGCACAAGACTTTCCTACTCCATTTGCCCTGTAACAGTATCTGAGACTTTAACCAATTTGAACCTTACTCTGTAAAGGTGAATTTACCTCACTTGACCTTTTCTTGAATCATTCTTAAGGCAGCTCTCAGTGGTGCATTTACAGTGCATGCTTGAACTACAGACACTCATAATACCTCCTCTGTATCATTTCAAGACATCCAGGACTCTTGCTACCACACAATTTGCTTTTCAGTAGCATCCAAAAGGTGAAAGTACAACATGAAACAGGATTCAGAGTACATACTCAACAAGCTCACAGAGTACATAGTGTTATATGGGGCCAAGGCCAAGGTCAAATCCCGTCAGCTGCACTGGATTCTAGCACGAGGCTGCATTGTAGAGCCAAAGGGTAAGAACCCTTGTATCCTTTTTTAAACCTGCAGATATTGTCCGTAGTCTCTTAAATACTCCCACCAGAAATAGAGGTTCGGGTGAGAGCTGACACAGAAGGAACTATTGAGGCAGATCCTAGTGGAACAAATATTTTGAAATCTCAGAATCTGAAACCCACGGAGCATTAATCACCAATGTCACTTGACGAACCAAGGACCAAATGCATGGTGAAGCTCACACATGGCCTAGCACACAGTGTCTCTACGGTAGGGTTAAGCCATGCTGGTGGGATGGCACAGAGAAACCTGCATTGCTTACTAGCATAAACAAGCTGTAATAGCATTCACTGCCTGTCTAGTCAGACAAACCGCATTTAATTACCATGCGTCCAAGTTACAGTAATCTGGATGCAGAAAGATCTGAAGTAAATTGAAAGGAAATGGATTTTACGTTACAATGTAGAAAGGAAAAGCACATTAAGATAAAGATGATTAGGTGGGTTGGAAGAACCTTGTAAAAGATAATTGCATTCAAAACAATAGCATCTTCAGCGGGGGAATTTCTGTCATGTAGAAGTTATACTACTGTTACACTCAGAGAAGCGTCCACACCAGATTGGCTCCTTCTTCCTTTGCATGGTGGCTCCTCGAGTTTCTCTAAGAGTTGCAGCTTCTGGCTTGACTGACACGAGCAAAGCCATTTCTCTAAATCTCTGAATCTCACAGCCAGTCTGGTATTTCTCTGTGTCTCACATCCTCCTGGGAGACAACATATGCTTCCCTTTTCCACCCTTTACGTGTTTAGACTGCAAATGCTCTGTCAGCAGTATAAGGACCTGACCCACACAGCAGGAGGATTTGCAACCTGCCCAGTCCCACCCTGTCTGTGAAGCTGACCAGTCCCATCTAGCTTCATCCCACCATGAGAAGTATCTAAACCCTTGGCTAACACAGGTGCTCTCTCAGTGCCATGAGGTGGCTAAGCCTCTGGAGAAACAAGACCTGCTCTTACTGTTTGAGAGTAGTCACATGGGGATTTAATCACTGTTCCTAGCAGTGACATCTGAAAGAGACAAAAAAAAGGCAGCTGAGCAGCCTGTGTGTGCCCATCTGCAGTCAGCCAGTTTGTTAAGGCATTAGATTCATCCACCAAACTAGGAGCCAGCTTTCAAACAGATCAACATCCCAGGCTGTTCTGATCCAGAGCTGTGGGTTAGCCTTGCTTTATTGCTGGCCACTGCTTTATGAGAACAGAAACTGTATCTAATTATGGAGTGTGAGTAAAAGGTTGCACCCTTCAGCAAGCACTCAGAAACAAGGAGGTTACCATCATTCTCCTGGAGGGAATGGTACAGGATGACCTCAGTCTCCATATGCGCTGCACCGCAGCTGATTGTCACAAAAGCCAGTTACTGATGCGCTTCACCGTATAATGGGATCTCTGCTTGACATCCCTGCAGCACAGAACTTTGAAAAAATACCTACAAAAAGCAGAAATATCCAGTGAGCCTCTGGATTAGCTGATTCAACAATGCTGAGTCTACTGTGTCTTAATGTCTCCTTTGAGAGAGCAATGGCATGGCTGGCAAGTAGCAGTAAGTCTGCTTGTTGTGGTCACATAACATCAGCTGTCTTCTCATGATCCTGCTGTCTTTGTCTGAGGCCCTTCCAGAACAGAGAGTGCATCATTCCAGCTTCATTTGCACTCCTGTTGTGAGAAGCTGCTCCTTATTTCTTCACTGGATGTGTCTCCCTGTCTTCCATGGTAGCAGGGCTAATCTCACCATTTGCAACTTTACCTCCTATCATAAGGATGCATAATAGCAACTCCTGGGTCTATGAATCATGTAATACTTGCTTTATCTTGGCTTTTTCTGTGTTAGAGTCACCAGGGACTCTGATTCCCAGTGTTCTTGTCAGGATTTTTCTTGTTCTTCAGTTTCCTACTGACCATGCGACAACCCACACCGTTTAGGTACCACTCTGAACGGTAACAGTGCTAATCATCTGTCTGAATCTGGGTCTGTGTTCATCCTCACTAAGTACTTTATTACCCAGTCCAGTAGATTGTGGAGTACAGATATTTTGGTGTCAGGTATATCATATCCAGGAAAAACTGCTTCCATGCAAATGGAATCCTCTTTCTGGCTGACAATTACCTGGTTTTGGAATGGGTCCTTTATACCTTTGCAGAGTCAGCAGAATCTATGGGAACAGTTTTTGCTTCAGAGTCTTGTTCACTTCAGCCTCCATAAACCCTAGGCACAGCTGACACACACCACCTCTGAACTCCAATTTTGAGCATCTCATGGTTATTTGCCTGCCTTCCTTTTGGGATAATGGGAAGAACAATGGCACATTCAATGTGCTGCAACCTTGTCATCCTCTGGTCTACCAGAGCCGATAGCTGCTGAGGAATTGTCTGTTCTGGGGCCCTATTGAAGCCCGGGCCTGACAAGCATCTACCTTGGTGCCTACAAGTTTGATTGCTGAAGTCATGCCCTTGATGCTCAATACAGATCAGCCTTACAACCCTTGCTCTATTTTTTGCTTCTTGAGGTTTCATGCAAACTAGTATTTTTGTTCATGTTTCATTTACAGTCATCTTACTATTTCATTCCTGGTAACCCTACTATTTCTGTTACTTATCCCTACATATTTGACTAGCTTCATCAGCTTCCTTGATGCCACTGACCTTCTGATGCCAGCATAAAAGTTCTTTGGCTCCTCTCTTTGATTTTTTCAGTTCCTGAATACCTTTGATGTAACTCTTTGAACATATTTTTCTTGCCTACCTGGCTGTATTAACTTCTTTTTCAGGCACATCATTTCCATCATAAGAAATGGACAGTTTTGCTAGTTCATCTGGAACCTCCAGCTTTTTTCAAAGTTACTCCAAGCCACCAGTCATGCTATTCATCTGATCTTTCACATATCCAAAAACCACCTCTGCAGACCTAAGTATCATAATATCACCAATCTTGCTGTTATTTTCCTAGGAAGCAGGGTAAGATATGAAACACGACCTGAATGTCAGTAGAGGGAAAGGATGTTTCCTAGAAAAGGTGTTGAACACATTGCCAACAAACACTCTGTTTTTCTAAAGCCTTGTGCCGGAAGCCTGCTGATCCACCACATCCAGGGAATATATTTGAGGAAAACAAAAAATGTCTCTGATGGCCTACAGGGAAAAACATTCCCCTTAGTTTATTTGTTTCACATCAGGAACTAATGGAAGAATTTTATCTATGTCATCCATGACAGCAAATAGCTACTTCATTGAATTTTCTCCTTACTCAGTGATTCCTGATGCTCTAAGTCCATCTGGCTACACTTTCAGCCATTGGTGAAATGCAGAATAAACTTTTCTGTATGCACCTCTCAGCTGTATTCCCACAGTCTGCACTTGTGGTACCCATCAGCAAGGCTGATTCCAAGGAAAACACAGCTCAGGGCTGTGCTCCACAGGGATAGGCCAGGCACTGTGGTCATACATGTCAAGGATGGACAGGCAGTTCAACTGTTAAACTCTCACAAAACTCTTTTGCCAAGTGCCAATGAGATTTACTCTGGTTTTCTTTGGAGACTCACAATCTGGCCAAACTGGGACAGTTTTTCAGGGTATGACAGAAGTCGTATCCCCTGTGGAGCTCCTTTCAAGCCAAATTTCTAATCTCTGCTCCACAGAAACTTTAGATCTTTTCAAAGAAAGACACTGCTAGTCAATTTTAAACTACAGATACATCTGTTTCTTTTTCTCTAACCCCCTTCCAAGATTAAACTCAGCTCCCTCAACCCAAACCACCAGAGACATCCACCATGGCAAATCTCAGCCTCCAGAGTTAGATTCGGCTGGGTTGTAAGACATTGGGAACAGACTCTTAAAACCAGCCTTGTAGAAAGCATTGTCAAAAAGTCCTTTTTCTTGTTTTCTACCAATAGTTGTAGCAGAAAGCAAATACAGGAGCTGAAAGCAACAACCTATTGATCTGTACCTATCTGCAATGCTAAGGACCCTATTTCTGCCACATTCATTTCTCTGTCTTTTCAGTAAGCCAGAGAACTACTACCATGAACCCTTCCTCTTTCAACGTCTGCATGCACCACTTTAATCCGTAGAAATCACTTCTTGCGGTTGCTTGATGGATGAATTCAGCAGAGGCCTGTTCTGCTAATACATCAATGGTGCACAGTTGGGCCAGGCTCAAGGTTCTACTTTCTAATGATAGACACGAGGGCGGCCACAGCGTGCAACCTACGTGTGAGATGGATGCCCTGTGAGAAGAGGTGTAGAGAGGGGAGAGGATGTGCTGCTCATGTAAATTTTCTACATTAGATTAGCTGCCAGCATCAATGCACAGAAGCAGGTTGCTCCCAATTGCTAGGATTCCAAAGGAAAAGGACACAAAGGAGCAGCGCTGGATGGTCCTATGATCCCTTCACCTTGTTTAATCCCTCCCTGGAGAAGAATAACTGATGACTGCTGAAACCGAACAGCTCGTGTCTGAAAGGAGCATGTACCTGCCTCACTTGGAGTGGGAGATGTCAACCAACAGAGGATTTCATCCCTAAGGAAACAGCTCCACCTGTGTGATTGAAATAAGATATGAGACACTTAGAAAGATTTCTAAAGCGTGCATGACCACAACCACTGCTTGTACTCATTGCTTTTCCAATTTATTTATTTATTTGCATTTCTATGGATGTGAACAGGTCAGATTCAGCTTGTTCACTGGTTTTGATACGTTTCATTTTTTCTGGCTCCCTTTCCCTGAGACAGTGCACACTGGAGTTAGGCACCCACATACACATCAATAAACTTGCTGGATGGGTAGGGGATGATGGATGCATTTGGTGGGATCTGTTGTGCAGCACTTCCAAAAACAAGACAGAGCCAGTAACACAGCACTAGAAATCTCACTTGAAATTACTCTTTCTGAAAATCTTGGCCAGGATAAGGTCTCACGTTTTGCAAAACTCTCCTCTGCCTCCAGACTGATTATGTTACTCTGGTGCATTTATTACAACCTGGGTGCAATCAGTTCTCATGATGAATATCCCTTTAGCTGCCCTATACCAATTACTCATGTGCTACCTGCTCAGTGGAAACGAACCAGTGAATCTCATTTCTTCACTTGCCAAAGATTTCCCTGCCTCCTTTTCCATCGTTACATTTCTGGAAGCTCTTTTCTTCTTTTTTTATTTTAGTCCTGGGTGTCCCCTGAGCTCGGTGATTGCATTTAAAACAGACACAACGACATTATGAAGCATTAAACTAATGGCATTTGAGACCATTTTTCTCCCGTAAACCATTATGACGTCCCTGGAACGGCTGGCAGAGGGCTGAACACCAGCGCCGCCATCCAGGGCTGCATCCCTCTCTGCCACTCAGTACCCACTCTGGGATTTGAGGTGCCATCTCTTGTGCTGCTCTCACTGTAACAGCCCCCAAGAAAGCTGTTTTGATCTTCAGATGAGTTGTTTGGCACGACCATAATGACAAATACGTGAATGGGGGGTTAACCATGAATTGCAAAGTACCTATCAAATCCCCAAGGTGGAGAGGAATATATCTTCCTTCACACCCTTTTGATGTATAGTTAATTACACGAATCTGGAACTGTTACCATGTGCAAACAGAGTGAAAATTGACTTTCTAAGCCATCCCTGGCCCCTCTGCATATGTCACTCGCTCTAGCCCAATATCATGCTCTGTCTGTACACACACAAATACATAATCAGTATGGGTTTCGACTCTTTTTTTTTGATAATCCAACATTGTAAAATGTTAGAGGGAAAGAACGGAATGTAGCATCCTTCAGGCCTGATGCAGCTTTTTTAAAAAGAAGAAAAAAATACTTATTTTATATTGGTTGTTCTTTCTCTTGCCTGAATAAAAGCTTTAGCACAGCTTGAAAGGGTTGCATGTGCTGAAATGTAGCCCAAGGATATGTGTTATTATCCATCCCCTCTTGACCAGCAGGGTCTCAGCTCTCTCTCCCTTTCAGCCTTTTGTTTGAACAGATGGGATTGGGGAACGAAGGGAAAGAAAGGCAGTCTGTTCTCATTAACGCTCCCAGTACACAAACACAAACCTGAGCACAGGGGACCTACAGAACAGGACTGCTTCCACTCCACACATATCCACTGAGACCATATGTACCCGCACACAAAGGCAGACAGAAGACCCATGTCGAGCCAGCTACTAGGCATTTACCAAAGATGACTCCTCACCAACTATTTAAAAATTATTTTTTTTTATAAAAGTCCTCATAGGTAGTTCCTTTTTTTTTCAGCCGCCCAATTTAAAAAATGACCTTCCTTCACCGATGTGGTGTTGAGGTTGTTTTAAAAGAAAGATTGTCATTAAATCAGCCTAACACCTGAGCTGGGAATATTCATTTTGTCTTGGTCTGATGTGAGGTATGTGAAGAGGTTTCAGGCTGAACCTGCCAGACTAAGGAAAAGGTTCATGCAGCTCAATCTACTGGCATGGGACGAGGCTGCCTCATGGGGAAAAGGTGCTCAAAAACCTGCTGTCATCCATGATGGACTACCCGTCCATTGAGAATATTGCATGAACTCTGTGGCCAGGGTAGGCTGTAACACTTCAAAGCTGGGTTCTTCAATTTCCCTCATGGCTCTTGCATGTTTTTGCATTATTTATTAATATATCACTTGGAAGGCCCACTTAGACAAATATTTAATGCTTTTTTTGAATTGAGCATAGTCGTTGGCCTCAGTGATCTCCTGTCACAGTGAATGCCTTCATGGGTAGTATGTGAGGAAACATCTCCTTCCAGCAAAGCTTGACTCCTCACTTTGGAAAAGGGCAAGCAGCTCCAAGCTCTGCAGACTGGTGGCTTACCACCCCATGGCAGCTGAGCAGACATCAATGCCCACAGCCTGTGACAAACTCAAAGTCACTTGAAACAGTGAAGATGGGGAGGTGAGGTGGCTTCCTCAGCACCCCGCTGCACACCACACATCCATCACACACAGATGGCTACCGCAGTGCGGCTGACATGTGGCAACTCATTAATCTGCTGTACTGCAGCCACACACTGGGCTCAAACCATGCTTGGAGTTGCAGCAGAATGGGTCTCTGTCTGAGCACAGCAAGCTCCTCCAGATACAGAGTTTCCCCTGCTCCCCTTTCTGAGTGGTGACCATGACTGCAGTGCGGAAAGCGTTTCTGGGCAACTCAGGTCTCCCTGCCTCTTCCTTCCTCTCCAGGTCAGGTCTGGCTCAGCTTGTCTTCACCTGTCCTCCCAAGCATTAAATGGGTCAGGCCTGAAAAGATGTGCCAGACGTCTGCAGCTGCTTAAGAAGGTCCTCCCAGATCAGAAGCACAACAGACACTGAGGTGGCTCTGAAACAAGCACTGGTGAAATGAGTAGTCAGGTGCCAATTCCCCAAGTAGGGTCTTTGGTTAAAGCCCCCGACTGATCTTTGTAGTTAATCATATTTCCCAAGGAGCCTCGCTATATCCTAAAGAACACCATACTTTAGGTGTCTGGTAGCAAAGTGAGTGAGTAGAGAATGGCTCTCCTCCAGCTGCAGTAGGCTGCAGTGAGCTGGAGACACGGCAGGCTCTTTCCTCAAGTGTAGAAGGAAACACCCGTGTATTATGTCCAGCATCAGGTAGATCTATATTTCATTACAGCCCCGGGCATTTGACATGTAGTCTCAAGAAAAGAGAGCTGTCATTTTTTCCCCAGGTATTGTGAGCACAGGGAATGCAGAGCAGAAAATGAAGTGGTTCTCCCCGCAGGGCTGTTTGCAGAAGATCACAGGGGAGCCAAGGCAGAGGAGCATTAGTACCTCTGTTCGCAGGCTCTCACATGCTCTCTGGGCATGCAGAGGCAGGTTTCCATAGCCGCGCACCTCCTTTGAACACCACTGCACACACACGTGCTCTGCAAGTTACTGCCAGCAGACGAGCGGTTGGCAAGGCACCCTCTGCCAGCCTTTTTCCATGCACAGTTGCCCAGTTTCCATAAATAAGAGCAGCCAGGGGCAGCGCCCAAACGCAGCCCCCGCTACCCAACCATGGACTGGCACAGAGCAAGCTAAAGGCTTGCAGGCGGTGGGTCCAGGTTGCACGTGAGCTGCACCATGAAGGTGGAGGTCCCACGCTGAGCCCCATGGCGCAGCAACTCAGGTACAACTGCTCTCAGGAGCTGAAGCACAGCTCGTGTCCTGCAGCAGCACCACTTTAGCACAGTGCAGAGCACAGCTAATGAACCTGGAGGGGCCCACACCAGAAGCAAGCAGGTGTAGCACAGCCCTCCTCAGTGATGGCAGCACAAATAGCATGGCAAAAGGAGCCAGGGCCAGGACACATCACTTGCTACAAAGCAACGTTCAGGAGAAACCCCTATATCTCTGTAGCACACCTTCCAGTGCTCCCTGCCTAGGACTGCACTTCACATCAGCTTTAATTGCACTTTAGGCAAACAATGGTTAGCAGGAGAGACCAAACCACCAACCACCATTTTCAGCAGACTGTAAGAACAATATTGTTATCTGGAGGCTGACACTTTGCCCATTAGCATGCCTACATGGCATCATTTATAGCAAATAGATTCTATTCCTAAAATCCCAGTTAGCCAACCAAGGAACACAGGCCCCCAAGCTCTTCAAAGCAAAACACTTGAAGTTTGGGCTTGGCAAACATGACACAGCCCAGCAGCTTGCACTCTTCTTAGCAAGGAATGGCAATTCTTTCACCCAGACCATTACAACAACAAACCCACCCCTCCAAACTTAACAGAAGAGTCAACTAAGTCTAGGAGTATTGAGATGCCATAGTTTTCCTCTGCCTTTTCAGCACAGGCAATTTTAAAAATTCAACTCCTGTTTTCAACCTATACCAGAAAAGCAGCCTGGAATTTAAAATTACACATCTAGAAAAAACTCTTTGCAAAGAAATGAGTTTCAGATCAATGAAAATATTTTGCTTCACCTTAAAAATAAAGCCGAAGCAAGAAGCTGCTTGAAAATGAACTATTAATACAGAACATTCCAGTAACTTGGAGATGTTCCACCTTTAAATTACCTATGAGGGCACAACGAAAAGGGGCTCAGAGTGTCACTACAAAATCAGCAAACATCTTGGGCTGTGAGTTATCCTGCTTCAGTTATGCTGTGTCATGGAAAGATTGATCAAACT
This sequence comes from Lycocorax pyrrhopterus obiensis, assembly GCA_014706295.1. Classification (NCBI taxonomy): domain Eukaryota; kingdom Metazoa; phylum Chordata; class Aves; order Passeriformes; family Paradisaeidae; genus Lycocorax; species Lycocorax pyrrhopterus. The sequence continues at coordinate 93,252,480 of JACSVZ010000001.1, forward strand.
CCTCTCTGTGGATTCCAAAATGTCCCAAAGCTACAAAGGTAGGCCTGACAGTGATCCTCCTCCTGGTACCTTCTCCCTACACAGCTGCTGGTAGCCATGGTTGGAAACATGATGCTGACAGACAGCTCTTTGGTCCAACAGAGTTGTCACCACATTGCCTATGATGTTTTGCTCCACCACTTACCAGTGAGTCTCTTTCAGACCATCTGTGCCTCAGAGCACAGGACAGCACGGTGCTGCCTGAGCCTGCAGTGCTACAGGAGAGATCAGCATTCCTGGTGCCACCAGACAACCCATTGCTTGAGCTCCATCCTCTGACACTTGCTTGCATCAGTTCTCAGCTGGATGCACCCTGCTGTTCCCCAAGCTCTCATATTGTTTCAGATTCATGGAACAGAACACGGAAAAATGGCCAGGGTGCCACCACCAATGGGACTCAGGGGGTCAAATCCCAAATGCCACCTAGAAGTGGGGAGGCCCACCAATGCCACCAGGAGCACTCCTTAGGCCTACATGATCCGTCAGTGTAGATATATCTGTTTATACCCAGCTGAAAAGGACCAAGGGAGGTTTACAAGTGGAGGCCAAAGAGAGTGCTGTCATTGCAAACAATCCCATCCACATTCTAGACTACATCAGGAGGAAGGTGGCCAGCAGATTGAGAGAAATTATCCTGATCTGCTCCTAAGTGCTGGTGAGACTGTGCCTAGATATTCTGTTCTGTTTTTTAACATCCCCTTGGAACTCCCAGGTTCCAAGGGGATGTTAAAAAACCTGGAAGAATTGATTGAGATAGTGAGGGGCCTGGAGCACATAACCTATGAGAAAAGGTTTTAGGAGCTGGGCTTGTACTCTGGTAAAGAGAGGCTACTAGGCAATATAAGAGCAGCCTACACTTATTTCAAAGGGAGCCCCAAAGATGATGAAGCCAAACTCTCATACAGTCCTAGGTGTGGAGACAGTGCAGAGAGGCTGAAGGGAGAGCTCAATGTGACAGTTCCTAAAAACAGGAGGAGCCATTCAGGAGCCAGAGGTGCTGCAGGCAGAATGCAACTGCCCTCTCTCTAAAGTTTCCCTGGGATCAATAACCAGAGGTCTCAGCTCAAGTCAAGGGTCAAGTGTTTTCATTGAGCTTCAGAAGTTGTGGTAACTCCTCTGTGCAACACACACTGCTCCAGCTGGGCAGAGGTGTTTTTAAACTGGTCCTGGCTCTAGTTTTGCATTATGTCCCTCCATCTCCCCACATAATTCCCCTCCAAGTGAATGTGGGAACATGACCATCCTAATTCATCTGTGGTGTTTAGACTTGGAACACAGTTAATACAAAGGGGCTGGAGACAGCAAGTAAAACACCATCTGTTCATTAGCTTTGAAAATTACTTAACTCCAAAGCCAAAACTTCACTTCCTCTGAACTCTGCAGAACTGAGATATGGATGGAGATCTGAATCTTGTGTCTGGCTGATCCAAGTGCTCCTAAGTGGTAATTGGTGGGGGAGGATGGGCTGGCTGCTGGACTGCAACTGCTGGCTGCTGTCAGTTCCCAGTACTTCAACTCCGCCTGGCCTGACACTCTCTCTGTCCTCAGTGAAATAGCTGGAGCTGGGATGCTCAGCTGGAACAGATCTTCAGCTCTGCTGCTTGGACTGGTTTCTACCTGACAGCTCACTCTTGCTCCCAGTTACATGCATATCCAAGGCACCCACTAACACATACTGAGGTGCCAAACCATGAAAGAAAAGGGATACTGGGGTGGGTAAGGAGGCCCACTTGAAGTTGGGCCCACTTTGCTCCTTGCTACAGGACCCAGATCCATGTCATCAGTAGTCACAAGAGCTCAGCTCCCCAGCAGCTGGCTCTACACGTTTGTATTCAAGCCCTGTGCATGGATGTGACTTACAGTCCTCAAGAAAAACGAGGTCCTTTGGTCCCTGACAGTGGGTGCACAGGGAGGACAGCAGAGAGAACAAGCCACCCTTCCTGCAATCCAAAATAAAATCAGAGGGATTGGCAGTGGCAATACTGGCAGGAGGAGCAGTGGCCCCTCTGTGCTGTCTGGACTATTTCCCAGAAGGGACGGCAAGGCCTGTGTAATCAGGCTCAGCTGGTAATCAGACAAAGTCCAAACTAGCATAAAGACTAAATTATCCCTTAGTCCTTCCAGCTCAGGGGAAAGGATATTGATAGGGGAGGCAAGGACGGCTGCTGGACTGCAGCTGCCAGCAGCAGCCCATGCAGACAGAGAAATATCTCTCCACCTAACCTGCCCCTCGCCCCATTGTCATTTAAATAGCCGGCGCCTGGCGTGCAAAGGGCACATGCAAATCCCAGCGCCCTGCTCAGCCGCACACCAGCATCGCTGCGGGCACCCTGCGGCCCTCGGGGGGAAATAACACCATCTGTGCCCGACAGCGCTCGCCGAGCGCTGCCTGGAGACCCCGCCGCTCCTCGCTGTGCTGTGTGCCCCGACTTGCCCCTCTCTCCGGTGTACAAAGAGGGGGACTGATGCCAGGCTGTCTGAATTGGTGTGAAAAGGGGCCCCAGCAGACAAGGCTAAACCTGAGTCCAACTGGCCATGCAGCCTTGTTTCCATCAGTGCTGGAAGAATGTACTAAAAGCATCCCACCGTGGGGAAGGTGGGGGTGTGCCTTGCTACTGGATTCAACCTTGGGAGAAGGGTTTATCACACTTCTAAAATGCAGCAGACCCATCTTTACCTGTTCAAAAATCGCAGCTTTCAAAGTTACATTACCATTTTTAAATCATAAGATTTAATTTACATAAATAGAATTTTATGTGTGCGTTTGGTTGGGAAGGGGTGAGCTTTTTTACATTTTGGTTTCTGACCCTTTAAAACCCTGCCACAGATCCCAGCTCCAAGCTGCCCTCTGCAACTTGAAGATGGGGGTGGAGGGGGAGCCTTAGAATTTAAAAATGGAAAGCCAAGACCTGAATTTCACCCTAGCAATTACCTCCGAAGTCCTGTGACTCCCCGCCACTCCTCACATTGCAGACACTCTGTCAGCTGCGCAAACACTGTCCATGGGGGTCACTCTGGAGCCCAGAACTCTGTACAGGTCCTGGTTAAAACACAGAATTTTGTAATATGCAAGGCTGGAAGGGATCTCTGGAGATCATCTGGTGCAAACTCCCCACTCAAGCAGGGTGGGGAGCACACTGGATAGGATTGTGTCCAGACAGTTTTTGAATATTTCCATGGAAGGCGATTCCACATCCTCTCTGGGCAATCTGTCCCAGGGCTCAGTCACCTGCACAGTAAAGAAGTTCTTTCTCATGTTCAGGTGGAGCTTCCTGTGTTCCAGTTTCTGCCTGTTGCCCTTTGTCCTGCTGCTGGGCACTAGCGAGAAGTTTGGCTCCATCCTCTTGGAATCCTCCCTTCTGATATTTGAATACATTGATAAGGTTCTCTCTGTCTTCTTGAGGCCGAACAGGTGCAGCTCCCTCAGCCATTCTTTACAAGGGAGATGATCCCAGTCCCTTAATCAACTTTGTCACTTTCCACTGGACCTGCTCCAGGAGCTCCACATCTCTCTTGTCCTGAGGAGCCCAGAACTGGACACAGCACTGCAGATGCAGCCTCACCAGGGCTGAGCAGAGGGATAGGATCATCTCCCTGGACCTGCTGGCATTGCTCTTCCCAAAGCACCCCAGGACACTACTGGTCTTCTTGGCCACAAGCGCACAGTGCTGGCACCATCAGCAAAACACGGCCAAGATCCTTCTAGAACCGGACCCACTCTCTGAACGGGGCTGCGTAGGGGTCAGGAAGCACTGAGCGGGCGAGGCAGGCCACGGCATGGCACATGCGGCATGAGGCGCGGGTTTCCCTGCTGTCCCATGGCGGGGTGTCCCCGGTCACTCGGGCTGTCCCCGGTCACTCGGGCTGTCCCCGTGCCCCCCACGGGACGCCCCTCACGCCGAGCGCGGCTGCCGGGACAAGGCGGGCGGGGCGCGCGGCGGCACTCGCGGGGCGGCAGCGCCACCTGGCGGCCGGCAGCGGCGGCGGTTCCCCGTGAGGCGGCGGCCGCGGGCAGGGGACGCACGGCGGGCACGGGAGCGGCCGCAAAGCGGGAGGGCGAAAACCGGTGCTGGCTGGGCAAGTATGAAAAGCTGGGGGTCTCGAAAACACTGGAACAGCTTGCCCAGAGAGGTTCTAGATGCCCCAGCCCTGGAAGTGCTCAAAGCCAGGCTGGATGGGGCTCTGAGAAACCTAGTCTAGTGGAAGGTGTCCCTGCCCATGGCAGTGGGATTAACGAGATGATCTCTAAGGTCCTTTCCAACCCAAACTACTCTGTGACTCTGTGATTCTTTAACATGCTTCTTCCCACCATCAGCTTCAGCAGCAGTTTTCAGCCATCCCTAAGGAGGGAGGTGCGGTCTCCACCTTTTTGCTAAACTTCCACGTATCATCATATAGTTTGTGATTTTCAGATCCTTCTGTGGCTCTTCATGACAGGTTTCATGCTATTACCCAAACATTTCCACTTCATTTTCAAGCAGAGATGCTTTAATAGAGAAGCTTTTCTCTCTTCTGTGACTGCAGGTAAAAGCTTGAGCACAGGCACCCTGAATCTGCCATGCTGCAGAAATATCACGAGCAAGACACTTCTCAGATCTCTAGATCTAGATGATCTTTAAGATCCCTTCCAACCCAAAACATTCTCTGATTCTATGGTTCTAGGTCATGGTTGCCTCCTTTGCAGAAAAAGAGGAGATGGAAAGGTCAGTCTCTGTCTCCTGCCATGCCACCATGCATGTGACACCCACCACCAAGGAGACTCAAAAGCCACCAGCTCAGTCTGGAGACCTGATCATCCTGCAGTAGCCGCTCTCAGTGTTCTGACAGCTCCTAGCTAAAGCAAAGACACTTTTGAGCTTCAGAGTTTGGCTGTTAATTTAGACCTCTGCGTGTGGATCCTGGGTCTGCAAGGAGGGACAGCCTTGATCAGCTACAAAAAGGCTGATCTCCCAGAGACTTTGATAATTAAAAATTATTAATGCATTTATAGCTGAGAGTTTGTGAGAAACTGTTGATGGCTAGCTGTATACTTCTGAGCAGCCTAGACTCCCCATCACAAATCAGCCACTAACAGAAAAGAGAGCATAATCCCATTATATTAATTGCATCATATCATTTAAGAAGCTCTATCAAGTTAAATCTTGAAGGACCTTCAGGAGCTGAGCTCTGATCCAGGAAAACATTGACCCACATACTTAACTTCTAGTGCAAGGGCAGACCTAATGGGATGCAAAATTAAGCACAGGCCTAAGTGTTTTTGCTGGGTTCAGGGCCATACAGACTAACGCTTCAGAGAAGGTCAACATCTCACAGCCTGTCAGTGTCAGTGGGGAGATGGATGGGGGGCTGCTTCCTAATTTTACTTATGCTAGTAAATTTCCCACCTGTGTACAGTAATTTACAGGCCAAAAGAAAAGCCAAGCTACTGTCACTGGATAGCTGTAAGACAGCAGCTGGTTCACTAGAGTTTAATACGTGAAATCTCTTGGGACTGGACGACTCTGGGCAAGTTTGGCTGCTCCTGCAACCTCTCTCTGAGTACCAGGCTCCCCAGGTTTCCTTGTGTGTTTGTGTGTTTGTGCATGTTAGGGCCAGATCCTCAAGCACTGGTCTCCCAGCCCTCATCTGAGACACAGTTTAGGTACAGGAAGGGAAGTTTGGATAAAAATTAAAATATTGCATTACAAAACGTCAAAAGAAATACTTTCATTCCAAACAGTTGTGTCAAATTAAAACACACTTTTAAAGTCCTTTTTGTTGCGTGATCTGTGCTTTCTGCCACTGGAGAGTTTTAGCTGGGTTTTTTCAATTAACACTTCAATTAATGTCATTGAAAGCCTGCCTGAGACGCTTGCTGGGTAGTCTTCCCCTTTTCTGCATGTGCAGGTATTTGGGTTGACACCGTCAGGATACATGATGCTGTGCAGCCACATAGTTCTTTATATGATCACAACACATGGAAGTCAAAAGAACTAATTTAAGTCTTAAGTACTCAGGGTCTTCATTAGAGTTGAAAAATTTTAAATGCATCAATGAATAATCCCTGTTCTGATTAGTTTAGCTGCCTAAATCTCTCCTCCGTGGGCCTGATCTGGACAAACAGCAATCAGAACAAGCTCTAGGAGCAGGAAAAAACATCTGAGTTTCACATCTTCACAAGACTAGCCTTAAGTATCTAATTGGCTGTTTAAACCCCAAAAATCTGCTACGTGCAAATGAAATAATGACCCTGAAATGACTGCAGCTTGAAATTGGTCTTTAAAAGGGCCCTGTGTTCGTAAGTCTGCAGGCTTTAACTCTGGCAAAATAGTAATACAAGTAGTCCAGAAAACACCATTTTGTGGTGGAAGGACGGAAGGAAGGAAGGAAGGAAGGAAGGAAGGAAGGAAAGAAGGAAGGAAGGAAGGAAGGAAGGAAGGAAGGAAGGAAGGAAGGAAGGAAGGAAGGAAGGAAGGAAGGAAGGAAGGAAGGAAGGAAGGAAGGAAGGAAGGAAACACATAGGAAAAAGGAAAGGAAAAAAAAATCAAGAAAAATGCATTGACCAAGGTTGAACGGGTATCAGTTATATTTGCTAAAATAAAGCTCTCTTGGCTCCCTGCTACTGGCCAGTAAGAACTGAGCACAAACTGCTGTGCTAGATCATTTTAGATCCTCGTTTTACATATGACATTTTCCTGACTGCACTAACTACTCCAGCTCAAATTACTGCATCCCTGCCCTCTATATCCACGCTTGCTAATCCAGGGAGCTTTGTAGGAGCTTAGTTGCAGCCGTCAGCGTGCGGGTGCTACACACAGCTGTGACATGCGGCTCCTGGGAGGTGGAAGAGCCTCGCTGGCAGTGCTGATTCCTCACGCCACGCACGTGCTCTGAGACACAAGAGGACGAAGAACACCATCAGCATACAGCCTGATTTCTAACCTACAACTTGTCACATCCTCCAAGCTGGCTTTTGCCTCCTGCCCATCCAAATACCCCTCAGTCAGGGATCTTCAGCACTCACTAGGACCACGGCACCCAGTAAGGGACCTGTTGAGAGCAATGTCATGGCTTGCTGCCAAGCCATGAGGAGTGTCTGAATGTTGGCCACAGGCTGGCATCTGGTGGTCTGATCTTCTCTTTGGTACAACTCCATTTGGAGTGTACCATGTGGTACAGCTGGCAGCTCTACAAGTCATCTTTGATGAACTCAGAGGAGAAGGGTCCAAGCTGGAGCCATGCCTTAGTTTTTTGTGATCCTCCGTACCCACAGTACCAACTAAAATGCACCTGAAGAAGAAAACTCTTCACCTGCCTGCAGAGAGCCTGTCTCCCACAGGGATATAATGGTTCCCACTTTCCCTGGAGCACTGGAGAATGCCACACACCTACCTCCTAGAGTTTACACTAGAAACCAGGCACTGTATCTCCTGTGCACCCTCTTTCCTCATGACCTTTACCCCTCAGACCGTTCTGCCATGCCCCTCACCCAGCCACCCCCAGGCCCCTTGGCAGGCGGGGATGGAAACAGGAACACAGCCTGTGGAATGACTCCCTGCTCCCAGGGGAGAGCTGACCTCTGCAAGCTGACACGCCGTGCCAGGGGCAAGCGTTATAAATATGAGTGAACCCAGCAGCCCTTTATGGAAACCATGACCCAGGCTGTGGCTCACGGGTGCTGCCAGGTGATACTTAACTAGAAACCTCAGGTTAGAAAGAAAGACAAACCATGCTCTGTCATAACACCCTGCTGGCCCCAGGCTTGGAGAGACACAGCTACTGCTTTTTTCTCCGGAAAGCATTGGCTGTGTGGTTTTGGGTGTGTTGGGTTTTGTATTTTCTATCTCAGGACAGAGCTGATGTAGGAGGCTGCTCCTGAGGTATCTTCCTTCTGGCAGGGCTCCTCTGAGCATCCAGCCTACCAAGGTGGAGCTTCAGCCTCTGCTTCCCAGCCTCTCACAGCAGACACAGCCACTGGGCCAGTGCTCTGTCCCAGGATGAAGGGACTCTTCATCAAGGCAAGCCAATGTTTCTTCAAGAGTAGGTGGCCTTTTCTAAGGAGGGGACAAAAACATTCAGAAGAAGCTGCAAAATCTTGCTGCTGCCCAAATGTTTCTGCTAACCACATGACTTGTTGGTAGTGGCTGATTTTCAGTATGGCAGAGACATTTTTTCAATAAGGCAGAGATTTTTTACAAGGGCATGTAGTGATAGGACAAGGGGGAATGGCTTTAAACTGAAAGAGAGTAGGTTTAAATTATATATTACAAAGAAATTCTTAACTCTGGGGGTGGTGAGGCACTGGCACAGGTTGCCCAGAGCAGTTCTAGATGCCCCAGCCCTGGAAGTGTTCAAGACCAGGCCGGATGGGGCTCTGACACTGGTCTAGTGGAAGGTGTCCCTGTCCACAGCAGAGGGATTAACGAGATGATCTTTTAGGTCCTTTCCAACCCAAACTACTCTATGATTGTGATTCTATAACATGCCTCTTACCACCATCAGCTTCAGCAGCAGTTTTCAGCATCCCTAAGGAGGGAGGTGAGGTCTCTACCTTTTTTGCTAAACTTCCACCATATCATCATACAGTTTGTGATTTTCAGATCCTTTTGTGGCTCTTCATGACAGGTTTCATGCTATTACCCAAATATTTCCACTTCATTTTCAAACAGAGACGCTTTAATAGAGAAGCTTTTCTCTCTTCTGTGACTGCAGGTAAAAGCTTGAGCACAGGCACCCTGAAGTTGCCAGAGAAAGATGTCACAAGCAAGACACTTTCCAGATCTCCATATTTCTAGGTTGACTTAATGATCCAAGGGTAGGGGATGCTTGAGTCATTACTTCTGAATTGTTGGGAACACTGTGCAACTGTACCCCAGCTACATACCGATATCCATGCTGGGTTTGCTGCCAGTAGGGCTTTTTCACATAGAAGAATTTGAAAAATTTGCAAAATTTGCCTGGCACCAAAAAAGAAGCATGCCCCGAGTATGCATAATGGACTGCCTGGAAGACATCTGGACTGCCTGGAAGACATCTGGACTGCTTGGAAGACATCTGGACTGCCTGGAAATCTATTCACCCCAGAAATGCAAGTGCCTGATGAATGAACTTTTTAGAGACTTAGGGCCATCCCAGACAGTATAAAACCCAGTTAGAGGAGAAGAAGAAGGTAAAAACGGAGCAGAAATTCAAGAGCAGCAAATCCTCTCTGTCTCCTTACAAAATTAAGGAGCGCGCTAAGTTTGTCTGGCTCATCATTCAAAAGGAATGAGGTTCCCAGTGGCACAGTGAGCTCACCCCAGCGCTTCCCAGCCTGTCAGCTGTGCCCCAACAGGCGTCACTGTCCAGGCAGGGGAGGGGGAAGGTTTTGAGGGGTAGCACAAGAGGCTGGGAGCAAAGAAGAACTGAGCAGCCAGTCCATTGAAACAGGTGTAAATCTGCTGGGAACAGCTCCGTCAGCAGCAGCAGGCGCCACGCCACTAAATTAAACACCCCTCCAATCATCAAGATGTTATTAAATATGCTGATGCCCTCATGGCTAGGAGAAACCTGAGGTGCGAGTGTCACCCCAGACCTGTCCACCCCAACTGGGTGTGCTCCATGTGGAATCCTTCTTTTAGAGCCTGGTCCCACAGAGCTGGGTGGAAGAAGTGCCAGTGGTTAATGCATGCATGTGTGCGTGCGGACAGACACATGGACACATGCTCGGACATACCGATCGTGGCCGAGGCTGGGCAAGAGTCCAGTGATCCCATCTCCTCCAAGAAAAAGACAGGAGACAGAAGGAAATGGCCAGGCTGTATGTGCCCTAAGGTTTTCCAGAAGGGTATATACTGTCAGATCCTGTGTTTTATTTCTTTTACTTTATTAATAATGTAATGATGATATTATTTGTAATTGCTGAGGTCCCTGGGCCAGAGCTCAGTCTGCACCATTCACACCCCAGTTCTTGGGGCACCATCTTTGGGCCAAACTTTAACACTGGCTCACAGCTTGGCTGTGAGACATGCGGGCTTGGCTGTGGGCTTTCAGAGACATCTCAGCACCTCTCACAGGAACATGCCTGGCCTGGTTTCTGAGCCAGCTCTCCTGAAAACATGGTCAGCAGCAGTTGCATCTCTTTCTCCAGCTCTCCATGATGCCAAAAGCTTCAGGAGCCCGGACCTAGCCCAGGCTTCCTGCCTGCCTAAAGCACTAATCCCTATGAGTCTGATGTCTAAGCACCTTGCAGCGTCATATCATCGCTCAACCCTGCTGGCACAGTTCTCGTGGAGAACTGAAGCATGGAAAGGTTTTTCCAAAGCCCTTTGGGAAGCCTGTGACTGTGGAAAATTTGAACATCCATCTCCTACCCACAGCCGCTTCCTGTCCCTCATGAAGCACCTGCCCACACCTTTCCCCTCAAGAGGAGATTATGCCACCATCTCGGGGGCAACTGCTTTAACTCATCAGTTGTGATATCTCAGCAGAAGAAAGTGGCATAAAACAGGGCAGGATGGCAGTGAAATGTGGTGGTTTTTCTGAAGTAGGGTGCATTAGAGGCATCTGGGAAAAAAAAAAAAAAAGATCTCTCATCAGTCAGCTTAAAATTGCTGTGCAGGGATCTGCACTGACACCAGAATATTTTAGGAGTTTATACATCAAACAAAGGTCGAAAGTCCCAGCACCAGATGGGTGCCAGACCCCAGCTTGCTCCCATGTCCTGCAGAAGAGAAGGTGGGCAGGCAGCACTGTGGCCAGGGCTCTGTGTGGGTTTCTTTGTGCAGCATGACTGAAATAGTTCTGAGTCACAGCTGGAGGGCCCCAACTCATTTTGATTACCAGCAAAGATTTTACTAACCAGCCTATGGCTGTCACATGCACAAAATTCTCCCATCCCAGTGCTACCTGCAGGAAGCCCCCCAGGGAGCCCCTCCACCCTTTCCAGAGTGGGTTGCATGTGGACAAGTATCACCCTGCTGCCACGGGCTGGCAGAGCTCCCAGCCCAGCTGGGAGGGCTAGGCAGGTCACTGCCTCTGTGCCCTGTTGCAAACTATCTGCCATCTTTTCCAGTCCACCTGATGGGTCCCCCAACCGCCACAACAGGTTGCCCTCAGATGTCCCTTGTCAGACGTCTGCGTGAGGCAGCAGCCTTGTCGCCTTCCAGAATTTCTCTTAATGCTTTTCATTTTCAATTAATTTCTTTCTCTTTCTCTCTCATTTTCATACATGCCAATGGGCCCATTTCCATTTGGCCACAGTGATGTCTTAGTTAAATCCTTTCTTTCTGTGTAGGGATTATTAGCTTATTATAAGGTAACTGTTGCAATCCTTCTGGGACCGTCCCAGTTTTGACCTTCTAAAGTACTTTTTGACACGTACAAGTCACAGGTGGCAGACCAGGTCCCAAAGGCAGAGAAGTGCAATGATCCCCCGCAGGTGGCACAGAGCAAATTTGCTCTGGGTGACACAATGCCTAAAAAACACAAGATTTTTTTAAAATGGCTATGTGACTGAGAATGAGTTAGAACACCTGGATTATCTTCTTGACCTTCCCTTTACAACTTCTATATAATTTCATAGAAGTGCTTTTGTCTGTCCTATATTTGTTTTTCCTCATCAAAACCAGTGTCCATGTGTCAGAAAACAGAAGGGTTTAGAGCATCTTCTTATCACACAGCAGGTCTCAAGACACCTCAGTCAAAGTATTGTCAGGTACTCCAAAGGTCTCTGGCAGTTTGTAACAGGCAAAAAAGGGAGGGAGTGCCAATGACAGAGCTTCTCTGCCTTGTACTTGCCTGCCGTCACTGGCATGACTGCGTTGGAATACAGGCAGTATAAAGCACCATGAAGGACTTGTCCCCTTTCAGGACTGAAGGGAAGGGAGAGAGGACTAGGTTTTTTTACACTGCAGAGCTTTTCTCAGGATGATAGAGTTCCCCTTGGTCTCTTTAGGAAGGTTCAGTGTGTCTCTGAGGCTCCCACCCTGGTCATAGCAGTACGCTCTGCAAGCTATTACCCGCAGTGACCTTGCTTGGCTAGTTGGTGGCAAAAGGCATATTTTCTGAATACTACTATCTTGCAAAACATACAAGGTCTTAGAAGCTTGAAAAGAGATTAGCTAAAGCAGAACCCTAAATCCTGGAAAAAAAGGCTCACTGTAGCATTTGGATCAGCAGTGGCTGGGGACCTCTTTTACTGTGTGAGATAGAAAGGACAGTGAAGGTGAGAAGAGCAGCACGGAGTGCGGCTGCAGTGGCCAGGAGGGAGGAACAGCAAGTGAATATCCCTAATTTATAATACAAGTAGGAAAAAAAATCAACAAGAACGAGATTTTTATTTATCCTATGTCCCCCCCCGCCCCCCCCCAGCATTTCTGCAAGCCTGAGTTGAAGGGATGAGGCTGTACTGTTTTGAGCACTGTTACTGACTACCTATCCTCACAAAATTGGAATAAAGGAAGAAAAATCCTACTTCAAAAACTGTCAGGGGTGGTTTTGCAACCTAAATCCCTGGAGCTAGGATTTTGCTTGATGGGTGAACCCAGAAAGCCTGGAGTAGTGAATAAACCAACAGCAAGTGTTTCCTCTTAATTATCTCTTTCTTTGCCTTAAGTTTTGGGTCAATTCTGAAGGTTGTTTGAACAACATGGGCACCTGTCAGAACAGACAGGCAGTGAGCCCTACCAGCTCATTTCTCAGAAAGCTTTCAGGGAAACATCTCTGAGATAGTTAGCTGGGGAAAAGCATTGTACTGGTTTCTTTAGGCAGGGCTGAGAGATGCAGCAGCAGAATAGATGAAGGAGTCAATGGTTAAGTAATCAGAGCTGGGAGGTTGAACCTTGCAGTCAGCTTATATCAGGGACCAACAGATGCCAGCTTTGCCAGGAAATGAGATATCTGAGCTGAAAGGCAAGTGTCCCAGGATTTAGTTCAGACCATATCATTCCCTCGTGTGACACTGCCCACAGAAACACATGTGTTGAAACCACAGGCAGTAAAATGGGATCAGGAAGACACTGGACTACGCAGGAAGATAGCACAGTATTTGCAGTGAACAGATGAGTGCAAAATCTGAAGTTTCACAGAGAAGTCTGTGAAATTTCTTTGCTCCCCTCATGATTCCCTCCCATGGGGAACTGCTATTGGTCCTACCCCATGAAAGAGGATCTGACACACAGAGAAAACTTACGTCAGTGTCCTGTAGAAATGGGCCTTCAACAAAACTCAGGCTCCCCAAATGCATGGGGTCTGCACACTGTACTTTTTTTGACAGTGAGCCTGGCCCAAAATTCCAAATTTAAAACATTATCTGAGAGTGGATTGACAAGCTTTGAAATTCCAAGGAGTTTTGCTTCTGGGGTTGAGATGAGCATATTTCAGTGTGCTGCTATTAGCACCAAGAGAGATGATGAAGAGACAGGCACAGTACTTATGGCCTTTGTCAGGTTGTGGGAGCATCTGCTTCAGTCCCAGCTCTGCTATTCCCCAGGGAAAAAAACAAAGCTCTGCTCAGATTCAAGTATTTAACTGCTGTTCTGAACATCCCAAAACACATGAATCCAGGACTTCAGATCTGTATTGGCAGGGCTGCAAGGAGAACATCTGCTTTGACTAAAGTTTGTTGGAATTAAGAATTTCAGGTGATTGAGGCAATTGTTCCTACTTTGAGGAATTCACCCTTACTTCTGCCTTGGTGAACAAGGTGTCTTGAATTTCATATAGATGGAGCTAGAGCTAGAAGACCACAGCAAATGTCCACTAGATTTAGCCCTAGCAGCCCCACTGAGGTTCTGAGTGGAGACACAAAGAGATGGACTCTCTGGTGACCATGACACCCAGTGTCGGTCTGCTGGAGGAATTCCCTTCGATGCGGAGGTGAAGCCTAACAATCACAAATATTTGCTACTCACGCCACAAGCAGATAAACAAGATTGATGTGGGGCTAACGAAGCAACAATTTTTGTGAATAAGAAGCATTTTTTTTCCTTTTTTGATGAAGAGGAGAAAATGAAAATTGGATTATATCTATTTTTAGGCAGATTAAAAAGCTATTCAGACTAGAGAAAAAGCACATCAAAAATAACTTGAGCAGTATCAAAGTGGAGCAATTGCTGAAGATCTGCAAGAATAAAGGAGGTCAGGAGCCTCATAAGCCAATTTTTGAAGTAGCTGTGAACGTTTCATTTTCACACCCTGTCTAATGTACGCCTGCTTTAAAACACATTGTGATGCCAGTAGAAGCCTGCTCCTGCACCCCACATCCATGGAGGTCCTTCAAAGGCAACCTACCCCCCTAGTGTATGCCTAGTCAACCCACAACCTCGGTTCTGTGTTTTACATCCTAAACATTCAGCATAAACCTAAACCAGCCATTGCCACCCACTGTGACACAAGTCTCGTGTCTCCCACTGAAAGCAATCAGACTTATTCAGACTTACCTCTCCCTCTAAAAATTACTGCCCCTGAAGGCTACCTCTAAGAAGTGTATTTTGGAGGCTGTCTTGCTTTGGCTTTTACCCAGATTCCTCAGGCCTTTGTCATTAGGGCTTTAATTTGCCAGCAAATGTTGAACTTCTGAAAAGGCTTTGGGAATAAAACAGATTTGGAAACTATTGCCCAGAGGGTTTCAGTCAGTATGTTGTGGGCTGTTCAGGTTAGAAGTGAAATCTGGCATAGAAGTGAAAGGATGTGTGCTCCTAAATCACCCAGGAGATGTGTTTACTATGCCCAGGAAAGTGTTTTAGTCACCGTCCCTGGGGGTATTTAAAAGATGCATAGATGTGATGCTTAGGGATATGGTTTAATGGTGGACTTTGCAGTGTTTGGTTAATGACTGGACTCAATGATCTTAGAGTCTTTTACAATCTAAATGATCCTATGATTCTGTAATTGCTAAGTAATGCTCGCCTTTTGCACCAAATATTGAAATAATCCCAGACATACAATTAAATGGAAACAACAACATTAAGAAGGGGCATTGTCTCTTCCCTGGTGTGGATGGAGCAAAGCTGTGATGGAGCAGCATGCAAGGAAAAGACCTGATAAGGCCACTTGTCTGCACATCACTTTGGCACGGGGAAGGGAGCCGTGCCCCCTGTCAAGCTCTTCTCTGCCAGCCCCTCAGCAGGCCTTTTCAGGTGGATTCATGCCAGCTCCGGGGCTGGCTTGTGGCCAGCTGGCCTGCCTCCACCTGCCTGTTGCTGCCACTCATGGGTCAGAGGTAACACCGTGGTCAGAGGAGAGGAAGAGCTGAGGGACTGTGCCTCTGAACTGCTCTCCCCCAGCAGTGCTGTGCAGGTGATACTGAGCTCCCACAGAAGGAGGAACAGGCCACCGTTCCTGGGACATGAAGAAGGAGGAATATGCAGGACAACTTGCTGGGAAATGCAAGAGGGTTGTGTGAAAAACCTGCTCCAGTCCAACAGGCAGGTCCCAGAAAGGGAGGCTGGTGGTGATAGTGCCATCTGACCATCCTCTTGAGGAGAGCCCTGCCCCAAGACACTGGCTTGGGCACGTGCCTCCCACCCTTCAGCCCCTTTAGCAAGATAAGGTTTAACCACTAGCCAGCAATGTATGGGGCTTGGGAACTGCTGTGAAAATGGGAGGCTGCAACATAAGCTTCCCTCTGCTTTTGGATTACAGGTCCAAGGGCCAGCAATTTTCCTGCTGCCCCACAAGCAGAGAATGTGCTTCAGAAAGCACCTTGAATGTCAGCCAGCAGCTCCAAATGGTGCTCCAGGCAGGAGAAGGAAGTCCCAGGAGTGTTCACCTCCTTTGCTGCTGAGGAAACAGGACTTTTTCCTCTAGTGGTGCAGATGAGGCTCTGAAACTGTTTAACCTGAGATCTGTTATCAAAAGCCTAATCACTGTGATGCCCAAAGGGATGTAAAGAGAGATACCCTTATTATAAATTGCAGTAAATACCTTCTATTTTTGTCAATTCCTAGTAGGACAGTCTGTTCCTTGGTTCCCTGTACGAGTGAAGTCTGTCCCTTCACAAACTCTGCCTGTATATTCCCAGGGCTGACATCTTCCACTCCCTCCCTCTTGCCCACTCCCTCTCTCTCTCAGATGATGCAGAGTGCCAGCAAGTCCCTCAATGGTGTCATATCTGTCCTTTTTATTCATTGCAGGGTTTATTTTTAGCCTGAAACAACTGCTTCCTAAAAATGGAGTTCCTAATGACACGGGAGCTGGACACAGCTATGTAAGGTATCCAGGGCTTGGCCTGACAGCTTCTCCCGTCTGTCTCTCTCTTTGTTGTGAGTACAGGACAGCAAAGTTTGCTGCTCCCCACCAGCCTTACAGTGTTTGGGCTGAACAGTAGGAAAGCAGCAGAGAGAAACTTAGGGAAACTAAGAGAAACTTAGTTCAAACTTCACCTGGAGTCTTTGGTCTCCCTCTCTTCTCAAATCAAGAAAGAGAGGGACATTTACCCACCCTTTGCTGCACACCAAGGGTGCCCCTATGAAGGCAATTTGCTGGATCCTGGCAGGTTTTTACCTGCTTTTCTGCTGCAAGGCAGAAGAGGGACTGAACTTCCCCACTTACGATGGGAAAGACCGAGTGATCGACCTGAACGAGAAGAATTACAAGCAGGCACTGAAGAAGTATGACATGCTCTGCCTGCTCTTCCATGAGCCTGTGAGCTCTGACAAGGTCTCCCAGAAGCAGTTCCAGATGACAGAGATGGTCCTAGAGGTAAGTGCCGCTGCATGTCCCAGTCACGGTCAGTACCACAGCACTGCTCAGAGTCGTGGAGAGGAGCCACAAGACAGGAGAGTTAAATGGTCTCATGCAGGGGAGGTTAGGCATCCAAAAGTTTGTTTAGTTGGATTTCAGTTAGCACCTGCCTGAATTCCACAAAGCCCAGGAAAAAGCCTCTTTTGTGCTCTTCTCAGTTTGCTGGGAAATAGTTTTTCTGGATTGTCTGTCAGAAACCCAGGCTATAGCGAGTAACCTTGCGAACCTCAGAAACATGAACTCAGCTCAGCTGAGCTTTCCAAAATCTCAGCACCTGAGTCCATAGCTTGAAATTTTTTGATCTTTTCTCATTCTGTGCAAGCCAGTATCCCACTTGTATTCTTTATTCAGTCCCATTTTTTATCCCACTAGGAGCAGTCAGCCAAGAAACCTTATCAAGCTGTGCAGCAAACGGGTGTCCTAGCTCCTCATCTCAAAAGCTCCCTGTTGGTGCAGCATTAAATCCCTTTTTGTTTTTCTGACACTTGGTTGCCTGTTTGGAATCAGTCTATAGCTGCTTGTTAATGCAACCATTCACTTCTGTGCTGGAAAAAGAGTGTTGTTAATTCTTTGATGAACAATTGATTCATTAATCCTCAGTAAAATAAATCATGGTAAAAGTGACAATGTAGATTCATACCACTCTTTCTTGTAGTGTAGCTGTAATCTAGGGAATCATACAGCTGCAAGCCTGGATTGTTAGGTGCATGTTTCCTACCAGGGGCTTGCAAATATTCCCTTTTAACTAAAAGACATATTTGGAAAGAAAGTGAATTGAGAATTTCAGAAGAAACACTTCAGCTTTATTTATCAGATCCAGAGACAAAATGCATTGCACCCCTGAGAGTGTAGGAAATGTAAATAAGAAAATACACTTGCTGAGGGCTAGGATCCAGAAAAGTCCAGTGTCAAGTTCAAGGTCTGCTGACCTCCTCAGCAAGCCTGAGGACTGCCAGAAAGAACAATTCAAAAACTAACCAGATTTTATTCACCTGTCAGGCAATGGTTACTTTCTGCAGGTGAGTGATCAAATAACATTTGGCAAAGAAAAGAAAAAAGTAATGCTTGAACTCCAGCTGAAATGAGTATTGTTGGTAGTATAATCACATTGTTATTTAATAGGATAGCTATTTTTTGCTTGATAGGTGTCGAACAGTTAGTAGATGCATATTTATAGAAACCTGACAGAAGCATGTCCCATCCCTGGAAATGTTCAAGGCCATGTTGAACGGAGTACTGGGCAAGCTGGAATAGTGGAAGGTGTACCTGTCCATGGCAGGGGCTTGGAACTAGATTATCCTTAAGATCCCTTCCAACCCAGGCCATTCTATGTTTCCATGATTCTATGGTCTGATGTCTACCATGAGTTTGATTCCCCATGACACCTTTACCCATGCTAACAGTGACCCATATCAGGGTTGTGACAGCTGCAATACAGTCTGGCTTTAAGCTTTTATTTTCAGGATTGGATTCAGCCGTGAATACATTAGCTTGGGATTCTGGTGATTTATTTGGTTTCCAATTGCTCTCTGCTATGGACTTCTTATGTGACCTTGGGCAAGAGGATTAGACCTGCAGCAGACTTTACATAATTGTAGTGCTCCAGTCCCCTAGTGCTCAGCTACCAGCTAACTGTGCCACACATCAACTGGCACTTGTGGCTTTGACCTCAAAATTTCCAAAGCACTTGCAGTGCTGATTCAGTGCATGTCTCACAGTTTCAGACCAGTCCCTCCCCTGGACTGGGAACTGCAGCAGCAGCAATCTGACAGACCAAGCACAAGAGAAATCTGCAGACTGAGCACTTCTTTGCTTCTGTCACCCAGAGGGAATCAGAAAGGGAGAGGGTCTCAGAAGTCAAGAGAGAAGATATGTTCTATTCTGCATAGGACACAGCTCAGCATGGTGCTAGTGTTCCCAATTTCTGTATTAACTCAACCATGGGAGCACTCATGAAAGGAGTGGGCAAGCCAGGTTGTCCTTCTTGTGAGAGCGTTCAACTCCCTCACCTCAAGCCATAATGTGTTGTGCCATAGGGCGTCACTCTTAATTCTCCCTGTCAGAGCTCGTTCAGCTGCCTGGCTTCACTGCATGTTCACCAGCACAGGGAGAAGGAAAGAAATGTCTGCAGTGGCTCCTTGGCTGAGATGTGGAGCTGTTCACCTGTGAGATGAACTGCCTGGGATCAGTATTCCTGGAAGCAGTCAGCAGCTGAAACCAGCTCTCCTGTAATTTGAGCAAGTCTTAGAGTAGTGAGCTGCTCTGTAGGCACAGGAGCAGTGACAGGGCTCTCCTTCCAGCCAAACCTGAGAAAAGTTCACTCAGGAAGGTTTTACGTATCTAATTTCAGTAGAGGGATTAGGACTTTGAGTGCTGAAGGTCCTTTACACCTGAAATAAGGTATCTAAGAGGTAAATACTACAGCCCTCACTATTCCCTGCCAGCTGTCTCGGGAGGTTCCCAGCACAGGGTGCTGCCTGTGATAAGATGGTCCTTTCTAGAGCACCTCATGTTTTTCCATCTTACTTTACTGACAATTTTCCTGCTGTTTCACGTTGAGACATGCTGCTTTCACAGCCTAGCAGTACATTTTGCTTTAGCCTCTTTCCGTACAATGTCATCAGTCTTCATCCTTAGGAATAATAGTGAGCCTCCACCCAACACACAGGCAGGTGTGAAGCAAAGAAAAGGTCTGAGCCGGTGGTTAAGGGTTGTTGCATCAGATTGTCTCCTGGACATGTGTGGGGGGACACATGAGCTTAGTGAATGTCAAGTCCAGAAAACCCCCAAATAGTCCACCCTTTCTCCTTCTCTCACATGTACCTTGTAAGAAATGCACAATTCCAAAGATCAAAGACATGAAGAATTACCTTAGACACTAAAAAAAAAGAGCAAGAGAGATGCACCATGGTTTCCTTGAAATATGTAGCTCATCAGTAACAGGCTCTGGCTAGCACCTCTCCCAGGAGTGAAGAGCATATGAGGCTCTCTCTTAACTGGGTCCTTTGGCATTCCATGGGGGTTGAGCTCATGTGGCAACATATCCTTCTTTCAGGGCACTTCAGCCTTTTCCCTTCCAAGTCTCTGCTCTTCACAAAACTTGCAATAGCTTTATTATGTTTGAGATCATTGACTCTGGAAAATTTGGTTGAAAAAGGCCGATAGCTAGTAAACTTATTAGGGAAGGCAACTGGTAGATAGGGGGGAGAGAAGAGAATCACAAGGCTCTCATATACTTAGGAAATCAAACTGACAACCTGACAGCACATAAGTAAAGTTAAGCATTATGTAAGAACTTTACCAAACTATAACTATGAACAGCAGACTGACAAGTGATATGATAGGAAAAATTTCCTTCTCAAGAAAAAAGACTAGCATATAGGACTAACTGACACTGTTGAAAGCTGAGGGTGCACACCCACTATCACCAGAAAAGGGATGATGTCATCCAGCTGATATTGCATTTGGCACAGCACATGGGGTTTTCAGCTCCCTGTATTCAGGTGTACTGGATCAACAGATTCCCACGCGGCCAGGGTCACTTTCCAGTTTAGAAGTGGAATGGAGGTGTTGATCATTATGAAGCAGTCCTATCAGCTCTTGCCACCCACACTGCAGAGTGCCACCTGGTGACAACAGGGTCCAGGGACAACTGAACCCCTCTGGGAGCAAAAGCAGCTTCTTTGGACCATCATTTGTTCACGACGACAGCTCCAAGGGTGGCAATGCCAGCCCCTCAGGTCCAGATTGGAGAGTTGGGGGCTGTTGGGTTGGTCTGTCAGGAGAAATAGCTGAAGGAATGATTGGACATGCCTACTACTTTCTGGCTAGGATGGAAAAGAGTTGGGGAAGGATTGTTCTAAGACAACCCCGGGCAGAGGTATCATGAGCACAGGCTGTTTCACAGTTCAGGTTAAAGGGTTCCTCTCCTTTGTGTATCTTTCTCCTATGACTCCACTCTGCACTGCTGGCTGCTAGAAAGCACCTGCATCTTTTGTAGGGAAAAGCCTCCATACAGGGCAATGCCGAGTTTGATCCAGGCAGTCCCAGAGATAACAGTAGCCATTCCTACCCTGTGGTGATGTTGTCTTGGGGTGACTTTTTTCTCTGCCTCCACACACCAGGTTTTTGCTAAACCAGCACAGATGTTTACAAGAACTCTGCACACTCCATGAGGTGAGCACAGTGAAGAAGATGAAACAGCCAAGCAATCACAGTAATTGTTTAACAGAGAAGTAAAAGAAAAAGCTAGTTGTCCTAAATGGTCTCAGCTTTAATGAAGAAGGGTTAAGAGGTGAAAAGATCAAAGCAATGAAGCTGAGAAAGACCTGTTCTGCTTTTCTTCTCCTCTCTATCTCCCCTACCATATTTCACCCTGTCTCATACCATCACTTCTCAGACCTTCTCCCTTCTCATCTCTGAATCTCCTAAATAGGGAGTTTGGCCTTCCAGTGGGGCAGCCCCTGTCTCTAGGAATCATGTAGCAAGAATAAATGAGCATTGGTGTTAGGGGCTTTCCTTTTGCACTTGAGAAGCTCTCTCCAGCAGCTGAGGTGTTCTCACTATCATAGTAGGCTTCCTGCAGTGCACTCTGGTATCCTCTTTCTGCTGAAACTCCTGGCTCCCCTGCCATTCTTCCCTTGCCATCTGTGTGCATGTGTAATATCCTTAAAAAAGAGAGGCTCATCAAGCCCAGATATTTTAGTCCCTTCAATGCAACAGTGCCCCTGGCGTGAAAAGTTTGTGGAGAACTGCCCTAGCACAAACCAGTCTGATAAGAGGTAAGAGAAGAGGGATGTGGTACTCTC
Organism: Lycocorax pyrrhopterus obiensis; assembly: GCA_014706295.1. Lineage (NCBI taxonomy): Eukaryota > Metazoa > Chordata > Aves > Passeriformes > Paradisaeidae > Lycocorax > Lycocorax pyrrhopterus. Next base: position 93,274,031 of record JACSVZ010000001.1, read on the forward strand.
CTCTCCAGATGAGGTCTAGGATCAGTCCAGCCTCTAGCAATAAATGGCAGAACAAAGTGAAACGCCTTAACATGTTTGGCCAATTCTGTAACTCATGGAAACACAGTCAGTATCACTCTATGGTGTGAAAGGGAAAGATGGATTTTGAGTCCAGTAAAAGGCAGGGATTAAACTGTGTGTAAGCTCTGCCTTCCAATTCATTTATTTCCAAGTGCCGAAACTACTGCAGCTTCCAGCTCAGGATGGAAAAAGTAGTACAAGATCAGCTGGTTTGGTGGTCATTTCATCCATTTGGTCTTGAATTCTCTTGAGAGCAGGTATTCCCATAAGAGTTCAGAGCCATGAAATGCATAGCAAAAAGTCCCTCTCTGCTTCTAAAACAACACAGAACACAGTTTTACGAGTTTAGGTCTGTATAGTTTATCCCAAAAATCCATAGGAACCAGGAGACGAGATTCTACTTTATCCCCATCTCTAGGTATATAGATATAAAATATTTTAAAAAGATAAAAAATCAGTAAAAATAGAAATATAAACCCAAGCCCTTTCTTTAAGCACCCTTTTCTGTTTGTTTCACAAACTCAGATTTCAGACTTTTTCTTTGAAAATGGCCATGTTTATGGGACAGTGCCTCAACACAATTTAGTGTTGAGGTATGAGTATAAATACAGATATACAAGATATGTTCAATAAGTGTCACAGGAACTCTCAGTTCTCTGGGGCCCTAGAGAACAAGTCCTCAAGGTGAGAGATGAGGGACACCTGGCAGGATGTGCGGAAGCTTACAGTGCAAGAGCCTTGTACATATCTACAATAAAAGAGGTGTTTTGGCTTCTATGGCTACTAAAGAAGTGGCTTCCACTACAGATACGTTAATGCAAAAAATAAGGAAGGGAGGAAGGAAAAGAAAGGGAAAAGTGTACATTGATTACTTTCCCTTTGAGGCCATGTAAGTAGGTCTCAACTCATCAACAGTCAGCAGAGTACTGATTTTTAGCAGTAGCACCCAGGGGGATTTCACTGGCTGATATGCCTGTCACAAAAACAAGTTACAGAAAGATCCCTGTTTCACAGATGGGCACATTGACATCTAGGGACAATTATGTGCCTTGATCTTTCTGTATAAGAGTGGCAAAAATAATTTCCAAGGCTGAATTACCTGTAATTGCCATGTTTCTTTGAAGTCCTTCTGTCAGTCCCAGTGGTGACTTTGGACTGGCTTCATGAGCAGCATCTATCATAAGACCCCACTTTCACTGCCATAACTGTGCTTTGAAAGACACTTTTCTCATCTGCTAAATTATGATTGGGGAGAGGACTGTACTGACATGAGTTCTTTGAGCAGAAACCAGCTGTAATCCCAGGATCTAAAGAATGCAAGTGTCACCTGGAGACATCGCAGACCCCTGTGAGTTTGGCCTTGCTTTGCTGACAGAGTACAAGGCCAAGTCTGCTCAGGTTTTGTGGCCTTTGTTGGCCCTGAAGTGTGGAGCTCTTATCACAGTCCAGCTGTTGCAGACAACTTCTATAGGTGCCATAGAATCACAGAATCATTTCGACTGGAAAACACCTCTAAGATCATTGAATTCAACCATTAACCCAGCACAGCCCACCACTAAACCATATCTCTGAGTGCCACATCTACATGTCTTTTAAATACTTCACTGGGATGGTGACTCCACTTCCCAGAGCAGCTGTCCCAGGGCCTGAGCACCCTTTCAAGGAAGGAATTTTCCCTAATATTCAATCTAAACTTCCCCTTGTGCAATTTGACACCATTTCTATGCAAGACCTTGAGCTGCATGGAGACTCTGAGTCAGTCCTCCCTTCAGAAATGCAATTGAAGAAAAATGTGGAAAGTCCATCCTCTTTGGTCTTGGCCATCCTGCTATGCTAGTCAGGTTCCCCTAAAAGTGCCAGCAAGGGTTCCCAGTGCCTTCGTGCTGGGCTGGTTCTCAGGAGGCAGGGTCTCACTCTTGTATAATGAGGTGCCTTTCACAGAAAAGCAGAACAGTTTAGATTTGAAGGGACCTTAGAGATCACCTAGTTCCAACCCTCCTGCCATGGGCAGAGACACTTTCTGCTAGACCAGGTGTGACTTCCCCTTAAGGGTGGGTCATCGCACCAGGTTGCTCAAAGGCCCCTCCAGCCTGGTCTTGAACATTTCCATGGATGGGGCATCCACATTTCCTCCAGGCAACCTGTTACAGTGTCTCACCAGTCTCACAATGGAGAATTTTTTTCTTGGCCTTATCCTGAGTGGAGGGCCCAAGAAGGGCTTTCTTGACCTCACACCCACCTACTCAGTGGACACGTGCAGTGTTTGGAATTACCATTTCATGTTCTCTGCCCCGGACCCTGACATTTCTCAGGAGCTGACCACAGGCTGAGGCAGCTGTTGCTCTGTGAGGCAGACGGGGTATGGGTGGCCATGCCACGCTCGCCCACCCTGACCTTACTCCAGAGCCTGGTCTGCCAGTGCCCTTCATCTAAAACCAAACTAATCAAAGCCCATGACTGCCCTTCCTTCGTGCCTGAGCTTCATTTGTGGGAAGATCGGAAAGGGGATATGATAATTCTTTTTAAACACCCGGGAGGGAGAAGAGCTATTTAAGCGCAAAGCCTAAGGACAAATGGGCTATGAATAAAACAAGTCTGGAACTACAAGGTCCCTAATCACCAGAGGAGGAAGGGGAGCACAATCCAATGAGTTTTAAATGGACACTGACTGCTTTGTGACAGAGATTGAATGACATGATTCTGAGTCTGATGACCAAAGATGTACTTTTGCAGCCTCTGTCCCTAAATAACGGGCAACCAGGCATGAAATCCAAGGCCTAGGAAAGAAGTGACTTAGCAAGGTCCAAGTTCTCCTTTCTTTTTTTTTCTCCTTTGCACATTGGGATTTACCTACATACCAAGGAAACAGAGCGAGCAGCAACCAAGAACTCAATTCCCAGGCAGTTGCTCCTCTCCTCTCCAGCGCCCTGGAGGGTCAGCGCTCCCTACTGAGCAGTGCTGATGGTGCTCATTCCTGCGTGCTCTCTGACACAGCTCCGGTGAAGGCCAGCTGCTGTACATGATACGTTCTTTTTCTGGGAACCCTGTCCGGCCCTGGCAGCAGACACTGCCGTCAGCTAGCAGACCTCTGACACCTCGAACCCTGTGCAAGGAGGGCTGTGTATATTTAAAGGTTTCCTTGGTTCTTATTTCTCTCTGCTCACTCCCTGGGGAAAAGGCCTTTCTTGTCTCAAGGACCACTCTGCTCCCCCAGGGCCCTACCTCACCGATCCTTCTTGTAGATGCAGGATGGGAGCTCTCAGCTCTTGCCTGCAGCATCCTGGATTCTCTGGAATTTCAGAGGTGCTGGCTTACACCCACTTGGTCAGAAACTGGAGAAATCTGGCGTGTTCCTGAGAGCCAGAGGCGTAGGAATGACATGGGCATGTTTAAGTAGACGGGACTCATACCAAGCATGCCTCCCTCCTCCAGCAGCCACTGAAAGCACCCAGCTTTCTGCCCCGCGTGGGCTTCACAGTAACATCTAGTCTTCAGTCTCAAAGCAGCATTTCTGATGCCAGAAAGACAACCAGGCAGCGACAGCCTCGCTTTTGTCAAGGACAGCCCCCAAACTACACCATCAGTCTCTGTTTTGGAAAGGGCAGCTTAGTGGGGTGGCCCCTGCTCAGTCCCAGACCCCTGGGGCAGCACGCACAGACACACACACACAAGTCCCTGTCTGTCCTTGACGTGCAAGCTGCACAGCTGAGTTGTCAAAACATCTGTGATGTAGTGCCAGTGGGGACCGGCTGGGAGTAGTGGCAGACGGCCCCTGCACCCATGGGTGCTTGGTGGCATGGGCACCAGCCTCAGTTAGCTCACGGCCGGGGAGGCTGTTCTTTGGCTTGCAGCTCGCTAAAATTAGGGATGCCAGAAGCAGATAAAAATACAGCCCTAACTATGTGAAACCTTTAGGGAGGCAGCCAAAGAGCACGCTGCTGTATGTCTGACCCCTCTGAGCGGCTGCGCAACAATTAAAGCTCCAGGGCAGCATTTTTGAAGCATTACCTGTGAAAGCCAGCTCTGAGGGAGTGACCTTTGGGTGTTCCATATTTGGGGACTTGCCTTTTAGTCCAAGGAGCAGTGACCCCTAGGAGGGGATGTTCAGCCTCTCCAAGCAGCTCAGGTGGTGGAAATGTGTAGTAAGGTGGGACCAACATATTCTCCTTCAGTCCCCCCTGCCAGCAGAGTGACTTTTCTAGTGGCAGCTGCTCAGCAGGCTTCTGGCCCTGCTCTTTGATCACCACAGCGCTTCAGGACAGCCCGAATTATGGAAGAACCTAAGACATTACCAGTGTGATATGCAAGGGGGTGCTAGTGGGGACAGCACAGCATTCGTAAAGAGAAATAGCACTCTCTGTTCTCCAAGAAACTGCCTAATGTCTCAAACAACAGAGAAGCCAACCATAGCGTGTAGATGGGAATCCTGCATAAGGATTCGAAACTGCTGGGAGAATACACTAAACACTTGTCATCTCCTCCTGCTGTTTCTGAAAATAAAAACCTAACATTTTGGGATATAAAACCACCATCATTTCATCAACCAGGTTCTGACCATCAGCATCAACTGCAGCATTAAAGAGAGTAGGAGACAAGCAGCAGAGAAATGTAGACTGCTTGAGGGACATTTCCTCATCACCTCCTGTTGCTCTTCTCCCTGCATTGCTGGAGTTTTGTTCTTCTTCCACTGCTAAACAGCAAAACAGAAAGCTCCCCATGGTTAAGAGAAGTTTACTCATGATGGCTTTCAGAGACACTCGACTTCCCCCAGCCCCCTTCCTCCCAGCCTAAGCAGCTGGGGAAGATGAGCCTTACTGTCTCTGTGGGAGCTCTGGTCAGGTGCTAGAGAAGTGGGAAGAAAATCCAGGCCAGAATACCACAATGTCACTTCACAATGAAAACTGACCATGCTGAGACAGCCACCTCTCCCAGCCCCATTTTTAACCCTCTCTGAGGGATTTTGTCTGCCATTTAGCAGCAAAACTGACACCAAATGCAAGGTGTGACACAATCAGTACTGCATCTGGAGTAGGAGCACAGTCAGGCACACAGTGACTTTTCTGCAGCTGTATAATCTAGGATTTCAGAATGACCCTATGGGACTTCTTAAATCTCCCAAAACTTCCCTGCATCACACCTAGGCTCAGATAGGTATAGTGGGTGTGAAGCTGAGATGCTGGGCAGGAAGTTGTGCCTTTCCATGTCCATTATTCTGAGCGCCTATAACTACTGACACCATCCAGGATGAGAGGGTTCTTGCATACTTGGAGGTACTCAAGCTTCACTTTGGGCTGGACCTCTCACACGTCCCAGAGGGCCATTCACCCCCCTCACACTTACCCAAATTCAAGTATGGTTATTACCTGAGGGATTTGGGAGAAAGGAGGAATGCTGCTGAACTCACACCTCCTTTTCCCAGTGCTGCACAGTACACAGCTTGGGATCCTATGGGTAGAAAGTATGCATTGCAAAGACTTCATGCACATGAGAATAAGGCTGCAAAATATGCATAGGATGTGAACTTACAAGCTACTGGGCTCTTTGCTCATGCTCTCAGCCAACTCTGCCTGCCCAAAGCTCCTGCTCTACCTCAGGGACTACATGATCTGTTAGGTCCAGTTCTTCCAGGGCAGTTTCTACCCTCCATGTCCCCATGCAGCTGTTGAAGTTAAATTATATGCTGTCGAGATAGAGGCTGACACAAAGGCAAGGGCTCTGGCTGGCCAAGACTTCAAGCAATATGAATTTAAAGGCAGGAGGAGGAGGAGGGGCTATGCTCTTAGATTACAGATGCCTCTGTCCCAAGGTCCCGAGCCAAGAGGATTGTCAAGATTAGAAACATTATCTGCATTCAAATCCCACTAGCATTATGGAATCAGAAAATACTGTAAGGGGATATATAAATGCTTGATACTGTAATGAGTAGGGGGCAATCAGCCAAACTGCTGTGCCTCTGGCATACTCCATATTTTCTGCCTTTTGGGGTTCAAATATAGGTGTGGGAATATATTGTCACCTACGCACGGGTTAGACTCACCTGCTGCAGTGGAAAGCAGGGGAAGAAAGGCCAGGAGCAACACCCAGCCCCGCATAGCTTGCACTTGCAAAAGCCACCATAAACACCCTGCAAAAACTCCTGCTTCCAGGCTCTGCCACAGTGGGAAGGGCTCCCAAAAGTCTCATGTTGCACAAAGAGTTCTCTGTTGTGAGACCCTGCTCTGGGGATGAGCACAGGCTGTACTGCTCTCCTCATTGTCTCATTGGCATGAAGGTCCCAGCAGAGGAGGCAGGCTGCCCACTGAGCTCTCAGCTCTGTCCCCTCAGGCATGCTCACATACCATCCACAAGCACTCTCCTATGTGCCCAAACTGTTGCACATCTCTGGGGATGAGCCTCTTCAGAGGAACACCTCCAAACATTCATACCCACCACACATACACCTCCAGGAGACAGTCTTGCTAGACACAGTCACACAAGCCCTGCCACACAAACAGGCACACCTCCAGCATTACTGAGACCATTTTTTGACTACTGAGCACTCCCACAGTCTCACACAAAGAGGCTTTCATCACATCACCCATGTTTTCTTGACACATATACTCTTTTCCAGCAAGCTTCCATGCTCACAGCTACACAGCTGCACCCACACCCCTCCCAAGAGTTACCTTGTGTGTGCTGCATGCTGACATACATGACTCCTGATCAATGCCTCCTCTCTTGCCAACATCCCTGCTCACATCCAACCACTTGTCTGTAGCAGGTGTTGCAGCTTTTCTGCATATTTCTGACCTTCAAACACCCACAAGGAACCCTAACCATCTCCAGTGTGCAGGATTCAAGGACTACTGGGCTTAAACTGCCCTGACTTTGGCACATGGCTGACATAACTGTAAGTAACCAAATCAAGTATGGACTGGACATGACATGACTGAACAAGCCTTCTTCCCTTGGGCTTTCTGTGTCTTCCTCTGGTCACAGAGCAGCCAGAGTCTCAAGCGATGACTCTGAGGAACCTCTTGCTGGTGTACACAACCACCAAAAAGCAGGGATGTGCTGACAACGTCCCAGAAAGCTGATGATCCTACAGGCTCCATCCTTTTGTCCAGTCAGGGCATATCCCCATAATGTGAAACAGAAAATCACTTCTCTTACCACCGCTCACTTGCAGATGTCTAGACAGCTCGCAAGAGGTGTCCATCTCTCATTGCAATATGGAGTACCAGCTGCTCTCAGGTACTCTAAGGTGGCCTGAGCCAGCAGATGGGATGCCAAACCAAACCAATGCCTTATTGGCCTTATCAATGGGTGTGCAAACACAAACCAGTGCTCTGCCCCTTTCAGGCAGTGTCCATTGTAAGCTCAAGCCCTGAACAGGCAGCCTTACCTTCACTTCAAAGCACTGGCAAAGAGCAAGGAAAGAGCACTGAGACCCCTGTTTCCTGTGTAACACAAGCACCCCTTTTGCCTCCCGCGGTGGCAGTTAGCCCTAAAGAAAACAGGGCAGGTGGCTGCGGGGGGATCAAGGCTGCAGCAATGCTGTGGTGGTTGGTGGAGTCTTTTTTTCCCCTGGAGGGCTTTGGAACAGGCCTGAGGATATGTAATTGGTGGAAGGGAGAAAACAACTTCATTCTCCATCTCTCCCCCTTGCGCAAGCAAGGTCCCTGAGCCCTGATCGCCAGGGTGCCTGCCACCATCCCCCAGAATTTTGGGGACAGGCTGTGTGCTGACAGCACAGGGAGCTGGCTGGCCCCATGACACACTGCTGCACAGGCAAGGTGGCTGCCCTGCCACTTTTGCTCCCCAGTGCCTCTAATCACCACTCACTCTCACAGAGGCCTGGCACAGGCAGAAGCTATTTATAGCAGGGGAGCCAAGGGGCCACGTGGCCATGGTGGCAGCGCTGCTGGGTGACATTCAAACTGGCTTTGAGTCTGGGGGAGGGAGCCAAAATGAGCCAGGGTGGGGGAGGGAGCTTCCTCATAAATCAGCCCACCATCACTCTGGCCATAGCTTTTCTTCTGCCCCCCTCCAGCCTCCCCCTGCCAAGCACTGACAGCTGTGCCCTAATAGGGACATTCCTACCCCAGAGGCTCCTGACCCCACATCTCCATCATCCCCCACCATCCGGCAGGGCTGGGAGGAGGAACAGCAAGAAGACCATCAGCATCAGAGGCATTTGTGGAGCAGGAAGGGAGAGGGAGGAGGAGGAGGAGGCTCTTACAGCTGCTTGGTGGTTCTCAGAGCATCATTACTGCCTTGTAGGGTCTCTAGTATGCTTGTGGTGGGGCTGTCAGTCATCCAGTGCATAAGTGGATCCATTTACCAGGGTCACTGCATCTCTAGGAGCCAATTTGGAAATCACAGGGTCTCACCCGGGGTCGCTCCCACCACAGGGCACTTGCAGAGCGTCTCTCCTTTCCTCACATATCTATTTTCACAAAACAGGCAGGAACTCGATATCTTCAAGAGGCCCCTTCGTCAAAGATGGTGGGAACAGGGTGCAGTGGTTTTGCAAAGCTGTGAGAAGGTGAACATGAGCATGGCTGGGCTTAGATGCATTTCTTTAGTAAAAATAGGGGTCCGGGATCTGGGGGCTTTCTGAAGCCCGGACAGGAGGCATGACTTCAAGCATTTCATAGGAAAAGGAGCCTGCTTTGGCCATCCCATCACATGCACGAAGAAGACATGATGCTGCAGTGTCCTGCACCCACTGCTGCCTGGCACCATGCATTTCCAGAGTTAAAATGTCCACGGTGCCCACACGTCACACTCCCTTGCAGGAGGCCACTGAGGCGCCATAGTGCCACAAATAAGTTTTGCCCTGTGTTGGTGGCACAGGACTTTCTTCCAGCCATCCCCCCGCTTTGGTGTCCCCAGTTCAGTCAGGAGTCCTCTCCCAAGACCAGTGTCAAGCAGCAGTGAACAGCAGATGGTAGTGCCAGCAAGCTCCCTGCTGCAACACAATGGGAACAAACCCAACCCTTGTGACCTCTGGGTTATCTCAGCAGAGAGGCAGCATGTGACACATCCCACCCTTTGGTGCTGTTCAAAAGCAGAATATGGGTCACTTGTGTCTGTCATGCCATGCTAGCAGGGCATGATGCCCTTTAGCTACCCTGTGGTGTTAACGCTGCTAATGTTGGGCTCTCTGCTTCCTCCCACAGCTGGCAGCTCAGGTCCTGGAGCCCAGGAGCATTGGCTTTGGGATGGTGGACTCCAAGAAGGATGCCAAGCTTGCCAAAAAGTTGGGTGAGTCCCAGGTCTGATGTCTCTGGAACAGCTTGAAGAGACTGTGGGAGTGATGTCCAACAGGCAGGCCCATAGAGGACAGCCAAATCCTTGTTACCAGGATGGGGAGGATGATGGTGGCACTTGCACACTGACCCACCTGCCCACCCCAACACAGGCAGGATCAAGTGGAGGGGTGACGGTGAGGATGAGAGACATGAGCCAAGACCATTCCAGAAAAAAGATCTGTCTGCCAAAACAAACCAAACCAAGTGAAAAAGAAAGGCAATTCATGCTGTAATGATGACAGGGTGTAAGTTCACAGCTTTCTGTGCAGAAACAGTAAATAGGTGCCTTTGAGTAACTTCATGCTCTTCCTACACAGAGACAGGACCAACACAGCAGTGCAGAACCAGAATATACAGGGAAATCACATAGTCCCCCAAACGTCACCAGCCCCATGACACAGTGATCCCTGTCAACAAATGGGGCAGGCACAGCCTTGCAATGGTTCGGCAGTCAGGTGCCAGTCATTCTGGTTTGTTCCCCAGAGCAAAAGAAGAAATCTTCTCTAAAGGTGGGAGGCTGCTGCATTGTCACCCCTGGACACAGCTGCCTTCCAGGGGCTGGCAGTGCCTTCAATTTTAGCCCACAAAGTAATACAGAAATACTGTGTCACATCATTAACACAACAGTACACAAATATACCACTAAACCTAAGGTTTAAGCATAGTGAACTGTAATTTTCTTCCCTAAATTAGAGGCTGTGAGTGCTAATGGGAGCTAAACTAAAGACAAGAGCTTCTGCCTCTCCAAGAAGGAACAAACTACCAACCTCCTTGGCCTGCGGTATCCCACCACCCTGCATTGCAGGAGGCCAGTGCTGTTGATTTTGGAGCCTCCAACAAGGTTCTGTGGCACTCAGTCCTCAGTCCAGCGATATAGCATTGAAATCTGTCACCCTGTGGTCTGCGGCATCTCTATCATTGGTTTCTAACCCTTTTGCCAAGGCCAGCTAAGCCTCAGACAGTGTGAAGCTCACTTTCAGGTCACTGGTGATGTTCACATAGTTCAGCCTTCTCTGGACAGTGAGCACAACCTGAATCAAAATCCATTTTCCATATAGTGACAGGTTGTTAAAATCTGAGCTGTCAGTTAGGGCCCAGTATTTACTGCAAAATAGACAGCCAAGCTAAAACAAGTTCCTGGTGCAGAATTTTTCCAGCTGAGACCAAACTGTGACCTGAATGAAAAGTTCAACATTTGGGAAGAAGCTAGCACCAGTTCTGGCTGAGGTCTGTCTCCTGTGTCATGAAACATCAGTCAGGGGATTGTTCAGCTTGTTTCTAATTAGACCAACACAGCAAACTGGCAATTGCATTTTCCCAGGAGGAATTGCTGGGATAACGAGCAAGACACTCTGCACTAAACATTCTTTTAACAACATGTTAACCACATATTGTTTCCTCTCTTCTTCTTTCAGGCTTGCTTGAAGAGGGAAGTCTCTATGTCTTTAAGGACGAGCGGTTGATTGAATTTGACGGGGAACTGTCCGCAGATGTCTTGGTGGAATTCCTCTTGGATGTAAGCATGGATAAGCTCAGAGCTAGATAAAACCTCTCAGAGAAGACCTTGCAAATAGTTAGTTTTCTAAAAAACCAAGTGTATCTTTGTTTCAAATTTCATCCCTGTTTGCTATCCACTGGTAGAGATGGCATTTGACATCTTCCCCAATACTTGCCTGACCACGAGTTCCAAGGAAAGGTGGTACCTTTATATGCCACTAGCCACTTTATGTCTTAGAGACAACCTGCCCTCTTTCCTATTTATGGATTATTTGAATGGAAATCAGCAACAATCCGCATAACTGACTGCTGTTCACCCACCTCAGTTAGCAAGCCCCTGTGCAAACACTTTGCCATTTGCAAAATCTTTCATGCTTTTTCTTTCTTTCTTTTTAAAAAGAGCTATTTTCAAAAAAAGAATATCCAAGAAGTTGGATTCTCATAGAGCAACTAAAAAGAGCTCAGTGCATTGAAAAAGGCTTATGTTGCAAACTGTTTGCCCATTTCTAGACACAAGCAACATAGGATATCTTCAGTGAACTTCTCAAATTGCACTGCTGTGAGTGAGAGGAGATCAAGGCCCTAGAACTAAATGGTCTTGGGTCATTTCATGCGTGGGCACAATGATGTACTCCCCTTTGTGCCTAAATGCAAATGAGATGCTGCATCCCACATCTACATGTTGCACTTCTCTTTATTTACATTTTATTCCTAGGAGAGGCAACAGACGAAAACTATGGTCTTTGCTTTATAATGAAAACATTTTGCAGTGGCTTGGCTTTCCTTTGAAGTGAGGATCTCTTTGTAAGAGGCCATGCAGTAATGCAGATAAGGGAGGTAAGGTGAGCAGTGGAGCTGGTGGGGTTTGTTTCCCAGGGTGGCAGGTTGCCTACATGGTCACCTGTGGTGCAGGACTGCTGGTAAGGAGAGGCATGGCCAGGGAAGAAAAACAGATCCCCAGGACCTCAGATCTCCTATGACAATGTCTGTGGCTGTGTGCATTGGGTACTGTGACCAAAACACACGCAAGTGGCTTCAGGGACAGAAATGGGCATCTGCGCCACCCAGGGGGGCCACAGACAGGGCAGAGCTTTGCCATGACCCCGCAGCAGTGGGATCCCAGGTTTCCATAGCTCAGGCCATGATGGCAGCAGGAAACTGCACATGCTGCTGTGGGCACAGCAGAGGCACAGCCTCACACCAGAGCATCGTTCTCAAGGATGCTGTAAGGCATTTCATGAGGTTTTGCTTGCTATGCCGTGTAGTGTGTCACTGAAAAATCATGTTCTGTAAAAAAAAGAAAGACAGCAAGGGTTTCTGAGTTTGTGTTTTCCACTCAGGAAGGAAAATACCTGGCAAAGCAAGGAAATAAAACCAGACACATCTGTGGTGTCGGCAGCCTGATCTGAAAAGTAAAAGAAACCCAGAGGTTCTCTACTCCTCTGTAGGCAGTGGCTTGTCTGTTTTTTTTTTCTTCTAGTGAAAACACACTTGATTTATACCACTATTGCTGGGCAAAATAATCAGACTGAATCTTTTCACCAGCACAGCAGTGACTAGTTAAGAAAAGAGAAACAACGTTTGGATCAGTGACAGTCTAAAGTGCCAGATAGGTCTTCCAATTTCCTCATTAACACTGTGATGTGTGTAGGACCAAAGAATAGGATTAAACTATTTTGTATAGGAGGAGGATCAGCCAGGAAAATTCACATCCAGACTTTCTACTGCTCCAAACCACTGTTTGGCCTCCCTCTAGCACGCTGGTTTTAAAGTTTTTCAAAAGCAAGATCTTTGCAATGACCTCTTCCAGCAAATGACACTTGAAAAAAAGTATATATATATATATATACACACACACACATATCATTCACTGGAGTTCACAATGCTCATACCAGCTCCTTTTAACTGTTCTTCTTACTTCTTGGCCTCCTTAAAGCCAGCTGCAATTGCTGCCCCTTATCCCTCATCACAGTATGTCCCTCAGCATCCATTTGGGTTACCCAGTCCTCTATCAGCCTCCCTCTCGATGCTTCCACCTCTGCAGTGAACCTACTAACATCTCCCTTTGAAGGTGACCTGTTTCTCTTGGCTCCTCACATTAAGGCAGAGAGCCATAAGTAGGGTTTCCAAGAGCAGAGAAATTGGGTGACCTCTTTCTCCCTGCTTAGGCTGCTTGTGACACACCCTGCCAGGCATAGGTTGGTGCTGCAAATCACTGCGTTACCACATGCATTTGTCATGGCAGTTGCTAGAAGACCCCGTGGAGGTCATAAACAGCAAGCTGGAGCTTCTGGCCTTTGACCAGATTGACGACGAAATGAAACTCATCGGCTACTTCAAGGGAGAAGACTCAGAACGTAAGATAAACATGTTCTTCATGGGGCTTGGGGCTTGCCTGGGAGCTCTGGGGGCCAGGAACTGGTTATTCTGCATGAACATGAAGGGTGTTGTGGTATATGGCAGCCTGTGACAGAGTGAAAATTGCTGGAGGATGAGTGGGTTTGCAGGCAAGTTTCTGCTGGTGTAATGCATGAGCCCATTCCTACACTGACAGCGGTGACCCTTCTGCAAGGTGTCTGCTGGTAAGAGAAGAGGTAGTAGTACAGGAGCTCCAGTAGTAAGGTGAGTTTACCTCACCCAAAAATCAGCTGAGATTACAGTTACACTGAGAGAGTAACTAAAAGGAGCAAAGCACCCCTTCTTGTGAGCAATGAGCCCAAAGGATCAAAGTAGGAGAGAGGAAAGGAGGGAGGAGAAGGGAAAGGGGGACACGCATTAAATACTAACTTGGCAAACCATACAGCAGCAGTAAGCAGGACCCTTCGGGGCAGCCTGGCAGAGGCACTGACCTGTTCCTCCTTGCTCACCCCCAAGACCGGAAAGAGGCTGTTTCCATGCCCTGAGGGATGTGCAGCCCAGGGCCCATTCTGGGCAAACCCAACTTTCACAAGCCTAGAGAAATCCTCACCTGAGAATTTCCCTGTCAAGCCCTGCAGTCTCCTCTGCCAGCCCCAAGTGCTCTCCCTGCTATCAGGGCAGTGCTGGCAGTGTGCACCCCACCCTGGCATGTCTGGCCTTTAGCAGAAAGACAGGTGTTCCTACCTGAACAAGCAACATATCACCAGGTCTGCTGCAATGCAACAGCCCACCCACCTCTCTCTTCAGCTTTCTCAAACTGGGCTGCAGGGCAGCTTGGGCAGGGCTGTGACCGTAACACTGTTCAGTAATAACTATTAAGAAGAAAGGTGGGAAATGTCTGTTGTAAAATCTCCTGCCAGGCTGAAAGCATCCTTCCTGAACCCAGCATGAGAACCTGATACCAGTTACAGTAAAAACCTACCTGGTTCCTGCCCCATCCTCCTGTAGCAGGAGAAGCATGCCTAATCACACTTGGTGACTGTTTAGGGAATGGCAGCAATCCTTAATGCTGGAGCAATTCCATGTATTTCCCAGGCTGAACTACCCCTGGACCTGCTTCACAGGGCTGCTGATTTCAGCCCCAGTTAAGCGTGTCATGCTGGGCTCTGCAGCTTTCCTGGACACTATGGGACTGCACAGCATATTGCTCCACATGAAACATCCTTCTTTTTAAACCCTGGAAGGGTGAAAGAAACACTGGGCCGTCATTTGATGGAGTCTGCAGTAATTTATATTTGTTCTTCCCCAATATCTTCTGGGCTGATCAGAGTGTGGCCAGCTGTCTGTGAAATATCTTCTTCATTCCCTTTTCTCCTTCCAGATTTCAAGGCATTTGAAGAAGCTGCTGAACACTTCCAGCCGTATGTCAAATTCTTTGCCACCTTTGACAAAGGGGTAAGCATCCACAGACCTTCATGGTAGCTCACATATGCCACCACCTGTTTTCTGAGAACTCAGGATGTTCCTAGATTTATTGTCTGGTTTCAGCTTCTCATTTTCAGTGTTCCAGGGGTGTTGGTGTCTGCATTGAGATTTTGGCCTTGTTGCAAGATAAAAGGCCATTTCTGCAGGATGGAGGCAGGTCCCGATGTGGGTTTGGAGCCCAGCCCCTCTAGGTCTGCAGGCCCTTAACTCTGGCTTTGCTCTGCCCCAGTGTTTGACACCAGTAGTGTAGGGGGCATCAGTGGGTTTTTAAACAAGGAAAGATCCATTCTATTTTGTGGGTCACCCCTAGGAGTGCATGCTCTGAGAGAGAGCAAGCACCTTAATCTCAGCTCTGCCACCAGAAGAGACTCTGGGTAGGCAAAGAGGAACATCAGGCTCCCTCACCTGTGATTGTCTGCTCTGCAACAGGTTGCCAAGAAGCTAGGCCTAAAGATGAACGAGGTGGACTTCTATGAACCCTTTATGGATGAGCCTGTTCACATCCCTGATAAGCCTTACTCAGAAGAGGAGCTGGTTGATTTTGTGAAAGAACACAGAAGGTGTGTAGCATACAGGATGCTCCTGGACTAGGGAAGTGGGTAAAGGTGTCTGTCATTGTGACCTTGCCTCTCTTGGGCATCATTCTCAAAAAAAATAGGATGATGACCACCTTTTGATGATTTTCTGACCCAGGTTTGAAATTGTGGCTGTTCTTTTCCTACTTCCTGAGGTGGAAGTATCTGTGCAGCAGTCAGATTTCACCACAATAGAGCTGAGACAACACCGCTTCCCTCCTCCTGCTGTTCCTCCTCCCTGGTTAGTCCTCACTCAAAAAGCAGTGAGGCTGGAAGGCAGTGGAGAGTGGAACCCTTGCCCTAATTGCCCATGCTTTTAATTTAGGTCTGTACAGAAGGTGACCCTCTCCAAGGCTTCTCAAGCCAAATCCCAATCCTGTCCAGTCCCCTCCTTCCCAAAAACAGCTTTACTAATGGGTGTATCCTCCTCCTGATGTCAGATATGTCTAGAGCTCAGACCAAGCTCAGAGGAACCATAATGGACTAAGAGGCTCCTGTTGACTGTAGGCACAGAGAAGAAGCCACAGCTGTTATGGCTGTGTTGAGCCTCATGTGGGAATGGTGCTGAGCACCTACAGTGTTTGATCAACTCAGCAGGAGCTGTGGATGCTCGTGCTTTTTGCAATCAGGTTTATTGCACAGTTGTTTAGGGACCCAGCTACCAAAAATAGTCTGGAAGTCACTGGAGAGGCTGATCTGTGTAAAAGCACACGGTTAAGTATGAGGGCACAACTACCCAGGAGGTGGTGTATTTTTATACTCTTAGAAACACTTCTCAGGAGAGTGACACAGGCTACCTGTTGCTCCTAAAACTACAATTCCCAGCAGATAATCAAGGGACCAGACAAGTTTGAGGAAAGCAGGGCCATCTATATAGAGGGGGAATCTCAAATCAGGCTCAGCTGCAGGTCTGTGTTCACACAGACAGGAGATGATCTCCAGAATCTGAGACTCACCAGAAACAGTTCTCTGCTTTTTCTGAAATATGAAGGGCTCCCCTGTCTTCCATATACCCGCAATTCACTTTGCTGACCTCCTAGGCTTCTTGACCTTAGTCCTTCCCATGCTTTTTCCCCAAGCTCTTTCTGTCAAGCAGCAGCACCAGAAGGCTGATTAAACACAGTCATCTAAATGCTATCCTAATAAGGCAAATTCCTCACCAGCACAAAATTGCAGTGGAATGCCCCAAGTCTTACATATCTAAAGATGTTCTGTGGTGCTTGGTGGAAGCAAGGGGGTAGGCCATGTATTTTACAAGTGCCAAAGCTCAGAAAAGAATTAAAATGAGGTCATAAAATCATGTGTCTGAAATCCCAAAGCTGCCAAGGTGCTGCCATGGCAGGGGAAGAAGCCTGGAGTGACAGCGATATGTTCCCAGTAATTAATGCTGAGCTTCTCAGAGCAGAAGTGCTTCATCCTGCCTTGCCACCAGTAAAGGACCTAAAGGCACAGGCTGGAATTAGTCAGACATGGAGATGACCTGTAGACTAAAATGAAGCAACCTCAGCAGCTGCCATGTGCTGGTTCCCTGTAGACAGCCCAGCAGGATATTCCCTGCAGGAAGGTATAGAGGACCAGTGGCCCCCTCCCCCTCACACAGCAGATTTTCTCTCTTCATAGTCATGGACTATCCCTCCTCGGACATGCAAAGCCCCACTGCCATCTCTCCATCCCACTGAAGGAGCCCCACCACATCACTGGGAAGAGCTACCACTAGTCAGCTGTATCCAGACTCTTTGGCATGCCTTAAACAGCCCTTCTTAAAACAGCTTTCCCACTACTATGCCCAGGCAGGATTCACTACCACTTCCTCCAGCCCTGCACAGAAACAGGGATTTGCTGAGCTTTCACTGCAGCCTCGAGACAGGAGCTGAAGCAGGTGCCCAGGAGGAGCTCATGCACAGCCTCGCAGCTGAGGCTTCCCTGGGCAGCTGCAGGCTGTGGTGGGATAGTTCATCCTCTCCACAGAAGGTCAGGAAGCTGGTGCTCAGTACCATGGGGTGACTCGTCCAAGGCTGCACAGATGGGTGTCCATCTGGGCATGGTGGTCACTGCCACTCCAAGTTCTCAGCCCAGATTTCACTCTCAGTTGCACAGATACAAATTACACGGCACGGTCCTCTGGGTTGACGCCTCTTTCATGTGCAAAACGCTGGGCTTGCACCCCCACTTCTCTGCAATTTTGATGTAGCGACACGGGGGCTAAATTCTGCTCTTTCTTACTTACCTAAACCCCGCTTGCCTCACTCCTTCCAACACAGGGAAGTATTCAGAGTCACAACACCGCAATCAGTACACGTGGGTGTGGCCAGATCCTTCCCAGTGAGTTTCCTTTCTCCAAAAGCTTCCCCCAGAGAACAGCTAGGGAAAGTGTCTTATAAGCCAAGTGCAAGTATGCCTAAATACATAATATGCATTCACCTGATATAATCTCTAGTTTTGGACCATCAACGAAGAAAGGACTTGCTGGTTCAAAAATTGTAGCCCTGACCTTGTGTTTAGTGGCTATTTCTTCAATTTCTGTAGTTGTTTTTACCTTATTTCTATTTTGATGCTGAATGTACCAAATTGTAATGAGTTCAGCAGCTGAATTATGCATTGCATCAAAAACCCATTCTTATTTGTTTAGTTTATACCTGCTACCTAATAATTTCTCTGGACACCTACTAACTCTTATCTTAAGAGGAACAATGATTAATACTTAAGGTAATCTATAGGGAGAGAATCACAGAATATTCTGAGTTGGAAGGGACCCACAAGGATCATCAAGTCCAACTCTTACATGAATGGCCTGTGCAGGGATCAAATCCATAACCTTGACGTTATTAGAACCTTGGCCATGTTCTAAGCAATTCACATTTTCTTTACCATTCCAAATTTTTTAGAATACCTGCCAAATCCCTCTTCAGTCACCCCTTTTACAAGATAAAGAATTCTTATCTATTGAATCTTCATCAAATAGAGGTCATTCCATACCTTCACTCACCACTGCCACGTTGCCACATGCCTTTTTCAGTTGTCCATATCATTTCTGTGATAGGATGACCAGAATCACACATAAATTCACTGTGGAGGTTCACAGTGTAGCTGTCCACTGCCATAATGATATGTTTTACTCCTCGGCCATTTCCCAACTGTTCGCAATCTTCTTTTGGCCTTTTTCCTTTGGAGCTGATGCTTTCTTAATTTGTGACACCTGGGCCCCTTTCCTGAAAGGCAGTAATTAATTACAGCTAATTTAGAAACCATTGCTGCACCTGTACAATCAGGGTTGGTTTTCTGCAAGTGTGTTACTTGCTATATATCTGTCTATCATGCAGATGTTCAAGTCTCAGGAGATCCTCTGTATCAACTCATAGTCAGGCCTTTGTTGGTTGCCAAAGAATTGGGTATGATAAGCAAATGCTGCCATATTCCTATTTCCCATCTTTTTCAGATTATATGAGAATATGTTATGCATACAATCATGCCAAAGAATATGCTATAAATCTTAATTAGTTAATTCCCTCTGTCATGAAAACTGACTATTCATTTCCACCTTTCAATGTTATTAATCCACAGGAGATTCCCCTCCTCTGATCTAACTGCAGCTCAGTTCTGTGGCTCCTCAGGTCCTTTAGGAACCTCTAAAAAATGTTTCCTTGTTTCCATTGCTCTGGTTGCGAGGCAAACTGAAGTGACAGGTTACACATCTCACTTATTCCATCTGGTTCTGGCAACATGCTGCCACTCCTTTTACCAGTCTGTTCTAAAACCTCATAGACTGACACTTCTCTTTGAAGCAGGTCCTGAGGCAGGTCAGCCAGGGAGACTTGCTCTGCTGGGGGATCCTCCCCAAACAGCCGATACCTCAGCAAGCAGATGTGCAAAGGATGATTTGTGCTTGTCTGTTAAGGCTTTGTGTTCTTTGGGTGCCCCTCTGACACCCCAGTCAACTCTCAGCCTGCCAGGCTCTCCTACAGGCTTCCTGCTACAAATACATCAGAAAATATTTGCTTTTTATCTTTTATCCTTTATGGACTACTTCTCAAAAAAATCGTTTTGACCAGTCTTAAGGTTTATATTTTCTTGTCAATGGTGATTAGGATCTAAATTTTCTTCCCAGAGTTTATTCTGTCTTCTTTGCTTCAGCAGAGGTGGGAAGGATTTCTGTGCTGAAATTACGCTGGGGTGAAACCAGGAGAAACGGGTGACAGAGCCCAATAAGAATGTCTCAGGGACTGCAAGACAAAAATGAATGGGTCACCCATGCTCTCAGCACAGACAGAACTGTCTGCCATGTGTGGGGCTAATTCATCAGCACATCCCAGCACAGAGAGGCACCTCATTTTCCCAAGCAGAAATAGTGGCTGCAGTGACTCCAGTGGGGCTAGGGGCAGGGTTTTATCACCATAAATAAAGGCATAAATTGACGTACAGTGCCCCCATACTTGCATTCAAAGTGTGGTGGCTGACTCCAGTCACCAGCCAAACGTGCCATGGCGACCTTTTCCATGATGCTGACAGTGTCACATGTGGCAATGCTGGATATGTCCTCAAAGAGCATTTCTGTCTTCCTTTCAGGGCCACCTTGAGGAAGCTGCGCCCAGAGGACATGTTTGAGACGTGGGTAAGCACGTGTGGTGGGAACCATTGTTTCCCATGCCACCTCCCAATAAGAAACTGCTGCTCAAGAGCTCTGGCCTCTGGCTGGGCAAAACATTACCATTCCTTCCTTGCAAAGCTACTTTCTCTCTTCTGGGAAGAAGGGAAAGCCTTGGCTGTGATGCCTAGTGCCTGAGTTCAAACAGTGTGCTCAAATGCTTTGCGCAGCAGTGCAGGCTGGCTCCCGCTTGCTCCACAGAGGGAAGAGGGAAAGCTAAGCAGTGTGCCAGGCAGGTGTTGAGCCTGTGTAGTGATCCTGCCCGAGGATGCTCCATCTCAGTTAAAGGTCCTCAGTGCTGGTGGTGGGGTGATTTCTGTGTCCTGCTTGCTGGGTGAGCTACGGAGATTGTGCAGATGTCTCATGGAAACTCACAGATTCATGGACTGGTTTGGGTTCAAAGGGACCTTAAAGATCATCTAGTTCCAACCCCTCTGCTGTGGCAGGGACACCTTCTACTAGACCAGGTTCCTCAAAGCCCCGTCTGACCTGACCCTGAACACTTCCAGGGACGGAGCATCCACAACTTCTCTGGGCATCCTGTTCCAGAGTCTCACCACCCTCACAGTAAAGAATTGCTTCCTAACATCCTGTCTAAATCTACCCTCATCCAGTTTAAAGCCATTCCCCCTCATCCTGTCACTACATGTCCTTGTAAAAGTACCAGGGCAGTTGTACAATTCAAAATGCATGTGAAGTCAGGCAGTACAGTTAATTATATAGATTTCAAAGCAGATCATGCATTGGTTGCACTTTTCAGGGTGCAAGCAAGATGCAAATCAGCAACTGTGAGGTACTAACCAGCATTTTGGCCCCTATCACACACAGAGGACTCTCATGGTCTGCAGGGGTGGGGAAGAAGGGAAGGGTGAAAATGAAAGAAAAAGTGTGTGTAACAAGTTATCCCTTCACTGTGAATGGATATGATGTTAAAAGCTAGTCAGGGGCCCTCAAGTGCCAGATGAACGCTGAAAAACAAAGCTGAACAGGTGCTTTACAGATACTAAGGAAGATGCAGTCGTTCTTCCAAAAGGCTCAACACGTTTATAACAGCATTCAGATGTCCCCTTCTTGGCTGTGTAACATGAAACATTGCGGGACTCCAAAGTGGCAAAAACCTTGGGAGCCTTTAATTCAGCAAGGCAAGAGGTAATAAAACTGAACCAGGAGTTATGAGTCACTTAGGCACGATAGCTTTTCATTGTGTTTTGAAATACAGATCTCGTACTGAACACAGCTTCCAAGATCCACTGAAGCCTCTCCAAGGTTTTTAATGGAGCTTCAGTGAGACCCAAATTTCGCATGCAGTGGTTTCACTTTCATACTGAACATATTTTAAAATGACCTCACAAAAAGTGTGAATTCCCAGTGGTGGGATGCTTGCTCAACCAGCAGCCTGGGAATACAGAGCTTGCCTTTGCTATGAGCAGTGGGCTCGTAACTACAGAAGACGGGGCTGGATTCTGATCTTGCTGCAAGTTCACAACATCCTCAGTGCCTTCACTGGGGTTTCTCCAGTTTTGTTTGCTGCCTTGTAGGCCAGAATAGAGCTGCATTATATAGGTATATACATAGAATTATATACGGCATACAGATACAAACTTTTTATTTTGCTGTCTGACAATGATGCTGGCAAATATGTAGAAAAAGGAACAGTGTGAATTTTGCCAGCTGTAAGTGGTCTGAATCCCAAGTAAATCTGCCTAGAATGTCCTGGTGAAAACGTATTCCCTGAAGACGTCCACAATTCGCTATTGTTTTTAAAGATAATGTTTTCCACTTAATCTTTCAGGGGTTTTTTTTCCCTTTCAGTTTTTGATGGTGGCTTTGTCACCTCTGGGCTCAGAAGGGAAAAGAAATTAGCATTTAGATGGGAATTTTTTCTTGCATTAAAACCAATTGAAATGGAAGCCGAGACTGACAGTGGGTGAGGAAGGCGAAACCGATCCATGGGATAATTCAGAGATGACATTCATAGCAGGCAGATGATGAACCGGCCAGCAGATCCATTGGCCTTTGCCAATATCATTACTCACGAGTTTCAGGGAGAAAAGTAATCCACCAGGCTGTAATTTCTGTCCTCCACTCATTGGAGCCCTGAAATGAGCCCCCCACTCAATTTCTCTCACTGCTCACGGAGACCCTCACCTAAAGCAGAGACGCTTTGCCTCCAAAAAGGGGCCCAAATGAGCCACCTTGCCTCTCATATTGTGAGAAAACCTCCTTTGCTGGCCCCAAAGGAGCATGTTTTGGGGCTGAGCATGGTGGCAGATACTTGTTTCCTGCAAACCTTCCCCTGGGAGCTGAAAATTTATGAGGGTAGGTGGCCTCAGGCAAGAAGGGGGAGCCTCTATTCTCATGCTAAAGAGCCCTTGACCTTTTCTGCAGAGAAGCTTTTGCCTCACACCGTCAGAATTTCCCTTGCCATTGCCATCATGGTGCTCACCTCATTTTAATCTGAAGAGTTTCAACAACACTACCCAGACTACCCCCTTCAGCACCTAATACCTTCATGACTCAGCCTCACCTCAGCTCTCATTTCTGGTGTCTCGGTGGGGCTTTAGTCAAGCCTCCCTTTGTAACTGTCCTGTTTGAAGGCATCCCACTGCTCCTCATCTCCAGCAACCACTCAGACTCGCTCCTCCCTCCCTGGCCCACCAGTAATAGTTGTGTTGTTTCCAGGAGGATGACATAGAGGGTATCCACATCGTAGCCTTTGCTGAAGAAGATGACCCAGGTAGGAGGCCATTTTCCTCCTTGTGTGACTCTCCATCCTTCAAGAAAGTGTATTTCCATGTGCTTTGTTTGCATTGTAAACACCTACTGGGTGTTTATGCTGGTGGGACTCAAATTTTGGGTATAAATCGATGATTTCCTGGGAAAAAACAAGTCATTCCCTCCACCCCAATACCAGGATTTGCTCCCTAACTCTTCAGCCATGTTTCTGTGTGGCTCTGTGAAAGTGCTGAGGGCTGGGTGTGGGATAGGCATGCGGGAAACCCGAGGCCACCAACTCCTGAAAAGCCGTGGCATCGGTGCTTCTCAGAACCATCAGCAAATCGGAAAGCTTTGGCCTCTTGGGGGCTCAGTTCCTCCCTCACTACAAGAAAATAGTGACATTGTTCCACTCCACGGAACGATTCTGAGGCTTAATTCATGTGTAACTAATTTCAATACCCAAGGAGGATGCTTGAAATTAAAAGCCTTATTATCAAAAGAAAGCGCTGGGAGACAGCATTTTAACGAGAACTATAAACAACTCCTGTGTGCATAGGGGAGCCAGGGAAGCTGGAAACCCCACAAGCAAAAAGTGCCCGTGCGTTTGCAAGAGAGTTGCAGTGCTTCATATATCATTTCAGATGGTTTTGAGTTCCTGGAAATCCTGAAGCAGGTTGCCAGGGACAACACCGATAATCCCGACCTGAGCATTGTCTGGATTGACCCTGATGACTTTCCTCTGGTGAGTGGGAGAGGCTCTTTCCCATTCTTGGTTTAATTCATGGATGGGGTGGGCATGAGGGGGTGTGGTGTGTGTGTGTGTGTTTGCTCACACAAGTGCAGGAATTGCCCCGGGGAATCCGGGACAGGGAAGGATGGGGAACTGGACCACAGGCCATCCCCTTGAAAGCAGCTTGTTTGGATCTGCCTCCCAAGAAGGCGTTGTCTTGGGAACACTCCCAGAGTCGGCACTTTCCTTTGCCATGTGTGGCAGCCCAAGCTCACATTCAGCCTCTCCTCTCTCCCATGCACACGTGGATGCACATTCCTTGCTCCACAGACCAGCTGACTGAACTAATGCAATGGGGCCTTGCAAACACCCCTGTCTGAGCTTTGTGTCTCACTCCTGCAGCTCATCACTTACTGGGAGAAGACCTTCAAGATCGACCTGTTCAGACCACAGATCGGGGTGGTGAACGTCACAGACGTGAGTAGCATGTGCCCACAAAACCCAGCGATCCCAAAATTCGGGTGCTAGAAAGGGTGGGTCCTGAGGTACACTGGAATCAGTGGGATTTCCACTGTTAAGTGCAGGTAGAACAGGCTTTTTCCCTGGGGAAAAAATATGAAGACCTCACCCTTCCCACATGCCAGAGGGTTTGTAACACTTCTGATGCTGAGCTTGAGGGCTTTAGTCTGAGTGTGTTTCTGCTGCCAAATCCCACACAAACCACATCTGCTGAGGACAGGACCAGCCTCTGTGGCCTGGGGTTCAGGGCTTTGCCCAGTTTTGGTTTCAAGTTCTTGCATTTTCGTCCCAACCCACAGCACACACCTTTGTCCATTCCCTGCTCTGACAGGTTGGGGGGGGCTTTGTGGAGAAAAAGTGTGTGTAGGGGGAAAAGAAAGCTTAGGGGAGGAGAAGAGGTAAAAAAGGAGGTTGTTTTTTTCTACAGAAGCAAAAGGGCACAGCTTGAGTGTAGGAGGGAAAGATTTTCCCTGACAGATGACAGGGAGAAACTGCACAGCTTGAAAAAAACTAAATAAATACACAGCTTTAACAGAAGTACAGCATAAACTGGTAAAGAAGGGATCCTGCTGTGGTAAGGAGCACGCACTGGGACTCATCCAGGCCCTCCTCCCCTGCAGCCACCCTTGTGTAGGTAGTGCTGGAGTGATTTGGGTGGGAAGAGGAGAGCTGCCAGCCGCACACCCCAGGTAGCAATGAAGGTTTCCACACCATCCCACAGGCAGCAGCTGCAGAGGGAGACCTGCAGAGGCAGGTGCTACTTTGGCACAGCTGAGGGAGCAACAGTACCCACAGCACCCACAGCTGTGCTATTGGGACAACTTTCTAGCAGCTACTGTTTTCACTGTGGTTGCCTTCAAACCAGCAAGCTGTGGAACTGATCTGGTGCTGCCCACACGTTGTGAGCTTTAAAGGCAGGTGGCAGAGGGACCCACCCGACCCTCACCAGTAGAGACCTCAGGAGAGCTGCTGAGTGCAATGTAACATGCTTCACAGCCCTGACACAGAGTGAAACCATTCTTTCCTCTTTCTGATAATAACAGTCCAGATGATCAGAGAGTTTGTAATGCAGCGTGCTCCTGCCTGGCTCATCTATTACCTTAGTTTATTTTTAATGTTTAAGTGCTGGGTGTTTGTTTTAAACTCTTTAAAATGAACCTGTGTGGGTATGTAAGTGTCTCTGGCAGCAGAAATCTCTCCACCGCAGAAGTGTTTGTAAATTGGTGCTTGAGTTCATGTTTGAAATTTGAGTCATAAGTGAACTTGATGTTTCATTAGAAGAGAGCAGTGAGGGACTTAAAGTTGGGACAAGTGTGTGGGGCTGGGTGCTGGTTTGGCTCAACACTGACCTGGCTTCCAGCCTCCACATCCTCTGTCCTGTATCACCCCAGAAAAACAGGAACAGCGAGGGTGTACTGGATGGTTGTGCCTCCTGTTATAACAGATGCTGCAAGACCATAACATGGGAGATGTGATGGGGAAGAGAAAGCAATGGTGTTGTGAAGAAAGCAGAACTCCTGGGTCTTGCTCATCCCATTGAGGGGGCTGAGAGGCTGACTTGGGAGTCATGGAGTAGTTTCAGCCCTGGCTGGATGTGAGCTTTTTCCTGTAAAAGAGCAGTACTCCACCAGACCATGGGACAGACACCTAGGGAGTGCAGACCCAGGGAGTTAAGGCTTGTTTGCAGAATTGTTAAGGGAGAGACAGCATGGAAAAGGGCTAAAATGGCATCTGTCACCTAAGATCATGAGAGAAATGGATGGCCAAGCCAGAAAGAGAGCCCAAGTCTTCCAGTCTTTTGCCCTTAATACTAGCCCTTAGTACAGGATCTCCCTTCATTATATTTACTGTGACTGGTCATTTTTAAGTCACGTCAAAGCTACATTAAACAGCAATCAATGGAAATTCATGGAAGTAGGGTTCTCAGCGGCTTGAGAATCACATAGAACACAGAATTAGGTAAGAACATGCCTTATTATTCAGCAGTCACTCAGAGACCCATAAAAACTCATACATTATCTGGCTTTGATATAGTAAATGTTTCAGGTTGTTGATTATAGTATTTGCAGGTTTTATTTCATTCCTCTTAAGTCCTTTTTTGATTTCTCGAGAGAGATTTAAGAAAGTTCTGGGTTGGCAGGTGATATCTAAAACAAACATTGAGCTCATTTTGTTATTTCAGTGTTACATCACTGCATTCAGCCAAGTTACACAGGTACAAAGTGGGACTTACACAACAGAGTGAAAATAAACACTGCTGTTGGCTTCAGTGGACATAACCCCTGTGACCCCATCATTTCTGTAAAAACCTGCCAATGCAAACACCAGAGCTCCCAGCAGCCCCAGCTGGCTCATCACATTGTGGTGACTGTGGCTCAGGGCTAGGGCCATGATGGCCTGCAAATTATCACTGCTTTATTTGCACAGCACCTTCTCGAGGTGCAATGGAGCCACTCCTCTTGCCATTATTTAAAAGTGTCACTTTTTGCCACACAAACAGTCCTGAGGTTAGGGACATGAACATTTGCATGAAGCAAGAGCTGCATGCCTCTCCATGGCTCTTTTTTATTACAGTTTTGATGATTTAGGAGGGATATATTGTATGGGAGACACAGATTTCCTTGAGCAGAAATTGGTCTGGCTTTTTAGTAAGCCGTAAATCAAAGAGAATTAGGTACCACAGATAGGGAAAGAAGTTGTGTGCATTTGCAAAAGCTGGTAGTTATCTTCTGATATGTGAAGACCACTTGCTTCTGCAACATCAAATGCTGAATGAGATAACCTCATAGCACCTCTGCAAAATAGGAGGCTGATCCTGTTTTATGGAGGGGAGACAGCGGTGGGAAAGGGGCTTAACTGGGCATTTAACCAAGGAACCTCTGGCAAAGCAGAGAGGAAAACTTTCATTTCCAGGCCTCAGAGACCATCCAAGCTTGCTGTCCCTGGGTAACAGCCACGATTTTGTCATTCATTGTCTTCTTACTGAATTCCCCCATCCCCTTTGGTTTATGGAAGTGATGCAGACAGCTGGAGGGAAAGAGCAGGGGTACCTGCAGTCCAGGGCATTGGTGTTTCTCACCATTCTTCAGATGAGATGTGTGATGTGCCATCTCAGCCATGCATGGGGGCGTGGCTGAGATGGTCTGAGGAAAGGGTCTTCCAAGAGCAAGAACCATTATCACAGATGGAGAGCCTAGAGCAGGGTCCTGAGATGAAGGTGATTGTAAAAGAGGTTGGAGAGAAGGGGTGCTCACAGATGGTTCTAAAGGCTCCAAGGAAGAGGTCCCAGAAGGGCTCTGGACGGAAGGAGGGAAACACTGATGTCCTGTGAACTGGGGTGATGCAGGAGCTGCTGGCAGAGGTCTCTCTGAGATCTCTTTACATAGGCTTGGAGTCTACAGAACTGTCCAGGTAGAGTAAGGAATGCATCAGGTGGGCAACGCTCCTGCTCACAGGTATAGGCAGTGGGCACACACCTCATCAGGGCACACAGCACCACACACTCCTGTAAACCTGCTGACCAGTCCCGCTGCCCCTGGTCAGACGCAGCAGCACTCCAGGGAGAAGTGGTGATCCCAATGCATGGGCAGAGAGATGCTCTGGCTGAGCCTGCACAGAGGCTGTGTCAGAGAGGGAGCTAACACCGCCACCATCCCTGCATCCCACCCGTGGTCCAACCTTCACCCCCACAATAGCTGTGTACCCCATCTCTTGCCTGTGTCCCCAAGGACAGCTAATCCCTCATCACCTGTCCCCGCAGGCTGACAGCGTCTGGATGGACATCAGAGATGATGATGACCTGCCCACGGCTGAGGAGCTGGAGGACTGGATAGAGGATGTGCTTTCTGGGAAGATAAATACTGAAGATGATGACGACGATGAAGATGATGATGATGACGATGATGATGATGATGACGACGATGACGATGATGATGATGACGACGATGATGACGACGATGATGATGACTAACTGTGACTCTGTGCAGTTTGACTTGTGGGGCCTGAGAGCCCTCGCCCTGCGGCAGGTCCCTCCATTGGAAGACCTACGTTTGAGCATCAGCAAGCACCGCTGCTCCTCTTTCCCCCCTGCCCTGCTCCCCCTGCCCTCGCCCTTGCCGGGACCCCCTCGCCTGATTCCCAGCGATGCTGAGCCACCGGGACTGCCCCTGCGGAGGGCAGCACCTGCAGGCACCCAGCACCGCTGCAAATCATGCCTCCTTAGTAAGGACAGTAGGAACCTGCAGGGAATCTGCCCCCAGTGTCCCAGGGCAGGAGAAAAGTGCCTGCCTGCTTGCTGCCAGAGGGACGCAGGGAGCCAGTTTGTATCTTCTGTGTTCATCAGCCCAGCACTTAACATCCAAAGACCAAATCTCGCTTCAAGACATAGGGAAAACCCTAACTGTAAAGTTTAGCCCTTTTATTAAACACAATGCCCTTTGCAGGTACTCTGCCAAGACCACTCAATCCTGCAAGTTCTGCTGCGGGAGTCTGTAGCTACTCCCTAACATGCTAAGAGCAGCAAAATGCTTTGGGAGGGGAGGGAGGTTTTAGGGATGCTATTAAAGTTTTCAGTGATTCCACATAATGACAGGATATTCTTGTCTGGCAGTGCAATGCAAAACCGAACACCGGGTCCCCTGTCTGAACCTCTTCTTGAAAGCTCAGGCCACAGCTGGAGTTGGTGCAGAGGGCCTGATATAAGACATCAAAGCTCGTGAGTTCCTGAACTGCTGGACAGGCTGATCCGGCTCTGAGCCCAAACTGAGTCCAAACCACTGAGTCTGAAGACCATGGCACTGAGCCAAGGCAATGGAAACATCAATAGGGGCCCACCCTGAAGCACTCCTATTCCCCACGACCTTCCGGCTCTTGCTGACTCTTCACCCAAAGCCTGTGTAGCATCTTTTCCCATGATCAAGATGTTGGGAGGGAGCACAGCCATCCAAACATATCAGATAGTGGATGAGGTGTGTTGGGGCATGAGCAGCAGACAGATTCAAGCTGCTCAGCTTTTGAGTATTTAGTTGCACAGTTACTCCCTGCTTAGAGACTCAGGTGTCCCATGTGAGAAGCCTCTTTTGACTGCAGGCTGAGAAGGAGCTCAGAGAACCAGTTTGCAGTCAAGGGGTCACTCACAAAGCCAAGGGTCTGTAACACAGTCCTGGTGAGTGCAGCAACATCCATGTGCAGGTCACTGTGGCAGCATTAGGTCTCCTTGCTTTCCCATGCCAGCAGATTTCAATTATCTTGGCTTCTTAGCTTTGGCAATAGTGCAATGAATGGAGACTTTGGAGATGGTTTTATCTTTATAAATACGTTTATAAAGATGCTCTCCAGTTGTTCAGAGTTATTAGCATAGGTAGTGTACACATCTCCTCTCTTGCTACAAACAAAAAACATTGTTCTGACCATCCTTATACTGGCTTAGGACAGAGGTACGTGATGTGAGGGGAAATAACAGTGCAAGGGACAGCAGAATCAGAGCTCGTTACACAAATGTGCATCAGCCTGACGAGAAACAAGGTTTACGCACTATATATTTCCTTTATCAGATGAACTGCAAAGCAAGATTTTATAGATTTTTTTTTCCTGCCTGTTCATCAGTTTCTTTGACTCTCTCTCTCTCTACATGAGCTGAAATAGAAATTTGAAACTACTGGTATAAAAAAGCTGAAGTATTGATACCTTCGCATGTGTGCCATATCCCCTTGGTGGAAAGTGCCAGTATGAACAACACATAGCTGGATATCTCTCTATCTCAATGCACCTGAATGAATACTGTGCTAATGTGGTAAATGACTGTAGGCCAGGTTAGCTCCTTGTTCACCATCAAACACTCATGTTCTTTACAGATACGGCCTCTTAGAGGAATAGACAAGGCAGCAAAGCCCCCAGTTCAACCATTTGCCCTTCTGTGCTTCCTTAGGATGCACAAGCATTGCCTGGAAGATGAACCAAGTTTGTCTGGGGAGAACATTCACCTGGTTGCTCTAGGGTGATGACCAACTTTGAAAAGCCTTGAAATTCAGAGTGCTCTCAGCATGAAGGTCTCCTCCTCTCTTTCCTGCACACTCCAGTCTCTGCTGGTCGACAGGGTACCCAGCATTCTCCTGCTTTTTCCTCAAGAGGTTTGCTGGGGACCCCGGGTCAGAGAGGGAGCAAGAAGGACTCCAGGTCTCATTCATGTGCACTGGTAAGGAGGAAGAAGAGGCAGAACTAGCCCTCTGGTAGTCTCCTGGCCTGTGATTAAGGGACAATGACTGATCTAAGAAAAGAATTGGCTTATCTTTACCTTTGGGCAATTCCCAGGAGCAAAACATTCACAGTGTCACCCTGCATAAGGTAACAGCCTGCACTGGCCATGTGCCTCCACATCAGTCACTCCAAACGTGAAGAAGAAATGAAGAGTTGGTCTATTGCCGTTCCTAACCAGCACAATCTCCAGCCGTGCCGATTGCCTGGGTGCTTTCTGCGTGCTCCTCTCCCACTGTGGATGCCCCTCTGTTCTGAAGTGCCCCACTCTAGATGCTCTGGGAGGCACAGATTACACAGGTAGAGCACGCAGACCCTGCAAACAGCACCAGGGACATGTTCAAGTGCACAGGTGTTTCACAGGCACTTAAACACTTCAAAGCAACAGACCTCTAGGGGGAGAAGAAATAAATAATGTAGAAGCGCAGAGGCTGAACTCATACTGGGGAGTGGTGCCAGTGGTTTATGAAAAGTTTCCCTTGAAACTTATGCAAGAAAGAGCTATTCCTACAGCTGCCACTCCTTCACGCCAGGGACGTGGCCGCTCTTTCTCTCTTCCTTCAGTCTGCCCTTACAGTTCTCATTGTCTTTGCCCACAAACAGGAACTGTTTATCGTCAGCTTTTGGGATAAACACATTGAAAGTTAGGAAAGCATTGCCACAGAGGAAGGATTGCAGCAACGAGGACTGGTGGGCAGCAAAGCCTTTCCCATTTACTCGTAACACCTCATCTGCCCAAGATTCTAATAACCAAACAGCTGAATGACTCAATGCCCCTTGTGAAGGAGATTGCAGCTTGAATTTGAGTGTCTTCCTTGCAGGGCCAGTGGTATGGGGATGACACACAGGTCCCCAAGCCCAGGTGCTCCTGGGGTCCTCTGTCAGAAGTAGGAACAACGGGCATTTGAAAGGTACTGGTAGCCCTGAGGAGCAAAGTCAGGCTAATCCTGCCCACTACACCCTGAGAAGCAAAAGGTCAGCACATTTGGATGAGGAACCTGCAAAAAAAAATCCCCCTTTATTAAAAAAATATAAATTTGTGTATGTGGGCAGTACTGAGTGCTTAACAAGCATGTCTCTCTTCACAAATAGTTCTTTTGCTCCAGCATGTTAACTAGACATATTAAATGGGTCTTTATACAGATAAAGACAGGAATTGTATTTTGCCCTCATCCAGCTGCGAGTTCTTCAAGCTGATCAGTTTCTTCACAGAATCATTCAGTCATTTTGATTGGAAAAGAACCCTAAGATCATTGAGTCTGACCATTAACCCACCACAGTCAATTCCCAAAGTACTCCAAAACCTGGTCTTGTCAGTCCCCAGTGACAGTGAGGACCCCCCTAACATGCAGTATGGGGCAAGAACACCAAGTTACGCCGCACCTCCTCCCAGTCCCCAGACTCAGGGCTGGAGGGCACCACCCAGGGGTTTGTTTGGGGTGCTGTGGCACAGCCCACTCTGTGCTGCTCTTGAGCAACAATCAAGGGAGAGGGAAACTCATCAGAAGCAACACACTGCAGCTCTCATACTGCAGCATGGAGGAGAAAGTTTCTGCCTTTGCAGCAGTCGCTGATATAGAGGCTCTGTGAACCCAAAAGTGCTCTGAGTTTATGTCAACCATTTGGGAAACAGCTGCAGGAGGAAAGGACGAGGGAGGCACTCTGGAAATCACAGATTACTCCATGGTTTCAGAGTCAGCTATGTCATGCAGTTTTTGTGATGTTTGTGATGTTTTGTGATGTCTCTGAGGAGTGATGAGTCTGCTGTCTCTCCCTTGGGAAAGGAATGGCCCCATAGTGAAACCAGAGATCTCAGTTGCTTCCCATCCCAGAATGAAGCTGCTCAGCCAGACACCAACGTGAACACAGAGCGGAGGACACCAGCTGCTTCTCCATGTCTGTCTGCACATCATACCTAAAGAAATGATTGATTCATTACAGAGACCAAACAAAAAAAATCGCCTTTTATTCCCAGGAAAATAATTAATTAGACAGGAACATATCACTTCCCAGCTGCCACTGACTTACAGTCTTGTGGCAGGCCAAGATTGCATCTGGATTCCTCTCCACTGCAGCAAAGCTTTGTCTTTGAGGAAGTCCCACACACAGCCAGTTGCATACCGATGCCTGGACTTGGGAGGCTGAAGAGGAGGATGGGCAAACAGCAGGAGGCAACCCAGCCTTCTGAGGCAAAGCTCACCTGCCTCACTGCCTCCTGGCTGCTTTCACACCCCAGGTGCATCTACGCCATGCAGCGCAAGAGCAGCTGCTAGAAACTGGAAACAGCAGAGCGCAGCAGGAAGGATAATTGACCTCGGTAATGAGGCTGTGCCAGCAGGACTGTGTCGTACCTGAGACCCGAGGCCCTGTGTCATCCCACTGCACTGCACCATCTCCTGCCTTCTCCCCGTTCCCTTGTACCACTGACCTCTAACAAAGCAGCCCTTGGATGGTCAGTACTCCTGAGGGACAGCTGTGGGATGACTCTCACACCTCTTTGGCAGAAGGTGACATCTAATGACAACGGGGACCATGGGGCAGGGTCCTGGGCAGAGTCTTGGCCCAGCTCCCAGAACACTCTGCCAGGTTTAAAAGGTGCTAAGCTATTTAAAGGGAAAAAAAGCTACAGAGCTTCCTTGCAGCTTGAAGACTCATTTCAGGAATCAGATTACAAACTGCCTTTGGGATGGAAGCAAAGATCCTTCCCGCGCCTCGCTCCCCCCTTGCGCTTTCTCTTGCCAAGCCCCTATGATAAAGGGGATCAGCAAAGCACTCAAGGGGCATTGTCCC
Source organism: Lycocorax pyrrhopterus obiensis (assembly GCA_014706295.1). Classification (NCBI taxonomy): domain Eukaryota; kingdom Metazoa; phylum Chordata; class Aves; order Passeriformes; family Paradisaeidae; genus Lycocorax; species Lycocorax pyrrhopterus. Next base: position 93,306,953 of record JACSVZ010000001.1, read on the forward strand.
TAATGCTATGGAAAACAAGAAAGCAGCTTTTTCACTTTGTTTTCATGCCTCTTGACTAACTACACTTCTGACCTTCACTGGCTCCCCGAATTCATTTTCTCTCTCCAATTCTGTGTAGCCCAGCTTCCTCTTCTCCTCAACCCACCCAGCATATGGTATCTGAGGGACAGAGCCCTTCCCTGCCCCTACTGCTTGTACTCATCCCAGCCTGGGGAGACAGCAGCCTCCCTCACACCACTGCCATGAACTGGCTGTGCTGGATCCCCATAGCTGTGAACATCAGGAGGGACATTTCCTTTCTGAGGAGAAAGATGTCCGGACAAGGCCGTCACTGGCTTTTATTTTGAGGGGGACAGGTGGAACATGCTCAAGGAAAAGCCATTTCACCAGCCTGGGCAGAAGCACCAGAATTTTTTTGGTGGACTTCTTTCCCACTGTCCCAAAATCCAGATGAGGAACCACCACCCTGCAACCAAGCCCTGACTATGGTCACTGTGGGAAGAGACCAGTAACACCCAGTGCCACCAGCAATCACACCACTACACCATCTGAGCAGAAGACAAGTGTCATGGCCTCACACACAAGAAAAAAGCCTTGAGGGTTAAACGAGCTGAGTTTGCTGGAAGGGGTATCCCATATTCAACAGGAGCCAGAAAGCCACCTCCCTGCCAGAGACTACCAGTGGCTGGCCTGACTGAGCCCTCCCTTGGTCGTGCGTGGTAAATGACTTAAATAGCCATGGGCAACCTCACCTGCTTTTGGATTTGGAGAAATGCCAGCTTGAATCGGTCCCTCCCTCAGTAACACAGGTAAAAAAATAAAGTGATGTTTGACCAGAGAGCAGCCCTGAAATTTTCCTGGTGTCAGATTTTGATTTTTGCTTTAAAATTCAATTCATCATTCAAAGTCCTGCTCCTGCTAGTGACAAAGAGAGGGGTTATTGAACAACAAAAGTAGCTAAATGTTTGAGGAACGTTTTAGTCCCCACAAAATGAAGTTGCTGAAGGAATTTGCCCAGCTTCCCACAGTCTGGTTACTGAATTACTAAACCAGTTTCTCACAACCACTTACAAAGCAAAATTATAATCAACTGTAGGATCTGGTATTATGAGTACTCAAGAATGAGCTTTTACAAAATAGAAGCTAAAAGGTTTGCAGATCTGTTTCACATCTGTGGCCCAGATATAATCAGCTCCTTCTTGTTCCCTCTTTTAAAGTATGCCCACGGCATCTGACTTGTGCTGAAGAGAGGTCCAAAGAGCCTTAACATTCTGAATGTCTCTTAAAACTTTCAAAGAGGCTGAATCAAATATGTTTTGTCAAGAACTCCGTTCTCCCCATGCATCCACTTTTCATTTGTGCTACCTTTTTAAACAATAAGAAAAAAATTAAAAAGGAAGAAGCAAGACAACCAAGACTAGATGTTTAAGCATTTGTAAGCCTGATTTTTGCCTTTGGAAGATACTTAAAATGTTTCAATTTACAGAGTAGCTTCGTGCCTAGAGCAATTTGCGGTGTGTCAGTTTTTTTAAATCTCTGTGCCTTCAGGTTCCTAAGGATGCTGGAGGGAAAACCCACACCCTAATCTTTAAGGTCTCTTCCACTGACTTCACATTGCCTTGTGTTACTGTCTCTCTTGAGGCTTTGCTGCTTGCTCCATATTCTGATACATAAGCAAGGTGGATGCATTGAGCTATCCCAAATGCACATCCACAAGGTAAAAGTTATCTTTCTCCTTCCTCTTTCTAGTTGTATTCAGTGCTGCCCACGCAGAGCCCAAAGACGGATTGTTCCCTCTGTCCTGGCTGTGGTCCCTGCAGCAAACACCTGTTCTCCTTCTCCTGTAGGCAGGACCCATGGGCTTTGGGAGGCTGAAGAGGAGCAGTGCCACTGTGGGAGGGCTCCTGGGGTCCCCAGGTTATCCACATTAACTGAGCTGGAACCAGAGCAAGCCCCAAGTCCTGCACAGAAGTCTTCACTCCATTCAGGTCCATAGATTTTGGAGGAAGGGAAGATCAGCTCAGGGCTTTGGAGTAGGCCGCCAGTTTTGCAGCGCGCCCCAGCCTGAACACAGACTACGATGTGAGCAGTAGTCGGGAGGGGCGGGGGGGAACCCAAACAACCCACAACCTTTTCCAAGTTCATTATGGAGAGGGACAGGGAGATGGGGACAAACAGGAAAACAGCTTTCTTCCCGTTTGAGGTACTCCCCATTTTCCTAGCAACATGTCAGCATAAACTAGCACACAAGTTCACGGCAGGGCTGCAAAACTTGTTACAGCTTTTCAAAGCAACTCGAGTAACCTTGTTCACAGCTCATGATTTATGCATAAGCCATCACCCCACTACACCATCCCCACTTCTGCAGACACGTTGTGCTCAGTGCTCTCTTTTCTCTCAGCACCTCCTGACCCAGCAGTCCATGGATGCACACATGAAATGGGGATGGATGCCCTTGTCCCAGTGGATTATCTGTCAGTACCGGAAAGGACTGTAACCTAAACCCATCACCTTCCCAATCCAAAATAAACTCGGGACTGCTGTTGAAAGACAAATCAAAGCACTCTGCTTGGCCAACTCCCAATACACCTTCCCTTCCTGCATGCTGTTATGAGACACCATGTCCTGCTGAGAGATCCCCTTCCCCTTGCACCTACCCCACCTGTCCCTAGCTCCAGGACCCCTTGGAAGCCCTTGAGTTCAACCCCTCGTGTACTTGCCAGGAGTCCAGACCTGGGGCTGAGACAGCAGAGCCAGTTCATTGCATCAGGAAATGTTTCGGGATTTGAAGCCTTGCCCACCTCCATAGCCAGATGTCTCACTGAACTATTAATTTAGCTAACAATATCACATGGTGAGGTGCTGCTAGTGCTCCAAGCAAGGCTCTGGAGCCAGTTGCTGAAGGTGACAAATCCCTTTCTTGCCCTGTTTGTTGTGCCCTGACGGCACGTGGCCCCTTTGCCCCACAGACTCCCACTTCATTCCCCACAGCTGATGTTTTCTCACTGCCCATGGCTGTGAGGCCTGGTCCCATCACCTACCAGGACCAATCAATCTTCACATGAATTAAGCCACAGCTCAGCCACCAAATACCCATAGCAGTGGCTGTTGCTGTGCTGTCTCAGGGCAGCCAGTGTCTTATGCCCATACAGTCAAGAGGGTTACTGCAGGAGAGGCATCTCCTCTTCAAGTCCAGTATGTCCCTCAGGCAAAACATGCTTACCTCTGGTTCAGGATGCCAGGTCCCTCCAAGTGGTGGGATTTTTCCAGTAAAAGCCTCCACCCCCTTTCTGTCAGAGGTCTGGGTCAGTAATACTTAACCCAACATTGCACCCGAGGCTCCATCACACCTCAAAGGTCCATGCAACTTCAGTGAAAAGACTTGGCCAAACCAGATCAGCTCCCTCAGCTCTAATTTCTGCTGAGCTACATACCACAGCCCTTTATAATTCAGATATCTGAGCTCTGGGTGAAGGCCAAGGGAACTAGTCCCTCTAGCAAAGCCTGTTCCTTCCATCAGCTTCCACAGCCCACAGCAGGACAGACAGCGCCACGAACGGCAGCAGTCAGGTGTTGATTTGCTATCAGCACTATCCCAGAAATGAAACAGAGCGTGCTGAACTCACATGTAAAGACACAGCTCTCAAGGCTAAGAGCCTGGAACAAGGCTGACAAGCCCAGTGTCTTGTTTATGACAAATTCCTGCTGCTTACACCTTCCCATGACACACCTGCGGCCGACTCCCACAGAGCCTTTACCTACACAGCTCCAGTCCGACAAGTCAGGTCTTCCTCTGAGGGGCAGGAGGGGACCAGCAATGGCTGCACCCCCATTTCAGGCTCTGCAGGGCAGCAGCAGTGCTCTTTCCTTTCCCTGGCCATCTCTGGGAGCTGACCTGCAAACAGTGCGGGGCTGGGCACTGCCAAAGCACCAGCAGGATGAAGGGCTCAGATCAAAAGCAGAGATCAAGGGAGGGCAGGAGGCAGAACAGAGCACACCCCTGTCCCACCCTTCCTGTTTCCTCCCAGGCTAGTTCAGCTCTCTCTAGCCCAAATACCTCTGTCTCCCCACAAGCAGAGATTCACCCATGTGGTTGTTTCTCTCCACAGGCATTTTTGTCTGTGCTGCTTATCTCCACAACTGCTGCACTCTTTTTCACTGAAGAACAGCATCCTGTGAATTTTTCCAGCAGCTGAAGCCACCAAGGAGATCTGCTGGGCTGGGCCTGCCTGAAGAGTGGGCACCAAAGAACATCTAGACAAAAAAGCTGTTCCCACATTTCCTTGGGCACAGCTGCTTGATCTTTCCGAGCTCTTGCCATGCCGGAGATGGAAACCGATGGTGGGGAAAGCCACACCCAGAGATGCTGTTGAGGTGAGATCCCTGCACCTTTTCTTAGCAGAGCACAGGCTGGCATCCACACAAACAAGGAGCACTGGCTTTTCTGCCGCTCGCCACTCCTCCTCCCCACCAGAGCCAAATAAGGAACTCGGCAGTGAATCCTGCACTTCACAATTTGTGTGCAAACTATGAGAACACAGGAGGCAGAAAAACCTGTTCCCACTCCCGTCATGTGGCCCCCCACCTCCTCCCCCCTTCCCCAGCTGCATTTGCTCCCCATCATTTGAGACTTTAGGTGTTCAAAGCAGTCACCTACCAGTCTTCCTTCAGGAGTGATAAATGAGTTTGCATTTTACTGTGGTGTGGCAGGGCAGACCAGAAAGGCCTAGAATGAAGGTGACAAAAAGACAACCTCATAAAAGCTAAACCACATGTTTGCAGGGCCCCTCCTGCCCACAGCACAGGAATGCTTGAAGACCAGAAGAGCTTTTTTTGTCTGAAAGGGTAAGAGAAAGGAGTGGGACAATCAAATCTGGTTTCAGTTTATTTCCAGAATTTTACTGTACAAAATATGCAAAGTGTAAAACGGTTTTATGTTTCAGTTTAAAAAACAACAAAACCCCATCCAGCTATAACTTAAGAGAACCCAGCTTGGAACAGAACAATTTACAAGGCTAAACCCACAGTGCATTAATGTCACAGACACCAGGAATTTGCTTACTTAAGTTCACGATTAGAAAAGAACAGAAAGACCATGTACCACTGCAGTTAAAGTCACATGTGCAAAGAAGAGAAAAAAGAAAGAAATGCTGGTTAGTGTCTATTAATTAGAAAACCTTGGCAAAACCCTTCTTACTATACATAGAGTGTGTAGAAAAAGTATTACACAGTGATAAAGGAGGGTGGGGGAAGGGCATTTTACTCCCACCCCCTTCCCCAAGACACAATAATGCTGAATCAAAGAAACAGGCACAGAAGAGTGTAAGATTCCTTCACAGTTATGCCTGTTCAGGTAGCGGCCACAGCATCTCCCCACGGTGCACACAGGAGATACCCCCAAGCATCGTTAGCGCTGGTGAGAGGTGCCCGGGAAGCAGCCAGAGGCGGGGAAGGATCCCCTCCTCCCCGGGCAGAGCACACCCAGGGCAGGGCCGGCTGCCTGCTGCCCACAGGGCTCCGTGTGCCACAGGGATTAAAAATGCAGTCTCTTGGAGGGTTGCAGATGGGTGGATAACGCCAGCTGTGCCGCTGGCATGGCGGGGACCCAGCTCGGGACTATCCCAAAGCGATCCGCACGGCTCACAGTTGTCGGAAACGGCAACTTTTGGTCATCATGGATGGGAGGCAGCAGCCTGAATGCAGGAGGACGCACACTCCTGTAGGAGACGTCATGGCCCAAAGCCATCTCTTTTAGAACAGAAATTTGAGGGTTTTACTTCATCTTTTTTTGTTTGTTTGTTTTCTAAAACCAGCTCAATTCCAAGAGCACTTCCTTCTTAACGACAGCTGAAACATTGAACCACCAAGTCTGGCTTGAGGCTTTAAACATGTATAATGTGCACACCTAGAGGGGGAAAAGCACACAGACACACACAAGCTCAATGAGAAAACACCTGCACACACACCTCGGGAGCAGCTCTCACACGGCTGGGCAGCACTGAGACCAAGTGAGGAGCCAGCCTGGGACCAGACTACAGCATTGTTGCAGAAGACTGCAAGACTTTTGTTTTACCTTTGAAAAGGGCAGAATTACAAGTTTCGATGAGCAAGATGAAATTGGCTTGAATAGGTTTCCATGTTTAGCCAAGTTATGGATCTTTCCAGTTCTTCAGCAGCAAGTGTTGGAAGTGAGCACATCTCAAATGAGATGCTTCACAACTACTTATGTGGGGCAGGACCAGCTCCAGAAACTCCTTCCCTACAGCTTTTGGCATACTCAGCAACAGCAGATTCCCTAGGCGTCGCACAGAGAGCCTCATTCCAAAGGAAAAGGTTTAGAGATTTCATAAGGGTTTGGATTTGTTCAGATCTCCTCCAAAGTTGAGCCTTACTGTGCACTGCCTCCAAGCTTCCAGCTGCAGCCTCAGCACCTCCCAGCCCTGCAGATACGCTATGGAGGGGAGCGCTACAATGCTTAACACTTCCAAGACTGCTGCCTGCTTGGCTTCCACGTGTGGGAAGGGACACTGAGACCGAGGGCAGCCTCACACAGTCTGAAGGCACATGGCAATGAGAGGCTAACAGATGTGACAACAACATCTGCCCATGCCCAGTTACAGGACTGGCAAAGTGTTTAGAATAGTATCTGCCCCTACACCCCTGGAAGCTGCAAGAAATCCAAATCTTTCACTTTATAGCCATGAAAGAGAAAGCCAGCCTTCATGGAAACCCACAGCCATTTCCATCTGCTCTAGAACACTTGAAAGTCTCAGCTGCATCTGGTTTTGCAACACCTCAGCATGGCTTTGGATTTAGGCTGCAACAAATCTGAGAGCAAAAAACCAAAGTCTTTAAAGTATCTGAGCAGCATACTTGAGTTACAGGAAACATGCCAACATGGAAGAGAGGAGTGGGCCACCACCACCACTCCCGGCTGGGAAGCACAGCACCCTATCAAATGGTCCAGCTTCCAGTGAAGGACGTCCAGGGCAAGGATCATCTCCAAGGGGGACACTGACCACTTAATCACAAACAGGGTTGTCTTAAAAGACCACTTGAATTCTAATAAAACCCCCACAATTCCCAACCAGGTACAAACATCCAGAGTGGGAGAAAGGAAGGAAAATATGTGCAAGGAGACAGTGCAGGATAGGAGAGGCATTCGGAGGAACAGCCTGCACTTGGCTGGCAAACCCTACAAGTTGTATGTATGCTCAGCTCTTGGCAAGCTTGGCAGAAGTAAGGGCTGCAGGAATTGGATCAGAGCTTCGTTCCCTATGACTCCATTCTTACTCATTAGCTGGCTATAAACAGAGTTAAACAAACCAGTCTGCACTCACCGCTCAGTATTTTTCATAGAGTTTGAATCCCTACAGATGCCACAGAACCAACTGTGGATCTCAAAGCACTTGAAAGCAAGTTGAGTTTAGCCTCACAACACCCCAGTGAGGTAGGTATGACAGTGGTCCCCTGAATTTGCAAAGAGAAGGGAAGCAAGAGAAACCCTGGAAAATGTCACTAAAAATACCAGAACAGGGAATATTCAGGAATCATGATTCCCCTTTCAGTCTGTCCTTGCCTCTAAGCAGGTTGCATCTCTAAAGAGACCATTTGAGAGAGTCCTCTCCTTCAGATTTCATCAGGCAAAGCATTCACACTGCTGACATAGGGAAGAGCATTAAATGCAGTAGTTGGCCCCTGTTGAGTGTCCCTTTTCGGCAGCAGGCAGAAAAGGCAGTGTTGAACCACAGCACAGATATGAAGAAGCAGACCCAGATCGAGCACACGCTGCTTCCGCCTGGTTCTCCATGTGTTAAAGGATTTAACAAAATTAAGACATGAGTTTCCTGAGCAGATATTGTCAGACAACCCCTCCTCATGGGGCAGGGAAAAGGAAAGGGGAAGGAAATCCTGGGAAAGTAAAAAAGTTTTGCAGATGTGCCTGTGACAAGGTGCTCTCACATATACGGCACACCCAAGCCCCTGGCAAGGTGGTTCTTGTTCTGGCTTCACAGATATGAGCCAATTCAGCCACAGGCAGTAGCCTCCACACAGGTATTAAGTGCTCCCCAGTCTCCCAAGCTACTCCCAGTCTCTCCCACCCTGCTGGTTATGCACATCATAAAAGCCAGGTGCAGGCATCTTCAGGAGAGCCAAGTGTAAAATACTGTATGTTCTCCTTCCTTTTTTTTTTTTCTTATAAAGGAATAAACCAACATATTTTCTCAAAGCAAAACACTGCAAAGGCCACAGCCAATAAAGGAGTCCCCATCCAGACTACCAGAAAGCCTGACCTGCACAAAAACCCCGAACACTGAATTTAGAGAAGGGAAAACACTACCTACTTCCCATCCTTTACAGGAAAAGGGCATAATCCCATCATGTGCTGTGCCATCCAGTTTCTTTACAACCATGTCTGGCACATTACATGGACTAAAAGGATCCAGGAGACTACCACGTGCTTGTAAGAAAGGTGCAGGAAACTGCAGGTGTCACTTGGATGGGGTTTCATCACTTTGGACCCTCACTCACTAGGGTGCTCCCTTGATCCCAAGAGGACTGTGCACAGGTGCTGTCAGATATGCATCTCCACTGCTGCTGAAGCTGGAAGAGGATGGACCCTGCTGCCCTGTTCCCAGCATCCCTGTTTAAGGTGGCTGCTCCCTCCCACCAGCTTGTGGTGGGCACCAGCCAGCCCATGCCTGCCACGGGAAGGGCTGGGGAAGGCCAAAAGGGACAGGAGGGGCTGTCACAGCCCTCCTCAGAAGACTGTGCAGGCTGGCAATGAAAGGCACTGACTTACACTCTGCTGGAACCAGGGTCTTCTTGGTTAAAACATCCACATGGAGGGCAGGCCAGATCCTGCCCGATAAGGGATATTTGCATGGCAAAAGACTGAGCAGAATGAATTGATCATTTACATTCACATGGATCTTGAGGGACCTTCAGGTCGCTGCCAGCCTTGCAGCTGGCTCCAGTCACTCCATGCTCTGTGCTGGCAATCAGACACTTCAGACACTGATTTAGGTTCACCGTTAAACCTTCCAAACTCAGGTGACTAAATTCACACCTGAAAGCTGCACCAGTGGGCAAAGGCAGCCTCACAAACACAACTGCATCTCTCAGAAGCAGATCCCAGCGCTGAGCAGAAACTCCCACAGCACAGCAAGGCCAAGAAAGGCAGGCAGATTTTCAACATTCAGGCATTGTTTGGTATTTCTTAGCTACAGCTGAAGGCGTACGGTGGGGGAAGGACTCACTACAGTGTTTCTAGAGCACAACAGTTCTCCAAAGCAACCGAATGGGGCAGAGGTCAGCCTTTCCCTGGCTCCTCTCCAGAAGGAGGGAAGTGTTTTTGCCCGTCTTTTCTCCAGACACACCTGAAGCTGGCTAGAGAGGGAGGGGCACATTCCTGCCCGCACTCCCTTCCCCTCAAAGAGGCTGTCAGACGTAGGGAGGGTCTGTGATTTATCTGAGGAGGAGCCAGCTACTTACTGACCCTGTCCCAGTGCAAATACACAGCCCTTGCAGGTGCAAAAGGAAGTGGCAGTGCCTGGAGAAACACAGTCAGAAAGCCAGACAGAAGGGGATAGAAACAGGAAGCCTTGGGAGCACCTGAGAAAGATGCAGACAAGCAGGACAGAGGGAAGCAGGTGAGAGATAACAGGGAGCTGTGACATGAAGAACAACTTCACTAACAAGCACTGATTAAGAAAAAAATATAAAAATTGAAGAGCTGCAAATGGGCCGATCCAGTTCAAGACAAGCAACTGCACAGAGAGTGAAACCATCCCATTATGCCCATACAGGTGCGGCACTGACAGAAGAGGCACATGGAGAGGAGGAGAAGAAGAATAAAGAATAAAAGTCCCCTCACACCTCCACCCTTTGATATCCCCTCCTCCCCGAGTGAGCAGGGACGGCGGCACCCAGTGCCAGGAGGTTTCTGTGAGGGAGAGGTGAGCAATGAGCCCTCAGGAGCAGCCACAGGTGGCAAAAGCAGAGACACGAGGGCGCAGGCGTGCGCGGTGTAAGGCAGCGCTCCAACAACAGCTCTGACGCTGCAGCCGTGCAGAGAAAGAGAGCGTGAGATTTACAGGATGCCTGGAAAGAGGGGGAAAGAAATAAAATCTGTTCTGTCTCCAAGGCTGAGCTAACTGAGCCAAGTCACCCTGTCGCCTCTTAAGATACTTCTTTCTAGATAAGATACCCCAACTCCCCCCTCCCCTTTCCAAATAAAGTGCAGATGGTCAAATATTACTGGTCCATCATCTGCCAGTTTCAGTCAGCATTGGGGAAATTAAACCCAAAAGCACGATATTGAAAAAAAAAATAAAAATCTCCCAACAACCCACCCTCAAAATCCCTTAGACTGAAGTCTCAGACTGTAAGCGGAGGACAAATTTATGAGATTTAGGGTCTATGAACTCTTCTGAGAGTTTGATGAAGGGGATTTTTTTCACATTAACAACAAGGCTGAAGTCCAAGCACTTGAGGACAAACACAACGCCGTCTTGTAACCCGCTTGTGACCGCTTCCTCGCTGACCAGCGTCCACTGCTTGGAGAACCAGCGATCCCTGTCGTACTGGAGGGTTGGGCCTGGGTTGAGGTAACGCTCCAGGAATGCCTGCCAAGAACGGGACACACGTTAGCACCAGCCCCACAACTCGCCCTGCTCTCTTCCCATCCCCAGATACAGCTCCGCGAGCATGGGCTTGCCATGCTGCAAATTGTTTCAGCTTTCACACTTCAGAAGACATCTTCTCCCCAGTCTCTCCCAGCTTTTCAGACCCAGGAGTAGACACAAACATCAGGAGATCTTCTTTCAGCCCATCCCAGCAAGTTTGCAAAGTTACAGCCCTGACTTCTGCCATCAGCACAGCCATCTGGCAGCAGTTCAGTAGAGCAGAGGTCATTTCTCCCCTTCCAGGCCCATAATCCATCCCAAAACTACAGTCCCAGCCAGCCAGATAGGATAGCCGGCTCTCTCCTTCAGGCCAAGCTAAGGTGGTAAACAGATGTTCCCATGTTTTCAGCCTGAGGGTGCAAAACTGAAAACAGAATGCAAAATACCATTTGACCATGCTGTGTTTTAAAGTCCCTCTGCAACCTTAACGGCAGCAGAACTCCCCTTGCATACCTGGGCAAAGTCCCAGGTGGCTCACAGTGAGAGGGTGCTAAGCCCCATCTCTTGACAGCATTTCTGCTCTTACTGCAGTAAGTCCTGAGTGAATGTCCAAGAATAACCCTTTCCTAGCATTGTGGGCTGTTCCTAGAGGGGAAGGTAGAGAGTGGGAGGGGAATTGCGTGACCTGTTTCCCTCATCGTTCAGTCCCTCCCCGTGTCTGCAAGTCAACAGTCACAGCCTGGGCATGAAGCAGAAAACTACGTTTGATCAAGCAGCTCATGAATTAGAAACACTGTCAGAGAGACAGAGATTTAGGCAATAATCAGCAGTCCAAAATGCAGCATAGCAGAGGGGGCAGAAAACCAAAAACAATCCTTTGCAGGTTGCCACCTGCACTATACTACTACCACAAGCCAGCTGGGAAAACTCCTGTGACTCAAAGCCACCCTTTCAAACATTTATTTAGTATTCCCTTTGATGAATTGGATACAAGAATGAATACCTCATAGGCACTTTCAGATAAAGAGACAGAAGATGCTGCAGAGGAAATACTCCTTGCCTTTGAGACCTGCTGCAACCTACACCGCACTGGTCGATTCACAGGGAGCAACTATGAAAGCCTTCGCTCACCTCCCGTGACAACTTTCTGTTCTGCTTGCACACACAGATGTGCCATCCCCTTCTCCCTCCCTCCTGCAGCAGCGTTGGAGAAAGCTTTACCTTTGGTGTCATGTAGTTGGTGATGCAGAAGGACAAGTGTTGCAAGATGCTCTCCATGCTGTGGTACTGCTGCTGGCGGGTGGTGCGAAGGTACTTCTGCAGAGCTCTTGCCATGGAGGGGAAGATTGCCTGGGCTGCTTCTCGGGGGTCCATCATCTCCCCTGGAGCTTTCTGCTGTTCCTCTGCCTGCAGGCGTTTGATGTGAGTGAAAGCCTCTTCTACTGCAACCACAAGCCTGCAGAAGGAAAATCAGGACATTAAGAGTCATAACAAGAAGTAGGATGGGTCTGTGGTTAAGGCAGAGCCTGGGAGTCAGGATTTACAAAACCTCCTTTCCCCATCAGCCATCGAGTCACTGCCTGCCACCAACTTACACAAAATCTTCTCTACTGGGAGTCTGAGGGGTAGACAGCAGCTTTTCCTTCCTTGCCCAAGCCATCCAGCAATTGAGGGCCATAAACCAGGATTAAGATTGTAAAGCCCTGAGCACTGCACTTGGTTCTGCCAGCGCAGCATAAACATCAGCTACATGACTCAAACGAGACACAGCTGCCCTTGTGTTGAATGCGTGTCTGAGTACAGGGTCCCAGCACACAGGACTGCAGCACGAAACACAGGACAGGCAAGCACTCAGGGGGAGGCTGACTGCACTCCACGACACAGCCTGCTCTGAGACACTCCGTGCTCACAAGCTGCAGCCTGCTCCCATTTCCACCAGCTGGGTGCAGAGCTCATGCTGCCCAATGACTGCCCTGCACCCCTCCACTGAACAGCAAGGGTGAAAACACCCCTCCAGCTTCACTCCTTACACTGCAGCTAGAGGCATCTTCTGTGAACCATTCCTGTGTTGGCACAGGTGAGCAAACACCAAGACCACACCATGAAAGGGGAACAGATGTCTCACGACGCTCGTTACTTAGTACTGGGCTAACTTGCTAGTGAGGAAAAAGCGATAATGAAAGAGCCACCCAACAGAACTCTTCAGCCCCTTCAGACAGGACTTGTTCCATACTTAATTTCCTCTTAAGGCACCAATGACTGTCCACAATGATCTCAATATCCAACGCATCTTAAAGCCAGGGGCAGCTGCCTCACCACAACCAGAGGTATAGCATCCTGCATTCAGACTGTACATGAGGAACAGCACGAGAAGCCCTGACCCTTGCCTGTTTTGTTTAATTTGACACGGGGGAGGTGGGAGGTGGAAATCAGTTTCTAAACTCCTGGCCTTATCTAGTGACTGATGGTTTCCTTCTGACTAAGCAGTTGTTCTAACCAAACTCAGCAAGCACAGGAGATGTGGCCAAGTTAGGATGCTACACTTCACAGAAGAGAAAGTTTTAAGTTCCTATTGCTCCGAGGCTGGAAGAGAGCCGAAAAGACAGAGGCTACAGAGCAGAGGTCAGACTGAAGCAGGCAAGGAGAGGACGTTGTGCCAGCATTTTCCCAGTGAAACAAACTGCCAAAAGAAAACTCAAAATGAGCCAGCTCCTTCCAGTTATGACACATTCCTTCCAAACACAGCTCAGTTCAGGGGTGCCTGCCCATAAGCAACTTGCCTCAAACTGTTAGGAATGCTAACTACAGACTGCAATTAGGCTCCTGAGCAAACAGAGGCACTGTCTTGGGTCACCTCAACACAGTATCAACTCTGCAGCCTAAGTGTGACTGGCAGAAGACATACGTGTGTTCCAAAATAAAATGTAACTGTTTGTGGTGAAGTCTTTCCTCCTCAATTCATCGAAAGGCAGTCAAACTGTCCCTTTGAGTCTGCAAACACAAGTATTCTCCTCATCCATGAATGGGCAACACCAAGCACTCCACTGATCCCGTCCCTGGATTCCTTCAGCTGACAAGCCTGGGCATGGGCAAAAATAATGGGATTTCCTACAGCAAGTAACTACAGACTTGTCAAGCACAGGACTAATCCATGACATTGCATTAGCTTATCTGCCTCGTATACACGAGCTCAGCTGCATGCATGCTCTTCGGATAATTCATAAGCTTCTTCCCCGTGACAGATTTACAGCCAGCCCCTCACGGTGGGTCGGGGGCACTCGCCAGGCTGGGCAAGCCCCACACGGCCGAGCCTCAGGACAGGGTGGCTTTACCTCGCCCGGCGTTTCTTCACGCGGCGCTCGTGGTCGGCCTCCTCGTAGTAGAGCTCGTTGTGACTGGAGTCCCTGCGCCGGGCGGCGGCCGCGATCATGGCCCGGGACTGCCCCGACGCGTTGTTACCTGGGCCTGCGGGGGCAAGGACGGGCACAAAGGAGACAAAGGCGGTGTTACTGCCACAGGGCCGGGGCAGGGACAGTCGGGCACCCCACGGCATCTGTCACACGTGCGCTGGGGCTCCAGCCTTCCCAGCCAATGCTATAAACCCTTCCCCGGTCCTCAGGAGCTCCAGTAGAAACCCTGCAAGGCAGCACAGGCTTAGAGAGGGTGTTCTGGCACATGGACAAGGGAAGTTAGTTGGGATAGAGGGTCTCACGCAACATACACAAAGGCAGAGTGAGGTGAACATGCCAAGGATGCAACTTACCCCCCATTATATATGCTTTCAGTTTGAAGGCAAGGGCAGCTGGAACATACCACATTTCAGCATCAAGACAGTGTGACAGCACAAAAAGTGAGAAGTTGGAAAGAGGAGAGAGACAAACACAAGAACATAATGAGACGTGGAGACGAATAAATGAAAGCCAAACTCCAGACAGTTATCTGCAGGAAGGGAAAACAGGATGCAGGGGCAGCAGGGTCACCTTTAGACACAGCACAGGGTTTCCCAGAAGGGCAGGTGCTGTCAGAGCAGCAGTCTCTCAATTGGGTAGGCTGGGGTCTGTATGTGTAGTAGCTTCTCATGGCACCCTGAGCAGCACCTGCCATCAGAGCTTCTGCTGCTGTTCACAGATCGTACACAGCCACAGGAACAGGGAAGCTGCAATCTGCTCTGTAACACCCAGTCAGTCGACAGAGCTGTCTACTACAAGACCTCAACTAGTAACCTTAAAATACAGTACTAGGTTCTGCAACTCTCCCATGAAGCCCTCAGCGCTGGCTTTTCAGGTACGGAGAGGAAAAAGGCTGCCCCAGAAGAGTTTACAAACCCTTCTATCCAGGCAGAGGGCAGAGGCGGGTCTATCCAGAGAGCAGTGGTAGTCTAGGACTGCCTCCAAGCCACCAAGAGCAGCTTTTGTGCCAACTGCTCTGAAAGCCCACACTCTCAGCTGGCAGTGGTTAAGGCCAATCAATTGCACAGACACGCTCAAAACTGTTCTGCTCAAGCAAGGGCAACTCTTCAATTTTTTTCCTAAAAAGCCCAAACCAAATTCCAGGACAGAAGCCTGAAACTCGGCAGTGGGAAGAACAAGGACTCACACAAATAGCTTCTTAAGAGTCTAAACATTTCAGATGTTGTTTGACAGCCTTGAAATGGAGGATATGACTCAAGGGAGACACTAGCTCCCAAATTTGGGTTACATCTTTAATTTGCCTCGTTGACTATGCCTGGCAACGAAAGTCCTGGTTTTGAAGGTGAACCTCCCCACTCTGCATAAGAGAGATTACAGCAATATGTTTTTCTTTCCTGGCTGCTGCAGTATCAAATACAAAAGCTGTCAACAAATTAGGCTGCCTTAATAGCATTACTGTCTTTTTATAAGAAGGGTATAAGAGACTGTCAAGCTGCCAGGGTAAGCTGCAGCCAGAGCTACACTCTGCTTTGTAAGACGGATGGAATCTTCTTAAGGCCATGCCTCTAAGCCTGGGATTTCCATGTCCATAAAGGCAGCAGCATTGCACACAGAACAGCCCAGGCAACCAGTACTGCCCCAGAAGGGAAAGCAGGAGTTTCCAGGCCCTGGCAGGCTCACAAGCCTGACACTTGGAAAAGCCTGCCAGCCACATCTGCAGCTTGCTCCTGGTTCCTTCTCTTTTAACAAAGCCTCATGAGCTAGCAGCTTCTGAGCCACTCACACTACCAGACTGACAATCTTTCCTCTGAGCTTGGGAGTCCCACTGTCCCAGCAGGTGCTGCAGGAAAAGAGAGCACACCAGCTCCTGAAGAGACACTGCAGTGCAGGAGAAGACAAGCCAGTAATCAGAATGGCACACCCCACAGCCACCCCGGCAGGCTGTGGGGTTTGAACAGTGTGCAGATCTGTGGGATCACATCTGTGGGATCAGGAAGCCCTCACCTTCCATACACCAGGCCTCCCTGAGCATGAGCAGCTGGAATGAATAATTTCACCTCTAGAAGAATGAAGAGCACTTCTGTTTACATGTCTGTTTGCTTCCCCTCTCCAACACAACTCAACCAAGAGCACCACTCCAGGCAGCAAAGGATACATGATGGGCAACCTGTCCTTCCCCTTCCCTCACTTCCCCCTTCCTCTGTCAGGATGGGAATATCTCACTGTAAGGATCTAAACCTCCAATTAATTTTACAGACTCAGGAGTGCTGCATGAGGTTGGAGAAGCCTTTAGGATAAGGTCTTTGAAACTTACCAAAAATAAAACAAATCCAAACAAACAAACAAACTAAAAAGGAAAATGAAAACAAAACGTTCCACACCCATAAGGCACTGAAACTTTGTTGAAAGCAAAACAATCATGAGCTCTGACATATGACATATGTTTTTCCATATGACAGATATTCTTAATATTTTGGTCTCCACACCATGCACACAGAGCCAACTTGCCCAGCTAGGTCCCTTCAGTCTCTTCTTTCCAGCCTCAAAGCCTTTCAATACTAATAAATTCACGGGCAGCATGTGCCTTTACCACATTTTGTCACACAATTTCAGCCATCCTTCACCGCAAAAGCTTTGCTACCCAACTTTGACTCTTCCAAAGGAACGTGCACCTCTATAAAGGCTGCTGGGCACATCCTGCTTATCAAATGTGGCTTTCACTGATAGGGTTTAAGAGTGTCAAATGATTAAGTCCAGTTTTCACTGCTTTGAGCATCCACATATCCATCCATCCAACCATCCATCCTCCCAAAGGCTTTTTTAAAGCCCCAAAGCCTGAAAACTGGTTTGGAGAACGGCAAAGCTCAATGGGGATCGTTATCTGTGTCTGAATTTCCATGGCCAGGCATAGCTCACTTAGTGCTGAGGCTGCAGGCTGATGAGCATCACTTTCATCAGCAACTGCTGCTTATACCGCGGCTCCTTCACTTTCCTGAAGGCTGTATGTGAAAGCAGCACAATAAACGACTGGGGAACTCATTAGGCTAAAAGTTGTGTTTATTGTAGTATCACAACTGAGGAGATGACCCAAGGGTGACAAAAGCAGAGGCTGCTTAAAACAAGCAGTGGTGCTGAAAAGTGTCAAGCCACATGACAATTAAGCCCGACCCAAAACGTGGCTATTTCACCTGGCAAAGACAAAAGCCTTATTGTGGGCTAAACACATCTGTAAAGTCATCTGGAACTGGCAAACTCAGGGCTGCTAGGAAGATTTCCAACAAGAGACAAGGATTTGGCAAAGCAAAAAGGTGAGAATGGGTGCATAACAAAGCATAAAGCCAACCCAGCCCTTCCCCATCCCACCCAGTCTCAGAGACTACATGTCACCTCACCTACCATCAACATTGTAGACTTTCAGGCCAGCCATGTGCTTGGCTGCTCGGGATTTGGAGGCTGTTAACAAGGCTGGGTTGTAGACTGTGAAATCTCGGTAGTAATTTTCCAGAACCACCAGTGCAGCTCGTTGGATGCTGAGGAAAGAAGAAAAAACAAAACAAGACAAACCCCCTCAGATTGAAACAAGCTCTCTTGTCTCCATAAAATATTAAAAAAAAAAAAAAAGAAAGGAAGAATAGTGATATTATTTGGAACAGAGTTGTCACACCTACAGGACCATGAAATACACAGAATATTAATTACTCTCTCTGAAATTTCATTTGAGATGCAAGATAAGTATCTCTGCCCTCAGCTCTATAGGAGGATGACAGGAAATCCCTAAACAAGGGCAGCAAAAAGTGAAGCACTAGGCTGCCTGCAGCACGGGAAATTACAGAACAAGAGCTCAGCCCACCTCAGTACAATCACTGTGCTACAGAGACCTTGCTCAGGCTGAAGACCAGAACACCACACGGGTTTTGCTGTAGCTGGACAGCCTGGACGGAGGGACCAGCTCAGGATGGATGCTTTTCCCTCCGAGTCATTTCCAGCCGCACCTCGCAGCTCCTCCCTTAGACCTCCTCCATCCCAGCACTGACAGGAGTGTGATCTCTTCAGCTTTCACAGCAAGATAAGATCGCTGCCTGAGGAGTACGGCTGCCAGAGAGGGATTACCTCAGTGTTGCTTGTTAAATCCCTGGCTAGGGACAGAATGAGGAGCAGTGACACTCCCTCCATCCCTTTGAAGGGATGCCTTTACATAAAACGATGACACATGGGAGCATAACAAACACACGCGCCAGCCGCAGGAAAGGCTCAACCCAGAGGTATCTTCCTTTGCGATCATTTCGACAACGGAGAGGGAGAGATGTCTGCAGGCACTGTTACCAACAAATACGGCAGCATTTCAAAACAAGCCCGAGCTCTGGTGTTTAAAAATGCGGGAACAGGACACAGCTCTCTCCATGCTGCTCTGGCTCTGTGCCTCAGCGTGGCATCCGACTGGCAGCAGCACTCTCAGCAAATCACCAACATCACCCATTCACCCAACTGGAGTTTGCCAAGGACCCACACTTAAAATAATTTTTGCGGGTTCAAAATGAAAATGTAATTGTGTACACATTTGTTGCCAGTTAATTCGAAAGGTCACACTTAGCAAGGAGGCCTCTCCTAAGGAAAGCAACAAAGTATTCTCACACATGTTACAACATAGGAAGAAAACATTACAAGGATAGTAACGTGGGAAAATAAGACATTAACAAATGAGGCCCTAAATTCAGTTCTCAGCGCTACCACAGATTCTGCATGCGCTCCCGGAGGAGCAATTTAAATTTTCCTGTGCTTTGTGCTAATATTAAACTTCTGCATCACACCCAAGTAATTTAAACACACACACAAACACACCACCATCATTCTACAGCTGCCACGCTCTCACTGATCAGTGAATTAAGCACAGATGCCAGCTCATTCAAGAGATTCTGAGAAAGAAGAACAAACCCAGACTTGTTCACTGTGTAGCTTCATCAGTCAGTATTACGGTACATTGCCATTTATTTCATTAACTGTGTACCTTTAAGATTATTAATTTAGCTTTTGAAGCAAATTCCATCTTTAGGATCTTTTGGTGGGGTCTTCTGGATCCAGCTAGAGCTTCTTAAAGAAGCTTTACCTTTCAGGTGCCACTCCTTCGTATTTCCTCACCTTAGATTTGGTAAAAGCAACTCCACTTACGCACTCAGCTACTGATTTGTGATAAAGAGCCACCAGTTAACAAAGGAAAGAATTTTCCTTTGATGAAGGAGTACAGACTGACCCACTGCCAGACACACACAGATGCTGACAGAACAGGTGAAAGCCATTTTATTTCTCCCTGCCACGCTTCTGATTTCTACTGCGAATTTGCTGCAGCCTATACACAAAATTTCACAGAAGTAATCATGTGGCAGCAGCACACATTCCCCCTTCTGACTGCATTCAAACATGATCAAGTTTTTCCATGTCCGCTTCCCAGGAAGATAAAACTCCACAGAGTTTCATCACAAAACGCAGTATTTGGAAAGCTAAGAACGACTCAAAACAGGAAGATAAAAATGAACAGCTATTCTCTGTTAATACACTGTACTCATTTCAAACAGCACTGGAACTTCCATCCCAGCAGCGGGAAATGTTTGGGAACTCCACTGACCAATTAGCTCTATTAGGACAAAACACAATGCATCACAGCAGAGAATAATTTATTTTTATACATACACATTTTCCCTGGACCCCACTGACAGCATTATCATCAGGATGCCAGCTTTCCCCACCTAACACCCCTTCCATCCCCTCATTAAATAACTTTCCCCACCAATTCATTGGCACGTGCACCCAAAATCCAAACACAACAAAGCTTTTACATTGCAGCAAGCAACTATCATTGCCCTGAGAATTTAAAGCCCAGGTATTTGCTCCTGATGCAAATCCAGTACAGGCTCAATCCTGCACAAGAGATACCCCAGTCACATAGAGGGTCTGCTCTCTGGGAAGAGAAAGGTAAGAAACATCAGTTTCCTGGATTTCTACCAGCACACTTCTGTCTCCCATGTAGTCCATCCTGAGCGTGGCGGGTTAGTAAGACAGCTACAACTACAACTCTTCAAATTCTCTGTTCCAGGAAAAAAAAAAAAAAAATCAGAGAGAAGCTGCAGACAAGTAAATTAGAAGGGTCACAATAATTCGCGAGAGCGAGGAAAAGGCTGAATCAGAACCTCCTGAGCCGTATTGCTCAACCTCTTCACCCACATCAAGGGGAAGCCTCACCCTGCCCAGCGCAGGACGGCCAGCCCTGCCCCACACGGGAGCTGCAAAGCACCAAGAACCCCGTCCCGACCAGGCACAGCGCCCC
Organism: Lycocorax pyrrhopterus obiensis; assembly: GCA_014706295.1. Lineage (NCBI taxonomy): Eukaryota > Metazoa > Chordata > Aves > Passeriformes > Paradisaeidae > Lycocorax > Lycocorax pyrrhopterus. Next base: position 93,327,310 of record JACSVZ010000001.1, read on the forward strand.
AAGCACGGCACAGGGGCACCCTACGCTCTTGTGCAACACCGTGCGCCAGGAGGAGGGCAACCGCAGGCATGGGAGCATCCAGGGCAGCCCGGAGGAGTCAGCAGGAGCAGAGCAAAACGCCAAGGAAGTCTGCTGTCTCCCAGCAGAAATCCAGGCTTTTTGGGCTTCCCACCGCAGGGCAGACCCTCTGCCGCCCTGCGAGCAAGGTGAAGCGGCTGCAGGCAGCCGCCTCTGCACCCACACGCCAGCTCCAGCGGGAATGGAAACCGGCGGCCTTTCCTGCAGGCCACGTCTGGAGAGGCAGCTTCCCTGCAGCACCGTCTCGGGAGGAGTTCAGCACCATGTCGGTCACTGCATTCATTCACCCCGCGTTTCAGCAAGCTGGGCTGAAGCTCTCCTTTTGTTCAGCACGCTGAAAGAATGGGGAGGGGCAGGAAGAAAACGAGCAGAAAGTTTCGATACTCAGTCGCCTGTATGAAAGAGGTCAGAGTGAGGATCGTTCTCACGTCCCATCAAGAGGGTCTGGCAGCCCAGTGTATTTCAGGCACCGTAGCTAACTACCAGAACTATGCAGAAAAAGCATGTCACAGAAACACAGAAATCGTCACAGAAAGGCTTGGACCTTAAAGATCATCTAGTTCTAACCCCACCCCCCTCCACGGGCAGAGTACAAAAAGCAGGACACAAAAAGCATTTCCATGCAACAGTTCAGATTCAAAACTTATGGCACGAGAGGAAAAACTCTTGCACAATCCAGCGGCCTACTGGAAACACAGATTTCCTTGCAGGCAGTGTCAGTGAGGCTCCATGCTTTGTTACTTTGCATTTCGTGTAGTTGGAGGGTTGCTTTTTTCTAATTATTATTTTTACTCCCCTGAAGAAAGGCCATGTCACAGCATGCTGCCAAGAGGGAAAGCAAACAAGCAGACCCAGCAGAAGCACAGTGGCATTTGGCAGCAGAGAAATGCAGAGCCCTTTACTAACAGTAATGAATTAACTTTTACAGGGCATCCAAGGAAGTGGAGGAGGGGACTCCGTGACACAAAGGTAGCAACTATTTTTTTCTCTCAAAAGGTAAGTCAGGACCAGTTTTGCCTGAGTGTTTGCTGCTATAAAAGATTTGAATATTTGCAGTCTTGCCATACGCTGCACCTCAGAGGTCATTTTGACTTTGTATTTGCCTTCTGTGACACAACTACACCAATACTGAAATTGGCTTTTCTTAGTGGATTTCTAGGAAAACAAGCCAGTACTAAACTGAAGAAAAGCACAAGGAAAGAAACCTGTTTATATCATCAAAATACTGGCTTTGGACACTGGTGGTTTCTAGGAAAAGGGTTTTGAGTTTTATGAAGTGGTGGGAAAGGGTTGGTGAAAATAAAAAATAAAGAGAGAAAAAAAGATTAAAAATTGAAGCCACACCTCTATGCACCTGTCACTCACATGGTTTTAGCAGTTTTGTGCTTTCCTGCTAATCTAGAAATGTAGCCTGTCATGGTACTATACCAAACATAAGCAGACACTGAGAATTATCGAGGGCAGAGGAGTGCCCCATACTTTTGCAACAGATCTACGCACACATCCAGAAAGGGCTGAGCTGTTTGCTACCAGGGCATTCTTGCTATAGATGCACATCTTGCAGCATCAGGGTTTAGAGTGAGCCACACACACCTAAAATACACAAGGATAGTCAGAGGTTTGATGACTGCTGTGTTAATTGAGGGCTGAGGAAGCCTGGGGGAATTTAATCAAATGGTTCTCAGCACAGACTCCTCTCCTCCAAACAACATTGTTTTAAACATTCTTCAAAACAGACACAGTATCAAAACAAGCCAAATTCTCTGGGCACATAAAACACTTGCCACAGCCAATTGGGCAGTTTGGCATCTCAAAGAAAAGCGAAGAAAAGATTCCACAAAGTAACCTTCCAAGAAGAGCCAGCTTTGCCTTACCAGATGTTTACAGCCTACAACTGCATCAAGCTTGCCTACTGCAAGAGATACTGAGGTCTCCTGGAGCACTGAGCTGCTCATCCACAGCACTTCTTACTCTCTAGCAGTGCTGTTGGCTCACATCCAACAGGTTCAGAGGACTTCTCTGCCTTCCCTTGCCCTACAATCACATCTCTCTCCCAGAAAACCCCCTTTTTCTTTTCCCTTTCCCATACTCTTTTGCCAAGGCACAGAGCTAGGGCTCAAGCTCCCGATTCTTCACCATGTTGGACTGCTTTCCCAGAGCGAAGTCATCAGAACTAGAAATAAAACTGGAAATAGACAACTGAAGTGCAAATGCTTCCCGCAGCAACATCCCTGCTGAAAATTATTACAGAAGGGATTTCCACCATCCTCCACGCAGACTTGCCTCCCTGCTCTACCTGTCACAGCTACAGGTGAGGCCAGCACAGGCTGCCCAGAGAGATGACCCTGGGCAGCACTGCCACACCAGGCCCCATGAGCCGGCAGAACACAAGGGATTCAGTACTCACTGTCCTTCCCAACACCTTGGACCAAGGCTCCCGAGAGCACCAAGGTTGTACAGAAGCTCTCTGCAGGGCTGGCAGAAGCACAAACGCCTTGACTACAGTTTGGCCCTCTCCAGTAAACAGAGCCCGAGTCAGATCTTAGCAGAGATGCCACGACAAGGAACTTCTTCAGCAGCTGTGGCCAAACAAGCAGAGCAGAAAAATGCCTTTTGATCGTCATAACTACAAGAGCATTTCAGTTTGGTACAGCCAAGAGAACAGGACCGCAGCCCCTAGGAAAAGGAAAACCACATTTTCTTGTCAGACAACCACAACTGAGATTGCCACTTGGCTAAGGCAGGCAAGCGCAATCCTCACCCTCCCTGGAACAGGCACCGGGCAACCGAGAAACAGCAAGTTTGTTTTAGATACCCAGCTTCTGGCATTTGGTGAGGCAGGGAAAAGAACGTGCAAGGTCAAACCTTTATCAGGAAAGGGAAGAAATCCTCATCGTAGTAGCAGGTTGTCACCATGATGGCAGCACAGCTGCTGCCCCCAAGGCAGCCAACATCCATCCGTTAATGGTGCAATTTATACGGAACCCAAACACACACAAGGTTTGCTCCAGTTTTGCAGTGACCAGTCTCTGTCTTTCTCTCCCCTCACAGCCTTTTTCAACAACATGAAAATGACAGAATTTAAAGTGTGTCCCCATCTATATGCAACAACTATATGGACATCTGAACAACACAACTGCTGTAAATTTAAGGAGAGCACCAGCCCAGCTTTTAACTGCAGGTCTCCCCTTCTCTGCCCTGTGCAGTCCAAGACACATTGCTCTCCAACAGACACTCCACTACAAGTCTCATCTGTGAGACAAAAGTCAGTATCAACACACCAGCTGAGCAATACAATAGCTCACTGCTGAGGTAGAAGGGATTTCAACATAGAAATTTTCTGAATGAGAGAGAGAGAGGAGTAGAATTCATTTTCAGGTTGGTTTTTTGGTTTGTTTTCCTCAAACCTCAAAAGCAGCCTAGTCAAAACCATCAAGTACAGGTGAAAAAGACCCCTGCAAGTCCACTACTAACATTGCTGTTACATTTGAATGTTTTCATTTTGAAGAGAAGCTGTGAGTACTTTTTAAAACCAGGATTTTACAGGAGGGTATGACCAAACTTGGGGGCTGGGGGGAAATCAACTCCTTTACATCACACAACCCAAACAAGCTACTTACTTAAGCCTTCCTGAGGAATCCTATAAAAGTACTCCCAGGCCAGCACTAAAAAGATGCTGCTACAGAAGCACAGAGCACTAAGTTTTAGCCAGCAGCTATAAAACTGCAGTAAACCCAATGGCATGCTCCCACTGCAGTTCTCCTTCTGAGAAACTTCCAAGCCTGATACCTCAGGAAGTTAACTGGTCTTCAGGGTACCAGCACACAGCCTGAATGTTTTCCCCAGTCACCTTTACTGGTAGAACCTCAAAATTTGATGAATGCTTTCCCAACAGCTGCACTGCCCTTCCTTCCACTTCCAACAGCTGAAGGTGGCAGCTAGCATAACAGACTAGGAAAAAACCCCAAGACATTACTGGTAATACATAGCGAGGAGGAAGAGAAGGAGAGCGCAATCCTCTCATTTAAAGAGTGGTCTGAAAGGTCCAATAATATGATTTTCCAGGAAAGGACAATCACTGTGTTCAGGTCAGATGCTGACAGCACCACACTTCTCTTCCTCAGTAACACAGTGAACATTTCATTTCACAGTATGTTGTGCCAAGGGAGACAAAGATCATAAAGACACTTGTTACCTCCAACATCACATTCAACAGACAGAAAATTAAATAAGCTGTAAAAGTTTAACATGAGTTTTAGAAACCGTGGAGGTTCTGGAGCACCAGAAGAGCTTCCTATGGAAGGCAGAGGACTCTGAAAAAGAAGGAAGATTTAATCCCTTGCTGAGACTAAGCTTCTTGCCAGGTTCCCTATATACAATTCTAGGAAGCTTTATTGCAGCAGGTCAGCCTAGGTAACTGGAAAGGCTGCCTTCCAGCCTCTCACAGAGTAGCAAAAGGGAGTTTAACACGTGGTAAAGCCACGTGGCCCCAGCTGCCTCAGCCCATCCATGGGGATGGGTGAGTGTACAACAAGAGCAGCTTCAGGAGTTGCATCTGAAAGAGCAGCTTGTGAAAGCCTGAATACGTGGTGCCACAAACTTCTCCCTCAGAAGGCTGAGGAAGCCAGCTGCCAGGAGAGCAGGCTCCAAAGCAAACTGCCCGCATCCTCTTATGCCAAGACCACCTCTCCGAGGGGAACAGCGTGTGTGGGGAGGTGTTGTCAAGCACTTACTCACCATGCAGATACCTAGCAGAATCACTAAATCCAAATGGTATAGCTCATGGGTTAGCCAGGGCACAACAGCAGCTTTCAAGCACTCACAGCTTGGGCTGCATTTCAGCCAGTTCCTCAGACACCAATCACCACATGCAGATGCCCCAACAGCTCTCAAACTAGACACCCACTTCCCTTTGATCCCACACAACACATTCAGACAGGCGAAGGCGCTACCTTCTCATCAGACAGAAAGAGAACATTTGCTACCAGCATCTCTTGCTCCAGGGTCTACTGCAACACAGACAAGAAACATGAGAGGCAAAGGAGCTCCCGTGCCCTGCCAGGTACCTGCCATGTCCCAGACACCTGTAGTGAACCAGAACAACTCCTGGCCAGACATTCACACCTCAAGCCCAACCCAGCACCCTCAGGAGCCACTAGTGGTTTAACTGGACATGGAGAGCAGCAGCTACTGGATCCAGCAGCTGGAGCTCAGAAAGGGGTTTTCCAAGTGCACTGCTAGCACACCAAGCATTTGCCTCCATGATACGGTTTTGCCAAGTGGTGGGCTATCCTCAAGGGAGCTAATGAGAATACTATCTTACTTATCCATGAGAAAAAACTCCACAAACAACCAACCAGCTACCGTCTGCTCACACTAAAGTAAAGCCAAAGCTGTGAAAGGCTTTCTTCACCTATTGAGCAAATTGGCAGTTTGGGAAGGAAAGCAGTGAGAGAAGAACACAAAGGGGACAACCTAAGTGAAAAGGTGATGGGAAGAAGCTGCTGCTGAGCTTTCCCCACCAACCTGCACAGCATGGTAGACCACAGGCACACCAGAAAGACACGGGTGTCGATAAAGCAGGGACAAGTTGGCTTCCCCAGGCACTATGGGTGTTGCATCCAGCTGCCAGCAGTCCAAGAGGATCCACTTGCCCACACTCAATTCTTCACAGACCCGTGACCAATTTGAGAGAGTCAGGGACACTGCTGAAGTAGATCTTACAGTTAACATTTGCACAGCTGAGCCAATTATTGAGGCCAATGAGCCTCCTGTGGAAGGAGACCTGCACAGCTCATGATAATAATTTACAGAGTCCAGTCTCACAGCTGGAGATATGACTCTAAACCAAGCCCACAGCAGTAAGCTGCCATCCATTTGTGCACCATGTCCAGCTCCGAATCTTTGAGGACATGACTTGAGGTACTCAAGACCAATCCCTCATGCTTGGGCCAAGGCTGCTCCCCTGCAGGTCAGCTGGACTGGGGAGGAGAAGCAAGGACTGGAGGCTCTCCTTTCCCCAAGCTCAGCAGAGGAGCAGACTTTTGCAGACAGAGCCCTGCCCCACCAAGGAGGGCTCCTGCAGAAATCCGGCGTGATGGGATTCACGCAATACTCCCCAAAGAGCTGGCTGATGTCATCACAAAGCCTCTCTTGATGATTTTTGAGCAGTCATTGTCCTGATTTTCAAGAAGGGCAAGGAGGAGCCCAGAAACTACAGGCCTCTCAGTGTCACTTCAGTGTCTGGTAAAGTGATGGAGAAGATTATTCTGGGAGGTATTGAAAAACACTTGAAAGACAATACAGTCATCACTCACAGCCAGCACAGCTTCATGAGAGGAAAGTCCTGCTTATCAAACCTCATTTCCTTTTATGACAAGGTAACCCACCTAGCTGATCAAGGGAAGCCAGCTGGTGCAATCTTTTTGGATTTCAGTAAAGCTTTTGATACTGTCTCTCACAGGATCCTATTGGGCAAGACATCCAGCACACAACTGGATAAACACATCATGAGATGGGTGAGCAACTGGGTCAGGTGCAAAGAGTTACAGTGAATGGGGTGACATCAGACTGGAGACCTGCCACTAGTGGGGTTCCACAGGGCTCCATCCTCAGCCCTGTGCTCTTCAACATCTCATAAATGACTTGGACACAGGAAGGGACACTAAGCAAGTTCAGAGATTATACAAAACTGGGAGGAGCTGCTGATGCCCTTAAAGGCAGGGAGGCCCTGCAGAGAGACCGGGACAAATTACAGGGCTGCGCAATTACCAACCATATTAAGTTCAACAAGGGAAAGTGATGGATTCTGCACCTGGAATGTGGCAATCCTGGATGTAAGGACAGACTGGAGAATGAGTAAGCTGAGCAAAATAATCCGGGTAGAAAAATACACACACAAACTGCAAAGCCGCACAGGTAATAGAGATAGAAATTACCAGTTCCACAATTCCACCACTGCATCACTGTGCAACTAGACAATATTTCTTTGGGAGGGGTGAGGAAGGATCAGGCTGCTGACAGGATTTTTTTTTGCAGCAGCATTAGCTTAAGAAGTGATGTGGAACTATGATCAAACATTCATGTAATTGAGGGTTGTACAGAGTATTTCTGAGGGAGGCGTAACCTCTTTCAAAGGTTTCTACACACTTGAGGTTGTATTTAGGATTTAGGGAGTTTCAAACAAGTCAGGGGGACAGAACAACACACAAACAAAAGGTGTGCTTTACCTTCTGAACACAGCAGTTAGGAGCAAGATCTCGAGCTTACCCTGCATGCAAGGGTGAGACAGGCACTTAGTGCAGGAACAAGGGATGAAATACCAGACACCCCCAAGCCCGGAGCTACAGGGCAACCCTCAGCCTCCAACTCAAGCTTGTGTCCTGCTCAAGCATCTAGGAACCCTGCAGAAATCAGCAACATATGGGGACCCTGGATTACCATTTCCAGCTCCTGGGAGCAGCATAATCCACGACAGCGACGCATTTCCTCCTCCCAACATACACCCATGCTATGCCTCTGATTAGCCTGAGCCTCAAAGGAAAAAAAAGTATATGCAGGAACTGGCAGGTATGGCAAGAAGTTTATACGAGTCTGCATTTTCACAAGATAATTTAAAGCCTGTTCATGCTTCAAGTAAGGCCAGTCTTTAGCCAAGGAATTCTTCAAGACACATTAATAATTATGAAGTAACTAAGGGTGGGGCTTTTTGTTAGTAGTTTTTTTGAGAGTGGGAGAAAGGGTTAGTTGCTGATTTAGGGTGTCTTTTAAAGTCAAAGCTAAGAAATACAGCTTTAATTCCAAGGAAAAAACCGAAACAAAGTGTTCAAAGCCTCTACTGGCAGCAAAACTCCAGTGCTGTAATAGGACTTTTCATTTAGATGCTGCAGCCATGAAACATCAGCATTCAGCTCTTGATCCCACTGCTGCCTGGTAGGATGCTCTCCCAGGAAAGAGGACTACCTCCTACTCCCCAGGAGGAGATGGGATTAATGTGGCAAGACTTTGAATGAGGTTGTCTTTAGAGTCAATAGAGCAGCTTTAACTTACTCTAGGATTCCTCTCAAAACACCTGGCAATGTTATTCTCCTGCAAGCCTATGCAGACAGGCCTGAAGAGGCAGCATCCATGTTAGCCACTAGCAGACCTTTGCACACAGGCGTATCAGCTCTCAAACTACAGCCCAGTCCTCCCTGCACAGCATCCCTCCACCACAGGGCATCCCTCACAAAGCTCCAACCCAGCAAGCTTTGCACAAGCAAGAGCCACCTGATTTTATAACCAGCACTCAGCAACCCTACGAACAACACTGGGGCCACAGGGACATGACCTGCAGTTCCGAGCTCAGAGAAAAAATCCAGCCCCAGCAAGGATACAGATAACCCTCTACCAGGACTAGAGGAGTGCAAGCCAGAGTCAGCAGCCTGAAGCTCCCAAACAACAGCCAAGGTTCTTACTGCTGTGCCAGGAATCTGTTTTCCTGTCAGCCAGGGAATAGCTCTCCCCACACTGTCAGCTGATGTCCCCACTTGACCTAAACTGCACAAAAGAAATTTAAGCACTGAAGTTCATTTAAGCATGTACTGGAGGGGGAACTGAGTTATAAGCGAGAATACTGCCCTCAGTTTTATAGCCATTAATAAATAAATAATTATTAAGAATTCTACTACTACCACACAGCTCCCTATTAACTTTTCCTTATTTCTTCAGGGTAGAGTCAGGAATTAGCTTCCATATTTCTTGGACATTATTTGTTAAGCTATATGTGAACTGTAAATTCACAATTCTTTGTCCTCTTAACAAAAAGTGAGCCTCTTCTTTTCCCCCAAAGGGCACACTGCTCACTTCTTTGCAGAATATTTGTATTTCATCATTCACCACAAGAAACAGATGTCAAAGGTTGAGGGGGTGGATTTTTTTTTTGCAGCATTCAAAGATAAAAGTACCTTCATGGCCACAAAATTTGTTCGGCAGCTTAGGGAGGCCATCTGTCTCTGTGGGTGGTACACACAGGCACTTTGGAGGGCATGGACAGCAGGGGAACAGAAATTCCATGACAAACCCCCTAAGTACAGGGTAGGCTGGAGCGCATACCATTCTTGTACTTTTGGGTGGTGTTGGTTTTGAAAGACAAGCCAACAAGAAAGGAAATTCCTGCAGATGAACCCAATGGCATTTCCTCCACACCATCTCTTTCAGAAAGACGAGCAGCTCCTCACCAGGGAGCAAGTAATACTGTACTGGCCAGGTGGGTTAATAATTGACAGCGGGCACTTCACCTACAAGTAGGCTTGTAAACTTTTAAAGTATTAAGTATTCCAAAAATGCAAGACTGCTCCAGGGTATAACAATCAGCCTGCACCACTGGCCCTTGCTGCCTGGTGCATCTGCAGGAGCACAAAAGACTGGTACATGGCCTGGGGTCTGGTACATTCAGCTCCTGCTCCTCCTGGTGAGGAGGAGAGGAGAGGTGGTGTGTGCACAAGGCGTGCTGGGGGTGATCAGGGATCAAGATGGAGGAAGGGAGGAGAGAAGGGAAGAAAGATGTGGGCACTTCAGTTCCCCGAGCTCTCCCCTCTTTATCAAAACGAGAAGCAGCTCCACATGAAAAGCCATATGTAAAATCTGGAAAGTGTATGCAGAAAGGTAAGAGGCTAGGAAAACATGCTCCTTTCAGAAAAGCACAGCCCTCCCAGGCTTGGAGACAGACTTTACCGCACCAGAAACTCCCAGACAAGTTGTGCATGTGGTCAGATACTTATGGTCCATCCTAGGCTTTCTGCTCACCTCTAATGAGGAGTACCTGGCATTCCTGGAGCTTGCTGTTCACTTCTGCCACAAACAAGCAGCCTCTTAATGAGATGTTGCTCTGACCCACGTCATAAGTCCTAGCTGAACTTTGCTGGCAACACAGCCCTTGCACCACCAAACAGACCCTTGTAAAACAGAACAAGGCACCATTCCCATAACTCATCTGGAACATCAAAGGAGACTGCTCCCTACTCAGCAGGGAACAGCACTTTTTTTTTTTTTTTTTTTTTTTGCAGAGGCTACTGGAAAATTCCCTTCTGCAATTCCACGGGTACCCTCCTGGCTAGAGCAATCATATCTCTGCAGCACCATCCTCCAGATGTGAGGCAGCAGACACAGACGGGCGGAATAGTATGGCCTGTGACTAAAAATGGTTAAGAATGTGGCTGAAAGCCTCTTCCCATATAAGTCATTATTAGTTCACCCACAGGTCAGAGCTTTCTTTCCTACTCCATGACTGCTCCATGGCATGGGGTGCTTGAAAGGTGCTAATGGTCAACTGCCCGCTGTGAACAGAGTTCAGCAAGTTCAGGAATGGGAGCATGGAAAAGCTGCCCAGATGAGTTGCAAGAAGTTGCAAAAAAGGGGTTGTAAACACCCAGTTCTGTGAAGTGATGCTGAAAAGACACTGGCTTGGGGGTCACAAGTCTGACACCCCTCAGTGCTAAAGAAGCTGCTCTGGAGGGGACCCCACAGTTTCCCCAGGAGCTTCACACTTGCAGATGCAATTAACACCCATTTAGACAGCTATCCCAGAATTTCTTGGGAGGGGAGACTGATCAGTGCTGGTGCTCATCATGTTTGGTGATGGGCGGGAGAAACTCGCACAAACGGGCATCAGGACACCTTGTACGGATTTCAGGACAGGGAAAATGTATTCAAGAACAAGGCTAATTTCACAGAGTCTGGAGGCTCCGGCAACAGAGCTGGTCTGCAAAGTCTGTGTAACATGCTGTTCTAGCAAGTTCCTGCAATCAAAGCAGCAGGACAGTTAATAATATGTTTTGCTACAGAACAAGGTAAAAACTCATCAGCTCAATCTGTTTCATCAGTGTGCATCACTAGAAAAGATGATGAGGCAGGAGAAAGGAGGGCCAGTGTAATTCCTCAAGTCCCTGGGAACACAGACCAAACAAACTGCACACAGGGGAGAAGGAGAAGCCTGGAGTGTCTCCAGCAGGGTTTAGCTCGGCAGGTACAGCACTGCACTATAGTGCCCCAATGCTTGTTCTGCAGTCCCACTTCTGACTGCCCTACTGGAAACAGAAATATCCCAGAAGTGTATGTGTGGGATCAGTCACACTATGAAGGAACAATGCAATTAGACACACCCTGTGAAGTTCCTTCACCAGAAACCAGCAAGATTTCAGCAGCTCTTGCTCAGGGAAGAGATCCAGATGCCTAAACCCATGGTTACAATCATGCTAGAAACAGAAACCAAGAGGTTCCATGGAAGCTTTCCTTTTGAGGAGTAGAAAGATTTTAGAACAGCGTAAGTGTTGACACAACTCCAGGCAAGAGCACTCTGTACAGTTCAAATGCTGATCTCATGCTCTTCATTAGAAAAAAATCACCCTTGATATGGGGAGGCATATTTGAGCAACAGGATCAGATGTCAACGCTTACAAATGCAGGCTGGAATATGGAGAAGCCCGTTCCCACTCATTAGCCCTCCACACACTCCCTCAGCAGTGAACAAAGTACCAGTGGCACCAAGGGATGCCTGACAAGAGAGCACTCATCAGATTAATCAGTAAATACTGACAACCTAGAGATCAGCTTTACAAGCAACAGGTCCAACAAATACCCAAAGCAGCTGGAAGACAGGCTGAATGCATTCCCCTTCCACAGAACACATCTGCATCTACTCTCTTTTGTGAGTGTGTGCAAGCCATTGGCTCTCTCAGCAAGGTACTGATAATTCCTGCAGGGAAGGTACAGGGTTTTCAGAGACACGTACTTGTTTTGAGGAAGCAGCTGTTCCCTTCCTGAATTTTTAAACCACAGTTCAGCAAACATCCATGCAAATGGAGATGGGTAACAGGGATACAAGGAATGTTCAAGCACACTTTTACCATACAGAACTGCTATTTCTGAGTACTAAGCTTCTCTTGATTAGATTGACAAGAGAACACTGACCAGCTCACAGCCACCTGCAAAACTTGAACCCTGATTCCAAAGGTGTACACAGGCTTCCCCACCATCTTCCCAGCCAGCTGGTTCATAAAGGCAAGCCCACGCCACCAAGGACAGTGTCCTGGTTTTCTCTGGGATTGCGTTACTTTTCTTCTTAGTACACTGATGTTTGGGTTGTTGCTAAGTACTGCTTACTCTAAGTCAAGGACTTTTCAGTTTCCCATGCTCTGCCATTCAGTGAAGGGTTGCACAAGAAGCTGGGAGGGAGCACAGCCAGGACAGCTGACCCAAACTGGCCAAAGGGATATTCCATACCACAGAACATCATACTCAGTGAGTGCATCATCTGAGGACAGCTGGCCAGGAGCCACCAATCACTGCTTGGGAATGGGCTGGGCATCAGTCAGTGGGTGAAGAGCCAACTGTATTGAGCATCACTTGCCTTCCTTGGGTTTTATTTCCCTCTCTCTCCCCTCTTCATTACAGTTACTATTATCACTGTTATTATAATTAATATTATATTTTACATTAATTAAAACATTAAACTGTTCTTATCTCAACCCACAGATTTTACCTTTTTTTCTGATTCTTGTCCCCATACTACAGAGTGAGGTGGGGAGGAGTGAGTGAGGGGCTGTGTGGTACTTACTTGCCAGCTGGGGTTAAACCATGACAGATACAAAAGAAGACTGAAACTCCTACTACTTTAAACAGCCTGACACAAGACAAACTATCACAGTCCTGCTCCAAGGATGAGCAAAAAGGAGGACAAGGACCCACTCTCAAACATTTCTAATCTCAGAAAACCACGACTAACTATACTGCAGCCCAACATTCGGTCTATGTGGAAGATCAGTAATTACCACACGCATTAGAAGCCACTCATTTTCTTGAGCTGTCTAGACTAGCAAAGCTCTAGGGTGGGAAAGAGTGTTCACTGGATAGGAAGGCAATATGTTTAGCACCATAACTTCAGAAAAGGCAGGGTTTCTCCAGCAAGATCCTTCCTACACCGTTTCTGAGCCACAAAGACAGCACTGAACTGTGGATGACAAGTCAGCATCCCTATTTATAGGGAAAAACTGAAGTCTCTGCTGCAAATCCAAGCCTCCACTCGCAAAAGTATCGGCCTTTCAACTGAAAAGTTATCTACTCTTGTGCTCCCCCACCTTTGTTTCCCTTTGCTGTTTCTTTCAAAGTCTTGCCACCATTCCCACCCAACCTCCTGCATTTTCCCAGGCTTGACCTTTCCTGCATCTCTGCTGCTCCCTGCTCTTCACCCACACATACGACCAGAAAGCATTTGCCCTGCGTGGCAACCCTTCCTACCAGGAGCAGCAGAGCAGCCAGTGAGCTGAGACTTGGCACCACACTCATCAAGACTCCTATTTAATTTTCACCTCCCCCCTCCAAGCTCCTGAATCAATGCCAAAGGGAACGTTCATTTTGGCAGCCAAGCCTCCCAGAAGAAAAGTTATAGCCAAAGTGCTGGGGGTGGGACCAAGCCAGCCTATTAATAGGCTGATTATAATATGAATTTGGGGAACTACTCCCAAATATGCTTACCCTCCTGGACCTAGGGCTCTCAGGGGTGGAGTGGAATACCTAACTCAGCACTTTCAACTTCTTTACCGCATTTGGAGCCAAGGAGGGTGGAAAATCCTGTCTGTACCCTGCCTCGCAAAAACATGGTTTGCCAGAAGGGCGGCTGAGCTATTGTTTTCTTCCCTTCTCCGCCAGAAAACATGCTGTTCTCATACTTACATAGCAGCTCCCTCTGCCTCACCAGAAAAGACCTAGAATTGGAAGGCTTCCATCTTGGATTAAAAAGGGTGATAGCAACAATTTTGATGTGAAAAACAAAAAAAAAGCTACTCCAAGAAGGAACACTGAAAAATGTAAGATGTCTCAAGTCCCTTCTCACCACCAGCTTCTCCAGAGCACACTAGACTGCTGAGGAAGACAGACTCCACGGATTGTTAGTGATCAAAACTTTTAAGATATTTGAGAGAGTAAACAGACAAAAGGTTTTGATTTCAGGAGACAATCAGATTGCTATACCTGTTAAAGCATGCTGCTTCCTTCCAGGTGGCAGCTCAGAACCTCTCCAAGACCCCTTTAACAGTGCTGGGATGAGGCAAGCACGCATAGTGGCAAACGGAGCCCAAAGGCAGCAGCAAGTGGTACATGCCTACTCCATCATAGTTAGAACCACCTCTCCAGCACACCCACAAGGCTGCTTCTCCAGTCTTCCTGAAATCCAGACTGTCCTTTCATGTCTTCACATTTTCCCATCAACAGACCTCCCATTCCAGCCCGATGCCTCAGCCAGAGAGTCAATCAGAGGCACAAGGCAGCACCCTGTGACCTCAACCCACATTTCACCAACAAGCATGACAAAACCTTCATGACAATTCTGCAAAATTATGTCATGAAGATGATCAAGTTCTCTTTTTTGTTCATGTTTCACAAACATCTCACAATCCTAAGCCCTTAGAGGCTGAAAGAGATATTAACTACATTCACTTTTTACACAGTTTGTCACATTGGAGCCACACTCTTTATCAAGATCAGAAGCTCTCCTTACCACCTACACACAAGTAACGCTCAGAGAGGACAAACTCTTCCTTTGCTGGGGGACACCTGGCCCCTGATCAAACCTACAGTCTTACCTTTGCAGCAGTAAATATGCAAAGACACACAGGTTTCAAAACATATGTCAATACACATTAAACTCATCTGTCAAACTAGCATTATCAGACATGCTTGACGAGACTCTTCTGTAACACAAGACTCTGAAGCATCTATGTGCTGCATGGCTTGCATTCAATGTACCAAACGAAACTGAAATCAGCTTGCCAACAAACGAGAAGTTACAAGTTTTCACACATCTCAGATTTTACCCTAGCTTTTACAACTCTTTGCTGCCTTAGCATCACCCAAGACATTTCAAAACCCTGCTGCAAAGAAAGAATTGCAGAAAACACTGTTTTTAACACGTCCTATTAAATATTTAGGCCTTGATTCTCAAGCAAATTCTTTGCCTCTGATGACAAGTTAGACACGCAGACTTTGGCAGGTGTAGGATCTCAATCCCTCTGAACACAAACCCACAATCTACCACCAAGCAAACTCCCAAACCAAATCTGCATGCTCTGTGTGTATATACAGGTAAATACAGACATGTACCAAACTTTCTCTGCAGAATTTGCTTATGATTGAACTGCCTCATCACACCTCAAGGCACAATATTGTGGCACAGGGAAACTTTGGTAATCATCTTTCCATCTCTCTCATCTTTTGGTTATGCTGGATCACTGACCACAGAGCAATTAAGTTAAAAAAAAATTTGATTTCACAAGAAACCCAACAGATACTAGCTCATTTTTTGAAATCCTGAAAGAGGCATTTAATTAAGTCAATGGGTGCACTTCCATTACAGAAGAGGGGCTCTCCCCTTCACATTTCATAGAGAAGGAAAACAAAACAGAGTCCAGACCTACTTCACCCAACAGGCCTCGAGTTCTTCTACTAAGCCAGAAACATCCAGGAGAAAACTCCTGGACTTGAGCTTCAACCACTAAATCTGCTTCAAAGCAATTCCATTGCTAAGCTAACGGCTGCAGGAGACTGTTCCTACATCCACTTAAAGCAGCAGATGCTAATCTCTTCATCTGCCACAGATACACATGCCATTGGGGTCTGGACAGGATAAGCTGAACAGATGTTTAAGTGCACATTCAGCCTGGGGAATCATCTCCAGGGCTCAGCTGCTAGCTTCAGGACACAGGAACTAAGGGATTTCTGGAGAGCTTTGCAGGACACAGGAACTAAGGCAATTCAGACATCTGTCCTTTATTGTACCGCTGCTGAGAGAAGCACTAATGCCAGCAGGAAGGTGGAAGCAGCATGCATGTGTCATACCTGCAGCACCCAAATACTCCCAGTTACATCCAACCCAGCAAACTGATCCACACCTAATGGCAAAAAGGGCATCATGCTACAAAACCTTCAGCCCCTGCCACATGGCCTGGCCTGCTGTCAGGAGTCTCTGACCATTTATGCTCTGCATTGCCTGAAGGGCTGCTCCCAAAGCAGTGTTTGGCCCGTACAACCTAAACGCACAAGCCAGCCCCAACTATGCAAGGAGAGCTCTCCATTTTCCTCCAGTAAGGAGAAAGGGCAAGAAGCCCAGAGAAGGATCTTAAAGATCTCATCAGGCATCGCCCAGCGACCATCCCAAAGCTGTGACATCAGCTCTTTTCATTTCCTGAAATGCACAGGACTCCTCTGAGGCAGGTACAGCCTCGCCCACACTCAGAGAGGGGGCAGACAGGTTCAGTTTGGTAACTTCGGAGGGACTCTGGGAATTCTCCTGGGGGAAGATTCAGGAAGCAGCAACAACACATACTCAAAAGCAGCTGACGCTTCATGCCACAGCAGAGCCACACTTATCCCCACCACTAGACTCCAAGGGCTTGTACCTACCTCAGGTGTCCCAGGCTGTAGTATCGCGACTCTCCATCCGTGGAGCGAACCACCTTGACAGTGAACATGGGCTGCAGCTGCCGCAGCTCCAGCAGCACGATGGCCAGGTAGTGGATGAAGAGCAGGGCGTCCACCAGAGACACGGCGTACTGCACTATCCCTTGGTAGTTGGTGTCCTTCGAGTCCAAGATGCGAACGCCGTAAAAGAGCCAGTAGGAAAACACAAAGAGGAATATGAGGACCAGCAGAAGGGCCCGAAACACAAACACCCTCGGTAGATCTGCCTTGGGTTGGCGGAAAAAAAGAGCCCAGGTCCCAATCAGGAGAATGAGGAGTTTAAATGCCACAGAGATGAACAGTCCCTCACAGACAGTACCACACGGCTCCAGATCATCTCGCCACAGGATCTGGGGCAACAGAATGAAGGCAATGGGGGTAAGGAAGACTAGGAGTCCGAGAACAGCTGCCACTGTTAAGCCCAGGTAACGTTTGCAGTCCAACCCAACGCTGTCTTCCAGATCCTTACTGATCCGGGCAATGTCCTCCTGGGAAATACTGTGCTCAGAGGTGCCTGTGATTGCTGTCGTGGTCTCGCCCCAGTTGTCATCCTGAAGGAGGAAGAGATAAATAGAAATAACACTGAAACAATCAGGCTATTCGTTCCAGATGTTCTGTTTTTCTTACCTGGAAAGAGTGCTATGACAGCCTTAAGTTCCAGAAAAAAAAATATATAGCAAAAGCAATGCCTTCAACATAGTGAATAATCAACCCTGACAATTAGTAAAGGTTTGCAAACAGTAGCAACCAGTCCAAACCAGTGACTATAAACATTAGGTGCTAAATGCCCATAACTGCAGAGCAGGTAGCTCAGCTTGCTGTGCCACTCATTGTACCCCCAGAGGTGGTTCTTCCAGCACATTTAACAAGTACCATGACATAAGTCTTGGAAACTGTAGTAATCACCAGTTCCCATGTCCAGGGCAAGGACTAGTATTCTTCCAGTCCACAAATTCTGCAGTGCAACTGCACCACAAAAGCACCTGGAAGGGAAATTTTCATTTCAGTGTTTCAAGCCAGTTGTTGCTGTTACACAATCAAAAACATGTTCACACATTATTTTTCCATCCATAACAGAAGCAACCACACCTCCAGCAAGTTCCTCCACTTCATTGTCTTTTATTGTCCTCTACGGTAGCACTGCCCTCACTAGCTGACAATCTAATAAAAGTTTAGTTAAATCAACACATTACAGGTGATCATGGAGGATATTTTCAGGTATGGGGCTTTTAAGTTTAGAGGATCCTAGACTGCCAAGTAGCTCTGGTATTACGTTCCAGGCCATTGTCAGATGCCACTTATTCACAAAGAGGCTTACCTGAAATACAGTCACCATATAGGCAAGGTTCAGATTACATTACGTGTTCTGAAAGTCTCATTTCTTCCCTAGCTACCATCAGACAATGTCTGCTTTGGTTCTCCCATGTTACAATGCCTCCAGTTGCTCCTTCCAGGTGCTGGCACAGCCAAAGAGTTACACTGACATGTACGGATTTGACTCACAGCTGCTGCTGGAGTGACTCACGCACATGAAGGCTCCTGATGCTTCCCACAAATGCATGCCAAAGAGTTGCAATGCACGTGCTCTGCTGCTTGGCAGCTGGCACCTCTCTAGCTGCAATGCTCATTCAGAACCACAATTCTGCTTTTCTTCCTGAGAATATCTTCCTGCAGCCTGTGTCATTAATAGCATTTACAACTTCCCTTGGACTTCTCCAACTGCACACGCTGACCAAAACAATCTATTTTAAAGAGACAGGCATGATTTTAAACCTTTATTCACTTCTTTTTAAGAGCTAGAGGAAAGAGTCTTTGGGAAAGGAGCAGACTGAGGCAGCACAACTACTTTGAACAACTCCCAACTTCAGGGATTTAACTTCTAATGCACTCCAAGACATGAATATCTCCCATGCCTAGAGCAGTAGGGTTTTGACACAGACCAACCACAAATAGTCAGCATCTTGAATTAATATGAGGGGTTTTTTGAGTCACTTCTCACCAAAGCAGAGGCCCCAGAAGAGATATCTACATTGTAGTATGTCCTGAAAGGCAGCATATTCCTACCACATTTCCCTCTTTAACAGCATCTCCAGTAAAGCAATTTAATCATTTCAACTATTTTATGTTTATGCATTAAATAGTTCTGCATAGTTTCCTCCATTTGATGAGCTGCAAAATCGTGCAGAAAAGAGAAGGGACAGGAACACCAGAGCAGCTTAAGGCTACGTTCCAGAAGACAACAGGCAACCCTAGTCACAGTCTACCCCTTACAACTCTTCCACTTGAAAAAGTGGACTAGGGCCTAATGCAAAAAAACGTGCAATTATATAGAAACCATAGACTCAGAGAATGCTTTAGGTTGAAAGGGACTTTAAAGATCATCCAGTTCCAACCCTCCTGCCATGGGCAGTGACACCTTCCACCAGACCAGGCTGTTTAAAGCCCCATCCAACCTGGCCTTGAACATTTCCAGGGATGGGGCATCTACAACCTCTCTGAGCAACCTGTTCCAGGGCCTCATCACCCTCACACCAAATAATTTCTTCCCAATATCCAATCTATACCTACCCCCTTTCAGTTTAAAGCCATTCTCCCTTGGTCTATCACTACATGCCCTTGTAAAAAGTCCCTCTCTGGCTCTCTTGCAGGCTCCTTTCAGATACTGAAAGGCCACAAAATAAGGTCACCTCAGAGCCTTCTCTTCTCTAGGCTGAATAACCCCACCTCTCTCAGCCTTTCCTCACAGGAGAGGAAATATGAGGCTAAATCTCTAATGGTACATGGTTGTTGGACCTAACTGAGGAAAGTCTGGCTCACACATCCACTTATTTAGCTTTGGCTTTAATTGAGAAGGTCTGCATGAAAACAAGGACTTAAGAATTTGCCTTTAGAATTATTTGAAATAAAGCTAGGACTCATGAAAACAAGCATCTAATTACAAAATACCAAATTACAGGACATGAGATGAGCACATCAGTAGCTACAAGAATACTGTCACAACGACCACCATACACAGTTTGACTGGAAAATGGACACTGATTTTTTTTTTTTTTTTTGAAAAGGCAGAACTGGAGCACCACAGCCAAGGATTAACCCCAAATCCAGCCCAGGAGGTACTGATGCTGCATTCCAGGTCTTGCAGCATCAGTCATTCTTTGAAAATGAATATGCATCTTCACATTGCCTGCTAGAGCAGAGAGAGCACTGGATCCATCCTAGGTACAATCCAAATGCAGCAGTATTCTAGTTTCTACTTAACCCATTGTTAATGTACCAGCTTTCTCTGAGTTCACCCTCCTTCACAGCTATTTCACACTAGTTTTACATTTCTTGACTCTTTCCCCTATTGGAATCCTGATTCTAATGTACTTTACATGATTACCTGGAGCAAATCCTGCTTAAAAACTGAAGTATACATACAAGTGAAAGGGTTGGCCTGAATAATGCACAGTGAGATGACGGAAACAGATGTTTCTATACAGCTTGGCAGATGACACTCAGGAGACAGAGGCAAATTAGTGCCCAAGGAGTTGTCACATCAGCACTGGTGCTGTCAAAAGTAATGCCCTCAGAAGAAGACAGAAGTGATTGAGACCTTGGCTGTAGGCACAAATAAAGGGCACCCATAAGTCATGATTCTTTACTAAACAGCACGCAAGCAATTCTTTCTTCCTACTCATGAGCCAGCAAGTCACATGCACAACACACACTCCATGTTTGTTTTCATGCCCTCCTCACCTGGCCCTCCTCTGCCCGAGAGGCGTCATTCCCAAGCAGCGGCTCGGCAGGAGGTGTCTGGATAGTGACGGACTTCTCAGACCGACTGCCATCTTTGCTTCGGGGAGATTTGTGTCTGTCCCGGCTCCTTTTGCAAACAGAGGAGGAGAACAACGTTACCAGTTACTTTCCAGGGCCTGAAATGTGCTGCACCTCTACCTGCAAAAGGTGCCCCAAGCATTAGATCAGTCAAGCTTGTCCATCTCTTGATCAACATAAACCCAGGCTGTGACAAAACAAGCTTTGGAGGAGGTAGAAAGGGATGTTGCCCAGAGAAGCTGACAGTCTGGAGGCTGGGACAGACCACTCCCTCAGTGATAGGAGAGGAGAGGACAGGGATCCACGCCCATCACCTCATGTTCCCTTGAAACAGCTTCCATCAGTGCTGTGCTTGAAAGGGAAGCCTGCGTTCTCCAAACAATTAGCAATTCCATTTGGGATTTACTGGTCTGCACAGTTCTCTACCTACAATAAAGTGTCTCACAGAGACATGCCCAGTTAACACAAGGAGTTAATCAATACAGCTTTAGTTCCTGCAAAGCAGAGTCTTGTCATCTCTGACCTTAACACTGTAGGACAAACGGTGAAGTTTATTTCCACCGGTTAATAACCTCAAGTTAACCTCTCACAAAGAAAGCAAGAACATGAAGGGTACAAGGCCAGTCTTTATTTCCAGAGTACCCTTGCAGACCTCACAGCTTCTCATCTGAGAAAGTCTCAAGATGAATTAAGCCCTACCAATCTGCTCACCAATGTGCTCCTCTCCCTTCCCACACGGACAGGAAAGCAGCCTTTGCACTGGAAACCCTCACTGTGCTCAGGGACTGGCTTAAACCTCATTAGTATCCCAGCTCTGCCTCTCTCTTAGAATTACCAAAGCCCAAAGGTTTCATGGGATGACACTTTTTCCAATTTAAGGGCTCTAGGATTTTTATGTTGTTTTTGGAACTCTGAAGGCTTCTTTCCACACAGCATTCTAAGTTTAAAAGGGCAATCTGTATTGGGGGTTGGATGCTAAAGAAGGAAAAAAGGCAAACAAGAGCTGTTTTACTCAATAACTGGACTGTGAGCAAAGAGACTTCATGGAAGAATTCTTTTTCCAACCACACAGGATAATTGCTTCCGAATTGCAAAATTATTTTGGACCAGCTCAGTAATAAGCTGCAAACACTAAGTGGCACACATTTTACATGTAAAACTAAGGAGGACGCGGGAAAAAAAAAAAAAAGAAAATGTTTCCAAATAATCAGAAGTTTCAGAGCAGATGGGTTTTCAGGCTGTTGAACTACCACAACAGAGAGGACTTGCTATTCAAGTTCAGAAAAGCCTGACTTCTCATCCAATCAGTGCTGATAAAGGACTTGTTGCCTACTCAAGTACCACTCAAATTCTATTCAAAAAAACCCCAACACACCATTAATAGAGTAGCCTGGAGGAGGGTGGGGAGAGGCAGGAAACCTTATTACAGAATAAAGAAATGGCATCGGAAGACAACTAGCAATTATCAGTTTAGGAAGTCTAACAAGTCTTCTCCCCAGATATTGTACTCATCCCTCACCTTTTAAGAGGGGAGTTAGGTGATCTTTTCTTTCTGCTGGCACTACCCCAATCTTTTTGGCCACACATAACCCCAGCATGCATCCAACAGGTTGAATATCACTGAATTAGCAGCTTCAAGTCTCCTCACTGTGTTCCCCATGAGGACTCTCCACGTGCATCTCCTCCAGAGATGTGGGCCCACTGATTTTATCCTGGCTTACAATTTTTTTTCCCCATAGGACATGTCCTAACTTAGAGCAGTAAGTAATTAAAAATAAACATTTCCTTACCCTTGTCTGTGAGCTTTTTTGGAGTGACCTGAGTAGTGGGAGTATCCCGAATATGTTGATTCTGTATCCATTGCAGCAGACATCGGGTCTGCACGGAAGGGGCACAGATTTTATTTAGAAGATGAGTTCCTGGTGCTCCTGAGGTGGAGTCCGTGGTAAAAGTGCTTTCCTGGGTACTCTTTGCTTCCCAGTCATCGGTGAGATCTGGTCCTCAGAGACTGAGTGAGCTTCACTTAAAAGGAATCTGATCAGAGGGGAGGGGAGGGAGGGTGCTTGGCTTCTCACGATCGACCTAAGAAACGAGAAACAGGCATGGAAGTGCTCTCTAAGCAAAGCAAAACGTCATTCCTACTGCAGGAATTCCCTCACTTTGGCCACATATCACACTCATCAAGCCTGTCCTGGTCAATACCTCTTTCTGATCTAGTGAAACACACGCATTTGAAGAGCTTTAAATGAACTCAATGCATCTGTTTCGCAGGGTCTAGCCCATTGCTCTAAACTCTGGAAGAGACAGTCTAGGCCACCTGGTAGAGACAGAGACTTGGAGAAGGCACAGCAGCCTCAGATACCGAAATTCACCCAAAGAAAAAGGACCAGGCTTGGCTTCAACACCACGTCTCTTCTCCTGTGTGGCACACAGCCCAAAAAAACCCAGATTCAGTATGGCAGCATTATAGCCTCTTTACAGGGGGAAGGGGTGGGCGTGAGGGCAACTTTCCTGGGAGAAACGCTGCAGAGAATCAGCCCACCGTGTCTGAACCTGCTTTGTTTTCACAACTGCGAGGTGTGCCCATTATACAGGCATTAGTTACTATACAATCAATGGCACTGTGAACACCTCCCTCTCTTTGTAACCTTTGCCTCCAGAAGCTAATTTGGGCCTCGAAGAATTCCATTTTATTAAAAATCATCTCTATATATACACACATACTAATAACACTGGGGAGAGTCGATTAGAGATCACATCTAGCTTATATGGGCCAACACTTCTTACAGTGTACTTCCATTTGGAACAGCAGCTTAAGTCACATCTGTAAAGGGCAGAAGAGGGTCATGTTTTTTTGGAACAGGAGCAGGGCAACATTAGAACAATTCCCAACAGTTACATGTCAAAACCCCTGAACCCTGTGGGAAGGAAGGGTAGACATCAACCTGCTTTCCAAATCCACATCCTGCATTAGGTGAGAAGAGAAATGGAAAGGAGGGGAGTTAAGGAGCTAATCACCAGTTTGGGGAAACACAAGCAAATAGGGAAGAGGGAAGGGTGGCAGCTATGGACAGAGGTACCTTGGCACAGCCCAGCACTCCTGTGGCACACCGGAGCACTCTCACATGCCTTTTGCCCAGGCAACTCCTGCCCCAAGCCAACACAGGACTAAAGCCATGCTGTACTTTCAGAGTGGGCAAAAGACTACTTTAAAATTAAATTAGATCCCTCCATAATTTTCTGCCCACAGCAGTTTTCAAAGCTGTTAGCAATAAAACAGGCAACCACTGCTTTCAGCCCTCTCCTTCCCCAAAGACAGAGGGACAACAACAGAAATCCTGCTTTGGCCAACTATTCTTGCCAGCCATAAGATTCCTCCACTAACACCTCCAGAAAAGCTTGTAACAGAGCAGAGAGCTCTACCACACGCAAGCTGTGCCAAAGAATGAAGCCTCTTCTCCACTGGGTTCCTTGGCTGGCAGTGCAATCTGCAACGAAGTAAAGAAGAACCCCCACTGCATCCAGAGCTGCAGGTATGTGCACAACACTTGGGCTTTCCAGGGTTCTTGGAAAGCAGAAAAGTGTGGGAACCTTTTGTGTACAGGATTCCCAAGCTCTTAAGGGCATATTGTGCCTCGAGAAAACTTAAAGGCATCAGAGAATACGGAAAGGACAAATAAGGATGGGATCGTAAGGTCCAGTTTCAGGAGGAAAGGAATGAGGATGGATTTCAACACAGTAAAACATAAAGCCTAGGCACAGCACAGTTTGGAAGGTGGCATCATTACAGTAACAAGAATAAAAATCCCCCAGCCTAGGATGTGATGTTAACACTCATTAACTCCTGAGACTTGCACACAGCCTGTAGCTTACGGCTCCAGCAATAGGCTGTGACTCATTAAAGCTGATTTTTACCTCTACTGTCCTGCTAGGCAACCACAGAAAAATCCTTCCTCTGTGTTTGTCTTCCTCTGATAAATGGAGGTGAGGCCACGACCCCCCTACATTCAAAAAGCACTATGAGGAGATGGGTACACAGGACTTTGCAGTCATTAGGCAGCACAGACCAGAAACACCCTCGGATGAACAAAAGGTGACACACATTATAGTCTTAAACCACTGTTTGTGATGTTACTGGAGTCTCTCTGAGAACAACCACTACCTTCACAGATACATACCACTGCATTACAGGAATAGGAAAAGCAAGGAGAGCTGCTGGCAGACATCAGGAAGGGTTACGTATTTTTCCCAGCCCTCTAGGAAAGTATAAACTCTCACCCTTTTTCTCTAACCACATGAAAGAATTTTCCCCCAAATACCTGGTAAAAGAATCAGAGCTGAGACAGGGACTGGGAATAGAGCACCTCTTTTGACCCCTCTCGCCCCATCAGCACAGGATCCTACTTCTCTGGAGGCACCTGGGAACATTTCTGCAGGTAGAGGCTGCCATGGAAATGCACAGGCTGCCTGGGCAAGTACCATGAACAAGCAGTGCCCATTTGATGGTGAGAGAAGCAAGGCAGTGCTGGGCACCAGGCAGGAAAGACCAACATAGGAACGTCAGGGCAGGCTGGATCACGCCAACTTTCCTTTTCTGTGTAAGCAAGAGCAACGGTTTTGACACAGCTCTGTGAAAAGTCAACAAGGCAGCCACCAAAAAACATCAAGTCTCCTGGATCACCATCAAAAGCAGTAATCTTAGAGGTATTTTCCAACCTAAATGACTCTATGATGAACTCAGGGACTCTGCACCATCTCCTTGCCCCGACTGCACGGCACACCAGTGGCTAAATAGATCTTCCTGTCAAGGCACTCACAGGGCAGTCAGGAACAAAATTTATCTGCCCAGCCTCACCTGGAAAAAGCAGAAGACCACTGGCTTTGCCTGGTGCCCAACCCAGGCTGATTGTCAAGAAGGCTTCCTAGATTTGTCCAACAGAGGGTAGCCTGGATCGCTAGACACCACTCCCAGGCAAGGAGGGAGGAGCACAGCCCAAACACACACTCCTCACAGCCATGCCAGGCAGGTTACCCACCTGCTGGTCTATTTTACAGCAGGAAGGCAGGGCAGTCTTACCCCAGAAAAGCTTCTGAAACTACCACGGAAGAGGTAAGGAAGGGACCAAAAGACAACTAACAAGCTAAACTATATCTTGGGAGCTCTTCCAATGGCATGGACAGAAGTCAACCCTGGATTAGTCACCACCCCAAGAGTGCCCACCACCAGAGCGTGAGGAGACCTAGAGAAGACAAGCTCTACATGAGTCCTTCATAAAGCAACCATATCCAAACTAAGCACAGTCTTCACACACCTCCACTACTAAATCACCGTTAATGATGATTCCTACCCTACCCCTCTGGGCAAGAACAACCATTCTGGTTAAAGCAGCAGCCCCATCATTTGGGGCCTCATCCCTGCACAAAAAAGCGTGAATTCAGAGTCCAATGTAGCCAATTGAAACGGCTTCACAAAAGATCACTACATGTCGCAGGACTCCGCTGAAGGCATGGTCTGTTTTGCTTCTGGCCCTGCATGAAACAAAGCTCTTCTGGCCTGAGGGTACAGTTGCACTGTATTTCAGCATTGACAAGAAAGCTGGTGTAAGTAGCTTCCACCTCCGCACCACGGTTCACCACTCTCGGTTGTGTCAACACAATTCTCAGCAAGCAAACAGCACTGCTGGAAAACAAAACAAAAAATCCCTTTTCTCCCCCCTGCCATGCTTTTGTCTTGGATCCTTTCCGTGACCTAGTTCACAGCACAGCTCAAAACATCAAAACCAACATCAGGGTGAATAGCAGCACAAGCGAACAGCTAGAGGGGAGATGGGAATGCCTCCTCTGCTCCACCACGACAATTGTATAAACTGTACACCCAGAACTTTGCTCCCAGTAGGGCCAGCACTCTCACTTTGCCTTTCCCTTACTCACTGATGACAGAAAGAAGCCAAGTATTAGACGGAAAACAATGGTAAGGGCACCCCCAAAGTAAACTGTGGGACCCTGTCCTGGCAAGGAGGACTGCCGCACCCTGCATGACAGTGAAGAAACGTAGTTACCCCTGAATACCGCAGAGATCACTGTAATTACAGTTTCTACGCAGCTACACAACTCATTGTAACTCCCTCTTTTCATATGCTCAAAAATCTCAAAAAGAGTTCTTTTGAATTGCTATTTTCCATGCTGGAAGCCCAATCCCATTTCCAATGAAGTTTTCTTTGTGATCGTCTTCAAGGGAGCACAGTTTGGCTCCCAGCCCAAGAGAAATTTAAAAGAGCAAGTTACATCTTTAAATCAAAGAGGGCAAACACAAACAACAGCTCTCTTTTACATCCCATACTTCCCTGATGGATTTTCCCCTGTGAAGCTGAGGCAAATAACTCCAGAGCAGCTCATCTTTGAAATCTTTGTACAGTTTCAGTCTTACTCTGTTTAAAACTTGCAATCAATTAGAGTTGATTTACCAGTCAGTTCATGAAGTTATATGTATTTGGAAGTGCCATCTGGAGCACAAGCAGCCACAAGTGTCCGTGAGGATGTGCGCACAATTCAGCTCCAAACGCCGTCAGCCTCACTTGTTAAACAGCACCAGCTGTCTATAGGGTAATGGATGCCCACGAGCTATTGCACTGAGAAATCTTTTTTCCTTCGTTTAGTGAAACGAAGAGCTTTGCAAATCAAACACGCCGAACCTCAAGCGCTGAGGGTTCAAAAGTAAAAACAATTAAAAGACGGCTAAGCAGTGAGGAAGCTTTTCCAATCTGGCATTGGCTTGGCTGCAGAGTACTGCTGCAGCGCATTCCCATTATTCACTTCAGGAAAATGAGAAGTTGCGTAACTTGCTATGTTCAACTGCAGACATAGTAAGACCTATGAGCAATGCCACAGGAACCTCTTGCTTTTGAATTTCCTGAGCAGGCCCCAATCCAGCAACTTGATCTGTAAGCACAGAAGTTCATCCATGCTAATCTACCCGCAGAGCCAAGACTTTCAGTTTTAACGGCCAATGAGGTTTGGGAAACAAAGTTTTTCCAAAATAATTTTATTTATTTTTGCATGCCATTAAATAAGGTCAATTTTGGCCATATATATTTAACTAAACCAGGGCTTTTACTCTATGGTGGTGGCTCTTGATTTGCAAGCCCCTCATCCTAAAAAAAAAAAAGTTTAGTAGTCAACAAATTCAATCCCTCTAGCAACAGGTTCTCTTTTCTTTTGCTTCTCAAGAGGCTCCTTAGAAAGACTTCACAGATCCCCTGGAAATTCCAGCCCCAAAGCTGAAAACCATTAGCCCATGACATGGATATTTCAGAAAGAAAAGCCACTTGGTTTATTGAGGCAATCCACTGTTCAATCAGAACACGCAACAACACGGCTCTGAAAACACAGCAATGCTGTTTCAACTGACAAGAGAAAGAGCCAGGCAAAACCACCACCCAAGCGAGTGGTGTTTCCAAGTGGTAACCCCCAGCCTCCTGCCTCACTGTTACACAGCTGGAAGCTCTCTACATGGGGCCCATCTGTGAAGCACTTCCCTGGAGGATGTCCTCTGCCCACTCCAAGAGCCACATCTGTGCTGTCCAAGTTTCTGAAGGACAATGAGCATTCAAGACTATCATGCAAATTACATCTCAGTGCCATCCTGTCAGGCTGGTGAAAGCTTGCGCTTCCTCACTCATACATCTCTCCTGTGCTACCAGACCTTCCAGCACACCTCTTCACCCCAGAGCCATGAAACGTGGTACAAGGTATCGTGGCCTCACCCTCATGACACCAGAGCACCTGTGTGCACAGGAATACAGTTTTCCATACTGACATTTAAAGTCTTACTGAAACAAACAGGGAAAAGAGTCTCACAGGACACCGCTGACTCTACCTATCCCAGCAGGCAGCACCTGTACCTCATTTTCAGTATTTACTTTTAGCCATTGCACTTACATACTGAGTTAGCATTAAAAGGTACAAACTGCAAAAGGTTTCTCTACTGAAGGAGCACCCCCTCCTTTAAGACACTGCATATCTGCCAGCATTTTCTATTTAAATCTAGAACAAAAAAGAAGCCCACAGACCCTGAAGAAATCCCCAGTACACAGTACAGTGGGACTCCACAGTATGGAGTCTATCTCTCTCCTGCTCAAATCTGTACAAGTCCAATGCTATTCTGTCCTTGTAAGGAGAGAGAGCAAAGGTGTTTACTCCTGAGGAAAAAAACACTGATCTTTAATTTGACCCAAGTCAGAAAATTCTGACATACAGGCTAATGAGAAACTAAAAGAAGTACTAAGATAGTTTCTACATGGGTTCATTTTCTTCTTCCGAGTGACGGTGCCAGACACGGAGAAGCATAAACTTACTGTTTCCCACCAGCAGAACTGGACATCACCGTTCTCCACCTGGGTCTGCCTCTCAGGTCCCCACACATCACAACAAGCCCTACAGCAGCAAAGCCAGATTTCTGATACCATCCTTCGCCTCGTTTGCAAGAGGTGGCGGTGTAAGGAAGGCAGGCTACAACAACACAACATGCAGTTCAGCTAGGACAACTGCAGTCACTTGGTAGTGTTTCCCTAGTACTGTATCCATCTCCCAATGACAGTAAGCTCTCTCCGGGTGCACATATCCATAAGACAACAGCCACTAGGAACAACTGCCACTACTAAGCAAAACCAAAAGGCCAGAAGCAATCACTGGGAGCTGCTGGTCAGTGACTGTGAGCAGTTAAATGTTTGCCTGGCTGGTTCCAGTACAGCCTGGGATACTTCCAAAATTTCAGCTATAGGGAACATTTTTAAAGGAGGCTTGCGACAAGACTCCATTCACATTTATTTTTCAAAATTAACAACTGAAGTGATCACAGAGCCAACACTGGCCTTGTAGCTGTGGCCAGCTAAACAGCCAAACCCCAGTGGGGGAAAAGAGCCAAGCACGGTCAAAACGAAGCTTTTCAAAGGTGGCAAAGCACTGCTGAAGCTCCCTTCTCCACAGCTCTCCTCCTCGAAGTCAGGCTGAGCTCACAGGCAATGATATCACAGAATATACTCCATAACATCCTAATTTGCACTTCCAGCCAGCGTGACTCGATTTCTCAACTCTTTATAGCTGCACAAATCTTGTGGGCAGTTCATTACTGACAAACCCGAGGCCAAAGAAATCCCACTGCTCCAGTCATAGAATCGCCCACCTGCCTCCCCAGATCGAAAACCCTGCCATCAAGTCACTTATGCTTTTACAGACTCCGCAATTCAAAGAGTTCAGCCCTTGGCATAAGAGAGTTAGTTCACCACCTTGACAATCCCCTGAATAAAAAACCAAACCCCTTTATGTTATTCCACAGCAGCTCTCCTTCCCGTCACTTCTGCTCCCCCTCCCGTGCTGCCCAGCGGGATGAGCCCAGACACAGGGCAGTTTGTTTTACACGGCGTGGGCAGGCAAGGCACCATCAGCCATTCACACCAGCGTGGAGCCCCTCGCACGAACAGCACACGGGTTCCTTCCAAGGCGAGGTTCGGCAGCCAGAGCGCTGCCCGCCGTGCGGGGCTGCGCCCGCGGCCCTCGCCGGCACCGAGGGGTTTATCCCGGGATGCCGAGATCGCGGACCCGCCGCCCCAGCAGCCTCACGGCGGGCAGGAGGGAGGCCCCCGCCCGCCTCCCACCTCCGCCCAGGCACGGGAACCAGCGCGCAGCCCGGAAAGCGCCGGGCAGGGGAGCGGGACGCGGCGGGCTGGCCCCGCAGCGGGCACCGCCGGGGCTCTCAGCCGCACCGCCCGGCCGGGCACCGGCCCTGCGGCCAGGCGTGGGAGCCGGGAGGCTGCCACACCGCTGCTCCCGCCGCCCCAGCACCGGGGTCCCGGCGGCGGGAGGGCGTGGTGGGGGCAGCGGCATTGCCCCCCGCACCGCGGCCGGCCCCTCACAGACAGACGGGCAGATGGACGGACTCACCTCCCTCCCGCGGCCGTCCCATGCCGCTGCCGGCACCGACCCGACCCTCCGCCGCCGCGCCGCTCCCCGCCACCTTCCCGGCGGCAGCCGCCGTCGCTGCTGCCGCTGCCGCCGCCGCTTTCCGCTTCCTGTGCCCGGCACCGCCCCGCACCCCGTCCCTCCCCCGCCGGAGCCACCGCCCCCCGGGCGAGGCTTCCCGGCCGGGGAGGCGGCCGCCCTCACGCCCACCGCGACTCCGGCCCCCGGAGCCGGGCCCTGCTGCAGCCGCACCTGGTCGGGGTCTGCGGTGGGACCCGCTACTCAGCCCCCGAGGCCTGATGTGACACTTGAACCTCTCCCCGTAGTTCAGCCTCCTCTGCACCTCGGGGCGTACACACGCTCCTTCACATCTCCTGCCGCTGCTTTCCCCATCGCCTCCCTCCTTGCTCTCGGTACCCACCCCCAGAGCCCCGCAGCTCTTCCAAGGCTCTGCAGCTCTCCTCCACCCAGCCGTGCTCCTCGCCTGTCCTATGCTGCCACCCTGTCCTCTAGGAGAAAGATCAGTCCCTTGGAGCTATCCCATCCCAGACTGCTGTATGCTTGGGTTTCCTCCAAGGCTAAGTGTATTGCCAGGCACTCTAATGCCTCGCTTTCGGGACGGCTTGGTCTGTGCCTCCACCCAAAGCCTGCAGCTGCAGCGCCCTTTGCCCCTGGTCACAAGAGGTCTGCCTTGAGGAAGGACCTCCTGCTGCCCAGGGAGAAGGGCCTGGCTGCCTTGGGCACCAAATTACTGGCACTGCTTGCTCTGGGCAGGTGGGAAGGAAACAGAAGAGTTCTACATCAGTGCAAGTCACTTTTTCTACATGTAAATGTTGCTCCGATTTCATCTCACTTTTGGGTTGTCTTACCCTTTAAAAATATTTAAGTTTTCAAGACACACAATGAGCTAGCAACTGGGAATGTATGAAGAAAATCTAGACCTCTTAGATTCCAGTCCTGCGCTTTGAACTGCTCAGGAATGACCCAGGCCACAAAAAGAACAAATGCAGAAGAAACTGAAGTTATTCCTATTAGATAGTGTATGTTTTGTATTATTGTGGCTTCTGCATATGGCATCTTTTCTTTCTCCCTTCCACTTTGCCTTCACTCTGTTTTTCCAAATTAATGCCACAGTTTTATTTCTCGTGCTTGCCCTCTACTCAACACCCATAGCCCATAGAATGACTTTCCAACGGAACAGTCAACCAGGAATGACAAGAAACATTTCCATATCACTCTGATTTGGTAGTTACATTACCTCCTATTTTGCATGGCATACATGCTTACCCAACCCTGTGACTGACTGGAAGAGTCTGATATCAAGTGATAGGCTCCATCTTGTATTATGCATCAACATGTGTCTAAACTTGCCCAAGGCCTGAGTACTCTGCTGCATTCCAGGGACTGTCTCTGCCCTGAAAAGCGTCTGACACCCTGCTGAAAGCCTGCCTCAGTCTCACTGCCGGCTAAGGGCTCTCCAGGGCTCACAGCTTGCTTCCTCCCTGCTCAGAGGTGGGCAAAATGTGACAAAAGACAACAGGCTCGAGCTTACACAGGACACGCATCTGGGGCAGGGGAGAGACTCAGTACAAGGAACAAGGTTTTACCTGTGCTTTGTGGGGGAGACAGTGCCCTGCCTGAAAGGCTATGGAAACTCAGGGGAAAACATCAACAAGGGAAAGAGGCCTTTACCAAAGGTCTTTAACTAGACTTCGTTGAAAGCAACAAATAAACTCTGCTAACTCTATTTCTTTTCCTACTATGTAGCCCTGGCAGCTGCTCAAGAAGATTTAGAGGATTTCTCAACGCTCATTTCATGGTTTAGAGCAGCAGGACTTGTTGCAGTACCCCACGGAAAGGAGACTGCTAAGAGATCTCAGCTAGGGATGTATACAAACCTCAGTGAGCACCAGCACCCATGCCCTGCCCAGACCTGGTGCAGAGACCTGTTAGATCCAGTACTGAAGCCCCCCTCACACCCAACTAGGTCACACACAAGGCTGGCAAACGAGGAATACACTGAAGATGAGCTCAGGGGCAGATTCTGAGATACTGTTACATGCTTATCTCTCATCATCTGTTTAAACCTCTGAGACATGAGGAAATGTTTCTTATGAGTCAAGCTACCTGTGTAGTAGGGTCATAGTTCAGAAATTTGTGAAGTGCTCTGTGCCAGTACACTACTGAATAGGTAAAATTAGAGTTAATTAGGGTTTTTTTTAAGGTACCTGAATGGATCTCATAGATTCACAGAAGAGTTGTTTCAGTTAGAATGGGCTTCTGGAGGTCCAGTCTCCCCAGTGAGAACAGGGTCATCTAAAACAGGTTGCTTGGGGCTGTGCCAGGCAGGGTTTTGAACATCTCCAAAGACAGAGAGTCCACAACCTCCCTGGGCAACCTGTTCCAGTGTTTAACACATGCATAGTAAAAATGTCCTTTTTCTCATGTTTAAATGTAATTTCATGTATCTCAGTTTGCACTCGTTCCCTCTTTTCCTTTCACCAGGTCCCACTGAGAAGAGTCTGGCTCCACTTTTTCACTCCCTTCCAACTGGTATTTATACATGTTGATAGACATTTACACACATAGATTCCACTCTGAAACCTCTTCTCAAAGCTAAAAAATCCCAGTTCCTGCTGTGTCAGATGCTCCAATCCCTGAATCATGTTAGTGGACTCACTCCAGGATGTCCATGTCAAACAAAGTTGGTCTCTGGTCCAGAGTGTGCTTGTAATACAAGACGCTTTCAGTGTTCTGTTCCCTTCTGTTTTGATCTTTTCCCGTTCCTGCTGGAACAGTGGCCAGGAGATGTTTTAGGAAGGATTTGTAAGTGGTCAAGTATATGGCCTGGCACTGCTTTATGGCAAGATCTTAGATGCAGACAGATAGATGAGGAGGCAGAGCACTCATACGAAGCTATGCCCAAACTGTTTCATGAAGTGGCACACAAAAAAAGGGATATGATTTCAGATCCTTCATCCCCTTCCGCAGCAGACTTAACATTTTATGAGATTTATGAGATCATAAATACCTTTGATTTGCTTCTAATTTGTCTCTCTTTTGTGGAAAAAAAAGAATCCTTATCATGTGAATGCCAATGCTGCAACCTCAAGTTCATTGGAGGCAGCAGAAAAAGGCTAGTAGATGCCCTGCACTTATTTCAGCAAGTAAGTTAATAAAATAATTCTTTGCTGCTTAAGCCAGCAAAACCCAAGCCTTTTTCAGATTTTACAAAAAGCAGCTTCTGTCTTCCCTTAACTCTCCTTTGATTTGTTTTTTTTCAGCAGCAACATGATTAACATTCTCATTTCATACAGCTCCTTGAGGGGGTTGTTTCTATCCTTAGCTTTAAAGAAACACACAGGAAAATGTTACAAGTGCAAGCAGGGACATTCTCTTCCTGCCTGAAATGTGAGGATCCAGACAGTTCTTGTCCTCATCACATTTTCTGAAGGGTTTGTGTGCCTTTCCACCAATGCAGTACCATCTGACCAGGGCCAAGATGGGTGGATGGTGCAGCCCAACATGAAATACACACACTTGCAGGAAATTCAAAATGATACAGAGATCTGCGTTCTAGAGAAAATACTCACACGTAATTCCACTAATCCATCTACTGCATTCCCCAGGCTTGTATTTTTCACTCTGAAAAGCATGAATCGGACAGAAAACCAGGGAGAGATGAGACACTTTCTGAAATGTGGACACTATCCTTTCTTACGGCAAATCCATTAGGGTTTTGAATCATTCTGTCTTACACTTTGATTTGCTGATCACAGTGCATGAGCAACCTGCTATTCATGCAATCATCTGAATAAAGGTCTACATTCTGCCTTCCAGGATCATATATTGTAAAGTGGTGGGATTTTTCACACAACTTGACACGTATGTTACACTTTGAAGTCATCTCTCAGCTCAAAAGTTTGCTTTCCTTTTTCCTCCAGGACCTCAGCTTCACTTATTTTTAAATGAATCAATCTCCTTATCCTTATATTTCTCTATCGATCATGTTTGTGGGTCGGATTCTGCTCTGTTTGGAGATACACACATACAATATTTTTAAGATACTGAGGTTGAATTTGCTGTAATTTCCTCCATCACCTTGGAAACCAGTCTTCTTCTTTCCTCAAAATCCAGGCTCCTTCCCCAACACACAGATAATTTTTGTCTCTGACAAAATTCAGTGACAAAATCACATAACTACATATGTCCATAAAACCTGATTGATTTCTGAGCTTGGTATTGTTTTTACTATTTCCTGAGTAGGAAGGCAAAGATCATTCTCAAGTTACAAGCCACTAAAGACAAAATTTGTGTGCATAATGCCCTGAGAATGAGAGGCAGTGCTTTGTCAAGAAACACAAGCATGAGCTGAGCCAGCACAAGCATAAATGTCACTCTGAATTACAGCCTGCTTTTATGTAGCATCAGCTGGAGCCTACAGCATGGGCTGCAAAGTTTTTTCCTGAGACTGGATGTCAATTCATAGGTCCTATCTGATGAAACTGCTTGTACAGCCCATCTGAGCTGTGCATGATCGTGCTCTTGGCCACTGACCTCAATCCAGCAGCTTACATCGAAAGTTTAAGTAAACGTGCAATGACAGAAATGCACAAGGTCCCACTTTTCAGATCTTATGCAGCAAAAAAATCTTGTTTGAAGGAAGAGACAGGCCAGAGGGACATGACTACAAAAGCACCTTCCTTCCCTTTTGGGGTGGTTGCTATTTAGAAAGGGAAAATGCGTAGTACTGCGCAGCTGAAGAAACAGCATGACATTTATTTTGTATAGCAACTTGTATAAAAGCTGCTGAGCCCTTTATGGAATTAATTATTTGAAATACACAATTTCTGCCCAAATAAAGAGAAATGGTGGTGGGTAGCAAACACTACAAAAACTTCACTTGGCTGAGATTCTGCAAAACCCAGTTCAGGATTCAGTTTAAATCTCACTTCCATTTCAAAGCAGACAGAGGTAGAGCTTTTCTTTGGGTTCAGCAAATTTAAAGAATACTGAAGAATGTAGGTTAAAAAAAAAAAAGAAAGCAAAAAACCCACAACAAAATCCCCCCACTCCAGAAGCATTTCCTAAGTATACTTAAAGGGAAAAAAGAAGGGTAGATTTCATCTGTACAGTTGAAAAGGACGAGAGAGGAAAGGAACCTAATTTATTTATTTGTCCCTGAGTTAGAGGACTAAAGTCTGTTGCATACCATGACCTCTCCTCTGTGTTACAGGTACCTCGCAGCTCCCTGTAGACCTTATCTTAAAGGGGTAAGGGACATTAACAGGCAGCCCTCCTCTCCCTTGTAACTCTAGTCAGTCATGGCAGGGTGGGGGCACAGAGGCTGACACAAAGGACAGCTGGAGGCCTCAAAAAGGAATAGCTGGCCATAGTGGGGGCAGACACTTCAGTCTGTTCTGGTGGACCCAGCCACAGGACAAATCCTGTTCATGTGCAGCTGCCCGGTGGCCAGAGAACCCCTAGGTGTGCATGAAGCTGAGGAACAAGACTGCACACACTGGAACACTTGGGAATGAAAGCCTTTAATGAAGGGCAAAAAGCATGCAGGAAAAAGAAGAGGTGGAGGAACAGAGCCTTGAGTCTGCAGACTGAAATTATGTGTTTAGTCAAGCTGCCAAAGAAAAAAAGCATAATTGGTGTTTTTAATTCTGGGAAAGAGGGAGCGTTTTTCCAGGCTGGAGAAGCACCGTGAGCTGCTGCAGCTGATTAACAGTGCCACCAGCCGGCCCGCTGGAAGAGGGCCAGTTTGAGAGACTGGGGAAAACAAGGTACATCCACTCACCACCTCTCACCCCTCCAAGTCCTCACAGTCGGACTCTGATCCTGCAGGCACTTTGCCAAATGCAGAGGGGCTGTTCCTGGGAACAGCTGCAAGAAAGGTCTTACCCACAGAGGTGCTGTGCAGCACTGGCTGCCCTCAGCTCCAGCAGGGTCAAAGGAAGTAACAAATCCCCTGGGGTTGTCTGCTACAGCAAGAGTGAACCACAGAGCATACAACTCAGGAGGGCTTCTCCTCGTGTGGAGTACACCAGTCAGCAGGATGAGCCATGGCAGGCCTGGAATTATTAAATAACCAGATGGTGCCACAGAGGCAGTGTAAATGCAGCCAGTGAGATGTATGTTGGCAATGAGACATCTAGGGACATGCTTTCCACTGCTTGTGGGGTGATTTCCTATTGAAAGAGGAACTTTAAATTGAATTAAGTTTGGCACCTCACAGTCTCCCTGGTCACAGCACTTATTAGGAGAGCTACTATTGCCTGGTTGTACAAAAACACCCTAAAAATATGTTGGCTAAAGTCAACAGTGTCAACAATACGAAAAACAGGAAAGTTCTCTTGCAGTAGAGCAAAGCCAACATCAAAAACTCTGCACTAAAAAGTGAATCAAAGGGTCATGGAACCTTTCACACAGTTTTTTAGACAGCAGTAAGGAACTGGTTTTGCCCAACAGCTGCAACAAAAAACTGTGTAATGAAATAAGAGTTGTGGGAGAAGGAAAGGTATCATTTATAGTCGGTCTCAAATTTTGGCAGCCTTGCACACCTTTGCCAAGGATACTGGCCAGCAATTTGCTTGACTTTAACCACATGATTAGGTAGCTAAATTTTATATTTGAACAAATGCAAGTCAAATGGATTTCTGAGAAAAGTATAAACAGTTTATCCTGTGTGGTTGTCATACAGCTGACAGGTTCCTTTCTGCTGAGTTTTATGTGGACAGGTAGACTGAATGCCAGGTAACCACTAAAAAGCAGATTGAAAAGAGGGATAGTGAGATAAGGTATGAAATTTGAGAGGGAGGGAGGAGGCAGGGAAATACAGCCAAACAATACTGTATTCCAAGCCCTAACAGTAACTTAATGTAAGGGATAACAATGGACCATCAGTTAAAAGTTTAATTTTCCATCTCCAAAACAGATCTGGGATTGAGCCAACATCCTTCCTCTTTGGGCTCTGAAGCTAGAGGGAGTCTCATTCCACTCCAGAGCCACTGACAACATGCAAATGTTGGGGCCAGTTATGGCAGAGAGGTACAGGTGTGAATAATGGCTGTGCAAGCCATGTTTCTGACGTGAATGCACATGGACTGCCTGAGTGATGGTCACTTTTTGCACATGTTCTTGGTGAAATTAACTGCATCTTCATGGCTTTGAGACTGTTGTTGAAGATGAATATGGCTGTGAAGCAGAGGATGAACCTTTATTCCTAGAGAAGTAGTATCTGAAAAAGTGTCAAGGAAATGCTGTGAAGTGTCAACAAATACCAGACAACATGTCCACTAACAGACTCACTAAGGAAGAGAGCCAAAATGCTCTGAATACTTTTGTTTCTGTTTCAAGGGTTTCAGTTTCACAGAATTGCTGACGGTGTCAGTATAGCAAATGCACATCTTCCAAGTGACAAAACAGAGCCTCCTTGTAAACCTGCTTCCTTTCCTGGAAGGTGTGTCCTAACACACCAGCTTTCATCATGTTCAGCCAAGGAAGCAGGCTATCACTTGTTTGGAACACTGTAACCTTTTTTTATATTCTCACTTTTGCTGCTTTCTGAGTCACTTCCGTTGATCTGAAATTCCAGTCATGTCCCCCACAGATGTGGCATATACAGGTAAGTCCATGCTGTCAACAGAAGACTAGCACCTGGTTCTAACAAATTCTGACAGGCATGCTGAATCACACTCATCTGTCATTAAAATGCTAAGTCTTTGGTGTGGAATGAGTACCTGGATGCTGTCAGAAACGCGGGATGCTGACAGCAAAGTCAAAGAAACAAGGTTTTTAGCTGTACTTTGGCATCTGTGCCTTGTCTTGCCTCCTTGCTTTGTGCTCACCAAGATATTTACAGGATCATTTCAGTACTAGATGGTGAACAGAATGAGACACACCCCAAAAGGATACATAAGAGTGGGCACACCCCGTGTTGCCAGGTGCTTTCGGATGAGCCGCTCGGTGCCGTACCAGTTGAAGCCTTTTGTTGCATACCCGATCCGTGGAAGATGCACTGTTGCTGAGGAGGGAACAGAGTGCACACTCTTCAGGGGAAGATACACATACAGAAAGCAATCTAGAAAAAGACTTCAAGCTACCCAAGAAGAACAGAAGAGATATTTTTGAGCGACATATCTGCTATGGAGATCTCACTCCACTTCAGAAAAAAACAGAAGAGAGGTGGAAATTGGTCATCATCTTTACGTGCAACCACACATGTATGGATTCGCTGTTCTGCTGCACAGACACTTACCATTCCTTTTCTTGGCTGCTGAATAAATCTTCTTCAGGCCCTTTTCCAAAGCTGACAGCTTAATGCCAGACAAGTTGTTGGACCGATCCCGGTGCTGAGCTACAATCAAGGCCAGCTAAGGAGAAAACACAAAAAATTGAAATGGAATCTATATGCAGTACTAAGAGACACAGTGACAGTGCTGGAAAACTGCATTACTAACTTTTAGCTTTAATAAATGAGGAAAAGAACTCATTAGTATTTAACTGCAACTTAGCCATGTTCAGTAATTAGTGCCATTATTATTATGAAAAAGACATAAGGTTCATTTCACCCAGCTTCAAAAACATATGGATAGAGCAAAACAGAAAAAGAACTTCTCATTCTCACCAAATCTTGTCCTTTTTTCCTGGACTTTTTATCATCAATAGGGAATAGCAGAGTTCCTCCTAACTCCAGGTCTGTCCAGAAAACAAGAACATGACAACAATAAAAAATCAGTCCTGAAGAGTAAACAGGCAGTCAATGCAGCAGTGATTCCACTGTCACATTCTGTATTATTCTCTGAGACTGTATCTCCTCCTCATGATGGTTTTAGCAGTCAGATCCTTTGCCCAGGGAAGCACAGCAAACGTCTTCCCCTCCCACCCACACAGTCACACACACACATCCCAGTTAAAGACAACAAATGGAAAGAGAGACACTGAAATGAGAAGAAAGCATCTCCCAGAAAACTAGAAAGATCAACAGGTCCACCTTATAGCAAGATGTTCATCCCTAACCAGCTGCAGGTATCTCCAAACTGTTAACACGTGCTCAGGAAAAGATTAGTGCTTGGAGGGAAGCAAAGGCTCAGCTGAGTACTGCCTCAGGTGGCTTTCACCCTTCTTAAAAGCACTTGGACAGAAGATGCAGTGCACTGTCTTACATAGTGAAAAACATTCTGTGAATAATGTACAAGTTTGGGGGTTTTTCCCTCTTTTTATGACTTGCAGGATGGATTGGAATGATCAACCCTTACACAGAGTTCTCACACTCCAAACAAGTCAAGTCAAAGCAGCTGCTGAAGTACTACTTAGGATGCACACATCTAGAGAAAGAGTAAAACACATGAATATTGAGGTATCCAGGCACCTCACTCCTCCAGTGTCAGTGAGGTTTAAGCTCTTTAAGTATCTTGGCCTCAGGTCATATTTTAATCTCTTACCTTTCATCTTTCCTGCCATCTCATATATTTTCCTTGGCTGATCAGAACGAGCCTCTAGAGCAGTGAATAAACCACCCCTTCCCCAGCGGCCGGAGTCATCTAGAATGAAATGACAAGTTAGACTCCTTTTAGAAGTGAGGTTGGGGACCACCTCTCCAGGAAAGGCAGCTGCTCTGTACACAGGCAACAAGTGATTATCAAAACCAGATATGGGAACTACATACAAACTTAAGCCAACCACTATCAAGGGACTATCCTAAAGGATAAACCTCAGCCCTTGAGAAAAACAAACTTGTCATTGTTCCCTGAGAAACACTGCAGAAGAATTCCTTACTGTCCACCGAGAATGCAGAAACAAGCACTAACCATAGCAGTGAGCATATAAACCTGACACTATCCTCACATACATACATATAGGTACACAGAGCATGCATGCAGTATGTCCCTAGATTGGGGCCTTGGGCTTCCCACACTAGGTGTTTGCAGTCTTTCACTTTTACTTGGCATTTCCACTTCAAACATGAGGTTTTGTGCAGAGTGTAACCTAAGCCAAAGCAGATGATGATGTTCTGCTACAGCCCTGGCCAGAGAGCAGCTCCAACACTGCTTCAGGAGAAACTCCATAATGTGAGTTTATCTCCCTCAGCTTTAGTGTCTTAAAAGAGGGCCGTAAATTAGGAGACTAGCCTAGAGCCTGTGTACTGTCAGTGTCGAGAGACAAGCACCAAGAAAGTCTGACCTCAACCTCTGGAAGTGTCTGTCTCTCTCTGCTGACTGGAAAAAGAAGATGGATTTCAGTACCTCAGTTTGATCTCTACAGCTCCCACAGGATAAACAAAGGCCCCTGCTCTCAGGAAATGTCTTCATTTAGCCACAGATACAAAATTTCAAGCCCTACAGGCACCTTTGAAGAGGTTTACCCATAAATCCAGAGTGGGCATGCAAAGACCCTTACACACCTTGCTAGTACTTGTGTGGGTTGTACATGCTGGAGTAGAGGCTGTATTGCCTCTGCACTACTTGAGATTAAGTCAGACTCATATCCAAATTATTTCAGAATTAGAAATTATTGAGCCAGTAGGGACAATTCAGCTCCCTTGTTCACCCCACCCAACAATACTTCTGTTGCTCACAAGTCCCACCTAGGCAATGAACAATGATGGCATCTTCCTCTTCTGCTTGAGGGTGAGTTACATCTCCCATGACATACTTGATATAGTTCTGGTCTGCATCTTTGTAATCTAAATCCACATTCTGCCCCAACTCATCCTCCTCAAACTCCTCTTCAGAGCCACTTTCCTCTGAAGGAAGGCAGGTAGATGTGTAGTTATTGGCCTCCCACCAGGCCATCCTGAAACCAAACAAGAGAAGAGGATGTTCAATGAAAATCAAAGGTGGGGGCACACAGCTTGGTTTAAATCATTGCAGTGAAACACAGGAGACCTAGACCTGCATTCCCTCTGCTCCCTCCCCTATTTTAGGCCAGAACAAGTTACCACAGTTCTTATCTGTGATATAAAGAGCCAGATGCCAATGTGATAAGCCAATTGCAGGCATGGAAAAAGTGAGCATATAACAAAGGGCAAGGAGCTACTTGGAGTGGTGAAAAGGAAGAACACCTGAGGAACAAGAAGGGGAAAGTTAAGACATGTGCCAGGGAGTCACAGATGTCAGACCAATTTATAGTGGCCAACTGTGACATTTCAGAAAGCTTCTCCCAAGCGCTCCTTGATTGTATGGTCAGACATGGGGTTCTTATTCAGGCCATTCTCTATGAATTAAAGTAGATGTAAAGTCAGGCAGGGTATTCAGGAGGAAAGAGCCCTTGCTAGGGACTCAAGCCATTTTTCCACCTTCACATCCCCATGTTATGCACTTTGAGCATATTATTTTTGTCAATCGGACACACATTTCTAGAGTATAGTGCAATAGACATCAGTTCACAAGTAGTAGATGCAGTACAAACCATACTTTTTCTTGTGTTCTGCCTCTGCTTTTGCTGCCTTCTTTTCCTCCATGAGCCTTGCTCTCTTTGCTGCTGCTTCTTGACGCTTCTTCCTCCGAGCCTCCAGCTCCTCTTCACTCAGCAAGTGCTTCCTCCTGGTTGACTGTTCCCGGAGGCCTGTGAGAAGGGCCTGGAGAAAGAAAGACATATCACAGAAACAAATTGCTCTTCTTAAAGTCATGCCTGATGCCCTCCTTAACCTACATTCTTTTCCCATTTGTTTACTTGTCCACAAGTCTTAATCGTCAGATCTCAATTGTCACATAATATGTGGGTTTGTGACCTGAGTTTATATGAGTGCCCTGTACAGCATATCTCAGATCTGTCAGCAGAACTGCTGAATTGTCAAGCCCTGATTCCAGAGCCAACTTTAGTACATTGACATCCAAATCTTTTAACATGCCTTCTGCAAGCTGTAGGTAAAGAGAGAAAACTGCCAAGTTTTATTTTCCACAAGCAAATGAAAGAGCATCGTGTGCCTTGTCACATCTGCCTTACGTTTGCTTTGTTCCGGAGAGCTCTCCCTTCCTTACTGGTCTCTTCAATCAATGCTTTCTGAAGATCCAAAAGCTGATCAAATGCTTTTTTATCTTCTCTGCTGGGTTCTTTTGAATAATCTTTGCCTTCATACACGTACATGTGATCTTTAAAAAATAATTAAAAAGTGTGAAAGGGAACTGAAACCTACTAACACCTAAAATGTACAGTGAGATCAAAAAAAATTTGGCTCTTCTGTGACATTGTTCTACCCTCAGCAGAAAAAGTTCTTCACTCTCATAATTTCCTGGTATGACCAGAGTCAGCATCATGTAGAAACAAGAGAATCAAGATTTGCTTCCTTAGACAAAAGCTTTTAATTTAAGATGTTTAGACTGGCAAGGAACCTTTCGTCCTATTTTAGTCAATTAATTATTTTAAATTGTGGCTCCATCGCTGTTCTCTTTGGTCATTCCATCTCTGCCAGTGGAGAATTCATTTAGCTCTGCTATGTAGTTACAGGCAGCTCTTGTAAAGGGACAGCAAATCTTTGCTTTTGAGTTCCCCAATGAAGTGAAAGCATGGAACTCTGGCAGCCCAGGGTTGCTGTTCACCACGTGAGTTATTTTCCCAACACCTATTACACAGTGTGGTACCACTGCTCCTCTTTTAAGTCACCACCAGAAAATACCACTCTTTGCTAACTCTCAGCAAATAATTACTCATTGCCGGCAACTGCTCTGGATGGACAATAACTATCCTGCAGGGCCACATTTCAACTTCAGTCACGAATCTATATTTAAGTGCTACTGAGTACCCAGACAAAATTCAGTCTTTCTCTGGGAAAGAAGGCACTGGTAGAGGGAAGTATCCTTAGAATTTATCTTCATATAGTATGGGGCTATGAAACATTAACCAAAATTGGGTGACATTTGGGCTGGAGACCAGGGTTCTGAAGACAGAATAGGTTTGTTTCAGTTGTATAGAATCCATGACTCTGCATGTCTTATCTCATCTTTTGGATTTTCCTAGCCAATAATCTTTTATTTGGAGATACAAAACGATACATCTGCTATACAGCCTTTCCTTAAGTTACTATTACATCTCCAAAACTGTAGAACTATCTTAATGGTTCTCTGTGGGAAAAGCAGTAGGTACAATATGAATATTTCCCCATTTCTCAGGAGTTTCCGTCTGAGGTAGTAAAAGATGAAAAGGAATTCAACTCCTAGCCACCAAAACTGGGCAAATATTGTTAACATTATCTTACAAACAGGCAAATAAGGACACCATAAAGAACAAAAATACAGATAAAGACTCAGAAATAAAGTTTGTGGATAGGCCACAAACAAAATCCAAGTAACTTAATTACAATTCTGCTTTTCTTCTTCTTCTTGCCTGAAAAATGCAACCCCTACCTGGGAGGCCTTCTCTATCATCACTCAAGTGACACAGCTGTTGAGATTCTTAACTTACTCTCCGTATCATCCTCTTCATTCTCTTCCTTTTGTGGCAGCACAACGTCCATTATCCACTGCCCTCCTTTTGTCTCTCCAAGGATGTTTTCTAGCTCCACATCCTGTATAGTACTTCCCTCAGAGGAGAGCAATTTATCCAGGCCAAATTTCAAGATTTCACTCAGCTTTAACAAAGAGAAGGGGAAGTTCAGTATTATTATCCTCTAATTCCATGTCAATCCCAGTGTCTCAAGCTTCTCAGGCTTCAATGCAAAGGATGTACAAGTGGAGGA
The DNA here is from genome assembly GCA_014706295.1 of Lycocorax pyrrhopterus obiensis. Taxonomy (NCBI): domain Eukaryota; kingdom Metazoa; phylum Chordata; class Aves; order Passeriformes; family Paradisaeidae; genus Lycocorax; species Lycocorax pyrrhopterus. The sequence goes on from JACSVZ010000001.1 coordinate 93,371,336, forward strand.
ACCTAAGCTTTAAGGCTGCCTATCAAAATACTTATGCTTTAACATGCCCCATGCTCCCAACACCTGATGGGACAAGCCCCAGGAACATACCTCCCTCAATCATAACTCATCCAGACTTGAACAGTCATTTTTCTTCAGGGCTAAATGACAAAACAGCACTGTACTGACCGCATTCAAGCAGCTTTCTTCATAGCCAGGAAGGCCAGGCTTGCTTTTGCCCCCAAACCCTTTAAAACAAAAGCCTAAATACCATAAAAATCCAGGGGGAGAAAAGTATCAGCATGGAATTTCCTACGGGCTCAGTTCCACTTCTCCCACAGAAACTGTAATTGCTGAGATACATACTAATGGGGCAGGGAGGGGAGGCAGAGGGGGAAGGATACACTAAATCCAAACTTCTTCTAGGTTTAGCTGCACACAGGGGATATATTCCCTTAAATGTCACTTCGCTTGAGATTTTCAAGCCAGATTCTCAGCACAAACCTCAGCTTTCAGGTCAGAATTATAAATCATGCCCTGACTCCTGAGACACTGTATTTGCCAAGAGGCCAAAAGAAGGTTGACCGAGTTTCAGACTAACAACCAAAAGCTGACTAGGTTATCAGCTGACTTCTTATCAGCTCTGTTTGTGAGAGAAAAGAGACAGATCAGTTCTAGAAACAATGAGTCAGCTTCCACTTTTTATAATTTCCACTAATTATAATTAAAAAACAAGGAAGACAAAGAAAGGTTTTGTCTTCCCCTCTTCTCCAAGACAACACACCCTTTTCCCACAATGAATGCACTTCAAAATTGCAAAAACTGTCTTCAAACATCAGATGTTGTCTGGACATGGTATGTCATTTTGGTTCCTACATAAAAAGCTGTCATATCAATGCACAACTGTTTGGAGAGGTTCAAATCCAACGTAAACACAGAAACATTCTGGGACATTTCTAGGGTGGTCACTGGAGTCAAATTGAGGATATAACTCTGGTTTACCTGTAACTCTGCTGCTCCCTGAGGCTTGGGTGCTCCCAGAGCAAACTGTCCCCCTTCTACAATGGCATTGGTCAGGCGGAGCTTAGAGGCAGCTCTTCGGTAGATTATTTCTTCAACTGTATCTCGCCCAATCAAACGGATAATTTTTACAGGCCTTGAAAAGTTTAAGAAAATTCTTATTACTTGCTTTGTTTTGAGGTGCACTAAGCTATTTACTATCCCCTCACCCACTCCTTTGCTAGGTAAAGAAGGCAGGGACAAAATGAACAAAAATAATCAGCAGAAATGTGATGCTGATACAATTCTGCTTGACACAGGAGAAATGCTCACTGCAAAAATGCAGGCAAACCTCCAGCCTCCATCTCCTACTCCAGATTTACCAAAGTTCCCACCCTGGATGCATGACAGGGACAAGACTGTATGAAGCTGCAGCTGGAAAATGAAGACACAAAATCTTCTCTGCTCCCCTTTGATCTTTAATCTATCCTCATACTTTAACCTTCCATTGCCTATGGAAAGGGAAAGTAATACTGAGAGGCCAAGAGAGTCAGCAACCAAACCACAACTCGTGCCATTTCTCACTTGTGCTGCCCAATCCGGTGTGCTCTTGCTATTGCTTGCAAGTCATTTTGCGGGTTAAAATCACTATCAGTAAAAATAACTGTATCTGCTGCTGTCAGATTCATGCCAACTCCACCTACAAACAAAAGAAGAAGGTCATAAAATATGTTACCAACAGAAAATAAAGGAGAAGCTGGAGAATTTATGCTATGCAAAGTTCTGTCAGATCTGATCAACTGTAGCTAATTCAACCCATCTCTCAAACCCAAATCTAAGTCTCATAAGGATCTAAACAGATGGGTAAGCCTTCCATTTCCAGCTTTCTGCAACAGCCCAAAAAAGAAGCTGTACAATGCAGTGTAATCAAAAACCATAGTGTGAGTGAACCAATGCAAAGGGGACTGATTGTCAAGACTGATGAACATAGACATAACTCTTCTGCTGGCAGGCAGATTATCCCAGCAAGGACTGGCTTCTCTGAAGCCATGAGGGATTGCCCAAGTCATGACTTGGCTGCAGCACAGAACCAGCTGTAAATACACCACTGAACAGTGGGAAACACCAAGCCAAACTATACAATAACCAGAGCCCAGGTGTTTGTATGACTTAAAGGTTTTGAGGTTAGAACCTGGGCTCTCATGAAATAAAAAGATAAAAAACAACAGTTAAATTTTACAGTTTTAAATACCTCTACTGTGACCACATACTGTAGTTAAAGAGGGAACAGCCTGCTGCCTTACATTTCTCCCAGCTCATGACAAGACACCTTCACTGTAATCAGAATACCCCTGCAAGTGGAGACAGTCATGCACCTGAGAATCTCTATCCATAATAAAACAGCACTGGCAATACTGTTAGCACACCTCTTCCCAGCTGAATACAAGATGCTTTGGCCAGACATAGCAGTGTGCAGTAAAATAACAACCCTAAGTCTGGCTGGCATGGGAGGGAGAGTTCAGGCACCGTGGTGACAGACATACATACTCCTGACATCCACTACTAGGGTCTTCCCTTCACTATTCCTATGTGCTCCCCTCAGTGCACTGTGGTGTCACTGGAGCCAGGCTCATTGAGACAAGTCTGACCAGAAGCCCAAAGGAAGACTTGGTTCCAGTTTGATGTTTGAGACCAAGCAGGATGGATTCCTCCTCTGGAGACAAGCAGAAGCCTGGCTCTGTGCTTGTGTGAACAGAGAGACAAGGAGGTTTGAAACTGTGTAGAAGACACAGATCTGCCCAGGGAGCAAAGAGGGGAAGAAGTACAGATGGAAGTCCCAGGGAATTCTCTGCAGCCTCAGGATGGTAAAAGGCTCTCGTTTCAGTCTGTCTGCCAGCTAAAGAGCATGTCCATGTTCAGCAAACTTGAGAAGCATTCCACCAACTTACTTAAAGGAAGTCTGTTCCTGCCTAAAGTCTGATGCTTGCAGAAATAAAATGCTAGTGAGATTCCTTAAGCTCAAACTGGCACAGAGACAGGCATTATGGAACTTGGAATAAAATAAACTCAAGAGGCTGCAATATGAAAAGGATCTTGGCATCAGCTGCCAAAAGGAAAGCACAGAAACCAGATGTCCTAGATGAGAGACCCTAGATGAGAAGCTCAGGATGTGTCCTGTCTCCCTCAAAAATCCCCCACATGAACAGGCTCTGCAGGATTCAGAATTCCCTGAAACCTTGACAGAGAGAATAAAATAAGAGTGCAGAAGCAAGATGGGTTGTTTGTCTCTCCTTACTTACCTGCTCTGGTGCTCAACAGGAAGATAAATATGGGCTGTTGACCAAAGTTCTTGATAGCAAGGTGTCTCTCCTCACCCCTAACAGAGCCGTCCAGCCGCTCATAGCTGTAGCCTTTCCAAACAAACAACATGAATTGTTGTTTCATGTTTCTGCAATTTCGCCTTTGCTTTTACCCTCTTACCTCATTCTCTATTGTCTCATTGCTCTCCTGAATCTTTTTGTGCCAAATCCTCCTGATTTGCTTCTCATTTTATTGCCTTCAACTCCTTCATTTTTTCCCAGTTAAACCTCATATAAACTGAGGTAACAACCCTGACTTCCACATTGACTGTTGGTAAAGAGTAATTTAGCTGAGTCTGAAGCAGAGACCCTTAGCATTTAATTTACTCCTTGGAAACACAACAGGAAAATTCAGAGCCCAAGTAAAAGAACATTAGCACACAGTCCATTTCAGACTATGCTGTGCTGGCTGTTGGTCCCACAAAGCAGGCCAACAACCATCAGATCCTCCTTATCCAAACTCCCACGGCCTTCAGTGTGTGCTTTCCTGTGAGCAAACAGTATGGGATATGGCACTACATTTGGCTTTATCCAACATTATTAGTCGTCCAAAACCATAAACACCAAACAAAAGCCTCTTTCATGGGAAATCCTAAGTAGGCATGGAGCCATGTGGATTGAAACAAAAGAAAATGTCCCAAGAACACATTGCTAACCTTGCCAAAAATGGTCTGATCCAACCTGCCCTCACAGACATGTTGGGGCCCCACTGTCAACAACAGCTCTAATCAAAAATTAATTTCCTGGTATAACTGTGGCTCAGTTTGTGTTTTGTGCTGGACAAAGTGAACCTAGAGCAAGCCTATTGCCTTTACTGCAATTGCTTCAGGACACAGATACACAATTGAACAGAGGTATATAATGAAACATTGCTACCCATCCATTTGTTAGCTCCATTTTATCAAGGCACAAAAGATGAAGCTACTTTGAAGAACAACACTTAACTGCCAGCTCATTTCAGGAAGCTGGTAACAGCAAAGAGCTGAACTCAAGACCCTCCAACACACAGAGCCACTGCAGGAACAGGGTCCCTATCTACTAAGAACTGATAAATCTTAATCACATTCCTTTCTCCATCCCAGACAGATTAACCAAAATCACAGGAACAATATCTGGCAGAGACCATTAGGATAAGCCCTCTCCTATCAAATTGTGCAGAACACACCTCTATAGTCCATGTAGTCCTGCAGGATATCGAGCAGTTGAGTCATCTGAGAAAAGAGCAACACACGGTGGCCACTGCAAGAAGAACATGAGACCATGTGGTCCTCAGCATACTGTGACAGCATTTCACAGTGTGCTGGGGGGGTCACAACAGCTTAACCAGTCATTATTAGTCACTGTTACACAGCAAGGCTCACCACCTCTGTACACAAAGCATCCCAGAATCACAGCCCATTCTCTCACCACATTTTCAGCTCCACATCTAAATGCAGTCAGTTAAGCTTTATCTGCCATCATCGTTTGCCCTGTCCAGCATGTGGAGTCACAGAGAAGTAAAAACGCTCTGGCACAGCTCTGCTGCTGGCTGGATACAGGCTGGTGAGGAACCAAAGGAGCCTGTCTAAAAGGACCCTCAGCTTCAGCCTAGCATGACAAGGTCTTCCTCGGCATGTGACTGCTCTCAAATCACACACTACAATTCATCTGAAATACTGGGAAAATGTAATATCAGCATCTCTGTGACAGCAGAACATTTCCTTCTCCAGCAAATGACCCCCCAAAGATCAAACTCTACCTACGAAAGTGTGTTAGAAATCAACTCTCCTCCCTCCCAGCCCTAGGCCTCAGACACTGCTCTGTTTAAATCAGACTTCGCCACAGAGCAGAACACAGACATTTTCAAGTCCAGAATTTGCACTGGGCTGGTCCTGCAGCAAAGACATTCAGTGGAGAGGTAGCCACTCACAAGGTGCTACACAGGAGACAAAGACAACAAAATCACATCAGAACTTCACAAGGGCTGTTGAAGCTCTGTCCTTTGGTCTTTGGGTTCCAGGTTCTGAAGTCACCAGAGCACAACACGAGGGGTTCTGAACGTCAATCCCAAGACATCTGAAGTTTCAGCTTATTCTTGGGTTTTTCTTTTTCACGTTTGCCATGGATTCTGCCTCCCAGGCTAACACAGGCATGCTAGCACAAAGCAACTCAATTGAGCCATTGGAAACCACTCTCAGGAAACCCACAGTCAAAGCGGATATGCTGAATACCAAGTCACGTGGTTATCATCCCAGGTTCTCAAATATGGCAAATATGAGAACACGTGAGAGAGTCGAGTGCTTTGAAAAATGCTTAAAGGTAAGCTACAAAAATCTTCAAGGTTCCTCTACCATCTCCAATACAGCTTTTTATACTTCTTTCAGGTAGTGAGTAATATGCAATAAATAGGTCAGTGCTTGTGTTGTGATAAATAACTGCTCAATCTATGGCTAAATAAGGTAGTTTGCTTTCCCAGTTTACTTTTTCTCCCTATGTCAACCCCATCCCAACATGACATACCCAGCATACAAGAATGAAAGGAGTTTATCCAACAAACACATCTTGCCACTGGCTTCAACAATATGGTCTCCAATTTCAAAGGGTTCTGGCTCAACACCTGGAACAGAAAGGAGTTTTAAAAGCAGAGCTAATACTACACAAATAACAATTCTGTGGTGTGTGTCTGCACTGCCACTATCGCTGAGCGGAGCCACACGATGCTTGCTTGAGAAGTGATGGTCCTTCTCTATCTCTAAATGACACCCTCAGTAGTTCACAAAGCATTGTGATTTCTTTGTTTCGATGAGAGAAGACGTACAAATAGAAAGCTGCAGTCAGAAACTCAGACTTCACACAGTCTCCTACTTTATTCGTCACTATTGATGAACTGTCATGTGTTGGAACCGGTCACAAACTCACAGCTGCTACTGATTCAAGTACAAGAGTGTTTATTACTTGCTTCTTCTAAGCATTACACTAATAATAGAAAACCGCTGTGTATATCAAGAAAGTTATTTTTTCTGTTTCAAGAGAGAACAGTGCTTTCCTACCATTGAAGAGGTATGGGTGGGCAACACACTTCCGAAGCTGAATTAAGACATTCTGGAGTGTAACCTTCCTTCCCGTTTCATTTTCAAATGCATCTGGAACAAAGAGCACAGAAAAGAACAGAGCAGGAAAGCCCATGCTGCATTAATAGGTGTGACTGGCAAAGTCACTGCTCTGAAGTGCTTCAGCACTGGAGTATTTCTCTCTGTGAATCACATCTGAATTTGAATTTCCCATCTCAAGACTAATACATCTGTTTTCATGAACCAAAAAACATTTCCCTCACACTTTTTGGACAAGCCTTTAGAAATAAAACACTGATAAACACTACTTTGCCTTGTCAGACTCACTGAACTTTTGGGACTCCCTGGAAAAGATCACTGTAATTTTTCTAAGAGTGAATCATCAAAATTAGTGAAAGAAATTTGGTGCAGTTCATTTGCATTTTCAAAAGAAAAAACCCAAAAACCAGTACAGTCAAGATCTCCTGGGCAACCAGAATATTAAGAAGAGTTGCGTTTTTGTGAGGAACAAAAGAAAATGCGTGCACATATGCTGGCTACAGTAGATGAAGGCTCAGATTTCCTGGCGATGTTCATGCAAAGTGCTAGAAAGGCCTAGAACAACAAAGGATCTCCAACTCCCCAGTTTTAATTTCCCTACAACAAATAAGCACTCACAAACCGCACGATGGTGGTGGTTGCATTGTCTACATAGCCCTGTAGTTCCCCAAAAAACTCATATCTGCATCCAGTAGGTTGAAATTTGCTTTATGGCATCTGTGCTACTACTGGAAAATTTGTAGAGAACCACAGATCCAAAATTTCTTGTCCCATCCTTTTGTTTGAACACAAAAACATGCAACAGGAGCAGGCTTACCTTGTGATAAGTATTTTTAATTAGAGACTGGCCCAAAGCAGATCCTCAAGCTGACCCTTCCTAACTCTGCAATAGCTGAGCAATAGAACAATACATGCGTCTCTAATTTTGCCACAAGCTAAAACCAAAAACCAAGCAGCCCAAATTTGGCATATTTATTCTGTACATACTTTGCAGACCAAAGTAACTTCTGCCTCTTTACAACAGAGCATGCATGTACAACAGGAATTAGTTTTGTTTTTAAAAAATAATTGATAGACTTCAAGATGCTCAGTTACCTAGATCTTTTGTCAAAATAGCCTTGTAGTACTTCTTCTGCAGAGCTGACATTCCATGGTACAGAACCACTTCCACCTTCTTTGGCAGCTCTGCAGCCACCTCAGACTTGACTCTCCGAAGCAGAAATGGCTGCAGAAGACTGTGCAATTCTTTGGCTATGCAAAGGCAGGGAGAAATAAAAGAAAAAAGAAAAAAAGGAAATTAAAAAAAAAAAAGAGGAGAATACTGTGTTAAAAGTACAGAATTCATACAATACCCTCACAACTACACTTTCAAAATAAATGTAAAACAAATCTCTTCTATTAGTGAAATTATTCAAGCCACATTTTACAGAGAAATCAAAACACAGCTGCATACCTGAAACACTTAGGAGCTACATTAAGATAGCTCTTGCCTTAAAAGTAATCACTAGTTTTTGTGGCTTTGTTTTAAAGCTGGTCACCATTAAAAGAAAGCAAATTAAGAGGACACAACACAGTTGTTTCCTAGACAAGATAAAAGCTGGTTCTGATTGAAGTACAATGTTGCTAATTACTGACCTGGCTCGCTCTCCTTTTCAATAACTTGGTAATACTCAACAAACTCTTTCACTTGTTCCCTAGGAAAGATGTCAGGCTCAATAAGGCTGAGTAAGGAGTACAGTTCCTGGAGGTTATTCTGGACTGGAGTGCCTGTGAGTAGCAGGCTGAAGCCTACTGAGAACTGAAAAAACCAGCAATAAAACAAAATTATTAGGAAAAAGTATCTGTAATGAGAAGTTAGTTAATACACAAGTCCACCCACACCACTCTTAACTTAAAAGATGAGAGGCAGCACAGAACTGCTCGCAGAATGCTGCAGAGATTTGGCAAAACCATCCAAACGTAAGGTATGGTGGGACAGCCAAACAGCTCCAAACTGACTAGGCTGGCACCAGTGCAAGGAATTCAGTGTAAGCAAAATAAGAACAAAGGGCAAAACTGACTCCATTAAAATGCTCAGATCCATGCAGTCTACAGTCTAATACTGCATACTAGGTGTTAGATAAGGAGGGATAACTGGAAAATGCAGTTGGAATAGGACAGTGAAATGAAATTGCGTCAGATTAAGTTCCATTTCTGTTTGCTGGGTAACTGACAAACACAGCAACGTTATCTGGTCCATGTTGCTTACAGTAATGCCCATAAAGAGACTTGGGAAATATGCTTACCTTTGGAAAGACAGAAATTTCTCTCACGTTTGGTAATAGAAAATATGTTAAGAGGAGAGGTAAGGTGAATTGCATCTATTTTTTTGTGATTATAACCAAAGCTCCCTAATTACAGACATCATGGACAGTATGTCCAGACTATATAAGACTTTCAGGAATTCAATAAAAAACCCTGTTTTCCAAGGTGCATTGTAGTACATTGTTGCTGATGCCAGCACACACCAAATGCCAATGTTTCACTGCCATAACAAGAGGTGCAGCCTTCACTCAGGCATTTGTGCTACTCTGGCAGGATGCTTTGGAAGCTGGAGCAATTCTCCTGATTTCTGTAAACAACGGTGGCTCCATTAAATGGGACAGTGGAATCAGTAGTTCAAGACTTGAGGTCTCATGAGCTAGGCAAGGGTTCCTTCACCCTGCCAGAGCTGGAGATGATCTCTTATGCTTAGGTCAGCCAGACTTCTACTACTGCAGTAGCACAGCTGTGGTTCAGCACTGTCTGGCTGTTTTACCTTTTCAAGTCTTTCAAATTGCTCCAATGTGGCAAGCCCAAACATGAAGCAGAATGAGAGGGAAGCTCCAAATACTGCCCACCTCCATGCAAAGCCAACAAGGCCTTTATCTCTCTGCCACTAAATATGGGAATCTGTTCACCAGCTCTGATGGAAATGAGTTACGGTTCAGAGCTTAAGGCTCTGGGAGCAAACAGAGAATCTAAAAAGGGAAAAGTCTTAAGATACTAGAAGATAGATGAGTTACCTTACCTCAAAAAGTGTCTTGTAAAGCAGAGAATTTTGATTTTTCAGTCTGTGAGCTTCATCTACAACCAAGGCAGCCCAGTTAAAGCTGAACAAATAAAAACCAGCATCTTCAGTTAGGGGCTGACAATTCATTCTCATAAGCACAAAACGACTGAACTAAGTGGTGGCTCTGCTTGGCTCAACTTGAGGTGGGGTCCCACCCCATGAACAACAAGCAAATACCAAAAGTGGGGTAGAATTCACAGGCTTTTGAAGAACCAACACAGCTTTTTAACTATCGCCTGGGTGAGTTTTTTCTGAAATCAAGACTAACAAAATTCACTTGAATTTCTTGCTTCTCTCTCCATCCCCATAACCATCAGGAAAATGACATAAACACATTTTCATTGAACATTCAAGGAGGTCTCTGATTTGGAAAAACAGACATGAAACTAGGCCCTAGCATCTGTGCAAAACCCAGCAACTATCATGAGGCAGTGATGCAAGAGTGATCACAAGGCTTTTGCAAACCACCCAAGACAGGAGCTTCAACTTTTCTGGGTTCACACAGCTCCATGCAGTGTCTCCTCAAGCAGACTGCAGAATCACTGGGGATCCAGGAGATCCACTGGGCTTAACTGAAACTCCACATCTTCTCAACCCTCAGTGTTGGTGCCTCCTTATCACTAGGGTTTCAACTCCTACATCAGAGTCATTTCCAGGGGAGGGAAAGCATGAACCTCCATCTTTTCTTAGCAACACGCTTCTCTTCCCAGTGGAATACAACATCTGAAATCACAGTCACCTACATTCTTCTCACAGCCTTTCTGTTTGCCTCGATTTCCCTCTTTGCTATATCGGAATGGTTCTCCATTGCCAGAACAGTCAAATGTCATTGCTCTTATTCTACAAGCTCAGGAGCTGAATGGCAGAAGGACTCTGCACTGTGAAGCATTACAGAAGCTCATGTGCAGAGCAGAGTCTGATCCCTCATCTATTCCCTTAGAGCATGGCTCTTGCTCAACTTATTTGTGCTTGTAAAGAGTAGTGGTGGTGAGATATCTGATAACTCTGACCCCCTTTTACCAAGTGCTCCAAATGCTCCTACACAGGACAAAGTACAAATGATTAGCAACCACATTTTTTCAGAAGAAAGACTAAAGGGCAAAACCCTAAATTTGAGTGACATGGCTTTGATGTTATTTATTAGCTTTAGAAGTAGGAAATTACTCTGGAGCTGACATTTCTGTGATACTAGGGCTGACTGCTTGCTCCCTCTGGGTGCTACCTACCTGGGCTACACTTTAAGATAAACAGAATAACATGCAGCAATGCAGAACATGATATGAAACTGTAAGGACAATACAGTCATGGCTACCTTTCTTTAGACCTGGTTTCTACCATGATGTGCAGCACAACCTGCTACTTCCAGCAGTGGCCAAGGGCAGATGCTTTGCTGAAAGACAGGAGGGTGCCCACTGTGGGCCTGACTAGTCCTGACAGACACAAAATTGTGCAAGTGGGGGTCACTGGATTTCTGCTTCTACAAAGGTACTAAGCCATTCATTACGTATAGCTGCCCCCAGCATTTGTCACAACACCATTGCAAGGCACTGGCACTACTGCTAAGAGAAAAGGAAAATTCCTCCCCATTTCAAGTGCAGACTCCTGTAGAATTCTGCGTAACCATGACAGTACCTCCTACATGCTGAATTTCAGCTGAATAATCAGTCTTTCTAAAAGGCATAATGCTTCATAAGCCCTCCACAGTTCTGACTGGAGGCAATAAACTGCAGAATATGGTATTAGCACATTATCACTGTTACATAATGCAGGTCAGCATCAGTGAATTTTGCAACTAACATCTTTATAACCTGAAGCTCTTGAGGATCTCCTCAGCTGGACTGATACTTAATGTACTGCTCTAAGTCACTATGTGTCATATTGCTTTGAGTTAACCGGCTTGAAAACTGTCCTCGGGGGAAGTTCACATATATCTCAGCTGACATTAAAGACTCCTCACTGAAATTTGGAAAAGGCAAAGTTCTAATCACAAGCCAAAATCATCCCTGTCTCTTGTGAAACAACACAGAATCTCGCACATACAAACATCCACTTAAGAAATCGTTGACAGATATGCAGACTTAAATTTGAAGAAATTAAAACCAGACTCACGACTTCAGAAATGCTGCATCTTTCAGGCAAATCTGCAATGAAAGAAAACGACCTGTGATCTATGATTTAAGTAAATATATCAGTTAAGAAACAGAGCATTTTTTTGTCTCCTTGCAGACTATGATGAAATGGAGCAGAGTGGAATGAAGGCACTTACTGCTTGAGGAAAAAAACGTGACAGCTACATGACACCTTCAGCATGTCATGCTTTAACACCACACACACCCCCTCACTCACACTCTGCCCAAGAGGAGGGGGGGAAGAGAATGAAGGGTAAAAGTGAGACAACTTGTGGGCTGACAAGGCATGAACTGGGTGGTACAGAAGAATCAAAAAGGTGAGGAAAACTTGAGCCTCCCTTTTAAGTGACAAAGACATCACATACCTCATATGTTGTCAGGAGTGCATGGAAGTGAGAGTCCTCTTTCAGGTTCTCCTGCAGTTTGGGTCGCTCTTCCTTGCTGCCTATGTATGTTATGAAAGAAAGACCCGGAGCAAACCTGTTGTTAAGAGAAAGAGCAAAAATAGTGAGCCAAGCTAAGTCTTTTCATGAGTTTATGACCCTGGACCCCATTATCAAACACAGCCACTACACAGATAACGAGAATTCCTATCCAAACACCCTACACTCCTGTGAGATGTGTCTGGATCTCAGCTTTTGAATCTCACTCCTTCACGATTTTCACCTCAGGCTGCCACTTCAGCTGCTGGCTCCGGTTTGGACAAGTCCTAAATAAACCTGCATTCTTCTTCTAATAAATCTGCATTCTTACTTTTCTGTAAGAGTCCAAGGCAGATGATTGCAAACCAGTCTCATGGCCCAACTGCTATTCTGAACTGAGAAAGTTCATGAGAAGCAGGTGAATGAATACAGTTTGCCCAGCTGAGGCCAAAGAATTGGCCTAAATCATAATAAAATTAAGACAAAAAATGTCTGCAGTGAAGAGGTCCAAGTCAGGGCCTCAAAAATATATTCTCTCAGTCAAAGAGCAGATAAAACCAGTTCCAGTTGTTGGGACCATAAAATTCTTCCTCATTTAATTCCACCACTGTTATTTACCTAATATTCCTTCTGGAGAGCCACACTGCTGATCTATGAAGGAATGCACTTTCTCCCAACTATTCCAACCCAAAGTCTATCCAAATCAGGCCAGCTCACTTCAGAACGTAACCTGGATGACTTCAGATGCTGAGGGACAGCATCGCCCGACAGCCACACAGACAGATTTCTGTTCTAACCTTTAACTTCTTGCCCTCCCTCTTAAAAGGAATCTGTGGGCTCCAGACCACAAATGTACTTTTTCTGGGCACAGCAGATACACCATGGGCACAGTCACCCCAGTGAGGATGGGTTGCACGCACAGGTGTGATGTATTTTGCAAGCATATGTGAGCATGCCCCCCAACTTGGGTCTTACCTTTCATTACAAAGATTCCTGGCTGTCTTCAGCACATTTTGCCCAAGAGAGGCCGAGCATGGAGGATTACAAACAAATAAAAAGCAAGGAGCTAGTGGAGGCATTTGGACTGAAAGTCAGCCAATACTATAGGATGGATGGATGGACGAATGTATACCACAGCATTGTAAAGACTATGCATTAACTGCATAGTCTGCATTCATTTGTTGGTTTAGTAGCAGCTTCCCTTTTTACTTTTTATCCCTTTGAAGGGTAAAAAGAAAGTGTTGGAGTGAGCACATTTGAAAACAATCTTTACAACTTGCTGAGCAATAATATAGTAAGCCAGACAATTGTTGAAACTTACCTCTCCAGTTCTTCCTTCCAGTTGCTCAGAACTGACAGAGGACAAAGTATCAGAAATCTCTCTTTGTTGGATAATTTTTTTGTCAAATAAAGAAGCAGAGAAATGGTCTAAAAGGCAAGGAAAATATTTTTTTATAACAAGGGTAGGGTTCAACCCAATAGCCTGATCCTACATAAGCTGTCTCCTTGCTGAGCTTTGCAGCTAGTTTCTATAGGTTCACTAGCACAAACCAGAGTTAATAGAATATTAAGTGGGATTCAAACAAAAAAGCTTAGATCCTAAAACATTACCTCAATATATGGAGCCCCTTTCCAAAGGCCTTTCTTGCACAATCACAAACCAGGTCTACCACGCATCACTTCCTAAAACTATTTGTAATTTAAGACCTATTGAATAAAATCAGCTGAACCAAAGCACAAACAGTCATTTTCCAACAGAACTTAAACCCACTGAAAAACTTAAAAAGAAATCCAACAAGCCTCTGAAAAAATTAGACCTATAAGTTTTAATCCATGTGCTGACAAACACAAAAATCCCCTTGGTGCAGGTGCATCAAAAGGACATTATTTTCCCTGTACTGGCTGTGTATTGTGCCTTCAACTCTGCACACTATGAATTATGAATTAAGGCGTTTGTATAAAATGACCACTCATCTTTTTACAAAATCCTGAAACCTTTTTAGAGTTACTCAGGACTTAACTCAAGACTTCTTTCAAGTGGTTAAGGAGTCAAAGAGACAATGAGCTCTCACTTAAGTATGGAATTCTGAAGCAGGGGGGGAATCATTAGGGTGCTTTTCCTTTTTCATTCTGCAGAAACACTGGGCTAAAAACCCAAAAATTTAGGCAAAGATCATTTTCCAGAAGAAGAAGAAGAAGAAGACACACCTGACAAGTCTTCCCAAGGCCCATCTCATCACCCAGGATACAGCCATGTTGGACTTCATAGCATTGCACCAGCCAGTTTACACCTTCTAATTGATAGGGACGAAGCTTAATGCCTGGGAATAAAAGTGATTTGTTACGTTTACACAGTCACCCACAATACACTCTATACACACTTACACCAGAAACAGGTCCTGTCCAGAACAGGCCTTCCCAAACATCTGCCTTACAGGAAAAGCACAGCAGCCTTCAGCAGAAGCTGGTTCACCCTCCTGGAGAGCAAAGACCCCAATGTTATAGCAATTCCATTAAATTAAAGCATATTCAAGAACTTACACACACAGAAATGCCCCAAGCCATTGCAACAGACTGTACAAGGAACCTGATCTAATAATTAGGCTGGTACTTTGCTTTCCTAAAAGACAGCTTGATTTTCAGCTCGAGTCACTTTTTAAAATCTGTAAGTACTAGATCCAGGGACATGCTTTAGGCTACCAGAAATGTTTGTCACAATCTATTATTGTATAATAATAATTTCTCAACAAGCTGTTTTCCAGCTTTTCTGTACTTAAAGCCAGGGCAGACCTCAACTATAGACCACTGTGACTACTACCACCATTGCAATCCTTATTATGGGGCACAATATGTCAAAACAAACACAAAACATGTTACATAGGAGTTGGCAAGACCTGTCCTTGTACTTGGACTCAAGCGCTGTGTGTTGTGCCATTGCTGCCCTCTCCTCCCTGGAAAAATGTGCACACTGAGTGCATGAAGTAACTCACCAGCCTGCAGGATACACAAATGCAAACCAGCCCAGGGATTGAGAGAAGGACTTCCAGCAGCTAAGGAAAATGTGCAGGCAGGATGGACTGCCCAGGCGTTCCCCTTTAATATCCTACCTTCCAGGCAGCAGAAAGCACTTTAATTCACGCTTGCCATCAGCCCATTTCAAGGCCGCTGAACAGGCCAACCCTTGCTCATGTTGTCCTGAAGCACAGAGCTGTCTGAGGCTGTGCTGAGGCACTACGGGGGTTAAAGCCGGGCTCAGCCCTGGCCCAAACACCCACCTAACCACAAAGCCAAGGAGAGGGACTGCAGCAGCGGGGGAAGGCTGGCACGGAGCAGCGAGCATGGCAGCAATGCCATCTCTGCAGCAGCTGCAGCTCACTTTGACAGGCCCGGGAGCCACTTTATTTGCACCTTTATTTATTTCCGGCCTGGGGCCTGTTAATACAGACCCCAGACAAATACAGCTGAGAGAACTGGGGTTGTTCAAGCTGGAAAAGAGAAGGCTTCGGGGTGACCTAACTGCGGCCTTTCAGTACCTGAAGGGAACTTACAGGAAAGAAGAGGCAAGACAATTTACAGGAGCCTGCAGTGACAGGACACGGGGGAATGGGTTCAAATTGAAAGAGAGTATGTTTAGATTAGATATTAGGAAAACTTCTTTACTGTGAGGGTGGTGAGGCACTGGAAAAGGTTGCCCAGGGAAGTTGTGGATGTCCCATCCGTTGGAGGGGTTCAAGGCCAAGTCGGATGGGGCTTTGGGCAACTTGGTCTAGAGGAAGGCGTCCCTGCCCATGGCAGGGGGGTTAGAACTGGATAATCTTCAAGGTCCCCTTCCAACCCAAGCCATTCTATGAGCTGGGCAGCACCAGGCAGCGCGGGGCCCCTCCGCCACCTCCCGCCATCTCTGACAGCACCCACCCCCCTAAGGCTCCCTGCCGACCCTTCCCCCGGGCTCCCCGCTGACCTGTCAGCCCCCACCGGAGCACGTCCGCCTCCTGCACGCCCGGACCTCTGGTCCGGGCGCTGTCGGCGCGGCGGAGCGCCCGGAAGAAGCGGGACATGGCGGGATGTCAGTCACCCCCACGGCCGCGCCGTTCCCGCCGCCTCCCGCCGGCTGCGGGCGGGGCCAGCCCCAGCACCGCCCCGGCAGCGGGACGGCTCGCTGGGAGGGAGCATCGCGATGGCGCCGCTGCTGCTGCTGCTCCTGGCGCTGCTGCCCGCGGCCGCCGCCGCCTACCTGTGCTGCGGGCGGCGGTACACGGGCAGCGCGGCGGCCGTGCTGCACCGCCGCGGGCAGCGCCAGGCCGGGCCGCCGGGCCCGCCCCGGGACACCGTGAGCGCCGGGTCGGGCGGGGGGCGGCGGGTGCGGGACGGCGGGACCGGCGCTCACCTCTCTTCTCGCCTTCTCTCCGCAGTGGGCTCCGCGGCTCAGCGGCGCCGGGCTGCGCCTCTTCGTCCATGTGGCCAACACGGTGAGTGCGGGCCGGCAGACAGGGCAGTGAAAGCCGGGGCTGCTCGGGGAAACCCGGGCGGGGAGTTCGGAGCGAGCGGGGCTCGACGGGGAGGTTGTGGCTCTCTGCGTGCTCTCGGGTTCACCCGGTCCCACAGGTGTGGTGCCGCGGGCACTGAGAGCGCCGGCCTCTGGCTGAGGGTATCCTGTGTGTGTTTGGGTGTGGAGAGCCCAAAGCTGACATCAAACTCGAAATACAGCTGCCACCAGCTTTCCTTGGACGTCAGGAGGCTTGGGTCCCTCAGCGCTCTGAGGGGGGTTCCAGCAGGGTGCTGAAGGCGGCTGTGCCCCCGGTGCTCCCCTCGGGTGGGCTCTGGCGTGTTCGGGAGCCTGAGGGCCGATCCCGCTGTGGCAGTGGGACCGCTCGGTGTCAGGGTGCAGGGGGGAGAAAAGCCTGCATGCCCTGGGCACTGCCCACCCCGCACCAGCTTCTGCTGAAAGCAGCCGGGTTTGGTTGCTGCTGCTGTTGCTTGGCCTTTCCTTTTGAGCAAGGTAGGCACAAAAGTTTCTTTTCAGCCGTGTCACCTGTTACAAAGCTTGGTGTTCGGCTGGGCCTGGAGTGAAAGTTTGATGGGCTGTGTTTATTTGTGAGAATACCTTGGGAGTGGTTTCTGTCAAGAGGTAACAACCAGAATACCTTGTTATCCTTCACTTTGTGGCTGCTTCTGGTGTATGGTGAAGGGCTTGTTTCCTTTCCTGACATCTCCCTTGGAAGGGGGATGTGAGATTCTCAATCTCCTACAGGATTGTGCTGTGTTAGATTAGATGTAGATTAGGAGCTGTGTGTTTTCAAAAAGGTGCTGTAATTCTTATGCAGTGTGTGAGGTAACATACCACTTTGTGGGACCAGCAGTGTGAGCCTTGCCTCAGACTTGTACTGTATTTGTACATCCCACAACATGTTTCTGAATCCATTGTTGAGATATTAAGACAGGCTAGAACAAGGCTGGTCTCTTTGGGACTGCTGGTGCTGCTACCCTGGGAGTTAGGGTATTGAAAGAGTATTTTCAGCTGTCTGCTACCACAGAGTCTCTAAATTTCTCCACTTTTCCAAGTTGACTCATTTTGCTGCAGGAGCTGGTTGAGAGATGAGAAAGGTCCTAATAGTGTGGTAAATAAAATAATAAGCTCCTACCATATCCAATGTTTGCATAATCTGTGGAACACAAAGATAATAACGGATGGGAGCTGTATAGATGCTTCTTAACAGTGTTGCAGATGCAGGCTTTCTGTGTGAGTCAGGGAAAGACAAAGAAGAATCAGAAGAATACTCTTTTTGTAATTATATAAATGTGAGAGGTGGGGGGAAAACATTTCAGGCCATTTTTATGGCATGAAATACAAGTGTTTGTGCTGTTTCTTTACAGCATAGCATTGCATGCTCTCTAGGGTGCTCTGAGCCTGCAGCAATCATGAGCATATTCAGCATTCCTTGTCTAGTGAAGAAGGTGTTCAGGTCAAAGTTGCTGCAAACCAACATTTTTGCTTGCTTTTTTCCTAGGCTTTTGGACAGATCTGTTTACTGCCATTATTCATGAGGTAAGAGTGGGGAGTTTTGTCCCACTCCGAGTTTCTTTTCTATTTTTTTTTTATGTTTAAGGTACTTGCATTGCACACTGCTTATAGGTTATCTGAAATTATATTTTTAAGAGGGAATCTGTATCATTTGATTGTAGAGTAAGATTATTTCATGGATGTTTGCTAGACTATTTTTTAACTACTGTCATTTGAGTGGGTCTCTATGAGAAGAAATTAACCTTTTTTCACACTCATGCAGGTGCATAGAAACTGTATTTGCCAGTTTTTCTTTTTGCCTTTTGTTAATGTCTCTTTGCTCTTTTGTTAAAGGACAGTCTTTTTTTCAAAGCTGATGGATGTGCAAATATGCTGTGCTTATCACTAATAGGGTTAAAAGAATAGTAGTAGTGGGGAAGTGAGGCCAGACATAAAGTTCAGAGGTTTTGATAAATTTTTTTTAATGATGTTCACTGTTTTAGGTCAGCCTTTCCTCTTTCTCTCACATGTGTTTTTGTTCAGAAACTGATTTCAAGTATACCTTGCGCTAGGAGATGCTTGGGTAAGAGGTTCAGGAACCCCAGGATCATGCTTTTTTCACATAGTTTGCCCGTCATTTGAAGGGTCATCTGTGCAGATCTCAGGACACTGAGAACTGTGTCACCCCTGAATTTTACTTGGGGTGTGGGCTTTTTGAGCAAGTCAAACCCGGGCAAGTGTCACTACTGTTATACTGCAGATCATTTCTGGATATCTTTGACAGGGTTTTGATTTCCTTGCTTTATGTGGTCCAGGCTATGGATTTATGCTGCAATCCCTGTTGTATTTGATTGCAAACAAACTATACTGAAGCAGGTCATGGAAAAGTCTAAAGAGGTGCTTGTTTTAACAGGATTAGTGGTTGAATTTGTATAGCTTATACTACATTCTCCTTTTATTTTCCTCCATGTTCCTGTCTTGTTTGGTCTGAGAGGTCTAATTAAAGTGAATCAAAAACTTTCACCTTTTTTTTTCCCAGCTAGGGTTTACAGAGGTTGGCCTTATGTCAAGAGGCAGGAGGCTTTGTTAAGCAAGCAGAATAGATTTGCTGCTGCCTTTAGGAAATATGTGAGAGAGATTAGTTGCTTGTAACTGTTGCAACTCCCCGCTGTGAAAGCAGGCTGCTAAGATAAAATGTTCTTGGGTAAGGTTCCTTCTGAACAGTCTGAAAAATTAGTCATGGTCGAGGTTGAAAACTCCAGCAGTGACTCTCTCTCATTCAGGGTGAACAACTTATTGCTTATGCGTTCCCTTGACATTCATGAAGATCCCACGTTCATCCCGGAGGTTGCTGCGGGGGTTACAGAAGACAAGTCTGAGGCTAAAAGCACTTCAGATGTTATCAAGCAGCTGACAGATGCAAGGTCAGTATGGGATGTGTAAGAGAGAAGTGGAAGAACACACGTGCTGGCACTGTTACATTAGTGGGAAGCTGTCATTGTCAGCGATTTAGATTGAATTCTTGTTTCCATGCCCAGCCACTTCACAAAAGGAATAGTGCTGTCAGTCATCCTGCCTTTTGTAACTTATAAATCACCAGTAATTACAAGCAACATGAAAAGGAAAAGCTTAAGGGAGTCTGCCTATTGGGGAGAGACCAAATTCTGCCCTTTCCAGGGCTCTGGTTGCACTATTAAAGCAGATACATTTAGTGTTTGGCTAGTCAGTGCATAGATCCCTCTAAGTGAGTTTGCAGGAGTGCTGTTTCTTGCCTGCAGGGAATCTCAAAGACAACACCAGGTTTGCTTGGAGGAGAGAAGGAACACAGGTTTTAAAGAAAATGATGCACAAGAAATTAGCTTTGTTAGTGATGAGAAATGGTCCATTGATTATGTGCTAGAGCCATTGACTTGGTGTTGAAGCAGTTTGCTGATGTGATCCTTGTGTGTGCTGCACGGTGCCTTTTCCCACTCCTGCACCACACGCCTGATGTGCTGCTGGCTGTCTCTGGTTTGAACTTTTGACAGAGGTCCTGGGAGTAGGTTCACAAGTATATTCCAGCTAGGCTATAATGTTGCAGTGTTGAGTAGTGAATGTAAACCTGGAATACATTTTGAACAGTTTAATGACTGTTGCATTTCAGTAGGAATATGAAGAAGCTAGAACATATTGGCAAAACTGATCGCTTATTTCTGTGGCATCCGTAGTTTACCTGTTGCCTGGCTTGTGTGGAAGGAGTCTGACAGAGTGTGAGATGAAATGCAGGGGCTGGCAATCCACGTGGTTTACTGTGAGTGAGTGATGCCCAAACCTGCATTGGAAAGTGATGCTGAAATCTACAGATCTAAACAAAGCTGCCTTTGGTGGCTCACAGTTGCCCCTTTTAATCCTTTTTTTTTTTTTTGCAGTTCTGATTCTGCTAGGAATGGATTTAGCTTCAAAGGGATCAAAGACTATCTGGAATGCTACTGGTATGTGAAATTATGGTCTGGAAACAACTTGTCCCGCATGTTCCCCCACTGTGGGCTGCTTCTGTTCCACAGACTCTCAGGTGTCTCCTTGTTAGCATTGTCCTTGAGGTGCCACTGTTTATCATCACTTCCTACTGTTCTTTCACTTTAGTAGAATAACAAAGGAAAGTCAGCTAGGAGAGCTGGCACAACTTTACAAGTCCTGCAAGGATATTTAAATACCATTTTCTTTGGCTTATTGTCAGTCTTCTCTGAGAGAGATTTCTACATACCTTGTTTGCTCAAACACATGAGTGAGAAGTAGGTGAAGGTTGATCTGGGTTATGCAAGTTGTGCATACTATGGGTCTCTGATGAATCCCTTGGTTCCCCAGCTCCTTGTGCTTCTCTGAGCATGACACCTGCTTTCACCCAGTAAACGTGTCCAGCTTGGAAAGAGCTGGAAACACATCCCTGACTCTGGGGTTCCATGAGCTGTTGGCTGCTGGGTAATCCTAGTTGCCTCTGGGACATGTGCCAGGTGTGGAGCCCTTGGATAAATATTCTTGCACTCCTGGAACTTGTTCCTCAATGGCCACCTGTGCTTGCAGGCTGTGGCCTTGGAGCCAAGGGCTGACACTGCAGTCTGGTGTTACAGGTGCATCGTGGCCTCGAGGCTTTTGTGTGTGCCGGTTTGGCCAAAATCTAGCAATATATCCTCTGAGAGGAAACCAGGTTACAACCACTCTTCCCCCCACAGGGTTCAGGGAAAAAAAAATATTTTCCTCGAAGGAACGTGAATGAGATAAGAACTATTTATTTAACAAACACACAGGAAAAGGATAATAATGCTAAATAATGAAATGAAATCTCTCGCTATAGAGAGAAACCTGGGAAGATTTCAGAGTCCTTCTGTAGGTGTGGTCTCTCTCCTCCTCGGAGCTGGGTCAGCGAGGGCCCACCCCCCGGGCCTCAGGGAAAAATTCTCCCAATGTGTTCTGATGTTGTTGAACAGTCCAGAAGAGAAGAAAGGAAAAAACCAAAGTCCCAGGAATCAAAATTCAGCTTTCCGTCTCACGCTGGGAAGAGAAGGAAAAAAAACCCAGAAACCGCTGGCTGAAGCAAGCAAGCAGGGTGCTCCCTCCTGCTCCTGCAGCCAGAGAACGCAGAGGAGTGTATCTCTGTGTCCTTGGGAAACTGTTTTGAAAAGTTCGTTTGTTTTTTTTTTTCAAGCTCAGTTTAAAGGCACAGAAAAGGCACAAAATTACTTTTTGGGCATAGAGCATGATAGGGGATACACATGATAGAGTCACCCCAAGACATGTGTCAGCCAGAGATGGTGTGTTTGTGGTGTAACACAGCCTTTGCCAGGAGGGGGGGAAGGTTTATTAAAGGTGGGTTATGACAGTACTGCTGGGAGCCCCTTCTCTGTTGTGGGAGGCCTTCATCAAGTGGTCTGGCCACTTGGTCTTAGCTCATGATACTGGGAGTTTCATAGCTTCCAAGCTTTCAGGAGCTTGGAAAGCTCAGTAAAGCTGTCACCTGTTCATCCCTGTTTATCTGTCTGGTGGTTCAGAAATACCTGGGTAACTCTTCTAGCTTTTGCCCCTACTCTAAGGAGCATTCTGTGTATGCAAATTTTCCCCTTAAGGAAAAGAATCTCCTGTTTTGATGGTGTCAACTGTGTTCAGATCATCACCACGCAGAGATTCTTATCTAATTCTTGCTTAAAGCTGTGGCAGCTGCCATCTTGCTGCATGGGAGACAAACTTTGTGTGAGGGGAGGTCTTGTAACAAATGCCCAACTTTTCCTGTCCTGTAGGAGTGGGAAGCTGACGCCATCCCAAGTAGCCAAGAACATCATTGCCATGTTGGAGGACTGCGACAAATCCACGCCCCCACTCAGAGCCATAGTGCAATGGGACCGGGAGCAAATAATGCTGGTAATGACTGCCTCTGGTAGGAAAGGGGCCTCTGCCACCCCAAGAGCAGTAGCATCCATTAGAAGGGGCAACATGCACAGAAAAATAAGTATATTTTTCCTTCCTCTGTGTTTAGAGGTCTACAAACAAGTTTGCTTTCCTTCCTGCAAAGAGAGGTAGCATTAAAGCAATCTGTTTCCTGCTGGATGACTGTTTGTAATGGGACTTCTGTGCTTATGTGGCATCCATTAGCATAGATGGTTCCAAGTTGTAGTTTCCCACCAGCATATGGTGGAAAAAGAAGGAAACTTTGATAGACTGGCCAAGAAATCCATGTTTGATATCCATTCCAATAATGGTGATGACCTTCAGCTCAGCTAAATATATATGACATATGCTTTATGCTTTTTTTTTCTCTGTGCAGATGGCTGAGGCCTCCACTACTCGTTACAGAAATAAATGTACCCTATCTTGTCTGGATGGCATCCCAGTGTGTCTGAAAGAAGAATTCAAAGTGGTGAGTTTCCTTGTCTAGCTGCCAGTTCCTGCTGCGGGTGGTTAACCTGGACAACTCACTGTGACAAGGTTTTCAGACCGACTCCTCAGCAAAAGCCTGAGAATATGTTTGTAATAAGGGGTTGTACGTGGGTTTGCAGTGAGTAGGATTAACAAGTGTTTCGCAGTGAAGACAGAGCTTGCACACAGGAGACGTGTTCCATATCTTGTACTGATCTCTTTAATCCACGGGGAGTAGAGGGTGGATGTGGGAAACAGTCTGTTATGATGAAATGAGAATGTATAACAGCAACTGTACAGTGGGTGTAACTGTGTATTTCTCAGGCACTGACTCTGCTCCACTGGCAAAGCATCCCTCTCTCCTCACCTAAAAATAGGTGTGTCAGAAATACGCAAGTTACTTTGAAAATCCCTACTGACAAAGATTTTTACCTGTGGCCTAACAACAGCTACCAGTAAATACTCCTGGCAGTGCCGTCAGGCTGTTGTAGGCTCTCCAGAGACCTACCCCTGTGGTGAGAGTCCTGTTTATGTACAGATTCTTCTGTTGCTGCCTCAAACTAGAGAGTACTTAGCATACCCTGAAAATAAGTCCATCTGGTATTTTGGCATTCGACTAATCTTGGTGCCCGGCTTCAAAGCGTGCGGATCTGAAATGCTGTAGCTCTGTCCACAGAAAGATGGAACACAGAGCTGTGTGCCGTGGGGCCAAGGTGATTGTTCTGCAGCCTCTGGGCACAGCAATCGCATTGCTGCAGGGGGGCAGGCTTTAACCATCTACATGTTTCTGCTCTTCTGTATCATGGTGTGAAAAGGACTCCTCTGCATGGGAGAAAGACCAAATATTGAAAGGTTAAGTGTCCCTCCTAACAGAGACCAACACAGGACAAATTGAAGAGTGATGCTCCCTAGCTCTTACTTACTTCCATGGATCCTGATGTCTGGGATCTGTTGTGATGTTGAAGTGTGCATGTGCACCTTGCCAGGGTTTTAAATTAGGTGTCTTCTTGCCAAGGTACCTTACCATCACCGAGTGGGAACAGTGTATCTTGGGACACAGCCAGAAACAGAAGATGCTACTGTGGCCAAGAAGCTGCGAGAGGCTGGGGCTATCATTATTGGGGTCTCAAACATGCATGAACTAGGGACTGGAACAACTGGATGCAACCCTAATAGGTAAAAATCACTTTCCTGTCTCTTGCCCCCATCTAGAAATACCTGTGACTGTCCAGAACTCACAGGGAAGGGTACAAAAATAAGGGCAAGCATGTGAGAAAAAAAAATGGAAGCATGACAGAGTCCTGGGGGTATGAAAACCCAGCATTGTAGATTTGAGGGTTAGAGTAGCTGTGGAAGCCTGAAGGCTCCTGAAACCAAAGGGAGTAGAGGCTCTGAGTGTTATCTGCTGAGTAAGGAACTTGGTTTGTCAGGCCTTACAGGCCTGGAGGTGTGAATGTTTATAGGATGAGTGGTGGACAAAAGCTGTGACAGAAATAAAATAAATGTAATACATGAACATGTAATGTTCAGCCTCAGTGATGGCTGAAGGCCTAGAACAGTGAGAAAAAGTACAGCCATCTCAGGAGAACGCAGTGGTTTTACTTCCTAGCTAAAACAAGTTCACTGAATTTGCTTTACTGTGGTGAATTCTCCAGCTACAGCCAAGCAGAGAACTCAGTTCCAGAGCAGTGATGCTCGTGGCCTTGATGAGCTTTGTGTAGAGCCACACTTGATGCATGTGCAGCTGGGTGGAACTAGGGCTCCCCCTCGGTACAACAGCATGCCAGCATTTCCTCACCGTGGGAGGTGGGCTGGACACCGAGCGGCTTGGCAGCGCTCTGCTGGCTGGGGCTGTGGTCAGCCTGGAGGCTGGGGACAAAGGGCAGAGCTGACTTGTTTGTCTGTAAGGACTGCTGGCCACCAACTGCTCCACCTTTTGGAATTGCATAATGCACTGTGGCAGGCAGTAATGGCATGGTGCCATTGCAAACAGAAGAGCTGAAGTGGCATCTTTTCTCTTGCTTTGGGCCTGTCTCTTTCGGATAGGCTGCTTACGCTCACAGGAGATTGGACTCTGAGGCAGAAGTCTTATTTGCATCCTGTTTTCTAGGGACATGGCACTTCTGAGATTAAATGGCATCTCCTTACCAAGAGATCAGAATCCCTGAGCTGTGTTTCTGGATCTTTTCCTGGCCTGTAGTGCACAGAGTCCTTCCTAAGAAACAATTAAATAATCTTTGTCTGCTTCAGGTACCACAAGATCCCCAGGAATCCCTACAATCCTAACCACTTCACAGGTGGGAGCTCCAGCGGGTCAGCAGCAGCTGTAGCAGCAGGTAGGTGGTCCTAAACGGAGTTGGTGGGAGGAAGGTCCTGAGCCAGAGTACCTCAGGCATTTAGTTTTTATGGGGGGGTTGGGTTTAGAAGCTGGAGGGAACTTCTAGCTAAACAGAGAGCTCTGTGTGCTGTCTTGGATACAGCTGCTGGTAGAATGGACAGGGCAACATGATGTGTCTCTGATCACAGGCCAACGTGTGGGTTTTTTGTAGGTCTCTGCCCTGTGGCTATTGGCACAGATGGAGGAGGCTCTGTGAGGATTCCTGCTTCATTCTGTGGTGTGGTGGGGCTGAAAGGTAGAGCCTTTTAATCTTGGAGGGGCATGTGTTTGTCTTGTTTGCTGTTTCAGATAGAATGCCATAAACAAGTCAGGCACTTGTTTATTAATTCCTGTGAAGTAAAATTTGATCAGAGAAACTCTGAAATATAATACCCCGAGAGTCATGTGGGTTAGACTGGCAGCATGGAAGTATTCTCTACTGTCTGTTGAACAGATGTTCAAAAAACCTACCTTAACTTACATTAAATGCTAAACAAAATATGCGTGCTGCTTTTCCTTTCTACCCTTTTCCTTCTACCTTTCATCTGAGACCAGATACTCAGCTGTTACTCTCTTTCCATTCTTCACGTGTGGTCGACTTGACAAATCTTGTTTCATCTGAGGAAGATAGTGATGATGACAAAATGTAACTGGCCAGAAAGGTGATACGAGTACTTGCAGAAGACAGCTGGTGTTAGGCATGAAGTCTCACTGGTGAAGTGGTGAGACCTCCCATAGGGTGCTGTCTCCTGCTGTTGATATTCTGCTCCTGCCTCTCCATCCTCCACACCGTAACTGCTGCTTTTGCATATTTAAATACAAATATTCCAAAATGTCCCTGCACATATTTCCCCTCAACTAAATAATTTCTTAGGGATGAAACCAATTGCACTATTCATTGAATGCATGTGTTTCACTGATGAGAGAGAGAGTGGTCAGCAGAACAGAGTACTGAAGGATGAGAGACTGGGCTCTGAAACAGCAGACATAAAAGTGACTGGCAGGGGTTTGTTGTTTACCCTGGGTGCACCAGAGCATCTAGATGGCTCTTCCCAGCAACTGCTGATACCCAGCTAAGTCCCATTTCTTGTTCTCCAGGTACATTTGGGCGCATCAGTGGTCATGGCTGCTTGCCACTCTCCTACTCCACAGTCAGCGTAGGTAAGAGGACTTGTGCTCCACTTCAGGGACCTTGCTGTGTGCTGCTCTCACAGGGGAGGCAACCTCTGCCTAGAAAAGACACGGGGAGGAAGGTACTATTTACCTCTTATCACTTTTTTATAACTGGTCTCTTTTACAGGCCCTATCTGTACGTCAGTGGCAGATGCAGCCATTGTTTACAGTATCCTTGCTGAGCCAGATCTGCTCTATCCATATGGTAGGTGAGCCCTCTCCCTCCCTGAGCCCAGATGCTCTGCCTTCCTAGAGGCATCCTAGAATAAAAGGAGGAACTCTTCTTTGTTCCCTGCAGGACTAAAACAGCCCAAAGCAACCCTATATGATATGTGTGCTCCTGACCTGAAAGGCTTAAAACTGGGAGTGGACTGGACATTTTTTAAGGTGCCTGGTTTATCTCTATCTTTCTTCTGCTTTGCAAAATAAGGCTTTAAAGGAGCCCAGTGCATTCATTGTTCTCTTGCCTGTCATCATTAGAGCTTATATTTAGTGCTATAGTTGGAAGATAATACAGCCTGTGTGAAAACATCAACATGGAGATATTTTTTTCTGAGGCAGCCTTTTGAGTAAGTCTGTTGGTGGCATGAGGAAAGGTAATGACTACTGCTGATTCTATTGGAAGCAATGCTTCTGAACTGATTACAAAAGACAGTTTAAAATCAAATGAGGAAAAGGAAT
This sequence comes from Lycocorax pyrrhopterus obiensis, assembly GCA_014706295.1. Classification (NCBI taxonomy): domain Eukaryota; kingdom Metazoa; phylum Chordata; class Aves; order Passeriformes; family Paradisaeidae; genus Lycocorax; species Lycocorax pyrrhopterus. The sequence goes on from JACSVZ010000001.1 coordinate 93,398,524, forward strand.
GTATCCACTTGGTGACAGTGCTGTAGCTGCCGAGTGTTATTTCATTGTTCCAGTGTAGAAATTGGGCTTGCAAGCTTGTACTGCTTGTAAATTGTAATGCAACCCCACAGATGTGCTCAGGATTTCTTCCTGGAGCTAAAAAAAGACTCTTGTTGGCTCTGCCACAGTGCAGAGGAGGAATATTCTCTCCTCTGGAAAAGGTGACCTTTCCTTTTCATTAGGGGTGTGACCTGCAAGCTGTTTTCTTGCAGCATGTGACCTAAGGCAGTCCCGTAGGACTATGTTTCACTGCTGTTAGGGACAGGAACAAGGAAAGCACCATGAGGACAGAAGTCCTGGTGAGTGTGCTCACCAAGAGGAGGAGAGCAGTTACTAAAGTCTGCTTGGTTCTTTCCTCTTACTCTTTAGGCATGTGATGCTGAAGTCCTGTCCGCCTGTGAGAAAGGTAAAGAGGAAAAGTCTGTAAGTCTCTTATTGTGCCTGATGTTATGGTGTCACTTGGTGCTCCTCTTATGTATGCATTAAATAGATCCTGCCTGAAGTCCTTACAGGCAGTTGCTTAAAGGGGTCTGGCTGGATAAACAGCAGTAGCTTTGTATTGGGGAAGCCCCCCTGACTGCTGAGGGTTAAAAAGCTCAGCAGTTGCAGGCTTGTCAGATTACAATGGAAGAATGCAGTCCAGTGTGCTCAGCCCTGTGTGTATAAAGACAGATCTGTGCTTGGTAATACTTACTCTGCAACCTTTAATGGTAGAAGACTTTTAAGGGAGGGCCTTATTTCACAACATAATGCTCAGTAGTAATACAGTGCTAGGTCTTTGTGATGTATCCACTTCTCTGGTATTTCCTTGGAATCAGCCAAGTGGTGCCTTTAGGGTGCATTTGTCAGAGTTTAGACAAAGCAGAATTGACCGTGGTGAGTATTTGGGGGTGGGGGAGTATGCCTCTACAATGCCTGGTATAGTAGTTGCCTTGGAGCTGAAATAGTTCACAGTATTCAGGCTTTGCCTGGATTTTCTTCGCCCTCTTTATTTCCATAGACACACTTCTACATTTATAGCGTTTTCTTAGAACAGGTGGACCATAGGCAAGCTTGGGTATTTATGAAGAAGTTGGGGTTGCAGAAAGAAGAGTATTCTTTTCAGACTTCAAAAGAGTCACCTTTCCCAAAGTCTTAGTGTTCAGCCTTGTTAAAGTGTATCAAGATTTAGTGACTGTCTTGTTTACCTGGTCTCTTGGGTATCCTCTGGTTCCTCTATCATTACGGTTCAGAAGAGGCTTTGAATGGGAATATCATGATGCTAAATAATCACTTAATGCTGACAGAACACTGGTCATGTGAAGTGCTCAGGGAAACATTGTCAGTCCTTTTACTCTTTGGCTTAACTGGGAAGCTAGAGGGACGAGGTGAATTTGCCTGAAATACAGCAGGTAAGTTAGGCACCTGTCTGCAAGCCCCTGCCCTGTTGGAATACTGAGATGTAGTTAGGTTAAAAGCATCTCCCTAGGAGAAGCAGCTGCAGCTGTGCATGCCACGTGGTGTACTGAAGATGCTGCAATGGCCCACAGGGTCTCTCACTCTGCAGGGGTTGGGGATTTGCAGCCTTTCTGTGAAGTCTGGTGAACTCAGGGATGCTGTCTGTGCTTTACCTGTCCTGTACACAGCGGTGAAGCACCTGCAGAGTTTGGGAGCCAGCGTGGTTGAAGTATCTCTTCCAGAGATGGAGGAAGCGCGAGTGGCACATGTGATCTGCATTCTCAGTGAGATGAGGGACTTCCTGCATCCTGACTTCAATAAACATTTCCATGAAATGGTAAGTAGCAGCAGGAGCAGTGTCAGTAGTTGTCCTGGCTGATATAGAACAAAGGTCATGTCAGTGAGAAACCTGAGGTCCTCCTGCTTCTTCTCTGACAAACTACCTGTTGGATGATTACTGATACAGAAAAGTAGACCTGGAACAGAACTCCTGGGTTGTCACAGTTCAGTTTCCTGCAAGCAGAGCCTTGATCAGTGTTTTTTATTTCAGAATTTGGAAACTCGGGCTAGCCTGGCCTTGGCTTCCCAGTTCACAGCTCTGGATTATATTAAGGTAAGGAACATACTGGGGCGAAGGCTGAAGGGAGGCACCTAGTGAAACTGTAAAGGTGGGGTAGGGGCTTCTCTTAGCCTCCCCATACCTATGGGAAGATGTCACCCAGCTCTAGCTGCCTTCTGCTGTGAAAGCATGCTAGATGGTGGCGCACCACAGAAGACATGCCACCTGTCCTGTATCCTGATTCCAGATTGTGGGAATGGTGTCTTCTGTGAAGGCAGAGACGCTGATGGGCAGAGTCTGCCAACATCAGACATGAATTTTGTGAGCAAAGAGGGCCCATCAGACAGTATTCTCTCTGCTTGCAGGCAAATCGACAGAGAACTCGGAGCATGAGATTTTTGCAAGAGATCTTCAGCACTGTGAACTGTATCCTTACACCAGGTATTGGCACTCTTGGCTAAAGAGCCAGTCCTCAGCAGCTGTGTGGTGCCTTTTAAGAACAGTCACTTAATTAGCTTTCCCTTCTCAATTTTAAGAGTATTACTTTTGTGCGCACACTTGGCTGTGCCTGGCACCTTTAGAGGATAATGCAGCCTGTTTAGAAAGACTGCTGTGTATTTCTAGATTTATTGGTTGTATCCATGGCACTGCATCAGGTTGCCCAGAGAGCCTGTGGAATCTTCATCCCTGGCAATATTCAAAAGCTATTTGGACATGGTCACGGGCACCCTGCACTAGCTGAGCATTCCTGAGCCAGGTTAGACAAGATGACTTCTGAGGTCCCTTTCAAGTTCAGTCATTTTGTGATTCCTCCACAGCTGTTCCTTGCACTGCCCCAAGAATTTATGAATCTGACCTCTTGACTGGGAACAGCGATATGTCCTTCATAGTCCGGTCCATAAGGTAAGGAACGTGCTACTTGCACTACAAAAACAAGTTTGGGAACAGCTGGAGAAGAAGAACCTCAGACTGTAAGGTGGGAGAGATTAATCATAGCTGCTTTTACCAAAAAGGGATGAATTTGCTGCTGTCCCCAGGAATACTGATGACAGCTTTTTCCCCCTAGGTTCATGCAGCTTGGTAACTTCACTGGGATTCCAGGCCTTGTGGTCCCCATTGGATATTCTACTGCTGGGCTTCCGATTAGCCTCCAGGTGAGTCTTTGCTCTTTGTGAATGCTGGGACACAAAATCCCTGGCTGGCTTTGTCCTGACGCATCACAACCAGGTCCTTGCTCTTCCACACAGCTCACTTGAGGAGCTAGCAGGTACTGGAAATAAAAGCTTTAATTTGGGGGTGATTTGCCTCACTCCTGAATGGCAGAGGGTCTCTTCGGGTATCTTTGAGAAAGATTTTTCTGTCTCCCTGTCTACTTGCATCAATACCCACTATTGGTCACTACTCTTTCCTCTCCTATTTCTCATTTCTGTAACTTCTTTAAATCCTTTCCTCTTGAAACAGGTCTCAGTTAAAGGAAACATCTATGTCTTGCAATTGAAAGTCACACAGCTGCCTTTATCCCAAATACAGTGATGCCATACTTACTGGGGTAAAAGGAGAAAACGTGTCTTTTGGGGATGTTGAGTGGGGGGGAAAATTGTTTCCAAGGCTTTCAAGAGCATCTATACGTGATGATGCTACTTTTTTTTATTCATTCTTCTCCTCCTGCCTCTCATCTTCTCCCAGGTCATGGCAAAATGGTGGGATGAAGCTGTTCTTCTGAGGATCGGCCTAAAGCTAGAGCAGTTCCGTGACCAGACCAAAAAACCATCCATTTATTATGACATCCTGGCATGATGGAGCAACCAAGATGGGGAATAAGTCTGTTTTTTCCTAGTCTGACCTGACCAAGTATTAGAGTGAACGTGATTTCAGTGTTCATCTGAATAAGGCTTAGTAGCAGGCCCATCTGAGGAATGGGGACAAACCTCTGATCTAATCAGGCATTTCTGCTCCCTGCTTGGTGGATGGTCTAGTTTGTACTAGGGAGACTAACTGTGCTAGCTAGTTGGGTTTTTGCCAACAGGGGAAGCTGCAACTATCTTCTACAATTTCTTCCCATGTAGGGGTCCTGTATATGGGTGGAAGACAGTTGCATCTACAGGACTGCATGCAGGCAGTTCATATGACTGTACATGGCAAGGTACAACCTCTAGTCCTTAACCTTCTCATCGAACTCCTCCTCCTCCAGGACAGAACAAAGGTACTGTTTCTGAAGGGGAAAGGCAGCAAATAATGCCTAGCTCCCTCAGAAGGAGGAGGATCTTAACACACCTGCAGTTATGCAGTGTTTGTTTTGGCCCTGTACTCAGTCACTGGGAGCAAACCATAAAGCCTGTAGCTATGGCAGTGTTGCTGTGCCTCTCTCCCTCGTGCTGCCAACAGTGCAAGGTCAGCCCAATGGCTGCACAGCATCTCGCTGTGCTCACTGCCCCAGAGTCCTGCCTACCTTCAGCCTGGCATGCAAGGGGAAGAAGAGCCAGACCATGAACCCTCCTTGACTCCAACCCAAAGCCCTGGTACAGTGTTGTATTTTTCTTCTGCACATGTCAATTTCCCAAGCTAAGCCTTGGAGAGCCTCTTTTCTCCTGCTGGTTGCTTATATATAAGCCTACTATCATCTAGGTGTCCAAATGGAAGAAACTACTGGATAATGCTATGAAATAATGTTCAAGGGGTGCTGAGCCAGCTATTAGAAACAGGTGAAATTTGTAGGAAATGCTACTGAGCTACTGCAAAAATTGAAGCTGGATGCAAAAAAGGTGTTGCACAAAGCCATATGCAGCAATGAGCCTGCTCTAGATAAGAAACCAATCTCTTATCTTTCAAGTACTTCCTAAAGTAATCAAGGTACATGTGGATTACTACATCAAGCATGACATGGCTGTTAAGCCATAGTGTTGTTTTATTGAAAGGCTCCAGACTGTAAATTCCCTAGTACCTTTGTCCTGCCAGCAACATCAGGACCACATGAAAGAAAAGGGTTAGGAGTAACTAAACCTAAGCATTTGTGTTCCTTTGGGGGTTAATGCTCAGAGGCATCTCCTGCTGCCTACCTTATCAGGCATCTTGGACTTGTGATCAGGCTGGTGGAGCAGCTGTCCTACAGACAGCAGAGATCACTATTCTTACATAGCTTGGAAGGAAAGAAGAAACAGAAAGTAGTTGAGGTTTCTCCCAAACTCAGTACAGTTTTGGGACTTTTTTTCCCATACCTACATACTCCTTAACCAGAGCTAGCACTTTAGTTGTCAGATGGCATCTGAATGCAAGAACATTACATTACTGTCCCTGCTTAATTACCTGAGTTAAAACATCAACTCCTACCATCAGCTGTCACCAGCATGCACAGTTAATGATATGGTTGATACTGCTTTTCCTCTTTAATTGCTCTATGGGATACTGCCACAACTGTTTTTTCACTAGAGTTTAGTATAGCTCAGCTTTAGGAAGAACAGTCTCAAAGCAAAGTATTTCCTCTATTATTAATGATAAGTTATTAATACTACCAACGTACAGTAGAATGAAACTGCTGAAATGCACTGCTTAGCAATCAGGGAGTTGGTAAGTGTTTCACAAGAATAAATTTCAGCTAGGAACATTACTGCTTGAAGGAAATAGCTGAATATTTACTAATTCAATGGATTAGAGAATTCAATGGAATTAGAGATGAGTGTCTAAAATACTCAATTACCAGCCTGCTAGATAAAGCTATTTATTTCAAATCCCTTCCTAAATGCTACACTACCCTAAAATTATAATTTCCATATTTATTTCATTCTCTGGGCATGGTGAGGGAGCTCAGGTTGCTAGGAGGAGAGAGGCTAAAGTAAATAGTTATTTTTTAAAAACACCTGCATCCTCCTAACAGTGGGAAGAAGGAAGAACTGAGTTTTTACTGACTGACAGTAACTCACCCTCTCTTTTCACACACTGCTTCCTCCCTTTGCTTAAACATATCTCATCAATGCACATTTCCAGTGCAAGACTTTCCTGGTACTGAGGTCACTAAAATAAACTTTACTCATCGTGGTGAAAGGCCCCTGTGTTTCCTTTTTTGCCCTCTGGCTGTTAGTTTATCCAAGCTGTACAGCAGACCAGTTCCTAATTACAGCAGTTCTGTGAGCAAAGCAGACACAGTGACCACACACACAATCCTGTTGCTTCACATAGATATATGTATGGGTATAGATATATGGTATATACATATGGGTGTTTTTTTTTTTATATATATATATATAAAATAACACCTTGTTTATAAAGCGACATTTAATTGCCACTGGTTCCCTTCCCGCCCCACAAAAACAATAGTATACAAAATATAAAATATTTTAAATATTTATAAACGTCGCAAGAAAAAAATAGAACTGTACGAAAATATTTTTTTTTTTCTGAGGTTCCCTCCCTGCCCTGGGGGAAGAGGAAGAGAAGGGGTACACGCCTGGGCGGCCTAGTGTGCCTTGAGTCCGTAGTTGTTAAGTGGGTAGGAGTATGCCCTGCCTAATACTATCCGGTCCCGGAGGAGCTTAAATAAGACATAATAATTGCAGAAAAGGATGAGGGCCATGGAGAGGGTGTGGTTCCACTTCTCTGAGCGCAGCAGGGAGTAGAGCTGGTAGCAGACCACGCTGCCTTCGATGAGAATCAGCAGGTTGAGCAGCCGTAATGGACGGTGAAAAAGGAACTGCAGGGAAACAGTTAAGAAGGAGAGATCTCTGTCATTTGGTGCTGGCTTGAAGTGAGGAGGAATATGGACATAATGCTGTCAGGGACCACTGCGGGGCAGAAGCAGTGCTTGTGCTCCAGCCCCTACTAGCTGCTGCTTAAGGGAAACAGTAAGAAAGAAGGCATGTAGAAGTGGCATTTTGCTTGAGAAGGGGAAGGGGGTGAAATAAACCTACTGGCCTGCTGACCCACTCTCCCATTTCCCTGAAAGATGTTAACTAGAACCCTCTTAGGAGAATGCCACTGCCTGCTGGGAGAGCTGTGTCACCTCAGTGAGAAAGCACTGACAAGGCAGCCGTGGTTCCCATCTTGCCCACAGGTCACTGTAAGACTGAATGGGAAAGCCCCACTGCTGCCAACATGTATTTTGCTCAGCAGCACCAGCCTGTTATGTAGCACTGAACTCTGTCCTGCATGGTCTGCTCTGCTGCAGCTGGGTTTGAGCCTCTCCTCCCTCCCACAGTCGTAAGGCACCAAGCAAGAGAAGAGATACTTGCATAAAAGCGGGCATGGGACACGTCTGAAGGCACTGCTACGTTGTAAGGCCCAACTGCTTTATACAGGCACCGGCTGCGTCGCACCAGAACTCCCTGTGGCCATATTGTGTTTTCTGACCAGCTGCGGGGAAACAATGCCAGAGCGTTACCATCTGTGCTCCCAATCCCCTGAACAAGGGTTCAAGGGAATGGACTGCATCTTGAAAAACACCAAAGCCTCTGCCACAAGGACATGTCCTAGCTCCCACTGGAAAAGCACCGAGGGGTGATCACAAGCCCATTCAATGGACTCTGAGTAATATGAACAAATGGCTCCCAGCGCAAGAACCTCGTTCACTGCAGCGGAGGGGGCCACCCCCTGCCTCTGCTCCAGATACTCTCCAGTGGCCAAGAAGAATCTCAGCATTTCTTTCTGGGAAAGAACCAGCAGTGACTGGAGTAGCTCAGACAGCTCTCTAGAGCATACATTTCTGTTTTCAATGAACAAGGCCGGGAGAGTTGCATGGGGAGTGGAGATACATCTTCAGTAGATAAGCACTGCTGGTATTTGCTTTTATCTACTAGAACATCTCAGCCCCTTGCTAGGCATGCCAAGCCCTGCCCATCCCCACACTCACATGTGCTGTGGAGCATTGCTGTAGGAGCCATGTTCTAGTTTCTGCCACTTGCCGAGGTGGGCGGCAGACCTGTGGAGCAGGTCACAGTACTTGGGAGGCAGCAGCTGCGTGGTGAGCATGACAAAGGCATTGATCCACACCATGATGAGGTGCTCGCAGGACCAGCGCATGTCGTAGTACTGGGTGCTCTGTGAAGAGACCAGACAAGAACTTGGCACCGCTGTCATGAAAACAGAAGGAGGAATGACAAGGGACATACTGCATGTGCATCCAGCAGACCCACACCACACGTTACAGGCATGCGCTTTTGGACCGGTGATTTCGGAGGGTTACAGCTTAGGAGACACTCAAGACTCCCTTCTCCTTGAGCTGAAGGAGAAAGGGCAGGGGATGATGCTGCAGCTGGTGCATCTCCTCCTCCAGCAGCAGGTAACAAGGCAGTGTGCTTGCCACAGAACTGCCCCAGGAGCACCAATTGCACCAAGACTGCACCAACTGGAGCTTGTTCAAGTTAGATAAATGACAGATGAAAAAATACAAGCCCCACACTGACAAGAGGTTCTTGGATTTAGTTTGCCAAGCATCCTAGTTGGCTCTAACAGGCTGGCCACCAAAGCCTCTGATCCAAGCATTCAAAAGCCACAATGTTGGATCTGAGACGGGTAACAACAGGTTCTCTTTTCTAGGAAGAACACAGCTATCCATCTGCCTAGGACGGGGGGGTGCGAGAAGGGGAGTTAGTAAGTGGGGTGATGGGACTAGAGGTGCATCACATTTATGGCAATACCTATCTGCCAACCAGGAGCAGTACTAGTGCACTCCGGATGCAGCCATGCTCCGCTATCCGGGCTGCCAAAGGGGAGACAGAGAAAAGGGGAATTAACCAGGAATCTGGCCTGGCAGCAGTTCACACAACAGTGAGAAGGAGACGGCGGGCAGGGGCACAGAGAGAGCCAGACAACAGCTACCTTCACAAAGCACAGTGGCAGGAATGCCACATAGTAGGCACTGAAGAGAGAGTTGAAGAGAACTTCCTTGATCCTGCGGTTGAAGTCTGCTTTTAGGCACTCCACCTCATTGCGGATGAGATCTGGTGAAAGGGGGCAGCTGTGGGTGGGGATAGACGTAGGATTATTGAACTGTTCTCTCAGGGATTCCCACAGAAGCGAGAAGAAGTCTTTGACCAGGCTGCTGACAGCTGAAGCCCCATCATCCGCCACCTGGTCCTGTACCAAGTAACCACAGTCTGCAGGTAGAGGCTGTGCTCTGCTGTCCTGGTGGAAGCAGCAAAGAGGGACGTAGACACCAAACCTGCCATGAAAGAAAGAAAACAATGGCTGAAATAGCAGCCATCCCAACAGGGAGCAGGGGGCACCTCCTCAAAAGATACTGGCCCTGACGAGAGTGACAGCACATTGGAACCCTCACTCCAGAAGCTAACAGCCAACTCTTCTCCCCACTAAAAGGCCAGGAGCTGCAGCTTCAACACCTGTGCAGAGAAGCTTCTTTACATCCCATTTGTAGAACCAACAATCCCAATGGCTCAGTCTTCAAGTGGCAGTAAAGGCCCCTCACACAAACAGCAACTGAGGCAATTCACTTCATCAGCTCAGTGCTACCTCCCCCAGCCACTTCTGCTTCCTTTTTAGGAGACATTACAGCCAACAGCTCTGCTTCCCACGGTGGCTCATGGCACCCCCAAGCAGCTGTGCTCCCCCTGCCCAGAAGGTACAAGGCGGTGTCACTCACGGGTAGCCCAGGAAGAGAAGGTTGAGAACAGAATGGCTGCGGAAGAGGTTGACCAGAGTCCAGCAGAGCACCCATCCACAGAGGGTGAGCAGCACCAGGCGCACCATGTAGTGAATCGCTGATGTTGCACCCACCTGAGAGGCCTGCAAATGGAGAGGAAACACTCAGCAGTCCTGTAACAACTAGTGCTAGAAGATGAGCACAAGGGATGCCTGTGGAGCAGGAGCAGCGAGAAGGGTGCCAGGAGGTACTAGAAGAGGGATAGCTGCCCTCTTCCTCTCAGAAGCAGAAAACTGATTCTCTTACGAGATTTGGTTTTATTAATAATTGACAGGATCCAAAAGATTCAAATAATCACAAGTTGTGAGGCATGACTAAAATAATGCGTTTGAGAAAAAATTCAGGGCTGCAAAGTAGAAAAATATTTTTGCTCAAGTCCCTTATTGCTCTGATGATAGTCCAGGACAGCCTGAAACCCATTTCCTCTCTCTCTTTTCTTTAGAAGGATCAGGTCTCAGCATTCTGAAAGGTCACAGTTCTCAGCTGAGGGAAGGGAAGATGTACACCTTGGCAATCCCAAACACAGATTTCCATAATTTATCTCTATTGGATGTGCAGGCTGCAGTCTAGTGAGGAGGCACTATAGCAAGAAAGCCTGATCCAATCTCCAGAGGAGAGAAGGAAACTGAACTATGAAAAGATTCTTAAGGGTTAGAGCCAATACACGGGATGCACAAGGACCTGCATGGAAGATTTCAATGCAGAAATTTCAGTCTGCGGGAAGTTTTACGGAGGCTGTGAACACAAATGAAAATGGAAGGAATCAGATGAAAAGAGAACTTCAGAGTTCCCACCATCTCCATTAATCTAATCAACACGACACAACTGTTCCTTTATTTTATTTACTTAAACACTGCTTAGTTGCTTAGCCTGGAGTTGTATTAACCATTTCAGTGGACAAAACTTCTATTTTCCTGAAAATTACCTTTGACAGAGACCTATTTGGCCTGGTTCTGCTTCCACAAACACAGAGAAGGAAGGTCTCAAAATCCATGGTGATATGACCACAGAGTCTGAGTTGCTGAGTAACCAGGACTGGAAAAGCAGTTCTACCAGTATTCCTGTTTCACTTCAGTGTAGGCAGACATTCTCCTCCTGACCTTTCCCCCTCTGATCTCCTGTTCATTCTTCTTGTCTTGGCCAACTTCCCTATTTGCTTTTTGCTACCTGACTTGCAATTCTCTCAGCCACTTCTCTAGCACGAGATAGTGGGGTACAGTGTTGTACCTGCAGAGATAAATAAGCAAGTGGGACCATTTCATCTCCTCTTAAGACACAGAGGCAACAGAGCTACCCAATACTGCAGGACATGACTGGTCTCAAGGAGAAAACTCCAAGGCAGAAGGGCAATCCAAAAACTTAGTCCTTCACACCCAGACTTTTCTGGCAGAAGAAACCCTCCAACCTGCAGAATTTTCTTAGGCCATGGATGACCGTGTTCTGCAGCAGTTCTACAGGCAGGAGAGGGGACGGTGGCAAAGTTACCTCAGAGATAAGGGCCCACACCAGCCTCCGTGCCAGCATCACTGTGATGAATGCCGCCAGGTGGTAGTCAATGAGGTGAAAATTCTGAAGGAGGAAAGAAAAAAGGTCTTCACCACGAAAAGGGACTCTGAAACCACCCAGATAGGGTGAGACTAGAAAGCTGGCTGCTGGAGAGTACATTAGGACCATTAGGTCCTCATGTAAGCATTCCCCAAATCTCTCTATTAGGGATGAGGGAAAAGGGATTACATTAGTAACACAGGAATGTCTCCAGAAGCAAGATCTCCTCCACAGGGAGATTCCTTCCCATGGAGAGGTTTCCACAGAAAACAAAACAAACCCACCGTTCAAGCACGTATTTTTGGGGTCAAAGGGAACCAGTATCCTACTATGGAGAACAGGTTGCAGGTTCTCCACGGAAAAGCCCCTGCACAACCAGAGGAAGGGCAGCCAAAACGGAGTCCGGAGTGAGCACACCAGCTCACTTTCCCTCTTGGTCTCAAAAACGGTCTGTAGCAACCAGTGCTTCCTGATGAAACCAAGCTGATCTGAGAAACCTTATCTTCATTGGCCATGAAGAAGTTCTCTGGCTGCATCAAGTTAGATACAGCTCTTACAATTTTTCAGTGAAGCTATCAAATATATTCTGGCCAGAAGAGTTCACAGACTCTGAATATTGCTGTTCGGTACTTCAAGGACATTTTGGGTAAAAAAGAATGCTTGAGTTGTGATGGGAATAAACAAATGACCATTAAATCCTGCCGGGTAGGGAGCCCCAAACAGAATGCTTTTACTTCTAAGCCAGCTGTGTCCAGCACAGCAGAGCTGAGCAGGCGGCTGGTGACTGGAACACCAGCACCACCTGTCGGTACAGGTAACTGAGGGACCACCTCGTGCTTCCAAGCAGCCTTAAGGACACGGTTCCAGCTGCGCAGGCTGGCTTTGCTCACATGAGGCTTGCTGGCTCACAGGCAGCTTATTGGGACAGCAAGAACACTGAAACCAAGGAGGGTGAGAGCTTTATGTGAGCTGAGGCTCTGACCCCCTGCCCAACTCTGCTGCTGACCTGCTGTGGGATCCTAATGAAAATCTGCACATCTTCCTTCTTTCAGGCTGTTGTTTCGACTGGGAAGGGGCACTCACAGCAGGAGACAGCTCCTGGAGTCTCAACTCTGTGTCAAACCCTAGGGGCTAGCTAGGCCATGCAAATATCTGCAAGAAATTTCCCCTGAAGGAGTCCTGCTGACTCCCCTCTCTCACCTGCCATGTATTTTCTCCCCTGTAAAATGGGGGATGACATGGTCCTGGCTGATGGGGGTGCATGTGAACTCTCATTCACTCCCTTAATGTCAAATGCTTAGTGATTCCTGGACCGAAGAAGCATGAAAAGAAGCTGTGTAATGAAAAAGCCCACGTGATGGCACTTGCTGGGGAACTCACCAGTGAGGTGCAGGAAGCAGGGTGATTGTATGGGTACCACCAGACAGTCTTGTAGATGTTGATGTACTGAATGAAGAGGGCTACCAGAAGGTAGATGAAGAACAGGAATTCAAAGAGAAGGCTCCCATCCAACGGCAGTTCAGGGATCCGGCAGTGACGCACAGGCTCTGGAGTAATCAGCGCTGTGATCGGAGGCGCCGAGAGGCTGACGGCACTACCATTCCTGATGTAGATAGATATAACTTACTTGGTAAACATTCTACATCATCTCTGACATTTTCCAGGACAGAGAGTGCTTGAGGTTGTAAATTTGAGACTAGGCATTGCTAGGACAGAGGTGACAGTAGTCTTGCATTCATATTTCTGACATGAGGCTGGTGGTGAGCATCATCTTAGCTCAGACAAAACCCTTATCCAGAACTTTCTCTGGGCAACAGCTTGATCTGTCAGAAGTGCTGTGACATGCCCAGCAATATTTCAGTAAACTTGCAGATTGAGGAGCAGAGGTACAGAGCAAAAATCATTAAGGACTCTGTGCTACACCAAACATGTAATATTGGCTCTTTCCACCCATCACCAGGACATTACAGTAGCACCCAGCCTCCTTCTCCAGCATGGCGAAGTGCCCATTGTCTTTCTCTTCACAGTTCCTCTTTTAAAAAGAGGAGTAATTAAAAATGGAATGGAGTAGTTCAGCCACTTCCTAGAGGCTAACCTCCCAAGTGTTCTCACACTTCCTTCTTTCCTAGCTTTCAGAGGAGGCTAGGACCTCCAACTAAAAGCTCTGGCATACTGAACTGACGGAGGAAGTTCAGACATAACTGTGCTGTGTCTGACTGAAACCAGATAAGCAACGCTCTCCCAGGACCCTGGGGCCCTGACTCCACAGTCTCGACAGTCACTTGCTCCTCAAGAACCTCAAACTGTGTTATCTGTCCCTCTGCCCCAGACAGAGAAGGCTGTAAGGGCCAAAGCTAAATGGCTTGGATTGCTCTACTCTGCAAGAATGAACCTATTCTAGGGCCCCAGCATGCAGCAAATAGCTTCTCTATTCTGCCAGCTTTTCTATGGAAGGAAGTAATGCCGGGCCCTTTCAGTTTTCATACCAAATGTGGTGATCTCAATGTCACTGTGTGTTCCTGTTTCAGCCCCCAGCTTCCCCAGAAAATGGAGGTCATCTGTACCAACGATGACAATTAGTTTCATATGCAACCAGCAGGTCTAAAACAGAATATGGGCATCCTCCTGCCCTGCCTTTCTGTTATGTAGGAGGAGGAGTCACAGCTGTGCTCTGACGTGTCACACTAATTCCCCAGGGCAGTGAAGGCAAGCGAGCGAGACAAGGACTCATCATTTGGTAGGACTCACTGCTCTGGGAACTACTGCAGGAAAGACAAATGGAGCACTGTGTGATTTCCACCCCTGGCTGTCGTGACCACAGTGAGTGGTGAAGGGGGCTGAGGCCACTTCCACAATCCCCTCATGGGGCTGGTTTTAATGCATGAAGTCAAAAGAGGGGCTGCAGAGGGAAGCATGTACCACAGCAGAGCTGAGAAGAGAAGCTGGAAAAGGTTTGTCACGCAGGACTTGTTCCCTCTTGGGTGAGCCATCTCCTAACGCCACAGCGGAGGGCTCAAGGTTCCCATCTCCCAATCCCTCACTTTCCCCACGAAGCCACACTCCCACACAGGGTTCAGGGTGGATCAAGGCTCCTTGCTTTCAGCGCTGTCCCAGCCACAGGTGTCTCAACAACCCTCCCTTTGTCCTCACCTGTTCCTCAAACCAGTACCGTTTCCACAGCTCCCGCCGACCAGAGTCTGGAGAGAAGGCAAAGCTGAACGGCTTAGCTGCTGCCGGCTGGGTCCCCTCCTTCCACCGGGCATGACCAGGAACCAGTCCACTTCCAGTGCCTCCAGCAGGCTGTGCCCCGACACCCAGACAACGATCCAAAAGCCTTCCCAAGTCTGCAAAGGAGGCAGAAACATCACTCAAGCTTTAAACTGCTGGTCACCCAGTTCACACTCCAGCCAAGCAAATTCATGCAGAGGGAAGTCACTCTCATACACTCAGAGCCCTGTGGGACAGCCATCACCACTCTAAAACACTGTGCCACTTCAATGGCAGCAGGTCTGCTTGCACACTCAGGATGAACACCACTGACACTGTGTCTCTAAAAAGAGGCTGCTTATAATAGCCGTCAGTGACTGATAGCACTTATTGCTGGCTGGAAAGCACCACTGAGCATCACCAGAGCTGGAGACGACAGAAACGTGCTTCATTTCAAAAGCAAGCCTGGGAAGAGCCCTCTCCACGTTGTGGTGGAGCTACTAGAGCTTCACAGGTCTTTTTAGCCACCCAGCAGGTTACTTGCCAGGCTCTTGCTGCTGGTAGGTAATTTGGACACCCTCTGGCAGAGCTCTGAACTGACAGACTGGTGTCCATGAAGGGAACTGCATGGTTCAGCTCCTTCTGTGCTAAGAACGCCCAAATGACACCAAGGTAATACATCCATTTAAAAGTGGGTTTAGTTAGCAGAGAAGTGCAGCAAAACATATGTGTATGCATGTACTTCAAATGCACATATGGGCAATCACATAACCCAGCCCTCAAAGGAAAAATAATTCAGAAGTAAGCTTGTACATATTTATTTATCTATTTATTTTTAATGACACATTTAAATCTATTGATTCCTTAAACTGAACTAGCATGAGAGAGGCTGGGCAACTCAGAATATCAGAAACAATGGTGGAGTTTCTGGCACAGACTTTATCACTTCCCATACAATTTTTCTTCTATTTCACTGGTCTCCCACGTGACACTGCAAGGATTTTGTCAGTCAGGAAAGTTTCCAATGGAAACACACAGCAGACATAAGGCAGTGACGGACTGAACTGGAGTGCATGTGTGCTGTACAGGAAAAGACACTGAGTGAGCATCTCACTACAAGGACTTTGGTGTGTCTGTATGCCTGCAGTCTAAATTAGCTGCCCTTCTGGAAAAATACCATAGCCAGAACCAGCCCAGGGGCCAAAGAAGCACACCCACCTTCTGGAAAACGCTAGATGTAGCTTTGAAATATACAGATGGACCTAAGGTCTATTTATAATTCAGTCATCACCTCCTTTAAAATCCTGAGAAATCACAGCTGGCAGAAATGCCAGAAGTTTTCTCAGTGAGTCACAGTACTGTCACTGTGAACACAGTGTGCAGGAGTACTTCTCTAAAAAACTCCCTCAAAGAATTGCCCTTTGTATTAAAATTTCCCATCCTTCATCTCTACTCCAATAAACAATCGTCATGGTTGAAACCAGGATACCAATTCTCAAACTTTCAACAAAAATCAAGATGTTTCAAAAGATGAATGCTTTCCATATACCCACATGAAAGTCACTTGGAAAAACCAAACCAAACCAAACCCAAAAAAACCCACACCAAAAAACAGAGATCCTGAAGGGAGGAAAAAAAAATTAAAAAGGAGATGCGAAAATGCATGAAAGGCGAGCAAACATTGGAGAATTTTGGTTTTGAGGTAAATAATGTGTTTTGGCAGCCTTTAAAACTCTCATATCTCCAATAACAACACAACAGAGATTGAAGCCTTCCTTACCTTTCTAGTCAAGACTTAAAGCTTTCAGACAATTTTCCCTAGGATGTTCTAGAGTTTTATTTGGGAATATTTATATTTCAGGAATTAAATATAAACAAGAAAATTCTCCTGCACGTGCAAGATGAGCAGGGACAGCAATAAACAATGCAGAATTCACTTAGGGCATTCAGACACTTTTGATAAGCAGCTAAAGTGAAGGAAAAAAAATGAGAAAAACCTCTAAAAAAGAACAAATTTGAAAGCCATTTTAAGCCAAATTTAGCTACTGCATGGCCTGTGGTAGCTGAAACAATTGGTCTGATTCGACCTACAGGATATTTATGATAATGGATGCAATATGTTGGTGGTCTAATTAGTGCTATTAACAGTGGAAGGTATTTTATACCACATTCAATAATTCATGTAAATAATTTAACAGGCCTCATTAGTATCACCCCATTAGTATGCCTCACACGCTCGCCAATACAGACACTTGGACACAAAGTAATCGCAATTCCAGCCCCTGGCTTTGCAAACCAGTAAAATGCAGGTTTCTACCAGTAAAAACAACTGCCCATGGAAAGAAGCCATCCTTAATGTCAGTGCACATATTTTAAATGCACTTGAATAAGCCCTTTCACAGTGATTCATGAACATATAGACTGGGCAGTTCCTCAAGCCAAGCTTTAAATAACTTTACTGGAGTTAGATCAAATTAGGTAGGTGTTTGTCAGAGCAAAATCTGCCTAAGAATCATTCCTTTTTTTGTTTGCTTTTATTTTGTAAAACTAGCCACACAAAACTGAAGCTCCACAGATAAAGCCAAACAAAGCAGTGAGATTACAGATCAGATTGACTCTAAGTCTGCTTTTTTTGGCCTTGAACCAATCAACAGCCCTCCTTTTTTGAGGAGAAAGACATGGGGAAAAGCCTTTTTATAGCTTTCAATTAATAAACAAAGGCACGATTCTGCTTTAAAAAATATGTGAACAAGAAGAAAAGGTGTCCATAAGCCCTTACTCCAACAGATAATATTCCGAGTCATATAAAGTATTAATGAAGAGTCCACCCTGCTCCCTTCTGTTTGCATTTGCCACCCCATCAATGATCTTACTTTATAGAGTCATGCAGAAAAAGTCAGTAATGAAAAATAAAAGCTTTTCCTGACAAGACTCTTTCGTCCATTAATGTGATTCCACACCGTTCTTTCCAGTTCACCTACAATTTCCCTCAAAAAATAAGTCACATCCTTGTAGTCCCTTCATCCTCAAATCCTCAGAACTGATACTACCTAGCCTCCAAGATGTCCTCTCTGAGGCAGGTGTGGGCATCATAAAAACACACAGGCTACAGAACAGCAGTGGTCCTGCCCAGGCACAGGGAATGGATGTGGGTATGGACAGCTATTGGGTCCTAGGACAGATCATGCTTCAGGACAGAGACAAAACATTTGTGACACAGTTATAAGAAAATCCAGAAACAGAAGGCATCAGACGTTTTGATTCCCAGTTCCTGTTTTTAGGACTACAGAAAGCACTTGGTAATTTTTTTTTTTCTGTGCAACAATATCCCTCCTGCCCATCAGCTCCCCAGCTATCCTGATGAGGCAGGATCAAGACAGGCAAGAACCACAGCTGTGTGCAAGACTTTACTGATAACGAGCTAGGCAGATGAATTATTCACTAGTGCAGAGGTGAAGCAGTGTGCAGCCCTGTCCTGCTTCCCAAGGACCATCACTCAGAATCCTACATCAGCAGCTGCCCAAACAGCTCTTGCAAGAGGCAGATCAGGAGAGAGTCAGTGACTCATCAGAATGGAAAGTGTGCCTGGTTCCCCATCTCTTTGCTGGAAATGCTACAAAGCACAGTCAGTTATTTTGATGGCATTAACGTTTTGTAATTGGAGAAAACTCCAAGCCTCTCCAGTCCTCTTGGGAAGCTCGCTGCACTGAGGAATGAGAACTCTCAGAGGTTGGAAAAATTCAAGTGGCTCTCCTTGGCTCCGCAAGTCCTACAACCTGTTCCTTACAAGAGCAGAAAGGGAAATGTGACCATCCTGACTTGCAGCAACATGGCTCGAGAAGACCACAGGTCTCTCACTGCAACTCTCCATCTTGATTAAAGCAGCCTTCTTCCTGCTGAAGAAGCATGTGACAGCTGGGGGTGAAGCAACATGTGGCCTCTGTGGTGAGAGACTCTGCCTGCTTCTTCAGCAACACAGACACTCCCAGCAATACTTTCCATTCAGGGTGTCCGTGCTTTATGGAAACACACCTGCCACGTGTGCAGTGCTCCCTCGCAGGGAAGCGCAGGCAGCCACCCCCATGACACGGCTGCAGAGCACTGACACAAAGCACCATTCATTTCTGAAACTGAAAATGCTCTCTTGGTTGCTAAAATCCTCAATTCAGCTCACTGCAGCTGGTCAGCCTAACCCTAAACTTGCAGCTGTCCAGCAAATTTAGTAAAATCTTTGCAAATTATCAGACAAGTTTTCTTTTGAACTTTGAACGTCCTAGTTACTCTAGGTTATTTTTACTTCCTTTTAGTGTGAACATTTTATTTATTTATTTAAATTTAAATTAAAAAACAACCAAAACAAAAACAAAACCCCATTTTGACAGCTGGAAAAACACACAAAGCTAGTAATCAATTCACCCAAAAAAACACCAAAAAGAAAAAAAATCACTAGAGAACAGAAGAACAGCGATGGCTACACCCAAGCTTTGGTCACAAGGCCACCTCATCAGCACCTTCACATATGCCACACCAAAAGCCAAAAAGATGCAAAACTTCTATGAAAGCCCCAACTTGGTCTGGGAATAAAATAAGCATTTGGTCGTTGCGAGGGAGGAAACAACCGACAGGTTATCAGATGGAAAGCTAAATATTTGGCTTGCACAGAGCTGCCCCAGTGCTCAGTCAACACAACCTTTCAACTCTGGCTGGATCCAAAGGCACACACCCGCCACCTGGCCCAGAGCTGGGAGGCAGAACCGGTTAGGAGGGAGGTCTCCAAGTCAGCACATTTTCCAAGTCCTCATGCCAAACAGAGCGATGGATTAAGAGGGGGATTTGGGACAGAGAGAGACAGAAACCCCCTGTGAAGTGCAGCCCAGACTCCATCAAACAGGACAGCTGGGTGGGGAATCGCCACTGTCAGGTGGTGCAACAGCAAGACCAATTTTTGCTCAGTGACTAAGAACCAAGAACGTCCTCTGTGAAAACAAAACCAACTCCAGGTCAGCGTAGGCTTTTCTGATACAGCACAACTCTGGCTGAAGAGGCTCCATCTATCAGTCCTCTACACAGATGCCAAAAGCAAAGGGTCCAAGTAGCAAGATGAAGGCAAGAATTAACAAATGGCATATATACTGTATGACTTAGTTCAAGTGTTTTCAGCAAGAAAGACTAGAGCTAAGCAGAAAGGTGTGGATGCTGAAAGCTTGGCTACAGAGAGATTTTCCAGCTTTCTGCATCCACAGAAAGGTAAGTGAGAAAAATAAGAGTTTTAGCTAAAAAGAAGGGGAAGGCAGTGCCTGCCATTTGTAGCTGCCACAGTACTTCAAATACCCACATACAAAAATGGGAACAGGAAAGAAAAGTTTTTCAGGAAAAGCCTCTCAAAGTTAAAGTGCAGTAAGCTCAGTCAGCTCATTTGGCAGACATGCTTAAGGATAGGACATAGATTTAAGTTCTGAATACTCTAGACAAACAAAATTATCCAAGATACTGAAAAAGCCATTTTTAAAAACGGATAAATCCTATACATTCCCTAAAAATCCCCTCAAAGATCTTACTTTAGGGGGGTGCAAGGAAGAAATTTCCAGAGGTATGCAGGCAATAGTGTCCTCTTCAGAATATAGGCGAGTTCAAATCTTTGTGAATCGGAGGAAAGCTGAGACACACACTAAGCGCTCTAAACAAACCTCTGGTGAGTACAGGAACAAAGCCACAATTCCTGGTGTAATAAAATAGAATTAACTTATATTACCATATAATTACCTTGTGCAACTAACTGCTGCAGCAGGTCAAGGCAAACAGCTTAGGAAGACTTTAATGAATGACTGTAATAATTTTATGAATGAAGACAAGAGAATTTATATTCCAAAAGAAAGTGAAAAAAAAACAAAACAAACCCACGACACAAGACCCTCAAGGCTCAGCAGCTCCAAGTGGCCAATAACACTCCTCACCAAGCCAACACAAGTACTACACAGCTAGCAAGACATTAACATTTTCTTTGGCTTCTTCTGATGTATACAGCAACACTCACAGCCAAATACTGGATCTGGGAATAAAGAAAGCATTGGCTTGTTCTCATGTGAGAACAAGACAGAATTGCAAAGTTGAGCTTTTCCAGCAGCAGAGGGAAATGCAGGCCTGACCAGTTGGGTCACAGTGTATTTTGGTCCAAAAGTTCCCATGCTTCTGAATTGTGTGGGGAAAGGGACAGCAAGCCCAGCCTCACCCAGAGTGAGAGACCCAAAATAAAGAGCTGGAAGGAATTACTGAGTCAGACAGACAGTTCTCTGAGTATTTGACAAGACAGAAGTTTTAAACTCCAACCCCACATTACTGATAGAAACTGAAGTTCTGTTTAGAAGGAGACACTGGTTGGGAAGTAATGCTAGCTCACAAGAGCAGTGTTTCAGCAGACACAACACAGGCAAAGCTATCAAAGCTGGCCGTTAATACAATTTATCAGCACGCACTCACCCCTAAGTACATCTTGCACCAAAGCTCTTCAGTAAACATCACGTTCAGCCACAGCTCTGCTAAAACACAGCTACAGTTCCCTCTCCATTATACCATGCCATGCGCAGTAACTGGGAAAGGCGGGGCATTTTAGGTATGGCCACTGAAATAATTTTTTTATAAGATACCAAAGCAAATGCACAACCAAACAGATCACTACTGAGGAGGAAAGAGAAGAAAAAAAAATAGAAGATGATCATGCTTTAAGAGCTCATCTTAAAATTTTCCATCAAGCAAGCCACCAAAATATGCATTCTCCTCCCAACCTTGAACACAAACCCGCAGTCTAATGGTCTGAGCACAGGCCAGGACGTCCTTTGCTTTTTAATCTTTCCTCTTCAACTGACTTCCAGGGAACTTGTTTTACCAATACAGACCTCAGTTTCCTTATCCAAAACAGGATAAACTGTTCAGCAAGTATTTCTCCTCCCAAGGGTCTCTGTGTGTAGTAGTGAATATTTTTTACATTATTATTTTAGCGCTTTAGACAAGCTTTTTTTAAAACAAACAGAAGCAGCTTTCCTGCTGGTTTTGTTCCTCTGCCAATCCCTATGTTTAATTTAATGGAGATCAGCCATGATGACAAATCGTGGGGAGTCACTAGGATTTTTCTATTTTGTCCTCAAATAGCTAAAAATAAGGCAGGCATCTGCCATCTGTAGCAATGAGCTTGAAGGCATGAAGTAGAACACAAGTGAAAAACCACTTCCTTGAGCCTTACACAAAGTCATCACACTGGGACTCACAGGGGAAAGCATCAGTGAGACAACACTTTGCACATCCCTGACACTGCAGAAAAGCAACAATATTGCAGGGAATTCTAAACAAATTGTAATTAGTATAAATCATAAATTTGCTTTAAAATATAAACCATGCATGAGAACGCATCGACTCTCCTCTATTTGGCACTTAACAACAGGTTCAGGTGATATAAAAATTCCCCACAAAACAGTAAGTCTTCAATTCAAACTCCATGACTTCGGTAGGCAGCACTCAACTTCGTATGACTGTTTACATAGCAATTAATCCAGCAGATTGGGAAAATGCACAAGGATACATTAATCCCTTGTATAATTAATTACGTTGAGACTAATCCAGCTGTCTGAATCTGCATCCACGCTCCCTTATATGTATTTCTGAGCCGCAGATGTCTACTGATAATTTTGCTTTAAACCAACAATTCCAAACCCCCCAGTACATATGGATGCCACTGCACCCTGTCTCCCAGTACAGCTCTCCTGATGAGGTTGCATAATACCCACTTCTCACCAGAAGTCTCACTTTCGCTTGCAATACCCAAAAAAAGTCAAGAAAAGGTTGGAAATAACTCACCAATGACAACAGCCCCCAAAGAATGGCATGAAATCTTCCAGGAAAGTTTGTGAAAGCTAATGAGCTATTTTCCCAAGTCACACAGCTACTAGAGATTTATCCTCCGATTTTAAAAATCCACCTGCTAACAGCTATGCCACTTACCTAACTGCGGTAGGGTTAGAAATAAATGGACTAAAGTTCCAATTTTAACTTCCAGAAGAAAACTTCTTCCAGGATTTCATGATTCTGAGGCACAGGGAAAGAGCTAACACTGAGGAGCAGGATGGTCTCAGAATCACTACTATCTTGTTGCTTTCCACCACATCCATCTTTAGGAACTGTAACTCTACTGAGGAGTACTGAGTGGCCCAACTGGTTTCTGAACTGAATGCTCATGGAAACTGGAAGCCACCTTAACAAACATGCCTAGTACATATGCTCTTGGCTGTATTCTCAAACATCCAGATTTGGTGTCTACAGACAGACAGAAAGAAAGTGTTAAGTTTTATGACAACCAGGCTTGAGTCAATCTGCATTACATACCTGTTCAGAGAAAGATTTGTGTTCAGTGCTACTCAGTTTCAAAATCAGCAGAAAGGTGTGGGCCTTCCCCTATAAAATACTACATAGATAATTTAATTTTTAATCTTTTAATGTAAAATTTCAGAGCAAAAAGTAGTGTCTGAAGAACGCATAGACAAAAAAAAGTGATTAGGCCTGTCTGCTTTTGAGTACTACATAACTACACCTATACTGGCAATGTTACATCAGCACAGTTATTGCTAATACAGGCAGGCCGGTAAGATGAGAACAGCTTTATTTCCTTAGCTACCACAGAATTTACTGTGGTAAATGCCATTAATGTCTCTGAAAGACAAATAATTCAGCAAGATGCTAATCTGTATATTGCAAAAAGTTTTTATAAGAATTTATCTTCTCACAAGCAGAATAGAAACATGCTCTGCAAAGTAGGAAGCAAAATGTTTTATCCCCATTTTACAATCAGAAAGACTAAATATAAAAGTAAGAAATAAAAGGCCTGAATTTCCTAAATTATTAATGATTTTGAATGCTCAGGTTGAGGCAGTACAGACACCTCTATCAGCAGGAATGTGGACACCCAGAGCTTCTGAAAGTCAGGTCTCAAATGCCTGCAAGTCACAACTTCTGCAAAGAGACAGCCAGGAATGAGCTGTATAGGAGGCACGCAGGTGTTCTGTGGCCTTGAGATCAGGAGTACATGCTGAGCACAGGTCACTGTGTCAGTGATATCACCTGAGCTTCTCTGTTGTTCCAAATAAATCAGACCCGGAAAACATTCCCAGCTGATGTGCTGGTTTGTACAGCAAAACCTGAGGCAAAGACGCTCAAGAACAGAAACAAGGAGTAGCTGCATCTACACCTGAAGAACTTCTTCCAGTCAGATAAGGGACAACAAGGAGCAGGTGAAGTTTCAGCCCACCCCGCAGAGGGGTCAGCATTGCCTGGCTACCACTTAAGCACCAGCGAGCCCAGATTTTACTAGCAGAGTATCATCCAAGCACCTTGGCTGAAGGAGCCTGCACTCCAAGAGGTGCAGCTGGAAGGAGAAATGAGTGTCAGAAACAGTCCAACAGCAGGAGTGCCAGGAGGTGAGCCATGGAGCAGACTGTGGGTTAAAAAGGGCTGATGTTCTTTGCCTTCAGCATCCTGTGAAACTGAAGCTGAGCCATTCCAGTCCTCTACTGCTGTATCCCTCTCCCAGAAAATCTCTCTTGATCACAGTGAGTTAACAGACAGAAAGGATGGTTACAGAAGGGATGCCTTGTCTCCAAAAATTTCGTAATTCACCCCTTTGTAACACAGACATCTCATTTCTTCACTTACAGTTGTAACAGACGACAGGGACACGAGGGGCCCCTCACTCACAATGGAAAGCTTGCATGAGAGCAATCAGAGATCGCAAACAAAGCTGCCTCTGTTTCTGCTGTACGTTCACATGTTAAAATGATGCTGGAGTAGCGAAGGAGTTGCCTCATGTAATAGGGAAAATCATGTGCCCAACTGCTACCCTATATAAGGGAGCACGATTGATATACTGTTTTCCCTGTGGTACAAAAAAGAACAGCAACAGAAATGTGCACCCACATCCATTCTGGAAACGGTACCTTATGGCGGGTTGGATTTGCCTGGACTTACAGAAGATTGCCTCAGCTCTTCATCTTCCACGGGACAGTGCCCTTGCAGGACTGGTTACGTAGGGACAGGGCTTTAAAAGCCCACAGCACACCTTCCCGTGACCCCAGCCCAACTTCCTCGCGTTGAATCCTCAACCCTCCTACCGCAGAGCAGCCGGCTCCCAGCAGCGTGCGTGGACCTCCTGCTTTAACCCAGACACAGGACGAAATGCCTGAAAGGAGAAGCCCGGCACCAACTGCCGTAACTTACCAGAAGGACGGAACAAACCTGGCAGAAGCCTCCCCACCACTCACTCCCACACACCCACACGAAGTTTCGGAGGGCGGCTGAGGCGGTCCCAGCCCGCCGCCCGCCCGGGTCGCCGTGGCTTTCCCGGCGCGGCGCTGCCCGCGGGAGCGGCGGGGCCGGTACTCACACATCCAAGCGCGGGCGGAGGCGCGGCTCGGACATCAGCCGGCAGCGGGGTCCCCTCCGGCGGCAGCGGCCCGGCGGCGAGCCCCGGCCCCCGCAACCCCCGGACCGCCCAGGGGCAACGAGGCTGCGGCGGTGGGAGCCCCGTGGAGTGTCCCTCCTCCCGCCGGGCAGACCCACCTCGCCGCTGCCCCGCGGCGGGGCAGGAGCAGAGGGAGGGAAAGGAGGGGAAGTGGACTCAGGCGGGCGGGTCCGGCCTCGGCGCCCCGGCGCGGCCCTGCACAGCGCCGGCTGCCCGGGAGACGTGGCAGTGAGGGCCGATGCTCTCATCACACGGCGACAGCGGCGGCGGCCCCCGGCGGCCGCGGCCGGCCCAGGGAGGGCAGGAGCCGCGGGGCGGGGCGGCGGCCGCCCCGCGCCGCCATCTTGGTGGTGGCAGCCAGCGCTCTGGCGCTGCCGTCGGCCTCTCCTCGCTGCTGGGGCTCCTCAGGCAGGCGCTCCGTCTCGTTTGCTCCGGAATCACAGCTTAAAATAGATACAGAAAGCTCCACACCGAATTACACAGTCAGTTAGATTGGCAAAGACGTCTGAGATCATGGAGTCCAACCTATGTCTGATCACCACCTTGTCAAATAGACCATGGCACTGAGTGCCAGGTCCAGTCTTTCCTTAAACACCTCCAGGGACCGTGATTCCACCACCTCTCTGGACAGCCCTTTTAGTCAAAGAAATTCCTCTTAATGTCCAATCCAAACCTCCTCTGGCACAGTTTAAGACTGTATCCTCTTGTCCTGTCGCTTGCTGCCTGGGAGAAGAGACCAATCCCCACCTTGCTACAGCCTTCTTTCAGCTGGTTGAGAGAGTATTAAGGTGCCCCCTGAGCTTTCTCTTCTCCAGGCTAAAACCCAGCTCCCTCAGCTGCTCCTCATCAGACTTGTGCTCCAGACCCTTCACCAGCTCCGTTGCCCTTCTTTGGACTCGCTCCAGCATCTCAAAGTCTTCCTTGTAGTGAGGGGCCCAGAACTGGACACAGGACTCAAGGTGTGGCCATGTTTTGCATCATGAGCTGCCATTAAAAACAAAATCATAAAATCATAATTAACTGGTTCATTATAGCCAGCACATCTGTTTATCCCGTGGCTGAACATCAGCAGCTGAAAAGCCTTGCTGCCATTGCCACCCTCAGCCAACGTGGAGGAGGCCTGTGTTCCCTTTTGAAACCAGCACAGACTCCGCCCCTTATTTTATATAGTTTACATCATGCCAGCTCCCACACTTTCAAGTCCTATCATCCTTCCTGTCTTTTGGTGTATACACACAGATATCATTCCCTAAGTCCATCTCTCTGAAATCTCAGTTGAGTTTGTTTTGTCCATGACCTTGAGCTGCATTTGCCGTAACAGTCTTTCAGGGCAGAGGAGATGGTGTGTGTTGTTGGACTGTTGCATGGTGAAACCAGTTCTGATTACATCACCACTGCACTTGTCCAGATTCATTAAAGTTCGTTCTTTATTAATGTGGTAATCAAAAGGGAGTTGGGTTCAGATCCCCAAATCCGGAGTTGGTGGAGATGGGTGCTGCAAAGTGCCCAGTGCACTGATGAGCATATCACCACCATATAAGTGATAACACACAGTCTTATATAGCAATTACATCAAAGAGTTTAATTATTTGTAATTCCCACCCAAAATCAAATCCTCTTGAGGCACACACCAGACTTCCCCATCCTTCCATGTTACCCATCAAGTGCACCCAAGTCCTTGACCAAAAGCAATCCCATGGATTGGTTTTGCTTTTGCCTGAGGCAGGAATAACCCAGACTTTTTTCCCCAGCACATTTTTAATGTGCACTACTGGGAATTTGCCCGATTCTCCAGCATGTAAAATTTTGACTGAGCAGTGCTGGCCCGACTGACAGATTCCCTGGTGCTGACTAACCAGGTGGCTTTTGCTAAACGTTTGAAGATTCCACCACCCATTGCTCTCAGTGCAGTCTTTAACAGTTCATTGCACTGCTGAATTTTTCCTGGAGGCTGGTGTGCAATAGGGTGTGTTATATCCACTCAATACTATGTTTTTGGCCCAGTTGTCTACAAGGCTGTTTTGGAAATGAGTCCCATTGTGTGACTCAGTTGTTTCTGGCCTACCACGTCCCCACAAGACTTGCATTTCAAGGCCCAGGATAGTTTTCTGGGGGTGCTATGGGGCCCAGAATATGTTTCCAGTCCCTCAGCAAGCCCAGAGTGGATTTGTGGGAGTGTGATATATTCCATCTGCCAGGCCTCCTTATACTTCTATTTCAGCCACTGTCCTTCATACTAGAGAGCCTTTAACCACTTGACTTGCTTAATTGCAGCATGCAATTCATTCATGGATAACCTGTGTGACAGTGTCCGTGGTCTACCCCTCAATCACAAGCCCGTCTACAGTTTCCTCACTTTCTTGATGGCCTGAGGTGTCATGGGCCCACGGAGCTATAAATAATTCACCTTTATGTTGCCAATCCAGATCCACCTGAGCCACCTACTGGTTGTTTGGATGTTCTGCAGCGGCCCGACTCGGGCACATGAACATTTACGTGATGCACCTTCACAACCAGGTTCTCCACCCAGGCAGCAATATCCTGCCATGATGCAGCAGCCCAGGTGGGTTTATCTCTGCACTGCCAGTTACTCTGCTTCCATCACTGCAACCACCTCCACAGGGCATTTGCCATCATCCCTGAGTCAGTAGAAAGGTTAAGTATTGGCCATTTTTCCTCATTCAGCAATGTCTAAAGCCAGCTGGATGGCTTTCACCTCTGCAAACTGACTGGACTCACCTTCTCCTTCAGCAGTTTCTGCAACTGGTCATAGGGGACCTGATACAGCTGCCTTCCACCTGCAATGCTTTCCTACAACACATCAGGATCCCTCAGTAAACAGGGCATATTGCTTCTCGCTTTCTGATAATTTGTCACATAGTGCAGCCTCTTCAGCACATCTCACTCCCTCCTCTGACCATATTCTGAAATCTTTACCTTCTGGCCAGTTCATGATCACTTTCAAGATTCCTGGGTGCCTGCGGTTTCCTATTCGAGCTCATTGTGTGATCAGTGGTATCCCACTTATTCCATGTAGCATCAGTTGTCTGAAATGCAGAGGAGACCCTCCCTTTGAACATCCAGTCCAGCAGAGCTAACCGGGGTGCCAGGAGGAGCTCTGCTTCAGTACCAGTCACTTCAAACCAGCTCAAACCCCTTCATAAGCCACAGTTATCTCTTTTTCAGCTGGAATGTAGCAGGCCTTATATCCTCTGTATTCCTGGCTCCAAAAGCCATGGGATTGACCTCAAGTCTCCCATGGTGCTTTCTGCCAGAGGTTCCACATAGGGTCAATCTCCCTGGCTGCATCATAGCTCACATTTCTAACATCTTGCTCTGCCCAGACTGGCCCAAGGGCTATTGCATGAATTATCTCCTGTTTAATTTGTTCAAAGGCTTGTTGATGCTCCGGGTGCCATTTGGTACCACTTTTCTGCTGGGTCACTTGATAGAGAGGACTGTAATTTGGAATGTGCATTCTCCAAAAACCCACAACACCTTAGAAAGCTTGTGTTTCTTTCTTGCTAGATGGTGGAGATGTAGCTGTTGTTTTGTTGATCACACCCACTGGGATCTAATGATGTCCATCTTGCCTGGGTGACATACAACATCTTCCTAGAAGAGATACTTTTCCTTCACGCCTGACAGGAGTCACTTCCAGAGGCTGAGGACTTGTATCCCTTTTCCAATAAGCTTGTCAATTCCCCTTTCCCTAGAGAGCAACCCCAGATGCTTGGCTTCCCTACCCTCTAATTCCAGGCTACTAGTCCCATTATCCCAGCACTGTAGCAGCCAGGTGATAATGTGCTCACCTGGACAATGGATGAAATATTTTCCCATAATCCATAATTCACTCAGTGATAGGGATTGACTGGTGGTTACCTTCTGTTCTGCTTCTTCCTCCTTTTCTTCCCACTTTGTCCCTGTTTACTAAATGAGTGGACTTTCATGTCCATTTCTTCTTGTCTGTAGGGGTGACTGACACTGGCATGGGTTGGGTC
The DNA here is from genome assembly GCA_014706295.1 of Lycocorax pyrrhopterus obiensis. Lineage (NCBI taxonomy): Eukaryota > Metazoa > Chordata > Aves > Passeriformes > Paradisaeidae > Lycocorax > Lycocorax pyrrhopterus. The sequence goes on from JACSVZ010000001.1 coordinate 93,427,461, forward strand.
TCTGATGCAGCTGCACTGCCTGTCACTGGGGTTGGAGTAGCTGCAGTGCCTAACGCTTTGCCATCAGATCCAAAGACCATCTCATCCCCTTGAGGTACTGAATAGTGTTGAACAGGGATCAGTAGGCATGGGCCAGGCCCCAGCATATCACAGTGATTTCTGCCTGTCTGGAATTGACAGGATAACAGCATACTTTTCCCAAATATTTATTCTGCACTTGTTCAGGGAGGAAGTTCCAAAACACTGGAGGTTCCCGCTGTCCTAGGTATTTGCCACATTCTATCCTACACATCCTGCTACTTGTAACTATCCAAACTCAGGGAATTCTCTTGGTAGTATTCTTAAATAGTTGTTTAACCACAAACAAGGCCTGGAACACGTTCAGCATTCCTGGAAATAGGACCATGCTGGTTTCAAGATCCCAAGGACATTCAAAATTTTCAAAATCCTCAAACTCTACTGTAATTAGCCTGACAGGAAAGGGGAAAGTGTGGAAGGATGTCTCCTCCATAGGTTGTCTCTTGGAGGAGGAAAGACAAAAGGTGTGATTATTGGTAGTTCCCAACAGATGGCTCTCGAAGAACAGAGGTGAGCAATGCTGAGTACACACACCAGATTAGTCTTACAACCAGTAATTCTATCATATCACAAGCCAGCATTACCAAGTACAATAAAATGATAACCTTAGCCCAGACCTCAAAGGCAATAAAGCCAAGACAGGGAACACATGCTGCAAGTAGAGTGGTCCATAATACAGCCCTGAGAACAAGTGCAATGACTCTGAGAGCAAATAAATCAATGTTGTGACCAGTGAATGTTAAACCAATGCAGTGAATGCTTATAACGAATTTGTTTTAACATGCTCTGATCAGATCTGACTTTATCTCAACCCTCAGGGCTCCATGTTGAGTGCCAAAAAGGATGTTGACACAGCGTAACACCAGCTGGCACCCAAGTACCACCCAGACTCACTGCCCCACCCACCCCGCAGTGGGATGGGGAGGAGAACCGGAAAAAGGGCAAATCAGTGGGTTGAGATAAGAACAATTTAATAGTTGACATAAAGTAAAATATCATATTAATGCAACTAGTAATAATTGTAATGAAAACAGAGATAACAGAGAGAGAGAAATAAAACTCAAGATAAGAAAAATCAACAAACCAACAGTCATGCACAATACAGTTGCTTGCCACGCACTGACTGATGCCCAGACTATCCTCTAGAAGCCACCAGTGACTCCTGGCCAGCTTCTTCCAGTTTATATACTGAGCATGACATTCTGTGGTATGGAATACCCCTTTGGCCAGCCTGGGTCAGCTGTCCTGGCCATGGTCCCTCCCAGTTTCTTGTGCACCTGCTCCCTGGCAGAGCATGGCAAGTTGAAAAATTCTTCACTTAGGGCAAGCAGTACTTAGCAACAACCACAACATCATTGTATAATCAACATTATTCTCATACCAAATTCAAAACACAGCACTGTACCAGCTACTAGGAAGAAAATTAACTCTATCCCAGCCAAAACTAGGGCAGCTCTTCTGTTTTACTTTTAAAACAAATGTCTGGAAGGGGCTCTGGTAAAGTCTTATTGGCTTATCAGTGTGATTGGACTTGTTTCTGGTAGAGAATTCTCCCTCTTCATTCCCTGCCAGCAGATCAGGGTCTGTGCCTCATGCATTCACTTTCCTACCTTCTGCCTCAGCAGCATCTTCACATAATTTCCATGTCTACAAACTGGATCACAGCTGCTGCTCAGTGAACAGACTGATTGTGTCTGCCTCACTGCCTTCACACCTCAGCTTTGCTCATCCTTCCCCTTTAGCCACAGAAATGACCAGTGACAGCCCAGCTGTACCAGCAGACTGTGGCTGTAGTTCTATGTCTGAACCTCTGTAATACACACCTCGTTCAAGGAAATCTGCCAAAGCATTCTATTGCTCCAGATCAGCTGGAAAAGATACCCAAACAAAAGAGTGAAATATTTAAGAAAATAAATTGTTCTTATCCTCAGTCTAGGTGTCTCTAAGACCTGAGATGCCTGCTCCAAGGGAAACCTGCTCTTTGTGTGAAATATGCCCAGGAGATCTTAGCTGATGGAACTGTGCAACAAAACATAGTAAGGTAGGAGACAGAGATCTGTGCTCATTCAATCGGGGTGAAATTCCTTCTCAGTCACAAATCAGAACAGCAGTTCAAGTCTGGATGCGTGTAGATGAACCTTACAGCTGCTGTGCATTTTGATTCAAAGAAGTAACTTAGTGCTATTTATTAAAGTTAGGCTAATGACTTGAGCACAACTTTGGGTGGATGTTTTAAAGGTTTACACGCCCTCCTCCCTAGCATATTATGTACTAATTGTTATGCCTACAGAATTCAATAAAATGGTATGGAGACTTAGGTGTCTCATATTTTTCCTTCTCATTCTTACATGGAAATATTAATGTGGCCAGGACAATAATGGAGTGACAATTTATACCCACCTGCCCTTGATAATGATATTTCAGAAATAACTTGCATTTGTCCGCCAGGGCCCTTGTGTGCAATGCATGGCATGTTGTATTTTTATCACTGAATTCATCAGAGAGCTGCATGAATGTTTGGGTCCTTGCTTTCCTCATATTTGCAAGGAAACTGTAATCCAGACTGAGCCAAGGAAACTAGTACTGAGGAACAAGGAGCAGGTCAGGCAGAATGGCAAAAATGAGACCATCCTGGCTAGGTTTTGTGAAATCTGCCTTGTTTAGCAGTCTTCTAACTTATCCTTGCTTGGGACTTTATCATAAAACACTGGATTACATATGTGAGAAGCCCAGCAAAGTACAGAGGTCCAGGTTCAAAAAGACCCTTCTTTGATTAAATGTGTAACTGCTGCAGGAACTTAGATAGAACACTCCTACTGAGTCATGCAACATCAGTTTGCCCGCAGCAAACACTAAGAGTATACAACTTTTATGTTCTCATCACATTTGATTTTCCTGTCTGTTCCTTCCAACTCTCATTTCTTTTCCATTATTTAGGTTAATGCCCTTTTCACCCACTTCTCACTTCTGCTATGCTTCATGTTTTCTGCTGTCCCTGAGAAAACATAGACTCCTTTTGCCACTCACTCTCCCTCCTGTTTCAAATCCTTTTCCTGTCTTACTAACTCCTCAATTTTTCATTTTATCGAACACCCTCTCTGTCCTTTCACTCCAGGGCTATTGCTCCACAAACTCCAGGACATAAACCAGTGTGATCCTGAACAGGAACAGTCCTTTAAATTTAACCTGGGATACGGCTGTTGCTTACCTCAAAGTCTTACCTTGATAAAGCAAAGACGTAACTTCAGTCTTGTGTACACATGTCCAGGTGAGGTTGGGTACCACTAACTGTGTAATTGTAGTGACATGAAATTCAGCATGAACTAATTGCTGTAATGTTCAACAATTGCTGGGATGACTTTTGAAGATCTCTCTGTACCGTAACTGCATGCAAGAAAGAGTCACCGTTGTTATTCATATTTCAAAGCCACATGGCACCAGCTTTCATCCAGACATTTTATCAGGTAAAAATCCCTGTGTTTAAACTGTGAGACTGAAGAACAGAGATGAAAAGAAAAGCTGCTTTCAAATGCTGCAGGGAAGAGCGCCCAATGTGGACTTTGCATCTGCATCCAAGAGAACAGGGCTTCTATGCATCTTCTAAAAGTATGCGTTATAAACAAATTTATTTCAAGTCACTGATGCCTATGTGAGTAGGAAACAAACCTGCAGGGCTTCAAAATCTACTGCAGCTCAACAAATAGCAGCATTAACACAATCAGACCCAAATGACCCACGATCTGATTCTGTTTGCTCAGAAATTCTGCCATTTCTATGGCGCAGTATTGAGATAAAGTACATCCGGGATTGCTTCCCCAGTAATTTTTTAGCAGCACTAACAACCTGCAGGGAAGGATTTGATTTCTTAGGGAAACCTTTTATGTTGTGTTGGGGTGCTTTGGACCACTTGGGGTCTGCCCGCTGCCCATCACGGCATTCCTACCCAATGGGCTGACGCTTCAGAGAGCGAAGGGCAGTCCGCGGGCGAGGCCCAGGTCTGAGCCCATACCCCTTTCTCCAGAAGGTTCTGTTAAATTCGGTTGTGCATTGGTTTGTTCTGTAAATCCCCTCCTCTGTAACTTAGCCATTGGTTCTGTGTCCTCGGGATCCTCCTCTGGGCTTATCCTCTATTGGTTGTTTGTTCTGTACCACCCCTGCTGAAAAAGCACCTGTAACCTTGGACCGGGCTATTCCTCCCCTTTGCTTTCGGGGGAATTAAGCTGCTGGGGGGTTTCACGGAGTGGTCCTCTCCCTTGCTTCTTTCACCTCTGGGACACCTGAGGGACTCAGACCTCTGGGTCTCCTCGCATTGGGTACGCCTGCTGCCACAGAGCTGGTGCTGCCCGACCACGCGGCCGCCGAGACTCGACACTTTCCAGTGCGTGTCTGTGGGAAGGTCACTGTCGCCTCTCCAGAGAGGGATAAGTGCCCCCTGAGGCTGACCCCTCTCCCAGGGCAGTGACAGTGTTGTGCTGGGCAAGTTGATGAGGTGTCAGGTTTGCTGTCTGATGTCATTGCTGCTTCTGGACAGGAAAAAAATTGGTCTCTTCATCACCTCCATGTAATAACGTTGCTTACTCAGCATGCCATGTACTGTGTGTCCTTCTCCAAACTGGAGATGTAGCATCCCACTGAAATACCTACTGGTAAGTTTACAGGTAATTATTTATTGGGTGGCATTATTTCCACAACTAATGATCTTTGCTCCTTTTCAAAAATTAAAAAAGTATCATTTTACACTTTGAAAACCTTGAGTCACTGGGACATCTGGGAAAATACCAGCTTGTACTACATTTGCATGTGGTGTGGAGCTCAACAATGGTTGATACTCTGAGTAGCTTAAGTTCAGTCCTTGTCATATTCTACAAGTGGGATTAAAACCAGCAGCTAAAGAGCACACCTAGGACATCCTGAATATTTGAAGTAAGGGAAAATGTAACATTTGCTTAATAAGAGAATAAAGATAGATCACTGAAGGAGACCCCAGACTCAGGGCCCTTCTCAACACTCTGCTCCCATGAGATCCACAAGGTTTTATTTTTTGGAACAAGCATAACATTTAGTCTGGAGAACAGAAACCTGGTTAAACAAAATTAGACAAATGTTACATTTGCAAGATAAGAATGTTTGTGGAGGAAAACACACAGAGAGACTTTTATAGAAAGTGCTTATATCAGTTAAACACAGTGTTCCGTGACCCATAAACAGGGTTAATTGCTGTTCTCACAATGTTTCCCACATCCCCTGCAATCACTGCCATAGCCCAAGTTTCCCATACATCCTTTAGATGCATACATCGTGCAGCACAGTGTTCCTGATGGCTGCAAGTCCATAAAACACTTTCAGGTGCTCTGCATAAGGCAGTTTGTTTCGAGCATCTTCACACATACCTTTGGCCATCTCATCTCTCCCTTCCCTATCCTGTGAGACCACCACCATAGTAATTTCAGGTCTCCTTGTTCTCTTCCTTCTCCTTGTTGGTCTGTAGGATGAGTGATTGGCTGTGTGCACTGGGATTTAAGATACACGCTGGCTAAATCTGTGGTATGAGGGTGGACTGACAGGCTGGATAATGTCAATGCACTCTCGATGGGTCAAATAATGACTAACACTCTGGGTCACTCTCTCAGCATAGAGTGTCTTCTGTATCTACAGCTCCGATTCACACAGCACTAACAGAAATGTACTATATTTGAGACCGATGCACTTTGGCAGATTTGTTTACAATCGGGAAGTAGCATCTGGATCTGACAATTACATAACATCATAAAACCTGACTAAAATTATCAATAGGTGTGACTGATGCCACTAGAAAAGGGGCTACTCACACAGCTATTACTGGATGACTACTCACATATTTTTTAATTTTGGATTATCAACATTCTTTACTATTTACAAACAGAAGGAATTTAATTCTATCCTTCATTCTCCCTCAGATCTAATTTCTGACAATTTCATTGTTTTGCTTTATTTAATTTTCTACACTGTTAAACAGAAGCTTTCTCCTCTCTGGTTCTTTCAACAGAAGTAATTTCTCTCCACAAAAGAAGATGGATTTTCCCCTTTTCTTGACAGGCTTTTGTAGTGCTTGACAGCAGATTCCTCGTGGGTGCAGCTGTATGAGCTCTGGGTGGTGTATTCCAGCTCCTGACAGGCACATATGCAGGCTCACTCTAGAGCAGGGTAGCAGCATCATCATCCCTACTGCTCCCCTTTTGCTCTCCTTGCTATTGTCGGTGAAACTGCTTTGTTATTTGATCAAATATTTTAAAATAATTGGCCTTTTTGGCAGATGGGGGCCGTTAGGTTGAAAAGGTTTGTATGGAGAAACAACCGATGTTAAGTTACAGTGATATGAACTTTGGTTAATCCATATGGTGATCTAATGTGTCCCGCAGGTGAAAACACCTTTGATTTTGAGGCTTTTTTCAAATATTATCTTACTAGTAACAGATAAACGCTTTCAGCCATCTGCACGTGGGCACGCACACTTGAAGAGGTTTTTTGCACTCTTAAAAGAGTTCGACACCAAAAGCCCTGCTGTGATTTCACTTAAGGAAGGGGAACACCATTGTCGTTCCCGAGCATTAGGTTTTAGAAACAAGCATCTTAAGTTCTTATCTCTAAGAACTCCTGCGGAGCCCCACCTAATTTTCACTGTAAAGAAGTGCCAAATATCACAGAGCCGCAGAATCACAGAATGGTTCGGGTCGGAAGGGACCTTAAAGATGCCCTGGCTCCACCCCCTGCCACGGGCAGGGACATCTTCCAATAGATACGTGTGGAGAGGAAGTGGCACTCAGCTTCTGACGGGCACCAGCCATACAAATACTGTGATGCCCAAGCCCTCGGAGCTGCCCCGCAGCTCCAAAAAAACCCAAACCCCAGGCGGTTCAGCATTCCCGTAAATGGCAAAGCTGGCAGAGTTCTGTGAGACACCTCGGGCGTGCCGAGCCGCTGGCACCGTCCGAGCCGCGCTGACAGAGCCGTGCCCGCCGCGTTTGCTCGGGAAGCCCAAAGCAAACAAGCGGCTGAGGCTCGCTGGCCCGCTATTCCCGGGATGGCCCAGCCGCGGCCACGGCGGGAGGGGCGCTGAGGGGAGCGCGGGGAGGGGCGGCGCGGCGCCAGGGCGCCTGCGCAAGCGGGTGGGCGGCGGGCTGGGGGCCGCGCCGGGAGCGTGGCCGTGTCGCTGTGGCGGCGGGAGCGCGTCTCTGTCCCTGCGGCAGCGGGAGCCACGCCGGCAGCGTGGCCGTGCCCCTGCAGCGCCGGGAACGGTGGGAGGCGCGGGCCCCGTAAGTACGAGCTCCGTCTGCGGAGTGGGGGAGCGCGCTGGGGAGCTGCCCGTCCTGAGGTCGAGCGGGTAGCACTGCGCGGGGAGGGTGTGGAAATGAGCGCTGGGGGTAACGAGTGCCCGGCCGGTGTTTCGGTTTGGAATCGTTAGCGAGGGGGCCAGGGGGGTTGGTTTAATTCCACCTCCTCGGACTTGGCCGAAACTGGGTCGTCTTGTGCGGCTTAGGACTTCCAGGGAGTCCCTGTGTGTGCGGGGAGCCCCTCATGGACATCACAGGCAGGACTTGAGGCTGTGATCGTGCAGGTAAGTCTGCCGGGACATAATGTCGTCATAGCGTAGCTTTACTGAAATAATTGGCAATAGTTACATATTTAAAAATTACGTACCAGGTGGAAGTACTTATTGTACCGGGCTTGGGGATTGTAAGTTAGGAGGACACCTGCAATGCACTGGTTTTTGCACTTTAACTACGGCTTTGAATGGTTTTGTGTTAAAGTAAATACAGTACCGGGTGTTATTTTCTCCATTTCACACATGGAAACCGGAGCACAGGCAAGTGATGCTGTTCACTAAAATTTTCTTACTGACAGGACATAAATTTTTTCAGTCATTGCTCCAGATGTTATGTTGGAGGAGCCAGAATAGTGATCAGAGGGCTTGTAAGCAGACTTGCACAGGTTCATGGAAACCACCATTTGACAAAAACACCCCAGAGGACTATGGAAATGTGTTTGCAGGTGTTGAGGGGAAGCAGAAGTGGGGCTACTAGCAAGAATATTCAAGGTTGTACTTCTGAATCATAATATAAATGCTTTTAAAGTAGAGCTCTGATAAGATTTGAATCCTTGCAGGCTTGAGATTTTCATAGCACTTCGGGAGTAATAGTCAAAAAGAAGAATACGTATATTCAGTTTCCTACTAACGCTTGTTTGTGTCAAAGAGTTAACAATGGATATCTCTTGTGGATTTAACATTTTTTCTACCCCTTCATTTAACAGCTATGGAAGTTCCCAAGAGACAGCTGAGGCAGTTTACAAGACAGTTTTCAACAGAGAGCTTTAGAGAAAAGGAAGGTGAAAGTTTGATGTCTTTGAGATAGCTACCATTAAAAAAACCCAAAGAAATAAACTTTGGGATCAGTTCACATTCTTCAACTTAAATAGTTACACTTGTCAGTAAAGTTGGTAGCTATGTGAGATGCTCTTTCTCTAAATATTTTTTTTCTTTGCCAGCTCAGTGATGATTCTGTAGGTCTTCTACTGTTAATTACAAATACTCTGATTAAATTTAGAATACTTGAAAGTGCAAGTTCAGGGTTTTGTGGTGTTCTCTCTCACTGTTCAACTTGGATAATGTTTCATGGACTTTTCTTTAACAGTGTGAAGTATCACCTTTCATCCAGGATACTGTTACTGTGAATGAGTTCTCACAATAAACACTTCCCTTAGGTATGATTGATCTTGGTTTTGATTTATGTGGGTATTTCCTTGTCATTTTTGTAAAAGCTGTGTTTTATTTTCATGAATACTTTTCAGTTAGAGGTAAGACATTTGCTACTTCAACTTCGGAGAGCTTGGCTTTTTGTTTTTCTCCTTGGTTTGAGTTGGCACGTCCTTCTCTTTTAAATAATATGTAGTAAAAAAATAGAAGTTGAGGGGTGATTTGATTGCTGGCTTTCTATAATATGGTCTTAAGTCTAAGTTACCTGTATGAGTTTGGTGAACTTGGGTTTTGTTAGTTTGAAGGAGGTCTGCCTGGAGATTCTGTAGTCAAATGATGCAAGAATTTGGTTAAAAACCTGGTTTTTTTGGCAAATATGTAGTTCAAAAGTCACCCAGCAGGTCTGCAACTGGGATAGCTGGGGTTTTTTTTGCTTCAGAGACTGGAGGTTTTGCCCTGCATATAAATAGGACCTTGAAAATATGGTAAAACAATGGGAGAGAGCTTCCATCACTTTTTTTCTTTATGGTTTTCAACATATTTAGGATGCTTTTTAAGTATTTTGTCTTCTGTTTGAAGTACTTTGGCTTGCCTACAAGTAACATGCCTTACAGCTGCAATTGGGTCATCTTGGTGTCCTGAGAGCAACAGCTGGGTAATATTTATTTGTCAGGCAGTGAATTGTGGGATAAAGTTATCATGCATTCTAATTCAGATAATCCTTTTAAACTGATATAATGATGATTGTAAATATATGCAGTTAAAAGTAAGAGCAGTGTTTTTGGATCTGATGTTGATGGGGCATCATCAGCACTAATCTTGTGTTTCCCCTCAGTCTTTAGTTCTGTAGTTGACTTCTGAACTCTTGCAGCTGATTTTATTCATCAGTGAGATGGGAAGGGGTAAGACCTGCACAGTAATGGGAAGTGAAAGGTTGGAAGGGAGCCACTTACCCCTGCTCTGCTTCTGAGTTAAGTATCATCCCTCTCGACCTTCTCCCTTCTTCCTGGAAAGAGAGAGAGCCCTTGGTGCTTGCGTGAGGAGGGTTGTAGAGACCGCAGCTCTTTAGCCCTGAGAGGGTAGGAGAGGAGGAGCCCACATCACCATCTCCTTTAATTCTCCAGACTCCCAAGCAGGATCTGGTTAGGTGGGGGAAAGAAATTAGTAACTGAATGTAAGAGTGATATTCTGTCTCCCTCTGCCTGAAGTTTTACTGAGCTACTTGTCCAAAAGGTTTAATAATATCCTGAGTCTCGGGAGTATATTTTTCAAATTGCTTGTGCGAGCATTTGATTAAAATTTCTTGTTGCAATGCTGTACTAGTTTTGTATTCCAAAATGTTGTTCTAGGCCATATCACTTCCAAAGGGTTTGAGTTGGAGCTCTTAAATTATATGTTTGAAACTTTTCTGCTGCATAAAAATCCATCTGCCGATTGGTTGAAAACTGGCATAGGTATAAATTGTGTTTTAACATGGAAAAAGTCCTGTACATTTAGTAGGTTAACAAAGTCATGCCATCTGCACAGCTTTTTGATAGATGTCTTTGCAGCAGGCCCTGACAATTTGTAATCCTTACTGGAATAAGACTGCAAAAATAATCAAAAAAGTAAATCTGTTCATGCCTAAGGAAGCTTTAGCTGGAATGTCTTTGGTGCAGTTCTCATGCTGAAGTACCTTCATGAGAAACAAATAATGGGATTCTGTTCTCAGTTATGCTTTCATAATACATGTTCAACTCTATTAGTTTTCATTTTTTTTACAACTTTGTTCATAGGTACTTGTAAACTGAAAATTATAAATGTATTAAGTAGCCACAGGTCTATACTACTTCTGTATTGCTTTATCTATCTGTGGTTGACACTTCCATTTTAAAAAAATGTATTGTGAAGCTGAAATAAGAATACACTATATTGTAATATAGTGGTTTTCTCAGATGTTATTTTATTGTGCAGGAGAGAATTAAGTGAGGAATTCGACCAGGAATGTGTTGAAGTGTTCTTGTAAAGTGTCAAGGCCTCTGACATCTGTCACCTGTGCTGACTGATGCCACTCCAGCGAGGCAGCAGCTGCCAGAAAGATAGGTTATTGCTGAGTTGAGTCGTGACTTGAGCATTCCATTACACATGAGGTTCCTGTGTTCACAGAAATCTACTTTATCATGTGGTTTTTCGGGATATTCCACTCATCTTGGATGGGAAGGTGTTTTTGAAAAGTGCTGTATTTCTTTAAAAGATATTTCCGTGGTAAGCATTAGGGAGCGATGGGCTGTGCCAGAACTGTTTGCTGTATCCCTCACTCCGTCGCTTTGGCTGGGCTCAGGCTGACAGTGCCGTGTCTTACAGTGAGGTCAGTGGCTCAGCTGTAGTTGTGTAACAAGAGGGGCCATTCATAAATGTGTTCCTTGGCCTAGAGATGTTAGATTGCATTTCCTAGCGTGGCATCAGAGTTCACTGTGCCTTAGGAAAGTGGAAACTGTACTGCAGTATTGGAGCAACACCCGCTCATTTGCTATGGCTGGACGTACAGGGTGCAGAGAACTCTCTCACCTGAGTGTACAGTAGTCAGGCCTATGTTGTAGCAGGAGGAGGTGCCTTGAAGGAAGCTGCAGCCCGTGGCACCCTGGCCTGGATCAGCAATGGTGTGCCCAGCAGGATTAGGGCAGTGATTGTCCCCCTGTGTTTGGTGAGGCCACACCTCGAATCCTGTGTCCGTTTCTGGGCCCCTCACTACAAGAAAGACATTGAGGTGCTTAAGCAAGTCTAGACAAGGGCAGCACAGCTGGTGAAAAGTGTGGAGCACAAGTCCTGTGAGGAGCAGCTGAGGGAGCTGGAGTTGTTTAGCCTGGAGAAAAGGAGATTCAGGAGAGACCTTACCTGTCTTTACAACTACCTTGAAAGGGTTGGTCTCTTCTCCCAATTAATGAGCCAACAGGACAAGAGGAAATAAACTCAAGTTGCACCGGGGGAGGTTTAGATTGGATATTGGGAAACATTTCATTATAGAAAGGGTTGTCAAGCCTTGGAGCAAGCTGCCCTAGAAAGCGGTTGAGTCACTGTTCCTGGAAGTATTTAAAAGACTTGTAGATGTGGTGCTTAGGGACATGGTTTAATGGTGGGCTTGGCAGTGCTGGGTTAACAGTTGGACTCAATGATCATAGAGGTCTTTTCTAACCTAAATGATTCTACAATTCTATGACCTGTATTCCTTGTCCCCCTGCACTGTTGTGGATTGGGAAGTAGAGGAGGTGGGAATGAATAAGTGAAGTTGAGCCTGTAAAGAAGGGAGTAGAGGTGAAGTGTACTTTTTGTCTCTCACCATCCTACTCAATTTTTAATTGACAGTAAATTAATTTTCCCCAAGTTGAGTTTGCCTTGTCAGTTGGTAAGTGACCTCTGAGTATTTACCTCCCCCTCTTCTGTTCAGGAGCGGTAAAGTGAGAGAGTGGCTGGGTGAGTGCCTAGCAGCTGGAAAATCAGGAACACACGTTCAAAGGACAATGGACTTCACACATACCAGTGCTCAGGGACTGTTGCATTTGTCTAGTGCATTCCCTGTGGAGAGAGTTGTTCAGCTTATTGATCATAAACCAGAGCAGGCTGGAACATGAGAATAGCACTGCTTGTTTGGGGTAACATTGAGTGGAATAACAATGGTGTCCCTGTTAGGGATAGGTGAGATAATGAGACACACCTATTTTCTTCTCTGTCCTGCATGTCAGAGTTAAAAATGTATGGAAAGTCCTCTTTCAGTGCTTTTCTGCTGTGATATTCTCTTTGTATGAAATGGATTTATTGTATTTACCTGCCAAGCCTTTCCTCATTTATGTTGTTGCAATCACTGCTTCTGTGATGCCCTCACTCCTGGAGACAGTAAGCTGTGTAAGCTAAAATATCCAGGCTATTGCCCTGGTTTCAGCTGAGATAGGGTTAATTTCCTTCCTAGTAGCTAGTAGAGTGGTGTGGTTTTCATTTAGTATGCAAATAACGTTGATAACACAGTAGTGCTTGCCGCAAGTCATGGACTTCTCAGTTCCCCACATCTGCCAGTGAAAAGGCTGGAGTGGCACAAGAAGTTGTGAGGGGGAACAGCCAGAACAGCTGACCCAAAATGGCCAAAGGAATATTCCATACCAGAGGGCATCATGCTCAGTGTGTCAGCTGAGGGGAAGGCTGGCCAGGGGCAGCTGCTCAGGGTCTGCCTGGGCATTGGTGAGCAATTGCATCATGTCTGTTCTATATTCTAATGATCATTATTGTCACAGTTATTCTGATTATTGTTTTCTTCCTTTTCTGTCCTATTAAGCTGTTTTTATCTCAGCCTGGGAGTTTTCTCATTATTACTTTTCTGATTCTCTCCCCCATCTCGCTGTTGGTGGGAAGTTGAGGGAGTGGCTGTGTGGTGTTGAGTTGCCAGTTGGGGTTAAACTACATCAGTTATTTCCTGGTGTGTTATGTATTCTTTTATCTTTTTTTTAGTTTGTAATTCAGGGAGTTGGAGCTGCCAGTACTTTTGTTCTTTTATATTGAGTGTCAAGCAGTTATCACGTAATAAATAATACGAGTGTGGAGCCAGCACATGCGTGTATCTCTTTGTGTTCTTTACATAACTGGAATATTTTAGCTGGCAGAGGCTGTTACTGTAATCAGGCCCCACAAATGTACCTTGGTCTGTTTCTTTTTAATTCATACGTTTCCTCTTTAAAATTGCCTGGTTCCAGGCAGTTTGTAGAATGTTACCAGTTGTTGCCTGGAAATATCTGTTATCATTCTCCTAAAATAACCATTCCCAGTCAACTGAAAGCTGAACTACTGTTTTTCTGCCGGTTGTCATATCAGGTTTTCTGACGTTTTTCAGTGGGAAGTGTAGACAAAGGATTACAGAAGGTTGCTAGAAATACTGCTTGTTTCCTAATCCAGCCAGCTCCATGTTTTCATGAGAGCTTGTGCTGGTGCAGAGAAATTACAGTTTGGGGACTGGACCAGAGAGAAAGATGAGATGGTCTGGGTTGAGACCCAGACTGGTGCGGCTTTGTGACTGACCAGTTGAAACATGCGGCAGTGCTAAAGGTTCTTTCCGCACTACTGAGTGTCTGCAAGGAGGAAGCTTTTCCCTGGAATTCTTGTGCAGTCCTGATAATAGATAAGACCTTTGTGGCACAGAGGAGGTGCCGCTCACTGGGGAAGCCTTGAAATACCTACCTGCTTGGGAATGCATGTATTGCACAAAGAGTTCAAACAGGTTTGAGTTACAAGAGATTAACACTCCTCATGAGGCTGTAACTATAGTTTCTCTCCCATCCCTTACCCATATACCCTGTGTCTGCTCTGTTCTTATCTTTTCTATATCTTTAGGTGATATCTGTATACCATCTGGAAGCACAAGAAAATCCCACACCTTAGCAGACAGGTGTTCTCATAAATTCCTGTGATGTAGATGCAACTCTACTGAAGGAAGTGTGTTTGTCAGCACACACACACACACATATATATATATATATATATACATATACACACACAGAGCAGCTCAGGAGGAGGGTTAGGGAGGTTGGCAGGAAAACTCTTCCTGGTACCAGAGCTGAGCCAGCACAGCTGACATTGCAATGCTGCATCCCTGGTAGCCTGGGGGAGCCCCAGATGGGTGAGATGACAAAGTGACACCTCTGTTTCCATCCAGCTGATCCTGTGAGGTTGCTAGAGGAGTTTTACAGGTCAGGGTGGTAGAAAAAGCACCAGTGAGAGACAACCTTGTAGTAGAAAGTTGCCTTTCATGAAAAAGGTCAGTGAGCCAGGCTGTTTGCATGAAGTAGATGCTTTGGTCCGTGGTGGGACTGTCATCAATGGGTATGTCCAGGTGATAACAGAGAGGAGTGTGGTGGGAGCATTGGGATTTCTCCAGAGATGTGGACAAGAGGGTGGGCAGCTGTGGTTTTCATTGATGTATGTTGAGAAGAATGACATCTGTAATGTTTAAAATCTCCAAATGGAGCAGATGCCAAAAGGGCACTGATAGAAATTGTGGTTTGCTTTTAGGAGCAAAGGCTTGAGCCTTTGTTTCTAATGGAAGGGTTTGTTGTGGGAATTATTTTTGAGTATTGCTTGTGTCCTGGCATGCCTGAGTGCCTCCGTGCTGGTTCTGCTGTGCTAGGAGGAAAGGAGGGAGGCTGGCTGCCATCCTGGGCTGGTTCAAGAGCTGAGGGAGGGGCATGTTGGACAGCACCAGAGGGCCTCTTTGGTCCGAGGAAAAGTGGGATGTGTTGGCTCTTTTTTTTTTCTTTCTGCTTTTTAATTTTTTTTCCCCATCCTGTGATTTGAGCTGATTCTTTCCTGCAGCCTGTGAGAGGTAACAGAGGTCTCTTTATGGTGTGGGGTTTCCTGGATGAAAAGTGTCTGCTGCTTGTGAAGTGCTCTCCGTAGTTCTTGGAGTGAGTGTTCGACAGGAAGGAGGGATATGGCAGCAGCAGTGAGTGGTTTAATGTGCTTTCTTCATTTGGCTTGAAATTCTGAGAAGTGGAAAGGGAGTTTGTTTGAGGATTGGATTCATTTTGTTTGTTGTTTTTTCTTTTGAAATAGCACCATTTCTCAGTGCAGTTGGTGGGTTTTAAATAGGAAGAGGTAATAGGATTATTAAAGCGTTGCGTAAAAGAGGTGTTAAAAGCTACTGGCTTAACGCCCTACTAAGAAACTAATCTGTTGAAAAGAAGGAAGTGCCTGTGAAAGGAGCAGGTATAGACGCTTGTAAAACTTGAAAACTTGGACTGTCCTGCATGGAAAAGCTGATGCTGTACAGTGATCTTTCTGTCTTGCCAGATGTGAAGAATTTTAGTTCCTTCTTGGTGGATTTCATGAAGAACGCTGCTACGCTTCTGATACATGTGGAGCTAACCCGTTGCTGCTTTTGATTTTGGCCTAGATAAAATGATAAATTGTCTGCATAGTACAGAGCTGATTAAATGCAGTCCCAAGGAACTTTTTCATGCTTCATTTCCTGCTTGAACTTATTACAGTTTTTAGAGTTAGGTTGAAGTGAATGCTCGTTGCTGCTGAACCTGTTCTGCTGCCTTTGGAATATGTGCGTGAGCTTTAGGAGCTTGTAGGGGCTTCTGGAAAATCCTGCGTGGGAAATCTGTCCTTACTCGACTGTATGAAACAGGTAGAGTCAGAAAGTTGGTTTGTGTAAATTAAAACTTAATTTTCCTTTCGTCACATGAAAATATCTTTCTGGAGCTGTCCTGCAGATGTTCCCTACAGGGTAAATTGTTTTAAATGTGAACATATGAAAAGTAAAATTTAGGCACCATGTTCTCACTGATTATTTATACTGTTAAGCATAACTTTTTTTTGATAAGTAATCACGTAAATCTAGGCTTTAGCATAATTATCATAGTGACAGTTTTTACCTAAAAACATATCAGGGAAAAATCATTGTTTGGAATACAATGAGTTTTTATCAACTCCAGTTACTTATCACATTTTGTTCATAAGGTTCCTTTCCTTCACTAATACCTAGATCAGGGCTACCAGTTCTCAGTCTCCCTGCTCATACTGACTTTGTCTACCTAGGAATTCTGCTTCGATGAAAAAGACCAGCCTTTAGTCCAGTATTTCTGGGCATTTCTGAGCTTGGTAGTGCTACTGGCTTCAATCAGGAGGCAGATGCATAGGTTGACCCTGCAGCCCTTACATGGGGAACCAGCTTGTACGTGCGTTGCTTGCTTGTTCTGTGCTTGCACAGTGTGTCAGACACCAATGCATGTGTGTTGCTGCTGGGAAAACCCTGGATGGATATGGATGGGGTTCTGATCTTCTTAGCTTGCTTTGGAAGAAGTCTTGTCTATGCTGGAACCTTGCTTACTATTTTGGACTTCCTGGATGGAAAAGGGCAAGTTAGGGCTTCATGTTTGTGCCCTTAGGTTCAAGGATGAGAACTGAACCCTCCTGTTCCTGGAGGAGTCACACAGCTCTGTGTTCCTGATGGGTTCCTGCAGATAAGTCTTCAATGAGCAGAGCCAGGAACCTTCCAACAAGGAAGCAGGGTTTGGCATGCAATTCACAACATAGCAGGCTGTAGAACTTGGCTTGTCAGACAAGCTGCAGAGGACAGGGACAGTTGTTGGTACAGATGTGATATTGGGGAAGGCAGAATGTGCACTGGTTTTGTGCCTCAATATGGTCAGGGAACTATTTAGAATTGTGTTACAGCATGTCTAGATATGAGTATATCTACATGTAGATGGAGACCTTTCACCTTTTCCATCGATTTTAGAATTCTGACTGATGCCATATTTGCATAACTGTGGTTTTGTTCTGTTTAATGTTTTTTATCATGCATTTTGAAATGAGTGCTGTGGTGTTTTTGACCTTGTGGCCTGAAGGGCTGTGCCCTTCTAGCCAGCTGTAACTTTCTAAACTAGGTTTGGTTATGCTTCTCTGAGATTTTTTTTCACAAGCAAGTGGCACTTTATTTTCCCTATGAAAGTTTCTTTTGTGTATTTTATGAAGGTCACATATAACTAGAGTCAGGTTTCAGAGCTATGAGAAGAGTTTAGTTGCACCACAAGTGTTATCCCACTCATGTTTGAGGGTTAGTCACCCTGAGTTACAAAGTACAGCAGAAAAAAGAACCATGTTTCCAGCTTCTGAGATGCTACTGTTTATTGAAAGATTTGTTTGGTATTGAATTATTGTTTGCACATGTTATAATGTGTGACTAGGTGGTCTTTTTTCACCACCACTCCCAACCAATATATCAGCCATAATCCAGGGATATCAAAGATGAAAAGAAGTGCTTTGTTAACTACATAGGGAACAAAAGGAAGATGGAGAAATGTGGACCCATTGCTCAGTGGGACGGGGGACTTGGTTGCTCAGGATGTGAAAAGGACTCAGCTACTGAATGTCTCTTCTGCCTCAGTTGTTACTGTCAAGACTATTAAGGCTGGAGTAGATTTTGCATGACTATTCTAGTCAGTATTTGATTAAGACTATCCCCTTAACAATGATTTTATGTATGTATTATAACTCACTTTTATACTACTTCTGCAAGTATGGCTTTTTAGCAGCAGGCCCTGAGCCTAACTTTTTTTCTTTAACAAGGTTGAAGCTCTGGTTTCTTGACTCTAGATTAGCTGCCTGACTCAGTAACCCAGGTACTTTAGGCTTGCTGGTGAAAGATAACTTTTTCAACTGAAGAGTCCTTAGTGTGAAATGGTAACACAACACCCTCCAGAGGGGCAATGGCCAAGGTTTCTTTTTGTTTCTCTGACAGGCAGGTTCTTATTGAGGCTTAACTTCTTGCTTGTCCTTTTATTCTCAGTTACTGTCCTGTTAAGTTCCCAAGTTCTCAGTCTTTGGCAGGAGGCAGAAAAGTGACAGCTCTTCGCTGTCATCTTCATTCATAAGGGTACAGTTCTTCCACAGTTCTTCCTCCTCTGTTGGTAGAATCAGGTTTGTCTTTCTGTGCTCATGCCATTCTCATGTTTCAGAGGAAAAAAAGCCAAGCAAACAACCTTTTAACCTCTGAAGTAATGATGTAAGGTGAATTGGTGGCTAAATTGATTCATGTGTGTTTTTCCATTTAAAATACCCAAATACCTCTGTGCTTCCGCGTTTTGAAATACATGCTGTATTCTCCATGGATAACACCAAAAAATCAAACTGCAGGGTTCTGAGGCATGAATTATTGCCCTTCTGCATGAGTGTTGTGATGAGCTGAAGGTGACTAATGGTTGTGGGCATATTTATGCTGCTCGGTTGAAGTGCTCAAGTGTGTTTTAAGAGAGAGCAGCATTCTGTCGCTGCCACAGAATCCAGTGGAGATGTGAGTTAAGTTATTATGGGAAATTATTCACACTGACAGTAGTACAGTGTGAATATTTGTCAGAGACAAGTAATGTGAACTTTTAGTAGCAACTACTTACGGAATCTTGCAAAGCTGACAAAGGAAATTCATATGTGTGATATTTGGAACAGGAGTGGAGGAGAGTAGAAATAGGGTTGGTGCAGTAAGTTTGTAGTTTATGTCCATAATTTTAACATCATAGTACCTTAGCAGTTTTACACCTGCATGCTCTTCCTGATATTTTAACAAAAACAACAAAATGTTTCAGAAGCTGCTTCTGACTAATACTGCTGACTGCCTCCTGATGTTACTTTATGTCTTTTCCCATGGATAGTTAATTTAAAATTTTATTTATGGAAAAAATAATTTCTTTTGGGGGACAGACCATTTGCACTAATGTGAGTACCAGTGGTAAGCAACTGTTTTAACTCTTTTTAAAGATTGTAGTCCACTTCTGGGAAAGTGTGAATATAATAAACACCTTTTGATAGTCATTCGTTGCATGTTAAATTCAGTGTCTTAACTTTTATGTTGTCCTTTTCAGCCCAGGCTTATCTGGGGCACACTTGGATTGGGTGATGGGGAAGGAAATTCCCTCCTTGTGCATGCACTTTGTGCACTGGGACTTTTGTGTTTTTTTGGAGAAAATTACACCCCTTGAGGGAGGTGCTTCACCTCATGAATGCTGCATAGTAGCTGAGAGGCCATGAAAGGCAGCAATTTAGATTATTCCATAGAAACTTGCAGGTAGAGTTTAGATAAGCAGATTCTAAGGTCTTTGATTTAATAATTATGGGCTAATATTACCCATGGGGTCCACACTGCTCTCAGATGATTCATAGAGCTTATCACTGATTTCCTGTATGCAGCTATTGCAGGGTGTAAACCAATGGGGGAGGATGGACATTTTCTCTTTTATTTGAGTCCCTCTACTTCCTTAGAGCAACACTGCGTGTTGCATGTGAATGGGGAGAGCAGGTTGGCTATTCCTTGAAGTGCCTGCCAGCAGGGACAGCAGCTGGTCATTCGCAGTGAACCCTGAGAAGCTTGGGAGTTCATCTTGTTAGTCCTGGGTCAGGTTCCCACATACATCTCCATGGATCAGCAAAATTCTCCAAAAGACACCTGGCCTAAACTAGTGTAAATACGAAGTTATTGTATTCCTTTTGCCTGTGATACCTCTCCAGGGTCTCATGTACTTTGGAGGCTGGTATAAAATAACCTTTTCCATGTTTTTGTGTTTCTTCTCTCTAATCTAGCCTTTTTCATGTACATTGTCTTTAATCACTGCCTTTGCCTCACTTAGCCTCAGTCCTTGTTCTTCTCAGAGGTGGCAGTTTTCTTGTGTGTTTTCTGTATCAAAGCTCTCTTTTATTAAAATTTCATTCTTTCTCTGCTATGAGATGATAATAACAGCCAAAAGAACTAGAGTGGTAACTACAGGATGATGGCAGTAAAAGGCTGTATGAAAATGGAGCTCTTGAAAGAGGGCAGGAAATGGAACAAAGGATTGGCTCCTCACAGACCTAACACTTTTGAAAAACTGAACCTTTCCCTTAAAAAGCAGGAAGATTTTCCTCCTTCAACTCCTCCTTCCGTGTGAGAGGGGAATACTGGACAAAGACCCATAAGGTGGTACTGACAGGCAGCAGATAAAGAATAATGATTTCACGCTGCATTGTGCAGTGCAACGTAGCATCAGTAATACTGTCTTCCAGAAGAAAACACTTTATTTCTGCAGAGATTCATGTGGTTTTCATTTTGGTGGGGCTTTACTCATAGCCAGCAGAATCTCTTGCTTTGCAGCTGTTGTTAATTTTGGTAGGAATGGAAGTAGTAAAACCTGTGTATTGCCAGGCACTGTACACAGACATAACATGGGGTAGTGGTTGCACTTTCTGATCTGGGGAAAAAAAAAAAAGTTTGAGAGAGAAGAGCAAAACAGGAAAGTGATTTGCATAAAATCATGCAGCTGGTTTGTGGCTGAGCTAGGACCAAAGCTCAGTGTCTTGGTTTCCGACCATTTGTTCATACTTGCTGTTCCTTTTGTGTATTGTCATAACCTGTTGCCATGAACTCTGTGAAGGTGTAGTAGTGGAGGTGGTAGAAACTAATTCTCTCCTTCCTTTTTTCTTTTTTTGTGGTCCAGGTTAAAGTCATATTTTGTGACATTTGAAGAGCAAACAATACTATGGCTCCATGAATTTCAAAACTGCAGGAAGTGTGGCAGCCCTCCCTACCTCCGGCGTTACTTCCCTACTGTGACGTTCTCATTGGGAACTGTGGTTTCATCCCCACTGGATATGCAGTGACCTGCCTGGGCATCAGAGCAGAGGAAGCAGTTTGTTCATCAGGGAAAGCCATGGCCTTGGGCTTGAATGTTTATCACCTTTTCTATAAGTTCAAAGTGTTGGTGCTTGTCACTTTGTTTTTGATGGTTCTATGGACCACATTCAGTTACTTAGTGGACACCAGACAGGAAATTCCTAAAGCTAAGAGCATGGTGGAGTTTTTCAGGAAGGTAACTAGCCTGGAGCACAGTCAAAAGGAAGAGAAGATCAAATCCACTGCAGACATTCCCATGGTGAAGTCATTTCAGGGTCCCTGCCCAGCTCTGTCCCCGTACCTGCGTAAGTGATGGTGTTTTCCTCTCCTCTCTGGCAAGTTAATCTGCTGTAGTGCTGCTGACTTGGATTTCTTTCTAGGCTGTTTCCAGTTGGACACCTTTCCTGTGAAACCAATACAACCAGTTGCAGGAAGCACTCCTGGGTGGGGAAGTGTCTTGTGGCACAGAGTGCCTGTGCTGGGTCTGGCTAGGAGAGCAGCTGGTGCTGCGCTCTGCATTTGTGGATGAAACAGCTTTGGTAAAACACCGGTAACTGGGCTACTCTGAACGGTGTTTGCACTCTGTTGAGGCTTGGTCTCTGTCTGTCTTGGCCCCCTAAAATCCAGTGGGGTGGGCAGGAGGCTGAGAGTGGGCACAGCCTGAACTGCTGACCCCAGCTGACTGCAGGGGTGTTCCATACCCTGTGACTGTGCCATTCCTCATGCTCAGCAGTAAAAGCTTGGGGGAAGAAGGAAGGAGGGATGTTCATGGTGGCAGCATTTGTCTTCCCGACAACTGCTGAATGTGCTGAAGCCCCGCTTCCCTCGATGTGGTCAGACACCTGCTGCCAGTGGGGCTTAATGAAGGAATTTTTCTTTTTCCCTTGGTTATGCGTGCACCTTTTGCTTTTTTTTTTAAATTAAACTGCTTTTGTCTCAACCACAAGTGTTTTCACCTTTCCTCAGGTTTTTGTCTTTTCATTATTAAATATACTTTTGTGTCTCTGTGTTGACAATTGAAGGACTTCACAACTGTTGGAGTTAGCATTAATTATGATGATGGTTCAAATGGGTTACTGTTTTCTTGGTTTGGGCACTTTTATTATTCTTCTTCTTTCTTGGCTTGGTACTGCTAGCAGGACCAGGCTCCTGCTTTGCAGTATCATGTCATTATCTTCTTTCTCTTCCTTATAGTGAACCTGATTAGGGATTTGTTTGGGAAGCTGGATTCTTTCTTCTTCCCTGATGTAAACCAAAAAGCGTCTGTCTTCCTGCACACCCTTACCCCAACTCCAAGATGTATTTGCTTAAGTAAATGCAGCATGGCTGTAGCCATCACAGTTGCCTGTATTGTACTTTTTTATGGGCTTGCTGAGTCCAGAGGAGCTGGGATGATAGCTTAGTGAGAGATAAGAGATGAAAATTTAATTTGGCTACAGAAAACCTTGCTATGTTTTATCTTACAAATTGATAAGCTTAAGCCTGTCATGCTTTTTTTGTACTTTAGGTAGCGATGACTTCTTACAGCCACAGTCCTGTGTCTCTTTCCACTTTCTTCTCCTCCGCTTTGCCCTGGTAGTCATTTTTGTCCAATCCTTCTGCAGTAGCTTAGAACTTCTCTTCAGTTTTTTTAAAATATTTTTATTTTATTGCCACTACTTCATAATCAATTTAAGTGACTACATGCTTGACACCCTCTCTTTCCAGTGCCTGCGTAATATCCTTGTAGTACTACTTTTCTCTTGGAAGGGTAAGGAAACCAACTGGGGCTTGAACCTGGGTTTCTTACTCTGGTTACAGAGTGCGTCCTTAAGTGACTGGACCAGCCACAACCTGGAACGACTCAGGAAAGCTTCTTGTGCTTCTCTTACAGGAGGTGCCAGCAAACTCTCCTTCAAGCCATCTGTTACGCTGGAAGAAGTGCAGAAGGAGAACCCTCAGGTAGCCAAGGGCCGGTACCACCCCGTGGAGTGCTCAGCCCTGCAGCATGTGGCCATCCTTATCCCGCACCGCAACCGAGAGAAGCATCTGCTGTACCTCCTGCAGCACCTCCACCCCTTCCTGCAAAGGCAGCAGCTGGATTATGGCATCTATGTCATTCACCAGGTGAGGCAGCTGTGCAGAGCTGTTTGGGTGAGGGTGATGGCTGTGCCCTGCAGCCTGAGGAGAGGCTTCTGCTGTCGCTGTTTTCCCCACAGACGAGTAGAGAAACGACACGAAGTCCAGGCTCAGGGATCAATGGAAGGGATTTAATGAATTCTCAGAAGACTTTTATATGTTAGTTCGCAAAGTGTATTAAGTGGCATAAGGTAATTGGTTTTTGCCATCCACCCCCTAAGGGGATTGGTCAAGTTCTGAGACACACAGTTCTGAGTGTTTTTCCAGTTAGAACCATAACAATTCTACCCAAACAATCCGCACCTGCAAGAAGTTTACAAAACTGTAACATTGTTTTGTCTTACTTGCATGGGAAAGACAGAACTCTCACAAAATGCTGCAGAAAGCCGGAAAATCTCTCTGCTAAAGCTTTTCAGTGTCCACATTCTGCTGCCTCTGCTGTCTGACATCCGTCCTCCAAGCCTGCTTTGAACAATTCTGCTTGCGAGGGGTGCAACAGTGCCTGCAGCCACTGCTGGTGGCACTACTGGTTCTCAGGGCTGGGGAGTGTTGGCAGTGTCTTTAACTGGTGTTCATTTCTCAATCTAAGAGAAATGAACTTAGTGTTCCTGAGTTAGCATTCAAGGTAAGCGTCCTTTGCACTGCTGATGTAACTCACTTCTCTTGCAGTATCCACACATGTAACTAGGCTGGCCTGTTCTGTCATCACATTTGGAGTCGTTTGGATAGAAGGCCCCAGTTTGTCTCTAGCCCCTCTCTCCCATCAGGCTCTTGTGCTTAGTAAGTTGTGTGGATAATGTGGTTTTATGTTTGCTTTCTCAAACTAAACACGACAGCTGCTGCTTGTAGCTGCTTTATTTGCCCAGCAAGTGTGGTGGGAAGTAGTCATCATGGAAAAGCACTTGGTTCCTGAAAGTTTTATTAATTTCTTTATTTACATTCTTCCTAGCAATGCTGTTTCAGTGGCTAAAACTTAAGCAGACCTGTGCCACATTGTCTTTCATCAGGTTGCTTATGTTCTACTTGCATGTGCTAATAGCATTATGTATTGCTCTTTCATAATATGTTGTCTTTTTCTTGATCTTCTCTTTGCTTTCTTTTACTGTCATTTACTTATGTGTTCTGCTTTGGCTCCAAACAGACATTTCTGTTTAGACAGCAGAAGAGAAAGGTGATAAATTAATACAGTTTCTCTTCCCTCCTGATTAAAGAGCCTAGAGTCAATGAATCAGTACGAGGCAGTGCTTTCTAGGTGAAAGCTTACACTCTTACACTTTTGCTCAGCTGAATGTCTCAGCAGAACTGCAATAGAAGTCACGGCATCATATTTTTACTTGGAATGAACTGTTCTTTCATTGTTTAGAGTCATCATGTGGCCTGTAGAGTGGTAAAACTGAGGGCTTCTTTTTTTCTGCGTTAGTATGTACTATAATCATTCATCTGCTGGCTCATTCTAGCAGGAAGCAGTGGTTAGGAATAAATTATTGGGAGAATGGGCATATCTTTTTAATTTCTTGAAATATGTGAAGTGGAGAACTGCTGTTGTCATGTTAGCAAAAAGTAATACAGAAGTATGGAAGTTTTTTCTGATGAGAGCAGCAGTGTCAAGCCTGAACTTGTTCTGTCAGATATTGTGCTTGGAAGATTGGAAGCTTTCACATAGCTTTTCCATGTAGGTAGGCATGCCCAAAGCCTGGAAAGTGGATCTAACAAAACTCTTCTGGGGTAAATCCATTTTCACTCTCAATTTGTGATGTCATTAGTTGTTTTAAGACTCTTTTCAGGAAAGGCAAACAGGATTTAACTGTTGAAATACAGAGTCTATTTTGGAGGTAGATTAAATGGGCCTTCTGTATTTTTTTCTGTGAGCCTCTGAAGGGCTTACTCCAGATTTCTTCTTTATGGGCTACTTTTAACATCTTTAAAGTTGTGCTTCTTTAAATGTGTGCATACATGAATGCTGTGCTTAGAACAGTGTGAGTTTGTAATCCCTAAAGGGCGAGTAATTTCTTTCCAAATAAGTTTGTCTTGTGGTCAATGTTCTTTTTCCATAGAAACAAAGGGAGACAATTCTGTCCTCCATAAAAAATGAGTAAGTTCTGTCTGCTATTTGTTCAGTATGTTGTCTGACATGGAAAACTGCCCTTTCTGGAAAGCAGTGTCAGCTGGCATTTGGCTGCTGTGGTGGCTTTCCTGATGAGGAAAACAGAACTTCAGCAGATGGAGGATGCTGCTCCTGAACTAAGCTGGGTTTGGTACTCAATACAAGTGATGGTCTCCAAATGTACCTGACATCTGATTTGTTCTCTTTAGTCAATAACCTATGTTTTCATCCTCAGGAGGAGACTATCTCGTGGATATTTTTATATACAGGACATTTTAAAAAGAACAAACAAACAAAAATCCAAAACACCCCCCCCCCTTCAGAAATTAGACATCTTGATTTTGGGTGAACTATATCTAAATTTTTTACTGGAAAATTTTTCTCCAGAGAACGGATGCAATTGATTATCCATCTCTTAACTTCTCAGAATGGGCACTTCTGAGAAGTATTGTATTTTTCAGACTGCAGGTATGGAGTTATAAATCCCATAAATCATCTTCGTGCAGGAGCAGATGGTTGTTTTAGTGATGGTGAACAAAGCCTGCTTTGAAGCCAACTGTTACTTTTTAGCACAATAAAACATGCTTTGTATACAACAGCTTTTCCCTGAAGCTCACCTACTCTCAGCCTGGGCAGGCCAGCTTCTTTCTCATTTTCCATGGAGCCTCTTTCTGTCCAGGCACCTTCTAGAAAATATCCTAGAATTCCAAGCAGTTTCTCTTGAAATTTTTTTTTTTATTATTCTTTCAAGTACATCAGGTTCCTTGCTCTGGAAAATGACTGTCCTGTCCATTTCTGGGAGGGCAGGGGTTGGCCCTCTGGTTCCCAGGTGCGAACTGGAGGCAAATCCTCGCTTTGTCCTCAAGAGCAGAAAGCCTTCTGTAGAATAGTGTGCAGCCAGGTAAAAAATGAAAACAGCAAGATAAGCACACGTGTTGCTCCAAAGTGAGTGTTGACATGATAAGCTTACAAAACTGCCAGGTGTGTGTGGATATACCTATATCTCAGAGGTGAAAAATTAGATTTTTGAAAAGCAAATACAAACTAACTTACAGCAAAAGCCAACGATGAGGACTAGTAAAAAGAACGTGAAGCTCTGTGCTAGGAGTAGGCCCCATGCAACAGCATAATCAGGTTATAGGTAGGAGGTGAAAATGAAGAGACCTGCTTTTCGCTTCCCACTCTGCCATCTGTGTGTGAGCTGAGGAAATACAGGGAACTCTTTCAGCATTGCTGTCCTCGAGGCTGAGGGAACAAGCATAAATCCATTGTGGCAAGGGCTCTGACATCTAGAGACTAATTAGCATGGGATTAACATGGGGATTTGGTTTTGCTTTTTTAAAAAGAACTTCCATAAGCCTTACTGACACAGTTGTATGGAACACCCGTTTTTTAGACTGTACTGATACCTCTCTCTTGTGGAGCCTGATGGTAACTCCAGGACAGGGGCAGAAGGGCAGTTAAGCCACATGATGGAGCACTCACATGTGGGGTGCCCAGCTATCCACAGGCTTTCCTGGCCCTGGCTGTTTGTGTTCATGATGAATAGAGGCTGGAGAAACACTTTGCACCTTTGGTCACTCCGATGCTGTGCCCAGCGTTACGGGGCACTCTTTGTGCAGTCACTGCTGTTGAGGCGCTGGAAAAGCCACACGGATGTGGTTGCAAGCCATGCGATTGTAGCAAACACCTGGGAGCAGCTCTGGTTCAAAAGCTGTGGCACCTTCTTCAGAGTTGTTTTTTTCCATTCTCTTCCACAGGCTGGCAACACCAAATTCAATCGAGCTAAACTGCTGAATGTAGGATACCTAGAGGCCCTAAAAGAAGCAAGCTGGGACTGTTTCATTTTCCATGATGTGGATCTGGTGCCAGAAAATGACTTTAACATTTACATGTGTGACACACAACCAAAGCACCTTGTAGTTGGCAGGAACAATACTGGATACAGGTAGGAAACCAACGATATGGAAGAATACCAACAGGGAAATGCCACGTTACTGATAATGTTCCTCTTCTGATGGAGCTGTATGCTGGTATCTACCCTTCCTTCTGACACCGGGTTTCTGGTGGTAACACTTCACCTCTCTGGAGTACAGGACTGGACAGACACCTCTGAAGTCAGCCCTGTGGTTTCCTGTACAAATGATCATTCTCATTGTTCTGGTTTCTGGGGTTGAATTAAGGGGTGTTTCAAGAGGAAAGCAATGTGCCAGAGGTTGTGCAGAGACCTTCTGTCAAAGCTAGATACACATTTAGAGTTTCCTGATCCTGTGGTTTGAGGGTGTGATCTTACTATAACAGAACTTGCCACTTACTTCTGCTGTTGAAGAGGTAATGCCTGATACTGAGAGCTCGAGTGTGGGAATTTGCCAAGGGATAGGTTTGTCCTTTAATTATTTGATTGAACAGTGTATAACACAAGATTATTCTGATTTTTAAATGAGTCCCTTAAGTTCTCATGTGATATAAATAGTTTGAAGTGAAAAGTCAGGTTCAGTCCACCTCAGAGAGAAAAGGCTCCTGAACTTGGTGAATTTAATGACTAAAAGTATTTTCATTGAACTTGTTTCTTTCAAGATTCACTTCATGTCACGTCACTCTAAATATTGATTAGAAGTGGGCTTTGCAAAAGCTGATCTCAAAGTACTTTGAAGTAAAGCTCTGCTTTGCTTCTGTGTTTCCTTTGTTAAATATATGAGAAAGAGGTGGGATGTGCCAATACTTACACAGAGTAATATTCACTTTCCAGTCATTTAGGAAAACTGGAACAAGTACATACGTACAAGGCTTGTGACAGGCTTTTGGAGCACTTGCAGAGCCTTGCAGAGTATTCCACTGGAATACTGGTGGCTTGAATTTGAGTAACTTGTGAAATTTGTGTCACTGCCTGTGTTTACACATCCATGAAGTGGGGATAATGCTCTGCTTCCAAGGCATGTCTGAAGGAATTCAGATTCTGAGCTCAAGAATGATACTTGAACTGAGCTGATACCACAGGCTGAAATCCCAGTTGGGTGACCTCAGTGTTTTGCTGCAGCTGGGGTGAGCATACTGAGACATGTTGCTCAGATGAGGTAGAGAAAACTGAACTGTTCTGTATTAACACAAAACAACCTGGGCAGGAATGTGGGTTGGTTTGTGTTTTGTGGGAATTTTTTTGTTTTGGTTTGGTTTTAGGGTGTTTTTGGGGGAGATGGGTTTTTTTTGTTTGTTTGTTTTTTGGTTTTATGTTTTTCTTTAGTTTCCCAGTGTGGGGTGGGGGGAATTATTTTTCTTCCAGGGGGCTATATTCTATTGTGATGCAGTGTGCAGTAATCTCAGCACCCATGTTCCTTTCGAGATCCAGTGCCTTACCTTTAGCTACATAAACTACAGCTCAGTTTTAGATTCTTTTAGACAGAAGATTTATATATTAGAACTTTGAAGATAAGGTTGGGAAAACTCTTTTATTTTAATTAAGGTTTTCCCTTGAGACCAGCACATCATTCCCTCCTGACCATTCCTATCGCACGTATTCTTCAGTCCAGTTTTAAAAACTCCAAAGGAGCTGATGTTCCCTTGTCCTCAGGGAAGGGTGGTTACAGGGGTTGTTACAGAGATGCGTTTTTGCAGGTGATGTCAGCTGGGAGGAAGTTATGCTTGGGCCCTGCCAGTTCTGCACTGCCTGAGAAGGGTTGAGTGGACAGCACTGTCCTGGTTACAGGATCACAGAATGGATGGGGTTGGAAGAGACCTCTGGGGATCATCCAGTCCACCCCCCTGCCACGGCAGGGTCTCCTAGAGCAGGTGACACAGGAACTTGTCCAGGTGGATTTTGAGTATCTCAAGAGAGAGAGAGTCCATAACCTCCCTAGGCAGCCTGTTCCAGTGCTCTGCCACCCTCCATGGAAAGAAGTTCTTCCTCATGTTGAGGTGGAACTTTTTGTGTTTTAGTTTATGGCTGTTGCTCTTCATCCTGTCACTGGAAACCACTCAAGTGTCTGGCACCATCCCCTTGGCACCACCTTTGAGGTATTTATTTGCATTGATGAAATCCCCTCTCAGTCTTCTCCAGACTAAACAGGCCCAGCTCCAGCAGCCTCTTCTCACAAGAGAGATGCTCCAGACCCCTCATCATCTTTGTGGCCTCTGCTGGACCCTCTTCAGCAGTTCCTTGTCTTTCTTGAACTGTGGAGACCAGAACTGAACACAGCACTCCAGATGGGCCTCTCTAGGGCTGAGTAGAGGGGGAGAATCCCCCCCTTGACCTCCTGGCCCCAGTCTTCCCAATGCACCTCAGCTCTGGTTCCTTTGGTGTCTGCCTCTCCAGTGGTGTAGGGGCATTACGGGGTGAATAAGCAAGCAGTGGGGTGTGTATATGGATGTGTGCATGGGCAGTCAGTTCCCAAACTGTCAGGCTGCTGGAATGGGATGTGATCCTGTTGGTGACTGTCCTGAAAGCACGGCTGGGGAGGGCTCTGCCCTGCTGTTCCTGTTTATGGGGCCTCCTTGCTGTCCATTCCATCTGTTTACTGCATTCCTTTGGAGTATCCATAGCAGAAGTCTCAAGGCAGTAATGTGTAATTAAAACTTGATGGAACCTCCTCTACCTTGTGGCTTGTCTCCTCCAGGAGAGGAGATAAAGGGGAGAGAAAAATCTGTTCACAAGTCAGGCCTGACCAACCTGATTAGCCTTCTCTGATTGGACTAGCTTGGGTGAGGGTGTAGTAGTGGATAATGTTTATCTTAGGAAGGCTTTCAACACTGTCTCCCATCATGGTCCCACTGACAAAGTGATGAAATATGGACTAGTAAGTGGACACTGAGATGGGCTAAAACTATCAGAACTGCTGGGCTCAAAGGGTTCTGATCAGTAGAGCAAAGTCCAGCTGGAGGCCAGTCACTAGTGGTTTATGCCACAGTTTGATAGTGGGGCTGGTACTAGTTAGTATCTTCATCAGTAGCCTGGAAGATTGCAGATTGCACCCTCAGCAGGTTTTCAGAGGACAGAAATCTCACAGGGTTGGTTTATGTAGCATGGCCTTTGTCAGGCTGGAGAATGTGGCCAGCAGGAATCTGAACAAAGAAGTTCAACAAAGGGAAATGCAGGGTCCTGTGCCTGGAGAGAAGTAACTCTGTGCACCAGTAGCTGCTGGAGCCAGCTGTCTGGAAAGCAGCTTTACAAGAAAGGAACTGGGCCAGCAAGGTGCCCTTGTGACAAAGGCCACTGGCATCTTTGGGCTGCATTAGGGGGGGAGTTATCAGCAGGTTGAGGGAGGCGATTATTCCTTTCTACTCAGCACCATGGAATTGATACCTGGAGTGCTGTGTCCACTTCTGGGACACACAGGAGCAAGTCCAAAGGAGAGCTTGAGAAGATGATGAAGGGATTGCAGCATCTGACATGAGAGGGAGGCTGAGAGTGCTGGGACTGTTTAGCAGAGAGGCAGAGGGGGATCTTGGAAATGTGTGTACATACCTGATGGACGGGAGTAGAGACTGTGGAGCCAGACCCTTCTCAGTGAAAGGCAAGAGGTAATGGGTACAAACTGAAATACAGGAAATTCCACTTAAACATATGAAAAAGCTTTCTTATCGTGAACATGGTCAAAAACTGGAACAGGTTGCCCAGAGAGGTTGTGGAGTCTCCATCCTTGGAGATGCTCAGAATCTGACTGAACATGTTCCTCAGCAAGTTGCTCTAGCAGACCCTGCTCTGAGCAGAGAGGTTGGATTACGTGATCTCCAGGGGCCCCTTTGACCTTCACAATTCCTCTGTGATGCTGTGGCAGGAACAAGAATCAGCCAGGAAAAAGAGTCTGGAGAGAGGTTGTGTTGAGGGTCTTGTATTGGTTTTTTTCTCCTTTGGTGTTTTTAAAATTATATTCATGGTAAACCAGAAATAATAATAAGCATTGTCTGGCATGTCAAATACCATAATGAGTACTTTCTAGCCCTGGCAATTTGTTCATCTGTTTAGATTCACATACATGTACAAATCAAAATGCAATCTGCAGCCATGTGCCCATCACCTCTGAACGGGCTGGGGCAAGGTAGTAGAGGCTGTGTTGTAATGTTACCTTAAGGGCCAAGACAAAGGAGGGCATCATAAAAAACAATTAGCAGAATGGCCTAAGATAAGTAAACATGGTATGTAAGCACCTTTTTAAAGTAGATGGATTTTTCAGGAAGAGGAAGGTAAAAGTTAGAAATTAATCTCCTTTAGAGCTTAGCTCCATTACACTGGGTTACTAAGTAACTTGCACTGTACCTTACCTTGGAATTGTTATTGCAATATCCAGTAGCACATGTCCCCTTGCTGTGAGCTGATTTCATTCCAAGTTTTTCAGATTCAGCTCTAAGATAATCAATGGCTTGCTGTTGTTATTGCAAAGCTTCCACCCCATTAGTGCATAGCTTTGTTGCTTTTCTATACATCAGAGTCCCTGAAGTGAAATACCTTTTTGGCTGGCAAGGGGAATTGTGTAAAGAGAGAGAAGCTTCTCTTAGTTGGAGAGGTAGCTTTTTCTGGCCTAAAGCAAATCACCATCATTTTGTGAAAAGAGGAAGAAAACAGGACCAGCTTTTAAGGATTTGTGCAACCTCAATTCTGTGAAAGACATGTCTAGATGTGGAGTGATGTTTTCACTGTTGATGGAATTTGACTTAATTCTTCATTCTCTCTTCTTGTACCTCTAGGTTACGGTACCGGGGATATTTTGGAGGTGTAACTGCTCTTACAAGAGACCAGTTTTCCAAAGTGAATGGATTCTCTAACAACTACTGGGGTTGGGGTGGAGAAGATGATGACCTTCGAATCAGGTAAACAATGAGGAATTAGTTTTAAAAAATTTTTAAAAATTGGCACAGCTTCACACCAAGCCTCCAAGAGCACAACACTACAGGGGCCTTCATTCAAACCAGTATTGAACAGTATTGCAGTGGAGATGTGAAGTGCAAGATGCACTTCTGTGAGCAGTTTCCTCTTTGCAAGGGTTAGCTATGTCTGATGCCTAGTCCTCTTTCTCACAGTTGGTTGGTTGTGGGTTATTTGGTTGGTTTGGGTTGATTTTGTCTCAGACACATAGCATTTGTATTCTCGTTTGGAAATTGGTTATAATTGAAGTCTGGAGCGTGGTTTGCCAGAGACACGTAAATGTATTGAGTTCCAGTACTTTGCAAGAGTGTGGGAGCGTTTTGGTGGGACTGGGTGTTTTGCATTCATTGACTTCTGGATTTACTCCAAGTAGGGCTTAGTTTGTATTTGTGTGGTGTTGATTATAGTGAAGATAGCAAATAACTTGGATTTTAGAAAGGCTACATCTATATGCATATGCCCTTTGCTCTTGTGAAAACTCATTTTGCAGCTGTGCCTGTCAAAGTAGGAGAAACCTGTTGGCTGGAGAGGTTTAGTGGGACAAAGAATCAGCAAAACTTTTTTGTTGATCTTTTGCCATTTGCCTAGGAAGGAACCTCTAATCCTGCATTGCTATTAGTAAATGGAGAAAAAAACCACAAGCAAACAACAGATAAGAACCCACAACTCCACAAGCTCTGCTGGCAGAGCCTATCAGTTTAGCTTATACACCGTCATTTCTAGTTGCTATCCTTTCCAGTTGCTTAAATATGCAAACAAACATTTTGGGGACATAAAATTTATATTCCTGGTGATGTTACGTAAATATACAGGGGATCAAGTGTGTTGAAAGTTAAGAACTTCCAAATGAAAGTGTTTCTCGGTGTCAGTCCAGTGGATTGGTCAGCTGTATCTCAAGAAATCTAAAAGGTCTGCTGGAGGCATGGATTTCTGTCCCTTCTTAACCACAACTATTTTTTCCTTCTTACTTCTGCCTAGACACACCAAATTCTCTGTGACCTCCTGGGAGTTGGCTTTTATAGCGTAGGAGGTGGCTTGGTGCCTGCCCCTGGCTTATTCTCTGGCTTCCTAGGGTGATAGTTCTTTCAGATGTTCCCGTGGGCAGCAGAGAAGCAGCAGGACAGCAGGATATACCGAGGGTCTCTATGATGTTTGCAAGGGGTTGGAAACAAAAGCGATGCTTGTGTGTGGCACTTTGTAACTTTGCAGCTGTTGAGGTCTTGGTCGGGAAACTAAGTCATTAGTCAGTGTATGCTCTGTAACTGGACCTGGCTTGTGCCTTTCCTCTTGGCTGGGCCTTGGGATGGGCTGGTGACCGAGTTTGCAGGGGTAGGTAAGGGCAAGCTTGCTGTCTGGTGGGTTGTTGTGTGGAGAGATCCTTGGAGCCTTCCCGAGGGAAGTCAGCAGATGGCAGCATCCCTTCGGTGCCCTCAAAATTCAGGGCTGGGGACTCTCAGATTCTACTGTTCTGCTTCTGGAACAAACGTGATGGTCTCTTCTGGGCCCCCTCCTAAGGCGTGTATCACAAAGAGATTCTTCAGATCGTTTGTTGTAGGTGTTTGATAATTTACTGCTACAAAGTCATGGAAATCTGTACGGGCTTAGTTTTTTCAAATCTTGGTTTCCTATTTTTCTTTCAGCTGATGAGTGACTAGCAAAGAGGTGACTATTCCTTAATTCCCTTGTCATACAGTTTCTTTCTTTCTGCTGTCAGAGCAAAGTTGTGCTCCACAGATAAGTGTAAGGTCAAAAAGCTCTGACCAAGTGCCTGAAGTCAGACGCTTAAATCCGTGCACAGGGCTCAGTGCTTCTGGCATTGTTCTCAGAGAAATTTTCTTCATGTGACAAAATAAAAGTTTTTCAGCTGTCTGCCAGCTATTAAAAAAGAAAACAAGCTTTTTAGTTTTTTTTTCTCTTTTTTTTTAAGTGGAGAACTATCAAGTATAGGGGTTTTATTGCAGGGGTGAGATGAACTTGTTGCAGAACATGTGGAGACTTGCTGCAGGGCAGTACAGAGTAGTCCAGTCAATACTGATATAAATGTACTCTGTTGTATAATGTGTGCTTAAAGCTCTGCATCTCTACTCTAGTAGCTGCCTGCTTCTGTTCAAAAGAAAGGTGTATCTGTCACCCGCCCCCAGACCTGTTCTCCAGAAATGCAACTCTGAGCCTCATTTCTCTGGCAAAACGGGTTGTGGAATAGATGCAGATGAGCTTTTACAACTCTCTATATTTGCTTCCACAGCATCTACAAGAGATGAAGTCTCCAGTTGTTGGGTTTTTATCATTAGCAGCTGGTTTATAGGTGTTGTCTTCCTCACAACACTTCTTACGGCTTCTTGCAGGGTTGAGATGCAGAAGATGAAAGTGGTGAGGCCGCCTGCTGATGTGGCCAGGTACACGATGATCTTCCACAACCGTGACCACGGTAACGAGGAGAATCGAGAGAGGTGGGTCAAGAACAGGTTTGACCTCGCCTTGTCTTGGTCTGTGGCTGAGCCAGGCACCTGAGGACCAAGTTCTGTGCTCTAGGCCAAACAGGCATTTTGTGGTACCCAGAGGCTCTGGGGGACACCCCTGTGACAACACTGTTCACAGCTGGTAGCTGCTTTCTGTACATGAGGTCTTCCTAGAAGTGACTGGGTGGTGTTCCCTAGAAACTTCCAAAATTAGTTACATAGGTATGGTTTGAGCATATGATTTCAGAGATTGCTCCAAAGGATTTTTCTCCCTATACGTTCTTGTGCTGAAGACAGGAAAAACAGGACTTTGCATTCCCAGTAGATAGAAAATGAAAGTAGCTTTGCTTCCAAATTTACTACTATTGGGAAAGAGCTCAAACTCCACTCCTGTGCATATCAGTGAAGATTTTTCTCCTCTGTCCTCAGGATGAAGCTTCTCCGTCAGGTCTCTAGAACATGGAAAACAGATGGGCTGAATTCCTGTTCCTATAAACTGCTCTCAGTGGAACACAACCCGCTGTACATCAACATCACGGTGGATTTCAGCGTGCAGCCCAAGGTCTCGTAGGGGCCAGCACCTCCCAGGTTACAGGAAATGGCAACAGATCTCCTTTGTGGCTGCTGTTAGAGCAGATGACTTCCAGCACCTGCTTGGAAGAGTCCTGCAGTAGCACAGGAGAAAGTAAAGTGTTCCTTCACAGCATCTCATTGAGTGGTTGAGAGTTTCCTTTTGTGAGGACTGGAGTTACAGACTGACCTAAGGGACATGTCCTTGTGTTCTTCTATGCACTTTTTGCTGGGACATTGGAAAAAGTGTCCTTGTTTGGGCTGGTCCAGTGGAAGCACTTGAACCAAGTCCCTGAAAAAAAATTTGTTTTTGCAACTATTTCTAAAATTATTTGTGGTTTCATTAAAAGCACAATAATTCTTCGAGAACTACAAACTTGATGAGAAAAGTTAATTTTTTTCTAGCCTAAGGAAAAACTGCTTATGTGTGACAGAAGGGCAGTAATGGTAATGGGTAAGGAGGTGTTACAAATCTCTCAATAAATGCAGTCCACTGAACTCCAGAGTGTCTTGTCCTTCACACCACAGTGGCCCCTGCTGCGGGACGGCTGACGTAACCCATGGCAGTGATCAGTCTCATTCTGCAGCAGGCTGCCTGTTATTCTCCAAGGATTGGGAAGGAACGGCAGGGGCCAGCTGTGTTGGATGGGGAGAAATTCCTCTCCATATATTTTAATGCTTTGGGCCACACTGTTAGCAGAGTGTGTA
This sequence comes from Lycocorax pyrrhopterus obiensis, assembly GCA_014706295.1. Lineage (NCBI taxonomy): Eukaryota > Metazoa > Chordata > Aves > Passeriformes > Paradisaeidae > Lycocorax > Lycocorax pyrrhopterus. The sequence goes on from JACSVZ010000001.1 coordinate 93,463,248, forward strand.
TTTGTATACATACCCAGGTCATTATCATCTGTGAGTCTTGCTGAAGGAACAGGTGAAGGTCTGTGGATAACCAGCTGTTCCACTGTGCTGCAGCATTTGTGCAGAAATCTTGATTAGAGCACTTGACTTACTGCATTGTATTTCACTGTCTTTACATGTTGATAGGAAGCCAGGCTTGGGAGACTTTCTTTTAGGACATTATTCCAACTGTAAAGACTGAAACTTTAAATGTTTGTAGGTATAGTGGCATAGATGCAGCTTTTCAGTGATGAAGGAATTTTTGTATCTTTAAGTAACAAGCCAAAATACCCTGTGTCACACTCTCAAAACAACTGGACCTGGCAGGCAGTGCTACAGACTGAGTTGGCAGAGAAAGAAATTTTACAGCAAGGGTAAGGGTTTGGGCAGACTGTGTCAGTGTCACAGTCAGGTAAGTACAAATGCATTCCTGCCAGGGTCACAGCTCCACTGTTGACATGTTTGACTTAGTTTTTGCTCTAGTATTTAATTTCTCAGAAGTATTTTATATTGAAGACAGCTCAACCTTGAATGATACTTAATGTTTGAGCTACAGCTGTAGTAGTAGATTAATTTCGCTGCTCTGAGCAGGAGGTTAGACCAGGTGACAGCCTCAGGTCCCATTCAGTCCGCATTACTTGCAGCTACAATAAAATAATTTAAACAGTCGTGGTTCAGGTCAGAAAAAAAAAAACCAATCAGGGATTTAAACTCTGGTTTCAGGGCAACTTTCTCTTTCATTACACTCTTATTCAATATTTTATAAAACTCTTAAGCCAAACACATAACTCAATTTATTTTACTCAAATTCACAGAAGATATTTATAGAACTGTAATTGGCTTCAACACTTTCTCAAAATACAACACGTCAGAGGCCACTCTGACAGAATGGCTTGCATCCCAATTAACACTTAAGTACAAAGCAGGACAGAGCTATCCAGCTACTGAACAAAGGTTCCAGAAAGCTTGGATCAGCTTCCTGTCACAGAGACATGGCTCAGGAGTCAGTTTTACAGTGACCTGGACAATTTTTACAGTAAGCCACAGACTGTTCAGTAGCCGTCATACCCTATCCCTGGAGCCTCTTCTAAATCTGAAACAGTTTGAAGAAAAGTGAAAGGCAAAAGGGTTAATCTCAGGTGGGGCAGACACCACAGGAAAACGGGAGGTATTGGCTGATTGCCCATGTGGCACCCACCCTCTGCTTTTGTTTTCAGTCTCTTAAGAAAATGGGGAAACATATCCAATGTCCACAGTGATCTTAGTATAAAGAGGATGCTTAGTCCTGGAAAGGAGCCTGAACTGTAATGTATTCATTCCATCAGCTTTCCATGTTTTTCTGGTGTTGTGTCGGGAAGGAGGCCTGAGGGAGGAAGAATACCTGCAGTTAGATAGAAGAAGGTAACATTTGCAGCTGAAGCTGCAGAAGAAAGAGTCTTCCTGAGGGCAGAAAAGCCCTGAGACAATTCTTCCCACGATACAGACTGAACAGATTAGAGTAAGTTCACACAGTATTCTGAACAAGGAGGACAATTCGGACTGGACGCTGATGAGAGAGGGAGACCAGTGAGCTGGCAGCTACAGTCTCCAAAAGCCAAGGAGCTGGCAGCAGCTTAGAGAGATCTGGGAGTGCAACACAGAAGTTTGCAGCCACGGTGTACATAGCCTGCTGTAGGTAGGTTTTTGACTGGGTTGTTATGGAAACCTGGGGTTTGAGATGATAAAGAGAAATCTGCACTGTCGGTATGAGAAGCCTCCACCACACTTGACCCAACACCCTCCTCCAGCTCTTCTATATAAAACAGTTTTTGATAAAGTCTCTCACAGCACCTTTCTCATGTCTTCAAACTAGAATATTGCTTTCCACTATTTTAATGGCACATTACCTCCACACAGACTGAAGAGCAAGCTATTATTATTGGGAACTTGTAACACAGTGCCTCTTTAAACTGAAATCTCCCTATTTACAAGACAGGCAGTATTTTTTTTCTTTAAGTTTTACTTCCTGAATAATTTCATGTTTAAATCTGATGTGTTAGCTTCCTAGCTGGCATGTGTCCCTCACAGTAGGAAGAAAAGGTAGGAAACTAGGAGAAACCCTTCAAACGTGAAGACAGGAGCTGAATGATTCAGTTGAAACTGACTGGGGGCTGCTTTTAAATAGCCTCCCTAAAGCAGAAAAAGCAGCAGTGACATGAGCCATACTTTGCCTGTTCTGGGGAAGATGACATGAACAGTCAACCTGCCACAAGGCACAGAGCAGCCCCCAGCCCCACCAGGTACCTCCTCCAAGGCTCTTGTATCTCTGTCTGTTCATTGTAGTCCATCACTTGGTAGCGTCCAAGGTGAGGTGATGTCCGGACTATCTTCATTCCTGCTAAGTGAATCCTGTAAAACAACACACAAATGGGTTTGCTTAGGCATCAAGATGCCACTTCCAGGCTTATAGCCAGAGATGATTTTCAGTGTTAATGCAATAAAAACAAAGTGCAGAAGCAGCACAGGGCCACATGATCTTCTCTAGCGGGCTCTAGGCCAGGTCTGGGCTAGAAAGCTCCCAGGTGCAGTGCACTTTGACAGGGCACAAGGGGATTACAGCAAGCAGGGAATGAACTTCAACATCCAGAGCATTCAAGAGCAATCCCCCTGAATCTGACAAATGAGCATTATTCCACTTCCTCCTAAGAGCAGAGCTTTTGCTGCCTAGAGGTCCATCACCACCTAAACTTTAAAAAAACAAACAAACAAACAAAAAAACACCAAACCTCAAACTTGCAGTTTCTGAAAGGAAGCCAGTCCTGAGTTTCAAAACCAGATTAAGCCTCTCTGTTCTTTGAGAAGTGCCATTCATTCAGATGGCCTGATTAGACTAGTTCATAAAAGATTAGGGATAAATACAGGCACCAGACAAACATATGTAAGCTCAGCTGCAGGATCGTTAGATAAGAAAAGAGGAACTGAAGGCTCAGAATTCCAGAACAGAGCTTCTAAAATCAGCATTTTGGGTGACTTTCAAGCCAACCCACAACCCATTGCTGACAGCATCTATGTTACTTTGCCAATAAAAAGTGCCTTTAATAGTGCTAGGGCTACCAAACCTCTGTTATCACAGGACAGCCCTTAGGCAGAGAAAATTCCTGTGAATGTAAGAATGAATGTTTGCTCAACTGAGGTTATCTGACTGGCATGTTTGCAGCATTTGACTTCATTCCATCAGGATCTGATACAGCAGGAATGTTATGAAGCTGAAAGGCTACAGAACTGAAAATATTTTTTAGGCTAGAGCCATCAGATGATTATAACACTTCACTGACAGTGTTACAGTACTATTATTTCAGATGGAGTTTTAGCCAAAGTTTCTTGTTTTCTGAACATAAGCTTATGGCACATTCAATCATAAAGAGACAAAAAAGCAGGAACACTAAACTAGCTTTGCTGCTACAGTTTTTTGCATTGCAAAATAAGACTAAAACTGTAGCCTGGAACAGTTAATACATTCATTTACTGTTAAAAGAGCCCAACAGTCTTTCCTGTAGGTGAAAATGTTAACACATGAGTGGCTCCAATTAGAGTAGTGTTTTCTTCTGCTAGAAGGTAGAACCTAGTATTTGCTATGACTTGTATTACAGAGTACTGCAGTCTGCCAACTATAAGTAGCAGCTGGCAGTTTTTTTCATTAACTCTGCTTTTAATAGGGAGTATCCCAGAAAAAAAAAATCATCTTTGCACAGAACCTTTTGAAATTGGACATTGAAATGTCAAAAAAAGAGATTCATTAATTTCTTTGCCACATGGTAAGAAGTGCTTGAGCACCTCCTAAAACCCAGATCGCAGCTGGTCACTGAAGAACAGCCAGTTCATTCCTAACTTCTGCAGGTTGAGACTTCAGAACGTGAATAAATCATTAACAGGCACTGTCCATGGCCTCCATGTATCTCTGGGCCAAAACATTGCTAATCATTAGTGTAAGTTTTCCCTGAAAATATCTGCTCTAATTCCCTTCCAGAAAGGGCTATTTTGGGAGCTATATAATTCACTTGCCTTCCAGGATTCTCTTCAAAGAAGCGCACTCCTATGCATAACTGGCATGACTCTATACCCCTGGTACCAAAAACCAAATTAGATGCCTAAGCTATACTAAGAACAGCTGAATAGACCCAGCATTGTAGTGCTTGATGTAAAGATCTATTTTCCTGGCATTCTATTCCTTTCATAAATGCTGACTCTCTAAACAACCGTACAACCTTTTAGTTGGCTTTCTCTGAAAGGCAAAGGAGGAATTCTATGTTAGCAAATCTGGCTTTCAATTCCCAGATGAATCCTGCTTTGAAAAAAACTCGTGTTACTTGTCACATTATGCAAGACAAAAATAACAAAGGCTTCCATGGTCAGTTTAGTTTTATAAACTCCCCATGAGCCTGCCTCAGTGCTGGATCATAAAGGTGCACAGTGCAATTCCAAAGCTGAATAGAGAAGCTGCAGCCATGATTCTGTACTTGAAGAATTCGCATTAGGCAGAGCACCTGGAACTAAACTCGTCTATAGAATGCTGCTGCCATGGCAACCAAAGTACAAGAAAAACCATCAACTCTTGCTGTCACTGACTCACACTGGTACACAGGCTTCTCCATCACCCAGCACTGAAGACAAAAGATAGAATTCCTTGTGTTCCTTAATGCCAAGTATCAGTGATTAGGTAACACTTGGAGCAACCTAAACGCACTTAACTTAAATTCCCACCTGTCTGAGAATTAGTTAAGTACCTTCTTATTCCTCAAGCTTGCAGATGCCTTCCCTCCCTTGGGGCTGTCAATATCGGTGGAGGCACTTATCAACTACGAGTGGTTATAACCCCTTGCACTGAAGGCACAAGGACGTGAAGTAACATTCTGCTCTCCAGAAATGAGAAAGCTTTGTTTTCCCAGCACACAGTGATTGGATTCATAGGTTCTGAGCATCTTCTGACATTAAGCATTCCCAATGCCCAACAGAGCATTGGGGATTATAATGATAGTGCAAGCACATGAAGGAACAATGCCTCGGTTCCTTTCCTAGGGTGCTGCTATGCTTCACTTGCCAGCTTAGATCCATTTCAAGCCTGTCCTGTGCATTGGTACCTTGTAGCAATGTCATCATTTTCACCACCGTCGCCCCAGTATGTGTTGGGAAACCCATTTATCTTCATGTAATGTTCTGGAGTCAGAGCAGACACGCCCCCAAAAAAGGACTTGTACGGCAGACTAAAAGAGACAACAAACAAGTAAACAAACACCACCCCCCAAAAAAATCCCAACCAACAAAACCCAAAGCATCACTATCGAAGGCTAATACCTGTCCCCCACAAATAACAATGTGATCCAAGTCACACATACATTAATTGCATACTTGCAGACACTGTCATGACAACGCCAAACCCCAGAGCAGTAAACCCAGTGTAAGTCCCATCATGTTCCAGTCCCCTCTTTGATTCCCACCACCTTCCCCCAAAGCAGACCAAAGTATGCTGGTTTTAAAGTTCATTTCTTGGATCAGTTTAAAGTACCTGTATCCTACCACATCATATTCCATGTGACCCAGTATTCCAACCTTATACTTTTTTTTCCTGAAGGAAAGTCAAACAGAAACCTGCCAGTCATTTGCCAAGCTGAGCTAATGGTGGAACAGGGAACTACAGGCACGGAAACATTCAAGATTGCATGCTTGGGTCAAGAATATCCTTTTCTAGGGAAGTCACTACTGCACAACTAATACACAGAAAACCTCATAAAGGTTGTGGCTTTCACTGTTCCCACCCGTACTTTCTATCAGAAAGTGAACCAATTGGAATATATCCACAGGAAGCAAATGGAGGCACTTACGTGTACTGAAACTTATCCATGGCAGTGGCCATGTGCTTGGGATAGTATTCATCACAAATGTAGAGGTTATAATCATTCTCAGGGACCAGGTCAACGTCATGCAGGACAAGGCAGTCCCACTCTTCATCCTTCATGGCTTCCCGGACACCAACATTAAGCAGCTTTGCTCGGTTAAATGAACCAGTCCCTACCTGGAAAAGAAAACCGACATTTCTTCATCAAAACAACAAAGATGGTAACTCAGTTAAAATCTGTTTTAGTCAAAAGGCCTTATTCAATTGAATAATTTATTACTGGCTGCAAATTCCATGTTCCCAGCTTTGAAAATGTCACCCATCCTCTTCACCACATTCTCAAAATTGTCAGCTTTGCTGTGTCAGGGGCTGCGCACTGTTGGCACCTGAAGAAGGCTGACTTTCAAGACACCTATAAGCCAATCCTCAGGTGTAATCTGCACAGCAACACTTTTGCCCTGACTACTGTTTATTAAGGCTTACAAATGAGAAAAACAGATCTTGGTCAAACAAAAAAGCTTCTTTGCCCTTCCAATAAACTGTTGGTTTTAATTGATGAATCCAAAACTTGCTCCCTTGCCACTGATCTTTTGCAACACCAGCCCATGTCAGGTACAAAAGGCTGTTTGACCTGCACAGGCTGCCCCACAGCAGGGTCAAGCCACATGTTTGTATTTGATACAGACTAAAAATATCCAACTTCACTTCGGCATTTAGTCTCCAGGTTTTGCTCAGCAGCCACACTGACAAGCTACAGACAAACCACAGAAATCTCTCAGGAAGAGGAAAATAAAAGTTACCACCGTCCTGGGTTACAAAAGGAAAGTGCTAATGTGGGATGTAACCAAACTTGGTATTCTACTTTCCTCTACATCATTTTCTCACAAACTGTTAATGATGGGACGTTCGCAGTAGCTGCCCAATGCACACGCCACCCCTCAGGCTACCAGCTGGGTGTTAAATGAGATAAGGAAAAAGAGGCAACCCTGCGAGGCAGGACAGTGTTTCTTCACACCAATGATTTTGCTGCGGTAGCTGCCCCCGGTGAAGCAGCAGTCCCATTCGTCCTGAAGGGGTCGTCTCTGCTAAGGGGCCATCATGAACTCAATGGCACCAGCAGAACAGACAGCAGCATCGACCATTAAGACTTCAAAAATATTCTATCACTCATAGGACTACATCACTTCATTGTGAAACACCCTGCCCTGGGGAGGTACCACCTGAACCTGACTGCTTATATTCTCGATTTGGGGACTTGGGACACCACCACCACCACTTGAAGGACCCAGACGAGGACCAGACCTTCCACAGGACCACTGTTTTCGACACTGCAACCATCACTAAATCAGACTGTGACCACCACCCTGACCAACAGGGGGACAGGCTGTACTCTGTCAGTTTAAGCCAGTGTTTCTGTATTATAGCATTTATTGTAATCTTTCTATTAAATTGTAATTCCGACCTGAAATCCTTGTGTGTGGGGGTTCATTTCTCCCACTGGTTTACTTTCAAACCAGCACAACCACTTAGTGACAAGTTCATATCCCCAGGAAAAAAAACCACAACAGAACCAATTAATAGCAGGACGATGGTCTTGACAAGTGGTGTGGTATTTGAGTCATTAGCAGCCATGGAGATGGGACAGCACATATCTGACCTCCTCTCAGCCCATGCATAAAACAGTATTTCCACATCAGAAGAGTCACATTTCTTGTTCAGAGCCTAACCCTTAAGTGGTGTAGCTGAGCTTCCCAGCAGGCACATTTGACTTAGATTTACCTGCTGAATCAGGTAGATAGTGTAACTGAGCTGCTGGCGCTGCAGGAAAGGATGGATATAGTAGAGAAGATGGCGAAGGTACTTCTCCTGGTTCCTGTAGGCCACAAGGATGGCGGATTTGTAGCGGGGAAAGCAGTGAGGTGGCCTGTAGTGGCCACCAGGCTGAACAAAAGGATTTCTCTTCATGATCATCCTTTCACTGGGGAGCACCCTGAAGGTGATGGTTAATGGACCAACTGTAAGGAGAGACAGAAAACGGAGCAAGTAAGATCAGTGATGTTTCTCCACCTTTATTCAGACCTACCAGATAACCTACCCATGTTTAGTCCTTCAGACAGCAGCCCCACCTGAGAACAGCTAACAATGCCCACACAGATGTGCCTCCGTGACAAATTTCACCACTGCCTGCTGGCCACCTCCCCCGGCTCCACAGCGAGTGGTGCCAGGCTCAGCACCAGCAGGACACGCTACCTGCCAGGCATCCCGAGTCCTGGCACGGCCAGCAAGTCTCCCTGGGCTGCTGCACAGCTGCCTTTCCCTGGGATTGGCTGCCTACTACAGTCTTGTGTTGCTTAGATGAGATCCTTGAATAAATGTATTCACTGAAAGAAGTAGCGTTGAAAATTATTCAAGATGAACAGACACATCTGCTTTTGCTACCCATTTGGAAAATTTCTCTTAGCCTCTTTCAGAAGAGATTCAAGGACAAAGATGTGCAAGTGGATATTCAGCAGGTCAGGGGAGAAACTGTTTAAAGCCTGGATGAATACAAATGCTTTGGGAAATGTCAGCTTTACCTTTAAAAGCATTTCAAGTTCAATTTGATGTTATAATCATATGCCACAATGGTTGTATTTGCTATATTATTTCATTTTATACACTGTGATAAGCAGGCAGTACTTCAAAATGTTGGGAGAAGCAGATGACATAACTGAGGAAGAAGAAAGATGTATTTTCAGGAACAAGCACAGGATAGCAAAAGAAATTATGTATGATTGTTCATCTACTCAGCACTTCATTTTTAAATACAAAATACACTGGATATGTTCAAGAACTTTTACCTAATTAAAAAAAAATCTGCATTTTTACATGAATTCTTCCATTCTTCAGATTGAAAAATACTGACAAGTCATGAGTGAAAAAGAGTCAGCATTAAGTGTCAGTTACCATTTTAACACAAATTTCATTGTTACAATATGAATAAACAAATTCTACAATTATTTAAATGCCTGTCCTCCCGGGTAGTGAGAAAAGCTTCCAGAAGTAGCAGAAGACTTGTATTTATATACAAATCAGTGTGTCTTAATGGTTTCCTACAACTCTGAACTTTTAAGAAAATAAAGCACAGATGCAGAACAAGATTAACATCCAATGCTTAAATGAACTAGGGAAAAACTTTCACCTAAATCGTAATTAGAAGCTGACAATTTCAAATGACAGTTCTATTCAAAAATTCTTTGCAGGCCATGCTACCAAAGGCAGAATGTTCTTTTGCTCCAGAAGTCTGCAGGGCAAGTTTGTTGTTGTTGTTTTTTAATATAGCTATAAATAAGACTTTCTTTTCTTTCCAGGCTGATAATTAATGCTATGGTTGTCCTAAATCAGGTTTTCAGTATCTTGTAAGTCAGACTCCCTCTTAAACTGCTGAAATAAATTATTCTCTCAAAAACATTCTGACAATGAAGTCTGAGAGAGAGCAAATATTTAGGCCTGGTGTTTAGAAGCTTTTATTTGAGCAGGAAAAGATACAGCTGTGTTCCAAGACTAAATGAGCAGGTGAGTCCAGAATATGCTTCTTCCAGCCCATCCTACAGTCAAGCCTCTGCTACAATTCTTACAAAAACAAACAAACAAAAAAATTGAGCCTGCCCGCACCCATATCCTGTTTAACTGACACAGAAGGAAGCAACATCCTTTCCCTGGTTTTAGGGGTTTGGTTTTTTGGGGGTTTGGTTGGTTGGTTGGTTTTGAGTTGGTTGGGGTTTTTTAGAGCAGTAACAGGGCTTAAGATCTACATTTGCCATAAAATTCAAAGTGTCCATTCAGAACTGGGGAACATTTTGCTACTGTGAGGAAGTTGGTACCCCTCACATTTCTAATGGGCAAACCTATACTTCATAAGTGTCTCCTTTTCTTCCTCAAGGAACACACAAATAGCATTTCCTGAAGGTCAGTCTGAAGAGCCACTGATCCCATTTCTCATGCTGTCAAAAATGTCTGGTCTGAATCCCACTGCATGGGTTTTGTTGGTTTCTGTTTGTTTGTTTTTAAAAAGAAAGCCTGACTTGCTTGTCAGCAAGATTTTGCAACAGCTGACTCTTAAATTCACTTTTCCATCCTTCTCCAACTATTTAAAATACAGAAGAATTTGATTTTCACTGCATTACCCGCAGCAGGAAAGCAGAGTACATTGCCATGTATTTGTACCTGAAACAGAAGGGTGGTTCTTCAGAGAATCATTCTGTGGGCTATGAATCTAGGTCACATTTACAGTGAAGATTTCATGATGTTATTTCCTACTTCTGTGCATACAGTTTCCCACCTTTCAGACCCTCACGTTTCAGTCCAACAATGTTATCAACTTTTTGTAGTTTATGCTGCTGTTTAGATTTATGGACTCACTGATTATCAGATCTTTCAACTAAAGCACCATTAACCACTGATTTGATGACAACTGGAGCTTGCTAAAGAAGTATTATATTCAGGGATTTCAACTATAGATCATTGCTCTAAGGAAAATATAAGAAAGGGAATTAATCCCTTTTATTCTCCCACAAAGGCAGGGTTTTGTTTTCTATAAAACAATTGGGACTCTGTATTGCAGAGTAAGATTCTGCAGCAATAATCCTTAAATTCCAGAAAAAATAAGATTTTCATTTGAATGTAAGGGTATGAGTAAGATAATGTGAATAACTTCACTCCTGTTCTCTCCCTCCATACCCAAGCATACCATTCAGGAGTGTAACATTTGAATTTTCCAGGTTTTTCAAGATTATCATGTTCTCCCATGCTGCCTGGCTCCATACCTCAAACAAATCAGCTTAGAAACTCAATCTAGAATATGCCAAGGGAAGAAAACCAAAAACAATCAGTGTGACACATATCCCCAAAACCTCTGGCTGCCCTATACTCCTTGGCTACAAGCTACATCCTGGCTCTCATGTCTCCCTGCTGTCCAGCTAACAAAAGGCTAATGCAATCTAATCCAATTAAATCCCAAATGTGAACAGAGCAGTTGAAGGCTGGACCAAAGAGGGATAAATAAAACTGCCAAAGTGCAGCTTTGGGAAAGGAAGAAAAACCCATCTTAGACATACCAGGAAGCACAGGATCCCTGTTGAGGCAGGGTACAGAATCAACACCCTGAAGTGTCCAAGCAATTTTTCCATGGCCTGGTTCCTAAGATGTTTCTGTGCTGTACCATCAGGCGGAGGGTGTTTAATGAATATGAAACTTCAGTGTGTAGAGTTAGGTCTCACAATTCCCTGTCTGTGTTGTCAGCTGGTGCCAGTGACAGCACACTCCCTGTTTGCTTTACTTTCCAGGCAACGTATGTGCCTGTCAGGTGATCTATTGACTTTGACCGTATCTATCCCACCTTACGAAAGTAACTCCAGGACTTCTGAACTCCGTGCTATACATTTAGAGTTTGCAGCTATAATTACCAAGTCAAATCAGAATAATCAGAACTTACACAAGATGAGCAAACAGGAACAGCAGCATGGGTGAATGCTGCACTCAGACAGTGCAGCACCACACACTACATTAACAAAGTCATAGTTGTATAATTCTATCACTGCTTGGGAAAAAAAATAAAAAATCAGACCAACAGCTTTCATTTAAGCATCAGTTTCTAATGATAGAATACAAGGCTGCTTCAATGGCACCTGAAAATAAATCTCAGCATTAGCACTGTCACCTTTTTACTTCTCTTTAAATCCAAGAGAAGTAACTCTGGCAGCATTAGAAAATGTAGCAGGAGCTACTTAATACAACAGATGGTCCTGCTCTTGAACAGGTTATGACAGATGGGAGTGAAAGGCAGTAACTGCTATAAGAAGGGCTTGGAAAAAAAGCCTTCCATAGCATGAGTGAATTATAAACAGCAGAGTTACAGAAAGACCTTTCAACTATTAAAGTCCTCGAGGGCCAAACCATTTGTTCAGCACATACCATGCATGAAGGAAGGTACTCCTTTAAACCAAAACAGAAATAATAAAAAAAAGCCAAGTCTTCTAGCATCAAAAGTCTTCCTCGTGAGATGAAAAGATGAACGGAAACAAGACATCCTGCATGCAATGTGAGAAAGTCAGATTTTGAATTTAAAAGCTACTTTGTTCTGTTTAAAGAAGTACAACCCTGGTACATAAACACTTTTCTAAAAAGAAAGGAGAAAGAAACAGGCAACCAGTTATTTGTGTAGGAACTTCAACCTTTGAGGGAACTTGAGTAATTTATTCACAATATTAGTGAAGACACTGAATACCTGCAATGCTTTTCAAGTTGTTGGTCACAAAACGTTCAGTGGACACCACTAAGTGTTAAAAAAGTACCACTAGTCAGCAGGAGTCTAGTTCCTCTAAGGCAGAGATTTAGCAATTACACTTTAATTCTTACTCCAGAGCCCTGGAAGAATCAAGTTGCTGCAGATTCAGGAGACAGGAAATAGACAGATGAGCTGCAAGCTGATTTACATTCAAACAGTTATCAAAATGATCTACTACATATATAAATGGAAGAAGTGCTGCACTTCATAAAAGCCCTGATGCAGAACCATTTAAGCCATTTGGCATCCTTCCAGTTACTTTAACACGCTTTAGAGTGGGCACAGTGACTTATTATCAGCTCTGAACTGGAGACTGAGTCCTCAAGAATTGATTTCAAATCTCATTTAATAGAGTTTATGAAATTAATATTAAAAGGCATTGCTCTCTCCAATATAATGCTTCCAAGAAACATCAGTCTCATGAGAGATGATGGCAACAACTATTCAAGACATTTATAAAGTATTTATATCTCAATTCATATGTGCCCATCGCATACAAAACAAAGGACAACTCCTTCACAAAATAGCATGTTTCTCAGTTAAAAAAAAGCAAAACACCCAGAAGAGGTTGGCATGCAGTGATACAAGAAGTAGTAATTTACTTCCTACACTGAAAGGGAAATATCACAGTGTAAAAGTTAAGTTGTAGCAGAGACCTCATTTTTCTTAAGCTGAATCTGTATCAGTGCTCCAAATTACTTGTGTTTCACCTCAACAATGGTTCATATGCTCAACTCAGTATTTTCATACAGCAAAGCTTCCACAAACACTTTGCCTCATGGTTGGGCTTTTTTTCTCCCAGCCAACTTACTGTTTGTTTCTGTCTATGACTAACGTTCCATTTTAGCTCCGAAGTACCGCCTGCAGGACAATCCCCTGTTCTCAGCACTCTCGGTGATGGGCAGAAGAAGAGTTCTTAAAAAGATTTCACAGCTCTAAGAGCACAGATTAGTGTAATTTTACTCTGCATCTGCCTCCTCCATATATGTCACTACTTTTGCTTATCTAATGGTTTGCAGGCAAGCTGCAGAATTGTTTGGTTCTTTTCTTTTTTTGACACTAAAGCTGCCTCATTTGACTCTTTAGGACAGAGGATTTTCATCAATAGTGGAGACGAATAAGGTGCAGTCACGTTTCTGCCCTGCTTTTTCAAATAAAACAATTCAGCCTGAAACAAGGAATTGTAGCTCCCAGAACTGATGGGCTGCAGTGCACTGAGGCCCTGACAGCTGGCACCTGTGCAAAAAGGCTCTGTGCTATCAGGATTTCAGGATTTAGTAGAGCCATTTCTGAGGGAAATGCTGAAGCATACACCCAGAGTTATCCTACAATTTCATCATACAAACTCTGTGCATTTAATTTACTTGCAAGCAACAGGGGAAGGAAGAAAACATCTCAAAAGAACAAGCAGTGTTACAAAGACAGCAGTCTAAGCAGGCTCATCCACAGGGTCCCAGCAGAGTTCTCTAACCTCAGTAAGCAACTTGACACAAGAGCACTGGCTTCCCACAGAACCTCCACGTGAACCAAGGTCAGCCACTTGCTCTGAACGGGCTCCATGTGCAATGATCAGCTTTCCTAGAACAGCAGGGCCACTGCTGAGCAGCGGTCCAAGGCTAGGCGCATACAACACTTAGACACGCAGAAACCTGTGCACTATGGAGAAACCTGACAAGAGTAACTTACTACAGAGTACTCTAAGAAGGTGATGGCCCCAAACCAGCTCTAAGTGCATGCTGATGGAACTTAATCCATTCATGGCTGGCTCAGTTGAAGGGATTCACTATTGCCTGAGCTGCACCACCACTTTACCAGCAACACACTTGCTTTATAGGTTTGACTTTGTACTGACTTAAAATTTCTCAACTGTTTTAGTAGTGCAACAGCTGAATGAATGCTGCTTCTAAGATCAGCTCTGGTTTGGTGCTACTGTAAATATAAATTAACCTGTGACCAGATTTTAAGTCTAATGGAGAAGTTTCTAAGTCTAAAGGATGTGTAACAATCATAGGCCAAAGGATAACAATGAAGAGCAAGGTGCCAAGATACATCCTCACACAAATGATAATTCAAGTCAACTTAATCAATTTATATTGAACTACATGCTTGATAGAAGGCTGAGAAAAAGAACCTAGAAGTTATGGTCAAAGTCAGAGGTCATTGTTATGCAGTTACTGAATTGTTGGGACATTTTACACAGGACTGCCAAGAAAAAACAAAAAGTATTACTAACTTGATATTATCACCATGCACTGTTTTCACTCTTGCTCTACAATCTTGACATCTATGTAACCAAACTCTTAATACTGGAAATTTTTAGGGCAGTAAAACACTTTTTCTCACATAACCACTAAAAACAAGTTAGTTAACACGAGAAAATTCTGTCAGTGTAAGTACATCAGCACACCTGTTTCAAAGCGGAAAAGTTTGAAGAAGATACAACTTACATTTATGACACGTTCAGGGTTATGACATACCAAAGAGGTTCTTTCAAACCACGTTTCCATGGTGTTTGAATGGTTCGTACCTACCCAGGACTGGGGACTGCGCTGAGCAGTACGGCATCGTGTCCTCACTGGGAGCCCGCGTAAACAAGCTGAGGTTCGTGTACACATCATGGGGCTTCGAGTAATCCACCACCTGAGGCGACTCTAAAAACCCGCGAAACACATTCGAAGGTCCACCTCGGTAGAGGATCAGGATAAATATTGCTTGGAAGACAAACAGAAACAGCAGGAAACAATGATTTTCCATACGGGAGAGGAACATAGTTTTTAGCCCATGCTCCGGGATCAGGGCGGTGAGGAGCTGAACTGCCTTCCACGGGCTGCCGTTCCACGTTCTGGGCTACATCGCTGTGCAGACCTTCTCCTTCTCCTCCTCCTTCTTCTCCTCCTCCTCCAACTTTCTGAGGCGGCAGCGTGCTCCCCTAGCTGGGCTTCATCAGGACGCCGAGAGCCAGACCTCCCCTTCCCGGTGCGAGCTGTGCCGAGCGGGCTGGAGGAGGGAACGAGATGTCCGAGGCCACCCCGCTCAGAGCCCCGGGGCAGCGGCACGGGCTCGCTGTGGCACAGGCGCAGCACCCGCCCACCCCCGCCCGCCTTCCGGCGAGACTACAGCTCCCAGAATGCAGAGCGGGGCAGGGCGGGCCTGGCCGGGCTGTGCTGCCGCGCAGCATGCTGGGAGATGTAGTCCTCGCCCCCGCCTTCAGCGGCCGCCGCTGTGGGCGAGGAGGTAGAGGGATAGGGGCGGCTGCTGGGCTGTACCCCGTGTCGTCTCCTCGGTCAACATCCGACTGCTGTCCCCACTTTAAATTGGTTATTAAACTCGTCAGGGAGAGATGAACGGAAATTTAGACATTGGAATGGGCTGCTCAGGGAGGTGGTGGAGTCTCTGTCCCTGGAGGTGTGTAAGGAAAGACTGGACGTGGCACTCAGTGCCATGGTCTGGTTGCCATTGTGGTGTTCGGTCATAGGTTGGAGTCGATAATCTCAGAGGTCTCTTCCAACCTGATTGATTCTGTGATTCTGTGGGCCGGATACACCTCAGCCAGTGCCTAAAGGCACCACAGCAGCATGGCCCCTGTGAGATGCCTCCTGCCATGGCCATGCTGCCCCTAAAAATTTCAGCTTTTATGCCCCTCTCTTCTCTGGCTGATTTTGTAAACAGATGGGGCTTAGATTGTGCTGTCAGTCATCTGCCTGTTCTCATGTGCCTCCTTTTGCTTAAATGCAGCAGAGGAAAAGACATTTTACGGATATTAAATTGCTACATGGCTTCAAAGCAGAGTTGTCGTCGGCTGTGTTTGCACCGGGGAGTTAAAAGGAAACCTGTACCTGTGAGAGGGAGCAGGCTCCCTGAACCCAGCATCCCGCTCCGAGGCATAGCTGCTGGCCGGGCAGCCAGCCCGTGTGTGCTGGCCCAGAGCAGGCACAGCACTGAGCACCGGGACAGGCTGCCCAGACAGACTGCGAGTCTCTTTCCCTGGAGATATTCAAAAGCTGTCTGAACACAGTCCTGAGGAACGTGCTCTAGGGGACCCTGCTTGAGTGGGAGGGTTGGACCAGAGGACCACCAGTGGTCCCTCCTAGGCTTACCTGTTCTGTGATTCGTGAAGCTTGTGCTGCTGTTTGCCTTCCAAATGGCGTGGCATGGGAAGAAGATGGGGGGACATAGGGATATCACTTTTATGAGGGGTCGGGAGAACTCTTGCTTCAGAGTTGGACTGAGATGTACGGGACACATCTATGGGAAACTTGATCTCAGTCATTCTCCTGCACAGAACAACCCATTATTCAATTTAAGTGGATTGCTTAAGGCCTGGATGCAAATTGTCATCATTTCACATTTGATTTTAACTTAATTGGGTTTTTAAATAAGAAATATAGAGAACATTTCTTTTCCCCAGGCAAAGTCTTGCTTTACTGAAACCCACCCAATGCTGCTGCTGCAAAGGTTGCTTTTTTTGTACACCACAATGAGTCTCTACTGTTTACATTCTCCTTGTGCCATTCCCTCTACAATCACAGCAAACCCACCCTGCTTGTCTTCCCCTCCATAAAACAAAGCAACACTCGCTGTTCTGCTGATAGCTCCAGCAAGTACAATGCCAAGGACAGGAAAGAATTAATCTCTGCATCAGCTATGAAACAAAGAAAGGAACCAAGATTTTCATGGTATGATCTGGGGTTGCAGGCAGCAATTGTTTTAGGGCCACTAGTGCTTTATGTTTTGCTTGCAATCCTTCCTTGGGCCACAGTAGGAAATCTCAGTGTAGGAACAATTTGGACAAAGCATGTCTGCCTCCATCTGTCTTGGAGAAGGAAGAAGCTGGACCCACTAGAGCGGTCCCACATCACTGGCTCTGCTAACTTCCTTGCAGTCAGGGCTTAGTTGTAAAAATTGCCACCCTGTGCCAGTTCTTGGGCAGAAGAAGCAGGTCAGATGGAAGGGCAACAGCCTATCCCAATGTGTATTTTCACCTGTGTGTATATTTGTTCTCCTGACTGGAAAACTAAATACAGCTAGGCAGATCAGCTGTGTGCAGAGGAGCCAGCCAGCATGTGTTTCTGTGCAGGCTCAGAGAGATGAATCTCCAGAAATGTCTCCCTGAGGAGCCTTCCAAACCAACTGCAGTTCCTCTCCTTCCCCTTCAACCAGCAGCACTGAAATGAGTGGATCATAAACCCACCTCGAGCCTTCTTCTCAGCACAAAGCAAGCAAGTAGGGACCAGAGAGCAAAGTACAGGTCAGAACTTCATGGAGCCAGCAGGTCTGAGCCTTTTCAAGGTCAAAGTGCTCCTGTTTTAAACAGAGCTGTGGAAACTAGGGTGTGTTTTGAATTAAAAATGAATTGGATTGCTTAAATGCAAAAAAAATAATGTAACTGTCTCCACTGAAGCGTGGAAGGGAGGTGGCGGGCATTTTAGCAACCTCTATGCAGAGATTTATTGAGGGCAGTGAGGGAGGAAAACAATGTGAGACTGGATCTGTAAGAAACAGGCACAGGGCTGGCTTCACAGTCAAAGGTCTGCCTTTCTCATTTTCACACAGCTCCCTGGGAAATTAAATTGAATGCATACAGAAAAAACCCAACCAAACCAAACACCATCTTCAACAGAGCTTGAAATTAAGTTTGTGCGAGAGCCTCTGGATTGTCCCAAGGGAGGGGGCTTTCCCTCCCTCCAAGTGCAGTTTCACCTCCAATTGGGCCTGAACATAATGAGAGACTGAGAGAAGTGCCTCACCCTGCTTAATAAGATTCATTGTTGCTTGCTCTTTTTCTCTCCCTTTCTCCTCCATGCCCTGTCTCCTGGGGGCTGCACTAGATCCCTGTTGAAAGTACAGCAAAGCGACTTTGGGAAGCTTTGCCTTGAAAATGCAGGGCCCAAGGAGGGGAGGAACAGCTGGTGCAACAGAGTGATCCCAGGCTGGGTGCTCATACAGTGCTGGTCAATGTGCCTTCTCCACTGCCCTCCCAGTCCCCAGGGTTTCCATTAAGGGAAGAGGAAGGTAGCATTACTCCTCCTACAGGTGGAATCTCTCAGCCAAGCAGAGCTGTCCCTTGTTTTTGGGGGGTGAGTTGGTTTTAAACCATGACACTGTGTTTTCTGGTGAGGTGGATTTTTCAGGTACTTTGGCCACAGCAGTTCTTTCTCAGCCTTTTGCAGGATCATGGCTTGTAAACTGCACATTGTTCTTCTAGCAACACCTTTGAGAATGTTATTTTTTTTTATTACACAGATATGAATTTGGCTTGTGTTCTAGTATGCTAAATTTTTAGCAAGGCTTGCTCAGAAGAGTCTTAAAACTGCTTCCATGTTTCTGGGAGGTGAGTGCCCTGTTGTTAAAAAACCCAGATAGCTGATGTAATGTACCTTGGACCAGTGATAGAGTAAATTAGTGAGAGCATTAGAAACAGGACCTGGATATCCAAGCTTCTCCCAGGCTTGTGGAATAGCCAGCAGTGGGCTCCTGTCAAACAGACATTTCACTAAGACAGCTTATGGCACCCTTCCCCTTGAGATGGAGAACTGACTGCCAAAAAACTATGTTTTGACCACCACTCACTCACTTCTGAGGCATGGTCACCTTTGCAGAGCAATCTCAGTAGGGATGAGCACCGTGCCCAAAATGGCTGCTAGAGATGCCATGAGACTATGGAGTTTAGGCTGTATTCTCCTGTCTCCTATTTCTTTTATATCCATAATGCAGGCACTGGTATCAGGGACCTGAAATGTTTTTGCTTGACTTTCTCTTGTAACATTTAGGTCAGATGAAGAGTGAAATGAATAGCCTGGAAATGAGAACAACTAAAATAGATACTTTTCCCGTTATAGGTTCTGCTGTGTTTTCCTGGAAAAGGAGTAAGCACTTAGGCTGCAGACAAGACAATGTAATATCATACTATTCACATCATATTTAATAATGCTCTAGTACCATTCAATATAAATAAATAACCATTAAAAAGTACTTTCTCAACATTCTCTTTTGTTCATCAACAGTATTTTCTGCAACAGGAAAGGTTAGTAATATTCATTGGTTGGTGAGTTGGATGAATCTCAGAGAACATGAATACCAGTACTAATATGCTAGTAAAAACCAGGCGCTGGGATGCCTTCTCTTGTTTAAATACTTCAGGCTTGTTCTGTGGCTTCCCTCTTTGCTGCACTCGCTTCCCCTGAAGCCTCTAACCCCGACGCTGCTGCTGTCCTGGGCTCTCCCACCCAGCTCTGCTGATGAACAACCATCTTAACTTGTGGTGCCTGTTACTCGCCCACTCTTAGCTGATACGCCTTGGCCAGCAGCAGTCCTTGCTGTCCTCAGGCTGCCCTACAGGGAAAAGAGTGTTTGTGCTGAACAGGCCCACATGTCTGCTAGCCTGGAATGTCAGCTGCATACATTCCTGCTGTCCGTACAAGGTCTTGGTTCTGCACAATGTAGTGACTGACACAACTTCTTGATTCACAGGTCTGCTCCACAGGGCCAGGCTGGGGCAAGAATGGAGATGGTGCAATAGGGCTGGTCTTGAGAGCCGACTCTGACCAAGACTGAACTGACAGCGTAGTATATACAGAAAGAGTAATTTTGCTTTCTTATAAAGATGTAGAGAGAACAACTCTAAAAATGTGTGTGGTGGGATCTGTTGCAATGGGAATAGATCCTTGCTACAAACACTCACTGTCAGTGCCTAGACCCTAGGTAGGACCTGTGTGAGATTAAAGACCAGAGAATTAATCACCACATCTCCTCCTGTTCATACGGGCTCAAACCTTGCCCATCTCAGAGGAGAAAATGGAGGATCATAAATCAACTCCTTTATTCCTTTGCTCTTGCTCATTCATTGAAACCTCAAAAAAGGGGACTCAATCTTGGGTTAATGCTGGGTAGAAGCACTGAGCCCACCTGTGTGGTAGCAGGATGGGTTGGCAAAGCCCACTGGAGTGCAAGCCCTGCTACCTTCTGCAGAGGGCAGGGCAGAAAGCTCTGACAAATGCAGAGTGAAAAGCATTCTATGGATGCTGGGCTTCCTTCATGCTATCCAGTGCCAGCATGCCAGACCCTTTCTCTGTAGGACCTTTCTAGGGTCCAGAGAAGACACTGTTTTCTCAGCCCATTCAGTATTTTCATGTTGAGACAGCTGGCAGGGTGGCCTTGTACTGCTGGTGTGTTCATCCAGACAGACCCTGGCCTTAGCCTCACTAAATGCAGTCTCCATTTCTCTAATTGATGCCTATTCTTTGATTTCTCCTGTCTTTCTCTCTGAAAGGAGGCATCTCATCCCCTTTGCCTCTCCCATACTTTGGCCCCTCCTATAGCAGGATGCGTGGCTGCTCCTTTTCCATTGAGGGACTATGGATCAACTCCCTCTCTCAGATACCCTTCAAAGAGCCCCTTCATGGAGGCTTCCTGAGATCCCATGGGGACTGCCTGCTGAGTGAGGCAGTCCTTTGCTCATGTTTTTACCTCACTGTGATTGCTTGGGAGCCAGAAACTTAGTGCCACCCACGTCTGTTGCATAAAGGAATTGTAATTTCCTTTGCTGTACTGCCCCCCTTGCTGTGTTTCTGATTATTTTGCCAGTTTAAGATACCATTGTAAAGAAACCCCAGGGAGCCCAGAACATATGACACTCATCAGCGAACACCAAGCTCTGCTGTTCTGAGGCAAGGGAGAAAATATTTCCTTCATGAATATGTCACGTGGCCTAAGCTAAAAACCAAAATTAAACAAGGAATAGGCAGAGAAGAATTCTAGTATAAATAAATCAACAAATAAATAAGTTTCCTGCTAGCCCAGAATTTCTTGGGCAAGGGATGACTCAGTTGCTTATAACTTTCTCCCAGTTGTGACATCCTTGATGTGTTTTGAATGCCTAAAGCCTTATTTCTCATGGCCTGAGTGAAGAAGGTTTTAAAGATATGCTCAGACGGGTTTCTGGGTCATTCAAGGAATCTTCCTGGAAAAGTCACAGCGACACCACTCCCCACGCACACATATGGTACCAACACTTGTGCTTTTAATCCAGTGCATCCTTCCTTCGGTCCTCATTTGCACCTCCCGTTTTGTGGGCTGCCTCCCACCTGGCTGTCTTCCTGTTTTATTGAGGGAAAGGGAAACCCTTCCACATGACACTGACTCTTCTCTCTTCACAGCACCACACAATCCTTTCAAAGTTCAGCTGGAAAACCTTGCCACGCTTGTTATTTCAGTTGTCTTGTATGTGCTCAAGATCGGTTTCCCGATGATGTCTCCGCATTCCTTGATGTTCTCACAGCAGATGAGTGCAGGCTGAGGGTTCCTATTCTCTGAGCACTTGTCACCCACCTCCCTTTCAGAGAGTTGTCTTCCTCTCTGGAGGTTTAGGAAGCAAGTCCATGCACATGATTTGAGGCTACCGAAGCACCTGATGGTGCTGCAGCAGGCTTCCAGGCTTTGAACACATTCAAGTCCACCCATCTTTGCCCCTGCTTTCTGGTCTCTGCAGCAAGATGCGGAGGCATGGCCTTTGAGGTACAGGACCTGCCACGTCTCCCTGAGTAGGAGAGGAACTTCATCCAGAGGGATCTGTGCCTGGGGATCTCAGACAGCCTTTTCCAAAACAACCTTAAGCAGGGACAGTTCAAGATCTGAGCTGAGGGATAGGTACCAGATCCTTTCTGAACTCCCAAACCCCAAATGAGGTTCTTCAGCACAGCTTCCTCTCCAGCACTGAAGGCTGATCTGTGTACATATCGGAGTGCATCCCTCAGAGGGAGGGACTCTCATGCTAGCTTTGCTTTAAAGCTGTTTTGAGAGCACACCAGCCTCAGGCCAACAAGTCCATGTTTGTGCTTTAGTGACAACTCCTGTCCTTGAACTACTGCAGCTCACAGCTGCTGTACTGAAGCTCAGGTTTCACAAAATGCCAGGAGAGACCTTTGGCGGCACCTGCACCCATCCTGGATTTCAGCCTCTGTGCTGGCACAGCTGAGAATGAAGATCACATCTAATAAGTTTTAATGAATGGTTAAAAGTACAGGGCCCAGTGGGGAAGGGAAGCACTCCTCTCCCAGGTGGGGAGGATCTCAGGGCACCACATCAGCTCTGTCCCTCCTTATTACCACCTCTTTGGGCAGTGGGAGCTGTTTGGAGTGGTGACATTTGGGAGTGTTTATCATCCTCCAGCAGTGGAGCAGAGCGCTGGGCAGGACAGGCAGGGTGCACAGCTGCTGCGGTTGCTGATGAACTTCAGGAACAATCACAGCCCTCTGCCTCTGTCAAAACAAACACAAGGTGAGGTAAGAAGGTGTAAATACAACATCCAGTGCTATCCCCTGGCTCAGGCAAACACCTTGCAGACATCAGTAAACAGGTTCCTCAACCACACTGTGCATATCTTTGGGCTGGGATATGGCTGAAGAGCTGCTTGTTCTATCTGCACTAGAGTCTTAGCTGGGAGATTTTTATTTACAAATTAGATAAAGTTTCTGACAGGTTTTTTTTTGTCTGCACTTAAAGTCATTATTTTAACTTCTTTGATAATTTTTTTAAAGAAAGAGTAGGAGGATGAGATCTGAGGATCTCTATTCAGTCTGTCTGGAAGCTCTGAAATGCAGATGAACCTTCTCTGTTTCCAAATTTCACAAGGCAGCAGGAGTCCTATGCTAACCTAAGCACATTCTTCTCTTTCGGATGCCTGTAAATAAAAGTTAGCAATAAGAATAGGTAGTTTTTATAACACCAGTCTTCCGTGATACTTTTCAGGACTTTAACAAAGAAAATTATGAGGTGAAATTAATTTCCATCTCCTGTTCTCAGAAGCCAAAGCCTGTATTTCGAGTGTGTTTCAATACAGTCAGCAGGGATGTCTGCTGTGACAGCTTTTGGCTGCTCTGTGGCAAGCAGCCATGCAAGTGGTCCAACTAGAGATCAAGAGAGTACCAAATCCCACACCAAGCAATGCCTGCCTGACTCACATCTGCAGGATTTAAAGGGAAGGAGGGCTCTGGGAGGTCTTGGGCTTAACTGGCTTGATCTGATCCTCAAGGAGGACTAATTGGCAGGAGGGAAAGATGGAAGCATTCTTCGTATTGTATCTAAGAACAGAAGGTCCTCAGGGGAGCAATTTTGTCTCTTTTTTTTCTCAGCACTGGCTTATCTAGATTACGCCTATCAAGGTTCTGAAGCTCAGCAGCCTTGATAGTAAGGACCTGCAAAACACTGTAGCCTTCAGCAGAGATCTCAATTTAAAATTTTAAGAGAGGCAGTCTAACTATTTCGCTTGATTGCCCTTGATTGTCAAGCAATTTACCTTGCATGTGTCTCCTGGAGTAGATGCCACCTGCTAACTTGGTGAGTCAGAGCAGCTGTTCCACATGACAGACAGTGGTGCAAAAGGGATTGTGGTCAAATTCACTGCTAATGCAAGTGCAGAGATCCTTCAAAATCTGCAGGGCTGACCCAGCCAACAATCTGCTTGGAACCATGGGAGAGGATGGCTTGGATAAAGGTGCAAGTCCTGCTGGTGAATCAGTGGCAGTGTCTTAATCTTTTAGACTGGTTGCTTTCCTTTCCCACAACAAGTGACTCATGGGGAGCCGTGCTCATGAGAATCCATAGCTGGTGCATTGCATTCTTGTGGAGGATGGCTGAGTGTTTGGCTGGGGAGGGAGGTGAGGACTAAAGTGCCCATCCATAAATGGCACATTTGTGAAAACATCACGTCTGCACTCTGCATCTCCAGTGGAGCAGTCAGCCCCTCCTCTGGCAAGCAGGGAAGGAAGGTCTAATCTATCTAAGTTTTTATAGGCCTGCTCATCCTTTACAAAGTGAGTGATTCCTCCAGAGCAGTTAACTGGACTCTGAGTCCTTATGAGCTGAGTTTGGGCAATCATAGCTTTAGGCTACTGCAGACCCAGCATGGGTGAGTGTGCAAAATGAGCCTGTTGCTGCTAGTGGATCTCACAAAAGCGCTGGTGAAAAGAGGAGCTGCTGCCTAAGCACAGGTATCTTGGATCCTTTATGGGTTTCTAGGATATCTGAAATATTAATAAAAAGCTGTCAGAAATGGTACAGGGTTTGTGTCCTGTAGGAGGCCCAGGTAGGCTACCCCAGGATCTCTGTGGTGGCACCAGGTGTCTGTGTTCAGGTGACTGACTCCTGTCCCTTCCATCTGCTGCTGGGTGTGCAGGCACTAGGATTGCTTTGCACTGTTTGTGTGGCTGTCACTCAGAGATGATGAGGTGCTGTGGAAATGTTGAGTGCAGCTACTAGTGATGCACACAGGAAATCAGTGCAGGAGTTGAAATACTCATGACTGCCTGTATAAAAGCTGTCAGTTTTATTTCCACTAGTACAGCTGAGCTGAGGTGTATATTGGGGTCAAAACTAAAAGCAGTCCTGGAATATCTTCTAAAGTAGGACTAAATCATTCAGTATCCTGTGTCCTGACACAGATACGAGTCATTTCAGAAAGAGCTGGGTACTCCGAAATTGGGATACTTTTATTCGAGACTTTTGGGATAGGAGTCTGCCATTGAGATCAGAGGGCATGGCATCTGGCAGAGGAGGTCATAGCTCCTCTGAAGCCTGTTCATCATCAATCTCTTTCTAAGAACATATCAATGATCTCTGATACACTCCTGCCGTCACCTGTGGTGGTTGCCATAATCCCCCATCCTGCTGCTGAACCTGGCTCTGTGAACTGCAAAGGCACTTCCTAGTGCCTTCACCATTTCTCCTCAACAGCAGATGTATTCCTAGCTCTGGTAGCATTGGTAGCACCTCAAACTGAGAGAGTCTGTGTAGGTTGTGCTTTGCCAGTTCCTGTTCTGAGGTGCTCTAAGCATTCCATCAGCCTTTCCCTGCTGCACCCACACCACAGCTGTTCATGCAGGAGAAAAGGTGGATGCATGAAGCACTATACAGGTGGCAGGGCTGCTGGGACAAAAGGTTGCCTGCAGGAGTGTGATCTCGTTCCATGCTGTAGGACAACTCCCACACCAAAGGGAGTTTGGAGCTGGATTAAAGAGTCCAGGGGCAAGGAATCTGGCTTGTCATTAATGCTGAGTGAAACTGGAGGATTCTGCTGTCACTTTTCTCTCTGTCAGGCAAAACTCCCATATGGTCTGCAAGGAGGCTTGAATGAGTAAGAAATACAGACCACAGATGGATAAAGATGAGAATCTACTTCTTGTCCAAAGGGTGGCATGGTGAATTACCAGAGCAGTTGCATATGCAGTTTTTGAGGAAATAATAGTAGAAATAAGGAAACAGGTACAGATTATTTGCCTTGCTAAAAACAATAAAGACCAAGATACTCACAACCTGGAGCTGGCTCTCTGCTTACACCTCTACTCTGGGGTCTGTAAACCCACGCTTGCCTTCATTAACCAGAGTGGGCCTCTCAGTTCTTGTGTGCCAGACCAACACCTAGAGGGAATCACAAAGAGTTCAGGCATTCTGATTGCCACGGAAACAACAACAGTACTGCACCCATTGGGTGGCATCCTCAGAAACCTGAGGCTCACAGCTGTTTGCAGCATGTGATCCAAAGGGGTTGATCCTGGGAGACACTTCACGGGCACATGAAACAGTGACAAGGAGGAGGGATCATTCTTGACCAAAATTCCAGGCTCAACCCTCTGCCAATCCTCCTGGATTTTGGAGAAGCAATCTGGGCACAAATTGTACATCTGAGACTTTTTATTAACAGAGAATTCATAGCACTGCTCCTCAGCTCTCTCTGAGCTTCACATCTGTGAAGAATTTAGCAGGCTTTGTCCATCTGTCTGTCCCAGCATCATTTGTCACTGACATGTGCCAGCACAGGGCAGGCACACTGGAAGGTGGAGGGGTGTGACAGGAGGCTGTAAAAGCAGCCAGGACCCAGCAAGGAGATTGTATCTTCAAGATTTCTTGTCTGACTCACCTTTGTGCAGTTGGCTGCTTTGGGCTCCAGCCCGTCCATAGTCACTAGATCCTTCAGCAGACTGGTTTCCTGGTAGCCTCCTTTAACTCCCTCCAGCTTGAAACTGGCGTGAGGCTTCTCCAAAATCAACTTGATGCTGATAGCAAATCCGGCCATGTCAATAGCAAAGGGACGATTAGGGTCAAAGACGGTTTTCCAGCCCACCACCTTCCCTGCTGGGCTCACTTTTGGCGATTCATATCGCAGCCCCCCGACGAAGGCCACTGGCCAGACTGAGACCCTCCTTGTGTAGCGCATCTGTGTGCCAGAAAGAGACAGTGCTGTGAGAATTCAACCCCACCACGTTTGTCCCAACCCATTAGTGCACCATCCCGTGCTTTCCTTGGCACCTGTCCTCCCCCATTGACCTCCTACGCAATCGCACTGCTCTAGGCAGCACAAGCTCTACTTCACCTGTGCTGCTGCTTGAAGAGCTACAGCTTCCACAGCCACGAGGCAATTTTTTAGCACATTATTCTCTGAACACCAAACTCACTGCTTTTCTGTGCCCACATTCAGTCCCTCAGAAGAATGAAAACCTCTGGTCTTCTCATCCCATTTGAACTTTCACCTTTTTGTTATGCTAGAATTTTATCGTTTTTGTAAATGCCAAATACTACTTCTACCAGGCCTCTAGCTCTGTATTATCAACTCCACTCACTCCACCTTCACACTCATGCAAGTTATCTTCCTCCCTGACTGATTCATCTTTGTCCTCATCTATTGCAATTTCTCCCCCCCACCCCCTGCCTTGTTTCTCCAACCATGGCTGCTACGTGAAAGTATGGAGGTTTATTGAAATTGTCAGAAAGGACCTGGAAAGAAGTAAGAAAGGATGAACTTAACAGAGGCCTAACAACTCTGAAAACTGGAAATATGTTCTGATGCATAATTCTGCTCTTCAAGTGGCTTAGTATAGTTTGGCTTAAATGGGTGACAAGGGAGTTTACTGGCTTTTTGCAAGTTTACAATAGGCTTGGCATCTCACAAAAGCCAGGTTTCCAGCAGAAGTCTGGGCAAGTTTCTGTGATCCCAGAGGCACAGCCCTGTTGTGGCTGGAACTTGAACTGACGGGCAGCCAAGGAGAAAGTCAGACAACTTTTCTATCCCCTACCCATCACTCCCCAACCACAGTGCAATTTATGCCTTGCCAGAAGTTTGTCTTTGGTGCTTATTTAAATTTGGTCAGCTCTCCCTGAGGAGAGGTATAAATTCTGAGGTACATATCCTGTGGTCCCTGGCAAGGGGAACTCTAGCTGGTGCAATGGTGTGTGAGTGGCTGTTCACATATGTAGCCTATAGCATGGCAAATGTGTTTTTTGCCCTTTTTTAGCCCTTTAGAGCACTGGCTACTGGGTTTACATAACTACAGGCTTGCATCTGCCCTGTACCCAGCTGCCACTGCGTGCAGAGTGGGTGAGGTCTTTGCAGGTACAACTGGGCTTAAGAGACCCTGCAGCAGCTCTATCCTGCTTTTCCATCCCATGTGATTTTATGTCTCTTACCTCCTCAAAGAGCTCCAGGCTGTAGGTGTTATCATCGTCGGCAAAATAGACTACACCTTCTGGTGGTGCGGTGTTGCTGAAGCTGTCCCTCAGCCAGTGCAGCCCCAGGTTCCTCTGTAGTGTCCCCCTTGGGGTGTGGGATGGGATCCAGGACAGACCCAGCTTCAGGCTCTTGGGTGTCTCCACGTTGAGGTGGGTGAAGTTGAGCCCAGCCTTCTCCAGCAGGTTGGACACAAGGTTGGTCCTCCGCGGAGAGTCCTCCACCACCACCCAGTGCAGGTTCTGTACGTGGAGGAAGGTGTTGGCCAGACGGGTCAGCTCAGCTTTTTGCACTGGCCGGGTGTAGGTAGGGGTGATAACAAAGATAGTTGGCAGGGTGTCTGACCATGGGGGAGGCCTGGAGTACACATAATTCTGGATGATTTTAGGCGTTGCCCCTATGCTTTGCTGCTGCCGAGTGCATGATGGGAAGCCTTCTTCTCTCAGTGCAGACGTACCATTAAGGAGAGCTTTAGAGGTCACGTTCTCGTCTGTCTCTTCTGGGGCAAAAGGAAGGAAGAAAGAGGAAGAAAAAGAAGATGTCAGAGGACTAATAACTGTTGGGCCACCTCCTGTCCAGGGAGGCACACATCTGTCTGGAGTTAGTGATTAGCACAACCACATCCTCTCCCCAAAGCCAGCCTAAGGTGCATGTTTAACATGTTCTCAAGAACACTTTATGTTCCCGCTGTTGGCAGACCCGGAGGGGGCCCTCAGGCAAGTCTGTCTTTGTTTAACCCATCCCATGAGAGAGCATCTCCTGCTGAGGGTTCACACCAGAAATCACCACAGCCACCAGCACACCGACAGCAGAACTTTTGCACTTACTTCTCAGCAGGCTGAGGTAGTGAGTGGTTGGGTACTGGTGCCACAAGGTTAGGAGAAGAGCCCATGGCAAGGCAATCAGGAGCGTGGTAAGAAGGTTACGTCTCCTCAGCATGCTGCAGGGAGCTTCCAATGCCCAGGCATCTCTCTACCTTCCAGAAAAGAAAAAAGAGTAAGGCCTCTGAAATATCAGTCACTGAAAATGCAGGGAGGCATGACAGATGTTTGGCCCTGATCCAGCAAAGTGTTGTCTAAGTTTACAAGGAGCTCCATTAACGTTGCAGGTCTGAACCATTATCCAACTTGGCCAGCTCTGGTGCTATTGAATAGAAACTTTTAGCTATTTCTGTTGCTATAAAGAACCTCCCACTATCCCATGATGAAACCACTGTCCTTGACTTAGGATTGTTCATGTTGCTGATTCTGAAGCCGGAGATGACTGCTACTTGCCTCCTCTTCAGGACTTATGTTCATCCCTGAGGTTTGTGGTGACCATTTAATTTGCTTCTTTTGTACAATTTTTTAGAACTGTGTGCAAGATTTGTGTGCTTGAATATGCAACTGGACAAAACAGTAGATGTCAGGCATTCTCTAGATAGCCAGCATCTCTTAACACTTCTGCAGTGTTAATTCGTCCTCCTCATGCAGGTGCATTGAGGAAATCAGGCACGCACACTATCACCTACTAGGAGTTCCATGAAATCCCTGCCTTGGCGATTCCACAGTGCTGGTGTTGCCTGCTGAGTGTTCAAATATCCCACATCCCTTTCTACTTCTGGTTTGCAGCATTTGGCCATTGCAGCATTTAGTTTAAATCACAGACTTTGGAGTACCCGCCAGGCCCTACTAGGTCCTCTTGCACTCCTAGGCTGAAGGCATTTTGAGGGAAGAGAGTGATGGCATCATGCTGATACAAAAGATTGAAAGGAGGTTCAAATTGGTTGGCTCTAAATTCCTGCTCTGCCAGGGATTTTTAAGTGTACTGAACTCTGCCAGTCAGCTAAAACCAAGGTCCTCAAAGGGACACAGGCACATATTGTTCAAAGGCAACTCCTTGCCCAGGATTTGGGTCCAGCAGCTCATCTGTCCAGAGGGGAAGGATTGCCTTGCTTCAGCATTAGAGAGTTGTGTGAGAATAAAGGTGACAACTGGTCTAAAAGGGTTCTGCAGTGACAGCAGCCACAGAGTACTCCTGGAAGGTATTAGGAGATGCTATTCTAAATTCATCCTCTGGGACCTTCTTAGGACCTGTCTTTAATTGTTTCCCTGACATTTTACCTTGGTGTCCTGAAAAAACAAGGATTATGCAATTGCAGGGCTCATCAGTGCCCTACCACCAATAACTGTCAATCCTATTTCAGCCAAATCTGACAGAAGACTAGCATGTCTCAGCAAGTCCTCTGGTGGGCAAGTGGATGTTCATAAGCCCACTTAAGGAAATTACTGCAACACAAGCTCATTCCTTGTTAGACACCAATGGTACCATGCTGGAGCAGTCCCTTAGGGAAATGTGTTCCCACTGACTGCTCCCCAAGCCAACCATTAATGGTGATGATATCTAATGTTTCTTACCTCCTCCCTCGGGAAACACCATGGTGAGCATTTCACTACTTTCAAACTATAAAAAACTGATGAAGAAGTGGACCAAGGAGCCTGTGTGGCCAGGGGCACACAGGAGTGTTTTGGTGATGTGAGCAGGAGCCTTGTGCAGCAAACATGCAGGCTCTGCTTAACTTCACTGCTTTTTGATGACTGGGTGTGGGGCAGGTACAAGAGTGTCCTTCAAGCTTTAGTGCCAAAGGCATAGGTGTTTGGTAAGCTGCAGATCCAGGCTGAGCACAGAGCAGGACTATGTTACCCACACCAAGGACTGCTTTCCCTACAGGAAATCCTTTCTCTTACCAGCATAGCAGCACAGAGTAAAGCTTCCCATCACTCATGGCTGTGAGAACAGACAGAGCCACAAAAGAAGTCCAAGGATTGCTATTAACAGCTGCAGATACCTAGGTCCACCCCGGCCCTGGCTCAGGGTCATCACAGCTCCTTGATTCCTCTAGTATGCTTGCAATGACAAATGTCCCTGCACCAGAATCAGGCAGCCAGTGCTTCTTCCCTTTAATAAAAGGCCTTAATTAGACACAGTTTCTATGCAGCAGACCTGCTACTGCTGCAAACTCAGGTTGCTTCTGGAGGGAAGGAGAGGCAGCCATATTACCAAGAGAGAACAGAGGAGAGTGGGTAAGAGTTAGAAGAATTCTTCACAAATTCCTTTTCTAGTTCTTTCTCCTCCTCCCTCTTCCAGCCAGCCCTGTTCATGCTTCCCAAACACTGCAAACAAGTGGAGATGCTGTCTGTGTGTGCAACTCCCCTGGTGCTCCATGCTCATTTATTTCTACATGCACCTTCTCTCTATTGCTTTTCCAAAGCAAGCAAGGCTGAAGAAGTTAAACCCTGCATAAAGCCCCAGGTAACTTGTGAACCTCAGAGAGGAGCTGACTTTAACCCCATTTCAAAAAATCGCTCTTGGAATACTTTATTTTCTCCTTAAAATGCTGCCTTGTCTCCCCCACTGTCTCCCCCTGCATCCATCATGCGTGCTCTTCTCTGTTGCTTTGTATCTTTCACCTGCCTTTTCTCAGTCCTTCAGAGTCTCTTTTCTTCCCTGTTTCCAGGACTACAGGAATCCCCTGGCTTACTAATAATTTTAGCCTTTGTCTTCTGTCCTTACCCACACAAAGGCCCTTTGCATTCTCTTAATGTCCACCCCGAATGGAATATTTCCCACAAAGTAGTCCATTAAAGCATCAGTCCATCCTTTTGAAAACACAGCATCAAAATCCAGTCACATATCGATGCCTCTGGGTAGCCAGCTGATGGCCCCATTGGGGCTTACAGAGGTTTACTGCACATATTTTTACCTACTTTTTATAATTAAAACCAAAGTCTCCTAAGTGGCTCGGATTAATTGCATGCCTGCTGGCAAACATTACTGTGTGTATTCTTGGCACAACCAGTTACCTTCCTTCTGCCTTTAACCCGTCTCAGAGTAGATTCTATTAAATGAGATTCAAGATCAGAAGAAAATTTTGTGATCATCTAAACCCGTCTCCTGCAATCATCTGGTAATTCCTGGGTTTAAGCTGTAGAGGGCAGGGACTATCTCTTAATGTGCTTGTACAGTCCAGCACTGATCCCAACGGGAGCCTTTGGATGTGATTGCAATACAAATATTATTGATTGTACTCACTTGCTGGCTCTTCTCCTCCCTAGCTATTTCCCCTGTCCTACCTATTCCCTGTTCTCTTTCCTTTTCTTTTTTTCCCTAGTGTCTCCTGCAGCCCTTGTTTGTGTTACACACCCTTAACAACATTAGCTGAATGTTTGATGGATGCCTTCAATATGCTGCCTGTAGCCTTCTTGAGCTGTTTTCCAATTACACATCCCTCTTCTTAATTTCATCCATCAATCTTCTGTTCTCCATTAAAAAATAAACAAACACACACACGGAGCACAAAGCTGAGTATGATAGGGACAAAATGTTTCTTGTACTACTCTTGCTTCACGCTGCTTTGTCAGACTTCTCAGCTCCTGGGATGCAACACCATTCAGTCTCCATTTAAGTTCCATGTCCTGATGCAGAGGGCATTATTCTGAAAGGATTCAGGAGAAGACAATGAGAGAAGCACACAGGGGGAAGAGCTGGATTCCCCAGCATGATGCTGAAGAGAAGCAAGATCTGGCTGAGGCTCAGACCATCACATGTGACCAATCCCTTCATCTGTTGTTGACTAATTACCAACAGGGAACAATTTGTTACAGGCAGGACAACCCAGATGTTGAGAGAGGGATAAGGACTCCAGGCTGGAAAATGACTCAGGCAGTGACTTTCTCCCTGAGCTGCAGAGTGTTTGAAAGGACATGCTGGGTGAATGGGAGAAAGGTGAAAGTTAGGGAGAGATGCAGCTGACTGGGGATTATAAAGCTGACACGTTCCAGTGCCTCCGATTTTCCTACAGCCCTGTTGAGAAGCTGCTCAATTTACATCCTCTTTGATAACTCAGAAATGGTTAGGATCACATGAGCTTTGGTAGTTCTCTTCTGAGGTTTTGGTTCTGCCCTCTGCCTGCCTGATCCAGAACGAGAACCACACCTTTTAAAAAGTTTGCTCTGCAAGAAAGGTGATTTTCCAGCCTCTGGTTCAGGGCAGCCGGCCTGTCTGAGCCAGGCTTACAAAACTCTGAATGCTGGACCAAGCCCAGCCCCAGGACTGTATGGCTCTAGTCAGAGACACAGGCTCTAAAGATCATTACCTTCCCAGAGGGACAAATTTCTCAGTTAAAACTGTCCCTTGGGAACATCCCGCCATCCAGTGTAACGATTTTCTAGGCAAGCACCCAAAGCAAATTATTCTCAGGTAAAGGAGCCAAAAGTTTCAAGAAAGACTCCCTAATCTTGGTTTGAGCCATGTGTGCAAGCCTACTATTCTATGTGTACCCTGGGAGGAGACAGGTGTGGAGAGGGGAGGAGAGAGGGATGTGAGGGGCAGGGCTGGAGCAGACCTGCAGGCAGCTGCAGATGACTCTTAATTTCACACACCAAAGCTGTCAGCAGGATTTTTGGTTTGTTTTGCCTGCATTTTGCTGCCTCTCTCCACGAGCCCCTAGCCACCTTGAGGAAGTCCATGCAGATTTCATGAGTTCCCAACTCCCGGTGTGGGAGATGTGATGCTGAAGGCAGAGCAGCGAGCTTTCAATTATTGATGAGAGCGACCTCTCTTTAAACAAGGAATGCATAATTCATGGCAGCGCCGGTATTTGTGGTGAGCAGCACCGGCTCAGTCTCTGCCTTGCTGAAATGCACAGGAAGCCGCTGTCCCCTCTCCCCTCGTTCCCTTGGGCCCATCAGAGCCTTCAGCCAAAACTACAATAGTGCTAAAAATTGAGACAGGCCAAGATGCTGCAGCGCTTCCCCTCACCAGGCAGCTGCCTGCTTGTTTGAGATGTGCACGATAAAGTGGGAGGATGGATTCAAGGAACCACAGAAGTGGGTGGAATGGGTTATTGTTGTGGGATAAGCAGGGGCAATTACTGTGCAAACACAGCCAAAACAGGGCATTTCTCAGTAACGAGACTCCTCCGACCCCCAGACAGGTCTTCAGGAATGGCATCATTGTAGGACAGAAGGGATAGGCTAGATCTAAAGGACAGTGCCTGAGGGGTCACATCCAGCCGTGTTTCTTGTGGGGGTGGGAAAGAGAAGGGGAAAAGGGAGATTTGGTTTTCTGTTCTGTAAGTAGCAATTTCTCCCCTAAACTCTGCTGGAACTGGGTGACTGAAAAGCAAAGGGGAAAAAAAAAGAAGCAGTTTTTCCAGGCAGGGAAATGTTAATCATAGAATCGTGGACTGTTTTGGATTGGAAGGGACTTTAAAGATCATCTAGTTCCAATCCCTCTGCTGTGGGTGGGGACACCTTCCACTGGACCAGGTTTCTCAAAGCCCCATCCAACCTTGCCTTGAACACTTCCAGGGGTGGGCTATCCCCAACATTTCTGGGCAACCTGGGCCAGTGTCTCTCCACCCTCAAAGTGAAGAACATCTTCCTAATATTTAACCTAAACCTACCCTCTTTCAGTTTGAACTCATTCTCCCTTATCCTTTCACTACATGTCTTTGTAAAAAGTTCCTCTCCAGCTCTCCTGTAGCCCCTTTTTGGTATTTGAAGGTGCTCTAAGGTCTCCCCAGAGCCTTCTCTTCTCCAGGCTGAACAGCCCCAACTCTTTCAGCCGGTCTTCATAGGAGAGGTGGATGAAACAGGGAAGAGAAAGGCTCTGTCCTAAACCCACAACTGGGATCTTGACCTCCCAGTAGCCCAGGCAATAGCAGGAGACTGCGGATCTGTCCCAAGGTGTAAGAGTGCTCTTCTGCTGGGGGTTTTAATCGTCCCTCTGCTGCAGACCTGGTGAATGGCTGCAGGCAAGTGACACCTGCAATCTGAGTGAGGTGAGCACTCCCCTACTGCTCATGGGGATGGAGGGCAAAGAAAAATTAACCGAGTCAGTCCCCTGGAGAGACAAAACCCAGGGAACTACAAATAATAAAACAATACAGGGAAGGATGGCCAGGTCCTTCCCCAGGGCAGGAAGAGCAGAACTACCAGCAGCTGTGTAGTTTCAAGGCTCAGCCCCATCAATACTCTGTGCCTTGATGTGCAGGCTCCTGTGGGGACAACTTCCCCAGGAAGTGAGTCACTCCCAATGAAACAGCCGCCCTTCCCAAGCCCCCGCGCCTTTTCCTCAGATGCAAAGAAAGTCTTCATCCTCTCCTGCCAGCTCTGATCCCTCCACCATATGGGAGCACAGTTACTTCAGCCCAGAAACCAGGCTTGTCCCTCGGGAATACACTGTGCACAACCCCCGTCCCTCCACTGCCCACATGAAGCCAAGTTGAGCATTCCTCAAAGCTTGGTCCGTAAACAGCTTGCCACAGCACCTTCCCCAAGAGCATCCTTGTCCTAGACATGTGGCTTGTGTGTGGGAGCATGGACTGGAGGAGAGTGATGCTTTATACAGGGCTTTCTTCCAAGTAAAAAAAAAAAAAAAGGAAAAAAACCCAACAGAAAACAAAAAAAAACTTTGACGGAGCTAATTAAATCTGCTGGCTAGGTCCCATGGGAGCCAATACTTTAGAGACAGCACGTGGCTTAGCCTGCTATCCCCCGGTAGATCAAGGGTATCCAGGCACTATCTGGGCTATCAGCAGGAATGGAGATAACCCAGTTTGAATACAGACTAGACCTTGAACTTGGCTGCAAAGCCCGTCCTTGCAGGGAGCCTTCCGGAGCCTGAAAAAGGAGGTCTAAGCCAGGCTATTTTTAATCAGCCCAGACCCAAATGTCCTTCATGATTGATCCATACAACCTGTCACCACATTCCTGCCCCCTGAGCACTGGTGAGGGTGGGCTGTGACTCAGAGGGACACAGCCCTCTGCCCTGTCACAATTTCCCTGTACTGCAGAGCCATAATCCAGCGATGCCAGAAATACCCGGAGAAAGATTAGCAGCTCAGGCCCGAAGAGAAGCAGGGGGTACCAGATGTCTCCTGAGAAAGCTAGCTCTCTCCTGAGAGACCTCTGAGCTTGGAGTTATCCTCTCTTGAAAGGGAAGTCAGGGGCTTATTCAAACGTCAGCTTCTCTTCCCTGCTGCTGAGCTCTGGCAGAACTGAGGTCCTTTTTAGATGCTGATGACTATTACAGAATAATAATTCCAAACGTATCAGCATGAATCAGCCCAATATCTGCACTAGCCAACAAAAAAAAGCGCTTTTTTTTCCCAAGGAGGCAAAATAATTCTAAGGAAGCAAAAACAATAGTGGGTTGTTCCAAAGTTTCTATATATTTCATTCAGAGCTTTCCCTACTGAGTTAACAGCTGATGCCTGTTCAGCAGGAGTGGGAGCTGTCATTTTACAGCTTTCTTACAAAAGCAGAAAGGAAAAACCCATAGTATTTCCTTCCAGAACATTTTCAAAGATGGAGAGGAATTACTTTTTCAGAGAAAAAGGCATTAGGCATTATTTGATGGATAATTACATTTCACAGGTGCTTGTTATGGGGCAAAAAAAAAAAATCACATTGATCACAAGCTCCTTGTAAAGATATGGGGCCCAAAGGCCAATGCTGTTCCTCTGGTAGCAGCCAGGATGCAGAGACAGGCTTTGATCTTAGCTATGTGTCAATATGACATCAAATGCAGACCTCCAGAGGAACATGCCATCACTAATGCACACTCTTGATTGATTTACACAGCTTGTTTTCCTCCTGCTTTCAAAGGCGATGTTGAAATGCTCTTCCCTGCTGGACTTCCCTGTTACTCCTAGGGAGGGCAAAAGAAAGCAAAGGAGAAACTGCTCTGGCTGAAATCCCCCTGCAAATGAGTGGGGCAGCAGTTCAGTTATGCCATTTAAAACACCAATGTAGCTAAATATGTCTCCTGTCTTCCCAAAACCTGTGGAAATACTGGCATTTTAATGGTTACCTGTGTGTGCTGGCTCCCTGAAGAATCAGAGCCCGGATCTGTTATTGCATGGAAAGAACTGTGGGCAGAGAATGAGTGCAGTGCAAAGGCAAGAATCCCCCTGAGTTTTTATTTGGGAATGCTGGCTGAATTATGTGATCAATAAGAGCATCATGCAAACAGCAACTTTGAGTGGAATGTTCTTGTGGGTGGCTGCTCCACAGAGATTAAGACAGAGAGGACACTGGACAGCACTGATGCCACGTCATGCAGGTGTTAGTTGTGTGAGATTAGAGAGAGGAGAAACACCACTTAGGTCTCTTTGATGGACATTTTTGCTGTTGCAGCTCTCTGAGCTGTGTGAAATACGCTCGCTTTGTAACTAGATGAGATGGTCCAAAATGCTAATTCTGATTTCTTCCTCCAAATAAATCATCAGCACTCATTATATTTGCCACTTGCTGTGCAGCATCCAAGTGTCATGCGGACACTTCTAGAAACAAACGTAGAATGGATAAATTGGCACCTAGAGAATTGTCTTTTGCAATAGATATACGTTATGGTCCGCTGCTTCATTTGTACCTTAAATGCCACAGCTGATCTGTATAGCTTGGGCTTGATGAAAAGAAACACTAGAATGAAAATTAGAGTCAGCAGACAGTGTTTATTTTCCTGCCTTCTGTGTGTGAAATAAAAAGGGAAGAAGAGAGCAAAAGAAAGAAGGGGCAGGAAGCTGATGGTCAGTGTCCTGCTAGGACTGTCCTGCTGTCCTTGCCTGTCCTAACAGGGAAGCTGTTGACTCTGGACTACAGGCAGGCCACATTCAAATTATGTGCCAAAGTGTTTGAGATCAAGCGACCCATATGCAATTCCCACCTTCTGGGAATGCCAGGGGAGCAATATCTAACTTGGGCACTGGCAGCAGCTGCCAGAATATATCCCTGCATCATGATCAGAGTAAGTTTTATTTTGTAGAAAAAGTAAGCAGTGGGTGCATTTGGGTGAACAGATGGAGCTAAGGTGTAGCAAAAGTCAAATGCCCCTTTCTAACAACAATCCAAGCCTACCAGAAAAAAATGATGTGGGTTTTGGTTTCTGTCTTCCTGTGTTTTGCACAGTTAAAATGGAAGACTCTGTTGGGAAGGCAGGGAAGGCTGTGAGGGAACTGGGGGCAGACGAGCTCACAGCATGAGAAACAAACTGCTCTCTCTTAGGGTGCGTGGGGCTTTCCATAGGGCTTGCTTGTATAGGGATTGCTCTCTGCCATGCTCCTTAATTGCACACGAAAGCAGCCTGGTCTGAAAGTCATCTTTGCATGTAGTGTTTATAAACCTTCCCTTGGGAGGGAGGTCAGCCTGTGCTGTATTGTACTCGTGGGCTTATCTGTGAAATTGTGTGCTTCAGGCTGCCCTAGGCCTGGATGCAAAAAGGGGTTGATACTACTCCCAGGCTGGTGAGTTGCCTGCTCTATCCATTTCTTGTGATTGGAATATCGTCTTTGCACAAATACGACCATGATAACCCTGGGAGATGCGTCTCCCCAGCTCTTATACCTCTGCACTTGGGGTGCTGGGCAGTGATGTCCTTCCT
The DNA here is from genome assembly GCA_014706295.1 of Lycocorax pyrrhopterus obiensis. Taxonomy (NCBI): domain Eukaryota; kingdom Metazoa; phylum Chordata; class Aves; order Passeriformes; family Paradisaeidae; genus Lycocorax; species Lycocorax pyrrhopterus. Next base: position 93,501,384 of record JACSVZ010000001.1, read on the forward strand.
ACCTTACTTCCAAATTCATGGGCTGCCAGTTGGCCTTGGACAGATAACTGATGAATAGGTACTTCTGGCTGGAGAGGAAAGGTGAACTAGGGTTTTTTTGGAACCCTTCTTTGCAGTTTGAGAGCCCTTGGAGTTTCGAAGGCAGACCAAGTTGGCCTGGAAGATCAGGGCAGACAAAGAGTGGTTTCTTGTTAAAACCAGAAATGGGCTGCTGCTGCAAGTCTGAGAGGTGGATATGAATTTCTTCTGATTCTGGGGATGAATCTGGCTCCCTCCTTGTGCTTGGAGAAGGAAGGTTCTCTCTGGTTATAAGGACATTTGTGGAGGTCAACAAGCCATGTTAGGTATTCCTAGCTTCACACATACACATGTGAACTATATCCATCCATTACCAGCTCTGCAGAAAATACCCCTAAAGGGCCAGCAACAGTTCCTAGGTGGAGGAAACATCCAAAAACCACTTGGGAAGGAAGAAGGAAGAAACTAGATTTTTGCTTCTGCTGCTGTAACTAATTTCTAGGCCATTTGTGTTTGTTCTGGTGCTCAGGTTAGGACCCGTGTTTGGGTTAGGAAAGAAATACTTGGTATCAGATTTTACCAGTCTGGTAAGTGCAATGCAGAAGGGAGTATACAAGAGCAGAAATCTTGCCTAGTGACTATTTTGCACCAGGGTTTAACAGTTCCAGGACTTGGTTTGACTTCAAGAGAGCTACAATCCAAGTGTGGCTTGGCACGTCTTGATGGACTATGAATAAAACTTGCTGAGATGGCAGCTTATCTACCACTGAACAGGAGCTGGTGTTGACAGAGGAGCCTCAAGCATCCTCTGCACCCCCAGAAGAGGCTGCTAGGTGGGATAAAGTGTGCAGAGTTTGGCCAGCAGGCTAACATGACTAGGAGTACAAGTGGGGAGACTGGTCATGATACAGGAACAGTCTTGGATATATTCTCAAAAAGGGGACAAGAGAAGACAACTCCATGCATAAAGGCTCTTTGAGTGGTAATAATGCCTTTGGGGTAAACCGTATTCACCCCTAAAAGTCTTAGCACAGAGGTCAGCAGTGATGATCATAGCAAAATACTTATCAGTGTCCTGTGACTTCCCTTTTAATGGAGCTGCTGCTGCATATCAAGTAATAATATCCAAAATCAAAGAGGTAAATAAAAATCAAAGAGATTTGTTGTGTTTTCCTAAAAGCTCCAAGAGTCCTATTCTAACATGGAAGTAAGAAACCTCACTTTGGCTGTAAAAAAAGCTCCTGTTATAATTGGATAACATGCTGCTGAGCACTGTAGGTTTGAGGAAAACAGGAAACAGTATGAGAGTTGCTAACCAGAATGGCTACTGGGATTACTGGAGGAGCTATGGAGAAGCCTGTGGGCTGCTACAGTTCAAGAGGTGCTGGTATCCCATGCTGGAGGGCAGACATATGAGTTAAGGCAGAGCAGGGGGCTGGATTGAAGAGAGTACCTGAAATACCTAATTGTTCACAAAACAGAGGCTGTAAGAGGTTGGTGGGAGTAGGATGGAGGAGGTGGTTCCAAGGGCAAAAAGAAAACAAAAACAGGTTGGGGGAGCAGTGTTGGCCAGGCTGAGATCTGCCACTTAATAACACTTGACAAAATGCAAATAATTTCTCCTTCCTAAAGATCTGCCAGGGGATGCCTCAGCTATCTGGGGTCAGTGATTAACACTCCTACCTCCTTTCCTATTGCTCCACAGAGATGAGGAGCTGGCACGCATGTCTGAGGGCGGAAAGAAACTTGCTGTGGACTGTGGAGCAGCAGGATTTGCCAGCTTGCCTCTGACTGCCCAGCCCAGCCCCGAGATACAGCTCAGCTGGGCTCATATTTGACTCCAGCAGACACTGCTTGTGGGCTTTGTAGAGGTGCACAGGGATAATCAGGATTTGGTTTCTGTTTGCTTGCTAATTTCAGCCCCTGCTGTGAGATTTGGATGTTTCTGAGGATTCTGTATTAGCTTTAATGATTAAAAAATTATTTCAATGCTTACTGAAGAAGATGCATGATCTATCGTTGAAGCCGCTTAGCAACAGGACTCATTAAGACACGTATTAGTACAGAAAGATACCCTTGCCCCAGCGCCCTCTTGGAATGACTATCCACTCATCTAAACAAGATAAAGGTCTTTGCTGGCCTTCTCTGAGGCCAGAGGATAAAGCAGTCAACTGTGAAACAAGATTTCTTGGTTCTTTTTCTGGCTTCAACTATGCGTCAGTATGTGGATCTGGGCAAATCATTTCACCTGCTTCAGTGCCTCAGTTCCCCCACAGGTAAGATAAGCACAACAATGTATAAGCAGTCTGGGGAAATGACTTTCAAGTGCCTAAGCTCATTACAGAAAAAACAACCAGTGCAGTGAATAAAACTGTCTCAGCCCCTTGCTGGTAGTTTGTACTAACCACATGGTTCACTTTGTCCTCCTGAAGCCCCACATACAGTTAGCCAATTATAGGGGAGAAAAAAGATCTTCTCCTAGCTCCTTACCACCTGGTGGTAGCCAAGCACAGATGTTAAAACTTGTCATTTGGCTCAAAAGAATTAATTTTAGGCAAAGCACTTCTGGTTATCCTTCAAGGAAGGAAAGGCTCTGCCACTTCCGGGGCAGGATCTAATTTTGCTCGCAGGAACACTGTTAAATACCACGTCTGAGAGGAGAACAGTAATACTTTGTGTTTTATTCCCAGAGTCATTCACTGAATCTCTCAGGCAGCAACACTCTTAGGAGGAAAAACTGAAGTGGGGTGGAGGAAGCAGGTGTAAAAGCAGACATTTTGGTCCATAGTGAAAAAGCTGAGGCATTCCTGATTCTTTGGCTTACATGCAGGACATTGAACTTCATACCTGGATGCACAATCCTTGGTCACATCTTAGTGTGGGGTAAGGGAAGCATAAATGGAAGGAAGACAAGGGAAGAAAAAATGGGTGTAGGTGGGAAACTAAGGTGTGACAGAAAGTGATTCCTGAGGAAAGGAGAGGGAAGAGAAGAAATGAGGTTAATGGGAATGTGAAAGTGGGAGAAAGGAGGAGGAGGAATGAACAAGGGTGAGGGAGCAGGAGACCAAGTGGGACAGTGAACAGGAGGCACAGTCAAATCATTTGAGCTCTCTCTGAAGAGATTGCCTATTTTGTTTCTGCCTTTTTTTTGTGTGTGATCTTGCCTTAAAATTGCAGGAATGTGGCGGCACAGCACTGGCACTCTGATTTATTAATTCCATCCCGTCCCACAAGCCCATAAAACAAAAGCATCTGTGTTTGCTCAAGAGAAAACCATGAAGGGCCTCATTCACGTCAGAGGTGGAGAGAGAAGCTGGCAGATACAGGAAAGTCATCGTCTCCTCCTTCCTTTTCACCTTTGTGTGGATCTGGGCTGGGGGAAGGGCCTCGGGAGTGAAGGATCCAGAGGATGAGGTATCAGCAGGGAGAAAGTTAAGATCACCCTGGCAATTTGTGCTGGAGAAAGTGGACGGGAGACACAATGAACACAATAGGCTGGACCAGTGAGGAAGGCACTCCAGCACAGCAGAGGGCAAGATCCCGTGCTGCTACCCAGGCTCACCCAGATCTGGTCTCTGAAGTGGCACTTTGTGCAGTATTACCCCAATGAACGTCAGTCCTATTGCTGTGGTCACAGTAAGGGCTTTCATGAAGCCCAGCACTGTTGCCTGACCCATAGCTATGGACATAACCATAATAATAAATTAAATCTGCCAGTCACAGGAGAAATACCCCTTTACAGCTGTTTTTAGCTTTCAGAATGAGGGAGGGTCAGGGCAAGACGAATGTTAACTATCCTACTTTAACAACTGGGGCATGAAGGTGGAGAGGAGCCAGCAATCTCTACTCCTGCCAGGCAAGGATCAACTGTGCTGTTTCTATCAAGAGGCACTGTGAGACTTTTGCTGGGAGCAGAGGACCTTGCTAAAACCCTTCCCTTAAGGACAGAGTCTTTAGAAGCCAGGCTGCCCTGCAACGCCCCAGGGAAGGCAGGGTCTGCAAGTTACTGCTGCCTGCCTGGCCCTCGGCTTTTCCTCCAAGTTCTCCCACACAAGGATTGCTGAGGAGCAATCCTGCTTTGCTTAGCAAATCACAGTTCCCGTGTGCCCTGTACTCCCCCACACAGACCCACCGTGAACTTACAGAATGAGATAACACTGCTGCTCTAAAATCTTTCATCCAGAGCTGAGATTGCCCGACTGCTAACCCTGTTCAGCTCCAAGTAATCCCAGCACATTGCTTGGCTACAGGTTGGCTGTACTGGGAATAAATGCCCTTGCTCTCCCTGACAAGGGGTAACATCCAAAGAAAACCATTTCCTTTCGTAATGCAGCATTATTCATAGACCAGCACCACACAAAGTTGCCAGGATGCTGGCAGTCTGCTAAAATCCACAACACAGGCAGGGGAAGTGGCAGCGTAAGCACCACTGGACCAGCTCAAATCTCCGCAGAAGTTAACCTGAACCCGCTGCAGCTGACAAAACCCTACAAGAGCTAAGTGTCAGCACACAGGCTGGAAAACACATATTTTTAGCTTCTGCTGGGAAATTAAAATATGCCCCAGCGATCTTCACTTGAACATATCTGTATCCTTTTGTCCTTTGTCTCTTACATTGATCAGTGTTGTGGGTTTTGGAAGGTACGAGAAATCCTATGCTAGAGGATGTGAGAGGTTCAACCCTGAAGATTTAGATCTATTTCAAGTGGACTGCCCTGTCCAGTGATGAACAACCTACTATCCATCAAAATCTTTCCTCTTCCTGAATCCTACACTCAGCGCCAGCAGCATCTTGTAGCACATTCCTTATGTCACAATGCACAGCATGGGAAAATACTTACTTTTATCATCAAATTGCTACCTTTCATGTTGTCCTGAATGCAGTCCAGTTCCTCTACTGAGAAAAGCCCTGTAGAGAAGCATTCATTCTCCCTCTTCTGTGTTGTTGATTGCTTTGTTTTGCACCTCAGTGTCCCTCCTCACGTGTCTTCCTGAGCTAACTAACCCCATCTTAAGGAATCTCTCTATGTGCACCAGACATTAGAGGGATTACCTCATCAGAGTAGGGATGAACAGCAAACAAAATCTGAAGGTCCCTGTGCTGGAGCTGTGGATCCCTGTTCCGTATCTCAGACCTGGGAAGCTGTGTCTCACAAGGAAACTTAGTTCCCGTTTTATAAATCTCAGGAATTTGCAGAGTGCAATGTTTTCATGTCAGGCAGAAAGATGTCAGACAGCCCCCCACACTGCGTGGTGGAGGAAGCCAACAAGGCAGTTGATTGAACACTTGGGAACATTGGCAAAGTAGATAAATTCGAGCTTTTAAGGAAAGGCCTTCGGGAGCACTAATGTCACATGAGAGCAAGCTGGAAGAGACTTCAAGCTCTTAATTACGAGCCTGCACAGCTAAAGCAGCATGAAAGATTAAAGGACCAAGTTTTTATAAGTGTGCTGACCACGGGTTGAGGTGTGGTTTGGAGACACACCCCAGCCTGGAGGAATCAGCGGGGTCTGACCAGTGTCCCTTTCGAAGAACTGGCTTTAGGCAGTCATGCCTGCCCCTGAGACGAGGGTGCTGACAGCCACAGGTCTCGTTCATGCCCTGTATTTATTAGTCTTTTGTGGTACTGGTAGGTTTTAAATCGCAGTCCTAATAGGCTGAGCTGCTTCCCAGCAAGTGCTTCCCAGAGACGCAGGGGCCTCTCGCCTGTGAGACAGATGATCTGGGGCTGTCTCAGCTCTGACGCGATGAGCTGCAGCGTCTCCCCTGTAAAGAGGGGGTAGTCATCCTGACAAACAGCTCTGTATGTGGGCAGGGAGTGCTCTTAATCACGTATTTGGAGTACTTGGAGATCTCGGGATGAGAAGCGGTGCAGAAAAGCATAATGCTTATTATTAGGCAGAAAGGCCGGGAGCAAAAAGGACAGAGTGATTTTAGACTTCTCCAGGGCCCTGGAGGTGTGTGGGACCTGGATTCCAGTCTGGCTTATTACCTCCTTTTTAGTCTTCTCCTTTTATTAGGAACAATTAGATACAAGGAGGAAGGGGACAGATATCATCTTTCCTGTGTACATCCTGCAGAATAATTGCGGCGCTTTCCCAGAGCAATTTTGCATGCTCAGTAAAGGGCATCTTTGAAGCCTATCAAATATCTCATCCCTTGTAGGCATACATATGAAGGCTTGCAGCACACGTCTTTATTGCTCCCAAATATTGTGAACAGGAAAGACCACCGAAAGTGCTCAAGGAGAAGAAGCAGAGGCCTTGGAAGTAGTTCCAGGAGGTGGATGGAGTTGTGGGGTGGCTTCTTATGGCTGGGACAGGAATATTTTCTCCTGAGGCACTGGAGGAAAGCAGGAGGTGACTGTGCCTGCAGCACCAACACCCTGGGAGAGAGGGGCAGCCGAGGCTGGAGTTATGAAGGCACTGAGAAACACAGGGATGTGTAGAGCACTGCCACTGGAAGGTGATTACCGTGGTGAAGAGGGGAGGAAAGCCATCCAGGGGTAGAGCTGGCATGAATCCAATCTAGGCTCCTGCCAGCAAGCTGCCTGCTAGGTACGACTTTGATCTCGGACACTAAGGACATCTCCTGGCCTGCTGCTGAAGCAGAGGAAAGTTCTCTGCCAAAAAGCACCTTTACCACTGCTTCATAGGCAAGAAGAAAGGATGCTGAGTACACAGGAGACACAGCCTTGAGCTGTCCAGTACAACCTTGGACACTCCGCAGGGAAGATGTCATTAGAGAACACAGGCACTAGGCACAAAAATGTTCCCAAGCCATGGAAAGAATATGAATTTAAGGGCTGTACATTGTGGAAGTGTTTTCTCTCTTGCGTACATTTAGCTGCTGTATAGCTCTGTACAGCTCCCTAGGCAACAGTCTTCCCAAATGACACTGTAACAAAGCCCAAAGGTAGGGGAGTTTCCCTTATTAAAACCCTTGTCGTGGGAGCAAGTGCCCTCAGCCCAACTGCTTTGCTTTCTATCCCGTGGCTGTTAAAGTGTCTTGCAAGCCAGGCTGAGGCCCTTTGTTGTAAAGGTGGCCGCATCTCAGCTGTGCTCTGTGTAGGCTGGTTGAATTGCTTTGGGATTGCAAGGTTGCCTAGATGATTTCTCTATTATTATTATTATTATTATTATTATTATTATTACTACTACTACAATTACTACAAATTTTTACTACTATTGTTTTTACTTTGACACTGAAAGTGTCAAAGAAGAGCTTTAACTTGATCTCATCAGATTCCTGAAACACCTGATACGACATGTTAGCTGCACATCTACCTCTGTACATTAACTGCTCTGCAGAGCCTTAATTCAATGCAGACTGGAGTACCCTGAAGGCAGCACCAAAGTCACTCCTAGGAGAGGGGCAGGGAGGAAGGGAGGGCAGCAATCACAGTCACGGGGCTCCTGACCTCACACCGGGCAGACACAGCGTGCGCTCAGCCACTGGCGCTCACGCTCGGTCTGTATCCCAGGTGTGCCTGCCAACAGACAGCTTCCAGGAAACCATGGAGCAGGCACCAACCAAAAGTGATTGAGGTCCCCACATCCTGCTTCAGGGCACGGAGAAAAGGGACTTGGCAGCATGCATGGCTGCAAACAGATGTGACACAGGCTGTCACACACAGCTCTGCCAGTGGCCTCCTCCTGCACTGTAACCCTCTTTGTTGCCTGAGACCAAGGTCCCCATAATCTCCTACTGAGGAATCTCATTTTGGAGTAATGATGGCCTCCCTCCTGTGAGGTTCCTATCCTGCTGTCTCTGTGCACCTGTCTCCCAGTTTGTGGAAGTGCTATATGTCCCCTGTTCCTAGTCCTGTCTGAGGCTCGTGAGGTCAATGCCTTGCACTTCTGCTGGCTGTCCAGGGCTGCAAGGCATGAACATCCCCACCCATTTTTCCCTTTCTGCACCTGATGAGATTTAAGCCCAAGCAGAAGTGGGTGATCAGACTCTTGTGTGAAGCTGCTGTACCCTGTTACACTCTCTGCATATGTGCTTTGCTCAAGGAAGCCTCCTCTAGGTCCAGAAAACGAGCTGAAAGCACCTGCAGAGGCTGCATCGCTCACTCTCCCCCAGTCACTTGCTGAGCTGTATGGACTTTGAGTTGTCGGACGGGTATTTATAGATTGTCATTACTGCTCTGCTACGGTGATGCTTGGTGCTGCCCTGCTGATTCCAACACCCCTTCTCCTCCAGCTGCACAGAAATTGCCCCTTGGCAGGTTTCCCTAAGGAGTTACTGAGGAACTGGCTGCTTCTCTCCAGATTTGCAGCACTTTGAGGGGTTTCTGTCTGTCACACACTAGCTGCTGAGCCTCCCCCTGCTCTCCCTCGGCCCGAGGCTGGATGGGTGAGTGGCTGGAGCGGGAGGTCGAAACAAAGTACTTTCCAACTCATCTAGCAACATCCACCCCAAACTGCTCCAGAAAACCAGCAAGTGCATCCCTTCTCAGACACCCGTGTGCCAGGCAGGGGTAGAAAAGGGCAGAACCCTTCCCCAGACGTCCTGCTCTTGCCCTCTCCCAATCCACCTCTCCAGAGCCCCTCACAGGGACGCCCACTTGGGATCGGTTCCCAGCGAGGCTACCTGTGCCTGCACACAAACGCCGTCGCCCTTCTGTAGTTTGGCTTCTCCGGTATTTGTCACCAAGAGGCTCAAAAAAAACCTCTCCGGGAGCAGCGGCATGCCCAGGACCCGCGTTTGGGTACCCTTGCTCGGAGATCCCGGCGGCGAGATTCCCGGGTGGACACACACCAGGAATGGGGACATCTCCCCACAGCTGGAAAATTCCAGCCTGGGAGTGGGATGTCGCTCCTCTGGAAGGTGTCCCGACCAAGGTGTGTGGGGATGCAAGGGCAGGGGCTCCCCGTGAAGCGCGGAGCCGGTTCGGGCGCTGAGCAGGGATGAAGTTCGGGGATACAGCTGCCGGTCGCGGGGCAGGGCACCCCTCCAGCGCCAAGCGCCGGGGGACCGCAAGGTCACCGCTGTATCCCCGGCGCTGCTCCCACCCCCAAAGCCCCGGTGCCCGAGCGCGGGGTCTCCCGCTTACCTGGCGAGATGGGCCGGTCGCGGCGGAGACGCCGGGGCGCCGGTCGCGGGGCGGCACCGCGCCGGGGGCTACCGGGGGAGCATCGCCCGCCGGCGGGCGGAGGCGCGTCCTCCCTGCGCCTTGGGAACGGCACCGGGACCGGCACCGGGACCGGCCCGTCGGCGCAGCCGGCGGATGGCGGCTCCAGCCTTCAGACGGCGCCGGCGATGCGGCTACGCGCGGCGCGGAGCCGATTTAAGGCCACCCCGTGCCGGGGGTGGGGGGAGCGCCGAGGGCCGCCCGCAGCGGCTCCTGCGCGCCGCGCATCCCGCGGGGCCACCTTAAGCGGGGAAGGGGCGAGCGCGGAGCCAGCGAGGGGGGAAGGAGCGGCGAGGAGGCGACCCGAGCCGGGAAAAGGGGGAAAGGCGAGCGGGGCCGGGCACGGCCGCAGCGCTGCCCCCGCCGCCCGCAGCGGGGCCGGGCACCCTCGAAGGGGGAGGGTTCCCTGCCCCGGGCCGGCCGCTGCTCTTCCCGCCGAAGGCGAGGGGCCGGGATTTTTTTTGCCCGTCCCGGGGGTCTCGCTTTGCTGCTGACCGGGTGCTGGAGTGATTTCCCGCTCCGGCTGCTTCAAGAAAGAGCCTCCTGCCATGGCTACAGCCCGTGCGGGTTGGCTATCCATAAGGCAACCTCGGGGTCACAGCCCGAAGTCAGCGGCCACAGTGCTTCTGGGATTTGGTCCCCCCGCTTGCTGCTTGATGCGCACACCGCCACCGCGTGCCTCAGTTTCCCTGAGGTGGGATGATGGTGATGTTGGTGCAACCATTTCACACTGCAGCAGCCGCTGGACCATTCCTTGCTCTGGCCACATGAACAGCCACAGCCAATGCTTTGTCCGGTGGCTTCTGCCTCAGAGCAGGTTAAGAGGGAGCAGAAGACCGGCCTTCTTCAGTTTTCCCCTGCCTGCCTCCCGTAGGAGCTGTCTCTCGGCCATAATAAAGTCACCACGCTGCTTGAAGGGGGATGTGAGAAACAGCTCTTGCTTCAGCCTCCCAGCTGTGGCTGGATGCACAGAGGGCAAGAAGTGAGGTCTGTCACACCTCAGCCCTGCTGTAGGAGACTTCTCCTTGCACTGGGCTGCACAGCACACATCTGTTCCTCCCTTACCCTTCTGAGGGTTGTGACTGCCATATTCCAGGAGTTTCTCCTGAAGAGGTTTCAGCAAAACAGCTCTCAGCAAACCATGAGGCGCAGAAGGTAGCACAGTCCCAGGCTCAGGTGGGGAGTTGTTGATCAAGTTTGGCTTCAGGTAACAAAGCTCCTGCCGTGGGATGCAGTAAGCAGGGCAAAATATTTTGAGATGCTTGGCTGGCAAGCGCTCTTGGAGAAGAACAAGAGAAGTCTGTCTTCTCAGGTTAGCTGTCAGGTCTTGGCCACATTTCTTTCTGGAGCAGGCATTGCTGAAAACACCTTGGAAAGAAAGACATCAAGTGACATTTTACAGCCCAAACGACATTTACAATGTGGAACACAGAGGCAAACCTAACACAAGCAAAGCAGCAGGCCAGTGCCAGTGCTTTTGCTCATCTGCTTCTCCCTTTGCCAAGGGGACATTCCGAGCAGATGTGTTCAGTGCCCAGCAGTTCTATGGCCGTGCTCACCACTGCTGTGCTGATGGCTGTGCAGACCCACTGGCTGTGTCCTTCTGCACCTCTCCCCCAGCTAGAGCAGGGCACAAAGTGCTGCTCTTCACCAAGTGTATTGAGGGCTGGCACTATTCTTCCCTGGCATCCCAGGCTGCCCTTAATGGGAGCCATCCATCCATCCATCCACCCAGCCATCCTCAGTGTTGGAGGCATGAAGTCCCCAGGTTGTATGGCCAGCCCAGAAGGGTTCTGTGTGCTCGTGGATGAAAGCCAGCATGTGGGTGTCAGGAAGTGGTGAGATGCTTCCCCACAGATGGCTCAGCAGAAGCCTGAATTCTTCTTGCACTACTGGCAGAAACATTACCCTGCTCCAAGGATGAGTTAGCTGGGTTGTTCCAGCTCTGCAGCACCTTGATTTTGGGAAAATCTGCACCAAAGCAATTGATTGCCTACACCTGCAAGGCATTGAGTCTTTCAGCATTCCCTGGATAAGGCAGAGACTTTATCCTCCTGTGGCTGGGGAAAGAACTTGGGGAGGAGATAATTGACTGAGTATTAAGCACAGGCATCTTGGGTGGTTTGTGAGCTGCAGGCAGTCCTTGAGGGAACACCCTAACCCTGGGACCTCTCTAGGAGAGGTTGGTTAAGCACTTTGACTTATGGGGCTCTCTCTGGAGTGAAAAAGCATGAGGAAGAGATCAGATCCAAGGCTGCTGGATACTCTGGAAGTCCAAACCACTCAGGCTTTGCTTACTCATGCTCCAGGCTCTCCCTTTTTATGTCCGCAACCTTTGACATATCTGTTTTGCTGCTACACACAGAGCCACAGTTTAGTCAGGCTGTCGTGTGGTTGGACTGGGGGTGCTGAGAGTCAGCAGTGCAGGAAGATGCTTCCCCTCATCCCCCAATCAGAGCTGGCTCCTGGCAAAAGCTGCACACTTCGGAAATGAGACTCAGTTCTGGGCCAGCTGGGTCTGTGCAGAGATATTTTTCTTGGTTAGAGCATCCGCAGTAGATTTATTGGAGGAGACAGTGGAGTATCCAGTGTGCTACAGTCTTCTTTATCCCTCCTGAAGGCAGTGGCTGGGGCAGTCTGTGTTCCTAGCCACATGGCAGTGGAGTTGCTGCCCTGGTAAGACCTTCCTCCTTCCACTGCCACCACAGCTCTGCCCAGCACAGACATATGCAGCAATCCACACTGCAGTGCTCTGGGTGGCAGCTCTTCCCTGGCATGCTGTACCTTCCCAGGCCATCTGCCCCTCTCTGCCCACACTTCCTCCACTGAAAGTACAACATGATGTGAAACTCCATAAAATCTCCATCCTGAGGTTGCCACTAAGCTAAGCTCCTTCCCAAGTGATAAGTGCTTCAAGATCCTGGGAGACATGCTGCTGGACAGAGTGGCTTACAGTTGCAACCTGTGTGCAATTTATTCCTGCAATTTGCTTTTCTTGCTTTTTCACTGCCATGCCCTAAGGGGCCCGATGCTGTGTCAGCCTTGAGGCAGACCCACAGACCACATCCCTGAATCTTGCAGCGGTAAGTCACAGGAGAGGAAACACCGTGGAAAATGTTCGCTGACTTGTGCTGCAAAGGAAGAAGCTGTGCCGCAGCGTTGTGAGCCTCCCGAGGTCTTACTCCATCTGGGCTGAGTGGCTGCAGCTGCTCCCCACTCTCCTGACTCACCCGTCCTGTTGCAGCTCTTAGAAGCAATGCATGGTACAGTGTGTGTCTGAGGCACTTTATAGGAGTGCGGGAGTGAGTTGTTCGCACTTCCCACCCTTCCTTTTGACAAGGGATTTGGCTGCAGGGCACCAGGGACTTTGCCGGTGTCCTCTGCTGTGGGCGTGTGTGTGATGCTGTGCTGTTGGGACCGTCTGTTAGCAGCTGTGCTGAGAACTTGACTCTTCAGTGCCCTCAAGGCAGGGGAGAAGCAAAGACAGCCATTGCTGATTCCCAGCTGGGATGGTGTATTTCACAAACAAAAGGTGAGGAAGAGCTGCCAGCAGCCCTGGAGAAGGCACTCAGGGGATGTGGAGTTGGGAGGGAAACCTACTGAAAAGGTCATCAGGAGTCATGCCCGCACCTGACATGGCCTGTGAAGCATTGCTAAGTAGGGGCATCACACAGTCTCTGTAAATACAAATCTCAAAACACTGCACACACACAGTAAAGTGAGTAAAACCTTTCCTGTGAATTGGGAAGGTAAAACATTTCCGTTTCTGCTGAGAGGGAGGATAAGCCCTGGAAAAGTTACTCCCCCAAAGTCACCCCTGAAATCCATATCTGAGAGATGCAATGAGACACCAGTGGTCTTGCTTGCCAAGCCCCTCCCTGCTCAGGCTACATACAGCCCGATGGTATTTTCAGAGAGCTTGCTGAGCTATCTTCTGCCTTGTCCACACCTCTGCCCAGGACAGACCCTCTTCCCGACTTCCTTTCTTCCCAACCTTCTGGATATGGTTAAAGAGTAATGGCAGGGGATGGGGAGGGGTATCAGGTGCATCTCTTCCAAGGTCCAAAGCTGCAGCAGAGCCTCTCTCTCTCCTCGTTGTAAATCTGCGTGAGAATATGTATGGCAGAACAAGCAGTCCTTGATCTAAAATCTGCCATCCTTTGAAGAACCTGTGCTTCAGTGAAACAGCCAGCAGTTGCTGCCTGAAGAAGGCTGAAAAGCCACTCTGCAAAGCTCTGCAGTTTCATTTCTCTCCCCCTTGAAGCACCAGAACTGTACACTAATCAAGCTATTTCTGCTACAAGCTTGGGAGGAAAGAAAGAGAGATTGTTAGTGTTAATGCTATTTTTAAATACTTTGCAGACTCTTGAATAGGATGATGATGGGGGCCGGGTAAGGACCCAGACAGAGACAGATTGATGTGTGGTAAACACATCTGCTATTCTTCAATTGGGAGGCAGCTCCTTCGGCAGCACCGCTCCAAAGGTGCAGCAAGGAGCCGCTGTGAGGGCTCTGCTCACAGCCTCTGACAGGCCTTTGGCTTGGTGCTTCCAGTGCTCTCTGCTCCCTCCTTGGCCACCTGCAAGGCAGTGTTACTGCAGAGGGGCTTAGAGCTTGCAACACCCCCGGGAATCAGCTTCCAGTGGCACAGCACGTGTAAGGGCTGCTGCATGCAGGCCAGAGCCCTCACACAACTTCTGTGTGGGGGAAGCAACTGCCTGCTTCTGCACACATCCCTGGGGATGGGATCTGTCCATGAAAGGCTGGAGAGAGCCTGAGTGACTGCCTATCCTCAGATCCTCCTGCCCACCAGCTAAAGAAATGCAGAACTAAAGAAAGTCTCAGGCTTTGGTCTCATCCCAGCAGGAGAGAATGCTCCCATGTGATAGGGAGAGAACAGGATGGGAGCAGGGAGGTGAGCAGGAGTGTTGTACTGATGGAGAAGTTTAAAGAAACCCAAGCTCAGGTGACAAATTCAGGTTGAGTTTTCCCAAATGCCAGTAGCAGGTGAGAAACTTGAAGATATATAACCATCACCTGAAGGCAGACAGCCTTTCTGGTCTCCCTGAACCATTGAGCTGTCTGGACAGGGGCTCCATGTGTACCCCAAAGATGGCACTTCAGCATCCTGCCCCTCTGGAAAAGTTTTGCAAAGGGAAAATATGATTTACCTTTTGATCGATTTATGGCCCATTCTTTAATGTCAAGCAGAGAGCTATATCCTGATGGTTGATCTCTATAGAATGGCTTAAAAAAGGAAGATGCTCTCTGTTAAACTGTCAGCTTTAAGAATAATTTCTATGCCATTCTGTCAGTCTCATCTCCATTAAATTCTGTAAGGCTTTTCCATAAAGGTAAGTAACTGCTTTTGGAGAAACTAAATCTTAAGTGAGCTATCAGTTGAAAGCATGGATGGATCCTCCATCCCACTACAGTGAATCGATGCACGAGTAGTTTTGAAAACACTGTCATAGAGACCCCGACCTCGATGAGGAGATGCTGCCACTCAACACACCCCGACCACAGCAGATCTCTCTGCCCTGCCATTCCTAACAGCCAGTATTAATCTTGCATCCAGAAGGATGCGAACAGCCCTGCTTTCCACAACAACTACTGACAGTGATGTCAAATCCTTTTTCTAAAAGCCGATCGTGACACGTCCTTTGTCTGTTCCTTCTGGGAGGCGGAGGGAGGCTGGGGGTGGAGAACAGAGGGCAGTTGTCACCCAGCTCCTCGGCTATATGAGAAAGTGGCTTCTGTTTCCGAGCTTCTCTCTGCTCCACATCTTTCATCGACATCGAGTTGAACAAGACTTTCTTTTGTACGAGGGGAATGAATGGTCTGCGCAAGGGTCAAATAGCACCGCCTGCCCAGGCTGGGACCTGCCTCACACAGTATGGGCTTGTCCTGGGGACACACAATCGCCATCAGTTGTGTGTGCCCCCAAGGCTGGCCTTCCCTCCTGGCACTGGACACAGCGGGGCAGAGCCCATGCATCCATCCAGTCATGGAAGGAGGCAAATGTCAGGGCAGTACTGCCCTCTTCAACATCCAGTGCTGCATCCGTGCAACATCTAGCGGCTGGGGAGGGCTTTTCTGCACTTGGTGTCCCCCCACTTGCTGGGTTAGTGCTTGAATGTGAGTCTGAGCATGCCAGCAGTTCCATGTAGTCACAGCTGTGATGTGCTGTGTGAAAGACCTACATGTGGAGGTCAGTTAGGAAATTTCTCTTGATGTGGTGATGTTCTGATCTGAGTAACAGCTCTAGTTGTGATTTTTGGTCTTTAAATGAGAGGCAGCCACAAATCCCTATGGATTCTCCGAGTCAGCCACATGCTTCCTCCAACACAAGCATGCAAAGTCATCTCATAAATGCGACAGAAGCTTTTGATCATCGTCTGCTAGAACAGAATCTGCCTCCTGCTGTAGGTTATGCATCAGAGAAAGATGTATGCTGGTCTTTGCTGGTGAACACTTAGATGTTTGTTCATCTGGCCTTCTAGGGCGTGTGGGGCCCCCTGACTACGTCAGCTACTGATGCCAGCCTTCCGAGGCTGGGTAGCCAAGTCTGGGCAGAGCCTTCCCTCTTAGGAGGGCTGAATCTGTTGATGAGAAAGCAGAATTTGTCAAGGCAGAGAAGTACATGGCGCCCAGTTTTCTTTGCAATGTCTTTTCCTCTAAGCCTGCAAGCTCTCCCTCAACAAGAGCAGCCTCCACTACTCCAGTGTAATCCTGCTTAGGTTCCTGCTTGGGAGATAGCTTGAACATTACAGATTCAGTGCTTTTAACATTCTTTGCTTTCTGGAAATCTCCTGAGCACTGTTCAGGCCAAGGTGATTACAGCTGTGCTGAGTGGAACAGCAAAAAAACCCAAGCCTGAGCCGAATGCCAGAACAGGCTGTTTCTGTGTCAATCAGCAATGAAGAAGTCTGAGTCTATGGGCAAAACCAGGACATGAACAGGACAAGAGGCTGCAAATGTGTCTGTAGAAGAAGTAAAGACTCTTGGTGATTGCTGTATTATGCTACACCAGCAAATAGAAAGGCCACTTCTGCTGGGCTCTTTGTTAAAGGCATCTCAACTTCTAAGCTGTCAGTTCTGAGTGCTCGTAGTGCTTGGCCAGTTAATCATTTTTGCAACATGAAACACTATTTCAATCCTGAAATAGAGTATTGCAAGATGTGCCTGACCAGTGTGACATGACAATGACATAAGAGGGCTCAGAAAGCTTTCAGACCTCTGGACAATGGGTTGTACTGCTGCTGATGGGCTGTCCTCAAGGACAAGAGGCAGTGCCACCCAACCTGAAACAAGTGGAAAGACTCTGTATGCAAAGAAATGGGATGAGCTCATGAGCACTGATATGGAAGTCCCTTCCTCTCCATCCTCCTCCATCTGTTGACCTCATCTCAGCACTGCAGAGGACACTCTGCGTGGGAGATTCAAACGTTAATGCAGACTTTGGGCTTGCTTGGCTCTCAGCACCTCGCCCACACAAATCCTGCCAATAGTCATTATTGTGATGTCTTCAGAGCTACTTCCAGTGAGAAATATTGGTAGGAAAATGATGGGTGGATGTAATGTAATGTGCTGACACCACATGGACCTTGTACCGCACTCTTTATTTCAGTCTCATTTGTGGTGAAAGGCCTCCTTGCTATTTCTGTGCTTTCCATCTCAGAAGCAGCAAAAGATCAGGTCAGGGATATGAAATGAGCACGAATGTGCACAAGCTCCATGTGTGTGTGCATGCATGTGTGTTTGTACCTGTGCTGCACAAGGAATAAGGTCAATGATATCTCCTTGAGTAAGTCATGGGTCACCTGTCACCTGTCTTGGCAAGTCTGATTTTGTCAGACAAGACTGATTTTGTCAATAGGGCATCTATATGCAACATTGTCCTAAGAAGAGCTAATACTCTCACTGAGAAAAAGACTACATATGTACTTTTGTATCCTCTAAGACTTGAATATTCTGGGAAGTTGAGTCGTGTGGCAGCAGAATAGCAGTTATTGCTCTAGCTATGTTATTTTAACTCCCTCATGTGCATAATCTGTTCTGGAATAAGAGTAATTACTCCAAAGTAAGAAAATGCTTTTATTCTAGAACAGCATCTCCCTGAGGGTGAATTATACTGAGAGCAGAGTGTGAACTAGATTTTCCTGCCTTACCAGACTTCGGGATGCAAAAATTGTTTTCTGATCTGCACCAGAATAAATATCAGATTATTTTGAGATTTTTATCAGTGAAAATAAATCAGGGATATCAGGAAGAGCTCCTTAGCAGCCTACTGATCAGTATCTGCTGTGGGTGGATGATCCACAGTTTGAGGTCCCTTGACTCTCTGATTCATGGATGGACATTTACTTAAAAATCCTGCTTAGAGAGAAATGTCCTGAAAACACTTCACTGTAATAAGTGTGTGTTCTGACTCCTATTGTCTTCTTTTTTTTTTTAAATTTGAAGTGTCCTTGTCCTTGAGAAAAGTTTCATCTTTGATAAAATCAGTTGGTATTTTCCAATGAAACACTGGTTTGTTAAAAAATTCATGACCAGCCTTGGTAGTATTAGCATAGATTTAATGGTATAATTATCTAACTATAGTTATGCTGGTCAGTTCCCTGAGGTACTGAAGCTCTCAGCTCATCTTTTCGTGTGCATGCGAGCTCAAATGATAATGCAAGTCAAGTAATCCTCTCCCCTGAACGTGGGCATCTCATCTCTTCCCTGAAGCTACCCTTGCTAGCGGTGCCCAGTAGCACTTACCTGATCCTGCCGTGCAGCCCCCTGGCCTGCCCTTCCTGGGCTCCCCACACATATGCTAACAGCTGGGATTCTCCTGAGGCTCCCTCAGACCCTCACCTTCCTAACAAGCAGTATTGCCAGCCCCTGCATCCCTTACCCCCGTGCTCTGCGTTTGCAGCATTGCCAGCACCCAGGACTGCTCTCGGGCTGGTGACCTTGAAGCAGCAAGCTCTGTTATCTCCTCACCAGCCTGCCTGCCCGCCGGCTTGCCTTTGCCTTCCCAGCTCATCCTCCCCCTCCAAGGGCGCACTTGGAGCTTGTTGTAGCATCTGCTGCCCTCTCATTTGGAGTCTCAGTGAACGCTGCTGCCCTCAGCTAACTGTCAGTATTTATCATGACGTCCCATTAGCACAATCCACGCTAATGACTGTGAAAGATGCATCCATTTCCATTTTCTAAAGGGCTTCCACTGGCTGGAATCCAGCTGCAGGGTGAGGCTGGGGAGGGCAGCAGGGGGACAGATCTTCGTGTTGACAGAGCAAAGCATACATATCATTACCAAGCGCTCTTCCCTCCAGTGGCTCAGCAGCTGTCAGGGGCGAGTGAGGGATTCCTCTCTTGGCAGCTCAGCACTCGTTCAGGGCACTGCAAGGTGTGAGCCAGCCGGGGGAGAGGAGGGAATCACCTCCCTTTTGCCATCTGCATGGACAGAACAGCTCTCCAGTTAAACAGACTGCAATTGTCCAAAGCTGCCACTTCTCTCTGAAGTGTGTGTTGAGAGTTAAATCTGCAGTCGCATGCCCGGTATGGAAGAGCTGGCAGACAGGATGCAAAAAGTTAGTGGGCAGTGTGTATGTGGTGGGGAGAGGGGGCAGGATTGGGGAATCATGATGCATCCTCTCCCTACCGTACACAGCACTCAGTTCACCTGGTGTGCAGGTCTCAGCCCCTGGGGTCTGTGTCTATAAGGTCTCTGGTTTGTCCTCCCCAAATGGCTCCAGTGAGGAAGCATGAACTTCTCCCATATATCCAGCACTCTTATTCACTCCTTTCCAACACCTCCTTAATCCAAATCCTGTTTGTGTCCCTTTTGTCTGACTGAATTGGACTTTACTGCAAAGGAACTGAGCGACTTCACTATCAATCTTGTGTAGAGAGAGGAAATGGGTCCATGGGAGATGCTCGTAGCTCTTGCTATGTCATTCTAGGTGGAGATAAGTCAGTTCTGGTGCAGTGAGACCAAAAAATAAGGGTTATAAGAAATCAGGTTTATATTCTGAGCCCAACCCTGATTTCTTGCAGCAGTCCCTGGTGGGTGTTTTGGTTCAGGTGAAGGCGGAAGAGCATATGGCAGGCAGAAACCCAGGGCAATCAAACACAGCAGTGCCATTCCTTTCTTAGGACTTGACACCATTTTCTCCTTGTGACTCTCACATCCTGACTCCAAAACCTCCCACCCACAGCTGGCACAGATCACTCTGTGCTACCCAGCACAGAGGCCTCTAAACAAGTGAAATGAAGTAGAGGGAGCTTCCATCTCTGCCCGCAGGAAACTTTTCCACAACTCAGTGCAACTTTGGCCATAAAACTTACCTGATACTGAGTTGGAAATATCCTCTTTTGCTCCTACTTATTCCAGCTTGTCTCCTGCCTCCCTAGCAACCTTGCCCTTTAGCTATTGATGAATAGCTGTGTTTGCTTTTGGTCATCTATTATCCCACAAATATAGATTTAACTTCTGTAATACTTGCTGTAAATTTGACCTTCTAGCCCTCTGACTGGTCTCATCATTTCTCTCTGATCTCCAGTTCCAGAAAGGGCCAGAAGTGCTACAAGTAAACAGCTGATGTAAACTCTTGCCAGTCAGCTTTCCCCCCATCTTTCTTAGGTGCCCAAAGAAACAAGGACCATTTTCAGCAAATTTTTATATTAAAACCTTCTGTTTAGTTGGTGCTACTTCTCCCTAGGACCTATGCTGTTACCAGAAACATTTCACATACCTTGTATTTGCTGACTATGTGCTAGCAATATTTTAGCCTTGACTTTTTAAAATGAATCCCATCTGGATGTTTCTTGCTGAGGTTTCCAGTCTCTCTTGCTCTGTTCCTTGTTTGCTTTGGTCTTCATTATTTCATCCCCAAGGATCCATGAAAAGTTTCTTTAGTCCTCCTTTGATGTCTATCCTTGTCTCACTGCCTGTATATTCTCCTTTCACATTTTAATTCATTGAGAAGTTCCTTGCTTATCCAAATGGGCCCTATGCTGAAATACCCAGTCTTCCTGCTGAACAAGATTGTTTGTTCCTATGCTCTCAATATTTTTTTTTAAGAATCAGTCAGCCCCCCTTGGTATCTTAGCCCCTCACGGCAGCTTCTTTCTCATATGATTCTGCCTAGAAAGTCTCTAAAAAAAAATCAAAATTTGCTCTGGGAAAATCCAGAGTATTAACTGCTGTTTACCTTCCCAAACATTCTCTAGATCTTAAACTAAATGATTGTATGGTTACTGTGGTCCAAACTACTTTCTGTGACATCATTCACCACTATTACCCCCTGTTTGTGAGCACGAAGAGCATTGCTTTATCCCTGCAGTGTTTGGAGGATCCCAGGACATACCTGGATTTCTTCTTGTCCTCCCAGCAGATGTCTGGGTGGTTGATATTCCCTGTGAGAATCAGAGCCTGCACTAAGCAGATTTCTGTTAGCTGTTTTTAAAAAGCCTCATTTACTTCCTCCTCTTAGTCAAGGGGTTTGTGATGGAAACCCAATGCAACCTCCTCATGTTTCTTTCTTTGCCCCTGCCTGTCCTTCCTAAAGAACATCCTTGGCCTCCAGCTATAAGTAACATCCTACCGTGTCTCTGTGAGCCCACATGATCCTTCCTTGCTCACTGCAGTCTGGAAGACGGAGAGGAAGCTGGATGCAGGTACACACAGTCCCTTCATGTGACTTCCCTTTGGGTAAGAAAGCTCTTGCACCATCTTGGTTCCCAGCCATGTTCCCTTACCTTGTGGTCATCAGTACTGTGGCACACTGATTCCTCCCCTGCTGCAGCCTGGAAAACTCTATTGCCTCGTGTTACTGAGCAGAAGGAAGTGCTTTCTGAGGCATGACAGTGAAACAAAGCTAAAACAAACACAGAAGGATAGATACTGAGATGTTCAGATTCAGAATGAGGATAAAAATAATAAATAGGCCTTAACAATAAAACATTTTACAGCTATAACCTGTTTTTCACTGCTGCCCTCTAAGAAGATGGGTACTGTACGTCATATGCTGTGAAAGGGTGGTCTTGCTAAAAGCAAAATGATGTGTGATGTGAGTGAGAGATTCATGGCACATTGGAGACTATCTTGTCTTGCTTGTCTGACTGAGCTTTGTGTGAAACTGATACGCTCTGATTATCTCTGATAACGTGACCTGATGGCCAGAGGGAGCTCCACTACACAGCACTACAGCAGAAAGAGCTGTGCAAGGCTTGGTTAAACATTTCTGAGTAGGCTGAGAAACTGATGGAGTAGAGGACTACTTGCAGTCTTTCCTCCCTCCAAGAAAAGCTATTCAAAGGTCTTTTGATCATCACTGGATGGAAAAATTAGTCAACAGGATGAATCAGGCCCTAAGAAGAAATGTATGCAGGTGAATGGAGCTCAGGTGATTTTTGTCCTACATTTTGTGTGCCCAGTGGGAGGCTGCACATGATTCAGCAGGACCTTCTCCATTTGATGTATTGAATGGCAGACAGCATAAAGCCTTTTGGACTTCAGTCCAAAGCTAAACCCCAAACACTTCCATCACAGTTTAGAGATAAGAGAGAGAAGCGTAAGGAAAAATCCCAGACAAAAAAAAGCAAGGCAGGCTTGCTGATAAAACTAATCAGGCTGGCAATGAGAAAGAGCTTTATTGTTACTACCTGCGACTGAAGATAAACTACAGGCAAAATGGCAAGAGCGATTTGGGCTGAGCAGGGAAGGAGGAGGTGAAGATTATTGGATGGAGCAGTCTGAGGAGAATCTTTGAAGTTGATTTACTGTGTCTCTGGCCTGAATGAAATCCCAGGAAGCTCTGAACTGCACTTCAGATGTGGAAAAAAAAAAGTCCCTTTTTTTTTTTTTTTTTTTTTTTTTTTGTAGGTAGAAGCACACAGTTGTGGAGGGAACTGGGGATATACAGCCAAAGGGACAGCTAGCAGGAAGAGCTCACAGCTTTAGCAAGTTTGTCAACACATTTGTACACAGGCAAAGGCAGCAGTGCTGGGCAATGCATGATATCAAAAAGACATGCTTCTTCCCACAAACAGTCCTCCAAGCCTTGGGTGAAGGAGGGAAGCAGCAGAGCTCTTGGTGTCCACAGCAAACAGAATCACTGCCTTTGCCATCTCTTCATAGCACTTGGTGCTTCCCTAGAGCTTCTGCTTTGAAGTACCAGCTACCCTCTGCTTCACTGAGGTGGTCTGCTAGATGTGCAAAACAGAAGCAGGTACATGGCCGTACTAGACCTTGCCAGCGCGTATGGCTGACGGCCCTGGAGTCAGGATGCAAATACAAAATCTACTTTGCCGCCTCTGCGAGACTACACTGATGTCTGGACCCTCGGGGCCACAGGTGGCCTTCCAGCATCTCATGGATTTATTTCTACAGCTCTGAGTGGAGGATATGGCAGCCTAAAGGACATGATCTCTCACAGAACTGACTGCAGCAATGTTCAACCTCAGTGAAATTAGTCCAAAACTAAATAGTCGAAGTGGGGATAACTATCAGCAGCTTTCTTCTTTACCTTCCCTGCTAAACACACTGACTGGTTCAGAGAGTCGATACTTAGAGTATCTTAAGGACACTGGGAAAATCAAAACCAAGTAGTTTCTAAAGCTGGAGTTGTAGGGGAAGTGCTGAATTACTAGGTTCAAAAAGCAAGACAATTTTAGGGGTAGAAGATTATTATCAGATGTCTATTTTTGAATTTTTGCTTATTACCATGTTCCCTGACCAATTTGCTGAAAAAAAAAAAGAAGCCAAAAATAAGGGAAGTAAATTAGATGGAAGAATGTCAATGTACCTTTGATGCAATAAAAGAAGCCCTGAGACCAGAGCCAATGCTGATAAGCTCTGACTTGAGGAGACCATTTATAGCACAAATGTATATGACTGAAATAGGACTGGGCTCAGTAGCCAAAAGAAGGACATGGAGAGCTGTATATTTTATATAAGGGAGAAAATTTGCCCTTGGAAGCCACGGTACAGTATTGTAGAGAGGCTGCCTGGCACTAACACAGTTCTGCAGAGCTTTCAGGTCTGTGCTTGTTGCAGTGAGAGGCCAGCATCCTCCGGCTTGCTTAAATACACACAGAGACAAGGATACACACAGAGAAAGGTGCCACTTGGTTTCACAGTCCTGAGGTGAAAAAAGCCCTAAAAAGCCATAGAAAAAATGGTTAATCCTGGGGAGGGCGTAATCCATGTATATGGGGAGCAACTGTGTGTGTGCACTGCACAGAGCAAGGGAGGCAGGACCATCTGTCCATAGTGGCAGTGGGCTTTTGCTTCCCCAAAAATGTAAGGGTTCTGCTGAGGAGCTGATGGGTTAATCGTGCTGGCAGGCAGCCTGATAAAAGAAATCTAATTGCTCACGGGCTCCTGTGTAGCCAGCAGTGAGCGAGAGTGAGGAGGAAGTGCTAGCTCTGGAGTGGGAAAATGTTTGTACTGCTTTCACAAGGAAATTGAAAAAACTGGAAAGCTATTCTGATTTATTATTGAGATAAAGCTGATCACCATTCCTCAGGAAAAAAATAATCCTCTGATTGCATGAAGCCAGACCTAACACCATAATCTGCCAAACACTACACACAACACACACCTAATTGCTCAACACCAACAATGATTTTTTGCTCACAGCAGTAAGTTTAGACCCCCCCATGTTGCCCCGGGCTATGTCCCTACCATCAGCCCTAAGTCACACAGGAAAACAAGCTCAGCAAAGGGAGTGGTTTGCCTGGGGGTCAGGCAGTGAGTCAGCCTCAGAGTTTAACCAGAGAACGTGTGACTTTCCAGATGCCTGCCCAAACCTCTGGCTGTACTTCCTTCCCAAACCTGCCCCCAGGCCCTGGGTGGGACTTCTCTGCTCCGTGAGGCAATGCACTGTGCATTAGCAGAGAGGAGCTGCAGAGGGTCAGTCATTTTGCTGACAGGACACTGCTTCACCTGAAGGATGCCAGAATTTCCCTTTTCCTGCATTTATCTTCTCCTAAATGACTCGGGGAAGAAACGGCCATGGAGGAAATGTTGACTACCAGGCTGGCAGCCTTGATGCAAATGTCCAAAGCGGCCAGGTCTGGGTGACATTAATCCTTTCAGTGAAAGATTGTGGCAATAAATCTGTGTAAGGGGCGGTGAGGTCTGATGCATGAAGACAGTTTAAAACAACTAGAGATGTGTACCGTAGCTTGTCTGAACGATTCACACCTGCCAAGTGACACCCACACATTTTATTGTGCCTGTCAGTCTGCCCAAGCCCA
This sequence comes from Lycocorax pyrrhopterus obiensis, assembly GCA_014706295.1. NCBI lineage: Eukaryota > Metazoa > Chordata > Aves > Passeriformes > Paradisaeidae > Lycocorax > Lycocorax pyrrhopterus. The sequence goes on from JACSVZ010000001.1 coordinate 93,525,794, forward strand.
GAAGGGAGGAAAAAAGCTGTTTTTTTTTTCTCCTCGCTACTCCTGTTACTGCCCTTCTGGGCGTTTGTGAGGCAGGTAACCTCCCTTCTCCCACTGACCCATTTGCTGAGGTGTCTCTCGTGCTAAGATACTGCATCCCGAAAAAAGGAAGCCAGTCAGGTACAGCTCTTTGAAAAGGGCCTCTGTGAAGTGTAGCAGACATGCAGTGAGGAGCCATTGTGCCAGGGCTTCCCCGGGGCAGAGTAGATGGAAATGTTATCTTCAAGAAGAGGTACACAAAGATCACAGCTTTTTATAGCTCTGACCTCCTCAGACCAAAACTCCAGGCCAGAAAAATAATTTTTTTCCAAGCCTCATGATTTGTGTCTGACTACAGGTCCTGCAGCATTGATGCCTGTCTGAACACATGCCATGCCTGTGGCATGAAGGACTGATCTTCCCCAATCTTGCCTTCCTCCTGGGGCAGAAAAGGCAGTGAGGGCTTAAAAGAGGCACATTCTTCCTCTGCCCCTCTTTTCTTACTTCCTTGCATGCCATCATCTTCTCTCAGGGAGAAGGTGAGAGACAAATAGAGAATGCATCTACCTTTCCTCCCGCCCCCCCTCCAAGCACAGAAAAATGCAATGAGAGCAAATTGTGCCCTGAGTTACCTTTACCAAGCCCTTTTAGGCTTGGGAAGGGAAATAGGCTATTTCTAATGCCACCTTGAGATGCAGAGTTTCAGAAAGGAGAGAGAAGAGCTCAGCCAGGAGCTGCAGGAGCAGATCTGGAAGAATGAGGTTGCTCTGGAGATGAGGGTCTCCAAAACATCTGCAGAAAAGACATGCATACACATGTTTTGGGGGTAACATGGAGTAAGGTACAAGCATTAATTGAATGACACTAAAAGGGGAAAGCTGGGAAATCTTCATCTTCAACAGGGTCCAAATCACTTTGGCTTTATGCATCTTGAGACAATGAGTGTAAGGTCTTTTTTAATTCCCCCTGCCACATATATGTGGATGCAGAGAGTGAGGGAATGTCCCTCTGCGTGCGTGTGTGTGTGTGTGTGTGTGTGAAACGGAGTAAAAATCCGCAGTCATCTTCTTTGCTTGGTCTAAGGTATGTGGGAAGGGATCTGACTCAGCATTTGGGGTTAGGCACTACACCAGAGAGAGAAGTAAGTCAAGACAAAAGTTGGGAGATGACACAGTTGCAGGGAATCTTAACATAAGCTGTATAGGGGTTTCATAAATGCCGTTCCTCTGGTTCTCTGACTGACAGCAGGTTGTGCTCCATCTAAAACCAGGGCAGCTCACAGAGGCCTGGCAGGAAGACAAGAGGGGGTGGTCCATCAGCCTGGCTTAGCACTATATCATTTAAACAGAACTCTGCCTTCAATTCTTCCTGGGAGATTTCATGCATCTGATTTAACATCCTAAATAAGATATCAAATATTAATACAAAATATTGCCTCTACCTCAGGGACTCAGAAGCTGTTCTTGCCATAAACTCAAGGCTTTCATTAAATAGGCTGGGGCTGCAGTTGTACTGTTCTTATAGAAACAGATAACTTTTCCTGTGTCAGGGCGCTGCTGTGGTAGAGCTATGAGGGAGGGAATATGAGAGAAAACAGTATGGAGCAAAAGAGATGATGGAAGAAGAGATACTGGACCAGTATCTCAGAACAGAAACTGGAAAGCAGCAGTTGGGGAAAGAAGGATCAAAGAAAGGAATGAAGGTGTATTGATGATGGGCAGGAGAAAATAGGCAAAAGAATGGAAAAAAATATGTGGCAATTATGTGGCAAAGGAAAGAGAAAGAGAAAAGCTTGTTTCTGATTCATAAGGCTAAGGCATGTCCTGAGGGGACCAAGGAATTACTCGGGAAATTTTGGGAAACTGCATATGATTAATAATTAGCCTCAAGATGGAGTTGAATTTTTTTCCTTTTGGCTTTTTCCATTCTTTTCCCTTTGCTCACACTGCAAGGAGAAGTTCACCAGATCGACCTTCAGGAGCCAGCCCCTGGGCTGGCAGCAGAGAAACAATACCCCAGCATTCATACCTCAAACAAGAGGTGAGGTGCAGTGGTGGCCTCTGGCAAGTAGGCACTAGCACATTGTTTATCAGTGGTGGAGGCACCTCACAAATCTAGGCAATTCCTACCCTCCCATGGTCTGGGCTGTGCAGCCAGTCTGACTCAACCACTAAAACAGCCCCCACCTGCTTTGGAAGTATTATCAGTGCTGTTTTGTCCTGTGAATTAAAGATCTTTCCTGGCTCTGCGGCTGCCTTCAGTCGGTCCTCCTTTGTATAAATTCTTTCCCTGCAATGCTACAGCACAACCCAATACTAGCAAGTAATGCCAGAGGGTTCTAGCTAAAGACAGACTTTCAAACAAGAGAAATGAGTTCAACACTCTCCACAATGCTATGCTACAGGTGATCGTGTGCTTTTGTTCTGCTGATTTTTAGGGATTGCTACCCAAACCTCTAAAGGCAACAATAAAGAAGATAGATGAAGGAGCAGCACAGTGTTAGGTTTGATTCTTCAAGGTCCCCATCTGCCTCCACAGTGTATGGTCAGTAGAGGGGAATAACACATTCACAGGTGGCAGAAAAAGACCCTCTTTTTATTTTTTTTGGAGATTAGATTTTTACAGTGTGGCTCATTTGACCAATTGAACGCAAATGCAATTCCTGGGTCTGCCACATTTCAGGCTAAAAGGAATCACAGTTTGATCAAGCAGTCTGACCTTCTGTGCACTGCGGGTCTTTCCTATTCTTATTCCATTGCCACTGTAATGGCAGGAAGAACTTGTGTTTCATGAAAGCATCTTTTTTCTAGATGAGTATTTAGTCTTGATTCAAGGAGGCAAGGGGTGTGACGTCCACATCTTCTGTCAGTGCTGTTTCCTGGCTGACCATCCTCTCTGTTGAAATTCATGCTTTGCCTCCAGCCCAAATTTGTCCAGCTTCCAGTCAGTGACTCCTGCACTATTTCTTTTCTGCTAGGTTACAGAGACCCCTTTAGTAGCTGGCATATTCTCCCCATGAAGGTACTTGTAAGTTGCAATCAAATAATTTCTCTGTCCTGGTTTTGATAAACTAAACAAATTCAACACTGAGATTCTCATAGAAAGGCACTTTTTCCAGCTTTCTAAAGATTTTAGTTGCTATTTGTTTTTATCTTTGATTTTTCAGCATCCTTTAAAGGATGGACACCAGAGCTGAACATAAATATTCTCGACTTAGTCTAATTAATGAGGGGAGACCTCATTGCAGTATACAGCTTCCTTGGGAGGGGAAGTGGAGGGACAGGCACTGATCTCTTCTCTCTGGCAACCAGGACCTCAGGCAATGGCCTGAAGTTGTGTCAGGGGAGGTTTAGGTTGGATATTAGGGAAAGGTTCTTCACCCATGAGGTGGTTGGGCACTGGAACAGGCTCCCCAGGGAAGCAGTCACAGCACCAAACCTGACAGGGTTCAAGAAGCATTTGGACAACGCTCTCAGGCACATGGTGTGACTCTTGGGGATGCTCCTGTGCAGGGCCAGGAGTTGGACTCCATGATCCCTGTGGGTCCCTTCCAACTCAGCATATCCTCTGATTCCGTAATACTCTCACACAAACATAAAATAACCTCTCTACAACAGAGAAGTAAGAAACAATTTTTTCTTCTGCACTGAAGGCTCTTATTATCTCTCTTTGTCAAGCAGTGGTACAAGATGATCATTGCTTGTCTGGCTTTGCCACTAGATCCTCTTCAGAGTTGATGTGTCACAAGGCACTTGTGGTAGGAATAGCTTGTGCTCTTTCTTCTTAGTTTTTCATTGAACCATGTCAAAATGCATTTTGTCTGTAAGCATCCACTTGCTATTGAATCCAATTCAGGGTCCATGACTGCTTTTTTTCTTATATTTACTACTCCACCAAACTTTATTTCTCTATAAACTTTACTGGCTGTGATTTTCTATTTACTTCCCGATCATTAGGCATCAGGCCCATTTCTGATTGTGGAGCTGTGTGAGACACCATCCCCATCTGAAGAGTTGTTCTTCCCAACAGCTCTTTTTAAAGGCCTTACAGCTGTTTATCCTTAACCCATTTATGATGTGCTTTATGGATGTTATAAAATCATCACAGGTCTGGTTTTTAATCAGAATATCATGCACTACTGAGAAAAGAGAAATCTGTGTGGTTATCTTCTTCAGGTAAACTTGCGAGTCCAAGAAAATCACAACAGGTTTGACATGTTAATTGGCATTAATTATATTTCTTCTCATTCCTTTGTCAGCAGCGGACATCTGGCCATCTGACCTACCATTACTTGGAACAAGCTGCTTGCATTTTTTTGCTACATTAACACAGCATTAGAGTTCTCTCGGTCTTCTGAGATTTTGCCTCCATGCCAAGATTTGTTTACTGGAGATTACTGGCCCTAATCAATAGGTGACACAGTGAACTCCTTTGGACTCTTGGGTAAAAGTCATTCAGATCTGGAAGCATTAAAATATCTAACCTTGGCGGGTGATGTTTAATAGCTTAGGACATAATGGACTGGAAAGCACTTCTTCATTTCTTCCAATGTCGCTGGTTTTTTTTTAATACAGACTAGAAGAAGTACTTAAGTCAGTCTCCTTTTTTCCAATATATAATAAAATACTATCTCCATTAGTCATGAACCTTGATAGAATTTATTTCGTTCCTTAGACACTTAAACTTCTTATTGTCTTTAACTCTACCACATACTTGTTTTCAACTTATGTTTAGTTTCCTTTATCAATCTTCTATATTCATGACTTCTAATTTATATTGACTGTCATCTGTTTTCTGATACAGTATAACTCATTTATCGTACATGTCTTCCCAGTTTCTGATTGCTGCTTTGACTTTGCAGCTGAATAAGAATGATGAGCTCTCAAGGCAAAGCATCCCTTTTGTTGATTGAAAAGATGTACTTTTTTTCTAGCAAACTTTTCTGTAAGACCTGCCAATTTTCATTCATCTTTCATGCCTAATTTTTCCCCATCAATTTCACTTGTATTTGTCTTCTGCTGTTGAGAAATTAGCTCTTTGCAACTGCCCTCTGTTTGCCCACATTTAATGTAATCATCTCACAGTCATTATCATCTGTAATTTTAGAAACCTTTAAACTCTGTCAGCCCCAGCATATATCCTTATAATCAAAGCTCATTAAAACAGTGCTTTCATTTTTTTTTCCTTTCTGCATTAGGTATGAAGAAGAGACAGGTGCTTAAAGAATAACTCACCTTATTTTCCGCTTTGATTTAGCACTCTGGAACATCCCTGTACCTGCATGCCTCCTGAGTTTTATTAGGTAAAACATTAATCCATATGCATTCAACATCCTTTGGTTCTGGATTATCAATAACACTAAATCAAGTAATGACATCTTTAATGCAGACTGCCACCTCCACTTCTTTTTTCTGCTCACTTATTCCTAAACCGATTAAGCCCATGGATTTTAACATTCCAGTCGTGTGAATTGTCCCACCAGGTTTCAGCAATGCCAATTATATCAATGAGAATTTCTAATTCTTTTGCTTGTTACAGAGTCTCTTTGCACTGCAGCATGAGCAGCTGAAACATTTCTTTCCCTATATGCTGCCATCTCAGTGCAGTTTGTCTGTGATGAGCTGAGTTCAGTGTCAGTTTTTCACTCCTGCACTCGTGGCTTGTCTCACAGGGTGTGGAGTGTGTGATCTGGTGTCAGGACTGTACCAACATCCATGTTTTATAACAGTGCTAGAGGCTAGCTTTTGAGACAGCTCGCTCTTTTGCCTACAAGAACCATAAAAATTACTGCATTGGAACTTGGCACCTGTCAAGTCTGTCTGTCTTCAGTAAGCTCATGATAAGATATTTAATGCCAAGACATACTAAATAAAGGAAGGCAAAGATGTCTTTGTTCCTCATATCTACAGCTGCAGAGTTTGGTGGGAGTTAGTGTGAAAGGTACCTGTTGTGCTTTGGTGCAAAGCTGATGAGACAGAGTCCAGGACACAGCTGGATCTGTGCAACTGCTCTGGAGGGAGGGAGCCCCTGAGATAGTAGCCATAAGGCAAGACAGAATATTTCTCTCTATGCTTTTCAGCTATGTCTTTCTTGTTTGTGTTGCTTTCCCTCTTGCTTATTATCACAGGGTTTGTTGAAATGGGGCCAGTGGTGCTGGCCATGTCACATGCTCAGTTGTTTGGCAATAGAGTGGGAATCAGTGGCATCTCTCCATCTTCCCAAGGGTTTTCAGAGGGCAGTGTTTTAAGTCGTGTAGGCAGGAGCTTCCAAGGCAGATGAGCAACTGTCCATCGTAACAGGATGCCTTGTCTGCAGCCTCCCTGGGCTACAGGGACTGTTTGCTGAGCAGGGGACAGGTGGTGAGATAGGAGAAAAATTTTTGCAGCAGAGGACATCAAACATCAATAATAAATGTGAGACCAGAGATCTGGAAATACTGATAGTCATACACATATAGATAGAGTGATAATATAGATTAAAATTTCATTATAATCCCTTGAAAAAAATCTTGGTTTTTTATAAATGGCCAATCCCACAGGTGGCTTCCCAGCCCATAGCACGCTTGTTGGAGTCTCTGGGAGCAGGCCAAAGGGAGAGAGCCAGCATTGGTTCTTCCTGGAGCAAGACAAGCATCTACTCAGCCAGCATCCTCACCTCCGCTGTAAGGGAAAGACTCTTCAGTGACACTCCAACGATGGCTAATAGGGAACAAACCCAAGCAAGGAAAACCAACTCCCCCTAGCAAAACACGTGCCTTTATCAGAAATTTGCTTGTGGTCCATGCTTATCATTAAACTCCCAGCCACAATGTTTTATCACTAAGTGCAACACCAGACAGAGATGTTATTTGCTCATATGCCTCAGCTTGCTCTTGTTCAGCATAAACAAACAGTAAACACCCAGGAGGGCAATGAGTGGTTTATCTGGGAAATGCAGTATGTATAATGGCAATTACTCTAAAATCTGCTTCCAATGTATGTTCACAACACAGCTTCTGTGTAAAAACATGTGGGATATTGTCCAGCTTGTTGCAAGCCATAGCTTCCACTGCCATTGGACATGGGTCAGGATGGGTACCTTATTCCTTTGCCTCAGATTGCAAACACTTTGCCTGCCTCTGATCCATCTCTTCCCCAGCCACGTTCAATACATTGTGAGTGTCAAGTCACCAAGTGCCAGCACTTGTGTCACTTTGGGCTAAGGAAAAGCCCAGGTGCCTGCTGCAATGCAAATCATTCAGGAGATGCTTGGTCACCTCTCTGCTGAGTCAAGCATTTAGAAGAGAATACATCACAGGAAGGGGAAAATCAGCTGTTTCCTCAGCCTGTCGCCTGTGTCTGAATGATAAAATGGAAGAGGAGCTCAGCTCCATCTGAACAGTATTAATCGTGGCTGGATTGTCAGCGGTGCTACAGGCGGGAAGGTTTAGCAGTAGTGTGGGTGAAGAGAAGCATATTTGTCATAACAGCTTAGGGCTCCTCAGTGCTGTCAGGGGGTTCTGGATTGAAACCCTGGGATGATGAGGACGTGTTGTCAGGTGGCTGTTACCTTTCCTGGCACCCTGACATCCTAGTGAAGACTACAGACAAAAAAAAATCACAGCACTGCATTGCAACAGGCCTTGGTGGTACTTAAAGAGTGCTCTTGGAGGGATCCAGCTTAAGACATGGGCACCACAATTCCTTCTGCCTAAGCTCTGAGTAAAGCATGATTTACACCCCAAGCTTTCCTGTGCAAATGTGCTCCATGCCTTCAGGTCTGAAGTGTCAGGATTTATTCTACCAGACTCTGAGATAATATGACAAATTTGCATCTTCAACTAGATCTCACAAATTCCACCAATTCCCCCAGCATGTAGCTCTACTTTGTTCCATCACTAGCGGCTCTCTTTCTTTCAGCAGGACAGCTGAGGGAATAACATATTCATGGTAAATAAAAGAAATAGCAGATAACACTTATGTGTGTAAACTGCCCTGTGGGTCAGACATTCAGCCTGCAGTGGAAGAACCAGGATTATGACCAGAAGCTTAGCTTGCAATGGAGAAAAATCCTGCAAGCTTTCATAATGCACACACTAGTATCCTGCTGCTAGAATGTGCAGTGATTTAGGAACATATGAATGCAAGAGTTCTCCAAGGTGATACAGGCCGGTCCCTGCTAACAAAAGCAACTGTACCACACTGCTTCTTATAAACTGATCAAGTCCCCAGTAGCCCCATGTGGCTTGACCCCTCCCACCCTTGGACCCCACATAAGACCAAGGGCTATGAAAGACTTTGAAGCATGTAAAAAAAGAGAAGCAATACTTCCCATAGCGGCAGAGAAAGCTCAGCTGCTGAACACTGATACATGCAAGGGAATCATCTCGCTGAGCCTGAAATGCTACAGGACCCAAATTAGCTGTCTGTAACAATCAGGTTATTGAAAACTTGTGCTTCATTCCAATGTTAGTCCAAACCAAACAGACAGAGGAAAAGGAAGAAGAGTACAGCCTTCCTGTATGTGTTGGTAGAAATATTTATTGAAACTTATGTCTGTAAATGTAGAATTTTCATTCTATGGTGGCTTGTGCAGACCGAGAGTGGTTACAGCTGTTCCACAGGACGGTGAGGCTGAATGCTGAGTGGGTGCTTTGTGTCTTTAAGTTTGTCTATAAAGCTCATAGTTTTAAAAGATGCTGCATTAAACACTAGTTATTATAATAATATACACATGCAGAAATGATCCAGGCCCAGAATTTTCTCAGTGTTTGTCTTAATGGGAAGAATCCCAAAAATGCTAACTCTACTTTTGGTCTTCCATTTGCTGTTATATATTATCCTAACCTTACTCTTCTTATTTGTATCTTCTTTAAACTAAGAGATCACATCCTTCTCAATCTTTCTTTAACAGGAGCCTCCCAAGCAGATAATCATTCATGTCACCCATCTCTGAGGTACTTCCATTTCTACTGCTACCACTTGATGGCTGGTGACTAGGAATGAACACAATATTCCACGTGAAAGCACACTATTGATTTATTGAATGGCTTTATATTTTCAGTAATCTCTTTCATGCACACTTTCTTGCTACTGATGCTAGAGGAGTAAATGGATAAAAAATGTCTCTCAAATGCACTAAAATGGAAAATCTCAAGTATAATCTCTTCCTCCCCCTGGAAAAGTAACACATCTGACACCCTCTCTGCTGCAGAAAGTGCATATCCATCTTGGCTTTTCAGAGAGGTGAACTTTTGACTTCCAGTGTGACTTACAAGAAAGTTGGTATTTATTATGTTACTGCCCACTTGCAAAGTACCTGAGAACTGGGATTCAGTTAGCTGAAAATGTGAATAGCTTTTGTTGGGCTGAGATATGTTAAAGAAGGGAATGCTAAAGGACTTTTCTTTGCCAGTAACCATTTCTGTAAGTGGATTTTAGCAGTAGGCATCTGTAGCTGTTTTAACAAAGTGTTCTTTTTTTCATATAAAATATATGGGTCATCCATAACAGTTATAAATATGATAGCATAAAAATACATAGCTAAACTGAATTCCTGAAATCCAGAATATGTACAGATGCTCTCAGACTAGGTAATAAAAACCTCTTTTTCTTTAAGGCCTTTGCTCTGAAATTTCCCCTATGAATATACCATCCCCCGGAATGCAACACATTAGCGAGGTTTGTCATGCCTAAAAAATAATTTTAAGAGGAGACTCTCTTTTACACCATATCCTGTGGAAAATAAAAATCAAGAACTTTCAGGAAGTCAGCAGTCACTGATTCCTTCTGGCCACCTGTGGCATGGATCCCTAATAGGTGCAGTTGGACTTTAAGGGTAGAAGGAGCATTTTCCTTGCGTCCCTAAAGCAGCAGTGTGGACACACTCACAGGCAGCTGTGGACTGAATGCTGGCAGCCTTCCTGCTGACTCTGAGGTTTTTCTGCTCCTGTAAGGACTTAAGGATGAAGATTGTAGACATACAGGCACTTCGACTCTATCTATCTTGGCATATGCCAGTGTAGATAAAAGAGTGTATGGCAACGTGCTGAGGCTGTCTGCTAGAGCCAATTGACAGGAAATAAATGAAAAGCATAACAGTTGCCATTATCATCGAGTGTCTTCCAGACACCCTCACTGACCAGCAGCCGTGTCTCACAGAATGTGTAATGAAACAGGCAGGAAGATGACTTTGCATCCACCTTTCTGTCTATTGTCCTCTCCAGAGTCCAGTACTGAAGTTCCTCAGTGCACAGCCACACTGCGTGGTCCACTAAATGGTTCAGGACTTAGTCCTAATAAAAACAGGCAGCTGTGTGAGTAATGACAACTAATTTACTCTATTTTTGGCATTGAAAGTCGGCTGAAATTATCGTTATTGGTGTAGAACTAATCCAGTCCTGGAGAGCAACCTCAGTTTCCATTATAGGCATGACTACAGAAATGAACATGAGAAGTTTGCAGAACTTTATTATTTACTCGTGACACCACTTTTGTTAGCAGGTCTCCTACACATAAAGATCTTTCCTGGGTGCTTATAACAGGCACTGAGCCATTAGTATGGACTTGCAAGTACCAAGTATGAATCTTTAACTCTGAGTGTATCTCAGGGATTAAGAACAGTTGTGCCTCTGAATTTTAGCCAACATGTGTTTGACGTCAGGCTACCTATCAGCAGGCAGCACAGGTGCTTAACAGACAGGGATGTAAAAAATAATGTCTAAGCAAGTTAGGGCACCATGCAAATACCTTTGGATTAAGAGTTTGCTAGACATGATGCATTTTAAAGTGACATGGAGAGCTTCTCAGTCTGTTATTTGATCGTGCTCATGTTTATCACCAAAGAATCTGAATATTTAACCATGAATGCACACAAATCCTAGAGTAAGGCAGCAGGGAAGTGGTGGTCAGCCAGCAGGGCTAGAGACAGCTCCTCTCTAAACAGCTTTTTTAGCATCACACTCTACTACTATGACCAGAGATACTGCTGTGGTGGGAACATGAGGAGATAAACAGATGTATAAAATAGATTAAATGGTTCAGGATGATAAGGTTCAGGTCACTAACCATTAGTTTGATGGGTCAAGTGTAGTCCCCATCCTTATATGTTTCCAAGATCAGAATAGACAAAGCCCTGAGCAACTCAGTCTGATCTCTTAGCTGGCCCTGCTTAGAGCAGGGGATTGCACCAGATGATATCCTGAAGTCCTCCCTTTCAACCTGAATTAAATTACTCTGTGATCCTGTTGCCAGGGTCCCAAATCAGTGCTCTGATGCCAGAGCTTCTTCAGTCTGTCATGCTTTCTTAGCTGACTCCAATCTTGCTATTAGTTTCACTCCTTGCAATGAACACTTTGAAAACACTCTGCATTCAATGAAGCCAAAGGTCTAGAAAAAGAATATCAACGGAGAATCTGTGGCTGTGAAATTCACAGCCAGAGCTCTGGCTAAAATTGATGAACAGTAACTATAAAGTCCCATCAACTTTCCCCAAACACATTTACATTTCATTGGGAATAGCAAAATATGGTGCCTGTTTTCCACTCATGACATCTCCTCACAAATATATAGCTTTCATTTTTTTTTCAAAGTTTCCCCCACCCCCAACTTTGTTTCATTTAGATATGATCACTGAATCATAATTTCTGTTTCATTTCATCTGGACCATCTTTCATCAGTCACATTAAGCAATTTCATCCAATTTAATTTCTAATACAAAAATGTTTGTTTGTTTTAATACCCCTTCCTCAGCATAAACAAACAAAAAATTGGAGAAGAATCAAGTGCTTTTTTTATTCTGAAGAATTAAAATCTCTAAGAGAACATGCATTTCTCGTGAGCATTTGTTCCTTTGAAAACTCAGTTTTTGTTCAGAAAAAAAAAGAAACCGACCAAGAAAAGCAAGCCTTTGATGAATGTATTAGCAGTTCACTCTAACCAGGATAGTAAATGAAATGCTCTCGAAGCAGAAAGAACCAAATAGCCTCTTAAAACAGATAACTGCCTGTGATAGCTTTTTATGGACTGATGAACTTGGCACAGCATGCTCCTACCTTGCTTCCTCAAGACACTTTCCCACCTCCAGCTTAAGGCTACTGTGCTATAGAAATCCCTACAGCATGGCAGGAATCTCTCTGTGAGTGTCTGCAATGCATATAGGGGCTATATATAGTCTGAAATCAGGTTAATTGTCTATAATAGTGCCCTTCACTCTCTTTGTCAAGTTTATCATTGCTGAAAGATGTCACCTTGACAACTGCTGAGACTGAAATGCCCCATCTTCCACAGGAGAGTGGAATATACTCCAAATGTACGACACATTCCAGCAACTTTTCATCCCTTCCGATTAGTTCAGGTATAAGGGGGACAACTGTGGTGACAGCTTTAACCTCAACTGTTCCTCGAGAGCAGCAGGACAGGATTGTTAGCAAGAGGCAGCCATTGGTAGCCAATGGTAGCCACTTATGGCTACTTTTGAGTGGAAGAGATTTGAGGTAGTCATATTATTTCAAAGTCAGAAGCTTCACACATTTTTATGTGTATGCATTTTGATGTATTATGCATCTTTGCCACTCTGTGAACTCCTGGTGCAACACTGTTAATAAACGACAACTCCTTGGAGTATGATGCTCATGGCATAAAGCAACCAGGATAAATTATTGTCACAGAGGTGATCACGGCCCAGGTGATGCCCTCATTGACCAGGCACAGTCCCACAGCACCAGGCAAGGTGCTGATTGAGGCAGAGTGCACTGACAGCCCCAAGCAAGGCAAGGTGGTGAGTAAAGTCCAGGTTCCCACCAGGGAACAAGACGAGACCTTCTACAAGGTGGACCCAGTATATCTCCAGAAAAAGAATAAATTAAGCCAGGACAGCACTGAGCACAGGTACACAGGCATCATAACCCAGGAGATTTATTGAAGCTCAGGTCTGGGCTAATGGGCAGAGGTAAGCCAGGCAGGGCAGTTCAGGTCTGTTAGTGCCCTCAAGGCATGGCAGATAAAAAGTTGTAAATAAAGGGGAGCACCATTAAACAGAAAAAGTGAGCACTGAACCACAGGGAGCTGGCTCATAGCATCTTGTGAACAACTGCCTTAGGGCTAAGTGTGAACTGATTATTCCAAGTTTTTTGTGGGTTTTTTTTTTGGTAAAGGGTAGAAAGTATTTTCTTCTTGCATTGGGATACAGGCAATAATACACAGGCACAAAGGATACACATCACTCAGCAGAACAGCTGTGGATTCAACACAAGGGATGTTAGGGAAAAATCAAGGGCAGGGGAAAGGAATAGTTTAGCCTGTGCAAAAACAACAGAATTTGCTCAACAACCCAGTAGGTAAAAACAACCACCACTGTCAATTGTTGTGTGTCAGTCACAGTCAGGAAGGCATTTATTTCCAAAATGTACATGAAAACATGAGGCATGCCATCAGCTATTTTACTACATCTTAGAACACATCTGCCTGATCATTTTTTAGGAGAGTGTACTATGATAGGTGATGAACAGAGCTGCTCTAGCATGAAAACTTCTGCTATTCCTCTGGCTCCTTTGGATATGCCAAGCTGCGTGCCCCTGGGAGATGGGCTGTGGGAGCCTGAAGCACAAGGTGTGAAGATGAGGCAGCAACGGGGATTATAATAATCAGAAGGATCTTTGTTTCTGTCTGGAAGCATGGTTAGGACTTGTTAACTTCTTTGGGCCAGTCCCTATAAAAATGTGGCAAAACACTGTCTCTGAGCTCTCCCTGCACACACTTCATGTGTTATTTGCACATGAGGAGGAGACTTAGACAGCAGATGCTGCAGAAAAGGGAATCAGTGAATATTTATTCAGATTCTGCACAGCTGCTCATCTCCACTCCTCCCCCACTGTCTTTTGTTTCTTATTCATGAGGATGGGTCTGAGAGGGGTTCTGTCTGACATGTACGTTTGGGACACAGCTGTGGCAGGGGGGTTTCTGCATTAGGAAGGAGAAATCTTGTAATTAAAAGCATTCTGACATGTAGTTCAAGAGCTGTAAAGCACAGCACATCAGCGAGGGAGCCACTTACACGGCCTGAATGGGAGAAGGGAGCAAATTGCAGACACCCCCCACAGAATGAAGTTTATTTGCATGAACCACTCATGAAATAATTACCAAGAGCAACAAAAAGCAAAGTCTGTTTGCTAATGATTCATGAGCTGGATAAAGGCTTGAATTAGTTGTATAATTTATTTGTAAAAATAATCTAGCCAGCTGTAATTAGAAGGCTGGCTAGAGTGATCTAGAAAGAGAAGGAAATCATTCCCAACAGCACATGACCTTCCAGAGGGTATTGCTGTTTTTGAACAGAAGCATCCCTAAGAGCCTGTGAGCTTGCCTGGGTGCAGCATGGATCTGGTGGAGGCCTAAGAACCAGGATGCTCTTTTCTTTTTTTTTTTTTTTTAAAGTGTAGGGATCCTTTCCTTTCTTGGCTTTGGCCTATTTGAGCAGTTGGTACTATTCCCAGTGGCTTTTGGGTGTAGATCAAAGCATTGCTGAAATCACTTTCAAGTCAAGCAGAGAGCATTTGGAATTAGATCAGCAACTAGCTTCATTTAAAAAGAGTTACAGATTTTCTGTTGAGAAAAAAAAAGTTGATTTTTTTTTAACATAGTAGGCCATTAACTTTCCTACAAGTTTCTCCATATGGTCCAGGTCTTCTCCCCAGTTCCAGCTCTTACAGAGGCTCAGATAGGGAGGCCCCTTGTGTGAAGCACCATCCTCTGGGGACAGCACCTCTAACCCATGATGAATATCCACAGGCCTGTGTGTGATCGATCCCAGCACTGCTCGTTTCGCTTGCCAAAGCCTTGAGCTCAAATGGTTCCTTGTCTGTCAGCTGGCCTGACCCTGACACCAGCGGCAGAGGCTGACAATTCTGCCTTGTCCTCGGCTTTGCTGCAGGGCTGTTCCCTTCTCCGCTGGGCGGGGAGCATGGAGGTCAAAGAACTTGGCTGGGCAGCAGGAGGAGGGGAAAGGGGCCACCGGCAGGTAGGAAGCTCTTGGTGGTGTCAGGATACTGTGAGGAGTAACCCACCTATTGCTTTGTGCAGAGCATGTTCCCATCATCCTCACAGAGCCACAAGCCAGCTTTTGCTATGGACATTCCCCTCAGCACTCACCTCCAGCCACATATACATGCTAACAGCATGAAAATGATGAGGCAGCCCCTTTGGAAGTTATCTGCCTCCCCTGGGCCAGTGAAGAGTTCCTCTCTGAGCTCTGTCTCCGTGTTTCAGCCCAGCAACCTGTGTGACTGGACCCTCCTCTGTTCAAAAGGAAAATCCTCTGGACAGAAAACAGGCACTGGATGACCCAAACATCAGCTGTTGTGTCAAACTCACCTCCGTTGGTCTGTAGTTTAATCATCCCTGCCTGTTTTTGTTGACCTGCTCTGAAGCCCTTGGAACAACACTTAAAGGGGCCTTTCCTTGACATTTCCTTGCAGTGAAATGTCAAAGGGACTGTTGCAGCTCTCCATGGCATGAGGAAGCAACAGAAGATAATATGCTAACCATGCCCTAGGTTTTCTAGCAAAGGGCTCTCATCTAAACTATAAGAGTATTTCCTTACAGCAGGAGAGGTGACAAAACTCTCTTTCCTACTCATGGGGTGCTGCAGTTCAAGCCAAGCCCTTCCTGGCCTTCCCATTGCTGGAGTGAACTCCATCCTGCTGCTAGGGAGGGCCAAGGCTCTGCTGGTGCCAACCAAAATAGGCTGAAAGCTTCACGTAGGGGTTAAAAGGACCTCACATGGGGAGAAGCCTAATTTTAATTAGCTTTGCAAATCGGTGTAATCATTTTAAGGATTTGGAGATTGGTCCTCTAAGGTATATCTGGGAGCTACAGCAGAATTTTCATCTTTCCCAGGGGAAAATCAGCAACATTCAAAGAGAAGCAAGCCCCTTAGATACTGAAAAGCAACTGTTTGTTGCTATCTATGTAACAGTCCTGTACAGAGGGGTTTGAGAAAAGGGTGGGTGGGAAGGGTTTCCACCAGATCAAAATAGGACTGTGAATCATCAATGTCACACTGTTATGAAAATGTGTAAGACCATACTCAGATGTATAGCTAGACTCCTGTAAAGAGCCTGGGTAATCCTTCAGCACTAGTGATTGGTATGATCTCATCTAGACAACTGGCATCACACTTCAAAATGTTTGTGGATCAACTGGGCAGAGTCTGGGAGGAGGGTGCCAACAAAGGTCAGTGGTTGAGAAAACAAGATGTGTGAGAAAAGACAGAGAGTAGTGCCTAAGCTAGAGAAGATGACAGTGGTTGAGGAGGAGGATGTGAGGCACAGTCTTCAACACATAAAAGGCCACTGCAAAAAGTATGGGATTTTTTTTTCCATATCTGTGCTGGGGAAAGGAAATGTAATGAACTGCAGCAAGAGGAATTTGAGGCTCCAGGTGCACTGAAGCAGATTGTCTTGGAAGGGTGAGTTTCCATCATGGTGACATTAGATAAATATCTGCCAGGAATGGCCCAGATATAGATAATTCTCTTCTGGGCAGAAGATGGGTAAAATGAATGTTCGAGGTCGCTTTTAACCCATATTTTTTTACTAGTCTACATTCAATATGATAAAGCCTCCCACTAGTCACACGCAGGGGGATAGAGTTCTGGCACTGGAATGCAGGGATAAGGAATGGACATTTGTTCCAAAGGTTGCTGAGCCTTGAGAAGGGAATCAGAGAATTTCCAAGTCAGAATACGGCATCAAAAAGGATTAATTTCATGCATTAGAATGCCAAGCAGGATGCTGTCCACACATCATTAAGAGTCAAGGCTTTTAAGATCTGCTCTCCACTGGCACAGAAAACAAAATTTGCCCCAGTAGCCTGTGTAAAAGCCATAAAAATAAAATTCTCCCTCATGCCCAGTTGCAATGCACTGGCTACTGAACAAGATTTGTTTGTCACCTTCCAGCCCAGTGATGGTTGCCTTCCAGCGGTGCTGCCAGAACGGCAGAAAGGTGCACAGAATACTTTGGGATGGAAGTTTCTCCCCACAGAGCCATATGGCCACAAGCAGATAATGCTGTGAGCAGCATTCATTAACAATTTCCAAATCTGCAGCAGCTGGAGCGTGGGATCATTTAAAACATGACTGATTTACTTCCTGCAGCCTTGAAAAGGAGGGATCGGTTGGAACCCGAATGCACAACACATTCCTCTGAACTTATCAAACGAAGCCACATGCATCTCATTAGCATCACACACACACACTCACAGAAGTTACCTCTGGGGAGGGTACTGGAGAGGCTCACAGGACAGCTGCTCGATGGAGCATTGGCAGGAGACCAGGTATCCCAGTTGCTGGGGTGGCTTCAGAAATTGAGCAGAATAGAGAAAGAGGGAAGAATATTTATAATAATCCCGATGAAAACAAAGTGTTGGGCTACTATTTTATTTGAGCTGCAGCAAGAACAACAATAAAAGCCGTAAGGACCATTCTTTAGGCAAAACTGTTCTGTGAAGGCTTGTAATGAGCTGCACTCACCTAAAAATAGAGTTCAAGTTAACACAGTGTACCTTAATTTGTGGGACAGTGATCCATCTTTGTGCCCACCAGATGTTACTTCATTAATTATTGACAAACAACATGGCATTTCTGTAGCACTGCATAGCGTTAAGAGAGTTTTATAAATAGATGGATAAAAAATTAATCAATCAATTTTGTTAGACAATTAAATAGCATCCACCATTTTAGTCTGAGATGATGCCAAGATTTTCCTTTTTTATAAAGCGTGCAAGAAGGGAAAGACTGAGCTTGCCAGAAAAAAAGAGAGAAATGCTTTCAGCCTGAAAAATGCAGAATAATTTCTGAATGTTAAGCAATGGGGTTAAATGTTTAGAGCTTCCAAAAATTTTGGGCACTGGGACGGAATTCATCTCCCTCCCTTGACTGAATGCAGACGTCTGCATCTAGGCTCATCATTGTGGACCTCCTTTATAGTCAGCAAAGAGAAATGAACCATGCCCTTCAAGTGCCTGTTCGTTGTGGCTGATCATAAAAAGAGATATTGTAGATGTCAAGGTCTGACGTAGGCATTGCACAGCTGGGGGAGAAGAATCCTCCCCTGACATCTCCTTTGAAAATCTGTCAGGAAAAATATTTTGAGCTCCAGCCCTGGAGCTGCTGCAGTTTAGTTCTTTAAGGAGGATGCAGGATGGTACCCCAGGGGAAGGATGGCCAGGCACGTGGCAGGCACAGGTCCCAGCTAGCGCAAGAACGGCACTTGCTCTGCAAGGGCTTTGTGCAAGGAGGGCGCCTGCCAGAGGGCAGGGAAAGCTCTGCTCCTCCAGTACCTCTGCGTGGGCTCTGCCTCTGAGCTGCACTGCTGCAAAGAATAAGTATCTGACAGCCGGGTTGTGAAGGAAACTGTTGCCCGGGAATGCACAGGCAGGTCTGTCCTGGCTGTTTGGTTTGTGTTTAAGTTGTGGCGATGCTGGGGCTCCTGCTGGTTGCTGTAAGCACAGTGGGTAGTGGGCACTGTCTGCTGTGTCCCCTGCCACCCTGGCTCTGTGCCTTGCATGGCCTCCGTGGGCTCAGAGGGACTGAGGCAGTAACAGGAGGCTTTAAGCTGAAGAGTCATTCCTGATGAATAGGAACAGTACCCAGAAACAGATTGCAGTAGTCCCTGCTCTGTTGTGTCTGCAAAAGGGCATCAGCTGATATGCTGAGGCATGTGTCTTCCTTCAGCCATTTCTCCATAGCAAATGAATTGATGTTTGTTTTAAGGTGCAGGAACGGGAGCACAGAGAGCAAGGTGCTGAGGAACAGGAGAAGAGAGAGCTGACATTGTGCAGGGAATACAGCAATGAGGCTCAGAGATTTGTGGTGTAAAACACCAGGACCAGGATCCCCTCTCTGTACAGCAGAAGCCAGCATTCACCTGAGTATTCAGGATTTCACCTTCCCAGATGAAAGGACTGCAGAACTGTTAGAGGAGACAGGATGGGAGGAGAAAGGGGAAGGAAGAATTCCCATAAACAGGGACAAAAATCCTATTTCTTCATCCTTCTATTTTGAAGACCAAGACCAGAACAGTTCTTACCTTGGGGACAGCAGCATCCATTCCCACCAGTATTTTATAAATTTCACTAAAGACTTTCCCTGTCATTTTGTTTTAACATAATGTACAGTCACAGCAAAATGCAACCAGTGTTTAAGGGAACAATACCATACAAAGCAAGAACAGCACTGGTTATCATTATCATTATCAAGATCATACTAACAAGATAAGAAGATTTAGTTGTTATGTGTTGTTAGACCAGATACGGCCATTATCTTTTCAACTTTCTCCTATACAGGCTTTTCTGTGTTCATCTGAGTTGCCACTCTCCAAAATATTCATGTGTTATTTAAAAAAATATATATATTCATGGAAACTTGTTAAGAGTACTTATAATGAGTTAACATAGATTCATACACTTTCTAAATAATGCTTAAAATTTTTAGAATTTTTCTGTGTTTGCACTCCTGTGCAGTAGTCCTCAATGGGAATTTCACTGGGTTGTTCCCAGGCTTGGAGATGGATATGCAGCTACACAGGCTGATTGCAAAGATGGGATATGTAGGAGAGGGCTACAAGGTCTTTTATGAAGTAATGGCCTTTTTTCTCCTGTTTTTCACCCTCTCCCTTCAAAAGAACTCTATATACTTTCATGTTTAGAGTAATGTCTTGATTACGAATAATCTTTCACTGTTCTTGCTTGATAGTCTTCCTTTAAACCTCTATCACATTACACATGCATAAGCATATCAACCACGAAATTTTCTTTCAAGATCAGCACCAACTAGAAAACACTAGAGATGCCACTGGCCAAGCTCCTGTTACTGCTAGATTTTCTCCTCTTTCTGTAGTTGTACCTGGTTTCTAGAAGAAACACTACCCTGTTTGTCTTGTGCCACAAATGTTTGTGGCACCCTCCTGGCAGACAGAGATAACTCCTGCCCTGAGGAGCACTTGACTGCAGTCACAAGAAGAGAAGAGATGAGAAAAGAAAATGCTTCAGAACTCTTAATATATTTTCTGATTAACATTTATTCTTTTTGTTTCAGCAGCTGTACACATCGGTCCAAATGAATCTCTCGTAAATTGTTACTAATCCCTGTATACATATTAATCTAATGTTTCCAGGCAGACTGAGAAACTGCCTGGCCACTTTCTATCTGCACAGGTTGCTTTCGGCGGGAAGAAGCAAACCTTGCAAGTTCAAAGGAGCTGCTCGCCCTTGCAGTCCAAGCTAAGAAACTGGCCAAACTTCTGACAGCACGCAATTTCCCCATAAGATTTTGAGTATAGGTTGGGCTAAAATCATGTTTCTGAAGGGATAATGATACTTTCCCATTCTGATTGTAGGAAATGTGGAGAAGTGAAAAAATAAAAAACATTTCAATTTTTTTGTAACCATTCAGAAGTGTTACTTTGGGCTGCTGCTCAAATCACCTGAAACATTTTGCTCTTCCCTACATTTTCTTTTAATAAAGAAGGTTCTATCAGTGCATTCATTATTCAGTTCCTAGCAGCAGAGCAGCTTCACAAGACTCTCCTGGTTGCAATCATTAATGGCACCAATCAAACCTGAAGCTGAAATATCCCAAATTTATTTAAACTCCGCCTCCTGTCAGAGTTCAGAATTAACTATTTGCACATCCTCTGTTGCTTTACTTGTGTTAAGACCCCCCTGCTACTGCATAATGAACTAACTAAGGGATCATAAGCAAAGAGATCAAAACACAAATCTTAAAAGATGTTTCTTTTCTGGATGGAATGTGACCTGGGTCTACCTCTTAGCTGTTTTTTTGCCTTAAAGTCAAAAGGCGGTGCAGGATAAGAAGACACATAACCCTGATGTGTGGCTGTACAGGCAGCACACAAGCATATACTGGGATGAAGGGGGGATGCTCCCTCATCTTGGAGGCAGGATTGCGACCCTTGCACTCCCTGTACGAGCTCTGGGATTATACCACACGTTACCACTAGATGTCAAACTGCGTCCCCCACAAATGCCTCCAGTGTCAAGTGATGGAAGGTCCTACATGCTGCTCCTGCTGCAGCAACCGCGTCACAGCAGACTTTAATTTTATTTCAGAGGAAAATGGTTGACAAATGATCGAATTAAGGGCCTTTAGTTACTGCAGACACAGGGATTTTGAAAGGCGTATTTTGCCGAGAGAGGCAGGATCAGGTGTTACTAACAGCTACTAACTGTGATTTTCTTCAAAAATTAAATCTACTGGCTCGCACCATTAATGAAAGGAAAAAATTAATATAGGTCCATAGGGGAAAAAGTTAACTTACCAGAAACTGAAGCTATATTATTCCTTTGTTCCCTCTTGGCAAGTTTTAGTTGCTTTAAAACCAGAATCAGTAAGAAAAACTGAGGAGTCCTTAGCTTAGGACTGCAGCTCTAGCAGCATTTGTACATGAAGCACAAAAATTGTGATCAGCATTTGGATCAGATTCCCCTGCATGCAACAAAACCCACAACAGTACCTTATTCCTTCAAGTAGCTTAATTTGGAAATGATGGAGGTGCTCCCTTGCAGATGAGCTGCACACTGAAGCCCCTGATGAAGGGTGTTAACTACAAGTCCTGTGTTTCCTTCCTCAGGAAAGGCCTACATGGCACTGTTACTCTGGACAGGTTTAAACTCCTACCTACCACAAGTTTGATTTCTCAGATGTGTGCTTCTTGTTGTTACCTTCAGGTTTAAATGACAGCTCTTTTACCACCCAGTCAGGGCTGTTTCTCAGCAGGAGGTGAAGAAATTCCCATCTAACTGAATGCTTTCTCCGTGAAAGCTGTTACGTAAAGGATGAGATCTTGCCTTTACCATGTGTTGGAAAATACAGTTTGTTAGGTGTAGGCTTCTGAAAGGACATGGCTTGGGCTCTTTTTAGCCTCACCAGCATCCTTCCTGTTTCTACCAAAAATAAACACAGAGAAGCTTTTCTTCTTTAGCACTTTTAAACTTTCTTGGCTTTGTCACAAGTTGTGTCACAGGATGTCCCACATCACCACAACATACAGCATCACCACAGCGTGACATGGGCTGAGATCAGCCGTGTGTGGGGAAGTGTCAGGGCCTCTCCTGCCTCCAGTTCCGCATCACCATCTCCCACTGGATCAAGAGTGATCAAGTATACTGGGTGCAGAGCCTCCTTCCACAGCCTAATCAGGAAGATTTAATCATCTGGTTTCGACCTTCTCATTTAGCAGTGGTGTCTTACACCTCTCAAAGGTGCAAAGAACCCAAGTTCCCTCCCAGAGTACAGCCACAGTTCTTTCCCTGCCCATTCTCCACATACACTCAGCGTGCAAAACTGAGTCATGGCTCATGTCCCTAATTGGTTCCTCCTCAATTCCCTCCTCCTGTGGTCCTCTTTTGTGGCTGGCAAGCTGGTAGGAGGCCCTGTGGCACAGCTCTGTAAGGACAGAGGGTCTGTCCAACATGGCACGGTGGCTGCCTGCCTCGCACACGGGGAATGGAGGCTCTGGCTGTAGGACAGCCAAAGAGCTGTGTGGGAAGGAAAGGCTGCCTCGGCCCGAAGTCCTTGTCTGAAGACCTTGTGTCGAGACCCACAGCAGGTCCTCTTTGACAGTCCTGCTTTAATACACAGAGCAGCAGGTCTGAGAGGAGGGTCTCCTTAACAAAGCAGGCTGCAGAACAAGCGTGGTTAGGAAAGCTGCTGGGTCTGGTTACTCGTCCCCAAAGCTGTCTCTCCAGCCAGAAAATTTCATCTTGACTCATGAGGAGGGCCTCCTCAGCAAGCGTGCTCTGTCCAAACCAGTAAAGAAAGGGCCTTGTGCCAACAAAACCAGGCCAAAACTATGCAATCAGACCTCCAGCATGTTTAAAAATATCTCTGGGTCCCTGTACATCTCACTTCTCCTGGCTCCCTTTCCGTTTCTCAATGCGAGGAAGGAATCTCTAGCTAGCCGAGGTTTGGGATGTGGTTGAGACGTTTCTGTGGTAAAAGGGTGGAGCTCCCTTGTTTTCTTCTTTTTCCACAAAGTGCTCTGGCTCTTGGACAGTGACTGTCCAAAGAAACCATGCTACTATTCCTCTCCAAGCCCCTGCCTCTCCTTCCCTCACTGGGAAGGTAAATGAAGGAGCTCAGGGATGACGGGAGCATGCAGCAAGCCTGCTCTTTTCACCAAAGCCCTCACTGGAGTAAGGTGCAGCCAGCACAGCACAGCAGAGGCCAGCCAAGGCAAGCATTTCCCTTCAAAGGGCCCTCCTTCCCACTACACCAACGCTGGGACACCCTTTCGTGGGATTTCCTTACTATGGCAACCCACATCCACATGGTATTTAAAAGAAGGATCGTTTGAGGTCTACCCCTGTGTCACTACCTGCTCCACAGCAAATTATCAGGGGCAGGGATGGGGACATGGAGAACACCAGGGTGCCCCAGGATAGCAATGAAATGAAGTAGCTTTTGGCAGCTTGACAATATAATTTCTCAGTTGTCATTTCTCTCTCTGAATTTTGTATCTGAGGCTATATCCTGTTCTGAATATAACGAAAAAGTTATTCCTCTTTGATGGCACGCAGTCTTATACTTAAATTTTTTGCCCTTCAGCATCCTCCTTAAGTGGAAGATACAGGTGTAAAAATTAACAGCACCTGAAAATAATAATGATGATCTTTTTGCAATCAAACATTGGCATGTGACTGTGTTCTTGATTTTTCTCAGGCCGTGCAGTCTCACTCGTTACAGCTGGCCCAAATGCCCGAAACCACAACTAGTCAAAGTTTGTGGTCAATCCATGGACGAGAGGAAGAAACTGCAGAAAACCTGCCAAATAGCATAAGATAATAAAGAACCTGAGGAAATTTCAGTCTTCTCTGGGTTACTCCAGAAGTAGAAAAAGAAGTGAGATTTGCTGAATAAACAATTCATTGCAAAATTATTCACTGAGATTAGGAGCCAAATAAAAGGAGAGAGAAGGATCCAGAATGGTTTACGGTAATAGAAGGTATGATGGTATCGGCACAGGAGGAATGTACTCCCTAGGAGAGATGACAAAGAGGATCTGTTGCCTTATTGGCATTTTTCAGAAGCACAATAAGAGGTAAGACTCTAGAAGAAAAATAGAAGCCGTTTTTATCCACAACCTATAGATCCTGGGGCCCTAGAGCTGAGCTGTCACATCTTATTTTTATATCCTACTCCCAGTGTGTGAGTGTTTTACCAAGATGTTTTCTTTTCTCTCATTTAATATTTTCAGCAATTGCTATTGTTCTGCAGTCTCCAAACGGGCTCTGGGAACCCAAGGACAGCATGAAAAGCTGAAGTATGGGAAACATTGTACCCGGAAAGGGCAGAGCAGGAGGACTGATAGGGGTGACAGAGACTCCAAGGTCTTCTGGAAACGCGGCGCCTAACTATCCCTGATGCAAGAGCTGTACTCAGGTGCAGTGGCATTTCACAGTGAGTTCAAAAAGTGTTCACAACCCTCAGGTACTGAGTGGCTGTGGTTTCACATGCCTGTAATAAGCAGGAGCTAGTGTTAGCCTAGAGTGAACAGAAAAAGGGATGTTTTGTAATTTTTTTTTCTTTTGTTTGGAGGCTGCTAAGCACACACTGAGTGTTGGGGGTCTCCACTGCTATCTACTTCTTCTCTGGCCATAAAGAATGAGTGAAGCCAGCAAACGTGAGAAATTGTGCTACTTATTGCAAAGGTTAACCCGAAAAGAGATGATCTAGCTCCAACTCATTTGTGGGGAGCCTAGATAGTTTAAAAGGGAGACAATTGTGAGTTGGCACGAACTGGGGTATCTTAGAAAAGCATCTGTAGTTTCCACATGACTGATACATGATTATGTCTGTTTGAGATGGTGTGCTTTAAAAATATCAGATAGCAAAAAAAGGATGATTGGTGCAATCTATTTTAATTATGCTTCATATTTGTAGTTATTTCTAAAACTCTATAAGAATTACCAGAAAACAAATCTAAACTGAACTAAAAAGGTTGCTTCCTGTTAGCTGGTAATTAAAACATCCTGATTTGAAACTAAATATAGCCCTTCCTCTAAATTTGGTAACTTTTTGCTAGACTGGGCTCTCTGCACATGTAAATAGAACAATCTAATCGCTCACATTTATTCAAATCCATAATTTGCACTTACTTATGTTAGAAAATAGCAAATGGGTTTGCTTATTTACATGATAAATATTTTTTTTTACTTTGATTTGTGTCAAGCTATTTTTAGATAAGAATTGGAATTCAATTAAGATGCAGAAAGACATCATTTTAATTCTACTTTTTATTTGATAATGGAGCTACCCAGTAATTGTGCAGGACAGGGAAGCTGATAAAACTGATTTAGCAAGGAAAGGACATAGTATCTGTAGGTATGAATCGAATTGTTTCTTTTTGGTTCATATGTCTCACAAGGTTTTAGAGCTAATAGATCTCAGCCTTTCCAGCCTCACAGTGAGACCAAAGAAGAAAATCTAGTCTTCCTTGGTTTTCCATCTTGCGATGGACTTTGTAGTGCTGATAAGAGCAGTAGTTATTGAATCAAAATGATAATAAATAATGAATAAATTTAGGAAAACCTCCAAGAACTTCCTGAAAAGGCTGTAAATTGTAGGGAAAGGAGATGTCGGACTTCTGCAAACTTTTTCTAGTCTTTTCACTGGTGACTTACCTCACTTTGCTGGTGTGAGATTAGGCCTTTGATACACTGTGTCAAAAATTCCCATTGATTTCTCAGCTTCATTTTCCAAAAGGAAGGTCCATTTAATTTAAAAGCTAAAAACACAATTAAAAAACCCCAAACCAGCTATGACTGCACCCCCAGCAGTCCTCCCATTGCTCCTACTCATTTCACATTTAAACAGAAGTTTCAGCAAGAGGCTCCTCCCAGAACAGGACCTATTCTGTGATCACCAAACACAGGTTTTTGTTGCACGTTCCTCAAACAATTAGTACCACCTCAGCAGCCATTTCACTGCCCTCCCTGAGCTTCTCAGGATGTCATTAATCCACCTTCTTCTCCTGATTCTCCCTGCTGGCAACCTTTTCTGTTTCATGTTCAGCTGGAGCTCAGGACTTCCTCCACCTGACTGTGCTGCCACAACAGGTCACAAAAGGGTCCCAAGGGTAAAATCTCCTTGGCCATTCAAGCAGTTGCCCGGTAGCTTTCTTATAGATAAGGAGCTGCAGCACTGTCTTGGAGAGTCAGAAAAGGATATTGCTGCAGACCAATCCCTCTCACGTCTCCTAAGCAACCACTGAAATAGATGAACAGTCTTTTCAAAATGGCATCATGATAAAGGGATTTGGCAAAATGCGAATATAATTTCCTGTTGACTGTTAAGGCTCCATAAATGATCTTTAGTCACTGAGCACAGTGGATCTGTGTTCTGCAATAAACAGCAAGTATGAAATAACCTCCTTCTCTGTTGCAACACAAACCAAGATCACAGATCTCTTGTCTAGCCTGTGTGCACTAATCAGGAGCTGCTACAGAGACAGGCCTTTGTTTCTCAGCTTGACATCCAAAATTTTCTAAGCTTTTAGGGTTCACATCTTTAAAATTTCTCTGAACAATAATGATGGCTGTAGCTTTTTTGGTAGTGGTTTATAATGAAATCTGAGAGTCATACAAGAAACCCCCTGACACCAGGAGATGGGATTTTAAGACAGTTGCTGTGTGTGACAATAATATTACAACCCAGAAAACCCAACACATACTGGGTGTTCTAGTAACTCCCTTATCTCCTATGACAAAGGCCATTCCCAATTGATTCAGTTTTATTAGGGACCTTTGAGTTACTCAAATTGTCTTCTGTGATATGTTGAAGTGCAACAATGTAGGGTCTTGCCATATCCTATACACCCTGTCTGCTAGGGGTCAGTCTGAAATACAGCCTCTCCTTCCTGCATTAATTTCTCCCTTTCACTGATTTACGTGTAAAATTTGAGTTGTAGCACTTGAGTTGTTCCCTGTACCCTCCATTCATCTGCGGTTTCTCCCTGAGACTGCTGTCCTACAGAGCCCATGAATCAGTGTTGTGTGCCCATGGTGTCAAAATACTATTATCTACTTATTTTTGCCCCAGCTGCATTTTTCCTGACAGCATGCATTCTCCTAAGCTGTTTTAAAAAGTTGGTTCCATTTTCAAGTTGGAAATACTTGGTATTGTTACAAAAAGATGCTATATAGCTATAACTCAAACCATAGGATTTGTCCCAGCATCTCTTAAATTTGCCAGAGAACTCTGTATGGGGTGATCAGTAGAGTGTGAGTATGACACTGGCACTGGGGCCACATGCACTCCTGCCCTCCTCCTCACAAGAGGTTTATACCCCTCTTCTCAGGCAGGACTAGCAGATATCTGTGTGGTTTAGGCAGATACTTTTCTAGCTGATCTTTCTCCTTCCCTAAATTTTTCTGTCATTCTGGTACTCAGCACCTTTATTACCCAGCTGTAAGAAATGATGGCATCTATTTCCCCCCCCCCCAAAAAAAAAAAAAACTCTCTAGTGGTTATGGGTCTGAAGGAAAACCCAAATCTGATCCAATGGAAGGATGTTCCTGGAATCTCCCTCAGGGATACACATGTCCTTTTCTGGCTAGAGATATTTTGGCTCAGAGGGCCAAAAGAAGCAGCAAAGTTGGAGCTTAAGGTAATGGAACAAATCCATTTTGGATGCAAATCTGTGATTTCCAGGCTCTCCTAATTCAGGCTGCTGTGGATCAGGCAGACCTCTCAGTCTTAAAAGAAACCTCTTCTCATTCTCTCTTCTGCCTTTATAGCTGTTTTGTTTGTTTGTTTGTTTGTTTTCTCCCCCTCTTTGTTTTTTAATTTGGCTCCATTTGTTTAAAACAAACAAAAGTAATCTTAATGTGGTTCTTGCTCTGCACACCAGTAGGGCTGGGGCTGCTTTTTGTCTCCCCTTACAGTGCTGCCATTGCAGAGAACAGTGGCCAAACACCACAAGAGCACAGAAAAGAGCAATGGAGTGAGGGAGAGGGCATCAGGCCACACCTGTAACCCTATATGTACATGAACAGCCTCTACCACAATCAGGGCAGAGATAGCAAAAGCTTTCCAGGAACAACCTGCTGGTAAAATGCGCTCTGGCAGGAATACAGGATTAGGGGTGAGGGAGAACACAGAGCAGATCTTACATTGCTCCTTGCCATCCTGATTTGTTGCCTCTTGGCATTCCCCCCATGTCTTCTGACACCTCCTCAAAGACAGTCCCTGGGGCAGGGCCACACCACAGAGCTCTTAGCGTGGGGAAAAAGCCCAAGGTGGAGGCTGAAGCGAAGAGGCACAATTGCTTCCCATTTCCCAGTACAGTATGTGACAAGGGGCCCTTGCAAAGCTTGGCCGCCTGACAGTTTCGTTTGCAAGAGCATTGGCTCCTTTCCAAGCAATTCTTTCAGGTCTCATTGTTTGGGAGGAAACAAACAAGGGGAACAGCACTGGGTGGGCACACCAGAAGAGGGTCTAAATATAGCAGGGCAGCATTAGGGAGCCAGGCTTCTTAGCCAAAGCTTACTCTAAAGACGACAAACCTGCTCTGCTAGTCTACAGCAAAGACACCAGTTCTGCTGTAGGCACCCCAGTTACACAGGAGAGGGCTCTCTAGATGTCCCAGTTCTGTTGGCCAGCTATAATGATGCTACACTAGCCATAAAAGTAGAAAGCAGCCTGTTAAGCTGAGTAAGTAATTGCAAAGCACAGAGAGAATATAACTGGTTCCAGCCTGAAGTCTTCTGAGTACTTTCTGCTATAATTTACACCCAGTGTAACTTCAGCATGAGCCAGGAAATAATCTGAACTACAGATTTAGACAATGAGGTGTCAGAATGAAGGCAAGCCAAGCCTTTTTGACCTATGATGGAAAGAAGATAACTTTGTGCCACCTTTGCCTGGAGGTGTTGAGACTCAGTAGGATTCAAACTAAATAATTTTGCTGACAGCACTGCAGAGCTGGTGACATTTCTGAAAGCAGAGGAAAAGAGAAAACAAGTGTGCTAAGGAAGTTTAAAAACATCTTCTGTAACTTGGCGTATCCCCATAGAAAACACAGCCCCCTAGAACAGCCAGGACACAGGTAAGGAAATGTTAAAGGAGAAACATGGCTTTTCCTGAGGGAGCATATGGAGAGCTTTAATTTTACACATCCTGAGCAAGGGGGCACTCAAATCTCAGGCAGAAGGAATCTCCCCACAGAGCTGGTTTTCCTGCTCAGTACCTTCAGCATTTGAGAGTACAGTAGAAAGGCAAGTTGTTTTTCCACTTAACCTAGGGGCATGCCTGACCATGAAGAGAGATGTGGTGTGAGGCAGGAAGAAAAAGCCTAGAAGGAAGAGGGGATATGATCAGCCTTGCAGAGAAGACAATAGGAGATCATTTGTGCAGACCCACCACTGCATTTCCTACAGGGATTTAGCTCAGCGAGCAGAAATAAGAAACAACAAATGTGCCAGAACCTGCCACTTGCAGGAACACCTGGCCTTGCCTGATGCAGCTGCCAGCACTCTCTACCCCTCACAGCTGTCAGCCCTCTTGTTAGAGGTGTTTGCAAAGAGGACATGTGGCTTTTGCAAACTTGTATTTCCTCTCTTCCCCCTTCCTGCCACCAAATCATCCTTTGCTCTGTCAGAGAGAAGGTGAGAAGCAGCAGACTGTCCCAGCTGAAGACGACCATCATAGCTGGTGATTCTTCATAGGAACTCACCCTTGTGCTGGATGTTCAGGCACAATAAAAGGAATCTTAGTTGAAAGCTTGTGCTAAAACAAGATAAAGTCTCTCATACAAAAGATGATTCACACAAGTGATCAAGAGAAGACCTCAGAATAAAAGAAGTCAGGTTTTAAGTGACTTTTAAAAATAGCATGCAACAGACTAGCTTTCATCCCTAAAATAGTAAGCATCCCCTGAGCTATTTGTTGGGGGTTTTATTTCCAACAAAAAAAAGATTATTATGAAACAGCCCTTATCTTCTACAGAAAGTGACCAAAATGGACGATTGCTGGAGTGAACCCCTAAACCCACTTCTTTTCTCCATTCCATCTTAGTCCTTATAATAGAGATTAATTCTTAGCCCTTAACCTTGAATCACCATTAAAATAATGCAAGGCTGCTGTTTTTATGCAGTTAGGTTAACCCACAACTTCCTTCTCCCATGGCAACATGATTAGCAGAATGGATGGTAAGAGAGGCACATCTCAAAGTGGAAATACAGGCAGCGAAGTGGGTGCTGGTGTCAGTGTCCTCTGAGCGGTGGTGAGCTGAGCTAATCAGAAATTATACATGTGGGGTCTTTTACAGAGTGCTACCAATGCTGTTGTTTGGAAGAACTGAGAACACAAGAGACTAAGTCGTTTCCTTTTTTTTTTTTGTATTACAGGCCTCTGGCTCAACAGATTTTTCATTACTCTTAGAACGGTGTTTATAGGCTAAAGGGCAGTGGAAACTGCAACAAAACCAGTGGGTTGCAAATGTGGAGGAAGACACTGATACTTGAAACTGTCCTTCTATCTCTCAGGCTGTGGTAGTAAAGCTGCCACATGGTGACAAAGATAGGGGTGTCTGAAAGGATAGATTGATCACCTCAGGATTTTCTTCCCCGATTGAGTTTTCTCAGCTTCTAGAGAATCTGTCTCTGCTTGACAATTCTGATTATCACTTGTATTCACAGGCTGGTAAGACATGAGAAGAAATGGGCTTATGGTTAAGACATTCCCTGTGTTCATAAGTGTAGTTGATGGGGCTTTTTGCTGTGCTATACAGTCACAATGTAGTTTTAAGCAAGTTCAGTGTGGGCCTCTTTGGTTAGCTGATCAGGTGGAAAAAAGCAGGCAAAAACATTTCCTGGTTTGGTGGGAATCCTTATTGTTGTTATTTGCAGTGAGGCAATGTGTTCAAGAAATCACCTCTGTGACACACTACCTTGCTTGTACTCAGCATAAAGTTGCCAGCTGTCTCTTCGAAGTTGTCCAAAAAATTGCTGGCAGCTCAAAAAGGCCTGTGTGACTTTGGAATGTCTCCATCGTGGAAGGTTTGTGGTCTTCCTGCCTCACCAAATGGGTCATCCCGCTGATAAGATGCTAGGAGGGGGTTCAGACCATGCCTCTGAGATGAAGGAAGCTTTTGCTAGCTGTGTGGCTTGTCTGATAGATTTTTTTTTCTCTGGATGTTTGTTTTACAATACTATCATATATTACTGAGCCATCAATAGAGTTTTACACAGGGAGACATAAAGCCTTTCTAAAATGGTCTTTATGTTATTTAAATAACAAACAGTTAGAGTCCCCAGTCAAGAACTAGAGATCCTTGGTGCTAGATGCTGGACAAACACAGAATTAGGCCAATGTCATGGTTCAAACAAGTTTGTGCTCTGAGTAAGGGAATGGAGATATGGTCCTCATTATGTTTTCTGTATGCAAGACATCTCTGAAAGGGCTGTGAACAGTGAGAGAAGGCAATCTGGTTAAAAACATAGTTGCGTGTTCTGTAGTTGTGCTCTGTATGGTCACTACTGAATATCATGTTATATCGGGCTACTTAGAATAATTTAGGTTGGAAAAGATCTTTAAGGTCATCGAGTCCAACTGTTAACCCAGCGCCACCAAATCCACCACTAAACCTTGTCCCTAAGTGCCATGTCTTATGTACCTCAGACTTCACTGCACCTGGGACAATAATCAAGCAGGTGGAATAGGCGAGCCTGCTTGGGACTGGGAGAACAGTCTGCTCCCAACATGTCAGTGACTACATCTAGTCCTCTGGCCCTATGCCCTAAGCAGCCACGTGGGAGAAGGGTACTTCTCTGGTAGAAGGGGTGTTCCATTTGCTCTCTTCTGGCTGCCTTCTACAACATGGCTGCTATCACATCGCCGTGCAGGCTCATAACTGGGAGCTTCTGGGCAAAGGGCTGCTGTATCCGTGGTTACACTGCCATGTCATGGGCAGGCAGCCAGCAGCAAGGACACTCGCTAGCACGTGTGGGGTGCCCCCTTCGTTTGTACCCGAGGTGCTGGCATCTGCAGAGTAGCTGACAAAACAGTTGCACAGGGCAGAGACACACAGAACAAGGGATGTCAGGATGTAGGTCAAGAAGGTCCTATGGAAGGCAAAAAGGGAGGTGAGACCTGAGGAGACAGGGCTCGTGTGGCTGGGAATAGGTGAAATTTGGAACCAAGAGTGGTAGGTGCCCTGTGACAAGGATCAACCCCATAGTCTGTGGTCCAAAATGTACTCAGAGAAACAAAAGACTCCACGCCAGCCTTTGGCTTCACAATACACTCCAGCTTTGGCCACAGAGATGGGAGTAGACAGGAAACTGGGCTGGAGAGGGGCAGGAGAGGAAAGAGAGTATGCTGAGGGGTGGGGAGGGAGGGTGAACTGGCGTGTCAGAGTCTAACAATGAACCGTCTGTGTCAGGAAAACAGACGTACTCGGCAGGGCTATTTTTAGGGGTTCAGATCTCCCCCTCTCTGAGTCTGCCTCCCCCCCCTTCTGTGCTGAGTGGCGCCTGGCAGATTGGTGGAGATTTAAAGGCCACAGATAGGAAAGAGCTCAAACACAATGAAGGAAATGCAGCAGGGAGGGGAGAGATGGGTGCCCAGAAATAGCCTGTGCGACGCCTCAGCCACGGCCCCCAGCTCTTAGTGGAAGGGGAAGAAATGCTTAGACCTAATGGCCAAAGTTTGTTCCCCAGGCTCTCTGAGTGCTTCTGGTGCCACTGACACCTTTTCTGTGAGAACGGAGAGAGCTGTAAAGAACTATAAAGTCATTATCCGTGCTGTGTTCATTCACACACAAGGCTGGCTCGCCACATCCGTTCTCAAGCTGAAGGGCGGGTGAGGCATCGCCGATCAGCAGTGAAGCGGGGTGGGAAGGTGCCCCACCTTGCTGCGTGAACCTGTGGCCCTTGCTGACAGGGAGGCCTTTGTAACTAACTTAAAATCCTGACCTATATTTGCAGGTTCAAAGGGAAGGAATTAAAGTAATTATCATGGGTCATGGCTTCCAGACTTGGGCCGTGGCACTGTGGGGCCACTG
Source organism: Lycocorax pyrrhopterus obiensis (assembly GCA_014706295.1). Classification (NCBI taxonomy): domain Eukaryota; kingdom Metazoa; phylum Chordata; class Aves; order Passeriformes; family Paradisaeidae; genus Lycocorax; species Lycocorax pyrrhopterus. The sequence continues at coordinate 93,558,873 of JACSVZ010000001.1, forward strand.
GCCGTCCCACTCTGCATATGGTAGCAGAGATGAGGAAGGAATCTCTGTGGAGAGATGGCTGCTATGAGAACTCCAGTTTGGCTTGGTGTTGCTCTTATTCTGCAGACTCACGTTTTTCTTTTTCTACTTTTTTTTTAGGAGGGAGAGAATTTCCCCCTTCTTTTCCAGCTGTTTCAACTTTAAATTCCGTTTTGCTTTCCATACTTCTCGCCTGAGAACTTTTACTCTCCAGGTTTGCCTGATCTTGTCTGTGAAAGCTTTTCCAGAAGGGAAAGACTGGCTTACTCCTTAGCCCTGCTCAGTTGAACTAGTACAGAGACCTGCCCTGCCTCCTGGGTTGCGCAAATCCAGACTTCGTATTTTTTCCTCTCTGGAGAACATCGCCTCTTTCCCTCAGAAAAATCCCTTGGCTCAGCACTGATTTCAGGCTTCGATATGAAGTGCTTTATTTGTAAAGCCTCCCTTGTTTGGCTCCCACTCACCTTGCCTGACCTTCTCCTCCTCCTCCTCCTTCTCCTCCACCTCCTCCTGGCCACATGCTCCCTGGGCAATCCTGTAGCGACCTCCCCTCTGTCCTTTTGCTGAACCTTATCCTGGCATGGGAAGAGCCACCCCTGTAGCCCAGCCTGCCTGGCAAGACCTCTCCTGGAGCTCCTCATGTCTTCTTTCTCTCGCTGCAGCACACGCCTCTTTCACCCTGCTTGCCATGCCTTTTCCTTTCTCCAGCTCTCTCTTCCCTCCATGGGAACGAGAAGCTGGGCAGCAGCACAAGGCAGCAGGGCAGCAAACCTTCAGCATCTGAAAGAGCCTGTGTGAATAAAGTGAGAATATTCCCTGTTTTGTTTCTAGCTTCTCTTCCCTGTACTTGTGCTTCAACTACTGTTTTTTCTTGTCATGGGTGTGGCAGTCTCTCTGCTTTCCCCACTGCGGTGCCATGGTGGTGATGGCTGCTGGTGGGTTCTGCAGCCTGGCTCTGGGTCCAGGGTCCAGGGTCCTGGCTGGGATCAGGGCAGCAAGGCACAGACCCCAAATAACCAAAATGAGATGGCAGCACTCAATTTCTGCAGTGTTCGTCAGCCAGCAGGACCCACTCCCACGGCTTCAAAGATGGCACCTCCCTCAGCGGCTGCAGGCAGCTCCTAGAAATGGTGCTTCCAGCTGAAAATGCCTACTGGCCTGTAATAAACACCACAGGGCAAGGGTGATGACCCAGCAGCGCTGCTGAGTGCCCATGCTCTGGGCCTGTGGGCCTTGGAGCAGGGCTGTGCAAGGGAGGGGAGGGGGTCCATGCTGCACAGGGTTCTCCTCTGCCCCTGGGGCCAGAACTCCCTTGCTGGTGACATGAGGAAGCTTTACTCATGCAGAGGATGATTTTATTTATTGAATTTATTTATTTATTTTAAAATGAAGCCATCCTCTTCTGAAGATGTTCTGTTTGGATAAACACACAAGAGAGGAGTGGAGAAACCACATCTAAGATGAGGGAGGGCAATGGAGATGGGCCAGGAGTGTGATGTAGTGGGTCACCAGGAGAAGGTACAGGCGGACACAGACCCTGTAAGTGATGTGACTTCCATCTGATGCAGAGCAATGGAGGAAACCAGCACAGTGAGATTAAACGTCTTTGTTTGGCTCAGGGAGGGAGGGAGGGAGGGGTCTGCAGCAGGGAGTTCAGGACTTCAAAGAAGATGGTGTGGTTACTCGCCGTGGTGAGCCTGCTCTCTCACCGCTGGTCCAGTGTGGGGACTCAGCCATGTGGGAAAGGGCTGGTGAGTGCAGCAGGACATGCCTCCTCCCCAAGGGGGCTAGGACAGGGCTTTATCTTCCTACAGAAGGCAGCCAGCCACCTAGGCTGTGGGAGGATGGCCTGGCAAGGCATCCAGGTCTGAGCGCCCTGTTGTCTGTGCGAGCCGTCTGCAGCGCGGCCCTTGGCAGGCAGGCAGGATGCGCTGTGGCACGCGATGGCTCTGGCGGCACGCCGGTACGGGGAGGGATCCCGTGCGCTGACTCGACATCGAGGTGCTGTGAGAAGCCCAGAATAAATTCAAGGAAGTTCTAAGTGTTTCGTGAGGACTGAGGGTTCCTGAGAACAACCACTGGTCTGGTGGTGAGAGCCCAGTTTTCCTCCTTAGCCTGTGAATGGGAGCAGAAAGTGGGGAGGTGACAGGCCAGACATCTCTATGACACCTTCTGCAAATCGTTTTCCCCTCAACCCACCAGGCATCAAGCTGTAAAATGGGGATAATTATGATAATTGCAGTGATAAACTGCACAGTCGGCGTTATAATTGTGCGAGGTCCTTCACCAGGGCTCTCAGTGTTTTTTCTTATGTGTGAAGGGGTGACATCCAACACTTCTAAAGAAAAAAAAGTCACCATGCCAACAGACCTGAATTGATTTTGACAGTGATCAGATCTCAGACAGAGACTTGATTTCTCTGAAAAATGACTCTCAAGTGAGTGAGGTGGTGAGTTTGCAGAGGGGTTCCTCTGTCCCATGAGAGTACAGAGCCAAGGGTTGTGGAGGCAGGTGGGTTAAAGGAGTCCTTTGTCCCATTTCCTGGCCAGTTTTCCTCCAAACCAAAGCTACTTTCCTTGTCTTTGGTCTGATTTTTGGTGAAAAGCTGCAATTTCCTGATTTTCTTTTGTTTGTTCATTTTTCCACCCAGACTCATACAGCCACACTTGGCACAGAGTAAGAGAGGGGTCAGTGAAGCCTTGGCAGAGTTAATTTTGCCTCCCTGGGTATGCTGATGGGCATAACCAGCCCTGTAAAGAAGTATGAATTCCTGGGATAAAAAAATGTGAAGTAAGTGCAAGAAACTGCTCTTATGAGCCAACACATGTGTGTACTGAAAACTGGACTAGGAAAGTGTTTGTGGGGTGAAGGGGGTGATGACACAGACAAGGCTCAGGACCTGAAGGCAGACCTGTCCCATTTCCCTTCTTGCTGTACTGAGTCATTTCAGTTCCTTATCTAAACCCCTTTGTTGGTCAGGGGGAGCCTTTTTTGGGAGCTGACTCAAAAGTATGTGAACTTAGATGCCCGGACAGCATCTGTTTCTGCTTGCCGGGGAGGAGGGAGCCGAAGGTTTCCCTCCTTCCCCCTCTCTTGAGCTTCCCAACTCTCTGCCCCCTTCCTGCACTTCAGCAGCTCCAGCTTGCACCTCTCTATAGGACGGCAGATCCCGAAGTGACAGAGTCATGTTTGGGGGCAGGAAGGCGCCTTGCAGCGAAGGACTGGGCGAACAGAGCTTTACTGGAGACGCTCCTGGTGTCTCTGCTCCTCGCCGGACGCTCCTCGGGCCTTCGCCGAGCTGCGGGCTGGCAGAGCAGGGAGCGCCTGCCCGCGCCACGGGCTGCGTGGCCCCGCAGTGATTTCCTCCCGGGCAGCCCGTTATCTGTCGACTGTCAGGGCAGATTTTCCCTCTTCCTCCCGCCATCCCCATCCCTGTTCCCCAGCTCCTCTCCCCGCCTTCCCTCAGCCTCTCGCTCGCACACATACACACACACGCACACGCGCGCGCGCGCACGCATTTTACTGCCAAAAACCGTCCTCCGCCCCCCTCCTCAGCTAACTTCCTTTCAGCATTTTTTTGAGCTGGATAATCCTAGGATTTGTAAAACGGGGGAAAGGAGAGAGGGAGTGAGCGGGAGTCAGGACAGGAAGCTGGTTTCTTATTCCTCCAACTGTCCAAAGGCAGGAGGAGGGGAAGGGGGGGGAGCCAAAGAGGAGCCTTGTGCATACTCTTCCCCAGTCCCTTTTCATTAGTCTGTTTGAACTTCCAGTCTCCTCCGAAAGCCAAGAGGAGGACGACCAGACTGGGACGCTTTCTGCTGGAAGTGGCGACAGCGCGACTGACGAAACCCAGAAGGTGGCTGTGGAGGGTCCCGGGATTGCGCTGAGGGAAAGACGTCCCCCTCACCATCTCCTGCCCCCAACTTGCCAGCTCTGATGCGGGCACCCATCCACCACCCACTTGCCTCTGATGAGAACCCTTCTGGGCTCAGGCTATGATCGCTGCTGCTGCGGGCTGTGGAGCCTCCTCTCGCCCTGACCTTCTGCCACAGGAGCAGCCCAACATCTGGTGGGGATTAATGTTTACTTCTCTGGCTGGACGCTGTACGGGACCCCCGATGTTGCTCCCTGGGAGCGGGACACGGGCGGTGGTCTGAGGAGAAGAGCAAGATTTTTGTCGCCCAGCGTGAGGCCGGGGGGAGGGGGGCAAGGCAGGAGGGGGGTGAACCTCTTTTGGGACTAACCTCATGAAGAACAAGGGAGCCAAACAGAAACTCAAGAGGAAGGGAGCCGCGAGCGCGTTCGGCTGCGACCTGACGGAGTATCTCGAGAGCTCTGGGCAGGATGGTAAATGCTTCTTTATTCTCGCTCTGGTTGCAGAAAAGCCACGCGCGTGTCCCCCTGTTCTTACCGGTACAACTGCAAACCAGACCTTTCCAAAAGCTGAGGGTTAGACAACCTGGAGCTGGTTTATCCCTGGGAAGTGGAGTCACTGCCCCATTACTCACAATGAATGAACGAATGGAAGATTGCCTTGGTGATGCATCTGCATGACCCTTGCATGAGTAGTGCTGTGTGTGTGCAAAGGACTGGGCTGGGGTTCTTGGGCTGCCTAAGTGTGTAGAAAGCCTGACATCGGCTGTGATGCCCTCTCCCATCTGCCTGGCTGTGGGAGGGAGTAGCAGGCTTTTCAGGAGTCAGGTTTGGAAATCTGAACTGTGCTCAGTGTTGCCTCCTCCAGGATTTCAAAATCCACCTTAAGTCCATGAGACTAGAATTTTGCAGGACTGTAGGGAGGAACTGGACTCCAGTACGGTTCCCATGTTGTCCTTGGACTGCTGGATGGAAACAGGACAGAGACTGGGTTATGGGGTGGAGTACGGTGTGTGGTGTAGGAGGCATCTGAGCTAACATGGTCACCACCTTGCCTGTTGTCTTTCATTCCTTCTCCCCTTGACCTTCATGCTCCCAGGTACCAAATGAGAACACAGTAGCTCAGACAAGAGGTAAGTCCAATGAAATAAGAGGATCCTGAGTTTGAAATGGTCAGTCTTTGATGAGGGAAGGAGCAGAACGATTTTTCTTAAAGTGAGTTGGATGGCAAGAGAAGAGGTTGTGAGTTTGTCCAGCAGAAAGACCTGCAGTTTAGCAAGAGGAAAAAATAAATACATGCCTGTTACCATCCCTGATGTTAGCATTATGATCCAGGTTTAGCATTATGTTCCAATTTGAATTAACCAATTTTACCGATGTCAGGTTATTTCAAGCAAAAAAAGAAAGACTTGTAGCAGCAATGTCAGCTTTGTACAGGGAGAGCTGTACAATCATGTCTTTCATTTGCTGATGAGCATGGCTGATGAAGTGCAGTGTGGAACAGCACTGGCAGAGGGATGGACTACATAACAGGAGTACTTTCCATTGCACAGTGAAGAGGACAGTAAATGTATCACTGCGATAAAATGTTATATATGGGCATTTACTTAGGTATGGGGGAAAACCAGCCATTCACTTGCATTGTGGGTTGTCTGTAGCAGGTCCCGTATCTTTTAACTTACATAGCTCTTAACAGCAACTGAATTGAAATGGCAAAAAGTAGCAGACTCAATGAGCTGATGTCCCTTTGCCAGTGTGAGGTGCAGATAGATAAATTCCATCCAGTGCTACCATAGATCTGTGGTGGAGGAACTATTTACAGCTGTTTACAGGAGCACTGGAAAACAACACAGGGAAGGCAGGCACAGGCAGTATATTCACTTGAAGCAGCAAGGGGAATTTTAAAGGTGGAAAAAATAGTTACTGCAGTTGAAATTAGGCCAGAAGAGCAAAATCTATTTCCTAAAATCCCCAAGTTTTTTTTAAAAATAGTTTCTTGAGAACAAGAAGGAAGGACATTTTCTCAAATCTCATTTGTGGCATGGTTCACAGTTGCAACCTACTTATCTCTCCATGCTGAGGAGCAGTAGGGGAGCATAGGAAGTTCCTTTCCTTTATGCAGTACTACTGTTTGCTCAGTAGCACATCCCATTGCCCAGTGCTGTGGGGTCCAGAAATGAAAGACTCAGTTTTTATAGGTTTATTGGTAAGTGTGTAAGTTAGATGGGTACAATTTGATTCATCAGGACAGGGGGGAAAGAAATTAGAGATATTTGTTTTGTTGGTAGTAGGACTCTCAGGATGAATAGGAATGACCAAAAATGCTGAAGTGATGTCTTGGGAAAAAATGAAGGTTCAGATGTCACCAGGACATCACAAACTTGCCACCTGTAACTGTACCAAATTTGAAGAGCATTTAGGGTGTGAGAGATGGTTGATTTGGGGAGAGTTGAATTGTCCTGCTAAGAATTATTTCTGATGACAAGTCAGTGCTCCTGTAAGCAGCAAATTTTGTAGGGACATAAAGCTGTAGCTTTCTCTCTGCTTTACATAGTACTTGTGTTTAACTGGTGGGATGCATGCTCAGGTTGTTCCCTAGGAAGCAATGAAGTTGTAAGGCTGTTCATGGTGGGTACCTGGGAATGATGAGGAGCAGGAGAGCACTTTGGCTGCTGTCCAGCAAACGTTTTGTTGTGGACCTTTCTGAAAGCAGGTTTTAAAATGCACCCAGAAGGGTTAACTGGAAAAGAAGATGCTGTGGGCCTGGCAGGACGTGAGTCATATTGGTTGTGCTTTCTGTGCTCAAGGTTTGCTTTACACCATCCTGCAGTGCCGTTGTGTGTGACTGGTCCTGCACAGGCAAGGAGAGGCAGAGACCTGCTTTGCTGGTGCTGGCCAAGGGAGCACAGGGGATGGCCAAGGCTGGTGTAGACAATTCAGTTTGGAATTTTCCCCTCTGGGTTAGTACATGACCTTTACAGTTAGGGGGTGCTGCACTACTTGTGCGATGCTTTGTGGCGGAGAGGCACGACTTGAGTCCCTGCATGCTTGTGGTTGTTGACGAGCAGCTTGTGCTTTCTGTAAGGACCTTAGTCCCGGTGTTGTTGCCAAATTCCAGTGGAGAGAATTATATTCTGCTAAAGGTATCAGCATTTCCTCTCCTCTCATTTAACTCTTTTGTAACTTGCTATGGTTCTCTTCAGAGACAGCCAAAGATCCCGCTGTCTCCCTTACCAGATACATGTACCTAAGCCTCTGTTAGAAAGAACTTTATGATAATACAACAAAAAGCTGCAGCAGAACTACAAAGTATTTAAAAATGATCAAAGAGGAAGACTTTAGCAGGTACAGTGAAGTATCTCAGGAGCCAAAAATCTGATACAAAGGCTTTATCCCTAAGTCGATTCTTCAGATCTGTCACAGGTCAGTGGTGATGGACAGATGTGGCTGTCTGGTGGCTGGTTAGAAACTCAAATGTGTTGAATTTACTGTGTTTCAAGTCAGTTCCTGTCAGTACTGCATTTGACCCTACTTGGCCTTTTCCTGCTGGCAGTCTCTACACAGACACTGGTCACACTCCTTGTGGGGGCAGACTGCTGTCGGTGCACACAAGCATTTAAAATCATGACTCAGGCCACAAAAACCACGACATAAAATCAGTGCTTTGGATTCTCTGTCCACTTTCTGTTTTCTGAAACTTCAGTGTGCATCTGAGTTATGTTTTCAAGTCTGTGTTTGGTAAGAGGGCTAGAAACTTGGGGAAAAAGAAACTTCTCTTCCTCCTCACTAAAATTATCAAACAATGGCTTAAATAGCAGCGTCTATGAGGACAAGCTAACATCAGACATAAAAGAAAGATGGCTGGCAATAGCAATGAGTAAAAGTTGTCTAATTTTACGTAGTCCCTCCTGTGTCCCTGCCAGCACTGAATACACACTGAAGGCAAGTGATCTTTTGGAATGTAAAAGCTTCACTAGAAAGCAGTGTCCATGCCCAGGCTTTGGACATGGATAGGCATCCATGCAGAAGGGAGTGAGTACTAATGCCCTCTACTAAAACATTTCGCTTTGCCAAACTTTATTGAAATGTACAAGTGCAATGGGGCTAACAGATAATAGTCCTGAAGGATTAACATTAGAGTCATGTTTTGTCCTCCTGATAACCAGCTTGGTTTCCAGAGGAGAGAAACACATTGTGCCTCTGGTGAAGTCAGTGGGAGCTGCACATCAGGCTCTCAGTTCCTGCAATAACAACAGTATAATTTTCTGGTGACGGATGGGCCAGCAGAGAAGACAAGACACGAGTTTGTGCACCATCTTTAGCTGGGGCAGGACCCTCTGAACTGTTTAAGAAAACAGTCACGAAGAACAGTCGTGTTTCTGGTTATATCAGAGAAGTGTTGTAAGAGTCAAAGCTGTTAGAGTGAGAGAAGCTAAATCAAAATGGAGTTTAATATTCCCAGTACTTCTAACTGTGGGAGATTCAAACTGGGATTTCAGGTATACAGCCAGGTACAACTTGCACTTATTTTAAAATGGAAATGCACACAGCATCTACAAAAGTTGGATTGTGATGGTAAAAGATGATCCAGTCTTCTGCATAGGAACCGCTACCAATCCACACCTAACTTTGCTTCACATGCTTAGAGCCAGGTAGGATTTGGAAAAAGGCTGAATTGTTTGCTTTGTTTGTTTGGTATGCTGGTGTCTAGATGTTGGGCTGGGAGGTGCTACCAGGACTGTATAAAGCCAAGTCTCAGACTTGATGCCTTGTTCTTATGATGCAGGTCAGCTCTGTGTGTCTGAGATTCCCCTATTTGCTGGAGAGTTAATTCTGCTGTTGCTGTACCCCTTTGTGGTTTCTTCCACATCTGTTTCCTGCCTGATGTTGTCTGGTTGGGATGCAATGAGCTCAGCTTTTCCCCTCAGCCCCCTCCCACACTCCCCACAGCTCCCTCAAAGGCTGTCATCCTGAGCCTGTAGCACCCAAAACACTTTCTATCTCTTCATCTGATGCTGCTTATTGGCTTTGTTTGTTACTTGCTTTAGAAAAAGGGCTGCCTCGTTTGAGACATTTTGAAGCCACCAACTCCCTTGTTCTCCCCACCTGAGGCTTCTTCTTGCCATGGCAGAGAGAGCAAGGCCAGCCAGCAGCACTCCCTGAGGCTGGGGAGGGAAGAGGAGCTGTTGTCTTCAAATGTAGCACAGGGAGATGTGCAGAAACCCTTCCAAAATCCCTTGATTGTAGTATGGGGAAGGAGCACATGGCTAGCCCATATGACACTCTTCCATGCTGTGTGGCTGTGCAGTGGCTGCTTCTGCCTTGTCCCGACTGCATTTGAATGAAACAATAAGGAAAGTTTTCATTTGGCATTAGTGGTCTCAAAAACGTGGTAGCTCTGGCCAGCTCTGGCTCCACAAGCAGGTTCTTAAATGCTTCTGAGAGCTGCAGCAGGCAAAGACTTTGCTGTAGCATAGGCAAGTATTTCTGAGGGAAAGCAGTAACAATAATTCAACAGTAATTTGCTGTGTACAAAGGAAAGGCGGACTTGGATGCTGCTTGGCTGTTTTGGTACAGCCCCTTCAGCACACTGTCTTCTGCCTGATTTTGGCATCGTGCGTTTCACTGGGAAGCTGCCGTGTCCATATGTGAATGGATAAGGTGGCCGGACGTGAATGGATAAGGTGGCCAGTCACTCAGGGAAAAAGTATCTTGCTTCAACAACAGACTCCCTTTGGAGCCAATTGTTAAACCTGCTGCACAGATGTGAAGTGGCTTTTCTGGGCCCTGTGGCTTTTCTTCCTCACCCTTGGATGTGTTTTGGGATAGGAGCATGGTGGGATAAGCATGAGGGTGCATGCAAGTCCATGGCACAAGTAAGTGTGTGCCACACAAGGCTGCATTTGTGTTCACTTAGGACATTTTTTAAAGCTGCCTTTCTGTAGTGATGTTTCAAAATGAAGGCATGGCCATACTTTTGGGTATGCTTTTGGGTGCTTTTGGTTAGTGATGCATGCAGGAAGTCCTGAGAAAACTGCTGAAGGATCATTAAAGGCAAAGTGGAGGAAAAAGACGAGGCTTTTTTTTTTTAAAGTCCCCTTGGAAAAATGAAAATGCCACATGCTCATTTAATCTGCTGCAGAAGAATGAAGAGCTGCATTCATCCCGCTCTCAAAATTAGAAACTGTGGCACTGGGGATTTCTGTCTCAAGAACTGATCAAGCTGAAAAGAAACCTTTTTATGGAGCCAAATTGCTTTCAATCTAGGTCTCTTTCCTGACCTACCTTACTCTGTGGCTATGCAAACACTTGTCTCCATTCAAGGAAGGAAGCGGCAGGGGGTGGGAGGAGAACAGCAGAAGAACAGTTTCTTGGGCTGGCTCAGAAATGCTTTAGTCCTCTTTTTTTTTGTGTGTGTGTGATGTGCTGCTGGGGTCTGATCTACATTTTCACACTGCTGATGTGCTGGGAAGCCACATGGCCTGCACTCTGTGGGGTCTGTTCCTGGCTCTAGTCATGTAGGCTGTGTGGATATTTAAGGCTGCATCCCCTCGTCCTTGTGACAGAAGCAAAGGGGACAGGTGAACTCGGCAGTTTTGGGGGAAAAGAAGTGGGATTGTATTATTGTACAGTGAAGGAGAGCTGTGGCAGCAGAGCACTGAGAGCTGAGTACATGTGTTGGCAGGCGGAGGAGCTAGGCTGGACTTTGAGGGGAAGACAGCTCCTTGGCCTTTTCAGTGTCTGCCAAAGCATGTCCAGGGGACAAGAGACAAGAAACTTTGCTGCCAAAATGGATACTGTGGAGGAAATTATTAATAATGTAAATTCTTGCATTTTCTCCACCCTCTCTCACAAGTGGAGCATCACATTTTGAGACCCAGATACCAGCCTCTATGGCAACAAGTGAGAGCAAAAAGACACTGGGAACAACGGGAACAGAAGCCATCTGTTTGCTTCTTTTACTTTGCTGTTCCAGATGATGTTTGTGTTACTTCCTCAATCTGTTTCTGGTTCCTGGGACCTGGATCTTTGTGTTTCTGTGGCACAGTGTTACTGTTGTTTAACATTCATGTTGCAAGCTCAGCTCCTTGTTCTGTGTTGACTTTCCATTGCTCGCACTGTGTGATTAGCAGAGAACTCTTGCATGTTGCCTCCTGCTTTACATTTCCCTTACTGAGCACTGCAGGAGGCAGACGTGTGGTTTGCATGCACTGAGCCCCACTTTGATCCTGCCTTCTCCCCCACCCCCTGCAAACAGCATGAATCACATCTTGCCTGCAGATTCTAGATCAGGGCACATATTTTGATTTAGCAAGTGTTTTCTTTTTGTTAGTAGCAGCTGATTTCATCTGAACTTGGAAACCAAGGAGTAGGGACTTCACTGCTTGTGGTATCAGAGCTCTCAAAGGTTCAGGGAAACAGCTGTAGTGGATGAAACACCAGCAGTGCACAGGGTGGATGTACCACACAGGCTGATCTAGACGTGATGAACAAGTCTGGGAGACCCCCAGGGTCTGGGGGGTGCTTGGGTCCCAAGCTTTGGTGTAGGCCTGGTTCTAGTTTGGAGAGCTCAGAGAGCTTGCATCTGTAACTTGGGCTTTGCATGTATGACGCAGTTCTACAGCAGCAACATTTGCTGGCAGTCAGGGTTGTGCCAAAAATTTATGTTCCAGTGTTTCTCCTTTAGCGGTAATAAGGGAAATGAAAACAGCCTGTCAGCAATGGCATGACCAGCCCTGCTCTGAAGGGCCAGGGCTGGGGTGGCTGTCAGATTGACTGCCCACATCATGGCTTGGACTGGATCTCTGTCTGGAGGGTGATTAAAGGATGGAGAGCTACCAGCATCTGCCTCCAGTCCTGCATCACCAACAGGGTGCCAGACACACTTGGAGCTCTGACATGGAAACCTACAGATACCTTATTGCCATGCAAAGGCTGCTAAATGGCTGCACTGCTGGTTGTTTCAAGGGCAGCTAGTGTTCCTAGCTGCCTACTGGTGGCTCCTTTTCATACATTCCCAGAGCCTCAAGCCCCAGCTGTCCTTTGTTCCTATGCCAGAGCCTTCAGCTTCTCTGCTGATAACTTCAGTTAATGTGTTTTGCATTGTCAACCAAAAAAAAAATTTAAAAAAACCCCAAAAATCTGCTGTATGTTTACAATGGACACAGATAGAGAACAGTGCAACATGAATTGAATTTAGTGTTAAATGAAATTACATTGTGCAACTGTGCTGACTATATTATTAACTTTCATACTTAATTCAATAATGTAGACTCTGTTTTCTACGTTTATCTGAAACCACAAGCGGGCTTTCTGATCTTCTGCACCAGTGTGACTGCAGACATGAAAGTACTTAACCGTGGGCTTAAGATCTACCTTTTTGTCAGATACTGGGGCCTTTGCATATAACGAAGTTATAGACACCAGTACTAACCTTCACCCTCACTCAAATGCCAGATCACTGCTATCCCTGTGTGTGAGAGCAAGGAGTTCAAGCCCACAAGTCTTTTGGCACGTAAGTGGACAGGGAAGTCCCAGTCCTCTTGTTTCACCCCCTGCCTTGAACATGTCCCTGCAGCTGTATTGGATTCCCCATTTTTGCCCCCATGGAGAGGCCCTTTTGGTTTTAACTGCACCAAAAGGGGCAGAACAAAACTCATGCTTTTTGCAGTTGCCTTCAGTTCCTCCACCTCAGTTGCTATGTTCCCATTTGGGAGCAGCTGCCTGGCCTAGGCTCAGACCAGCCTTCCTCCATCCTGGTGTCAGCAGCTGATGATGTGTGTGACAGACCCAGTTCCAGGCAATGTCAGGTTCGCTGCATGGCTGCTTTGACCTCGGTGAGTTAATGTCCATATAGGAAGAGTTACCTTAACAGCAGCAGAAAATGTTACAGAATCACAGAATTACTGAGATGAGCAGGGACTTCTTGAGATTAACTAGACCAAACCCTCTGCTCAAGCAGGGTCAGCTTGAGCACTGCAGTTGCCCAGGACTGTGTCCAGCTGAATTTTGAATATCTCCAGAAATGAAGACTCTACAACCTCTGTGAGCAAACTGATCCATCCTCAGATTACCATCAAAGTAAAAAAGCATTGAGTTCAGATGGAGTCTCATGGTTTTTAATTTATATATCTTGTACTGTCAGTAGGCACAACTGAGAATAGACTGGCTCCCTTTTCGTCTTTCTCTCCCAGCAGGTCTTCATTCACAATGATAGATCCTTTCTGATCCTTCTCTTATACAGGCTAAACAACCCTGGCCTCTCCTCATAGGAGAGATGCTCCAGTCCCTTAATCATCTCTGTGACCCTGAGCTGAACTTGCTCCAGTAAGTCCTTCTTGTACTGTGGAGCCCAGAGCTGGACACAAGACTCCAGCTGTGGGCTTAGCAGTGCTGAGCAGAGGGGAAGGTTCACCTCCCTCAACCTGCTGGCAGCTCACTCCTAACTCTTCTGATGTGCTTAGTAATCTATACAGTTACTATCAGAGATTTTCCTTGGTATTCCAGGTTTGGCTGGCAATTCAATCAATAACTAATAATAATAACTGATAATAGTAACTAATAATTCGATCAATAACTAATGTGCAATCAGGAAGTTGTAAAGGATCCTTTCCTGCCTTGGTTAGTGCTCTTTCTGCCCTGGTTAATGCTCAAAATGAATTGTCTTTTCATAAAGAGCCCCAGTTCTTTAATGGTTTCTGAAGTTTTGCTGTCAGTCAGCTCAAATAAATTAATTTATATAATACACTGCTATGCTGCATCTTCTGAAAGCCGTGCAGAGCCTTGGCTTAATGGTAAGTCTACAGAAGATGCTTTGAAGCAGCACACCTTTCTCAGGTGGTGTTTTTAAGAGCTCCCCCTCTCCTCCCCCAAAGCCACGGTGCACAGAACCAGGGCATTGTGGCCAAGGTCCTTTCTGCCAAAGCATGTCCAGCAGACTGGAGAGTGAGAAACTTTGCTGCCACAATGGATACCGTGGGGGAAATTATTAATAATGCAAATCTGCTTTTTCTGTTTTTCTCACCAGTGGAGCATCACATTTTGAGTCCCAGATACCAGCCGCTATGGCAGCAAGGGAGAGCAGAAAGACACTGGGAACAAGGGGAGCAGAAGCTGTGTTACACGTACTTCTCCAGCACAGGGTTCCAGCAAGGGGAGGGGAAACGTGCATCCCTTTGCAGGATTCTCAGCTGTGTCTGCTGCTCTTAGAAATATGCCCTGAGCAGCTGACTTGGGTTCATAGCAATTTATCTCCAGCTCCTCACTGCCCTCTTCTACACTCAGGTCTCAGCTAACTAAATGCCTTTGGAAATGCTATTATCTCCTGTGCTCTCTGGGGCCAGGAGCAGCATGCAGATTTATCATCTGGAACAGGAGGCTTTGTTTAGTTGTATAAAGCACAGAAAAGTTAAAGAAAGAACACAAAATAAACCCCAAACCAAACACAAAACTCTCTTTAAATCTCATGCCCTTTCTTTGCTCTCTCCAATCTGGGAATGTGCATGTATTTTGTTTTGTAATGCCATTAAATACTGTCACATGAGGAAATGGTTTGAGGAGATATACCTCCATCTCTAAAATAGGGATTGAACATCCAAATGGCCAGGAGACATTCCTGAGGTAACTAAGTTGTGTAACTTATTTCCTGAAGAGCATTAGACTGACCAGGTCAGATTCTCCAATACAAACTTCATTTAAAGGATACTATTGCTGGTTTTCACTAAATACAGCAGCATTGGTACTGCCTTTTTACCTGAAAGATGCTGAACACACTCACAAACTTTCTATACATGTGGGATGCAAGGCTGAGAATCCAGGCTGGATCTGTGCCTGAGCTCACCATCTATATTCACTGGCTCATCAGAAATGCTGATTTAGCAGACAGAACATTGGGAGAAAGGGGGTGTGTGTGTGTGTGTTTATCTGCAGCTGAATATTTCAGTTGGGATATTTTTGATACCATTGGCATTCTGTATTTACCATCTCAGCAGTGAATGTGACTGTCAGTCCTGTTGCAGACAGGCAGCTTGGCAGCACAACAGGGCCATCCGGCATGTGGAAAACCCTTTGTTCCACGTGCAACTAGTGCTGGTTTTTCTGTTCCTCTCTCATTGTGGTGCCACTGCTAGTGGTGGCAGTCACACCTCAGGAGGTTCAGAGGTGTGATCAGGCAGGGTGAGCCTCCTTCTGGAGCCCTCGCATCTGTGCTGCAATTTGTGTGAAATAAATAAGCTGTCAGTGGGACTGAATTGTTTTCTTTCCTTGTGCAAAATCAGAGAGGGAAACAGCTTCACCAATTTGCTCTTTCTGTTTTTATCCTCTCAGTGTGCTCCACTTGGTAGTGCATTTTCCTTACCCTTGCTCTGGTCAGGTAATTTCAGATACACGAGAGGCTAAATGGGAACAAACTCTCTTGTGAGATTTATTGCATCTTCTGCTTCTAATCAAGCCAGAAAAATAGAGAAACAGACTTCCTTCTATAATCCTGTTCTCTCCATTCCAGTCCCGACTGGAAACCAGAAGTACAACAAGGAGGAATGCAGCAAAAAAAAAGTTAAAACAAATATCCTGGAATCTCTTAAGAAGAGCGTGGGGTTTGGCCTGAGGTGATGGCTCAGGGGTACAGAGGGGGCGTGGAGAATTCTCCCTTCTCTCAAGTGTTTTCAGTTCCCCCTACTTAGTTGGTTTTTTTTACCTCCCCGTCCTCCTCTCCCCGTCTGCCTCCATTTCGATAACTTTATTGCCAGGTTGGCAGTGTGCATATGTTGCCAAAGTCAATACATCAAGCTCTGTGCCCAAGGCAGGCTTAGGAGCAGTAAATGAGAAGAGCTGGTCTTGATCCATTGAGTCCATCATTCTTCCCTCCTGGCTCGATAGTGGTTTACATCCTGCTGCCTAAGGTTCGCTGTGTTAATCACAATTGGGGGCCGAGTCAGGAAATTCAGTTCCATTTCCCAGTAACTTCCATTTGGGCTCGCCCTCCAGACCTGCCAGAACCTAGATGAGGAATGGAAACCCCTGCAGCCCTGTCTGTAGACCAGGTGGGTGCAGGTGAGCCAGTGCCTGCTGTCCTCCTCGGGGTGGCAGGCAGAACACGGTGGTAGAGGCAGCCCTCCATCACTGCTCACAAACCTGCTTGAGGCGGGGAGGAACTGATGTGACAAACACAAAGGAGGGCTAGGAGTCCTAATTAGTCCTCATTTCTAGCCTGCTAAAATACCCATCTGTCACTCTGCTGCAATAATGAGATTTGAGAAGATTAACGGGATACTACTTAGGCCCCTCAGCATGGCAGCTCAGTAAGTGTGCTGCTGTTCAGCTTTAAGCCACGCTTGCAGCAATTACACCCTAAGCAGGTTTATGTCTGGTTAGTGCTTGCATGGGAATGGCCCAAAAAAATCTGCTACAGGAATGGGGTGGGTGATTCAGAACATCGATGGCAAGTGTAGTATCAGCTCAGTCAAGTTGCTGTCTTGGCATCGTTTGGGGAAATATTACCATTTGGGCACGTGGTAAAACAAGGACCCCAATACGTTAAAAAAATCCCTGGTTTGTCTTTTTCTGTCCTAGGGGACAGTGTCTCTTTTACACATGCACATGCTGTGCTGTGTCTTTTCCTTCGCAGAAGCAATTTCTGCTGGAGCTAGGATTTGTTTTTTTATCCAGTGTCCTAAACTGTCACGTAGTGTTGCTCTGCCTGGCTCAACAGCTGCCACCTCCCAGCCTAGAGGTGGGTGGAGTGAGTCTTGTTTTTGCCATTTGTGAAATATTTCAGGATGTAAGGCGCTCATTAAATTATTGATGTTAGCTCTTGGGCATTAAACAGACGTGAACTGCAGCTCTGGATCCTGAGGGCTTTAGAGGCTCATCCCTGCCCTAATGATGGCTCCCTACTTGGGATTTTTCATGCATCTCTTACTACAGATTTGAACTCACTGCGGGATGGTGGAAGGATTTTAGCAGGTGGACAAAGGGCGACAGCACGGCTTTTCTTTGCAACGTTATATACCTATGAAGCAAATCTAATTGAGCTTTGGTAGAAAAAGGGGAAAGACACATGCGTGTTTTCTTTAGGAGAATGGGAAAAATTAGAAAAATGTGTTGCTGCCTCTTGACAGAACGTGTTTGCAGGGTATGAAAAGATTTTGAATAGTTGTGATTCAAGGAGCACTGCAGGTGCATCTGACATCAATTCTTGTGCTTAAGGAAAGATATTTTAGCTTGTAATGTGCCTTATTTCTATCCCTTTCTCCAGTCCTGCCTCCTTGAAAAGTGGTTGGCAGCAATAGTGCTGCTGACTTTACCTCATGGTGATGGCAGGGTGGAGGTTGGGACTTTCAATGCAGCCTTGTCTCTGCAGTACTTTCAGCTCTCTGGCTGGGCTGTGGTGGTGAAAAACAGGACCTTGGCTGATGTGGGACAAGGAAGGGAAGGCAGCAAGCGTGGCACACCATGAGCTGTTGAGATCTCTGGGCAGCTTTGTGGGCTGCTTGCTGGTTCCCAGGGAACTGCAAACAAACTCCCGTGTGTGGCAGGAAAATCCGCTCCCGGGTTCGATATGGGGTCCCGTGTTTGTGTTTGAATGGGAAGCGTTCAGGAGGCTTCTCCCTTCACCTCACCTTTCCCACCCATTCTCCCCTCTCTGCTTCGGGGCGTTGTGGTGGCACAAAACCCTCCTGTTTGTTATGGGGCAGAAGAAAGGGTGAGGGCCATCCCTGACCCCCTCCTCGCCTCGGCAGTTTGCACGGTAATTAGCTCGTCCCTACGAGACAAGCCCACAGCCCAACAGAGCCGCGATTCAGAGGCTGAACAATGTCCAATTATCCCAGCCCTGGGAGCAAGAGGCCACTCCCTGACACGTGGGCTCCATGTCCCTGGCCAGATGGCTCCTCAAACTCCCTTGGCTGGGCCAGTAACGCTGCTGGGGGAATTTGACACGTGTCAGCAGTTTTGGCTGAGTGCTTTCGTGAGCTATCAGCAGCACAGTTGCCTGAAATATTGGGAAGGGCTCCGTGTGCGCCCTGGGCAGTGCCGCCCGCTCCGTGCGCCGTGCTGAGGCAGTGCTGGTGGCTACAAGGGAACATGGATGTTCATGTGTGGAGTGAGATTTTGCAGCCTCGGCTTGGCTGCCTGTATCCCGCATCTGGTTTGGTGACCTGCTGGGGATGTAAGCAGCTTAAAAGCAAACCTTTTGCTTTTCTCTTTGCATTCCAGTGTTTGTGCACCAGTGAAGGCTGAATTGCTCGGACTGGAGTCTGAATTGCGTGAAGGAGGTGGCAGGAGTCACATCCATGGCATGCCAGAGGCCGTGGCAAGCTCTGCTCCTGCCCCTGCTTGGCTCAGTGAGAGACCTTAGGGCATGCCTTCTTTTTCCACATCTTACCTCCCTCAGTGATTAAATGATGCTGCTATCATCTTCTTTTCGGTGCAAAGTTCCCGTTATTGTTGTTATTAAATGGGAAGAGTCCTAGGTGTTCTCATCACCCAGGACTGAAAAGTGGGCTCTTGCAGCTCTGGGGAGTGACACATTGGGTGAGAGTGAGGGCAGGAAAGGATTGGGCTCACCCAGCTTGCCTGTTTCAGCAGGTTCCATACCAAGAGCCTCTGAGGGAGGTGTGAGGAACACTGGGATGGCATTACGTACCCAGAGTGCTTCGTTCTGACTTGGTGAGGCTTCTGCCCTGGTACGTGACAATTTAGCTTTGAAGAGAACATGACAGCCATTTACCACCTAACCTCTGGTGTTAGGAAATGGAAAAAACAATGCAGCATGTATCTGAAATAGCAGAAGAGATTACCCTAGACTGGAACTTGGCCCGGATGCTTCTGCTAATCTTGCAAAAAAAAAACCAAAAAAAAAGGAAACCTAGCAGAAAAATAAAAAAATGCTACAAAGACTTTCTGCAAGACTGCAGTCTTCATTTTATAGTCTCTGATTTAGAAGGGAGAATATGCAATAGCCTGGCTTTCCCTTTGCACACCATGGGACGTGGTTCATTGCTGGCTCATGGATAGGACTGCCCCTTCCAAGTTGCCTGCAGCAACTTCAATTGATTCTGGTTTGGGACCAGGCCCAACCTTAATTTATGGATAGAAGTTAATGATAATGCATCCAAAGAAACAGCTGGGAGGAAAGAAGTGTGGCAGAGAAATGGAAAAGGACACTGGAGGAAATGGATGGGAAAAGGAAATACGGGCAGAAGTGGAATGGAGAAAAGCGTGTGAGGAAATTCCAATATGCTTGAAAGGGAGGAGGTGAAGGTTGGAAAAACTAGTCTGAGGGCAAAACTGACTGTATTGGAACAAATGGAGACTGCTAATGAATGGTGGAAGAGAGAGGGCTGTAAGTGGGAACAAAATTCAAAATCCTGGCAGCTTTGTTAGTAGGGGTAGAACAGAGGAAGAGATACTGTTCGGGGTCCAGACAGCTGAAGGATAGACAGGACTAAAGGAACACGCTCACAGTGTCGACAGCTCTTGTTACCCAAAACTCCTCTTCCAGATTTTTACCCAAAACTGAGACAGGGCGAGATGTAACGCAATCATTTCTGACTCCTTTCAGCCCTTGAAACAAGCTTGGTTTTTTATAAAGTGCAAGGAGATGCCATTGAGTTACTACATTGCAAGTGATGCATTTTTTTCATCAGCTAACTACATTTTTTCATTCCCCTTTTGGCGCCTAACTGATGTTAAAATGAGCTTCAGTCTCTGATTAGTTCCAAAGTCTATGGATGTGAGCAAGAGCAGCTTTGCCTCGCTTGGATAAACTTTCAATACCTAATGTTTGAATGTGCTCATCCTCATCACCTGCTGAAGGATGTGGTGCTTCACCTTTTGCTTTGGAAGTCTGTGCTATGAATCCAAACTCCTCTGATTTTACAGTCTCCGGCAAGGTCCTGCTTTTAGATCATTCAGTTCATACCCCTTTGAGACGCACCTGTGCAAGAACAAGAACTCAGCCTCGAGCCTCTGAAATACATCAGCCACGTACTAAAATCAGGATACAGGTCATGGCCTGAAGTGTGAGGCTCAGCTGTGTTGGCTGCGGAGAGCTGCAAAGGCAAAGAGATGACTGACTTGTACAGCAGTACTGTAGCTATCAAAATGTAAGGAAGTTTGATTAAGCATGATCTCAACGCCCTTTTCCTGCAACACCCCTTCTTGTGTTTGCAGAGTGTTTGTTAGTGTCTCAAAGCCCTTAGTACAGCAAGATCCAGGAGTCAGAAAGACAAAAGAAACATAGTCCAGAAACCCAGTTCCTGGACATATGCCTTTGAGAAATGTAGTGCATTGAAGGACTTTTTCTTTGGTTGCTTCCTCTTTCCTTGCTTCCTCCAGTCTTTGTTATTCCCAGCAACGACTTTATTTACTTATTTGCTTCTCCCCAAACCACTGGACAGACGGGGGCTTCATCAGGGAGCAGTTTAGCTGGAGTGGGCAAAACAATGGGGCTTTAATCAGGGTGCCTCCAGCAGCCACTGCTGGCCAGAGGTTTCTCTGAATTCCCAACATGGAACAGTTGCCTCTTTCATGAAGTGCCTGTGGGATGAGCACAGGATTGCTACACCCAAAGCATTTTCATGCAGCCACAGCTCTCTGAAAGGAAACGCTGCTGAGGACACCGCCTGCAACGCCCCAAGCTACTGGGGTGACTAGCATGAGAGAGTCTTTCTTCCAGGCCTGGGCTGTGTTTGCCTTCCACATGCAATCTGTGAATAGCTCAAGTCTGGAAAGTGTTTAGGAAAGCATCTAACTTTTCTCTTAAAGGAGAAAAAAAGAAAAGGAGGGGAAAAGAAAAAGAAAACGTCAGGGATAAAGAAATAGTTTCCAGTGACTTGATGCAGTGTGGCCAAACCATTTGTAATAATTTCCTTTAAATTCCTTTTATATAGCAAGAATTATATATGAAATCATGAATCAGGAAGCAGTCATCCTGCCAGCCAGTGACATGTACAGAGAGATCAGAGCAAAGTGAGAAAGATGCAGAACAGCAGGAGACTTGCAAAAACCTTTTTTAGCTCTCTCTTTTTCTTCCTCTTTTTGTTTAGTGTACACATTCATGTAGAACTAACATTTCTGACCCAAAAGAAGCTGCGGGAATCTCCTGCTGTTCCTTGTCTGTCCAATGGCAGCCCTAAACCTTCCTGTCTTGATGTGTCTCATCTGTCTGTGTTTCCTGATGGATGTTGCAGTCCCCAGATGTTTGGATACCTGATTCATCTCAAAGAAGACTGTGAAACATTAGGTATTTTTAAATACCCAGCTTTATAGTTGCTTTGTTTAACTTTGCAACATTCTGAACTCATATAAGGCAATAATAAAAATCACTGCTGTTTTCCTTCAAAGTTTTTTCCCATTGCTGCTTCTAAATTTGTGTGCACACAATGGCTTTTGCCTTTGCGCTAGCAAGGTTATAACGTTCCTGTTTCCTGAATTCGTATTTTTCCAGTGGTTTTTTTTCAAACCCTCTGCAAAGGTTCCTATCAGGAGTGCCCAGGCTTTTGAGTAAGAGAGGACTGAGGTTACCCAAGTGCTACCAAATTGAAGTTAGGAAATTCCCCCAACAAAACCTGAAGTCAGAAGAAATAGACCTTGTGCCTGTTGTCTGCAAAGGTCCACAGGCCCACAAAGCGGACTTGGGTTGCACTTGAGTTTTGCATATCTCAGAAGCCTGCTTGGATTAAACTCTGTGCTCTTGCACTGGCCTTTGCTGTGTCTTGGCCAAAGCTGGAGATTAAGATGCCTGTCTGATATCCTGTTCATTTTGAACTTATTCTTAGATTGCTCTGATCAGGGCTGAATTTGAAGTACAGACGCCTGACTTAAATTTCCCTGAAATACAGGATGTTCAGCTGCAGGATTTTTATCTGAGTCTGTCTCTAGCTTGGCTCCAAGGGAAAGGAGAATAAATACTACAGGCCAGGAGACTACAGATGCAAAAAATTATAGGCTTTAAAATGTCACTAGCTGAGCACATAATAGATATTCTTCGCATTTTATGATTAGCTGTTGTGTTCTGTTGGCCAATGCTGCCTTCCTGATGCAATTTATAAAGGAGTCTCAGGTCAGGGTGAGGCAAGCCAGATTCAGAACTGGATTTCCTGAGAACACCACTATCTTTTGCAACTTTTCCTTAGTTTTCTCTAAGCAGGACAAGCTTGCCTGTGTACACCTGACTGTGACTCTCACTCACCATGCCATCTCCCCTTCCATTCCTGTCCAACAAGATATCATCCACCCAAATGTCTGCTTGAATACTGCAAAACCAATTGGTTTGTGAACCAGGCTATGCATCACGCCATCATGCCCAGCATTTCATATCAAGGGAAGTGCATTATGTGTAGGATTCATACAACTGTCTCCTATGTGTACCCAGAGCCATCTTAGAAACTGGGATGACCTGAATGCTGCATGTGAAACCAGCCTCCACATGGGACCATCTGTGCCCAGGGGACCAGGGCACTGGTCTTTAGACCTTGGCAGCTGTATCTGCACTTCATGGATTTGTATTGATGTGTCTCCTTGCAACTCCTTTCATCTGCTGCTCGGGTCAGCCAGAGACACAGCTGGCCCCACTGAACGTCCCCTGCCTGGCATTCTCTGCTGTGTGAAGCTATGGAGTAGAAGGGGATGTGCAGAGCAGTGCGGCAAAGTTGGATGGAGCAGGGCTGTACAAGCCAAGGGATCCAGTTAGGAACATACCCCTTGTCTGTACGTTGTGCCACAAGCCTTTCCTAGCATGGGGCTCTTGTCACTCCGTGTGTCCTTTCAAACACTCCGTAACAGAGTCTCACCGTGGAACACAAGCAGTTTAAGGAATTTTCATGCTGTCAGAAAAAGAGTGTCTTCATTTTGTTACTGCGGCTCTGAAAGGTTTTTCCAGCACCTTGCAGCTCTCTGACTCCTTGCCTCCATTTCAGCATACTGCCTTTTACCACTGATCTCCTCCAGAAGCACAGCCTGCATGGCATTGGGCCAGCCTCTGACCTCAGTGATAGTAGTATAAATCTGGGATACTGCAGCCAGCTGGTGTGGAAGTACTTCAGAATACTTTCTGAATATACAGAAAGTATTCCCAGCCATAAAGGGGCTTATGATTTGGGTTAGTGAAACAGCAGATCAAAAGCAACTTCTGTGTGATGGGGGCACTTGCAAATCTCTCTTGTGACAAAGTGTTTCTGCAACATCCACACTTTCCCTGTTACTACCAGAGTAGTACCAGAGTGAGCCATGGATTCATTCCAGGGAAGTCCAAGGAATGCACCAGAACTCTACTGCTGCCAAGAATGAAAAAAAGAACCAAATTTTAGGTGGACTTGTCAACAGTAGCTAGACTGTTGTAATCTGCTGTAGTTGACATTGAAGACAGTGGTGCCATGAGCTCCAAGAGAAGTAGGTTGTGTTGGCCTAGAACACTTCTCAGATTGCTGAGAAACTCTTGGCGATGCTGGATATGGATCAGAGGAGCACTCAAGCTGAAAGCTTCGATGACAGTGTCTGGATGGGAGGTTTTGGAGACCTGGAGACAAGGCATTGTCTGTTTTGAGAGTGCTGGACACAGAATGACCTTCCTTAAATGAAAGCAAGCTGCAGACAAATATGATCTTTTGTGAGACTAGCAGCAAAATTCCTCTTTGGTCAGGGTCCCTTTTTGCTGTAATTGAAGAAAATTAATTGATAGTGGGAACAAGCATTGTGATAGGAAAAGATCAGTTGAACCCAAGAGATGCAGAGCAGAGAGCAGGAAGAGCCTCAGCTCGTTCCTAAATTGGATCACATCCTTACCATAATGGTTCCCAGGAAAGTGCAGTAGAGCTGCGTTGCTCCGGCTTCTCAGGCTGAAGCCAAACACGTCATTTCAGAACAACTGAGAGGCCATGACCAAAATTTTGCAGCATATTGGTAGGCAAAGCAGAGAGAGAGAGAGAGCAGGACAAATGCCCTGGAAGCCCTGAAGATCCCCCTTGGTACAAACACTTCAGGTGGGCCGAGGAACAATGCTAGGGCAACCCTTACTGGGCAGCGTAGGCTAAAACTGTTTCCTGTGGTGGGGCAGAAAAATATGGCCTGTGTTTGGTAGTTGACTCAGCTGATTTTCCCCATTCCTCCCAAGAACTCTGCCCTGGGATGCTGTGGCAGCAGGCATACACATTTTATGGGTAGTTCCCAGAGGTCAGGCAGAGCCTGCTGGGCTCGGCACAGACTCTCCTGCAACCTTACAGGGAGCAACATGGGTCAGGAGGGTCCCAGGTCATCTCAGAGCAGTCCTGAGGGCATCTGAGGAGGTCTCTGGGGCAGGATATGCCTGTCCACCCCATCCGTACCCTGACACTTGGATTTGAGAGAAACCATTTCCACATGGAAGTCAGCAGAGCTAGAACAGTCGGGAGATCTGATCTCTGACAGCCCTACAGTCTGTTGGCTCAGGAGGCAGCAGTAATGCATATATTTGGAGCCTTCCTCCAGACAGAGCAGGGAATGTGTCTGAAGGGGTGGATAACCATCCCAATATCCAAGGAGAGCCCTGAGCCCCCAGCATGGTTTTCCTGTCTGCCTGGCAGCATCGGCAGCTGCTGGTTTGGAATAGCCTGCGTGTCCTTGTGCGAGCCAGGGCAGCTGGAGGTGGATTTGTTTTCTGTTGATTTCATGGCAATGTTGCTGCTTCAGGCCACTGCCTTGGTGTGAGGAACAACAACATCCTAGAGGAGACACCCAGTGAACTGCTGACTGCTCCACGGCTGCCCAATCCGCATGCCCAGCGTGGGAAGCGGTCAGACCACCCTGACGGCATCAACAAAGCCGTCATGTTTGCTGACATTTCAAGGGAACAGAGAAGGGAACAAAAGCTGGGAAAAAATGCTAGGAACAAAAGTATTTGATGCAGTTGAGAGCTGCAGTTGGAAGATATGGGGCTGAATTGTAAATGCCAGATCCAAGTGCCTTTTTGCTGGGGAGGGATTTTAAACCTCCGTCCAGGTCCCAAAGGTGGGGCTTGAGTTTGAATTCCAGGGGAAGAAAATTATGCTGAAAACTGAGTGCGCTGTGAAATCAAAATGAAAGGTTAGAAAAGGAAAACAATGGGTAGCTGAGGAGATAGAGGAAGTCAGTAGACAAGGAATGCAAGAAGTTTGGTGTAACTGATATGTAAACAGTCAGGGCATCTTTTCCAGGGAATTCAGGCCCCTCCTCACCCCCCCCTGCTCCCAACCTCCCTTCCCTGAAATGATCAGAAATATTGCAGTTTCTCCCTAGATGACCCCTTGGTAGCGTCTTGCTATTATTGTGGTATTCAGTTATGAGACAACATTTCAAGAGGAAAAAAAAAAAAGAAAAGAATCATAGAAGTGACACCAAGCCACAAAGCACAGAACCAGTTCCAAACATTCCCAGGCACAGGGCTACTGAAGTCTGGTCTTCTGGCATAAACTGACTTCTAGGACAAACAACACAAAAGGTTTCTCTGACCATCTGATCAGTGATTTCTGATTCAAATGTCCTGAGGTTTTAGCCTGTATGTTCGTTTTTAGGGTAGAAGTTTGGGTACGGAGACTCTTTCTGGTTTGGTGGAAGCTTGAGGGAAATTGATCCTCTTCCAGAAAAACACATTTGTGTGAGATTTTCAACTCAGCTTTCTGGGTCAGTGATTCTGACAAACCAGTTGCAATGTCTGCATGCTTTACCAACTTCTGAATTTTTGAAGGTAAGTTTCTATTTGCCAGGAGTTGAGATACAAGAAAACTGGCTCTTAACCTTAGGTCTTCCACTATCTCGGTGCATGACTCAGGCTGCCAAATCATTTCTGTTTCTCCTGTTTGCACCTATGGGATGAGAACAATCCTTGTCTTCTGTTAATTCATGACTCCTTGCTGAGGGCTTAGATTTTTGCTGACAGAAGCAAAGCACATTTTGTGAGACTGTGCTGGGGTTTTATCCTCACAGTGGGGGACGTGACATACAAGCAAGATTTCAAATGAGGTTTTTTTGTGTCCTGAGGGTTGAAAAGCAATCCATAGGACACTCACCTCCTTTTTTCTCATTCATTGACAAGAAACACATGTAATATTCTGGGCTTCAGCTTGCAAGGAACAGTGCTGCTGTCCTCAGAAGTGTACAGAGAGGAGCAAACACTAGCCAGGTATTGATGCTATCACTCAATGTCCATTAGAGCTGGTTCCTGTTTAGCACTGTACTGTACTCCATCTTCCCCTACCACAAGACTTCCCTTCATCCAGAATTGGAATAAAAAAAGGAGAAACTCCCCCTAAATAAAAGTTCTTCAAAAGGTTTTATTACATTAAAAATAATGATAAGGGAGTGAACATATTTCACCTTCTAAAAACAGTATATTTGAGTATTTGGTCAAAAAATTGAACAGAATCCCTTCATTCTGGTGAAACGTTTTGAATTTGTGAAATGCACACTTTCCCACTGGAAAATCTTTCAGCTGGATGGTTTTCAAGTGGCCTTTCTTCCTGCATGCTTTAGTATGCAATTTAAACTCCAGCTGCTGGTTGTGGTTGTCTCTTGCTGTAGTGAGTGCTGGCACTTATGCTTTCCTTTAACACAGCAAACTCTTCCAGGGAGTCTTTCTGTGGCTTAAAAGGCATAACCTGATAATGACATGGGAAGGCTGGTGAGATGGTTTTGTCTTTATCTCAGTGGCCAGTGCAGAACCATTCCACTCAAGAGTAATCTTCTGACGGATTTTAAATATCCTGGAATCCTGCCTCCCACCCTGTCCCTGAGAAAGCAATTCTACATGATACTGTGTCTCAGTCTTAGGAGTTTTTCCCTGCTCTGTAATATCCTCTCACAGTTTCGTTCACTAGCTACCACGATCAATAGCTACAACGCCTTGATCACCCAGAAAAAGCTGTCTCCCTCGGTGGTATTCCTACCCTGTGCAGACCTCTACTGTGTGCCTTAGTTTCCCTCCTGGTCATTGGGGCCAGCTGTGCCTATTTACCACCAGCACTTTGTTCTTCCTTGCTAGTTAATCCCTGTAGGTCATTAGAGTTTCTGCTCCTTTTCTCTTCCTCCTCCCCATGTGCCGCATGGTATCCTGTTTTCCTTGTAACTGTAGCCACACTGCAGGGCTGAAAGACTCAAGGATTTTTCCATTAATAATCCCCACGCCCTTTTCCTGGTCAGTACACTGCTTAAGAGGGATTGAGGTAATTCATTCACGAATAGCAGGCTGTACTTAAAGAGGGGGAAGAGGGACAGGAAGATGTGGGCTCAGTGGAGTCTGTTTCTCTTGCGCGACCCTTCGTCAAAGGGCGGTGTTGCTCCCGGAGCAGCTCGTGGTGCCCCATCCCACTGTTGTGTGTGAGCGCTGGCACAGCTCCAGCTACGGGGGGCACACCTTCCGTGTCCAGGAATGCTTACTTCAGTGTCAGCACTGCAAGTTTCAGCAGCCCTGGCCAACTCCTGCTGTGAGAATGTAGGTGGGATTTTTTCCTTTGCGTCTTACACCCTCACTAGCCATTAAGATTTTGCAATTGCACCTTGAGTAAGAATTTCTTCTTGTGAGGAAAACTAAGCCTCAGTTCACTCTCTTGCAGCTCTGCTGGCTCTGCCAGACTTGGGGCCACATCTGCTGTTGACTACAGTTGCATACAGCTGGAATAATTTTGTTGGCCTCTGTGCCAATTTCTGGACAGAAATTGGAAGTGTAGTCCTTTGCTTAGTTACTACAGTGTCACAGGAAGGTGACTAGGCCACAGATAGGAAAAGAAGGAGAAAATCACATTATAACAATATGTTTTATTGAAATATACCTGTGGCTCATCCCAGAGGACCATTAGGAGTGGTAGTTCTAGACAGGTCTGCTAAGAGCCAGACCCTATTCTGGTTATTGCTGTGCACCCATAGTAAACACCCTCCCCACCCCACCTGTTTGGCTACAGTGGCATGGATGTGGTATGGAAAATGCTGGGGCACTCTATCTTCCCCATCATGGGAAACCCTTCCTTGCTGGGGCTCATGTCCTAAGGAGACCCAGCTCCTTGCTCTGTGCAGGAGGCCATGGGACCCTCGTGGCTGAAATCCTGTGTCGGGCAGGCAGCGCTGTTGCCCTGACTGGCCGTGCTCCTCACCCTCTGTCCTGCTGTGTGTCCCTGTAGCCACAGGCTCCATGACTGTTTCTTACACTGTACAGCAAACTGCAGACCTCCTGGTGGGAGATGGGACAAGCCCATCGGCTTCTCTAATGGGACAAATGCAAACCTTGAATACCACGGGCTGGGGGAGGCCTGAAACGATGTCTGGTTGGGTTTCCCCTTCTCTGCAGTGGCAGTGGCACACACAATGGCAGTCTGTGGGGCTGAAGTGATTCAGCTTGGTGTGAGCTGTGTTCTGCAATCGTCGCCCATTTTCTCCACTGTTGGTGAAACAGTGCTGGCAGTGGTAGTGATTCCTCCATTTGAGAGAATAAAAAAGAAGGCAGCAGTCTGGTGTAAAGGTCTTGGCATTTCCCACAGCTTATGACAGCCCTGCTAGAACGCAGGGGCTGTGGCTGTAGCTATTCTTTTGTGAGCTTACATTCCTTAGCAGTGGGAAATCAGCAGCTGTAATTAGTCTCTGATGTTCTCTGCTAATAAGTGATTTTCTGGTACTTGCAAATACCAACATCCCTAAGACGTAACTGTATTGTTTTGACCTCTTATCTCTTCTCTCTCCTCCTCATTGAGAGGGACCCCAGATGTTCTCCAAGACTGCTTGGAAAAAAAACCATCCAGCCCTGCTGCTCCCTATTACATCCCTTTCTCCAGTACCTTTTTTTTTTTTTCTTTCCCAGCCACTGTGTAGGAAAATGGTTCCTGCTAGTCCTCATGGAAAAGGACACAGATGCCATCAGGAAACCCATTTGCTTTAGGAGGAAGAGGGCCCTGACATCAACAGGAAGAGCTGTGCAGCAGAGCTGCTCCTGCCTCTGAAAGAGGGGGGCCTTGAAAACAATGTCAGCTCACAGTTTAGGACTGACCAGCAGGAAACGCATGCACCCTGGTGTTTGCTGTGCAGAGGAAATGATAAGCACTACCTGGCCTGACTTGGAGCAGAAATAGCATGGGGAAAAAAAAGCGGGGGGAAGGGGAGCGGGAAAGTTGTTTTTCTTCATACTGGTTCATAGCCTGTCCTTTGCAAAATGGAAAACAAAATAAAGAGTGAAATATGGAATATATCAGGAATCCATTGGGGGGCTTGGAAACCAAGGAGCACAATTGCCAAGTGATTAGATTTACTACTTTAGTAACCGTTTGATATTGGTTTTTTTCCATTTTTGGCACTGAGAATGACCCTCAGTTTGATAAACCCTGGCATGCATATTTATTGAGAGGTGAAGGGAGGGAGAGGCTTGTATCCTCTGTGGAACTGTGAGGATTTTTTGTGGAGGAAAGACATGGGGACAGCGCTACTACTGGGAGCAGAAGGGCCTTGGGAGTACAAATAGAAGTATTGTATAGATGACTTGTCCTTACTAGGTGAGGGGATAGAAGCCTTCTTGAGAATAAGGAGATACCATCATGCTGAGTATTTTATTCAGCTTTGTTTCTTTTCCTCTTTTACTAGGGTCTTTAAGAGCAAAATTGTGCCTCCTTTCATCACTGACCATCTGACAGAACTAGTTTCTATTTCTGATGCCCTTACAGCTCTGGCAGGCAGTTACAGAGGTACAGTCCCTGCAGCTCAGCCTTGGAGAAACCATTCCATGTGCTCTGGGTGCATCTCAGTAGTTGTGTGCTGACATCCTGAGCTGGAGGTGGACAGACACAAACAGCATGGCAGGAAGTATTCTAAACAATCCCAGCCCAGCATCAGCCTCTAGAAGGCTGTGAGGCATTGTGACACCATCTGCAAATGTTGTTCTGCCTCCTCTGCTGTCCTTGATGATTCTCTCAGGCTCTGGAGAGCGAGCAAACTGCCCTCTTGCAACATATGTGAGCACTGATGTGCCACAAGGCTGGCAGATGGAGCAGAGCTGTGCTCCCTGCTGTTTCTGAAAGAAGCCCTGAAGGAGCAGCACCACATCCAGATGTTTGAGCCAGGCTGCTCAGCAGCTTCTTTTTGAGCTCTTTGCCCTCCCTGGTGTATGGAAAGGAAAACAAGACCCTTGCTATCGTGGCTGTAAGAGTACACTTTAGAGTACTGCAGCCTCTGAAGATGGAAAGGTGTAGCCAATATGACCTGTATCCCATGGGCTGCCTTTCTTCACTAAACTGCTGAGTGAAACCAATCCACTGAGACTGGTTCTGGACTTGCTGGTATAGGTGTCCATGCCTGCTTGAGGAGCAGCCCCCCAGACCAGCAGCTTTGCTTGGCTGTAAGTGCTTCACCCAGCAAAGCCTTCAGCACTGTGGCAACAAGCAGGGCAATGTTTCGACAAGCAAGAGCACCAGCGTGTGATGATGTATCCCCCAGACCTGTGACATTGGCCTAGCATGACTTTTGCATCTTTTGACTTTGTAGGGCTTTGATTGACACCTCATTAAAACCCAGCTGTTTCTCTGAGAAGAATTTCCTGGTAATGCACATGAAACCTCTCACACATGCACACTCATACATACACAAACAAATATAGTTGTATATATAAAAATACATTCACATGTGTATATGTATGCATACACACCTACATGCTCATATGTACATTTATTGGTGCATAGAGTTATGTGTGTCTGACCAGGTGCTGCTTCTGGTAGAATTTTCTCTGTGTTTTTTGCACACAGAAACTGAGCCCACAGACTGGGCACTACATAGGATGGGTAGAACAGCACCTCGTTTCACCAGGAAAACATCAGCAATCCAAGTCACCCACAGCTTAATCCTCTTCAAATAAAGACTGACCTGTTTTCAGCTTCTTCTGAGCAGGGCTGGGAGGAACATTTCTAGGTGACCTTCTACTGCCAGCAGAGGTCTTAATTCTCCACTCTGTTGAAACACACCGTCCTTTTGTGCTCCTGTAAAGCTGGTGAAAATGCTTCTATCGTTCATATACCTCCTTTGCTAGTATTTGCATGTCACAGTAAAAGGTAAGAGGGCATAGAACAAATTGATTTTATTTTCTTTTGTGGAAAATACTGATGAGTCCAATGGGATTTTTTGTATGAGTGTGTTTCTTTGGGTCAGGCTCAGGCAACCTGACAATGAAAACACTCAGTCTAAATATATGCTCAGCAACTGAGCAAAGATGGAATGGATTTGATGCTGCTTGGCTACAAATTATAATGACTGATTATTGCTAGTGCCTTTGCATGTTTGTTTTCAATCAGATTGACATCATAAAGCCTTATTTACTTTTTCTCAAAAGTCTGTTTTCATTTGCCTTTCACTTCTCATTTGCAGCCGTTATGGGTTTGCATTTAGGCTCCTCATCTGTCTGCCTGTGATATGTAATGATCCTCAGCGATTTTTCCTGCTCTTTGCCCTAAATTGTTGACTGTCTGTAAAACAGCCCATTTGGAATAACCTCTGGAAATTGCTGTACTGCTCTTCACTAGGAGAGCCCTAGAGGCAAGATCAGTGAGAGGCCTGAGTGAAAAAGCATTGCTTCATAACCTAGTGTCAGTCTGCATCAGTCCATCAGAGTGACAGAGGGCAAAAGAAAAAGAAGGGAGAAGATACAAGTAAGTGCTGTGAGATTCAGCCATGCCATTTTTCTTCCGCATGAGAGTTTGGTGGACACAACTGAAGCTGAACAGGACCAGCTTCTCTGTTACTTTGTACCTTGCTACCAAACGATAACCTGGGCTCTCAGTGCAGTGATGGGCCCCCGTTCTCCCTTTCACACACCTGAGCTTGTTGGCAGTGCCATCCTGAGTTAGCTGGCACAGCTGGATGTGTGCTTTAAAGCTTTGGAGTGGCTGTCATGTATGCTTGTGAATGACTTGCTGTGTGGCAAGCATGGAAGGAGAACCGTGAGTGCTGACGGACCTCCATCCCATCTTTGCACATTTGAAGGGACAACAGAAATTTCCTGGGAAAGAGCAGCAGAGAGAACTGCAGAGCAGCCCACTTTGCTGCAGCACGAGTGTTCATGAGATAACAACCCAGTTCCTTGCTTCATCCTGTCTCTTCCCCAGCCTTACAGTAGCATTTATTTGAGCATTAGTTGCTTTGTCACCACCATGCCATCACTACGAAAGTGGTGTAAGGGTCTGTCAAACAGTGAGATATCATGACAGAGCAGCACAGAAACTACAGGCAAATTCCGTGTCCTCTAGAGAATGCTACAGATTTTGGTGTGTGGAGATGGTGTTTGTGAAAGGCACAGTACAAAAGACTTCAAAACTGTTTCATTAGTAGCTGGTATTTTTCAGGTGCACATCAAGATCTAAGCACTCAGAATCTCTTTCTCACAACCCCAAAAGTGTCCCTTATAAAGAGAAACCTGGAATCCCTGTTGCCTCACACACTAGAGTCCAAGTTGAAAAGGACCAAGGGACAAACTAACACTGACAGCCAGGTAGGGAGCATTGATCCCCTTGAATTGCCGTTCTCCTGATTCTGAGATCCTAAGAATCCCGTTTCGGAATCTCGAAGTGCCAAGGGAGATTTTGGTTTCTACACCCTTATAACAGTCAAGAAGCGTGTGTTAAAGCTTACAAGTTGCCTCCAGAGTAATTTTGGGACTGTAAGAAACTGAGCAGGTCTGCATCAGCTGGCAGGCCCAGGTAAAAGATGGAGACTGCTCTTGTTTTTTAACTTTCTTCTGAAGCCCTTGTAAATGAAAACATGTAGATCAAAATCTGGTGAGAGGAGGAAAAAAACTTACGGAGTCCATATATTTTTATTGCTTTGTTGTCAGCAGTTAAGTGGGTTAGCATGGCTTACATTGGTTTCTAGGCTTAGGAGGAGAGCAGAAGAAGGAAGGAAAGCATGATACAGAAAACATGACATAAGCTTGTTTATCGATGTGGATGAAAGACAGCAGGCTCTCAAGAGACTTCAGATGAAGCGTACATTACTGGCTTTCCATCCCAGCACCCAACACTTACCTGGGCTCTTCCCTGGCAGGCTGCTGCTCCCAGCTCCCTTGAGCTGCAGCATTGGCATCGCCCCACTCCCGCATTCCATCAGCTGGTGCAGCCTTTGGATTTGTTAGAGTTTTTAGTACATGTCACCAGAACCGAGGTTAATGGCAGAACTCCTGTCTTACAGCTTGCATATCATCACAGTATCTAGGCATTTACCAAGACAGAGGTCAATTCATTACGTGCAGCTTCAAAAATATTCTGATATTTTCTGTACTTACACCTGAGTCCATTTCCAGACACAGCATAAATTGTCCAGTTACTCCTATCTCCAGAATTATTTATCCCAGTTGCTTGTGCTGTGGTAAACAAAATGCTGTACAATATCCACCCTAATCTGCTGTGGATCAGGGTTGTTAGGATTCAAATGGTTAGCTGAGGACGTGCCCAGCTCATTGACCTGCCATGACAAACCTTAGCTGCTCTTTTCTGAGGTGGTTGTACCACAGAGTCATAAAAGTTAGGAGTGGAGATATCCTGTTCTGTTATCTGGTCTTTTTTTTTGCAGGAAATTCTCAGCAGGATGTTTTCCTAACAAAACTATTCTAGTATTTAATACAACCTCTTTCAAAAGTGCCTGCGTGACAGAATTTGCCAGCTATGTCAAGGTAAAGTCACATTTCAGAGGGGCACAGTGACCGCCGGGGCTGAGAGTCAGCGTTCAGTGTCTGCTTTGGCAGTGCTTTCTCTTAGGCTTTCTTTGATGTGTGTTGTCTGTGAGCTGGCCAGGTCTGCCACGGGCTTTTTCATTCCTGCTTCAAACATCACAGTTGTCAGATCTGCTCTGGAAAATCAGGTGTTCCTACATGTCTTATTTAGGTATGTTAGATGTAAGCTGGGTATAATATCAATGGGGGAATAAAAATCCTTGACGGTGGTGCCATTGACTTCATTCAAACTCGCAGCTGAGCCTGCAGGTCGTGTTGAAACGCATATGTGTGAAATCAGAATGCCACATCCCAAACAGCACTCAGTGTTTCCACTTCCCACGCAGGCCATGGAGGGTGATGGCTCGTAGCATCTGACAGATTTGAGATCTGTTTTTCCTACATTTTGCCCACCAAATCACCACCAGGCACAGGGTGGTGCTTTCATTGCAGGGAATGGCACTGTTGTGATAATCTTTGTGACATTGCAGGGACATTTCCCACAGAAGTAGAGGGGAAAAAATACATGAAATGTGTGACTTATACAGTGAATCAATTGTGCTGTCCATGTGGACAGGATCACCTTGGTGCCAGCCATTCATCCTTTCAAACTGTGTTTATGGCAGCTAAGGGAGAAAAGACAAGGTGGATTGTAAGAAGTTGGTTTGTTTTTAGGCCTGTTTGGTGTTGTTTAGCTGTCTCATGCTGTTTAAATACAGGTGTGTGTGTGTATGGAGGGGTTGTGGCAGCTTAGCCACAACTGACAGCCAAATTCAACACTGGAATTCGAGAGTGAGACAGGTTTTGGTATTTTTTTTTGATTCTGTAAAATGAATTTAGTGCTGGTGAAAAGTATGCACAAACATCCTGGAGACTGAAGCTCTTTGTCCTTGTAGCAGTTATGTCCTGACAGGACAAACCATCCCTTTCCTGGCCCTGCCAACTTCATCTCTGAGCAGGAGAGACCCTCTGCAGGGATTTTGGATGCTGCGGTCCCTTCCTTCCCTGGCTGCCACTGACAAGGAGACAGTGGAAGGCAAAGGAAATGTTACATGGTGGGAAGGCAGGATTTATCCTTAGCTGCCACAGGTTAGGGCTGTGCACTGGGAGAAAATCTGGTATCGTGACTGATGTGCTGCACCCGGCCTCGGGTGAGCTGCAGGGAGGAGAGCACAGTTTGAGCTACTCTGGTGTTTGTTTCTCAACCAACCTTATGCCTAGTGAAAATCAGGCAATGTCAGCAAAAAAGAAAAAAAAATATAGTGAATCAGCTTTAAAACTCGTGATTTACAGTAGAAAATCAGGAAATGCAAAAAAATATATCAGAGATACTGATGATCAAGTATGTTGCCATTTGTACAATGTTGTTCCTTTCCTGTGATTAGAGGGCCAACTTAATATATTAGTTTGTTCTGTTTTGTCATTTTTTTGTACAAAATAACAACTCTTGCTTAGTACAGACTAAAACACTTTTTAAAAGGAAATATTTCCTATTTCAGTCATTTCAGTTGAAACGAGGGACTTTTGACCTTTATTGTCATGGTATTGACATAGCATGATAGGAAGCATGCGCTACTATTGAGGGTAATTAAAGACAATTTAAAAAAATACTAATGTATAACAAAACCAAAATGATGAAATAAAAATGCCTACAACTTTTTTTTTTTTCTTATGATGCAGGATTCATTGTGGGGAGAAACTAAAAAAAAATCCAAACTATTTCCTGCAAGTCAAAAATCAAAAAGTTGGTGTTCCAGGTGAAATGAAAGGTCTGCATTTATCCTCCCAATACTTGAACTAAAATGAAAATAAAATTAGAGAGGACGTGAAACCTCCACCATGAGGCAGAAACCAACTGCCAAGGAGGCCCTGAGTATCTCTGTCACCAGTGCTGATCCTTACAAGGAGTTCTCTGAGAAAATAACAGAAGGATAAAGTAAAAAATTAAGCCTGCTGCTATTCAGTCCAGTTCAGTTCAATGTGCCCTAAACACATGACCCAGTCCAGGTTAGCTAACTTACTGTCTAACTGGGCACTGTTCACACTGACTGGTTAGGGTGTCTGACTTAGCAACCTCCTCCCTGGGTCCTTCTGTAGCCCATGGAGACTCAGAGTTTCTTCTGGAAGGTGGCACTGAAAGTCACAGGGTATCACCTGCATCTCCTGCTGGACCAGCGTCTTCGTTGCTTTTTGCTGGCTTTGGTGGGAGGCCAGGAGGCCATCTTCCCACTGGTCCCCAGGTGGGGTCACTCCCTCTTTTCTTAGTGACCTCTCCTCCTTGGGGATTTAAACAGGGACATGCTTAAAGGTCTCCGCAGATTAGATCCAAAATGCTCAGTCCAGTGCCAGATGAAGCCTTTGTCAGGCAAGCAAAGAATGAGCACCTTGCTTGCTGGTGGGGAGGTTTGGTGGGTGGCAGCTCCGTGGCTGGGAAGGGACAGGAGAAGAGAGAGCCAGCAGTGCTGGGAGGAGAGAATTTCAGCACCCATTGCTGCCACTGGAAGCTGGAGGGATCAGAAGGAGGATGATGTGGTGCCTTACCCAGCAAGAGCAGCAGATGTGTAAAGGAGGTGGCATGAGCTGTTGTCTTGGAAAAGACCCTGGTGAAGGTGAATTTCTGTGTACACTGAACTTGGAGGTGATAGCCAGTGAGAGTGGAACAAGTTACTGTGACTGCCCTTCTGGTTTATTTTTGTCTAGGGGAAGAGAAGTATTGTCTTTTGTGTGCAGTATGTTTATAACTCAATTTCCCTTCTGACTGATGCCTTGCTCCACGCTCTCTTGTCCTCCTCCATCTGGTTTCTATTGTAGTTTTAAATGAGGACAGTTTGGCTGTCTGGCAGAACAAGCGGGGTCTGTGTGACACCAGCTGCCCCTTCCAGCTTCTAAGCCTTCTAAGCTTCCAGCCCAGTTTTAATTATAGGAGTGTCAAGATTGGACTCCCTTCCCCCCTACTCCTTTCTGTGCCTGCACGTACAGCCCCTGCTGCAAATCCCCATCCAAGTCTGATCTTCCTTTGGGAGAGACCCAGCCCTGTGATTTACATGCCCTGTAACTCCGATAGAGACCTGTTGTAAAGCACATGCCAGAGCCGGTACCTTCCTGCATTCAGGGTTGATCCCAGGCTCAGTTCATCGGGAGCCACGTCTGAAATTATCCTACCAGCTCAGAAACTCCTGGAAGTGGGAGAGAGCTGCTCACTGCTGCTCTAACCTCACCACCCCCAAGAGCCCAAAAGGCGAAGATTTGTAGGAGATCAGAGCTGCTCAGGAATGCCAGAGCTACAGGTTCTGCTCCAAGAAAACATTTATTGTGCTCCAGTTCCATACAAGCTCGGCATTTAGGGGCTTGATTTGCAGGAAGTTGATGCAGTCCCTTCACCTCCAGGGATCTGAGGTCTGTAATTCTCAGTTGCAAGTGAAAAGTGTCCTATGTGGGATTGGTTTTTTTGATATCAGAAAACCACCACAATTTTTGGCATAACTGGCTGCTTCTCTTCCTATGAGCCAAAGACCTGGTGTGGCAGAAAATCTTATACATGATGAGTAAAGAGCAGTGGCAGAGATATGTGACAGGCCCAGGGCTGGAAAAGCAAGGAAGAGTGCAGGGCTGCAGTAAAAGGTACTGGCAGAGCTCGGTGCATATTGTCTATTTGCAATCTATAGGTTGTCTCTGCTGTGGAATTTTCACTCACTTTTAAAAATGGGTTGAATTTTATACATTTGCTACAGATTGTTCCCCTCAGGCCCCTGTTTTTTGAATACCAGTCCTCAACAGACGGGTCTAGCTTTCTCTGGTTTCTGTCTAGGGGGTTTGCTTACCTGCCTGAGGCCTCTTGACCTAATTTACTCCAAGGAAATGTAGAACTCAGCCAAAAAAATGGTGTGATTTAATAGGTCTTACTTTCAAGAGGTCAAATTAGTCACAACAAACATCAGTATCTGCATTTTTCGTTGGTTTTCTTATTCTTAACACTGAGGTTTTAAAAAGTGTGTAATAAAGGATGCTTTGTGCATGGACCCCATTTTTTGGCAGCCAGGCACCATCATATGAGGCTTGTCTCCATGAAAGACTGTTAACCTTTAAACAAACCTTGTCATGTGGCTATCGTGATCAAATATGTTTTCTGTTCAATTAATTCTTCTTTTTTCAGGTTGCGTGGAGTTCAATGGTTTCTTTTCTCTCACCCAAATAGATCTGAGGTGGACATGGATCTGCCTAACTTTCATTTTTCCTGGTTACATGTCATTTATTCCCAGACCCCTACCAAGAAGGAAATCTTAATATGCCATGTATGCATAGCTTCTCTTACAAAGATGTTAAAGCCTGATTTTCCAGAAATGGAGGTGAGGCCTGAAGTAATTTGTCTTTCCCTTTTTTTAATTTTTAGCATTCTCATCATCATATGATCTGAGTTCCCTACTGCAGTTCCAGATAATCAGGACTTACTCAGAGATAGGAAGGTCCTCTTTTTTCGATGTGTCACTTGGACTTTTCTTGGCAGGATATTACAGAAATTTCGTACTTCTCTTTTTTGCTCTGTCTCCTTCCACACCATTTAGTTTGCATAGGAAGAAGGTGTTGCATGTACTGAAAGGAATGCTTCCCCAGTTCTTTCCTTTCTGGAAGGCACTGATGCGCCTTCTCCTCAAAAGTCCTTGAGGAGACAATACCATAACTCTGTTACTGTTGTGGACAAAGCTTTGACTCTGTAGACTTCACCTGCTCCCTTGGCACTTCATGGTTTTGTGAATACTGTTGTAGGCTTAGGGCCTCTGCCATGAGCTCCACCCAACAACTTGAGGGTCCTGAAAATCAGCACAAGGTCTTTGAGTGTGACACAGCATGACCAATGTATCTGTGTTATGAGTCCCTGCTCAAAAACCCCATACAGTCAATTTTTCCCTGTTGTTTTGGAGAAGCTCCTTTGACTGAGAAGAGTAAGTCTGTTTGGACCGTTCGGGATTTCAAGTAATCACTGGGACTTTGTGTACTCCTGCATTTGGGTTGGCCAAAAGACAAGAGAAGGGACACACAAAAGGACTTCTTCTTTACTTCCCTCAGTAAGTCAGGAGGCAGGAGGGCAGTGCTTCCCTGACTGACTGGCTCAGCAGTAGCGTGTCACCGAGGTGGGTGCCAGCTTGGAGCTGTTCTCACCAGAGCCTGTGCCCTGCACTGCTTGGTAGGGACAGGTCCACCCATGAGCTGGCTCTGGCCTCAGTGGCTCCCATGAGAAATACAATGATGTAGCAACTGTTTTTTGTTCAGGCTGTTGTTGGAGTGCTGTCTTTGGATGCCATGTGATGAAGCACATGTTAATATGTCATTATAGTCCTGAACTCTGAGCAGAAGAACCCAGGGAAGGTCCAGCCAGGGGCATTGTCTTTGGGGTGTCACAAAGATGCAGTAATTGCTATGCCTGGCTTTCCAGTCAAATCTATGGCTTAGTCGGTTTTCTTCCATACAGATTTTGAAATGTGCAGTGCAGCAGAGTCAGCATTACAGCAGGGAACTTTTGACTTGTGCATTTACTGACTTTTGTGCCTATGGCTGTGTGAAGCATTGCATTAAATACACGATAGTTTCTAGCACCTAATAAGGAAGGGCTTTCTTACTGTTATTGTTATAGCTTGGGTTGTTATAGTACTGGGGACAGGGAGGCTTGATCTGACCAAGAGAGTGGGGGTTCTTATACCTATATAATGGGGAAAAAATAAACATATACTTTGGGTCCAAGTCTGGATGTAAATGTTGTGCCTCAGGCTCCTCTCAGCTTTAAGACTGGTTAAGTCTTTGTCTAGTTATGCTGATGGAGTTCTTTTGAAGCCGATGTCAGGTTTTGTCAGTGTGCAGATCTAGTCAATATTTGAACTTCATACCCCCTCAGTGGGATTTATGAGCACTAAACTGTGGGTATGTAGGCTTATATGGAAGTGCGAATGCTCCTCTGATTTTTATCCAAGCCAATGAGACCTTTTGGCACAATTCAGTGAGGCTGGAGCTCTATATTGGGGAGGGTGGAGGTTCCCAGGACCTCATGCTTAAAGGCATGCTTTCAATTAGAGTGAAGGAGCTTCTTTTATTTTATTTTTGAAGGAAAAGAAAAAGGAAGAGAGGGAAACCCTACCTTTCTTTCCACTATGTTACTGTGACTTCAGGGTCAGTCATTGTCACATGTCAATGAGCATTGCATGGCACAAGCACAGCGTATCCTCACGGCCACTTTGCAGGGGTTGTTTTTGGTTTGCCCTGTATTTCTCCCATTGCTGTACCCTTCCCTGCATCCACAGAGAGCCTCTGCTGATTTTTCATGGAACTGTCTCCTCTGTGGTGACTTGTGGAAGCTGTCAGCGTGTATTCATTGGACATCTTGCTTTTCTTTCCTCTCGTAGTCCCTTACGTGCTGAAGAGCTGTGCGGAGTTCATTGAGACTCATGGCATTGTGGATGGGATCTACCGCCTCTCGGGAGTGACATCCAACATACAGAAGTTGAGGTAAGGGCCACGTGTGTGAGTGTCAGAGGGATTCAGGGACATCACTCAGTACCTATTTGGCGTTAGTCCCTCAGGTACAGACTGTGGCCAACGGTCTGCAGATGCAGAAGATAAACTGTCTTTGCAGTTGGTAACAGGGAAAGACAACATTTTAGGGATTATCCCAAAAATCCTGTATCTCCATCTGCATCTGTTAATGGGTAAGGCATGGAGGGTCTCAGCACAAACACTGAGTTGCTCTCTCTCACTTTGAGACAAAGCAAACTCTTTATATCAGTTTGAGGTCCACCCCTTATGTTAGGGGTAATGGAGACCAACTGAAACCTCAGGGCCTGAACTTGGGACACAATCTGGGCCAGTCTGCAGAGACATCTCTGCTTTGCCATTTGTTTTTTCTCTAGCTGTAAACGAGTACTTAGGGTGGAGTACTGGCCTGCTACAGCTCTTGTTCACCCATATTGTTATGCTTCCATATTGTTTCAGACAAGAGTTTGTTTCTGACCAATGCCCGGATCTGACAAGGGAAGTTTACCTCCAGGACATCCACTGCGTGGGGTCACTCTGCAAGCTGTACTTCAGGGAACTGCCCAACCCTCTCCTCACTTATGAGCTCTACAAGAAATTCACGGTGAGACCCTTGGCTGTTCTTGTTCCTCTCCAGCAGTGTGGATGTGCTGCAGATTCCTCCATGACAGCTGTTTGGGATTCACTCCAATGTCCTGGCTTCTGGTGCATCTATCCATATAAACACTTCTCAGTGCTCTTCCCTACTCATCTCATGTTGGCTCTCTTTCCCTATCCTTGTTTCTTTTCACCATTTCATGTTTATTTCTCTCAGTTTGTCCGCTGTTTCCTCCCCTTCCTCTTGCTCATTTTTTCACTGCATTGCTTCCCCGCTGCCTGTCTTTCTCCCCACTATGCACCTCCTCCCAACACTGCTAATTCTCTTTCTTTTCCTCATACTGTCCATCACTGAGACTCTTCTGGGTCACCTGGGGCTTGTGATCATAATCACAAGGGTGCGGTTTCCTTGTCCCTGTCCCTCCAACTGTCCCTGACACCTGCACAAACTGATTGCCCAGCCCATGTGTAAAGCATCAACTTTTCTGCATCTGTCACGTTTTTCATGCTGTTTGTAGGACTGCAAATGGTGATACTGGTTATGCCAGATATAGCATATCAGGTCCATCACGATCACGTTATAAATACAAATGGCAGAGGAACGTGGCAACTGGCCAAGCAGAAATCTCTAACTTTGTTTAAAGAGATTACAATTCAAAGAGTAGTTACTTGATTCTGGAAAACAGCCATAGATTATACGTGGATACAGTTGGAGCTTAGGAGCAGACTGCGGGGGAGAAGAAATATAAGACCACAAAGCCTGAATTTTTAAGAGACTTGGCTAATTTTCATGACAGATAATATTTTATTAAAAGGTGGCACAGCAAGCTATACTTGTTATTAAAGCTGCCTGTTTCTTACCGCTCTAAATCCACTTTCAGTTTTTTATGACACCAACAAATTTAAATCCCGTCATTGAGGCTGAAATCTTGCATGCTGAAGGTATGCACTTCCACCTAAAAGAATTCACCAACTTCTGAAGATAACTGCGGTGGGGGATGGGAAAGATTGTTTTCTCAGCGTTAGAAACATCCGTCCTTTGTTAAGCATTTCTGTCATCCTACTCTTTCCCATTTGCTGGGAGGAGGAGGCGACAGCCATTGCCAAAATGTCAGTTGTCGCAGAGAAGTTCTGCAAAATCAGGTGTTGCTGTCTGAGTTGCCACTATCCTGAATCAAGCACTTCCAAGTGACGCTGCTGTGGCACAGGAGGCACTGAGAGAGATCCACGAGGTCCTCACAAGGAGATGCTCTCCAAAGACTCCCTGTTGCCTGCTCTGGGAAGAGGCATCAGTGCATGGGGTGCTTGCTGTGGGGCAAAGCCAGATGGGACCAGCCAAGCAGGAGCTTGCTGTAAGAAGTCAGGTGGCTGTTAGGGACACAGCTGTGCTGGGCATCGTGGGCTGGGGAGTGGCTCACTGTGCTGCCTGACAGACATGCAATAGTGTTAGGTGTCTTGCTGTTCCAATGCCAAGTTTTAAGTAAGATTGGTCTTTGTTTCCAGGTGATGTATAGTCCAATCTTCAGGGAAAATCCTGAGCAGATTTGAAAAATTGGCCTGTATCCTCAGGATGTAAGGATTCTGAGGGTATAGGGTAGGATTGCTGGAGACAGTCAGGATGAATAGGATCTTGAAAATACAGGGTATCATTCAACCATTCACTGTAACTGATGAGTCTCATTCTTGTTGAAGCTATTTGGCTGGTGTCTTCCTGGCTATCACTACTGATTTATGACAGAAAAAATGCTCTAAAGGAAACATGAAGATTTAGATGGAAACTTTTTTTAGGAAAGAATGTTTGCTGAAAAGTGCAGTTTTGGGATGATGACTTGCAGATTTTCAGTAGATACATTTGGTAAATAGCTTTATTCAAAAACAAAAGGGAAAACATTTCTGTAACTGAGTGTTTCTTTTACAAGTACTTTCTAAGGGAAATGTTTCAACATTACATCAACACATCTAACTTACATAAAATGTCTTTCAGAAAAGGGTTAAATAGTTCCAAATTTCAATTATAATTTCTCTAACTAATGTTTGGGTGTGATGCTTTTGGTCAACCTTGAACAGTTGTTTTCTATAATCTCCTGCCAGCTCCCCAAAATGTTATCACTTTGGGTTGACCTGAAAGGTTTTTTTTAATCTCTGGCTTTTCAGTTTGTCCACTTAGCCACAAAATCCATTTTTCATGTAAGCCTGCTCAGTAGGGATTTATAATTGGTAACCCAGTTGACAGGAAGCACAGTCAGATACCAGGAGGAAAGAAAGAAAAAAGACCAATTCCCCAAGGAGCAGAAAACCCACTAGGAGTGTGTATGTGCGTGGGGTGTCTGAACAGGGAACAGTGGCAGCTGTACCTCAGCAGACTGAGTGCTGGTAGGAATAAAGAACACATGCTAATCCCAGTCTGACTCAGCCAGAGCTGTCTCTGAGTTGGGATAGGCTGCACTTTGAGTCACCAAAGTGATTCAGAAATTTCTGTCTAAGGAAAGTCAAATTCTTAATGGCTAGGGAGGGGTTGGCCTTTTGGTCATCACTCTGTCAACTTCACAGGTGTAACATCCTGGTCATGACCTCACTGGCTATAAATTTTTGCCAGATGATTGCCATATTGTATCCTAGTGATGGATGCTTGTTTCTCAGGACAGATAAGTTGATTCTGCTTGGCTTGTTCTAGCCTGGGCATAGAGGGACCAAGAACTCCCTCGGAGCAAATCAGCTCTAGGAAGCCAAGCCTGTCTTCTCCCTCTGGACTTTATTCCACTTGTTAACCAGGGCTTATGAATTGTGCACTCCCAGAATCACTGGCAGAGTAAAAAAAAATCCTAAATGGCATAAATTCATACCATGATGAACAGATATGCAATAAATGCAATTACTGGTTCTTCCTTGAATTCTGTATTCTGCTGCTGTAATCCACAGTTTTGGAGGGCTCCTCAGATTTCAAAGGCACAGTTTGTATGGGTCAGACATGTGGCTCGGAGGACTGAACAGGTCATGACCTCAGAGAAGCTGGTATTTGCTTGCTGTCTAATCATTAGGTCTTTGAGACCTGGAAGATTGAAAATGGGAATGAAAATGCACACCAGGGGAGAAGATATTGCATACAATCTAGTTGAAGTCTAATGCACCAGTTAAAGTTTTTATTTCTCTCCATATCCATCTTTGGACAAGGCTATTCAACTGGAAACGTTGTATTAAGAGTACAAGAGCTTTTATACTTAGGATTTGTGGGATTTTTCTTTTTTTTTTTTTTTTTAAAGAGCTGTAGCTATGTGTAAAAAGCACTAGAAGGGGTTAACCTGCCTTTAATTTGAGCAAAACAAATATGCATGCATCTCATATATACCTAACTAGTGAGCTCTCTTGCTTTGATCTGCCATCACTTCTCTGGCCTTGAAACTGGCAATGTTTGGTTTGCTGGTGGCTGTAGATGAGAAGTGGTCTGCAGGGAAAAGGGTAGTGACAAAACCAGCGGTGGTAGCATCATCACGGAGGGTGCTCTAGTGACTGCTGCAAGAAGATGCTTCTCTAGTGGTGGCTGGTCATTTCAGGTTGATGATGTTTAAGTGACAGGTGGCTTGGGAAGGGTT
Organism: Lycocorax pyrrhopterus obiensis; assembly: GCA_014706295.1. NCBI lineage: Eukaryota > Metazoa > Chordata > Aves > Passeriformes > Paradisaeidae > Lycocorax > Lycocorax pyrrhopterus. Next base: position 93,603,147 of record JACSVZ010000001.1, read on the forward strand.
GTTTCCTTCCTTTCCTTCCCTGGCAGTGCTGACATCTGTCTGGAGGCACAGCTCGTGCTGGCAGTGTGGGTCGCAGCGTCTTCCTTTGAACTCGCTCCAAACTCCAGTGGCAGTAGGGTGGGTAGGAGGTTCCCAGACAGTCACGCACTGTTTGAACTCACTGGTGGCTTGTCCTCCCCCAGCACAAATATTGAAAGGGAATAGCTGAACAGATGAATGCCAATGCAGTGAACTCCTAGGAATGCTGACAAAAGCTTATCATGGCTCTCTGACCTCTTGGTCTGTAGAGATTTGCTCAAGACTGAGATGTATAACCTTGATTCTGTCTAACCCTGAGTATAAGAATTTATTAATCTGCCGGACAGGGATTCTGCTAAGGCTTCTTCCATCATAAAAGATGCAAACCCGCACAAACAATCCCCTCAATTATGTTTTTATGACAGTCAAAATATTGCTTATTTTGAAGAATACGGAACATGTATATCCAGGATGTTCTCATAACACAGAGCTTTTATTTTTACAGCTTATTTTTGGGGGGTGTCATTGCTTTTTACTTTTTCCATTATTTTCACTTGTCTCTTCCCCCTCTCTTTCTATTTCACCCATCACTGCCCAAGTTAAAAAAAGGGAAAAGAACCAAAAAAATAGCCCACGGAAAGCAAGGCAAAACCAAAACAAACCAACACAAGCCAAAAAACCCCCTGTAATTTGTAACTGAAGGTCTAAGTCCTTAAATGTCCCTCTCCCATAAATACTGACCACCATGTCTGAACGTCTGGGGATGGTGTGCTGAGACATGGAATAACAGTGCAGGAAATCTCTGCTGTGATGGGGACACAAAGAAACTTCTTCCAGTAGCTCTGTAGGGTAACAAGAGAGCATTCCCTCCGAGACAGGGTGTCTTGTGTGACCCTTCTTATCCCTCTTCCTTTTCCCCTGAGTCCATTGCCAGGGTGTACTGTTCCCTTGTATCCCTGCAGGAAGCAGTATCACGCTTCCCCGAGGACGAGCAGCTGGCACGAATTCAAAATGTCATCCAGGAGCTCCCACCATCGCATTACAGGTAAGAACATGTCCGCAGAGGTGCTGAGGATCAGCGTGGTGACCCTCGCACTCATCGGGGAATATTGCCCGAAATAGCTCTGGAATTCATTTCCAGAAATCAATTTCCAAAAGCTGACTCACCATTTCCAAATCTGGCAACAATTTATCTGGCATTTAAATATCATTGAACAAACCCTTGTTAGAGACAGAACAACATCCCCCTGCTGCAGTCTTCTCATCCTCCTTCCCCAGGTATGACTCCTGTGGCACCCTTGGCCTGTGTCCTGGGTGTGGTAAGGAGAAGATGATCTGCTGGAGGTGCTCGAGCAAGAGCTAAGAGCCTTTGCAGCATCCCACTCCCTCTTCCACCCATCTCCCATCTCCTTTGCTCCCATCATGCTGAGGACACTTTGGTTCGTGCCCCACGCTGGGCCACCCCAGAGCACAGCTATTCAGGTGTTTGCTGCCATCCCTTGCAAATGCTGGTGCTGTGTATCCTCTGCCCCACGGGTCTGTTGTGCCATTGCAGACTCTTGGGGAGGGGACAGGGCTGGCTCTGAGCCTTGCTGTCCCAGCAGGCAGGCACTGGTAACGTGACACATTTTTCTTTCTTTGTGTGAAACCACTGCAGAACGTTGGAATACCTGATCAAGCACCTGACTCACCTGGCCTCCTTCAGCAACATGACCAACATGCACACCAGAAACCTGGCCTTGGTGTGGGCTCCAAATCTCCTCAGGTACAGTAGAGATTCCTCTGATCCAGAGCACCATGCTGAGCTCCAAGGGGAGCGCCAGCATCTGAGCCTGAAGACCCATCACCCGAGGGAAATGCAGACAGAGAAAAGCTGAACAGCTAAAGGGCAGAGCAGAGCAGAGCAGAGCGAACAGCTTTTCTTCCAGGTTGAATAATCTAAGGTTTTACTGCCAGCATCCAAGGAAGCTTGTGGGTTTGTGTGTTTCTTATTAAAAAAAAAAAGTTGTTGTTTGCAAGTTGAGCATAGATTTAAAAATGAGGCGTTAACTCATCACTTGGGAATGTTAATGACATTTTTGATGGTGCCAGTGCTTCTGCAGCAGGGCAGAGAGAGACAGAAAGGATCAGAAGGGAGAGAAACAGGGCAATAATACTACTGACCTGTTCCCAGATCTGCTTGTGCAAAAGTGAGATGAGTTTGCTGGGCTTGAAATGGCAGCCAGTGTCAGATCTCAAGAGCACCAGCTAGTTTTTCATGTTTGTTATGCCTGGCACTCTGCTGTGAAGAAGCCTGGATTAGTTGCAGGCAGAGGTTTGGCTGCTATGTTGTAGAGCTAAGCAGAACAAGGGAAAATAGCATCTGGGGAAAAAAAATTAAATATTTTGTATCTTTTCAAAATTCCCTTTCCATCCATCCATACCCCTGCATTTAGAGGAATGAACTATGCAGGGAGAGTCCAGGACTGCAGCTAGGCAGGAGAGGGATGATGGCAGAGCTGGTGGGGAGAGCCCTGGGCTGGCAGAGGACATTGGCTAGAGAGGTACAGGCCTGAAAAGCATTTTCTAAAGAGTTATCTCACCCTTCTAAATCACAAAAATGGCAGAGCAGGTTCTGAAAATGAATCAAATGTTGACTCTATTGAATACCGTAAAGTGGGCCTTCACTACTGAGACATTTTCATTCTAGCATCTGTCCTTGTCAAAAAAAAAGAAGTCTGTTTCCCTTTGCAATCTTTCGTAAGTACAAGTCCCAGGGAGGAAAAGAAAGGAGCAAGCAATGCAACTGCAGTCTCCTTACAGGGTTATCCTCTTGGCAATGCCCCAAGCTCTTATCTAACACACCAGTCATTAACTTTACAAAGGATCCATTGCCCAGAGATAATTTCTTCAGCAACACTTCGGCATGTCAAGATAAGGAATGTTTCTTTGCTGAGAGCAAGATTGAGAATGTGGGGGCACAGGGGAGGCAGAGAAGAGACTATTGGGGCACACGGCAAAGTATTGAAGAAATTGGCATGGGGAAGACCTGAGCAGGGTCTAAGGGATTTTGCTGAGAGATGATTGAAACATTGAGTAGGGATCTAGAAGCAGGGTTTGAAGGCTTCTGTGTTGTCTTTCAGGCCCAGCCTTGAAATAGCTAAAATACGAAAAAGGAGAGAGAAGAATGGAGCTTGAGAGTCACAGTTTTACCTGCTGAAGAATGTAAAAGCCAAGTAGGGAAAATAACACATTCAGGAAAGGAAGTAACAGAGGTGGCAAAGAAAACAGGGAAAATAATTTTTAAAAGAGTGAAAAGACAAAGAAAGGATGAGGGCCTGTGAGGGAAGGAGAGCAAGAGGTACAGCAGGAGTGGGGAAATCATCCCTGTTGCCTTGCTTGCAGGAAGAAATCTGGTCTGTCCTTGCCAGGGGCTGTGTGTGGCAATGCTCACTACTGGTACACCTCTTTCCTCATGCAGGTCAAAGGAGATTGAGGCAGTTGGCTGCAATGGGGATGCAGCTTTCCTGGAGGTGCGAGTGCAGCAACTGGTGATCGAGTTCATCCTGAACCACGTGGATCAGATCTTCAACAACAACAGGAAAGCCAGCTCTGCAGAGAACATTGGTAGCAACCTCCCTGAGCCATTTCCTGTGTCACTTGCTATGTAGTTCATCTCTCCCTTCAACTAATATTCCAAGCACAGTAACCCTTGCTATCACCACAGACTTCCCCAAAAACACCTTGAGCCCAATACCTCATTACTCGTCTTCTTCATCCCTATCTTCAACATTCTCTTTTTGAATACTAGCCTCCTTCAGTGTTTTCCCAGGTTGCCTTATGTCTCATCTTTTGTGTGATCTCATGTGGCTTAACCCTTTCCCCAAAAGGAAGACCACTTGATTGATTCTCAGTCTTGGTCTAAGCTTTCTCTCTAAGTCCATCAGCCACAGTGTGAGCTCTTCCCTCAGGTTCCCCCAGTTACAATTCCTCATACCAACAGTACCTGCCCTGCAGCTGCCATTTCCACCCAAGTCAGAAGCCACACTCCCAGGAAAATAATTAATCTTGTGTTCCAAAACTTGTGTCTTGTTCCTGAGAACATTTTACAAAAGACATTAATTTTTTCCTGGGACATCAGCAGTTTTCAGAGATGCTGGTTTTGCTGTTTAGTGATGGTTTTGTTGGCAAAGACTGGGAAGTGAGAAGGCATGGATCCACAGTGACCTCACATAATTTCAGAAATACACACCTTTTGGTTTTACACACTCGAAGACCTGTGATACCTTCAGAACTTCATTCTCCTGGTTCCTGCACAATCCAGCTTTCTGCTTTGCAGCCCTGTGTCAGCTCATTCTGCCCTTCTTTACCTTGACATGGCTTTGCCACTGCCCCCATAAACAGACACTTTCAGTTCCCTGGGCTATCAGTGACACTGCTTTCTGTGGCCCTGAAATGGATCAAAAAGTTAAAGTAATGCTGGTTTTTAGAACAATCCCCTGACCTGGAACAAGACAAGGAGAAAAATGTGGAAGTGAGAGAAAGAACTAGGCACCAAATTTGGATCAGGGACTGAACTGCTTCAAAATTGGGGGAGGGTGGGGGTGGGATGGTGGAAGGGAGTGAGGGAGGAGAAAAGGGAATGTGTGAATCCTGGTGGTTTTCAGAGACACCTCCTTCACACAGAAGCGTCTACAGCAGAGGAAGCAAATCCACACAACACAGCCTTTGGCTGGCAAACGTGGCCCCTGCTGGGAATGTACTCAGATGGATAAGGTTGCTGGGGAGCTGAAAGGCTTATCTGACAAAAAGCCTTTCTCCCTGCACGTGCCACTTCTTTCCTCCCTCCACAGGAGATGTTCCAGTCAAACAAAGTCATGAAGCTCTTGCTCTCGTCTCTCCTCACCCCAGGCTGGAATGTATTTTCTTCCTTTTCAGAGAGCGCATCTGTTGTGAAAAGTTTGACCCTCCCCTCGGCCTCCCTGCCAATGAAACTGGTGAGCCTAGAAGAAGCACAGGCACGGAGTCTGTCTGCGTCCCACCCTGCTCGGAAGGAGAGGAGAGAGAACAGCTTGCCTGAAATTGTGCCTGTAATTGGGTCCCTCTTCCACACAGTTGTTGACCTTCCTGACAGCAAGTAAGTGCCAAGAGGAGTGTAAAGAGCAAACAAAAAAGTGCAGGTTCCCCAGGGTGATTGGGAATGATCCTTTTGTTAATGTGATACCCCCACACCTGCACTCACCTGAATCTACAGCCACTATCCAAAGAAAATTCTGTGTCCTTCTCAAAAGAGACACAGCTGCTCCTGAGAAGTATTGCAGCTGCTGGGTTCATAACTTCTCCAGTTCTCTTCTCTCCATCAGGGCAGAACCTCACAGACCTCCTGCAGGAGGAATGAATTGTTTTTGCATCTTTGTGCCAGCTCAGAATTTGGCTGAACATGGGATGAGCGTGGAGCAGGTTGGGGCACAGCTCGTCTACGAGTTCCACCTGCGGGTGGCTGGTCCAGGGCACGCCTGGTGCCACTGACCTGCTCCAGCTTCTTCATTCTCCTGGTTCCTGTGCAATTACAGCCAAGCAGGAAGGCTCATTTTGACTCCCAGCATGGAGAGATATTTATGTAGTGGCACCTATGCCAGCTATGTCTATGCCAGGAGAAGAGTCCGATTTTAGTTGAGGTTGCTGCAGTTGTTGGCACAGCTGCCCAGAATAAGTATTTATCTATTGGTCTATCTAACTGTTAATATACAGCCACTCTGCTGCCTGGATCTGATAGATTATAGCCTCTGCAGCAGGAGGCTCATTAATCTACTGACCCAGAAAGCACCAGAACAAAGATATTCCTTGGCACTTGATATATTAAAGCAAAAAGGAGTCATCTGACAGAATACTGGCAAGAGGATAGCCATCTTAAGACAAAAGGATGTATTGCCCCTCTAGAGTGCGTTCTCCTTTCTCATTTGAAAAGTCCTATCCCCAAGATATTAATCCCCTCTGTAGGACTGATTTGTACTTTTCTGAGTACTGATCAGAAAGAAAAGCAAAAATATGGGGATAGAAAGCCCAATGTGGAGAGCAAGACAGGGAGATAAGAGAATTCTTGCTCTGAAAAAGGGGAGATTGAAGGAAGAGTCAGAATGAGCGTGAAGGAAGTGGAACAGAGCTTCATGAAGAAATATGTATCAAAGAAAAAAATTGCATTAGGATGAGCAGCTTCTTTCTGCATAAAGCTGGGATTTCCAAAGAGACATAGGGAACTGGTGCCCCACTTCCTCTGACAGTTATGAGAAATTGATTTAGTTCCCTTAAGCCTCCTCCTGTTTGGTTAGTACATTATACTTTCATATGAATATATAACACCCATGATTAAATTAATGTTGGCCTGAGAAGCTTTAATAGCTAGTTTAGATTAAGGAATCATTTTTTTTTTGCCATAAGACATGGTCTTTAAAGCATAACTTTCTGCACTGAGCAATAGTACCAGTTCCATCAGTTCTCTGGAATTTATCATACATTGTGTCATTAAAACCTGTTAAAAAGGCACTTTTTCTTTGCTGTATTGCAGGATAGTCTGAGCCTTGGAAACCTCTCCTTTCTGGAGACAAGCATAGTTGATTGCTCAATCACTGTTGCTGTAGAGTGATGCCAGAGCCAGCTATCTGAAGGCTTAGGTGTCTTTCCATCCATGGAATGGTTAAATCAGCAGTACGGATAAATCACTTAGAGAGTGATTGCTACCTGTATAGCCAACAAGGGTTGGTTCTATAGCTATGCCTTGCATGCTTTAGAATTAAAAGAGGTGTGAGAAGAAATAAATGGAAAGCGTTGAGGGGAGACAGCTCAGAGGCCTTTGGAGAGTATTAAAAAGGTAAAAGTCTCTAAAGTTTGGTGACCACCTGAGCCTTTTTTCCTTCCAGGAGGAAATTATCCACCAAGTCCAAGAAATGGAAGTCAATATTTAATTTGGGCCGCTCTGGCTCAGAATCAAAGTCTAAACTGAGTCGAAATGGGAGTGTCTTTGTAAGGGCACAGAAGCTCTCTGGTAAGAACACACTTTCCAGCTGACTGTTTCTCTCTGAGGCTCTCTCTTGTGTGTTGGTAGCATGGGGCAACCTGTATCCACTTGCCACTAATGCCATAGACTTGAGATCCTCTAATGGGGTTGTGCTTGTTGCCTGTTTTCACGCGCATCTCCTTTTCCTGTGATGGCAAGAAACACCCTTTCAGGAGGATTTGACAGACAGCTACAGTAAATATTGCATTTTGGTACCTGATAAATGGACTCTTGTTGTCCAGCTGTCGAGTTTGGGGACTAGGAATTGTTTGGGGATTAGTCCAGTATCCCAGCCCAGCCAGTCTCTGCCTCCTAAGGCTCATTACATGGCACTGGGTGTCCTTCCACTAAAGGGCATTAAAGAACCAACTGCATTCAGTGTCTTTGTGAAAAACAAGGCACCAGGAGTGCCTACGGCTCTGGTTCTCAGCACTTTGAGGGAAGCCGTTGCTTTTGCAGAATTTACAAGAGAGAAGTTGTCTTTTCTCCTGGCTGTAATCCCAAGTTCTAACCTCTCCTGAGCTGCAATCTCTTGAACACTCTGCTTCCTAGAAAATCACATGGCAGTGCCAGTTCCCGGTGTTAAGAAATGATGACTCAAGCTCTAAAAATCATGAACTTGACTTAAAAGTAATCACATTTTTAAAAAGAAAGCATGCCCTTTTAATTTGAATTCATAAAGAAACGTTTTGGGTTTATATGTTCTAGATTTTTTTAGTATCTCCAAGCCAAGGAATTTACTTTCTACAGGGAGATGAAGGTGGATGTTTTATTTATATATAGTCTCATGACTCCAGGAGCTGGTGTTTGGAGGACCACCGCCTAACATTGCAAGACTTAAAATAAAATAGTTAATGTTAGCAACATTAGCTACCACCACATATAAGAGAGGCTGTATTTGGATCATAAATCCAAATGCTGGATCCAGTTCTTTTTGGACCGCCGCCTTCCCCGTGTTTTGCATGTACATATGGCTTCACACAGGGTGCCCATGACAGACTTCAAAATAGCTCTCTATCCTATCTTGATCACGGGATCACCTTCTCACCTTGATAAGGAACACTCTGTCTCAAAATAGTGCTAACCCAAGGAGGCCCGGGAATGACGGCAGCCCCAGTGGTCGTGGAGGCTGAGCCTTGTTCCAAGGACAGCACTGAGTCACAGGGGGCTGGACATTTTCACCAGCAGGACACACAAATGCACAGCCGCGCGCAGAGTTTTCAGCACTGAAGCGGTGTTTTCAGAAGCAGACCTTTCGTGCTGCTGTGTTACATTTCTCAGTGCTCTCTGCTTACAGCCTAATGTGAGGGAACAGACGAAGTTGCTGCTGGAACTCAGCACATGCTTTAGCACAGCTTGAGTCTGTGCACACAAATCTGTGACTCACGTAAATTGTAACTTACACAGCTCCCCAGCTTGAATTCTGTTCCTCCTGGAAAGCAGAAACAGTGCTGAAGACATCATGTCTTATGAACGTAAAAAGTAGCCAGGACTCCATATAAATGTAAAAAGTAGCTGGAGTTTCTCCTATGCTCATGTGAGAGTTGGAGCCAGAAGCCTCAATTATATAAACAAATGAAGTCCAACAAGCCTGCTCACTTTCTGCTTTACCTACTTTGTGCAACTCTGTAAACAGCAAACTTTACTCCCAGACATTTTCCAGATCTCCATGGACCCTTTTTGGGCTGCCAGAGACTAACTTGTCTTCCTTGCCAGCTACGTTTCCCCACCGCCATTCCTTTTTCAGAGCAGTAACAGCTGCAAGCTTCCAAAACCTCTCAGGAACAGACCTGTAGAGTGTATAGGAACAAATGACAGCTTGTTTCTGGACAAGCAAGTCCAGTGAGGATGGCCAGCAAAATAGGTCGCTTACTGCCCTCAGGAATTTCTCTGAGTTCTTGCTAGAGGCAGGGTATGCTCACATCAGCAAAAGAGCCGGGAGTGCAACGTAAAAATAGCCCAACATTTGCTATCAGGAATGAGAGGTGAGAAGGCATTTATGTCAGTTTAGTTAAAAAGTCCCCCACAAGCAATAGCCTAAGTTGGGAAGGGGAGTGGCACATGACAGCTTTGGGGATGCTTAACTGCTTCAGAGTGGAGGTGGTGTTGACTGGCTGGGTTAAGTATAGCTCTCCACATGTCCAGCAGGTGCAAAGCTGTTGTTAGCACTAGCAGATCCCCAGCTGTGTGGACAAGTGTTGTGGGTAATAAGCCATGTGGTGTAGATACATGGGGAGAATGCTTGGAAATGGAAAATGTCTGCCTGGCATGCCTGTCTATATGTATGCAGCCTTTGATCTTTATGGGCTGAAGCCTGCAAAGCCACAGGATCTGATACCTGCTTCTAAAACTCTTTTTCCACAGAAAAAGCAACTATTCGGCCTGCAAAGAGCATGGACTCGTTGTGCTCCCTGCCAGTGGAAGGTGAGACACCCACAGCCTACACTGTAAGGGGGAAGGATTGCAGCTCTGCATTTTCAGCATCATGGATCACAGAATCACAGAATGGTTTGGGTTGGAAAAGGCTTTAAAGGTCTCCTAGTTCCTGCCATGGGCAGGGACACCTTCCACAAGACTGGGTTGCTCAATGCACATCCAGCCTGGCCTTGAACACTGCCAGGGATGAGGCATCCACAGCTTCTCTGGACAGCCTGTGCCAGGGCCTCACCACCCTCAATGGATGCAGCAGTCTGTGTCTGTCTCACCATGTTGTGTATCTTCATATCCTTATATGCCATGGTTGCTGATGTGTGCCCCCACCTCTGTGTGCATGCATTTTTGACTCTTTTCTGTGTTGTTTATCTCAGTGCACGCACCTGAGAGCTACTGCTGTGTTTAGCTGCATCTTTATTGGCAGTTGGATTGCTTTGATTTCTTTCTTGGTTATTCTGGGCGCAAAAAATCCCATTTGTAGATGAAAAAGGCTTACAATAAGCTAACAAAGCCTGGTGTGTGCATTGTGGGCAGTATGTGGTAGCCCTAGACTTGGCTGTGTCTGATGGAGAAGGGTGTCTAATAAAAGTCTGAGCTGATTTCCACTGGAGGGCATTCAATCCAGTGCTGCATGCCCATTTTGAAGGAGGCCCTAGGGCTAGAGCATAGAAGGTCTTCAGTACATATCGTGTCCATCTATCTGGGGAAATGTGAGTGTTCACCAGGGCAGGACTCATCCCTGGAGGGATTGAGGAGGGCTCCTCACAGAGGAAGTTTGTTTGCTAGTGCTTTGCTTGGCCCTGACATGCTCCTATGTTCCTGTCTCTAGGGGAAGATGACAAAAGCAGGTTCAAACGCTCAGTGACTACTGGAGGATTCTTTGTTCCCACAAAGATACGGACAGGAGGCACAGGCAGCTCGTATGACCTCAGCAAGGAGAATGAGTGGGAGCGGGAAGGATCTGCCATGGGGGCCAAAGGAAGTTCAGAGCTGGCTGGGGAGCAAGGTCCTCCCTGGACAGCACAGGTGAAGTCACCCCCTGAGCAGCTGAAGGTTTTCCGGGTAGCAGAGGATGCCGAAAGTGAGCAGACTTCAGCCAAAGGAGTGCTCATGTTCTACACCTCTGAAACAGCCACCAAGTCAGGCTTTCCAAGCAGCCTCTTTCCCTTGGAGGCCTCCCCTCGTCACCAGAGGAAAGCCCTGAACATCTCGGAGCCGTTTGCTGTCTCTGTCCCACTGAGGGTATCCGCAGTCATCAGCACCAACAGCACACCCTGCCGCCTGCCCACCAAGGAGAAGCATTCCCTTTCCAGTCTAGAGGAGCTGTCTTCTCTGGTGGAGAGCACGAGCCCCTCTGCTCTGGAGGCAGGGACCCACACAAGGACAGAGCAGGCAGCAGAGCGCAAGGACAAACAGCCGGGGCCAGCTCTGCCAGTGGCGGCATCCAGAGGTAAATTGTGTTAAGGAGAGGGATATGGATCCTCAGTCGGGCTGCTGGAAGTGCCCTGCAGCTTGGTGGTGTGGAGGTTTCTCCAGCCTGGCTTGTGGCAGGAAAGGGACCAACCTGTGGCAGGGTGGGTGTTGGCTCTGATAGCAGGCCAGGGTGGTGCTTGTTGCAGTAAGGAGCCTGGGGAGGTGGGTGACTCCCAGAAATGTCTGGTTGTGCCTGGAGGGGGCTCTTTAGCTTTGTTAGTTGGTGTTGGCTCTTAGCAGCACTGCTTTGTCCCAGGGCACAAGTTTTCACTCTCAAGTAGTTACACTGTTCGTTTGTGTTTCTGATCCAGGCTCTCCTCCTGAGGAGCTGGTGGCAGCCAGGAAACCTGAGTCCTTGGAAACTCCACAGCCAGCAGCAGAAAATCAGGAGATGTGTGGGCAAAGCAGCTGCACAAGCAGCACCAGCAGCCCCCAGCAGTCCTCAGAGCAGAGTCCCACCTTGGAGCAAACACCAGCTTCGGAGTTCCGTCAGGGGCCACTCCCAGCAGACAAAGCAGAGCAAGGACAGCTCAAGATGAAGGATGTCTCCTCAGAAGGCAGCTGTGACCAACAGGAGATTGAGATGGCTAAGACAGAAGAAGGATCGCACCTAAGAGATGTGGTAAGGAGGAAGGCATGAGAAAGGTGGGGGACCATGTCGTGGTAGTGACTGGGAGGTTGTTTAAAGTTTCATTGTGTGTCTGTAGTTGTGAAAACTCAGTCTGTAACTTAAGCAAAGCAGCACCAAGACTTGACCATGAGCCGATTTATTTCACGTCTATGAAGTCAACATGTGGTGATTTACCTTTATGTAACTACCTACTGTCCCCTTTTGGTCATCTTTTCCCATAACTGTACAATTTCAGTCTGTACCATCTGTCTGCTCTGAGACTCTCCAGATGTGAGACTGTCCGGATGTCTGAGCATTTTGACCCATGGTCTCTGAATTCCCCTTCTATTTTTGCTGTCCCATTTGTCCTGGACAGCCTGAACAGTCCTTTTTACTTTCATTCTCTACACACTATTTTACTTTATAAATTCTTACTATTTTTTGCCTCCTCTGTATCTCTAGCAAAGCCTTTTCACCAAGTTTCTTACAGCGATACTCATCTCTGGACAGCTATTTAAAGATCTGTTGGCATAGCTCCTTGAATAGATTATTCATTTGAGTTTGTGTGCAGTTTGGGAATGCATATTCTCTGGCAAGGCCAAGTGAGCCTGAATGGGAATTGCTGAGAAATGGGCTGGAACATTTCAGCTACTCATTCAGCTCACTGTTTCAGTGTATCTGTCCAGGCCTCCTTTTGGCTGCACCTCAGACCTTCTCCTCCATAAACCCACTTGTTTATAGATGTATTTTCTTCCGTGAACTGGTAGCAGTCTGTGTGTCTGTGTTTCTGTACCCGTGAGTGTGCTCACCCAGGAGCCTGGCTGTTCTGGGAGGGCTGTTTGGGGAAAATAGAGGGGTGTTTACTGGTAAGTTGTGAGCTCCCAGATGATGGTGTTTCTTCTGTTTTTCAGACTGAGGAGGACCCGGCGAATGCCCTTCTAGAACCACTGTGGCCAGAGATACAGCAGGAACTGAAAATTATTGAACCTGAAGAGGAGCTCTTGCTCTTGCCAGTGGCTGTGCCCAAGACAAGCCCAGTTTCTGAATCCTCCTCTCCAGTACAGACAGACAGTCTGTCGTCTGGCCCAGGGCAGAGTCCAACACTCGCTGAGCAGAAATCTGAAAGCAGAGCCTCACAGATAACTCAGGTGCCTTTATTTGGTGCCAGTGGCATGGAGCAACAAGACAGCCCTCCCAGCTGCCAGTCTGATGCAGTTGCACAGCAGAGTGGTGCTTCAGCCCTCCCCAAATTGGGCACTCTTCCAACAGGCACAGCCACTCCAAAGAACCACCACTCAGTGGTGGAAAGCAGGAGTGAATGTCTCACTCCTATCCTTGACTGGAAGCTTCATGGTCAATCAGAATTTAGTGAGATTTCCCCAAGTGATGGATTTTCTGGTTCCAAAGGAGCGTGTCCAGAATCAGGGAAAGAAAAAGATAGCACTTGCCAGCTGCAGAAAGAAAAGGATGGTCTTACCAGAGTCCAGACTCAGAGGGAGAAGCATGAGATAATGACTACTAATGAAAGGGACACATTATCCTCCAAGGCACTGAGTGGAGCTGGAATCCAGGAGGTGAAGGAAGGCAGTGCTGTTAGCAGAACCCAGGATGCTGGTGACCAGGATGATGAGGATGCCTGGACAGATAATGTGCAGAGCTTAGAACTTGTGGAGCCATGGGAGGATCACCAGTGGGTTACAAGCCCTCTCCATTCCCCCACCTTTAAGGACATTCAGGAGAAAGTGACACAGGAGTTTCACCCACAGAGCCAGAGAGCAGAGACAGGCCTTTCTCTTAGACCGCGGTTCAGTCGCAGCCTCTCCCTGGACAGTAAAGACACGGTGCTGAGTCTGTGGACCACCCCCTTCTCTTTCATAGATGCCACTGACCAGCAGCAACCGTGCGGTGACATTCTGCATTCAGGGACTTGTGAGCTGTCCAAAACACAGCCCGTGGCCCCCTCTAGTTTGGGCAAAGCTCTGCAAGATGAGAATGGCCCAAGTCCTCCAGAAGAACCTTCAAAACCTGAGTACCCCCTTCTCAGGGAGAAAGCACCAGGTGAGAAAGCAGGACCCTCCAGAGTCCCTCTGTCGGAGACAGAGGGAAAGAAAGTGCATGCGAGCAAAGAAAACCCTTGGAGCCCAAAGCTTGAGTTGTCCTTGCCGTACCAAAATAGCCCAGGCAGTTCTTCACAGACAAAGAACACAAAGGAGGAGTTATCCATCTCTCAGGACACTGCCCTGGGAGGAGAGACTGTCACCAAAGCGTTGTGTTCTGCCGCTGAGTCACAACTGAGTAATAAAGGTGAAGAAACACCTCGCAAAGTAAAGACCAGGCCTTCATCCCTCAACCTGGATTCACTCCTCCCAGCCCCAGATTTCTTCACATTTGAGAATCTGTCCATGCCATCTGCCCCTGGGAACCTCCTGTATGGGCAGAAGGAAGTAAAAAGCAGTGATTCTGTCCCATCCCTGCCGACACACTGCCCTGCTGCCAGTAGAGGTCTTCCCTGGGGGTCTCGTTTCAATGCCCCCGTGGATCTAGACTTGGATTACCTGGCAGTGGCCCATGCTACCACTGGCCGTCGTAACTCTGCCCCTGTCAGCGTGTCAGCAGTCAGGACCTCCTTCATGATTAAGATGTGCCAGGCTAGAGCGGTGCCCGTGATACCGCCCAAGATTCAGTACACCCAGATCCCCCAGCCCCTGCAGGCTCAGAATGCTGCTCCAGCTGCTGAGAAGAAGGAAGCAGAAGCCAAGCAGGCCATCAGGCAAGCTCCACGGGTGGCATGGAGCCACCTGGAGGCCCCCAAGAGCCCGCTGACAGAGAAGAAAGCCAAAGCAGAGAAAGAAAACAGTGACCCGGCTCAAAAGGACTCAGCCTGTCCTTGGCATGGCAGCCTTGGCTCTCCACTGGAGCCGTCTCAGTCCAGTCATCACCCTGCTCTGGATGCCCCTGTTCTGCGCCGAAAGCGCACCTCTGGCGGGGAGACAGCTGGAGATAACCCACAGTCTTCAAAGATAGAGAGGCCATCGGGGTTCTCCAAACCCTCCTACAGATCTAGGCCTGGGAGGCCCCAGAGTCTGATTCTCTTCAGTCCCCCTTTCCCCATCATGGACCACCCCAGCTCCTCAGCAGACTCCAGGGTGTTGTTGTCACCCATCAGGAGCCCCACTCAGACCACCTCTCTGAGCCCCATTTGTGGCGATCTGTCCGACCCTGTGCGGACAACGCCAGAGGGAGTGACACTGCGGAACAAAATGACCATCCCCAAGAACGGCCAGAGACTGGAGACCTCTACCAGCTGCTTCTACCAGCCCCAGAGGCGCTCTGTGATTCTGGATGGACGAAGTGGGAGGCAGATTGAGTAGCAGCTGCTTCTCCTATTCTTTTTCTGTGATGGTTGGAGTGGGAGTGTCCAAGACCAACTCCGTTGCCATTTTGCTGTTGTTATGACTGTTCTCTGCAAGATGGACCTGAATCCTTTATGGTTTCCTGCAAAGCTTTTGCTACGGAAGGTCACAGTATCTTTGTCGTGCTTTTCATTCCCCTTGTCTCCCCTGCCCAGTCCCTCACTGTCTGTTTTTTTAAGGTAAGCCAGTCCCAGGGAACTTGCATTTCTCACACCTATTTTCTAACAAGCCCTGTGAAAGTCTCATCCTCCCTATGGAAAAAAGGAAAGGTAAATCTCTGTATGATTAGAAAATAGGGCTGAGAGGAAACACTCTTACAAAACACTGCAGCCCAGGGTGCAGGGGCACAACATCCGCTGAGGAGGTAAGTCCAGATGTTTGGGAACTCCTACCATTGTTTCCCAGACACCATTGAAGGACTTTCTGATTTACACAGGGTAAATAAACAGTGCAGAAGGCTGGGGATAGCTGAAGAGGAAGGTGAAGCTGGCATGAGCAAATCACACAGGGTGTGAGACACCCAAGGATGTTCCAGTGATAAACATACAACCTGAAGAGACTGCCTCCAGCTCTCTCCTTGCATCGAAGGAGATGCTCTTTCCAGCATGTGCAAGGGCTGGAATGACAGCAGCTGGACAGGAAATGCCTAGTTGTTCTTTTAGTCTTCCAAGTCTTGCTCACGAGTTTTGTGTGCTCAGTCACACCTTCCTTGGGCACACAAGATCCATGTGGCTGAGGAATGAGTGTGCAGCTGGCTGCCCAGTGGTAGAGACCCCTCAGGCTGATAGCAATGAAAGCCAAGGCAAGGTCATAACAAAGGCCAGTATCAACTATTTTCATCATTGCTTAAAGCCAGATGACACCTCTGCAGCTATCTCCAGCTGAGCTCCACACTGCCAACAGCAGACAAAAGCAAGAGGATCTTCTTATCTCCATACCCTTGGGCTATTGCCCTCTTGCACCCTGACTGACATATCTTTGACCCTTGGTCTTTCATTGCCACTGTGTGGCATGTCCCCAGGTGCTTCTTCTCCATTTAAACTTCCTCTCCTATGGTTGTACACTGTTTCTTTGAGAGCGTGGCTGGTTGCCACCTCCCTGGACCTCAGTGCTTTCAGATTGATTAAGAGTATGGTAAAGACAATGATTTGTGGGACTGCAGAACAGATCATGAACAAGTCCTGAGAGGGGGATTTGAAGTGAATTAAACTCTCTCCTGAAGGGAACATTAACGTTACAGGCAAATACATGTTCAGATATGCAACAGCTGCCGTGGGAATAGAATTAAAGCTTCCTTTATAAAGCCTCTAACTCTGCATTCACCACAGGCTCATCTTTTGCCTGATCTATGACTGTGGGCGACGGCAAAGTCAGGTACAGCCTGTGCTGTCTCTGCAATTTAAGTCACTGGTGACTACGGAGGAGACAGGAACACAGGTGTTGCTGCCAGCACTGAGATTGTCCCTGTAATGTGCTTGCAGGGGCCATCACTCCTGGAAATGTCTGAGTCCGTAGGCCCTCGGATGGGTATGATGTGCTATAGTTTAAGCAGTAAACTGTTAGGAAGTGCTATAGCCACCACAATGAGTGTCAGCCAGAATTTCCCCAAAGATGTGAGTTTAGGGCTTTGTTTTCTGAAATACTGGCAATTTCCAATGGTTAGTAAACTCAGCCCGTGAGCGTCTAGTCTGTACTGACTGTGTCACTTTATTAATGCCATTGTGGCTGGAGGGCCCTGAGCTCCCCCATACAGGGCTCTCTCTGAACTCTTTGATTGCTAAAGAAGAGATATACTGGAGTATTATTGAGAAGTTCTGGGCCTACAAATGCAACCAATATATCTTCAGCAGAGTTTTCTCCTTCCATATCCAAAGGGAATGTGGAAAAACATGAGGGCTTTTCCTTGTCACCAGCTGCAGTCTTTGACCCTCCCCACTGCACTCTTTATTTGTGTATAGTGCCACATGGGAACAGAGCAGAAAACTAAGTCCATGCTGTCAGTTTTGTTGAGGGAGATTATTAAACCAGATGAGAGCCTGGAGTTCTTGTTTGGGTCCATGTTCTCTCACAGCCTATGCTTTACCTGGGCAAGCTGTGGACAGCAGGCCCAGAATATGCCGCTTCATGGCAATTGTATTATTCTACTCCCAGACCATAATATGCCTGTGCAGCCTCTTATTAAAACTAGGAAATTTCCAGTCCTTCATGCTCCTCATAGTTAGCACAGCTCCACACTGCATTTACATGGCACTGCCTCATGAGAAAGCTTTTAATCACCGTGGCTGGGTTAATGACAAAGGGAAGGTGTGATACGAGGTGTTGTGGTAAGGTTTTAGAGGAAGTAAAATTTGTGGAAATGATGCCCAGGTTTTTTTGGCATCAACAAAATAGTTTGCTTTGGGCAAGGACTTACAGTCTCTCAGTTCCTAGAAGTTTTGACTGCCAAGGCACCTGGAAGGGAGCTAGAGAAGCTCACGAAGTAATGTATCAAATGGAAAAGAAAATGTGATGAAGCCTTGGCATGTTAAAACCATTTTTTTCCCCTCCTTGTTCTCATATAAGCTGATCTATGAACAAGAAATGAGGTCTGGCAATTTGTATATAATACACTGTCTCAACTCTTAACAGCATTCCAGTAAGTAATAGCGCTTTTGGCATAAGTGGTGAAACTCCTGCAAGAGAAAATTATTAGAAGTCTTTACTTGATATTAAAGATCAGCCTCAACTAAAATCTGTATCCAGACTATACTTTTTAAGGGTGTTTCAGAATTTGAACTCAGATCTGGGTCCTGGATTTTAATTAAGCAGAGATGCTGTAATGATATCTCTATTTTATAGCTTGATCCCATTTCTTGTCTACAATTTCATCTCCAGCCTTCAGCTGATGTATCAAGAGCACTTAAAGTAAAGCCCCAGGCCCTGCAGAGATGAAAGCATGTTCTTAGTTGCAAGGTGCCCTGTTGTGCAGGTGTCATCGTTCCCCACTCCAGACTCAGCCTTCTGCAGAGCCTGTAAAGCTTGGTGATGGATCCATGCTGATAGTGGTACCTGCAGCCAGCCTGAAGGACCAGAGCTCGGGAGTTGGACAGGACCAGAAGACAGATGCCATCTCCCATTGAATGGTGCTGACTGGGTGGCAGGAGCTTCCCGAGATCCAGCTTTACTAAGCTATCCCCAATGTCAGTTTCAGGGTCAGACCTGATCTCTTTAAGGAAGGATTTTCTTCTTTCTTGTGGTTTTTCTTCTTAGGTTTTGGTTGTTTTCTATTGTTTTTGTTTGTTTGTTTGGGGGTTTCGTTTCTGTTTTTCCTTTGTTTATCTGTGAAGTATTATGAAGAGGGATAGATCAGATTTATGGGACATGAGTCTGGCCCAGGAGAGCCAAGCTAGTTTTTCTTGGTATTACTGAAAGGATCTTCCTAAATAGACTGGCTCATCATCTGCAGCTCCACAAGGATCACTTCAGAGACCCTGCAGTACATTTAAATTCTCCTGAGACTGTGAAAAGTAAAGGCTATTCCCCAGTTTGCAGATGGCCCCAGTATCAGACGTGACAAAATATCACCAGCATGTGTTGCTTGTGAACTTTTACCAGTGGAAGACAAGTGAGTAAATTTCACTTATTCTTCCCATGTAGTCAGAGGGTTGGTGCAGCTTCTCTTAAACATAGCTCAGAGGGAGATGGCTGAGCTGGCGAAGGTGAGAATCCCTGATGGAAAGGAGGGACATGGATAATGTTAGCTCATGTGGGAGCTGCCTCACTGGCAGGAGAGGAAACAGAAATGAGGATTATATTTTACCTTGTAAACCCCAGTCCTCTGGGCTGTCCATCTCACGCTATCACTGCAGAAAGACTGAAGTACGTAGTTTTTGCCTTTAGAGCTTCAGAGGAACTTAGGTCTGTATTAGAGAGCATCCATGAAGCCTGCAACATTTTCCCTTATCCAGAGTCCAAATGGTGCAATCAAAATCTTTTTTCTTTCTTTCTTTATGGATTCTGAAACGCCTGTAATGGTGAATATTTTTTAAATTTATATATAAATATATAAAAGATCATTCTATATAAATGTATTAAAAAGGAATTGTAATTAAAATGAAGGAATTGCCTAAATAGTATTTTACACATCTGTGAAACTTGGGCTGATGCATGGAACTGTTTTCTGCTGCTACTTTTGCAGCACTGAGAGTGTGAGATAAATGGCTTTTTGCCCACAGAGTAGCTAATTAGCTCTGGTTAATCTGTGGTGGGCAGAAGGCCTGAATCTGCCTTCCTGAGAAGAATCTTGTCCTGGGAAAGAAGGGACAAGATCAGGGGAGACCAGAGTTCAAGGGCTGATTTAGCTTTCCACCACAAGCTTCTCCCTAGTCCTTGAAAATGCAAGCAATCTACTGAAGCATATACTACCTTTCAGGCATGCCCACATTTTGCAGTTGTCCCTTTTGCTTCTCTCCATCTCTAGAAAAAAAAAGAATAAAAATCTCTGGAGGGGTGGGGGAGAAGCTGCAGCTGATCCCTATTTTGTTTAACCTTTGCTTGCCTCTAATTGATGTAAAGGCTTGGTGATAAGTAATGCTGCTCCAAGCAAGGAATGGAAAACTTCCCATTGATTTTGACTGGAGATGGAGTAGGACTTCAACAGCCCCAGAAAGGAAGGATGGCGGAAGGCAAGAACTCTCTGAGGGCTCCATGCAGCAGTCCAGACCTTGGATCTTGTGCTTGCAGGCACCAGTCCCTTTTGAAATATTATTTGCTGCCAGGTCAAGAGAAGGGCTGGAAGCTGGACACTATGAAGAGGACTGTCTCCATCCCACGGGCCCTGGTTTGTGATTATTTTTCCTGCTAGCTCTGACGAATTGCAGTTTTGTTAAGCTTTTTTCTCTGTGTGGACTTGCTTGCCTCTGTGCCTGATTGTTTAAAAAAAAGAAAAGAAAAACAACAGCCACAAAAGAAAGATGTTTTGCCAGGTCTCAGCCATGAGATTAAACTGGAGTTTTTATAAAAACAGATCTGTGTTCTAGTGATGTTTTGTAACATTTTATTATTTTTCTGGATTTGGTTTATGAATGCAGTGCAAATGCTTTTGTCATCCTCTGATATGGAGTTTGAGCCCCTCTTTTGTTTTGTGAGTGGCCAGGGCACTGATCTGTATTTGTGTGGGCTTTGATGGTGGGGATTGAAGGTTAAGGCCTGACCACACACTTTTCTGATGGGAGGTTATGGGAACTGCAGTTGCTTTGCAGCTCTGAAAATGAAATGAGGGCTTGGAGATTTCTGTAGAATTAATGGTATCTGAAATGCTTTAAAATTTTCAAGGGTAAAATCATCTTTTTTCTTACCATTTCTAGTTCTACCAGGCTGAAGTTTCAGTGATGTGCAACCATGTCCTCCCATTTAGCACACCTGCAGAATTCCGCCTTGCCTGCAGAGCAACTCAGAGTAGAGTATGGAAAAACTTTGTGATCCCAGTGCTTGTACAGCAGAAGCCAAGCTGGAACAGGAGGAGTTACTATGAAGGCCTCTGGTGCATCATGTATGCACTTCTGTTGATTTGTAAAGGACAAGCAAGAACTTAAACAAATTATGGATTTAGCTCCTTGGCTCTCACTGAGCCAATCTCTGAGCTGTAGAATGGAAGCGAATATTGTTATTATGTGTCTCTAATTCCATCCTGGGAACAAAGAGGGAAAAAAAAAAGAGGGGTGTTCTTGTGCTTGTAGCCTCAGTGGACATATCTGCAGTGCAGCTTGCTCACTGTTCTCCCTAAAAGGCAGATGAATCATCAGGTTAAATGAAATATTTTTTTTCCTACTCGGCTGCTGAACTCAGGGCTTGACTCCCTTTCCTACCTCCTTCATGACTTCAGTTTCCCTTTAGGAAAATGCCTGGGTTGTGCTTCCTGCTTACCATGGCAACTGGCACACAAATTGAGAGAGAAAACCATGTTTGTTGAACTCTGGAATTGTTGTTAGCCAGAGCCAATTATTACTGCTGTGAGAACCAGTATTTTCCTATTCTTTGTGCCACACAGTCCTAGCAGTGGCTTGGCCATAAGGCAAGGGGAGAATCTCAGACTGCCCCACAGCGTTCCCATGTTTATGAAAATTAGGCAAAAGGCACACTGCTGACCTGCTCATGCTCCAGTCGGCACTGTGCCCTAAATCACGGTGCTTAAACGCATGGAAGTGCTTGAACACAATTTCAGCCAGTTTCTTTTGCCTGCCTGACTCAGGGCAATGCCCTGTGTAGGTTGTATTGGAAGCCACAGCTACAACATCTTGGATACTTTCAGCTAAGCCAAAACCAGGATTAAACAAGTTCCCAACCTGGCTGTTAACCAGGAATCAACGTAACCCAGTGCCAAGGAGCATTTGACACTGGTATCTCATGCATCCTCACTGCAACACAGGAGTCCAACAGCTCTGGTCACCAGGACATCCCACTGGTATCCCACTGGATGGGGCTAAAGGTCAGCTGGCAGCAAAGGGGAGGCAGGCAGTGCGGGGAAGGGAGACTGGCACAAGGCACCACCACCTCATAACAGCCAAGACAGAGGAAGGCAGTGAGATTTCTGAGTTCATATTCCATCTGAGTAGGATAAAGTTTTCAAAGAACGTGCCTCACCACAAGGGTAAAGGATGAACAGTTTCAGAGTTAAGGATTAGAAATGAATGGGATCTGCAAAGAGCTGCCCAAGTCCTGCTGCCCTCAGAAGTTAGACATAGTGTGAGTGTTAAAACTTGAATGTTTGCCTCACTCCATAATTAAACAGGGTAGGTATTTTCTTATGTCTTATTAGCAGACTGCAGTGTGAGATGAACTACGTTTTGCAAACCTAGACAACTCCTAGGAATTACGTTTGCAATTTGAGTCCAGATCCATCTTAAAATGGGACCTGTTTTCTTCCATAGCACATCTGCTGCAGAGGGTACACCTCTCTGTCATTTAAATTTCTTATCTGAAAAGACCAGGAAATATTTGAATTCAGTCAGAGGAAATGACTTCCAAAAAAACTTTGTAGCTGCTTAAGAAAGAATCACAAGGCATAAAAACATGGGATCAATCAGAGCTGGAGAAAGGAGAATAACACACACATGATGATTATTAAACAGAGGAAGTTTCCAGATAAGTAAAACTCAAAAAGGAAAAAAAAACCCCAAGATTGAGTTGAACCAGTCTGAAGAATATCAGGTAACATTTCGTAACAGTCAGGAAGAATGAATCAGAAAAAATATGCGCTCACAAACCGCTTTACGTTTTTTTTGCACTGTGAGGTAATTTACTTTAAACACCAAGGGTCAGACAGTGTACAAGGACTAGGCTGGTTATTTACAGGGATTTTTTTGAAGTGACTTGGCTTTACAGTCTCCAGCCTGTGTGCCAGCCACCGTACCCTGCTAAAGGTGAGCGTTCCTTTGGGAAAAATAGAGAAGTCCTGCATTGGCTCACAGTTAGCAACAGCCCTGGGTAGCAGAGCAGCTCACTGCACATCACTTGTCTCTCTTGCAGGGTTTATCTCCATTAGTTGATGCCTTGAGGTGGCCACCTAAAAACAGAGGCTAGACAAAAATAAGAGAATGAAAGGAGGTATTTATTTGAAGGGCCTTCAAAGGTACACCCTGGGCAGTCCAAAGGCTACACCCAAGATGGACCCTGAGTCATGGGTTCTTCACACTTTTATAAGTCTGGTTCATTTGCATATCAGGGTTAATTCTCCAATTATAACTTCAGTTAATGATACAATCACCCCAAGTTTGCCCCCCCTTCTCTAGGCTTTAGTTTACACATTTTGGGGCCTGGTGTCCTTGGAAAGCAAACCTAGAGAGGTTTGTTATGTCTAACCAGCATGAGAGAACAGTAGTTAACATGCCACACGAAACTTCAGAGTTACCCACTAAGCAGTACAGGATTTGAAAAATATAAAAGTCAAAACCTAAGGCATCATAGTGATCATGCAAGAACAGCACATGCCCTTGCCTATGATGTAATTTCACCTCCCGAGCAGGTCAGAAACACCCTCACCTTTTTTCTTGTTGAGGACAAACCCCCAGCAGTCATATTCCACTCCTCTTGAAGCAGGATCTCCTAAATATAGATGCCTGAGACTACAGGGAGAGCTCTTGCAGGAGGTTCCCAGCATACCACACATTGCAGGGGCTTTCCCCAGTTGCCAAGGAGGGCAGGGCTGCCAAGGATTGGGAGGGAGGCTTTGTTTATGAGCTAGTTTTAGGTGATTGTCCCGATAAACATTTGCTTGGCATGAGTCCCTGCTGTAAGGAATGTAGAAAACTAAGATGCCAGGGCAGTGAGCAGGAAAGGGAATAAATCACCCGAGTCAGAGGATATGGAACACCACTGGCAGCCTGGTTCCCAGTTTTCCCAATGAGGTGGGTAACCAAATGCAAGTGTGGCACATAATGGCCATTGTATGTTGTATGAAAACCAGCAAGGTAAAGAAAAACAGGGCCTGAAAGAGTCTGTGCAAAGAGGTCTCCTGCAGAAGTGAGGGGAAGGGAGGAAGGAGTAGGAAAACCTGTTGGAAAAATGGGGTCAAGGCAAAAAATACACAAAGGCAGCCCCACATTGCCCCATTGCCTGAAGGAACAGAGACCTTCAGTACTGCCAGCCACAAACATTCGTCAGTGTGAAAAACACCAGGTTATGTTTCTGTGTGTGTGGGAGGGGAACAGCTGAGGATTTGGGATTCTTTTTGGATTGGAGGACATGCCACTCCATCAACTATGAACAGAGGATGCTTCTCAGTGAGACTCTTGATTTCTCAGAGCTGGGAATATTGCAATAAATTAATAATCTAAAAATACCTTTGGTAACTCCATGGGAGAATTGAAGTGTGCTTTTATTGCCAAGAGAGAACTGTGAATATTCACACCTACAGAGAATAAATACACAGAGCAAATCTGCAAACAAACCATATGACTTCCACCTGGGGCATTTTTTTTCTTCATCCTGTCTTAGCAGGATGTCTTAGTCCAGCAGTTCTCATGCACACATGCATACTGCCTGCTCTGAAGACCACGTACATCCATGCCTTCAGGAAGCAATCCAAACAGCTGAGAATGACCAGGATTTCTTTACAAGTCTCAGCTGACACGTAAACCTGATCACCACCATTCCTGTCAAAGACTCCATCCCTTCCTCACCCTTTCCCTGGCACCCCAGGTAAAGAACTTGGAGAGGCTGGAATCAGCCTTCAGAAGCATGGCGTTTTCTGATTTTTCAGCAGGATTTTTTAAATACCCTGCTCAACATCATTCTGTCATCAGTTCAATCTTCGCCTTCCCCCTCAGTTTCAGGCAGCTAAAACTTGGTTTTTCTGGATGCACTGTGGCATGTTTGGCCCTTCTGCACAGATCCACCATTGCCTGGATCACTTAGTCATAGCTTTTATTTTTTTAGTGCACAAATCATGAAGTGCAATGGGAGGGAAAGGCTTAAGAAGCAGAAAGCAAATTTGAAGAACCCAAACCCAAATTGACTTGAGCTGCCATTTATGTAATAGGTCAATGGTATCATTTGCAACTGGTTGGGGCAGTTAATACTGCAATAGTCTATTTAAAGTAGTCTCAGTTTCTCTTCTCCTTCAAAATCCTGCAGCATTTTCCTCTGTATTAAATGCAGTGCTGTAATCATACCATATTTAGGTGTAGCAGAAAGGATCTAGGTCTGAAGCAGAAGACCAGAGGAGGAAAATAATATTTGATCTTACCTGCTTCTGTGGTCCTCCAGTTTTCTCCAGGCTGAATGTCCAGTGACATCCATAATCAGAAGGCCTTACTAGCCTCTAGAAAGTCCCACAGCCAGTTGTTTCACCCATTTGCAGAGCCGCTTGAGTTTCAGAAACAACTCGAGCAAGAGGCCCTTATGCAGGAGGCAGCTATCCACGACAGCTGCCATGACCAAGAGTTACTGGAGGGTTTGGCCGAGCAAGGACAGAGTCTCTGTGCCTGCCATGTCCTTCCTGCCCCATTTCTCTCCTCTCCATGCCACTAAACCAGGCGAGTGGCCGATCCCTGAGGATTGTCAGTTCTGAAGGCACAGTCACACAGAAAACTCTGTCTGTGTTGCAGGGACCCATTTCTTCCTCAAGCTCTTTGCCCTTATATCTGCCTCCTTCTCTCCCCCAGCACTCTGGCAAGGAACTATTTGGCTGCTGAGTTTCTGGAGCGTGCTGCATCCTGGTGCTTTAACATCTCTGTTACAGCATGTTAAAGCCTGTCATTGTCATGCCCCACGTGTCCCAGACACAGCCCTTTATTATTTACCCTTTCCAAAGACACAACCTTGAACAAGAGAAAAAAATCACTTCCACTTCTTTTTAATTAGTATTTTGGTGAATATACAAAAACAAAGAATCAAGGCAGATGGCAAGCATCAGGACGTGAACCAGTACGTCTTTGGAAGAGGCTTCACCTTAAAACGCTCTATGCAGGAGAACATTTCTCACAATACGTTTAACTACTGAAGCATTCACTAGGAAAGACACCAGCTCAGTCTGGGCCAAAGTAAACAGCCTTTGTTGAATTGAGTGAGAGCTGCAAGTGCTGATGCAAGGACTGGGTTTGGTTCAGTTAGCTCCTTGCTTGCATTTTTTCACAAGAGTTACTCACTGCCATTATTTGCCTTTTGTCCTACCTGATCCAGGGATGTGGAAGGGGAATGACACAGGGGATGTGACCATAGACACACAGGTAGCTGAAGCAAGAAGCACAGTAAACTAGGAGCATGAAACAGCCACTTTTGTAAAGGCAACTACAGCACAGAACTCCTTGTAGTCTGCACAAATTCTAGCCCGTAGATGTATGAAATCTTGTGTGAAGTACATAACAGCTTTTTTGAAGAAGTTGCTCCTTAGCAAGTGGAGCTTTTCCTGGACTGGCACCTCTGAAGGTAGGAGCACATGCAGTAGTTTCATCAAAGACAGGAGGTAGGCTTGAATATAGGCAGCATATTGCTGAGGAGTGAGCTAGTCTTTTATTGGGCTTGACTAGCAACAGACTTTTTATCTGTGACATGTTTTTATCGCTGACACACTTAAATGCTCAGAGAATCTGCCTTATTCTAAGGCAAGGGTGACAGAGACCAGCAAGAAAAGTTGAACAGTAGAATATAATAGAGAGGTCTGCAGTCTTCTCCCTTGCAGCATCCGTCCTTATTGCTCACAGGAGGTTACAGTTTTGCTCACACAGCCCTTGCTGAAGCATTATAATTTAAATTCAAACTAATTTTAGAGAGATATTTTTCTGGAGCAAGTGTACATGGACAGTTTCTTTTCTGATGTCATCAGAGAACAAATCAGATCACTTTTTTTCTTATGCTCCAGGATTTCTTGCACAGTGAAAGAAGAATTGTGCCTCAGCCAGGAGGCATTAAGGCTGCAGAACAAGGGGCAAGGCAGGGACAAGATGACTCTTTCCTGCAGTCATCAGTTCTTTGCGTCAAGTTTTTGGAGGAGCAAAAGTATATATGGGAGAAGTAGTGGGAAAACTTCAAATCCTCCATGGCCCAAGGAGAATGGAGCAGGAGACAAACAAATGCAGTTTCACACGGCTCTTCAGGACAGCACTGAGGACACTGGGCCTTCAGTATTCAATCCCACTCCAGTAGAACATGGTACCAAGGAGGACGCAGAACTGAAACAACAACACTGTTAAGTTTCTCTGCTCTCCATTTCCTGCTTTCCACCTCTCCCCCAGCCCCATTTATCCAACTGGTAGGAGAGAGCAACAGAAATTCTTGAAAAGCAAAGCCTGTTCATGCAGAGGAAGCTTAAAGTTTTTTATCTGCACAGAAACTACACAGTAAAGAAAGAAGATATGTGCAGTTGTAACTATTTGACTGTATCACTCATCTCACTGGGGATTATCTGTCATGAAGCTGCTGAACCCTGAGTTCTTAATACACTCATACAAAATCTTTGAACTAAAAACTGAATTATCTATCATGATTACTGCTTAGATGACCCAATACCCTTCACAAAGAAGAATCTGCAAGCTGTGTTTGCTGTGTTGTATTGCTGAGATGGCAGCAGGTCGCAGCAGGCCATGGCAGGCTGGAAGGCCATCTAGTTCCTCACCTCTGGCAGCCAGAATGGAGGGGAACTTGTAAATGTGGCCGTTAGTGGAGCAGGCTACAGGCAGATTTGTGATCAATGAATGACGATAATCTATGGACATTTTAAATGCGTCAGTCCTGTCATCCACCTCCACCCAACTGGGTGTGGAACAGCAAGAGAAGAGAAGAGGAAATAAAGGCAAATATTAAGTACTTACAGTCCAGCAGAGGATGGCAAAGCCAAACCAGGCAACACCCCAGGCATATGTGTTCGCTGGCCCAGAAATAGCGTCGTAACAACCCTGAAAGACAACCAAGAATGACTCAACACCAGTGCTGAGCCTGCACTGGGAGGTGACAAGCTTATCCACCCCTGAGAGAGACTTAGGTGGCATGGTGTCATGCTCCTCTCCTACTGCAATTTGGGTAGCTCAGAGAGTCTCAAAAAACCAAGCCAGAGCTACACTGCTTATTAACAACTTGCAGATAACCTACCTGTTTCTGGCTCCAAATACATAGGCCCACCTCAAACACTTCAAGGACAACTTCCTGTGCCATCCACTTGCCAAGTACACTTAGATACCAAACACAGTTGACAGAGAATTGACCTCCAGAATCAAGAAGCTGAAGGCAAATTTGGAAGCTTGAATGCCTTCTAGAAATGCAAGCTAGTGCAAAAGCTGATGCTCATGACCCAGCAACCTAGTGAACAGGACACTCTGGTCTACTGAAAAGTTCTTCCTTGAGGAGGAGAACTGATAATTTGCTCACTTGTATTGTATACACTCATCCTTGGGCTAAGTTTGATTTAGCTACTGTCCATCTACATGTTAGAGATGTCACTTCTTACCACTGGCTTGAGAGATTTCTCTCTCCATCAGGAAAGCCTCTATCCTAAAAATAAATTCCTGTCCTGTGTTCAGCAATATGGTCAGGACTCTACAGGCCTTTCTTCTCCTCCAGAAAGCTTTTGAACACCTGTAGCTTACAGTGAAGGAGAAAGACTATTCACGGTTTCTTTCCCTTCCAGCAAGGCACTTTTGACTGACATATGTTAACTGGAAAAAGCAGAGATGATCTTACATTGCTGTTGTAGTAGCCAGGTACTCCAAGTTTGCAGCCGTCAAGGTTGACGGGAAGCCCTTGTGCATCCAAGACGCAGCACTTCCGCGGCCAGGGGTAGTCGGCGTCATTGTGGGTGTCGCGGAAGGCAGACGTGTACTCCTGCCAGTCAGAGGGGCCCAGCACCCCACAGCAATGATTCTGCAGGGAGAGAGGAGGGAAGGGTCTTTGTGGGCCCAGGTCACAGCCCTGCCCATGTCAGGACACCAGTTAGGCATTAATCACAGATTTATGGGAGAGATTTTTGAAGTGCCTGCCTTTGACAGTCTGTCGTCTGATAAACGAGCTAAAGGGGGAGTGTGTCAGAACTTTCTTTAAGGTTCAAGGCAAATGCCTTGATCCTCTTTGTTATCCAGCAGCCCCAAGGAGGACTTGAAATTCCAGGCCTGCAGAGCATTCAGTAATTAGTGACTTTTCAGTGTTGTTTTTACCTGAAGCATGAGTTCATCCCATGTCTTTGTGAGCTCATTGTCCCTGTTATTGGCCGGCTCTGACTTCTGATATCTCTCCAGCATTTGCTTCAGGAAGTGATTTGGAGTGAGCTACAGAAAAAAAAAAAAAAACAACAGAGAAAAATGCAGAAACTATGTAAATAAGTGGCCATGTAAAGCAAATACAGAGTTATTTGGGGAGAGTTTGTTTTCTTGTTTCAGTGTCCTGATGGAGAACAGGAATGTTGCTTCTCCTCCGGTTTTACACACAAGAGAATATAGAGCAGGATTTGAGGAGCAGGAGCAACAAAGATGAAGATCTCAAGCAGGCACTACCAGATGTAGATCACAAGAGATGTGCAGAAGCTATGGATTGCATCAGGTATGTTGGAACTAAAGCACCACAAATCATTTCCCTCCCCACAGTATCTCCAATAATCCGTATAATCTTTCCCTCTTCAGTAACACTGCCTGGGGCAATGCTGAAGATTTGTCTTCTGTGTATATGATAGATTAATCAGTCTGTAGCTGAAAGACTAAACACTGTATTGATGATTCAGCTAACCCACGCTATTATTTCCTTAACCACAAGGTTGTAAATATTTTAAAATGTTAAAAATAACAAAACTATGTCAGAAAGAACAAAGTTATTTCTTTGATTAGAATAATGATGTTGGAATTTTTCCTTGTGGGGTTGTCTTCTGCTCAGCAGTAGTCCTGTGAGTTTACACTGTATTATCACATTTCCTACACTGAACAGGATGACTGTGTGCCCTAGAACTTGTGTTTCCCAGCACAGTTAAAAAAATACACGAGGAAAGAAATACTCACGGAGTCTCGGTGGGTCGCTGCTGTGATGCAAGAAGCCATTTCAAATGCAAAAGTGATCAGCATCAGAATGATGTACTGGGGAAGAAAGAGAGCAGAATTAGTTCTTGGAGAAGCAGTTCAGCACTTTTTTCAAGATTAAGCCAGAAACTCTGCTTGATGCAAAGATGGCCAGGCTGTTGTATTCCCCTCTGCCCTCTCTGTGCCCCTAAATGTTCACGTAGACCTTCCCTGTGCTTGTTTCGATTTGCAATCTGCTTTCTTGAAGGTGAATGACTGGAGTTGTCCTCCATCTCACAGACAAGATTTCATCAGAACCTCTTGGCACTAAGACTACCCTGCCTCCAAGGAAAATACTTTGTCCTTTTATTTGTTGTGTCTCATTGGCAGCCCATGTTTGTGTCATGTGTTTTCCTTCCACTTCCACTTGCCAGCTATAAGCTTTTTGGCAGAAAGCTATTTACTCCTAGCAGGAGAGATTGTACTTTGGGGAAACAGAAGGTGCAACTTAGGGTGTCACTCAGATCCCCCCGATTTTTCATCATCACTGGACACTGTGATGCAAAGATCCTTCATGAAAACAGATTCCAAGGGACACCTCTCATATTCTCTTTCACTCTTTCTTTTCCTTTTCCAGCATAATCCCTTTGACATTTTCCATATTCCTTTTGGAGTTCTCATGTCTGTTCCTCCTCCCACATTTTATAATGTTCTTCTCTGATTTAAGGCATGTTTTTCCTACTTACCGCAGCTTCTGTCCCTTGTACCCTCTCATATATCCTAAACCAGAGCCTTGGGTGTCAGCCAAGACACCAAAATTCAGAGTTAAGGGAATTCTATTTCCTCAGCTGTTGGCTGGCATATTTCCTGGCCCAACAGTTCAGATCTCTGAGTGCCTCTTGTCTAAAACAGACACCCTACAACCGCACAGTAATTCACGAGAGAGCTCTTTCCAGAGTTTTCATCTCTACCCTTCATTAATGTAAGCACCAATTAAGTTTTGCTACTGTCAAACTAAAGGACTAAGTAAGACATTGTATAGAGATTTGTCCACATCTTAACGTTGTCCCTGGCTTATCCAAAGCTCTGTCCCCACCCCTGTAATTTCTGCCTGCCTGCTGATGTCTTATGTTCCTGATTGCACCCACATTTGGTATCCTGACACTTAGTAATGCCTTGTACAGAAGACATTACTTATCAGCTCCTAAACTGAATAGTGTGTGACAGCTGAAAAGCAGTAAGGGGTGGGGAGGAACAAGGATCTAAACCACATCCCAGCTATATGTGATTGCACAAATGCTCCTGCATTGCTTCAGGGCAAGGTCAGGGTCAAGCCAGTCAAACCTCCACTGTGGCTATCTCCATTAGTTCCCTGAGCCTGGTTCGGGAGCTTCTCGTGCATGTGTCTTCACAGGAGTCACCTTCTGGGACACCACAGCCATGATCAAGAAGAACCTTCGGCTCCTTATCAGTAAAAAAGCTGTCTTTGCTCATTGGTTGATTCCCAAGGTGATCAGGGACACTAAGGCAGCATTTGTTCAGTTTGGCAGCAATAGGAAGGCAAACTTTGCCACACTTACCACCAGCAGCAAGGTCCTGCTGGCCTTAATGACTCCAATGATACCAAGGATAGACAGAGCAAAGAGTGCAAGGCCGACAAAGATGCCAATCCAGGCAGCAGCGTAGATGTCATTGTTTCCTGTGGCTTTCAGCAGAGGGTAGAGCCCATGGGGGTTAGACACAAAGTAGATACACTCTGCTGTCAGGGCAATGCCGCACATCTGGGAAGCACAAGAAGTCCATTAGATCAAGCTTCACCAAAGAAATAGCAAAGACAGAAACAGGTGTAGTCTGCTTTCCTTTCATTCAGCTTCCAGCCAAATGGGAGCTACCCAACTCCTCCTCTGCCCAGCTCTACAATCTCTTGTACTGGGACTTCACAGAAGAATTGCAGGCAAATCTCACCCAGCCTTGATCTGAGAAGTCAGGCCTAGGACTTGAGGATGTTAAGAAAGAATGAACACAACCATTCCATCACTATACGGAGGGAGGTGGCTGGAAAAATATTGGTCTGCTCCTGCTGATAGTTCTAAGGCTTTTCCCCTAGAATCCATCTTGGTATTGTTGATCAGGCCCTGCTGTCCCTTTCCCACCCATCTGATCATCTAGGACAGCTCTCCTTATCCTCTTCTCTCATGGTTTACTGGACTATTTATGTGTGGACTTCACATGTGAAGAGGGAGAAATGTTGTTTTGAGAAGTGTCATACTGGAAGGAGGCCTCCACCCATACTTGTTCCACTTCACTTACCCCAATGACCACATTCCCAAAGACTAACAGACCCTGCAAGACGTGTACGCAATCATCACTTTTTGCCATCTTTAATTCTTCATGCAACCTAGAAAAAACCAAATACAGTCTTCAGTTAAACCACCAGTACAATGTGCTTCACTCAGAAACACAAATTATCCATGAGGAAAGTGTCACGATCCGCTCGAGACGAGCGGGGGTCGTGATGGTTCGTTACCAGAATCTCAGAGTGCAAAAGAAACACCAACGGGGAGAAGTGTAAATTTCAATCAGCACAGTGTATTTTATTGCGTACCAATGCGGTGTAATTGTGATAGAGAGGGAGAGAGATGTAAGGAAACAAAGGATAGAGGGAGAGGAAAGGGGGGTTATAGCTACCAACGGCCAGACGGAGTCCTCTTGATCCGTCGTCTTCCGTGGGGGGATCTCAACTGGGGTCTTCTCAGAGAGTCCTTTTATAGTCTTTTTGAAAGCGAGGGGCAACTGGCCAACAGGTGTTTGAAGCGAAGGGCAGCTAGCCAAGAAGTGGGGGATCAAGGCCCATTGTCTCAAGTTAATGGTACAGAACAGGTAACAGACAGCATATCCCGTGCTGTTCTTGTTGTGGTAACAGCAGGACCAGCACAGCTGTGTTTGGCTAGCTTTCCACCTCGGCCAGGCCCAGGCTCAGCGTCTCGCTTTCTGTAGATGATCGTGAAGCAGGTGAAGGGTCTTCGGGGAAGGGTCTTCGGGCAAGGGTCTTTGGGCCGTCCCTTACAGAAAGGGATAGGCAGAACTTGCCAGCCTGTCTGTATACCTCCCATCCCTTGCTTTAAAGTAGTTTCAGAGAAGAGACCTCCCCAGGTGTTAATCTGGTTACTCAAACTCTCCCTGATACTTGAGCTACAGAAGATCGGGACCACTTTGGGGGCAGCTGGTGTCTTCAGCTCCCCTTTGGGTAGGATTTTCATCATCACAACAGGACTCATGACAACCTCAGCTCATGGTGTTTCATTTCTATCTGGCCGGAAACACCAGCTACATTTAGATGGACATGGGACAAGTTCAGCACCCTCTCCTCACCCCTATTCCAAAGGAACCAGCGTTACTCCAGGGCATGCTGTCCTGGGCCATTTTGACCAGCACTACCATGGGACTTAACTGGTCACCACGGTGCTCTGGCTGTATCCCACACACATCCAGCACTGGGCTTTGCTAAGGGTAGCCCCATCTCCCACCCATGCTGGGAACAGGAGCTGAGTCCCCCAAGTCAGGTGTGAGAGAGGAATGGAAGGAGGGAGGGAGCAGCTCAGGTTGCAGCTGGCTCATGGGAGCCAGGCCAAGTAGCATTCCTACCAAATTCCTGAGAGTGCTATAACCTGCAGTCTGGAGTCAGGTGCCCTGCATCAAATTCATCCCCTTCCAGAGAGAGCAGCATAAAGGCATTGGTGTGAGACCTCTTGCAGAAAGAAGCTCAGACACCAGGGCCCACCAAGTTTTTCTTTCAAAGGGATGGAGCACATGTGTGCATGGAGAGGGGGAGAGAAAAAGCCCAACCCTGAGACAACTGCATTTGCCAGGTGGTTAAGAAAATATAAACCAGGAAAGAAAGGCTGAAGTGAGCCCAGCTTGAGCAGACAGCAGGAAAAACTGCTTGAACATCCTTCCTCTGCCAGAGTACCTGCACTTGTGCTTGTCTTTTGCTGGGGTCACTGACTTCACAATTCTTCAAAGAAGCTGTTGGGAAATAGGAGCAGACAAAGGTGTCAACAAACGGGAGCTTTCTGAGGAACAGAGCATTGTGAGACCTCTCTAACAACACTACCTCCTGCCTCCTCAGCAGCTGCCCCTTTTGGGGTATGCAGGACTCCCAACAGTGACAGGTGAAAACCAGGCACTTCTTACCACTCTTTCTGCAGTGGTTTGAGAGTTAGGCATGCAGACATCTCCAGTGCTCTCACCATCATACCAGCAGAGTGCCTAAGTATTTTTGCATGATAGCATGTGTAGGAATTTTTTAATAATATGTGGCTATTATTTTTACATTGAGCAGCCATTTTTAGTCCCAGCCAGGTGTTTGGAGGCCAGACCAGTATACATGAAACGGTATGGCTCTGTATTTGAAAATGGCAGGCCCATGAGGTCAACCTGAATCTCTGTCCCTGCCAAACTTCCTGACCAGCCAGGGTGTCCAGGGGGTCACAGAAAACTGTCTTGCAAGTCAAATCTGGGTCTGGGCAATGTTCAGCCATGTGTTCTATAATACAGCACTGCAGAGTCTGCCAAACCTAAGATGAATCCTAGTCCTCCACTCATCTGAAAGCTGGAGAGACCACTGCCTGGCTCATGGACCTACGTGCTGCAAACTCCAGAGATTTAAAAAACCTTTAGTTATTGCCATCTAAGAGACATCACAAGCCAGGCAGCAGTCCAAAAGGCACAGACCTGTTTCCTGCTTGAATGCAGGCACTTGAACTCTGACTGCTACATGGAGAAGCAGGTCTGGTCCAGTTGCTGTGTATAAACCAAGGCTGAGTGTGTTAACAACAGCACTCACACCTTGTATGTGGGCTGTCCATCCAGCCCAAGCTCTTGCCTCTCCACAAGCTGGCTTTCTTCTCCTCCTTGGCAGGCAGAACCTGGCTCACTCCTGCCTCCCCTCAGGCAAGTATTATTGTAGTCACATTAGCTGGAGAAAGCAAGCCCCTTCTCCTGGGGTGAGCCCACCTCCTGTGGGCTACTGTGGTTGTGAGGAAAGCTGGACACAGTCACCACCACAAGCACCAGCTGGAAAATGGCAAGTTTCCAGACAAACTAAGGCTCTCCAGTACCTTAATTAAGTTCAATGGGATTGCAGCACAGGGGGAAGCAGAGAGGTCAGGAAGAGGAAAAGGGAAGGAAAAAAGGATTTACTCTAGACCTAAAAAAACCCACTGTAGCCATATTTCTATGAATTTTCCCTCCGCCTCCCAGCGATTGGTGCTGAAAGTGTTCATTTCTTGGTGTGCACTTTATTAACCTGTGCCACATATGGCAACCCCTTGTCTGACCCCTTCTCCCTTGCAGATGGTCCAGGATCACCATCAGTGATGAGAGACCAGGCAGGTGCTCCAAGGCCATGACAACAGCTGGGCAGCTGGAGAGCCAATCCTCCAACATGTCCCAGAGGAGAAACTGTGGGAGATCTGGAGCTTTCCACCTGCTCCTTACTCCTCAGAGGTGAGCTGCATTTAGCCAGAGTGGATCGCACAGCATTTGGCACAGGTATACGACTCCAGAGGCACGAGGCAAACTTGGCTGGCATGCCTGAGGCAAGCTGTGCACAGATGTGGCTCACAGGCACCCCCAGGTGTGACACTGGTGGGCAGCCCTCCTCCCAACCCCCACAGACACAGACGCCAACAGCCTCTGCCCGCAGACACAAATGCATTTGGAGGTAGAGGAGCCTTCTTCTTGGGCTTGTTCAGATTGGTTTTATGACCCAAATGCCGTTTCCTGGGGATTCAGGGAAACCCCTGAGGAAACTGGAGCTTCTGCTGTAACTGTTATCCAAAAGTTGCACATAAGAAGGCAGCCAGGTCCTGGAATTTCAACCTTGACCTGGTGTTCTTTGGCACATCCTAGGAACCTTGCAATTTAGGTGTGACCTATCTAGGTCTGAGGTATTCGATGACCACTACCAAAGATTTTGCTCCATGCTCTAATCAGCTTTGGAAAGGTGTCTGTTGCTCTCATTGTACCAAAAACCTCTATGTCCCTCCTGAGGCACATATTTCCTACTCTTCCCGACATTCTGGTCACAACCAGTATAACTGGTTGTAACTTCTCTCCTCTCCTCTCCCTCACACCCCCAAAACACCCCTGACATTCATGGGGGGCCAGCTGAGCCTGCCAGAGCCCAGGAGAAGGGTAGCCTTGCTGCCCCCTGGTACGCCACAAGCTGCAGACAATCTATTATTTCCATGCCCTTGAAGCTTTCTTGACCTCCCCTCCCTTCCTTTACTCTCAGTGACTCTCTGAGACACTCAGCACAACTGTGGGACATGAAAAGGAAGCTTCTTTCTGCAGAGGTTGGCTTCTGCCCTTGTATTTTAGGTGATAACCTCATGAAGGCTTTGAAAGGAAGCTCTTCTGGCAACAATTCCTGGATTCAAGTGGGATTTGGAGTCTGTTGTGCACCCCTCACACACATCGGACTGGTCTTTTGAAGCCTCCACACCGTATTTCTATAGGCTGGGACAGGATTTCAGTGGTCTTACAGACGAATTCCCCCTTCTTAGCCTAGCACTACTCCATCTCTAGCCAAAAAAGCCAATGGATAAGAATTCATTTGGCACTGCCTGACACAGAACCAGGTGTCATTTTGATTACCTTGCATTTTGTGCTAGTCGTCAAGCACTGTGACAAAGGGACATCCCAAAACATCTCTGTGAGCATCATTTGCTTCTACACCCTTCTCCTGGAGGTTTCTTAGTGTGGTGGTGGGGCTTGCAAGGGCTTCACATCACCCCTTGCTACCTCCATTTCCCTCAGCGTCCCTGTGTAGGGCGTTGCATTCCCATGCTCTGGTGCAAGGAGGCAGAGACAAAGGATGCATTTGTTTTATGACTCACAGGCTCTGCACGCCTTGGCTGAAGGGCTCTGCACCACTCGAGCGCAGCTGAGCAAACTCGGCTGCTCAGCAGCAGAATCCTGGTCCCTGCCCATGCAGCCCTGCGGGGAGGAAGCCTGGGCACCACCCCTCCTGTCCAAGCCCAACTGGAGAGCGTGTCCCTACAGGCAGGAGCGAGGTGCCTGGGCTAGCCCCGAGGTGCTGATGGAGGGAAGTCATCCAGGTGGAACCGCTGCTGGAGGCGCTGTGCCAAGGCCAGTGCCGGTGCCACAGACCTGCCCACACCCGGACCTCCTGTGGACCCTGATGCATCAAGCAATAAACTTACTTTTGTGTTTTTCTAAATTGGTTATAATGGAAAATTTAGCCCCTATGGGGCTTAAAAAGAAGGTATTTTCCAAGTGCTTGGGACACCTTCAGAACTACACAGTTTTTAAGAGGATGTAATTTAATATGTTCATGATGAATAGCTTGAACTCCACTGTAAGAAGCCAAATGTTTTACAAATGTCAGTTCAGCATTTGTTTACTTATTTTAAAGCAAACATCTCCAGTGGACACAAACCCATGCACTCCTCCCGCCCTGCTGGACTTTTCTCAATGCTCTACCTCCCCTGAAATGCAGCCACCTCTGACAGAAAACTGCCTATGTGCTACGAGTCAACCACACTCAGAAATGGAAGAGGCAGACGGTTATTTTGTGCTACCAGGGGAGAAAAATAAAGCAAACACAAAGCTCAGCATCAAGCA
The DNA here is from genome assembly GCA_014706295.1 of Lycocorax pyrrhopterus obiensis. NCBI lineage: Eukaryota > Metazoa > Chordata > Aves > Passeriformes > Paradisaeidae > Lycocorax > Lycocorax pyrrhopterus. The sequence goes on from JACSVZ010000001.1 coordinate 93,640,227, forward strand.
GGGGTCACAGACTAATTAAGTTTCCTTTTGAAGAGATTGCTATGAAATGAAGCCTGTGTGAACAGTGGTGTGGCTGGTAAATCATCATCAAGCATAATTACCTCGGAAATAGAGCTGGGAGGTAGGTTTTTCCTCTCTCCTTTATTAGTTCAGCACAGCCAAAACAAGAGGGTTTTTTTAAACTTTCCTATTTTCACAAGTGAGGGGGAATTACAAGATTCTTCTTCCTGTACAACATTTTTTCTTTTTTTTTTTTAACACTCAGATTTACAACAGATTTAATTTTTCCATTCCCTCCTCCTCAGTCTTTAGGAGAAAAAATATGAAAGAAATTAAAAGAGCCATAGAGAAGACACAGCCTGAGGTAAGAAAAATGAAATACTTAATAATTTCCTGCAGTTAACCTTATCCAGGTACCAAACTCCCACATACCAAACACAGTCCAGGGACTAAAATAAAAAACATTAAACATAAGAGCTGTCTTTTCTCCTAATGGACACTTATGGCTCCGATGCCTCATTAAGAGGAAGACGACAACCAAAGCAAGGCACTCACCGCTCTCTTCTCGTGATGCTTCCCAGCAGAAATCCCAACCCACCTGCAAAACTGAAAAGGCCCCTTTCTCCCACCTCCGGTGCTCTTTAAAGAGCCCAGATTGCTTGAGGAACGTGCTGTGTGATTGGTGGGGTGCCCATCACATGAGGAAAACTTTTTTTTCTAGCCAAACCTGTTCCCCAGTCCTCCTGGGACCGGAGGGTGTCTCTGTGATTCTGAGATCGTATCGGAATGCCGTTGTGCCGAAAACACAAAGCTTTAAAGAATTTCTATTATTATACTCTCAAAAGGGTGGATGAGTGAGTCACTCATACGAGGTACTTGAACTTTAAAGAGGATGGGCAAGTTGGAAGGACGTAAATATACAAGGATTGCTGGATCACTGTTTGAACGTAAGTATAAGAAGAATGTTCTGAACAGAAAAAGAAAGTAAATTAAATTTTAATGTTTTCATTTAATAATATTGCATGGGAAAGATCCAGTGGTTTGGGTTGGATCCATTTTCGTTTTATTTAGCTTGGGATTTTTTTTGGAAACAGAAGTGTAAGTGTTGGCTACTCTGCAAGACAGTGGATAACGTGAAAAGTGGGGAGACTATTCCATTTCCTTGAGCACTCTGGATTTTTCACATAGTCAGTCCTATTAAAACTGAGCAAAGTCAAGAACAGACATATATATTAATTGGCTTGTGATGAACTGAGAATGGCTAAGGCTGAGGAACACAGCAGAAAAGGAATGTCTCTCACCTTCCTCTCCCTCACTCATTCCAGCACAAATCTGCCAAAAGTCATGATTCACTTTACTGGAGCCTTGAACATGTCTCTGGCAAAAGCACAGATGCTTGTGCTTGGTGTTCTTCATCTGCTGATGCAAAAACCAGCCAAATAAATAATGGCTTGGGAAGGGTAATGGGAGTTTCATGATGTTAGAGCCTTTCACAAGTCAAAAACAAACACAAAAATAACATGTATATGTCCTATTGGTGGCCATCCTGACAAATATTTTGTGTGAAATTAGTGAGCAATAGTTCTAATGTCTTATGGATCCCTTGGTACTTGTAGACAACTGTAGAGAGATCCTGCTCTCCCATGAGATCTGTGGGAGATGTCACCTGAAGAAAGGACAGTACTTTTGGCCTTTCCAGTTCCATGAGGTATCACAGCCATAAGCAAAAGAAGACCCATCCATTGCAGCCAGCCTGATCTAGTAGAAAGGGACAAGAAAGTAGTCCCTTAGGTCCTCAAGCATACAGATGTAGATTTGTGTAGATATAAATGACTCAGACCTCCTTGCCCACTATTTGTGCTCCCTACAACACGTGAAGTCTATTTTGGTGCAGTTGCCACCCCATATTTCGGCAATGCTGGTGGGACCAGGTGTTTCACACCAGCTGGTGTCCTGGGCTCTAGGAAGGCAGGCTCCCATCGTCGTTGCTGGACATTGAGAGCAGCTGGTGGGGGAAAAAGCAGTGCATCCATCTCCTGAGCATCACAGCCTGGCTATCTTGGGGCAATGATTAGACAAAAGCTTGCTGTGGTAAGACACCCCATCACATCTCACCTGGGAGGAGAAAAGAGGCAGCAACTGTGGAAATACTGTCTTGGGAAAACAAGATGAGGACAGAGGAGAGAGGGAAAGGGAAGCTGGCAGTGAAGTTCCTAGTCTTGCCAATCACCAGCACTGAAAGTGGCTGCTGGGAGAGAACCCTGGTGCAACTGAGCTCTTGCAGCTCTGTAGTCCCTGTCCAGGACACAGCAAAAAGCTGTTAGAGTGAATCCTTGCTTGGGCTGGAAGAGTGGGTTAGGCTGGAGTGGGTGGTGGTCACTCCTCAGCTGCCATCACCATTTGGCTCTCACAGTTTGTTAATCTGGTTTAGAATGTGAATAAGAATATTTTTTATGATCTCAGGAGAGACATTTGATAGAGTGAAGGAGAGGGTTGGGATGGGGGTTTTGTTTGTTTCTTTGCACTTCTTTTGGTGTGTGCCAACAAGGTCAGACTATGAGTTTACATGAATGCCTGTGCAGAGCAGAGGGCCAGACAGACACCTTGTCTGGGGAGGGAGCACAGTGGGGCTGACACGGCAGTGTTAGGAAGCCCAGGTGTCCTCATGACTACCTCCAGTGGGGTAAAACTGCAGCTGTTTTAGCCTCCCCTGTCTGTGCTGGCCTACTTCAGATGGACCAACACTTCTATACAGCCAGATCCATACATCTGTGCAAGATCTTGCACTTGTGAAAGCTCCAGACTCCTGAGTGTGCACGCCCCCCACAGAGCCATACGTACACACGTGTACGGGCACATGTACAAACCCGTACACGCATGTGCTTTCCTTGTGTATGCACACACAGGTCCACATACATGCACACCTCTGCTGCGTGGGAGTTAAAGGCAAAGTGGGACTTGGGAGTGAAGACACACTGCCATTTGGGGTTTCATCTGGAGGGGCAGTCAGATGCTGAGGCCACAGCCTGGCCTATTTTCAGATGGAGGTGGAAAACAAAATTTCTCAGGAGGTCTATCACTTGGTTATTGCAACGTGCTCAGTGGGTGACAGGGCAAAGTCAGAACATGCCTGTCACAAAGTATGCTGTGTTTATTCAAAATTGGCATTGAAGGCATGCTGGAGGATGCCCAAAGTTGCTGAAAAGGGCTGATTAGATGTTAGTTCCAGTGTGTTGGTTCCACTCTTCACCTCCAAGAATACTTTCCCACCTTCCTGATTCCTTTGACTTTCTTCTGTTCACAGCATGGAAATAATGATTTAAGGCTAAGATAATATGAGAGGGAGGAATTAGGGAGGGAGTGAGCACACAGGGAGGAAAAGGAGCTTGTGGTCAAAGTAGCAGGCTCCCAGTAGTCATCTCTGTGACCCCCTCATGTCAGTGTCATGACGGAGCCACTGCCATCCATGAGCAGGAGGCTACTGACTGCATTTGCAGTGTTCCACGATAAGATCAAAGCTCATGGTTGAGGGACAGGGCTTAGGAAATCCCTCACCTCTACTAGTGTGGCTTGAGTGTCGGCCAAGCCCGTGCTCCCATGCAGAGGCTAAGCTTGACACACACTGTCTGTTTGTCCCAGGGAGGGGACTTTTTCATGATTGTCCCTCCAGTACACGGTGGCAAGTTCACAGCAGCACTGCAGGGACTGAAGTCAAGCATCCCTGTTGCAGCATGCTGCAAAGGTGGTGCCCATGAGTGGAAGGGTTGCCACCTTTCCTGGCAGAGTCCCAACCTCACTGGCTGCATCAGCAACCTCTTCCTGAGGGCACTGCTCCCAGTGGCCCCAGCCCCAATTCCTGCCACCCAGCTTTGCTCCTGCATTCCCAGAAGGGCTGCGAACAGCTGCTTCCCAGTCCGCAGTTTGACCTTCCTTCCCTGGGCCAGATTTGGGTTTGAGGCTCGTGTCTGCCACCCAAGCCCTCCACGTGCCATGGCTGGGAGCCAGCTCCTCCCTGGAGTAGAAGGGAATTCCTAATGGCTGCCTCCTCTCCCATCTCAGTGCATCTGCACAGGGGGTGAGGATGCAGGCGGTGGGGGACAGATGTCCACAGTGCCTCTTGGGTTTGCAGCTGGCCTGGCCTCCTGCCAGCCTTGCCTCCTGCCTCCCCAGTTGAGTCGTGTCTTTTGCTACCACTGCCTCCCCCTTTCGACAACATTTTTGCCCTTTTTTGCCACTTCTATACCTCACAACCACAAGAGAGAGGAATAACTGTGGGGTGCAGAGAATAAATAAATGAACACCACCTAGTGAGATCAGGGGGGAGCAACTCTGTCTCTGAAATTGTTTACCAAACAGTGCTGAGTGTGGGGAGACAAATGGCATACCAGGAGCAACAACCATGGGCTAATTATAGTGGGTTAGGATAAACCACCAGGCCACTGGGCTGGCTGCCCCAGCTAAACCTGCAAACATATAGGCTGAAAAGCAGAACTGTATATATATGTTTAGTATGATGTGGAATGCACTCAGTAACTTCTTTCTAAAACCTCTGCTACCTTGGCGAAGAGTGCTACAGAGAACTCAGATACAAGGATCTTTGTGATGCTGGTAATCCTGGTGTTATGCATTTAGCAATGAATATGGCATTGCACTCTTCATTCCTAAGAAGAGTGCTATAGGGCACACTCTCAAGGACTGGGTTTTTTTCATATTTTGGGTTAGGAGAGGGATGCACCTGATCTTTCTAATTTTGTAGGGTAGCTTTATTTATGAGCTTATAACCATGTCTGTATTTTGTTGCCATTAAACCTTGCAATTTTTTGCATAAAGCCCAAGCTACTGGAATCATGAGATTGCACGAAAATCTGTACTTCCAGCCTTCCAGAAGAGAATGTTTCTCCTGACATGTGAGCAAACGGAAAGGACAAACAACTTGGAGGAAGCTGCTCTGCCTGGTAAGAAACAGAGGTCAGGCACAGAACTGCTTCCCCAGGGAGTTTTGGGCTAGTGCTCATAGTGATATTTGCACGTGTGGGTAAAGGCAGTGACAAATTAAATCTTGGTATCCTTCTGCTAACAATTCAACCAGCTGCTTTTGCTCCCTTCCTCAGTAGTCTCAACCCAAAAGCTTAGAGAAGTAGTGCAGTCTCATAAAGATTAATCTCTATTGGCTGCTACTAGTGTTAATAAAGAAGACCCTCAGGGTGCCTTCTTGTGCTCACTGAGAGAGATTTGGGCTCTAAGTCTCACCCTAAGGATGTCTCTTACTCTGCTGACTACGAAGGAAACTTGTAGGAGAGCCTCAACACAGGGCCGAGGCCAATTTCTGCAAAGGAAAATCCAGACTGAAGTATTTGCATCTTAGAGCTGCTGGCCTCACCCAGGTCCTTTAGCAACCTACAGGTCACATTTTTGTACACACAAACCCAGAAGATAAAATAAGCATGGTGAAGCACGGGAGAGCGCAGAGGTCAAGCTCTGCCCTGACTCCCCTCCCACCAGCAGGAGTTTCTCCTGGCAGGGACGAGGAGCCAAGCCCGGGAGTGATGCTCCACAGCCAACACCCTTGACGGCATAAAGGGGCCAGTAAATAGGACATGGTGCTCTCTTGCACCTCATCTTCAGATGAGGGCAGGCCAGCTCATTCTGAAGAGGAGCCTGGCCACAGGGAATCATAGAATGGTTTGGGTTGGAAGGGACCTTAAAGATCATCTAGTTGTGACCCTGACCCTCCTGCCCTGGGCAGGGATGCCACTCACTAGACTAAGTTGCTCAGAGCCGCACCCAGCCTGGCCTTGAACACTTCTGGGGATTGGGCACCCACAATTTCTCTGGGCAACCTGTGCTAGTGCTTCACCACCCTCAAAGTAAAGAATTTTTTCCTAACATGTAATCTAACTCTGCCTTCTTTCAGTTTAAAGCTACTGCCTCTTGTCCTATTCATCCCTGCTCGTATAAAAAGTCTCTCTCCCTCCTTTTTATAAGCCCCTTTTAAGTACTGGAATCCTACAATGAGGTTTCCCCTAAGCCTTCTCAAGTTGAACAACCCCACCTCTCTCAGCCTGTCTTCATAGGAGAGGAGCTCCCAGGGAAGGCTCACAAGAGGACAGAAATCTCATTGTGCCTTGGCAAAGGATTGCCGGGGATTTGCAGAGATCTTTAGCAGGAGAAAAGACTTTTGAGAAGGCAGAAATTTTCTGCTTGTCTTTTAGATACCTTCTTTAAAAGGCTGACAATGTCCAGGGAAGGTCTGCTAGACAGTGTCTCTGTATTGCTCTTGGTTATGAATTTGAGGGCTTCCTGGCCTCTGAAAGATTGCATATGTCAGTGTCAATACAGCCATTAGGATGCGGTCCCAGATCCTGAATGGTCTTGGCACTATGATGGTCCTTTACTACTGTTGATTCAGTTGAGTTCCCCCTAACAGACTGGGAACAAGCTGTTCTTTCTGGATCTAGTGACTGCACTGTTCTTGCTGATGGTTAAAAACCTCTCCTCCAAAATCTGCTCTGTCAGTCATGAGCCACAACATGCTCCAAAGAAGAGGTCTTGCTTGGGAACCTTTACTGCTTGTTTGCAAGGGGCCAAAGAAACTTGTTCACATTAATTGATTCCAGCTTATTATTGAAGGGTGTTTGGGGATGCCTCATTCCTCCCAAACCTGCTTGCCTCCTCTGCATTAGCTGCTTCTGATGCGGGAGGCCGTAAAGGGCTGGCAGTGGAGCACTGCCATCTACATATGGTTGCCTGTCAGTACCCAGTTTCCAACACACTTGCTGCAAGCATATGTCTCATTTATCTCAGCATTTCCACCATCCACCTTGCCAGAGGGCTGGAGCACCCAGCAGAAAGAGGGAGGACAGGCAATTAAAGCTGCATCACAAGAGTCTTGGCAGTGGGGGGAAAGGGGAATAGCAGAGGGGTGTTGGCTGGTGCAACACTGCAATGGAAATAAATAGCACTCGCCTGGGGCGAGTTTATAGTGCTGCCGGGGTGACAGCCTCTGCCTTGGCAAGGGTGTGGTTGATGTCTCATACCGACTCATTGCTTTGACAGAACTGTAGGCACTGTCCAATATTCTTCTACTGAAACTCCTAGGTTTCAGTACCTAACTGGAAACTGCCCTGGGAAATCTGTGAGACTCAGACTCTGCCTTCGTGCAACTGGGGTTTGACCCAGTCAAGCCTGTACCCAGCTGTACCTGGGTTTTAGTTTCAGGTGGACGACGGATGGGCCATCCAGCCCTTCTACACGGATCTTTTCGCTTCTGCTTTTAGCTACGTCCATGGCGGGGCATAAATTCATGCCTCTGAATAGCCTTTAGTGAAGGCTCAGCCGGTCTGTGCTGCCCTCTCATGGGCACACATAGGAAAGGTTGCGTTTCATTCTGTTTTAAGTTCAAGATACTTTTTAACCGGCCACTCAAATGCCGCTTTTCCACACGTGATTTCTGAAAAGCCACGAAGGCTTAGAACAACTACTAAGAAGTCTGTGGAAGGTAACTAGGAAAAGTTATTCTATCTGTAGTTGTGCTGGACCCTGCTCACCGTTACCTTTCTAAAGGGCTTTGCTCTTCATTTACAACATTAAACATCTAACGGGGCAAAAAGTGGGGAGCTGTTGCTCCCAACAACAGGCTAAACTTCTCCCAGATACACTCCTATCTGACACAGCAAACATATATTGGTATCATGGCATCACATCATGGTCAAGGAATCTCTCAAGACAGCTCTGTTCTGCTACCAAGGATTCAGACAACAGGCTCAAAAGCTGGGTTCTCCAATGGGCAGTGCTTGCTTTCAGTACTGTGGCATTTCAGCAAACTGGCAATGCTGTCCTTGACTGAATCTCCTTGCAAGGAGGCAGGAAACTATGCTAGACCCATGGGTACGCTTAAACAATAGTGGGATAGAGCTGGCATCGATCTGCTCTTCAAAGTGACTGTGGTGTTTGTGATGTTTATGTAAATTTGAGTCACTGTTAAAAACCTTTGAGTCTCTGACCCTTTGCCTGCATGCAATTTAGCTTTCCTCCTAATGTCTACTCATCTGTCCAAACTCCAAAAGCTCCTCAAGGTGGGAACTATTTTTCTTCAAAGGCTGGTACGACATGTGTTTTTTCCATTAACAAACAACTGCAGTATTACACATGCCTTTATTCACCCGTTTCCTGGTTTATGCTAGAAGCTAAGCTGAGGGACAGGAAGGAGGAAGGACAGAGGTCACCTCTTTTCCTTACAAACTCCCTAACCCTAACATGGATCCTGCTTCCTAGTTAATAATAATTTTTAACGTTGGACCACATGATTCTAAGTAAGGCATTTGCCTTAAAGGCTTTTAAGTTTATAGTGAAGTTTCCATGGCAAGTGTAAACTGAGAGTTGCACTCCCTTAGCTACAATGCTTGCCTTTTTATTTTTAGAGCTGTGCTAGATAGCTGTGCACCTTCATAAGTCTTGCTCTGTGCAGCCCCATGTTCCTCCACCTCTCGTCTCTTTAATAAGTGACAATGAAAAACATGCTCATTTTGGTCTCAAAGTAACAATGTCAAAGAGAAAATGAGTCGATCTCACTGTTTGTTTCTTTCCTGGTATTATTTCACTGCAGTTCATGAGATGACACCAGCAGTTTCTCCTCTTTTCTGCCCTGGAAGATAGTTTACCCCCGACCCTTGGATGAATAAGCCATGGAGATGTCCTTCCTAGTGCTTGAGAACAATAAGGTCCATGACAAAGTAGGATGAGCTCTTCCCACCTGGGAGAGGAGTTGCGTGGAGAACTGAGATGATAGCCTTGAGGGAGAAGAGCCACTCCATTCATTCATTCCAGGAATTTCTAAAACAGACCAACTACTGTGGTGCCTGCAGTCAATTTCCAGTGTTGAATTATAGATATAGAAATCTCTTGCATCTGCTTCATCTAAATTCATCTGTGCTGCAGTGACATTCCAGCCCACCACCTTTCTCCAGAAGATGATGAATGACTATTCATCCAATCCACATCTCTTCAACAACTCAAAGTTCTTCTTTTCATTATTGTATGTCAAACTATGGCTGTGAGCTTTTGGTGATGCTGCTACATCACTGTTGTCCATAAGGACAGCCCCAAAAAAAAGGAATGCAGCCATGGATATTAATGCCTGACCTTAAGGGAATGTTTCTTCATTTTCTCCTGCATTTCATCTGGATGAAAGAATGGTCAAGAGAAGCTTTCCCTGGAATAAAACCTGGAGGCATGTCAGACAAGGTTTGATCAATTTGCCCTGGTATATTCCCTCTCCAAGCACTTCCACATTCTCCAGTCTTCAGCCAGAGCTCTCTTTAGCTAAGCTCTTTGTTGGACTTTACCCAGAGGTTATTTTCTTCCATTTCAGACATGAAAGCAGTTGCTGCTGCCTACTATGAGTTCCACACGATTGTGAAACTTTGAAATCAAGGGCATTTAACTAGCTTAAAGTTGGTGTTATGTAGCAATGATTCATATCCAGTGAGTCACAATGAAATGTCTCATGCTATAAGCAGCTGCCCATTGAAGGGAGATCTTGCCTGTGCCCTCCACCTAACTAAGAACCAGAGCAGAGGCTGTGTGAACTTTTCAAAGGATTTTTAATCAGCTGTTACAACATTTTTTCCCCATTGGTTAGAAGCAGTACACAGGCAACTTTAATATTGCTTGGGGCAGCTGAGTCATTTTAAGTTCCATACAGAGGTGGCAGAAAAAGAAACTGATGTTTTGGTCCAAGAGAACTATTTTACAGGGAGTACACTTTCCTCCTGATTGGCTCCTCCACATCCTGCCTCTGGAGGAGCACAAGGTTCACAACAGAAACAGTCTGGGCACCATAAGATCATGCCATTTGGCAGATGAACTGGGTGTTGCACCTCTGTGCCTGTCCACGGATGAACAAAAAAAATCTCTTGAAAATAATGCGCTTTCTCAGTACCCAGCTCATGCTACAGAGGAATCATCCTTGGGAACTACAAACTGCCTCCAACTTCCACACCTTCCACTTCATGACTTATCCACTAGAAGTACACCAAAATATACAGGTGTGGTAAAAAAACCCCAAACCACCCTTTTTAAAAGAATGCACTTCAGTGCACAGCCATTTCCCTTGTGGAGAGGAGAAAGAGCAAACAACAGCTGTTAGTCACGTTGCTTAGCACTCTGGAGAGCATTCAAATGCACTGTGACTAGTGTGCTATAAGGACTTATATGGAATAGTTTCGGTTACACATGAGAAACTGCTAATTCCTTCTGAGCACTCAAGGCAAGAAATTTAATGACAGTTTAATGTCACGCTGATAAATGTCCACTTATGAAGAAGTAAGGATCCAATGGTTTTGGAAAGCAATTGTGGAAAAGGGACAGTCACTCTGGAATTAAGGCTACAGTAAAAGTTTCCATTTTAAATCTAACTTTTCTTCTTTTCTTCAGCACAGAAAAGCCTTCTTACATACAAACAGCAGTGCCTTAATTTGAAGTAGAATTTTTCTAGAGCTAGAGTGTATTCTTCAGAAGAATTCTGAAGCAGGTCAAAAAAGACAGTTGTGTGACACTACCTTAAACACAGTAATCTGCAAACGTCCTGGAGGATGCTTTTTTGTTTTCATAAATTAAGTTCGATCATCTGAGAGGCTTGAGGTGAAGAAAGTGACATTTCTCCTTAGCTCATAAGTTCCCCAAGATTTCTGGTCAAATTCCTTGCTCAGGGATGATATATACCCACCCACCCCCCCCAAGTCTGTGAAAGCTGAAGGATTGTCCTTGGCCCACTGCCTTCCCCAGTCTCATGCCATCTACACGTGCCGACTCCAGGCCCACAGAGCTTGTCCTGGGTACAGCCTCATGCATTTCTATACAACTGCTGCTCCTCAAAGGAGAGAGACCTCTCCCTAGTGGAAGGAAAAAACAGGAAACACTGTTTCTCTTTTCTGAGAAACAGACAAGACAGATGCTCTCTCTTATGTGTACTGGGGAGGACTTCTTGCTACCACACAGCAACTTTGTTAGCATGAGATCAGGTGGCCAGGCCATCAAAGAGAAATTGTGGCCCTCAGACTACTGAGGAACACTGGGTATGGCCTCTATTGCAAAACTTCTGTCATCTGTAAGAATGCTTTCCAGCTCATTTCAACCTACCTGAAAGAAGAATTAAGGACCTTCCATTGCCTAAGTCCCTTAAAGCTGACATGAAGTTGAAGGCATATACTTATAGTCTGAGAACATATTACAGGTCAAAAGCTTCTTGTAAGTAAAAGAGAACAACAAAATGCAATACCCAAATGACAGAAGCAGGAAATACACAGTGAAGGCTGTACCCCAAGGCACCCTAATCCTGTTTTACAACAAAATTCAAAGACATGTCAGCTTCTCCATCTCCTGGGACAATGCGCTGACAAATGACCACAGAGATGAGAAGGCTTCAGACACTATCTTCATCTTCCATACATTTCCTGTTCCACAGAGATGCATTAGGACAGGGCACGTATACATTGTTTTTCAGCCTGATATGTTTTTGGTCAAGAATCTGTAAGCAGACCAATCTCAGATTCTCAAGAGTCAGATTCTTCCAGTTGTTGGAGGTAAGTAGGGATTTCAAAAGCATCTCACTGCTGCAGTGGGACCTAGATGCCTAAGTCTACATTAAAACTCTTATAAAACCAATGCAGATTTAATCTGAATCTTGAGCCATCTTTAGGCTCACAATAGCCTTGAAGAACTCCCTGCCCTATGAATGACAGAGGTGCTTACCTGCCTTCAACCTGGAAACACATGAGTTAACTGTTCCTTTTTGAGAAACTCAGTTAGAAAGGAAACTCATCTCACACACGGAATTTGTATGCCAAATACTTGCCCCGTTATTCCCAGATTCTTGGCGCCCAAGATGTGCTGTGGAGAATCACAAAACCTAATCATCATACATTATTTTTTTAAAAATAGATAGATGGAAGTTTTTATGGTGCTCTCTTCATAGCCATTTGGGAATACACTACCATTCATCAGGAAATTAGAGCACTTGCCTAAAAAAGAGAAAAGCCTGCAGTGACATAAAAACTCTTTCTGGCATCTACTGCACATACACAATCTATTAAGCCAAAATAACACTATGCTCTGTTGCACATTTTCTATAATTGTCAGGCAAGAGACAAGAAGAAGAAAGAAAAAGTTTTTTTACAGGGTAGAAACAGACACTTGGGTAGTATGAAAACAAAGATTGTAAGTGTTTCAAAAGTCAAAAGCAGTTCAAATGATGTGTTTGCGAAATGTACCTTGACTCTTAAATCTCTGGGCTACCAGTGCTTGGTTTTGGTTTGTTTGGTTTTATTCACCTCCCACATTCCTGAGTGACAATGTCTTCTGAAAGCATAAAGGGTGTGTGCAACTGTTGCTTTACTGTTCCGGTTTTACACTGTACTTACAGTGATACAGGCAGGGCAACCCCAAAAGATCAGTGTCCAGCAGGGATGATTAAGGGTGAGACAGCTGTATCCAATGTGTGGAAGAGGCAGAGAGAGGGCTTCTTGCATCAGAGGAGCTCTGGGGGCAGCCTGAAAACCCAGACCCAAACTATCAAAGTATTAGATGGGCATTGGTGCTGCTGCGTCACTGGACACAGTAATCCACCAATGCAGCATGAAAAAAGAAGGCTGTGGGTTGTCCAGGGCCCAGGGCTGCTTTTTAATTCTACTTGCTTTTGTCCTTGCATTGTCTGAGCTGTGAAGCTTCTCTGCACAGAAAGGCCGATTCTGGAGTGGCCTAAATATGGGATTTATGCATTTATATGCATAGAAGTTCAGCAGGCCTGCCTCTTCAAGATGTGCCATATGTGCATGCAGGTCCACGGATGCTTAGATATCAGTTTGTGATTCCAAACCAACACTTGGTTGCAGGATTTCAACCCAAGGGGAAGCACAAGCATATAAAACAGAGAAACCAGGCAAGAGACAGACAAGCAGATGTTTCCAAGTTATTGCCAATGACTACATGGTGCTGTGAAGGCATGGTGTGGCAATACCACAACAGCAAGGTCAGTAGGGGCCAGAAGGAGTGCACAGGCCCTCTTCTAGAAACACCTACACATCTTTGTTCTCCTCCGGTTCTGCTTGCCTGGCATTTATCATAGACTGCACCTGGGCAAAAGGAAAAAGAGAAGGGTCATTTGGGAGCTTGTTTCCTTTCACACTGATGCCCAGAACTGACCTTGCCATTCCTCTCGAGGTTTTGCATTCAGTACACCATGAACCCAGCAGCAAACCTCAAAGGTGGTGCCTCTCCTGACTGACTAAAGGGCAATGAAGAGACTCACTCTTTTTCTTTGCTTTCTTTCTTCTAACCTCCTCCTTCTCCCAAGAAACAACCCACACTTCTAACTCACTCCCAAACTATTGTCTCACTTCACTGACTTTGAATTACCTGTGTTTTAATACCCTGCAGGATCAGCAGAGACAGCTCTCCTGAATAGGGGGGTGTGGGCAGAAGTGTTCCCTCCCAGTTTAGGACAGAGGCAGCTAGAGAAGAGTCACAGAGACATCTCTGTCATTAAGCTTCCCTCACCTCTCAGGTAATTCCAGGGCACATTCATCCCATTCTTCCTCCACCCCTGACTCTTCCCCCATCCTCCCATACCTTTCCTCCCTCTCAGAGCACACATGGTCCCTTGCACCCCAGCCACTCTGCTGCTGCCTGTGCTTTCCCTCCTCCCAAGACAGCAGACACAGAGTCAGAGAAACAGTCCTGGGCTGACCATGATTCTGGTGTGCTCAGCAAAGCTGACCCCGTCCCCACTGAGCCCCAGCAAGGCACCATACCTCCTGCAATATGAACTGCAAGGGGTCACCAGGCTTATGGAACACCAGTTTTTCTGTGATCTCCTGAGACAGAGACAGACAGAAGGAAAGAATTATTGATCCTTGGATAGATGGGTGGCTGTTCCTTTTCCAAGGCCATCTGCATTTTAAAAAGCAAGAATCTCTTTCAGACACCAAAGATGCTCAAGGGTCCTTTTCTACTGCTTTTTCTTAAGTCTATACTTAAGAAAGCATAGGACCAGGAGGGATCTGGGGAAGAGATAATTTGGTTCAAGCTAACTTTAGGCCAAGCTTCTCATGTAAGCCTCTGGAAGGAGATGAGAAATATGTGTTTCACCTGAAATATCTGCAGAATTTTATGTTCCTCCACATAATTCATGGCGACTTGATAGGGGTCTCCAAATGCCTCTGGATTCTCCAGTGATTCAAATGTAAGCTCTGCTGCTGTCAACACAGCCTCAACCGTGTTACTGCCATTCTGTGTGGAGTCAGAGGTGTACATCTTGACTTTGAAACCTGGAAGTTCACCCACAGATGATCTGATCTCAGGTGAGCTTTCCCTGGATGCAGACTACACCATGAGCAGGAACTGGTCCTCAGAACCCAGTGGTTTCTTGACAGCCAGCTGGTCTGCAGACACTGCCAATTCCACTACAGATGGCTGGGCTGCAGATGCTGGTGTTTCCACGCCAGGTCAGTCATCCAGTGACGGTGAGGATTCAACTGTAGGTGTGTGGTCCTCAGGTGGTTCAGCAGCTGGGGGTATGCAGATCCCTCCACTTCAGATTCTGAACGAACATTGAACCCTTGCTAAAATATTTAGCAGATAAAGAACAAGAGTATTTTAAACATCTATCTTCACAGAGTAGACACAGCATGTTACTCCATCCTTCTGCAAATGCTGCAGCCACACTTAAAGCATGCACTGATAGGGTTTACTTCTGTGACTGACCCCACTTGCACCTTCTGCATGATCCCAGGAACTCCACTTAAGCTCAGGCCCAGGTCTTCAGAACTTGTCTGAACTGTGCAGCAGTTGTATCTGTGCCTGATCTTCACCTACTGACAAGTTTTCCTAGGGTGACTCTAAGTGTATATTCTAGGTAGTTTTGTCTCTATGGAAGTCCCTTGGATGGATCCCAGACCCGACTCATGACTTTTCCTTGCCAGGGACTGTTGGTGAGCCCTCTTACGTGCACTCTGCCTGCACTGTGGTTGCCCTCGGCTCCTGCCTCACTCCCTGCTCGGTGCAGCTCCAGGTTTGCTCCCTGACAGCAGCAGCTGGAATTTGCGCAGGCTTTACCCACCTACCCCTTGAGCAGCTGGCCGTGGGCTGTGCTGTGTCCATACCCCATACTCCCATTCCCAGACCTGTGACTGAGTGCAGGCGGTCTTGCCCTCTTTCTTCCTCCCATCCCGAGTCCCGGTTGCTGCAATGCTGCCTGAAGCGCGGTCCTGGGGGAGGACCGAGGGGGAGCAGGACCGAGGGGGAGCAGGACCTGCGCCCACGCCGGCAATTGGGAAGGAGAGTGTTGCTCCTGGGGACAGCGGGTGCGAGGCGGTTCGTGCGGAAGGGAGGCAGGGGGAGGCTGGGCCGGGGCGCTCGGGGGCGAGGCGGGGCGGGGCGGTGCAGCCACGGAAGCGCGGGGGAGCGGCTCCCGGCCGGGGCCCTCCCTCACCTGCCCCCGGCTCCGCAGGGAAGGGCAGGGGGCGCTTCGCCCCCCGCCGGCACCGACCCTTTCTGCCGCTCGCCGCTCGCCGTAGTCGGAGTGGGGTGGGGGGGGGTAGGGGTGGGGTGGGCGCGGGAAGCCGCGGCGGTTGCCGGGGAAACCGCCGTCACGTGCCTCGGCGGGCGGTGCCGCCGGCGTCACGCGGGCGCTGAGGGCCGCGCGGCCATCTTGGGTGAGGGCGGGAGCGCCGGGTGGGGGCGATGGGAATCCCGGAGGTAATCGGTGGGAAAAGACCTCCGAGATCATCGAGTCCAGGCGGTGACCGAACGCCACCATGGCAGCCGGACTATGGCACTAGCTGCCATGTCCAGTCTTTTCTTAAACATGCCCAGGGACGGTGACTCCACCACCTCCCTGGGCAGCCCATTCCAATGTCTAACCACCCGTTCTGTGAAGAAACTTACTGATGTCCAACCTAAACCTCCCTTGGCACAGCTTAAGACTGTGTCCTCCTGTCCTGTCGTTGGTTGTCTGGGAGAAGAGGCCAACCCCCACGTGGCTACAATCTCCTTTCAGGTGGTTGTAGAGAGTGATAAGCTTCCCCCTGAGCCTCCTTTACTCCAGGCTAAGTATCCCCTAGCTTCCTCAGCTGCTCCTTGTAGGACGTGTGCTCCAAACCCTTCACCAGCTCCATTGCCCTTCTCTGGACTCGCTCCAGCACCTAAAATGTCTTGTAGTGAGGGGCCCAGAAGTGGGCTCGACTTGAAAGACAGGACTTGAGGTGTGGCTTCACCAGGGCTGAGTACAGGGGGACAATCACTGCCCTGCTCCTGCTGGTCACACAATTCCTGATCCAGGCCAGAATGCCACTGGTGGTGGCGCCTGGCACTGGCCCTGGTCCTGGCTCTGGCGCTGGTTCTGGTCTTGGTCCTGGTGGCCGCCCCCTCACCTGTGTTATTTTTCCCCTTTAAGTGGCCAGAGGGGTTTCCTGGTGTGTGCCAGAGCCAGTGAGCCTGTGGGGGCTCCCTTGGCAGAGGGAAGGTTGCGAGGGTCGCCCATAGCCCAGCCTGCCACTGGCCTTTCATTTTGCAGGGAGCTGAGTTATGTCTCAGTGAGTTCCAGTGTCCTTTTGGCTTTGCCATGCTCCTGCGAGGGGTGCAGAGAAGTCCAGGGTAGCCATTTGCTGTTGTTGGCCCTGATAGTAAGTGCCATGGTAATGAGAAGGCCGGAAGGAGAAGGGCAGAGAGAAGCTGTGCATGGAGGGCCAGATGGAAAAGGACATGTCAAATAACTTATAAAGGGAAGCAGGGAAGCAAGAGGTAGGGTAGTAGAGTGCTGAGAGAAATATTTCCATGCACATTGATGTGAGAAGTACTTGCTCCTATCCTCAGTTTTACACAGATCCAGACAGTTGGTGTTCTCCATGATGAACTTCATCAGAAAAAGCAAATAAACAGACTGCCAGTTTTCCCCAAAGAGGAGATGAAAGGAATAAAGATAAAAGCTGTGCTGGGTTACCACAGTAACCAGCTTCTGACATATTCTGGTTCATGCTTCAGTCTGACAAGAGCTGGGCTTGAAACAACTGGCTAAAACTGCCATGGGGGCTTATGGGGGTGAGAGGGAGGGAGATAGAGGACTTCAAAAGCTGTTCTAAACTTACAGATGTCACTTCCATTCAGAGCAGTTCGCTTTGTGTGTGTTTTTCAGGTTATGCCATTGGCCTTTTAAGAGAAACAGCTGCCCCACTGCTCCAGTACCAGGTTCATGACAGTGCTGTCCATATCCTCAGCCACGCTGACCACTCAGATGATCTTGCACTGGAGCACTGCTGTTTGCACTCACGGGATGCCAGGTCATAATGTCTCTGATCCCATCTTGCCTCTCCCACTTTTCCATGTGACAGTGATGGTTCCAGACAGCATGGGACTGCTGGCTTTTTGTAACTGCCGATACAGTTTCATCTGAAGGAGGCATCTTGATATCAGTTGTGTGTAAGGGTGGTTGTGTGCTGAGACATCCCAGTGCTGTGTTCTCCACAGCATGACTCCCTGCAGAACTTCTCTCATGGGTTTCTCCTCTCTATCCTTTACTGGACGGGACTAAGCAGTTTTAAGCTGCCTGCTGGCTTCAAACAGTGTCATGCTGTGGGTAAATCTCGAGCCCCATGTGTTCCTTTCATCTGCGCCTCATTGGTAAACAGCAGATCTCTCCATTTCCAACCCCACTGCCTACTGCAGGGATCTGGCTGCTGGGTCTGGAAAGCTAGGATTTTGCACAAGGAAGTAAGATGAATGACTCTATTAAATAAACATCACTGCTCTGTTTATTCTTTCAAAAGAACAGATTAAAAAAAGCAGAAGATGCATTTTAAACGCATTAAAAATTCTGAGCAAAATAATGCCTTAAATACAATGCTCATGTAAGATAAATCACATGGCTTTTTTCTACACAGGCACATGGAAGGCAAAAACGTATTATTATATCATTATTTATATGGCACCATATGCTAAGTCTGGAACTTAAAGACTTTGAAATAAATAAGAAAACACCAGCTGCAGATTAGCAATACACTCCTTTATTGGGAGTCACTGTGTAACTGTGGCTATCATTCCTGCTGTTAAGTTAAAACTTAATAAATTGTCAGAGAAATAAGATAGCCATTAGAGATTCAGTGTCTGTCTCCTGGGGACGCTTTTTCTAACAGCTGTAACAAAGACCTGCTGCTGGTTTTGTCCTATCTCTGTAGTAACTCACTGCATTTGTCCCTGCAGTATCGCACAGTTGTTCAGTAGAGATGGTTGAGCTGCTCACTATAAATAATGTTGGTTAACAATGCGGCCCTTTTTGGGTTAATAAATTATGCTCAAACCACTCTTGAGCGTCTTTGATTGGTTTCTTGCAAGTCTGCAGTGGAGAGTTGGAAGAAATCACTTTCCACAGTCTGTTTGCTTTGAATATTTCTTCTTATTTTATTGAGCTGTAAATATACATATATAATAGCCAAATCCTGAAAATGCCTATCTCAAATTCCGGTCGCCTCATCCACTCAGAACCATCGTAATGAGATGTGTGGGATGAAACATATCAGCAAATTCAAATGTCATTGCTTAAAGGGCCAGAGGGCCTTGGTCAGCACCAGGCTGGGGAATTTGTCCCCCTCCTTTGTGTGGGAGTTGCTGTCAGAAGCCAGGGTTTCCCCCGGGCTGAGGTTGGTGGCTGAAGCAGGGAGCTCACCTGCTACACAATCCATGAGCTGCGGCAGCCCAGTCAATACCTGTGGCCGGGGCCTCGTGGTTCCCTGCACGCTGCAGCCCCAAGACACTCTGACCTGTGGTTTTGCACAGTTGCAGCCAGATGTAGTTAAAGCCTTCCTGAGGTCTGGTGAGCAAAGAGCAGCTTTAGGTCACGGAGCAATGGTCAAAAAAAAAACAGGCTGTGAGACAGAGGCTTGGGGTCCTTGGAGAGACATCTCTGCTCATCTGTGTCCTGACCAGTGACTCTGTGGGGTCATGAGGTTGCCCTGCACATTGGTTCCTTACCTGTATGGTGGGTTAATTGTTCTACCCTCCATCCAGAGGGTTTTTAAAAAAAAAAAAACAGGCTGTGAGGAGAGCAGGTGTTAGTGCAAGAGAGTGGAGAAAGCCAGCTCCTTCGTGAGGTAGAGGGTTGGGGTGCACGGGGAAGAGAGGTGGCTGGGGCTGCTGATTTGCACCCAAACTGCTCCTGTACCAGCAGACTTTGATGTGGGTGCGCTTCTGGAAGCGATGTTGAGGAGGAGACTGCACCCCGGTGTCTGCACTTGTACAGGTGGCTCTGAGTGTTTGTGTGCTGGCAAATGCAGCTCTTCCCCCAGCACTTCCTGCAGCTCGGGCTCTGCCCGCATTTCCCAGCAGAGAGCAGCAGAGCCTCGTAGCTGCTCGCAGGGGCTCGGAGTGCGGCAGCCTCCGAGACCTTCTGGCAGCGCTTGCCTCCGCAAAGCACAGCAGTAAACCTTCGCTGAGCTCGCAGGCACATGTCAGGCCTGTCAAGAGCATTGGTGTGGGCAAACAGAAAACACATGCTCCCAATTTCGAAGATTCAGGGCTTTCCTGAAAACCGAGATGTTTGCAGAAATCAGAGTAACCTTTCTTGAAGGGGTGGTCTCCGAATTGTCTTTGTGCTCAAAGTTTGCCAAAAGGGAGTGCCCTAAGTATGGCTTCAGAAAATGGGGAGATGCTTCCAACAGGTTAAGCAAACCTCTTTCGTAGATGACTGGCACGGACTAGGTAAACCCCTCGAGGTCTCCTTTAATCCACTCTTTGGTAATGCAGGAGAGACATGTTATTAGCTTCTGTGTTTGGGAATATTTGCTTTGGAAACCTGTTTAGCCTACCTTAGATTTAACCCTTTCTGTTAAAAATAAACTTTCAGCTGTCTCTTTTTCCATCATTTGTAATGTTACCATGAATGTTACTGGTGATAAAGATGAACAGAAAAAGTGAGATACTGTTTCTTTGCCAAGGTGTCAAAACTAATTAATCTGTGTCTAGTTTTGATAACATTCTTAAGGAAAACAAGACTTTGTTTCCTGTTTAGAAATTTACCTGCTGTTTCCTGGGCATTTAAATAAATCAAATTTCGGATTATATTGGATACTCCTCAGCAGCATTAACTGGGGCAGGTTCTGTCATTCCTCAATTGTCCCATTCTAGTTCCTGAAACTATTATGGTTTTATACGTTCTCTTGGAAAATAATCACAGACTTTCTGGGAGGCCCAGTCCTTGTAAGGCAGAAGGCTTCATTTTGGTCTCACCATCACGTGGAATCAGAGGGAGGGGGTTCTGTGTTCTGGCTGAAGTCCACAGTGAACCTTTATCCAATCCTGTCTCCATCAGCTGTGAAACTCCTGAAGGAAGGAAGAGTCCAGACATGAAGCTCACCTGAGGGACTGGTGCCTGTGGAGGATGCTGGGCATAAGGACAGCAGCTGGGTACTGGGAAGACTCAGGTTTGCCTTGTTGCTCCATCCTGTGAGCACTGCCTCATTGCTGTGCTCCTCTCTGCTGTGAACCCATCCCTGGCATTGGAACAGGGAGGCAGGTATGGAACAGGGTTTTGGAAGGCAAGTGTATCACGCAGTGACAGCAAGACCCTGGATAACCCTGTCAGTAGGCCCCTGTTGAAGAGGCTGTAATCTGCAGATGGTTGTGAGTTGGCTTTCTGCATTCCTCAAAGCCTTGTGGCCAGAGTACCCTCTTCATCCTCTCTTCCCCACACCCCCTTATGTGGCCTGTATGCCAAGCTAATTTAAAATATGATGCAGACCACCTAAGCCCTGGGGTCACTCAGCTGGCCTCCCACCACTCACACTAGGTAGGATCTGTCCTTCTTTACTAATGCAAATGATGCTTTGTCTCTGAAGCTGTACATGGGAAAGGTGCAATTAGCTGCTTCAAGGAGCCATGCCTGTCTGCCTTCCCTTGTTTAACAGAGGCTTTAATTAAAGACCCCCTGATGCTAGAAAGGCACATTAATTATTCATCTGAAAACATTTACATAGAGTCCCCTCTTTCCCTTCTTCAATAAATTATCAACTTCACGTCTCCATAATTCATCGAAATGACTAAAAATACATTGTCTCAGCCTCCATCACCTCCCTTTTCACTTTGTCTATTCCAACTGTGATGGGTTCAGTATCTTAATGTGAAGGTCTCCTACTGCTCTTAAGTAAAAAGGGAGGATGGAAGACGAGGGGGAGAGGGAAAGATTTATCCCTTGATGGTAGTCATGCAGATGGCAGTAATTTTTGTTTTTTTCTTTCCCACAAAACTGGCATGATCCTGAGATTTGAAAAAGCTCATTGACTATTTCTAATGAGGAAAAATCCACTGAGAGGAGGAGAAAAGATGTTTCCAGGGACAGAAGAGGTCTGAGTTTAGATGATTTCTATGCTCAGATGTAGACAGCCTATGTAATCCTTAGCCCAGCAGTTAATCTCCCTAGATCACCTCTGTACCTCACCTGTAGACCAGGTCAGCAGTTCCCTCTCTGCCTGGTAGAGGGATGCTGCCTTATTAATTATAAGCAGTTCCAATATAGGTGTGTGAAAGAGGAAAAAAGCAGAGAAGCTTAGGCAGAGGGAGAAGTTTTGCAGCAATTCACAACAAAGATGTCACTGCAGGCACAACTGAGGGAAAATTCCCTGCAAATGGTTTTCTCCAATGCATTTCACTTTGTGACAAAGTGAACCATCACATGAGGAGAAAAACAGTCCTCTGAGGTCTTGTTTGTACATCAGAAGTTAAGACAAATTAGTGTGAGGTGTGAGGTAATGTGCAGAAGTTGAAGTGCACTTAGCCTCTGTATGGGGGCTCTGATACAGAAGGAAAATGGCCAAGGTTCACTATGGTGACAATTAAACAAAAGCAAAGCAAAGGTCACTTTCTCTCCAGATATCCATGCAGGGCTTAACATGCTTTCATGTGCACTCATTTCACATCTTTGGTAATTTACCTTAACTTTTATGAATGTTCTACTTTGCAGGGATTGGAGAATTGCGTGCTCCACTGATTTTGAATAACTACTGTTCCTGAAAAACCAGGAGCGGTCTCAGTGCCTATAGAAATCAGACCTGACGTGCTCTCCTGGGAGCAGGGGGAGCCAGATGGAAGCTGCAAACAGGTGATCTTCTAGGATGATGAGTGGAAGGGGGCAGGATGGATACTGGCAGCTTTCTTGGGATGAGGTCAAAGAGGGCGTTAGAGAATGAACCACAAAAAGAGTTCTGACTTCAGAGGAGTTGGCCCACTTACCTTTAAAGGTTCAGTGTTTTCAGAGGGAAATGAAAAGGTTTATTTTTGGCCCTGAGCCCACACGGGCTGAATCTGAGACTAAAAATGGGGTGGAACTGATTACAAAGAGAGTGATACACTTATCTGAAGCATTACTCTATTGACTTCTGTGTTGTTTTTTTTCTTTCTCTTGCCCTTGTTGCTGTTTTAGATGGACTGTCTTGGCTCAGCAGTGAATAACATGGTGATCAAACCCTTGTCCGACCATGAGGATGTGTCTAAACCTTGGACACTGCAGTCTTAGAGCTGAGAGACGGGAAGCCCTTCCCACATTCGATACATTGATTGAATTTACTAAGATATAAATATCATCTCTTTCTTACCAATTAAATTATAGTTCAGATTATGTTATTAAGGGATCTGAATTAACATTCTTCTGGATGTAAGAGAAGCATGTTTTTGCAGGCAGTAGTTAAAAGCTCCCATCCTTTTCTTCCATCTAAGCAAATTGGATTAAAATTTTCTCTAGTGAAGTTTTCTAGCACTCATACTGTCTTTGGAGACCCCTTAAAAATTGTCCAGGCTATGGCTTTCATCCAAATGTACATAAGTATCAGTCTTGAGATACCTCACTCACAATCCAGCCTTTGCTGTTAAATTTGTATCGGCCTTAACATGCTTTGAAGTAATAATCAGTGCTGTGTCTCCAGAGGGATAGGACAATATGTAATTGGCTTAAACAGAAGGAAGATCTCGTTAGACATTAAGAAGCCTTTACTAATGGTACAGTAATTAAGCACAGGAATAAATGGCTCGAGGCCTTCTGCCTGTAGAGAAGTCTGGATGAACACACTGAATCTTGTCTTCTCCCACAAGGAAAGCAGAGATCATTCTTTGCAGTTTCTTTCAACTTTGTTTTCTATGATTCTGCATATGTCCACAAAGTTTTCTTGCCAAAAGTGGCAATAGCAGCATTTTCATTGCCACTGCATTGTCATTGAAAATGCTGCCCCATCAGTGCCCCAGTGGAAGAACCGGCTGAAATAACAGAATGCCAGTGAGCATCCTTTCTTTCCAAGCTGGCAGGAGCAAGCCTTTCTGGAAGGTGGTGTATATCTCCCATAACCCATGCTCCAGCTTCCTTGGCTGAGCCAAATTGTCTTCCCTGCTTGTCAAATAGGAGAAGTGTTAACACTGTAATTAGAAACATTAAAGCAATCAAAATGAGCATACAGGCATAATTAAGGCACTATTGGTTTATGTCCCCTGCAGGCATTCTTTTAGAATAAATGACTTTTTGGTTTAATTTAAGCCTCTTCCAAAACATCACTAAAACAAAGGGGGAGTTTCTATCCATGTTTGCACCAGTAAAACTACTTAGTTTTCAATCTCATAACCTAGTTTATACTGGTAAAATTTCCCTGCACTGACAAAATCTAGAAGGTATTGCTGAATAAAGAGCTTAGCTTGAAAAGAATAAATTGGGTCTGGACAACAAGAATCAAAGAGGAGCAAGACAGACTTCACTGGCTCTGGATCAAGCCCTTCATAAAAGAGGAATTAGCTGTGCTGTGCCAGTGTTGGACATGATGTTATGAAAGTGCCATTTTTTCCTGAGAAGGAAAGGTACACAGAATAATTAACAAGGCCGGAAGAGTGTTTTCCAACCGGCGTGGGTGAAAAAAGGAGAGATGAAGATCAGGAACATCTGGTGAGTATGGAGGAATTGCAACTCTTCTGCCCCTCTGTAAGACTGAAGTGGTGCACTATGAAAGAGGCTGAGGCCCACTCATGCTGCTCACTGTGTTAAACCTTGGAGAAGTAGATGTTCGGCTTTGACTTACTGAGGCTGAGCTGTCTGCAGAAAGTAGCCACAGCCTGTATAACTGGAAAAGATGGGCTCAGCACCATGTGTGTGTATATATGTGGCATAGTTAGGATGCTGACAAAGAAGCACAATTGCCACCTGTTAGAAAAGTGCTGCCTCTTGGTTCCTCATTTTGCCATAGGGATACCTTTTCTTGTGAGCCTGGTAGTTGTAATGGCAAATTCAGCCCAAGAAAAGGGGCTCAGGGTTACCCATGGGTCAAGGCAGAGTTGCTTGCACACAGTGGCTTAGTAAAGAATGGGAATATGCACATCCAAATGTGTGAATATTTTCTGTCCTGGCTG
Organism: Lycocorax pyrrhopterus obiensis; assembly: GCA_014706295.1. NCBI lineage: Eukaryota > Metazoa > Chordata > Aves > Passeriformes > Paradisaeidae > Lycocorax > Lycocorax pyrrhopterus. The sequence goes on from JACSVZ010000001.1 coordinate 93,664,650, forward strand.
CCTTCAGCTCACTGGAAGGTTGAGCAACTGGAGAACTGTCACGTGGACTTTATTTGAGGTTGATGTTAACCTTCCCACTGGTGGGAGGTTACAGTGTCTACTGAGTATTCCTAATGGTCTGGGAAAAATATTCAAATTTGACCATCTCTGCAGGGATTTGACCCTACAACATGTTCTCAGAAATGTCTTCCTCATGTCCAGTCTTGCCTGTTTTGTTGAATGTAAGATCTTTGATATATCCTCTGGTGAGATCCCATGCAAACCCTCAATCTGGCTGGTATAGACAAGAAACATAACAGAGCCAGCTAATGGTGGTGCAGATAGAAGGACATGACCACTTTGTTTGAGGACATGTCTTCCTGACAGGATTAATAAGGCCCCTCCTAGCACCGTGTCCCACTCATGGCTATTCCAGACTCAGCTGTTTGCCCATGAGCCAGAAGAGTGACAGCTCCACAGTTGGCATCTGCCACCACCGGTGCCTGGACTTGGCGTCTGTGAGTTGCAGGCTAAACTCATCACGTGTTCCTTCACGCAGGTAACATGACAAACAACAGGTACTGCAGGGTACTGCTGCAGCTTCCTGGTCCTAGCACTGCCCTCACGGGTACCAAGTGCTATCCATCAGGATCTGAATGTCCCTGTGCTGAACAGCTGAGAAGAGATGATCAGTGTAAGCCACAGAGGTAAATCACAGACACCGAGTCTGAGTTTCATTATAGTTCTTCATGCTAAAAACGGGTCATGGTAAGAGTCAATGGGTGTACCCTTCCTCCCCAAGACTGACTAAGCAAGAGGTTCAGGGATGTGAGGGTAATTTTTTTGGCTTATATTTGAGCATGCACATGAAGATTAGAACTGTGGAAATGACATTTTTCTTTGCTCACTCTAGCTCCGGCTAAGATCTCTGCAGTCATAGAATGACTGGAATGAGCAGCTCCCTTATCCGAGAGCCTTGCCCTGGTAGTGAAGCTGCTGCTTCCCCTGCTTGCTTGGCTTAGGTTGCCTGAGTTAGGATTGCTGAAGTTCCTAGATAGGGAAGGAAGCTGAGGAGAACGTTTATGCTGGAGAATCTCCTGCAGCACCTCTGCAGAGGGGCACAAATGCACTGCTCTACCTCACTTTTTTTTGTCCCCTGTCCTCAGTGAGTGTTGCCACAGCTGACATGCCATCTGTACAGAGCAGACTGATGGTCCTTTCCCTTGCCCCATGCCCTCTGCAGAGGTAAAGGGCTGGCAACTGGCTGCAACAGACGTGCGGAAGGACAAGGTGAACGTCACAGGCAGCACCAAGAAAATCCATCTGAAACCTTGCTCCATATGGGGCAGTACAGTTCCAGCTGTTCAGCCTTTGGAGTAAGCTGGCTCTGAAGCTGCCGCTACCCTGGCTGTAATGCTAGGCAAGCACAGCCCCATCAGAGCTGGTGAATAGGGGGAAAGCAGCAGGGGTAGCAGCATCACGCTGCTACAAGGAATCTCGTGATGCTATTGCTCCCCATGATTATGCTGTTAACAGCCAAGCAGGGTGGAGTTTAATGAGCAAAGGTAGATGAGAAAAGGAAAACAACTGAGACAAATGATGTTTAAATGTGATGGCTCATTAAACAAAAGCTCTCTGCTATGTTTCTTTCCTTGGTAGCAACAAAAGGGACAATGGCCATAAGTAAAAGGCAACCCACTGACAACAGGAAGGATTTATAGAAAGTAACACACTTAATTTAGCTGCTCCAGTACGAATGAGCAGAGATATTTTGCATCAAGTAACTCAAGTGAAGGGTTTTGCAATGTCTTTGCATGAGGCAGAGTGCTCTTTTCTGCCCAAACCCTAGGAGCTTCTTGCTATTTGAATATCAAGGACCAGTCCTGCTTTTCCTCATATCTGAATTCCTGTTGTCTTCAGCAGTTTGCAGTGCAGAAGTCAGTGCAGCGTGGGCTGAGGGTCTCATACTAATGCGTCAACCATCCTGTCTGGCCTGACTATTTCCTCCTTTTTTGCCAAAGCCTTAGTATCGATTCTGTAGTAGATTGCCTTTCAGCTTTCCAACAACATGTGAGAAAAGATCTCCATAATGTTAATCTGTCTTACAAGGCAAATTGCTACTCTGCATTTGTATAAATCATGGAACCGTGTGTGATTTTATGCCCAAAGAAAAAGATGCGATCTATCTTATTGAAGTTCCTATTGTGTTACTTATGAGACTGGTGAAGGCAATAGTGTTCAGTGATCCCCCAGGAGCTCCCACCATTAAGCTCTTGAGCTGAGAAGTTGGCCTTGCAATCCAGCAAGAGTGGAGATGGGGCCCTAGACTTCTTTGCCAGTTCAAAATGTGTCAGGAATGAGAAAGACTGAGTACACGATCACTTTTGATGTTAGGATATCTTGGATAGCAAGAGAATTATATCTTTACTGCTCTTTTCTTGTTTTCTGCATGGGCAACTCAGCCTTATCAGAGATTACATTGTCCAGTACTGGAAAATTTAGTCATTTGGATGCTGTAGAAAGTATGCTGCTATGTCTCTCCATAACAAAAAAACAACAACTTAGGAGCAGATGCAGAGAGATGAGATTTAAACCCCCTATTCACTGGCCTTTTGAAGGTCACGTGCCAAGGAACTAACACAGATTCTAGTATTCCTGTTGAAATGGTGGTGCACGACAGCAGTGGTTTTGTTGGTTGTGTTCTGCACATGACTGCGTTGACATAGTAAACCACAGTAAAACAGATAACTTTGTTCTGTCTGGTGTAACAGAAGGTGTTCTGTCTCCCAAATGTCATTTGATCCAAGAGGGATTGAACTGATTTGAAAGCAGCTTTCATCAACACCCTCTCTGTTCCAAGTGAGGAGCTTGCACCATTGGAACTACCTATTCACAAATCTCGTGGGAAGGCAGCCAGCAAAATGCAGTGTCCATACAGAAAGTGCTTGTTGGTTAAGAGATGGCAACTCTGTGGACAGGAGAAATGCTGCTGAGACAATTTATCTACAGTGAGGAGTTTAAACATTCAATTCTCTCTTCCATACCACTGCATCTCCTGCTTAGTGGATGTCAAAATGTTGCAGTTGAGCAACATCTTATTTTGTGCATAGAAATCAATGGTCTGATTGATTGCCCTCAGACTGGTTTCTGTTCAAAATTTCTGAAGCCCCATTACCTGGATGACATGAGTCAGAGAAATTAAAGTCTCACTGATTATGATGTTATAAAGCAATCTGAGTCTGCAAAAGAATAACCTGCATATTTGATATCAGGGCATGTTGTGTTTGCAATTGACACTTTGAAGGCAGATACCTGATGTTAGTCAGAGCAAGCTACAAGAAAAACAGAACACTACAATAAGGCGAGGCCAACTGGATATGCAGTGACTGAAGCATGTTTCACTTTAGAATCTGGCAGTGAGTGAGTTTCCAAAACTTCTTACTGACAGCAAGATTTTCCTCCAGCTGCGTTGCCTAAGTGCGGGTATGTGGAAAGTTCTGACAATGCAGTCAGCAGAGATCCAGTCAATGCAGGTGGTGCAGATTGGAGAGTTATGCTGCTCTTATGAGACACAGTAGACACAGCTGATGGGCTGAATGGCTCTCTGGAGTCTGCAGCCTGCATTAACTCCTTTTCTGTTGACTGTAAGCAAACATTTGGCCCCAAGGTCACATGTGGGTACCTGCAGTCCAGACAGCCACATCTCACACTGTGCGTACACACAGCTCTTCTCACTCTGGAGCTGCAAACCTCACCTTGGTGTGCACTGTGTCAGTCAATAACAATAGCAAGCAGCTGGAAAAGGTGGTTGCCAAAGAATAACCTCCAATTCCCTGGGAATAATATCAGTTTAGTGTTTAAGACCAGTCCTTCCACCTTATTTCACACCATAAGGATGTAGAAAGTATTTGGAAACTGAGTCGTGAGTTGGAATGTCTTCTGAAGGGTATGTTCACAAGACATTCAATCCCAGAAGTCAAGAATGTGTAAGTGTACATATAAATGTCTTTCTCTGAAACCTTTTCCCCACCCTGTCTATCTTATAAATGACTTCTTCTCCTGACTTTGCCCTGATGGATTTCCTAGAGTTTTCTTAGTTTTTTCCAGGTGGCCTCTCTCCAGTTTCACATCTACTGATGACCACGTTTTCTTCCTGTATCTATTGAAGGCAATGACCACTATATCTGTTCCAAAACAGCTCCCCATGGACAGACCCAGGGAGCTTCTCATGACAAACAGCAATTTGATGTTCATACACATTATGCTGACACATAAACCCACCAAGGATGACCAGAAGAAATGGGACCTGACTGTTTTCATAAATTTCCTCAAGTGCTTGGTGGGTGGCAGAACATGCTCTTGCCAATGACCTCTGAGATTGTGGTATAAAATTAACCTAAAGCATCTAAAAAGCAACAAGAGGGGAAGGATGTATTTTATGTCAATTCAGTCAAAAAGTCCTCAGAATTAGTTGCATGAAGTGTTTGGGAAAGCTGACAAAGTATAATAGCACAGAGACTATTTTCTTGCTTCTCAGCAAAGACAGCATTAATCGTCTGGGCTTAATATAGCCTTCCACATGCCAACTGGGTGCAAAATTATGGCTGGTGTTAGAAAACCACTTACCATGTGGACAGGCTTAAAGTGCAATAAGCTGTGGGGTGTGGATGCAGATGGAGTATGTCTAAGGACAAACAGTGACCTTGAGGATTGTATGCCACGTCTCTGGAGATATAGTGCCTCTTCATTATGAACCCTGACAGACCTGGAGCTCTTCATCAGTGGTGGGGCAAGGAAGGACTTAGATTTGGAGCCAGGCTTGAATTTTGCAATCCAGGTATATTTAGAGATGTTCGAGCATGAGAGATTTACTGGAATGGGTTGTATACACCATTATAGTATCTGTATTCATAATATATAGGCAAATATACATCAAGAGTGTGTCAGAGAGAGAATCCACAGCTCTGGATGTTTGCAAGAACAGCATGTATAGAAAAACCCCATCCTTTTCTGTACCCAGCATGGCTTGATTGGTGTATTTTCTGCCCAATAGCTATGCTTATTTTGATAGAAAAGGAGCAGAAATATGACTGAGTATCTCATCTGAGACTTTGTCTTAGCACTTGAATGCAGAGTATATCAAATAAGGTCAAACCCTTTAACACCCTGCGTTGTAACATCTGTACAACACAGCTTAGAGATTGTTGTTCTGGTATTACTACCTAGTAAAGTGGGCTCAATGGCACACTGCTTATATAACACTCCTTTTTTACTGTGCATGAATTGTGTCTCAATCCTGTTTTTCTCCCAGTAGATTTTCTCAAAAGTTATTAATAAACCATTTTAACTAATAACTTACAGGTTTTGCAATGCATTCTTTGTTGTTCTATCTGTAGTGGGCCTCCTTGGTTATGCAGCAATCTATCTTGGTGGTCTCTGATGAGAGGATTCATTTTAAGAGCATGATAATAAATAGACTGTTGTTAAAATCTTTGCTAAAATTAGAAGACATTCAGCACAGTATTTCCGCAGCTATCCAGACACTGACATACAACATCATCACGCAGAGTGAGTCGAGCAGAAGGCTGATTCATGGATCAGGATTTTTGATAATCAACCAACACTAGTATTTAGGTAATTATGTCTGTGCAGGATGTTATGACATCTCTATCTTACGTGTAGTGCCAGTTACCGAGACAGCTTCTTTTTATAACTAAAATATACCTTTCCTTCCTGAAAACATTATGATAATTGTGGGAATGTCTCTTATTATTGAGCCACCTGCCACTTGATGAAAGTGACAGAGCTCAGCTTGTGTGAATTAATGCTGAAAGCACAGAGGAGACTACCTATGGCTCCTCGTCTGACTACTGGAAGCATGAAAGGTGTGGCAGCAGGGCTGGAACTGAAAGAAGCAACTAAAAAGAAGGGGAAGTGAGAACTTCCCAGCATTTCCAGCTGTTGTATTCTCTTGTTAGTGACCAAGATGACTGCCACTGAGACCCACTAAGCTGAGGGGCTGATCCATGTCTCAACTTCCAGCTGGAAAAGGGGCCCCAGGGAAATGGATATGGTGCCACTGCTTGGCAATTGCACCTATCTGGAGGTAGGAGCATCCTTTACTGCTGCACACGGTCTGGTGCAAACCCCTCTGCTGGCCACAGCTGGGGAAGGGAGAGTTGACTCCACAAAAAGCAGCTGCTGTGCACTTAGTGTCTCATGTTGCCCTTACCAGGTGTGTTGATTTTCAGTTATAAAAATCTTTTGGTGTGATTTTATTGAGGATCCACTTTCCTTCCCAGCCTGAAACCGGGAAGGAGAGCTGTGCTCCTCACTGCTAGGCCTCCATTTGGGCTGTGAATGGAAGGCCAGCCCTGTCTCCAGACCACAGACACACACTGGTCTCTGACCTTCTCACTGGCAATCTTCCAACAAACTCTGTCCTGTGTTCAGATTTGGGGAGCAGTAGCCTTAATTGCCTGCCAGACCTCTCATGCACACCTTGCAAAATCTGCTGGGGTCTATCTGAACAACTAAATAACAGGGCACAAGGTGCTTTCTCTAGCTGGAGTGTTGTAGCTGTGCTGGTGTTCATCTGAACACTGGTGGTTCAAGGCTGCTCACTGTGCTTCTTCCGCTGGATGATGCCTCACCATTCCTGCTTCCTTCTCCCTTTTCCCTCCCATCCCCATGGCAGGAAAGACTCCTTGGCTTTTAGGTGGGGGCAGGTCACGGCAGATGTGTGTTCTCCTTTGAGACTTGCCCACTGCTTGGCTTAATTAATCCTGACACATTGCAGTTGCTGTTACGGAAGAAATGTCAAGAGAAATTAGACCAGCTGGTAGCATGAAAACTGGGGAAGCGTGGTGCCTCACTTTCGTGGAGAAGTTGGATTTGCTTTCCTGGCAGGGGCTGTGGGGAACTGGATGGCTGTGAGCAGAAGAGGCTGACCTGTGTCACCTGCTCTTGCCACAGTCCCCTTGCACTGAGATCCACCAAAAGGATAGCAAAGACCCAAACAAGCCAAGCAGGAGATCTAACCAGCAGCAAATGGTGTTCCTGGGCTTTCGTGAGAGCTAGGACAGCCCTGGCATTTGGCTTCACTTAGGGTCCTGGTTACCTGAAGTGTAAGGCTGTGAGGAGTTCTGGGGCTATGTTGAGCTCCTCAAGGAGGAGAGAAGCACTACTGAGTTGCTTCTTTATCTTCTTTTATTCCATCTATGATCACCTTTAGCAGCTGTTTCTCACCATTCCCTTCACCTTTATATCTATTTACTTGAATGTTTTCATATACCAATCAATTCTGTGGGATTTATCAGCAGTTTTCATGCTTTTTTGTTTCCTTATATGTTGATGTTTCATTAGACCATCGCATCTGAGCTCTTTCCTTTCTGCGGTGATCTGGTTTAATAAAATGAGAAGCTAGTCTAATAATACACAGTGCAGCTGCACAATGTAGATACATTGTGAGTGCATATACCTCCCTGTATGAACATCTTCTCCTCTGTGCTCTCCTGTGGCACATCAGCTTGTAAGTCTGCAGATGCCACGAGCCTGGAATAGAATTGCAGTTGCAGGGAACTGGCTTTGACGCTTAAATATGGCCCAAAGTTCAGGAGCATTTTTTGTGCTGTCTTAAGGATGCATGCAAGTAAAATTTCACCTCTGCTTGATGATTGGCAAAAAAAATCTCTTTGTTCCATCAGACAGGCACTTACTTGCCGAGGGCAAGTATATTTAAATACTCGTATTTAAATATTAAGAACAAGACCTTGCCATGGCATGGTATCTCTAGCTTGAGAAGTTCAGAAGTAACTTTGGCTTCTAGTAGTGTAAAAAGAATATTTATCTCCTGTTTTGAACACATAGATTGCATGTCCTGTTGCAGTGTTGGAGATCTCACTCCTCATTTCTGCCCTGGGCTCAGTGCAGGAGTGCTCCTCTGGGACTCCTCTGGGGAGTGAATCACAAGCTGCTCTGCATCAAGAAGCAGAGAAGAGACCAGAGACAGAGAGGAGAACAGAGAGTAGGAAAAAGAAGGATGGTTTTGTGAGGGCCATGCCACTCCTTAAGGGACAAAGGCCTGCCTGCCGCAGACGTTTTGGTAGCTGTGATGGCAGTAGCTTCTCTGCACTGTCAGGCTGTTTGCACTGTGCCAGCAAGTTCCAAGCTCAGGGGTTGGTCTAGGCACAGGGTTACCCAGGCCAGGAGATTATAGGAGGCAGCAAGACAGTCACAGTCTCTTGCCCACTATACCTATTTGTGCAAAAGAAAGCTGGGCTGTTGTTGGCCAGTGACAGCCCTTCTGATCTGCAGCAGTAGGTGCATTGTGGTTGCTCTGTGTCAGCCAAAGCTCAGCTGCTCCCTGAGAGAACAGGCCTTGTGCATCGTGTCCCTCATCCCCATCCTACTCCATACTCCTCAAAAGGTCACGGCATTGCTTATTCTCTCTCTCTTGTGGTCAGGGCAAAGAGGGGTGTTCTGTTGTGCTTTGGAAGACTTGGTTTGACAAGCCTTTCTCTCTCACTTTGGGCTTGATCTGAAGCTTACTACACATATACAAAGGGTAAGAGGGCAAAGGGAATGGAATTTGAGGACTATGAGAGGCATGGCTCAGATATCAGTTCCTGACCCCACGTCCATTTGTTTTCCCTTCGCTATTCTACCTTCAAGAGGTGCTAGTCTAGAGTCCTAGAGATTGCTAGACTGAGTATCACCAGGCTGCACAAAATGCTTATTGTCTGCAGTAACAGAAGGTCTGCCTGGCCTCTGGGTGGTGAGTTTCCAATGATTTTATACTGAACCCAGTAGGCATCACTGCTCCATGGATCCTAGCATCCATTTCCTTGTTGGGAAAGCTTGAGGAGCTGTGAGTGTGGGGAGCAGCCTCATAGCCTTGTGTGGAGGGGGGTGTGTGTTTGCATGGTGCTGATCATGCTGCAGGAGGTGGGAATTCACCTCTGCCTGGCTCTCTCTCTACACATCAGGCCACTGCCTGAGCTGGGGCTGTCTCACGCTGAGAGAGGTGCACACGCGAGGTCTGCTCTGGTATTTTTTTGCACAAATCGCGTGTATTTCACTGCCCAAGACTGCCCACAACTTAGAAAGGGGCGGCCAGTTTAAGTCATTTTGACACAAGCACAAGGGCCCCATGGTGCTGAAAGGATGGCTGTCCCAACTCACCGGTGCTGCTGCCCTGTAAGAAATTGCCAGCCCTGCATGATCTGCTGGGGAAGCTGTTCAAGTTTCCCTCCCTGTTTCAAGTTGTGCAAAATCCTCAAGTTTAGCTCACATCAACCAATCTGATGGCTTCAAATAATGTGTTGAATCCATAGCTCAGATTTGGGAGGTTCTTGTGGACTGGTCTCCCAGCAGTGCTGTGTAGGCTCCATCCCTGCAGGGGCAAGGAGAAGATACTGAAGTATATCTGCTCTTCCACTGGCATGGCTGAATCTGTGGGAAGGCACCTCTTCATCGCCTGAGGCCTTTTTCACTCACAGCCTTACCCTGGGTTAGTTAAAGCATCACAATCCTCTCCCTGAGCTCTCTCATGTTAGTCTAAAAGTGTTTTACGACTGCTTTTTAATTCATAATTTCCTCACAGACTTAACTTGGATCATCATAAGCTTTTCTCAATCCTGTAGAGTACAAGTGAAGTCAGGAGGGGCTTCAACTAAGTGCATATTACACTAGCACTATTTTAAAGGTAGGCAAGCTCTGAGAAACGTGACTGAAGACATGTGAGTATTCACAGCCATTAAAGTCAAAATAAATACAGTGTGGGTGACCTAATAGATTCAAACAGTCAATGCAGTAGCAGGAACTGCTGTCAGTGTCTGTGAGCAAAGAGAGACAAAGTTAATTGAAAGAAATAAAAAAGTATATTCACTCTGCATTATTCACCCAACTACAGTTTCTTCTCAGGGAAACCAAGCTGTTAATGTCTGGAATGGGAAAAAGCTAAGCAAGAAGTGCAATGGAAATGGAAACAAAGTATTTTTTCATGTTTTAGCTACTGGGACTAAACTATTAAACACGTTTGCTCAGGATGGAAGGATGTGAGATACGAAGCCCTCAGGCAGGACCAGTGGTATACTAAGGCACCCCTGGGGCTTTTCGCTTTGGCTCTGAAAGATGCTCCAAGGATGGTTTTCATTGGACCCTCTTGAAGGAAGGAGAGACACCCCCACCCTTTCCTGTAGGACTGCAGGTGGTAGGAATGGAAAGACTGGCACCTGGCTGGGTCTGGAGGGAAGACTTACTGATGGTTCTGCTGTCCTCATACTCATGCTCTTGAATAAACCACTAGAAGTTAACTATCATTAGTGTCTCAACAAATTACAAAAAGGTTTGGGGACCTGCTCCTTTGGGTGCTTTAGTAAATCTGGACCTTATTAGACATCTTTTAGAAAGTCAGCGAAGTCTTTGCACATTTACTTCAATGTTATTAATTTACAAGGGCTACTCAATTAAGAGAGCCCACTAACTTTTAAAACTTTACTTATTTACACTGCTTCTTGGAGAAGGATTTTCTCGGAGCGTGATGATGATAAGCTTAGGCATTACAAATCCTCTTGCTGCTTTTGTCAACAGGCAGCCTGAGAGCATTAATCAGAGAGATGCACGCTTCCCAGCAGCAGCTTCGCTCCAGCTCCCTGCCGCTTCCCTGCTGTGGGGTACGGCCCTGCGAGGCACCAGCTTCCCTCCGAGTCTGGAGGAGCTCTGCACACTGGCTTTTACCAGGGCTGGGGATCCCATTTGAAAGGCAGCAGGAAATTGGGATGCTTCTCATGATCCCTTTTTAGGCAGCAGGCAAGACAAGGCTGTGTTTGCCTCAAAAGCAAAGCACTCTCCCCAAAGTGTGCATTTTGGCTCAAGGCAATTTTCTCGCACCATGCGTGTCTCCAGTGCATGGAGCTTCATCAGGGCAAGATACGGGGTACACTTGGGCTTCAAAGCATGTTCCAAATCACTTTCCAGACAAGTGAAAAATTGCAGTTCAACTTACTGCTGCAGAGAAGGGAAACGGGAGCGCAGTGTGAGAAGGACTGGGAGTTTTCTGACCTCCAAGCCCTCCAGATCACCTTTAGGGATGTCCCAAATGCTCCTTGTTTGTCTCGGAGCCTCCAAGTCATTTCAGGCCAAGTCAGTCATGCAGCTCTGTGTTACTCTCTGCAAATGTGGTAGGTAAATGCTGCTGCTGCTCCTGGGAGGTGCTGGTATACATTAATGGTATGAGGAACTTGGCGCGATTTCTGCCCTACCCCAGCCCAGGGTGTTATTTTTCCCTGTGGCACTGCTGCAAGTGAGATTTACCAAGGATGATTTTCTCATTCCCAATAGTTACTGAGATTTTGCTCTGGGCGCTTGGTGAATCTCCATCTCCCTGGTGTGCAGACATTGCGGGTGCATGGAGTGTGAAGTTTGAACCCACCTGGCAGACTGGGACAAGTCCTTCCTCCATGATGGACTCACTGAGACAGTGCTGGGGAAGGTGAATCAGTCAGCTAACTGCATATGGGCAAGAAAGCCTCTGTCTCAGGCAGTGAGAAAGAAGGGTAGCATCACCTGCCTGAACAGGCAGATATTAGACACATGGAGAGTTCTACACAGCTTGTGTAGCAGTGAATTATTGCACATTTTGACCCTTTGTCCGGTGTCTGCCTGTCTGGCTGCTTGGACTTCTTTCTATGTTATTCAGAGCATTATGCTGTATTGACATTTGCCTTCTTTGAAAGCTGCAGGGAGAAGATTAACCAACGCTTTCCTACGTGGAAAATGCCAATAATGAAATTGAATGCAGTGGGTTCCTCCTTCACTAAGAGCTGCATGGCTTCACAAGCAAGTCATAAGCGTGTTGGTAGCCTTTGCTGCCCTGAAAGGGTTTGCTTCTTGGAGCAAATTGATTTCCCCTCTGAGTCAACATGAAAGCAAAGTTTTTCAGCTCTGACTATTCTACAGGTGCTTGTGCAAAATCTTATGAATGTGTTAATGTGCATGCAAGGATGTTGCTAGGAAACTTGTGACAGCTAAATGAGGAAATGCTGTTAATAGAGGCAAGTGGAAGGGCCTCGAAGTTTTCCTTTGCAGTCCTGCTGATGGTTGTTATTATATAAACAGGGCCAACTGTGACACTGTGTTGGGCCATCATCTGGTGACAGCAGGTCTGCTTAAAAAGCAGTAAAAATTAAAAAAAATTTAGAAAGGCTTGACTCTTGTGGTGGGGTTTTGATATTCTTCCATCCCAGATAAGCTTTACTACACTATCTGCTTCTGTAAAGGGTGGGTAAGTGCCTTCTCTCTCAATGTGCTGGTGAGGACTTTGCCTTGTTTCACAGTGCCTATTTGACACTCACTGGTGACCGATCTGAACCAACCTGTGCAGATCCATCTCAGACCCAAGCTTGGGCAGTGCTTTCCCAGTCAGCCTGAAAAGTTTTGTGAGGTCTAGAGCACTGAGGGAGGTGATTTTTGCCTCTTACCTTTGTCTGTCTCCAGTGGGCCTCTTGGAGTTTAATTCAACTCAAAGATGGTATTGAATGAGAGATTTTCTTCCCCTCTTTGTGGTGTTAAGATGCCTATAGACCCCAAGGGATGCAAAGTTAGCAGGGACTGCTAATATCTTATATTCAGAAGAGACCAAAAAACTTCTGGCTTGGGTTGCCTGTGGGCACACTTAAATGATCTTCCCAAGTTAACCCCTCTTGCCTTTCCCTCCTAATGGCACATTATTTCTGTAACAAGTGTTGCTCTTCCTGCCATTGCTAACCCTAAGGAGGGGCCCGTTTTGCTTCTTCTAAAGGCTAGGGAGTGCTGAGCTTGTTCTCTTTTGGAGAAACATTAAATTGTGTATGTTATATACTTTCCAAGTGCTGCGGAAGTTAAGGCTGGCAATCCTGGCTTGCTCCTAGCTGAAGCTGTGATATTCTGCTGCTTTAGCTCTTCTTCCAGCTTCTTCAGTACATAATACTTCATGTCATCACTTGTTGCATTAATTTTTATCTTTTATTTTTTTAGAAACAGCTAGAGAAAGAAATCCAACCAACTAAAGAAAGTAACAAAATTCCAGCAGCAGAGGTTTTCTTTGGTTGTAACTACTTGTACTCTTGGCTAAGAGTGACCTGCAGGTGCCAGCTGTCGGCTGGAAAGTCTTTGCTGTGGTGTGATGTGTGGATGGGGGCAAGCTGCATGCCAGGTAAGCTTTTTTTGGAATGAGTTGACAAGGGAGTTGTTCCTAATGTGTCCTGAAGTACAACTTGTTTATGTGGCTCATCCTGAAGAAGCCCTGATAACTTTTTAGCCCATTGCATGCCAACTGCTGGGAAAAAAACCCCAAAACCCTGGAATAATGTAGTGAATTTAAAATGTTGTTTGGAAGAATTCTTTCCTCCCTGGCTCCATAGTGTTCAGATCCAGATTTTTTTTTTTTTAATCTTGAAGGCTTTGCAAAAGATTATCTGATATATTTTTTTCGTCTCTTAGCTGATCTAATAAAAATTAATTCCTTTCCCTGGAAACGTTGTCTCAGCTACAGCCTAAAGAGTTCACAACTACAACAATACTACTACTGTGAACAAAGTTGCCTCCATTTCAATGAATCCAGCTGTGTAGAATTCAAAAGGAATTAGCTGTGCAATCATTTAAAAATTACTCAAATGCATTTCTATGCAGAGAAAGTCATAGCATTAAAATCTTGAGTCTTTTCAGGACTTGTGTCCCCTTTGTGCAGCTGGGAATTGCCCTTCCCTAATAGCATGAGGCTCCTATTTCTATCCCTTCACAACCACCAGGCATTAAAGATGAGAGGGTTTTTGTTGTATGGGGTTTTTATGTCTAGAAAAGCATCACTCGCCCAAGGCTGAATCTGAATCTTGTCTGTCCTGAGTGGGGATAGTTTGGGGAGAAAACCTTTGAAACCAGTGAGTTATTTGTAACACTAGAATACATCTTGGTGAGGATGAATTAATGGGTAGAGTACAGCTGAGATGGTGAAAGGTACATGATTAATTCAGTTTTGACAGGACTGTATAATTTATAGCCTGGATCACACCTTCAATTAGGCATATCACATTCTTTATTTCTACAACTGCAGAGCCTAGGAATACCAAACTCAAATGTCAGCCAAAGTGTGCTCGGTGCTGCACACAAACAGAAGTACAGAAATAAAGGTACAATGTGAAAGAGAAAGAGCACATCTGGATAATGTTGAGACTATTTTGGGAGGCAATCCTGCTCACTAGTGAAATATTGAACTATTGAAGCTTTCATGCTTAATGACTACTTGACTATTTCCATAAATGCCCCAGTTTCTGTCTTTGCAGCCATTCCTTTATGGAGGCCAAGTTTGATTCCAAGGAGAAATAAGCTGAGAGGGCAGGACAAGCATTGCAAAGGCATATGTCTGGTGATGCTGTAGATGATGTGCAGTTTGGGTGCCAGGGTCACCAGAGTTTTACTCATGAGGGATGTATGGGTTCCTGCCTTCTGGTGGGCTGAAACTGTAAGACAGAACTATAGAAGAGAAAGGGAATTTGCCTGTAAAGGAAGAGGTCTATCCCAGGCAGGAACAGGTTAATGTGCCTTGTTGCAGACATGACCAAAGTGATGAGGAAAGCTAGCTAGGCTGGAGCTTCTGGTTCCTATAAGGACATGAGCTGCCCTTGCTGTGGGGCCATCTCTCAGCATCAAACAGCCTAGGGAAAGCAGGCTCAAAATGGACTCTGGGCCCGTTACACTGTGGGGGAGGACCTCCTGCCAATGGCTGTGAAGTGGATGTCAGTCAAAACCCCATGTTGCTGTCATGGCACTGAAGACCTTGCTGTCCTATCTGTAGGGCTTGCAAGGCTGCTGTAGGAGCTCTACCGTGCACCTCTGTCACACCTTGGGGCTGCTGCTCACTGCTGAGCTTGTGCTCCCCTTGTTAGTGATTTCGGAAGTATCGCTGCATAAATCAATATGCAGGAAACTAACTTAGTGTCTCTGCCAGGTGTCTGTTTTCCTGTAGCCTTCCCCAGTATTTCAGACTGGATTGGTAATGAGCAGAGAGCTATATTTGTGTGGAAGTGAGATGCCAGCTCCTTAAGGATACATTTATTGGGCTTCAGGCCAAGGAATATTTTGGCCCTTGATTGCACGTTACTTGCTGCATTTACTTAATCAAATAGGGAAGCTTTTAAACTTTCAATCCAACAACATGAATACATTATTGCATAGTCCTCTGGTTTCCTTGCTAGCAACATGTCAGTAATGAAAATAGGACTGAGGAGGAGAGAATCAACAGTGTAGTTTGTCTGAGGCGCTCTGGCATCCAGGTATGGATAAGGACTGTGCTCTTGTCTCTTTCATAACATCAAGATCCATTTTATGAGATGCCTCAGAAAAATCCGGTTTGTAGCTGTTTGATTTCCTAGAGAAAGCCAGCTGCTTTTTTTCTCTTTTGGGAGAGGGATTTGTCCTTGGAGATGGCACCTCCTGGAAATCATTATAGAAAATAGTATCCGTGGTAACTGGAGCTGATATTTCTATACTCAGAAGAAATCTGTGCCGTCTTAAACTGGGAGTTGATTGGATGGGGGAGGATAACTTCAGTAAAAGGCTGCTTTGAACCACCAGAGAGAGGATCAGGAGGCCATGTGAGGCACTCAAATGTAACTTTACACGCCAGTAAATACAACCTTACACGCAAGTATAAGCCCAGTCCCAAATTCAGTAGTACCTGCATCATCTTTCAAATGGTGGTATGTCCGGAGAAGTATTTTGGACCTTTCCTGTCCTACATGCACTTCAAGTTGTTGAACTATGTTCGTGCAGATGCTACTCTGAGAACACGTGCTTTGGTTAGCATGCCCTGTTATCAGAATAAGCTTTCTGATTATTTGGATGATTTGTCATTCTCTACTGATTAAATTGGATTGAGCTCAAGTACTGGTTGGTGCAGGGATGTAGAGGCCTTGATTCATTCCCACGTGGAAACAAGGAGAAGCTTGGTGAGCTGGTCTTCTTCAGCCTGGAGGAGCAGGGATAGGGGAACAGACACCTGTCTTCCAATATATATGTGAAAGTCATAAAGAAAATGGAGGTAGACCCTTTTTACTGAGGACAATTAGTGGAAAAGCTCAGAGAAGTTTTGGAGTTTGTGTCCTTGTACATTTTGAAGAGTTGACTGGTCAGAGGTTCAAGCAACCTAGTCTGAATTAAATGCTGACCCTGCTGAAATTGTTAATTTGCTAATTATTTTTTTGAAGTGAGGGGTATTTGGTTTTTTGATTACTTTTGCTAAACTTAGTTGCCTCATAGACAACACTTTTCCTTCAAAGCTTTAAGAAAAAGCCTCTCAAACCTTTTCTATATTTGAGAAGCTCAAATATAGAAGCTGAACTGGAATCTCTTGACAAAAAGATGCAATGTGAGGAAAAAACAGTTTTGGTAGAATTTCAATTGAAAAACTTGGTTCAGTTCTGTGCTCACTTTCAGATGTTTCTAGGCAAAGTGAACAACACTGTGGGCAGTAACTAGGACTCCTCAGAATTATTTCATATTCATATTCTACTTGCACCCAAGGGCCCACTGGTAATGATGCCCCCCATAGGTTGGTCCACATGCCTTTGAAGAACAGGCAGATGAAGAAAAAAGTGAATTTTTTATTAAGGGCTTTATTTAGCTAAATTGAGTTGAATCTGTGCTACCACACTGAAAACTCCAGTTGGTTTCCTAAAAGTCTGATCCCCCGTAGTCCTCTAGCTGGGTTTGAAGTACTCTCTGTTCCCCCAGCAGAACACGCTCTCTGGCTGACCAGCCCGCAACTGCTACTACTTTGTATCTTTTTGGGAGCCCCTGTTTTCAAAAAGACAAACTCAGATGAGGTCATGTGCTCCCTGCTCCTCATATTGATACAGTAGAGGGAAATGCAGGCATGGTGTGATAACAGAGGCCTTGAAAGAAGGGACAGAAGATGCAGTGCAGAGGAGAGGCATGGGGTGATGACAAAAGAGGTGCAGGATACCAATGTAGACATCAGCTCTACAAACAGCTCACTAGTAATCAGATAAAGAAATGGGGACATGAGAGCTGGACAAAACAAGTATTAAAAAAGAAAAAAAAGAACAAAATTCAATATATGTAAAAATTCTCCATGCATAGTAAATCTGGATGCAGTGCAGACTTGAAGGCCAAAGAAAAAGGAGTGAAATATAAAATGTTGCTAAAAAATGTATAAACCCTGCTCCATACGGATATATTCTTCCTCGTCTTAGATGGAGGAGGAAGAATATATCAGCATTATGTTCTTCCCTGCAAAGAGAAAGATGGGATGTTTGCCAGGAAGCATGGAAACTGATTTCAACTGTTTTATTACTCAGATTTTTTTCCAGATAATAGTCTTTATTTTTTTGCCTCTAATTATTAGGTCTAGATAAATAATATTTCTTAATTAGACTTTTATGATTTCAATTTCATGAACAGTAAATTCCTAGGTTTGCATATAATACTTGTTTCTTTATTGTCTGTAAGCAAGGGTTTGTGTGGAACTGTGACTCTCAGCAGAATCACAGAATCATTTAGGTTGGACAAGACCTCCAAGATCATTGAGTCCAACCTTTGACTGAACAACCCTGTCAGCTAAACCATGGCTCAATGTGCCACATTCAATTGTTTCTAGAACATCTCTGGAGTGGTGACTCCACCACTTCCCTGGGCAGCCCATTCCAATGCTTGACAACCCTTTCTGTGAAAGGGACATCTTCCTGATGTCCAACCTGAACCTCCCCTGGCACAGCTTAAGGCTGTGTCCTCTCCTGTCACTGGCTGCCTGAGAGAAAAGACTGATCCCCACCTGGCTACAGCCTCCTTTCAGGGAGTTGTAGAGAGTGATAAGGTCACCCCTGGGCCTCCTTTTCTCCAGGCTAAACGCCCCCAGCTCCCTCAGCCACTCCTCACAGGACTCACTCTCTAGACCGTTCCCCAGCTCTGTTGCCGTTCTCTGGGCACTCTCCAGCACCTCAATGTCCCTCTTGCTGTGAGGGGCCCAGAAGTGGACACAGGACTTGAGCTGTGGCCTCACCAATGCTGAGTACAGGGGGACAATCACTGCCTTGCTCCTGTGGTCACTCTATTCCTGACACAGGCCAGGATGCCATTATGAGATGGCCCTCTTGGCCACCTGGGCACACACTGGCTCATGTGCAGCCACTGTGGACCAGCACCCCCAGGTTATTTTCCGCTGGGCAGCTTTCCAGCCACTCTTCCCCCAGCCTGTAGCGCTGCCTGGGGTTGTTGTGGCCAATGTGCAGGACCCGGCACTTGGCCTTGTGAGCACGTGTGTGATAGCCATGAAAAAAATAAAAAAGAAACAATGAATGAAAGAAGTAATTACTTCCTTAGGCCTCTGGCATGAGACATTCTCCTGCCTTTCCAACTTGCGGTATTCCGTAAGACCAAGCTGCTCTTGTGATGTTTTCTGGAGAAGCCAGCAAGTGAGAGATACCACAGACTGCTGCCAACCACAAGTCAATTGGCACTAGGAGAAATTTTCCTCTAAGGCAGAAATCGTGCAGACTTTTAAGTTAGTGCCTCTTCTAGTCCAGTCCTGAACTCAGTGATGCATCTTTATTTCCTTTCTCTTGATGTGAGAGGGACCCTGTTATGATTCCTGGAGACTTGTTTTCTGCATGCAGGAGCTATGCTCAGTCTTAGCTGCACTGCAGCAACAGCTAAAACCCAGAAATGCTTTTGTTGGTGTGACCTGTTCTGTCCCAGACCATTTTGCTAAAATAAGCAAAAAGAAAGGCAACTGGTGTAGTGTATTTTGTACTGCTGAGCAAGGCACCTTGCTGATTCTGCTGCTCTCATTTCTCATACTGTAACCATCTTTGTTGAAAGCATTCATTGCCATTCACCTTTAGGAGTTTAATTTGCATAATCATTTTTTCTTGCAGGGCTTTGGAATTGGCTGATCTGGACTCTCCACTTCAAAATATCTTAACTGTGCTTTTCAATATGCACACAATGCTGTGAGCTAGAACAAAACGATCTTGTTGTGTTACCATAGAGACATCCAGGGTCTAAGAAGGGTTCCTGCTTGAAATCGGACTGTTAAAGGGACAAGGGCTGTTAAAATTTGATGAAGGGCTTAATCCTTGACCAGGCAATGGTATAAATCAGTGCCACCAGGGTGAAATGAACTGGCAGTCCCCATGCAGTGCTTTACAGACAGCACTCTTCAGTCCAACTGGCCCAAAAGAGGCTCTTGTCTTGGTAGACTCAGGGGAAAAAGGAAAAAATAAAAGAGTTGGAGGGAGTGGGGCGAAAGGTTTGGGAAATTAACTTGGAAATGCTGAATCACTTTATGCTTTTCCTTCATTTTCCCCCCACCTCTTTTGATTTGAGTTCCAATTAAAAAGCTTTCCTTTGCACTTAGACAACACAACTTTGCTTTTCAAGCATACATTTCTTAAGCACAACTAAACGAAGGCAGGCGTGAGGGAAGGTGCAGGGCTGACAACTCTGCTCTGGAGTCTGAAGTCCTGCATTCACGATTAAAGGCAAGTAGTTGGACTATAGCTGCATTCCAATGTTGTCCTGGAAAAAACAAGATTTGGACTGAGAGGACGCTACCTTCTATGACCCTGTAGAGTTTTTGGTGTTGGTGCTGTAATTGCCAGTTATAATGACCATTTTGTGCAATGGAGGGAGGAGAAAGTGCCTTGCTATATACATAAAGGGAAGCAGAAATTGGTTGGGAGTAGATTCAGCAACAATACCTTCTGGCATTTGTCTTTACTTGGGACTACATTGTCTGGGCTGCTTACGTGAGCATCAAAAAGGTGTTTAAGAATCCTACTTGCCAACTTGTTTAAAAGCTCTAGTGCAAAATGGAGAGAGAGGCTGTACTCTGACCCATGTTAAGTTAATTGGTGTTGACCCTGGAGTTAAAATCCCTAAATGGGCATTAGAAAGAGCATTGGTGAACACGTCTTGAAAATTCACCTTCTGTCGTTGTCTGACACTGGTGGGAGGTGCAGATCTGCCTTATGTTATACACGGAGCTATTTTTTTCCTCTCCAGCAGTGGCTGTTGATTCAGTCCCACAGGACATCCTGACCCTCAAGTCTGGTGAGGGCAGAGTTTAATCCTTCCTGCTGTCCTTAAGTCAGCTCTGATGACTTCTTCCTGTGGCTTAAATCCTGGCTCTGATGGACTCGCCTGATGACTTTCATTATGTAAAGAGCACTGTAGGGTCTCTAGGACAAGACAGTTCTGCTCCCTGTCTTTTTGCTGTGAAGCAAATCCTTTCTGGTCCAGGCAAATGTGAATTATGTACACCCTGCCTTGCATAGGCATCCATGTCATATTGTGCCAAAGCAGTGTGTTCAGCAGAGCTAAATTTGTGCACATTCAAGATACTATTAACTCTTCAGGTGCCATGTGCTCTCATAAATACTGTGTGGGCCATGGCTAGCACTAGGCAACAGCAAGAAATGCTGTCACTAATAGCTTGAGAACTTGCATTCCTGTCATCAGTGATTTAGAGGATGGTTTAGACTTCTTGCAGGACAGATGAAGGGAAGATCATCTGGCATGGGCTCTAGGCAGCTTCCCAGCAGCATAGCAAATGCTGCAACATGGAGAGGTTTGAGTCTGAAGTGGAGCAGGGGCAATTAGAAATGTTAGCCAGCAGGTCATGTCAAAGTGCAAGCTTAGTTTTTTTCTGATATTACTTCATTCTTATGTTGCTTCTAAACAGAAGGCTTCATTTACTGCCACATGGCTGCCGAGGTTTTGTAGGAGTCACCCTTGGGATGCCATTGGCTCCCTGTGTTGAAGGATTAAGCCAGACTTGGAAGATGCTGAGCACTTGTCCCATGAAAACACCGACAGGTGGGGTGAGGTGTATTTAACAGCTACTTCAGTGTGGTGGTAATAGGTACCATCATTCTTTATTGGGGAGAAACCTTGCCCAAATTGACCTTTAGGCCAGTGACATGCATCCCCCTCATCATTGCGTAGGTCACCTATCTCACCCATGGGTCCATTGCACTGTGGATACCAAAGATCTGAGCTCTCTCCTCCATCAGTCCAACAGAGGTGCTTTGCTCAGCTGCAGAGTAACATAGACAGTACTGTGGTCCCTGAGCCAAGCAACCATCTGGAACTGGAAACAGCCATGAATATGTTAGAGAGTTACCTACATTGCTCTATGGGCTTGGAAAGCTGGTGTTTGCTCCATGTGGAGCTTTCTGTCCTGTTCTCTCCAGACTGTCCTGTATACCCCCAGGGTCTTCACTATTACCTGGGATACCTCTGGCATTTGTAGGTAACTTACTGGATTTAAAGTTATCTTTGCAAGTTATTCATGCAGGCACCATTAGTGATGCCAAAATTAGGAGAAGTGGCCATATGTCCACTGGCACAAGGATTTTAGCCTTTTGTTTTCCTGGATTCCTTAGCCGTTTTCAGTCCTCATTGGAAAAGCAAGTAAGTGGCTGAAAAGCATTATGTGTGGTTACTTGTTGCCAATGAACATCAAAGAGTTAAGAAATGCAGAAGACTGCAATATCTTTTATTAGACCAGCAGATGTAATAAGGAAAAAACCAGATTAGTTTTCAAGCATGGAAGCTCTTCTTCAGGTCAATGTGCCCAAAAGTGTGTTGGTATTTTCAGCTACATCAGCTGGTCTAGTAAAAGTTATTGCTTCTCCATAGAAGTTATTGCACTTCACTTATCTTTAGACCATCACAGCCACAGCAACACTGCTACTAAACAAGATTTTCAAAGACCCATTTTGTATCGCAACTGCAGGAACACATCCACATGAGTCCTAACTTTAGTGTATTTCTTCTCAATTTTGTCATCTATTTATTTTCTGTCACAGCTGTGTGTAATAAATTCTTTCAGCAGTTCTGGGGGAAAAAAAAGGAAGAGTGATTGATTTCCATTTTCTGAGCTTTATGGGGTGTGCTACTTAGAAGAGTTGTCATTACCACCATTTGCTGATGTTTAGTGGAAGATTTAATTCACCTACTGTAATGATTTGGGGAAATCTGTCGATGTACAATTTAGAAAGTTCTTATGTAAATGGCAGCATTATGAAATGCTTTTATGTGGATGCAGCATCCCCTGTTTCCTAACAGGGGTGGCAGCATGTGTCTGACAGGGTACAATGGACAGTTGTTAACCACAGCAAGAACAGTGTGTCCAAAGAAAAGGTTTAGTCAGAGCCTTGGGGACCAGTTTGCTTAAAACATGTCTGCACGGGCAGGATTTGGGGGAGTGAGTGAGAGATGAAGGATTTAAAAATGTTGAATAAAAAGCTTTGGTTTTGTAGACATCAGAACGCTTGGGAGACTTTGGGCAGGAGAAGAGGGGAGGGAAGAGGATTTTGTAGCTAATGAAGTTTGCTTTTACTGTGGGAACAGCCAAGGAAAACTCGGGAGATGAAAAAATATACAGAGTTGACAAGATTGTGGATTATCTCAAGGCGCATTGGGATGCTCCAGGATAGACAGAAATTGCATGTGTGGGGTACATAGAAATTTATTTATTCCCCACACTACTGTGGAAAGGAGCACCTTGCAGTGCAGTAAGCAAAATCAGCGTGTCACAGGTACTGCAGGCCCGTGATGAAGAAACCAGACAGACCAGTATGCCCATGAGGGTTGAAAGGTCTAGGGGAAGCAGTGTCTCAGCCCAGCTCCTGGAGTTTGGCTGTATGGCTGCCTTCCCATGAAGTGGGGACAGCAGGGAGAGATGGCTCTTAATGTGTGGGTCAAAGTGGTCTTGGAGAAAGAAACAACGCAGTGGCCTACTTCAGTGCTGAGAAGTTTGAAAGTACGCCTAATCCACCCGGGTTTCCATGGACACATCCGCTCCTGCCATCTGGCATCGAAGGAGTGCGGAAATTTGTTTGTTGTTTCAGGGCTGGTTTCCCTCAGATATTCCTGAGGTCTCACTATGTGGGTGACATGCAGGCACAGGCCATTGCTGTGACAGGGATCAGGTTATCCTGACCAACATGTGGACAGGGCTCGCCCGAAAGCCCACTCTGGCAGTGCGTTGGATTCACAGCACCTGCAGTGGACCGCGCCTGATGCTGGACAGCGAGGGCACATGAGAGTAAGCCAGTAAATACCCACCTCTCCCAGTGCTGATGCTCCTGCTTGTTCCACTATGCAGGCTTTCAAAAACACAAACCTTTACACTTAGGACAGTATTTCCACATAACCAGTCCTGTGGCCAGTAGAAAAAAGTCTGTGATAGATGAGTTGACAGAGTTATCACTGTTTCTTCTTCTGTTTAGTGACCTCCGTTTTGTATACACAGGTGTTCAGCAAAATAAATCTAGGGTTTTGTTTGAATTAGTTTTTTTGAAAAGGTACAGACATAGTTAATTGGGTGTATCTTTGAAGGGCTGTCATATTTCTTCTCAGATAGGATTAAAACTGTTCAATCTGCAAACTCTATTTCTTCTGTCAAAGGGAGATAACCAATTCCACGGACTGAAGTTATTAATGGTCAACTGAGTGAATTTTATCCATCTCTTTATATCTTGGAAGGACACCTCACTGAAGCTGATTTTGATCAATTTGTAAGCAATGTCACCTTCAATAAATTCCCATCTGACAATAGATAACCCAGTAACAAGCTGGGAGACAGCAATGGTGATGTAAGACGTGGCATCTATTTCAGCCCTTGAACCCACCTGCGTCCCCACTGGATTTTTAGACCCATGTTGAGGCAAAAGGGGAAAAAAAATGTAGAATCATCCTGGAAAAAAGCTTTCTTTTCAAATCTGACTCACAAAGATGTTTTTCATTGAGACATGAGAATTACATTACTTATCATAATTCTTTCAAAAGAAAAAGGTGGGAGTGGTTTCTTCCTTTTATTTTTCCTTCTTTTTATTTTTTTTTCTGTCCTTGCCCAGCCTAGCATGCAGAGCCTTGGAAGCATCTTGGCTGTTCAGTTTAAGGATCCTGTGTGTGTTCTTCTGAGCAACATACCACAACTGAGTCCTGCAGTGGTTATCAGCCAGCATCTGATGCCTGGGATGTGGCAAAGCATATCTCTTCTATCCATGATGTGCTATTCCACTGATGCCGAGGAAGAGGTATAGACACTCACTGGTGGGAAAATAGACTGCTAGAGCAGCAAATATCTGTGCTCATAGCTCTAGTCTCCAACCGGCTGGAGTGTGCTGCACTGGCTGGATAAATGGTTGGCATAAGCCTAATATTTTGGGGAAGGCTCAAGGACAACTAAAGTGGAAATTCAGAGTTCCAGGAACAGTATCTCCTCGTCCACGTCCTTTCTGTACAATCTGCAAGCTATTTTTGGAAGTGGTGATAAGGTGAAGAGGGAGCCAGAGTGAGAGGACTGACTGGTGCATCTGAAGATTATTATTCCCTGTGGCTGCTCCATCCTTCTGGAGTGTGGCCACAGATTATTCTTGCAATTGCTGCAAGAAGCAGCTAAAGTCACTTGCTGTGTCACTGTGGTTTGTAGGTATGGTACAGTATCTGCTGTGGTGACCAGATCTGAAAGCTGATTAAAATACTTCCTGCTACTAGCAGCTTGTACCAGGAGGGAGTCATTTGGGTCCATTTTGGGCAGAAATGCATTCTCTGGCTACCAGGCTCTCGATTCACATTATGCTCACTGCACTTTTTAGGAAGCACATTAATTCATCCACTATACAGGGTGAACTGATCTTTGCTGTTTACCTGCCAGCTGATGCACAGCGGGATGCAAGGAACAGTCCAAAGTGAGCTGGGATGGCATTTGCTAAATGCAGTGTGTCCTTATACTAAAAAACACACTTATTTCCATTAGGTCAAGACAGCTTCCAAGTCTTGGCAGATCAGGAAGGCAGTGCGGCAGTCCTAGGGAGAATATGCAATTTTTCTTGTTTTCACTAGGTTTGTCTTTGCCTCTTTTCATTCTTGGAAGTGATCTGCAGGAGTAAGGGTAATGGCAAGCCACTGTGCCCAACATGCTCTGTGCTCTCTGCCCTTGACTTTGATGAAGGAGGTTATGTTTGGCAAGAAATATTCATGGGCCTTCATTGTAGGTGAATGTGTGGACGTATCCATTGTATTCCTCCAGGTGGTCACTGTGTGTATGCCCAAGGACGGGGGTTTCCCGGAACTGCTTCTGATCATAAAATCATCATGTTCCTTTGTCCTTTTGCTTGACAAAAAATACAGCAAGTCAGCTGGAGGAAAGAGAAGCAGTCTGAGGGAGTCTGAGAAAACTTCAGTTGCCATATTGCCACAAAATAAGGGGAACAGCTGGGCTACAACTCTCCCTTCGATGCTTTTCTGAAGGGTTATGCTTCAGCTGCTTGAGCTTTTGCCAAGAGCTGGCTCCTTAATGGAGCAAAACCCTCTTTTAGCCTGCTTGCCCATGGCAGGGCTGGAGTGGCAGGTGCTTTGCCAGTGCTAGGACTGTCGGACCACCCGTATTGTCAGGTTTCATGTCTGAGAACATGCAGCCTGCGCCCAACAAACCTGGAAAGAGACTGGAGGGTACATCCCCCGAGTCACCATGTGGTGCCTTCTCGCCTCTCTGTGCCACCACTTGCTGAATGAAATCCCAGCCTATGTGGCAGGCACCAATTTTGTAGGTCAACCGTTGCTCCTTATAAACAGAGTTAGTTTTATTTCAGGACCAAGATGATTGGTAAACCTGGACTGCTG
This sequence comes from Lycocorax pyrrhopterus obiensis, assembly GCA_014706295.1. Classification (NCBI taxonomy): domain Eukaryota; kingdom Metazoa; phylum Chordata; class Aves; order Passeriformes; family Paradisaeidae; genus Lycocorax; species Lycocorax pyrrhopterus. The sequence continues at coordinate 93,690,321 of JACSVZ010000001.1, forward strand.
GGGTCACATTTTTACCTAGTCCTCTGGTAGAAGTATGCCAAAGCTTGATGCTGGGCAAGGCAGAACTTAATCTAGGCTGGTGAGATCGTAGGTAGCTTGCCACATACTGTTTTCATGGGCAGCAGCTTGCTTTTTTTCATGTTGCTTAAAGCAATTTCTGTTTTGCTGCCCCCGAGGCTTTTCCTTGCCATCTTCACTCCCAGGTGCAGCTCTCCCCCATCCCCCTTCACAGGGGTAGTGCAGCCATGTAAAGGGTCAGAGGACTTTTTTAAGCAACTGAGGAGGCAGAAACCTGAACAGTGCTGAGCAACAGGGCAATCTGGGCAGGAGGAGGCTTCTGAGGACTGTGATTGAGAAGGAGGTTGGGAGAAACATCACAAGGTGGATTCGCTGCCTGCAGGATGCAAAGGCTGCATACCTGTGCTTTGGTGGGGAGGAAACTTTGGGCAGGGGAATGAAGCAACTGGACATTTGACAGAATTGTTAGGGGGTTTTCCTTGTCAGACTGCTTATTTTCACAAAGCAAAACTACCGTGATCAGACTTGGACAGGGAGCCGGCTGTGCATGAGGGATCAGTCTGTGCAAGCTTTCTGCTTTGATCCTTTCCCCAGATGATCACCTTAAATTCATAAAGGGCCCCTTTCCTCCTTTCCCATCCTCTACATACACACTTGTTATGTGCTGATTTTCAACTGATTGATTTTTCTGTGTAGCCTTAAGGACTACAATGACTTAAGCTTGTGACACAACTTGTTGGCGATTCCTGTATTACATACTATTGCAGTTCCCCAACTCCAAGAACTGCCTCACACCCTTTAGAGACACCTTGGTCGATTTTGTAGGAATGCTGAATGCTCGTGTTTCCCAGGCTCCTGAATGGCGGAGTTAGGGTGGTTCATACCTTTGCAGTGTTTGTGCTGTGCGCTGCAGCGGTGACCAGTACCATGCAGCCCATCCCAAATATTTTGCTGTGTGCTGCCGCTGTCGTCTTCAATGCAGCTGTAGGCAGGCTCTGGAAAGAAGAAGCCCCCACGCTGCCGCGATGATCCGGAGGAGCGGTGGGGGTGCAATCTCCAGCCCTGCGCTGGACCGCACCTCCTCACCCCGGCCCGTGTAGCATCCCTACGGATGCAGCGGCGCCGGCTTGGAGGGGAAGGGGAGGAGGGGGGAACCCCCAATTTGTGCGGAGAGAGGCGGAGGGTGGTGGGACGTGCCGCTGCGCGCCGGGACGGTGCCGCGCGGGGGGTGACAGCCGCAGCCCGGCGGGTTGCGGGGGCGGCTCGGGGCCGCCAGGCTGCGCTCTCGGTCCGGCCGCCGCGCCTGCCGCCCTCCCCGGGCGACCGGGGCTTGGGGCACGGCGGAAGCCTCGCCGCGAGCGGGCGGTCCCGGGACGGCGGCGGCGGCGGCACCACCGGCGGCGGCACCTGCGGCGGCGGGGAAAGGCAGGGCTCGGCGGCCCGCTCCGCGCCCCTCGCCCGGCCCGGCATGACGCGGCGGCGCCCCGGCGGCGGCGGGAGGTGGGTGCCGGCAGCCCTGGCCGCGCTCCTGGCCCTGAGAGGTGAGTGCTGCTCGGGCGGAGCGGGGCGCGGCAGCCGCGCACGGGGCATCGCCCCGGGGCCGCGGGGTCGCCGCCGCCGGTGCCGCGGCGGTGCCCCGCGCGTGGGGAAGTTTTGGTTGCGGTCCCGCCGGTGATGCTCGGGAATGCGGCGGCGGGCGAGTGCTTTTGCAGGCAGGCGTGGGGAAAGAGCGCTGCTCTGCTCGGCTCCTTCTGCTGCCTCCGCTGCACCATCCTTCCTACTATTCTTATATATACGTATTCTATTTATTTTTTTTTACGGTGCTGTAAAACTTGCTTTAAACTGGGCTTCACGTTAGGCTCAGTTGTCTGGGCCTAGCCCCTTGATAAGCTCACCTGTGTGGAAAACTCTGGTCTGTCCCTCAGGCCCTGAGGCAGCAGGGAACTTTCCGCAGAGATGGTGACAGGCTTCCCGGAGCCCCCTGTGTCCCCCCCATCCTCTCCTCTGCCTCCTCCTTCCAGGCACACGGCGCACCGCTTCAGCTCTAAGATACGTGCCTGCCCCCGGAGACGTGGAGTCTCCGCCACCTCCCGCCCCCTATAGCCCTTCCGAAATAAGGTGTGTACCCTGGTCCCTGTGCGGAGAGGAAACAAATTGCGTATGACAGGTGCTACTCACATCACTTAGTGCATTGCCGGGGCGCACCAGGAGGTGCTGCATTAAGGGCAACAGAAGAAACTACCAAGTGCAAGATGTTCAGACTCATCTGTTGATCAGGTGGCAACGTCTTCTTTCAAGTAATGCTAAACTTTAGAGCAGGCCTGCTCGGTTATGGTTTACTGAGGTCTATAGGGCAGTTTTCTTAAGGTCTGCCCTCTAATGCAGATATCCACTAAGCCGTTTTGCAGAGCTGTGCTCAGCAGTGAGCAGCCCACAGCTTTGAGACAGCTGGGCCACCTTCACTGCTGGGAAACAGGGAAACCTGCTGCAAGAGGTCCCTGAGACAGCAGGAGGACAGTAAGAAATGACGGGATCTCCCATGAGAAGACCAGAGATGTTTCAGCAAGGTCTAGATGAAACCTCCTCACAGTTGGGATCTGGGTGGAGTCTGCTGCTTGAGTAGCTGTGCCTGGCTGTCACAGCCCTGCAAGGCACAGCAGGCTTTCCCCTCCACCCAGGATGTGTTTAGAAACAAGTCTTTCGATGGGTAAGATAAACTTTTCACAAATGCCTCAGCCTCAAAAGCACCTTGGGTTCCTATCCTCAGAAAATGTTTGGGAGTCTGAGTCTCATGCATTAACTGGAAATTGCACCTGCTAACTTCAAAGAGATGAATTATGGAAAAAAAAGTTTACTAGCATTAAATTGAGAGAAATAATCTCAGCTTTCATACTTCACACTATTGATTTGCTTTTTGTTCTTTTCCCAATTTGGAAAGCAAGTTCAATTACTTTCAGGTTCTCAGTGCTACAGTTTTTTTGTCTGCAGACATTGCAGAGGTGTAAATGTCTAGAAAATTACTGGGCTTGCTCCAGTTAGAGGCATATAAGTGGTGAAGTGCTTCTGTTGATGTGATATCACTGCAAAACCATACAACAATAATCAGATTTAAGGTTAAAATTAAAGGGGTATTTAATTTTCTTTTGAAGCAGAAAGATTGACTCAATATTTACTTTTTCTGGTTGAGGGCACGTGGGGACAATGACATTGGAGACAACTAGGTGTGGAAACATTCTTTTCCATGAAATATTTATCTGCAGTTGTGTAATGGTTTTTCTTGCACATTCCTTTAGGACTTCATGATTACCTGAATGAAGCACCTGTGTCTCAAGCTTGGCTTTTTTCATTTTGTCTTAGGAAAAGTCTTGAGAATATGGTGGTAGATGAAAATAACTGTGCTACACAGTTATTTCTGTGGTACACAGCATGGCCATATTTTCAGTGGTTCTTGAATGTGAAAAGAAAACACTGTAAGGGATAAGGAACAGACATACACCCAGGAAAGCTGAAATTAAATTGGGAGAGTTTTTTCTAAACAACATTTGCAGAAGATTAGTAAGTGTGTTTCTGCTCTGGGCTGCCAAGTATGGCTAGAAAGAGTGATTTTTAAAATTTTTTTTTCCTTTTTTGAGATTTTAGACTGGTTTAGAAGATACAAGAAAAATGAGGGGGTCATATGCAAAGTGACACCTAAGTTAAAAGTAAGATTTAAAAGTAAAAGGATCCGAAATTTTAAGAGTGTATAAGGCGGCAAAATACTTAATGCCAAAAAAAGAGAAAATTGTTGGGGGGAAAAAAAACAAGCCCTTGGAGGTCATTTCATCATTCTCATGCTTTATACCTACAATAAAATACAATTAGACTTCACAGTGATATTTAAATAATTTATTATAATGCCATTTTCTTATGTTGTTTTGCAATTTGTAGAATGGCAATGATTCTTTGTAACTGGTGCTAGTTGCCCACTTTTTCTGGGCTATTATATCCATGTTTAATGGTCCTGGGCCAGGGGCAGCAGCTATGTTTTCCCTCTAAAGCATTTTAAGAGTAATAATTTTTTGTGGAAATAATATTTTCTCAGGAGGCATTTAGAAAAAGATAGGAGGGAATTCTCTTTAGAGCTTTGAAACCAAACCTGTGATTGCTAATCAATCCTCCTATGTCTCCAGAAATAGCATCCTGCAAATTGTCAAATGTGGTAGAAATCACACATCGGGTACAGTTAGAGCGCAGAGCTGATGGGTGTTTTAGCTGCGTGGTGTTTGCATCCTGTGACAGGGAATTGCAACAGGTGAGATTTCGCTGTGTTACAGTCCACTGCAGATGGATCTTGCAAGATGAGGGGCTGAGGGTGCCTGGCTGCAGTGGATTAATGCAACAGCAGGTCTACAACTCCTCACATGACTTTCTGAAGCCACCCTCTTGCCAGCCTGAGGTTCTCACAGCTGAAACCCTTCTGGCCCTGCAGCAGCCTTGTCCTAGCCCACCCGTGCTTCCCAGCCCTGCACCGGGTCCTCATCCCTCGCAAGGGAGTACTGTGCCAGTCCCTCGCCCTTCCGCGCTTTTGCAGCTTTTTTGGAACAGATTGCCGTTTGTGTCAAGCTGCGTGGTTTTGTGACGTGTAGATAAATCATTTTGCTCGCGACCTGACCTTGGTCCCCAGCAGTAGGCACAGATGCATTAACTGCTTCTTGCGTCTCTGAAGTGGGCATCATTCTCTTGTTTTGGAAACTGATTCTTTATCTCCGCTCCTTCTGTATTGCCTGAACTGCAATTTTCTTTTTATAAGATTCCGTTCTCGAGGGATCTCAAAGTGCCTCAGGAGCAGCTATATTTAGTAATATGGATATACAAAGTATGGTATAAACAACCCTTTAACTTAGGGAACTTAGGAATTGTTTTTCCTGCCTTCATGAGGGAGTAGTGTTTTTATTCTTGTAGCAGTAGTACAGATGGAGAAAGCAAGACTCAGAGAGACCTCGTGACCCGCTGAAGGTCAGCGGATGCTGGTAGTAGTCTTGAGTGTCTTGGAACAAACTGTAACCACAGGAGGATGCTTAAATTTATGCAGCAGGTTAAGCAATAATGTAATGGTCCTCTTTAGGGATGTTCACTACTAAATTGTGGTGAGTCATCTATATTTAGCAGGATGCTACTATCATCATGCTTTTTAAGTAAAGTGCTTTTAACACAGTTTATTTCAAGGAGAAGTGCATGCACTGAAAATCTGTTCTTTGTAGTTTCCTCCTTGTGGACCATTAGTGCTGCCTTCCCTTTTGTAAATGTTCAGAGAAAAATTTAGCTCCTGGTTGTTTAACAGACGGTAGTGTAACAAAGACTGGTTATTACTACCTTGTGTTTGCACAGTCATTTATGAACATTAACTAATTGAGAGTCTCCAAACTTACTTTGTGAGGACAGTCAGTTTGATTTATAGCGTGGAAAACTGATGTGTGCAGAGATGAAATGATTTTCTTGCTGTCAGGAAGGACATTTGCCCAGCCTCTCCTTTACAGAAGTCACAATTACAGGGCTTCTGGTCATATGCCTCCCTACTTTATTCTTGCAAGTGTTTCATGTCTTGTGCACCAGGGAGAAGGCACAACATTTTTCACTGTGCACAGTGAACTTTTAAGTTTTTTTTTTTGTCTCATAAGTTTTCATCTCTTTGGTTATGGAGGTCACTTGTGACCTGGCTTCTGCCTTTTTTTTTCCACTGCTTGAGCTGGTCTGAGAACAAATGCTCTATTTCATCCAGATTGAGGAATTTGGCTTCATTCTAAATGGAAGTAGAAGTCAAATGCTTTGATGGTTTTGAAAAGAAATTTTTGAGAGAAATTCCATCTTAGGACCCTGATATTTTGTCTCTTTGTGGGGTTGTATTGTTACACTACAAGGAAGTGCCCTAAGAGAAAAGATATTTTGATGTGAAAAGTCAAAACTTTTCATCCCAAAGATGCTTAAGTTGGATGTTTCTGTATTTTTGACTTTTTCCCCACTGTTTTTCTTTTAAAACACGATTATGATTTTACAAAACATCCTATGTTTGATAAGTTTTGGTTTAGTGGAAGTAGCTTCAGTAAAAGCCTTTAGTGGTTGCTGCTTTTTATTTCTACAGGGCATTTAAAAAGAACAGTGATAAAACAGGCTTGCATAAATTGGTGTTACCTGTGCGCAGTCTCTGCCCATTATTTTTGCCATCTTGACATGTGTATGCAAACACCATGTACATCTTTGTGGCACTGTTCTTGTCCTTTCCTTATTCATTGTGCTGTAGAGCATTGTACTGAAAGAGACAAGTTTCTATTTAAGAAATACAGCAAATATTTGTTAATATTTCTTTCCTCTTCTGGAACAGTCACTGGAGAAGTCAGAACAGGACTAGCAGGTCCAGCTCAATCCCTTATTATTCGTGCATGTGCAGAGCCACAGCTCTCCTCCTGGCAGCGTAGCAGTACTTGTACATTTGCATCTCTGCATGAAGCTAATTTCAAGTGTAATTTTGGTATTAGACTGATCAGTTTGCTTACTTAGGGATGAAAACTTGTGCATTTATTTTCTCATACCCTCGTGAGCCAAACTAGCTATGAGAACATGAACTTCTGCTTCACAAGCACCAGCAGGAGAAAGCCCATGTCTGAACTCCACTTGGTTACCTCTGGGCTTTGATTCTGCCTGGAGTGCTGAAGCCAGGAGTGTTGTTTGTGGGGAGGCAATGACACCCTGTTTACAATCTGTGGTGCATTTCTGCAGCAGCCTGTGTGAGCAGCGCTGGGCCAGGATGGCCCGCTGGTCTGTGCTGCCATGGCCGAATCTGGATGCTCCAATGGGAGGTGCCAAAAACTCCTCAGTGAGAAGTTGGTGCCAAACATTCAGCACAGAGGAGTCTGGTGTCACGTCTGTGCTACACGTTGCCGTAGGAGTAGGCTGGTGTATGTGTTGCGCTGGACTTCAGCGCCTACATAGCCCAATTTTCTCTTAATTTTAGGGCGTGTCCACGCTTCACTTCCTTGCCATAAAATGAACTGAGTCATCAGTATTCCTTCTACCAATGCAGAGCGAATAAAGCACCCATCTCCCCCCCTTTCCTCAGGGAAGCCCCCTCCACTTGCAAAGCAGCCGATGTAAAACCTCCACCCTTGCCAGGGGCCAGGCTGAGCTGGGCTAACCGAGCCCCCTGGTGCAGCCTCCTCAGCTGGTGTCCAGAAGGGTGGGTGCGCAGTGGCACCGGACACCCACACCTCGGCCTCCCGAGTGGAGGGGCTGCAGGTGGGCTGCAGGCTCAGCTCTCCCTCTGCCTGGCACACGAACGGGCTCTGCCAGGAGCAAGTGGGTTGGCACACCCTCTCTGCAGGCCCACTGGGGGGATTACTTCCTAATCCCCACTAATTAGAAGTTGGCTAATGCCTGGACGCATGAGGGTATAGTGATGTTATGCTTTTTGCATTCTATTTTTTGGGGTTTTTTTTGTTCTACCTGACGTATCTGTGGATGTTCCCAGTATCCTTATAAATGCATGGGCCTCTGTGATTTCTGCTGAGCTCTTGACTTTACATTAACATGGGCTAATCATTCCTGGTAGTTAATTATCGGCTGTGTTTGGAAGAAGCAAAAAAAGTGAAAACAGAGAAGGAAAATGACAATATTTTCCTTATGTCTGGTCGTGTTTCCTGCTCTTTGGTTATGCTGAACCACCTTTCTTTTTTTCTCTTGAAAAAACAAACAAACAAACACAAAAAGCCCACAAGCAAACAAACCCCACAGAGAAGTACCTGTTTCACTTCTTCATTCCCATTTGATAATTTCTTTCTATTTAACTCATCTCCAAGTTAAATTGTCCCAATTTTAACTGTGCTTGACCAGTAAGTGTTTTTGACTAGTGAATGATGAAACCTTTCTCTGCCTTCTGCATTTTCAGCTGTGCTATGCAGAAGTAACCGCAGCAATCCCAGCTGAGGGTGCACTCTCAGTGTTCAGGGTGGCATTTGAATACTTCCAGAATCCTTTTCAACCTCTGCCTTTAGACACCCTGACAGCTTGCTTGCTTCTTTGACCACTGTTGTATGTTGAACAGATGTTTTCTTTGAGCCGTTCACAGTGATACCAAGATATTTTTCTCAAGTGATTACATTTGAATTAGAGCCCCATGGTATATGAATAGTTCAGATTATTCTCTCAAGTTCTTATTACTGTCCGTTTGGTAATGTTGAATTTCATCCTGCATTATGCTGCCCACTTGCTGAGCTTTGTCAGATCTCTTGGAAGTCTCTCTCAATCTTCTTTTGTCTCAGCCAGCCCAAATCACTTTGCCAGCTTCCTGTCTCTCTTCCAGATATTAAGGAATAGATTAAACCACCCCAGAACTGGTATGAAACCTGGGGGTAATCCCTTGTAATCAGGGCCAGAGGACAGGGGGAGAGGGGCTCCCATGCCTCTGAGCCTGGGCACTGAAGAGTGGGGCAGCAGCTCTGGACTCAGCCTGACCTCAGCTGGCCTGAACCCCACTGGGGGCAAGGCAAGGGGGGGAGCTCCCATGCCAGGAAAGCAGGGGAGAGGTCTGGCACTGAACTGGCATCCTGCCCAGAACAGTTTAGCAGGTGCACTTTGAAGTGACAGAAAATTAATTACTTAGTCCTGTCCTTTTCCTTCCAAAATTTGAGTGGATTGCAGGGCCACAAGTTCCCCCGAGCAGAGATCAAGTTGGTTTGTCTCCTGTTGCGTACTTTTAGGGGCTTAGGGTTTCGGGCTGGTTTAACCAAGCCCTGCTGCCACTTCCAGGTTAGCCTATACCCTCTCTTATGGAGAGCATGCTGGCTTCAAGAACTGCCTCACCTAGCTTGCTTGTCTTTCCTAGCAGTTACAGCCACTTGAGAAATTTCTTTCTTCAGCTGTTCCGCACTTCTGGACTTGTCCCTTAAATGTACTGAAATGATTGGGTTTTGACTTTTGCAGTTGGTCTTCAATTTTGCACTCAGTCCTAGCTACCATTTTATGAAGCAACTGTTTGGACTGAATCGCTTCTTGTTCCTTTTGTTTGGCCATACAATGTGCTCTCTTGCTTCTCAGCAGTTTTTTGTTTAGGGCACCGAGTACCTTTTCAGTGATGATGCTGAGATTTCTTCAACACGCCACTGTACAGTGTAACAACTTTAGTTCCCCTGCTTCTGGAGTTAGGTTGTTTTGACTGTTTCGGCTTTTAATTGTCTTTTTTTAACATGTAAGAGGCCCAGTGCAGAGTCCTGTTACTGGTTTTCTCACGGGCATGGTAAATTTGATTATGTAGCAGTCCCTGTTACTTTGTATCTTTGTATCAATTACAGTGTTTTAGCTTCTAAGTGTGCTGGGACAGGTTGTTCCAAGTCCTACTTACGCTCTTTTAGACGCTGCAGAATTGTAACCTGCTGTGACTCTTAGCTAATTCCTGCACATGTTGCTGAATTCACTGTTTTTTTCCTGTTTTCTTTGACTTTGTTCCTTTGCTCTCACTCCACACTGTGCAGTAGGTATTCCTTGCCTGATCAGGAGGCCATTGGGAAATACAGGTTGCTTTAGTGAGATTTGTTTTATAGTTAACTTTTCTCCCTCTTCAGCCATGACTATCTAGATGAGATTTGTGTATCACTCATCTTGCAGTTTGATGTCTCTGCCTCTTTACCCACACTGGATTTCCAGGCAGGGCGTGAGTCTGTGATGGCTTCTGCAGCTGTGGGCACACAGACTGCAAGGCATGTTGGACACTGTGTTGGTTGCTATGGCTGTATAAAAAGGTTGTTGAATCATGTTGGAGGGGCTGGTTCACTGCATCAAACCTGAAGTGCTTCCTGGAGCCTTTTGCTCCAGCTCTGACCTGTGCTCCCATGTGGTCTATCAGCATTAGCCACATTCTGAAACATTTGGTTAAGAGGTGATATCTCAGCAAATGCAGCCCTGCTTCTTGGTTAAAAGGTCCCTGGGATCTCCTGCAAGGAGTGCTCAGGGTCCCTCCAGCTCCTGTGCACCACTCGCTCTGCTGCCTCTCACTGCCTGTGCCAGTGAAGGACGCCTGGAGCTCCCCACAACCCTTGGGCAAGGAGACAGGGATGGGTGGAAGATGGGTTGCTTTAGTGAAGCAGAAGGTGATGGAGGGCTTCTGCAGGGCCCTGCTGAGCTAGTGTGGCTTCTGGGCTGCTTCCATAGCTAAACGTGTGCTTGATCTTCACTGTTTGATGGGGTTTGCTGTCTGAACGTCTCCACTGGTTGTGGAGCTGCTCGTGTGCAAACCTGCTTGGCTTTCTGGCTGTGTGAGCTAGTGACTCGGGAGAGGTTGGGAAGACCTTGGCTACTTGGCAGAGGGACAGAATGGCCTCAGTCTGTCTGCAGAATCGTCGTGTCCTTGGCTTGTCAAGGACAGCCCTTCCTTTTGCCCCTGAAACAGCTGGTGCGCCCTGGGCCCTTATTACGGGACTCATCCGCAATCAGCGCCTCGCTCTCTTGTGCTGGAAATGCCTCAGACGCGGAGAGCAGCCTTGTGTTTCTCAGCTGCATGGAGTTGCAGCAAGGCTGCACTTTGCTTGTTCTTCGGGGAATGCTCTGTGTTAGCTCTACGGTAGCTTTTTTGCACAGTTTCATCCGTTCTCACTGCTCTCGCCCTTATTCCCAGTGGCAGCTTTGCTTTTTTGTTTTTGGCTTTTTTTTTTTTTTTCTTTTGTAAGACTGCATTTCAGCTGCCACATTGACAGCAGTTGTCTGTTTATGCACAGAATAGGTACAGCGCAGTCAGGCTTCCCCCACCCCCTTGGTCCCCATCCTCCAGCCCTCCTGCACTACGTGCCCTGTCCCCCACAGCTTCACCCTCGCTGGGAGCTCCATCCCCGAGCCAGAGGGCTCACAGCGAGGGGACCGCTGCAGGTGAAGGGGGGGAGCTGAGGCATCCCACCGCCACCGGCTTGTGTTGCATCCTAATTGCAAATAGCCCTTCCGGCGTCAGCAGTTTGTGGGAATAATTGACAGGAGGTGCCGGCGAGGTGCTGAGTCAGAGCGAGGTGTGCTTGCCAAGTCACTGCAGCAGAAGGAGTCCGATCGCCTCGTGTGGAGGGAAGCCAATGGACGGTGGGTTTCCTAGCTGCCTTTTGGGCCTCTTTCTTTCCTTTCTCTGAGGCTGCAATTCAGCAGCAGTGATGCTATGCATGTAAGGGACAAACCAGGCGATCAGGGGAGCTCTTTATTTTTCGCTTTTTCCTTTTTGGTTTTTTTTTTGGCTGTGAGCACTGGGATTAGGGGATGTAGGCTCCATTCCCACCTGCTGCCACTGGGTTTCTGTGCTGTCATTTCTGTGCTCTGAGCAAGCAGAAGGGGTAGAAAACACATGTTGGGGGGTAGTGTCAAGAGAGTGGCCCTAGTGACAGATTGATGTCTCCTGGGAGAGGAAAAGCAGCATGTGACATCCTCAGCTGGGCAAGGGGGATAGCTATGCAAGCTGAAAAAGCTGCAAAATAAAATGACTGAAAAGGTGTTTTGTCTTGTCCTTCCTGAGGGTTGTTTCTGCTGCAGTGTCCTACCATTTATTTAGGGGTTTGAAATTACTTGTTTGACATGCAGGAAGATGAGTGCTTGTCCTATATACATCTAGCACCTGATGGACCTCCAGGTCAGGCTCGTGAGAGCTTTGTCATTTATTCCTGACCTTCTAGAATATGGCTAATAGCAGTGTTTATACCACTGCTGAATCTATCCCAGAGGTCTGGATCCTTTCCTTTTCCTTGCTTCACCCTTGTAGGGTGACTTCAGTTGTCTTTGTCTTTCTCCCACTCTGTAGCACAGGGTACCATTTTCCTACCTTGGACAAAAGTCAGTTTTTGTTTCACAGTGATCTAAATATATGCGTCTGCTGTGTGCTGCCTTTGTAGGGAGAGCATACTATTTTTGCTTTTAGTAACCACTTTATAGAAAGAGATGAGGAGCATGAAGACAGAGGCCCATGTATTTTTCAGAACCCTTCATATCTATGCTGCACTCTACCCACCCACTTTTTTAATGCTAATCCTTGTATAATCTTTCTCTTCACTGGCTCAGGTAACAGCCATGTTATCTAGATCCCCATGCAGCTGATTGGGAAAACTGAGGCCCAGAGATGGGAAGTGCCTTTCCCATGGTCATGCAGGATTCCCATGGCCAACCTGGAGTCAGAGCCTTCATCTCCTGACTATCAGCCCATGCCTTCTGCACTGGACAATGCTGCCTGTCCACTGATTTAATCAGTGGCCTGCTGAATACTTTTCATCCTGAGTTTTCATGGCAGTGGCTCCTGGGTGGTTTTCGATTCTGAGTCTTTAGAGAAAATCTGCAGTGACTAAATCAAATGCAGTTCTTCCCTCATCCTTGTGTTGACCACCTTCACGATGAATATTGTGTACCCCAGAGGGGCGGCCCTGGGGTCACTGGTGAGGGGACTGCATGTGCAAGGTATCTGTTCTCCTCGCCTCCAGTTTGCTGCCTGTTCACATGCTGGGTGCAGTCTGTGACACTGGTGGCAATCTTAAACCATCTGTGCCTTGAGGGTGCTTTGAAGGAAATCTTTCCCCACTGGGTTCTGCTGCAAGATCAGGATCAGATCAGGGCTGGTTTGGGAGGCCCAGGATGGTCTGCTACATGACTGGCCTGCCTTCAAGTTGTGTTTCTGTGTGAGTTTTGCCCTGCATGGTGGAGATGTGCTAGCCAGGGTGCTCCTATAGAGAAGAGTGAGTCTGGTCCTCAGGAACTTTGAAGTGTTGTCTTCATTGCTTAAGGGAACCTTGGTCTCCATCTGGTCTGATGCAGCCCTCCTTCCTTATCCGCTTTCTACCCATGGTGTGGCTTCACCCTGGAAATGGAAAAAAAATAGAGCATTGTCTGTTACAATTGGGATTTTTTAAGGTACCTATGGGAATTAAGCACACAATTCCCTCAGGTTCTTTTTAAACAGCCTAGCTGATGTGAGTTTATGTTGGCAATAAGCAAGAGTGGAAGCAGTCCTGTCAGCAGAGCCACAGCTATTCTCCCTGTGTTTGATGTAGAAACTGCTATGCTAAATCTTATTTAGCTTTAAGGTCTGTGGGTCAGGACCTGGGACTGGAGTCTTCATGAGGACTCTGATGTGAGTGGACCCCATGCTATTGCCTCCTCTGGCCCCGAGCTGGGGGTCTTTTCAAGCACTCATAAGTACAGTGGAAATACCAGTGTGTAATAACATTGTGTGCAGGGCCTCTGTGCTGTGCTGGGCTTGGCAAACACACCTGACATCCACTGGGCCAAGGGATGAGCCTGCTATGAGTCAGTCCAGGATGATGAAACTCTGCAAAACCAACTCTTTTTTTCTTTCCAAGGGGTAAAAATGTGTACGGACGGTGAGGTGTAGCATTTGATTACAACTCACCGCTACAGAATTTGCTTTGGAGATAATTGAGAGATTCTTCTGACAACTGCAAGAATCCTTTTTTATTCTCTTTCTCCATAACCAAAGAATGACAACTTGTATCAGTTTTTCACAAATGGAGAAATTCAGTGACAATCATCATACTCTTAATTAAAAGTAAACAGTTACGATATAAAATAATAAAACAACTGCTGGAGACCAAACAAGTACTGGAATATAGCTGTCACTTAGAACAAATCAGGACACAAACAAGAAGAAAAAACTGCCTTCATCCTTGATTATGAGTGAGAACCCTTTCTGGGATTCTGTTTTCATGGCTAAAATGAATTTCATAGTGTATTTTAGGTTTTTCAGAATTTGTTCCTCTGGCTGTATAGCCAGGGCACATCTGGCAGCTTCTCTTGCAGCTGCAAGAGGGGAAAAGTGATTCAGGTGGGGATGCTGCTGACCCTGTGATCCAGTGCAGAGCCAGTGGGTCCCAGAAAGCCACTGTTGTCTCTTGCCAGTGATCTGCTTCCAGCTCCTCCTCACCCCTTGGCTCTCTGACACGTCCCCTGCATCTCTCACCTCCAGGAAAATGTTCACTGTGTGGCTTGATGGACACAGAGGAATGTCCACCTCTCATTGTGAATTTATGTGAAATGGGCCCAAGTTGTGGAAATCTCATTAAATTAGTGAACTGTGTAAGACTTCCATTCATTTTGGCTTTGCTCAGAGTACAGCTTGGATTATTCTCTCAGATTTGAAGAGTTATTCAGCCTTGGAGCTCAAAATCGACTTACAGGATAAAATCAGACCAGGTCTCCTTAGCTTAGCTTTTAAAACAGAAACGTATTACACTCAAAGCCCATTAAAGTCAAAAGGCTGTCTTAATGTGTGTGTATATATATAATATATAATCATGCACATGTAACTGGACAGTCAAAATAAAGCAGCACTGGGAAATGCATAAGTTAATGATGCCTTGTTATGTACCCTGTATCATTTATGGCACGAATCCTGTATCTTTTATGGCATGAATTTTATAGTCTAAGTGGTAGTAAGATTAGAGGCAGGTGAATAATTTATAGCAAATAATTTATTTAATGAATTCCTCTTCCATTTCTATTTGCAAATTGTTTGTGAACATCCTGTGGTTTCTTTGCATTTTACTTATTTGAAATTACTTACTGAATAGCTTCTACAAATAATGTTTGACATGCCACATGCTTATAAGAATGTTTGTTTTGGTTTTTTTTTTAACTGTTTCCTAGAAGGGGGAGCAGCATTTCAGCTCCAGGTTTGGTTGCTCAGCAGTGGTACAGAGCACAAGTCCATGCCATAGTATTTCACTATCCTGAAAGTTCAAAGTAATTGTTAAAATTAAGCAGTTTCTGAAAGGTATCAAGAATTAGCTATTAATTTTTAATAATTATTCAGACTGTTTGTGTGGATAGGCGAGTTCAAAACTCACTTTTGCCAGTGAGTGCTAAAATTGCTCAAAATGTGTTACTTCCTTGTACATTTACGTCACTAAATTAGAATAGCTGCAGAAATGAACAGAACGCTCTAAGGTCCACAGTCAGCAGTGTGCTGTGCATATGCCTGACTTCAGGCATATTCCTGAGTAGATGCATAAGTGGTAGAGTGGCAAATTATGAACTTCAGCATATGTTTAAGTGGTTTTCTGAATTAGGGACCAAAATAGAGAACAAAGCAAATTCATCTTTCATGAAAGTGAACAGACAAGAGAATTTTGTTTCCTCATCTGCAATTACAAGGCACTGCATCTCTCAGATGGGAAGCGTGGGGGAGTGATGATATAAATGTTGCATTGAGTTGCAGTATTTCTGATTTCATCAAATACAAGGCAATTTATCTGAAGTTTCTCATGTATATCACTCTGTGCTTTTTCCCCCCTTAAATATTGGAGGAAATAACATGAAGAATTGAAAAACAAACAAACAACCCTCCCCACCAAATTCTCAGCCATTAGTTTCAATTTTATTTATATCTTCATCTTTTAAGATTTCTCAGATTTCAGAATATTTTCCATGTGCTTTTATTGGCCTATCATCCCTCTAAAAAAAAAAGTTAATTTGGAAATACTAAATAATGCTTGACAAATTGACCGTCACAGAAATGAGAACTTTCTCTGGGTCTGCAAGGAATAGGTATGAGTTACTTTAGCATCTTAAAGAACAGTTGTAACAATGTCAGCTGCTGAAGGTCTACGTTTTCGTGTGCAGCTATGGTGCACACTGTGGAAAGCAGCTTCTGAAGTTGTGTGAGACACCCTTCAGCTCTGTAGTGCAGGTGGTGCTTCGCTGGCCTGCCTGAAGGCACAGTTAAATAGTTGTTTTGTTGGGTCTGTGAGCCAGTGAGATCTCATATTCTTCCCATTTCTGCCTTTGGGCTGACCTGTGTGGGGTCCCTTATGTCTAGGAGAGGATTGAGCACAGCAGTGAGTACCTCATTTGTACCTGTCCATATAATTTCATGAAGCTTATGAAATGAAAAGTAACATGTTTAAGGCCTTTGCCCTTCTTTCAGAGGAGGGGTGGGTGCAGGAGCCTTGTGTCCCAAGGAAAGAAACGCTTCTGGGCCACAATGCTCATGGGCTTACTGAGTTGAGGTAGCTAACAGAAGACCACAGACCGTTCAGGAGAGTGTGGTCTGGGAAGCTGGGAAGAGAAAGAGCCATCTCTGGGTGATGGATGATGTGTGGGACGCAACTACAGAAACAGGCAATCAGTTTTGGGTGAAGAAGAGCAACTGTCCCTGCTGACTCTCGAGAGCTGAAATGACCTCCTTGGAGCAGAGAGTCAAGGGAGTAAGGTGTTGTTCCTCATGCCAGTGATCAGAAGTGCACCCCAGCCATGCTGTGCACCAAACCCCCAAACCAGAGATACCACAAGGACAAGCCTGCAAAATGTGGTCATCGATGTCCATCGGTGCTTGTATTTAAGGAACTTGCACCCATGAGAGGAGGGCTGCTTCCAAAGGGAGCGTTTTTGGACCTCTGTACATGTTTATTGCCCTTTAGGTGATGGTCTAGATTCCAGTCTTGTACACATGGAAATCAGTGGGGGAGTTTCAGCTTCATGTGGTTGGGAAGGTGAGGGAACGTTTGTCAGGCAGAAGAAAGGAGGCCTGGAGCTGGACTAGCAGAGCGTGCTGCAGGGAGGACTGGGGAGTGCCTGGACTGTGCATTCCCTGGTCTATATTCCTATTTATTGATCCATGCTCCTCACCCACCTGTCCTCCATGTACTGTCCTGTGATTCCAGCCCCAGGGCTGGAAGGACCCTGTAAGGGAAAGCTGGCAGTGGAATTCTGAATATTACACCAGCAGTCTTCTCTCCTCTTTCTAAGGCTTTCAGAGCACTAATCACATGAAATACATCCAGGCTTATTGCTCATCCCTGGCACCTTTTATGACCTCAGTGATGAACATTAAAACAATGAAACACTGAAATTAAAAAGCAATCACCTCTACCAAACAAGGTAAACAGCGAATGGTCCCAACAGTCTGCCACGTATCCTAACACATCACAGGGATGCCTTTAGCAGCAAAAGAAGTAGCACTGCATTAGGTTTACAAGGGCAGTGATGCTGTACCCCACAAGGGCTGTGGCACTTGTGTCTGTGGCAGGAACGGCATCAGGAGACTTCTTGAAGTAATTGCATCCTCATTATTTTGGGACCAGAGCCTGGTCAGCTCAGGAAGGTGGGAGATCAAAGGCCACTTCTGAATTTAGCTCACTTTCATAGAGCCTTGGGATGAAAATGGCAGAAGAGGTTGGTTTGAGAAGAAGTGTGGCTGTGTCTCCATCCAGTGGCTAGTGCCACTGATGACAAGTTGGCATCCCACAGAAATTCAGCTTTATTTGGGGAGACCTCCCAAAAGAAGGATGTGGCAGATAGGAGGCTACCTTCCTAAAGCTGACTTTTACAGAGGTCTAAGATGTGTCTTATCTTGTCTTGGGCCTTTCTGTGTTGTTCTGCCTTCGGTGTTATAAACATAGACTTATTAATAGTATCGATAAAAATATAATAACAACAACAACAACAACAATAATAATAATAACAGTAATAATCATTATTTACTGTTTTACACTCCCTTGGGAAAGGCCCTGGTTATGCCAAGTGGTTCTGCTGTGACTCCAATGGGATGGTGCACAGTTTCAGACCTAAATGGCTGTGGCCATACATCACGCTCTCTGTGTCTCTCTCACAGTCAGCCAGGACAAGTCGAAACAGGCAAAAGGAAAGAAAATAGACAAATTTCCGCATCCATAGCAGCTGGAGTGAACGCCAAACAGATGGGCTCTTCCACCCCGATTATCCTAACCTCCTAAATATAGAAATACAGGCTTTTTTTTCCCCCTTCTTTTCTATTTTTTTATAAATTTAAATTACCCGAGGGGGTGGTGTTAGCTCACGCTAGGGCAGTGCTAACGAGTGCAAATAGAAGTCATCTGCTGACAGAGTCAGATCGCGGCTTCTGCTCATGACTATCCCCCCACCCTGCCCACACACATTTTTTCCATTGGAAGTGTGGGGAACGATAGGGGCTGAAGCTGTCCTCTCTGTGGGGTAGGGGAATATGAATGTGTGCATGAAGAGGCTTTTATTTCGAATTCTGTCTGTAGTTATGCAAATACGCAGAGTAAATAAGCACCAGAGAATATGGTTAAGAAATACATGTCCTTGCCTCCTCCTGCAGATGGTTTGGTGAGTAGATGGGGTAGCAGTACTTCGAGTCACTGGAGGAGTTCACAGCTATTTTGGTTATCATTGCACAAGCATACTGATAGATATGGGGTAGAAAGGTGCAGGGTCTGCTTTTTATCACGTCCCAACTTGCGGTTTTTTGCAGCATGCAGAGAGATTGGAGGGATGTCTTCTGGCAGCGGGCTGGTTGTGCCTGAACAACCTCATCCTTTTTGTTCTGCAGTAGTTGACATAAGCAAAGAAGCAGCAGAGCAGTGCTTTGTGTGATTTTTTGGACTTCTTTTGCTGTACTGAGAACTTGGATAGGAAAATTCTGGGGTTTTTTTCTGGTGGGGAAACACACCACCTCACCAGTGCTGTGCTTTCCATTCATCTTTCAGATTACTTTTGCTCTTTCTTGCCCTGGGGCTGAATTTTATACCTGTTGTCAGGCTTCTGTTCCCTGACCAGTCTTGGAGAGCAGGTGGCAGGAGGAGGTGCTGCCTGCACAACACAGCAGAGGAGTGTGAGGCTGTGTCTGACCCCTGCCCTGTTCTATACTTGCACAGTGGAGAGTGCACACACCTGGGTGTTGCTTTCTCCACCTCTAGGAAGGGAATGAATGACAAGGGTTTGTTTCTGGTTGTTTCAGGATGCTGTCAGGCAAAACCATATGTTGGTGCTGCATTACTGTTATCACTGTAACCATGAAATAAGATATATAATGAGGATAAAGGTTAGGAGCAGAGCTGCCCTGACTCGGGGCCCAGCCAAGCAGAACTGCAATGTTTTTCCCTTGTCATTATGTACAAGGGTGTGTTGTGCTCTGTGGATGTATCTGTGCTACCATCAGACCAGATACACAAATAGACCATGTGTAAGACTTCAGAGACTCTGTGAAGAGGTTCTTTATCTTATGGGCTGCTCTCCATGTGAGGATAGCACGTAGCTTATCAAAGCTCCCGGGGCTCATTTCGCTTGTGTGCTCATGCTCTCCTGCAGAAACTCAAACAGTTGCAACCTTAACGCCAGGTGCCAGAGTGCCATACGTACCTTTGGGTTCTATAGGATCTGCATCTTCCTTGGAGGTCTCCTACATGCAGGAGAGGTCGACAGCTTTTGGAGGAGGCTGGCTGGGGAAGGCACGGAGTTTGCACCGTTGAAGAAAGCCTCTAAGAATAAGTTCATCCAGCAGCTGGCAGGGTGACAGAACTGCAGGAAATGCTGCCTTGGGGCACAAGGATGAAGCTGGTGCTTTCCTGAGGTTGCAGAGCAGGGAATTGTTACCCCATGTCTTTTCAGGGTAGAGTGCTTCTCTTGTTACGCTGAGGTCATGCAGAGTAGCGTTGTCTGGACCGTGAAGCACGCAGATGCTATAGATACTGGGTAGTGAGGCGAGAGCAAATACATCTGGAAGCTTCCCCTGGAAACAGTTTGTTTTTAATGTGGTGGGGGTCATTCCACCGATTATAAGCCCTGTTGGGGCTGTGCTCAATATTAGCACTGTGTCCCCTAGAGCCTGGGTCAGAAGAGGGCTTTGCAGCCTGGATGCAGTGCCAGACCAATGCTGGCTTCCATGCATTTGCTTAGGACTCAGGATAAGCTCTCACAGATACTGCATATAAGGGATCACAGTGAGAGGCACCTAATTGGCTTTGCAGGAGAGGAGCTTTGACACGGTTTCTTCACTCTGATTCATGAGTGGCTGTATCAAACCTGGCTGGCACAGCACAGGCTCACTTGAGCATCTCCATGCTGTGCACTTGAGTGCTCCTGACCAGCAGCAGCTCAGGGGTGCAGGCACACCCGTGCTGTCTCTGCACGCTGCCTGCTTGGCAGAGCTGCCTTGCTCTGGCTTTGAGCCACTGCACGCTGGGTCTGTCCCTCCCCGTGGCTGCGCCCTGTTCGTGCTGCTGGAGCCAGGGCTCTTCGGGCTGCACTAACCCTGATGGAGCCACCACTGTATTTCTGCAGCCAGGGCATGGCCAATCCACAGCCGGCTTGGATCATTGTCTCTAGAGACTCAAACAGCATTTTTAGGTTTTAAAAAATAATAGTACTGCAATCAGAGGCTTGTCGTGCTGCTTGTGTTTAAGGATGCCTAGTTATTTTCAGTTATGCTTTTCACCTTTTCTTGCCTCAGTTTCACTCTTGGTAAATGTTGTTAAAAGTTCCCCTGGTTACAGTTTTTGCCCCCTGAGTAGCTGTGATTGGCATTATTGTTATCCTGTCTTTGCTTTGAGACACTTTACTATCTCGCCAGGATTGAAAGAGATTGCCTGGAACTTTCCTGTCCCTGGTTTCTGGCTCGGACTGACTTTGCATGGAAAATTTTACTCCCCTCTCTCTTTTTTTTGAGAATAAGTTTGGGGGGGAAATGGGTTCCTGCATGCATGAAAAGGGAAATGTTTTCTTTTGAATGCTGCCTTTCCACCATGTTGTGCAGCCAGGCCTCGAAATGCAGCAGAAGGGTGATCTGTGTGCTTTTTGTCACCTTTGAGACAATCTACATGAATTAGGCTAGATAAAGAGCCTTTGAAAAATCAAATGTGATCGTCCACGTGCTCAGCAGAGGCAACATAGAATTCATTGAGGAAAAAGCCTCAGAGTTTTCACCCTTTGCAGCTTCTTCGTGTGACTGGGACAAACCCACAGCTCCCCTGCAGACGCCATAAGCTGAGCTGGGGGTGGTCTCTCGGTAGGAGCAGGGAATGGGTCCGTGTCTCCCTTACCTGCTCGGGAGACTTCCTTTGTCATACTTGGAGGTGGTGGAGAAGAAAGGCACCTTGTTCATGTTCAAGGAGAGAGGGAGCTGGTCAGGAAGGTGACCAAGGCAGGGGAGCCTGCAGACTAAGGATCATGGTGAGAGTGGGAATGCACTGGAGGATGGGGGGAAGAAGGGAGGAAGCGGATCCATATGGGACTGAATGGAGAAGGACTCCCTGGGAGTGAGTCACATTAATGGGCTGCCCCCAAGCCTTTTCTGCTTCAGGCTGCACCAGCTCTCTCAGCTTCTCTTGGGGGAGACAACAGTCATGCAGAGGGATTTAAACTGGGAGTGGGGCTCTTCTTTGTGAGGGATCCTTTGGTCTGATGAGGCTCAGAGGAGAGGGGTAGGATGAGTCTGGGCCTGGCTGGTCAAAGAGACCCATGTCACATCCCAGAGGAAATGAAAGACTAGAAGAACTGAGCACCCTAAAAACCTCCCCAGAGACTCAGCAGTTCTATCTTCCAGCTGGGAATTGAAGTTATACCACAAACATAACCTACAGTCACACACTAATTGTAAAGCCAGTAAACCAGAGGATTAAATATAGGCTCAGTTTCTGTCTATCCTGGAGGTTGAAAGAATCAGAAAGAAACAAAATTATGTGATTTATTTATTTGTTTGTTTGTTTTAGTACATAATCAGCTATATTTTAGCAGTGCCAGTGGATATGGCATCTGTTGCTTTTCTGGCAGCATCTGGGCTGAATACCTGAGCTGTGTTGATACTTGAGTGATTTGACAGTTTGTTTATAAACTGCCTTGATGAAGGCTGGTACTTGCACCACAGAGGTTAAACAGGAGGTGAATTAACATAATAAGAATGTAATTATGATTAATAATTGCTATATTAGTAACAAGAAGCAGCAACGAATTTTTAAAATCAGAATAGTTTAAATTTCTGTGAAGTAGATTGCCACTTTCGTCCTTTCCCTCCAGATATATTATATTTCTGAAATGTCTCCTGTCCCTTCTGTGTTGAGACATTGCTTACCCTGGCAGGGGTCAAAAGATGCTTTTGGGGCAATAGTGCTCTTCCCTGCTTTTGTTTATATTCTAAAGAGTGGAAGTTGAGGACAAAACGGTCTCTTGGCTGGATGTGATGTGTATTTTGTAGCAGCTGTTTAACCCAGCCTTTTTAATGGAAAGGACTCTCACTACCTGAACGTGGGCCCCCAACCTACAGTAACTTAGCAGGCTTTTGCTCAGAATCCATAATTCAGAAACAAGATAGATGGTGTATTTCAGGGGTTGGGCAGAGCGCCACCTGTACAGCATGAGGGAGACTCAAGTTCCCAGAGCACTTTCCTCCTGCCTCTCACAGTACCTGGGGCTGCAGCAGGCTGGTTGGAAGCGAGAGGTGAAGCTGGTCAAACAGGGTTCTAATAGCTGATGATGGCACGGCATTATCCCTCCCTTCCCACTCGCACTTCTCCATCGTGGAGAAAAGGCACTAAGGCCTGTGAAACATATGCTGAGATCACCATGACTTGTCAGCTCCAGTGAGCTGGATCCTGCTGCTCAGTGGGGTCTGTAAATACTCTTTACTGTGCAGGGAAGCTGTGGGGTCTGGCTGTCCTTGTCTGCTTGCTCCAAAGTCTTCGTACAGGCAGGTTCAGTTACATAAGTGTTTGGGAGATGTCTATTTGCTGCATGGCTTTCCTGGGAGCAAAGAGGAAAATTTTCTATTTAGCTTTCTTGGTTTCTTGCTGTCAGATTATGACAAGACACAGCACCCTGTGGTCAAGGTTACTGACCATATCAAGAGCTGGTGCAGGCAGACTAACTGTCTCTCAAATGGAAAGGGATTTTTTTTCCTTGAATCATTCACCAAGTGATTGTGAATCAAGAGTAAATAATTTTCAAATGGATCATGAATTGAGAGTAAATAATTTTTTAAATGGTGTGTTGTGAAGCAATCACAGATAGTAAAAGAGCTAGAATGGACACCAAGCATTGCCTGGAGGTAACTGAAATGCTTTCTCCTACAAGAATCAAGGGCAGCAAGTGATCCTCTTCCCCTTTCCTGTCCTCTCATCTCCAGATGTTTTACTTGCATGTAAGTAGCTATTGAATATGTGGCTGGTGTGGCTCTTAATTCCTTGGGGAATACACAACTGGAGTGTTCATTTCTCTGCAGAACACATTAGTCTTTCTCAGTATGGAAGCTTATCTTTTTAACCAAAGCAACCTCCCTCCCACCTCAGTGAGCCCTGAAGAGATGAAGTTTTGGTCTGTCCGTCCATGGCACTTTGTACTTTATTTTAATGGTTTAGATAAAGACTTTCTTACCTACTGGTGGAGCTGGAGAATGGCAGACTTCTGGGGAAATGAAGCTTCCCTGTGTTTCTCCAAAGTTCTATTTCCAAGTATGTTCCTGTTGTCTATTAGAAAGCTAAGAAACAGAGTGAATGAGAAACTTAGTGAGCAATTACTTACTAAAGTGCAGGGAGAAGGTGGGCAGGACACACACGTTTTATTTGTTTCTTTAATCCTAGCTTTTTACACTTCCATTTTGAATATGTGTCTTGTGAATGACATAGACAGTTCCTGGCAAGCCCAATTAAAAACCAGAGCTCTGTGTATCATTTCTTTTTTCTTGTGGCCTGTGATCTTGCCCTGTGATAATTGAACGTTGGAGTAAGTCCCAGTGAATTACTCTGAAACTACAACACCAAAGACAAAAACCAATACCAAACCCCAGCTTTTTGTTTTTGCTCATGCTCAAGATAGGAATATACCAACTAAAGGTCATTTCTAGGTTCTGTCTTTTTCCAGTGCCCTTGCTAGACGAATCATGCATGAGAAAGGGATGCCATCAAGACTGGGGAAGGAAATATTTCTCTTCCTGGTCAAGCCTGATCCAGGATGAAGACTGGGATGAGGAGAGAGAAGTTGACCTCAGCTGTTGGGCTCTGTAGGGCAGCCACTGTCTCCCAGGCTCTCGTTGGAGTTGTTCACCCTGGAGAAGAAAAGGCTCCAGGGAGACCTTGGAGCACCTTCTGGTACCCGAAGGGGGCTGCAGGAGAACCTGGGAAGGATTTTTTTACAAGGGTGTGTAGTGATAGGACAAAGGTTAATGGCCTCAAACCAAAAGAGAGTAGGTTGAGATTAGATGTTAGGAAGCAATTCTGTACTGTGAGGGTGGTGAGGCACTGGCACAGGTTGCCCAGAGAAGCTGTGGATGCTCCATCCCCGGAAATCTTCAAGGCCAGGCTGGATGGGGCTTTGAGCAACCTGGTCTAGTGGAAGGTGTCCCTGACCATGGCAGGGGGACTGGAACTAGATGATCTTTAATATCCCTTCCAAATCAAACCATTCTGTGATTCTACCTACAATTAATTTTGACTGATAGCACCGTAGAGTAGCATAAGCACAGCTGTGAAAATAAAGCCACAGGTTGGCTTGTAGAATTTCCTGTGATTGAAGTCATAATGTCTCCTCTTAATTAATTTAATTCTGGTTTAATTTATTGAGGGTTTGCCTTGATTTATTCCATTGCTGAATTGCTCACTCAGATGGCTTGTGTGAAGAGCTGCTGCATTTCCTTGCAGACTGGAAAGGTGTGTTATAATGTAATAATCCAACACAAGGTCCTGATGATACTACCCCCCCTCCTCTCACCTTGTTCCACTCCTCCTCCGGGGGAAAAAAATTGAAAAGGAAGGGAGGGATTCACAGGTTCTGCTGTTTAAAGAAGAGTAAGACATTTCTTGGACCTTGATAACCATTTTTGCATTGAGTTATCAGCACGTCTCTGCACCAGGCCTGCTACAAGGCCGTGGGCACAAGGCCTGATTCCTTGGGGCTGTTACTTCTCCGTGTGTACTGTGGCTCATTTGCGTTTGGGATGTGCTTTTGGGATCATGGGTGTGTTAGATGCCCAGCCTTACCAGATTTGCTTCTCATGGGGCAAGTTACACCGGGCGCTCCCTCGCCTTCACCGGCAAAGGGTTTTGTTCTCCATTGTTCTCCCCCTTCCAGCATCCGCTTGTGCTGTGTATGTGCTGGAGCGCGTCTCCCCCCTCCTCCATCCCCGTGCCCCCGTATCCTTTTCCCGATTCAAAGCTTCCCAGCGATCTTCTTGTTTGTGAGGAGCCAGCAATCCTCCTCCTCCTCCTCCTCCTCCTCCCGGCTGGGTGCAAGGCCCTGATTTCCATTTGAATAGCAGGCTTTCTGCTGAGGCTTCCCCACCACCCCGGCGAGCGAACAAGGAGCCCACTGTTCCCGGACGGGATGTTCAGCCAGCCCTGACGTCCCCGCTGTCCTCAATGCGGCTTTTCAGCCCCTCCACTGAAGCCCGGGGCGCCGGGCTGGTGGGGGACAGGCTGCCGGCCCTGGGCAACATGCCACTCATTTTAAGCAGTCCCAGCCTGTTCCCACTTCTGCTTGTATGGTCTATCAGAGGCTTGTTAGACTTGCAGCTGGTTTTCGTGCGGCACCGAGGTAATAAAAAAGGGAGGGATAAGTCAGACTGGAGTGGTGGCAGGGGATAGGATGAGACAGGGTCCTTTGCCAAAAGCTTGAAGGATGAGCGGGTGTGTGCATGGGGCTGAGCCTATATCCTGGCCAGGGCTTCTGTCTCCTCAGCTCACGGTCAAAGCCGACCTGTGCCTTGTTTCTGAAGTTCCCTTCTGAAAAACACATCCTGCCATCCAGCTCTCTGGATTGGCGTTTGTTTCCAGACATGCAGGTGCACCTCCCCATCTCCAAGGTTTCAGGCTAGAGGCAGGAGAGAGGAGCAACATCTGACCTCCTGCCCTGGGACCACTGAGCCTGAGCAAAGCCTCCTGCCCCATCCCTCCACTCGGAGCATGTTCTCAGGGCTGTCCACAGGGAACTGGCTGAGTTTGAAGCACTGGAGTCTCATTACTACAGTCAAATGTGGATGAGGGCTGACAGCCCTCTGCTAATTTTTTTTGAGTTTTCCCTCTGAGTGATGCTGGTGTAAGTGTCATGATAGATTGGTCTCCACCATGGGGAAGCTCCACTTCCCAGCGAGGTGTGGAATAACTTGACTATTTCTCCTGCTGCTTTTAGCATCCAGGAGCCCACGATGGCATGAGAAACCCCAAGTGACAAGCCATGAAGGAGCTCCAGACATTGTGATGTCCCAGGCTGACTGAGGCTGCTGCTTTTGTGAATCAGTTTTTGATTTTTGTTTTTTTCTCCTCTGTGGGCAGAGGTAAGGGATTCCAGGTTTGTTTGTGTTCTTCCCCAAACAGTGTCACACTGATGACATTTAAATTCAGTGGAGCAGGCACAGAAGGGGCAGCAGCAGAGCAGGCTTCCCTCTCTGCTGCTGTAGGAAGAGCCAGCTGGAGCGTGGGGACAGTGATGAGGCCAGGCAGACCTCTGCCAAGGCTGGCAGCAAACAAAGCCCGCTGAAACCGGTTACAATGTGTTAAATCGCTAGTTCACAGCAGACACGAAGGAAAAACCTTTCTCTCCCGTGTGTATGGGTAAATTGCTCAGAAGTAAAGGTAATGTTTGCTTTTGGTAGCTTAAAATTTTAATGTAGCTGCACCTCTTTTTAGCTTTGTTGGTTCTTCCACTGAGTAATGTTCATTTGTTGCTTGAGTGCTGAGTTCCTGCAGTCCTGATTTCCCTTTTTTTGATGAAGACCTTAATTCAAGTGAGCTACACCCTTCTGCAGCACACAAATGCTGGAGCATACGCAGGGGCCTGGTGGTCTTACCTTCACCCCCTCAGCTTCCATCCCACCCTGGCAGCCCAATAAGTCTGGAGTGCAGGGGTGGCTCTGAATCCTGCAAGCAATGTGGGGCCCATTCAGGCTGGTGGTGGAGGCTTGGAGCAGATCAGAGACTGTTTCTCTGCTGCCAGCAGAAGCACTGGAAATCCAGCATTCCTGGTTCCCTGGGCTCTGGGGGTTGGTGCCCTGAGTGGCAGTGTGAAGGATGGTGCCTTCATTTTGAACTTTTGGGAGGAGTTATTTGTAATATAAAAGGACAGAAATTAATGTGGAAACTCAGCCACAATTTCTTTATTAGAAGAGCGCTTCTTGCTCCTTGCCATGAGGAAGAAAAAAGGCATAGAAAACAAACTGATTAAAAAATGTTTCCGAATCAGTGCTAGTGGCAGCACACGCTGAGGCGGCTCAGCACTTGGTGCTGTTCGAGGCTATAAGGGCTGGAGGGCTCTTATGCTCAGCACTCCAGTGGAGCTGTGATAGCTGGCAGCCTCCATGGACTTCCTTAGGGAGCACTGTGGATGCTCAGAGCTCAGCAGGATCAGGCCTTATGTCAATATTAACAAATGAAGAAGCGCAAGGCGCCCGGACAAAAATAAGTTTGAGTCCCACTGGGATTCTTGGGCTCCTGTGACAATTTTCAGTATGGAAACTTCAGGCAAGTTTTAACACAGTGAACAAATTGTTGAAATCTTTGTGGTTTTGGGGTGTATAGATTCTGCAGCAGAGGACCTTCTTACCAGATACTTTTTGAATGCTGCACTCCCTCTTACAGACTTTACACGGGTGCAGCTTCTGGAACTTGTTCAGAGTGAGCAGCTTTGGTTATGTATAAGAGATAATATGTAACTGAGCTGATATTTTTTCTTTTTTTCTTTCTTTCTTTTTTTTTCAACAGTGGAGTTTGTTGGGAACTCAAGAAGACAAAAATACAGAAGCTTGTGTTACTGTAATATTAATGTCTCGGATGAATAGGTTCCTAAATTGTGACATTTAGGAAATAATATCTTGTCTTTTTTGCACTTGGAGAAGACTATAATTTCAGTGTGAATATTTCTTTGTGTGGTTTTTTTTTTTTTTAATTTATTTTTAGAAGACTGTTTTGCTGGATATTGAGCATGTAAAACTCTGAGATGATGTTGCTATGAGAACCTTCACCATTTCATTTCCAGATTAGGAGCCTTTAGCTATGAGACTGTGATTATAGCTCAGCTCAGTCTGTTGCATTTTAGTTTTATGAACGAATCTACACAGGGTTATCACCTGGGTGACTTGGGTGACTCTCAATTAAGTAAAAGGAAATGCAGAAGTCACCCCCCAAGAAAACCCAAACCCAACAGTTTCCCTAAATATAAACCCCTCTAAATCCAGCTATAAATATGGCCCTGGAAACAGCTCAGTGTTTTCTCTTGACAGCTGCATTCTGAATTCTTAGAACTTCGAATTTGCACTTCCTCTGCTGGGAAGGGAGCATCTCTTCACTCTCATCTCTGCTCAGTTCAGCAGGACACATTCACTAAGAAAAGAAACCCTTCCCAAGATGAGCAGACTCTTCAGCTGCACAGTGATACTTGGGTACTTTGACTCAAGGTTATTTACTTTTCCTCCCTTTTAAATTTTTTTTTAATTATTATTTTTGTGACATTGGTATCCAGTTTGCTCCATTCCGTGGGCTTTTGGGGTTTTTTGTCCCTTTTAAATCCATAAAGAAACAGGGATCTGTTTGTTCCTCTTTCACTTTACTGCATGACCTGCAATGACTACCATTGTGAGTAGGCGGTGAGCGGAGAACAAATGAATTACGCCTGTTAGGGTTTCCTGATTTTGGTAACAGTGTGCTGCTTCTTTCAGATCCAGGTATGTTTGAACAGCCTAGCAAGGAGAGGTGGGTTCCCACTGGCACAGCAGGTGTATCTCTCCAGCACTCCCAGGACCCCGGCAGCAGATGCTGCAGGCTGGCTCCCAGCTCACTCTGCCTGCCGTGCTGCAGGGGGGACTGGGAAGCTCCAGCGGACTGGCACTTCTAAGTATGCATCAATGAAGTCAATTTTTCCAGCAGAAGCCATTTCCTTCCCCACAGCACCTTCCTGTCTCTTTTGCAGAGAGGATGCTGTGGCAGCAGCCACTGCTGCATCTCAGCAAGTCTGTGCAGATAACTCGCAGCAAGTCACGGAGAAAATGCCTCCTTTCCACAGGGGTTTAATTAGGCTGTGAATTACATTAGCAGAGAGGGCATACTTACTGTGCCATACGGTGGGCATCACTCAAGCTGGGCAGGAAAGGGCAGGAGCCGCAGGATGTGCAGTGGAGACCGAGCTCTCTGAGACTTGCAAAGGCTGAATAAAGCACAGCACATGTAGTGGTGCACTTCCATTGAGCCTGGCCACAGGCTGCACCAGCAGAGCTGTGCTGGACCTCTAGAGATGCGTGTGAGTGCTCTGGCAGCGAATCCTTGCAGAGTGGGATGTGGTGTGGGCAGTGTGCGTGTCCTACGAGGTCAGGCTGTGTTTTAACAGTGTGTGAGGAAACATGGTATTGGAAAGCTTGCTTTGATGCTCTGAGTGGGCTTCACGTTGCCCTCTGAGCCTGTGCTGGAAGACTGCTAAACATTGTGTCATCTGTCCTTTAAATTGCCTCATGAGCAAGGCAATGGGGATACTGCTGGGCAGGAAGGGAGTACATTGGCTGAGCTGTGTTTCAGGAGGTATTTTCCTGCTCTTTCCTTTGCCATTCTTCACAAAGAGTTAAGACTGGATGGCAAAATAGGCAATGGATCCTCCCCAAAAAATGGCATCCTCAAAACCAGTAATGATTGGAAGGAAGAGAGTATGCATAAAATTAAGAGTGTGCAGGAATGTGCCTGGTCTGGTTTATTCTGTGCCTGAAGGCTGAGCAAGCAGCTCTCAGTGAAATCGTATACAAGTGCACACACGAGTGTGCACACACATGAGTGTGCACACACACAAACACAGAGCTCTGCATTTGACAGTAGAAGTGCAGTAGCATGCACTCTGCATATGAAAGTTCATGTCTGTGCTAAAGGTGCATCACCCAGGGGGAGTTGTGCTGTCAGGGACTACAAAGGAGACAATCGCTGATGTATACATATATTGCTAGAAAACGTAAGAGGTTGCAGAAGCAGAACTAACTGTGCTGTTTAGGCTTCTTTTTTACGTTTTTATTTATTAAAATGCTCTAGATGCAGAGTAGCTCTTCTCATTATTTATAACTGTCGCTGCCGCCTTGAAATGAAACTGCAGGCACTTTGATAAATGTGGTGAAAGCTTGTCTGGTGTCCCTGCCACTTCTCTAAAGTGCCTCCTGCGTCCTCTGCTGAATTGCTGTTTCATCAGTTTGGACAGCAGTGTTCCTCAGCAAATTGCAGCAAAAGTCTAGTTGCATCATCCCATGCTAATGGAAATGGAGCAGGAGGGAGTGAGCATGTGCCATCAGCATCCTGTAAGTGCTAGGCAGAGCAGGGACAGGAGGAAGAAGACGGCCCTGCTGTGCCCCACTCACTTCTCCATCCTGGTGAGTTTGGTGGGATAAAGGCTCCTGTTCAGGGTTGCTGTGAGCGTGCTTTTCTTTTGCCTTGTGCTGACAGCTAGGATGTCATTCCTGTTTGAATTGCCTGTGCCAGAGGGCAGAAATTAAGTTGTTCCAGCCTCAGTCCCTCCTTCCTATCATCTCACTGCCCATGGTGTGGGGAGGTTGACTGATGGGTTGTACTGGGGCTGTCCTGGTGGCTGAGTGCAGGGAGCTTTTAGAAAGGCTTGAAGAATGCAACTCCTCTGGGATCAGAGAAGGCTAAAATGTTGACACTGAAAAATCTAGTGACCAAAACAAAGGGAGAAAGTTTGTTTAAAACAAACAACCAACAAAAAAGCCAACCAACAAAAAAAACCCAATCAACAACAACAACAAAGAAGAAGCTTCTCAAAACCTTGACTTCTCCTTTGAGCAGAGGGACTTGCTCTTAGATCATCCTGCTAAGCAGAAGCTGCACTTGTGCTGAAGCAAGCCTGTCAGGATGATGAGGCAATGGAAAGCTTGTCCTACAAGGGGAGATTAGAAGAGCTTGGACTGTTTAGCCTGAGGAAAATGGTAGGAGGAGTATGAGAGTGCTCTGTAAATATGTTAACAGGTAAACAGTGTGAAAAGGGAAGAGTTTTAAAGGCTAAGAGAAGGTGTTTGCAAAAGTACAGGCTCCTATAAATCAATTGTGATAATCTAGTCTAGGAATTAAAACACAGTTTTGTACTGTTAGGTGGGGGAAGTTTGGAAAGCAACTTCCAAGCAGAACAACGGGAACAAAATGTCCAGACAGGCTTTAAGATGAGTCTCGATCTGTCTGAGAAGGGGATTGTATTAAGAGGACCAGGCTCTGTGTGCTAGTAGATTCTGTTCTATGCTGCTTCCTGTGCTGCTAGTCCCACATTAACTATTCAGGCTTTGTGTACGAGATGTACATAAATAGAAAGCATGGATTAAACTGAGTGGTTTGCAATTTCAAACTCATTTGTTGGGGGGGTATGTGTTTGTTTTGGTTTTTGTCATTTATTTTTTTTTTTCCATGGTTCCTTTCAGGGTGTCCTTCTGACCTGAATATGCCACAGCAGCATTTCACCCAGTGCCCAGGTTTCCCCTTCCTCGTCCTCAAGCCGTCTCACTTTTGTGCAAGCTGTTTCCACCAATGCATAGCACAACTCAGCACTTTTGGGGGCTGAAAGCTATTTACCAGCTAAGAGGGCAAGAGTACAAAACTATTTTCAGCAGTGTGACCCACCTTGGCTAATTGGATTGTGTCTGGTAATCCTATTTGGTGGAGATGGGTTCACGTAACCTGAAATAGTTTCTGCTCTTTGCCTTCACCTCTGCCTCCCATGCCTACACAGCAACTGGGTTCTGGTGCCTGTGCTGTAAGACCTGACTTCCAGAGGGGAAAAGGGCACTGTGAATGCTTGGGCTGAAGGTCCCTTCCAGGAGGTTGTCCCTTTTCCCACACTGGTGCCCATGGGGCGATGTCCTTGTGCCATGATGTGAGGTTGCTCTCCACCCCTGTGGAATTGGGCACGGATATGTCTAGCTCTGACCTTCTAATTACAGCCCAGGCACCAGCCTAAACCTTGGCTTGTCCCTTTGGTGAGGAACAGTGCTCTGGATTGCCACTGCAGCACTTTCGTTTTTGCCTGCACTCCCACCTCCTGATGGTCGTGTGTATCCTGGAATGGGCAGGAAGGAATTAAGTCAGATAGAGAAAAGGTCATCAATATTCTCTCAAACAATTCATTTCAAATTTGTGAAGTATTTCAAATTCATGAAAAATCTATTGCCCAAATTAGGCCAAGAATAGATATCGCTGTTTAGCCCAAACTTTCCAGACAGGATTTGAGGCCCTAGAGTTTTTATTGGTGCAGTAACTAAGCAGTGCAGTAACTAAGGTGCAGTAACTAAACCAGTAACTCGCAGGATCATTTTTTACCCCAGTTTTACTTTGAGGAAAAGACTGTGAAGTTGCACTGTCTACTTCATCCTTATAGCTTTGCACCTTGTTGCCACTTTTAGCCCTGTTTGACAGGAGTCTCCAAAATACTGCGTTTGCAGTATTTTTGAAGTCATCAAATCATACAGCCAGATTAAGAAAGAAAACCCTACTGAGGAAAAGGAGGTCTATAATGTGAATTTAGGTAGAGTATTAGGCATAAGAAAATCCAAACCAGCAGGCTGCAGGAATCTAGGCTTCAGTCCTGCTACTCAGGGATTCGTTGGGTATTTGGGATGGGGGTGGGTGTGTAAAGCTGAATATCTCTGAGCCTGTACAGGGCTGCAGAGCAGGAATGCTGCCGAGTTTTGTAGTTACCAGTTATAGCTCAGCTCAGCTGAGGCACTTTCTAGCCTTGATTGCTGCAACTTTCATCCCTGTGATTGATGGAGAGTACCATGCACACTGAGCTGGGCTCACATGCCTGCCTCCTCTCTCATCAAAAAGGAACAACTGTGGGCTAATCCCCTGGGCAGCCCCAATGGCAATGAGAGATCCTGTGCCCTCCCTTGAGGGGTAAGATGAGATGCTCCCTCTGGCACAGGTCCTGCAGGTGCTGCTCAGTCCGTACCATGGGTCAGTGCTGCTTCTGGCTTGTGCTCAACAAAGCCATCCCTCTTACTTCAAGGCATAAAACTTGGAACGGCAGAGGCGTGTTCTCTGGAGGAGTGGGAGGAATAGGAAAGCTGTCTGAGGATAAGGTGCAGTCTGCTGTGAGAATCACTGCATATTCTGAGTTGGAAGGGACTCACAAGGATCATCAAGTCCAGCTCTTATGGGAATGACCCATACAGGGATTGAATTCATAACCTTGGCATTTTGGGTTTATTTAGCACCAGGCTCTAACCAACAGAACTAAATTCAGGATCATTTTCCTAGCAAAAGCTAGGAAACTGGAGTGTGTTGTGTGTCACTAAACCCAGTGTCAACTCAGGCATGGGGCTTTTGTTGTCATGGGTGCTGGACCAGGCTGAGCCTGACTCCCAATGCTGTGTGTGGTGAGCCTTTGTCTGCCCTGTGATGCAGCAAAACAGTTGGCAAGTGTTGTCAGAGACCAGTGTATGCAGTGCTTTGCACTGCTTTAGACAGTGCTTTTCGTCATGGGCCATTGCAGATGCTGAGTTAAGCCTGGCAGCAAACCCAGGAGGTGGGCCAAGTGTGCTACAAGCTAGGGCAAGCTGGGGGAGCATGTGGAGTCACCCTTGTGCAGTCACAGGATGGGCATAGCACGGCCAGACTCCTGGCAATATCCCTTTCTTTGCAGCATTCAGACTCAGTGTTCATTGCATGATGGCTTGCTCACTCCAACCTGCAGCTTCTCCCTCACCTGCCCTCCTGGCCTGTGCAGCAGCAGCAGCTGCTGCAAGGGAACGAAATGCTTTTCCTGCTACACAAATATCCAGCACTGCAAAACTAGGCTGGAGTTTCTCCCTTTCTCCCCTATCCCAGGACCCTCGTTCCTCTGTTTTTCAGGGATGATGTGAGTTCTCCCAGAGATATCCATCAGTGACATGTGGTTTATTATGATTTCTTTTTCCTGCCTTCTCACAAAGTAAAACCTTTCTCTTCTTTCAGTGTTGGCACAGCAAGGGCATTGGATTTGGATCCAGCATGAAGATGAGCAGCCAGCATAAAACCTGGGCTAGTTTATGGAGTAAATAATACACCCAATTCATCTCACTGTGTCGTTTGCACTGGATGTCTTGGAAACCAGAGCCTCAGTTGGACAGGAAAGCCTGCACCAACTGGAGTTGAAAGGATCTTTCCAGCCTGAGTGCTGGCATCCCTGGAGGGATTTCCTTCGAGGCTTTCTCAGTTTACCTGGACAATGGTCATAAGTTTAGCCTTTCTTGCACATGCTTTAATCTCATGTTTCACACTGTTAGTCATCTGTAGGGTCAGGAGGGCATTTCTCTCTCTGATCAGCATGGCAGATCTGCTGCAATCTGGTTGGGTTTTTTTTTTCCTTCTCAGTACTTTAGGGCACGTTTTACTTTTTCAAATTTCTGAGCACTTTTGCCTAAGAAGTTCCTCCAGATGGTGAAGGCAGGACATTGCAGGGTGTCAGTGGAGTGCTTTATATGCCTTCCTGTCCCTGGGCACTCTGCAGTTACAGCTTTGGGTGCTGTCAGGGGCACAGGGCATCTGGAGGAGGGTGAAGTTACTCCTTGTGGGACCTTTCCACATTAAAATGCCCATTGCCAGACTGCCAGCAATTACATGGTGTTTTCAGTCCTTCTTTCCTAGTGACTGGGATGCAATTCATCCAAGGACTGGCCAGGTTGCTTGCAGTCTGTGGTGAGGATCAGGCTTCCCTGGGGACTGCCACCACGTCTTCCTGCATCCTACTTCAACTGTAGCCTGTGTTCTCAAGCTGCTCAGATCTGAGGGCTGCTGTGCTCCACTTCCCTCCCTCTCTACCCTCTGAATTTTGTTGTTCACCTCATTTAGTTCAGAATTGCAGCAGTCAGGGTATTAAAAAAAAAAACCCAAACGAAAATCTATCAATAATCTGCATTTAGAAACAAGCGTCCAGGGTGTTTAATTAAACCCAGTGTGATGGGAGGCAGCCAAAAGGCATGTGTGGTGTGTGTATGTGTGTGTGTGTGTGTGCACAGACAGCTGGCCATGGGGGAGTGGCAAGTGCGTACGTGTGGGTGAGAGAGGGAGTAAAAGATCTGGTTAAATGGATCCTTTCTATCCGAGCTCCAAATATAATGTTCTTAAATGTGTAACCCACGAGAAAACAACAATCCCCTCGTGAAATATGCGGAGCCGCTTGTGCCAGGAAAAGGTCAGCAGCCCGGCTTCACAGGGCTAGCACGGCTGTAGGCTGGGGTGGCTGAGGGTTTTGGTGGGGAAGGGACACTCCAGCCAACCCTCTCCTGGCACACGGACTGGATTTTCCTGCTGGAATCAAGCTGGAAGGCTGATGGCTCTCACCTAGTTTGAAAGAGACAAAAGGCAGGCTGGGAAAGAGATGTGTGGGCTGCTCCTTTACCTAGGCTTTGGTTGCTGACAGAGAGGAAATGGAAAGAGGAATAGAAACAAAGCTATGAGTTTCAACTCCTGTTTTGTCCCTGGCATACATAAAATCTATGCCTCTTTCCCTCAGGAACTAGTTACCACCTGGATGTCATAAAGAACTGATTTTATTTTCTTTTTCAGTTGCTTTGGAAGAGAAAAAAAGAGAAACCTGGATGTACAGGGGGAAGTAATTCTGACCTAGTAGACCTGACTTTTCTTTTTAAATCAGTTTCATAGAATCTTCTACACACTTTGTCCAATTTTTTTTTTCAGCTTGCGTTCTCTATTTGCCAAAAATATTTAGCTTCTTCTTCCCTTTCACTGCCCTGCAGAGTCCCTCCTCATTTGCCTACCTCTGCTGCCCCAGAAAAGGGAGGCACAGGATGCTGGTGCCTGGTGGCTTTCCCTGGTGAGCAGGTGAGAGCCCTCCAGGACAGTTGCCCTTTTCTGGGCAGCTGAGGATGTAAATGGGGCGTGTGCCTCCGGAGCTCAGTGCTGGCCGCAGTGGGTCTCCCAGTGGGCAGTTGTCCTGCTCCCAGTGGTACAGGCTGTGGGTGCCACAGCTGTGTGCAAAGCCAGCATCATCCTCGTGTGCCTGGTGCCCACTTAAAAACAAGGGGGAACAGAAAAAGGAGTTTTGTTTTCCAGCTGAAACAGCTTCAACAAGCCACGGGCGCAGTCCCTGTAAATGCAACTGTTGTGTGAGGCTCTGGGATGACTGGCTCTGTTGTGCTTGTCCCCAGGCAGCACTCAGGCCCACAGGGGCTCCTCTGAGCTGGGGGCTGGTGAAAGCCAGAAGATGTGATGGGGGAAAGGGTCGCCACAAAGAGGGTTATTTGCCATCCATCGCAAACAGCCTTGCAGCTGAGAGCTTTGCCAAGCATGAGGTGTAGCTGCTGCTGCTGCTGAGTTTCTCAGCCATATGAGAGCAGCAAGCCCTCATGCTAGCTGAAATAGGAGGAATATTGCATCAAGGTGTTACCTAATGATGGTGGCTTTGCAGTCTATGAAGCCTGCAGTCTTGTGTCTTCCCTGAAATTCAGGTTGGTGAAAAGAATTAGGGTGGAAGGGCCCATCTAGTCCACCCGCAGGCGGAGCAGTGCAGCCTGTAACTTTGCATTAAGGACTTTCAGCTGCACTTTTGCTGTCAGGTTTGGCAACTGCACAACCTTTCTCTTGCTTCCCAGTGAGCTCCAGACTGCCTCAATGCGTGTGGAGCTATTGTATGTGTTGGGTCATAAGGGAGGGTGGCTGCTCTGTCGAGCTCCTGGTTCAAGCTGCTCCTCCACGATGGCATTTCTGTGCCACAGCAGGTCATGCAGGTTCTTATCGGCTCTAATTAATGCTCCTGGCAGTGATGACAAGTGGCCCACAGAAGTGTGAATCTAGTTTAAGGAGACTAAGAAGCCAAAAGAAAAAAAAAGAAAGAAAGCCTTCTAATCTGATCCGTTATGCTCAGGCCAAGAGATCAGCAAAATGATCAAGCAAGGAAGAGAAACAACTTCTGGCTACTAGATTTTGCATCCCTATCCAGGCAAAGTGCTGGGGGTAACTATTAAACGATTGTAGCACACTGAACATCAATCTTGTAACAAGCTTGGATAATACCCTGTGGTGAATTAACAAGGACTGCTGATATCTAAGTGCTTTTCAGCTATGTGTTGCCAGGAATAAGTCTCAGTTCTGGGGGGCCTGAGTCTCTCCTCAATCTGAGTTTAATTCCCTCCCATCTGCTGTCTGCATTTCCCGACGATCCTCACCCAAGTAGGGCACAGCGTGTGTTTTGAGGGGAGTGGGGATATGCTGGGCTCTCTGTGGGCTGAAATTTCCCAGGCAGAGAATTTCTGCTGTGTGGGGATATCCAGGATCTGTTGTGGTCTTTGTGCCCCCGCATGAGCAACTGGGTGCTGCCTCAGCCAAAACGTCCTGGGAGCCTCCGCTAAGGTGGCTCTGCTGGTAGAACAAAACCGACCAAGCTTGAGCAGTCTGGAGCAGGGGACAAAGACAGTCTCATTCCCACCATTGCTGGGGATAATTATCTCATTATTCCTGCAGCCTCCACAGCTCCCAAAGAAAGAGTAACTGCTGTGCAACAATGCCTCTGCTGTAAATAACACCCTCAGCACATTCCATTGAAGCAGAAGATGGAGGTATAAAGCACTGTCTGCCCTCAGACCATGCTCAGATTCAGCACTTGGACTTTGGTCCACTGAGCTTTAACTTTTGGGTGGTTGTTTTTGTTTTGGTTTGTTTTTTTATGAAAGTGGGGCAGGGAGCTCTGTGTGGGCTTTCTAATGTTTTATTTATTAAATCAAGGGCATGGATGCGTGTTCAGTTTGCAACGGCTGGAGTTGTGCAAGAAGCCTGTGTCACCCTTGTCCTGGATGTGACTGGCAACCTCACCCAGTGGGCAGGAAGGGGAACTTCTGTCCTGGCTATGCCAGTGCAAAACTGGGGAATGCCACTTATTCCTCCTGGATCTGTCAAAACGAATCTTCCTCTTCAGGCATCAAAAATGTCCCCGAGATGCTTGTTTGGAAGAAAACTAGACTAGGGGGTAGGAACAGGAGAGGTTTTGCCAAGGTTCATGTAGCCTGCAGAGAGCCAAGGGCAGAACTGGGTGCCATGACTCAGGTTTACTCACTTTGCCTTGTTTAAAAGGTGTCCCATAAAAAGAAATATATGCAGCCATTAGAAGCAGAGAAGTTTCTTTTGCCAGACTTCTGCATGTTTCACTGATCCATTGCTGGTTTGTGGAGGTTACTGCAGTGCTGCTGATGCCTGCGCCGTTATCCGTGGGTGCCTGAAATCTCTTGGAGGATGTTTGTTTTTTTTCTCTACTTGTTACTCACGTGAGAAATATCAGGCAGTTGTCTCCCAGGTTTTCCTGGAGGGTTTCTGGAAGATTGAAAAAGTGTGTCATGAAGTTTCTCCATCCTTGTCTGAAAATTGCATTGGCTTTCAGGAAAAGAGCCATTTCACACAGCATTTGTCAGGCAACAGGTTTAATTAAGTGTTAACATAAAACAGAAGGTGAGTTTTCAAGGTTTCTTTCGGTTTCCTTTCTCAAACTTCTATTCTGTTGGTTGTGATGTGACTATTTCATTAGCTCACTGGAGATGTCTTTGGCAAAAAATAAGAAGCTGAGACCTAATATTTCTTATGTACCGTAAAAACAACTAAAAGAGCAGGTGTAAAAAAACCCTGCCCATACATGAATTTTCACCTAGGCCTCAGACTATTGCAGATGCACAAAAACAAAAATGCAAAGACCAAAGCATCCTTCTCCTGCAGCCCTGCTGGGAACAAGGCTGGTATTGGCTGGCACATGAGCTTTCTCTGTGCCACCACTGTGCTGCAGCTGGGCTGAGGGCAGGGGCGGAGCGAGGTGAGTGTGGGTGCTCCTGAAGGAGAGCAGAGCCAGCTGCAGGGAGCCAGGGCAGCCCCCATCACTTTGTCCCAGGCTCTAATGCGGACTTGCTGCAAAATTGGAGTGCCTCCTATTCCAGCACATAAAACTGGGAAGGGTGGCTGTTGCTTGTAGTGAGAGCAGTCAGTGTGCAAATCGATGGGGGCTGTGCTCATGTCTCTGCAAGGTGCTGGATGGATGTAAAATGTCTTTATTCCCTGTCTGGTCCAAAACCAAAAGCCCTGTGAGGCTGTGCAGAGGAGGGATACCTCTTCCTTGCAGGCCTTTTTCAAACCTTCCTGCCAGCAGCCTCTGCTGCTCCCACACTGAGCCAGCAACTCACTGGTATGTTGAGGCTGGCTGGCTCTGGGCAAGTGGCAGCTTACACAGAGGGTGGAGCTTTCTGAAATCCTGGACCTAACCTCGGCAAGTATGGGCTCTAGCCAAGCAATAAGACTTCTCCATCTTTGCCACACCATCTGTCTTCTTCAACTTTCTGTAATCTTTCAGCTGCTGGATTAGAAATTATCACTATGTGGCGCTGGGCTGAATCCAAAGCAGGGTTCCTCCTTCAA
The DNA here is from genome assembly GCA_014706295.1 of Lycocorax pyrrhopterus obiensis. Classification (NCBI taxonomy): domain Eukaryota; kingdom Metazoa; phylum Chordata; class Aves; order Passeriformes; family Paradisaeidae; genus Lycocorax; species Lycocorax pyrrhopterus. Next base: position 93,729,452 of record JACSVZ010000001.1, read on the forward strand.
GTGATCCAGGAGACAAAAGTCTCACTGAAATGTGGTGTCTTTTCCCTCCCACTCGGGGCCCTACAGGGTCACACCTGCCCACCTTGGAGCACCCTGGAGTGGTAGAGCTGGGTTTATGCTTTGTGTCTTGATATCTTTTTCCCGTGCCATGTGCAGGGGTAGAGGGGATGCACTCATGACTTAGCAGAACTAGTGCTGGGATAGGAACACAACTGCTTATTTCTCCTCTAGCTTGGTCTTTGCTAAACAACATGCTCACTGCTGGTGTGCATGTGGGAGAAATTCTGGGTCCTGCACTTGCTCATTATCAGTCTGACTTCCTGGAATCAAAGGAGAAATTGATCTTTCCTGTGTGTTTTTATGAGACCAGGTATTTTGAGGAGTGAGACAAAATGCTTCCTCACCATGTACTGTTTCCAACATCCATGTTGTTAGTGCCGCATGCCTACCGTTGTCAGATGTTTCCTTTGGCTCTTCTTCCAGGACCAATGGCATTCTTTCCACAGGGGACACAAAATGAGGTGGCAAGGCTCAGTGCAGAGCAATTGGTGCATGATGCTGCTGGTGTCACCCAGACACTGGAACAGGCTTTGTGCCACAAACACATACAGGACTCTGGAGCACAAGGCACCTTTCCTGCTCTTACCCCACTGATGGTAATGCCAGTTTTATCAGGGTGAGTGCTGCTAGCTTTTTCTTGATGTTTCCCAGTTGTATCTGGAAGAGTGTTGAGGGATCTGTGGCTTAAGCATCTGCCAGTGACACTGAGGTTGTGACACCTGCCTACCTGCAGAAGTGCTGCCATGACAAGGGGCACAGCACGTGCCCAGGGTCCCTCAGTCTGGAGAAGTCAGTGTGCTGGCTGGGATGGTGGGGAAGGAGGCAGTGAGCTCAGATGGAGGACCCAGGGAGACGCCTGATTCCTCATGCCCGTCATGAGCCAGCAGTATTGTATAAAGGGCTGGCTGGTGCTGCTGATTATAGGCATTATTTCAGAATGTGTTTTATTAATGTTGCAATTTGAACCAGAAGAGGAACAGCTTAGTTGGTTATGCAGTACCAGAAGGAATAGGGAGCCATTAAAATGTATCTGGGTGAGCAAGGCTGGGCGTGTGGGTGCATACAGAGACAGCAGATCTCAGCAGTGAGAAGGGGTCCTTCGGTAACACATATTTTTCTGACAGAAGCTGCACTTTTGTTGCCGCTCCGTGAGGTGCAGTGCAGAAAGGATGATTGCCTGGAGGGTGCTGCTGGGAGGTGAAGCTGTGTGCAGTTTCCTCAGGGAAGCAGAATTTCCTTTTGTGAGCCATCCCTCTGTGTGCCTGTGTTAATGGTGCTCAGTTGCCACTCAGTGTCGTATGTCCCTGCCTCCCAAAAGAACCTGCACTACGGAAAGGGAGCAGAGAAATGGAAATGGAAAGATGAGAAGTGGGGGGTTTACAGGCTCACAGGGAGGTGATGTGGACAATGCCTACATGAGATACTGCAAGCAGAAGTAAGCTCACTTGACCTTCTGTCTGAGCCCGTGGATGAAAGCCAGCGCTGGTCTGAAAGCCATGGCACTGCTTCAGTGCAGCACTGGATATGAGCTCATGCTCCTTGCATCTCAGAGCACCAACCACAGCTCTGCAGCTTCACCCCAGCTTGCTTCTGCCCACAATACTCCAGGTAAATGTATCCGTGGCTTTGCAGGTGCCACCTTCTGCTTACAACCCCTGCTTCTCCCAAACTGCAGCCCGCCTCCAAGTGCATGTTCAAGGGAAGGCTGCTCAGGCTGTCCCCTAAATAAGTAAAATGGCTCTAAAGTGCACCAGCTGGTCCCATTACCTTCAGATGTAATTGTTTAATGTACACGTTGTACATCAGCTTAGCAATTTGACACTCACGCCGCGGTTCACACAGGAATCCCAAATATCACAACGCAACCTTCCAGCATGACCATTACTCTTGAACCATACCTTTAAAAATAACAGTTAGGCTGAAGATCCCAATTTCTGTTTCTCTATAAGGTTGAATATTTCCCATGCTGTGGACACCTTTGGTGTCCTAGCAGATGGCTGGCAGAGTGTCAGTGCTTGGGAAGTCACTTGCTACAGTGGTTGGAGGATAAGGCTTAGAAGGGATGGGTTTGCCCTGAGGAATGATCCCCAAAATTGCTGATTTGGAGAGTCCTTTCTATACACTGCAGTTGTTTGCACACAAACCTATCATCTGTTCTCCTCCTGGGATTTGCTGTTTATATGGAGAAGAGCAAATAAAGATTCTTCTGCAATTTCAATGGAAGCCAGGGAGCTTTTAAGCAGGCAGAGCAGCTACTGGCATCCCTGTTTCTCTGCTGAAGAAATGTGGTGACTGCTAAGAGAGATGTGAGATGTCACAGTTCCTTTTCATCTGAGGGATGAAAAACAGTATACAGGCATTTAAGCTTCACAAAATCCCCCTGCAAGGTGTAAGGAGAAAATTTTTTACAGATGGAGAAATTGAGACAAAATGCCTTGCTGCTGCTTGATCCATTCATTACTGAAAGAATTGAGGACAGAAGTTGGGACACCTATTCATAGCACTGACCACAAGGTCCTCCCTCCCTGTCACCTTGGGAGTGACATAGCCCATGCAGCAGTGCTCCTGGGAGGGCTTTCAGTGTCTGCTTTGGTCAGGAGACTATTTTGCAGATGTGTCTCCTCCATTCTTGCAATGACATTGCGTCTGATCTGTATTTCTTAGGTATTTTGTTCAACCACCCCATTTCAGGTACATCAGCCTGCAAGACCCATCTGCATGCGCTTGCCATTCCCTATCCCTCCCTGTTTTCAATCTATGCCAGTGCACTGCTTACTTGAATCATAAAAACTCTCACTTGGTGTGGGCTTTTTGTTTACCTGCTTGTGGTTCCGTGCTCCCCTTTCCATATCGCCTTGCCAGCTATGGTGCAAACAAAACCTGTCTGTGGGGGAAGGGAGCAGGCTGGGAATGCCCATCCTCTCAGGGACACGTCTGATCCTGCATGTTGTGAATGAGAGATGCTACTCTGTCCTCCCTTCCTCTTCCCTGCAGTGAGCTGACCATCTGCTTACCTTAATGGACTAGAGATTAGCCCGGGGGTTAAGTTATCAACATAATTAACCTAGATTTCTCCTCTACGACTGAGGCAATTTTTACTTGTCTACTGCTCAGGTGATGTTGTGAAATTCAGACGGCTCTCGAGGAACAACAGAAACTGGAGCAAGTGGAGGAGAAGACTTTCAAAGTTTGAAATTACTCTGAAGCCCCCAAGGCACAGAGATAAGAGATGATGAAGCTTGTGTAGGGTCACGTATGTACTCAGCTATGAGAACAGTATTGAAGAGAAGTCTAATATATTATTAATACTGCCTGTTCCTTACGTGGAGGGCTTTTCAGGTCTGCGTCTCAAACCAGGCAAGACTCTTTATCTCTGTTTAAGGAAATTTGTTCCTGGAACGTATGCAGAAAGCTAACAAATTGAAAATATTACATCCCTGTGTTTCTGTCCAGATGACTTTTGTCATCTACCTGTAGGATACTTCCCAGTCTGTGCTCTGTACCAGTGGTTCAGTGACAGGCTGTAGTTGGGTACTGTAGTCATGTATCACCAGAAACTCTTCTCATTCTGGCTTAGTATGCTAGAGCTAATGTGACTCTACAGCCATGTGTGGGTGGCTTTTATGCTACATTTTCCTTGACAGTAAAAGATTGCAGTTGCCACTTCAGAGCATCCCTAGATGCCTTTCGTGCCCTAGATTCAGGCTGTGTTTATGGATAGTGCTATTGGACTTGTGCACAGGCAGTCTTCCTTTGCAGGGCCAGCGATGGCAAGGCAGTGCCCCAAGTTTCACGGGGCACCAAGCTCCTCCATACACCCCCTGGGGCTCTTCTGCCTGTGGCCACGGCACTGGGGCCATGCACCTTTGCACTTGGATTCAGCTTGCCGTGGGTGGAGATCCCCTGCAGAGGCTGTGAGTGTGGGACCGCTGTCTGACCCATCCCTGCGGGCACTTCCCGTGCCAGAGGACATGCCACTCAAACGATCGTTGTAATTACCGTCCTGGAAGCTTTTAATCCCTTGGTTAAATAAAACCAACAAATGATAGTGGGAGTAGGAAACTGCAGCCGGCTGGAGGACAGCCCCGCCAGGAGCAATGAGATGTGCGAATGAACAAACACTCGCATCCTTCCAGAGACACCTAATCTTCCTAATGATGAAATTAGCATGCAGCTTTGGTCAGATCCCACCCACACCTCGGTGCTCAGCCCCAGACTTCTCATTGGCACAGAGACAGGCAAGTGAGAAGGAGTTCAAAGAATAACAACAACGATTAGGGTGCTGCAGGGGAGACGAGGTGTGAGGAAAGATTAAAGCATCTAAGTGTGTTTATCATGCGTAATTGGGGATTAAGGGGGGAAACCTAACTGTCCTCCTGTAATTTGAAGGGTGTGAACTTGAGGGGAGCTGATCAGAAGGGTCACAGGAGGTATATAAGTAGGAGAGATGTGATACAGCTCAAGGAAAGACATGTAGGTAGAATATCAAGCAAACTCCTAATTATGTTTTTTGATCTGGCTTATGAGGGACAATGGTCAGAACATGATTTTTTGGGGTGCATATATACAGAGAGAAAAACGCTGGAGGAGAGACCCTCTAGTAGTAAATTATCCTGTAGAGCAAGAGCTGGACTGCCTGAGACCATACACGTTTTGTCCCCTTCTCCACATCTTTTTTGTTCTTTGCAAATATAAATATATATAGGAGGAAACAAACAGCACTAGCACTTGTGATTTTCAGTGGAGACATGTTGCAAATGTTACATTTTCCAGTAACACTTTACCCCACACTGTCACTGTAAAATCTGTCTGCTGTCAAACCGTGGTGGGGTGTCAGTCCTCATGTCTCTTTGATAGGGTCTGGGAAGGATTTGGCGGACATTAGCAGCACCCAACGCCCCCAGACACTGCTGAGAGCAGCTGTCCTCAGTGAAATGGGGGGAGCCCTGGTGGGGGAGCCCTGGTGGTGCTGAGTTGTTCGGAGATAGAAAAGCCTCAGACCATGCCTGCATTGATTTTTGTATGTACTGCTTGGTGTGCACTAGCAAATCAGTGTGCACTATGAAATCATTCTGTTGGGCTTGTGCTCTGCTTTTCAGTTTAGGCTTAAAATTGGCAGACCTGTCTTTTTGGGTGGCAGAAACCAGTCACAGTGTAGGGAGGTTCTCCCTTATCTTGGACATGAAGGATCTGAGTTTGCTTATGTCTGTGCTCTTGGAAGCATTCAGACCACAATGACAGGCACTTAATGTGTTAGTCCTTTCTTGTCCCATGATTGTGCCCATGCAGAAAAGGCAGGATCACTTTCCTGATAGACAGGTGAAACATTTACTTGAGTGCTTCTAGTGATGGCTGTGCTGCAGCTTTCTTACTAGTAAAATTATACCCCACCCCTCCTCCCAATAAGCCACCCTATACACTGGGACACTCACTATACTAGGGATTGCTTCCTGTATACAGAATCATAGAATCACAGAATATGCTGAGTTGGAAAGGACCCATAATGATCATTGAGTCGAACTCCTGGCCCTGGACAGGATACCCCAAGAGTCACACATGTTCCTGAGAGCATTGTCCAAATGCTTCTTGAACTCTGTCAGGCTTGGTGCTGTGCCCGCTTCCCTGGGGAGCCTGTTCCAGTGCCCAACCACCCTCTGGGTGAAGAACCTTTTCCTTGATATCCAAACTAAACCTGCCCTGACTCAGCTTTATGCCATTTCCTTGAGTCCTGTCACTGGTCTCTAGAATGAAGAGATATGTAGCTTTCCCTCCGCCTCTTCTCCTGAGGATCTTGCAAACCACAATGAGGTCTTCTCCTCTTCTCCAGGCTGAACAGACCAAGTGATCTCAGCCACTCCTCATACAGCTTCCCCTCCACACCCTTCACCATCCTCATGGCCCTCCTTTGGACACTCTCTAACAGTTTAATATCTTATATTGTGGCACCCAAAACTGCCCCAGCACTCGAGGTGAGGCCGCCCCAGTGCAGAGCAGAGTGGGACAATCCCCTCCCTTGCCTGGCTGGCGATGCTGTGCCTGATGCCCCCCAGGACACAGCTGGCCCTCCTGGCTGCCACGGCACTGCTGGCTCAGGTTCAACTTTCCATTGACCAGGACCTCCAGACCCTTTCTGCAGAGCTTCTCTCCAGCCTCTTATTCTCCAGTCTATGCACAGAACCAGGGTTGCCCCATCCCAGGTGCAGACTCTGGCACTTGCCCTTGTTAAACTTCATACGGTTGATCCATATGCTTACACATAGTTACACGTAGTTGATCCACATGCTTACACGTTCACCACCCCCTTCCCTGCCCTGCCTCTGCAGCTGCCTGCGTGTTTTCCGTAGAGTTTGCAGAGTTTTGTTGGCAGGAAATGTTGCCTAGGATGGGTTCCCATTGCAAGCATCTCACCTCAATAATCTCCAAAACAATGTGTTTACCAAGTTTGCAGCTGCCCGTCCTATCTGTAATGCACAAAAACGTCCTCACCTTGTACCTGATCTGTTCTCCTGCTGCTGCCTGCCTTTCTCTCCAAACCTGCAGGACATCCCCCGAACTGCATTCCTGTTTTTCACACCAGCTGCCCAAAGGCTGTGACACCAGTACTAGCATGGCAAACGCTGTGACGTAGTGCCCGTGCTCTACCGTGGTTCTTACCCGGGGCGGCTGCTCCCCATCTTCATCATCCTAACACGGAGTGACTCGGCTCGAATGCCCCTGCAGTAACCTGCCTGGCCATAAATTGGAGACCTTTACAGCTGAAGGTTTGCCTCCAACATCTTTTTTTAGCTTGCCTGGTATAATTCTCTGCTCTGTGACTGCTTGCAGACACCATCGCAGGTTTTATTTCCAAAGCAGACGGCATTGTAATTAAGAGGTCCCAAAATGAACTCAGCCTTTCAATAACAAAGCATAATAAAATAAGCTTCTAACAAGACTGGTGGGAGAGCAGTCAAGCTGTTTCAGCATCCACATAGACATTTTGCCTGACAGAATAATAGCCAGTTTCTTTCAGCTCTTAGGTCCACCTTCTCTGTTAAGGTCTGACAGCTGCTGTCACCTCAGGAACCACCAACAAAGGGGTGCATCCTTGTCTCTCCAGGGAGGTAACAGCACCAGCTAAGAGGTAAAAGCTTTTATCCTGGAAAATTTCCAGGCACCTCTAGAGAGGAAAATCCTGCCACTGGCAGACACTGACCATAGAATCAGATAATGCAACTGATGGCAACTGCAGGACTGATCCTTTGCCTCCACCCCACAGGCCGGCAACTCTGAACAGCTGTGGTCTGTGACAGCATGCAGAAAATCAGGGTCTGTAGCATTACGTTGACATAGACAAACAAATTTTGACATCTGGTGTCTTGAGAAACTGAAGGCATCTTTCTCTCAAGCAGACTTGTATCAGCTATTTCACAGCTAATACATACTTGCTACACACCGAAATGTTTGCTGACTCGCAGCTAGGCTGGTATGCTGGGAGGCTCCATCTCTGTGTTATGGCCCGCTTCTGTTTCTGCCTGGTACTAATTTGCTTCAGGAAGTATGACTGAGCTGCTGGTCCTGGCTCCAGCAATGCTTAATGAACCTCTCCATCAACTGGCCTGGATAAAATTTGGCTGTGTCTTGTTACTGGGTCTTGCCTTCCTTGTCTGACAAGGTCTAGCGAAAAGCTGCCTGATTGTCATAAAGTCATGGTCATCCGGTGTCTGTGAGAGAAGGCAGGTGATTGCCTAAGGAGCAAAGGATCCTGGAACTCTGAAAAAGCCTGAACTTCTTGCCCAGGCAAAGGTAAAGACCCCCTCCTTGAAGGCATTCCAAACCCACAAGATCTTGTGGGACAGTGTGGGTATGGAACAAAGAATAACCTTTCCCCTCTGTATCCAATCCTTGTCAACTCAGGGAGCCACTGGCTGCCTTCTTTGGTGAGGCTGGTCAGGGTGGCCACACAGTGCTGAGGATGTGCCTGCCAGCAGGAAGCAGCCCTGGACTGACTCTGCACCAGGGAAAAAACCTGTGCCCAGAGACAGTGCTTCTTTTCACCTGCTCCGTGCCAGGACATGAGGCAACTCCTTGCCTCGGTCCTTCTTGCAGGGAGTGGGTTGGTGGCTGGTGTTGTGCTGCAGGGAGCTGGCAGGGCTGGCAGAGATGTGGGGCCAGGCTGGAGAGCTGTGCTGTAGGACAGTGCACTTGTGCAAGTGGCTGTCAGTCTCCTGGCATCTCCAGAGTGCTTGACAGCTGGGAACACAATGCAGGCATGCTTATGTGAAAGGAAGTGACAGCAAGGAAATGGAAACGTCTGGAAGCATACCAGGGAGTGAAGCCTCGTCATAATATACCCCCAGGCCAGATCAGAATTACTTTAATGCAATGATTCATTATTTTTTTCCTCTGCTTTTCTCTCAGTGAGGAGATGCTACATATCTTGACTGGTATTGCTGAGTATGTAGAATATCATGTTGCACACTTCAAGGAGATGCTGGCCAAATAAAATATGAGTCCTGCACAGAAGAACTAGTTTGAATGTGAGTTTTCAGCATAGCAGAGCCGTGGCTTTCTGGAATCAGAGTAGTTTAGAGTTCACTTTATTTTGCAAAAGGAGCCCAAATACTCTGGGGCTTCTGCTGGTCAACCACACAGTTCAGGAAGAAGTTTTCCCTAGCACCTCCTCCCATGTAAGTTTATATTTGGTATTGGACGGGTCTGTGTCTTGTATTTTTGCCAGGATCAGATGGATTTTGGTGTAACAAGGAAGGATGAAGCCTTCCTTTATTAGAGCCTGGATACCATGGGGATGGGATAGAGCATGTGGTGACCATCTCTCTTTTCCTTTTTTCCGTACTGACAGAAAAACAGCATCTGATACTGATTTTCACTTTCTCCTGAGAGGGAAGAGAGGAGATGGGAGTAATAGCACAGTGGACATGTATGCTGATGCCACAACTGTCATCAGAAACCCTTTGAGGCCAGTGGACATCCCTGACTGGTGGTCATGTCATGACTGGGGACCAGCATTTGCCCACAGTGGAGCTACGATGGCCAAACAGCTTATTTCTCCTTTGCATCATGATCTAAATAAATCTCATAGAGCAGAAGGTGGTTATGATCATTTATCATTTGATGAGCTTCAGCTTTGTGTCTGGCAGATACTAATGGAGAAAATGTTGTCATCCAAACCCAAGCAGCCTTCAGCTGGAGTTAAACTACAGCACTGCTGAAGAGCTACAGATTTGAGACAGAAAATAATAACAGGTGGGCAGATTATTAAAATACAATGCAGACAATACCTGGAGGGTAAATATAATCAGCTTTGAGATGACAGTGAAATCTGAGGAGTGTTTTGACAGCGAAGAAGGCTGGTATACATGTGCCTTCACAGTGAGGACCCCTGGTTACACAGCTGGAGAGCTGATATCTTTATTTTAGCAACTTGTTTTCCATCATAGAGGAGGGCTACTTGTCCCTGATAACTCACAGGCAGCCTGGATGCATCTTATTTCACTGTGTTTTGCAGTAGGCTTCCTGCAGCATCCCAGAAACCAGAAAAGTCTTGCTGCAAAAGTGCGTGCTTTGAGAGGCATTGCAGAGGCTGGCTGAAACCAGCACTGGGTTGCATTGCTTGCCCTGGGTTCCTGTGAAACACCATATGGCTGTGAGCACAAGCAACACCAGTCTTGCCCACCCCTAATTCCAGAGGAGCAGCCTTACATCTTCTCTGGATACAGGCAACTTCTCTTTCTGCTCAGGTATGCTTTCTTCTCCTCGTGTGTGGGCTCACCTCACCCTGGCAGCCTCTTGCCCCATGTATCATGCAAGATTTTCACTGTCTGTCCTGCACACACTTCAGCTGTTTGTTCTGCCTTACCTTTACCTCACTGGCTGTCTGGGGAAGACACATTGACGCCAATAAAACTGATAAATTGCCTGAGAGGGCGAGATACAGTTTTAGTAACTGGCATAACAGTGAATTTGCTGACCTGGCACAGGGAGGGGAAAGGGAAAGGCTTGTGAATTAATTACAGTGCTGAAGCAGTGCTGAGGAGAGCCTGGCTTTCTGCTGGAAGTGGTTCAGTCACTTGGCTGGAGATAGGAGTCCAACTGCTGTACACTTGAGGAGGTAGCAGATGCACAAAGTTGACAGTCAGGGCTGCTGAAGGAGTGGGCCTGGGTCCTGTAAGCTGTATTGAGACCATGCTGCTACACTCTGCCTCCCACCCATGACTTGCCACTGCTTCCCCTGTACTGGCATTTTAAACCACACCCCAGAATGGACTCTTTAGATAGCTGCACAATTGCTGGGGCTGATGTGAAGGCAGCATGACAAGGTGGGAGCGAAGTTGGGACATCAGCAAAGCAGGATTCAGTCTGCCTTGAGTCCTGTTCCATACCAAATCCTGGTTCTAGCTCTGCCACTGACCTGGGCGAAGACAGGTCACCCCTCTGTGCTGTGATAGAGGGGGACAAACTGCTGTTGTCATCACTATTGCTCACTGCATCCCCAGATGCTTTCCAGTAGTCTGGGAAAATCTGGTACCTCCCTTGTTTTGCAAAGCTAAAGCTGTCTCTGGAGTGCCCCAGCCATGCTGTGGTCCCCTGTCCCACTTGCAGGGCTGGAGGAAGATGAAGATCCAGCTCTCATCTCTCAGCACTGCTGCTTTCTCTCCTGCCCTTCATCCCAGGCACCAGCTTGGGGAAAAGTAGTAGGTAAGTGTCTGTGGTGGAGCACTGAATGAAGTGGCTCCAGTGCTTCCCAGTTTTCTGGGAAATTCTAGAGAAGGATTTAGAGGCTGAGCAAACTTGCTACCCATAGGAGGCTTGGAGGCTCAGGGGCTCAGCACTGAGTGTTAGTTCAAAGAGAAAGGCAACATGTTGAACAAAATCTCCAGAGATTTCAAATTTTGAGTCTAGATGGGAGAGCATCTCTTTTGAAAGGTATATTATGTTTAAAAGTAGAAAATAATTATTACTCTACTGGTGTGATAGTTACCTATCATGTTTACAAATCTTCATTGCCAAAAGAAAAATATTTCAATACATTTTGAATACAAGTTGTCTCCTTAGGGGCCACCTTATCTCTGATGTATGACTGATTACTTGGCCAGACAAAGGTTATTGCAAGAAATAGACTTGACCTTTTAGGCATACAACTGAGATTTGCAGCAGGAGTGAGCACCACACTTTCTAAATGAATGTGTTAGTAGGCAACGAAAGCAGACGAGTGCACCTAATTAAAGATGCATGTCAAAGAAAATAGATAGAATAATAAAAGGTAAACAAATATTAGAGAAGACATTGTCAAAACAGAAGTTAAAGCCAGCCAGCACAGAGAGGAAAGAGCCCTATGTGGAACAAAAGCAGCCATTTTGAGAACTGTGCTTAGCATTAAATTGCAAAGAAGTATAAAAATAAAATGCAATTATGACTATACAGCTGGAGGACAAAGCTATTACGATGATGGTGCAGAGCCATTGGTAACTGTATGATAAGAAAATGCAAAAAAACCTTTCAGCCATCTGGTCAAGCCTGGTACTTATACAGTTCTCATTGTTAATGGTCCTCACATCAAGTATGTGTTGTGAGGCTGCATGCTTTGCAACATTTTAAGAGTGGATCTATAGCAATAGGACATATGATCAGACATGCGACCAAATGCACACCAACCTCTAAATTTCTCATCATCTTTTTAAGAGAGCATTCCTGGCTGGTAGACAGTTCAAACACATCTTTTGCTTATAGGCATTTGTCAAAGTCTCCTTGGCTTCCACAGTATCTGAAGAGAGTCTTCCCTGAGCTTGGCTTGCTGCTTTTGCTGTGCCTCCCCTCTAAAATGAATGTAAGTTACTGAGCAAGCATTGGCTTGTTATTCCTACCTCCAGCCAGACCTGTGGAGGGGCAGTGGGGGCATTAATGTAGGGAGCATGTAATCACCTGAGCCGGAATTTAGCCTTGACACTGACTTATCACTTTCAATATTATTAAAAAACAGGACCACAGGATCTCCAATGGCTAGAAGTGATCTGCTCCTCAGCTTTATCTCTGGTTTGAAAGTCAAGGTCTCAAACAGCATGGCTTTTCTGTGGGAAGCCTGGGCTTGGCAGAGAGAACAACCTGCTGACAACTCATCTTGGGCAGCATTTTATTTTTTCCCTTGAAGATCTCCTTGCTTTGCTATAGGCTTTTGCCTGTTCAGGCTCAATGAGTGTGGGAGCAGTAGGAGCCTGGCTCTGTCAAGGCTGTTAAGGAAGGGTGGTTACAGGTTTCTTGTTTTTACAGGGATGATTGTTCTTGACATGTCTTTTGGTGCATCTCTGTTTGAGGAGGACTGAAGGGAGACCTGATGTCAGAGAAGAGGGGATTGAGTGTGGGCTGGAGCAAAGCAGCTCTGTGAACTCGAAGGTGGTGTCACCATTGTTGCTGTTGTTAAGAGCTCTGGGGCAGAGCAGGGGATGATTTCAGTCACAGCATCTTTGTGTATCTCGGTGAGATGCCCATTCAGAGAGACATGATTCCCTAGTGTGGTCTGACCTCTGTGGGCCCTGCTGAGGCATGTTGAGTGAGTGCAGTGGAGGGGTGCTCTAGGCTGTGTGGGCACTTTCGATTCAAAGTGATGAACCAGGGGTAGCTGGTACAAAGGGCTACCTGGCACCAGGCTCCCCATGAAAAATGCTCACTGGCCACCGCCAGCTCAGGTATTACCAGGGCTGTTGTGGAAGGAGGGTGACTGAAGTCACGTGTTCAGTCCATGGGGACCTGCCCTCAGCCTCAGCAGGTGCCCCAGGCCCTCTGGTAAGGCAGGGGCACGGCTGCTCTGAAAGGGTCACTGCCTTCTACTGCTGCCACTGCTGTGCTGGCTGTGCACTGGGGACAGAGAGGAAGAGGAGATAACAGTTTTTGTTGACAAAGCTGTCTTGATACCTGTGTAGATCTATAGGCAGAGTTGCCTGAGGAAAGATGAAAAATTAATGGGGACATTTTCACCCTGGCTGGCTCACATGCCATTTTAATCCTGCTGCCAACATGACGGGCATTTCCGCCTGAGAAGAAGTGCTGATTGAAATCCAAATAGTTTGACAAGGAGGAAAAACAGCTACTGATGGGGCCTGGGGCAATAAATCAGTTTGTAAACACTCTGCTTTGCGGAAGGTCTATATACAGATTTTGTTTGTATGATGGCTTGGGCCGAGGTCTAAACACCTCTGAAGTGTGCACTGTCTTCAACAGAAGTCAGTCTCTGCTGCAAACGAGGAGAGATGGGCTGGTAGTGGGGAACAGGCATAGCATGGTGGAGAAACCTGTTTTATTCCAGATTTGGTCTTTGTGCAAAGCAGCACCTGTGTAATGGAAGGTATGATTTGTTAAAGTGTGCAAATCTTTTGTCTGTTCCTTTGGTTGAAGGAACCTCAATGTTTAGCTGGTAGTGGCAGGCACAGTGGCAGCTAATGCCAAGGGAAATGTCAAAAGCAAGAGCTGCTGGATTTCAGAAGAAATGCTGAGAACAATGTGCTGAGTTCAAAACCTGGGATGAAATAGAGAATTAATGGCTTCTGGGGAGCAGTGGCAGTGGGATGTGTAGGTACAATAAATTCAGAGCAAGAATTAGTAACTGAATCAAAGTTTGCCCAGGCCTACATAGTTCAGGTTCCAACACCATCTCCCATGGATCTCTACCTGGGAGCTGTGGAGTGAGCAACCAGTGAGTGCACCCCAGGGGTCAGGATGAGAAGGGACACGCTGCTCTCCATGTAGTCCTTCAGCAGTCACCATGTTATCACAATTCATTCTTCATAAGCCAGGCAAAAGGACTTGTCCTCTTTCCAGAGAGATCAAGCCTGAAATGTAAAAATAGTCCGATTTGGACTGGAGCTTAAACCTAAAGTGATTACATGACTTCTATTAAAGCAAAAAGCAAACAAGCAAACCCTATTTTCCTCTGGTGATTACATAACTCACAAATCAGATGAATGGGCAGTCTTCAAAGCCATGGCCAGAGGAAACCACCTGCACAACTTGAGCCCAGTGACTGTGGGGACTGGTGCTCTAATGGAGGCTGACCCTTGGAAACACTGTTCTTGCCCTGCACATACCTTGCAGCCTGCTGCTCCTTCTCTTCAAGGGGATGTGTGCCTTTTCCCAGCTGTATTTGGGGGTGTCATAACCTCTCCTGCAGTGTGGCATTCCTTACTGCACTGCTGTCTCTCTGCTACAGGGTATAGAGCTGCTCTGTCAGGCACTTGGGACTTGGAGGACTGCAAGCCAACTGGTTTTGCCATTGTCTGTCAGCAGCACAGGCAGCAGGGAAGCTGTGTGTTGTACTGGGAGAGGTACAAACAGCAAAAGAGGTCACATTTACGGACCCTGTCTACACACAGTGCACGCTGTACATGCGGTACAATGTACATGCTCCTAAAGAGCCTCACAGACATGTGATCTGAATGGCAGACCAGGATTTCTCTGCAAAAATCTCCAGTGAAAACTTGTGTAAATCAGTACGTGCTGGGATCCTGCTGTGGAGATTTCCCATAGTACAAGGAAGTTTACTTAAGTGAGGCTTACATGCCCCAAATGATGGTGTTCTTGAATCATCAGCAGCTGAGAGATAGTTGTGTGTTATGACTTGTGCTCTGTGTGATTTCTCAGGTGCCTTTGTCTTCACTGCAGGTCATCAGTCAGTCTCTCAGCTGGAAGTTGCTGCTGAGTGTGCCATGTGTTTTTGTAAACGCTGAGGATGAAGGATATGGTCTTTCATCTTTTTGATACATAGCTTGAGGGCTTTGAATTTTTCCTGGCCTGAAATCCTTCTGGAAACCTGGCTTATGCACTCAAATCTGCCACTGCATGATGGCTTTGCACATCTCCGAACTCAAGGTCCTCCTGGCCATAGGCTGGGTGTCCAGCAGGTCTCTGGCCCCTTCAATTGGTAAAGTGCTGGCAGAGGAAGTGAATGATTTCCCATCAGCTTGGCTGCTCCTCTGGAAGTGAAGTGTTAATGTGAGGAACAGCACTGCAAAATGTGGTGGTTAAAGATGGGTGTGGAGAAGATAGGTTTCTAGGGGATGATGGATGTGTTGGGAGTGGGTAGGTAAGGCGGGGAGTTGCCACGTCAGTAGAGTTACGGGCAGCACCAGGAGGACACCTTGCCCGCACATGTAGGGTTATCTGCAGGAGTGGAACCAGTACTTGGGCTTTAACCCGGGCCTGGAGCAAGGACTTGGCTCACATGCCAGGTTCAATTTGTGGGTGAGAGCTGGGACAACAGCCATGGAATAGCTAAGGATAACTCTACAATGAAGGTACTTGTTTAGAGGGGAGGTAAGGGGCTCAGCTGGGTTACTGAGTGGGAGGCACTGAGAAATAGAAAGCTGAGCATGCTGCATGTTGGTAATGGGATGAGCCCTTTGCTCTGTGCTGCTGTCCTTTTATAGGGTTTCTTTCTTGCACTTCAGACTCTTGGATTCATACCCTCAGGCTGTTTGCTTTGCTCAAAGGCTATCAGTATTCACTCCTAAGAAAGGGGTGGATTATCTCCTGCCCCGGGACAGTTCGAAGTCAGAACTAGGTAGAAAAAGAGGCTTGTTCTCCTTCATGTGAGAGCATTGGGATCCTGCTCCCAGCAAAATGGCCAGTGCTCCATACTGTGTAGGAGGCCCCACTGCCAGTCCCACTTGGGTGCATATCACAGAATCGATACAGGAGAGAAAAGCAAACCTCAGACAGAGGTGTTTGAGGGTGTGGTGGGGGCTCTGAGTTTGCAGCAGGTTTTCTGTGATGAGTTGCAAAAGGCATTTGCAATATTTGCTGTCAGAGGGGCGAGCAGACCCATTAGTACAAACAGGGGTGACCTAAACCCCAAAATGAAACTGCTGGTGAAGTTTACTCCTTGATCACTGCCAATAACATCCAGCAAATATGTGAATGCCCCAAGTCCTAACTGCCTCTAATGTATTGCTGAAGTGTGAAGAGTCCTGTTGTCTCATGCTCTGCTGCTACAGCATCCTGGCAGCTCCTTTGCTTCAGAGACCTCTTGTAAAGACATTGATAGCTGCAATGGGAGGGGGGAGGGATATAGGAAGGAGCCAAATCAAAGCACATTTTATGTGAAAGCATGCGTTAACATAGATACCGCATCCCTGAGTGTGTGATTCTCGTTGCATGCAATTTGCTCAAAACTTGCATTTAGGTGTCACGGCTGCTGCTCATGGCCCTCAGCTGATGCAGACCACACTGGGTCTGCCTGATCCAGTTTGGCACCTCTGAGCCATAAGACTAGTGGTGCTTTGAAGCTGTCTGGGGAGCGAAGCTGCCTGTGGAGAGTGTCTGGTGAAATTCAGATATAATCCTGCTTCCTGTAACACTATCCGTGAAAAGGACTGTGTTTTTCCAAAGGAAGGCAGTGCCGGCAAACCATGGTGCTCAGTCTAGGCACTAAAATTTCTTGTTCTTGAGGTATTTAAAGAATCCTGCATTATTGACCATGATATCCGTAGGTACTGGATCCTCTAGACAACTTGATTGCTTCAGCAATCTGCATTGATTTCACTTATTGCTACATTAGTGAAGGCTGTTTTTTTTTTCCTGAAGAGCTCCACCTAAACATGTACCATCTCCTACCAAATGATGCATCTCGTTCTCTGTGCCTGAGATGCATTGCACAAGTGACACCTTGATTGTGCTCTTCCAGGTTATTGGCAGGCTTTCTCCTTCTCCTCTTCCCTCGTATTTCTTGACTGCTCTGTTATATATATGAAAGTGCCTTCTGTTACGCTAGACCTGCACCAGGCACTGGGTAGTGGAGCTGATCCATTGCTCTGCTGAGTCTGGTACATCACACACAAATTATACCTAGAGTTACCTCCTTAGAGTTTTACAGCTTTTTTTCTTTTTCCTGTTCATGTTCTCATCAGGTTTTTCTGCATCCATGGTCTGTCCCAAGGTAAGGCAGAGCAGCTGCACCAAAAGGGCTGCAACCACAGGTGAGCTCTGTCTCTTACAGAGAAGATGTAAAGTGGGATTCTGGTCTGAACCATGATGGGGTGTTATGGCATAGTCAGAGCTCCCCATGAAAGGTGAGGAACTGAAGCCCAGATCGGAGGCTGAAAACCCACAAGGTTCCTGGACTGAGGGTCCAGACCACCAAACCGGCCCTTTCACCAGCCCTCCCCAGTGTGTTCAATCTGATCGGTCTCATCACCTCTGTAGTGCTGCTGCTGCCTTGCAGACTGTTCTGCCATCCTGCCTGTGCTGTGTGCCCTGTTCATCATGGTGCTGTGCCACACTGCAAGAGCTGCACAGGTAGGGTAGCCCTCTGACCTGTTCCGTGTGCTTTGCTCTAGAAATGCCTCATCTGCTC
Organism: Lycocorax pyrrhopterus obiensis; assembly: GCA_014706295.1. Taxonomy (NCBI): domain Eukaryota; kingdom Metazoa; phylum Chordata; class Aves; order Passeriformes; family Paradisaeidae; genus Lycocorax; species Lycocorax pyrrhopterus. The sequence goes on from JACSVZ010000001.1 coordinate 93,746,853, forward strand.
AGGCAGAGGGAAGGTTTATCTTTTTTTCCTAGTACATCATTGGTCTCATAAAAGACTTAAGTGGCTCTGTCCAGTGGTGCAGAAAAATGGACTCTGTGTTTTCTGTCTAGTGGCTCTTGCTTCTTTTTAGTTTTCTCTGAGTCTGATTCTTTCCCTGTGTCCCCCCCCGTCTCCCAATTTGTCCCACTCCAAGCCATGCACAATCAGGGATTCTTACACTTGCTTCTGCCTTTCTCCCACCACTTCCCTCCATGCTTCTCCCTGGGCTTACACAGACACACTGTCCTCTTGGTCACATGCCTTCACCCAGTGTCTGGGGCAGGGTGCTCTTGGGCAGTGGCTCCTTTTCCAGCTGTGCCTGCCCAAGGAGCCCGGCCATCTCCCAGGTTTCGTCATGTTCATCTGCCAGCCCAGGGCTGCCCTCACCTCCCTTGCCCTCCAGGAGCCTTGAACAACTCTTCCCTCCCAACAGTGGCTCCTGGGGTGCTGTGCACATACCCAGCCACTGAGTCTGTGCGTACCTGGCAGAGATTGCACACTCAGTTTCATTTCACCTGTGATGTGGCTCTAGCCTTGCCCTTTGTGAGCTGTGTTCCAGAAGTAATGCTGGCTTTGCTGGCCTGGAGCCCCTATGGCAGGTCCAGGCTGCCCACCCCACAAACACACCGTAGGCACTGTGTGTGAGCAGCGCCTGCCAGTGCTGCTAAAGGGCTCCTGGCACGCTTGGCCTGGCTTGCAAGTAGCAGTTGAGTCCGTATTTGCCGTGTTTTTTGAAATCTTTCAGGAAGGGCAGGATGAAATCTGTTGGGTTTGGCAGCGAGACTTCTCAGCCCTTCCTTCTGCTCAGAACAAGGGTGATGTCCATGTATTTTTATCTTCACTTTGATGTCAAATTCCATGTCTTTATTTGGCTCACTGTCTTCGTTGCTCTGCCAGGATGCCTCTGGCTGTACCTGCTTATATCCAGCCCTTTGGTATCCATGCGGGGATTCTTGTGAGGGTGGTGGCCACCCCCTCCTTCTCCACCTGTTACGAAGATTTGGGGATAGGGTGGGGGTGAGGGCTTGGCTAACAGTTGCATCTGGTGCACGGAGTTAATCCCTGGAGTCTTGAGCATCTCCTGTTCTACTGACCCGCCTGGTTTCCTGCGCCCCGCCCCTGCCCTGTTGGGGTAAGGTTACTGAAGATGGAGGGGGGCGGGAGCCATGGGGGGAGTGTGTCTATTCTGAGGAGCCGGGTTTGGTTACCACTCCAAACACGTGGCATGCCAGAGACGCTTGGGTATCGCTGGCAGGGAGACGTGTGGTACTGGGGCGGGGGACAGGAGCTGCACCATGGGAGCAGGAGAGCGTGGCCAAGGACCTGCCAGGCTGCATGACCCATTTTTCTTTGCCCAGATGATTGCAGAGATAAAATGTGTTGAAGACCAGGAAGCAGTGGCACTGAAAGAGCATACAGCAGTTCATCAATTAACCCTAAATTATTCCTCCTCCTGAACTCCCCACTATCGTGCTTCCTTGGCAGTGAGGAAGAGGATACAGATCTGTTTTTTGCATGGATGAAGCCATGGTGAAGTGACTCATCTGAGGATGTGGGGGGTTTGTGGCACAGGGATGACCAAAGCCTGGGTCACAGATGGCCTGGTAGGTCTGTAACTTACCTGATAGATGGTAATGCGTGTTGCAGAGATTGCTTGTAGAAACAGTACTTTGGATATCAGATAATGATAAGGCATCATTCACAAGTAAAGTGCTGTTCAACTCATTTTATAAGTCCCTCAGGTACAGAAACTCAGTTTGGAAAAAGAGACAGGAGACTTCACGACCTTAGGAACAAGAAACGAGGCAGGGATATGATGAGTTAATGCACTGGGCTTGCTCTGATTTCTCTGTGCTTGCTGGTGACATCTGGGTGAATGAGGACAGTGCTACACCTAGATGTGTGTCTAATGTCACTGTGCAGTGTGTGGGCATGCCTAGAAGAAGTTTTCTTACACCAATTTTCATCTGTACCTACTTGGTACTTACCCCTCTTTTATAGACCTTTAAAGAAAATGGTATTTTCACCTGCTGATACACACAAAAAAAGCTCATTTGGGAAACTTGTCTGCCTGCAGGTTCTTGTCCTACATCCCACACTCCTGCAATGCTATCTTCTTCTGCTGACATCCCCAGGATTGAGCAGCATAGCACTTGCAGAGAGTGCACACATCTTCAGGCACGTCATGCCCTGCCAGAGCGTTCCACATGACCACCCCCACCCCTGCCCAAACTGGTGACACTGAGCTTCTTCCTACATATCTTTTGACCCTTAGAAATACCCTTTACTTTCTCCTTTCCTTCCTCTTTACTTGACCAGGTGCTGGGCTGATAAGTGCCTGGCTGTGGGATCTGTGTGTGGTGATTGACTGACTGCCTGGCAGGAGAAACCAGGCAGCTGTCTGTTGAGTTGTTACAACAGTTTGTCACAACACAAATTTACCCATCTCCTCAGTGTCACAAATCTCACAGGAACATAAACCTTGGAGATGTCTACTGCTTTGTTAAATTTTCTGACCAGCAGGTTTGAAAACTGTGTGGGTGACAAAATACTGATGTACACCCACACAAACTCTTGGTGTGATCTCAAGAAATGATGTAAGTGTTGTATATATAGACAGTAATCATAGCTCTTTGTCTTAAAAGCAAGACCACATCTCTAATTTGACTACCAATCAAGTTTTGTCATTTTTCCTTCTAAATTACCTGTGCAAACTCTCTTAGTCTTTTCTGAGCTTCTCTGTGGCAGATATTTAGTTGGCAGTTATGCTTGGACCAGTGTCCAGCTCTCACTGCTGCTGTGGTCCTCTGGCTTGCTGACCTCAGGCATCACATCTTTACCTAGCTAGGGTCTCAAGGGGCCAGGCCCCTACCCTTTTCCCAGGCACATACCCTTTGTGTGGATGCTCTGAATCCCACGGCAAAATATCCATGCTGTTTGTTCCCTGCTTGGCACTGCACGTGTAATTCCCATTTGAGAGGGATGTAGGAGAGCTGTATGGGAAAACATAGCACTGTTTCATGAATAAAAGGGTATTTACAAAACAACAGGGTTTGTTATGGCTACATGCAGACTTTACACCAGACAGTGATGCCAGCATTCCTAAGAATCGCGAGCAGAAAGACTGTTCACAGGCATAGTCAGCCGATTAATTTATTCACTAACAGTAATTTCTATGGACAAGCAGTCTCGAAAATAGTATTTAGGAAATAAAATCAATAGTCCTTTTTTAAGAACTCCAGAGCTATTGAGGAAGGGAAGTAAAGTTGCTTCATACTTTTCATTATGTAATGCTTGATAAAGCACAGAGGAATCATACTCTCTCAGTCTGAGCATTTTTTTATATATTGCCACAGTAACCAGAACTAATGCTGCTGTCTTGTAGCTATTACTTATTGTGCTGTTTCAACAGATAGGTTCAGCTCTTACTGCTTCTTTGCCGGCAGCCTATCAAAGTTTCATATTTTTTCCTCCAGATTTTTACCTATAACGTTATGTGGTACTCCCACTATGGTTTTTTCCCCTACAGAATGCTACTGTGGTGTTCCCTGTTCTCTCAAACTTCTGTCCTTGGTTTTAAAGCTTTCGTACTTTAGCCCCTCATTCATGCTTTTACCTTTTTGTGTTCTTTTCTCCAAATACCCCACCAGTTCTCCATCCAAACATATTTTATTACAGCCTCAGTCACTAGTTCTGCCTATAGATATCTCCCTTTAATGTTTTTTCTGTTTGCAGTGGGTTTTCTTTTCAGCCTTGACAGAGCTGCTTCCTTGCCCTTGTTTTTTTTACAGATCTGTGCTCCAGTGTCTTACACTAATTTCTTGTACCCTGTTTTAGATTAAGACCTCTTGGAATCATATTTTACTCTTAAGGTTGCCAAAGGCAATGGTTCCATGGGGTCTCTAAGTGCTGCTGTAGTACAAATACATATTTAAAATTCATCATCTTGCTAGGGCACATTCCTGGTGTCCTAACCTAGCAATTTCCTTGCTCTTAGTGCGTGGGCTTTTCAAATGATGTGATAGAGAAGTATATTGTAGTCACTTAGCAACCAGAACCAGCTTTTTGAAAGCAAAAATATTGGTTTTGTTTGTAATTTTGGTTTCTGGAACCTTAACAAGTGCGTGCTCAGGAAATAAATGAAGTGTTTGCAGGGTTGCAGAATGAAGATGCTGTGTTGGTTTATGGGCTTGCTTGCACGCTCGTGTGTGTGCATGCTAACTTGTTTGCTCTCCTTGGTTATAGATGGGACAGTATTTTCTCGTCCTCTTCTTCTGTACCTGATTTTCGGGAGTGTTGTTGAACTCCACTTACAGGCAATCAGTGGGAACTTTTGTGCTCAAAAATCTGGAAAAATCTGTTCCTCTGCTGCAGAAGCAGGCTGCCTCCAATGCATCCCCAGCTGTGAAAAGTTCCAACTGCCCTTTATTCAACAGCCAGCGCTTCCAGCTTTGTCCCTGGCAAACTCTGCAATGCAGCTCCGAGTGATCAATGCAAAAGATTTTGGCATAAGAAAACTAAAAGTGTGGGTACAGCACAAACCAAATTGAATTGCAAAATAATAGAGCACAGGCAATTCTCCTGATTGTGTTATCCAGCTTCACATTTATTTAATTAAACCCAGGCATTTTCTAATTAAAACGCAGCCCCTGCAGGATTTCCCGCTTGCCGCCTGCGAGGCGGGATGCGGCGGGCAGGGCTCGGGGGAGCCTGTCCCTGGGGATGGGGGTGGCCTCCTCCTCCTCCTCCTCCTCCGGCGACGATGCTGCGGGACAGCCGGGAGACACCGTGCCCGAGGGGGTGCCCGGGGCCCGGCCCCAGGGTGGGACACACGCACACATCCCGCTTCCAAGGCAGCGCACTGCCCTCTAATGCTGCTCCCTGGTAGTGGAGGAGGGAAGCCCTCCGGAGGGTGCCCGCTGAAGGGAGCCCCGCCGGCGCCCTGCCGAGGCTTCGGGAGGAAAGGGGATTTTTTCGGTCCCGCGGGGAACGGGGGAGAAGCAGGGCACGGTTTGGAGGGACGCCCCGAGGCCAGCGGAGATGTCAGACTCTCGATCCCTAGGCGAGCCTGGTGCTGCAGCGTTACAGAGGAGCTGCTGTGGTGCCTTCCGTACTTTCTTGACTTGGCCTTTCATTTCTGAAAGTAAACTTCTCCCGAAATTTGCTGTAAAAGAGCTGCAGGTCAGAAATGTTGCCCCAGGGCTTTATTTATAGCTGTGACCTGTCTTAGGTGAGGCCATGGCCTGAGCTGCTGCAGAGGCAAGGCTGCCCTTTGTCAGCGCTGCCCTTTTTGCTTTCCCTATGCTTCCGGGAGGCATGTCCAAGCTGCGCACTGCAGTTATGTCAGAGATGTCCAAAATTACCATATCTTGCAGATCTTGTGGGGGGGATTTCCATCCCTTGAGCCTATGTCTTAACAGGGGAGCAGGATTTGCTCCTTCTGCTTCCTAGAAGTGAGTGCCTGGAGATGGGTTAGCCTTCGTTTTCTTTGCCAGGGTGCCATTGGGTAGGTGCTCTGGTGGTCCTGGCAGTGGGTTCACCTTTGTGGATCATAGTTTGCCATGGGGGAATCAAGGCACCAGGAAGTGCTGGTGTTTTGGATGCTGGCCTGTGGGATCCAGGCTGCAGCACACTAGAGGCTCCATGCAGCCATGGTGCTGGAAAGGAAGGGCTGGAGGAAGGCTGCAGAAGTGGGTGGTGTGGGGTGACCTCCCTGTGGCACAGGAAGGAGAGTGGTGTGGGGCAGAAAGCTTCTGCCAATAATGGAGTTCACTGTTTTCCTGACCTGAGGGCAATTGGGCACGAAGCTTGGCTGGGAATGGCTCATCATAAGACTGTCATCAGTTGGTTTAAGTCGATACCAATTACAAGGTTATTAATTAAAAAAATGTGACTGCTGTGAATAATGATCGTAACCCTTTATTTTCCAGACAGTCACATTGCATATTTCTGGTATGAATTAGAGCTCTCTATGTGCATTTACTGATAAAGGCTTTGCTCCATTAAACATGTGTTTTAAATGTCATAATAACATCTTTTTAAGTGTTAGGATTGATATTTTTTTCTCAGGATTGCGTTTTTCCAGCCTTGAGGAATCTTCTTTGATTCAAGACTCCCTATTCGTGCATCTTCTGCTGTCTGAGAAAACATAAAAGTTTCCTCAAACACAGCCCAACATGAAAGGGTGAATGCTCAATCAGGCGTAGAAACCCGCCTGATGTCATCTCTTGTTCCCAAGAAAGTTTTCCAGCATTCCACTAAGTGTTCCCATGCTTTGATCTGTGGGAAAGAGATACTAGAGTAGTCACCATCTTTTGCTGGCACTGAGATAAGAGCTTGCTGCTCATATTATTGCATGTGAGTCGTGCTCTGGGGTCAGCCTCCTGACTGTCAGGCTGCCACGTCCTGGAGGATGGAGCCTGGGGCTGGCTGCTCCGTATGAGGACTGGAGTGTTCGATCAAGCAAACCTGCACCTCTGAGAGTTTCCAGGGTGGCCTGGTGGACCCTTTTCTGTGTTCACAGAGGGGCACAACCTCCATGGGAAGAGAGGAGTAGAGGGAGGCAGTGAGAGAGCTACCTGTATGCTGTCTCACCTTGTGAAGCATGGCTTTAGTCTGGTGCTGCCTTGTTTCTGTTCTGCACCTGAGGCTCGAGAGCAAAGAGCTACCTGGCTTTGGTTTGTGGTTCATCAGCCAAACTTGGACAGCTCCAAAATGAGCATACCGCTGACTCCAAAGCTCCGCTCTCCCTACACCTCTAAGGCAAACCTAAGCCTTACAGTGCCGTTCAGCTGTGCCTGGAAAATGCTGTCCCCACCCTTGCTGACACACAACTTGATGGATTTGGGGGCATGAATCCTTCTCAGGCATGCACGTAGCCCTGGCTCCATCACCGCTGGGCAGGACAGATGTGAATCCACGTGCATCAGTGACGCAGGCAAACTGGATTTGGCCAGCTGCCGGGGCTTTGAATGTTCATTTTGGGGGAGGGAGAGAGGGAGGGAGGACAGGAGAGGGGAAAACCTGCCCTCTGCCTGCTTCTGGTACTGAGGTGCCTGGGGAGGGAGCGGGGGCTGTGAGCAGAGGAGGAGCCAGGGTAGGACTGCTGCTTTGCCAGGAGATCCTTCCCTCGTTTAATGGCAGAGACATAATATCGCAGGGCCAATGCACAGGAGCTGGCTGGAGCTGTTTGTCCTTTTTCTGCATCCGATGGATTTGCGTGCATCTGTGTGTGTTGTTTTGTTTTTCCACCCTGTGTTTTTTAGTAATAATCCTCTCCAAGGTTACAGAGATATCATTTGTCAGGCAAGCCGACAGAGCTCTTTCTTACTATGGGATTACATAAGAGAACACAGGCTTTATTACCATTTTAGGACGTATTAGCATTGTGGGTTATTTCCATAGAGACTGAGCACAGTGGCAGCTTTCACTCAGGGTTCCCTTGTCCTTCCTCCCCCCCAATATCTTACTTTATAAAAATGATAGCCATTAGCAAACAAACAAGCAGGAAGCATCCTATGAAGCCTGGTCCATGATCAATGTTGTATGTGGAGGGCTGACACAAGCGCCAAGAGCGCATTGCAAGACTGCACTCGGGGGGATTTCAAGGAGATGATGCAGAGCAGCAAGAAAGCAGGCATGCCTTCTTCATTCCTGCTTGTCCATGTGCCTTCTTGTGAGGCTAGCGAGGGCTGCTGCCCCTGCTTTGGTCGTTCTTTGCCTGTGGGATCATGGCAGGTTAAGCCAATGCTTCCTGTCTCAATTGAACAGTCTGTAAAACGGGGAGGTTAATTATGCTGGGGTATCCTGTTGGCCACGGGAATACATGAGACTATGATTTATTCACAGCATCTTTTCTGTGACAAAAGCTGGTCCTGGAACAGCTGTCTTATACTGGCTGTGCATCTTTTGAGCTGCCAGCAGAGTAGGAAAAGAGTGTGGAGCATTGTTGTAAATAAGTGAAACTGCACATTTCTCCCTTGGAAAATCATCTTGCAATGCTTTTAAGTCGTGCGTTTCTGATGGGTGCTGTAACCATGCTGTGGTGGGATCTCCTCCACAGATGGATTAGCAGGGGATATTTTAGGTCTTTCCTCTTTTCCTCAAAACTTGCAGAGAACAGAGGTGGTCTTCTTGAGCAAGTCTAAGGGATCACTGAACTGTAAAATTTGGAAACTGGTTTCCTCCTCTTGATGTCCCTCTGCTACAGCACAAAGTGTTGGCATTTTTCATGGCCTGGCAGACATGGTAATGGGAAATTTTTGGCCTTCATATGTGCTGGAGGTGTCTGTTACATGAAGGGGTTTGTCACGAACCTTAAACTGCATTGTGCGAAACTGATAGACACAACTGCCAAGGCAGATGCCAGCTCACTTGCCAGTGACCAGTCTCCATGTCTGGAAAGGAGTCTTTTGTTTCACTTCTTCCTGGTTTTTTCAGGGATCATAAGTCATCCAACTAGTGTTTCTGCTCCTGATGCTGCTCATATATTACCAGTAACATGAAAGTTGTACTAGACCCGAGCAACTCCCAGCTTAGGGAACACCTGGAATGTTTGCACTGCAATCATATATCATAACTGTCCCCCAGGGCCAGTCTTACAAGACAGCAATCAGAGAGCTAACTTGTGTCCAAGAAAGAGCCTGCTGCTCTGTTTCTTGAATGCTTCTGTTCAGACCCATGCTCTGGTGTGTGCATGTGCATGCCTCTTCTCTGCCAGTGAAACTGGTGGGATCTGGGTAGCAAATGTACTCCAGTGGCAAAATAGGCCTCTGCAGAAGAGATGCTTTCCATAGAAGAAGCAAGAACTAAATAAAAAGTCACTGAGGATCAGTCATTCCTGAGTAAGTTGTTGAAGAAAGGCAGGGAATTTGAGGTTGTTGTGGATGTGTGGGAAGATATTGTTCAGTTCTGTGATGGCTGCAGTAGAAACTCACATGAGCTCCTGGACAGTCACATACTAGACAGTTGTAGGAAACCAGGCTTCAGATATTCTGCTCAAGAAGCTTTTGGTTCCTCTTTGGAAGAATAAGTTTAGCCAGAGCACTGAGAAAGTAGCTGTCCTGTTGTGACCCTGGCAATTGCATTGTTTCTGTGCTTTATCAGCACAGTGCATCCTTACCTGGGACGTTACTCTGGCAACCTTGAACTTTACCTGTAGGCTAATTGCACCTGAGTTTTGGCTTCTTTTCTGTCATTTCAAAAAATTAAGTATATTTCTTCCCCATGAATAAATAGTGTCTTTGCTTCTGTAGAGAAATGTGTCCAAGAGAGAAAAAAAAAAAAGTGAAGTTCTCATTTTTGTGACCTGCTTAGACTTACCAACTTTGTGTTCTGTCATGTGCCAGTCTCATGATTTCTTCTCAACAAAAGGGCCTAAAGACCCTTTAAAGCCCTCAAGAGATACAAGTTTCTAGCTAAAGACTTGTGGCTGTGCAAGTAACAGGATGCTTTGCTCACACAAAGTAGAATGGGTCTGGATCTTTAAAGATTTTTAGTTGGACTCCTCATCCAGTCATAGGACACTGGTCAGCCGACAGAAAGTGCCCTGTGACCTTTACTTTCCATAGAAGAGACCAGGTGTGATGTTTAAAAGACAATCTCTCAGTCCGTAGAGAAGTGCATTTACAGAAATGCACTAATAACCTAAGATGTCTTATTCTAGCCAAAGTGGGCTACTACAGCAGACCCCAGCAAGGCAAACTTGTTTGTGGGAAACAGCCTAAGGAAAAGCTGTTTTGGCTGGAATAAAAATCCCTGTGTGTTCTACTCCGCACTGGTATTATGGCCTCACCTTGAATACTGTGTGCAGTTTTGGGCACCACAGTATAAGAAGGATATTAAGCTGTTAGAAAGCGTCCCAAGGAGGGCAATGAGGATGGAGAAGGGCCTTGAGGGGAAGCTGTGTAAAGAGCAACAAAGGTCACTTGGTCTTTTCAGCCTGGAGAAGGGGAGACTGAGGGGAGACCTCACTGCAGTTACAACTTCCTTGAGAGGGGAAGAGGAGGGGCAGACACTGATCTCTTCTCTGCAGTGACCAGTAACAGGACCTGAGGGAATGGCCTGAAGTTGAGTCAGGGGAGGTTTAGGCTGGATATCAGGAAAAGGTTCTTCCTCCAGGGGGTGTTTGGGCACTGGAACAGGTTCCCCAGAGAAGTGGTCACAGCCCAAGCCTGGCAGAGTTCAAGAAGCATTGGTGGCTGGAGACCTTACCCAGAGATCTGAGTTTCCCTCAACTGAAAACAAGACAAAGAGAAAGAGCTTTCTTAGGTGAAATTTGCTACAGTTCAGAAAATAACTGTTCTAGGATGTCCTTAACAGCTTATGGAAATCACTGGGGAATCCCTTAAGAATCAGATCCTAGACACGCTGATCTGCAGGGTTTAGGGCATGCACTTTTCTTCATGCCAGCAACATCAGAATCCACACAATGCAACACCTTGGTGGGATTCTTGAAGATTTTTGCTATTTGTGGTTGGGCTGCAAGTGTTCATGCCTTGGACTGACGGCTGACCTGCAAACCTGCAGGCCTATGTGAGCAGTGGGGCTGGCTGCATTTCTCATGCAAACAACATGCACTCTTCCAGGAGCCTCAGGGAAGGGCACACATCTGAACTGGGCTGTCTGTGGAAACGATTAGTATCTGTTTATCACAGTCACTGTGAAAACAGAGTAGCAGATAAATAACATGGAGAAGGACCTTTTCTACCACATCAGTTCCAGGAGTTCCTTCACCTCATATTTGCTCTTTCATGTGGCACAAAGCAATTTTCCTTGATGGTTAGCTGGATTGCATCTGCAGAACTACAGGGAGATGAGCAGGCATCATTTCTGTCTCTTGTGGTCTTCAAACACTCTTTGAGTGAAGTTCTGACTGCAGATTCTCCAGTGTCTGCAGGTGCTGAAGATGCAAGAAGGTTTGCAGGTTCCAAACCTTACTACCTGTGTCTTGCCTAAGGCATCTGCTAACTTTGGTGCAGTGGGAAACCTGTGAAAATGTTTGTCAGTGATGGAGGGTGATCACTTGGGGTGGTCCCATTAACCTCCATCAGAGCCTATCCTGCCCAGGAGCCCTGTGCACACAAACTACTGCCTTGGGAGCCACGGGTGTAACTTAATTCTTGCTTCTTCTTGGTTTTGTTTGATAAATCCTTCACCAAAGTGTGATGAGGACTTGGGGTATGTTAAATGGACTGCACTGATAGCTGTTTCCTGTGTGGAAATAGCAGAGTAACGCTGATGTGTCCTAGGTGCAAGCAGCCTGACACGGCATGTGGACAGAATTGTTCTTTCTTATAAGTCATCAGACTGTGCCTGCACAGGGCTCTAAAAAGACTATGGTAACAGCCCAATTTCTCTTTATCTGCCCTCCAGGTTTTAGGAGATTAAAAAAGAAAGAATTAGTTGAGGGGCACCTAGTCATGCAACAGTCCTGTGAGTGTGCTGGTGTGACCCCTGTGTGGCTCATGATATACTCTGAAAATTTAGAGAAGTTTATCCAAAATGAAATTCCTTATCTACTTACTTTGTGTGGTCCTGCCTTCATCTACAGAATGGGAGACATTTCAGCAACCATTGCAGCCACTGTGGAGCAGTTTTGCTTATCTGCTCCAAAGATCTGTGGTTGTGATATCAAACTCCTTGTGCCTGCATTGTATTGAACCCCCAGTGTTCTTAAAAATTGCCTTTTTTTAGACACCTGTCCTTATTTAGTGTTTTATTTGAGCATTGTATGTGTGGTGCATTTGTACTCACCACACCCGTAAGAATTGCTTCATTGTCCAAACTGTTTGCGCTTCAGTCTGTGAAATGAAGATAGTTATTCATCTCTGGGCATAGTATAGGACATTTGGTAGTCCAAATTTCACTCTGCATGGGCTTGCCTCTGTCTTGAGATCTTCTGAACCGGGCCTGATTTGATGCCTTGGGTAGACGTTGTTACTGCTCTTCCAAGTGACTTCCAGAGTCACATGTATTGCTTGTAGCACAGAAAGGAGGAACCTGAAGATGAGCCTTTGATGTGAGAAAAACACCCTAATTCAGAGTTATCCTCTATTGCCAGGTACACCGACACTGTTCCCCAGTGTCAGTTCCCACATTTCAATTTGTGGAACCTAGTTAGTCTTGCAGCAGGAAGAAAAACACCCTTTGACTTATAAATTGAGGACATTTAATGGGGAGCAGCACAGGAGCAGTCATTATTAATAATTATTTGCATAACAATAGCCTTTCTTCCATAGATCTCGCAAAGCTGGGCAAACATGAATTAATTCAACCTTAAACTACCCACATGGGAGGATGAAAAGTATCATTATTCACATGAACAGTTTCTCTGCATGATTTTACTAATTATAGTATAGCACTTAGGTGTTGTTATATGTGCTATGTAAGAAGGTAAATAACATTTTACAGAGAGAACCAAAGGCATTTCTCACCCAATCAGACTCTTTCCAGCACTCACACTATATTGTCTCCAGCAATGGGCAGAATTATTCTGGCAGAAGGTGAAGGAAATGGGCAGCACAGGCAGAGCTATAAATAGGTGACATGCCTTGCTTACACCCCGCAGGAGAGGGCCTTTCAAAGGAGTGGATCGAGATAGTAACTCAAGTCGCACACCCTGCACCATACCAGAACAGCTTCCACCTTTCTCTGTCACTTGGAGGAATCTCCAGTTCCTGATCCTAGCAAGGCAGTGTAATGCAGCCTTCCCAAAAAGGCTGTGCTGTTCCATTAGCACTGCCTTAAGACATAACCGGGCTGGTCCAATGAGGTGCGGGAGCACCTTCTGCTTTACGATGCTTTGAGCATTAGGGAAGCAGCTACTGCCTCAAAGGCCTGGGGAAAGGCCACTGAAATACTTCCAGCTACCTGGGAGCCTGTGGGTATTCCTCCTTCCTGGCCTCTGAGGCTTCCAGCAAGGCCTTTGCTGTGCTTTTTTTTCCTGCTAAGCTCATGGAAAATAGCTGGCTCTAGGTTTTCCTGAGGACAGCCCAACAACTGGGCATGGCGGTGTCTGAAATAAATATAGTTTTGGAGGAGAGTTCATTTCCCCTGAATTAATGCAGCCTGACACAGAGCGCAGGAGCATGTGCCATCTGGTCAGATCTGCCTTGATTTTCTGAACAAGGGGGAGGGTAACCGATACTTTTATGAACTGTGCTTGCTGCACAGGCGAAAACAGGAATCCCCTAGGTACTGAAAATGAGAGATGCTAATCTGAAATTAAAATGGGTAAACGCGCACAGGCCCGGTAAGGTCGCAAAGATCAAAACCTTGTTCTCTAAGGAAATGAACATTTTTATCCTGAGAAGTCCCAGGCACAGCCATGTAGTCCACCAATTTAATAGGAGGTGGTGGGGTAGCACGCTGCTCTTTTCTTGCAGAGTCAAGCTTGTTCCCTGCACATATAGGGTGTAATGTAATTTCCTTCCTTCATCTCATGATGTATGTATGTTCTCTGCAGAGATTTCACTCCTCTATTACCCGTCCATGCCCCCTGCTCCACCCTGGGCCTGTTTTGCCGTTGCCTTCTGATGCTGCTGTATAAATTGGGCTGGAATATGTCCCTCTCATTCCTCCTCAGCTAGAGAGCAGGCATCTAATTCTACTCTTGCCTGCAGTCCTGCCGAGCATGTAATGAAATGGCCAGGTTCCGTGGATTCTCCCTGGGAGGGAGTCAGAAGCAGTCCAGCGGTGGGTCGTAATGCAAGCTGGGATCCGGGAGGAGACCCTCATCTCTTTCCTTGCGCTGCCATAGGAGCAGGGCTTGAGTGCTCACGAGCGATGGGCGAGGATTCTGCACAAGCTGCCGGGAAGTTCAAGGCAGCCGCGTGTGCCCTGCGGCGATGGCTATGAAGTCATGGCTGGCCGTGACTTTGGTACAGGACGGGCTCTTAAGGCCAGCCGTGCTGGCCTTAATTTAGCAGATAATGGCTGAGTAACCCAGAGGCATGTGTAAGGCAGGAACAGAAAGTGTTTGACTTGTTTTCCTAACAAAATTGTGCCCTGGCTGCGTGCCTTTCAGACTTTAAGCCATCACCCTGCAGTACAAAATAGCGATGAGGGCTCTGAAGCTTCTCTGCAGATCAGGTGAGGCAGTCTTGCAGTGCCGCCAAGAGCAAAGAGGACAGCAGGGAGGTGGCAAAAAGCTGCTTTCATATGCAGCAAAGCACTGAGGGAATCTGTCAAGGTGTGGAGTGAGATGCAGGTAATAACTTCCTTTACCTCGCTGAGGTTTGTGGTGCCTGCACTGCTCAAGGATAAAACCTGTCATCCTTTCACGTGTGCTTGGGATGAAACAGAATTGTGGGCTAACAGAGACCAACAAAATCGGGGTGCAGAAACAGCAGCTGTGGTCATTGCATTTTTTCTGGGGGTGTTTGCACACATTCATGGCCAATGCCTCTGTCATCCTGGACTTCATTTCACCGAAACACAGCCTCGTGCCTCCCACCCAAGGGGGTATTTTGTCTGCTGCAATTAGGTCTTCCCTTGGTGTTGGGGGTTCAGGCCTCAGTGAGCAGTGAGTACAGAGTGCACAGAGCCAGCTTGCACTGCTTGGTGTTGGGGCCAGCACCAATTCATGCGGATGTGAGGGCTGCAGGAAGGACAGAAATTGGAGGTGTGTTTTCTGTGTGCTTAGTTCAAGGAGAATATTGCAGCTCTTTCGGCCAGGAAAGATGTGTGGAGAGAGGACATTTTCCTGTGGTAGCTTGGTTGTCCTTTTTCCCTGATGAAAAGGAGAAGCAGTACTTTGATGTATTCCTCCCCTTCTAAGATGTAGTAAAACTTTCCTGGCTTTTTAGGGGGAACTGCATTGCAATATTTGGATAAAATATGCTATAAAAGAGGGTGAAGGTTTATCTGGCCTGCAAAATCCCCATAAAGGGTCAAGATTTAAGTTTAATTCATGACAGAGAGATTCTGGCTCAGAAATTTCCATTGGGTTCAGGAGTGCTGAACTCTGATCATCTGTGCAAGGGGCATGTTTCTCTTAAGATTCTGTATTGGTTTCTCTCCTGTCCCCCTACATCTTTTCTCCTGGAAAGAAGATACCTCCAAAATCAGGGAACTTGAAATACTTCTTCTTTTTCACTTTTTTTCCTTTTACTCCCAACCTTGGGTTTGTTTCTGGACCAGAATGCCTGATACAATCATGCAAAGGTCTTTTATTTATGTTTGGCTGGGAGCTGACCAGATGCCCCAGCCTGTGAAATAATCACCATCTGTTGATTGTAATTGCAAGGCAAAAGCCAAAAGCCTGGAAGGTTTTTTCAATGATGTATTCAAAGAACTGCAGCCTGACTTTTCTGAATAAAAACAAAAGCTTCTGCTTTGGGTCAGACTTTTTTTTTTTTTTTTTTTAATACCTCCCCACATGCTGAATGCCTACGAATAGCTCTGCTACTCATTCCCTCCTTATCAGAAGCAATTTGGCTTTGAGCTTTCCGAGTTTTTTCACTGCTGTCTGAGAAGGTGGCACCATCGCTGTGCCCTGGTGCATTGTGCCCATCATCTGCAGCTCGGCACTTCAGTGGGGAACACACTTGTCTGAGGTCCCCCACACACTGAGTTTCTTCTCTTCCTATCTTTGTCTCTCTGACACCCTGCCATTCTCACATCAGTCAAAGATGTCTCTGGGGAAGAAGGACAATGCCGAATACTGCAGGTGCAGTGAGAATCAATAATTCATTTAATCATAAATTAATAAATGATGATGCTGCTTGGGGAGAAGGGGAGGAAAAGAAAGAACATTAATAAAGTGGTTTTCAGATCAATTCCACAACTCTGAGAGACTGAGGGAAGGCTCCAGAGGGCCTGAACTCGATAATTGTCAAGATCTGTAGGAGTCCCTCAGTACCATCATTGCTGTTGCTTGGGTTTAATTCAGTGATACGGCTGCTGTCTGGCTTCTCTCCTGTGGAATTTGGAGGCTGCAGAACTTCGGTATTTGCAGGACGCAGAACAAAATGCCTCTGGGTGGGGCAAGTGAGCCGTACAGAAGTTTTTCTGCCTGCTGGATGAAAGCATTGCAGTTCCTCAAGTGCTTCTGCAAGGCATTGAGAGGAAGGCAGGTCTTCACTCCTAGCCCCCCAAAAGCTGAGCTTGCTTCTCGGGAACCACGGGGTGCAACTGCGTGCTGTTCGCATGGGGCGACCTGGGAACGCTCAATGCTGTGCTACATCTGGCCCTGCCCAAAATACATGGTGGTGAATACATATGTGCATCCCATCTGCTTGACACTGCAGCATATGAAGGCAGGGCAAGCCAGGATTTAGCCATCAGAAAATGAGGAATAAATTTAATAAGGATGTTGAGTGTATTAACCTCCAGAAGACACTTCTCAGGCAGGCAATGACTATTTGTTCCAGCAAGTGGGCAAAGACTCCCAAAACACTCTATTCTGTAGTAGTGGGCATAATGGGTGGCCAAATTTGTCACAAGCTGCCACCAAGCAGCACGTTTCTCTCAGGTGTGCTCTGTCCTTCCCTGTGCCTGCAGAACTGCAGACCTTTCGCAGCAGCTCAGATGAAGGCCCTCGGGGCTGCTGAGCACTATTACTCTTGTTTTCTCCTTCATTGGCTCTTAAGTAACATCTGACACGGGGGTTGGATTTGGCTTTTTGAAAGTATGTTTGACCCCAAGGATGTTTCTCCTGCATTAAGTGCTCTGTGGGCGTACCTGCAGTTCGAGCTGACTTACATTTCTATGAGAGATAAAAATGTTTATTTTTGTCATCGTCCAGGAGAAGAGGCCAGGTCTGTTTATGCAGCATGTTGGTGCTCAGAGAAATTCAGGAACTGTGCCCCTCTCCCAACCCTTCCTATGGTCAGCAGGCATCTGGAAACATGAACTCCCTAGGGGCAGGAGGTCTTTACTATGTATTTGTATGTCACTGTATTAGTAATGGTAATGAATAGTGGAATTAGAGCCTTAGTATCTCTTTTATGTAAGCACGCATGTTGCTAATGGGCATTAGATTAGCCAGAGCTGCTCAAATACCCAGCAATGCTGTTTTGCCTCAGCAGTGGTTTGAATTCTGCCCAGTGCTTGTGTACTGGGTAAAGTGTCTGCTTTTCCTAGAGGGAAGGAACAAATCAATGCAACTGAGAGTGCTGCTGGAACTTGGGAGCTGGGATCTCAGGCAGTGCAAAGACTGGGAGACAGGGAAAGGATCTCCAAAATGTTCTCTCTGGATGCAGTAGTATCTGTTTTCTGTGCCCCTTCTTTCCTTTTTGTTGAGCTATTTCTGATTTAAACTGATTCAGAGGCAGAACAAGGCCAACCTATTTCCTGGTATAAGGTCTACTTTTTTTCTTCCTGGTTTGATCTCATAACTCCTAGTTATTACCTCCTCTCACTCTGCAGTGTTCACATGCATCAAGTGTATCTTGCAGTTTACTGCCTTAGGGTTGTTTCTTAATAATCTGCACTCATTTGACCCTTCTTAGTCTTCTTTATATAGTCTTCCATGTCTGTTTATCAATCATCTGAGATTTTTTTCTAGTTTGCTGCTCATCTATTGGTGATGAGGAAAAAATGATGGAATTAACAAAATTGAATCCTTGGACCAGTTGCGTTGAAATGGTGTGGACACACTCCCCTCCCTTATTCCCTTTGCTGTGATGAGATGCACCTCTGCTTCCCACTCAAAATTGCGAGAGCCTGATTTGCTAATGTAGCACATCAAGATTATTTTATTTTCTTCTTTTCTGTAACCCCAAGTCTCAGAATGAAACAGTTTCTGTGCTTTCTCCCTTCTGCTGCATATCCATCTTCTAGATTACTGCTCTCCAGAGACATTAACTGTTTTCTTTTTTCTGTGTTGATGGGTTCAGTTTGTGGCTTTGATAAGTACAGATGCAATCATCCTCTGTCCCACTCATGCTACTCTCTGCTTTAACTTTCAGACCATTGCCTTCACATGTTCAATTTGAAGGAGCTGTGTGTTCGCTGAGGCCCTCTGTCTTCCATTATATTTGCAATTTCTCTGTAGGGTGGCAGCTGCAAATTTCATGGACAGTTAGTGTTGTTTTCCTGTGACACTGGTTTAATAAGGCCAACATGGATGAAAACCCCTTGGCACATCATTTGTCATTTCCCAGTCCAAAAAAGCATATTTTCTTTTCGTACCTTTGGCCAATGTTTTGATCCATGGGCTTTTGGTTCCAGTGGGGCAGTGTCAAATCATTCAAATTCCTAAAGATCCAAATTCTCTTCACTACCCTTCCTCTGTGTGCTAATTGTGTGTGTATTAAAAAGTAGAAGAGTAACTTGTGTATTTCATGTGATTTTATTCTTTAGAGTCTTAATAACCCTACATATTTGTTTCATTATTTCACTAAGGCTAGACATTGACTTAGAATTAAATATTGCCAGCTCTATTCCTTATTGAAAATCTTTATTATGTTTGCTTTTTGGCTGGTTTTGTGGAACCTCCCTAGCTCAATGTAAATTGTCAGATTATTTGTCACTGGGATAATACGTTTGTCAATGCCTCACCATAACAAATTAGGCTCCTGATCCTGCATACATTTATGCAGGTGCTTATATGTATAGATTGCCTAATGTTCAGCCCTGTATTAGTTCTGTTGAAGTGAAAAATGCTTTTAAAAAATGTCTCTGTCTTTTCTGGATTAAGTTCTAGGATGTTGCTTGCTTTATTTCATTTGTGGACATATAATTCTTCAAGTTTTTTTTGCTTCTGCGTTTTTTTAACTCGCTTTTTTCCCTCTTTTTTAGTCCAAAATTCCTCTCTTTATTCTTATGGCTAGAGACAGATTTAAAAAAGCTGTTCAGCTATTTCTGAACTATTCATTTCATCCTCATCCTCACTTATTAATGAACCCACCTTCTTTCTGGTGCTGCTTCCCCTCCTGATGAATTTGTAAATCCCTTCTTATTCTCTTCAATGCCTTAGGCAACATAAATTCATTTGCTTTTTTTTTTTCCTTGCCCTTATCTCTTCCCTGCATCCTTAACTGGCACTGTATATTCTTGTTTAGTCACAGTCCCCACTTCCTTTTGCAGCACTGGAATTTCTGGTGATTTTCTTAATGAAAAGGCATCGTTAGGAAAACACCATGCTGTACGTTACTGTAAGATCTGAAACATTTCATTTAAAAGTTGTGTGTTGTGGAGCTTTCTCAGGGTCAATTTATGTTGCAGTCACTGTGTAGCAAAGCCATCATTTTGGTTTAAGCATTTCTTCGCTAAAATATCCAAGTGCTCACCACGGCTTGAGCAGGGCAAGACAGGCAGCTGAGCAAATGGGAATTCCTCTGCTTTCTGAACGGTTTCATGCACTGTGCTGTGTTGACTGTTCACTACAAGACCTGCTCTCCTTCCCCGGCAGGAGATATAGAAAAAGATCCCTTTTTAAGGGAATTCCTTCTAACCCAAAGCAGATGCTGGGGGTCTGTGAGTGTTTCAGCCACTTGCTGCTCAGGAGAAGGCAGAGAGCTAAGAGGAAACCTAGGCTGAAACACTGAGTGGCTGTAAAAGGGGAGAAGAGGCAGGAGGTCTTTCCATCCTTCCAAGCTCCACTTCAAGACAGGTTGGCAACAGTGCTGTGCTTGAAAACAGGCATGATGGTGTCTGAGCTCCATCAGCATGTTGGGCAGGCAGAAATGTCCCATGTCCACTGTGGCTGCTGCTACCAGAGATGGCAAACCTGCCCTTGGGCAGCAAGGCGGGAGAATGTCTGGTGAAGGAGTTCCTGCACAAGATCTGGGAACAAATAAACCTGGAGGCTGCATTTAGAGGCTCATTAGAGAAGACCTATTCAGCCAAGGCTGATACTGTGACCTGTAAAAATGCCTGTAACTCAGCTCATGAGAATGAGGCCGTGCCACTGACCTGCCTTATGACCTTGGAAAAGCCCCTGCCCATGTTCAGTTTCCCAATCTCTAAAATGGGGTCAGTGATACAGGGTTGCGGGGTTTTGGCCACCCCCTGACTGTGAAATGCTCCAAAAAACTGAATAGAAATGGAAGTGTTTCTTTCTTTTAGGGAGTCAGAGTGAAGCTTTTTGTGGGGCAGGGCAGGAAGAAGTGGATTGTATTTAGTGGTTCCCACCACATCTCTTTGGGGTGTTCTGACCCACCTTTCTCTCTCCCTTCCTCCCTGTGTGGGTGTGGATGCCATGGAGAGCAGCTATGGACAAGCAGAATATAATGAGATCATGAGTTCTCATGTGACTCTGAGACCAGAAGCCATTCTGTCTTCCTCTTCCTGTATCATGGCATCCTTCACACCCTTCCTGGAGATGGATAAGTCAGGAGTCATGCAGAGCCCTGAGGAGGTGAAAAAAAAAAAAAAAGGAAAAACACAAAATATGCTTTAAAATAGAATTTACCCCCATAGACCCATACTTTCCCCATAGACCCATACTTTTCCCATAGACCTGTACTTTCCCCCTTCTTCTGTGCCCCACAGTGTTGGGCTACATGGGGGCAGGGAGCCTGCCAGAGTTCTGGTCAGTATGTTGGTTGTTTTCTCAGAGGAAATGTCTTTTTGTTTACATGGGGGAGAGAGAAGCTTAGAGAAGAAACCTGGCACAGAGCAGTTGGGATTTGGTTAATCTGCTTAGAAATACATTAATCGGAGGATCAGATGCTGTCAACAATACTCTTTCCCCTCACTCTCTTCCCCCTTTCAGTACCTTCCTCATCACTGCTCCCACTGGATCCTATTCCTCACCCTCCTCCCTGCAACTCTCCTCTCCCCTGCTGTGAATGCCAGGGAGTAATGAAGGACGAAGAGATTAAAGCAAAATTAACAAATAAAATATAAATCCTAGACCTAAATGAAAATTAAAAATGAGTATTCAGCTGTTTATTTATTTCCCTAAAAATAGCCTTGTACCCCAGCCAAAATAAATGTAGCCAGGATTTCCCTGGGAACTTCTGGGGAAAACAGTCATGTTTCAAAAGATGAACAACTAGTGGAAGCTGTGTCTGTCTGCTTTTCCCTTCGATTCCATCCATATGACATTCCCATGGCATTATGAGAGTGACTAGAGAAAGGACTACTCCAAAGTGCCAACCCTCGCTGCCTTCAGCAGGAACTGCAGGTACTCGGCCTCTGGCTGTCATCTCTTGTCTAAAGATGGGCATCCATAATCATCAGCAGTCAATTTAGGGGGTGCTGTGATTAAAACTGGAGCCAGGCAGTTCAGTTTCTCTTTTGGGCAGTTGGGATAATAACACACACAAGGACATTACCTGTACAGGGAGAAGAGCTCTGAAAGAATTCGTCACTGTTAGTGGCACATTGCTCAACATCTTGTTGCTTTCCTGCCTGGCCTCTGGTCAATTGGAAAGGAGGCTCAAAGGTGGCATTCCATGACTACCTGGAGCCAAGGCTGAGGCCAAATTTGTTGCTCTCTGAGCTCTGTTGTTGTAGAATTACTGTTGTCAGAGGAGTTTTTGTTTTACATGCACTGTTTTCTTCTAACATTTTTGTTTTATGAATTTTTCAAGAAAAGCACAAAACAAAAGGCATCGCAGTGAACAAACTACCAGTACCAACTGGGAGATAAAGAAAGCAGATAGCAGCTGCTATCTACTCTTAGTATCTGTTTTGCACACACAGACTTTTATATTCCTGGGTTTTGTTCTCATGTACAGCACTCTGTTTCATTCTCTGTATGAAGGTTTAATCATAGGCAATGCAGGATATGTGGTGTAGCTTGCTTAATTTCAAGGAAAACCTTTAAATTCAGGGATCTCCTGACCTCCGAGCCATTATTTTAACAGCATTAGAGTTGCATTAATTTTGGAGATTTTGCAATCCCATGTTAATCCAAATTCCATTTAAGTCAGTACACAGACACCCATTGTCTTAAGCTGGGGTTGGTTCAGGTCATTACTCTTCAAATTGTGCTAAGAGAAAGGATGAGAATAAAGGGAAAGATGCAGTGGTTATCAGAGCTCAGCTTCTTTTTGTGTTTTCATGGGTGAAGTAAAGGCTGTCTTAGAAAGAAATTGAGGTGGTAAATGTTTTTACAGGAGAATTAGGGGTTTTTTTGAGAGAGCATGAGGCATGAGGAGAACACAAGGCTGCTGCCTAAGGGTGCAGCAGTACTTGCCCCAAATAGGAACAGAATGTTTTGGCCACAGAGATCTCAGTGCATTATCTGTTCAACAGGAAGATGTGTCCTTGTGCCAGTTTCCCTTCTCAGTTCCCTCACGCTAGAACACTGCACTGAAGAAAAGGTGAGAACTCACCCCTGGTTCTCTCCAGTGTGCTTTAGAGGAAGGTCCAAAGGAAACAGTGCTGTTCCCCTCTTTATATAAACACACGAGGAGGTGCACTCATCTATTTGAGGGCATGTGAACCGCGTTAAAATTGGTGCGGCCCATCTCTGCTTGGCCTGCCTCCTGTGTTCCTCCAGACAATGTGACCCCATTGCCAGCTCAGTGTGGCTGCCAGGGTGGGTGGTGGTGTCTGCTGGCTGTGTTCTGCAGGTCCTTTGCAGGCCTCTTTTTCCTAATGTATTTGCAGTGCTGATCTCATGACCTGTACTATAATGTGAGCCCTTGGTGCTCTGGGACAACACCTTCAAAAGATCTGGGCTTGAGTGTTGGACTTACAACCAAAAAGTGGCCACAAGACCTTCCTGAAGGCCGTGTTCCAGTAAGGCAGAAATACTCAAGTAGCATGGTCACAAATACCTGTGCCTTGTCTTCCTGCCAGCAAGTGGGAGATAGGGATCCAATAAACCTGTCAGAGATGTGTACCTTGGACAGCAGCCTCACACACGTGAGGTGCTCTATTGCTCCTGGTTGGGAGCTGGGGCTTTGCTACCTGCTGGATGAGATTATAGCACTGAACCAGTGCATGTAGGGATTTTGTCTGTCTGGGCAAAGGAGGGTGTGATAGCATTACTGCCTCTATTTTGTTCAACATGAATAAGAGTCAGTGGGACTGTGGTAGCAGAGATCTTGCTGTGAGCTGCCATCAGGAAAGTACACAATGTCCTTTCCAGCATGGCATTCTTGCTGGTTTTAGCATGCTACTTTGGATTAAACCTAGTACAGACACATGCTGTGTGTGCCGAGGACAGATACTTGTGGGTTTGGAGCTAAACTATATCTCAGAAATGTTGCGGGGAGCTGGTCCATGTTTTTTTCTCGGCAGGTGCTTTCTTAGCCGTGCTTTTTCTCTGAGAAAGCAGTGTCATCCACTGCTTTCGCCATCCTCTTAATAGCAGTGGCTTTGCTGGGTCTTGCCTCAGGCCCCATAATTGGGCTGCTGGTTGGAATTTGGGCCGCAGCAGATATTCCAAGAAAGAAGCCCTTCAAGGAGGCATCTTTTCCCATGTACCATCTCCCTACAGTGTCATGAAGGTGGTATGAAAGAAGAGTTGCTTCCTGCCAGTCTCTTCCCCTGCCCAGGGTGTTGCCATGCTCATAGCCAAGACCTGAACTGACAGAGTTCACAGCCTGATGTGCTCCTTCCCGGGCTCAGTGTTGCATGTTGGTGTGGATGTGTGGTGTTGGACTGAGAGGGGGTTTGGAGGCACTGGGGAGTTGTCCCTTCCAGCGTGGCTACATCCAACACATGCACTATTGCTGAACAAGCTGTAGTCCCTGGGGAAAGTGAACTTCCTACACATCTTTTTTTTTTTTCTGTGACCTCCTTCACATCTCCTGGAGACTGTCCCTACAGTTGTAGCATGCAGAAGCTTGAGATCTTGGGGCACCTTTTTAGGCCAGTGATACGTGGACTGTGGTCTGGGACACAGGTGAGCACTATGTAGGTAAACTTTTAAACAGTAGAAACTCAGTGATTTCATGCAGCTACTCTCCAAAAATCAGAGTGGATTGTGGGCCAAAAGTTCAGGCACCACGATGCTGGTCTGTGTGCTGCTCAGCAAAGTAGCAGGCTAAGTCTCAGTCAGCCTTATGCCCTGCATTTAAAACTGCCCGAGGTGGAGTTTTCACAGCCTCCATGGAGCAGTTTGTTTCAGAGCTTTGCTGTTGTCACAGCTAGATAGCTAGTCTGAGATCTCAGTGCAAATTTTGTTGCTAATAAAGATGATTGGTGGGGAAAAGAGAACTATTTTTCTCATGCAAATTAAAAGCATACTGCATTTATCTTTTAGCGTTTTTCTATCTATTTTTCTTCTGTTTCTTTTCTGTCCCTTTGATGTATCTCCCTATCTCTATCTCATTTCCTACCTTCCTTCTTCCATGATTATCACTTTCTCCTTTCACAGGGAGCAGAAAGAAGCATCTGCTGTGCTTTCTGGGTTCCCACTTAATCCTGCCTGATCTCCCACTGTTAGAAGGCTCCTTTCCCTCTGGTACCTTTGTGTTTGGTACAGATGAGTATGGCACAGCCCTGCAGAGGGTCCTGTGCTTTCGGCATTCTTCCCAGGCAGCGCCTCCAGCCTCATCTCCTTCCTCACTCCATCCAAACAGCTCGTGCTCAGATGCTAATGTTATCACTCATTTCTTCCAGCGTGGTGATGCCTAGAGCTTTCAAATGTGTTCATTAATTAGGCCTCCTGGGGTGTATTCCTGGCTGACCACTCTGTGTGCGTATGTGGAGCTGGCGGAGGGGAGGAGAGGGCATGCCTGGCTCTGGAGCATACGCTGTGCATCCTGCCGGTTTGCAGGCTTGCTTTAACAGTTGGTCATTCCTTAAAGCCTCATCCCCCTGCAGAAGTGGAGAGAGCCTGGGATGCCTTGGAGGGGCGAAGAGACACAATCGGGTTTGACAGGATTTGCACCACAAATTAAGTGCTGAATGTTCACGTTTGACACTCCAGTTCCATGGAGCTTTTGGGTAGCCCTTCGCAGAGGAATCTGTCAGAAATCCAAGCATCCAGAAAGCATGGGGAAAACCACTCTGCCACCTCCTGTTTTTCACTTCTCAGATGATGCAAAACACCAAATTGGTTCTGCATGGCCTTGTCAGCTCCAGTGCACTGGGGAGGAAGGTACTGTCAGGGCAGGGAGCTTGCACACTGCCCCCCTCCCTGCCCCCATCCCACACCTCCATGCTTGGTGTTTCATTTTAGATGTAATGGGGGTGTGCAGGCAGCACCACCATTCCTCTTGATCGATTAAAAGAAAAAGTATGAACCAAACTCATTTAATTATGTTAAGCCAGGGATGTTCTTGCCAAAAAACTAACAGAAGCTTGGTTTCATTTCATAGATTTCCACTTTCCAAAGGTAGCTGTATTTTCTTCATCTGTCCTCTGTGGTTATGGATTATTGCTGCATGTGCTGTCTTGAGCAATGCTGTCTTCCAGCCTAGCAGAAGTGCTTTACTCCACTGTTGTATTGCTTCCTGGAGCCTGGAAAAGGCTTCACCTTTTTGTGCCTTGGGTATAGAGTTACATATCAGTAGGTTGTGCTATAAATGAGAGCCAGGCAAGCAGTTCTAGAAAGCTGTTCCTTTGATGGAAGTCATCCCTGGATGGGCAACAGCCTTGTGCCAGTCTCAGTGCAGCACAGCCTCACACAATAGCATCTTGTCATTAGAGCTGGATTCCTGTGGGCTGCGTTTACTGTGAACATACGGAGCATGCCTGTGGCAGCATCAAAAGACAGCTCTTTCTGAGCTTCTGTGGTTCTAGGATTTACCCAGTGTCTTTCTCAAACTCTTGGTTCCTCCTTCTCAGAGACTGCTCTTGTCCTGCTATATTGTTCTTTAGCCATTCCACATTCTGCTTAGAGATAACCAAATTATCTGTGGAGATATGCGGCTCTTGCAGAAGCACCTGGTGGGCAGCCTTTCCATGTATCTCTGCAGGGTGTGTGTTTTAAGCCATGCTGATTTACCTCCATAAGTAGCCATCAAGTGTACACTGTTGCATTTATTCCTCTCTGCCTTTCAACAAATGTTTTCCCCCAGGGTTATAGTCTAGCTTGCAACCTATTGCTTTGTGTGTTTATTGCTTTCAGCCTGCCTCTAGGCCTTGGGGTATGGTTTCTGCTCCTTCCATCAGTCTCTCTTCTTTTTCACCTGCTTTCCCTCAATACCACATACCCAAGCAGCACAGAGCACTCGTGGGGTGAGGGGACACTGCCCCAATTCACAGCCAGGAGTCAGGCACTCAGATGTACTGTTGGGACAGCTGCTGAGGTGGATGGGAGGTCAGAGGCTGTCCCTGCTCCCCTTCGTCTGCCAGAGGTTACCCTCAGTTCAGGTGGTCAGCGTGCCCGCCTGCATTCTTAGTCTTCAGCCTGATCCTCTCAGTGTGACCTGTGGTAGAAAAGAAGTTGCTCTTACTCGTTAACCAGGATCTTTTTGCCAGAACTGTGTGGGAGAGAGAGCTATTACACCAGCAGTTCCACTGGCAGGTCTGAGGGGGAGGCAGTGGGATGAGGAGTGAGAGGGATGCTTACCTGCACCTCTGGGGGCAACCAGCCACAGGAGCAGGTCTGGCCTCAGCATAAGCGACTACCCCTCTTCTCCCAGCAGGTACAAACTGCAGAGTCCAGGATTCACACCCATATACAGATTTTTCAGTGGCAGACCAGACTTTGATCAAGTAAGTTTCAGCTTTCTGATTTTAGGTTGATTTATCTTAGCTGGTTTTTATGGAGTCCGAGAAGCAGCCTGCAACCCTTGAAAGGTCAGTGCACCAGAAGCTGGAAATTCCTCCTCCACCAGGCAAAATCATCTTCATGATTAGGTGAGTGTGTGCAGCAGCTTCTCCCTCACGTTGTCATTTTTGAACCAGGGAGAGCTGGTGTGAGCACTTGCAAAAGGCAAGGAAAGCAGGTCGGACGAATACTGTTGAAGCAAATTCAGGCTTATTATTCAAACAGATGTTCATGAATATATTTTGCCATACTTGCAGAGTTTTAAATGTAATCTGACTTGATGGGCACATGAGTTTAAAAGTAGAAGACTGAATTTAGGGAAGGAGAGATGATCTGGAAGATGAACTATCAAGCTGGGCTCTGGAGAGTGAGGGTTCATGTCTGGCTCTGCACAAGCATAGGCACATCACCTGGGCTTATTGCTCCTTGCCTCCCCTGGGTCCCAGGGGCACTCAGATCCTTCTGGGAGAGCACTTGGCATGCTGAGCAGGACTATTTGCGTGCAGTATTGTCTGTTCATTCATAATTGTTGTTTTCTTTGCTTTTCACTGTTGGCAAATATAGTGGACATTTGCCACTTTTTTATCCTCCTGCCTATCACTCCCCTGTCCCCAAGTCAAGGGCTCTCCTCCTTTACTCTTCTGCTTTCTCAGCCTCCATGGGGAGCTGTCAAAACCTTTCTTGGTGGTGCTTCTCCTGCGAAACCAGGTCTCTGTGAAGTTTTGGTGATAAAACCACTTCACTGCCTGGTGAACAAGAGGAGAATCTGGGAAAGAAGCCAAAGCATGATTCTACTATGATGATTATTATTATTTCCATTAGCAACTATGGCAGGAAAAGTTATGATAAACAAGGGAGAGATAAGTGCGATTTGTAGGTGTTTAAACCCTTCTGTGCATTTTTAAAAAAATTTATTTATTTTTCTCCCTGAATACAAGCACTGATTTAAAGCTACGAACAGACTGCTTCATTTTCACCCAGAGCCTGGTGATACTGGGGGTGCCCACGTGTGGGGCAGCGCAGCCTATTCATTCTCACACAGTACCTATCACACAGCAGGTAGCAGCCTTGACTGCAGATGAGATGTTCTCTCTGACAGCATCTGGAGGGTCAGAGAGGCACCGGCACCTCCCTGAGGGGGACACTCCCCTCCAAGAGCTGTGCTGGCTGCCCGTGCATCTTCCTCACCCAGGAGGTGCGTGGGCAGCGCTCACCTCGGCTGGCACCGTGCTTCATCTGGCGTGGACCCAGCTGGCTGCAGGTGAAAGCAGCCTCCTGAGGATGGTCTCAGGTGGAGGATTTGGATGGAGATGAGCCTGAGAGTGCAGAAAAGAGGGTAGGAGAGAGGCTGCTTTGTGATGGTAACTGCTAGCGTAACTGTGCTGAGGCAGCTGTTAAAAACAGTGATGCTTAAAAAGAAACTTTTACCCCTTATGGTAAACGACGTGGTAGCACAGACTCTAGAGATGGAAATCTCCTGCTCAGCCTCCTGCAGAGCTGTAAGACAGCAGCTGGTAAGAGAACAATGACTCCAAAAATACTTGTGGAAACTGCAACACCTCTGCACATGCTGCCTGGTCTCTTGGTTCCCCCTCCAGGCAAACAAAAAGGTGCACAAAAAAGTAAGTAAAATTGAGGGCTCAGCCTTTCCCAGCTCTTGGGAATCACAACTAGGTTTCTCTGAGTTTTAAGGATACATGAGGAGAGCAGTGAGTACCTGCTCTTGGCTTCAACAGAATAGAAAGAGTTTGGGGAGACTTCTTTATGCAGAGTAGCACTGATATGAGCTTTCAATAATGCAGTGGACTTGTAAGTGTTCCAAACTGTGAGATTTTTGAATTAATTTTTAATCCATGGTTTAACATTAAAGATTAACGTGTGTTTCAAATTTCAGAAAGGGAATTTACCCCTGAAAGCCTAAGACTTTCTTCAGTGGCTTCTTATGGTTTTTGTTCTATTTTACCTTTTCTTTTTTTTCTATTTTTCCTTTTTCTTTTTCTACCTGCTGGGTGCATAAAATAAAAAAAAACCAAACAAACAAAAAATCAAACAAAATCCCCCCAACAAACAGCAAACAATAAAACCCCCAAAACGTAGGACAGGGAAAACCCAGCATACAGGCTGTGTTTGGGGAGTTTTCAACTTGTTGTTAAACCAGTGTCCAATTGGGCCCTTTCATATTAATGCTGCTCTGTGTGCTCTTAGATTTGGCAGGAGAAACAACATCTGTGTGAAAAACTGAGCCAGCTGTGCAGAAAAAAAATGTTAGTTCAGAGCAGTTGTGTACTTTGCTGCTTGGGCATAAGCAAATTCTTGCATCTGTTACAGAGGGAAAATTTGCAAAGTGTTTTCCTGAGACTTTTACTCTAAAAGACAAGGGAAGCTCGTAGAAGTCTTATGTTTGCAAAAGTTAGCAGCTGTTGTAAAACGGAATTTAGTACATCATGGGAAGGGGAGAGGGCAAACATAAAATCAGACAGCACTGGGAGGCTTGGTCACCCGAGGTTAACTCTCAGATCTTGGCATCAGAAAATAAGGTGGTAAGGAGGGAGGTGCACTGTCAGGTACAGTAACAGCAGCATCTGCGTCTGCAAAGTCTCCTTTCTGCATTTCAGGCATGTTATGATTGTAGCCTGTGTTTTTTGAAAAGCTGCTCAAGAGGTTTGGAGCATTTTATAAACATTTGACATTTCCTTGAGGGTGCCTGCTTTGTGCCTCCCAGCCTGGAATGCTTTGGGGCAGGGCTGCTTGCAGAAAATGTTTGCTCTTAGAATCATGTTGGCCTCCAACGGAGCGGAACATAGTGAAACTTCTTGGTTATTCTTTTTTCTCCTTGATAAGATGTGGGTGTGTGTTAATTTGAAATCAATACTAGTACTTGGTACAGTGGTGGAGAGAGTGATTAATAGGCAGAGCAAGACCCATGAATCAGGTTCTGAAGTCCTGTTCCTGTCTCGCCATTGACCTGCTGCATGGTGTTTGGGTGAGATATATCCTCTCCCCGTCTGTTTTCCTCACTGCAAAATGGAGACTCTGCATTCCTTCCTGGTATATTTTAGAGCTACCAGTGCAACTTTCTGCACTTGAGTTTTTCAGCATGATGCTGTGTACAAAACTAGAGTGCTAGAGGGGAAGTGCATAGCATTTGGGAAAAATCAGGCTCGGTGATCTTGGCTTGGATGCTTAGAGCTGCAGATGCTCCAACTCTGGGTACACCATGAGCAGGGAGGGCCTCCCAGGTCTGGAGTGTGTCTCCCTTTGCAGCCTGTGCTGGCACATGCCAAAAGGACACACAGGAGGTGGACAGCAGTTTTGTATTAGTCTGGCTGTGTATATTTCATCTGTCGGTCCTGCTTCCAACATACAATGTGGGAATGATTAGCCCAAATGACTGCAGTGTTGGGAACTGATCTACAGTCAGCAACACTTGCACCAAAGCTTTGGGTTTTGGCATAGGCAGGCTGGAAAGATCACTCTTCCAGAGGGCAGGGAGCATGGAGTGACTCTCCTGGGAAAGGACTGCAAAGTGCTTAAACAGATGTGTTGCTGTGGCTTATGTGTGGAAGCCTTTGTGCCTGACACTCTCCCCTTGAGCAACATGGGGACCAAACCTCACATGGAAACATCTGCAGCTCCAGCACTCTGGGTGTTCCCATGTGAAGATTGTGATGGAGCTGTTTGCAGCTAAAGCTGGTAACAAACGGGACATTTATCCCAGGGAAGTCCTAAGGTACCCTCTCTGTTTCATTTCACATCATAGTGAGAGATCAGACCTTGGAAGGACCAAAAATCAGGGTAAATTTCCACTGGGAAAAGATACTATTCACATGACGTTGAAAGGCCATAGCATATTAAGTATGCGTGTGTGTATTCGCTGCACTGCTACTGCATAAAATGATGCAAAGTCAGAATTTATGTAATATCTAAATATATGGCAAAAGCTTAAATGGATTGAAATAAAGTGTTCTTACCTTATTGAACTGAAGTGTGCCAATACTACCATAATTAAATGGGGAAGTCAAAGCAATTCATTTTGTCTTCCCTCACTGAAAATATCATCAAAGTTGATATTCTTACAACCTATTTTGATTTTAATGAAAACTCTTCTTTTCCCAGTGGAAAATTGTCCTTTTACAACCTCTTTTAGACAGCTCAACTCATAATCTGAAACATTCAATTACTGACCTGACATTTGCCAGAGCAAAAGACAAATTTGGGTTTTCCTTTCTTTCCAATTTAAATGAAAAAGAGCCTGCCTTTTTTGTTCCCTTTCTGTTTGCTTGTTTTTAATAATTTTAATAATTTTAAATCCAAAGTAGTTTGGGATTAATGAAGTTTAAGATATGGAAGTCTAATGTCTTTGAATACGCCCATGTAAACTAGTTTCAATCCGACTGCTTTGAGAGACTTTGCTTTAATCAGTCTTGTTTGGAGACAAGGAAGTTTCACGGTGATTTTGCACATTCTTAAGCCTTAAAGGCTCTCCCTCCTACGAACAAGCTACAGGAGTTTTGTTTAAGCCCCAGTTTGGCAAGATACCTAAACGTGTGCCTAATTTTTAAACATGAAATATATTTCCACTGGCTTACCTGCATTTAGTGGAATTTCTAGGACATATCAAATGCACCCAGGCATCAGTGTCTGGCTGAGCAGCCCTGGCTCCAGGTGGGCAGTCTGCTGGCCGTGCAGGTGGCAGTGTTGGTGAAGCAGGACTCAGTTAGGTCACAGAGCAGGAAAGTTTTTAGGGGAGCTCAAAGGTGTGGTGAACAACAAACATTGGCCAAGTATCCTTCCACTTGCAAAGCTTGTGCACTCCATAGGATGAGAGCATTTCACATGCAAGACACAAAACAGGTTTGGAAAGCAGTTGGGCCAACTTACTGGCATTGCCTCAGACAAAACTTAGGGGTTGCTGGACCAGATCCTTTAAGAATCTGATACTTGTCCTGGTTACAGTATCATGATGTGATACTACTCCTGATCTCAAGGAAAATGGGATCAGTCTATTAATGAAAACTTTTCTTCTCAGAAAAGGCTTGGGAGGTTGATTCCTTGTGGGTTGCTTTTATTTTAATTTATTTAAATATTTTAAACTATATTATTCAAATATTTAATTTTGTTATGTTGTGTCTAACGCACCCCTTTTTTAAGGGGTGAGCCCACCATAATCCTCCACAGGCCAACATAAGCAACTATGGGGTGATGATGGTGCTGGAACATCCTGGTAACAGGGGAAAACAGGTAGGGTGGGTACCCCAAGCAGTTGGTTGGACCACAGGCTGGGATATATGCACTGGGGTTTGACATAAGGATGGTTGTGTCAGGCAGCTGCACCCCATGCTCCTGCCTCTCCCTGGCACACATGAGTTGTATATTCCAGCCTGCCCACCCATTCATCCTGCCTCCCCCTGTGCCAACTCTCCTCACTGGACTTTAATCTTATTCCTTATGGGCTCTGTCCTTCCCACTCAATATACCATTGAATATATTTAAACCTCGAGTTGTTTTCCCTTATTAAGCAGTTTATCACTGTTGCAATCTTTTTTTTTTTTTTTTTTTTTGCCAGAGGAGAAGGAAGAAATTTATTCTTTTGGCCATAAATCATTTACAAAGCTGCTGGGCTGTTAATGTATTTTTTATGTCTCGGCAAACAGAAAATAGAAGTGAGTGTCTTAGTAAAGCTTTGCCGACCTGTTTTAATTTCAGCTTCCTAACCCCGACTCTCTGTTCCCCAGTGTTGGGAGCAGGTACATTTCTCTTGTAGAGGCACCAGTGGACACCTTCTCCCCAAGGAGACAACTTTGCTGCGTCAGCAACGTCACGTGCTGTTGCCAGCACTTGGCACTGATCCGGAGCGTGACACATCTCTGCTGACTGGGCTGTGCTGGGAGAATACCAGCAAAGAAATGGGATCAGGGAGGGTGGGAACTCGAGCCTATTTTTGCTTTTAGATCCTGGGAAGAGCTCTCATCAGACACCCACTCTGGGGTAAGCAAGTTACATGCAGCTCTCAATTCATCCCATGCAGGCCCAACCTGTACTTTTCATGTGGGGGCTCAGGTGTGGTTACGGACACCCATGGGGATGCTTGAGGATGCCTTCAGAGACAAGGACTGGCCATGGTGGAGTATCCCAAATGTTAAGAGCTGGCTCCTGCAAGGTTTTGCAACCTGCTTCAGGAAAATGAAGCCAACGTATGCCTTCACTGCACTCAGTCAGCTCTGTGCCTTTTCCCCTCTTTCAGGAAACATAGACACCAATCTTTGTGTGAAAGGTGAATTTTCCTTTCTGGTGTGCTATGACAAGCAGTAAGATAATTAAGAGGAGGGATGTGAGAGGTTTATGTTGGCATCTCAGCTAGATGAATGGGTAAGTCTGCAGCTCAGAGCTGTTGCTGCAGGCTTTTTGCAAACTCAAGCTGAGTTTCTTACCTTAAATGTACTTATATGAACGTTTGATAAGCTTTCATCCCCAAGTCGCTTTAGCTAAAGTAACTGGCTGTGGTCATTTAAAATGTTCCCATCCCTAGACATCCATCACTGTAGGATGATGCCTCTACTGTAGCAGTGAGCAGAACAGGACAGCATGTCTGCAATGCAGCTTTCCCCTCTCACAGCAAAGGAAGTTAGCCTGTCCCCACACCTTCCTCAGCAGGTTATGCTGCTTAATGCCTGGCTGTGAGGTAGAGGCACAGCTTCTTTTCTGCTTTTGCTGGCCTTGGGACAATAGCCTTGTGTTGAGTGACAAGGCAAACAGCAGAGGATGACAACATCTTTAGTTACTGCAGCAGGATTCCCCAGAGCTGATCTATCACAAGAGTAGGGGGTGAAGGAAAAGGAACTGCGTTTGCCAGTCTTAGTTTTGTGAAAGACAAAGAATAGGGAAATAACTTTCTGTGCCCAGCTAAACTTTTGCTTTCCTCCTTGTCTGTGTCTGTTATTTGGAAAATGGTGTTTCAGGCATCTCTGAAGGACCTGAGCAGGGAAGGAAAAGGACACACCACTCTGTTTGTACCTTGGGTATCCTGCCTCGTTGTGGCCTTCAGCCATCTTCTGTAGACAGATTGCCTGCTCCTGATTTGCCCACCTGAGTCCCAGGGTATGAGTCATTGATGACTCCAATTCTAAGCAAAGCCAGGGATGGACAAAGTTGACACGAAATGGTCCCACAGAGTGGGCTGAATTAGCCTTACCCACCCCTCCACTCTCAATTTAGGGGAGCAATGAGTGAGCTCTTGAATTCCTGTTCCCCTCTGAGTCCCCTCTGGCCTTGTTCACCTGCTACAGCAAAAAAAACCCCAACCTCCAAAGTGCAGCTGCTCCTTGAGTCCTCTGCAAATGCTGTGAATTCAAGGACTGCCAGCTCAGATCGCAGTAGTCTCTGTTTCCAGCCAGTGCCGCATGCATCGGAGGGAAGTGTTAAACTTCCCATAATGTACTTAATAGTGCAACACTATATCATGGAAAGGGGATTAATGCATGCCCAGAGCACAGCCATTGATTAGTTTTATCCTAGCTAATGTCATTGTAGACGCTATTTTTGTTCCTATCAATGTTCCTTTGTATTTTTATAATCTTGCTATAATATGATGCAGTTGTTTTCCTGCCTCTTACTTGCATGCATATTGCATTCAAGGCGGCAGAGATAGATGCAAGGCATCCATCCCAGCTTGCTGGAGCTGAAAAGGCAGCAGCTCTCCTGGCAGCTTCAGCAAGGCTTGATAGAAGCACATAAGAGAAGCCTGTACTGGAAGCACAGCAGGAGTCCAGAACTGGAAAGGACCATTTGTGTCATTGGCCCCCCGATGCTGCATCTGTAAACCAGATTTGGGTTCTTGTTCCCACTTAGCACATGCCAGCAAGCTGCTCTGACACCATATTCTTCTCACAGTTCAAAAACCTCTTTTGCATTTCAAGTCTGTGACTAATTAAACAGAAGCATTAAGATGTGCTGGAAAAGCACAGTTCAGGTGCTCAGGGAGCTTAACATCATGTGAACTCTGCTACCTGGACACCACAGCCCCTCTCGATTTCCCTAGCAGGTTTGAGTGCTTAGCAGATCAGCAAATCAAACTCTTGAGGTTTAAACCTGAGCACATGAGGATCTCACACTAATGGGGACCCTCTGAAGATACCTGAAGCTGTCTGGCTTGCTCAGCAGGACCCAGGGAGTCTGTGCCAGAAAAAGGGAAGGAATCAAATTCCTCAGTGTGTCATGGGAGCCCCTTTCCTACTCCTGCAAGAGCTAATCCAGCTCCTCTGACAAGGACATGGAAGGGAACTGACACCATTCTGGAAGTATGTGCAGCTGAAAGCTTTCCTGCCTTTTTTTTTTAAAGTCCAATTGTCATCCTGCCTATGGCTGCAGGTTGGGGAGGTCAACACAGGGAGATATGCTCTGTGTCATCCCAATCAGTCAGTTGTTTGAAATCCTCCTCCCAACTGGCCTGCAGAGAAAGACCTATTTTCAAAAGAGAAGATGGCAGGGATGGTAGTGACTGCTGCTTACCAGGTCAGCAGTTGAGACCAGAGTGGAGTGGGTCAGCAGGAATTTTCCCTGTTAGTTTTCTGTCTAGTTCAGATGAGGTTATAAATGGTAAGGAAGAAGGGTCAGTGTGATCAGCACAGTTTCACAGGTAGCCAGTGTCCCTCATCAGCTAGTCTAGTTCTTGGCAAGAAATGCTGCAGGGCTCAAGTTCAAGACCCTGGCACTGTGTTTTCTCCCTGGATTAGTGTCTGCTAGCCTGTGCATCCCTACAGGTTTGGCAGCAATCCTGAGATTACTTTTACTAGAGTAAAATGGATCTTGTCACTTGGGAGACTCCATGCTGGGGGGATGACTAGATACCACCAGTTGTGTCTGATGGTTTCTCCAGGGATACAGGTGCTTTGCATTTAATGGGAATACTAACACTAGAAACACCTCAGAGGAAAAGTTAGCGTCAGTATAGTTTTAACACCCATGTTACACAGATCTTGCTCTAAACCATGCTAGATGTGATTGTTTTCTGTTGTTTGTTCCAGTCTGTCCTGCAGAGCCAGCAAAGACAGGAAGGAAAGAGCTGGAAATTATTTTGCCTTATACACTGTTCCATTATCCCCACAGGCTACTACCCCATTGCGAGACCTGTCAGCCACTTGTATAATATGTGCCCTCAAACTGGGCACAGAGGCAATCCCCCTACGAATGTCTGGAGCAAACTTTGCCTTCTTGCTGTGGGCTGGCAGGAGGGTTACTGTTCGTTGGAGCCCTTCCTCCCTCACTCCATTACTCCCACTATTATTGTTCCAAGGAGGTTTCTACCAAGCATCCTGCCCCGGAAAATTCATGCTAGGGCACCCTGGAGCCAGAATGCAGTCTACTATGATAGTGTGAATCTGTCCAGATGCCTGCCCTGCAGAATGACTTTGGAGCCTGGAAGTTTTACCATGGTAGAATTTCCTTAGTGAACTGGAAATAATTCAGTCTAGCTGGGCATAAATTCAGATCTGTGCTCCATTGCAGTGCTTGGTGGTATTGGTTCCCCAAGTAGGGTGGAGTCTACTGCAAGCTGCCTTGAGACACTAGGCTGGGTAAATACTGTGTTTGGTTCAATAGATTCTGAGCTAGCAAGCGTACCACATCCAGAATGAAGCAGGATACACAGTCCCTGGGGAGAATGGGCAAGACCAGTATTCAGGCAGCTCGTTGAGCAGCCAGTTTGGATGCTGTCATATCATGCTGGATAACTTCAATGTTTTTCTGCGTTTGCAACTGCAAGCCAGGCTCCTTCAGGGGCTTTTGAATGTTTGCTGCAGAGGCAGGACCTACGGCAGATGTACTGCCTGTATCTGTTCCAGTCTCCTCCTGCTGTGAGTCAGTCCTTCCTAGGTTGTAGGTTTTGCTGCTGCTCAGTGTGTTGGGTTGGCAATGTACCTCAGCTCATTTGGGGTGGGAGACATTTCTCTTCTTTAGCACAGGGGGTAGCTTTGGTCCCAGACTCAGAGATGTGAGGCAGGCAAAAGGCACTGCAACTTGTATTCTCCTTTCATCTCAGGAAAAAGACTGCTCTGCAGTTTCTCCCTCCATTGCCTGCGGTTGCCAGATGGAACACTGTGTTTCTACCCTGTTGTTGAAACTTCTGTACGACCTCATCTTTGCCTCTCTAACAAGGGACCCAAAATGTCATACTGCCAAAGGTATCTTCCCCAGCATGTGGCAACAGGATTGCTAATTGTGCTGGGACAGGGGGGAGCCATTCAAGCCATTCCCTGGGATTCAGATGCAAGCTGAATCAGCTTGAAGCTTTATTCTCATTTTCCCCGCAGCGACACACATTCCTGCACATTTTCCCTTGAGGTCTGGAGATGCAGAATGCACACAGCTGAGGGTTTCTTCCATCCCTTTCACACCTTCTTCCCTCCTTCCTCCTCTGGCCATTTGCTTCCCTGGCTTGCCAGCACTGCAGAGTGAACCTGTACCCTGGTCTCTACCTTTGGGTATCAGGAGTTTGCTGCTAGCAAGTGCCAAAAGCTGCTGACTATGCTGGTGATCTCTGGCAGAGTGGTGCAGCAGTGAGCAGGAGCTGGGAATGTTTTTTTACCAACTTAGAATGAGTCAAAGTGCTAAGATCTGCCCGTGTCTTTCAGCTTCACTGTATCTGGTATGTTCTGAAGGCTCTGACACTTGCAGCCCCTCTAGGGCAGCTAAAAAATGTGGCAGCATCTGAGTCCTCCTTACACCCAGCAGGGAGGGCAATGCTTGTTGTGGGACTGTGTCCTACATGCTTGTGTCATGATGTATGTCTGAACTATCTACATGGACTCCTTCGTGGATACTGGGGAGGGAGCGGAGCGTGCCGCTTGGAAAAGCAGCAGTGAGCCATCAAAAACAAAATCAGTTCTGTTGCCAGAATAATGACTTGATCCTGAAAATGTGAAGAAATTCTGAAAGAGCCTCTGCAGCCAAAACATTCTTCTTCTGACTGGTTTGCTGATAGGGACAGAAAAATGGAGCAGCCGTTCTAATTAGTAGTGGGAGCTTGCTGCCTCAGGATCAAAGGAGAATGCTGTTTGCTGAATCAAGCTAAGATCAAAGTGTCCTACGTACAGGAAGGGCCTATTCCTCTTTCTGCTGACAGTGTTGTGCCCTGCTCATCCTCTGGGCATGCTGCTTACAGGGTTGCTTAATTACTAAGTAAGGAGGAGACTGCAGTCACAAGAGAGGGTGTAATGGCCATTGTAATCCAATTCTGAGAGATGATTTGGTGATGATCGATTCTTTGTCTCTCAGAAGTCATTAAAGTTCTGAATGCTTAGAAAATACCTGGATTGTATAACTTTGCAAAAGGAGACTTTTTACAACACCCTTTGCTTGATTTTTCTGACCTCTTCTGTGTAATTTGACTTAGTAGGCTGTATGTGTGTGCATATATCTATATTTGCATTTATATCTACTCAAGGGAATTCAAGTCCTCATTCCTTAGGCTGCATTGAAAAATCCTGATCCCAATAGATATGCTAAATATGAAATCTCTTCTTCCCTCTCTCCCCTGCCTCCCTCCTCTTGCATTCATACAAACCCACATCCTTGCAATGCCTAATTTTGAAATGTTTAAACACGAATCATTTGATTGAGTTTTCCTAGTACGTGTCTCCCTGGACATATGGGTTTATAATTGTATGTGACTTTGTGTGCAGCCATCTGTGTTTTGGGCCACGAGTATTGGTGTGGAAGAACGCAGTCACAAAAATACTTGCATAGATATACAAGTGCATGTGTAAACGTGTTACATTTTCTAGTAGTCTTGAGATGCTGCAGCTTCTGAAGACGGTTTGATCTTTGCTCTTTCAGCTGTTTTCCTGGGAAAGGAGCCGTGTTGTAGCATCGCCTTCCTGCCTCCAGTGCTGTGCTAACACACCACCCTACCTCCCTGTTTATGCTGCTGGAAGAGGACTTTGCCTTCGTTTCCTCTTGCCTTGTTTAAGCTTCCTTGTCAGAAGTGGCTGTGTGTGCTTTCCCCAGCTGTAGCCCTGCAGGTGCCACTTAGCTTAACAAAACGAGTCCTTAAGTGCCACCTGCCTTGTACACCAAGAGCCAAAAAAGGGCCAAAGAGTGGCTGGCAGGCCCTGGGATGTGTGAGGTAAAGGCAAGTCTGAGGAGCTGGCTTGCCTGGTGGTTTAACAAGGACAGCATGGTGTGTGTGAGGGTGCTCATCTTGCAGGCCAGGCTCAAAGCAGCTCCCCTGGGCAAGGGAAATGAACAGAGATCTCAGCTCCTCCTTAGTGCTCCCCTGCTCCATGGTGCTCAAATTAAAAGAGATGCTGCGGTGCCTTGAAAAGAAGAGGAGATAAAGGCTGTGGGGTGTTGCAGCGTGAGAGTGGGGTACTGGCAGGAAAAAGGGAATATGTATTTTCTTTCATTTTTTAAATTGCTCATGAGTACATTTGGAAGTCCTCAAATGTATCAAAAATGATTTTTACAGTGAATAAATTACGTGTGTTCTATTTTAGTGTTTTTATTATTCTGCAGAATGTTTGCAATCAACTAATAATAATATTAGGAGTAGCAAGAGGGTGATTAACATGAAAATCTCATCATCTTGACGACTGAGTGATTGATGTAACTAATCCTGCAAAGTAAACTGCAAAGTCTAACTTTTGCAGTAAATTGGAACACTCACACTTAAGCATTACCTTTTCTGGGTGACAAGAATTTGAATGTGTGGGTTTTTCATGAAGTGGAAAGTGGAAGTGATAAGGAATGGGGCTGAAGAACACGTATTGCTGTTCCAAATCAGATGAGTAGTTTCTTTCCCTCTCATGGAGAGCATCTCATTAAATCTATGCTGAACATAATAGAAGAACTTTCTGCACCATGTTGGAGAGAGATGTCAGTCCAATAAATGTTCAAATCATTGTGACTCCCTGCACACTGGTTAGCACATGAATGATGCTAGACTAGATGAGCAGTCATGGCAAGAGAGCCTACAAATTTCAGCCTGCAGAAAAGACAATCCCTTGCCCGAGTCACACTCAGCAAGAGACATCTCCAAAGTTGACATGGATCACTTCTGGGCTTTGGGCTACCACCACTACCTGGCCAGCCATAAGAAAATGAGGAGTCCAAATCCATTCCCAGCCTGTTGCCCACAGACACAGCTGGAAGGCAGATGCCTTGTGATAAAGGTGATGCTTATTACTGGCTCTTCAAGTTATTTACTTCTGCTTGCTGCTGACAGACTTGCATAGGAGATTGATGGATTAAGCTTTCACCAGCTGTTTCTCATCCAGCCACCTAATTCTCTGAGATGTTAGCACTGGAGATTAACTGTTTTCCTAGGAATTTCCAAAGTGTTCCATATTTTTAATATGTCCCAAGACAACGAGGGAATTCAGACTCAGGGTGTTTTTTTCCCCACAAAGAAAGAAACTTGTGAACTTCACTTGAAGAGGTTAAAGTAAAACTTTGTCTGTTTCTGTTCTGAAGCATTTCTGAGCCTTGCTGAACTACCTGGGGCTTTAGAGGTAGGAGATGTGGAGGAAGGAATGGAAGTTTGGAGGAGGTAGTTGAGCCTTTGCAAAGTGTTGGAGTACTGCGACTCTGGAGCAGTCAGTTCAAATCCTGGAACACATGGAAGGCTGTTCAGGTGCTAGAAACTCTGGATTTTTAGCATCTGAAGCTCAGCATTTCCAGGCTCTGGGTGCTGCATTTCTACATTAGGCTGTCTGGGAAGGATCTCAGCAGATAAGCATGTGGGAGACACCTTTTCCTCAGACATTAGCCTGTTCAATTTCTTGGTAGTTCAGATAGAAAACTATTCTCATGAAGCATTTCACCTTCAGCAAACCAGTGTCTCTTGGCAGAAAATAGAAACTTTGCAGGCAGCCCTTCCTGGATTCAGCAAGAGAATAGGGCAGACTGCAGACAGCACCTGGATGTTAGCAGTATTCTGCTGTTGCCTTGGAGCTTGAAAACTCCTTGCCTTCTTCTCCAGTACCTTTCCACATGCTTTGAACAAGAAAATGCTGAGCTGTCATACAGAGACATAGCTTTTTGTAGTCAGTATTTTGATTTTGTGGAGAAAAACGGTTTAAAGCGCTTTAGTGCTGCTCAAAATGGCAGCAGAGACGGCTTGGTTAGTTTCATTTGACAAGAGTTTGGTGATAGGAACAGAGATATTTTCCTGTGTGACTTGCAGTCTTAAAATGGCAGCCTTGAGCTGCTGTACTGGGAAGGTGGGGCTTAACAGGCTTTCATTTGTGTCCAGTCTGTGTGGAACGCAAAGAAGCGAATGGTGGAAAATCTGGAAAATAAATGAGATTTGATGAGATCCTCCAATATCAATAGTAAATTTTCATCAGCTAAATAGAAATGCCTGGACTGGAAATATTTCGACTTTTAACCCTTTAAATTAAAAATATCATTGAAATACTTTTGGTCTTGTTGGACTTTATGAGGAATAGAAGTGGGAGGAGAACTGTGTTTCTTGGTGAATACTGCAGTTTCTTTTTCTGTTTCCCTGATGTTGGGTATCATTAAGATTGATGGGTTTGAAAACATATCCCATTCTCTTAGACACAGCTTGGCTGTTCTTATGGCTCTATGCCTGTCGCCAAAAGAACCCCAGTTGTTTTCAGAGGCTCTGAAACTAGAGTGCTCTCATTTAAAAGGGCCACATATCTGCATTTGCCTGTAAAAAAGGACTGTGTGAGAGCCGACTGATCTCTGAGGAAGGAATATAATTCCCTTTAGCCTGACGTAGTTGGTAGGGTACAGTTGTGTAGGAATGGGATACTGTGTTGTGACCTGCAAGTGTGTGGGTGTCGCGGTTTTTTGACATTGGCTAAGCACCAGGCACCCACAAAAAAGTTATTCACTTATTTTCCTCTCCTATAGCTGAGCAGAGGAGGGGGATTAAAACAAAAACTTCATGAGTTGAGATAAGGATTAGGGGAAAAACATTTTAAGGGCAAAACAGGCTCAAAACTTAAACAGTATGAAGAAAATTTATTATTAGCAGAATTAAAATAAACAGGGTAATGAGGACAAAAATAAAGCTTACAAACACCTTTCCTTCCCAGTCCCTCCCTCTTTCCCACTGACCGGGCAAGGAGACAAAACATGGAGTTTTGGTCAGTCTTTCACTTCTTAAAAATCTTTCTTCAGTACGCTTAAGGAAAAGAGTTTCTTTCCTCTGCTGTGCCGTGGGATCGTTCCCATGGGAGATAGTTCTCTGTGAGCTTTTCCAGCGTGGCTTTAACTTTCACAAACAGCAACCTGCCTGACCTGCTGTAATGTGAGTCCTTCCCACGGGCCTAGAAGTCTTCCCCCAACTGCCTAGTGTGGGTCATTTTAGTTCATGGGGTTTAGTCTTTTAAGGATACGCTGTTCTGGTTTGGAAGCAAAGGGTTCTCTTTCTCTATATCTGGAAGCAAGAGTCCTCTCTCTCTGTTCGAGTTCCTCACTAGATTACAGCTTTTTAGCATCCACGCACTCCAGCATGAGCACTGTTCCTCATGGGCTGTGTGTGGATCTCTGCATCCCCCCAGGCACCTAATGAATTACAGGTAAACAGCTTGTTGTATTATAGTCCTCACCACGGCTTGCTTGGAGCACTTCTGCCGGCGCTTGGAGCACTTCTTCCCTCTCCTTCTTCACTGACCTCGGTGCCACCATGTTGGTTCTCCTCGCATGTCCTCACTTTTCCTTTTTCTCTGACTCGGAAGAAAATTGTTGTCCATAAGTATTACCTTTGTCAAGTTCTATCAACTGAAAAGTTCTTACAGAGCTTCGCTGCACTGAGAAGGTTGATTTCGTCTGGGCTCCGTATTAGGGAATTGTTTGCCATGTTTTCGTTGCTGGCCACATGGTCTCTGCTGGCACTGCATGGGCGGCCCCGGCCACATGGTCCTGGCCTCAGGAGGGCCCTGGCCACGAAGTCCCAGCCTCCAGAAGGCCCCGGCCATGCAGTCCCAGCCTCGAGAAGGCCCCGGCCGCACGGTCCCGGCCTCGGGAGGGCCCCGGCCGCTGATCCCGGCATCGGGAAAGCCCCAGCTGCGTGGTGCCCAGTGGTCCCCGCTGGGATGGTCCCCTGCAGCCCCCACCAGGATGGGTCCCAGCAGTCTCCTCATCACTCCTCGGGAGAAGAAAAGGGAGCTTCCTACTGTTTTTCCTTTCTTAAATATGTCATCATAGAGGCATTACCAACTTCTCTAATTGGGCTAGTAACCTGCCCATCGTCGGAGCTTTTAGCAATTGGCTCTGTGCCGGACACAGTAGAAGCTTCAAGAAGCTTGTTCCCTCCCACTAAAACCAGGCTGTGTGAAACCAACACAACAGGGTGACCTGCACTACTTTCAACTGTGTGTCCTTCTCCTGAAGTGCTTGAACTGTATGTCATTCTCTTTCCAGGTCTGGTGTGTCCTCTGGAGGTGTCAGTCAGTTCAGGGAGTATCCAGGTTGCCCGAGGCCAGACAGCAGTGTTGCCCTGCACCTTCACCACTAACGCTGCTCTCACTAACCTTAATGTCATCTGGATGGTCATTCCTCTTTCAAACGCCAACCAGCCTCAACAGGTAGGTCTTTTCTTACTGGAGCATGTATTTCCTTGGGGCTTTCCTGTTCTCCATCCTTTTTTGGATGTAGGCCCTCTACAATGCTGAGTCTATGGTTGTCCCAGAACTTCATTGTCCCTTCACTGCCAAACGTGTCCTCTGGATCTTACATGGATCTGTTTTCTTCAGTGTTTTGTTAGCAGATGCACATTGTGTCCTTGGCTGGATGTGCAGCTGGGGCAAGTGTATGTGATACTGTATTGCTGCCCTGGGCCTCTAGTGGTTTGTGTGTTCAAAAGAGCACAGGAGATATAATCCAGGTTTTGGTGCACTGGATATGGAATTTGGAGCAGCTGCAGGCCTGGGAGCAGCTGCAGCCTTAAGCCTATGAAACCTGTGTAAAATGTCCTCTAACACATAACCTCTCATAGAATCATTGCCCCTTTTACTTCCCTTATTGTTTCACTCTGTTGCTTTTGCAAGTCCATTCGTACGAATATTAGCAAATGAGAGTATATAATGGTGGGCACAAGAATCATAACCTGAGATATGCTGGCCAGTTTTTTGCCCACATATTCTCACAACAGAAGAATGCCATTTCTCTGAAATACATCTGTCTTGGGCCACACTGCCCTCATCACATTTTGTATTCAGTGTGAGAACCTGCACTGAGGAATACTTGCTCCTCAGGGACTTGGTCTGAGTACAGTCTGACTGGCGGAGGCTGTGCAGGTTCAAAGGTTGCATTGCCTGTCCAATTCAGCTCATCCCAAAGATCTTCAGCAAGCAGTGTCAAATCATGGCAGGATCTTGCTGACGGAGACTCAAAATGATACCGTCCCCCGGGCAGATGCTTTTCATCAAAGTACTCACTGACCTGCAGAGAGCCTCCGCTTCTGTACATTGATCCTGTCCAGACGGGTAATGACTATTATATGAAGTAGGCTGGTGTTGCCAGTCCAGCTGTGCCAGAAGATTTGGGTATCTTTCTGGTCTGCTACCTCTGTGAACATTTTTATTGACATAAAATGGGCTACAGAGTGTGTTACTCTTTCGGAAAAAACACCTGTGCTAGGATGTATATTGAGGTTTGGTTATTCAGAGATCCTTTAGTGACTGGTCATTTTGGCTTTGGAAGCCCATGTTTTGCTTGCTGTTCTTCCTCCTTGCTCAGCTCCCGCAGAGTGTTGTTTGAGCCTTCCTTTCTTTTCCAGGTTATTCTCTACCAAGGGGGTCAGATCTTTGGTGGTGCACCCCAGTTCTATGGGCGAGTGGGGTTTGCTGTGACAATGCCAACCACCAGTGCCTCCATCTTCATCAACAACACTCAGCTATCGGATACTGGCACATACCAGTGTTTGGTCAACAATCTTCCCGAC
The DNA here is from genome assembly GCA_014706295.1 of Lycocorax pyrrhopterus obiensis. Taxonomy (NCBI): domain Eukaryota; kingdom Metazoa; phylum Chordata; class Aves; order Passeriformes; family Paradisaeidae; genus Lycocorax; species Lycocorax pyrrhopterus. The sequence goes on from JACSVZ010000001.1 coordinate 93,791,375, forward strand.
CGAGGCGTCAGGAATATTGGAGTCATTGGACTTAGTGTCTTGGGTGTGTTTATTGGTACTATGGGGGAGAGGGGGGAGCAGGGACAGGGGGGAGCAAGAGGATCTCTGTGCATGATAGTGCATCATTAGCAATATGGTACTGTGTTTGCATTTGAGCCCACAGACATCCTGTGGTGAGGAATGGGCTGCCTTGTGGGTACTGTGAGAGTTTGTAGGGCACATGGACTTCATATGCAGGCAGCATATAGTGAAGTTTTAAAATATGGTGGAGAGAAAGTTTTTGTGGTGGTATTGTGATGTGGAGTTGCAAAGAAGCAGGAATAAAGTACAAGGGCATCCTGGAGGGCTGAAGGGAGTGTAAGGGGTTTGGTGCATAGCAACAGAGGAGAGAATGACTTTATATCTTTGCTTCCTTTCCATGAAAGCAATTAGTTCTGGATGCTTCCATTGATGCTACATACTCCAGAGTGCATGCCATTATAGGGATATGAAAGCAAAACCCAATCACAGTAAATTTTGTCTGCAGCTCTGTTAACTTTCACCATCCTTGATGTCACAAAGACAGAAATATTCACCTTTTTCTCAAGGGAGGGATCTAAGAGAACTGGGTCCTGTGCAAGTCAGAAGTAGTCTGTAACCTTGATGGGCTGGTGGGTCAGGAATCTTTGTTTGAATTGTCACCCCCCAAACCATTATGAGTTCTTGTCTGCTGCCTCAGTCTTGTCCCCTTGACAGCTCATGCCACTCTCATTGCTTTTCCCAGCAGCACATGTCTAGAGCGAGCCTGCACTCCTTTGTTTAGTCACATTTCCTGATTTGCTATCACCGTCCCCTCTTCTCTCGCAGTTCCTCCTTCTGTCCCGCTTTGCAGAATCCAGGGGTCCCTGGACGTGGGCAGCGATATCACACTGACCTGCAGCTCAGAAGAAGGCATACCCCGGCCAACATACCTCTGGGAGAAACTGGACAATGTCCCCAAGTTGCCCCCAACTGCCACACAAGGTGCTCATTTTGTTGATTATTCTCTTATTTCCCAGGTGGCAGCCTGGGCTTTCCCTTGTCTGAGCTGCCAGAGGTGGCACGGCTCATTGAGCATCTGCCATCATTTGCATGGTCCCTTTACTGGAATGAAGATTCCTAAAGCCCATGGTGGACTGGAGACCCTCCAGAGACCACTTAAATTTTCATGGTTTTTTTGGTACAGAAACATGTTCCCTATTGAAAAACAAGTATTGGGTTGAATGGAAGAGAGAGCAAGTGGTTGCTAGATGCTGGCATATGGCTGGAAATTTCATCTGCCAACTCACCTGCACTTTAAACCAAATGAAAGGCTTATAGAATGGAAATTGGGAAAAGAGAGGCAGAATAACATCAGGAAAATACTGCCAGCTTCTCACACTGATGACACTGTTCTCCAATAAATTACTGCCAGAGCTGCTTTTCAGATGTGTGTAGAAGCACGGCTCTGATCAAACTGGTGCTTCCCAGCCTCAAGTCCTACCCACAAGTTTTCTCAACCTAGGTGTCCTGATCAAATATTGATAGCTGTACTTTTGCCCTTTATGTTGCTGTATTTTAAGAATATGCCAGCTTTCAGTTTCATCTAATTCAGGAATGAGGAATATTGGCAGAGCACAGGGATAGGAGAGTAGGGGTTCTGCAGAGCAAGACTGAATTGAACAAGTAGATCTGGGTATAGGTAATTTCGCATCTCTTTCTTCCCTGTTCTCACACAACACTGAGAGTCCCAAGCTTTCATCTGCAGAAATTCCTCTATAAGAAGAAAAAGAAACATCTAGTGTAAGCTCCTTAAGACCTAATCTTGTCTCTGTGTGTGTATGTGCACGCACAGTGCTTCCATCTCAAGGTTATTTCCTAATTTATTTCTCTCTTAATAGTCTCACACCAAAGTTCTCTATTTGCTGGCTTTGCCTTTTCATGGTTTTCCTCAAGCAGGGGAGGGATTTAAATCCGTCTTTTCTCTCTGACTAGACCAAGTCCAGGGCACTGTCACTCTCCGAAATATCAGCACTGTGTCCTCAGGTCTTTACCAATGTGTGGCTTCAAATGCCATTGGAACCAGCACTTGCCTTCTGGACCTGCAAGTCATTGCACGTAAGTATTTTGCCAGGGGAGGCTTGACCACCTGCTTCTGTCTTGTGACAGTAAGGTGTGTAACCATGTTTGCTGTGAGCCATCACGTGCCTCTCTATCAGAAGATAATAGTGCCCTGGAATGGGAACATTGCCTTTCTCCCTGCCCAAGCTTCATGTGCTTACAGATGGCCACAGCCCATCCCTGATTTCTTCTCCATGCTCTGTTCAATCATCTCCACAGCTCACCCACGGAGTATTGGCCTGATTGCAGGAGCGGTGGCCACAGGCGCCATTGTGCTCGTTGTTTGTATTGTGTTGGTGGCTGTAGCACTGTTCTACTGGAAAAATAAACACAAAGAAGAAGAAGAGGAGGAAATTCCCAATGAGATAAGGTAAGGGTCGGGGAAAGCTGGTGGTGGGGGACCTCCGAGCAAAAGATGCTGCTGACGGGAGTGGAATTGGAAACCTTATTTTTGTTAATTGGGTGTGTTCCCCAGGGTCAGGGGAAGATGTCCAAATATGTCCAGAAAATAGAGGGAGAAAATGAAGAATGGTAACAACAGATTTTGTTCTCAGTGTTGCCTTTAATGAGAGCTTTTTAATTTGGCTTCATAGAATCACAGAATAGTTTGCGTTGGAAGGGACTTAAAAGATCATCTAAGTCCAACCCCTCTGCCAGCAAGAGGGATGGGACTTCATGTTGCTATCTCTGTAGGAGAGTGATGTGGTGGGAATTCTGACCCATAATGCCAGACAGTGATAGCTGAAAAGCTCTGGAGATACAGCTGTGACACTCTCTGTTGTTACAGTCACAGGGTTTCCCTCTGGCAGCTTTCTGCAGGTCCCTTGAGGATCAGCTGCAGGGATTGTACAGTCATACTGGCTGCCTGTGAAGTACCAGTGGCTGTGACTGTGACTTTCTGGGTAGACACATGAACATGGGTCATTTTGCCTCAGTGATAGGCACATGGAGCACACAGGTGGGTCCTGCAAAGATGGATGAGCAAACAGGCCAGGGAGAAATGCTGATTCACATTGGTGCTGTCCTTCTCCTTGAATCAATGGTGTTGACCCCAGCATGGTGGTTGGGGGTGGGGGTGTTGGACAGGTGGGCCAGCGTCCTCCATATGCCCTCACACCTTCTCCTTCCCAGGGAGGATGACCTGCCACCCAAATGCTCCTCTGCTGCAAAGACGTTCCACGCTGATGCGTCCTCATCAGAGAACGACACCCTCACCTCCTCCAACACCTACAACAGCCGCTACTGGAACGACCCCAAAGCCAACCACGCCACAGACTCCTTCACCCGCTTCAGCAACAGCAACGATGCTCACCAGCCCCCCTTCTCCCGCTCAGGGAGCACGAGTGCCCGCCCCGTCTATGCCAACGGCGGCCACCCATCCCCGGCGCCCCCTAAGACACTGGTGGTGACGGCCAGCACGGCGCCGTCGCCTCAGGAGGTGATCCGGAGCAATGGTTCGGTCAGCAGGAAGCCACGGCTGCCGCACACCCGTTCCTATGCAGTCAGCCAGGCCACGCTGGAGCGGATCGGGGCTGTCCCCGTCATGGTGCCCGCCCAGAGCCGGGCTGGCTCCCTGGTGTAGGACCGTGTCGGCGGCTGAGAGCTGAGCAAGGGGCCTCTCATCCCTGGTGGGGTGACGAGACCCACCCTACTCCTTCCTGAAAAGCAGCGAGGTGGCGGGGTGGCACACACTTACCTCTCCACCTGCCCTCCCCTCTCCAGGCTGCTGCCAGCTAGTGGGACAGCCCTGTCTGAGCCGCTTTTCCCGCAGCTGCTGGAGCTCCCCGCGCCGATGGATGCCACAGATGTGCCAAGGCCAGAGGAGCAGGGAGGTCGGGACATGCTCCCGGGCTGCTGGGCCCCAGCTGGGACATGCACTCGGGCCTGACCCTGGGGGGAAATTTCGCTTTTATTTCCTGTTGGTTTTGTTGGGGACTGATTCCATCCATTTGGGTCTTTCAGGGAGGTTCGGGAGATATATATATATATATAATTTTTTTTCCGTTCTTGTTGCTGTTTTGTTTCCAAGAGGACGACGGCCTTTGTCAGGGCAGGGAAGGCTGAGCAGCCCCAGCTTCCCATGGCCTTGGCTCCACTGATGGATTAGGGAGTACTGTGCACTGGGGCCGGGTGTGAGGAGGCATGGGACAGGCTGGAGGGGCGAGATGAAGGCACAGCCACCAGCCCAGCCAAGGGTATGGTTGGGTGACGGTGTGGACCAGGGAGCATTTGTCTTTATTTTTTGCAGTTCTTCCTCCCACCTCAGCACACACAGACACACACAGGCACACACACAGAGACACATGCAGGTCCTCAGACTGGGTGTTTCTCCTGCACTAGGTTGGAGTGCCACCAACCTAGAGAGCCCTATTTATAGCTGTGGAGGATGCAGCCGTCTGAGCATCTTTCCCTCAGACACTCGGTGCAGGGTGAGGCTGCATCGCTGCTCCTGCTGCTGCTACTTCTGCTGCTGCTCTAGGGCTTGCAACTCTTTTTTTTCTTTTCTTGGGGTGTTGCCAGGGTTATTCAGGAGGCAGAGAGGAGCTGGATGGTGTGGTAGAGCACCAGGCAGGTTCATGAGGCATCTGTTGCCCCTGGGCTGCTCTGGTTTAGGGCAAGTGACTTCAAACCCCACAACTTTGATGTTTGCATGGTGGGTTTTATTCATCAGGCTATGCAGGGCTGCGCAGCATGGCAGGGCACATGTCGTGCTTGGAGCCTTCACAGAGAGGCATCAGAGTTTTCATTCCTGCTCTCCCACGTGCACAGACATGTTGGCAGGATTTGTTTCCTGCTTTAGAAAGCAGAGGCTTAATGGAAGCCCACACACTCTCTCTCTGCCTCCCCCACTTCCCTCAGTGTCCCAGGACTGGGTACTGGTGGCATCTGCCAGTGGCCCTGCCATCTCCTTGCAGCCTGGCAGGTGGTTGCGGATGGCACCTCTACTTTTTTCTATTGCAACTAAATAGCCTTAATCAAAGCCAAGAGTTGAAACCTCTGAAGGAACCTGATGCCATTTGGAGGGCTGGACTGAGGGCTGGGATTTCCCCTTCTAGAGAGCACTGGTTCAAAGAGGCCATGCCTGGATAGGTGTCTTGGCCCTCCTGCGTAACACCAACCCTTGCACGGGCAAAGGCAGTGATCACCTCAAAAAGCACCAGAGCCCTCCCAGGTCTGCTCTTGGAAAAGCAATGTGGGGAGTCACAGGTGATTTCCCATAGTTCTCACATTGGAAAAAGGGTCTGTTTAAGCCAACAGACTTGGCCTCATCCCCACTTTCCTTGTTCCGGCACGGTTTTACTTTCCCTAGCAGTGCACAAACCTTGGGCAGGGCCTTCTACCTGAGCAGTACAAATGCAAGCACAGACTCTGAGGAAGAGGAGGGAGAGGTGAGGGCTGGGTTCCCACATGGACGCACTGGCTTTTTGGGAGACTGGGAGCTCCCAAGCAGCACTAGGTTTGAAGCTTGGCTGAGATTTTGTGCCTTCTTTTCTTAAAATAAAAAAAAAAAAAAAAAGAAAAAGGAAAGAAAAAGGAGATAAAAAAATCCAAATTCCCTTCCTTCCCCCTCTATACAACTGCATCCAGAATGTGTGCAAACCCCCCTGGCGGTGCAGGCAAGAAGGCTGCTCTGTGTGTGCTCACACTTCACTGGAGCAGTCCTCTTTCCTGCCTGTCTGCTCACTTTGCTGCCAGGTGGTTGGATTGATGGGGGAAGAAGAGTGGCTTTAGAAACCCTAATGTGGGAAGAGAAAAAAAACCCCAAACAATCAAAGAAAAGCCCAGACACATTCTCTCTGCTTTTGTAACAACCCCTGTGTGACATTTACAGGAACACTGCCCTCAGCAGGTGCCCTCCTCTACTGGGAAAGCTCTTCTGGTTCCTACCCTCCATAAGACTGTTTGCTCCTCTTTCTTTGTTCTTTCTAATTGTATAAAATTCAATAAAATTCTATTCATATAAAAAAAGGACTTCTGCCTGACTGCTGCTGCTTTTTTCTTCCTCCTACCTAATTCTGTAACTAGAATGACTTTGGCCATTAATACTTATCCTTGATGTGACTGGCAGTGAGCAGTGACCACGCAACCAAGAGCTGAATGTTATTAGGCGAGCCTGTTTGGTAGTGAGCTCTGGTACTAGAGCCTTGTTTTTCTCATTCATAATAGTCTGACACATTGCCCTTGAATGTACAATTTCCCAGGCTTGCAAGGTCGCTATTTCTCTAGACAAAGGTGAGTTTTATTTTCTGTCTTTTGGCAGGGGAGACCCTATGCTGCTTTGAGTGATGCGGGAAAATGTTTTTTTATAATTGCCTAATTTTGCTCATCTCATGCATTGGTTTTCCAATCAAAAACATGGCATGTTTATCCCAGATTCAAAATCTAAGGCAGTCACTGACTTTCTTGGGCATTTGAATAAGTTTGGTGGGGGAAACTGTCAGAAATTTAACAAAAGTGCTGGTCCCCATAGACAGAACAGGCAAAGTTTCAGTGTCTGAGCACTCACTCTCAGGGCACAAGAGGACTGGAAAGCATACACTACAACAGCTGATACCAGAAGGTTATTATTAGTTAGGGCAACCTGATGTTTTGCCAAGGATTTTGCATTTTTCTCTCCATGTTTCATTTTCCTTGCTTCTTCTCTAAAATCCCCCACATATTCTGAGAGTGATTATTAAAACCAGAAACCTACATATCCAACAGCAGTGGTAATTCAGCCCTGCTGCACATGCATCATGTTCTCATTTCTGGGTATTTTTCAAAACCTACTTCCAAATACTCTTGTAAATGTGTTTTCAGCTATAGACCTTCCTGTAAATAAGACAGCTGCATTGCCATTTTCAGGAAGTTGTCATAGGAGTCTTAATGTTTCCATTTATCATCTTTTGATTGTGCAATCTTGATGTGACATTAATAGCATCTTTACATTTTATTCCCATGATAGCCCTGTCAGTATTCTGCTATACTATCCATCCCTTGCCTGGTTTGCTCCTTACATCATCCTTCTGCATGTCTTGTTGATCCAGAGCAGAATTTCCTAGGATGCAGGATAGTTTACTAGGTTTGTGCAGCACCTGGAATGCTGGAGTTTTAATGTGTAAATTGTACCTGGGGAGGCATTGCTGCAACACAAATATCTAAAAAAATAATACCAGTTAGATAACTTGGTAGTGCTCCAGATTTTTAATATTTCACTAAAAATCAAACACAGGTTCAAGCCATTGCAGCAGTAAGGGAAAGTCACGATTGAAATGGTTGAGTTTGCTGATGGCCTTCGGTGCCATAGGGATTGTCCACCACATGCCATGGATGTTACTTTAAATGTTGGTACCTATGGCTGTGTCACCTTCCACCAAAGAATATCAGAGGGGAACTTGTTCTAAAACAAGGATTAACTGTACATTTGAGTGCTGAGACAGAAATAATCATGAGAGGATGCTTCACACTTTAGAAGTGGACATCTTTTTAGAGGTTGGTGTAGATGAGAGCTCAGTTAAAAATATTTTGAAAAACTGGTCTGTAGACTGCCAGAAGTTTTTTTTAACTTATGCAGCTTTTGGACTCATATCTGCTGATTCATCTGAACTAAAAAAAAAAAATTAAAATTACTCAGATGCATTCACTTCAACACACTCCAGAACACAGACGAGCTTCCAGCGGAAACCAGTCTAACAGATGGTATCCTGTCCAAAACTTCCTGGTTTCTCCATGAGGATGGGGGATGCTCAGGAGATCAGTCTTCCTTACATCATGGTTTAGGCCCTTGTACTAGTTTGAAAGCAAACCAGTGAGAGACTCGAAATCAGAACTACAATTTAATAGGAAAATTAAAATAAATGCAGTAGTACAGAAACTCTGACAGAGTCAGAATACAACCTGACGCCCTGTCGGTGAGGGTGGTGGTAGCAGTCCGATTAGAGGGTGGCTGCAGTCCTCCTGAAGTGATGGATGTGGTCCTGTTGAAGCGGTGATCCTGTAGAAGGGCCTGGTCTTCCTCTGAAGGTCTGGTGGTGGTTATGTAGCTTTTGTCCTCTGGGAATCCAGTAGGTAAGGGCTGAGTGTGGTGTTCCAAACCTCAGATTATATCCAGGTGGGAATGCTTGGTTCCCCCCTCCTTGGGTGGAGCATCTCACAATGGGATGATGTAATTCTGTGAGTCACGCAGTGAGGCTGGATGGCCCGTTTACAGAAGATATCCCCTCTGGAGGGAGTTATCAGGGATGTGTTATGGAAGAGATAAAGAACACTGCCCCACCTGGTTTTAACAGAGGGTGATAGAATACATACTTTTGGTTGCATCTTACATCATAACCTAAGACAGCCCTCATGAAGAGGACATCAAATCAGGGTTGTCTCAGATGACACCCAGGAGGTAACTGGGTGATCGATGGCACCGGGCAGAGGAAATCAAACAAATATTTTTTATATTGGAGGAATGTTCATGATAATCATGGTTTCATCAAGTAAGCTTTTGCAGGTTACTGGGTTTTTCTTGAAAGCAACATTTTTCATCCCAGCCTCATTTCCTTTAGGCATGCAAGTGTCTTTCTGTGTCTGCACTCTAACCCAGATCTTCCCAGCCATGGCACCACTGGTTTGTGAGCAGGTGGATGAGCCTGTGCATGTGTCTGCCAGCAACAGGTGAACCCAAAATGGTTCAGCAGATCTTCTTATGATGGTCTTGAACATTCCTAGCACAGAGAAAACTGAGGAAGTACACGCCTTTCAAAAGTTCACTTCTGAGCAAACCCAACAGGTGCTCACGTTAACTCATGGCCTCTGTTTAACAGAGGCCTGGAGTAGAGCTGTTGTCAGGTATCTTGATGACTGAGTTGCCCTTCTTTCTGTGCTTTTCCCAAGTGCTGCTGGCCATCCTGCCTGCAGCTTGTTTTCCTGATGCCAGCAAAGCAGCGTTCCCCCACTGTGCCCTTGTTACACAAGGCACAGTGTTTCTGTGCTCTTGCCATGAGAAAGGCAAAATGTGCTGGCGAGGATGAGGAATATGGGTGTTGAGAAAGGGAATGCAATGTCACTGAGCTCACTGAGGTATGCATCTTCTTGGCTGGGGAGTAGGTGGACATCAGGGACAAAGCAAGCCTTGAAAGCAGGAGAGTGAAAGGCTGTGGCTCTTTTTGTCACACTGCTTTCTTCCATGTCTGCCTCTGGGCGTTGCAAGTGCCTGGAGGATGTTACCAAGAATTATCTGGTCTGTGACCTCCAAAGTGAGGGAGAGCACATGTAAGGCAATTCCTGAGCCTTGGCACTAGCTCAGAGCTCTTGCTGACTGGTGGACAGCACAGAAAAAGATTTTCTTAGGTCACCTACACAGCCATGGAGGGGAAGTGGGACATAATATGTGGCAAGAGCTTTGGGCATGTGAATGCTGTTTTTTAGGGAGGAGAAACTTGATAGTCTTGGGACATTCCGACTCTAGGGCTCTGGCATATTTTCTTTGATGTGTTTCCATGGACAATGACAGCTAAAAAAGCACTTTTCCTTTCCCTGTGGTAGAGAGCACTGCCGACGTGCAGGAATGGGGCAGTGCGCATGGCTAAGTATCAGACTCCTTTCTAAGCCTTCTAATGCCATTTTCTGCTTGTTGTTTGTTCCTGATTTCCTCCTTCCTCCCACTTCCTCTGTAACATGTTTGAATGAGAAAGTGGGTTGGCAGGAAATTTAATCTATCCGTGTAAAAACAAGCAAAAAACCCCCAACCTCACAAAACAAATAGCAGTAGAGAAGAGAGACTAAGACACAGCTTGCATGGCTGGCTGGCAAGTGATTCTTTAGCACTGGATGTAGCCTGGGTCAGGTCCTGGATTTGGACTTATCAAATCATACTAGGGAAGGGATGATGACTTGCTTGCAGTCGATATGCTTTAATGGGAAAACTGATGTTGTGCATGCTCCAAGAGAAACATTGGCTAAGGGACCTGATACAGTAAAGCCCAGAGGCTCTGTAGTTTCTTGCTTGTGTCTAAACCCACTGTGTTTGGTATGGTCTGCCTTCCTGGATACTACCAATATCTGCAGAATTTCTCTCAGGTAGCTATTTTCCTTGAATGCTCACAAGATCCTCTGGCAAGCAATCACCAGGTTGTTGTCCATGTGGACATTTCAGACAGGGAAAAGGTGTGTGATTTGGGTTGCAGCAGCGCTCTTTAACTTGTGGCAGTTTCTAAGGTTGCACAGTAGCCTAGAAACTCTTTTAGTGCTTGGCATCACTGGTACAGCCTTTCCATTTGGGATACTCTCCCCTTTCTTGGACCGAGGCTTGTGGCAAAGGCACATTTACCCCTGTGCTCCACATGAAGGACCAAAGGCAGCAGGGGCCAGAATTATCATCATAGAAAAGCCAGTGTGACTTTAGACTCTCAAAATTAAGATTATTAGGGATAGAAACTATTACAGAAATGCGCCATGGACAGAAAGTGCTTCTTTCTTTTGGCTGTGGTTTGCTGCTGGGATTAATACGTACAAAATCAAAGACTAACTTTTGGTGACACAAACTACAGAAACAGGTGATCAAGCACACAGATCTCCGACCAGCTCCCTCCAGGGTGCACTTGCTCAATGGCTGCAGACTGCAGTCTGTTCCTGCTAGCTGTGAACACGATCTCCACAGTTTCGTTTGCTCATCTTCCTTGTGCGTGAACGCGTCCTCCACATGCTCATCCACGCTCAGGGGCACTGAAAGAGGTTGAAAAACACGGCAGTAAAGGGTGTGAAAGCCCCATGCTTTTGCTCAGCCCAGTCACCCAGAGCACACATCCCGTTTGTTTTCCGGGATAACCTGTTGCGTATCTCCCAAATCGCGCGGCTTTCGCCGCTCCTCCCGTCATTGCACCAGTTGCACACTGGCCAGGGAAAGTTGGTTACTTCTGGGAAAGCAGGCGGGGAGCTTTGTGGCTACTGTCCGCAGAGGGGCTGCACATTGTCATTTCCTCGCTGCCGCCAGATTTGGGTCACAAAGATCGCCTTTTTTGGTGGCTCTACGGTGACATCCTCTGGAGGGATGAAGAACTACAGTGACTCCCGTTCACCTGCTCAGTTTGCCTGCATGGCCGCACCTCCTTACGAGCTCCTAAGGTGGCTTTTCCCCCTTGTGATCCTGCAAAGAATAAAGTGCTCTGCCCCTTGAGTATGAACACCTCTTCCTTCTTTCTCCTGCGATTGTCACTTAGCATCTGCTCTCATTACTGTGGTATCTGCTATGCTGTGGTGAAGAGGCTTGAGTACTTCGTGTCCCAGGAGCAAATGGTCTTCACACAGCCTGCTTTTAGCTTCCCAGCTGCCGCTCTTGTTATGACGGTCTGTGGTTCAAAGGCATGGGGAATGGGCTGGTACACGGGCAATGCTGGGGAACAAACGGGACATAAATAGTGTAGAGATGCTGCCCCCATATTTAACTGTATCCACCAGTGCAACTGGCTTCTTACGGGCTCACAGCTGACTTAAATTTGTCCTGCTGCCCTGCTGAGGCTGAGAAGAGCTGCCTGGCTGAGTTTTTTAGCTCCTCCACACTGGGGCAATGCTTCAGAGCTTAGGAGAGCACCCAGTGGAAGAACCACTGCAAACTAACTCTTATGTGCCTGCCAGCCAGCTCTGGGGATTCAAGGATTTACCGACCTTGTGAAACCAACAACCATATCCATGCTCATTAATGGGCCCAGATTAGTTGCAACATCAAGGACGTACAGAGTTCGGGGCCGGATACGTGAGCAAAGTACTTGCTCATGCAGGTCTGGTGAGGCTTTGGTTCAGAAGGCAAGGTGATTACATGCAAACCTCATAAGTTTGATTTTCTTTTCAGCTACATGTTGATGGAAAGAAGGGAACATGACCCTAATAGATTTTGGATGTGACTAAGACTCCAAAGCTTTTCGCTTTACAAAGAGCCACCTCCAGCCCCAGACAGTGGACTCCTGGGATATTAGAAATCAGAACTTGGTTCCAGATCTGTGTTTACTAAAGATGGTGTATGAAATGGTCCAAACCACAGTTGAAAGTTCATCTACTCAACAAATACTGTTTTCCTTGAAACACAGCTCATAATCAGGATTTCCATGTCATGCCCTCATTTCTATTCTTGTCAGTCAAATCAAGAACATTCAGCCCATGGGGCTCTTCTGGTAGCCTTTCAGCCGAGTTTTAATATAAACATTGTGCCCCCATCTGTCCCCAGCACACACCAGACCCACAGGATGTCTAACCTTTCCTTCAAGTGACATGAAGTTCCTTGTCCACTGGCTGGGAGGGAGCTGCAGCTCCTGACGGCTCTGTCATATTTCTAAGCACGGAGCTCAAGGTCTGCATTAAAATTGATCAAATCAGTCTCTGCCAGTTTTAAATTGTTTTTGTTGGCCACAAAGGATTCTTGGACTGTAGATTTGTGTTTTCTTTTCTTTTCCAAAGGTTTTTGCAAGTTATCAGTGACTGTCTGTCTTGTAACGGCCATGCATCTTTGCATTGTATTTCAGTTCTCATAAACCGAAGTCTCAGCATTAGACTTGTGTTATTCAGAACAAATCCATTGCTTGTTAGAGTGAAGCACAGAGGAAGGGGAATAGCCCTCACACAAATGCAACTGCTACATGCAGTATTCACACAGGGGCACGACTTCGCACACAAGATAGAGAATTGCAAAGCGTTTATTGCGCAGGAAAATATTCCCTAAATACCAGCACCCAACAGGGTATCACCTCATATAAACAGGAAAGATGTTCGCCTCAGTGTCCCCCAATCACCTGGGATAGTGCACACACATTGCCTATTATGGTAACAAGTAAACAATACTCTATAAGGTCACAAACTACAATTATCACATCTCATAGGTCCAACACTGTCCAGAAACCCACAATCCTCTCTCAGCCCATCCTCAGTGACCTGGATGCACTCCTAGGATCACCTCTGGGGCCAGGAAAGAGGCTCTGTCTCCGGGCTTCTGGGCTTATCTCTCTTCCAGCACATAGTGCACCCCAACAATTCCCCCTTTTGTTTTTATTAACATAGTTTTGCTTGTGGCATTATCAGCCACTTGTCATAGATAGTACAGCAAAGGTGACTAAAACAAGGCATCAGGATAAAGTTAAGGCATTGAAAGGATCAGATCCCTTGTGGAGGATCCGAGTTCTACAGATCCAGTGCCTACAACCACCCACCAAGCATAACACAGTCTTTCTCAGGTGATCATGGTGGCCACCTCCTAAGCACTAGAGCTCAGAGGAAGCATGGACCAGGATGTCAGAAGGTCTCAGGATCCAGCTGCATCATCTTCAGCTGACGATGGTCCCTCTCCCGGAGACAGCTCTGCTGCATCGTCCTCCGCTGATGGTGGTCCCTCTCCCAGAGACAGTTCTGCTGCATCGTCCTCAGCTGATGGTGGTCTCTTCTCCAGGAACGGACGGACGTTCTTTGCCGGTATCCACCTCAGACCAGCATCTGTGGACACACAAGCATAACCTCTTCCCCACATAATGAGGGGAACCGGCCCTAGAATTAGACAGCTTTCAGGATCTTTAAACATAACTTTGGCTCTCTGCAGCGAATCCTGTGACATGGTGTCATGGCGTGCAAAATGCTTAAGAATGGGAGGCACAGTGTTATCAGCAAAGCGATTTAAAAAGTTAAACACATAAAGAGCTTTGTTCAAACGCTCCTGAGGAGTATAACCCTGACTACACAAGGTATTAGTGGGAGAGAACAGTTGCTAAGTTGTTTAAAACATGGTCACTATGATTCTTCCCAACGTATTAATTTCTTTCGTGTCCTTTTCATTGTTCATTTAAAGCTTCTGGTGGTGTTTCTGCTGCTAAGCTGTACTTATTAAGAAAGAAGAGTATTCCTTTTCATACTAACAGGTTACCTTTAACACTCACTCCTGTCAATGTTACTGAAGTCAATGCTATTCCACTGGGAATCACTCCACTCCTACATTTCCTCCTGTCTGCCTCAACAATAAGATCAGGGGCAAAATGAAATTGTGGTGTGACTCAGAGAAGTAAAGACAAACCTCTGTTATCTTGTCCTCACCTGAGAGTGGCACACAATGAACTGGAGCCGTTAAACTGATTGAGTTAACTTGGGGCAAAGCCCCGTGTGTGCCTGAGTGTGAGTTTGGGGCTGAGAGCAGGGTAGGTCACTTTAGGGGAAATGAATGAAGACAGCATTAAGTTAACTTGCAGCAAAGATATTCACCCACAGTAGCATCGCAGTTTATGGAATAGTGGTTTGCAGGCCAGATAGTATTGAAGCCATAAAACACCTTCATATAGTTAAGCCAAGTTATATTCACCAGCCAGTCACATCTCAGCCACTAGGGAGTTAAATTCAAGCTCCTTTTTGAGCTTAAATATAACTGTTCTTTAAATAATTCTTTACTTTGTAGGTATGTGATTTATATCCTTTAAGGGAAGGAAATTACTCAAGAGGATAGAAAAAATAGTACATTAAATGAAGACAAATACACTGGGTGCTCGTGATCCAGCAAACGTGCTGCTGGGGTTCTAGTCACATCTGGGTTTCACTCTCAGCTTGTCTTTGACTTGCTGCATTACCTGAGGTAAGTAGGAATGCAGACACCCATCCTGGGGGGACGCAGCTGGGTGCCTGGAGTGCATGTCAGAGACAGACCTGGTGGTTAATCTGAACGTAGGAGCCTGAGAGTGAAAATACTAGATCTAGTATCACTGAGACTTTTGTTCCCCACCTGGAAAATGGATATAATCATAAAGAGCAGGCTTGAGAATGACTTATAAAAAAACCCCATATAATCTACACACACATGCACGTGTGCATGTGCACACACAACCCCCCCAGGGTCTGACCTAAGGGGTCCAACTATATTTAATCCCCTGCTGAAAGATGGTTAGCTTGCTCTTAAAGATCTCTGCTCAGAGAGTCCACAGTCTTACTAGGCACAAGGATAAAAGGGAATGCTTCCAACATTGGTTTTGACTGACTGCCTCATAAGAGTTTTACATTTGAACGATAATTTACATATTTCTTCATATTGCCAGTTCCGAGTGTTAACTTTGCCAGATGCTGCAGAGAGGGTATGCTAGGAATACACAGAACTCTGTACTTCTCATTAATTTGTGCTCAGAGACTAGGATTTTCCTTAATCCTAACCTATATTTTCAAGGAACTGCCTAGTTCATCCACCTCCTCTGTTGGCATTGCAGGTCTCCAAAGCAGGGAACCAGCCACATTCAGATTTGCTCTTAGGGGATGCAGGAAGGGATTTAATTCAGTTGTAGTAACTTTGCAAATCTGGTGGCTTCATCCAGTGGACAGGAAGGCCATGGGGGGCTGGTTTTATTCAGGACCAAGTCCCAGGGGTGTTCCCTAAACACAGGAGAGCTGTGTATTACCTCCACAGGCAGGGCTGTGGTTAGAGTACACCTGGCCAGTGGTCTTATCACTCCCAGGTATGGCTGGGAGCTCTGGGCTCCCAGCTACCCCCACAGCCCTCCTCAAGCCTGAATGGAAAGACAAACCTGCTTTGCTAATTGGAGAAAAATAGGGAGCTATGGGTTTCATGTTTCTGGTGCTCCTTGTAGAAAATAGAGAGGCTTGGTTGCCACATTGCATGACCTTGAAAGAGTGACCATCGTCTTGGGGACCAGCAGGTGGGCTTTAAGACTTGCCCTGCTGACAGAAGGAGCACTGCTGCTCTTCGGAGTGGCACAAAACCCAGTCTTCTTTGTGAACTGGTGTCAGGACTTTATCAGTGCTGCACTGATGGTTCAGCTTTCTTTCAGGATACCAGGTAGAAGCATCAGCTCTGTTGCCTGGGCTGCTCCTGACGGTGGCTGCAGCAATAAGAGCTTCCCAGCATGTTGGTTACTTGCAGTCATGGAGTGTGCTCAGGGCGAGCTGGTGAAAACAGCTGCTGAGAGCCTTCACAGTGAATACAGTTCCTTTGCACAGTGACAGCCACAGCACAGACAGGGGCAGCTGCATCTTTCTCAGTGCTGTCCCTCCTCATATGCTGCATTCCCAAGACAGCTGGCTTTTCAAGCCAAGTCCCAAAGGCACAGTGTCCTACTCCCTCAGCCTCCTGCTCCCAGACCTAGGCCTTTCTGGTTTTCTCCATCTCTTCCCCTCTTCCATCCCTTTATCCTCTCTTGGTGTTTACCTCAGAGAGAATTTTTGTTCCCCACCTCAGTTTTGCCTCTCCTGCTGCTGACAAATGTGTTCCCTCTCTGTGGAGTCTGTTCCTTCTCTTCCAATCCTTCCTTCTCTTCCCTATCCCCTACCATCTTTAGTCCTGTCCTCTCTAGTCCATGTGGCTGAAGCCTCTTGTTCAGTTTCCTTTTCCTCACCCTGGGATTCAGCTCTGTGGGCTTTACCTCACCTATCCTTCCTCTGTTCACCCATCTTCTGTCTCCTACCAATTACCTCCATCTCTCCCAATTTTCCCAGCTGTGTGGTGAGGTCCAGTTATCTGCAGTGGGAGTCCCTGAAGGAACTCAGGTCATGGCCGGCAAGTTGTAAAGATGGTGAGCTCAGTGATTTCACCAGCACCCAACGACTTTGTTTTACCATCTCTTCAGAGGACAACTTAGTCTTGTCCACATCTCTGTAATTCAATGGTGATGGCAGCACCTAACAGTGAAAGTGGTGCCTGTGTAATAGGCTTATCTCTTGAGCTTTGCCCTGCCTCCAAGGTGCAGAGCTTCTGTGTGAATCACAGCATCACAGAATGATTTGGGTTGAAAGGAACCTTAAAGATCATCTTGCTCCAACTTTCCTACCTGCAGCAGGGACACCTCCCACTAGACCAGGTTGCTCAGAACCCTATCCAGCCTGGCCTTGAACACTTCCAAGGGCAGCCACAACTTCTCTGGGCAATCTGTTTTAGTGTACCACCTCACTCACGGTGAAGAATTTCTTCCTAATATACAATCTAATTCTACCCTTTTTCAGTTTAAAGCCATTCCCCCTTGTCCTGTCATGCCATTGTAAGAGGACCCTCTCCATCGTACTTGTAGACCCCCTTTAGGTACTGGAAGGCTGCTATAAGATCTCGCTGGAGCTTTCTCTTCTCCAGGCTGAACAACCCCAATTCTTTCAGCCTGCCTTCATAGGAGAGATGTTCCAGCCCTCTCATCTTCTCTGTGGCCCTCCCTGGACTTGCTCCAACAGGTCCACATCCTTCCTATGTTGGGGGCCCCAGAGTTGGGTACAGTACTCCAAGTGGGGGTCTCGCAACAACCTGGAGAGTAGAGCGGCAGAATCACATCCCTTGACCAAATTCTGATAGCAGCCCCTGAAGTCCCAAATGATGAGATCTACATCCAAATCCATTGCTTCTCTAGAGGGAGGTACGTGAGATATAAATAGCCTTCATGTCACCTGCAAATCACCAAGGACAGTAAATAAAAGGAGTAACGAAAACAGCCAGCCCTGTTCCTGACCTCCCCTAAGGCTTAGCAGGGAGGCCAGATAGGATGTGGAGACCAGTTGGCCTTGTGAGCTGGGACAGAGTGTTGCTGCTAGACAAAGAGTGAGCTGAGTGGGCAGGAGCCAGTGTTTGGAAGAAGCTATCCATGATACTATACGGACAGGCTATACTATGTGGTTACCTTGTGGACAGAGAGCTTTGGTCTCTGGGGCAGCCAAGGCAGCAGCTTCAACTATCAAGCCATATCCTTTGTGCCAGGTATCAAAACTAGAGTTTGATGTTCAGCTGCCAGATGGAGTTTTTGGGGGGGAAAAAAAAAATCTTTGGACAGAAAATAAATCTCAGTGACAGGAAATAAATGGAGGGCACCGAGTTGTCACTTTTAATAGACCGTGAAAATGACGATTTCTCTCGGGGTCACCTCTGCAGCCCCGCGGTTCCCCTGGTCTGGCTGCTGTGACCCCCGGAGCCGGCGGGGTCCCGCAGAGCGGAGGAGCCGCAGGCCGGTCCGGTGCGGGCCGGCGGGGTCCCGCGGAGCGCAGGAGCCGCAGCCCGGGCCGGTGCGAGCCGCCGGGGTCCCGCAGAGCGGAGGAGCCGCAGCGCGGTCCTGTCCGAGCCGCCGGGGTCCCGCAGAGCGGAGGAGCCGCAGCGCGGTCCTGTCCGAGCCTCCGGGGTCCCGCAGAGCGGAGGAGCCGCAGCCCGGGCCGGTGCGGGCCGGCGGGGTCCCACAGAGCGCAGGAGCCGCAGCCCGGTCCTGTCCGAGCCGGCGGGCAGGGACCGCAGAGCGCAGGAGCCGCAGCGCGGTCCTGTCCGAGCCGCCGGGGTCCCGCAGAGCGCAGGAGCCGCAGCCCGGGCCGGTGCGGGCCGGCGGGGCCGTGCGGGCGGCGGCCGCTTGCGGGCAGGGACCGTCGGGGGGCAGCAGCACCCAGCGCTTCGCAGCTGCGCCCCCAGGAAGTGCCGGCGTCCTTCCGACTGACGGTGCGCTGCACCTGATCCCCGGGGCCCGGCTGCCTTCCAAATCCCCATCGCTCCGGGCTGCGCGGCGGTGACACGTTAACATGCAGCATATGCATCTCATTTCCCTATTCACTGGGTTATTTGTAAACCTAATTTAAGCGACATGTCTCCCTGCTCTTATCGTTTCACATCGCTCCGAAGGAAAGGGTGGGAGGGGGGGAAATGAAATCAAATAAGAGAAGTGCCAGCAATGCACTTTTTTCCCTTCCCCTTCTAGTACAATAGCTTTGTAATCATTCATTTGCTGCGTAGGAAGGACCTGGCACCCTTGGGTGCAACCTTCGTGTCTTTAAAGGCCAATATCAGAGACGAAAAATCCTCTAGGTTTCCTGGAAAGGGGTGAAGGAGACTGAGTAGCAGATGCACTTCCAGCTGGGATCCATCACCCTCCTGCTTTGAGAGGGAGAAGGGCCTGCCTGAGTGAAGGACTGTGCTGAGCTGCTCCAAGGCTGGGGTGGCAGCAGGCAGTACGCAGAGGGAAGCAGTGGGATTTTGAAGAAGTGCACAATTTCTTCCAAGTGATTAAAAAATGTCATGTGTTTTGTTTGCAGATTAGTTCAGTTTGTTTGTTTTTGACAACGCTCACAGCTATCATCGGGGAGCGGGGGGAGTGGCCTATGGTGTCCCGGCAAGTAAAACCCATGAAATTTGATTAAATTTTACAGTTAGAAAGGTAAAATATTTTACCTCCATAAATTCCTACCAAAGCAGTTTTAACCAGCTACAGGTTTTTCCTTATCATTCTTCCCTGCTGAGATGCAGCTTTGCTGTTCAGTGTTTAACAGCTGCTGCTGCAATACAAAGGGGGGTTTAATTTTCATCCTAGGTGAACTGCTGCTTATTCTTTTCTTTGTTGGATTTTTTTATTTGTTTGTTTGTTTCTTACCATGATAAAAGTGGTAGGAACTTTCAAAGATAGAAAAAGACGGTGGTAGTTGTTCCAAGGAGTTTAGAGTATGGTCTTCTGAAGGATGCAAGAAGAATGAGAGGGCACATTTCATGTGTGCCTTTGTAGTTTTCTATTCAGTAATGTCAGTCTGTTTGGAGGAACAGAGAAATGCTCGCAGGTGTCTGAGAGGAGACCTTGGAAAGGCAAACCTCATCGAAGGAGAGACTTGTACAATGACAAAAACAACTTTGCAGAAGAGATCAGGAAATCATCTGTGGTCACAGGACTCTTTTGGAAGAGGCGAGAGACTGACTACTCAAGAGGCTTCAGCAAAGCTGCTCCTAGAAAGCTGAGTGGAGACATAGGTGCAGACAAGTGGGTGGGAGGTGGGTTGTCAAGGTAAGGGAAAAATGTTTCAAATGGACTGCAAAGGGGAAAGAGAACTGGTGAAGGATGGTTTTGGAGGTGTTTTGAGCATAAGGATGAGAGAGAGGATAATAGCAGCAGTGTCTTGGATACACTGAGGCTCAGTGTGTTTCATGGTCAAAGCTCAAGGTAACACAGGTCCAGAGATGGCTTTGTTATCGTGTGTACTTTCTGAGGGGTCTGTATCTGGACTTTTCTCATACAATGAATGCAAATACCTTTCCAATGGCAGCTTGTAGATGTGTATAACTATTATTCAGCCTGTAGTAGACCTCCTCTGAAACTGACTGCCAAAAAAAGAAAGATGGTAAAAAGTTAATATGAAATTTCTGTGCAATATTTTCACAGCAAGTGTATGATTTTCATGGGAAAGAGCACAAATATTTTCCATCATAAACAGAAAAATTTTGGCGGTTCTTTACTAGGTTGGGCTATTTTTTTTCTTTTTCCTCTTTCTCCCCATCAGCTTGTTTTATTTCTTCTGGCTTTGAGGTTCTCAACATAAAGTCAACATTTCTCCATCTGGGGACATTTGCTATTCTCTCTTAGTCAATGTATTTATCTGAAATCTCAACTGAGAAGGCCTCTGGATTTGCTTCTCCACTATGAAAGTAGCTATGTGGAGCAATTCAAACCTTAGAAATGAGAAAAGAAGCCTTACAATTAGCAATGTTGTATCAGCCTGTGAAATCTCTTCCTAAAGGTACGCCAGTGGTACTGAGAGGCACACACAGCCCCTGTTGTTATCTGCCTGAGGTTTTTAGGGTGTTGCTGCCCTGACATGCTGCTGAGGAAGATGCAGGGCCAGCAAGGGCAGCTGGGTGGCTGTTTGGAGCCCCTGTGCGAGGAGTAGCTGGATCTGACAGCACTGGCAGCAGCACTCTGCAACACAGTGATTTGATGAGAAGAATATCTGCTGAAGACAGATAACCAGACGAGAGAAGCCTGCAGACTCGCTGAATGGTAACTCCAACTTCGAGCTAGTGTTTGCAATACAGTGTGTTCTACTTCATCTACTTCTTCTCCAGAGAGGTGAAGGATGCTTACAGACACCCTGGAAACATTCTATATGGATTAACCCACTGGGAAGCGGGTTGGCAAGAGGAAGCTAGGTCTGGCTGCATCTCAGAACTCACCCATGTTACTTCATTATGAGAGTGCTAAGTAAGAAGTAATTATCCATCTTTCTTGGGTAACAGGAGAATGCAAGGAGATGCTGCACTGTAGCCATCTTCCTAATTGTGGCTGGTGGTCACCCTTCAGGAAGGAGTGAGGACATCAGTTCTGACGCTTCACAGCTGTCCAGTGGAGTATTCCCATCCTGCCTCTATACAGAACAATATCAACTGGACATCCCTCGGTTCCTTTCCCAGTCCATTGTGCTGCTCTGGACAGCTTAACCCACCCAGTTAGATTAACTAGGCTGATTCCTCCAAGGCCTGAGTGAACAGAGGGAGAAACTCACTGTGAATATTGGTTCATATTTGAACGTGAATTTTCATTCAGAACAGAGCCACATCCACATGACTGCTGTAGCTAAACCAACCAAGCATTGAATTGAGGCTATTCATAACAAACTGTCCATGAATGGCCTGCAGGGCAAAAACTATCTGCAGGAGAAATTCATGGGCAATTTTGACCAATGAATGAATTTGGGAATTTGGCTTACAGTTTGCAGACAATTCACAAATAGAAAAAAAAAAAGCCATATGAAACTTATTGAATAAATGATTTACAGTGAAATATTTGTTCAGCTGTAATCTCTGTAGCATGTGTAGTTTACGGTGTTAGAAAGCATTTTAGGATTAGCTGTGGGAGCTATATGTCAATGAATAGTCTGTGAAAAAACCCCATTCCTTGCAGAACAAATACACGAAAAACTGCTAATGTCACCTGCCACAGAGGGAGCCTGGTAAAGAGCTCAGGCTTGGGAAAGGGTTGTTGGATTCCAGCAGTGTCCCTGGGCTCTTCAGAGGAGAAGTTAAGGCTAGAAATCAGTTGTTATTGCTGGTTGCAGTAACTGAGAACAAAAAGGGTGACAGGCCTATGCATGGCAGCCATTTGAGAGTCATTTTGCTTCTGCAATGATATTCACTGAGAGACCGAGCTGTGATCAGTTTTCACCAAGGTTGAAAGAAACATAACTCAAACCTTGTTATTTAACAAGGGTATTTATATATTAGAGGTACTAAATGTTCATCTGCCTGAAAGTTCTTTGCAGCTAGGTAGAACATGACTTTATGCCTTTAATCCATAGCATTTTAATGGTGCTAATAATAACAAGTCCTGCTGGGAAAACACTAACTACACCTTGAATGAATACGATTTCAGGTTCCTGTGGAGATGTTCCTAACTATCCTCTCTTTGGTGGCCCTCTAGATTCTGTTCCACACTGCATTGCCCCATTTTAAGACCAGCCTTCTACTTCTGTGCATGGCCTCTCCTACTGCAGGGGCCCTTTGGCTGGGCCCTATCCATATATCCAAATTCTTGCTAGCAACCCTGAGTGCCTGTTCTCCCTCCTAAGTGGCATGCAGTGGGACCAGCTCAATGCTGCTACATGACACAGGCAACAGGAACTGCTCCGTACCACTCCTTTGCAGCACCAGGAACTGGCTTCCCTTTGGCAAAGCTGGAAGTGGAGCTGACTTCTGAAACTCATCTGACAGTGGAACTAAGGTAACTCAGAAAATGCCAATCCAGGACAAAACTGAAAATGTTTCCATTTTGTGTTGGAAATCCTGGACAGCACTTCTGCAAGCATTTTCAAGTGGTGCAATGAACAGCTCTTTGTTAAGTCCATCCTGCCAATTTTTCCCTGCCAAGTGCACTGAAAGCTTCTAAACCGAGTCTGGCTGGGAGGAGATTCATGATGCACAAAGCCATTGTATGAAGGGAAGCTATAGAAGCAGCTTGCAAGAGATTCCATTGGAGATTAATAATGAGTTTGGTGTGGCATTTCATGACAAGTGCCTTCAGAGAATAAACCTCATTGTATGGATAGGAGTTTGTGCTGCTCCTCTGTTTCTCACAATCTTATCAAAGATGGATCTCACCCTTCCTTCTCTTACAATCACTGGCCTTAGTTGCTCCATGTCCCACTTCTCTTACTGTTCCCTGCTCGTTCTTCCATCCCTTCATCCACCCACTGTGGCTCAGTTGCTGTATCTCCTCCCTGGCCTGCTCCAGATGCTGGCTTCAGGCAGGGGTTAACTAATCCAGCATGTTCCATAGCAGACTTGTTTATGGTAGCAGTAGAAATAGAAATACAGACACTGAGAGCAAATGAGCATTGGCTCATACTCTTGTTCTTCTTTGCTTTTAGTAATGTTGATGTTTCAGGAAATAAATGACCCAGATTTGACTGCAAAGGCATTTCCAAATGCATGGAGGTTTTAAAGCACTAGAAGGCATTTGACTTTAGAACAATTACTGTTAAAGTCTATTAATTTTGTGGCATGATTCAGATGTCAAAAAAAGAGAACTTACAGCAATGATAGTACTCTATTTTGGTACAAACAATGCATAGCAAAGTGACTTTCCTGGAAGTGCCCGTCTTGCAAACACTTTCTTTCAAATTCTGATTCATCAAGAGGAATAGGAGCTGGAGAAAACTATCCTGAAGCCATAATGGAGAATTCTTAAGTTAAGAATGATCTTAATAACATTGTTCTCTCTTTTTGCAGCTCACTTTCATTATCGCAAATCAATGTTTTTAAGTGAATGTATTCTGTTATCCTTAAATCTTACCTGGTGATAAAGCAAATTTCTGAATAGTAGGACACACATTCAGACACTGCAATCTTTTTGGGCTGCTTTGTCTTTATTTAAACTCGGGTTGGCAAACCCTTGTTTCATCTACTGTCCTGTGTGTGGCACTGTAAGGTCATGAGGGAGCCCACCTCTGTACTACAAGGAGCAGGGCCTTGGCAGGCCCTCACACTACAGGCTCCTGCATTGTGAACAGACAAGAATTACCATGAACCTCTTTGGGAAGGGACAAAGGAGCAATAGAAGAGAAATCAAGAGAAAACAATCCAGTGAAAACATGGTGCTGACTTAGGATCTGTAGAAATGCAGTGAACCCGAAGACTCGTTCACAGAAGTGTGAGCCGGGCTCCTTTAATTTTTGTTTTTCCCCAGCACTACCCTTAAAGAAAGCAGGACCCTGGACAGAGAGTCCAGAGGGCAGTAATTTAATCAGTGTTCTGACAAATATGAACTATGGAAAAATGTTGAGTGAATTTGGGTTAATTAGCCCACAGAAAAGAAGGCTGAAGGGGGAAGGTGGTAACAGTCTATAAAAGACTGCTACAAGGAAAACAGGCAATAAACTCTTATTCTCATCCATTGTGGATAGGACAAGAAATAATGGCCTTAAATTGCAGCAAGGAAGATTCAGGCTAGGAGTAAAATGGCCACGGTAGTGAAACCCCAAAATGTATTGCCTGGGGAGAGTGTGAAGATTCCATCACTGAAAAGCTTTTTAGGAGCAGATTAGGTGGTCATTTGCCATGCATGGTTTAGTTCTAGTTCATCTTACCTCATGGCAAGGGGTAAGATAGATGGTTTCCCGAGGTTCCTTCTTGCCTTTTTTGCTGTGTGGTTCCAGATGTGCCTGGAATTCAGTCAGCTCCATACGTGGGTTGGAGATCCGGTGTCAAAGGCAGTAAGAAAAATCCTCTCAAAATAAGAACATTGATTCTGTGCTCCCTTGTGCTGTGCTGAGTAATGTTCTCAAATGCCTATTGAAAATACACTCAGGTGGGCTCCCTCTCAGTGGTGGTGGGAGACAGGTGTTAGGGGGAGGGCTGGAATCATGGACTGTCACTAGCTAGCAGAGACCGAGGAATAAAGCGACATGGACGGTTTAGGACGAGAAGAAACCGACCCTTTATGAATTTACAAACTCGCTTATATACCTTAGCACGCTGGACTGACATAAGGTTATTGGTTCACTGACCAACCACCCCCCAGAGGGATTGGCTGAACCCAACAACTCTTACTTCAGGTATTTTCTCCTTGGTATCATAACAATACCATAGTTTACAAAATCTCCCAGCTGTTTTCCCATAGCGTCCGTGAGAAAGCAAGGCTTTCACACAGACACTGTCAGAAAACTGAGAAATCTCTCTGCAGCCAGGCTTTTAGCATTCACAATGGACAGTTGAGACAATAGGTGTCCTCTGCAAAAAGAGATGTCCTATCACACTTATTTTCCAGGAATATATAGGGTTGGTTCAAGATAGTTGGTCAAATGAAGGTGTTAAAATCATGCTCAGGCTTCAAACACTTTTCAGATTTTTTTTCTCTAAACCTTCTTTGTCCTGATCCCTGTTACAGTTTTAGTAATTCTTGGAAGTCCTTTTCCCCATGCTGGTTTATGCTGTTCCTGATCTTTCTCCTTTTAATCCCGGGGGAATTAACCAACCAATCCATCTGAAAGCCACAGAGTTCCTCCTCCTCTTTCACCCTCCCTCTGTCCTTTCAGCCTGCCCTACAGAGACCCCACGATCCTCAACGCTGTCAAATCCTGACAAAACCGAACAGAATAAATACTCTTTGGTTGCTGTGCATTCATGCCCCAGTCGTTGCCTTTCCCCTCAGAGGAGGAGGACTGGGCATCTCTGTTTCTTAGACCATATGGTGACACCATCTCTGTCTTTGTCAATTCATAATGTTCAGAAAACGTTCACTTTCTGCTCCTTCCCAACCCCCAAGGTGTCTCCTGTGCTGTCCCAGATGTTATGCAAAATACAGAAGGCATTTATCACACCAGGCATGTTTAGATGATTTATAAGGCAGTACCACCTGCCCTTCAGTCTCCCAGAAACATGTGCTGCTGACATTCTACAAGGAAATGCTTGTTCCTCCAGTCTAAAGGCCTGGTGACAGGCTCTGGAAACCAGGTGGGCTGGCTTTCTTGTACTCGAAGGAAGAATTGCAAAAGAGGGAAGGAAGAAAGCAAGTAGTTTGCTGAAGCTTGCTACAGCAGACCAGCCCCTCTGCACAATGTTCCTGAAATCACGAGCCTTGATTTCCAGGCCTTCTCACACTGAGGAGCAATCCCACACGCCTTCCTGGCTGCTGCTGTCCCAGCTTTCTGGCCTGGCCCTCTGCCTGGGGTAAGTTTCTTTCGATACCTGTGTGCTGAGGTGTTCTTATTGTCAGGACCTGACACCTTGTTCTAGCCATCTGAACTAGGTTAGCAATGACCTGTTATTAAAGCTAAGCCAGCTCCTTCAGCCTGGAATGGGAATGGGATTGCTTTCAGGAGCATCTCAGGCAGCAGATCTGACCAAGCAATAGTGTCTTCTTGGCTGCAGCTGGAAGAGGACGTGACATCCAGCCCTGATATTTGTGACTGTGGAAGTGTCACCAAACACAGGCAAAAAGAGCTATGAGCTTGATATTGTTTTAAGTAAGTCAAATAATGTTTTTGCCTGATGTGTGAAGAACAGAAAATAAGGATAGAGAATCATTAGCCTGTCTCTACACAGTGTATAAACATCTTCTGTGCAAAGCTATCAACAGCCTGGGTGAGATATGTTGCAGTTCCTCCCACAGGGAGCTCTGAAGGGAAATTTCCACTGGCCTCCCGAAGAGACAGAGCTGGTCATCCATGCCCTGTAGGGCCATCTTGCTGCTTTAGTCATGATTATTTAAGCTGAAAAGCAGTGCTCTGCCAAGAAAATATGATCTCAGCTAGTGTCTAGCCAAAGTAAATGAACAGTAAGTCCTGCTTCTCACTCATACTGCTGTGGTATTGAAAGCCTAAGGAAAACCTAACTCCAGATCTTCTCACATCATGGTTTCTCATGCTTGCATGCCATCACAGCTTTTTTTTGTGTCTTCTGATGGCAGTACCCATTTGTGTGGCCTCTATTTTATCAGACAATATTTTTAAAATAGTGCTGGAAACATTCACAGTGTCATAGGAGATGAACTGGAAGTTTGTCAATTCAACCCCTCCTCCAGCCCCATATTTCTTGTGTATCTGACATGAAACTCAGTATATATTACACCAGAGGGTATAGAGCACAGCAGAGCAGAATTCCCTTAAAATGCTTGAAGTTTAATGAGAGTGAACATGGAGCCCCCCACACCCTGTGAAGTCAGCTTGACAAGAAGTGAGCATGCACTTTGTGTCAGGAAACTATGTAAAGAAAATGAAAAACAGAGATGGCCTTAGAGTGGATTTCCTCTGAGTATGGGAACAAGCCCAAAAGGAGAAGAAAGCAGGTGTAGAAAACAGACAGCTCTCTCTTTCCTTGTGTTCCTTTGTCTTGGAACTAAGCAGGTGAGTCTGAGGGTTAGGTATGGAGTCTGAGGGTGAAAAAGTAGCTTCTCCCAGTGGGAGACAAGGAGCACTTGAGAGCAGAGAGCAGGTTATAACGACAGCCCTTGACAATGTTTGCAGAAAGTACTCTGGGTTTGGGCCACTGGGGTGGGCTAAAACCTCTCTATGCACACCAGCTTTGGGAGGTGAAGATTATATACTGCAATGGCCTCTTCTCACAGCAGCTGTGTTTTTTCCTGCTTTCAGTTAGCACTATTGTGAGCTCTGCCATCGTGACATTTTACAGCAAACACCCATCTGCAATATTTCCTTAGTGACAAGAAATGTTAGATTTCAGTCCCTCTGCTTTCTGACAAGAGTAACAATGCCTCTTCCTCTAGGGCAAAGGGCTGTAGGCACTGTATGTTATTACTGTAGCTTTGCGTTTCTGGAGGCGGTTGTTTGGTTAGACTCTCCAGTGATACAGATTTGCTGGGAATCCCTTAGCTGTCATCAGAATTTATAAAACAAAACCCCACCTGACCCCCAGTGACAGGCTGTTGGGACAGGAAACCTCTGTTAGTCCACAGAAACCAGGTAAATAGAGCTGGGAAAACCTCTGGAGTCCACTGCTGTACCAGAGAATGATTGTCTCCCAGACTCCGCCGCATGAGCGAAGCAACAGGCATTCCTCAGGGAGACAGGTCAGCATCTCCATTATCGAGTGTGCCCATCAGAGGCTAAATCTCCACCCTTTTAATTTCACCCTATTCTTCATAGCTGTAAGACCTTTATTCCTCCCAGGACAATTATTCTTCCATCAAATACTTGTAGCAGGTTAAGTATGCTCCTCTGGGTATAGCTAGGCAGCTATACATATTTAGCTCTTTTCCTCCCCAGGAATCAATTTCCCCAGCCCTTTAATCATGTTTACTGCTCTTCTCTGAATCTGTGCAGTTGCTGGTATTTTGCATTGGTTCCCATTCATCTCTGGGCTCTTGATGAGCTGTAAGGCTTCATCTTTGCCCTTTTTTCTACCAGCAGAGAGGCAATCTAGTGAAGCAGGTGACACTGAGCTAATGGCATTTTGTGACTATGATTCTCTGCCTCCTTAAACTGCTGGTTGATCTCAGGGATCAGTTGCTTGTTGCAGCCTTTCTCGTTGGGTGAACCGAGACAACAACAGTTCCCTCTCCTGTGAAGTGCCTGGAGATCTCTGTGTGCAAACATGATAGAAACACTAAACTGTACAGCTGTTATTGCTGCCTAGAGGTGTGGCTGGCATGGGGAGAGGGGTTCTCAGGCAGAGCCCTGCCCAGCCTCCCTCACACACCCACTCACCAGCAGAGATGCATTTGTGTTCCCTGGAGTCCCTCTCTGCTGTGCAGCTCACGTTTCTGAGTTGTGAAAGTCTCAAAGGAAAGAGGGCAGCTGAAGCTCAGGTTGGGGGCAATTATGTTGCTTAATAATTTCGCCTTCTGATCCTTCCTTGTCAGTGAGGGACTAGCACATTAACTCTCAATAAATTAAGTAATTATGTTGTGTTTTAATCTCTCCATAATATTTCACTGTTGAGTTTTCGAACAGAATCAAGACACTTCTTGGCAGCTTTTTCTCCTTACTCACCCTGGTATTGGACCCCTACAGGAGCAGCTTGGTTTCTCCCAGGATCTTGGATGCCAGTAAAGAGCTCTGCTCAACTTTCTTCCCTGCCATCTGCCATCCTGGCATTTCTTGGCCTCAGAACAGCAGATCAGATTTCACCTTAATCAAATTGCAAAGCACTGGGGTAATAGTCTTGGTCTCCAGGCACTGTTACTTGGACTGAAGCGGGACACCACAGTGGGCACAAGGTAGCAGATTCCTGCCAAAGAACTTCCTGGTGCATAGAGCGTGGATCCCTCCTGGACAGGGCCTGAAGGAAAGGACAGGGCAGCTGAGAGCTGGGTGAGTCTGCTTTGCCAGAAATGTTGAGCAAACACTGCTGGCTGCCCAGCTGTAAGGAACTGACTCCAAGCCTGCTTACTACAGGCATCCTATCAAGGCTGATATGTGTCTGCCTGGCTGGAGAGGCATCATCAGCCAGTGGCAGAGACAGGGCAAACATGTGCCAATGGATGTGAGGCTGGAAAAGTGTCAGGCTGAATCCTGCAAGCATCTTTCTGTGTCAGGGGAGACGAATTGTAGGGGAAGGAGCTTGGCTTCTTTTAGAGTCAGGGGAGGGTGTTTTCTTCAGTGAGCTGTTCAGAGAAATGTTGTGGTCTACATTGTCTGATGCCCAGAATAGGACTAAGGTGAAATTCTGGTCTTTCATTTAGGACGAAGTCACGTTCCCATGTAGTCACAGCTACTGTCCAGCTCTTGCAGCTGCTAAGTCCCACACCTTACTCGATTTTTATCAATTCTGGAGCTACCCAGATGTCAGTAAGTACCCTGGGCTGCATGCAGATGCCCACAGTCTGAGGGCTCAGGCAAAGAGCTGAGGACCACCTGTCTGAACACTGATGAATAGGAGGGGCATCCCCACTTCTTCCCCTCTGTAGATGCTCACAGTGCATGGCCCATGCCTGGTGGCTGCTATTCTCCACGGCAGACTGGGGGTAGGTTGGTGAGAGGTGAAGTGGCTGCACAGTGCAGATGCACAAGACATGCAAGCCGTGGGGAACAGGAGGGTGAGCACAAGGGCATGAGTGATTAAGAGCCAGGCTGGGGAGAAGACTTAGTTAAGGGTAACATCAAGGAAATCAGTCAGGGAAGTAAGAAAGTTTGGAATAGAGCTAAGGAGTAGAAAGGTCACTGGGGAGCAGTTTGGTCATGACACTCAGCAATAACATTTATGTACTGCTACAGCTTTCAGTCAAACAGAAAAAAAAGAGCAGAGGCCTTAAGATCTAGTCCTAGCCCCAGCCGTGTACCCTCCCTTGGGCCAAGCCTAAGCTTCATGTAGGTTTTGGCTGGAATTGTGGTTAAGTAGCAT
Source organism: Lycocorax pyrrhopterus obiensis (assembly GCA_014706295.1). Taxonomy (NCBI): domain Eukaryota; kingdom Metazoa; phylum Chordata; class Aves; order Passeriformes; family Paradisaeidae; genus Lycocorax; species Lycocorax pyrrhopterus. Next base: position 93,821,490 of record JACSVZ010000001.1, read on the forward strand.
TGCAGGACATTTGATGTTTAGATGTACAGTGTCATAGTATATCCAGACAAGTAGAGATGCTTAAATGACAGAGAGATATATAAAAGGAGAAGTTGTAGACCACATATCCTTGTTCTGCCTTTTAGTATATATAGATTATGGGCTGTGTCTTCAGGATTGTTTTGTTTCAGGGATGATCTGTCCTTCAAGATGTACAGTGTTCATTTTTGCTCTTTGCTCAGTGTGATGGCTATTTTGGAAGCCATTTTAGAAGCCACATTCTCCATTTAAGCTGCAAAGGGCAAATCTAGGCACCAGCATGAACATTTGTGATTTTATCTTGGGAAGGGAAGGAAAGGTGAGGTACTGAATGACTAAATCCTTGATTGGCACTAGTTGCATGTGAGAGAGGTTGTGGTGAGAGCACAGGCAAGTGTCTCTGGCAGACCTTGATGGAACAATGTAAAATGCTACAACTCTTTAGGAATACTTAGGTGAATGTTTTTAGGTCTCAGCTGTGAGGGCAGTCCTCTCCTGTGAAGGGCTGTAACAAACAGCAGGAACTGCTATCTTCTTAAACTGTGTTGGCTCAATTAGTAAAGAGCTGCTAGCGTGGCAGTTAAAGAGAAAATGTCTGCAGATGTACCATAAATACGAATTTGTGATCACTTGGCTTCTTTGTTACAGCACTGGTTGGAATCTCTGTTCCTGGGCACCATATGGGGCTATGGGCTGTCCACACCAGCAGTTTGCAGTTGCCCACTCAAGGCAGATTGTGAGAAAGGTAGAAAGAGTGCTGTCACCCTGTTTAAGAAGAGGGCACGATTTTCAGTTGTCACAAGCTCTAAAATCCCCACAGAGGAAAAGGTACCACAGCTGAACGGTATAAAATTATATGATATATAAATACCATGCCCAGGCTGCCCTGGGAGCTGCCAGTTGTTGTGGCAGTGGTGATGCTGCATAATGCAGGTGAGGTCCTCACTCTGCTCCTTCACAAGAAAGATATCTGCCCTTACTTAAATGTTTCCTCAAGATAAGAGCGACAAAGACTGAAAGGTATGAGCAGCTACTACTTGAGCAGAGAAGCTACTCTGGAGTAAAAAGCTGCTCAGAAGACTGACAGGAATAGAAAATCTGAAGAAACCCAGCATGCTGTAGTGCCTTGTACCATAGGTGAGAGTGCACTGGACTAGGGGAGCTATTGTTCCCTCAAGGATACTGGCTTATAGGGAAACTGAAGAGCACCACCTCTTCATACTGTTCCTAGGAGGCAATGGAACCCTGTTGGGAAAGATACTCAGCTTATTGTCTATCTCCTGTAAACTGATGAAAGGACCTGTGCTTTCCTTCAGTACATCTCACTTGAAATGTATCCAAAATTACTGACTTGAAATATGAGGCCATAATATGTTTATGGGTGGAATCTAGGCACCAGAGAGAGGCAAGGTGCACAGCATGTTAGCAAGGATTACAACCCAAAAATACCAGTCACACAATCTATCCAACCTCATCTGAGAGAAGGGAGACAGGCAGAGGAGACAGATGTTTGACAACAGGTTTTATCTGAAGCTGTGAGATGATGCTTACAAAGGGGTACTTTTTAAAGAGAAAGCTCCTAATATTTTCTTCTGTTCAGCACAGGCCATGTCCCTTTGCCAGGGCATGCAGATGCTGCTTAGCTAGAGAGATGAGTGACTTGGGGAAAAATCATCACTTGTTTTCCTGTTTAAACAAAGATGCTTTCTCGTAATGATAACCAAAGCAGGAGTCAGCATCTCTTGGCAAACAAAGTGACATTAAAAGCATTTGCTGGAAATGCTTTCCACTTTGTTCCTGAAAAATATCCAGAGGATATTGATAGAGCAGCAGAGGACTCAGTTCTGCAGCAGGGGCCCAGCTACTGTAATTTGAAGTTTGGGAGGGGAAGGACCAGAAGGGTGGTGAAGAACCTTCAGTGAGATCTAGGAGTTTCTTCCTCTGGGAAGCTTCATATATTAAACCCACTAATCACTGGACGCCATCTGGCAAAATCCAAAGACAGAAAATATGCTCTTTCAAAACATGTTTAGAAGATATTGGAATACGTAGTCTCTGTTGGGGGGATGATGCACCAGCATGGGAGAAGAAAGCCACTGGGGAAATCATCCCTAGCATACAGATGAATCCAGGAATAGAGCCCAGCAGTGTTGCTTTGAACACATCGCTGCTCTGTCCCCATGGGATGAAGGCAGCAGCAAGGACTGACAGAGGATTTGCCTGTTCCTCAGAGAGAGCAAGTTGTGGAGAGAAGCACAAATGCCTTGCACACTGCCTGGCCTTGGGCTCTGCAGCTCCTTCACAGCCAGCCCATGGGGTTGCTTTGTAGGCTGTACCTGGCAGCAAGGTCTATGGGGGCTCCTGTGGTGCTACACAGGATGGGAATCATGGTTCCACTGTGCCTGAGGCTACGCAGCTTGAGCTGTGGAAATGAGGCAAGGCGATTCTTAAGGCTGTCCTCTAAGGCTGAAGGTGCAGACAGTGCCAGGATGCACACTGCTGGACAGGGCTCCAAGGCCCAAGCTTCTCTCAGAAAGAAGCAAACACTTTACAGGAGCTAGTCTGAGATGAGCTGAACTCCTACCGGAACTAAGGCTTGTCTGTCATCACTGACCTCTCTGGAAAGAGCGAGATGGTCACAAACAGAAGCACAGTAGAATACAGGGCCCAAACCCTGTTGAAATAGGAGATGAAAAGAAGAAAAGAATAAACCAGAAGGGAATCCCAGTACTTTACATATCCTTGGAAAACTGTCAGCTCTGGTAGTAATTAGAGCAACTGAAAAATCTGTTTAAGAGTCAAGGCAACTACTTTGCCTGCTGTCTGAGAGTCACCCCAACTTGCTTGCATCCATTGAGCCTTACAACAATTTATAAAATCGGAAAAGATTCCTTGGCCTATGGATATCTTACAGAGCCTCAGTGCAATGAGGGAAAGTCTTGCTTTCTGCCACAGAGCTTACATGCAGATAGGACTCTGAGCTAATCAATTGTGTATGGAGACCTTGAGTATACTCCTGTGGCTTAACACCCCTGAGCAGCCTCACCTGGACCCTCCACTCCGGCACCCTCCACCACTGGTCAGGAACTGCTTTCAGGCAACTCAGTCTCCCAGTCCTGGCTTGAGCTGTGTTGCAGGTAGTCTTATCTGCACCTGCCTCAGCTGGCTGGACTTTGCATGAGCCCAAGACCTGGCTTGCTTAATTTCTATTCCTCTCTGCACTGCCAGCAGAACCTGCCCTGGGCCTGTTTGGACACCATAGGGCTGTGCCTCTGATTTGAGAAGACACTGTGGGTATCTTCAGCTTTTGGCTCATCTTCACTTGTGGAGTAGTTGTGTTTTGGTTGCCTCCTGATTTTAGGTGTGTAACCTCAGCGTCAAGTGGAAAGGGTGGGAAAAGTAATGTGTTTTGTTGACTTCCTCAGCAGCTACGGACCTCCCCCCCCCAAAAAAAAAAGAAAAAAGAAAAAAAGAAAGACAAAAGTTATTTATGCATTATTGCTTCTGTTATGGAAATGAAGGAATTCAGAGAAAGTGATCACTAAAAGGAAATGACAGACAGATTTCCAATTTTTCCCACGTGGAAAAGAAATGTCAGGCTGTCTTCTTTATTCACTTGTTTCTAGTGCCAATATCTTGAACAAGTCTGCCTTACAAATCAGGAGCTAGCATCTGACCTCTCAAAGAAAGAACCTGAAATGAAGCATATATGTGAGTATCAAAATGTGCAGGAAATCTGCGTTGCTTAGTCTGCATTTGCTCCTGAGAATGAGAAGCAGGTACATTTTTATAGTGCCACTAGCCTGTGGAACTCACTGCCACGTGATAACTTTGGGCTTGGAAGCTCAGCAGAATTCAGGAGGTGAAGGGGTGTTAAAATAGCCAGTGAGAGTATACATATTTACATTAGACAGGTGAAAAGTGCAGAAGGGGTGCAAACCTTCATGCTTGAGGGTGTCTGCTCCCTGATAAGTGACTGCTTTAAGGAAGAAGCTTCCCCTGTTGGTGAGTTGTTAATTGGGAGGATGGCACGTGCTCTTGTGCAGCTTCTCGTGCACGTCACAGACAGAGTCGGGCCCCTGTGCTGCGCGGCCTTCACACATGATCCAGTCTAGCGCTTGTTTTCCTTGTTTCCTCCTCTTGTGAAACACCAGAAGCTCATGGTGGGGTTGCGTTGATAATGTAGTGAGCTGGCAGCAGTTTAGTAGGAGGTGGAATTATTTGTACAGCGGTGTGTTGACAGATGTGGGAATTGTACACAAACACAATATATGAAGTTGTGCAGCAAAGAAACAAGTGACGTGTGCTTCTAAACAGGATCTTCCCTGCTGTGGAGTTCTCACTCCTGCTGCTCATTTCCCACCTCCAGTCTCAACAATAAAATTTGGCAATTTGCAAAGTGCTGTGAAACCTGTCTCCAGGTTCTGGTGCGAGTTGCAAACCTGCTCTTCTGCTGGCTCCTCAGGGTTGCTGTGGGTGCTGGGTGGTGCTGTAGAAGGGAATGGGGGGCCTATGAACCTAAACAGTGCTCAGAGCTGTGTGGGGAAGGTGCTGTACGAGACTAAGGATGATAAATGGAACTGAGAACTCAAGGAACAAGTATTCAGTATTTAGTCACTGTCAGAGCCAGGACAAAGAACTGAGTTCTTGATCCCCTTGCATGTGATCCAGCCATTTGTCAAGGCTGCTGGACTTGTATGGCTGTACTAGAGACTAGAGGAGTGTAAATGAAGGGAGCAGAAGCATTATCTCTGTGGAGACAAAAAATCACATCTTTCCTCCTCTCTAGATTTAGAAGAATGGTAGAGTAAAATATGCTTAGGGACTTTCTAGAACTTTCCTTGAGACAGTAGCAAGTCCTGAGGAGGAATATTATGGTAACCTTTGCACTCCTGTCTTCTGTTGCAGCAGCAAGCTGTCGCCATAAGTGCCCCGTCTTTTCTCTATTTGTATTGCACTCACACTTCCCAGCCATGTCTCAAATGGGATACAAAGAAGAATAGTAGAACTTGCCCTGAAAGTGTCACCCCTAATTAATATCCTCCAAGGCAGCTCCCTAATTAGTATGCAGCTGTGGTTTCAGTGCAGCTCGTTAGTGGGCTCGCTCCTCAGAGAACGGTAGTTAGGCATGACACTGATGTACTGTGGTGCCACGGGAAGCTGCCACAAGGCTGCATCCACTGGGCAGCTAAGTGGCAGCCACCACACCAGGAGAGCAGGTGTTGGGCAAATCCATTTGTGTCTGGGAACAACAGAGTGAGACAAGAAGGGGCAATGTGATATGGTGGAAGAAAGAAGCCCAAGGTGTGACCAAAGATCTGGTCGGCAAACAGTGTGAACAAAGGAGCTTCACAAGCTCATGCCCTGTATTCTCCACACCTATGTCTGCTCATGGCCATCACTCGTGTGCTAAAGCCACTTCTTCCTCGCTGAACTGTTCGGAAGTTGCTCTGCCCAGCTCTAAAAAGCATATTAGTTCTGTACTTTAGTATTTCTGTCATATTCTGTTTCGTGTCTTTTCATGAGCAGAAAGTTTAGGAGTTTATTTGATATTTTTGGTGACAGAAAGGGTCACAATCATTCTGAACAGGCAAAATCTAATTTTTATGCTAACGTTCCTCACAAAACCTTTGTTGTCTCTCACTGACCTCTTCTGTTTGGACATAATTTGACATGTTGGAAATATTAAGAGGGAGAAAAATCCAGCAAAAGTCCTCCAAGGCCTACCATAGTGCTTGGAGGGAGGACAAACTGAAAAAAGTACTACTTTATCCAAGAGGTCAGACTAAACTGCTGGTTTTCAACACGCTGAGCCATCAAGTCTGTGAAATCTGGAGTCTCTTGGAATCAGTGGTTCAGCACTGACTTGAAGAAATCTGTTCATCTGGGATCCTCTTCAGCTTCCTGGAGTTGTTTGCGTGTGCAGCTCCTGTGTTGGTGGCACCAAGCAGGCTGCCAGGCTTGTCCCTTGCAGCAGTCTATCATGACATGACCCCAGATGTGCAATACTATATCCTCCACGATTACTGTGTGAGAATTACTACTCTGAGTGTACAAGCACCCCTGCCTTCACTATGTACCCTTAAACCCCTCTTTTCTCTGCCACTCAGAGGCAGAAAGAGTTCAAAAAGAAGAAGACTCCCCCTCTGTCTTATAGCCGGTGCCTAGGGCCGGCATCTTTGGCCCAGAGGAATCCTTGGTACCAGCTGCCACAGACAAGTTTTGCAGTTTGCCAGATGCAATTTTTCTGTATCCCTGTGCATGAAGTGATGGTGGTGCACCACGGCAGCTGATTGACAAAATATTTCTTATCAAAGGAACGTGAAGGAGGGAGTGAGCCAGTGTGTAGCATGAAGGCCATACATCTCCATCTGATAAAGACCAGGATGTTTTTCCCCTGTACCATTTCTGCATAGTCATGAACGGAATGTGTTTTTTTCCCCATATTAGTCAAACCTTTAAGTAGTAAATGAGAGGAGTTTCTGGAAGCTGAAAGTCTTCTAGGTAGAAATAATCCATCATTACCAGCCTAAGGCATAGAGGTTTTTTAGCAGATCTTTAGAAAATGGTCAATGAAAGGTCTGAGACCAGAAAAGTCAGGAATTTAAAAGAAGCTGCATTAAGAAGTGAGCTTTACATAGCATGTATTCCCTTTAAAGCTGAGGTAAATCAAGGCTAAGCAACATGGAGTTAAGTAGGTGAGCCTTCTGTACCACTGGGCTTATTCAGGATTTCTTAGCAATTAAAGTTACTTCTTTAATTAAGGGTACCTGCAAAAGATGTTTGGTTTTCTTGTATATGGATTTCTTCTGTCTCCTGAATGGTACAGAGTAGAACTTTAATGTTTTTTTTTCTTGTCTCTGAGTTTTTCTACAAAAAATATCAAGACTACTGAGCCTGAGCTTTCCTTGCTCAAACTTGCTGAAGGATTCACTGTTGAACTAATTAAAAGATCCCTTTCCACACTGAAGTCTTAGCAAAGCTTTCCTACCCTTCTTGCCAAACCAGGCACTAGAGTAAGGTAAGTTTCTGAAATGCTTGAATGTTCAGCTCTGCTACAGCCAATGAGATAGATTTGTGTTCAGGTCCTAAACAACTCTCTTAATTCTAACATCCCAAGCCGATTACCATCCTTGATATTCAGTGAAGCATTGAGCACAGCCAAAGTAGAATCTGTATAATCTGAATTCTGTTCTTGTCAATATGCCTTGGAGCAAATGAATGCAGAGCAGTGAAGAGTGCAATCCCTCACTGGCATCTCTGAAACAAATAATGTGAAAATATACGTTTGGTCTAAGTGCCCAGAATTTCTTTTTCTCTGAGGAATGGGTAGTTACCACAGCAAGATGGGTTCCTTATAGCCATGAGAACTCCTGATCTTTCTTAGCCTGGACAGGACAGAATCAGATATCTCTGTGTGTCCCTGCATGTCCTCTAACTATGTCCTTGAACTGTGGCAGCTCTGGAACCTTTTCTCACATCTCTTGTACAGATCACTGGAAGAATTTGAAATGCTAACCTGCCCTCTTGTCCCCTCAGCACATTGTCCCAAGACAATTTGGTGGCAGAGACATTTCAGTTGCCCTCGGATATTTCATAACTTTAAATATTTTATTACAAATTAAATGTTAATTGTGTGCTGTCCAGGGGAGAAAATCATTGTAGTATTCAATTAACATTTAATATATTAGCCATCAAATATTTAAATAGCCTCTATCCAATGGATGTATTTCTTCTGCATTATCTGACTTAGCTTCCCACAGAACTTTTCACCAGCACACAAGAGCAGAATAACTTTAAAAGGGTAGGGAAAAAAATGACATATCTGCCTATGTTTTCTTGCTTTTGAAGTTTTTCAGCATAATATAGAAGCTCTGGATACTAGTGTGGGGGAGAATCAGCAACCTGGTAGCCCCTGCAGTATTGCTTTGCCATTCTGCTACCTCACCCTGGCTACAAGCTATGACATATTTGAGAGGGTGCCTAGAGATGTCTTAACTCTACAGTTGCCTCCTTAAGTCACTTCAGGGCCTCTTCATTGTGCTGTGCGTCAAAATCAGCTTCTGTTCTCAGGGCCCTACATCTCATGGCTCCTGCTTGTGTTTCCAATTTGGGTTGCTTTTACATTTTCTCCCCTTGATCTGTCCTCAGTGATCGCTTCTTTCAACTTCTTCCTTCACTGACAGGTTTGTCTTCTTTCCTGTTGCCCTCATGCACTTTCAGTACCTTGCTATAAGGTCTGCTCATCAAGCTGCTCTTTTATTCTAAAAGTATCAGACCTTCTCCCCATCCTCCAAAATGAAATACTAAAGTTTACTCGCTGCAATAACAAAACATATGTGTCTGTGGGGTAGAGATGATAAAATCATTACTTGTAAAGCTTACACATAACAGATGTTGCCTGGTAACTAAGGGCAGGATGAGGCTGGTTCTGTGGAGCAGTGTGTACGCAAGATGTGCTGCCTGATTTCACAGGGTTAATATACAAAATAGAGACTGTGAGGCAGGCACTGGCTAGGAGAGCTGTCTCCTGTGCTAGACTGATTTGGTAAATGACTTTGGGGATCTGGTGTTAATGGGCTGAATATGAGAATTTGGGATATCGTTCAGGGACTTCAGAGTAGGAATCAGGTGGAAGATTCGCCCAGTGTCTTTTGTTTTGAGAGGTGTTTCATCTCAGTGGACGGATAGCCATGTTTGCAAAAGTTGGCCCTGGTACTCTCGGTGCAGTGGTCCCCGTGTGAAGTGGTGCTACTGATCGTAAGGAGCTGGGTCACATTAGGAGAACTCTTGTAGAGCCCTTCAAATGGAAAAGCCTGTCTGGACCATGACTACAAGCCAATCATGTGGTCCTCACCAAGATCTCAGATATATTTCCCACATTCTTTGGATAAATTTATTTCTTATCTGGTTTTCAGTCTCTCACCCTGTTTCAAGGTGTGATGCTTGCATATGTTTCCTGGCTGGCTTGGCAGAGCTGAACTTGGTGTATTGAGCCTTGCTGCAGAGCCCTCAGCAAAATGGATTAAGGAGATGTGTATTGGTGTACTTATTCCAGATCTTTCAGTTTTGGGGTCCACAGATCAAAAGCTGAAAATGGTGATGTCAACTACAAGAAAATTTTGGGGCTGGGAATATTCTCATCTGCAGAAAAGGCATTGATATTTCTATCTATTTAGCTTATCAAAGTGAAGGATCTTGATTATGGAATAAAGCCAACAGGGAAAGAATTTGTCTAAGACAGCTCTTTAGTGCTCAAACACGTGAAGGCAGCTGAGAACAGGAGATGGAAGCTAGACAAACTGGGAATGGAAATAAGGCACAGCAGAGTAATGAGCTATAGGAAGACATCTGTCAGAAGCAGGGGATTTCATCAGCACTCAAGTCTTCAGTCCAACCCTGCCAGCCTTCTCCATGGGCTACATGGTGTGAAGAGAAGTGGTGTGATGCAGGACCTATAGGTGGAGACTATGACCTGTGCTCTGCAGTGGGTTGGAGCAGCCCTGGTTGCTTTTATAGTCTGTACTTGGTTTAAAAATTATGATAGCCATAGCTCTGTGGCTTGCCTCTTCTGTTCCTGGCATGATATGGGAACATAAGGGCATAGGGATTTCTGAGGTCATGGACCTTGGTGTGTTGAGATACTACAGTACTCTGAGTATTTACCACCAGAATTTGCCAGCTTTCTTGCTGGTCAGGTGTGCCAAAGTTGAGATAGCCAAACGGTACCTGATTTAGGCCATATCCGGGTGGTCATGTTTTTAGCCCTTTAGTCATCCAGCACCAGAGACCTGTGCCCAGATGGTGGCAGCCATGCTAGGGGCCAGAGTTTTTCTGTATTTTTCTTGGTCCTGTCATGGCTGTGAAGTTGACCCCTCTGACGTTTTCCTGCTGTGCCTGCCTTCCCTTCTAGGGACAAACAGGGTGCTGAAGAGGCCAGAGAGTGGGCTCTGGTCTCATTCCAAGAGCCCACAGTGTAAAACACTCTTGTGTAAACACAGCTAATCTGAGGTTAACTCCCTTTGCCTCTCCTTCTCTTACCTCTACAATAAATTGCCCACATATCTTCCTGATGGCCTCTTTAAAGCAGAACAGATCAATTATATGGAAATATATATGCAGTACTCGGAAATAACAAGCCCTTGGAAACACCACACTGAGTCTGCGATGCTGTTTGCAGAACATGGAGCTAATTGGTGTGAAACCGCTATTTACAAACAGTTTATCTCCTTGCCTGTAGGTTTCTGGGAGGGAAATAATAGGGATGTCTGAAAGGAGGGGGTTGCTCTTTGCAAAAACAGCTGTTTCTGTGAGAAATAGAATAGCAGTGGCTATTCTGGCTTTCACACAGTCAGGGATGTTTCTGCTCTGGACTCAAGTCCTAACTCTTTTACCCATCTGTGCAGTACTATATGTGTTATTCCATTTTCTTGAGATCTACTACTTTGGTATCTGTATGTATGAAGAAGGCTTAAGGTGGCTTTTAGAAGCTGAAGAACTACTTAAAGGCTTGAATAAATAGAACTTTAGTGTTTCATGTCTCTCTTGCTCCTCTGATGGGATGTGCTTGGCACTCTCTGTCTCATCCCTTGCACGGTGAAGCAGGAGGATGGAGGATCATGGTATATGCTCAGTACTCTTTCCCACTGGGAATGGCGGGAGCAAGATTTGAGATTTAGTCAATAATCAGAGAACTGAGGAGCCTGAAGCATTATTGGGAAGCTTGCTTGTTTGGAGAAGGTGCGTGTGGGGAGGGGTGCTTACAAGCAGTGCTGGCTTGCCAGCTAGATATCATCACTAAAGCTGGAGAAAACATTTGACACTGTTTTGGGACAAGACCAGGTGGCCAAAGGAGCAGCCATAAGAACTGCTGTAAAAATTGTGTGTTGCTTCTGTACGTCTCTGTGTGTTGGAAACAATGCAGGCCGTTTCCTGGTGACAGGTAAAATCTTTGATACTTCCAGGAGCCCTTGCCAGAATTTGACCTCGTTGAGAGGAAGTGCAGTTGGTCCCTGGCTTTCCCTTCATTTATCCCTTTTTCATCAGACTGTGGAAAGCAGGCTGGGAGAGCCTCTAGTCTGTTCTCAGTAGGGAAATTTCCAGTTTCCTTTAGTGTACTTTATTGCCTTGTGGTTAAAGAGCTAGGAACCCTTTTTTTTTTTAATGTTCATGGCCTTGAAAGAAGAGTCCTGTTGTATAATTTCATCTGCTTTTCTGAGATTTGAGGAACGAGAAGGGTAGATCATAGATCTCTGGGGATCAGTGTGAGAAAAATTATGTCCAGTCCTCTAGAGTGTGCTACAGCTATAGTTAGAAGAAAATTAATAGCACATTCATATCTCTTGTATGGATGGTAGCAAGACAGGTAGGACTGCAACCAGGGTGCAGGGCAGGCCAGTAAACCTGTTATCTCCATTGTTGGCAGCTTTGGAGCTGCATCTGCTTCCCCAGTCTCATCTGTGATCCTCTGAGGCTGCTCTTGTATTTGCTTTTTTCTGCATATGTTTTAAGGCTGGCTGTCTGCTTGATCACCCCTTCACTGTCACTGGGTTTGGTGTTGGTGGTTCCAACCTTTTATTTCAATGCCTTCACTCCTGAGGAAGGGATCTAGGGTGCTTCCCTCATGCATTACAGCACTCCCTTTGCTGGAGTGATGTTCATCGAAGACAGACACTGGTTTGGCTGCAATGACCTTCAATGCTTTTTGGTTTCAATCCTGTCCTGCTTCTTAAATGCATCCTGTTAGCCTATGCCACCTCTTTTCCTCAAAATTTTCACAATATTAGCACAACCTTTCCATCCAGTGATGTTGGGGAAACCCCCTCTTTTTTTTTTTTTACCAGGACTGTGGAAGGGACATGCCTGGATTTATACCTCAATCTAGTTTCACAGCTGTACCCATGTTCTAAGCCTAACCATATGCTCTGAGCTGTGAGGACACTTTGTCCCATCTTTGCTTTGTCTTTTAGGCTGCACGGTCCACAGTAGAACTGTGCCTTTCCACTCTATGCAGCATCTGGCAAATGGAAAGCACCTGGCATGCTGTCAGTACGCAACAGAAATTAAATAGTAGTAATACAAAGATACCTAGAGAGATTAGAGGCTTGGTACAAAAACAAGTGAAGAGTCAACTTGGCAAAAATGAAAGTTAATGCACCTGGCAGTGATGGGAATGTGGGAAAATGGAGCCCTCTATGAATATTTGAAGTGTGTAAACACCAAGTGGAGAAGGATTTAGTCAATGTGTGCTGGGCAGAGCTAGCAGTGATGGGAAGAAATACAAATAAGGAAACCCTTATGGTGAAGCTCATTGAGCTATTAAATAGTTTCCAAAAGGAAAGGCTAGGAGTTACTTTGCCTGGGGTGCAATAAAAATACTACAGCACACTGACTGAAATTCTGGGACAACTCAAGTCAGTGAGGAAATTTGTTCTGACACAACCAAAGTCAAGATTCCCTCCCCAGATAAACATGAAAGTGAATTGGCAGAAAAATTGACCTGTGATTGAGTGTTTGCTGTTTTCAGAGCTGTTTTGATAGTTTCCCACCAATGCAATATATAATGGTGGCTTATGAGAACAGATAAACATAAAATACCAAGTATGGCATTGTGTATAAATAAGACCAGTGTTTTACAGTTCAAGGCATTGTTATTCTACATGATCACAGCATGCAAACAGCTGCAGAGTATGCAAATAATATATGAAGGTATTTAGTACGAGCACCATATAGATTCTTGAGGAGTTGATAGGCAGCAGTGGTTTTCAATCTCTTTTAGTTTGCAAATCCCTACAAATTTTCCTGAGATTGAGGACCCCTGAATGGTGAATTAACATAACAGTCTCTCTTCTTTCTTTTTATGGAAACTGTAAATATATCTCGTGGACCTCTAAGGGACCAAAGTCAGAATGTGAAAATTCTGGCAGGAAGATATCTGGGTTGTATTCAGATGTGATAGATGTTTGTAAGGCAATTTTACTTGGCTATATTTTGATGTAATTACTATTTTGTGGGTTTTCGAGTGCAACTCTTCCACTGTTGGAAAGCCTTGCTTTGTGTAAAGAACTCAATGCATGTTGAGAGCAATCTGAATTTTCTTGCATTTTTTCACAGACTCTAGACTGGGCGTCAGCCTAGACTTTACCTTCAACAGCAGGGTTAGATGAAAGCAGCAGTCAGTCTGGATGAAGGTCAGTGATCTCAGCTGCTCATCACCAGAAGATCCCCCTTTGTTGTCACAGCTAACTTCTTGGCAAAACTGATAGCTGGGGTGTGATTATTCATGTGTCTGTGTCAGGACATCAGAGATGACAATTACAGCAATGGATGAGCTGTTGGTCTTAGTAACTTTTTACTCCCTGGCTGCAGCCCACATAAGATGTGTGGGTTGAACACTCCAGCTGAACACAGTTTTTTTTGTTTTGTGGGGTTTTTTTTTCCCCTCTGCCTGCTAAATAAGTCTTTGATGTGTAGTGGTCTTCAGTGAGCTCTCCATTCCCACGTGAAAGTGGAAACAGCAGGTAGGAAGTAGCAATTGAAAACTCCTGGCCTGGAGAGATCAGAGTATGGTCTGCAGTTTTTGAGGGACATCATGACAGATGGCAACAGAAATGGAAATTTTGTCCTGAAGGCGGTTTTGACATTTCAAAATTTTATGTTGTCAAACTGGGATGAAAGCCCCAGTTGGGTTACTGGCTTAATTTGTGAAACACACATTCAGTATTTTTAGTTTAATTGCAGCATAAATATTTTAAAGGTATCTGAAATACTTTGTGAAATATGTATTTACACTAAAAAGTGTTTTGATAACACTGAGTGACTCTTTATACAGCCAGTATATTCATGCAGACACCACACAGCTCAGTTATGTCAGATCTCCTTTTGTGATAGAAGACTATACTGTTTTTAAAATTTCAGCTAAGGAATATAAAGCTCCTGCTCCCTTGAGAAGAGGAATACTAAGCACATTACAAAAGGAGAGGATTTAGCATTCCAATATCATACTTACCAGCTCAAAATGAAGATATTTTAATTTTTTCTTTAATATGACACCTATTCTTACTTTTTAACGTCATTCTACTGTCTCAAAATGTGACACCCTCTAATTTAAGGGACAAAGTCCTAAGAAATGCTAAAAGCTGCGTATTGAAATTTTAAAAAAATTACACTGGAAATGAGGCAGCTTTTTACAGTGGCAGTGCATTGGCTGTGGAAGTCTGCTGAGGAGATTTGTTTAATTCATCTTCCTCTGGGATCATTCTCTTGAGTTTGGGTGTCTTTCCAACAGATATTTTCTAGTGTGTCCTCACATCTTGAATTTGATTTTATTTGCTTGCACATGGTGGTAGAGGAAGGTGAAGTGCCCTCACCAGTGATACTGTCTGAAATTCAAGTGTCTGTGTAAGGAAGGGAGCCCACTCTAACATTTAATGGCCCAGTGTCCCACTCTGACAGCATAGTGGCCATGAGCAGGTTAGAAGTGCTCTAAAGCATCATCATGGAGACGTGGGGGAGAGGTGAGGTTACCAGCAGAGCTTTTATGGTAAAAAGGTCTTACTGCTGTGGAATTAATCTGAAGCTTGAAGTTGTGATGTGGCTGTTTCCTGTGCAGGGCACAAAATAAGGTAGGGAACAGCAAGGGTTTTCCTGGACTGGCTGCCCAAATTTCTTTACAGCTGGGAGGCCTGTGTGGAGGTCTTCTCTTGCAGCGGGAATGATCACAGCTTGGCTAGTTGAGCTCTTTGATTTGTTAGTCATTACAGCTCAAGATCACATTGGTATTTGAGTTTTGCCAAGGCGACAGAATATATTCTCCTTCTCCTGGACAAGGTCAGATAGCTACTTGGCCTTTTCTCCTTGGAGTGACCTTCAAGATTAAACTGCATTACGTATTTCCACTGTTATATCTTTTCACCAATTCAAAATTACGTTACTCTCACAAATTAACTGAGTCCCTGCCCCTGTCCTTGCCCCTGGCTCCTGATGGATTTTATCATTTAATGAAGCCCGATTCATTTTTTCCCCAAGTTTTATCATTTATTATTAATTTTAAACCTTTTTTTTTTTTTTTTGGGTTCAGAGAGATTGTGAGGTTGCACAGTAAGGCTATGCTGTATTTATAAACCTGCTAAAAATTTACAAACAGAAGATAATGTGCATATCACTACATAAGGGAATCAGGATACACTACTAAATAATTATATTGTATATTGTGAAGACACAATATTAACTTTTTAGCTGGGAATGGAAAGATGACTCCCTTTGTACTAATTATTATTGTTATTTGCATTGTAGTTGAGCCCAAAACATGAGTTGG
Source organism: Lycocorax pyrrhopterus obiensis (assembly GCA_014706295.1). Lineage (NCBI taxonomy): Eukaryota > Metazoa > Chordata > Aves > Passeriformes > Paradisaeidae > Lycocorax > Lycocorax pyrrhopterus. Next base: position 93,836,824 of record JACSVZ010000001.1, read on the forward strand.
GCTCAGAGCCCCATTAGGTGAGGTGTTGGGTAAATTTTGCAGAGAGAGAGGGAGAAGACTGCTGATGTGCTTTACTCTGTGGAAGTGCTGATGAATTGCAATCATGGAGACTAATTAAAGCATCTGGATGGATAGATAAAATGGACATAAACCAGATTTAATTGATGGAGAGAAGAGGAGGGTTTGACAGTTAATTAATGTTTTTAATCAGTTGTGGATTTACAGGAGGAAAGGGAAAGGAGGAGGCTGATGGGGTCTTAGCCCTTGCTGATAGCAATACCTTGTGTATGGGAGTGCCTGGTGTCACATGGAGAGAGAGTGTTCAGCCGCCCATCTTTTCCTCTCCACTCTCATCATGGATGCACTTCACCTCAATGCTTTTTATGTACATATTTTCCCCACCTCTTAATTTGCTGATCCCTTATAGTTTTGAAAGATATCCAGTCACCTTTAGGAAATTCCCATGTCTAGATCCTTACAAGGCACATCAGACACAGAAATAGAGCAAGGCCCTATGGGTTTGCAGACCACAGTTTGAAAATCTGAAAAATGGGAAGTATTAAGCAAACTCTGGATATAGCTTTTAAAGTTGTTCTGCCATTTGTGTGTTGTAAGTCCTGAAGATTTGTCCCTAGACTGAGGTCTGTTAAGGTGAAGGATACAGTGAGTAAGAATATACATGGTCTCTAGGCTTTCAGTGAAAAAGTTATTAATACTCTGCACCGGTGTGAATGGGGAGATCTGTATTTTTAATGGGCTTTTCACAAATTACAATCTTCCCAATCTCCAACAGGAGGGATGGGAAAACCATTGCAGCAGATATTAATGCGAGAGGGTTTAATCTTATCCTTCCAGAATTCATAAACTGAAATGGGTCTTACATATGCTAACATGCTGCTGCCGTTGCAAAGCTGGGTTTTTGGAGATATGCACTCACTCTTGAGAGCTTTTTCCATTGTTTGTCATATACAGAAGAATGCTAATTTTCAGTAGAAAAAGCCCAGTATTGATCCCAAGGGATACATAAAATCAATATCGATTGCAATGTGGCGATTACATGCATGACTCCAAGTCCTGGCTGGTACTGACATGGCCCGAAAGTGCTTCGTGAGGGTCTGCAGTACTGCCATGCTATGGGGACCAGCAGAGGGATAAAAATGGGAAATGACTTGCCCCAAATCACTCTTAAATACAGACTGCGAGGAGGAGTGAGATCCAAACAACTGGAATGCATCATGCATTGTGGAAAGTCCTCGCTGTTCAAACCGAGCGTGGCCTGATCCTTCAGGGCTCCTCTGTGATGTGCAGAAGAGCATTGCAGAGATGCTTGACTGGGTGCTAACCAAGTTCTCCCTGGACTGGAAAACAGTGCATCTCATTGATATAGGCTTTATTGTTCTGGGGCCCTGTTGTAACAACTGCACAGCACTGCACCAAGCTGAAGTGTCATTCCAACTGGAGATAACCTGGGGAAGCCTAAGATGCATTTGCAGAGGATAAGGGTAAGAGATACCATTAGATGTCTAGAGCCTTTTTTATGACAATCAGCCTTTGTCACTAAGGGAGAGCTATATGTGGGTGGCACTTTACCCAGCAATTGTGCTTTCAGTTTCTGCAGCTTTGTGTAAAGACTTAATCTTGTGCCTGCTCTCACTGCAGAAGTTGCTTTGATTGTGTGTTTGGGACTGAACCAATGATTCCAGCAGCTCGCTCTGCAACTGGGCAGTGCTCAGAGGTGATATAAATGATGCTCTATGTTACCTGGCAGCAACTTAGTGTAACTTACAGGAACGTGCAGTCAGGGAATAAACGATGCAGGAGCAAAGGCAGCTCAGTGAAAGGTGTAAGACAAAGTGCGAGTGGGAGGTTCTTTATCTTAATTCTACTTGGTAGTTGCTTTTCAATCTACCCAGTTCTATTGGCCTGTAAATTACAACTACTTATCAACCAGAGGTAAAACGCAATATCATTTCAGTCACTTTGAGTTTGACCCAAAGTGTTTATATCCATGAAAAAAAATGAATGATTGCCACTTATTTATTTTTACAAAAATGATAGGCCATTGTGCAGGAGAAATCAGCTTCAGCTGACATTCACAGCTGTTCTTTTATGTGGGAGGCAAGCAAAGTGAAAATAGTATGCCACTCATGTTTCTGTTGGACAGTATTTTGGAATATACAGTTAATCTGCTCAAGGGGGAAAAAGCATGGGGAGAATGCACTGCTTAGCAATAAAATACATCAATACACCCAACATCACCACATCAATATACAGTGATTAAATTTATGGCTCTAGCTTCACAGTTGTTCTGCCTGAAAACCCCCAGGGTGGCCTCAAAGTCCTCTGCTTCTAATCCAAACTGGTGATGCCATGGTGCTTCTGTCATTCAAAACCCCCCCAGTTTTCTTCATGTAACAACAGATTTCTCACATATCCAAGTTAAATACAGGAACATCAGAATTCTTCCTAGGAAAGGCTCAATTAGGGAGAGTCTCCCATCCTTCAGTGATCACCTAAGCGAAAAAGGATTAAATTTGTTAAAATGAGTATCCTTAAAGCTGGAGAAAGGCAGGAAGCACCTATTCTCTGCCTGTTGAGGCTTCTTCATTTCATCTGTTGGGGCCTTAATACCTGCTCCAGAACTACAAGAAGCATCAACACTTTCAACCAAGGCTCCTGCTGTTTTAGATATTTCAGTTTCTGGCTGCACTGGCTGAGGTACATAGTAGCTACATTCAGGCCAACTGTTAAAACCCTTAAAAGTAAGAAATGTGCCTGATATTATGGGAACTAATTTTAAAAAGGATGACGGGTGGCGGATCAACAAATGGACTAAGTCTTTTCCAGGGCTACCAAAGTCTGTCTGCGGAAATGTCATATGCCTCAGTGCTCTGATTTTTTCTTCTAGGATAACTGTTTCTTTCCCTTGGCTGTCGATGGATCCTGGGTCTGACAGCTGTGTATCCTAGACAGTTTGAGATTCACATCAGCCTCTTGACTTTAGATACCATAATCAGTGAAGTCATTGTAGCCTCTGGTATCTAGCTGGGCACTCAAAATCAGGTTACTACCAAAAAAAAAGGAAAAAAAAAAGACTAGCCTGAGATTTCACAGGGAGAAACTTGTCAATGTGGCAGTTCAAAAGCATTTGGGCTTTATCTGAAATTGCAAGGAAAAGTCAGGAGGTGAGTAAATTACCTACACAGACTCTGACTGGGATAAATTCACCCTGAGAAGGGAGAGCTCTAGGACTCCATCCTGTACATTACTCATTAAGTCTGTGCCTAGAACAACAGTTCAGAGGGAATAGGCTAGTTGCCTTATCCATGTCATGAATCTCTTTGTGGTCTTCAATTCAGGGCTGCTTCAAGTGTTCTAGAAATGTCAAAACAGAAGATTGTCCAGCGGTTCTTTAGCTTAAAAAACCCCAAAAATTAAGCTTTCAAAATAATGTACTGAAAAAGGAGGTTTGTGCCTGTCACACGTGAAAAAGAACAATTGCTATATCTTCTGATCAAAGATGAGTTTGCCGTAAATGAATTACAGCTGATTCCATCTATACTGACTTTTATAAAGCACCCACCACTGCAGAATCTAAGCAAGGAAAGATCTGATCTATAGATATACATTCATGCATTGTTTAAAAAATTAAATACAAGCCGAAATAGATGTTCTGTGAGGCAGAGGCAAGTTTTCTGCTTGAAAGCGGCAATAAGCTTCTTATTGTTTACTAAATATTTGTACTGGATTTGCAGCATACACAGAGATCATAAGCAAGATATACAAGCGCAAAACAAACAATAAAGCCAGAGCATACAACAGAAAGCTAAGAAAATCATCACATTACAGGATTTAGCGAAGCACAAATGATTTTCATGTAAAAAGCAAGTCCTATGCTGTATGAGATAAAAAAATGTTTAGCATAAATGTGCATCACTGACACTGATAGCAGAAATGGATGTTAGAATGAGCAGACCAAATTTTCCTGCCTATTTTCATACCGCTGGAATTTTTCCAGTAACTTGTTAGCTTGCAGTTCCATAATTCTATCTAAAGAAGTTTTTGTTGGGTGATGACTTGTCAACCTTCTTGATGATGCTGAGCCAAGGTATGAGCTGGCACTCTCCCAAGTGGTTTAAGAGGAGGAGGAAGCTGTAGTCACCCTTCCCTCCCTGCCCTATGCAGGCTTGTGTCTGTGCCCTTCTATGCACTCCTTAGTGTTGATTGCTTGTCTTGCTTGATAGTCATGATCCAGGCTGTGCATTATCGGGTCTGCAGATCGCCAGGCTTTGGAAAAATGGACTGGAAAACAGTGTGTTCATCAGAGTACTGGGCACATATACATATATATATATATATGTGTGTGTATGTATATGTATATGTATGTGTGTGTGTTTATATATATATATATACATGACACTAGCTGTACCCAGCACACATGACTTTAATACTCTCAGCTGTCCTTTCTGCTCCCTTGTTGGAGATGACTGGAGAGTTGGCAGAATGAGACATGTGCCTGTGCTTCAGTGGTTGCAGCTCTCATCTGATATATTAGCACAAACCCACCCTTCATTGGCAGTTTATGCTAATACACCAGCCTTAGCTAGAGCATTCAAGGTGCAGACACGTTTCTTCTGCTTTCCCTGCTGTTGGGGAAGTAACTTCTGGCAGAGGAACAGGATAGACAGCTGGGGAGAGGTAACATCTTAAATCACATCAGCTAGTCTCTCTGGAGCTCGTCTGTCAAATACATTTGCACACTCAGAATGGGTGCAAATTGACTCTCTTTTGCCTGGGACCATCCGTCATATTAAAGAGAACAGCCTGGGACAAGGGCATGAAGCTTCATAATGGAGTACGTTTGCTTCCATGTTGTGTGTGTGTATTATTCCTTACCACCTTTCCTGTCCTTGACAGGGACTGACGTCCCTGGGCTTGGTGACTTGCTGCACCCCTGCTAACCAGGGAGTGAAGGCTGGAGTGCAGAGCCAAGCCCTGGCCCACAGTAGTCCCTGCTGCTCAGCTGTTAGCATTTCCCCACCACAGTTTCAGAATGTGTCAGCTGGCATTCCCACTGGCAATGCCTGGCCATGATCCAGGAGATGGCAAACACAGAGCCTGGAATGTGCTCCTTGAGGATGTGTTTCAGCCTGGTGGCTGAGTGAAGGGGCTATAGTGGGAGCTGCCTCTGGAGGGTGGGCATCACTATCCCATCACCTCTCCTACCATACTATGGCTTGTGGGATTAGAGAGTCCGGGGTTTGGATGGATGTGGCTGGCAAGATCACTTCTCTTGCCTTCAGTTCTCACAAGGTTTTCCTGATGACATCTCGCACCAACTTGTGCTGTAGCTTCCTAGATAAATTCATGCTCAATTCTATCTCTGCAATTTCCATATCATGTTTATTCAGAATAAGTTGTTTTTGCTTCTCTCAGCCCTGCGGGGTTAACCTGTCTTATGAAATTCAAATGTCCTCCTCTTGCTTTCTGCCTTGTAACACTTCTTTCTTTTCCTCCCACCTCTTTGTTGGCTCCATGGACTGTTCAAAGCTTGCAGGAGAAACCAGAGGGCTGGGAGGGAGATGTGTGCCCTAGACAGCTCCAAAGCCAAATCCAGCCCCTTCAATATGGGCTGCATTCTGCTTGATTGTGCAGTACTTTTGGGCGCCAGCGTTACACAAAGCTGAGCCTCCCATTATTGAGGAAACTTTTCTCCAATTCCACTCTGAGGAATAATAAACCAGTGGGCCAAAGATCTAATACAGAAAGTATTAAGAAGATAGGAATTTCTCCATCAGCTCAGCAGTTTTCAGAGTTGTACTAAAGGAAGCTTCCTATTTAAGGGAGTATTTTATCTCTGTTAATGCCTAATGTGTTGAATTGTTATATAGGGTTTTGCTATCAAAAAATAAGATGATAATGACAATTTCTGCCTGTGTAGCCAATGATTCTTTGTACTACTTACAGATTCTTTCATTCAAGGATCTTAAAGCTCTTTATGCCTTAGCTCTTTAAAGGACCCTATTTGCTTAGACATCTAAATCCCACTAACGGAGTGCTTAACTCATAGTACATATTGTAAAATACTAAATATTTGAAAAATTCCAGCCAATGTCTATTAACAAATAAGTTAAAAATTGCATTATTCCCCCTCATAACAGCATGGGGGGCTAATAACACGATGGAGAATCAGGGTTCCAGAATGTATTTGTTCTGATTTGCAAAGGGAAAGATGCTGGATTTGGGTTATTTCCATGTTACTTTATAATGCATTGCGGGTTGGAAGAGCATGATGTGTCCTGCAGAGGAAGCAGGGTGACAGGAGTGCTCTCACAAGCTATCACAACAGAGGTAAGCCAGCCAAGGAGTATGACCCAGTGAGAAGAACAGTGGCCTTGAACCCCAGGTGTACAGCACTTGACACAATTGTTATGTTTGCTCCAGGCATGGCTTCAAAAGAAATGTTTTATTTTTTCTTTTCTGTTAAACAGTCTCTTTTACCCCCTCGTTTGAAATTTCTTCTTGTTGGTAGCATCAGGGCTTTGACTTTTGCTAGGCTGAAGGCAGGAAAAATAGTTTTCCTCACACTGGTAGACATGTCATCTCCAGCCCAGCTCCTTTAGCAGGCTGTGGGTGATTTGAGCATGTAACACGCAAATGTTTTAAAAAGCAGTACGAAGAGTGAGCTAAGAAAATGAAGAGACAAGACTGAGTGCCTTGGCAAAAACATTTAAGTTCCTTGTCACTTTTCCACGGTGTGAAGAGGCCTTGGCACAAGGCAAACACGACTGAATGTAGCTGCAAGTAGTGTTAGTCCGTCGTGTGACTACAAAGAATCAGAGTATTCCAAGAGTTAGCAAGGAGCTTTACTGCTTTTGTTGCAGTCGTACATAGCGCACAAATCCTCATTTACACAAGCAGCATGCTGAAGGCAATCTCTCCCTGTGCAGCATAGGCTGTGACCTTGCCAGATGCTGAGGTCATGCAGCTGCTCTAGCAGGTATTTAGCAGCCCACAAGGTTAAGTTTGACAATTGCACCTCGTGCCCAGATGTCTGAGTGCTCCTGCATGCTGCACTCGCCTGCCTCCACGGATAAACCTCATCTTCCCTGATAGCGAGATTTCAGTTTTTACCTGGAAAAGACCAAAGGTTAATGTGGTAACAAAGCAGAATGGTTGTTATTTGGAGTAGATAACAAATACTTCTGTGCCCTCTGGTGCATTGCTTTAAAAGTCTTCAATGAAGGGGAAATAGTGAAATGGTATTCTGTAGGAATGCAGTTCGAGTTTCAGTGGTTCATCTGAATCAAAATTTTTACATTTCCAGTGGTTTTCTATATCCTGGATTCTTAAGCATGAGACAGGCAATCATTCTGTCTGCCTGCATGTCAACCTGTCAGTCCTGACCTTTTCTGGTATCAGCTGGCTGCTTTCAGCCCCATTTCCTAACAGGATAGGTGTTAAAAAAAAAAAAACAAACCAACAAGAAGTTCCTTTAAGTACCAAGGAAATTAGTGGCTGGGCTAGGGAAATAGACTTAAATGAGTGCCCTCACTGGGAGGAAAGATGATGGTGAGAGCTGAAGTGTAACTTGCCCGGTGTGGCCTGACAGCTGGCTGATGAGCATGTGCACAGCTGAGAGCAAACACAGCATGAGCTGCCTCTTGTCCTGGCTTTGGTCAGGTAACCACGGGGATGCTGCATAGGTGTACATGCAGGGAGCGGGGGCTGCTGCCATTTAGGACCAACAGATACTGCAGAGACTAAATGGACTTTGATACCAGAACATTTTAATCACAGATACACGCATGTTTTATGAGTCACACAACTTCTCTGTTCAGTGGGAGAGATGACGCAGCCCAGGAGAGAATGTGGATGGGTCAGTGTAGCAGCTCCAACTGTGCCATGCTTATTCCCAGTGCTGAGTGGTGGGGCCCCCTGGGCTCTGTCCATGGGTGTCTTCAGGTGCTGTCAGATATAAGTTTTGGTAGAGATTAACCAATGCTCGATTAGTCCATACAAATTCCCTAAATGTACACCTGTCTACTGCCACTTGCTGTGCCACCAATCTGCTCATCTGGGCAAGTGGTTCTTTCCTCCTCTTAAATGGAAATTATTCCCTTATCCCATAAGGTTAACTAAAGTTCGTGTGCCAACATCACTGTCAACTAGCCTAACTTATGCAAGCTGCTACAAGGAAACACAGGGAGAGAGTACAAGTAAGGTATGTCCGTAGGAGAATAGCTGGAGAAGAGCCCCATGACTTTGGGTTTTGTGGGACATAGGACCAAAAACATGGGAAATGAGAATTGCTTTTGCTCTTGCCTGCAAACAACTTGTTAACTCCAATGTTCTTGAGGAGCAATATGCACTCAAACCACTGCTATGTGCCTGCAACCTTAAATTCACCTTAGTGAAGTTTCTCTGTGTGCATTGGTTATTTATTACTGCTAGAGCACTGTGGATGCCCAGGGGATTTCAGTAGCATGGGGATATGATTACACTCAATAATAAAAATAATGTGCTGTAATAAATCTGTCATTTAGGGTAGAAAATATTGACTGTTAATAAAATTACCTGTAGTATGGACTAAATTATTTTAGAACTATTAAAAATTCCAATTGCCAGTTTCATGGAGATGCAATTCCTTTTACTGTGGGTAGAGGAGCTGATGGGTAGATGGAAGAGGTGGAAAAACGAGGGTGACTGCAAAGCAGGGCCTGAAACTGTCACAAGGGAATCACGAGAAATGGCAGTGGCTGTGTAACAGAAGGTCATATTCATGGTGGGGAGAATAATCACATTTTTGGAGGGCAACAGCCAAAAATGTGCAAAGTGCCGAGCATAGCACATCCTTGGATCAGGAATGTTCTTACAGTGTGACTGGGGATAGAGTTGGGAGAGTCTCTGGAGGGTTTGGTGTCAAGGTTTATCCTTTTAGGCCATCTCCAGTCTCCTCTGAGTTTCTTTACTGACTCAACAGGGAACAGGGGAATGGAGAGTTTAAAGTCTTGGTTGTTCTAACCTGTTAAAGCCAAGCCTTGTGGGGAGAAGCTGTGCAGAATAGTAAAACAAATGAGAGAACCAGAGGCACAGTGCAGGGCCAGTGGGAAAAGGATTTGGTGAGGAAGGTGGCCAAGAGCAGAGAGCATGAAGGTTCTTGTGCTTGGACTCCATGATTTGAAAAGTGTTTTCCAGCCTAAATGATTCTGTTATTCTACTTGTATGGCTGCGTGCTGATTTCTGTTTCTGAGGGATGGTGTTGCCAGAGAAGGGGATGGGGTGTGAGAGTCCTATTGCCATCGCTGCTGAGAACACTGGGGTGGCTGACAGAAGAGGAGACATTGGAGAGCCATTTACAAGGAGAATTGAGAGGGAGCAGGAGGTCACTGGTGATTTCTCAGCAGGGAAGACGGGACTGTGTTGTCCCTAGGGACTGAACTAAGCAGCAGTCAGGCACAAAGCAGAGTAATTGCTATTGCAGAAACACCCAAAGGTGAGCAGGAGGTATGGTCTGACTTTGTCTCGAGGTTTGACTAGGACTAAGAAAGAGGGAATGCAACCAAAAAAGAAAGTGAGGTTAAAGGGTGTTAGAGAAAATGGGCAAAAGTCTTTCCTCAGTGTCTCAACACAAGAAATATAGGAAATGACTAAGCAGGAAGATCTCATGCATGAAAACAATGATGATTTAGTTGGCATTACCGAAAGCGGGTAGGATAATGCATGTGACTGGAATAGCAATAAAGGAAGATAAGATCAACAGCAGAGGGAAGAAAAAAACTAGGGCAGAAGAAAATGAGGTTGTATAATGACGGATCAAAAAGGTAATTCAGATTTTTTTTCTGAAGCAATTTTTTCCCTTGTGTAGAACTTCTGACCTGACATTCCCATGTGAATCAGGCCCACTATATTTTGAGATAAAAAGTTAGCCCATAAAAAGAAAGCTTTATTTTTTTTAATGAGATACTCATTAGAAACATGTTTCCTTTTTAAGTGACCCTGCAAGCATGATCTCATAGTTAGAGCATGGTTAACAGAGGGTCAGTGTGATTCCAGCAGATATAGGGCAAAAAAATGTGTCATCCTCTGAAACAGTGAGTTGGGGATCCCTCTAACCTTTTCAAATAACCAAGACAGGATAAACAGCCCAGTTTATCCCTTCCTCTGCAGACTGATCTGGAACTGGGTAGGAATTGGAATGCTTCTACCTGTTCCACCCTCTGACTATGTGAGCTGCTCAAGTCACTGCTGCTCTTGTCATGATTGGATGGTTCAAATGTTGCTGATAAGATTCACTGCCTGCTCTGAGGATTCATTAGGAAATGTTTTCGAAATTCTTTGACATTCTGCAATTATCATGGTGTGGTGGACATGGTAAATTTTAACCTGACCTCTTTTAATAGGATGTGTGTCATGGGGTCAGTTCCTATGTCCAGAGAACTTGGGTTTTGAATTATTGATGGATTAAAGATTCAAGCATTGTTATGGACTTTAATTCAGAATGGTCTCTGTACCAAGAAGTTTCCAAACAGAAACAAAGCAGTGAGTCAAAATGTTAGAAGATTTTGAACGTATGGCAACACAGTCTTGTCTTCTTTTTCTGTTGTAGTCTTTCTGGAAAAAAGAAAGGAAAAAAAAGAAGGAATAAAAATGATGAGAGGTATTCGTCCATCTAACTGACCTCTCTCCAGGCATCGCCACAGTGAGATTGGCTCACCTAGAGCAAGGCACATAGAGCTTTTATTTCCATTAGCACCCTGAGAGCCAAAAATAGCTGTGGAGGAAGAAGCTGACCTCTTCTTATGTCTGTGTGAAAGCAACAAAGTGAAAGGCACTGAGCTGCCCTGGCAGATTCCGACATGTATTTCCACAGTTGATGTTCAAAGTAAATGTCTTTGTAAATACCCCCACAATGAGGTTGGTTTGGATTTATTGAGAAACTGAACTGTTATTTTTGGGAAAATGACATTACATGCTCTGGTTTACCCCAGCTAGAATATATTGGAGTTAAATGAGGCAAAGAAACAGGCCATTGTGACATGAATATAACAGTTGCACCTGCAAAAAACCAATGAACTTTCAGTACTGAAGTGTGGCAAAAATAAATAAGGAGATGTTTTATGAAGTGGTCACACACTGCAAAAAAAAAAAAAAGTTCAAAACTGAAAAGCCAGATCAAACTAGAAAGCAATGGAAAAGCTTTCAGGTATTTTAAAATCAAAGCATGAGGGCTTTTTTATTATTTTTACTGAAAAACATATTGGGGAAAAACGCCCTACTGCTGGCAAAGAAATATCTCATTAGAGAGGCTCATACACTGAGTGTCCAGCAATTTTTTTTTTCCCCAAGAAATTAAAAAAATAATACTGTAAATGATGGGCTTCTGAGTTGGTGGGCGGTTGGAGGTAAGAAAGGTTGGGGAGGAGCAGTGTCTGTGGTGGGATGAAAGTTATGGTGGAATTGTACTTGACACTGCCTGTATAACTCAAGAGTACACTTTTCAGGCGTGTGAGAGCTTCTGGAGATATTGCCATATCCAAATTCATACCCCAATCTAATGTTGCCCAGATCTGGAGGAATTTCTGCTGTCTGGACTTTTAGTTCAGTTTGTCATAGAGGAGAGGCCAGTCCCATAATTTCAAAGAGTTTTTTTGGCTGTAGTGACATCAATCTGCCCTTGCCAGGTAATAAATGATTCTCATTGCCCTGGTAGTTCTTCACTTTCTATTGTTGGGGAATCAGGCCCATGGTATGGGTTCTGACATAACTCTAATAAGGATGCTAGAACTTTCTGCAAACCAATTATGGAGTTGATAGAAATGAATGCAAAGCTGTCCTCTAGTATGAGCTGGATGGGGCATAGGGAGGATGGGAAAGTATTAAAAACACAGTCTCGTAAGCCCAAAGGCTAACAATATCAAGACAACTTAAAATACAAGGTAGATTAAAAAAATCCATTTGGCTGAAGGGAGGGCGTGTAAAGGAATTATATAGAAAATGAACAAGCAAGGGAGATGGAATTTAACAGATAGCCAGCAGTGCACACCTCAAACCAGGGAGGGGAGGAAAGAGAAGCCAAATCAAATCACACTTGCTTGAGGCGGGAAAGAAACAAGAAAAGGCCTTATCAAAACATCCAGAGAGGGAGAGGCATCTGAGAGTTTCCAAATGAGAAAGTGAGGCGGTGGGGAAGACAGGAGAGTGGCAGAGATTTTCAAACTCTTTTGCTCAATTTTCTTTGCTTCAGATCACATAATTAATCCTCCTGCAGGGCTACTTTTCAATACCATTGACTGCTTAAGACATATGCACCCTCTCAACCCCCTCTCTCCCTACCACCCATGGAGAGCATCTTGTGGATTAGCACCTCCCTAGAGGGTGCCCCGTTTGAGCCATGGAGCATTTGTTGGGTTTTGGGAGCAGCAGTCACAAGGAGAAATGCCAGAAGGTTGGAGCTGACATCTGCTAGTAGCCCTTGTGCCAGTCCTCTGTAGTTGATTCCGTTCTTCTGGGATGGATGACCTTAAAGGATTGGCAGGGCTTCTGGGCAGGTTCTTTATTTCTCCTGTAGGCAGGGGGAAGGAAGTGGGTGACAGGCCCACTATCTCTTGATTAGGAATACAGAGGAAACTCTCTTTGTAGCATTTTCCTCTATCCTCAACATATATCAATATATAATATATATAAATATATACCCCCTCAACATATATATTATTTTTTTTTCACAGAATGGCAGCAAGGGAGCCTTTACCTCCCACTGATGAACAAGGGCCTTAAGACTATCCTTCTAACTTTCAGTGCCTGACCTCAGTGAGACAATTCAGGTGAGCCTGGTGGCATTACCTTGCTGAACAAGAGCCTTAGATGATAAAAGTGAGTGCAGGAGATCTGTTCTGCTTCAGTTTCAGTGAGGCAGCTGAGATAATGTTGCATAATAGAAAGAAATGAGATGAATTCCTAGCTGATAAAACATGCCATCTGAGGGCTTGGCAGATGAGAAACAGAATGAAATCAATGGGTTAAAGCAGAATAAGAAGGGCTTTTGCAAACAGATCAGAGCAAAAAGTAACAGTAGGGAGAAAGTAGGTCTATTAGTAAATGAGGATGGGAAAGAAATTAATGATGGCTCGAAAATGGCTGAGATTGAGAAGTTGGTTCTCTTTCACCCCAAAGCATCATGAACAAGATTAAAAAATAAAAAGAACAGTTTGAAAATGTAAAGGACAAACTGTAAAATAGCTGTTAAAGAGTGGATATGGGAAGCTTGCAACAAGATAATGTTGTAGGTCAGCTCTTCTGGGCAAGATACTATACCAGAATGTTTTGGCTCTACAGGACCCATCCAGTCCCAGTCAGACCCAGCTGGGATCATTAGGCAGTCTCCATAAAAGGCTCAGGACAGAGCTGGCAGATGTCTCTAGGAGATGATCCATTTTTGGAGGAATCCCAGATCCTAAGAGATTTGAAAGGAGCGGGCAGGAGCCATAGCAGAATGGTTCTAGCTAAAATGGGGAAAAGATGAGAGTGTGCTGTGACAGAGAGTGGAGTTTCTTGGCAGGTCCTCTCAAGAGTGGAGGGACTGACAAGCTGCCTTACACGCAGGCAAACAGCTGCACAACACGTGTGCTAGGACACTTAGAGTTGTTTGTTGCAATACTGGCAATTATTTCTGAAAAGGCAGGGCAGATTTGAGGAGATACTTAAAAGGCTTTCTTTCTAAGAAAAGTCAGTGACCTCCAGAAAATAAGTCATCCTGTAAGTAACTATCTTTTCAGTCTAATTTCTATCTCCAGCAAAATAATAAAATATTTGGAAAATTACCAAGAAGTTCATAGACAATGAAACCATAAGCAATAGCAAGTGTACAGAGCAACTCCATGGCCAAACTAATGCATGTGCTTTTTGTAAAAAGTGTAAATTTGGAAGACAAAGGACACCTGTAACACATCTGGATTGTTGAAAAGTACTGGATAGCTTTAAATTCTGTATTACCTTACAGGAATTCAGAGAGGAATATTGGAGAGTGAAAACTGTCCTTGGGAGCTTGAAAACACAGCTTTATTAAACTGACAGCTCATGCAGCTCCAAGGGAGGTATCCTTTCCCTGGCCTGATAATATCTTTGGGGAATTCTCCTATCTCTGCTCAAAATACAAACAAACACTTGAGGCTTGACTCTTTGGAAGATCCCCAGCGTTACCTGGCAACTTTCTCCCTCTGTTCCATGCCTGGAAAAGTAGCACTGGAAGATCACTGAAGAGGTCCCAAAATCAGTCCTGCTAAACATGACGATATTGCTCTTGCTGAGCTTCCCTAGAGCAGGCTCTTGCAACAAGCTCTATGCTCTGAAGGCTGCTCCCATAACAGGATTTTGAATGTGCAAGGGGGGCTTCTGAAAATGCTTTTGCTTCCTCTTGTAATCTTGACCTGCAAGCCACAGATGTTCCATGCAAAGCACCGTTGGCTGTGGCCACAGTCCTCGGTTGGTTTGCAGATGATGCATGTGGCACTTGGATTGGGATGATAGCAACTAATGAACGTAGTGAAATAAAAAGAGTTATTTCCTTTCTTCCTGCCTGGACAGGAATGTTTTTCAGTTGAACTTGTCTTTATAAATAATGCACTATTACACACAACTTCTATCCGTCATTTTAATTTGTTTCCTTTCACTCTCCTCCCCCAACACATGTTCCTCTCCCTGTGGACTTTTCTGTTCACTTTCTCTCTTTCCCCTCCAGAGTCTTCTGTGTAAAAGTGAAAAGGAGGAAAAAAGCTTCAGCTGAAAACTGCTATTTTGTTTATATCCAAGCTGTCTGCCTGCTGTCCACATATATTGCTATTTTGTCCCAAAGGGGAGAATAAATCTTTGTGGTGAAAGCCCAAAACTTTTGGAGCTGGGCAAAGCCCTAAGTCCCTTGTCACAAAGATGGAGCTTGACAAAAGCCCTGCTGCCTGGGGAGATCTTTCAAAGGCCCAGGCTCACATCACACCCTGATGGGAAACTGCAAGAGCCTGCTGAAGGAAAGGCTTGCTGAGATATGTTCCCCTTCCTCAAGGCTCAAGCTACAACAGAAGAGAGGACAGGGTAGGGTTTGTCATTCACTTGGGTTCTGGTGCATAGAGTAGTTCCTGGCTTTTTCTTTGGCCCACTGGAATATGAAACAAAAGGCCAGATAGCTTTTTAATGAATAACACCTCATTAGTAACATGTCTGGAGCTTCCCAGAAACACAGTTGAGGAAGAATAATCTAACCTGCATGGGGAAAAAATGCTTCTCTGCCATTCAGGCAGTGTGGGGAATGTGTCCAGTTCTTTCATGAGCATCCCAAAAGGACATAAGCATTTGATTAAGGGTCCCAGAACCTCAGCTGCTCATCTGTAATATTAGGCTAATAATACCAAATACTTGTATCTCTGTTTTTGAGGGCCCAGGGGTGTCTCTCAGTGTGCTCTTGTCCCATGCCTGGCACAATGGACCTGTGAGCACAGGTGAATAATTACAGAGAAACATTCTAGCAAAAGTAAGTTAGGATGGAGTGCAAGAATTTATGATGGCTACAGAGCACTAGATAAACTTACTCTATACAAGTACAAATACCTTTCAGACAAGACATCTCAGTTCTGCCAGGATGGGGGGAATGAATGCTGATATTTGCAGCTTGCATGCAAATATCTTTGCCTTGTCCCTGGAAGAGCCAAGTTGCTGTCAGTGCTGTCAGAAATCTGGTCACTTGTGTCTTAGTTACTCTCCAAAGTGAGAAGGCATTTTTAAGTGCCTCGTGATGTGTTGGTTTAGCCCAAAGCTGTTGTAGCCATGGGAAACCTTCCATGACTTAGGCTGGGGCAGCACTAAAAATGTACACCTATGGCAAGACGGGTTTTGAAAAGTTTGTTAAAAAAATTCTGGTCTGTTCAGGCAACATTGTATCGCTGGAACAGAAGTGTTCTGCAGTGGGGCATGAGCTTTGCTGAAGCTCGCCGCAGAAATAAGGCACAGATCTGCTGCCTGGTCAGCATGGCTCAAGCCAGGACCTGCTGTCAGTGTCCCTAACAACTTCTCTTTTCTCTTTTTCACTCGAGTTCTGCTGAGCTGGGTGGCTCTGGCTTTCCAGGCCTAGTTGAACTGAAATTCTCAAGTTTTTGTAGGTAGATTTTTCTTTCAGATTTCTGCTTTGTGAGGTCACCAGCCTTTCAATGTTCTCAGCCCTTCAAGAGCTGTTCTCTGCATGATACCCATCTACTCTTAGTTTCCTGGGCAGATGGATGGCCTCCAGGATCCAAATACTTGAGAGAGAAGATGGGATGTCCTAAAATATTTCTGCTTTCTTCAAAATATTGATTCTCTCATGGTTTTACTGTTTCATCTTAAGAAAGATTTCTTACAAAAAGAGAAAAAATAAAGCTTACAATTTCTTGGGGGAGTGAGTAGGGAGGAAAACTGCTTTTTCTGGCTTTCTTTAACCATGCTCTCTATTATTTGCCTATCTATTTATTTCTGAACTTCTTGTGGTTGGGCACACATGTCAAACACTACCAGCCTAAAACATCTAATTGCCTGCACCAGTGTCTATGTTGCACATCTCTTTCACCCTGATGTCTATATTTATGCCATGATCAACTAGCTGGTCCAGTCAAATATCACTTCCAACTACAGAAGGCCGGTATGTTTTTGGAAGGGAACTACTGGTTAGAATCACAGAACCAAGGTCCTTGGTGTTGCTTGAGGAGAGCACTGGAAACTTATTAGCTGCCTTCTTATTGAAACCCACTGCAAAATATCCCTTATGTGCCCAGCGTGGTTGGGGCCGGGGGTATGTGTGACATCCAACCCAGGGAAGAGTTGCTTAGCAACAGTGTCCTGCCCTCAGGCTGCCTGCAGCTGCCTGTGATGTTCTGCTTTGATGATGGAAATTCTTCCATCTTGTGTTCTCAGGGCTCTCTGTGTGTATCCCGCTGGGTGTATGTTGTGTGCATAGATTTTTCTATTGAGCTTGTCTGATCTTACCAGCTTAGGTGCCAAACTCACCTGCTCCTGCAGTCTGAATTCATCTTCGTTAATTAAGGGCAAGGGTTGTTTTTCTAACACCTGGTTTACACAAGAAACTTGTACCAGTTGAGTGCAAGTGATTTACAGGCTGGTTGTATAAACTGCTTCTTTTCCCTCTCTTGTGGAAACTTCTTTCCATGTGCTCTTGGGGTGACCTTGCCATTAGAGGGGCTGAGTGAGATAGTCTACACAAGACAAGGAGACACTTTTCCTGAGTCAACTTAGAGGTAGCTAAAGCAATTCTAAAAGCTGATTTCAATGAGTCCCACTAACAGGTGCTCAGTGTGAAGTGATCAAGTTATTGCTGTGACGCTTGATTCAGTAAACAGATTTTACCTCGTGGCTGGGCCAAGGGCACAGAGCAAAGGATGGTCCTGCAATCAGCTGAGTCTGTGGAAGATACTGCAGTTGCTGACAGCTGCCCCCACGGTGCTAGTGGTGCCATCCCTCAAAGAGTTGCCAGCTGAGCTGCTTCTTTCATTGCTCCTCTCTGTTTCAGTCTAAATGGGCAAATTTGTCTTAATAAGAATAAAAGTAGCAAGTCTCAAAGTCGGTGGAGTGGACAAGGCAGTAATCTCTAGTGGAGGACAGCTCACAGCAGGCTCCTGTTTCCTTGCCCTGCTTAGTATAGCAGAAGGCCCTGCCTGCAGTCTTAATCTTGTATTTGGGCAAGATGTTTGGTTACTCCTTGCGCTCCGGTCACTGAAGTGCTTTGGAGGATGGTACCCTATTCCTCTGGCATAAATAACCTGGGAGTCATTCAGAATGAAATGACTCTGTAAAAGTGCTGAGTCTATGAACAGCCTCAGTTAAAAAAGCATCTCCCTTGTGAGCTACCTCTGCTGACAGCTTTTTCGAGAGGTAGGAAGCAAAGGTGCTGAATATCAGAAAAGGAAATAGACAACTCTAGATGTGTTTAGGTGAGGGCTTGTTTGCTTCCCGTGGTGCTTTCTCAAGATCACTGTCAGAGTCTCCACAGGAAGAATTTTTCCCCTGTTTCTGCTGTCTCTGGGGAACTGTTTGATAGGCACCATGGATTTGCTTGCAAGCACTTTAAATAATTTCCAGAGCTTTAAGTCCCAGAAGGGGGTCTAATTCCCAGCTGAAGCTGCTCGGTGGTTCAGGTCAGACCCCTGGAGATGGCCTATCTGATGAACAGGTTCACCCTACAGAGCAGGGGATGTCTCAAGTGCCTTAAAGGAGAGTGTTGTTATTTGTAAACACATGTTAAGGTATTTTGCTTGCATTATGTTATTACCATAATCATCACTTTTACTACTACTCTGCGGGTTTTGCCTAACAGTTGTCATTTATACATGTTGAGGCCACTTTGCTTCAAGAAATCATGAGATAAGATTAAAACAGAGATAGAGAATGGAGAGTACATCCAGCAGGCTTGTGGTAGTACCCACACCTGCTCTCATCCAGAATCATCAAACCCACTCCCTGGCTCTATGCCCCTCTTCTAATGAGACTTTCCTCTAAGGAGATGGAAATTGCTGAGTTCACAGCACTTTTGAGCTATGTCTCTTTTCCTTCCAGTAATTTAAAGTGTGTTTTCTTGTTTTATGTACGGTGTCTGATATAACTGCAGAATCCTTGTTCCCTTTGCCTTGAGTGGGAAAGGCGATGGTATAGATAAGAAAAGCAGTGTGCAAAGAGCTTTCGCTGCAAGAAACCCAAGAGATTGGTGTAGTAAGAAAGAAGAATTAGGAAGCTGGGTGAGAGAGGGGGGTATTGTGGGAGGCATTCTGTTCCTTCTTCTGTTAATCTCCCAGCAGTACTTAAAATCTTTTTCCGTCACAGAGGAAGTGCCATCATAGAGAGAGGCCAAGTGCAGTCCTGCCCACACCAGGGAGGAGCTCTGTGTGGTACGGGTGTTACTGCAAGGTCTCAGGGCAAACAGTCCCATACCAACAAAACCCAAGTTCTCTTGAAAATTCTAATTAGAAAATATCACTACTTCTAGGCCACACAAATAGGCAGTGGTCTTCAGTCCTGGCAATGCTGTGAAAGGAGGAAAGAGAGCGGGTGAAGCATGAAAGATGCAGAAGAAGAATGGCAGAAAGGGCCTGGAGTTTAAAGAGAAGAAAGGAGGATATGTAAAGCAAGCAAGGTAGTTTATAGGGAGATGCAAATTCTTTTGTTAGACCAAATGATACAGATGGGAAAAAATAGTGTAGATTTTTTGGTACAACAGCCGAACACCTCATGTAGTCCTTGTTGGAGACCATAAAAGGTGGCTATGTTGACCTGCTGACCAGGTCTCTTCTGTCATCTCACCTCTATGAACTTTGGGCTCTTTTCAGACTTTCCAGGCTTCTGTAACTTTGGCTATGGTTGACTCTTAAGGCCTTAGAACAGGACATACTCCCATTTGCCACATTGTGCATAGGGAATGTCTAGCTGATGCTGTTGAGAATCCCTAGCTGTCAGGAACTGCTCTGTGCAGATCCAGGGTGGTGAAAAAGGTGAAATGTACCCAGATTTAGGGCAGGAAAAGAGGTAGGTCATTTTCTGGAGAGACTTAAGCCATTCCAATTAATTGGTTCATTGATAGTGAAGTCTCTTATGGGCTAGGATTGTGGAACACCAGCAAACCTACTCCTTATCCACCCCCTTCTCCTCAGCTTTAAATACATCCAGGTGCTAGGACAATGATAGAGATTAAGCTATTAAGTTTGTCCAGACAGTGTAATCACACTGGGAACTGGAAAGCAAAGGGACCTGAAAGCCGTGCAGCAGACGTGAAAAAAGTCTGGCATAAGCATGAATAAGTATCTCGAGCAGGGAGCTTGTTTTCATTCTTTGCAGCAGGCTCCGTGTTCACCACAGCCACTCAGCTGTCTGAATGTGTATTTAAAGCAGCATTATAAATCTGTGGTGCTACATGTGCGTTTTTATTCCTATTACACTGTATACATATTTTATTATGTTTATCATTAATATTCAACGTGGGGTATTAGCAGAAGTCAGAAGCAGTCAGTTCTGCTATGGTTCCTCCAACAAGCTTTCAAAAGGGCTTTCCAAAAGCTGAGACCTCTTCATCTCTGCCTTGCCTCATATGAGCTCCTTCCAAAGCTCATGAGAATCTGCTGCATTTCCTCATCCCTCCCCATCCCATTAGTTTTAGATACAGTGAGGAGCAGATGCACACCTTTCTGCCATAAACCCAGATTTTGCCTGGCTGGATGAAAAGTGACGAGGATTATAATTAGTGTCGGTTTGAGTCTTTTGGTTGCAAAACTGGAAGCGGGTTCCCTCAGCTTTTTTCTTTTAATAATAATTAATTATTAATCACCTCAACAGAAGAGGGAGGAAAGGAAAATTACTGGTGCTGTGTGAAATAGACATGATGGGAAGTTGAGACTCTGGAGTCTGATTTGTGGAAATATTTGACTCATTAATTATTGCATTTTAAATAGGCTGTGAAACCCACTGGAGAACATATTTCTCTCCTTCCTGCCATGTCCAACCACATGTTGGAAATCTCTATTTGCACCCCTTTCTGACCTCAGCACTGCTCTGAAGCAGCTGGAAGCTACAAAGGCATTCTGGTTAATGAGACAAACAAAAAGACCTCTATGTGTCCCTCAGTGCTTCAGAGAAGCCTGGATCATCCCACAGGTCACCACAGCAGAATTCCTCTGTGGCTGAGATGGCAGAGCTCCCCTGGGCCTTTGATTCTACCTTGCCAAAGTAAAGGATAGGCCCAAAGGCAGAGTCTAGGAAGAGACATTCTAAATGGGAACCATTTGAAGAAAAGAGTTAAAAAAATAATACTAGCAATTAAAAAACCCAAACAAACAAAAAACCCCCAAACAAACAAAACAACAACAACAAGAAGAAGAAAACTCAAACCAAAACCACCCCAAAACCCACACACAAAATAACCCAAATCAACAAACCCCAACAAAGAACACACAAGTGAATTTAAGGGACCCACAAAGTCAGACAAAGTGCCAGCTTCTTTCTTGAAGTTTACACTTGTCTGAGATAGTTGTGCTTGGTGTTGATACAAGATAGGTCTTGCTCAGGCGAAATCAGTCTCTCTCTTGTAATGATCATATTGGTGCTTCAGTAGTAAGCTGTCAATTTCCTTTTTTTTTTCTTTCTTGTAAGAGGAAACCCTTCTTTTTCACCCTTATTTCCTGTGCCCTCCCCATGGTTCTCAGCACTACTGATCAAGGAAGTTTTCCTTGGGTGTTCCCTCTCTCTTTCACCTTCTGGTATGAATTGTGCCTCATCAGCTGCTCTCTTTCACTGCTCTTTCACTGCTGTTTGAGCCCTTTTTCCTCCTCTCTCTGCCTTTCAAACAAGTTCTGTCATTATCACTGCTCCCTTTTCCTCTACCAGTGCTCACTGTAAGCCTGGTGGTGTCCCTCCTGTGTGGACCACACTCAACTCTCCCATCTCCTTCAGCCTACCCTTTCATCTCTTGTTTGTCTGCCTGTACTGTACCACATCTCTCCTTCACTCTCCTTCCTACTTCTGAAGCCTTCCTGAAGGGAACTGTCTGTGCTCGGGTGAAATGCTTCCTCCTTGTGTGGAGGCAGCATGGACTGTGTTGCAGGATACTCATTACAGAACCCAAGGCATTGAAATTTTACTCGTTTATGATTCCTGGGCAAAGGACTTGTTTCTCCATGTCTCTGTTTTTCAAGGTGTAAAATAAAGTAGGCGATGCTGATCTCTCCCTTTTTTCTTATTATTGGTATTTTGAGATCTGTGAGTGGAAACTGGCAGATGAGTAGCAATGGTCATTATGCTTCTTCTAGTGCCAGCTTTTACTGAGTTCTCACGTTTATATTAGTCACGATTTCCTTATTGATATCTGTGTCAGGTTCATGCTCCAGCATCCCAGACACACGCAGAAGCTGCTTTTGCCACATCCACTCCTTTGTTAAAATCCATCATCATTGACTTGTTACACTCTGACCTATTCACAATTATCCCTTACATGGTTCTTCCCAAAGCCATGCTGGGCACAGCACCAGCAGTCATGAATACTGCAATTTTGGGGAAGGCTGATTAGTACTGTGGAGAGGTAATTCCCCAGTAAGGTGCCCAGATCTGAGCTGCTTTTCTGATTTTCCTGAGCCCTCTGCAAACACCTGTGACGTGCGTGATCACCCTGGTTTCCATCAGCGACCCTCAGTTGCTGCTCCTCCCCACCCTTCCCCCTTGCTGTCACACTTGATCCCAGGCACCTTCTCCAGGTTGTTCTTTCCCGCTCCATTCTGCAGTGCCACTGCTTCCCTGCTTTGTCACCGATCCTTGTTTCCTCTTTGGGCCGTTCCCACCTTCTTTCCCCCACCTCCCCACCTGCAGTCAGAAGCCTCTTGAATGTGCTGTGTGTGCAACAGCTGCCTGTGCAGAGCCTTGTCTCTTCCTTTAATCTGCTCTGTGGTGAGCTGTAGGGCTCTCTGTGCGAAGGGTACTGCTCAGAAATGAATTGCTCCGCGCACTTTTCTGTTGTGCGCCAAGAAGTGCCTTTCGGCTGCTTTAATATCGCTTTCCCTTCACCGCTTGATGGTGCTCTTGGACACAGCAATTCTTCATTGTGCTGCAAGAAGGGCCAGGGCCGCCAGGGTCTTCAAAATCGGCCACTAGCTCTGAGGAGCGTGATTATTCCGGAGCTCAATTCTAATCCATAGCTATGTTCCAACCCATCTCTAAACAAGGTGCTTTTTTTTTTTTTTTTCTTTTAATGTAGGAAGCAGCATCCTAAATTTTTACCTGTTTGGGTAAAAGCCTGCTTGCTTCTTTTCCTGTTCCCTGTTCTCTTGATTGGCTTGTTTTCTCCCTATTTGGTCAAACTGTTTTCTTCCATTTCCTACATTCTTCCCCCCTCCCCCCCCTTTTGTTTCACCTCTCAAGTTCTGTTTCCTTCATGTTGCTTTCACCTATCCCTTTCCCCCAGTGCCTTTCCCACATCTCCCTAATGCATTTCTCTGCTTCTATTAGCTTCTATCTGCTTTTTCTTCCTCCCCCTTTCTCCTGTGGTTCTCTCCCTGGAGTTCACAATCTTAGGTGTAAAGTCCCAGTAAGTCATAAGAGACCCTCAATATAATTTTCTTCTTGCCTCTGAAATTCCCAGGTCTTGCCTCTCTCTGCTTCTTCTGCACTCCGTCACCTTGCATTAAAGAAACCTAAACAACTCCAAACTCATCCTCTTTTCTGCATCCTTCGTCCTCCCATGGCTGACTTACTAGTGGTGGTGTTGGGAGCAAAAGCATGCCCGGCAAGTTAACAGAGAAGACTCAGTACAGACCACCTCAGAAAAATTTCCTGTGTATCTGCCAGAGCCACAGAGAGAAACATTTGAACCGCTGTGAAGAAATTCTCCCAAGAAGGCTTGCAGCAATTCAAGTGCAAAATTAATGTTGTTGAGTATATGCTCTCAGAAGCAGAGTACTGGCTGGCTTTGGCCACTGCTTTAGGGCTTGACAATCACCAGTGGCATTGTAGCTTGAGCTAAATTTCACTTTTCATTCTAGAGTAATGGTTAAGGTCTCTTATGAAATGATAGCAGGCTTCTATCCAAGCCAGAGGTCGTACAGGCACACTTTAGCCACTCAGGAAAGACAACTTCAATGGGCTCTGAAAAAATTGGGATGGTGTGTATGCATGTGAGAGAGAGAATGTAACTTCAACAAAAGTATGGAGAAAGAAGGGAGCTGAAGCACAGCCTGTTCAAGCAGCTGGTAGCCTGACCCCAAGGAAAAGCCTGGAGTTTGATGCTGTAAGCAAAGAAACTCTCTGGCTTGTTTGATTTCTCCTGCGTGGAAGAAAATATAAGTCCATGCATTCTTTGCAAATAAATAAGATATCATAAAAGACTTCTTTCCAGTTCCTGATTCCCCTTCAACAATCCACAACCCCCTGAATTTTAGTTAGCAGAATGGAGGGCAGAAGGGAAAACGATGCTATGAATTTTTTAACAAAGCGTCAGAGCTCTAGAAAATGTGTTTTATCTGTGAATCTCAAAGCAATGTAAAAAGCAAGATTGCTTTCTTCTCCCCATTTTATGGAGATGAGTACTGAGGTCATCCACCGAGGTGAAAGTTTTGACAAGGGACCTCCTGTAAATCTCAGAAATCAAATTCTTAGCCCCCTATCCTGCCTGCAGCTATACACCCTGTTGCCTAATGCACTATCATCAGTCCAAAACCACAGAGAGAGAAGGGTTATCTGCTGGTCAAAGGTGAGGGCTCAGCTTTCACTCCAAGCAGTTTTACTGATACCACTGTGCACTCTTAAACTAGTTGTTTGGGTTTTCTTGTCATTCACAGCGATGTAAATAGCAAGTTCTGCTTTGAGGTGTGAGCCCCTGGGTCAGGGTCCAAGTCCACTTCTCAAAGAAGTGCAGAATTAAGCCTAGAATTGCCAAAGTTCTCCTGTGGGACAGGACCTGTGCTGTAAAGCATTATGAATGCAACGGAGCTGGTGGACCAGACTTGCCATCTATGTGAGGCGCCATTACAGCTCTCTAATCTGGTCCTTTGTGGTCAAAGATAGTTTATTTTCTGTAGGAGATGTTTCTAACCCACAATGCTCCCATAGCTCTGAAATGCAAGAGACAACCTTCTGGCTGGGATAGGATGTCGTGACTGGATCCATGTGAGTGAGATCAGAATCAGTCTCTCAGCACTTATGAAACTATTATAATAATATTGACTTAGTGGGGCATTGTGACAATTACTGAAGGACTGTAATATATTTTGAAACCTGCAGATGACAGTGGGAGAACATAATGATCATTTTCCTCCTTCAGTTCTTCTGTATATGGATCTCAAAGTACCCCATTAGCATTATTAAACTCCAGAGTTCCGTGTGAGGATGTTAAGTAATTCAATGAATCCATGGTCATAGGAATAATTTTTGATGGCCTCTACACTGTACATCATGTTGACTTCCCTCTTCATTGCAGCACCAGTGATAAATCTCAGGTCCTCTGTTTCCAAAAGAACAGGCACTTGCCTCTTAAAAATCCCAGAGCATCTCCATTAATTATGACCAGCGTGGGGACTATGCATTCCATTTAGCAAACTGTGAGCCCAACCAACAGGCAGGATATGACAGTTTCCAGTTGGAGCCAGAGTGTCTTAGCAACCTCCAGTGTCCACTGGCATCATCTCCCTCGCAGCTCTGTGAGGGAAACGGACTTGCATAAACTTGGAGGCAGCCCTGTGTGGGAGAGAGGAGAGACTGCTTGTTCCCTGGAACAGGGTCAAGGCCTCGCTAAGTTTGGCTGCTCCTAAGGAAGAAAAGCAAAGATACCTCTCTGTCTTTCAAACATCAGCATTTGGGTTGTGGCTATTCTTAGTGAATTACGAAACATTTATGCAGTTACCTCAGGAATCCTGAACTCCTTTTTGGGGGCATCTGCTTTTCCTCTATAACAAAATTGAGCAAGTAGACCCCTGTTTTGGTCCTCTGAATCACATCTATCTTAGGAACTCTGTTAAGACTGTGTGACATCTTCCTGATGTTCTACTTGACAACACACTTCAGTCAGAAACTCCCGCTACCCCAGCCTCCTGCTTTCCCTCAGCTTAGATCCCATTTCTCCAGAGCTCTTCTGCTAGAGCTGCCAGGCCTCTACAGTGGGATTATCTTCAAAAGGACACCATCAAATTGTATCAACCCCCACATTGCGAGCACAGCGTAGGCTCACTGTCTGTCCTTGCCAGCCTAAATATAGTTATAACCCTTGAAAGCTATGAGGAGAACAATGGAATAAAGGTAAATTGAGGGCACGTTCCTTCCACTCCCTTTTCCCCATGAACACGCATGTCTGTGTTCAAGTGCCATCAGAGAAAACTCTCTGAGCTGCTTGGATCTGAGCTAGCAGCCATCACTTCTGTACAACTGGGGCACCAAGCATGACGTAATATGTTTTAACATGCCTGGAGTACTGCTGCCTCCTGCCAGGGCTGCCTCAGTGGGCAGAGGGAATATGTGGACTTCAATATTGCTGATCTTACTACAGTTTACAGTGCTGGTATTTAAATAACCACGAAAGGGAGCCAAGTGGAAGACCTTGCTAGAGTGACAGTAGTAATTCTCTCTTCTCAGGGCTTCTCTGTACTGTTTTCTGGAGAGTCACATGAACATTCATTATGCATCGTTATGCATGTCTATATGTGTATGTGGAAAACCAGCACACATAGATTAAAAAGCTGGGTGTGACTTTGGGATGAGAAAGAGGTTCTGTAGAGGTGCACTGTGAATGCCAAGAGCTTCCAGTACTACTACAGTTTCCGGCCTGGGACCTGAATTCCTTTCTTGATTTGAGAGAAATTCGTATCCTTCTCTAGCACAGCAGTTGCACTGTGCAATGCTAGAGTGACGGGGAGGAAGGAGGAGGTTTTTCTCTCATTTTTGCTTTATACCTTTGCAAATTATGACTAGTAGCCTAGGAATAGGGCTGTTGGAGCTATGAGGTCTTGTCTGGGCTACTGGGATTTCTCTTTACGTGCTTAGAACTGCTCTGAATGAGCAGGCAGGGTTGCTGCTTGTTTTGCTGTGATCACTGCCTGGCTCAGCACACCCCTCACATCCCCCAAGGCTCCTGACAACTCAGGGCCTGGGGGGGTACTGCTGCTGAAGATGCAAGCAGGAGCAGAGAAGATAAAAATGAGTAGGGACACCTAAACCACCAAGAGAGCTTGTATCTAATCCCAGCCCTTTGCTCTTCTCCACCAGTGCGCTGTGCAGGCCCAAGCAAATAACTTCCTTTTGCTATGCCTCAGTTTCCCCGTTAATTAAATGGAGATAATAATACACCTCTCCCAGGAGAAACGTGGTGAGAGATCAGTCAGTATCTTTAAAGTGCGGTGAGATCCACAGATAAAAGGTGCTGCGGAAGAGCATTGTTAAAAGTCCACAGAGAAACCCCACAAAACCTCCTGAACTGAGCCCTCTTGTCAACCTGGATATTTTCACTGCACCTTTGAAGATGAAACTCTGCCGCTTACACTACTTTGCTTCAATTCAGTAGGTTTTAAGAGGCCACAGGGGGACCTGTTAGAGTTAAAATGGATTGAAATTGTCTTTGAGCCTCTAGAATAATGAGTATTTCCTTTTCTTTACATTTTTGGATCCAGATGAGATGCTGTTCAGTTGCTGTCATTCTGCCAATGTGTGCCTTTCCATCGCATTGAAACCTGCACTCCTAGGGTCAGGCATTTGCAAGCAGATGAATGTTTTTTTGGAAGTACATTAAGCAAAAGAAACTTAGGTAGGAAATTTTAATTACTTTTAAACTCTAAGCTACATCTTGTTCTCCCCATTATACACCATTTTGATTCTGCATTACACAGATGCTGGCTATTTCTATTATTTGAATTAAGGTGATGATCTTCTTAGTATCTGGGCACCTTTCATGATTATTATTATTTTATATCTCAGCAGTGCCAAAAGGAGAGGAGAGAACATTAAGATGCTTGACTAAGGCCTGATTCCCAGGCCTGGCACGGACTTTCTGTGTGAACTTTGGCATGCTGCTATGCTGCCTGTCTTTCTGCTTCATTTTCTCATCTCTGAAATGACACTTCCTGCTTTACAGGGTCAGTGCATTCATTGGTGCAGGTTGGGTCTTACAAATATGATACAAAGGGAAAGGCTCTGATTCCTGCCCAGTCGTGTTCGATGCTGTACAGGCACCCATGAGGCTGTGCCCCTGCCTTGAAGGGCTTGCAGATGAATGCGACGGTAACCCACTAAAGATGTGTGAAAAGAGGGAAAGATGCCATTCCTTTGTACCATGGGAGGTGAGACTAAGTTAAAACACGGAGGAGCATCATGATAGGAAGGAGAATGAAGCCTTTTAAAAGGCTGTTTGGAGGTATGATGGGGCCTCTCTCCACAGGACTTTAAGGGCAATTTCTATCTGAACTGCCATGGTTGCAAGAGATTCTGCTCCTGGAAGAGGGGGAGAGACTCAATATTGTCTGAGTGCTTCTCAGATTTTTTAAATTCCCGATTACTATGGGGGTTTCCTCTAGAAGTGAAGCTAAGAAGTAAATGGTATTTCAATCTCTCTTTTGATTTGTGGAATACTAAAATATTTTAGGGGGAGGTGTGAGATACTTTAGGAACCACGTGTTTGGCAACCTTCTCTGCAGCGTAAGTGAAACCTCTGTACAAAGGTGACCTTTGCTGGCCCTTCAGAAATAGCCTGTGATCTCTCCTCACTGCTGTACTGGTACCTAACCTAAGATGACCCTACTTTGAGGAACCCATTGGATCAAATGACCTGCGATGGTCTCGTCCATCCCAAGTTATCCTATGAACCTTTGATTCACTTTACTGCTGGGAATTCTGAGGGATGATGCAGATTCAGCCCTATCCCTCGTATTTATACAGAGAACCAAACCGAGGAGGGTACACCTGCACTACAAAAATCACAGAAAATCTGATTGGAAGGGCTCTCTGGAGATCATGTAATCCAGCTTCCCTGGGACCATCACCAACAGGAGCTCAGATCAGCCACAGTTTTGTTGAGCTGAGTCTTGAAAATGTCCAGAAAGAGAGATCTCACTATCTGATCTGCTCTGCAACTTGGCAGCTGAAAGAAAGCTTGCCAAAAGTCACTAGACGTGCTCTCTTTTTGACATTTAACATGAACAAAGTCCACTACTGGGACCCTGCTCTTAGGCAAAAGCCCTCCTTCCTGCAACTTCCCCGTGACTTCCCAGTTCAAATCTAAGATTAGCCTTGATAACCCATGCTGGTGATATCAAGAGAAGCCCATTTAAGACAGACAGGCTCTTGTTCCCCTCAGGCTTGGAAAAGCCTGGCCAAAATGACAAAACCCATGTGCTGCAGTCTTTTGTGATGGTCTTGATTTTTTCGTACTTGTTCCAATGTCCACTTTCCATATGAGCAAGCTGGTGTTTGTTGCCTCTGGTCAACGCAGCCACTGCTATTTTCTGCCAGCCAAGTCTTCCCACTGCAGTCTCATGAAACATGCCCTCGTTGGCAGCAGGTTACAGGCTTCCACCTGTGAGCCAAGGGCTCGTGGCAGATGGGTCTGAATGCAAAGTTTGGTTTTGGATTCAGTTCTGGAACTGAACAGTTTGAGATGGAATCAAAAGCAGGGCTTTTTTATTGGATCTTTCTTTTTCTCTTCTGCTACACTTGCAACTGAAGTTGGGCTAATTCAGAGCTGAGCTCCCTGTTGGCCGGATCTCTGGCTGAAATTTTGCGGGAAGTGACACAAATCTGGGGAAGAATCATTTCCAGACCAACTCAAAGTTGGATGTAACTGAGTAGCTGCCAGGTGAAGCTACTGAGAGGCTAAAGGAGACTCAGTTCAGACATACGTGAACAGGTGAAATACTAAGCTTGCCTTCCTCACGTTGATATCTTGAGTCAGTGCCTAAACTTATGAGTGACTGAGAAATCTCACTGTACTGAAAACTCAAGACTTCTGTATGCATCTTTGCACTGTGAAATATGCCACAGTTTGTTCAGCTCCTCTCCAGTCTTTCCAGTATCTGAGCACGTATGCCTCTCCCCCTGCGCCCTTTCCCTCCCCTTTTTGCAAGGCACGGGAGAAAACAACACAGGCAAATTTTGCAAAAGCTATTTCAAGTCAGTAATTTGCTAAGTGCTCGGAACTTGTCGCTTTTTTTTTCTATGTTAAGTAATTTATAAATAAAAATAAATTCACACTCACTCTAATATTTGCTTGTTCTTGAGTTCTATTGGCGAGATGTGTGAAAATTGCCTGATGGTTGCGATCACTAGCAAAAGCAAAGTTACAGGGAGTAATTACGGATGGTATTATAGAACAGAAGGATAATTTGATCTAAAAATTCGATCTAAAGCTCTCGTGCAGGGGCATATTTCTCTGGGAGAGGAGTTTGTAAAGCAGAAGAGAAAAAAAATAGCATGGATGTGAGCTGTGGAAAAGCAATTATTCTCTCATAATATGGGAACACAATGTGCTTGGCTCAGGAGAGGTATGAAATACAAGAGAAAGAAGGGGCTGCAAGGAGGAGCCTTTATGCATCCCAGCAGGGTTACTCGGGAAGGTTATTCAGAATGTGTTGGGAAGACACAAACTCCTGAGCCCAGCGGGGCTAAACAGATGTGAGAGGAAGGATACACAGCACTGTGCGGGAGGAAGGTGTGTTGACATTTCAACAGGGAACATGAAGAAGGTCTAGGATGCATCAGATCTGCTTGAGGTCTCTGCCCTGTCCACAACAGTGATCAGAAGGGGGAAGAAGTTCCCAGGTATGTGAGGCAAGGCCCAAGAGCACCTGGCTTTTGGCAACCCTTAAAGGTTGAAAGCCTTTAAGGTACAAATGCAAAGGAGCAGAATTTTCTAGCTTTGATCTTCTAAGCATTTCTCTGGGATGCAGAAACACTGTCAGAGGATACCCCTTTCATTTAGGGTCACCATAATTCCCTTGAGATTTGCCAAGGATTGGTGAAGGCTCATGCTTTTCCCCCACACAATGACTGCACTTCCCTCCCCTTCCTGTGTGTAGCCCCATAGTCACGGAGAGGCTGGCCTATGGTCTTTGGAGAAAGCATCTCTCATCATCTGCCCTTGTCTCACACTTAAAAATGGCCACCTTCTGGTAGCTCTTGTCCCATGGAAATAGATGTGTACGAGGCATTGCAAAGTGTACACTGTGAGTGATTTTTATTGCCAGCAAATATGTACCACTCCCCTGCCTGATCTCCAGCACTGAGGTCCCCGAGGGGAGCAGCTGCCTTGATGCACGTCCATGTTTTAAACACCCAGAGAAAGTGCCGGTTCCCCACAGGCACTCACCAGGTTAATGGCAACATACAGCTCTGCTTGCAGCTAACAAGATTTATACACAGGCTAATGACTGCATGTTTTCACTTTAATCAACGCACAAATCGCCCTTTTATTATTATGGCCGGGTTTTTTTAACTCCAATTTAATTTATAATTTAATTATGCACTAGATTGTAATTGTTGATATAATCCACATCTCTAATTCCACGTTTGCTTTGTGCTTCACCCTAACCTTTCAGCGAGGGGCCCAAGGAGTGCAATGAGCGAGTCAGTGCACAGGGCTGGAATCAACTCTTGATGTGAGCACAAAGAAACTCATTTGACGTCCTCAGGCTGATCTGCCTATGGAGCCCTGTGTAATTTCCACAGGCTCGTTTCTCTGTGCCCCGCACTAGAAATCACATGCCGGGAAGGGAGAAGATCATAGAATCATTTAAGTTGGAAAGGACTTTTAAGATCATGAGCTTTCAAGAATCCAATTTGGTAGCTGAACATGTTAACCATCTTCTCCCTCCTGCCTTAATTTTGTTCCCCTCATTAAGTGTCACCATTCTGACAGCTGAGCTTTGGCAGGAGATTGTGTGAGCTCTCCTGACCCTATTCAGGCAAAAGAAATTAGGTAAGCTTAAATTACTTTTCAGCATAGAGGACAATAGTGAAGAAATGAGTGGACTCACAAGACTTAACCATGCTCTGAAGTTCAGATTGCTCAGAGGCCTGTGGGTGTATACCATGAAGTCCATGGAAATGGAACTTCGGTTATAACTAACACGATGTCCAAAACAATGTTCCTTTTCACACTCATACGGGCAGTGATATTTCTGAATGTGCCATTTTTGTCAAGGCACCTTAGCATTAGCCATGAGTAGCTGAAGTGTCAAAATATCATTTTTTATATGAGGCAGTGAGTGATACTTGAACATCACATTAGTGGAACTGTGTTAACTAATGAGGCTTTGAGGGTATTTTTTACTGGTGAAGACATACCTGAGCCCAGCTTTCAGTGTGGCAGTGATGTGGCTTCTTAGCAAGAAACTCAGAGCTGGTGTGTGGAGCCCTAGGCTGGGAGAGCAGGGGGACTGCAAGACAGGGCCAGTGGCAGGGTTGGTTTTGGGCAAATCAGGTCTTGGGTAATGAAATATGGATGTCTTGAATGTTCAGCTTTCCCAAATGGCGGGCCATATCTGTCTTGAACCATGTGTAAATTTTACTTGGATGTTGTCAAGGGCCTGAGTGCCATTCTTGGGAGGGCCCTAGATTTCTTACTGTACTTGGACCCATCCTTTCTCATCAGTGGGGATAACAGGCAGTGGCTCCCTGGCAGAGCTGAGCTTGGCACATAAATCACTGCTGAGTATACCTTGATATAATTGTCTAGCACATCTTGTGGTAGAAAACAGCTGAGGAACATTTATAGCGTATTTCTGTTCTTTAGGTAAAACTAGCAAATGTGAATACTGTTTAACTCTCTTAGCCTGTAAATTCACACAAAGAAAAATATAAAGCAGCATCAAAGAGAATGACAGATTCCCTGGGAAGTCTCCTAGCCGGGAGATCACTTCCCTTGCTCCCTGCAAACGATTGCTTTATGGGGTACATTGAAGTCTGATCAAGAGCTCTTGACTGATACAAACTGATGTTGGGTACAAATGCTGTATTAATGTCTGACAAGAGAAGTGAACAGAAACTGCCCTAAGTATAGCCCCTGGCTGTACGTGTGTGATGTTGGCTGCTCGATCCTTCTGGGGTACCTGAACAGGTACAAAGCCTTGTTTTCATTGAGGTGGCTGGTCAGCTGCTCAGAGGGATCCGAGACATATTCTAAATCTGAATATTAGAAGGAATAGTTTCGGTAGTGCACATTTCCTGGTGGCATATCCCCATTCCCAAAACAGGACAGGTTCCTCTTTCATCAAGGTCCCACAACTTGTTTCAAGACCCAGACCACGAGGACCAATGGGCCTGGAAAATTTTCCTACCACAGGAAAATGTGAAGGATTCTTCCACTAGAGTTGTCCCAGCCTGGGCCTGCCTGAGCCTCCCTGGGGGTGCCACTGTGGGAGTAGTTAGTGGCGGATTTTCGCCTCACTACTTACTTCCCTACACTCCTTTATGAATGCTCCTAGTGCACATTAATGCACAATAGTTTATTCCACTTTCAAACCTGCCTCACCTAAAGGCACTTGTGTTTTCTGGCAGGGTATCCATTAGGGAATGAATGAAGGGTAGTTAGTGTGCTATAAAAAATCACACCCTTGCTTATTGCACACTAACTTCATTTTATTCGCGGAATATTCCAGAATGAAGAGTGTTTTCACTTTAATCAATGCACAAACTGCCATTTTATTATTATGGTTTATTTTTTTCTGATGTAATTTATGATTGAATTATGCTCCAGACTGGAGCATAAAAAATACTTTTATTCCAGTATAACTACTCCCCTTTGGAAGCAGAGTCATTATAATGGAATAAAGTCCATTTTATTCCAGAACAATGTAGTGCTCTCTACTGCCAGCAAAGGCCTGAATGTTGTAATTTATAAAGAGGGAAAAGTAAGGGTAAGAACAGAGGGAAAATTAAAGCAAGGATAGTTAACTGATAAAGGTCTTGAGAATATCATACACGTGAGGACTGAATACAGCCATAGTGAGGAACACTAAACATCCACAAACTAAATAAAAATAATAAAAATGTCTCCTGCCTTTCCCTCATACATCTTATGAGGTGGTAGAAGGGGTTGTGGAGAAAGGATTGATGTCTCTTGCTGGGAAGTGAATTATTCAAACTCCTGGCTGCAGGGAGCTCCTACAGTTATGAATCCCGTTTGTCTTTGTGGTGTTGCCAAGGCAAAGGTAGCCTCTGGTTCTCCACTGGAAAAGGACACCCTCGGTGCTGTGTTGCCCCTTGATGCTGAAGGCCAGCTCCCTGTCTGCCGACTCCTTGTCCTCCAGGTCTCAATACCACCTCGGCCAACAGCAGTAGAGGCTCCCTGAGGCCAAGAGCCAGCTGTGCTCAGGGCTGGGCAGTGCAGGTGTATGGGGTATGTATCCCTCAAGCATCCATGTGCAAGTACTCTTCTGGGCGTCTCTCTGCAGGATCTGCTTTGGTCAATGTGCTTAATACTTGTAATGGCAACTCAAAACCCCTCCTCCGGGACTACCAAGCTGCAGTCAGGCCCAAGTAGGCTGCTGAAGTCACGAGCAAACTTCAAATCCCAAGTTTAGCAGGACCTAAATGCATGCTTTTTACCCCTTAAAGCAGTGAAGCATTATTTTAACCAGAGGGCAGTTACACTTTGCTAAATTCAGCTCCGAAAGGAAATGCAATCGTCCTCCATGTGCTTCTTTGTAAGTAATGGGCCAAACTGTCACAATCACACCGCTGCTGTGTTTTGAGCTTCTTGGATAAGGACTTGGTGAACTTTTAGCATGCAGCCATAGGAAAATTATATTCTTTTTCCTCTCCAGTCAATAATTCCCCATGTGGCAATCAATTTGATCTTGCTGAGGGCCAGGGCCTGTCTTTCAGAGATTTTAAGTTATGATGAATAGGAGTGAAAAAAAGTTTTTTGGCTCCTACACTGTGAGAGTTGGTATCCTTATCCCATACTCATTACCCATACCTGCTCCAACGCCAGACACACAGCTCTGCTGTGCTGCTGCACTTGTCTGCAGAGAGGACAGAGAGCTGCTGAATGGGGAAATGTGGCAGAAACACAGCCTGCATTTCTGCTGTCCCATTTTGAAACAGAGATGGCCCTGGCCTGGGCTGGGATGAGGGAGCAGGTGGGGAGTCTGGGTTGTGCATGGTACTGATATCGTGATGCTGTACAGAGAGAGTACTTGACAGTTTTGATAAACATTGGTGTATGCTTCGAGTAGATGTGCCGGTGGGGTGGGAGCATGTTTCCTTCCACTGCATATACAGCTTGAAGAGCCCAGGCAGGCTGCAGTGCCAAGACAGCCCATCTCACTGCCCCAAGCTGACCACATCTCCCTCACTGACCCCACACATCTTCCAGAGGTGTGGATAAATCTGTCAAGAGTGTGTAAACCCTGTCCTGGTTGGTACCATTAACACTGACACCTGAACAGCAAGATCATCTGACAACAACCTGACTCATTTCAGCTCAGGTTTTATTTTCAGGCTTGGGCGTCCTGCTCAGGCAACATATGTGCAGAGTGATAAGGACCTTTAGGGGAGCCCCAGAGAGATATGGACTGGTGTTCACTCCACAGTGGCTGTATAACTAGAGGTGGGCATCAGGGTGACAAAGGGAATTTATATGATGTGTCAGCTAGATACAATACCCTTCAAAATATATTGCCTGTTTCTTGAGAAGGGGTTAGTGTGTCTCATAAAACTTTTGGCTACACATAAGGAAAATAAGTATTAAGAGATTTAGGTATAAATTCTGTCAAGATCAAATAAATCCATCTGCTTCTGGCAGGTAGACTCTGCTGTGTTTGGGGAAGAGAAATCTGTGGGATGCAGACTTACCAGACGTTTCTCTCCACTGTGAGGATATTAACAGCAGTGATTCCAGCAGTGACCTGCTCTTCATCTTGGAGAAGGCTGACCTCCTGTCCACCAGCTCTGCTCCACCCCAGAGTTGGCAGTATTTGGCAAAGCTGTTTAGAATCTGCCTGAAGAGCCTTCATATGACCTTGTGGGTGGGGCAGACAGCGTTATTCTCAGATCAAGTCTCCTTCCCGGGAAAGTGGCAGTTTTGGAAAACCAGCAAAGCTCCTGCCTGGCTTCAGGCACCGCTTCAGCTACTTAAGTCCAAGTGGGAAAGACCCTGCCAGTTTTGAATGCTTTCGAGTGCTCCTCTTTGGCTATTGTTGTTCATATTTTCTTTAGAAATCTATTATCTTTACCAGGCCCATTAAATAGCTATTAGGCTGCCTGTTAGCAGATGCTCTTGATGGCTTCACACAGAGGTCTCAGCATGGGCTCCTTGTTTGGAAAAGGCAAGGAGAGAGAGAGGTGAGGTCAGGAAATGGGACCTGGGCTACAGCGTGCAGGAAAAGGGGGAAGGAGAAAAGCCGCTGCCACTACCAACTGCTTTTCACACAAGAGAGAGAGGGCTCTTGGAGGGTATGTGTTATGGATGCTGAAAAAGCTCCAGCAGAGAATTTCTTCAGCTCTCTGCAGCATTTTTGTGAGAGTTCTGTCCTTCCCATGCAAGTAACTCAAAACAATGTTACAGTTTTGTAAACTTCTTGCAGCTGCAGGTTGTTTTGCAGAACTGTTATGGTTCTAACTGGAGAGACATTCAGAGATGGGTGTCTTAGAACTTGACCAATCCCCTTAAGGGGTGGACGGCAAAAAACCAATTACCTTATGCCATTTAATACACTTTGCGAACTAACATATAAAAGCCTGCTGAGAAATCATTAAAGCGCTTCCATCTGTCCCTGAGCCTGGACTTCGTGTTGTTTCTCTGCTCGTCTGTGGGGAAAACAGTGACAATGTGTGCAGGACAAGGTAGTTGGAAATAGGGCTGAACTAAACCGGTAAATCCTAGGCCAAGGCTGGTAGCTCACACAGCAGTGGAAGGACCAGAGTGCCTCATGCAATCACTGCTATCGGGTTCTCCATCTCGCTTTGACACCAAGGTCACTTCAGAAATGCAGAAAGAAGTAAACCAAAATGACTGTTTGCAGTATAGGAAGCTCCTGGACAAACCAAGAGAAGCATCTCAAATCTGCTGCTCTGTCGCTGTTCTCCCCACAGACGAGTAGAGAAACGACACGAAGTCCAGGCTCAGGGATAAATGGAAGCGATTTAATAATCTTTCCAAAGGCTTTTATATGTTAGTTCGCAAAGTGTATTAAGTGGCATAAGGTAACTGGTTTTTTGCCATCCACCCCTTAAGGGGATTGGCCAAGTTCTAAGACACCCATCTCTGAACGTCTCTCCAGTTAGAACCATAACAATTCTGCAAAACAACCTGCAGCTGCAAGAAGTTTACAAAACTGTAACATTGTTTTGAGTTACTTGCATGGGAAAGACAGAACTCTCACAAAAATGCTGCAGAGAGCTGAAGAAATTCTCTGCTGGAGCTTTTTCAGCATCCATACTACTCCAGATCCTACTACACAGGCTCTGCCCACCTGCCAGGCAACTGGCTTGGCAGCTGCAGGGCCGTGCTGGACTCTTTGCAGCTCTGGGATGAGTCCAAGCACGTGTGTCCCAGGCTGGCATCAGCACAGCTTTCATCATGAGCACAAATCATGCAATTATCCCAGCCTCTGTCTGCTATGCTGCTACCTCTTTGCATTTCTGCTCTCCTGGAATCAGCTGAGTTCTGCCTGCGGGTGCCCTGGGAAGCAGAGCAAACTCTTGTTCCCTACAGCCCAGTTGCAAAGGAAGGCCCTCCATTTCTTACAGGATGAAGATGCAGGCTTGGATGGGCTTGAGAGGGGACACCAGAAGAGTCTACAAGGGCCAACTAACAATTAAATTTCAAAAAGTGGTGGAAATAAGGTGAAAGGTGGCCATATTGTAAAAGCAATAGTCCTGCCCAGATACTCATGTATGGCTGGGAAAATGCCAAGTGGATTTATATTGTAAAGCTCTGCCAATACCCCTGATCCTACCCTGCAGCATCCTGCCCAATTCCAGTTCTTTTTATCTTGCCCTGATATGCATATGTGCACACACAGACACCTAGTTTTGCCAAAGCACCCTCTGTCCTGACCCTCTTCTCTGGCAGCTGTAGTGGTTCTGGGTATCCCCGAAGTCTGAGCAGTCAGGCAATCATGCTGAATTGTGTTTAGTGGAGCCAGGTTATTGTGATGCTGAAAAATGAGGACAAGATTGAGGCCATCAAGCTCATTTTTATTGTTCGTTGGAGCTCCAGATGTGAAAGCTAATGGATTTGGATTGGTTGCTAGCAGCAAAGCCTCATCAAAGACCTTTTTTTCCTAAGGGCGTTCAGTGCAATTCACTGATTGATTAGAGGCTTCAGACAGTTTGAATGTGGTTCTGTGTTTGGGCTGGATGAGGGGCTCATGAGGAAACCCAGCCTCAGCTCTAGCAGGCTGGGAAGCTCTCCATGAAGAGAGAAAATTTTGCAGAGACATGCTTTGTTACCTTGTTGGGTTTGGGCAATGGAGGGGGGAAGAGGAAGACAGACGAATCTCAGGACTATTCAAAAGGACTTCCCCAACAGAAGTTTTCCTTACAGGACAAAGGTACAAAAATGTCCTTCTGCAGATGGATAGTGTAGGCTTTGAGGAGAGGAGTACAGAAAGACACAGAGAATTATTCACTCCTGGGAAGGTGGAGGTATCTCTAAGGAGGAGATGCTGAGGTGGCTGGCAGATGATGAGGGCTCTGCAGAGGAAGCACAAATGTTTAGGTAGGTCAGATCCACCAGGGATCAAGATGGATTCTCCTTGTGAGATGATAATGGTTTGTGGGAGTCTTAAAGGATCTAACTCTGACTCAGGCAAAACATATGCTATCAGAGTTTCTGATTATAGTTTTACAACTTTTACTAAAAATCGTTCACTCTCTGTCAGGAAGCCAGATGAGTTACAGATCTTCGTGTGCCTGTCAGGTGCCTGCTGCCATGCCAGCTTGTCTTCTGCTGGCATTCATTTGGGTAGTTTTCTTCTTTGTCTGCAACACAAGTAGTTAATCACATGGAGAACCTAATTAGGTGGTAACGAACCCAGGTGTCTTACTTCTCTCAGTGTAATAGGACATCTGCCACTGCTCTAAGAGCACTTTACAACGACTGACTAACAATGGCTGTAATGTATGATCTTGAAGAGACAACAGCTTCCTTTAGTGCCTCAGCTAGGATGTGGCTTGTTGGGAAAATCTGAATTCCCACTCTCCTCACCCAGTGCCAAAACTCACGGGTGCCTGACTGCCAGTCAAGGGGAGCCCAATCCTGAATGGTGTGGGTGAGAGAGACGCAAGCAGGCTGGGAAGCACAGGGTGTCTTGTGGGACAGGCCTGGTGAGCGCAGGCTGAGCGCAAACTTACCTTGGCAAAATGCTTCGGATGAATTTGTTCTAACAGAGGAGCTTATACCAGCTCAGCAGTGGCCTGACATGGCTGCAGAGCTTTTGATCCCATCCTAATAGCCTCAGGATCAGATTTGCTGCATAGTCTAGCCATTCCCTATGGCTCCCACGAGCAAAAAATAACCTGTTTTTTGCTGCCTAGCACCCAGCTGGGCTGGTGTGGCCTGTCACCAAATCCCACCCTGTTAGATGCATAGGACTGCTGGATGCTGGCTGTTCCCATGTTGTGACCAAATCTTGCTATATGTACTGTGTTCTCAGTAAGATTGAGCAAATCGTTCACAGCTCATAATCTGGCAGATGCATTTCACTTTTCCCTCTGTCTGAGGAAGGAAATTATAATTTTCTCAAAGCAGTGCCTTCAGCCTTTATCTGCAAATGCATTAGTTCTCCAGCCTGCTGTTTAAATCAAGCCGTGTCAACGTGTTGTGCCTGGGTGACAGTCATATTAGGTTGCCTCTGCTCTCACCTTCCATCTCCCTTCTCATTCAACTGTAGGAGTGCAAGTCTGGCTTCCAGGGCAAGTGTTCGCAGGAAGAAATTCAAGAGTCTTTCCATCCATTAAGGTAGCTTTTGTTTTAAGGGCAGTTCTGGGAGCAGAGCCCTGTGGGGTCACAAGATGCCGCATGTCCTACCCAATCAAATAGCCAAAGCCGGCGGATAATGTGTCATGGTTTAACCCCAGCTGGCAACTAAGCCCCACATGCTGTACTTGTTCATTCTGCCCTGGTGGGATGAGAAGAGAACTGAAAAGGTAAAAGTGAGAAAAATTGTGGTTTGAAATAAAGACAGTTTGATAGGTAAAGCAAAAGCTGCATGCACAAGCACAGCTAAACAAGGAATCCATTCACCACTTCCCATGGGCAGGCAGGTGTTCAGCCATCCCCAGGAGAGCAGGGCTCCATCCTGTGTAATGGTTACTTGGAAAGAGAAACACCATCACTCTGAACGTCCCTCCTTTCTCCTTCCTCCCCCAGCTTTATATGCCAAGCATGATGTCATATGGTATGGAATATCCCTGTGGTCAGCTGGGGTGAACCGTCCCAACTGTGTCCCTTCCCAACTTCGTGTGCACCCCCAGGTGTGAGAAGCAGAAAAGTTGTTGATGACAGGATGTCAACATGACATGGTTGGAAATAAAATCGTCTCTGTATTATTACTATCATTTTCAGCACAAATGCACAATACAGTCCCATAGCTACTATGAAGTAAATTAACTCTATCCCAGCCAGAACCAGAACAGAAGGAGACATCAATTCTAATTGCATTATGCTATGACAAGGTGTGGGATGTTTCTTCCTGACCCAAACTGCTGATTGGCAAAAGCCCTGAAGCATAAGGATTAATAAGACTACCAACATTTATCTTAACTAGCATAATTGAGAAAGCTGTTTCTATTCATACTACTGTCTACTTCCATCTTTTTTTGGAACATGCTGAACCATATCACTCTAACTGAACAGGATACAAATCCATTTAGCAAATCCATAGCTCCTTTCCTAACCACTTGCAAATTCTCTTATCTTGCTGACAAAAGTGCTGTGGAAGGAGAAGTACAATGGGGCATACTCTGTGTGTGTACCTCCCTCAGGCAAAGAAGGAATTTTGCAACATGCCTCAATGAGATGTCTGAAATCCCTCTTGTTTAAATTGTCCCAAATTTGTTGGTGCTTAATCAAAGTTAAGCCACATTCTAGGCTTTTCTCCTTGCTTTTCAGCAACTAAGGGAATTTCATGCTCATGAAGCTCAGTGACTAATAGCAGTTAATAGTGTAGCAGCAGATGGCATACGAGCTCTGTTCGCTTCTTCACTGGCTGCGCCAGTGCCCCCCACAAAGCAGCCCTGCTGTTCCCATCCAGTGTTCGGCACCGAGCTCTTCCAATGCCCGCTCCACTGTGCAGTCCCCCAGTACCTCCTAGCCCGGGGATCTTCGTGCCAATGCTGCCAGTGCTCCCAGTGGTCCCCCAGCCACTGCAGCTCTCCCAGGCCAGGGCTTCCCCCCCTGCTCTGCCAGTGCCCCCTCCTGCCCTGCAGCACCCCTTGCTAATCTCCCTTTGTTTTCCTTGGATCACTTACTATTTGCCAAGACACCTCTGTTGTGTACATTGTGATTATACTGAAGATACCAGCAAAGGCCTCTCATCAGCTATTCTGGCTTTGTGACTACAGAAACAGTAAATGATAAGGTCTCTCCTATTTCATAAACATAAATGTCACAGGTCTTACTCTGCAGCGCTTCTGAACTCCTCACTCACTTTGAAACCAATGGGAGCTCTGTGCACAAAGCAACTCCCGAATAATCACAGTCTGTCAGCTCTATAATGTCACAAAATATTCCATGTGTGCAAATATTTGGATTATTATTTATTGGGTGTCCACAAAGTGCAAATATCAACCTGCCCCAGAGATACATTATAACTTTCCAGGGTGGGAGGATGGGGGAGAGCACTGCCTGCTCATAAAATAGCCGTGTGCCTGATAGCGGTGCTGAGCGCTTGTGATAATAACCACTGCTTTTCAAGTCCTTTCCATCAAAGGATTTAAAAAACGTCCATGAATTAAGGCTGACATTTTCATTTAGAGGTGACAGATGGGTGGAGGCAGTGCATCTCTAATTTGAGCCACTCTAGATCTGACTTCCAGAAAAGTTTCTCTCCGTAGTTTCCATTTTAAATTGGAAGCCTTGGGCAAAATTAAGAAGATAACTCACAGAGCTACTTCCTTAGGACTTGCAGGGATTCGTGCTTTAACCAGTTTGCTGCTCCTCCCATCTCTTTTGTTTCATTTAGCCACACTGTCCTGGGTTGCAGTGTATTCTATTACCATCCTCATGAGCTATTGAAACCAGGTGGGACAGTGTTTCCTGGCTTCCTCCCTCCGGACTATCTTTCTGCTAATGGCCCATCAATGCCCTGCCGAATGACTCAGAGATAACTCCCTCCGGACTATCTTCTGTTAATGAGCCCATCAACACCTGGCCTCATGACTCATCATTCCATTGTGAGATGCTCCACCCAGAGGGAGGAACCAAGC
The DNA here is from genome assembly GCA_014706295.1 of Lycocorax pyrrhopterus obiensis. Lineage (NCBI taxonomy): Eukaryota > Metazoa > Chordata > Aves > Passeriformes > Paradisaeidae > Lycocorax > Lycocorax pyrrhopterus. Next base: position 93,878,737 of record JACSVZ010000001.1, read on the forward strand.
ATTCCATCCTGGATATAATCTGAGATTCTGAACACCATGAACAACCTTCCCACTGGATTCCCCGAGGACAGGAGCTACATAGCCTCCACTGGACTTTCTGAGGAAGAGCAGACCCTTCTACTGGACCACTGCTTCGACAGAGCCACATCCATCACTTCAGGAGGACTGCAGCCACCATTTTATTGGACTGCTACCGCCACCCTGATTAACAGGGTGTCAGGTTGTATCCTGACTCTGTCAGTTTAACCCACTGCTTTTTGCCTTTATTTTTTTTTTAATTTCCTTATTAAATTGTTGTTCTGACTTGGTGCCTCCCACTGGTTTGTTTTCAAACTAGTATACACACCTTTCCAGGAGTCTGGAAAAGGCCACTTAGGTTTTGACTGTGCATTGCCTGGTGGCGTTGGATGCTGTAGCCAGCTGAAGCTTTTTGTTCTACTTCCGACAACTTGTATTTGAACTTGCTAAGCACTGCTGGCTCTGTCTCAGAGTCTGAAAACTCACGACATTGCTAGGGAAGGTGATTTACAAGTAAGTGACAGATGCAGTTGGGCAATCCAATTGTCTTCGCTCAGAGACTTGGACTCTCATTCCAGAACCTTCTTTCATGGCAGGTGATGCTTGTTGATCCGTGAGACTGGTTTTTCACTTCTTATTCTTGATGTGAGGCAATGAGATGTGAATATGAAAGTAAATATTGGCTACGCTGATAAAAACTTGACCTTTCTACTCTTATCAGTTGCAAGTTGATTCTGAGATTGCTCTCTTTCTCTTTTTTTTTTTTTAACTTCTGGCTCTTTCAGTATCCTGAAGGAAATATTTTATTAGGAAGATTAGTGTCTTGGATGCCTTGTGGCACCCGCTGACCAGCAACAAAGCATACAACAAATTAAAAATGGAGAGGACCCCCCCAGGGAGCAAAGAAATGGAACCAGTGGGATATTTTTTTAACTGCTTCGGGGTCTGCATGCTTTTTCAATGTCTGGACTGTTAGTGATTCTCATAGCTCTATGTCTTCAGGCCCTGCTGTCTGTCACATGTAATGCACATCATACACTGTTGGTAAGCCAACAGCTTCAGTTACCATAGGGAGCTCCCACAGACTTTTTCTGCTAAACCCATAGCATGAAGATTCAGGGCTGCTCAGCTGAAAGTCCAGGTGTTTCATAGATGAGAGGAAGATCTCTACTGTGCCTGCCATGGAAGGTAGGAGGTGTAAGAGCTCCCAGCTGTAATTCAGAGTTTGTGCAGCAGAGCTCCTGTGCACTCCTTATCTGTTCCAGTGCAAAGTCAGGCAGCTTAAAAAAAGCCTTTGCTGTGTAGGATTTGGACAGGGGGAACACCAATGAGCAGTTCCCATGTCCCAGTGGGGGAATGTATACTCTGCTAAAAAAAACCAAACTACAGTGCTAAACCTGGTAACTTTAATCACTCTACTAGATTTCATAGTGGATATTTGCACCTTCTCTACCACTTTACTTCCTCTTCACATTTGGCCAAAACTAAACCCATCACTGTCAACTTCACAGTGCAGGGTAACAGAAGACTGGAATTAATGGAGGGATAAACTGAAGGCTTGCCATAGCCTTATGCATTTCCTTCAGCTTCATGGCTCAGTGAATAAAGAGTTGGAAAATAACTCAATGCAGTTCAGAGTTTGCCCAGCCAAACAGACAGAAGGCCCAACAGGATAGATAATTGCACTGGGAGATACCAAAGGAAGAGATTTCCATAATGGGCTCTACTACCTCTCTTGAATCACGAGTCATTGTAAATTTTCCCCTATCCCCTTGTCTCATGGACGTGAGAAAAGGATTTTCACTGCATGTAAAATGTGCAGCATGACAAGTTTTGGATTTTGGTGGTGAATGAAAGGTAATGCTATTCTAAGCAGTCATAATAATAATTAGTATTTTTATTCTGAGTGAATAATTTTTTCTCAGCAGGGGGCAAGTCAGCCGGGCTAAACTCAATTTCTCCTGAGGGATTCCAGGAAATCGCCTCAAATTCCTTCATTCTTGCTTCCATTTTTTCATTGTACACTGCTCAGGAAGTACACATACAAAATTGCACCCATGCCCGTATTTTTAGCCCTCAGACTAAGAGGACGGCACACCATATTTAGATATGGGGTAAAGTAGTCTTTCCCTTTACATGTTATTTTGCTGCCTGCTCTCCCTCTGGGTGTGCTCTCCAGCTTCTTCACCCCTTTCTTTACAGCTCCTATGCATACATCTCTTTTTGTGGCTACTTCATGGCCTCCCTCTTTCCATCCAAGTTTTCATGGTGAATTTTTTAATGGTTGAAGCACTGTAGCACTGCCAGTCATTAATTAGTAGAATGCTCCCATGGCTCTGCCTATAAGCTCTTTTAGTAACGTTTTACTTATTGCAAGTCTGCTCCCTGCTGTCATAGGCACCTGACTGCCTTTTCCTCGTGGCTACAATTGGGATGCATTGGAGATCTGGAGCAAATCTTCACTGCACTTTGGCTACAGCCAGCCTCCAACATGAGAATGAAGAGGACACAAGGGGAAAAGAGAGATATGGCCTAGGCAAGAGTTTATGTCTATGTGAACAATGCTCTTTGGAAGTTGATACCAAGTCTACAAACTTTAAAGCCGTTATCACTGGGGACCATCACTGGGAATGTTGTTGTGACTTGATCCAGGTATTTGAGAAAGCCATGAAAGAGAGTAATGCTATTATTTTTGAGCCACAACTAATCTATCAATAAAACAGGGATTGGTGAGGAAACTGCAAGGAAGAACAACTATCATTCTTTTAGGCACAACTAAGGGCCTGAAATGGAGCAACTTGAAACATGTCATCTTAAAATAAAATATCTTAAAATAGGAAAAACCACATATAAATAAGTCTCTAACCAGTACCAAGACTTTCCAGGAAGTCTATGAAACACAGGCAAGTATAGAGAAATTACTTTTTTTGGGATGTGCTTCTAGTCTCCAGAGATTGACAATTTATGGACTACCTGCGCCAGACATTGCTCAGCCCACTGAACAGATACTCCATATTGTTTAGCTCCACTTGAAGAGTTCGTCTAATCGCTTTTATGGTGGCTTTTCTGCCCAGCACAGAATAAGATCCTCCCTCTGTAACATCACACTTCTCAATTTATTTGCTGTGGCTAGTTGACAGATTCTGGGTGTCTCAGCAGCCTTGGGGAATAGACAAAACCAGAAAGGATTGTTTTCCTTTGGTGAAATGTAAGCCTGATTAGCATTCTGAGAAGCCAGGTCGGGGTTTTGTTGGTTTTTTTCTTTTTTTTTTTTTTATTATCCCCAGCCTCTGTTACATGTACCAGATACCTCTGGGGATGTTGCTGAACAAGGTTCTATTCTTTCACTGGGCTATTGACTACCTGCCAAATAAGATTTCTCTCCAATCGAACACTTCTGAAGATTTAGGCACTGTCTCTATCACAATTGGTGGTGTCTAGTAAAACAACTCAGTTCATTTGCTACACCTTGCCTGGGTCACTGGGGAAGTTAACTGTGTGGGACTATCAACACCCCATAAAGATACTTTCTTAGCTTTAAAGCACACAGCTCTGAAACGTCAGCAGCACCGTGGTGATGGGCTGTCTAAAGGCTGCTGTTGTGAGCACAGTGTGCTGCTGACCCCGTGCAAAACAAAACAGAGACTGCCTGAAAAGGGAAGCTGCAGGCCTCTGCTGCAAATCTCTTGTTCAGGCATGAGGAGCACAGTTCCTATGGCCTAGGCAAACCACAAGCACACCAACTACACCTGCACCTACCGAGAATAGCATGCTAAGCTCATCACCTCCCAAATCTGATGTCCTGATCAATCAAGTTTTATGACAGCAAAATGATTATTTGCATAATAATGTGACCTATAGAAACGGAGTAATTCTCTGACAACTGTAGGATGATAATCTTCCATCCTATTTTTCAATAAATATCCTGCTTTGGTTCTCCAGAACAGAGTGGAGGTTTGTGGGTTTGTTCTGTGAGTGCCATAACTTGATTGAATACAGTGGAGCTTTGCTGAATTAAGCAATGTGGACATCAGTTCCAAGACCATGAGAACTGAAAGTTAGAGAGTCACTGTGTCTCCAAAAGAGATCTGACAAATGCATGCTTAACTCTGCACATTACCAAACTGCCCTTATACCAAAAGCCATGGTACAGCATAAGCTTCAGATTGGATTGGATATTAGGAGAAATTTCTTCACAGAAAAGATCATCCATTATTGGAACAGGCTGTCCAGGGAAGTGGAGGAATCACCATCCTTAGAGATATTTAAAGGTCATGTAGATATGACACTTAGGGACACAGTTTTTGTGGTCGACCAGGCAGTGCTGGGTTACTGGTTGGACTTTTTGATATCAGGGGTCTTTTGCAAACTGAATGATTCTGTGATCGTACTGATCACTAAACCAACTATGTTTTGGTCAAGCACGTAAAGTTCATAGAGGTGAGAACTGCCACTGCTGTGTTTAGCCTAAGAGAGGGAGAGTCAGTCATGAAGATGGGAGCCATGTTCCCTTGATTCTTTCCAAACTCATCCATTGAAATGGTATGTTTCTGAGCGTGACAGGAAGCCTCCATTCATGCAGTTTGGAAGTCACTCTGTACTGGACACTTTTGCTGGTCTCTAGAAGATATTGCTTCTGTGGGCGCTAATGTTGGTTGAAAAGGGTTTCTTTTTCATTCCTATACTGACTAAAAGACTGCTGATCTATCAGACCAAGAGCCTTCACCTAAGTTGTGTTACCAGCAGCAGAATAATGGACCCCAAATATGTAGAAAGCAGAGGAAAGAGAGCACAGGAATTTTAGGTACTCACTTTTTTCCCTTAGTCTAATATAAATAATACATTAGTGTGTATTCCTGTCTCATATATTTGCTGTCAGTTGCTCTTACGTGACAAATTATGACTGAGTCCTCTCTGTGCTACAGTTAACAATCTTTTCCTTTAATTCCTTTCCTTCCTGCCAATGAACACCAGGGAAAACAGGCTCCAAAATGGTAATAGATGTTGCAAAACTAAAGGCAACCATCTTCTTGTTGTCCTGTTTATAAGGATATATATTATCAGATTTTAATTACAAGAGAGATTTACTGGGATAGGTTCTCCATTGGTGAGGGCAGAGACTCCCTGGAACCGATCACGTAGCAGGGGAGCAGTCTCCACCACAGCATTTTCATAAGAGCATGGTCAGACAAATATGGTGAGAATGGTTATGACATCATAAAGGACTATGATCTTGTGACATGCCCTTAGGCCTCATTATGCATAGCACTATGCAGTGCTTCAGTGTGTTTCTCTCTTTATTCCTATTCTTTTGTTTTCCTTTCCTTCTATTGCTTCCTTGCTGTTCAGTCTGAGCCTGGCCAGCTCTGAAAATTGAGTTAATTCCTGGGCTGAAGCCAGGTTAGCAGCAAACTGTCCTTGTAATAGGAGAGAGCCAGTGGGAAGGAGCAAGAGTGAGGAAGCCAGATGTTGTCTCAAGCCAGTGACATGAGCCAATATCCACTGGCTGAGAGTGTGAGCTGTCCATGTGTCCTGCCTGCAGCATCAGGCAGAAGCTTCTGTTGTCTTCCACCCCCTTGGGCGTGCTTGCCACAGTTGTCACAAATCCAGCGCAAATCTTAACACACACCACAGCAGAGCGGCGGTTCCAGACCAAACCGCCTCTTCTGTGTCTCCCCCAGGGGCTGATTTGGGGGTGTATATCCTCAGCTCCACTCTACACCAGCTGTGGGTTTGTCCCTCAAGGACAGATACCAATAAATGTGGAAGTCTGGTTCTTTTCCTGCCGGGGGGAGATGAAAATGGACTCAGTGCATGGAAACCATCTGGGATGAGAGCAGAATTGGCCCAAACAGCTCCAGCTTAAAAGAGCCAGCAACATGGAGAGAAAGTGGTGGGAGGGAGCAGAATAGGGGAGAAGAACTGGAGAGGGGAGATAGTTGTGTATATAGAAGAGCAAGGAATAAGCATCAGCTCAATCTCCTTTTTCTGACTGATTTTGACAACGAGGTGCCATGGCCTTCACTGACCTCAGCTCTTATCAGCCTGGTGTTGATGTGCCCTTCTTGCTTCCCTGGTTTAAAACATTTTTTATTCTATCGGTGGCCCATTCCTTCTCCCCACCCCCATCTCATTTTTCCTTTTACAGACTGTTAATGAGCAAAGTGCTTATGCAAATGAGAGGCAGAAACAATCGCTTTGAATAAAGAAGGAAATTGTCAGGGTAGAGACAGAATCCAACTTCACTCTAATGAGTGCCTCTCTACCTTGGCTCTCATGTTGACCCTCTTGCTATTTACTACACCTGAAACTACAATGTTATATTTTAACTTTTTTTGCCATTATATTAACACTAATATCTGTCTTTTTGGTAACACCGTTTCACATGCCCATAGAATTGTAGAAGCATTAGCACCAATATTCATTTTCTTGCTGTACAAAGATAAGCCAAAGGGGACGAGGGTTTCATCTCTCCCTAGCTTGCTATCTCTATGCAAATTTTGTGTCCATTTTTAATTGTTCATTTAGAAAAGTGATTTTATGTTGTTTTATCAGCCACCCTTAGTGTGGATGCGGTCACACTAACGTAAAAGTGTCTCTTAGTCAAACTGGACTATTACTTGTATGCAAATAGAAATGAGCGTGCCTTAAGGGACTGTTCTGGTTTTTTTCCAGCCTTAAAGCAATGTATATTCTCGTATGAGCAAATATTTAGAAATGTCAGAGCTGTTCTGGAAAGTATTGCGCTATTTCAGCAGAGAAAAACCTCAAGGATATTTACTGTAAGCATTGCAGAATATAGATTTCTATAAGAATTCTTAAGAAAGCGAATTCTTTAAGAAAGCTTTTCCTTTCACCAAGCTGTTAACTAGCTCCTGAACTTAAATGTGATTTTGTCAATATTTGGGTAGAAAAAAGGGCAGGTAGAAATAGTAAGGTGCTTGTATTAAGCTGAGAAGAAGTAGCAGAACAAAGGGTGCTGCTTAGGTAAATCAAGGCCCATTTGTTTTAATTTGACTCCAGGATTTAGCCAGATAACACATAGCATGGGTACAGGGATGTTTCTTTCTTTCAACAGTAGGTTAAGGTTAGGGTTAGGGTTAGGGTCAAGTTTAGGTTTAGGGCTAGTTAGGATTAGAGTTACGATTAGGTTTAGGGTTAAGGTTAGTTAGGGTTAGTTAGTTGGCCATTACGTTTAATGTTAGTGTAGGGTTACTTCAACTGTAAGGTCTCTCAAGCGTCTCCTGCCTGTGTAGAGTACAGAAACTGAAGCTGGAAGGTAAGATCAGGCTTTAGGTCTGGTCAAGGTAGAAGTCTGTGTTGTGAAGGTTGTAGTCTGGAGACTAAATTTATGGGAATTTCTTTGGCACTTTCCCATCCACTGTCTCTACAGCAAAATCTGGGGCATACCAATGCACCTTTTGTATGAGGGCTTGTGAAAGAATATTTAATGGCTGTCAGGTAGTTCATATCTTTCTTGTCCTTTAGCATCCAACATAGAACTTTACCTATAGATAGGTATAAAAGAGCAGAAGTAATAACTTGGGGTTCATTCACTCTTGCCCAAAAATTCATTTTGCCATCACTTGAATTTTGTTTTATTTTCTCATCTAAAAACGTTAATCATCTGCTTCTTCAGCTTTCCAGGACAGATGAGACCTTAAGGGTCTGTGAAACTAAACTTTTACTTGTCTGGCTTTTTGCACAAAACAGTTCCGAGCTTAATAATATCTTTGAGACTTGTGCTCCTCTGTTGAACTGGGTTGAAACCGGTCAACTGACTCAATGGCTATTAGAAGAGACTTACAGACAGAGAGTATGATCACATAATCCAAAGAAATCAGGATAAAATTAAACAGAAGTAGGTGCTCTTTGCAGGTGAGCAGGATCATTTTCCATCAGTCACCTCTTCTGGTGTGGAATCCCTTGGGATCTTTGGGATGGCAGTGAGGGCAGAGGTTGTGCTGGTAGGACGCACAAGAGTGTAGAGTGTATACTGAGGGTTTACCTCGAAGTCTTCATTGCCCAGAGAGCATAGCCTCACAATGGTGAGTGTTCACCAGTGGGTGATGCAGAAGTGGTATGTAGGATTTGCTCAATTATTTCATGTATGGGAGCAGTAGTTTTAGGGCTAAGCTGTTTCATCCTATTGCTCCTACCAGGCTACATACATTTGGTGTTTGGAGCCTGTTCACCCCTGTGTTGTCCAGCTGATTTTACACATCTCCACTGGTGGCTAGGATTTTAAACATTTTCCTTTGGCCAACTTAATGAGGCTGCTGAAAAGGGCTGGTTAAGCTTCTGATAAGCCTCTTGATTTTTATTTTTGTTTTCCAAGCCTTATGTGAATCAGCCCTTTTGAATTCAGCCACTAGCACCTGGAAAGAGGCCACCAGCACTTGGGGGCTGACAACATTATTAATGCAAGTCATTATTCGTGCGAAAATGCTCCTGGCTCATATGAAGCGTGTGGATTCCCACTGTTTCAAAGGAGATGGAAATACCTGCTATATGCAGATAACCCAGCCCCCTCCGCCTGTTCCGAACCATCAACGCCCACCACTCAAACCTGGCCCTCTCCAGCAGCCCTCTTGATGAGCAATGTGTATCTGCTTAAGGGCCCCTTTGTGAAACTCCCGAGGTTTGGCAGCAGTGTCAGGCTAACAATGTGTAGCATAATTTAGAGACAAATGTGAAGTTACTCATCTGAGTTGAATGACAATAAGAATTTCTCAGATTTGAGAGGTTGAGGAGGAAGGGTGAAACAATAGCCAAAAAAAGAGAAAAGATTTAAAAAAAAAAAAAAGAACACCCTGATCCATCTTGAAACTATTTTTTTGTCCGTTTTCAGTTATTTGATGTTTTTTGAATTGTTCTCCCTTTTAACAATGTGCAGATTCCTATATCTGTGTAGACCCATTCTAAAAACAACCAAATACAGCTTTGAAGGTAAAAATAATTACAGACAGGGAGGTAAGCAGGCTAAATACAGTCCAGGTTTGTCAAAGTGGAACCATCCCAAAGTAACTAGATACTTTCCTTGAGGAGGAGAACCAGCTTTCAGGAGATAAAAAAACCGATGTCAAATTTAATTTATTTTGGGCTTTAGGAAGGTGATGCCTAAATGGAAAGGTGATACCCTACATGGGAAATTACTGCCTAAATCTGGAGAAGACAGAGATTAGGAGTAAACTTGCAAAGAAGGAATGTGCTGATGCAATTAGCTGATGAAACGAAACTGAGAGACTCTCAAGACAAAGCTGAGATCGTGAAGGAAGCATTGGGTGACCTTGAAGGTAATAGAAACAGAATGAAATTGTATACTGCAGAGTAAAAGGTTACATTCTTGGGATTAACATGAGAATTTCTTCTCTGCACCAGAATAAATAAATTCATAAATTCCATAAATTGGAAATGACAGTAGGGAGAAAGGACCAAGATGTTATTCATCCTGTGATCAGCTAGTACAAGTGTGAGCTACCTCTGGGATGCAGGTGAGAAACGAGCAAATGCAATCTTAGGATGAGGATTTCTGAGACAGACAGGGAATTTTTAATGTCATTTTTTGAGGCTTTGCTGAGGCATTATCTGGAACATCATCTGGAGCAGCAGTCGGTCACGTGTCTAGCTGAGCTGCAGCAGGAGCAGAACAAGAAGGCTGTTAAAGAAGGCTGTGGAGCCATCCAGGAGAATGGAGAACCTGTCATATGTGAGGAGACTACGATATGTTCTACTTATCTAACAAAACAAAGGCTGAGAAGTGTTATGAATATTCTCTATAAACATCTTAAGGGGATAAACGTCAAGGAGGAAGAAGAGCTATTTAAGCTAAAAGACAGTGTTGGCACAAGAGCAAATGGGTACAAGCTGGCCATGAATAAAAATGGGCAGAAAATTGGAGGAGAGTGTCTAACCACCAGAGGAACCAGGCTCTAGAGCAGCCTAGACAACTGGTATAGATGAAGCATACAATTACGGAGGTGAAGGGAGGCATGAACAGTGTCTATGCCCCCCATTAGTGAGGGGTGAGCACTCCCACAGCTTGAGACCGTGCTTTAGACTTCTCTCTCTCTCTCTCTCTCTCTCGTATGAGACTTCTCCCTCTTTTTCTCTGCCCCTACCCCATTATGACTGACTCCTCTTGCTACTGTGGAGATGAATGCTCTATCTGTGTTTAGGGCGTCGTTTGACCATTTTGGAGAAAAGGGTGTTTATCTAACATGGTGCATGCAGTGGGAAGGGATTGGCTTCTGTACCTCTGTAGTATGATGTTCCAAACTCTTTTACTTGTCTAGGATAGGAATAAATAACCAGTTTTTCTCTCTTAGTTCTACATTGCCACTTTATTACAACAAATTTGAAGTTGCATGATAAAAGTATATGTTTTGGAGGGATGTATTTACTTCTATGATTCCTCCTCTACCCCCCGTTTAACCTCTGAGCTGGATTTAATCTCTTTTTTTTTTGACAATGTAAAGAACAACTCTGCCATTTAATAGATTTCTTGAGAGAGTTGTAACTTCTTCATGGGCAAAGAAGGATTAGGGGGCAGGGATGGTAAGTGAATTGTTCCTTCTCATTTCCTGGTGACTCATTGGTCTCTGTATTACACTTACAACATGGCTGAACCACCAGGGGAATCTAGGCAAGACTCCTCTAATCCCATTTAGGCTACTTTGAATTAGGAAGAGAAGGAAAAAGATGAAAGGAAGACAAAGAGGAATTTAACTGTCATGGCAGATTCCAGGTGCGTTTGTTGTGGTAAATAGTCCCAGGTAAGGTGAGTCAAGTGGATCAGAGAGGCATAGAGCATACATCTTCATTTCAGTGGGAGAGACAGAGATCAAGATCTTGCATGCTCATAAGCAGAGTATTGCTGAACTCTTAAGAATTGCTTTGACTAGTTCAAGCTCTATCTATCACATTTGACATTCACTAACACATAGGATTTTTTCAACTTTCATGTCTCTCAGTCACCAGTCCCAGCATTGCCTCCACTATTGGCTGTGAGGCAAGACCCTGTTTGTGAACATCTGTTGTCTTTGTGGTAGCAAAGGAACAATAGAAGAAGGGAAGGAGAAGGAAAACTGCTCGAGATTCAAGCTTTGAGTATGAGGATTGTACTGATCAGGAGCACAAAGTGCTGAAATCAGCCCCTAATGTTTAGACTCAGACTAAGCTGTAATTGCTTGTACGATCATGGATATATTCCAGTGCCCATACAATATTTAAGAAGCAGACTAATATGATTATTTTTAAGTGCAAATACAGAAAAGAGAACTGCTAAAAAGTCCCAGTGTGCTGCTATTCTGTCTTATGCTGGGACTGTAGTACATTTAGAATACAGCTCCAAGTATCAGCTTGCCTTACTAGTATGTATGAGCCCATCCAGGCCTTAGAAACTCCTTTGTTGTGTTATTATATTTCATCTGAAGACTGAAGTAATCACTTGCCAGCCCAGCCTGCCTCTTTCCTTGGACAGGGTGGGTACAGTCATTAATAATGTAGAAAAATCTTTGAAAAGTGCTGACAAACCTGATAATGGTGGTGGTGCTGGCTTAAAGAGGGCCTGGGGAAATAGCTATCTGAAGCATATGTGAGTTGGCTGAAGCCTACCTAATGTAGGGTAGGCTAATCTAATTTTAATTGAGATATGGCTGCAGCTCCTACAGCTGTACCTGAATTAGACATGCATTTGCCAGCTCACATACTGCTGTCCTGTAGCTGCTGCAACACACAGGTCGGGCCAGGCTGCAAAACCTCCCTGTGAAACTGCACGTGCCACGGCTCTGCTGCAATGAGTGGACAGAATTCCATCCACTGGGCAGGTTGTATCTGTTGTGGGTTGGTGCTGGCTGGATGCCAGGCACCCGCAAAAGCCGCTCACTTACTCCCCTCTGCAGCTGGATGGGGGAGAGAAAATTTAACAAAGGGTTCGTGGGTTGAGATAAGGACCAGGAAAGATCACTCATTAAATACTATCACAGGCAAAACAGGCTCAGCTTAGAGATATGAAGTGAATTTATTAGTAACAAAATCAGAGCAGGATAATGAGAAGTAAAATAAGCCCTTAAAAGCACCTTGGCCCTGCTCCTCCCTTCCTCCCTGCTCTACCTCATACCCCAGCAGTGCAAGGAGACAGGGAATGGGGGTTGTGGTCAGTTCATCACCCGAGGCTTCTCCCACTGCTCAGGGAGAGGAGTCGCTCCCCTGCTGCACAGGAGACACAGCAGACAGCTCTCCATGAACTTCTCCGATGTGACTGCATCTCACAAGCAACAGCTCCCTGAGAACTGCTGCAACATGAGTCCCTCCCACGGGCACACAGTCCTCCCAAAACTGCTGCAGTGTGGGTCACTCTTCCACAGAGTGCAGTCCTTCAAGGACAGGCTGCTCCAGCGTGGGCTCCTCTCTCCACGGGTCTCCCACCAGGTCACAGCCTTCTCCAGGCATCCACCTGCTCTGGCGTGGGCACCTCCAAGGGCTGCAAGTGGATCTCTTCTTTCCCCATGAACCTCCATGGCCTGTAGAGGCACAGCTGCTTGACCATGGTCTGCACCATGGGATGTAGGAGAATCTCAGCTCTGGAGCCTGGAGCACCTGCTCCCCCTCCTTCTGCACTGACCTTGGTGTCTACACAGTTGTTCATCTCACATGTTCTCACTCTGCTCTTCTCTGGCTGAAATTACAACTAGGCCGCAACTTTTTGTTTTTCTTTCTTCTTAAATCTGTTACCACAGAGGCATTACCACCATTTCTAATTGGCCCAGGCTTGGCCAGTGGCATGTCCATCGTTGGAGCTGCCAGGAATTGGCTCTGTTGGACGTGGAAGAAACTTCCAGCAGCTTCTCACAGAAACCACCTCTGTAGCCTGCCCAGCTACCAAAACCAGGACATGCAAAAACAATGCAGTATTAAATACACAAGGGAATTTAGACTAACAAGAGCTTTTGGCATTGCTGTCATCTAGTCATGCCAGAGTGGTTTGGTTTTTTTGCTGGAAAACCAACTGTTTATATCTTGCCCACACTTTTCTATCCACAGCATCACTTAATCAGAGCCAGAATGGACCATCATGGTCTATCTCATCTAGCCATGAGCCATTTTCAGTAACAGGCAGCTTTAAGTCCTGTCACCTCTCCCCTCAAACATTTAAAATTGTTTGCAGCTCTTGGAAAAATACCGAGTGTCAAGACATGATAGCTGCAGATGGAGAGTCTGCTATACCTTCTAAGTAATATATTAGTATAGTACATGCGAGTGTTTGGCTTTGGGCTTTTCTATATTTGCTTAGGATGCCTTTTTTTTTAATCATGCACTCCTTCAAGGCTTTCCTACAGTCCTGCAGTCACCTGCAAAGAGAATATATTATGCAGGAGCAGGGTAATCAGAAATGAGAGTAGAGGAAGAGCTTAATAAAACTAGGAGGCCTGGAACAATTAAATTCAACCAATTGACAGAGCAGGGGAGATGAGTTGACAGTAGAAAGATAACCTGTTTGTAAATGCAGCCCTATTTTATCTTCCCACCAATTAAATTAAGTTCTCTTTGGCCTTCAGATAAAAAAAAAAAAAAACACCAAACCAAACTAAATAAACACTGTTATGCTGCATACATCTTAATATTTCTAATCTTCTGACTAGCAGAGCAAAAAATTAATATCTTCCTACCTTGGTAAGAGGGAAAACAGATGCCATGGGGAGGAGGAAATGGGAGAGGATGAGCAGCCCTAAGTTTAAGTTTGTGTGCCTATACACTCATGCACACACACACATGGAGTCAAAAATAGCTTTGCAAAAGGATTTTTAAAACCTCATTGTAATAATGCCCATGAGCATGCCAAAAAGGAAAGCAACGAAAATACAGCACTTTCACTGTGCCTCGGTGACCCCAGGCAAAAGCATCAGTCTAGCTCCAGTAGCTTTGGTCCATGGCAAAACAAGAGGCCTCTGCCTTTGCTGTGCTGAGGATAAAGCATATGTGCTGGCAGTCCCAAGGAAAAGCTCTATCTGCCTTTCTCCCTAAAGATGTGGAACCAACGAAGTGAGAGTTATGCCCTTTCATACAACTGCTGCCTGCAGCCTCAGGCAGCTGAGGAAAACTGAACAATTCCAACAGTGCTGGCAGAGATGACCAGTGCAACATTGCACACCTACGGTCTGCACCCAGCCAGAGTGACACACCAGGGAGGAGGCCCTGGGGATGACCCTGGCACAAGGCCAGGGAGGAAAGATGCTCCAGGAGTCCCAAAGCAGAAGATGATACTCTGTCCTTCAAATAAAGGATGCTCTCCAAGTCTGGGCTTTTCCCAGTCATCCCAGTTTTTGTCTCACTTCCGTGTAAGACAGCCTGCAGTGGTGGTCGTGCTGCTGCCAGCATAGCCCAACATCCCCACAGAGAGGAGGGGAAAGGAAGCTGACTGAATATTGCATGATCAGAGGGAGGGAGAGACAGGCAGTGGCCTCACAGCATACTCATGCCCATCAGCAAATGTCTCTTTGGCCCTTTCCCCCCTCCTTTATCCTGCCACCTAACAGCACATCCCAATGCTCTGCGCTGCTGGCCATGGCTCACCGGACACCAAGGTGCTGGGGTTTTCCTTTTGGAAATTCAGGAAATGCTCCCTGCTTTTCCCCACTCTTATTCCTGGGCTTAGATCTCCAGTGAGCAAGACGAGATGTGTGTGCAGCTCGTCCCCTTTGCCTCGAAAGAGCCCTATTCCAATGCAGAGCTTGTACCAGAAGGACATGTCAAACAAGAGCCGGAGCTGTGGCTTGGTTTGGTCACTGCTGCAGACACAGAGCCACTGCTAACACAGAACCGCCTCTCAGGATGGTAGGGCTGGGTCTCTGCTGCCTCAGACCCCCATGGACACAGTGTCAGGGGCTTTTCCTTGTCCTGCATCCGTGCTGATGACAAATGCAACTCTCAGTCACACCACAGCCCCCAGCGCTGCTCAGGCAGCTAAATGAGAACTTACAGTGAGAGGTAACCATCCCCTCAGGAATGCTGCCTGTACAAGCAGAGCCATGGGGGATTGGAGCAGGAATGCACTGCAACCAAACTGTGCTCCTTCTCAGGCTCAAGCATGTAAACTGCTTTATCCTGTCCCTTACCTCTCCTCCACCATGCCAGGCACAGAAACTCAGCAATTAAAAATCTTAGTACCCCAGTACCAGTCCGTCCACTCAAGTCTGACAGGACCAAATGTCCTGCTCATTACTGTAAGCAGAAAAAAAACTGTGGACCTGGGATGTAATTTAGAGTGTCGGACACATCATTTCCCTTTTCCATACTGGCTTGCTCAGACAAACAATAAGGAATTTACCATCATTCATAATATTCCTTTATTTTGTGCTGCTGAGACTTGTATCTCCTCTGCAAGCAGTCAGCACAGTTTAAAGGAACTCTGAGGCTCCTGCACACTAGAATGGCTTGTTTTGTGATTCAGAATTGTACCTATAGATAATAAATGTTGTGTCACTCCTTTAGCTGCGACTGTCAAACTGGACAGATCTGTATTTGTTTTATCCCCTCATATGAAAAAATGCTAGCTTAGAAATTTCTGTGGTGGCAAGTCTGCCTTGATTCAGACTAAATGTCTTCTGGTTTCATTTTGTCCTCTTATCTTCAACTAGTCTGTTTTGGATCAGACTATTGTTACTTAAGCTTTTTATATGGAGATGCTTTCTGTAGTTCTGAACAAAAATTCTTAATTTCTTTTGGTTTATGTAAAATTTTTATATTTTTTTCTTCTTGAAATGTATTTTCAATAGGGACCTGAACCACCAGTTTTAGTTTTATGTCCCAAATTCCTAAGCACTTCAGTGTGTTCGGTACATGCATGCACACAGGTACAAACCATCAGAAGAGGAAAATTATGTGTGGGAAGGTGAAGCACTCTAGATCAGCTTTATTTTCTTTTCATTGCCATTGATGATAAAATGGCACTTCTTGACTTCAGGGGGAAACAGAACTGACTTAATGTTAAGGTGTTTTGAAAATACCATTCACTCTGCGAAAAATCTGCAGTAGTAGATCCCCAAGGTGAAGATTTTATTCACACAAGACAAGCAGTTCAGACACAAAATGAACTATTGAAATAAACAAAAGGTATCTCAGATAACCAAATCTAGAAAGTTGTGGGGTTTTTAAACTTAATTCCCACTGTTCCCTATCTGTCATTTGTTTATTTGCTGCATTTCCCTCCTTCAAACAATATAACGAAACTAGTGATTTTTTGACTTTTCCATGCCCTTTCAACCTAAAATGTTTCTATTTTATGTTAAAATAGAGAAAAAAAAAAACCCCTAAAAAGATCTTGGTTGAAGAGATCAAAACGTGTCGTCTGCGACATCTACATGGCTCTGCTTCACAGAATGGCTGTGGCTCTGTAGGCAGAGAGACTCCTTGGAAACCCAAAACATACCACGAACAAGAAAACTTCCTGAGTTGGCTGTCTAAGCAAGCATCTTCTTGTATTTTTAATTCTTGCATCTAGTTGAGCTGGTTATGAAGCCCATCCACAGTAGTTAATGACAGTGTGGTAAGCTACACCATGGATTTACTACGCTCTAAATGCTTTGTGGCAGCTCTTTTTTGTGCTTGCACTTATCTCGTCGTAGGTCCTGAAACTGAGGTGAGAGTGTGCATTTGGGCAGCCACCACAGATTAGCTACTGCAGAATTAATCCACTCCAGGTAGATAGACCAGCTACCCATTGGGTGGGGAAGGGTGGAGAAGCAAAGCAAACTTTTTAGGCACGAAGGCAATATTTATAGGCTGAGATATTTTTCTGCTTCTACTTTGTGCGCCTTCCTCAAGCTTTTGTGTTATCTTAGGCTTTTTCTATTTCAGTTGGGTCTTTTTTTTTGCATGGGACTGTTCTTCTGTTCAGACAAGCTTCTAAAGTTTTAATCCTCCACTCCACTGTTTTGGTAAGCCTGAGTCTCAAAGTGAAAGCATCCAGAGTCCCAGCACATTAACTGCCTCCCTTTCTGCGCACGCCTTTGACCCTGGAGCTGCAGAGGCTCAGAGGGACTGCAGGACTGTCTGTATGGCTGTGATTGTGGAGTTACTTCCCGAATTCTTATGATGAATGTGTCCTGCGAATGATTTCCTTACGCATTCTGCTTCGTGCGTGCGTCTATGCATTCACGCGCACACTGCAGTAAGCTCTTTTTGAAACGTGATCACAAGTTGTTCTGTTTACACAGAAACCTAAAAATGCTGCACATACATGCATATAAGATTATAGGAAGCATTTGCATTATTTGACAAGTAGTATGTTTTACTGTTCAGCATTGTGTGAGCAAGCAATAAAAAAGTTTGCCTTTTGTGTAATTCAGGCCTTTCACTTCCCTCTGTACCCATTCATCTATTTACTTTTTTTGGAAGGGGACATAACATTTAACATTATTCTCACCCAGTAATGGTACTGGAGAGTATTTTTCAGATGCTGCCTCCTCTATTTCCATTCTGAAAAACATCTATTTTTATTTAGGAAATAATGATGGATTTAGGGAATTAATTTTGGAACAAATAAAAATGGATAAACCTGGAGCAGGTGCTGACAATTTAATCAGGGAGGAGTGTCTGCAAGGTGCAAATAGACTTTCTCTCTGCCTACCCCATGGAGGAGGTAGTAGCCTTACCTGAAGGCTTGTGTCCTTCGTTCTGTCCAATTGCAGTTCAAGTAAGAGTACAAAAGCATTCTCCTGCAAGCAGGTGGGATGTTTTTAAGAACGGTTAGACAGTAAGATCAGGATGTAGCTGGTAAAGTGGAAAGGGACTCCTTTGGGAAGTACATTTTGGATGCTCTGGTGCTTCTTTTCTTTGCTCCTCAGGGCTCTTAATAGCTTTAGAGATGTGATTATGCTGGGACACCATGGTGTCCTTTGCTGCTGCTGGAAAAGCACGCCTCTCACCCTTCTCACAAACAGCATTGCCATGATTTCCCTTCTGAGTGCTGTGGGTAAGTGAATTACATGGAATGAGATTTCCCCTTGTCTCTAGATAATGCTGGGTGACCGAGTGTAAAATTGAGAGAATTTTGCTTTCCCACTCTATCACTGCCCTCCCTTAGTCCTCTCTGTTGCTTATGTGGGGCCTGATTCACTGGAGTTTACAATGGTGTGAAGTCAGTGTAACAGAGAGGCTGCTGGCTTCTGAGTGTGAATTGTCTGTCCCAGTGAGACGGCTGTAGCTTGCTAAAGCTGTGGCCCAAGGGGCCGCAGGTTTTTCCTTCCCTTGTTGTTCTTTCTGTTTCACTGGTGCAACGAGGCTCATAATGCTTTCTGTAAGAGGAAGGCTGAGCCTGTGATGCACATGGGGAAAGCTGTGAAGTGTCTGGCTCCTTCTGCGAGGTCCGTGAGCTCTCTGTACCCACTGCACAGCTGTGTTCAGGCTTCATGTCAGTAAACAGCCCCTCTCTGGTTAAAGCAGCTAATCTTCTGATTGCTGTAAGCTTCTCTAAGACCTGATCCTACCTGCTCCTAAGGCCTGATCCTTCTCCTAAGAGAAGGACAATTGTTGGGTTGCACATCACATTAGCAGCTAAGAATAAAAGCTGGTTATCTCTCACCCAGTTACTCTAGAGGTCATTGAACCAGCATTAGAAATGGATGAGCTAAAGCTTATAAGGAAAGTGCCTGTGATTGCTGTGTGGCTGGAGGGAGGAGTAAATACAAGGAGCTTTGGGCTCTGGTGTAGTGTGCTAGCTCACTAAACTAATCCTCTGCTTCCTTTATGGGTAAGTGAAGGTTTGTAACAAGTTTAGATGTTACAGAGGATTCAGCAGTAAAACCTACCTAACCATGGGGGTCAGAAAAATGACCTTTTTCCAATCCAGGACTGCAATATGATCTTTAGTCTGTCTGTGAAAGCTCTCCTGAAAACTCTGACTCTCACCCAAAAGTTCAGTTTTTGAGCAAGTTGTGAGGCCCGTTAAAACTGTCGTGACAGGGGGCAGCAGCTTGTGACCTTTCCAGATGAAAGGAAGAAAGGTTTGGGACAAGCACAAGCTTCCAAAACCATCCTTCCTGTCTGTCTGCACAGCAGTTGTATGTGCAGGCTTTGGGATTCTCCTGCAGTTGTCTCTTCTGAGCTCACGTGGCAGAAATGCTAACACTGAAAGCTGAAGTCGATGGCAAAGAACCTGCTCTCTGCATGGAGTTAGCTGATTGCAAAAACCTCAGTGAGAAACAGTAATTGCTTTCTGAAAAGATTATTAGAAGTGGCTTTATATGTGTGTCGTGGTTTGACAGTGGCCAAATGCCAGGTACCCACGAAAGCCACTCACTCACCCTCCCCTGCCACAGATGGGCAGAGGAAGGAAAAAAATTAACAAAGGGTTAATGAGTTGAGATAAGGACTGGAGAAAACACTCCAAGGGCAAAATAGGCTCAACTTAGAGATACAAAGTGAGTTTATTACTAACAAAAATCAGAGGAGGATAATGAGAAGTAAAAATAAGCCCTCAAAACATGTTTTCTTCCTCCAACCGCTAGCTCCTTCCTACTGACAGCACAGGGAGACAGGGGTGTGGGGGGCTTGGTCAGTTCCCAAGGTTTTCTTCCACTGCTCCGGGAGAGGAGTCCTTACCCTGTGAGGCCGTAGGTCCCTCCCACGGGAGACAGTTCTCCATGAACTTCTCCAGTGTGGGTCCACTCTCAGGAGCAGCAGTCCTGCCACACCTGCTGCAATGTGAATTCCCCCCACGGGCAAACAGTCCTCCCAGAACTGCTGCGACGTGGGTTGCTCTTCCACGGGGTGCAGTCCTCCGAGGACAGGCTGCTCCAGCCTGGAAGCAGGGGCCCTCTCTCTCCACCGGGTCTCCCACTGGATCACAGCCTCCTCCAGGCATCCACCCGCTCCGGCACGGGCACCTCCCCCGCTGGCTGCAGGTGGATCTCTGCATCCCCGGTGGATCCCCATGGGCTGCAGTGGGGCAACTTGCTTCACCATGCTCTTCAGCACAGCCTGCAGAGGAACCTCAGCTCTGGTACCTGGAGCACCTGCTCCCCCTCCTTATTCACTGACCTTGGTGTCTCCACATTGTTTCCCTCATGTATTCTCACCTCCTCCTCTTCTCTGGCTGGAATTAAAACTGCATGCCTCACTTTGTTTTGATTTTCTTCTTAAATATGTTATCACAGAGGCATTACCAACATCTCTTGTTGGCCCAGCCTTGGCCAGCGGCATGTCCATCATCAGAGCCATCTGGGATTGGCTCTGCTGGACATGGTGGAAGTTTCCAGCAACTTCTCACAGAAGCCACCTCTGTGGCCCTCCCTACTACCAAAAACCAGGCCATACAAAACCAACAAAATGTGTTTCCCTTGGAAAAGGATGGGAGGGTGGATAACTTGGCTGTTGGCCTGTAGTCATCACCTGGGAGACTGAGACACTTTAACCGCGACTTCCCTGCCTCAGTGTTCTAGACAAGCCCCATCCTTTGCCTAATGCTGCTGGTGGTCTGATCTCAGCAGCCACAGGGCTGCAGTAGTTGCTGCTGTCCTTCCTACGTATTAATTGACCTGGAAGGTAAACGTTTCCTTGAGCTAAAAGACCTTCTGCCACTGCCTGGTGTGACACAGCACACGACTCGTTAGGTATTAGACTGTGAGATCGAAAGGAGAGGTGGCAGCTTCTGGAACTGAAGCAAAGCTTCAAGGCCCTGTCAAAGTGTTTTTCATCTTTCCTGCTTTTTAAGCTAGAGAAAATTATAACCTCTTCCTCGCTTGTTAGCTGTCTCAAATGCTATGAATCCATTGTGGATGTCTGGATGGCAGTGTTTGGCAATGCTGACTGGAACGGTTTGTGTTGCTTTGCCGTCCTCTGAACATTGGGATGGAGAGGGTAGATGATCAAGGTGAGGTGGCACAGGAGCTGCTTAGGCTAGTTTTGTAGGTGCCCATTGCATCTTCCCAGAGCACTTGGATCAAAAGAGACACAAATCAAACCTGACCCCTTAAGGTATGGAGAAAACAGGTGGTAAGGGTCTCTTTTATGGGTCTGGCTCTTAACCTTTTGGCTGACTGTGTTGCTTGGTCACACTTTAGCTCCAGGCTCATTTACATTGAAAATGAAAGCCTATAAAACGTGGAATGATAGCTTTGTCTGTGTCTTTTTTTTTCCCTTAGAAACATGATGAATGTCATTATATAATGTTTCCTGGACATTGGGACTCCTGAGGATCCAAAAAATAAAATAAAATTAAAGGTGGTCTCAGCTGCTGTTAAGTACCTCACTGTTTCTCTGAAGATAAGAACTCAATAGCCCAGAATGGGGACATAGAAACCAGCTGTGATCACTGGGAGCCAAAAGAGCTATGTGTACCCCTGTCCTGGAGGAATGGAATTGATGGCAGCAATAAAAAGTGTTTGGCAGCTCCCTGATCAGCACAAATACTTGTAGTGAGTAATTCTAGCTTTTCCTGTGCTCCCTGTTCTGGAAGAACAGAATTGCTGCTTCCTCCTCTGAGAAGTGGAGATCAGCATGGTAGCAGCGTGACTGACTATCTTCAGTGTGATTCTTGGTGTGTGAAGACAAGGTACTGTCTCAGAGGAAAGCTGCCAACTCTTAAATTGAAGAGATGTGTTTGATGGTTCCTGCAAGGGGAAAGTTCTGATGGAGAAAGGTACCTTCTTAGATGGAGGCGGGTGGGGACACCTAGGCTTTCCGAGCTCACCCTGTGCCATGTCAACTAGAACAATCTGTAACAGAGAACAAATTGCAAATGCTGTGAGGGACTAATTTAAATAAGCAAACAAACACGGCCTTCAGAATTAATTCCTAAAAGGCATGTCTTCTATTAAAAACAAACTACAACTATTCATATGTTCTTTCCCCTTCTACCCTAAGCAGGCTTGCAACTCGGACTATGAAATGCAGAGCCCTCCTTTCCTGTGAATTTCATGTTGATTCAGGAAGTACCTGGCTCAATATCCTCCTGGGAGAGAGGCGGTATTAAACATAATATCTGGTGATTCAAACTGTGCAAGGAAGCACTCTGCTATTCCCACTCTATTGAGTGGAGTAATTTCAAGTCTCTAAAATGGGAAAGTAATAGAATAAACTATTGGTTTTCAGAAAATCCCAAACAAACAAAACCTGTACTTAAGTCACCTGCGGGCTATGGGCATTTCCAGAAAGATCAGATATGCAGCTGAGTTGTCCCCTTTGTGTTGACCCTGTAATGAAGCAGTCCAGGCAGGAGACCTCTGGGCCCGCCTTTGCCATAGGGCAATGCTGGATGTCATTAAGTGAGACAATTTCCTGATATCAGGATATCAAATGCCCTGGTTTACTACTGGCATTGGCAGCACCTGCAGACTTCAGGGATGATGAGCAAGAGGTTGCTTTATCAGACTTGGCAGACTCGGCGTGTTTTTGGCTACAGCTGCTGGTTTAACTCCTAGTCCTGGGTTGTATAACTTATCCTGATAGAACACAATGCCTGCCCTGAAGAGCTGCAGACATTAACACTCCTTCTCTTGAAGCCTGCTGTAGGAATGTAGCCTGATTACTTGTTCACCAGCAGTAGTAGGAAACACCTAGCTGTCTGCAGGGAAGGGGCATTTGTATAAAACAGGCCCTTGAGAAAGAGGGAAGCCAGAGCTGGCTCTGCTCTCTTTCTCCCTGACCAAAGTGAAGTATGAGGAGGGAACAGATGGCAACTCCCAAATTACAACTTAGAAGGACTGCCTGCTGTCCTTGTATAACAACCCAGTGTACACCTGATGCTCACTTCTCTGTGGCCTCTACAGGGATGAATGTACCACCACTGGCCTGGACTTGTTTCATCTGACTGGGAGGCATTGTGAGAGCTGCTGACCAATCAACCAGCCAAAAGAATGCCTTTGTTCAGTAACAATTCCCACTCTCTTCTGGCAGAACCATATTCAGATAGGAAGGGATTGGTGAAGGTTTTTCTATAAAATCTTATTTCTTATATTCGAGGTAATCTAGGATTGGGGTAAATCATATAAAATATGATCAGTGTCCCTTGAGAAAGGCACTAAGATAGATTCATACCTTTTTTTGATATTTAAGATAAAAGAAATCAAATGAGTGAAAGGAATGCAATAGAATCAACTGTGGCTGTATCTTTTGCAGCTCTATTTCTTAATTTAAATGGGAATGAAATATTTTCCTTATGTGCTTTGGTCTCCTCTAGTGAGATTGTCATGGAAGTGTCCCCTTTCATCTTTCTCCCCACAGCCTCCCCGTGTCACTAGACATGCAGGGATGGATGCTCATGAGGAGGTTTGAATTTCCTTCTGAAGTCATGCCTTTTTGACACTTCTGCAATGCTTTTTTTCTCTTTTCTCCCATGCAGGAGGCTGTAGAGCACAGGATATGAGGATCAGCTGGTGGCAGATAGTGATATGAGAAGCCAGAATATTGGGACTATTGCACAGTGTAGCATTTTCAGATAACTTATTGGAAAACTTGAAGAAGAGAGGCATTAAGGATAGATGATCCTGTCCTTCTGGGGATGTAAAGATTACACGTGACTTGACAAACCCTTTTCTCTGCAAGTTTCTTCTGAAAGGTGTGTAATTGCTAGCACTTTTGTTTTGGTGGATTCTACCTTGCAGCAGGCTCTCAATGGACTGGTAAGCTTCATCTAGTTTGAAGCTCCTCCACCACCTGTATCAGGCCAGCTGCTCTGGTTATAAAACAGAAAGTGATAGTGTTTGGTAGAACCTCTCTGATATTTTTGTAGTAACACTTCTGGTTTTTTTGAGGAGGGAGGGGGTAGTGGCAGTGATGTAGGCTTAAGCTCTGCTTTTGTGTCACTTTTATGATATTATTGAGATACCACAAACTCCTCTGCAGAAATTCTGTGGAGCTCTGGGTTGAAAACAGCCTCAGGTGGATCCTGATTTTAAAATTGGTTCTTTAAGACTACCATTTAATTTCTCTTTATTGATCCAGACTTTGCTGTTTTCATGTCAGTGTTTTAGAGGGCTAAAACCACCCCAGCTACCCCCACATTTTAGTTCTTCCTGAGTTATCTGCTAAAGGTTAGGGCTCACCTGAGCTTTGGCAAATGATGAAATAATGCACTATTTAAGTGTTAACGTGGGGCTAATAGCCCACGTGGATTCACTTCAGTTCCTTCTGCTTTTTTCCTCCTAGGTTTACTTTCACTGTAGTGCATCAGCCTGTGTCGCAGATGCTATGAAATCCTGCATACCTCACTGACCTTCTGAGAGGTAAAAGCTTGCTTTTTGGTTTTTTTTTTTTTTTGAGTCATTACAAAAATAGCAAGCACCAAGGCTGTTTTCTCTCATGAAGGTGTGATTTCAAATGCCTTGTGCCTTGAAGTTTAGACTGCCAGCTCAGACTGTGCAGGGATTTCTGAAGTCAAAGAGTGTCAAAAGGTGAAGGTTATCTATGTATCTGTGTGCTTGTACTAGCCATCCAGGAAGTTCCTCTGAGTTTTCTGGAGCCTTTATGGTTGAACACAAGACGTGGGGTTGCACTGATATTTAAGCAAACACTATATCCTTTGAGAATGAAATAGCATTAGAGACTATTCAGTCCCAAATGAGAGATGGCATGGAAAACCATGAGCGTTTGCAAAGGTCCATATGTAAATAGGAGAGCTTAACTAATCTGTGGATTTAGTTGGTTCTTTTTGAGGATAGTTGCTCCTAACCAACTGACTGGAAAGAGATGGAAAGGCTGAGCCCATCTGTGTTCTACCTCCGATTTCGCATCTGCATCCGGGTCCATCTTGGATATACTCTGGCCTATCCTAACCCTCAACATGGGATCAATTAATGTCGTCCTCAAATTCTTGTTTTCCCCCTGGACCTGCAGGAAGCTATGGAGTTTGGAAAGCATTACAGCTGGGATTAACTTGCAAGCCCCTTTGGGTAAGTAAGTCCACGTGGGCTGTTATTACACGAACTCTCCTTCTGTAGAGTCAAGTGGGTAAAGTAACCAGAAGTCCTCTGTTGTGGTTTAGGAATCGTACTCCCCAGTTCAGTGCCCCCACTGAGACTCTCCCAAACCACACACTGCTTGCTTGTTTCCCCCTTCCCCTCTTCCTTTCTGTTCCAGAGGAATAGAGTTGAGAACTGGAGGCACAAAAGCTGAAGATCATGGATTGAGATAAGAACAATTTACTGGAAAGAGCAGTGAGATAAGAAGATGAAGAGTAACAGCAACAACGTTTACAATGAAAGTATATGAAAGAGAGGGGGATTCACATGCAAAAATGCACACGATGGACCCCAAGACAATGAACAACGTGGACTATGCTGCCATGCTTTTCCAGCAGAAGCCGTGCCCTTCTTCTTGTAAACCAGAGAATCTCTTACCCACAACCCCAGCAACGATCTGAGGTGATAGAGAATAACATCTGGGTCTTGGCCAAAACTAGGACACCTCCCATGGTAGTGTCTGCCTTAATACTGACTTCAGGGTGAATATTTGCAAAGGGTTGACCTTGAGAGAGAACCACCAATGTTTGTAACAGCAGTGCCATCCTGAGGAGCAGAAGAATGATCCTCTGTCTCCTGCTGCAGTTCTGGACTTCATCAGAAGGCTTCTCCTACCAGCTCTTTTAGTGGCTTATGTTGTTCTAGAGGTAAGTATTGCTTAAGCTGAGCTTCGCTTCTGGATTATCTGAAGCAGTGGGCTTAGTTCTGATCCTTGTGGCACCTGGATCCCTATCTCTGAATTACCAAAGCCCTGAAAATCTTTGAATTACTCTTGCTACATTGAATGTGAAGTTTTTTAAAGTGCTTAGAACATTTTTAGAGGTCACGATGATTCTGTAAACAAAGTATGTTCATCTGATCTGTATGAATATAAAAAAGAAAATCTGGTGTTTTTCTCTTCCTGCCTCTCCTGTACCTAGATTTTTTGGCCCTAATTCTGTAGCCTCCCTCCTCTCTTCCCCCATATTTCAAAACTCCTTCTCTCATACATATTTTAAGTGCATTTTCATTCTACAGAGACTCTAACCCTCATCTGCTCTGACAGCCTAAGATCCTTGCTGGTCTATTAATTTAATATTCATGAATATAAGCAGAAAGGGCTCCAGTCTCATACCACCAACCTGTTCTTTGGTCAGGACAAGGAGAAAAGTCTTGCCTGCTGTGATCATTAAGTATTTCTTCTAAGGCCTGGTTAAGTCCATAATAAGTCAAGTGTCTTCAGGGCACGATAGCATTTACTTGTGTCTGAAGATTTTAAGACTCAGCATGAAGCCTATTTGCACACTTTGAATATTGACCCTTGCTTATAAGATAGGACACAATTTTTTTGAAGTGGGATTTTTTTTTTGAGAGAGAATTAAGCCTTTTCTTTCATCTCACCTTTCCTTACCTGTGCAAGCCTAGTTCTCGGGAGATTAGCTCAAAATGTAGCTTTGAAACAAGCACTGAAATGTGGAAAAGCTGCAGGAACTAACCTGGAACTTGAAGTCAGAGTGGTAGGACAGTGTTATGCTTGTAGCCAGTGTTATTTCCTAATGTATGAGCCAAGGTACTTCCTAGGTGCAGTTGAGTTTTAACTGTTCCCTGTGTTATCGTAAAGGTACGGAATATACTACAGACACTTAAAGAAATGTGATGGAGAAAAGGCATGTCCCAGCACTGCTGAAAGGGAGTTGGAAAATATGAGATCTCACAGCTCCTGAGTAGAAAGCAGGTGGGGAGAAAAAAAGAGCAATTAGAGCAATTTTTTTTTTTTTTGGCTATCTGTTCTTTGAAGGCAGCTGAGCAGGACTTTTGTATGAACAGGTGACGTGTATCTGTGTGTAAGTGTGCACACAGCCCCTACAATTGTTTGCAGCCTCTTTGCCATGTGTATGCTTCAACTTGGAAAGTCCAAGTCCTGTTTCTCGCACAACGCCAACCTCAATTTGAAAACAAACTAACACTAATATTCAGAAACTCTGCCTATAATAGCAATAAAATGTGTAACTATTTATGTGCTAGCAGCTGAGCATGCTCGTTCTTGTCACAAGTCAAGCCACCGGTGACTGCTTATAGTGGCTGTGTGTGATCATCCTGCAGCCAAGTGACCCTACATCCACTGCAGCACAACTCTCCTCTCTTCCTTCCGTGCTGGTTTTGGGCTCTAGCACTGCTTTGGATAGCTGAGACTGACTGCAAAGGCTAGGAAAGATTGATTTGGAATTCAAAAGGATTTTGATCAAGAGGAGATACTGTCCAAAATGAACCAGATGGAATTCGAGACAAGCGTAGAGATTTGCCCTTAGGAAGGAGAAATCAAACGCGTGAATACAAATGGGGGATGGTGATCTCAGCAGCAGCTCTTTTGGATTAAATGATCTGCAAAAGGCAAGAGTCTTATTCCATCTCCAAAGAAAAAAAATGGGGGAGGGGAGAAACAGGCTTGGTACGTAGGGAAAGAGGGGAGTACTTCTATGGAAGTTTTAGTGGGACCATCTTGTTCAACATTGGTAACAGCTTTGGAGAAAAGGGCTTTAGGAAAAAGGGGCTTTGTACTTCCTTCGAGAGGCTATTCTCACTAAAAAACAGAGAAATGGAAATAGGAGAGTGCTCCTTTGCTGGAGACTTGGTGGAGGGGGAATGTTAAGTAACTTACTCTCTATGGGGGTGAGGAGAGTATGAGGCAAGGGCAGACCATTTACTCTAATAGATGCCTCAAGAAGGCATTAGAATCATTCTTACTTTTTAAGTAATTGGATAAGGATCTTCAGAAATAGCCAAGGTTGGGCTGTCTCCATTTCCTTAAGGAAGGGATAGGAGGGGTTTTCTGGCCCTGCTTCTAAACGATCTATCAATGATTAATCAGATTATGACTACTTCATTTGACCTCAAGAGAAGATATGCTTAATTTCTAAATCAAAACTGCCATTCAAGAAAAATGAGTAGTGGCTTTGGGACCTTCCTGCACCAGCTCCTCATTTATTCCTTTCTGTGTGCAAGTTGTGTTCGCTGGGTAGGGACCGCAGAGTTGCTGCGGTGCCAAGACTGTCCTCTGGGGTGCCACTGCTGGAGACATGACCAGAATTTACAGTCTCTGCCCATCTTTCTGCTTGTCTCCAGGATCAGTGTACATCAGACTTACTTGTAAGCCTCCCATTCAGGGTCAGGGATCAAGAGCCGTCTACTTTCTGAACTCCGCCCTCTGTTATTTTGTTTTTTGTTCTGGAAGAGTTGTTAGGAACTGGCACTAGTAGTGCACTGCAGGTACCAGCTGACAAACTCTAAGTTAGTAAAACACTGACCTGAGAGACATCTAGCAACTGAGGCTGGGGTATGAAAGTAGAAAATCCTGTAAACTACAGTTGTAAATGCACTGCAGATGAAGTGGCCTTCCTTGCATTCCTGCAGCAAGTCTAGGAACTTTATCAAAGGTAGCTTACAGGATATGTCAATCTTGTGTACAGCTGCAGTTAAAGAAAAGACAGGTCTTAATAAATCTCTTCACTGAAATATGCTTTCCTTCCCTCTAACCTCTGCTGTCAATGGCTTGCTTTCAGTTATCTTTCCAAAAGGAGTGGTTGTACATTTAGAAGAATCTGAAGATTATTTTCCTGCTTTTCCTCTCTCCTTTAACTTGGTCAGTCTTTCACTCTGAGATGCAACAAAGGCTGTTTTCCCAGAGAAACTGGGCAGTAGCCAAAAGGCCACAGTAGTTCAATGGAAATATCGAGTGGCTGCATGTAGGTGTTTGGAGTAATGCTTCAGAAATGTACTGGTTAGAAGGAAAGAAATGACCCAGGCAATAGAGGCTGCTAAACTTGCTTTTTTTCTTGGTTATGTGAGGTCTGGGAGCATGGTACATGTCACAGATACACTCTTGCTCCGGTGGACATGGAGGTAATGTGGGCAACCTTTTCCCTGTGAACAGAGGGAGAGGGTCTTCCTGAGACAACAAAAAAATCTACAGGACACAGAGGATGCAGTCTTCTCTTTTGTAAAATGATCCCTGGGAGTATCCTCGCTAACTTTCATCTGCAGCATCAAATACTGGCTCTAGCTATTCTTGAGGTGATCTCCGACTCCTGCTGTGGCAAATGAAGTCTCACGGACCCATGCTTTGGCTATTCGTCACACAGCACTCACCAGGAGCTCCATAGGTTACAGGGATCTTCTTGCCATGCTGAGCAGTGAGCTGAGCTGCTTTCCTGGATCAGTAACTCAGAATCCTAGTTTGAAGTACTCTTGTAGTACATAATAAGTTTTTTCCAAATACTTCCATATTCTGTTTTAATACTGTGCTAATTTTAACATGTGCTGTGAAATTTTCTCAAGGTGCTCAGTGAAACATCTGCTGACTCTTTCAAACTTGGGCTCTTCCAGAGTGCTTTAAGACTATTGCCCTACTACCTAGGTGATCAGAAAATCTGGACTGTAGCTGCCCAGGGGTGAGTGGGGTAAAGGAGGACGGTGGTAGGGTTCCAATTGCTGGTAGTTTACAGTCTGAGTGGTTTCTGACTGGCAGCTGCAGCTAATACTGTGACCATGGGGGACTGTGGCCAAAAGTATGTACTGTTGTTCCCTGAATGTACAGTGGTAATATACAGTTGCTGATATGACTGCCTGAGGAGATCTTGGCACTTTCTAATGTAACATTAAGCTTTCTCCATGTACATCTCGCTGCATTCTAATGTCTCACAAATGCTCCAGTAGGCAGAGACTACAGTGGAAAAGGTATCAGATGCTGCTAATGTGAGTAGCTCCTGTGTGAGATGCGTAGTCAGGCTGCAGCTGCCATGCTTCCTTTCCCATTGCAGGGCCTTAACTTCATGTGATGTGGATGCCACAGAGCCCTCCTCCCACCTGAGGAAATACAGCCGGGAAAATGTGCACTTGTATGTTAATAAAATGCTTCCCCTGCTTCCTGGTCTTCCCCCCAGTTTTTCAACATGTGGAAGCTTTTTTATTAATGTGCAGAGCAAATTTACCCCCTTCTGGTACATTGGGGAAATGAAGGTACAGATTTGAGATGTGTTTGATTTGAGTGCAGATTTGAGTGACTGAGCTCTGAGGTCTGGGTTTGCATCCTCTGATTTCACCTGTGTTAGCCACTAGTCAAAGTACTTTTTTCTTTGCACTCAGTGTTTTGCTTAGAATTCGATCATCAAATCCATTGTGAAATTTCAGAATTAGTTTTGCCAGCGGTAGACTACCAATAGGCAGCAGATGAACTCTCTGACATAATGAAAAGTGTAGCATAGCAGAAATGGGGGGAAATCAGCATTTGACTGATCAGTGAGGGGTTTACATCAGCTGCCTTCTACCTACTTTTGTTACCAGATCCCTGTCTGTGACCTGATATGCCTTGGAACTCTTAATTGTCACTGCTTGTGTAATTTGGGATAGTTACACATCTAAATGAAATGTCTTCGTAGATAGATGTATAAGAAATTTAAATATGGGCTGTTTTCATTTGAAAAATGCTATGATCAGAAACCAGAAAGATCTCTGTCCCTGTCCAAATACTAAAATTCAAAACAGTATCGCTCCCGAACTCTTGGGGCTCAAGTGAGGCTTTTGATACTGGATTACTTTGAATGGAAAACTTCAAACTGGCTGCTAATCTTTTCCAAGTCAATGTATCAAATTGTACAGTACCACTTACCTTTTTAAGATGCAAGTGCAATAAGGGGAGAGCCTTATAACTACAACTGATTTAATGAAAACCCTTTAATCTCATTAGTCAGTGAAGCACTATGAGAGCCCCTTCTGTCAAACCTGTGCTTCAGACATGCTGTGGCCTCAGGCTATGTTTTGGAATTGAAATTTTAGCTTTCTGAATCCCAACCTGATCAGCAATTTAAGTGTAGTCATTAGAATGGCAATTTTGAGGCTCTTTCCCTTTGTGGGCACTGTGGATATGTTCATTCCAGAAATGGCATAGATTCTGATGGGGTGAATTGGGTGCCGCTGGTAATAAACCTCATTCTCAAAGTCACCTATTCCAGATTTCCTCATGAAACAGTTTATACCAGAGCTCCAAGGATGGAGCTGAAAAGTACTGCTAGACCATAGGCAGAGGTAATATATGGTCTTTCCACTCTTGTGTTTCCCGTCAGAGTGTTGAACCTCCTCAAAGAAAAGATCCATCCACACAGAGGTGTGGATTGCCTTGATGTTTATATGTCCCCTAGTGCCAGGCTTGTCTCTTTAAGGCAGAAATGTAGCTTCTTGTTTATTTACCTGTCCAAAATCCAGCTTCACCTCCCAGTTTTTTAGCCTATCTCTTCATAGAGAGCAGGTCAGTAAATCTAGCTACAGAGCCATGTGTGCTAATGCTCTGTGTCCATACTGCCTGCTTGGTCCAGGAGCAGAACTCCATGCCTGAATTCACCGTGCGCCCATCCAGCTACTCCTGTGACAATGGCACATCTCACAGTTTGCTGTTCACAGGCTTGCTTTAGCTAGCCCTCTTTGAAGGAAAATACCCTGCGTAGCCCTTCAGCTCTGGTGTTTGTTAGTAAATCAGAAGCAATGGTGTGAAAATGCCTTTGGGCCCTGGTATGTTGCAGATTATTAACAGCAGGAGAGAGACCCTTAGATTGGTGCTTTGGTTTCTTTGCTGCCCAAGGAACTGGTTCCTCACTGCTCTCTGGGAAATTCTCGGTCTATCCCTTGATGTGACACTTGCTTTTTATGTCCTCACTGTGCACTTCCCTGGCTGCTTGGAGGGAACTAGGGGATATTGGAAAGAGGAAGGTTAATAATGTGCATTTCTTACATTAGAATGGGATAAATAAATAAAGGTGCTTTAAAGGTAGCATAACTGAGAAAGGGTGAAAGAGAACTCATAGATGTGCCAAAACTGGTATAAATGAAGAAGTAATGGGAAGGACCAGAAGGACCAGGAGAGGGTGCAGTTATATCCTGGATGTTCTTGCTTGGTTTACCACAGACATACAGAACATTCAATAATTCAGCTGCTTCATGAAGTTTTACATGATGTCTTGCCCCGTCACTTCTCTTCTGTTGAATGAGCCCCACCCTTGACCTTTATTCATTGATAAATTTTGTACACCAGTCATGCCTGTTCTCCACTGGAATAGTTGTAATCAGTGTATGTCTGTCTTAAGACAGGGTGTCACCAAACTAGGAGTTGTACCTCAAATAACAATTTGAGAGCACTGAATATGGTGGAAAAGTTAGTATAAACTCACTAATGAGGAGCCAGATCATCAGAGAAAACTAAAACTAGAGAGGTGACATTTAATGAGTAAATACAAGTCATTGTAATTAATTAAGACTGAATACAGAAACAGGTCTGCAAAATGGTCCATGTTTTTTCTCTTTAAAATAAAAAAAAATGGTCTTTTGAGAGAAATGGACAAAAATTTCAGTGGTTTTAGGGGGGATCACCTTCTTTGGTTCTTTGTGAAATTATTTGTTTTACATGTAAAATTCTGAGAAAATTTGGTGGAATTCTAGGTAAATTGTTGTTTCAAAGTATGTATTCTGCTTTTAATACATCAAAGTGACATGTGGTGAAATTTGAAAGTGCTTTTTAACTAGTACACTTGGGTGAGCTGGACACAGGTTCAGGAAATATCCTGGTCCAAGTGACTGGCTTTCAAAGATAGGAGGAATGTATGTATGTACCCATGCATAGGTGTGTGGAACAGGCTTATATTTATAGAGTTTCCTTATCCCATCCAAAACAAGCATTGTTTTGGCCAAGAAAAAAAAAAAAACCAGCAGCTGGTGATGCTGTAAGCATCCATGGCAGCTGCTGAACAAAAGATAAATCCAAGAGTGCTCCACTTTGGAACTTCAAATGTGCAAGTGTCATGGCATGGAGGTGGGAAGAACATCCTCTTCACATAGCTCCAGTGCAACCACTTTTAAAATGCAATGTTTCAGTTTGGGCACCTGACTTCCAAAATATTCGGCAAGTTGCATGGAGTGCAGAGCAAGAATGTAATCAAGGTTTGGAGTGACCTTATTTACAAGGACAGATTTAAATATATATAGATTGGTTAAATTATGAAGAAAGGATGTTTGCCCTACTAGTCTAGATATGTGGAGAGCTGGAGAGCACAGGCCTGGTTGAGTCATCTTAATAACCACCTAAGCTAAAATTTCACAATGGATGGCAGAAAACTGCATGGTGATGAGATGTCTTCATTTGCCAGCTGGTTTCCTTCATTAGGCAGAGGGTATCCTGTGGTGTGGGGCTTTTGCAATGTGCCTGAGAAAGAGAAGCAGCAAATATAGACATCACTCCCTGTGGAAACTCTCCTGCACTGGCCCAGGCTTCCAAGTGAGCCAACATTTCTTCTTCCAGATAAACATGCTGCATAATGGCAGAACATAAGCAGAGCAAGCTGTGTCATTTATCTGTTACAAAATGTTCAAAGGCAAACTGTGATTAAAGAGATGAGTTTTGATGATTTCTTCTAATTGGAATCATCCTGAATGTGTTGAGACATGCCGTTTTTAGGTTAAATTAACATCTCTGGATTCCTGGTTCCTTTCAAACTGTTCTGAAATGTAGCTGAAGTGTGTTCAGTGAGCAGAGACCCTCCAGTCACAGAACTATTCAGGCTGGAATGATCTTGTCTAGTCTAAGTCCTCTACCACATGTAAGTTCAAGTATAGCACATTTCTTATGACTGTGTCTGGAGGGGATTTGAATAGCTGCCAGGCTTGAGACCCCACAGCCTCTCTGGGAAACTTGTTCTAGTGTTTGACCACCTTCACTGTAAAAAGTGAAGCTTTGTTTTCCTTTTGTTTTACGGGAATTTCCTGTATTTCATTTTGCACCCTGTGCCTCTTGCTCTTTTACTGACACCACTAACTAGAGTCTGACTGTATTCGCTACCTGCCATCAGATATTTTTATTGGTGAGATTCGCCCTAGGCCTTTTTAAGTTGAGGCTAGACAATCCCAACGCTGTCAGCCTCTTGTGTCTCATGTGCTCCAAGTCCAAGATAACCTTGGTCACTCACTGCTGGACTCCCTCCAGTGTGTCCAGGTCACTATTGCATCGGGGAGCCCAGATCAGGCCACAGCACCCCAAACTCTGTATCTTCAGTGCTGGGTAGTGGAGAAAGATCACCTGCCTTGACCTGCTGTCAATGCTTTTCTTCACAAGAGGCTGCTGACTGCCATGCACACTGATGTCTCCTTCTCAATTACTTGTGCAACAGAACTCCAAAAGCCTCTTTTGCAGAGTGGCTTTCCATCCGGTTGAACCCCAGCACATACTGGTGCATGAGGTTTTTTCCCTGGGTACAGGACTTTGTGTTTGCCTTTGAACTTCTTGAGATACCTGTCATCTCAATTCTTTAGCCTGGCAAAGTCCCTCTGAGTGGCAGCACAACCTTTTGGTGCACCAGCCTCCAGTAACTTCAGTACTGTACCTTCTTCTAATTGCTGAGTGCTCTCTTCACCATTTCCCAGGTCTTTCCTGAATCACAAAATCAAGTCCCTTCCCTCCCTTTCTAAACTGATCATTTTATTCTGAAGGATGACAGGTTGGCCAGAGATGATTTCTATTTCCTAAATCCATGCTGACTATTTCCAATTACTCTCTTTTTTATCCTTAATATATTTGGAAATGGTTTCCAGAAGCATTTGTTCTATCACTTTCCCAGGAATCAAGATAAATCTGATGGGCTTGTAATTGCCCAAGTCTCCTTTTTGAAGATTGAAATGAGTGGTGTTTGTCGATTTGGAAATTATCAGTGGAAACCAAGTGCATTAATCCACTCCCCTTTTTTATTTGGTTTGGGAAAATTTGTGTTTTACCTGGAAAAAAATATTAACGAGTCTTAAAACCATTTTTTGGGCTGGAAGAAACGGTTCAACAGCGAAGCTTGGGCAAGTGTAAGGAAGTCAGGGAGTGGAGTCAGATCCTGCAAGTTGTAGTCGGGAGTGGATAAACTTGCACTTGAGTTCAATGTCACTGAACTAAGTGTTGCACTACCTCTTCCCTAGAAAGACTATTTCACTACTTCTTCTCTTTCTCATGCCAAAGGCAATTCTCATTGAGTAGCTGGACACCACATCTGTCCTGGGCATCTGTCTCGGAGTGACACCGAAGGGCTCCCTCTTCCAAACTGCCGGGCGGGCGGGAGGGGGCCGCAGAGCCGGCCTCTCCCCTCCTTGTTCACCCTGCTGCTTTTGTTCCCTGCCTTAATTCCCTTTTGAAGGGCTGATATTTTATTCAGCAGCCCCTGCTGTGCTGGAGCCCGTGACAGAAGTTTCTCAAAAGCACTCCGTTGACAAAATGCTAACAGCTGGTCTTTGAAACTCAGGGAGTGCTAGTTGGAGAGGTGAGGGTGGCAGGGAGCAAGGCAGAGCAGGGAACAGAGAGAGAGGGGAGGGGGGCAGAAAATGCGCTATTTGTTAGGAATAATGAGGCAAAAATATGACAGAGGTTTTTATTGCAAATAATAGACAGGGAACTTCAAACAACAGCAGAGAATCATTAAAAAAAACACAGCAACAGAGTTAAATAAATGCATAATTAGCCAGCGCCATGAAGGTGGAATTTACTGCACCCGAGATTCTTAAGGGAGAGTCAATAAATTCACAGCTGCTTTGGGTTTTTTTATTATTATTATTCTTTTCCCTCAGGAACAGAAGAAAATGTGAATGAGCCCAGGGCTGTTCTCAAGATTTTGGCGGGATTCCTCTTCTTGTTGGCACAAACTGCAGCCTCTGTCTCAGTGGAGACAGGGCTGCCAGATCCACTCTCCCAAGGGAGACGGGATGATTTGTGAGTGGCAGGACTGAATGCTGTGTGTGTTTGGGATTAAACCAATGAGTAAGCATGTCTGGTCCTAGGGAAATTGGAGAAAATATAGGAAAATGTGTTGCAAGTCCTGCATGCACCTTAGCATGGGTGTGTGTAAGACTGTGTGTGTGAATATTAGGCTAACAGGGTATGTTACTCCTGCTCTTGACTTCTACATCAGAATCCTTGAGGCTCCTGCGTGTGGGTTTGTGCTATAGCAGTGTGAGCTCTGACTGACGTGAGCATGTAGTGATGCCTTTTCTTGGTCTTAAGAATCAAACATGGTTAGAAGGGAAAAAGGGATTTTACCTCTGTATTTATTTTAAGGATCCTTAGGTGCACAACATCCAGGTGGAATGCGCCGAAATGCACACCGCAATGCCCCCCACAAAAGATCTGGTATAACATTATCGGTCTTACTAATTAGCATATCTATCAAAAATTCCCCAATGAGACGCTCAAGTGAGCCCCCCTCCCCAAGGAACCTTCCCCTGGATGGTTCTATCTTAGTTTACAAAATGTGTTCTGGAGAGGACCTTGGGGTCTGGGGCATATTGCTCCCTAACTACAAAACCTCTAAAATGTTTAGTCTGCTAGCTTAACAAACAAGTCGAAGAATGTAGGCTAAAAAACACTAAGAATACAGAAGTTGTAAAAAGGTATAAAAGGGGTTTAAAATAAAAGGCAAAAAATCATCATGGCATCAGTAGAAGCAGGGGGCTGCCTGTGGATCCCTGCACGAGAGGTGTCATGTGGGTCCCCTCTACCACACATGGGCACAGAGTGGGGCTGGTTTTAAAAGGTGACGAAGTACCTGTGTCCTTACAGCAACAGTGAGATGGTATAATCGTGTATCTGCATGAGGTACCCCTCCTGTTCCTCTTCTCCTCACAGTGCCATGCATACTAGACCTGTGTGAAAATGTTCCTCACAAATGGCTTTTTTTTCCCCAGGGTAAAATGCAGATTTGTTCTGAACAGATTTCAGACTGTGTTTCCACAGGGCGCATTGCTTTCACAGATTGCCTTTCCAACACTCCAATTTCCACTCTGCACTAGGTCCAAAGAAGACCTGTAAACCCAAAAGGCAATGGCAATGCAATGAGTTTTGTCTGGTCAGCTTGAAGCAGGCCCTGTGTGAATCCTGTGTCTCACTGTGTTCCTGGAGACATAATCAGGCCAGGAAGCAATTCCTGTAAGTAGCTGTGTTAGGGGGACGTTTGGTTTTGGTAACAATTTCAAATAGAGTATTTCATGCTACTTCTGTAAAACTAAATACTTTGGTTTTGAGATCATCAAAAAGCTTTGTTTTGATCAGAAATGTCAACATTCTGAATTGGAATATCCATTCTATGGGGAAGAACAAAATTTTCAATTTTTCATCACCAGCTTACAATGAAAAAAATCTTCTGGTTTCACAACAGATAAAAAAAAAATCTTAACCTCACTGTTTTTCTCTTCATCACAAGGTGACACCCATAAAATTACCTATAGAACAGACTTGTTTTCCTTCTCCACTTCTCACCAACACACAGAAAAATCTGCAGTACTTCATGGCACTTGATTTGAACCAGTCATCTTTGTGCCCTTGAAGCACCGGAGGTTCAAAACCGAAATCTGAGTGAAAGCAGTGTTGTCTTCTGTAAAGCTCTGCCTGCTCCCTTAACCACACTGCTGATGGAGCAGACATCCACTGTTGGCATTGAGGGCACCTGCAGCTGCCAACATCAAACCTTCCACGAGAAGGCAGATTTAGCGCAATGGGCAGTTAGAGAGCCTGAACTAAGGAATTTGACCCCCTCTGTTGATTCTCTTACACAAAATTTTTATGCCATGTCTGATTTGGGATTTTTTGGCTACCCATGGAGAAATACAGACCACAATTCAGAGCTGGACAGCCAGTGCTGAAGTGCAGTTGTATAAGAAAGAAGAATGACTCTCTTACATGACGGGGGAGACTGAAACTGCGAGACTTCCTACTCCTAGGGCTAAAAGACAAATGATTTCAAGAAGAAGGTTTCTCTCAGATTATCTGCCATGATAAACACTTTTCAGCAAAAACGTAATGAGAAAAAGCTGTGCCTAACCCCAGAGGAAAGGAGAGAGACAACAGAGATCACATCATGCTATCGGTATGCCACCAAACCGGCAATTGATGCTAACGACAAACGGACACGGGAGATAAAATCAGAGTCACACATTGAAGCCTTCCTCTGAAAAGCCTGTGCCTGCCTCTGGTGGAGACCCGGAACTCTGCTTTCTCTTTGCACCACAACAACGAATGCGCAGCTTATCTCGCCCAGCAAAACGCTGAGCAGAACTGCGGGTGCTGCGTGGCGCGAGCGTGTGAAGAGATCTGCGTGCTGGAGAACATTTGTGTGCTTGCCTATGAGGGCATGAGCGCCCCAGGAGCATCTCTGCACCTGTGGGAGGCACAGGACTGGAGTTATCAACCCCTTTGCACCTGCAGCTAGGAGTTAATAGGATTAGTCTGAGGTTTCAAAGGAGCTGCTGTTAAAGGCTTTTGTGTTAGCTGTACATGTGGGTTACTCATGGCACCTTGCTCTTCGTTCTGGGGGGTTTGGTGGAAGGAATCAGAATGACCACATGTACTGGGGAGCTGCTAGAGGATATTATCTTTGCCACAGGTGGTATTATTCCTGCAAGTAAAGCAACCAAGGGGAACAGGAATTGGATGTTGAGGTCACAGGAGAAAACAACATGAGGCACCACTTACATGCTGGGAGCAAATATTAAGGGATAATAAGGTTTGACTCATGAGGATAAAGAGTAGTCATCTGACACCGCCACACATCAGCTATGCCTGGCAGGGACAGAGAGAGGGAGGGTTGTGGGAATTAGGGGACAATCACAGGCACATTCTGCCTGTCGTCCCATAAGTCAAAGTTTCTGGAAGAATGGTGGGAGTGACTGGACCACCTGTGTGGATGTTGCACAGGGGCCGAGGCGGGCTGGGAAGTGTGAGTGTAAGGACAACACGCTCACAAGGACAGCCACTGCTGCCTCAGTATGTACTCTGTGTACACCTCCTACTGCAATGCCTGGGTATCCTGAGGAAAGCATCTTGTGTGGGAGGGCTCCTCATGGTTAGCAGCGAGGGAGATGTGTTGGAAGGCAAGGCAACACTGAGCACAGCAGCCTTTCTCCTTCAAGTGTACAGCATGAGATCTTGGAAAAGTGGAACAAAGAAGGCAGATGTGAGAGGCAGAGGAGTAATAGGGAAAAAGAAACAGCTGTGAAAATAACCCGTAGGGTTTAATGCGTGGGAGGAAGGACATGGATGTTTTCGGGTGCTCTGGGCACTCGATCTAGCCTTTCACGTAGCAGCAGAGTGCAGTGGTTAGCATGGGTGGGCAAACCAGCCTCCAAGAAGTGCTTGTGCTCTGCCAGAGCTCTGCTCCTGCTTTACCTGCCTTTGAGTGTCTGTCCTGTCTGTACAGGCCAGGTCTGGGTGCAGCCGTGCAGTCTGCACTGCTCATCTATTAGGGCACGCTTAAGGGGGGACAGGTTGTCACAAAAGTGAGGCTGCTGCACCCTTAAGCCATTGCATGCCTGACAAATTGCTTTTGCTGTGACATGTCCACCCAGCCTGCCGTGACCTGGCCCCCCAAGCAGGTACATACTGCTGTTTGTATCCTGCACTGATGCTGAGAGACTGAAATCTCTGCTTCTGCTGGCTAGCAAATGTCTCACTGGGGGATTGTTGCAGAGAGCACTGAATAAAAGAGAGAGAAAAAAGAGAAAGTAAAATAAGTCTTACTTTCAGACCACCTTCTGGCTCAGAAAAGTTCAGGAGGTTTCAAAACAACCTTCTTGCAGAAATCTTGAATTTCCCAACCGAGCTAGCACTGGTGAGACACAAAGCCATAAATCAGGCTCTGGCTCCTTTTGAAAGAACTGGAGTTTTTTTCATCCCTGAATTTCTATTTCATGATAGAATCCAGGAGGGTTTTGCAAGGCAAGCCTGCATAATGCTGTAGAAAGCCAGGATACACTCAAGAGCAAGCTCCAGAAGAATGCCCCTGAAATGTTCCAGGTCAGCAGACCAGAACCAGCTCAAGATTTGTTCACTGCTTAGGTGATGTGGAGTGGTTTGGGGAACAGGCTGACCCTGGAGTAGCCATGGTCTGTTTCTTCCACCCTTTGCCTCTGCCTCGCTGGCTCCGTTTGGTCTCTGCTCAGTTTCCTGTTGTACCCCTTGTCCTCGCAGTGAGGCACGTGCAGGCACAGGCAAAAGAGAAAACAGATTTGTGTCTTCCCAGGGCTGTTTGGCTGTCCTTGTGTATGGACAAGGTGTCAGGGTTTTAAGCATTTCTCCCCCTTGGAGCCGCCTTTTCTGCCACCCTGGAGCAGCAGTTAGTGGGATCATGTGGAGAGGAACAGGGTGGTAGATTGAAAGTCAGACTGTACGGTTCATCCTGTGTAGAGAGTGGAGGCAAACACGCACAGTTTGGGGATGGTTTATTTTTTAAGCTGGGTCTCCTAGAAAGGAACAGCTGACACCCTGTTTTTAAGTGGCTGCTTACAGCCATCCCCATGACAATGCTCTGTCAAAGCTCGGCTCTTCCTACAGCTCGCCAGGATCCCCTTTACCTTATCCACTACATTTGTACATTTGTATGTGTTAGCCATCAGTGCCATTTCACAGGCTTACTGAGGACTGCTTTGTATGATTTCCCTGCACAGAGTTCACTGCTCCAAAATGCACCCGTGCCACGAAGTCAGCATTTACACCGCAAGCTTGTTTTCAGTCTGCTGCAAACATCATATTGCTGCAAAGATCTAGAGCTTGGCAGCACAAACTGTTGTGAATTTGCAGAGCGTGGTGGCTTTTGCTTGATGAAGAAGAGTAAAAAACCAGACACACGTGAAAATAGAGATGTATGTGTATGAACACGTGGTCCTAGCCACAAAAAAAGTTTTTGAAGTGGCTGCACTGACCCAGCTGGTGTAGGTTTGGATCTATAATTGCAGTGGTTCTCATGACACTTCCTCTTTCCAAAAGCTTTTTGGCAGAGACAATGTAGCTGGCAGGAACGACAGTGTGAAATGAAGATAAATGAAGAATATGGGCACATGGATCCCTAGAAGGAGGCTGGGTTGATCTTAATGCAGATGCAAATTTTCAGGTACTGTTTTGTACTGTTTTTCCTTCTCTGTAACTAGAATAGCAACAACACAAGGAGAAACTGAAGTAAGCAGTAGAGGAAAAAAGCAGCCCTGAATTTAGTACATCAGCTTAGGGCTTAAGAGAGCCCATTTCATGCCCTGCTTCTCCTGTAAACTGGTGTTTAGCTGCCTTGAAAAAGAAGGGGCACCCTGCCCTTCCTCTTCAGAGCCTCAATTTAAGCATATTTTGACTTGTAGTTAAAAGCATGTGTGCCATTCTGGCCAGTACTGAATCAGAAGCTATAGCCCGGTGTCTCCTGTCTAAGAGTACAGATGGCACTAGCGCAGGGCATGGATTTTTGTGGCCCTACTGCT
Organism: Lycocorax pyrrhopterus obiensis; assembly: GCA_014706295.1. Taxonomy (NCBI): domain Eukaryota; kingdom Metazoa; phylum Chordata; class Aves; order Passeriformes; family Paradisaeidae; genus Lycocorax; species Lycocorax pyrrhopterus. The sequence goes on from JACSVZ010000001.1 coordinate 93,919,995, forward strand.
TCTGAAAGACAGGGATCAGTGCATGTCCAGAGCTGCTGTGAAGGGACTTTTGTCTAGGAGGATGGGTGGTACAAAGCTGTGGAGGCTAGCTCAGTAACTGGGAAGTAGATAATTCTATAAACAATAGATGGGTGTTTGGGAAACAAATCTCTGTTAGTTGCCCATAGTCATTTGACAGTCATTTTGTGATGGGGTAGGTGAGAGGGATGCTCACCATGTGAAATCCCCCATCCAGTTGAATATGCAGATGGGTGAAGTCCCTATACAGCTGAATACCCTTGTCAGATTTTATGCCATCCAGACGTACCTGTTTGGATCATTTCAGGAAAACATCTGCACAGTGGGGAGCTTCCCTCAACTCTCCTCTGTTCTCCCCATGAATTGTATGCAGAAATGCAAAATCCCCTTTTTGCAGGGACAATTTAGTTCTGCTGTAAGTATTTTAATATGATTATGGGTCAGTCAGGTCCTAATTGGCTTTAATTAGCAGCTTTCTTTTAATTAGCAGTTTACGTATGTGAGATATCAAATTCTTTCCTCTTTTCCCAAAAGTATTAAAATAAGTTACCTCCAATCTGGTCCAGCTGATGGTTCTCTTATCAACAGGGCAAAGACATCTGTCCCCACACAGAGGCTACTTTTTGGTGGGGAAGCAGGTTTGATCTTTTGAGTCAAATGATCCCTTCAAGGGAAGATCGGTTAAATAGAATTCCGTGGTATTATCAAGCTGAAGTCACAGCAAGAGAAGAGACAAGTATAGATGAGTTTCAGGTTACTGGTTCCTTTTTCCCCTGAATGAAGCTTTCTGAATGTATTAGAAATTACTGAGATTCTCCAGCTTTCCACAAGATCCAACTTGTTACTTTAATTTCCTTTAGTTGTTTGCTGTTCGCTCTGTAGCAGGTGGTAGTATGTACAGTGCTTTACACGCTGGGTAAGGATGTACAAAGTAATCCTTGAGCCTAGTAACTTCTCTCAGATCAGTTTTCCTCCAACAGCTGATTGCAAAATAGGGATTTCTTTTTATTTTTTTTTTTTTTTTGGTCAGCATCAGAAAGCAGAGTTTCCTGAGGAGGAAAATCAAGCATTTAGTGTAACTCAAGATAGTTTGTTGCTACAGTGCTGCTGTAGGATCAAGAAAGTTGTAGTCTGGGTTTCAATGAAGTTGAGTTCCTCAAATGAACTTTGGTCCTGAGACCATGGGGTTGTTTTGGGGTTTTTTTTGTTGCTGTGGTTTTGGGGGTGTTTTTTCTTGTTTTTATGGTGACGGTGGTGGGGGTTTGGGTTTTTTTTGCAAGCTGGCAGCATATCTCATGGGAGACAGAGGCTGACCATCTACCATGACTTTAAACATCTGCATTTGAGATATCTAGGCCTGAACTCCTCGCTCTAAACCACCTCATGAAATGTTGCTGTAACTATCCTTGCCAAAGGACAGTTCTCTTCGATCAGATGGCAGGATGCAGAGGGCCTTCTGTTCCTGTGTCCTTCTCTTGGGGAGAGATATAAACTCCATCAGCCACGGATAGAAAAGTCTTTCTGCAGAGGCCTGTGGAGCCACAGTACAATAGGGGAAGGGAGCAAATGATTACCCTTCCTTCTCTCTGACAAATGTGGTTATACACATTAGAATAGCTCTTAGATGTTTATGTGTGGGTGGGATTTTTCCAGATCAGGATATTTTTGTCGCAATTGCTTAAGAGGAAAGACTTTTACATTAACTTCTTGGGAAACTTCAAGAAGAAATGTACTCTGAAACTGGATTTGAAGAAAGAGTCAAAGGCCCGCAGGAGAGAAGTTCTGTGTTGCTAAAGGGAGTGTGAAGGTGGATGGACTGGTTGTATGGCCTCCTGGCTGTTGCAAACATGCTTCGTGATAAATTCTGGCATTGAAAGAGAGGGCTCTGTCCATTTCTAGTCCTCCTACTGGCAGGGGAAGGGAAATCTAAACCCATGTAAATCAGATCTGAGTGGTTTCCACCTGCATTTGGAGACAGCCCGAAACACCTCTGAAGGGTTATGTAGAGGCATTCTTTGTCTTCATCTTACATGACTTTTTTTCATTTTGCTCTCAAACCTACCTTTGAATGCTTTTGGTAGAACCAGTTCCCCAGCATGTTTATTTCTCCCCTCCTCTGCCCACTATTAATAACCCTTTTCCCTTGCCTTGAGATAGAACTTCCCCTGATGTCAACTGTCTTTGGGAGGGTTTTGGTTTTGCCTTTGTTTTTCACCATGCAGATTTTCTTTCCTTTCAGCACATTGAATTTCAGGCTGGATTGATGGTCCTGCAGAGCAATGTTTTTCAGTGTGATAAATAACAGAAGGAGTCTCTGTACTGATCAAATGAAGCTGGGATTTCCAAGGCGACAGAGTCCACAGAAATCTTGAAGAGTTTAGGATTAACAAGCTCTGAAAAAGTTATTGGTATTGTAATTATAGCACACCAAAAGGGCTTGGCTGGCTGTTTGCTTTCTCCTCTGAGGCTGGGGTGGATGTGGCTCAGTGGCAATGCGTTGGAGTGGATGTTGTCTCCTTTCTTTGTCAACCAGAACATCTTTGCTTCCTTCAAACAAAGTTTGAACAGCCTGCTTTAGTGGAAGATGTCCCTGCCCTTGGTAGGGACATTGGAAGTAAGAGGTCTTTAAGGTCCTTTCCAGTCCAAGCCATTCTATGGCTTGGAGAAAGAGAGCTGATGATCCAAACAGAGGCTGTTCAGTTCCCATTTTTCATTGCTCGTGCTCGCTTTGGTGGATGTTACTTGTTACCTCCACAGCTCAATCTCAGGTGACTGCATGTATGCAAATTGGCAGGATGTTTAATGCTTCTCACCTTTGGCTTCTGACCCTGCTCCACATTTGAAAATAATTTTGATTTGGTGGCTGATTAGTAGCCTATCAGGTGGGTAGATGAGATATAGCAGAGCCCTTCATCCACCTCCTGAAAAAAAATTTGGTATAAATAGCCTTCCTGTTGGGCAGTGAGCCAGAGAGGGCTGGGACAGAACGGGATACAGAGATTTCAGTTTTTCTTCCTTCTGTGAGTCCTTTCTCAGTTTAATTGCTGAGGTTATTTTAGGGTAGGAAGGGAATGAGGGAAAGGGAGATGGGATAATGGATAGAGTAGCTGGTGCTGATATTGCTTGCAGATCTAAACACGTAGGATCCTTTTAATCTTGCAGTTTGGCAGTCTGGTACCTTATGCTACCACAAAATTAACTTAAAGCCTCCACAAACCTTTGGGAGAGAAAACATAGTCAAAGTACAGTAGGGCAGACAACAGAAAAAAACTGTAAGGTATAACTAATCAGATACCCTGAGTTCCCAGTGTTGCTCAATCCTCTTTGCAAAAATTAAGCTGATGACTTTGACCTTTTTAGGGCCTTAATTTTACAGATGTAATGCCAGCACTTAATACTTTACATGTGCAAAACTCAAAGCAGCTTAAAAAATGAGGGTAGCTGCAGCAATCCTTTATTACAGACAGACTCGCTGAGAGAAATGATTTAACAAAGCCATTAACAGTCACAAGGCTTGCCCATTCTGTGTATGCACAAAGTTAACATATCCTCCAGACTCAGCTTACCTCATCCAAAGTTATCAAGAAACTCAGAGAAAGTGCTTCGTTAATAATGTTCTCCCCTCCAGCTTGCTGATGCTGTGCTCCCTGCCTGAAATCCCAGGATATGCTGTTTTTATCCTGTCTCATAAAGGCATGCCAGGTTATTACGCACTCTGTATTTATCTGATGGCCTCGTCTATAGTGCATGGGTAACCCTAGGCTAACTGCTGGTCTCAAAAAAGGAAATGCACCAAGTAGCATGTTGATCCAGGTACTTGTTTGGCCCATCAGGGACAGAAACAATTGCGAAGTTCAGTTATGACAGTACGCCAAGTATCATAAGGGCTGACTCTGGAGTCTTAAGGTCAGATGTGAGCCAAGACTGTTTTTTCAGTAAAGACAGTTATAGTCAGCATGACCTGAAGCCCTCCGAGGAGCACGGCTGTTAGCTTCGGGAAGAAACTGATGGGTACAGTCAGGCATTGCAGCTTCATTAATGTTTGTGTTTTGCAGCCTGGTGAGTCCTGACAGTCAGTGATGAGCCACAAGACCCTTCCAGAGATGTGGGGACCTGAGCGCATTGGCCAGATGCTCATTAAAGTGGCTTTCTGTAGTGGTGCTTGGTAGGAGGAGCCCTGATAGATTTTATCCCGTTAACAGACCCCACTTCCTAGTTTTCCCTTCCTTGCATTCTGTATTTGGTGGTGTTAGACAAGGCATATGCCCGGAATCATTTAGGTTGGAAAGGACCTCCAAGATCGTCGAGTCCAGTCTTTCACCAACCACCACCTTGTCAATTAGACCATGGCGTTAAATGCCACATCCAGTCACTTCTTGAACGCTTTCTCTCATCTGGTGGCACTGGTTGCCTGGGAGAAGAGGCCAACCCCCACCTGGCTATGCCCTCCTTTCAGGGAGTTGCAGAGAGCAGTAAGGTCCCCCTGAGCCTCCTTTTCTTTAGGCTAAACAACCCCAGCTCCCTCAGCTCCTCATAAAACTTGTGCTCCAGACCCTTCACCAGCTCCATTTCCCTTCTCTGGACATGCTCCAGCACCTCAACGTCCTTTTAGCAGTGAGGGGCCCAGAACTGGACACAGAATTCAAGGTATGGCCTCACCAGTGCCCAGTAGGGAGGGACAATCACTGCCCTGGTCCTGCTGGCCACACTATTGCTGATTCAGGCCAGGATGCCATTATTATGCCATACATAGGCACCCAAAGTAGTGGCTCGTGTGAGGTTTTAACTAGCAAAGATCAGAGCTGCATTTCAAAGTCTCTTCATATTCCTGGTTGCTGCTTATTTCATCTCCTCTGGACCTTTCTCCTGCCTGAAATGCTGGAATAAAGCATTCTGTGAAACTGATCGCACGATCTGTTTCCCCCAGTGACACCTAGTAGAAGAAATCTTGTCTCTTAGATATCAAATTTGAAAGCAAAAATGAAAGAGAAAGTAACAGTTGCTTTAAATAATGAACGAAAGTACCAGGAGATTTATTTCCTCCACCTTTCTCCCCTCCCTTATGCAGATATTCTCTTCTTTAAAAACAGTTTTCCAAAGTGAGTTTCATGCTGGATCAACAGCCCTGCAAAGCAGCATCTTCCGTTCACATAGTAAATGGGAATAACTAATTCGTGGGAGTTCAGACTTTCACTCAGCAGGAGCAGCATGCCTTGAACTTAATATAACTAGAAGGCTGCATATATGCGAATGTCCGGGGTTATCTCCCTGGTCCATTCAGTGACAAAATCCTGTGCTCTTCTGAAGAGCAAGGGTGAGAGCAGATGAGGCAATTTATTCATTTCAAGGGAGGTGATAAATGATCAATTAATGATTTCACCATAGCTACTAAAAAGGGTTTATGCAGTAAACTCTATCAGTGGCTGGCCTGAAACAGATGTCCTCCAGGTGAAAAGTGTGGATGTTGCTACAAATCTACTTGAACCTGTTTTGCCTTTGAAATGGGCAGATTGGAATTGATTGCAAGCTTGTCATTGTTCACCTCATATTCTGTGTTTAGAAAAGTGGAATGCTGCTGCTTCACTACTCTTCCCCCATCCCTTTTTTTTCCCCTGCGTATCTCTTTCTGTCTTCACTCTATCTGTTATTGTGATTGGTCATCTAACACACAATATTGCTCCCTACTTAAGGGAAACAAGCAGGTAGCAGCTCCTGGTGTAAATACTTGCCTATAGAAATCTAAAGTTAATTGCTGAAGACTTTTGTGCCAGTAAAAAATGAAAAAAAAAATTGTATTAAAACCACAAAAGTGGGTGTGAGGCCACTTGAACTGCAAACATTTTAATAGATCAAGCACTTGTTTCCTCACATTTTCTTTCTGTCATTTTTCAGATATCTTATAACTGAGAAAATATACTAAGGGATATTTTTAGGATGAACAGGGTTAATCAGCTACAATGCAAATCAAATTCGAACTTTCTCCAAATCTCAAGCTGAACAGCTTTTGAGGCTCTGAAAGTTTCAATTAATTTTTTTTTTCTTTTTCATTATCACTGCACTTCCAAATGTCCAGGTGTCTGCAGATACCAGATTAAGGGAGCAGTGATATGCTCTGATAAGGTCTGTTCTCATGTTATTTCTAAGATAACCAGAAGCAGGATGAATTTGAAGTCATCTTTTGAAAAAGTTCGTGCTGATGAGAATTCTCTTCCTGTTTTCTAAAAGTCTGGATATTTCAAATCAGGCCAGGAGTGGATCAAGCACCTTAATTGGAAACAGGTATGAGCAAAGTTCATAGCCATTCTCTTAATAGCTGTACTTGCATCTGTCATTTTTTGTTGTGTTTGTGGGGCTTTTTAGTTGGTTGGTAGGGGTTTTTTTGCTGCCTATCAGCTAAGCTTACAATGTTATTGCCAAATAGATTAAGAGACTAAATTTCATCCTGAACTCGTACGTCCCCGAACTTAGGAATCTCATCTACAATTTTTCTCTTTTGAGGGAGGGAAAAACAAAGTTGGTATCCAGAAGATGTCAAGTGACGAGGAAATTCCAATGTTGCCTGGAAAGTTTTGACATCCTGGACTTGCTGTGTTGAAAGTTCAGCCAAGGATGTGACATAGAGACAGCCCTAAGAGTATTGATGGATAGAGGAGATAAGACTGAGCCAAAGATCAACTATTTTCCCAAGCTTATTACAGGACTTACCTGTTTGTCACAGCCTGCTTGCTGTAACTGAAAACAAGAAATCATAAACCCATATACAAACAAAACCACAGTTTTTAGAAAACAAAGCTGTTGAAAAGATAAGAGAAATGAGAAGGAGACCCAGCTGAATCCTGCTGTGGAATCTTAATTGCAGTATGCTGGACTGAGATGGATGGATGCCTTAAACAGACGAGTGTGTGGACAGAAAGCAGGAAAGTTGCATGGTGGCCCTCACTGGGGAGGCATTCAGAAAGTCAGAAAAGTCAAACATTTTTCCTATCCTCTACTGGAGGTGCGAAAAGGCAGGACTGATTATTTTAGCAGTCTGGGAGGTACTTCCTTGCTCATATGCATGATTTGGAGTACTATTTTCTTGGTGGTTTTTGCACTTTGAAAATGAAAAAAATGAAAGTGAAGTTTGAAGTCAGGAGGGTAACTGTATCAGAAATGGCCTCCTGCCTCCTTTAGGTTCATGGGTGCACCAGAATGAGTGGGAGTTGAGTAGCTGTTTACAACTGGAGTACTGGGGGACAAGTTGATCATCTTCCCTGAATGGGCATGAAGGATGTGTTGGAAAAATCAAAGTGTCCACATCCACCTTTTGAGGACACAGTTCCCTGTGTGGGTTCCCTTTCCCTCACATTGGCTCCAGCAGCCTGGACACTTGTCAAATCCCCAGCATGCAGCTGCCTGCATCTCGCACTCCATTATTATTGCTGATGCTAATCTCTGACCGCTGAACACGGGTCAGAACCAGGAGATAATTGCAGCTCCGATCTGCCAGGCACGGTCCTTTGTGAGTAGTTAATGAGTGTTCAGGAAAATAAAGCAGAAAGAAGAAAAGGGGGATTGTGGTTTGCATACAGTGAGATAGGGAATGAATAGGAGATGGAAGGAGGGGACAATTCACTGATAGGGGAAAAAGAAAGAATTGGGAAAAAAGAAATCATTTGCACTAAAGCTCCTACTGCCTTATTCTTGTTTAGTCCAAGTGGATTGGATCTGGTAAGGAGGGGACTAAGCAGGCAGGATGCAGTGATGCCCTGGGCCTGTTAGCAGTGCTTTGTTCTGGGTGCCATGAATGCAGAGATGGGGGTCATCCTTTTCCCTACCCATCAGGGGGTTACACCCACAAGGCCGATGTCCCTGTGTTCTTGGCTCTCAGGTATTTGCTGTCCTTTACTCTGCATCTCACACTGCCTGTGTGTTTGAAGGTGCCGTCCAGAGATTGGCTATCTACTCCTAAAATTGGCTTTAGCTCTCTTAGCTTGAGTGCCAGTGACCTGTATCTCTAGCTGAATCACCAAACTATATTCCCAGCTCTATCTTTATATCACTTAGAGAGGGATCGTTTTTGGTATCTGAAGGAAAGAGGTGACTTTTATCAAATCTTTGACAGGCTCTTACTCCAAACAAAAGGTGGCTGCATCTAGTGATCCACATGACACTGTTGTCCCTAAAACTTTAACCCTGTGTGCAAGAAGCCGATCTACACACGGAGTAGAGACTTTTGATTTTATTTCATGACTGTGCAGAAGTGGGTGATAGGTGTTAAATCCACAAAGCTAGCACCCCTTCAGTATGCCAGGTGCTCATTTTTATACACTTTGAACAATAAAAAAATGCCATTTTCTGTATGCCTAACAACCTAAAGCTATAGTGATTGGCTTTTATTCTCTCCTCTTGGTTTAAAGATACAGTGCACATTTATTTTACTATGTGTGCTCTAAGAGGAAGGGACACATGAGTAAAGGGTGATCATAGCCTATGGATGGGCATTTTACTATGTTAATGATCACAAAGTTCAAGCTAAGTTGTTCTTTGGCTTTGTAGTTTGGGTCATAGTGTCCTCCTGCTCTTAATTCTCAGGTCAAGGCTTTTGGTTCCTACAGGTTTTGTTATTCTCTGATTCTTCATAAATTCTTTTGTTTGTCCTGAATTATACTGATTCAGTGAATTTCTAACTTTTAACCTTCACATTTGTAGTTTATTTCAACAACATGACTCCTCATGAAGATTCCAGAGAGCATGAGTGTTCTTCCTTGCAAAGGAGATAGCTCTGCCTGCTCCCGTGACATCTGTCATAGGGAATAAATGATGCACTATGGGGACACAACAATGTGGTAGTCTGGGCATGCCTGGGTTTCTGGAAACCAGAAACCACCTCAAAGAAGGGGAAGGAAAACTGCTTCCTGCTAATGAATTAGAGTCACTCAGGATGGAGTCTGAGGGGGAAATAAATGATTGTGGTGCGTGTTTGTGTCCATATGAGTCCCCTCTTCCTAACGACCATGTTAATGTGCTCATAAAAAGATATGGTGCAGGGGGGACGTGACTGTTCAGGCTGATTAGCATTTTATGGCAGAACTAAGCTCCATGACAAACTGCTGGCTGGGTGGGCTGTTTTTACAACCCAGAAAACTCTACTTTAGGATGCTGAAAGTATGAGTTTCTTTTTATTTTGAGTGCTATTATATTAATAATAATATTAGTTACTATTGACCTTTGAGGGGTCCTGCAACTCCCATGAAAACACAAGATGGTGAGGGAGTTTGGGAGACTCAGGTGAATCCTGACCAGAAGTGCTCTGTACTGGCACGACAGAACAGGGCACAGAAATGCCTGCAACCAGCTGCAAAGCATGACTGACATCCTGGGGCCTCTTGGACCTACTAGGGAGAAAAACAGGTATTGAGTCCTGGTGTCTTGGCCATACCCAGTCTCCCTCTGCAGTTTGCTCTTTGCTTTCAGTGAAGTATTAATTCTGCTTTGCTTTCAGTCCAAACTCATGTGTACCATGGCTCTGTACTGCTTTGCATTCTGGAGGCATGTGTGTGTTTCGGTAGTGTGGAATGACCTACATCCCCTTTGTTTGGAAAGAGATTAGGGTTTCCTCCGAGTCAGATACACCATGGGTACATTTCCAGGTTTGGAACAGTCTGTGAGGTGCTGCTCCAGTCCCAAAAGTTGCTGAACCAGATTTATGTCAAGCAGCAATGCTGAGATAGAAGGTATGAACTGGTAAAATGGCGTAGCAGAGAAAAAAGAGGGTTTGAATCTGTTTGCAAATATAACCTAGAGACCACCAGCCTTTCTGGCACTGGGTCTACTGCAGATATTCCTGTAGAGAGTCTCTTCCTCAGAGCTGCAGAGGAGGTTCAAACAGCAGGGCTGTGTGAGCAAGGAGCAGCTCCTTATGCAAGGCAGCAAGCAGAGGGACTCTGTGGCGGCGAGCATTTATCCCACGTGCTCCGTGTTGCCTCCAGTGATGGAAGGGCTCCATCTGGTTAGAAGTCTCAGTATATAACTGCTTATCATAGAATGTCACTCGGAAGTCAATTTTTTTTAATGAGGGGAAGTGGCAGGTATTGAATAGCCTAATGTCAAGAGAATAACAGGTTTTACACCAAGAGATTTAGAAATGTAAGAGAAGTGGTTTTCAGGGCAGATCAATTCTGTGACTGAATGTGGCGTGTTGTGCTGGAGAAGGGACGCAAGCCCAGCTGCAGTGACGACTGGTGGGGGAAAGTGCAGCGGAGCAGGTAAGCTGAGCCATGCATCCCGCTTATATGCCTGTGCCGATACACTCACATAATTAGTAGTGAAGACCTTAATCAGCATCCTGCCTTTATTCAGTCATGTGTGTAAGCCTGGGTTTCTTTATGTATGTGCTGAAAACTGCTACAATAGGTCTCTCTGGAAAAGCTGGAATAGCCTTCTGGGCATTGGGAATAATTAATTCTAGGCACATACTCGAATGCATACTGAATGGATGACCGGAGCCATATGAGATACTTGCGAGGAAACCTGAAAGTATGTAAGACTCTGCACTTCTTATCTTGCTGCTGACTCCATCCTGGAACTTGGCAAGCCATTAGGAAAAAATGTAATTTCACAACTGTGTAAATTTCTCATAATGCCTTTATTGAGTGTAGCCTCCTTCCCTTCCTCCACACTCTCTTCTTCCCAGTGTGCTGTGTGGGAACACAAGGGCAGTTAGGTATTGCTGATGTATAGAACTGAATTGCTAACTCACTTAACTTGAGGACTTTGAGAAGGAGTTTGAAATCAAGGGAATTTAGTTGAAAACCCCACAAGTAGGTTTTCACACTGGAAATGCTTATCAGCAGGATAATGGATAAGCAGGAAGTTACCAAGTGTGGCCAACTGGGACTAAGCACTGCAGCTCACAAACTGAATATCTGGAGTCACTCTACCACCAAAATATGTGACAAAATAGTATATTTCTCATATAATAGTACATAAATTCTAATAGCTTATAGATGTAAGGAATTTGCCATTTGCACAGGGATCTTCCACAAGCTGGAAAGGGGAGAAAAAGACTCACATTCCATGAAGCAAAATATTTGTTATTACAATTTTCTGTGTTTGCCTTAGCTTGTCAAAGGGTCCCCCTTTCATTATTTTGTGGGACCCCATCTTGTTTACGGTCTCCCTTTGACCTCATGTGAATGTTGCAGGCAGGACAGAGCCAAAAGGAATGAAAATGGGAATGTTTTCCCAAGCTTCATCAATAAGCTGCAAGGCTGAGGTGCCAAGAAGAAATCCTCACTGTAGTTCTCAACAAGGTGCTTTTGCTTTCTCCTTCTGTAAGCCAGCAGTGAAGCAGTTAATGGTAGTGGCCTTTCTACTGCCAGAGAGACATGGGAGCCCTTGAGAGGTGCAGGAGGGTTCACTTCTCTGAGCTGTAGTTTTGAGCTTTACTTCTGCCACGCGTTTCAGCTGAGAAGCTCAAAACCTCACTCCTTCAGATTGTGACAGCTCCACAGCCCCATAGCTATGCTTCCCTGAACCTCTGAAACAACTGCCCAGAGAGCACCCGGGAAGGTTCTTGCACACTGTAATGGGCACCGAAGCCTTGGTAAAGCTGAATCCAGCCTTCAGCCCCTGCCTTGCAAATGACTGGTGTTCCATCATCTTTGTTGATGGGCTGTCTGAGGGTGTTAGTAAACACACAGGAGCCCAGACTGGGGTTCTAGACAGTGGGAGATGTCCTTGCATGGGCCTGCTTGCCATCAGCTACCAGGCCTGCTCCTGATTGCAGATCCTAGCATTGCAGAGCAGCACACACAAAATGAGCTGGCAGCCTGCCCGGGCTGCATATGGTGGCTGGAGAAGGGGTACATTTGGTGAGAGATTGGGAAGCTGTGATGATAGGGAATAATAGCAGCTATTTCTGCTATGGGATCATTACGTCCTGAACAAAGATGTGCTTTTGATGAGAGTGGGATGAGTGGTAGGATGTTTTGGCTTGTCATACCTACAGCTTTGTTCATTTCTATTGAATGAGGGTGTGTAGTGCTAAGAGTGCGTCAATGGCTTTCTTCTGGGGAGAGGATGACTTTTTAGTTCCATAGCAGAAGCAATGAAGGATGTGCCTGAAAAAGAAGTCCTATCAAGAAACCACAGCAGTGACATCCTTTTTGGCAGAGATGTGATGAAAGCCAGTGGCTGAGATTTGGATCTTTCCTTTGAGGCAAAATGAAGCTGTCCTTTCTGGAGGTGAAGAAAAGGCTACTGCTTAAGGCATGAGGCAAAAATTATGAGGGCCAATAGGTTTCCAGGATAATAGCAGCAAAAGCATGGATAAAATAAAGTGAGGGAAGCAGTTTTGAATATGTCACTGAAAACAAGCAGGTAGATAAGATGTGTTGGACACAGGACTAACTGGAGAAGCAGACCTGAAAATAATGAGGGAGAAAACTGCTGTTCATTATGGTTTCTGCTACATTAAGGGAAATAGGGCTTGACACTGGGCTTCTTTGGAAATAACCAGGATTATGCCAGTGAACAGACCCAATTCAGCTCCAGGACTGGAGTTCTCCATCTGTGAATACTGCTTAATTGCTCAATGCAATGGGACAGCAGTGCCAAGGCCACCACTAAGGTCTCAGTCTCAATTCCATCATCTTGACCTCTGGTCCCCTGACAGAGACTCGTTGTATTGAAACAGCTGTGCTTGAGTTTCCTGTGTGAACCATAGTCTGCTCTTTGCAGACTTTCAGAAGAGTGTGTTTGGTACCCAGAATGGTAGGCATGATGGACAAAATCTCTGCCAACCAGCTTTTATTTTTTCTATTTGTCAGGCTTCTCTCTTCTTCTCTCTCAGGAAAAAAATCTTGATTTTTTATTCCTTAGTGGCATGGGTTATGCCATACTGTAATCTTTTGAGACAACAGGGCATTCTGCAGAGGAGTCTGTAGAATGAGACTTGTGACTTAAAGCAGTATACTGCAGCTTCTGACATGGTGACAGAGACAGGAGCTTGAGGGCTTTCCTGGTGTTTCTCTGAGGTCTCCATGAGTTTTTCACAGCAGTCTCTGGTGAAAGAAAGTCCAAATCTTTCTACTGAAGAAGGATCTCACTGCTTCTTTCATACTGTGGACTAGACAAGGAGAGTTGTCACACCAATCTTCCCATCACTTGTGCCCTTCCTGCCAGTCTGCCAGCACACAGTTAACACTAAACCAGGAGATACCTGCCCATATAAACCAGAACACTTCTTTGGACCTATGAATACAGGTGGGGCATGAAGAACCAATGTCTGTGAACCTCCCTAAGAGGTCTGTAAAGGCACAGCCATGAATCTAGACAAGGGCTTGCCTGACCTGGGACAAAACGCTTAGTGCTGCATTGAGCCGTGCGGGAAATAACGCAATCGGGGTTGGAACACAGCTTCAAGACAAGGAGTAAAATGACATCCCCACTCCAAGGTGGGATTTGGCCAGCCCTAAATTCATCTTTGTAGCCTCTTGCCTATTCCTGGTGGACAAGAAGCCTCAGTGGATCCACACAGGATGTACGCCTTTTATTTAATCTGCTATATATGGAATTTTTGGGCTAGCAATAGTGCTGAAAGTTTGCCTTTCTAACAAGAAATCACCTGCCATACAAACTCTTAAAAGCATGGCTAGGAAGCCAAAGCTGGGGCTGATGCCCCAGTGCTACAGTGTTCAGATTTGGGTTCAAGGTCTGAGCCCAACCCTGTCTCTTTCCAGCTCACAGCACTGGGTTCTGGTAGCAGGATTCCTATGCTGCACACAAGACTGGAGCACTGTAGCAGAAACCAGAAGTAAAAGGTTTATTACAGAGCAGCCAATTGGTATCTTAAACTCACTAACACCAGCCTGGCCTGAACCACTTCCTTTACTAACTTAAATAATTGCATCCTGCTAGCCTTTGATGCCAGAAAGAAGGAGACTGCATCTTTAAATAGAGGAGAAAATGATAGGGGTGAGGTGATCTGATTAGTCTGTAAGATGAGCGGAAATTAGTTATTTTCATCCTTAATCACCCACAGGATGGGCCAATTATCGAGCTGTTAGAGACCTATTAGATGGTTGGGAACTCACCCTTCCTCACCTTCCTCCCATAACCCGGCATGAAATTATTGAAGTCACTCAATTTCACTCTCATTGAAACCCATGAAGAGAGATCTCACAGCCAAGCATGGGGTGGTTTCAGAGGCCTTTTTCTAATGATGGGCGGCACTCCGGCTTCCAGAAATTGGTTTATCGATTTTATCCAAACCACCTCCCTGAAAATGCAACCTGCACTTTTGCAGGAACAATTCTATCTATTTGTTTGTCTGTCAGCCTATCTACTTGTCTATCTATCCTCTCGTTTGACTAATCTGAGAGAGACAAACAAACTTTTAACAGTTGCCTGTCTAATCAATGCAGCATGTTTATCCACTCTTGAAAAAACCTTCATTTTGCATGTGTATTTGCCAATGTATGCAATGAGTGCTGCTTATGAACCGTTGCATCCTGTGGATTCCCCACTAATTGGATTTCCTAAGTGTGTTTGTCGCTTGGTATTGCTGTGGTAAAAGGTGATGGGTCAGATCCGTTCACATAGCATTGGTCTCCTCCTTCCTTGCCTCTGACTGGGTGAGAGTAATTAACAAAATGAAGAAAGCACACAGAAGCCACTGTGCTTTCAAAGAGGGAATTAATAACTTGAGGAGTGAGGAAGAGTGAAATTAGTGTTAGTTTTTCTGATTTAAATTTGAAACCCCACTATTGGGAAAAAAATTAAGTTACATGGTGGGGTAAGAGTTGACATAATTTTTTCCCATCACACTCACAGAAAGTTCCATGCCCAATCCCTGGAAGTGTTCAAGGGCAAGCTGGATGGGAGCATGAGCAACCTAGTCTGGTGGAAGGGGGGTTGGAACTAGATAACCTTTAAGGTCCCCTCCAACACAAACTATTCTATGAGTTTATGACAGAGCTGATTGCGGAGTACTGATAGCAAAGCTGTGGCTCCATCCTTGCCCTTGTGTATCCACCCATGTTTCCCCACCTTTAGCAGAGTGTTGTGCAGCACCAGAGGCAGAGGGTGTAGTTGTATGCTCCTATGCCTAATGCCTGGCTGTATCGGTGCCACGCCTCTGTCTTAGGGTTGTAAACTCTGCTCCTGCTTGGAGCTCTGTGTTGCTGTTTGGTGTAAGGGGCTGGAGTCTTGAAAGTCACTAGAGTTGGCAGGATGCTTTAATTTTCCTTGTCCAGTTTTGAGTAGAAATTAGAATCCTGCATGCTGGCTACCTAAAGACTTTTGAAAATACCCAAATGAGTCTAGCTGCATCTTTTACCTTTTCAGATGCAAGCCCACATTGTTTCACATAACATTTTCAAATGTATTTATTGAATATGGTCTGCAAACTTCTCCCACTGGCTGACCCTTGCACTAATCATTGTCAGAACAAACCTCTGAGTTGCTGACCTAATAGCTCAGTTGTGTGAGTTTATTTGCCTTTCCCCTGCTAAAGATGCTCATGGGTATCTGAAACTGCTGCAGATCACCAAAGACCAGCAGGACACCTGCGCCCTTCCAGAGTGGTAGCTTTAGGTCATGTGGGAATTGTCCTGTGGCTCTAGATGACTGTGTTTAAGCAACTGAAATGAGTCTCCCAAACTCCAGGGAAAGAAAGGCTGAAAGAAAGACTTCTGTGCCTTTCAGCACTGTGGCAGACAATCTGGTGGCTCCTCTTGCAAGTTTCCCCCTTCACTGCAAGAGTGCATCAGCATTCTTCTGAAAACTGGCAGCAGTGTGCCCTGGGAGACAGAAAAGTAGCTAGAAAGATTTAAGGGGTTATGCCAAAAGGAAGCTTCTGATTCTTTTTAGAAATAAGATGATTAGCCCTAGTCTGATTCAGAGTGCATATCCCTTTCTGGATCCAGCTGGAGCAATGGAAGAGGTTGCCTACCCTTTTACAGCCAGCTATGCCACACAGATGTTAGTGGGAGCAGTTTGCCAATGCAGTGCCCATCAAAATGACCCCACTCAGCTCTAATCTGCTTTATTTTAACTGCTGTGGGTGAGGGAATGATCACATAAGCAATTTCCCTGGCAGGTCTGAGAGGGTGGCACTTTCCCCTGTGATTTGGTAACAGGCAGCTCTGCAGGCCGTGCAGGCAGTAGCCCCAGTAGACATCTGGTCTGTCTTGCACCTCCAGTCACCAGATGATAGCTCAGTGAGTCATGAAGAATGCAGCCTCTGTCTTTTGTAGACCTTGGGAGAAATGCTCATGTTATATGCAATGAAAACGAATTCAAGAGGAGTGTGTGGGATTTGTTATTTTTAGTTCAAGGGGCAAAAAAGACCGTGGGCATATTATTCATGCAGCGTATCTCATAAGTTAGCTTAATATCCAGTGTTCGAGCTACTGCTAAGGGTAGATTTGATACAAGAATCTGGGTATTCCTGCACCCTCTACCTGAGACCATGGTCCTGCAAATATTATTTGAGGTTTGGGATATTCAAGGATATTTTAGTTTCACCATTAGCAGCCTTTGGGCAGGTTTTGGTGCCAATCATACCGATGTCCTCTGAAGGATTGTGGACTGTCTTAGAATTGTGCCCGTGTAACTGAGATGAGAATTATCCCCTGTCTGCCTGATGCATTTTATCTGTGTAAGGGAAAGGGACAGATCACTCTTGACTACTTCTATTACCTTTGCTTAGTCTTTAATTTAAATCTTCTGTTCATTTGCAAAACATACCCCACTCTGGATTTGCAAGAGGTTTCACGGACACATGCAGAAGCATCGCAGCAGGTTTTTATGGACGCAAAAAGGAAGCCTAGGCTTATTTAAACCAGTCTCCTGTTTTGGAGTGTTTTCTACCTGTTTCATACAGCTCTGCCTTTCCTTTAGGTGTCTAATCGAGTAGGGTAGCTAATGTGCTGCAGATAGTACATTGGGCAAGCAAACACAGGGCTAATTTTAATGATATGCTACCATCTGTAGAAACCATTTAGGTACTATGGTTTTGGGTAGCCTGTAAGGACCTGATAAATGCTGTTGCTGTATGCTCGAAGTTATTTGATTGAACTGGCTGTTGCTGTTGCTGTCAGTTCCTCAGCTGTTAGTTAATCTTTCTTCTTGTGGCATAGCCCTACTTGGCAGGAGCTTCCTACTCCTCCTCACTCCCGTCCTCTGGGCAGGATCTGTGAGCCTCCATCTCCATGCTTACTTCAGTTGGCAGGTCCTCCTCACCCTCCCACCTGATCCCAACCGGACTAGGCCCCCATAAAAAATAATTCTCTTCTGGCTCCCTGCTTCTGGGTTTAGCCTCCACCTGCCTTGGTTTCCTTTCTTAGATTTGACCCAGTTGAAGGGCAGCATATCCTTGACCCAGACAAAACAGATGGCATCTCCCTATGTAACATTCAGGCACGAATTTCTCACACAGGCTGAAGGAGAGGGCTCAGACAGGTCTGTTCCCCCTCATTAGCTTTGTCTGACATCATGCTCCAAGTCATGGGGCACAGGAATGGTTGTGTGGCTGTGCAGAACTGTGTCCCTATCCATTTCTCGCCTGGATGTGGCTCTGGCAACACTTGTGTCTGCCTTTGTCTGTCCTTATATACAGATCTCATGAGGCTGGGCCTTCTAAGATCCACAATTTAATCACAGAGAGCTGACATGATGCTGAAAGTGATTTGTTGTGTCCATGCTGGCAGTTAAGTCATTGCCAGCAATTGCATCCAAACTCCATAAATTGCTTGCATGGACTGGTGATGGGAAAGTATCATGGCTGTCATTTCAGCACCCGCACAGCTTTTCACCCCAGCCAAGATTTTGTGCTGGGGATCTAATAGGCTTCAAATCCTGTACAATCAAATTCTCTACTAGTATCCCTTCACTGGATTGCACAATGGAAAATTTTGCCTCCTGTTCTTAATGAGAAAATAGCCTTAAAAGAAAGAGTCTCGTGGGGGGGAAAGGTGGAATTGTGATTTGAAATATAAGAAACAGATGAGTGTCATTCAAAACATGTCAGTGTTACAGAAAAGAAGAGCTAGAACAAAGACTACCATTCTTCTCCCCAGCCCTGAAAAGTCTGAGAAGGAAAGCGTTCATAACCCACAGCTTGTGATTGTTTAAGAGTAATCTGGGATTTACCTAACTTATTACAGCTTTAGTGCACAGCAGCAGTATCAGCAGCAAAGGCATGAAAAACATTAGATCCAGGCAAATAGAATGTGTCAATCTGGAGTGGTAAGAACCATCAACCTTAACTATTTTTTTAATGTTTTTTTTTTAAGAACTAGCAGGGGAAAAAATATATATATTTGGTAAACCCTTTCCCCTTTCCCCAGTAAACCACAGCTTTGGACAGTACATGTCACAGAATCTTTGACAAACAGAAATCTGGGTACATGTTCATTTCCATGTAATGGGAGTATTTTGACACTTTTTTCAAACTCATCTCATTCCGTGATCCTGGACATTCAGACCTTTTTCTGAAGTCTAGTAGAGATGGACTTGTAATTTATATCCATGAGATATGGATCAGGCCAGGGTATGTGATCAGGTATTTATACTCTACTATACCAGGGATTTTACTTGAGAAAGATCTGCGCCATCAGAACTGTTCCCTCTAGAATAATTAGGAGGAAAATGTTCTCCATGAAGAAAATTTATCTCTGACTATCATGGGAGATCATGTTCGCTGAAGTTAGCTGGAGGAAGACAGATGCTTGGCTGGACATCACCGAGATTTTTCAGGCGTGCATGGTTTCAGGTGAATTTAGTGTTGTGAATTGGAGGACTGTGAAGACTGGTGGTCTGTTACTACCTCCTTCTAAGTTTTATATGAACAAACTTTCCTTTATCCAGACCTAGCCCTATCAAGAGTTTTTTTCTCCGCATCTTGGTTTTTGTGCTAAGGACTTCAGTAGGGTTCCTCATGTCTGGCACTTGGCTTTAGTGAGAGGTGATGTAGATCTCCTGAGCAGAGCAGGAGATCAAGAGTCAACAGACTTGGGCTGGATCCCTGATTTCATCACTGAACTGCAACATGATCTTGGATGAGGACTATGTTGTCTCCATTGTTTACTCCCTACCTCTGTAGTTAATGGCCCTTACCCGTGGCCAAATAGCCCTTGGAGTCTTGTCCACCACCAGTGTACTAAATCTTATTTATCGAATGCCAAGTGGTACCTAACCCCACAGAGGTGTTTTATTAGCTGTGGATTAATTTGTTCACCCGTTGTGTTCATCACGGTGGTTCCTGTGTGTGGCTCAGTGTCCAAGCAATATGCTTCTCTTCTGGTGTCCAGAAAGAAGAAGCCAACAACCCCTTCTGTTTCACCCCTGAGCACAGCAACCCACTGCTGCCACAGAGGGTGTCTCAGGCTGCTATTCCACCTGGTCATTTCTCCATCCCAGAGGACGATCATGTCTGTCTTCTCCCAAATCTTTCATCAGTTTTTAATATTCTTTCCTTCTCTCAGCATTTTTTCCTTATTTTTGTGGAGCTTCCTTTTCTTAACACAGCATTAAAAGGAAGGATAAAAAAAGAAACAAAAAATGTGTCAGAGCAGAAACATGTGTGTCCTTCTCCCTTCCCTGTGCTCTAAGAAGTGTATTTCTTGACATCCAGTCTCCTTGGGTGACCTATGGAGTCCTGCCCAGAGACCTGTGCCCTATGATTTGTGTCTGTTCTCCATTAGCTTGGTCCCCTGGTCAATGGAACAGGAAAGAGAGGGGTTGATGTTGCTGAATCTATTCAAGATCCAGGCACATGAGGACCTTTCACACTCCAGCTGTGGGCAACCAGCCTTGGAACAGAAACAAAAGAGCGGGGCAGGAAAAGCAGTCTGGGTCAAGTGCCTTGTAGCCAAGACAAACCTACTCTGACAAGCCTATTTTGAGGTTGCAGGTCATCACAGGAAGGAAGACCCTTCCTATCACTGTGTAAGACAGGGCTTTGCTGGCCCTGTTTAGCAGTCTGATTTCATTCTTTAAAGAACTTCTTAACGACACACAGACAATGTGAAGCCTCCTGCTTGTTTCTTAATCGGTGTACAGCTCTTACTGCAATTTGTGTTCTCTCTGTCATCTCTCCTCCTCCCCTCACCTTCCCAGAGCAAAGCCTTAATCCACCTACATTTTCACCTTCCTGGAAAGCCTTCCCACCTCAAAACTCACGCCCAATAACCTCCTTAAACTCCTTTTTAAGCTTCCTTACCTAATCCGCTAAGTTAGAGGTTCCTTTTAAAAGGCTCACACATGTAGACGCCATCTTTTACCATGGGGAGGCAAAGCCCCTTCCAATTCCTTCTGCCACCTGTTCCTAGAGGATTTATTTATCTTACAAAAGCCACACTTCTGATGCTGGAAGTCTGGGGTCCTAATCCCTACTGTCTACAGGCTTTGCAGTTTAGTTACTGGATTTCAAACAGTACTACAACATAATGTTGTTCTCAATGATACACTAATGGTGTGTCCCTCCTTCGGCCTAGGAAATGGGCCCATGTGTTAAACCACATGTTTAGGCCACTGAAGTTTCCACTGGGAACTTGAATCCTTAGCTTTATGTGGATATCAATAGAAGGAAGGCTAATAATTTTTCTATATAGGTATCAGGGATAGGTGTGTGTGAGAAAGCCAGGGGAAGGGGCTGAATAAAGGTTTAAAAAAATAATTAGCTTTTCTGCCCTCTCTTGCCAGAGGTGTCAACCTTCTCTATCACAGCTCAGCCACGTGAATAGTTGATTTCTCACCGCAATGACAGAGGTGGAAGCAAACAGCAGGCTGGGGACAAAAAAGTGTAGATGAGGGCAGAGTAAGGCAGCAATACGGTTTTACAGCTGGCCCAAGGTTCTGTTCCACCAGCAGCCCATCTGCTTTGGGAGTTTCTTGCCCCCTTTCCTTTCTTCCGGGTTCCCCTTTCTGCACCTCTGCTCTTACCAGAGTCTATCTTTGCTGTACGGAGTCAACCAGTAGGACAGCTGCAATATATATAACCAAGAGAGTAGAAACCTCTGGCGCAGCAGTGGGACCTTTTAAAATGCTAATAGAAAGCTTTTAACTGGTTCCCATCTAACGGCCCTAATTAGCAAGGCTCCTCCTCGATTTAACAAAGCTGGGATCTGCTGCATCTCGCCCTGCACACCCACGTAGATGAGGACTGGGAGTTATTTTCAGTCTTGGGGGTGCTGCCTTGCATTGTGCCCTGTCACACGGGTGATCTCTGCAGACTGCCGGGGACTGTGGAGAAGAGTGACTTGCTGCTCTGTGTCTTTCCCAGCCCAGGCTTCTCTCCTGCTGAGATGGAGCCTTCAATTTGCTCAGCAGCCGAGGATTCAGCACAGGGCCTTTTGAAGAGTCTCCGTGCAATTAGTATGGCAAATTGGAGCCTCCCAGGAGGATACACAGCATCACGCTCACCAGCAACAAGATCTCAGCTCCTCCGTACAAAAGGAACCTCATTTAATGTATTAAATATTTAATTAATGAACTGAAGCTTTAATGAGGTGGTGATGAAGATGCCAAACAAGATACTGGGACAGGAATATCCTACCCTAGAGATAGCAAACAGTTAGCTACTATTCTCCCAGAAGTATTTTTTTCATTGGCAACACAACTGCCTGGGGAAGCTCTCAGTACCTTTAGGTCTCATTCTGCTCAGTTGAAGGGAATTGCACAGGTGGGATGCATCCCAGATGTGGGATGGAAAGCTCCTTTATTGCCTCTGTAATTGAGCTGGAATAGAAGCTTTGGCTGGGAAGAACAGGAGTGCTACAACCTCTCTGCTGCATGCGGCAGCACAGGAATTGCTAACGTAGAGATAAACAGAGGTGGCGTGAAAAATCATGTGGGTAGGCATGCCATTGCTAGAGCCATGAAAGATCACATTTCTCAGACAAGGTAAGGGAAGGCAAGGGTTTCAGGCTGAAAAGGGTCCTATTTTTCCCTTGCATTGGACCTACTTGATGCCACTGATGCTACGTTTAATACAAGCACCAAAATGCTGCTGGTCTGGGCCAGGCCAGGCATCTTCCCAGAGGCGTTGGGAGCGGACCTCTTATGTCTGGGATTATTCAGTGTGAGAATGTTCATTTCTCCTCCTTCAGATGGGATGTTGCTAAGGTTTTACCTGAGTGCTGTCCTTAGTGGGGGTCAGGCTCTCCTGTCTGGAGGGGTGAGGGCCAAGGGGCTGAGGCACTGAGGGCACAGGGTCTTCTTCAGGCAGGAGGCACTCAAAGAAAAGGCCATAGGGAATTCTGGTGACGTGACTGAAGGATGCAAGAGCCAAAATAATTCTCACTGTTTCCTCTCTGTGTGAGAATTGCTTTAGCTGATCAGACCCTGTTATGGGAACCCTGGGATTTGGAAAGGAATAATAAAAGATTAATCGAGAAACTCCTGAATGAATTCAATAAAAATGACATATGGAGTGTGCACCGTGATATTTTTATGATTAGGCTGGCAGATAATTGGACTGAGCAGATTCTGCCCCACGCTTGATCAGGTCTGGTGTCTCAGAGATCCTTCTGGTTTCAGTGGTTCTTTACGAAGGAAACATTAGGGAGGAAAAGAGAATGAACAGAAAAGGAGGCAGACCAAATGCTTCTCTGCTCACTTTAGGAGGAAGGTCTGAGAAAGCTGCTGTTTAAAATGCATTCCAGATTTCAGAATACAATCCTCTATGCCACATGTTTTTGCTTGGTTCACACAACATCATTAAAACCCTGGGCTGGGTGCGGATCAGGGCTCTTCTGAATTTTCAGCCTTTCTCTCCTTGCTTCCAACTGGCAACTGTGAGTAGTCAGGCCCAGCATAATGGTTGATGGGCAAAATTTAACAACCCTCTAACATCCTCCCCAAACTCCACAGCTGCAGGTTGTTTCTCAAGAACAGCATTTCTAAGCCAGGGCCTCAGCTCAGACCTAAGCTCGGTCTTACACCGGGTGTTACAGCATATTTTTCTTGGACATCTATGAAGGCTTTGCAGGACACTGTTGCAAAGTCTACCCTCTTCTGCTCTGCTTTGATAATCCTCTGTCCAGCCTTCCTTATCCCCTCTCCAACACAATAACTTGGTTTTGATTTGAGGCCCATGACAGCCTCCCTGCTCAGCCATGGTGGGTCAGCTCTCTTCCTTGGCCAATTCCTCTCTCTGGCACACTAACACACTTGTCAGGTTGCAGAAGAGCATCTTCCTGCCTTCTTCCCTGCTCCCTGCTAGTATTTGCAAAGGAAACTCTGTGTTCTGCCCTTAAATCCTGCCCATGGAAGCAAGGTTTGGAAGGAAATTATCTCTAAGGTCCCTTCCAACCCAAACCATTGTGTGAGTCTGTGCTTCTATGAATGATCTCATTAACTCCTTCTTCCCCATCTGCCTCTAGTCAGCCACTCTCTCGCCTTAGATTTTCCTTTAGAAAAAGACTGTCTTTTTGTTCTCTGCTTGTTCAGCACCAGGTGGAATGGGACCTTGTTCCATACTCGATGGATCAGAGAGTGGTGCAGCTTTTGTGAAAATAAGTGATAATAAAAATTATTGACTGGTTCACAGCGTGAGGCTGTGATGAAATGATGGAAGGTTATATTGTACCTTTTATCTTAGAAAGACAAAAAGAGAGGGGGAGATAGGCAAGAACATGTGGATTTAGTTTCTCTTTCTTTCATTATTTTTTATTCGGAGGTGGATGGAAGTCTTCAGGTGTGTTATGGAGCCCTAAGAATGCGTATACTCTTTTTACCCCGTGTTAATATCCTGCTACCTTTCCTTTAAGGCCATGTGTGAGGTAACTCTTCTTAGGAAAAGTGCTCTGGAAGATCTTGTTTCACCCATTTGGGATATTCCTAGGTACTGTGCCTTGCTTTTTATAAGATACAGAGCCAGCCCCTGGATGATTTGTCCGTGCTGGAGCCAGGGGCGTGATTTCAGGATGAATAGAAATAAGCACCCCCTCTGAATTAAAGTTGTGGTGGACTTCATGGATACCAAAGTGGGCCAACACTTTATTTACATAGCTTCTCAGATGAACTTATACAGGCCTGTTTTAACTTTACTGCTACTCGTAGCAGCAGCATGTGAGGTCAAGCTACCTCATGTATGTCCATGCTTTCCGCAATTTACCCGGCAATGTAACTGCAGTGAAGATGTTGCCCATGTGAAAGACCAGAGGAGGCTTTACCAAGGCTTTTATCTTCCAGGTCTTCCCAGGGCATCAGATTTTCCATGGAAATGATTCTCCAAGGGAAAACACCATTTTCTTCACTATTGTAAACAAAATACAGCAACTTTTGACAGCTTTAAAATGTTATACTCTGAGCAGAATGTTTTGACTTGGATTGGTTCAAACATTCGCACTTGCTGAAATGAATCAAAGCACTTTGCTGTGCATTTATTTGAAATCGGGTGGTGCCTGCCTGTGGGGCTGCGGTGCCTCATGGGAGCTGTAGTTTGGGTGCGTTGTACCTGTGCTCTCACGTGTCTATCTGCTTGTCTGAGACACATTTCCCAAGATATACTGCAGATCTGCACTGACTGGGCTGAATAGTGCAGGGTGAAAGTCAGAGAGCAGCCAGATACTGTGAGGGATTATTTCTAGCACAGGCAAAAGCAAGGCTGTGAAACATTCAGTACAACATCCCCAAATGAAATGTTTGGTTTCAAGGAATGCCAAAAGACATTTTTTGGATTGGACAAGTGGAAAAATTACTGTATTTACCGTTGTGGGCTTGTCGGTATTTTTTGTCGGTTTGGTTTTTTGTTTATTTTTTTAAAATTTATTCCTTTGGAAAAGTTCCTATTAATTAAGCTTCTCATTCCAACAAATTATAATGTTTTCCACCGGCTGGACCACCCAGCTCTATTTTTAGCTAACATAAGAGTTCAGTTTCACAGCAGGTGTAAGAGGATTGATTCAGTCTCAGCCACTCCAGGAGTGGAGTTAACCCAATGATTAGTGACACATTAATGAATTTTACCCTCGTTGCATGAAAAGATGTGTTTCTTTATAATTTTATTTGTTATTAGGTTTTTTCTCATTCTGAGAAATAATTTTTTTCATCGGAATTTGAAAATCATTCATGATGGATGGAGAACAGACCTACTTGCTTTATAAGCAGTGTAACCTCAGCCTTCTTGTATAGTCCATATTAACAAGATTAAGAAAAAGAAAGCATCTTACTTTCAATAAAATGTCTTAGGGGGAGTAACCCCCTCTTCCCCACCTTCTGTCTTCAGTGGTGCCGCCTCAAGATTGGTGCACCTACAGTTAAGTAACAAAGCACAGCACACAGAATGTTGGTAGAGCCATGAAAACTTGTGTCTTCCCCAGGTGACATTGCAGGAGAGGCTTCAAGAGAGATGAACCTGTTGAATCTGCCTGGGATGTGTAGGCCAAAATCTAGGGAGGGAAAGCAAGCCAGGACATCATAAATGATGGCAGATGATCAAAGCCTAAATTATGTTTTTCATCTGAAGTGAGACACTTTTCCTGGGATCCCTTAGACATGGCTGCACACAGGGCAGGTCTGTGCATACTGAGTGGGGCTGCTCTGAGCGTTTGATTAGAATGCACCTATTTAATCCTCTGAAGCTCCTGGATTAGGGTATGGGTGCTCTGATTTATTTTGTCTGTTTGGGCTGTGTACACACTGTGTAAAGGAATTTGGATCTAATCTTTGCCATCATTATAATTAATTATATGCTATTCTCCAGCATGTAATGGTGGCGATAGAACTCTTACATGGATGTGTGTGTTCCTCTCATACTCTGCTGCAAGAATAGATCTGCTGGGGAGATATTTCTTAATTAATTGTTTAGTTCATCAAAACACCATGCTGGGCCAAGTTCAGCCCTGGTGTTATACTGTTGATTTTAGCTGCCTGGCACCCAATGAGGGATTTAGCCCTGAAGTTTTTCTCCCTTTCATGTACCTTCTAATGTTTTTTTTTATTCTGCTGCAACTGGCAGCTAAATATGCATTTGTCCACGTGGCCAAGTGGCAAGCATGAAAGGGAGGCCATCAGACAGCTGTGTGTTAGGCTATTAGTTCAGCTGTGTTATTCTTTGAAGAGAGCTTCGGAGGGAAAGAGGGATGGAGGAATGGAAAGAGCTTTTGCAGACAAAGGACAGCAAGTGGACGAAGCAACTGAACCTCAAAGAGAAGGGGTGAGTTCCTAAGAGCCAGGCAGACCTTGCCCAATGAAGTTGTGATTCCTGGTAGCAGTGTGGTAAGCAGGTATTCCTATGCCTGCAACTGATTTGCCTCTGGCTGGGCAACTGTCCCATTTGCCTGTGCCTGCATAGGCTGTGGCTGGGAATACCTGTGGGTGCAGATTAATTGTTCAAAGATGTGTGTGGATGTTTATTACTGAGTCTGTGTGGAAACCTATTTGGAACAGGTTTACACTTGTGCTGCTGTATAAATCAGTCACTATACATACGTTTGCTGGGAATTGGAACACGTGCATGTTCCTAAGAGCATGAGATGGTGTATGAAGTCTGTCACTCAGAGTGTGACTGCCTTGTATTGTGTGTCTGGCTGCAGACATGAATGCCTGGAATTGTCTGGGCCTGTGCAAATGACTGCATGTTCACAGGAGTTTTTATTCACACTTGAGTTTCTGTTAACAGCTGTCTGTGCAAGTCTGAGCTTTGACTGCCTCCATTTAGGGTGTCCCTCTGAGTGTCTCCAGCCCCTTGTGTGCCTGTGAAAGTTTTGTGAGCAGGGGTGCCACAGGGAGTACCTTTCTTGTGTACATGTGATGGGTGTGTTGTGCTCCGTACTCCTGTGACTACACAATGCGCCCTGTGTCTGGATGTGTGGAAGAGAAATATTCTTTCTCTCCATAGCAAGCAAACTCTTTAATTTCCTTTTCCCTTCTCATCCTCTTCCTGCTTTCTGTAGTTCACATACTAGTAGCTTGTAGTTACTTCTCTGTAACTAGTTGCAGCTATAGGGAATTTCTTGCAAGCGTTTTCTTTGAATCATGTAAACCTTTGTGGTAGACTGACAGAAGAGCCCAGTGTCCATGTCAGCAGGTGGATTTCCCTTGCCCAGGTTCATCTCTTAGTGGAGCATCAGTGGACACAAGGCACCAGCTCCCAGAGGAACTGAAATGGGCACCACTGACCACTTCATGCCTGTGTAGCTGTGAAGCATTTGAATAAAGGTAATAACTTGTGCTAGCAATTGTCCATCTTTGTTAGGGCATTTGACTTAGACATCGGTGGATTTAGGCTAAGACTTCAACAGACTTAGGCTAGAGTTGACCCCAGTAGTTGTATCTTTTCTACCTCTGCTCCAGAGCATACTGTGGAGGCAGTTTTTTAATGATAAGCCTCACACAGCTGTATTCTCCATGCAAATTTTCCATAGGGCCAAGGGTAGCAGTACTGGCACTTTTATTATGAAGCTCTAGCTGAGGGAGAACAGCATCTTCCAAGAAAGGGCAGCACAATTACCTGTTTCTACAAAGAAAGCTGAGAGAGGGGAAAAAAAGAAAAGAAAGAAAGAAAAAGAAAGGGAAAGACACAGAAGTCTCATTCCTTTATGCTCTGGGTTCTTTGTAGTTTTCTTTGTAAAGGTCATAGTTATCTCAAGAAATGGGAAATTCTCAGAATCCTTTAAACTCTAGTCCTTTTACTTCTTAAAGTGGCCTAATTCCAGAGAGCTTAAGGTCTAACAAGGGATTTGATCCTACCTCTCTCTCTCTTTCTCTCTCACAGCAGGTTTGATGGCACTCAGATTGCTCATTTGTATTTTCTTTTGTGAGGCAAAGCACTTTGGTTTCTCTTCCAGCTGTCATATGTGTGTTCTTTCCTCTGCCTGTCTGGAAGGCAACATTCCTAGAGACATAACTGGCAGGAGAAATCTTTTCAATTTAATTATAAGAACAGAGGTCAGAAAAAGGCACTGAGTTAACCTTTATTTGAATATCGCTGAGAAGTGAAGGCCTGATATCTGAGGGTGCTGACCAATGTCTCTTACTGCACGAGATGCTGCTGCTCTTCGGCCCGTAACAGCCACAGCTTTCTTGGTAGGGCTTTATTGTGCTTCAGCAGGGACAGATAGTTTAATTTTGCCCATGTGCCTTATGCATTCCTTCAGTAAAGGTGCAGAGCTTAGTAGGACCCACCTTTGCCTTTCCACTGATCGTTCGCTTGCATGCAGCTGATGTGTTTGTTTGCCCATGGTCATAGCAAAGGTAGCAAGGTGCTGGATGGCACAGAGACGTTTGAGTTCCTTGGGTCTTTCCCAAATATTGGGGAAGAGACAGGGTGAAACACACTTTTATTCATATTTTTGAGCTGGGTCAGTCCCCAGAGCCATGAAAAAGTTCAGCCTGGCAAACAGAGATAACAAAACCCCTTAACAAACACTAAAAGAGGTGCGGCAGGGTCTGAGGTGGGGAGAAGATGAAAAAGCCAAATTGTGGGTATGCTTAGTCCAAGTCTGGCAAAAAATCCAAATGACCATACCCCCCAAAAAACCCAGGGGGAAAAGAGCTAAGAATTATTGCAAATGTCAAAACATCTTGGATTTGATTGAAGTATTTAATTTTTGAAACATTCAAATATTTAATTTTGACATTCTTTTCACAGAAATATCTTTATTTTTTGAAATGGCATTAACACTGATCTACATTAAAAAGAAAAGATTAGGCAGCAGTTTGAATAACCCAGAGAAGAAATAAAACACTGTGTTTGAATTGACCCAATTTGGGTTTGGCCCGAGATGAAATGGTTGTGGTTTACTTTTATTTTGCTGAAAACATTTATACAGTTTTGTTTCTGTTTGAATCCAACCTATTGTTTTTTCTTTCTGTTTTTTTTTTTTTTTTTTTTGTTGAGACACTGTGAAAACCAAGCAAAATTCTTCTTTAGTCCATTTAATGCCTGGCTACTGCAGCTGCTCCTCATTCAAACAGAACAAGATGGGCAAGCTAGAGTATCCTAAAGGTGTCAGACTCGAGTGGCGCTAGCTCCCAGGTCCAAATCCCTTTGGCTCACTCCTGATGTATGTGTGTCCCTGATGATGTAGGGCCTATTAAGAAAAGACCATATCCTCAAGACATTCTTTCCTTAAGTGACACACTGTCTCCAGTATTTTTATAGGACAGCACTAATTTTTCATAATGAGACACAGTAGGCTACAGCCCTTTAATAGACTTGTCAAGTCTCATGTATTCGGGATGAAATGAGATCATTTGGTTTCTGTCTCTCACTCCCCTGTTGTGGTGTAGCTGAGATGCAGATGTGCACTGCCCTGGCCCTCTGCTGCTCCAGAAGGGCGTGCCCAGATGTTGCCAGGAGGTCTGGTGCTGCCAGGAAGCCAAGGAGCACACACGGCTGCTGGGGTCCTGCGAATAACACAGTCTGCACAGTGGCTGCTGCAGGATCAAGGATCCCCTGTCCACATCACCCATTGTCCCTTGCCATGTCACCTGCCGTGTGCATGTTTGTGAGAGCTCTGTCTGCTGGCTCAGAACATAGGACGGGAGGCTCCTCAGCCTGAGAACTTGCTCTGCTTTTTCCAGTGATAGAGAGGATCCATTACCATCCCTTTGTCTTAAGGATGGTCTGTCCAGAAGAGCCTGTTCCCATCACCTCTCTTTCTGAGGCAGGACGTTCCCAGCACAGCCTGCTGGGGCAGCCCCAGCTCAGGATTTAAACTTTGAGTGGGGCTTTCCAGCTCACCTCCTCTGATGGGGTGGACTTGCTCTTACCAACAACAAAGGCTCAATGGCAGCTCGTCTGTGAGGCCTCCTTAACCTGAAGACTAGAATCTAACAACTTTCTGGTGGGCACATTACTTGGAGTTAGGTTTCAAGGCCAGTGCTGGAAATGGAAGATTTGCAGGCTTGGGTGTGTCACCACACCAAGCAGCTGAAGGTGGCAGCTCTGTGGCTGAGAAACTGGCTACTCTCGTGATACTGAGAGGCTTATTGCAACAAAATCCCACAGCTTTTAGAAGGAATAATACTGAAAGAACAGGGATTTCTAGTATGTCACCAACATCCTGCAGACTGCCCTGAGAATGGCATTTCTCAGCAGAGCCTGTGACACCTACCATTTGTAATTCACAGCAGCAATAATCCTGAGAGACTCGAGCCTGAGCAGGCAAGAGGTGGGCAAGGTAAGCTTGTCCTTCCCAGCTCGGCTGGGATTTTCAGTGCATGCCTTCAGGTCACTTCATCCCTGGCAGGAATAGTGAGAGATACTCATCAAACACCATAGTGTATTCTGAGGAAGAAGGAAGGGACTACAAGAAGAAGAGAAGATAAAAATGGCTTTGGTCAGGGCTTGAGCCTGCTAAGTCGTGCTCTTTTTTGGCTTCCCTTGTGTGCTGGTGAGCAGTCTTCTGCCACCCATCCCTGCTTTCTTTCAGCATATCGAATGTGCTACCCGGTGTGTGTGTGTGGTGAGGATGTGTGCAGTGGTGTCTGTGCTGTCGGCACCCCTGCAGCTGGTATGGAGAGAATGCCAGTCAAAAAAGCCCGTCCCCCTCCAACAGCTGGCACTGCCGAAGAGCTTGCCTGCCTTATTAACAGCCCACTTATGTGGAATCTGCTCGCTGAGCAGAAACTGCTCCATAAATCCTCCCGCAATTTGCATTCCTCATCGCTGTCGCTCATTACCACTGACCTCACTTCTTCTGCTGGAGCTGATCAGCCTCCCACCGTCCTGCCTGCGAGACGCTTCTCCATTACCACAACCTATTAGCAGCGGCAGCGCCTCCGCGAATGAACGCACCGCTGCTGAGTCAGGAAACATTCCCAACTCCACTCCTCCCCCGGCAGGGAGGCGGTGACAGCGAGCGCCGCTCAGTTGCTCTCCCTTGCGTGTTTCAAGGCCAGGCTCCGCATCCCGGGGAACTCAGGGGGGTCATTGCTGGACTCGCACTCCCGCATGCACGAGTGGGAAATGAGGTGCAGCGGCTGGAAGCGTCTGAAACCACAAGTGCTTGCTAATCAGCGGTGGGGTTTCTCAAATAGCAGCTCACCCACTTGGTGCATGCGGTGCAGCTTTCTAGTTTAATACCTGACTCCTCACTCTATGAGAACCACGTCTCTGCTGCTTCCTTCCTCAGGAGCTGAGAAGCAAAAACTCACAGACATCTCACCGTAGTCTAAGCTGAGGGAGTGCTTGAGGAGGCTGAAGCAGCCGGTGCTCACCCAGCTCTGAACCAAGTGGTCATTATGCAGGGGCTTGTGATGGGTAGGTCAGGGACAAAGAAAGCAAGGATTCATGTTAACGCTCTCCTTCCTGAGTGCCAGGGCAACTGGAAGTGTGAGGGCTCATGCCGCCTCCTCCTTCTTTGCAAAGACATGTCAGCAGCAGCTGAGCGTTCAGCTTCCAGGCAGGGGAGGCAAAGTCAGGACATGCTCCAATCTTGCAGTGAAGGGTGAAAAAGGAACTTAAATTGTATTTTGAACCTGTTACCCTTCTGTATCATACTGGGGGTCCCACAGCAAAGAACCACACCAGATGTTTCCCAGAGCCTCAAAATAGTCATGCAATACTCCTGTAGTTGTCCTCTTACATAGTCATGTAAGACTCTTATTTTTCAGTTCTCCGTCCAGGGTTGAAATCATAAATGGCTGAGAGAGTCACTGGCAGAGTAGCTGGAGGCATGCAGTGACTTAAGTGCTCCAGTTCAGAGCAGGCAGGAGAAAAGGACCTGGCTGTTTTGTTTATATCCAGATGTGATTCCATAAGTTTTAGAAACTGGAACATGATTTTCAGGTGAGTCGTCTGGTCTCTGATTTCCTATAGATGTTCAAATGCATTGTGAGCCATATGGATATAGCTCCTATTGCTGTAAGTCTGTGAACGAGCATTCGTTCTGTAATGTAAGGAAGGGTTTTATTTTAGTGGGAATGGAGGAAGGGGTGTGGGCAGAGAAAAAGCCTCCTAGTATTCCCTAAGCTCTTTTCCCTTCGGCCCAGGCAAGCAAAGCCTTTCTTTGCAGGGGGAGAAACATGTTTACTTAGTATAGCAGAGGGACCTCATTAAAGTACAGCTCACGTATAGCCAGGGGTTTCATATATAGCTTTTTTTTTTTTTTTAACCTTCCCTGTCTTGATGGAAACAAAAGGAGGAGAAGAGAAAAAAAAAAGGAGAAAGAAAAGGAAGGAAGTGAATTGCTTAATGGAGGTCCTCTGCCTGCATATTTAATACCCTGGTTTTATTGAATAGAAGGTGAAAAAGTGCACCTTGTTTGTTGCTTGCCTGTCAACCCATGGCAAGAAGGCATCCTTTCCCCTGGCTGGTGCCTTTTATTAGTCAATGGTTTCCAGAGTGTAATTATACCGTAGATCTGAGATGCGTTATACACACAATTACAATTCCCCAGCCGAGCCAGTTATTTATTAACCGGGGAAATATTTGTTCAATTGTTTTGGAGGGCTAAGGTTTTCTTTTGTTTCTTTCTTTTTTTCCTGACCCCTTTAAACTGTAACACAGATCATTGGAAAAGGTCTGTGCTCTGTGTCTCAGTGAGGGTAGGGTGAATGTCCCATTCTGCTAGCTCACCATGTCACCTAAAAGCCTTGGCAAGAGAAGCTGCTGTCTGGGATTGAATTTGCGGGGGCAGAGCAAAAGGTACTGGAAGATCTTATGGAAATTTTTCTTTGCTGGGTTCCTGGTTTGCTTTCATACGAGGGAGGTGACCTCTGGGCTTTGCAGGGACCCTGTGGGGGGATTGCTTGTGGATAAAAGCCTAACGCAGCTTTGCCAAAATCTGTTCCATCTTGTGGATTTGTGTAGGTCAAAATCCACTGCGTATGTCCAAGTCAGCTTTGCCATAGCAGAATATCCACCCAAAGCCCGTTTTGACTTCTTGTTCATTGGGGCTACTTAAGAGCATCCTTTATTAAAGCAGAAACTACAGCTTGGCCTAACACTTGAAAACTGGATCCTAGTAGTCCTTCAGGGCAAACAGCAACTCTATCTAGATTTTGTGTGCCACTCTGGCCATTAAGAAAATACAGCTTCTGTAACTTATCTTGACAAGAACCCAGAGGGCAAAGGAGAATGACAAAAAAATGTAAGGACAGGGTTGCTGGTTTAACCAAGCAATTTAGGCCCACAGACCACAACATAATTGGCCACCAGTCGTTCAGATCAAGCATCCACCTTGCACTGTCTTGTTCTTTCTCTGAAAGCAGCTGGTAGCAGCAGAGTAGGCAAGGACAAAAGCTTTGCAGCCACTTTCCCTTCAGAAATATGTTTCCTGAAATGTAGTGAGCTCTGTTAAAAATGCATCCCATCCATCTATCATCCCAGGTGCTGTCCTGCCGGGATTTTTCCATTTCCACAATATCCTCACTTTAATAAGGTGACCAGAACAGGGTGAGAATCATTTCCTTGTTATTAATTATTACCATGACTGCTGTACAGCAGTGTGCTCAAGGGTGTAGAGCTATAATCCCCAAGAACCTCCTCCTGAAGGGCATTTTATCTTCCCTCACACTCCTAAACACTGGTATGTCAGACCTGCCCCCCCAGCTTTCCTCTCAAGCTGTGCTTCAGCCCTTCTCCCCTTGACCCTACATAACCAGCAGGTCCTCCTGGTGTGTGCCTTATCCTTTCCTTAGACTCTGCCTGTGTGGGAACATCCTTCTAATATGACTGCTGAGGTAGATTTAAACTGATAAGGTTTACAGGTGTAATCCTTGTACAGGGTGCGATTTTTTGGCTATTAGAGGAGCCTATTTAATCAGGTTAGCTGATGTTATTTGGGAAAATGTTTGCAATGCCCAGCCCTCTGCCCCTAAGCCCTCTTTTCTCATGTGAGGATAATGGTGTTCATGCTGGGATTCATTCTGCCAAACTCTGTATCTGCATCTCCACTGATGCAACTGCTGGAGCTCTCCCTTGAAAGCAAGACCTCAGATGACACTTCAGGCTTTTGTTTCAATGTGGCTAACAAAATGCTCCTGGCAGCTCTGGTGTTCAGTGTTTGGTAGCTTCACTGCTACTACAGCCACCCCCTGGTGCCTACCCCACTCTTCTGTTGGGTGTATCTCACTCTGGAACCAAAAAACCAGAGACATGGCCTATTTTCTGTCCAGCCACTGCAGCTGACAGCCCAAAAAACCAGCAGAAGCTGCCGGTAAGGGTGGCTTTGGGCTGCTGCAGTGTATGGCAGCAGCTAAAGACCAGGCAAGTTCTTCTGCCAGCAGCCATGGCAAGCAGACTGACTTGGGAGCAGGCAGCCAGGGAGAGGTGACTTCTGAGAGCAGCACAGCTGTTTACTTACGTGCACCCGAGCCAGGTTCCCACAACACTTTCTGCTCTTAGCCTACAGACATCCCAGCAGTATTTTCTCCTGGCAAGGAAAGACAGCAGCTAACCTGAGAGAAAATCTTAGGAGAACCAAAGCAGCTGCTGTTTAGAGATGAGAAAGGAGCTGGGATTCAGTCTTAGTTTGCACTTTTTGCGAGTGCCTCCGTCTTTACAAGCCTTTTACAACTATGAGGTTACGATGAATTAAGAGCCTAACTTCTTTTTTTCCTGACAAAGACGTGGTCCACTTGGGGTTGGGATTTGCTTGTTTCTGTTTACACTGACAATATGCTTGAAAGGGAAACAAGAGGAGACCCTGCTACTTGGAAACAACGTCTGTATTTTACTCCCTTTCATTAAGTGAAATGCAATGTCCATAAACTACATTGTGCACAGAGGTCTCTTTCTCACCTTGATGCATAGCAGAGCATGGTCTTGATGACAGCCCTCACATCTATTGGTTTTCTCTGCCAGGCTAAATCCAGTTGCAAAAAATGATAGAAATAACTTTTAAAGGTCTTTGTTTCAAGTCCCAATACCCGCCCTATGTCTGAAAGATTGTAAAGATGAGATACTGGGTGAAATGTGATGTGTGCACAGCATACGTGATTTAAGATAGTGAAACCCAAAGAAATACAAGAAAAACAGATCTGAATTTCAGTGAGCATCTTTAAATGTCTACTTTCTACGAGTTTCTAAATCTTCGACTGAAGCCATTATTTAATAAATCTATTTTTCTTGGTGCCAGATTTGAAAATTGAATTCAGTAATTATACATCAGCCAGTGTAAATCTCCATACATAACCTTATCTGTGGAGCAATTCTAATGCCTGTATACTAGATCCCACAAAACCTTAGGACTGGAATTAAGATTTAGGACTAGAATTAAGACTGCTAGAAAGTACATTCCCCCAGACATAAAGGAGGAAAGAACTGATTAAATTAGTAAATATTTAGGTTTTCATTTTATTTTGTCAGTCTCTGTCACTTTCTGTCTGTCACCTGCAGCAGATGCAGCTCATATCTCAGCTGAACACACAAATAGTGCTTGTTCATTTTGGAAATGTTTATTTGTTAGGCATCCATTTGTTTGCATGAGTTATATGGCTTCCATCAATTACACTGTACGTGGTTCATTATGTGAGATCATTTTGCAGTAGCATAAGAGCATGAACTGTAGTGCGATTCCTAATAGTGGCTGGGGGATATGTTGCTGCTGCTATTCAGAGAAAATAATGGCAGTGGGGAAACCTGCACCATTATTGTTTTTGTAATTGTTGGTTTACATGATAACAGTTCGAGTGTAGAAATTACAAAAAAGTAATAAGATATTTTCGGGCTGGAGCCTCAGTTTTAGATCAGAGTCTGCATTTCTCAGGATATAATGCAGAGTTCTTCTAAGGACGGGGACTATGGTTTTCATGGAAGACATTTTGCTTTCGTTACAAAAGTGCTGCTGCTCATTTCCTCTTGGAGTCTTGCTATTACAATGACTCCCTGAATAGCAATTACAGGAGAGCTGCAAAAGTTTATAATTTTTGATTCAATGCAACCACTTCACTAGTATTAAACTTTCTTATAGAAATGCCACTACATACTGCACATACAACCATTAATTTGGCCATGACCAAATCAGCAACAGTGTTCTTAGACACATATATCTTATGAAAAGGGGAAGGTGATGACTAATTAGCATTAGAAATATGATCAAGGGTTTATATCTTGTAGTGTCTTAGATCAAAGATGGTGTGGGCTTGGTGTTCTCAGCCTGGATCCCTATGGGCATGTGTCTGTGTAGGAAGCCACATTAAAATCTGGCATAATTCAATATGATTAGCTGATTCTGTTTAAGCAAAAGCTGGTTTAATAAGGAAGAGTCTCAGAAAAGAGAGAGAGAAGCTTCAAATTCAAGATAAGAGGCAGAATTGTGAGGGGAGTTCAGGACTAGAATAACAAGGAGAAAGCAGGGAAAACAGGTAGGGGTGTTAATGGGGACCCCACCTCTGGGGTAGAGGGGGACCTGTGAGGCAGGAATGAGGGGTGTCAGGAGCACTTGTGGCTACAGGGACACAGGTCTGCAAAGGTGGTGGGGAGAAGGGAGGCTGCAAATCAGAGGAGAGCTGGCTGCACTCTAATTAATAGCATTAGTTTTAAAGAGCGTGAAGTCACCTCAACACCAGCTCACGAGATGTATGGGATTAGTTTGTATAGTAATGAAAGAGTAATAACCAGAATTTAATTGTTATGGCTGGTGAACTAGCTGACCCCTCAGCCCAGTGGGCATTTAGATAATTTTCAGAACTGCAGTGAGCCTAGCTAACTCTTCATATGGGGAGGAGGAGGGGGATGGGAAGGGGGGGTCTCTGGCGAGAAATACGTAATGAAAAGCAAACTAGTAATTGCAATGCTGCATTCTCATGTTTCCCCTGACATTCTAAACCAGGGGTGGGGGTCTTTGTCTGCCAGCACTCTCTTTGTGCATCAGACCAGCAGTGTGTCCAGCTTGGCATCTTGGCTTGTGTCACAATCCAGTATCAGATGCCTGAGGAAGTACAAGAAACCCCATAGAAACACAGGCCAGGCTGTCTAAATTCAGACTTTCTTTATGGACTGCCTAAAGACACCCACAGACAGGTGAGCAGTTCTGTAGCCACTCCAGCTGCCTCTCCAGAAGGGCAGGACTCTACTGTGGAATTTTTTTGGTCTCATCCACCTGTCCTCTACAAACAATTTAGCAATCCTTGGACACCTCAGATAGTACTATGGTCTGATGTTTATACGCTCGAATCCTTCCCCAGATGTTTGCAGGATTCATTACTGTTCTTCCAGGTCCAGAAAAATACCTGGTCCCTCTACCCCCCTGTTTAGTTCCTAGCTACTCTTGGACTAACTTAGGCCCTCAAGGCTTTCTAGGATCGGGATGATAGGGAACAAATCTCCCAAGTGTCATGTCTTCCCAAGCCTTCTCGCTAGCTGATAGTTTTCCTTCAGTGCAGTGTCCCCTTGTGAATGCTGATTCGTTGTCACAGTGCACCCATGAGGGTGGCACTGCTCAGGCACCAATTCCCACCTGCCCGTGTAGACCTGAAGGACCTGTCCAGGGAGATCTCCGAGGTCCCAAGCGATTCCTTCATCTCTTAGACAAAATCTGTTGGAATCAGTAGGAATGTGCTTATGGACTAACTAAAAAAGGAAGAATGGATCCTACAGTTCAGAAGTTTTACTTGACTTGCAAGAGCTGAGATCCGACACTGGGAAGGCATTTTTATTCTTCAGTTCTCCATGTTTGTGGCATTACCTTGATATGGCTGGTTGAGATCAGCTGCAGTAGCAAAATCAGAGAGCCTTTGAAAGCTGGTGTGGACATAAAAACTGTCAGTGCCTCTATCCTGCGTGGGACTGACACTTGAACAATTCCTTCAATTAGCTATTTTATTTCAAAACCTATTTATTGGTTAACTGTTATCATTCTTAGTAGCACTTTCCAGCTTGCCCCACGGAGTTTAGTGGTGCTATGTCCAGCAGACTAAAGTCTTATTCATGAAGTGGGATTTTTGGAAGCAGCTGAGTGGAACTGGAAGAGCAATTGTAATGACATTTGGCAGAAAGGCGAAGGCTGAAGATCCTAAGCCACTCAAGTTCCTTTGAAATTCACAGAAGGCCCAGGGTAGTAGGACTGGTCCCTGTGCAAGGGTGCCAAGTTGTTGCTGTTGCTACAACAGCATTCAAGTTCCACTCTCAACATTTTCGCATTTACCTGCAAACATTTCTCTGTATATTTGCATATGCATAAAACACAGAGTGAATCAATTCACTAATGAAATATTAATAGAAGGAACAATAATCCTAATGATTGTAGGACTAGATGGCTCCTGTGGCAGGTGTTATCTAGCCGTGGCTACAGTGGTTCTCTGCTGTTGGCAGTACCATTTATGAAGGGTGTGGTATTACGTCTCTGGCTTCAGGGAGCAGAGGGGTGACCCTTGCTAGCTTCCGAATAGAAGTGATCAGTAAATCTGCCAGGAAACAGCTTCTTGTTGAAGAACGCTGATGCTTCCATCCACTGAAACATAGATGCTCTGTGGGAAGACAGCAGATTCTGTGCATTTCTGAAGGAAGTCTCCACTGGAAATGGCCTATCGCATGTGCATTTATAGTGCCTGGGACCTTGGTGTCTTCTGCAGGCAGCAGCACAGTTGGCATCCCTCAGGCAGCAGTCAGGGACTTAAACCACAAGTGATCTGCAGGGAAGAGTGAAGAGATTTGTGGGTGTCCCATGCTGTGCAGGGGGGCTGGCTGGCTGAGAGGCAACTGCTGTTTGAAGGGATTTATTTGACAGGGGACCAGGCAGCCAGAACTCCTGTTGAGCTGGAGAATGGCAGTGGGGAGCTGCAGAGATGACAAAAGACACTGAACCTTCTGCACAGAGCATGCAGAGGGCCACAGGCTGCCACAAGTGGAAACTGCAACTTCTGAGCACATCTTCCAGGGTGGGCTTTTTATTGCCTCACCATCATATGTACAGAAGAAGAGAAAAGGCCGATGTTCCTTGTTGGAAAGTGATTGCTACAGCATCTTTTGATTGAGTGTTGCATTATGTTGAATTGAGAACATTATTATTCATGAAAAGGCATCCTAGAAAGCTTCAAAGAAGGATGGAAAAAAACTTCAGGTTTTAATACTAATTAGAGGAGCCTGTCTCCCAGGTGTGAGGTGTTTATCTGTGAAAAGCAGGAGATAGTGTAGCAAAGAAGAAATGTACACTGGAGAATAGAAGTTCCAATAAATGGTTGAATGGATTAAAAAAAAAAAAAAAAGGAAGATGAAGAAGAAAGAAGACCAACAACAAAAAGGCAGACAATAAAATAAGATGTTTGCACTGAATATGGAGAGTTTGCAAAACAGCTCAGAGTTTATTTCCAAACCTGCAAAAAAACAACCCTGAAAATAATACAGCAATGTGTCTCAATAAGGAGAAGGTTCTTTTCATTTCTTCCTCCTATTAGCAGTGTTTATCAACTCGATTCCTTTTTCACACCAAACAGCACTTGTGTCATGACAGCTCAGAGCTGGCTTCAAGTATAGCCAAAACAGACTGTTCCTGGAGCTGGTGTACTACCTTAACCAAGCACTGACCTTAGTCATGCTGCTTATTTTGCCTGAGAGTTTTCCTGGAGGATGTGGGGCTCTCTTCTCTCAGCGGCCTCTGCTTCAGTTAGCATTACCCAACAGAAGTGGGTGCTGTGGTGCCAGTCTGTCCTGGCACACGTGCTTGCTGCCATCCCTCCTGTGACAGTGTCAGGAATATTGCCCTGGCTTCAACACCTCTCCCACTCCCACTTCTCCTTTTGGCCCGTATGGCTGGACTCACCCTTCTACTGACCTCAGGTGAAGTTTAGTGAGGGGAAGGGAGAAGGAGGACCTGAGATGAGAGAGGCCACGCTTCTGTGCGGTGCCATTGCTGGTTTGTATTCTCAGGTGTGCAATATCCACGTAGCCAAGTGGCTGCAGGGTCTGGCAGATTGTTCTATACACACACCTTACAGTTTTCGTGCTGCTTCCCCCCTGCTCTCTTGTGAGTTAAGGAATCATTGCATGTGTGGAAAGCTTGAGAGAACGGATGTGCTTTCATAGCCGAGTGAGTGACAGCTGGGCAGCTTTAATTGCCCTTTGGTGTGCTCCTAGAAGGTAGTTGAAGAGAACAGATTTTTTTCCTGTCTCTGTGGACATGAAATATGGACATCTTTGCTTCTGTGTTTCAGCTGATGCACAGTAACTGGTTAAGCATCAGAAACTCGATCACTTGTAATTGCCTACCCATAGCCTCTGCTAGTGACAAGATCTCATGGGGGAGCAGAAGGGAGAGCAGTGCAGGGATTTGACTTTCTGCCATAGGCTTTGTGCTAGTCCTATCACCGAGGCAATCCTTCCTCTCTGAACACCACTTCAGAGCAGAATTTAACAGAGAAAAAACCAGCAAGTTTTTTCAGTGTTTTTTTTCCTTGTGGAGCATTCCCTTAGATGACTACAGAGAGATGCATTCAAACAGAACATTAAAGTTAAACGAGGTGACACAAGGCTATATTTAAAAATAACAGAAAGTGTTTCAAGTTCTCCTTTGATAGGAGTTGGGCAGCTATATAACCCTACCAGCTTGCCATCCTAATGACAATCCCCAACAAGAAACACAGCCTGATAACACGCACTAAGACAGGAGATGGGAGTTCTGTTCACAGGCATGAGGAGCTGCAGGAGATAGCTGTTGTACAAAGATGCATATTCAGAGCAGTTAGAAACCCCCCATCTTTCCTTGAACATTGCATAACTAGATGCATAGAATAAATATCTACAGTGTAGGACAGAAATTAACATTAAAGATATAATACCATTATAGAGTTACTGATAAACCCTCACCTTTCATACTTAGCTAATTTCTCATCAGCTTATTTTTTATAGAAAAAAAAAAGAATATAGCAGAACTTTGAGATAGGCAATGAAAATGGTCTGGAGGCTTGGAAGGATTTTCAGATAAGGAGAAACCGAAAAAGATGAAGGAAGATATTGTTTGGAGAAGAGATGAATAAGAAAGTGTATGTCAGAAGTATATAAATTATAATATTTAAAAAGGTTCTCAGTACTGGTACAAAAGGGTATCCTTTGAATCAAAAAGCAATGCAGATCTGGAAGTGTTGAGAGTTTTTTTTACTGTACGCTATTAAACTGTGGAACTCCCTGCTGCAGGGTGTCACTGAGCTCATGGCCTCAGTGGAAAAAAAAAAAAGAAAAAAAAAGAAAGCTATTTTTGTGGACAGTGAGAACATTCACAGTTACATTAGAGAAAATAAAAAATTTATAAGAAATATCAGCCCTTGAGATTCAGGGCATAAATCCAACCACTAACTGCCTGGGGTTATAAAGAAACTCCCCCAATGGACATATTAGTAAGTTATTTCCCATTTTAAGTGTTTTACATCTATCCTTGATGCTAGCCGCTGCCTGCGAGAAGGTGTTACAAGAGTCGGACAGTTGGCTTGATTTGCTATGAAGGTTGATATATCCTTGGAAAACATGGCAGCTCTCTCCTTCCTTTCCTCACCATCTCCAGCTGTGCCTCTGAACCACCTCACCGTGGCATGCACCAGACAGCTGACAAAAAGACAGGGCTTCTCTGCTGCTTTCTGGCTACTCTGAGGTGCGGGTAACCCCAGGCTGACACGGTCCTGTTGTGGACACGAGAGACCAGCACAGGGGGAGACTAGGCTCCCCGCTGCCATCCTGGCTGCAGCAGGCTGGTACCAGACTGCCCTGGCAGAGGTCTGGCTGACACAGCATTGCTGCTGCAAGAGCTGTCCCACCTTTCTGACCCCAAGGAGAATGTGTAGCTCCCCATTAGCAGCTCCTTTGCTGCGCCTCTGGCTTTGCTTGTCTTCTCCAGGCAGCACTGGGATTTCTCTGGTCCTCAATTGTATGGCAGCACTCGAGCTTCAGCAAGCAAGCAGGAGGTGCAGGCCGGCGAGGCAAAGGAAGGCAGAGTACCTGTCTTGCTTTCCCTTCTCCCTGCATGCTTAAATTTGTTCTTTGTCTGATCTCCTCTGCCAGGCGTTTTGGGATAATCAATGTGACTTTTCTGCTACTATCCCAATCTTTCTCATTTTCTTTTTTAAATGGTGCCCCTTCTCATTTGCCTCATTTCTCTTCCTGTGATACCTCGAATGGAGAAAGCTCTGTTGCTCCAAGGCAGAGGAGTGCAAACTGGTTACAACCACTCTGTCACCGTTCATGACCCTGTGCTAAAGAAGCTGAGCTGCTGTCAGCAATTAAAGCTCCTTACAAGTTACCTGATTATCGCTTGGGGGAAGTAATTGCCACTTCTCACTCAGAAAGGAAGGTGCTATGTTGTCTTGACCTCAGGGACTCAGGTATACAAAGAATCACAGAATCACAGAATATTCTGGCTTGGAACAGACTGACAAGGATTATCGAGCCCAGCTCTTAAGTGAATGGTGAAATCCTCGTGTGAATGGCTCGGTGTGTCTTTGCAATGCGTCAGTTGCAGCCACTCTGGGAAACATTCTCCCTTCTTGGCCATCTCTTTACATGGATTCAGAGACCAACGTGTGCCAGCTGCATTGCTGCACAGGACGCTGAATTGCCATCTATGTGGCCTCAGCAGCTGAAGTGATGAGCCTAGGAGGAGAAGTGGTAAAAGGGCTGTTCCTTCCTGTCTGTAGAAATGCTGGAAGAGGTAAAAGGGGAGAGATTCTTGTGAGGTAGAAAATAAGACATTATTCTTTCCCTGCAGGTGAATTCTGTTACATCCCTTTAGTTGCCTGATTTCACAGTCTCATGGGTGGACTGTTTTCCTACATACACATACTCATGCAGATACCCTCCCCCAGAAGGACTGATCAGAGGGGGATGGCTTTAAACTGAAAAAGAATACATTTAGACCAGAAATTAGGAGGAAGTTCTTTACTGTGAGGGTAGTGAGCAATGGAACAGGTTGCTCAGAGAAGTTGTGGATGTCCCTTCCCTGGAAGCGTTGGAGGACAGATTGGATGGGACTTTGAGCAATCTGGTCTAGTAGAAGATGTCCCTGCTCATGACAGGGGTTTGGAACTGGATGATCTTTAAGGTTTCTTCTGATCCAAACCATTCTATGAATCCGTGATCTTACAGGAGGCTGGTGGGTTACTCGTGTGAGTTAATTTACTCTCAGACCTCTTTATTGAGAAACTCTTTGTTCTTAACTTATTTCTTTACTATCATAGTATGATACTGGTCGTTGCTGGGAAGGGCTGGAGGGGTGCACAGACCCACCAAACTCCACCACAATCATCTCCACATCAGATTCTGCTTTGGTCTTCCTATATAACATTCAGGGTGGGGGTGAAAAAGAAGTAGGGGATTTTTCTTGTTTTTAATGCACTGATTCCCTGGTTCCCCTCAGTTTGGCCTGGTCTCTCGGCTTTGCACATTCATTTGTACATTCAGTTCATTCTTCTCGCTGAAGCCTTCCTGACCTTAAACATAACCCAGCATGTTACAGCCTCACTCAGATAAACTCCTAGACCTAGGCTGAATACCTAAGCAATTTGGCAAACCAAGACTGGCACCTAGATTTCCCCACAGCTTTTACCCTGCATGATCTGCAGCAGTCAGACTGGACCCAATATTTTCTGTCTCTGTGTGGGCAGCTGGACACCTTCCACCACACCTGACTGCATCCTCACAGAAGACGCCCTGGGTAGACCTTTTCTTCCTGCCTTTTCTTGTCTTCTCAGTCAAACTAGTGTCTGAACGCTATGCAAATGCTACCATGTCCTTCCTGCTTCTTCTGAAGTAGGTTATTGGCATTATTGCTCTCTCTTGCGATTAAAGAAATAAAGACTTAGAACAAGGTGTACTGATGGTGCCCAAGTCATTCATAAAAACGGTGCCAGGTCTGAAAATAAATCCCAGCTCTCCAGCTTCTCTGCATAGTGTTTTGACTGCAAGACTGAGTTAGCCTTAGAATTTCTCATTGACTGCTCTGGTGTACTTGGATATGTGAACTTAAGTTCTCTGTTTAGCTCTTTACATGCAATTTGCTCTCTTCCATAGCAGTTTTCTGTTGGCATCATTGTGGTGGAAGATGCTGCTTAAATGACATTCCTTTGAATTGAACTAGCTATTGCACTCCAGCTCTTGCAGGGTTTCCTTAGATTGGGTTTTGTTTTTAAAGTTCATGAACAGGGCTGCGGCTGCATCCTGAAGGTGTGAGTCCTTTCGGAAGACAGTTTGTCTGGGAGTCAGGCTTACATGGTAAATTAGAATGAGCCTGAGCTCTTCAGTTTGGTTTCATTTTTGATGGATCCCCCATAAAAAGGGGTCTGGATAATGGGGCTATGATTCATTATACTGCAGAGGCAGGATCATGGTGTGATGCTATGATCTGAACGGGAACTTTGTCTCAGGCTGCTCCCAGTCTCAGTTCTGCCTGAGCCATTACCAG
The DNA here is from genome assembly GCA_014706295.1 of Lycocorax pyrrhopterus obiensis. Taxonomy (NCBI): domain Eukaryota; kingdom Metazoa; phylum Chordata; class Aves; order Passeriformes; family Paradisaeidae; genus Lycocorax; species Lycocorax pyrrhopterus. Next base: position 93,964,280 of record JACSVZ010000001.1, read on the forward strand.
AATAACCTAGTACCGAGCCTCAGCCCTCTCCCTGTCCCACACTTTCCTTTTCTCATACTGCAGAAGAGTTCACCTTGGTACAAAGAAGGGAGCCTGAACACAGTGCAAAGGAGCAAGCTTCCAAGCAGGGCAGAAGAAATCAGCTTTGGCAGAATGCCTTTGCTTGGCACTGGTCAAAACAAGCATATGGAAAAGGGAAGTGAATGAGGAATGCTCTGTCTGGGATGATTGGTACATGGTGAGGAGTCCTGCAAGACAGGATTTTCGACAGCAGTTCACTGCTGCTTGACATGCCCTGTGGAAACCTGAGTGCTCCCACACTTCTGAACTTTCCTCTGGACAGCATTCATCAAGAGGACACTGCAGGGACCATCCTCTTTTCCAATCTTTCCTTCCAATCCCTTTTTCTTGCTGTCTGTTTTACACTCAGCCAAGCAGAATCTGCAGTAGATGGCAAATTCAGCTGCTGCTTTGTTTAGCCCCCCACACCTGGCTCCTATGTTCTGCAGCTCTCTGTGCTCAGCAGCAGTTGTTTTACACAGTGGATTTGCACTGACTGACCTGCAGCCTCTGTTTATGCGTGTTTTAGTGTGGGAGCTACCTGCAAACCCTCTGCTGTGAGTAGTCAATATTCAAGATTCGATATTCGGGTGGTGTGATTGGTCAATGAGGTGACAGAGCCGTGCCTTTGTTTCCCTGATTAGATGACTGAACTTTTGTTAATTACTTCTGCCAGAAATGAAGTCTGTTGTGTGATTAAGTGGTTCTAAGCTACAGGCTTGAGATTTACTCCTTGTGAACTCTTGTTCCAATGGGACTTTGCACGTGTGAGGGCTGTCTAAAGCATGTATAAACAGAGTATAAAAATGGCCAGAGTCATATTCTATTTCTAACCTATTAAAAATGGTTGACCTGCATGTCTTTGCTATGCTTTTGGCTCTAGTAACGAGAGCTTGCCCTGGCAGAACATGAACCCTCTTTTGGCACAGGTCCTCCCAGGATGTCTGCAGTCCCAAAGCCACATCACACACCACAGCGTGGAACAGACTGGCTAAAAACCCTGTACCAATGCAATAGCAGCACATAATCTTGCACTGACAAGCATATGGAGTGAGCTGGGAAGAAAACAGCATCTCGACTCTGAGGCCACGTGCCCTGCTACGTCAGCTCCTGTTACAATTTTTATCTGGATTGGGTGTGGGCAAAAATGAACCTGTTGGTTGCATTAGTGAACCAGAAGCTACACAGGGGTGTTTTTTTAATGCTGGCTTTATGCCACATAGTGGAGGACAGATGGTATCTTATACCAAATAGAGTCCTTTGGAGCAAAGTTAAATCATCTAAATGCTCTGGTAAAAATTTCAACCACCTGAATGAATTAATACTGGGTTGTTTCTTTTGTCACATAGCCACAACGTTTTCAACCCATTGGTAAAGTAATGGATGCTATGTGTTATTAACTGTGTGCTCAGAGCCCCAGTATCATAGGAGAGAGTAACTGGAAACGAAATTATTTGGGTGAGATTTAATTATCAGTCATGTCAGTTTCATCTACTTTCTTTACTATGTGAGAAAGCGCAGATATACTGCTCTCCCTAATCAAAAAGTACTACAAATCCAACTGTTACTCTAGGCCTGATGGAACAAGAAGCAATGATTTCAGCATTTCTTTTGGCTTTTGTGAGTGTAATTCTCACCCCAGTGTATCAGAATATACTTCTGGGAAAAAGACGCTTTCATCTAGCCTGTGGAAAACCTGAGCGATGGGTGTTTATAAATTCCTTGGAAATGCAGGCAGAAAGAAAGCTACTTTTTATTTAGCTCCCCTGCTCAACCTTTTTACTGATCTAATGGAAAAAGGCAAGAGTTAAGATTCAGAGCAACCATATGTACAAGAACTGCCTTAATTTAAATGTCCTGTTGAATACAATATGATCTTAAGATGATGCATGGTGGACATTCTTCACAGACTGGTGCAGTGCATTAGCATTAGTCATTGCAGTAGGACTGGGTGGAGCACACTAGAAGTCCTCACTGTGATGGATGCATGGCATGCATTAAGATGAAAATCATTGCAATGGACCAAGCAGAAAACACAGGAATTAAAGTTTCTCTGAAACACATCAGAATTTGAGTGACTGTGGGTCATAAAAGGCATAAGGGCCTGAATGTCCCTCATCCTAAATGGGCACTTTCTAAAGGATGAATGACATGGCTGGCTGTTATATCAATTACTTGCAGTGCTGTGGAAAGCCTCATGGATGGAATAACTGATGAGTCAGGATTCCTTGGTTCTGCTGTCAGCTCTGCTGCTGACTCATTTCGTACCCTTGAGTGATAAACTTCCCTCTCTCTTCCCCATCATGTGCATGACAGTGTATTTACCCTTCCTTGTAAAGTACTGAGACCTGTTTCTGCCACAACTCTTACGTATGTCTAGTATTATGCATTGGAAATGGTCCCAGCGCCCTTATGAATGAGTCTTTGGAGGGTGGAAGCTGTAGAATATGCAGATGAAAAGTGCTAAACATAGTCACATACCATCAGATTTGTGTGATTCTTATTTTTGCTCTTTGAGGATGTTTCTCATTTTCAGCAATTGTTTATTTTTTTTTTTGAAAAGCCCATGTGAGACTGACCAGACATTAAGGAACTCTTTCTGTTCCTTTCTGATGGACTCTAGATTGGGTCATAAAGATGAAAGCTCCATTTCATGACTTTATCCACCTATCCTCAGTATGTTCCTGAGCTAGTTAAAATTAAACTTAGCTATCAAAATGCTAAACTTGATAGCTCATTTATCTTTCTGTCTCCCAACTCTACATTACAATACAGCAGTGATTGATCTTGCGTCTTCAAGGTACTATATAGTATAAAAACTAAGAGAAGATTAATTAAAAGCCGTCGCATCCAGACAGGTTTTTAAATAAGTTTTAGATTTAGACAATATATCAGCTGAAGCAAAAAGATTCTGAGACCATAAGCCTGTAACTTCAAGTAAGTTTTGCTTTCCTTCGGGACACAGAAAACCCCATTTCACCACAGACTAACATCAAACTCTGATTTGGTTAGGCAGGTCTGTGGCAGGAGGCAGGAAGCTGTCACACTCATGGGCTCTCCAGCAGTGGTGAACATGATGTCCTTGAGGACTTCTGCAGGCTCAGGGGAGAATGTCAGGCTCATGGCTGGATGGTGAGCTGGAGATAGTACCAAGGCAATCTTTTAAAGTAGCCCTCAGCTCCTCCAGGCATGGAGAAACTTGTCTGGGCAGCATGTCTAAATGACTTAAATTGAGCCCAAAATCAGAGGCAGCTGCATTTGAGCTGTCAGTGTCTGACTGCGGGAGCTGCAAAACAACACTAAACAATCCAGTTTATGGTATTTTTGGCTAAGGAAGTACACATGATTGCTGGTCAGTGTCAGCTTTCTGGCACCACTGTTTATCCAAACAATTGTTAAGCTGTGCAGGGTCCTCAGAAGCCCTCAGCACTTGCCGTTCTCATGCACTGAACTTAGGGAGTACCCAAAAACCTGGCTATTCCCTGCCGGGAAGTAATAGGGGCTGAATCATTTGGAAAGATTCTTACACTGGATGCTGAACTCTTGAATATCTGGCCTTTAGATCACTGGGTGTTTAATGACGATTTTGCTCTTAAACTTTGTTCTTGCCCACCTTTAGTCTGTGTCAGCAAACTCATCTTAAGAAAGACAAAATGGTGAGGCTCTTACATTTTCATGAGTTTGTTTAAAAGGAGACATTTAATCCACCTGACAGCTAAAATATGTTAGTGGGATGTGGGATGTCTGCCATGAGAGTGTTCAAAAGCTCCCCATTTTGCTTGTACAGTGGCAAAATGCCTTGATCACATGCAGCTGATTCAGGGATTTTTGCCTTGGGGGAGGGTAAGGGAGGGAGAAACAAAATGAGTGCAAGGTGACAGCAGTGATTCTACTTTACAGGGGGTCAACAAAAATCGCTGGAGCATGAGTTGGGCCCAGCTATGTCCCCTGTTTCACACTGGTGTAATTCTTGGCAGAACAGGGCTCTTTGTCTCTAATTTACAGCATTCCATCCATTATCAGGAATTAAAATGTATATATTTTTTCGGTCTCTTTCTCTCCCACTCTTTGTTTTCTTTCTACTTCAGTTAACTCCAATAAGTAGACAATTTCTGTGCTGTTTCATCTACTCCCTAAAAGTGCCAATTAACTTTTTGTATGAAATAAGAGAACTCTCTTGAATTTGCATTAGTTACATGTTTGTGTCTTTAAACGCTGGTTGTCAGGATACATCATGCTCTGAGATTTTTTCCCCTGTGTTTTGTAAACAGGATATGTTTTACTTTCACTGCTGAAAAGCAATTTGAGTCAGGACGAATACTGAAGACACGTCTCCTTTCACTCTTTCAGAATTTGATTTTGTGGGTTTTTTATCAATCCCAAATTCATTTAACTTCCCTTAACTGAGCTGATTGTACCATGTACTTCCTTTTGAAGAAAATTCTGCTACTGGGAAGATGGCAGTCAAAGAGCTAATCGCTGGGGATATGGCAAACTTCTCATGCCTCATATCAAGCTATTGCATGCATCAGATGTGCACACATTTTAATTCAGATGCTTCCCAGTCCATGCTCCCCTTAGGAAAGAGAAAAGCAGAGAGACTGGTGAGAAAGAGAAAACAGCTATTGAAAAAATATGAGTTGAAAAGGCAGTTGGGAATAAGCTAGAATGAATGTGAAATACTGGACAGAAATGGGAAGAGGGAAATTAAAAGGAAAAATAGACAACTCATCAACAGACTATAGGCAATATATCTACAGAAAGTTAGGGACCTATGGTAACCTAAACATAAGAAAAGGTTTTATTAGTTGCCCATGGATATGCTTCTTGTTCTCCTACAGTATGAGGAGGCAGGGTCGCAGTCTGAGAACCATCTGAGTGTCTCCTGACTTCTGTGCTGAGTTTCCTTTGGGATTTACCACTTGGGTAATGCTCTCAGTCTTTTCAACTCTCAGCCTGGAACTGTCTGTAGTTGGTGTGGTTTGGTCTTTGGTACGGCTGATCTTCTCTCCACTATAGTCTTGTGGAGAGTTTGGAGGCTGTTGGTGCTGGAGGAGCAGAAACGCAGTAGAAGAACATGAGACAGGAGTACACATTCTCTGGAGCCATCCATACTGGCCACTTGTCACAGGCTTTGCAGCAAGTATATTAGCTTTGTCAGTGATTTAGGTCCAGCCTTCCACTCTTCTGTGCCTATCTGCTTCTTCCTTCTCTAGGACATTTGAAAAACTTGGTGCTATATGGTAGTTTGCCCCCACCTCTTCGAGGTATATTTCTGGCCTTCGTTCTGCTTGCCAGTTTTCTGCCCTTCTACCTTGTCTTCTCCTTTCACCTCCTCTTTTTGCCTTTGCTCTGTCTTCTGTGCTTCATTAAGATGCTAACACACATCCTCCTACTAAAGCCTTGTTTGTTCCTTCAATGACTTTACTCCTCGCTGCTAAAAAGGAGTAAAAATGTGAGATGTCACAGAGTGGGAAGCTGGAGGAATGGCTGCAGGTAAGTGATTGACCTGCAGTAAAAGACCTCATAGAATCACAGAATCATAGAATCATAGAATATGCTGAGTTGGAAGAGGTCCATATGGATCACTGAGTCCAGCTCCTGGCCCTACACAGGACACACCAAGAGTCACACCATGTACTTGAGAATGCTTCTTGAACTCTGTCACATTGCTGTGACCACTTCTCTGGGGAGCCTGTTACAGGGCTCAATCATCCTCTAGGTGAAAAACTTTTTCCTGATATCCAACCTAAACCTGCCCTGACTCAGCTTCATGCCATTTCCTTGAGTCCTCTCACTGGTCACAGCAATGAAGAGATCTGTACCTGCCCCTTTGTTTCCCCTGGTGAGGATATAGAAGACTCCAATGAGGTCTCCTCTGTGCTACCTCTAAAATCTTGGGGAATAGAAAGAACCTGCTGCCTCAATGGTTCACTTATTCCAGTCACCATCAAGGTTAAACTTTTTTCTCTAACCAATAACAGTTCCTTTCAAGCCGCTCTGTGTAGATATGTGTTGCTGTATGTTGTAGACATAGCTATGGTATTAATCTCTCATTTGTGTGTAATCCTGAGTGTGAAGTGATTTGACTCCTCAGAAAATTAAGAACAGAGAGAACTGAGCATTATTGTAAGCAGACATGTGCTCTTCACATAGTATCTGACAGAACTGAAAATGCAGTAGAAACCAGGGATCTTTCACTCAGGTCTGCCATGCTGGGCAGAAAGGAGGCAGAGATGAAATAGCTTCAGCAAGGCTGGATCTCATCTCCCATGGCAAGAGCTGCTCGTGGAACCCAGTGCATTGGGGCCATCATTCAGACCACACCTGCTCGTAATGACACGCAGCACATAGTAAAACAACTGTCTCTTATGGTCAAATGCTTCTGAAACAGAAATTGGGTTTGGCAGCGTCACCCTGGATATTTTATGCCTTGCCAGTGGTTCAGACAAGAACATGAGCTGCTGATGTCACTGATACAAGACTCAAACGTAGAGAGATTCCCAAAGAACAAAGGTAGTAAAGAAACAGAGTACGTTTTACTTAACAGCCAAAGGTTTACACCTTAGTAGCAGGTTATGATTCAATTCTGTGCACAGGTGAACACAAAACAAGTATTGTGAAAAATATGTAATTTCCAGGGAAGTTTGTGTACAGCCTCCAACATACATTTGTGAAATATACACAAGATATCTACATAATAATAACAAAATTAATTTGGATTTTCAAAGTCATTGGGAAGTTATACACGCATGCAAACACATGCACACAGAGGAATAGTAAGTATCACAGGTGGAGGGATAAACAGAAGAAGCACTTTGCCTGCTTGAGTACGCCAAGTTCTCATCACCGGCAGCAATTTTAGTTTGAGAGCATCTGATAATACTTGTTTCCAGATAAAACTTTTCCACACTGCCATATTTGGTTCTGGCTGGAAGCAAGGAGAAGAATGGAAAAGGTGAAAGACATTTTCCACTCCCAAGCTTTCAAAGCTTACTAAGATTATTTCAGGTGGAGGAGTCTTAGACAAAGGTTTTAATCTTGTTTAATATGAGAATTTCATTGTGGTTCTAAAATCAGTTTAATTTGGCCTTATGTCACTCCTGACATGTTTGAAGGCATGCTGTTCATTTCAAGCTGGGACAGCTCTCTGCAAAATCTAGGTTTAGTTATAAACTTCCTCAGGGTACTTATGTCTTAAGGTGGGTACCTCTGATAGCCTTATGGATTATACCAACATCTCCTGCTCGTAAGGAGGAGCACAGGAGAAGTGCCTCTAGCAAGGGAAGAAACTGACCAATGAAGGACACCAACATGTGGCTGTCAGTCACAGTGGCCACAGAAACTCATACACATCCAGATTTAGACTGGTTCCAAATTGCTCTCAGTCTGCTGTCTGTTCAGACCTGGATCCAAGTTAGCATGCATTGGGGGTGGAGCCATTTTTCTGGGTAGAATGTTTTTATGTGAGCAGTGTTGCCCTAAACCTTGTCTTCTTGTAGGAGATGTCCAGTGAAGGTGCTGTTGAGCAGATATTACAGTGATGTGGAAGCTGCATTTGGAAATTTACTTTCCCTGCTGCCTTCCGTGCACCTGGACTCGGAGTCCAGCACGTCGGCCTCCAGAGTTCTTGGAAATGGATCCGACACATGTATTTTTCTTTCCTGACCGAGAAAAGAAACCCCAAAACTACACGCCCCCACTCAGCATGCAAAGATGACAGTGTGTGAGAACGGCTGCCGGAAAAAAAGCCACAGTCACAGGAAATTACCTTAATAGAGTGAAAATTAAGAAACGACCGACAATGTAGTCTGTCTCCAGGATACAAGCAGTATTTTCATGCCTTGCCAATTATTCTGTTTGCACCAATTTTGGCTTATTTTTATTAAGTTTCATGTTTCTTTTTTATTTTAAGAGGTGGTATAATAAAGAGAAAAAAAGGATGAAAGCTCAGAAAATATTTAATTTTTGTTTTAATAAGGAAATAATTATACTTTTAATTCCATGAGCAGGAAAGGAACCAACCAATTGGGTTTTTCCATCTTTTTCATGTTATTTTATGCCTGTAAAAAGGTTGAGAACTCTATTTAAGTGGATTATCTTGCCACTGAAAGAAAAGTGGGAAATGAGTTAGAGAGGTAGGGTTAATTTCTTTCACGACTATCTAAATGTGTGCATACATATATTTGCTGTGTGCTATTTGAGAAATGTATTTATTTAGCTTTGCAAGGTCACCTTAACCTTAAGAATTAATGGAACAGACCATTAGCTACAAGAGGATATAGAAGCAAATTCCCCAACAAATTGTGCACAGATAATGCAAGCCTGTTCCTCACTGCCTACCAGGGCCCCATTTATAGCTTGGGAAGGGATGCAGGGGAGGACTTGTCTCACTTACAGATGGGTATCTATGTCCTAGATTTGCCCCCACTAGACATCTGCGTGCCATTATTGTTAATGGATACTGAGGAGAGTGCCTCAGCAGATAAAACATAGGTGTTTATTTTAGGATGAGATGAACTGCACCCTAAACAGCATTAGTTATATTGATTAGAGCTTTACTGACTTACAAGGGAAGCTTAGAATGACTTCCCCAGATGCAAATTTCTACAGCTCATGTCCCTGTATTTACTTGGGCAAATCCCACTGTCCATACTGTAATTAATCCTTCTGCTAGTCCAAAATGGTCAGTGGAGTGCAAGATGTAGTGATTTCTCTGTTGGTCCATTCATTAATTCCTAGATAGTGACCAATTTTTTGTCCTACTCACTCTTCACTGATACTAGACCACTTCTGACCTGAAGTGGAACATCTCTCTTCGAAGATAGGGGTATGACTTCACTGCTACCGAATGAAGCAAGACCAGTCTCCATGACAAAAGCAGTGGATTATATCCCTAGAGAGCATTTACTAGGTTGTACATGATCTGCTGAGCAGGGAGGATAGATCTGATGCATGAACGTCCCAAATGTTTCACCCAGGTGATAAGTATCTAATATAACTGCTGTATTCCAAAGTCCTTTGTCTGCTGCATGGCAGCTGCAAGGATTTGTAGTTTGGTCGTCTGAACTTGCAGCTTTCCTGATTTTCAGGTTTGATAGGCAGAGAGCTGCATTTATTAACATGTTTATCACTTTTCAGAAATGTAGGCGAGAGTAATTGCGCAACAGAAAAGAGTAATTTCAGAAGTACAAGGGCAGAGTAGCATCAGTTGTGCAGTGGGGATTACCTGGGAAAGCCAAAGAGAGGAATTGCCTCAGATTTATGCTTGTCCTGGAGATGGAAGACAGCGTCTTTCAAAGGAAGATGAAGTTATCATCTCCCTTCTTCAGAAAGCTTTCCTCTTCCTCAGAGCAGACTTTCCCTGGGGTTATTGAGTGGCTGGCCAGTACGTTTTCCTCTGCTCCCATGGCAGGCCAAGTCTCGGTGCAGCGACTCTTCATCTTCTGCTACCCTGCAAGGCAGACAAACGTTGAGAACAGCCACGCTTTTAAAAATCAGAAACAACCAAACGTTTCCAGCAGAAATTTCACCTCATATAGCAAGTTCAAACCTATCAAAAGGCACTGTGCTTCGTAGGTAATTTACACAGGCTGTGGACCTGCAGCAGTCTGCAGGTCACCGGTGGGAAACCCCATGAATTTGAGTGTGCTCTCTCAAGAGTCTGACCAGAGAAACACTGAGATTGTTAGCACTCTCTCCTAGAAGGCTGTTTAGTGACACAAGTGATTGTACTTCCAGTGATGAAGGTTAGAAACTCAAAAGGAGATGTATTGGACTTTTTATTTTTTCTTAGTATAAGGATTTTCCTTTTGTAAAGGCTGATTTTATGAAAACTTCAGGGTCTATAGAATGTGGCCCATTTGATGAAATTTCACTCAGAAAACACATCAACACATCCAGGACATTGAAAAGTTTCTTTTAGGCTTTTTTATAATGTCTTGCTTGGATTCCTATTTTCTCTTTGGAACTACAGTATAACGTAACATTAAAGTTAAGATACATATAAAACATTCTGATTGAGCTAAAATGATCAAATTTCACTGAGACTTTCTAGGTTTGTTTTGTTTCGTTTTTCCTTAACAAAGGCAAATATGAAATTGCAGACCTTCCTTTGGCATAGAGATTCCAAGTTTTGTTCAGGTCTATTAAACCATTGGATTAGACATGCACACAGATAATATTTTTTATACTCCCATCTTCCATGCAAAAACTGCCAACTCCAAGTGGCAGAGATTCACAATTGCCTTGTGAAATGGAAAAGATCATGGGAGATACAAGGATGTAGGAAGTCAAGTCTGTGTAATTTCCCATTGGGTATGGTATTTGGAAATCTCCTTTTGAGGTAGTGTAATTGACTTCCGTGTCGGCTGTACCTTGGAGACTCAGACATTCTAAATATAATTTTTTAATAGCATGTCTCTGGGGCCCTATCTCACTCTGTTATTTCTCCTATGCTCTCTCTGTTCTTCTTTTTTCTTTTTTTTAATGGATGTAATGTTCCAGGTGCAATAGGTTAAACTACATTTCAAGAGATCTTGTGTCATTTTTCTCTGACTAGTACTAATATTTTTTTCTAATAATTTGTAAGACTAGGAATTTTGAGGAAAAAAGTTCTCTTTTAATTTTCTCTCAAGAACATAACTGCACTTAAAACTTCTTGATGCCCTAAATCTCCATACGTTGGAAGAAACTCTTCAGATGGCTCCATACTTTGCTCTCCACATTATCACAGTCCTCTCCAGACCAGTTTCCTTGCTGCCACTGGGTTTCTCTTCTGTTCAGTGAAGATTTCTCCACAAGGGTTCGATGTGATTATATGGCAGTGTTCCAGATCTATGATCCCAGTCGAATGGAAGGACCTTGAGTGCAGGCTTGGTGAGGATGTGTGCAGAGGAACATACTGGCTGTGGCTGATGGAGGAGAAATGGAGTGGAGAACAAGGTTTCTGCACTAGAGGTTTTAACAAAGAAAGAGGCAGAGGATGGAATAGCAAGAGAATCAGTCAATCTGAAGAAAAAAGGAGAGAGAAGAGAAGAGAAGAGAAGAGAAGAGAAGAGAAGAGAAGAGAAGAGAAGAGAAGAGAAGAGAAGAGAAGAGAAGAGAAGAGAAGAGAAGAGAAGAGAAGAGAAGAGAAGAGAAGAGAAGAGAAGAGAAGAGAAGAGAAGAGAAGAGAAGAAAGAGGGACATACTTGGAGATACAAGAAAGATAAGGCTCATTCACAGAGGAAAATGAGAGCAAACAGGAAGACCCACAGCAGACAAATCAGCAAGTGAGAACAGTATACTGCTGTGAGTCCCAAAGCCTTGGTTTGTTTTCCACGTTCTATCTGAAACAGCATAAATTTCTCAGTCCATGCACCCCTCAGAGCAGGATACAGGGACTGAATAGCAAAGCATCCTTAGCATAGAGCCTCTCATACATCCGAGACTCCAGGCCCTCACCTTCCTCCTGCCTTGCTCTGTACGTTCTAGAATGCCTGTCTCTCCTTCCCCTTCATCTGAGCAAGAGTTCGCTGCGTGACAGTGAGGATCACAAGGGGCTGAGTCATTGCCCTGAACACTTCCCTGCAATTTCTGTGTCTTCGTGTCCAGGCTGCTTCTGCAAGGCATCCTCCTGGGCTGTGGCACAGATTGTTGCTTACATTTGAAAATTTGGCCTTCATATGGTGTTGTGTGTGCCGCCACAGCCGCAGCCCAGGACTCGTTGGTCTTGTTTTGTCCTAACAAATATATTGCTCCCTTTTACATCCAGTGGTGAATTCCACAATGAACACCTGTAAACCCAAACACCATCCTGTGAAAAAATCTGGTGGCCGTCCTTCATGGTGGGACAAGTGCTACTGCCAGAATTCTACCAGAGAAGGTTAAAAATGCCCGTGCAACGCTAAGGAATGTGCTCAGATCAGTGAGTGAAGCTCAGGTGAGCTGCAGTGGGATTACTCGTGTGCACAGAGGCAGCAAGAATCACAGGGCTGATATAACTGGGAGAGTTTTCATAAAACCTAACCACTGAGAGGAATTCCCAAAAGGAGAGCCATACTCCGGGGAGAGATGATTCCTGTATGCCTGAGAGACCGATTTCTGGCTTTAAGACAGCACGATTAATAATGAGATTTTAGTCTAGGAAAAAGAGTGAAAGTTCAGGAAAGTCTTGTACAATATTTGTCCTTGTGTTTTTTGTTTAAAACACAGAAAGAGCAATGGGTAAAAGAGTATATAAAAATAGATGGATGTATAGAAAGGAATTAAGCAAAAAGGCAAAGAAAATGAGAGCACGAATGTTGACTGGAACAGTACTAAAACTAGTGATAGACTTTGGGGAACACTTGTACACAGTTTAACTGGAAAAATGGGCAAGATTAGCCAAGGTGCATCAACATTAATCCAGGGAACATGAGAAACAGCAAAACACCTATGTTATTAACTGGTTGTTTCAAAAACATGTTAGAGTGACAGTCATGACTGGGCCACAGGTATTGAAGTGTATATGGTTTTCAGGAAAGACAGAAACGAGGATACAGGTGGGTAGGATTATGCCCATTAAGGGGGATAAGTCATAGCAAAGCTAAAGGCTTGGGTTAAAATCACACTGGGAAGGAACTGAAAACATGTTACCCCTGGATGTGTGCTCTAGCCCACGGGATCATGAAGCACTTTAACACGTAAGAAAGAGGAATATAACTGGGAATTGAATCAGTTTAGAAGGCTGTATTTTCCAAAATGTAGATTGTAAAATAAGTGCTATTAATAAAAGTAGGGCCTGGTTATTCTTGAATGTGATAGCTAAAAGACTTCATCACCAAATAATCACTGAGCCTCATCAAAAGCACTGCTATTGTAGCCTTGATTTCAGTTAGCAGAGAGAATTTTACAGGAGAGCTTTATATGGGACCTAACAATAGATTGATCATGAATTGGATAGCAACATGGTAAATAACAGGCAATTTGATTTTGTCAGGAACAAATTGTATAAAGCCAACCTGATTTCCTACTCTGACAGGTAACAAGCCTTGTAGATAACGACAAAGAACCTCGACTTGTTAGGTTTTGACACTGTCTCATGTGAGACTTCCATTAGCAGGCTAGAGCAATGCAGCCTGGATAAAATTACTGTGATATGGATTCCAAACTGTTTGGAAAACTGCACTTGTAAAACAGTTATCCGTGACTCACTGGCTGTCTAGAAGGATGCATCAAGGTGGGCACCATGGTCTCTAATGACTTAGGTTATGGAATAAGGCTTGCCCTTAATAAATGATAGAATAAATACCCTGTTGAAAATCATGTACAATGTAAAGGGGACAGGATTCAAATTCAAAATTACCTAGATGGATTGGAGAAATAATCTGAAAAAAAAAAAAAAGAGATGCAAATCAATGAAGATGAGTACAAGGTGGTAAGAAGCAATCAATAGTAGCAGCACAACATAGGAACAGCTGGGTATAGTTCTGCTGAGAAGGATAGAGAGGGTTACAGTGGATCACAAACTGCCTGTGAGTCAATAATAGTAAATCACCTGTTGCAAAGAAAGCAAACACATGCTGGGATATATAAACAGGAGCATCATGTGTAAGATACGTGAAGGAATCTTTTAGACTCAACTGCATCAAGTTTTGGATGCTACATTTTAAGAAAGGTGTGGGTTTCCTGGACTTGGTCCAGAAAACAAACCAAAGAATTCTCAGAGATTTAGAAATCACAAATAGTGAGGAAAGATTGAATGAGCTAGGAGCTGCTTAGCCTGGGAAGAAAGGTCTCAGAGGGTTTATGAGGAAGGAGGAAGCTGCCATGAAGACGATAACCTTTTCTTTGCATCCATGGCAGAGAGGACAAGTAATAATGGCCTTAAATTGCAGGAAAAGAGATTCAGATGAGACACTGGGGAGTACTTTTGAGGTGAGGGGAAAGTAATGCGAGGAACAGATTGCTTGGGGATGTTATGGAGTCTGCCAGTGGAGGTTTAAAAGAGTAGGTTAAACACATGCCTGTCAGGAATGATGGAGGTCTGGACAGCTGATCATTGCTTGGGGCAGAGATGGACTGAATGAAATCTCAAGGTCCCTTCCAGTCCTACAGCTATATGTTTTAGTTCAAACTGAGTGGCTGGATAAATAAGAATGAATAATGAAGGTGAGTTCCCTTTTATTTCTAAAGGGCGTTTTTTTTTGTAAGCAAAGAAATCAGTAAGTCAGCTGGTCTTGGGAACTTAGTCTTTAAAGGGGGAGGAGCAGCATAATACATTTAGGTGGGTACTGCAAAATGATTTGTAATTTGCATCCTAGGAAAAGAGAGTAAGCCTGGAGGAGATGAACGAGCAACTATTTTTAAAATCTTAACTTTAAAAATGTCTCAGCCACAAGCAGAGAACCTAGAAAGAACAGAGGAGGGCAGAAGCAGCACGTTGTCTACAGTATTAACAAATTTCTGAATGCTGCCATCCTTAAATACAAAGATCAAAGAAATCATTTGTGGTGGCACTGCAGAGCAGATGTGAGGTGAGTGAAGACAAGAGGAGCTGTGAGGCTGCAAAGGAGTTGTGAGTATTTTAAGGCAACTGTAGTTAGAGAAAGGAGCCTTCCTCTCTCCCTCAAACATGTCAATCACTCAATCGCTGTCATCTCAAAACGCTGATCTGGGTCTATTTCCCTCTACCTCCAAAGGAGCTACGAAAGTGTCCTGTATCTGCTCTGAACACAAAACAGACACCCATCTGTGCCTCTCAGACCGCTGCTTGTCAAGTGTGAGGGGGATTCCTGCCTCTGGGAGAGGAAGCAGAGAATCAAGACTGGAAGTGGGATCTGAGAGAAAGGTCTAAGTTTCTTCTCTGACTGCCATCCAGAGGAGCAGAGGGTAGGAGCAGCAGCTCCCAGTGTTTAAGGGACAGATTCCTGCAGCAGTGGCAGCCGCCCTGCCCCTGTTAGTGTTGGCAGTCACAGCAAGGCCAGCTCTGCAGGGCTTGGCATAAGCCAAGAAAGCCATAGGTCTATGGACCTTTTATTACCCCCCAGCAGTCTGCTGCACCTGATAACCACCTAGGCCACTTGCACATCAAGGCAGCCTCAGAAAGGGGATTAAGTAACAAAGAAAGGTAAGTCTTGGGAGGTCAGAAAGTGCAGTGATGAAGTGAGAATTGCTAGAAGTCAAACTGAGTTAGTTCCTGCAAAGGAAATAAAACAACAGAAGGATCCTTAAGACTACAAATGGAAAAAAACAGAACTGGAACCTCTGCATGTAGTGAGAAAAAATTGCACAGTTCTAAACTAGAGGGCTACTTTGCCCCTAAGAGCAGGGATATAGAGTGTGGGGGTAAAGTCAGATGGACTAATGGGAATAAGTGTATTGAAAGGGCAATGATTGCATGCAAGATGGAAGCAATTCAGAGAGCTTGCTGTGCTCAAACCAGGGAGGTCAGGAAACCACCCTCCCCAGATGCTAAAAAAATAGGCCCATGAAATTGCAGGTCTGGTAGATGGGATTTTTAATAAATCTGTCCAATCACTGGGGGTTCCTCTGCCTGGATAATAGCAAATGTGGTACCCATATTTAAGAAAGTGAGGGAGAGCAATCTAAGCAGCCATGGACTTGTTATTTTGGCCTCAAGGGCATAGATGGATTCAGAGCAAATTATGTCAGAAAGAATAATTGAAGACATGGAATAGAAAATGGGATATAGTGCAATATGCCATTATCAAAAAGAGATTGTGCCAGACTAACTCGATATCTGTCTCTGATAAGGTAACTGATGTTCTAGACAAGGGAAAAGTAGTAGATCTTCTCTATCTGTACTTCATTAAAATTTAGTTTGGTGCCACCTGGGAAATTATTAGTTAAATGAGAGAAGATGAGGATTAGTACAAGAGTTGTGAGGTGAGTAAGGAATTGGTGTAAGAGAGGAAGGAGGCAGCTCTGCTGGAAGGAGGTTGCTAGGCAAGTTCTTAAGCCTTGGCCTTGGGAAAATTGTTTTTAATGATAACTTTTGGCCTAAAATTAGGAGTGGGTTAACAGGCAGCATCAACAATGCTGAGGATCATCAAAATATCACACAAAGTTTTGTGGAGATTAGGTTAACTGGAATGCGAAGAAATGCAGCAGCACGAAATGCAAGGCCACAGATTTGGGCACCGTGATCAAGTATTTCACCCACACGCTGAAAGCTTATCAGTTTGAAACAAGAAAACAGAAGACAGGCTGGCTTGTAGCAGTCAATTACAGCTCAACTATGAGCTCACAAGTTGAGTGTGAGGATGTGTTCCACGGGAGGAGCACATGCTGGACACAGTGGAGTACCATGGTGGTTGTATGAAGGAGGTGTAGATATCACCTGGAACGGTCAGAGTTATTCTTGTCAATTGTTTGCAAGAGGAAATTAAAACTAGAGCAAACACCAATATGGAAAACCTGTATGATCAGGGGAACAGCAAGCCCACCATACCAAAGGAAATGAGCCTGCCCTGTTCAGTCCAGACAAATGGAGATGTGGGGCAGGGTACAATTACTCTCTGTAAACACTTAATTGGGTCATACAGAAGGGAAGGAGAAAAGCTACTTTAATTGAAGCTCGTGGTTCTCACAAAAGTGGTCAGCTAAACTTGTCCTGGGAATTAGATGGTTTTGGTTCATCAGAGGAGAGTAGACTGGCCATAGTTTTTTGAGGGTTACAGTAGGGGCAGGCAGTGTGAGGTGCTGTGAGCACCGTGTGTTGAGGGATGAGCCCACATGACATGGCAAAACCAAGAGGCAGAGCTCAGAGCCCCAGAAGGTCATTTTCTCCTATCACATCCTGGATAGGCTGGCAGGCAATTTCAGGGTATGTGTAATTAATGCCTGGGTCCCAAGGAGCTGTATCACTGCCAGTGATATCTACCAGCATATATAAAGGTGTCAAATCCATGCCTGCTCTCCTGGGGCTGTGGCTCTCTCCCCTTGCCTGCAAGTACAGTGAAGATTTGCAGGGACAGAGGGGTGAAGCAGTGCCAGCAGGGTGGAAAAAACAAAACAGAGACCACAGACAAACTCAGAGACCCTCCTTATCATACATACCAAGAGAAAGACGCAGCAGGGTTTGCATTCTTTTCTTTGCTCCTGGTATCTGTGATCATTAACATATACCTGTAACACCTCTTCCTCATCCCAGTTGTGAAAGGAATTCCTTCCTAATGGGAGTGGAAAGAAGGGTGAGTTTGCAGCCCTTCCAGCTGGTCCAGTAAATTATCCTAAAATCTGTACTGGTTCCCTGGGATGTGCTGTGGTCGAGGTGTTGCACACCTGTGATGGAACAACAGGCTGCGTAGGGACTGGGGTGGTATAAGCAGGCCAGATTTTTAACAGGACTAGAAACAGAGATTCTCTCATGAAATCAGGCTCTGCATATGTGTGAAACAGTTATGGTGATAAGAGAGCCATTGTTGGAAAGAGAACTACTATCCCTTGTGGGAATAGCGGGAGAAATATCCACCCCATTGCCTTGTGCACTCAGAGGGAAATCCCACCTGCCACTACCAATAGTGACTGATGGCTCTCCTGTACTGGTTGGTGGCTCTTTGCTAAAACTAGTGTAAACAGCACAGGTGCCATCACGGAGAACAGTCGCTCCTTCTATCCTTCATCCCCCAGGGATTTGCTCCTGTCATCCCCTTTTTTTAAGCTGGTGAAGAGAGTATCACAACCGCTCTTAGTCAAAAGAGGAGGGGGTGGAGGCCCATCTGGGCCCTTGGTTTGATTTCATATTTATGAAACAGCTTAAATGTCAGCTTGAGTGAAAAACGACACCTTCCCAAGCTTCTCATATTAATGCCTGTGGCTGCCACTGGTTTCTTTAGGAAGGCAGCTTGTGGTTTTTCCTCTTGCTCTCCCCCCAAAGGCTGCAGGGAAAGATGAATTGGACTGATAGATGAGACTGCAACTGCCGATAAACTGCTTTGCTGACAGGAGAAGGAGAGGGAGGTGGGGCGGGTGGCCGATGCTGAGGAAGGAGGGAAGGAGGGAGAGAGCAAAGAAGGAGGGGAGGAAGTGAGATGGAGTGAGGGAGGAAAGAGAGAGAGGGGAGGATTGTAGAGAGGGGGAAAAGTGGTCTAAACTGAAGGGGGAGAAAGATGGGGAGAGAAGATTGGTTGTCTGTGAGGAGAAAAATAAGAAATAAACTGGCACATGCTAAGGCAAGAGAGATGCTGAGATGCAGTGGGGAAAACAAAGTCATGGGCAAGGTCAAAATACACTGTGGAAGCATTAATTATGCACAGCAATGTATATATGCATAAAGGAATAAATAAAAATACACCCACCATCAGCAGAGGAACCTCCTCCCAAGGTCTGTGCTAAGCGTTGTGCTGGGTTGCTGGAGACTGTAAATCATTTGAGACCCTTGTACTGCCAGCGTGTTTGTGTGACACACCAATGAATCCTGAAGGGACACCCAAGGCAAAGCTGAGCCAGGCAGTTCTGGAAGGTAACAGGTCTCCTGGGTACTGCTGCAAACGTGGTTAGCTAGCCAGGGCCAGTTTTCCCAAAAGTGCCTCTCTACATGCCTGCACACTGATACAGATACCTGAGCTTTCTTGGGCATAACTTGAATATCTTCAAATTTCATGGTGCAGATCTGATGGAGATGGCTCGTCCTCTTATGCAGCTGCCTGAAGGGACTGAAGCAGAAGATGCTCTTATCACACCAGCTTAAAAGGCTTCTACCTGAAGCCAGCTGTACAAGCAGGTTATATTGGCCAGCAAAAGGTGGAGGCTGAACCTTAAGTGGAGAACAAGAAAAGAGCTTCAAGTTCCTTGGAAAAAGAAAATCACCTGTTAGTCTCTCTGGGAGGAGTCTGATACAGTTTTTTTAATTACAAACCTAGAACCTGTTGGGTTGAGTCTGAACAACATTGTTGGAAATGAGGATACTGGTACAGAGAAACAGCAGGAAAGCAGAGGAGGGCAAAACACCCTGTATCTTGCACAGATGTGAGGGGTCAGGAAGAGGAAGGGATTTTTTTGGCCCTTCTGGGTTAGTCCTTAAGGGACAGAATTTGTCCCAGATAAGAATAGAGGAAGGTGAGGGCTCACTGTGAGTCTGTGGGGGTAAGGACAGACTCTCCCGCATTTGTATTCCAGGGCGGAGGCTCACCTGCGTTTTCACCAGGAGTCACTGACGGCAGTCTCCGAAGTCCCCTGTGGAGTCTGGTGCTCTCAGCACGAACATCTGCTCCCTTTTCTGCTGCTCCTGGCTTTCAGTGAGCTTGTTGGTTGTTTTTTCACTTTAACCGAGAGATGTCTCTGAAGTCTTTCTCTGTCTGGGTTCACGATGCTCAGTACCTCTATCAGCTGTTACAGTGTTTTGAGCATTATTCTTGGCAATAGCATATCACTCACTTTTCAGCATCTCAGTCAGTTCTTGTCACTTTTTTCTCCCTGATTGAGATAGTAAAAAAGTCTGCTTCCATTTCATCTTTACCCCCCATGATCAGCTCTGTTTACAGACTCACTTCTTGATTTTTTTTTCTTGGCAAAGCTTGTTCCTGTGGTCCTTTTCTCCAGTGCTGCTAAGGATGTGAGTCCCTCTGTGCTGACTCTTTTGTGGCATTTCTCACCTCTGTTTCATTTCCCTGTTTAATCATTCTCCTTCTTGTCATGGGTCATACTAGATTGGTTCCTGACATCACATTTGTACACCATCTGCTGACTAATGACATGCAAGGGCTTGGTTTCCACTATCAACAAGCCAGCCTAGTTTAAGATTATTTGATGATACTGAACCTTACTTCTCAGAAATGGGCATGCAAGCCAGAAACAAATGCTTCCCTTGTCACCTCTGTTCTTGCCACCCAGGCTCTACAACGCCCACTTTCTAACAACATAGAAGACTTTTTCTCCCATAGCTAAGATTCTTTGTTCTGCTGCTAAATTGAACTAGATCTGGTTATTCCCTACCTGCTTCAAAGGCCTTATCGAAGTCTGAGAGAGGGTCCCATACCTTTATGAGGCTCAGCACAGCTGAGGAGAACCTGCCTCAGAAGGGGATTTTCCTTCTTTTGTGTGGTTCTGAGCAGACTTTTGGTGAAAAAAATGACTTTTCTTTGCCAGGGGATTTGATATGTTTCCAGAAACATTCCCTGATATTGATGCTGCTTGGCCCGCAGTGTTCTTTCCAGGCAACAAAGTTCTCCTTCTCTCCAGACCAAGGCACCTGTGTACAAACTGCCTGTGGAAAGGATCCCTGGCCTATGTTAAATCATAGACTGTGCCCAGGAGTCATTTGGGATGCTGCTGGCTGGCCTGGGCCAAAACCATGCCAGGGGCCACACCAGCGATTTGGTAATGTAGACAGCTGAATTCCAGTTACTGGAAGCATCCCTGTGCCCTTATAAGTCACTAGCCGGGAAAAAAGGGGATCCATTTGTTTCATAGGACCCAGAACCCTGAGGCTTAACAGCAGTTTACACCTCAGTCCTGGCACCGAATCATTATACCAAGCTGCAAACTTCTGTTCAGATCAAGATTCCAAAACCCATTGCAGACAAAGAGGAGTGTGTTGCTCCCAGGAGCCACATCTTGCCTCCTTGTTTGTCCTCCTGTACCAGTGACCTCGGCAGCATTCCTGGGAAAGCAGTCAGTTGTAAGATTATGCAAATTAGACAGAGGGGTTTGAAAAGCAGCCTCAAACCAAAGCGGTTTCTCAGGAAAGCCTCTCCTGTGGCTGCAGGGAAGGATGAGATCCTCTGCTTAGAGACAGCATCTCTTTGGCTCCTAGCAGGTTGCAGCCTGCTGGAAAGGCTCACTGAGCAAGGGGGTGGCTGCCTAATCCCAGCAGTGAGGCTGCCTGTGGTCCAGTTTCAGATGTAGCTCTAAGGCACTAGCCTTCTCCCATGAATGGTGGCCAGGAAGTGGCAGGAGGCTTTGACTCAAGCTTTCCTTCTATCTCAGCTGCAGGCCTGCAATTACTGTTCGCACACAGCACGTGCCTGGCTCCTCTTGGGACTGGAGAATTAGAGGTGCTAAGTGCTGGAAGGAAGGGAAGTGCTAGAGCTGCAGCCTGGGAGCAAGGGAGAAGCTAATTCTGGGGATGAGAGTTCCTGGCCCCGCTGCTCTCCCAGAAAATCCTCACCAGTAACATCCGCTGCAAGCATGCAGGGAAGCAGGCAAGCTCCGGCTGTCTCCAGGTGGAGCTTTTACTCCAGCTCCTGCACGGCACTGGCTGAGCTCTGCAGAGGACGCAGCGATGCACAATGTGAAATTACCTCGGTGCTTGAGCACACATGAGCCCTAAACAAACCCCAGTCTAATGCTCAATCCCCATCCCACAAATCCTAATTAAACATCCACCAGTAATTCTTCTGTTAACCCTCTCCAGTCAGCGACGAGTTGGGATCTTTTGAATTGGGCCTTCGGGCTCTTTGCACTTCTGCTCTGGATCCCCTACCTACAGGATTTAATTAAAGTGACCCAGTTTATGGTTGGGAAGGCAACAAAGAGTAACCCTCTGCTCCTTCCTGCATCAGCCCTTCTATTAACGTTTGTCAGCACTGGCAATATTGCTCTGCACTTTGGGGAGGGGGGAAGAGGCACTCTAAGATGCACAAGTGGATCTTTTCTCTCACCTTTTGCATATTTGTTTTTCTTAAAAAAACCCCAACAACTGCTCTATGGCTTCTTACTCTCAGGGCAAGTTGGCACTCTTGGGGAGGAGTGAGCCAGGGCCTGCTGTCTAAAATTGGTTTACAGGTGGGGAGAGCCCCAGGGTATCAGCTGCCTCCTGTTTCCTCTGAGTAAGCAAAGGAACAGGTCACATGAAACAGGTCAGGTATTTTGTGCTACAGTAGCCTTCTGTTAGAAATGAGCTTTCATGTGATGCCTTGAAATTAGGATGTCATCACTGATGTTTTCATTTTATTGACTGGGGGAAGGAAAATGGAACAAACGAAAGAGAACCAGGATGGAAGAAAGAGGTTAGACAATGTTTAACAGTACACATAACTGTTTTCCTTTCGAAAAATTACTCAGTCATTGAGAAATAAACTTTCTTAATAAAAATAAAGGATCAAAATGAAACAGCTATAATTTCATTATAACTGGTGCAGTTATTGTATTGACACAAAATGTTATGTCTGCATTTTTGTGCTGTGTTTAAAACCAGATTAACCAGATTATGGTTTCACTCAACTCCAGGCAACCTCTTTTTGCTGGACCTTCTTTTGTGGTGTTTATTTCTGCTCTTTCTGCAGCACTTGGCTCTGGAACTGTTTGTTTTAGGAAGCCATTTCCCTGCTGTAGAGAACAGACCACATTTAAAATTGTGTTTGTTAGGACATTTGCACCAGCTAGAGACAACATATAAATTAACCAGGTTGTGACACTCAAGCCTGGGCTGGATTAGCCCCTTGCAAGCACAGAGAAGAGAAGAGTGCAGTCATCTTAGGAAAGAAGCAAGGAAACGGCCTGTTATTTTCATATTTATAGAAAGGATCCAGGAACACCCAGTCTCTCATGGGCAATTCAGCAGTCTTTTGGGGTCACTGTCAGCTGCTGACAAAAGGTCTAGCTAGGATCCAGCCTTGCAAGCCCCTCTGCATGTCGCTAGGTTGACAGTCTCTCCCCTCCCTGCCTCTGCACTGCTTCCCTGCACACAGGGACAGGGCTGTCTGTAATTTCATATGACTCTCTCTTATATTAATATCTCCATGTGCACTAGTCATTGCAGTGAGAATAAACTGTTATTTTTTATTTTAAATGGTTAATATTCATCAAATGTTTATGAAAATACTTAACCCATAATGATGACAAACACAGTGTCTAATAAAGATGGAAGCGAAGATCCTCTTTGTGAATATGTAATCAGAAGAGTAAAGAAAATTACATTAAAAAGACTTCATTATGCCATTAAATGTGTGAAATGACTTTTTCTTCTCCATTTTAATTTTAGCATATTTCTTTTTTTTTCTTTTTAAATATCTCTGACACTTTCATGAGACGGGTACATAAAGAGGCCCTGGCTGCTGTAGCAAGAAGAACTCTGACTGGTGGCATCCATCATTCTCATCGAAATATTCTTTTCATCTATCATTAAGAAAAATCAACACCATTTCTACCAATGATTGTCATTTTTTCCCTTTATTTTCTGTAGGGAGAGAGACACATCCTTATTACACTTCCAAACACAAGGCATTGTTTCAAAACCCTCTGCAGAGCTGCAGGCCCAGAATCTTTCCCCCTCGGACCAGGGCCTTACTGGTGTACAAGTACACGTGCACATGCTTTTGCCTGACACCCTGGGGCTTGTAGTTGGTGCTTCTGTGACTAATAGGATGAACTTCTGCTGTTTGAACCAGAAAAGTAAGGGCTTTTGATCAGCTCCTTTAGGGCCGTGTACTGATACATGCAGGCAAAACCAGGCCAGACCAGGTGCTGTGTGTTTCACCACCCGGGAAGCTGCCCAAAACTTCACAGGACCAGACCAGTCCTCAATGATGTGCAAGCTCCCACCTTGCTGATGCCCATCTTGCAGAATTGCACTGTGACAGTAAATCCCTACGACTTGAAGGAGGGAACATGATTCCCTACACAGGAGCTGGGACAGACATCTCTGAGGACACGGCTAAAAACATGCCACTGAGCACAGCCGCAGTGACCAAAAAGAAATGCTCATGAGAAAGCACAAAGGGAGGTGCACCTAAAGGCCTGGAAGTTTCCCCAGCTGGCAGTGCCCAGCCTCATGGATCAGCCAAGGAGAAGAGGCTGCACAGCTCTGTTTTAAAGGGCAGCACAGCACGTGTGCTCCCAGGGAAGGCTTGTGAAGCAATCAGTTATGGATTTCTTTTAAGAAACAAGGAAAAGAAAAAAGAAAGTATTTATTTTAGTTGCATGTTAATTGCAGCGTTAATTTGAACAATTAATGTTAGCTTTTGGCAAGAAACTCTAGTGGCTCTGTATTTAGCATGCACCTTTATTGCAACAGCTCTCTGAAATAAAACATATTCTCTTCTATTTAGGTTCTCCTGTTGTACTCAGCTCCTTGGCAGCCAAGTCTCACACCTCTACTGCACGACCCCAGGCATCACTCATGCAGATGCCTCAGGTCTTACCAGGAGTGTCGCTCTTACCAGGACTTTTTCTGAGAGGAATTAAAACTGCCTCTGGCCCTTTACCCCTTTCCCAAAGACAGGTCGTTTTGGTAAGATAGGCTTGCCAAATGCCAAATCTGATGGCTCCCAATTTATGAAAGATTTGTAGATCACCGCATTTTTTTGTCCATTTGGTATTTTCAGAAATGTGGCCGCTGGGGACATGGTGTCCTTTTTACAGCACTCTTCTGCTACCTCTCCTTCAAAAGCTAATGAGGGATTGTGATGAGAGGTGAGTGAAGCACAGGTATTCTTTGAATAAACAGCTTGTGAAGAAGACTTGAAGAGTTATGAGGGGGAGGAGGGTTCACAAACGAAACCTGTAATGAAGAGACTTCCCAATCAAAATGTGATCAAAGAGGCTGCTGCCTTCTCTCTGCCTACTCCTTTCCATCTGAAACAGCTGATGAATGGTTATGTTGTGTTTGCAATTACAGTTCTCTGAAAGTGATAAATTATTGCGATTATTCCTAAATACAGGACTTTTACATGTATAATTAATACATAGAAGAGAATATCTGATAAGTGGTAGGCCACGTTCCAGTTCCATTTACACCATAATAGATCTGGAGTAGCTCCAGCTGTCCCTGTTCATGGAAAGCGGCTGTTAAATTGGGCTTGCACACTTGGAATACCTTGCAGAAGTCTTCCATGTCAGAGCAACAGAGAACACAGTGCAGCTCACGCATTTTAGCCCCCACATCTAAAAATCTCAATTCTAAGATCTCTGTATCCTGGTGATTGTCTGACAACCTTCTTGAGGGATAAGAGAGGACTTACCTGTCACTGGTATGCCCAGTAGCAAGTCCTAACCTACCAGCTTTAGGCTTGGAGTGAAGCCTAAGCCCTGAACTCACCTTATTGCAATAAGACATGGGTATGGAGCATGTACCAAATCACCAGTTTTGCTTGTGCCAAAGGACAAGATGTACAGCCTCTGCCACAAGAACCTGCCTCTCTCCTGCTGTCTGTCGGCGCTGAGGAAAAGCCAGTCCTACATTTCTTCCAGTTGAGTGCTTTCCTAGAGCACAAATGCTGTGCTCAGAGCTCAAAGTCTGTGATGTAAGGCTGGCACTCACAGCAAGAAAAAAAAAAACCAACAACCCATCTCTAGACACAGAGTCAGCATAAGAATAGGAAAAAGAAATTGTACAGTAATATAGTCTCCTGACACGGTTACCCATTAATGCCAGCTTTAAAGGTTAATGCAATTTAACTCGCTCTCGGCTATTACTCTGAAATAACATGCCAAAGCCTTCTCTATAAGCAGATAACAGATAAGGATGCTTTATGATAAACACCCACAATAAAGCTGCAGAACTTCACAGTGTTATGCTTGCAAGAGTGGCAGATTTGCCTTTATTTGTGCATGTGTGTGTATGGAGGAAAGCAGAGAGGAGAGGAGAGGAGAGAGCTGGAAGAAGAATTCTTGGCTTTTAGACTATCAGATAGCTTGATAAATCTGTCTTGTGTGTGTTCCTTCTTGCCAATACAATGGGAATGAATTGACACATCGTGTGTCTGCTGCAAGTTAAGTTTCCTTCTGCACTGGCAGAAACAAAGGTGCTGCTCTACAACCCACTCATGAGAATATTTGTTGAGTTTTATTTATATATTTGTCTTTTTACAAGGCAAAACCCATCAACTTTACTGTATAGCAGCAAAATGTAGAGCTTTATCTATTCCTCCACCTTCTGTTTTAAAGTTCTGCAAAATGCTTCAATGTTGAAGTTCTTCTTCAAAATAATAACTAAAAGAAAAAGCATAATCACATTTCACTACAGAAAGCAGTGAGGCAACTTAGTGCAACTTAGTTCATCTCCTTGTGGAATACACAGAAAATGCATAAGCGTACACTGCCTGGGGATTATTGTAACATCTCATTAAAATTCTTAAAGCACTCCAAGATCTTCCATTATATTCTTTAGCAGGTTAAAGGACAATATTTGCATGTCTATGGGACAGTGAAATATTTTTATTAAAAAATATTAGCCTTAAAATTTTAGGGCTCAAAAAAGACGCTGTAGGTTTTGTGTGTCAAACATATACATATCCAACACACACACATGCACACCCAAGCACGCAGAGAGTGCTAATTCTTAAATTACTGGGCAAAAAGCACTGCACCCTGGAGAGACAATCCACGAGTTCTGCTTCAGAGGGCCTGCCCAGGACTCATGGGACAGATCCAAGCACCCCGCCTTCCTTGCTCTCAGGTCCCCCCTCGCCAGTGTGACGCTGTCAGTCCTGCTTTTGCCAAAACGCTGACATTAGCAAGTGGTGTTGGAGACTTGGCGTGAAGCTGAGAGGTCGTGCAAAGCTAGCGCGCTGTGATTTTGTACAGATGTGCCTTGCCTCAGCTTTCTGACTTTCCATTATTCCTTTGAATTACCTTTTCTACAAAGCTGATTATGTCTTTACGTTTGCAGGGCAGTTGGGGTTTTTTTTTCTCCCTCCAGAATTGTCTGTTGTTCCTAAGGATGCTTTCATTTTTTTCTTTTCAGCATCTCCCTTTTCTGCTTCCCATTTTCTTTGCCTTTTTGGTGGAATATGACATTGCCTTGAAAAGGATTAATGTGATTCTGGGATATATCAGGCAAGGGTATTTTCAGAAAGGGAAGTATTTTAGTAGTACACTGATATGAGGGACTGAGGAGGCCTCACTTAAAATATTGCGGCCAATCTGGGTCACTTCTGATCAAAAAAGGGAAAATGACGTATAGAAAAGAGTTGTGAGGATGATGAGGGGAAGTGACAGACATTTAGAAAGTGTATGTGGGAGGCTCGGTTAGACTTGTAAAAGAAAGATGAGAAAGACTGCAGTTTTTCTTCATAAAGGCACTCTTTGTAAATACCAGGATGGAGAATTGTTTCAGCTGAAGCAGAGCTCTGCTAAAAGATCAGATGAGTATAAATTAGCAGGGAAATCAGGAGAAGGTTTCTAAACTTCAAAGGAATGAAGTTCTGGTCTTCCATACAGGATAACAAGGGCAAGGA
The DNA here is from genome assembly GCA_014706295.1 of Lycocorax pyrrhopterus obiensis. Lineage (NCBI taxonomy): Eukaryota > Metazoa > Chordata > Aves > Passeriformes > Paradisaeidae > Lycocorax > Lycocorax pyrrhopterus. The sequence goes on from JACSVZ010000001.1 coordinate 93,991,444, forward strand.
ACTTAAATAATTAAAAAGTAGAGCCTGCTGAGTTCATAGAAGGAATTACACTGCATTTATATTTTAATTAATTAATTTCATGCTTCAGAGCTCCCACTGACCACTATTGGGTTAAAGAAGGAAGTCCCTTCATTTCCCTGTTCTTTATTCTCTCAGATGTGTATGTAATGATGGGAGGAATGAGGAGTGGGGAGAGGGCAAATTGATCTTCCTTTGAAGCATTAAATTACCCAAACAAGAAATTATCCAAGGCTAAAGACAGAATAGTAGGTGGGTTATTCTGGTTCTCCTAGTGGTACTGCCTGACTGATGTGTCTCAAATTAAAAGCATTGATTGTATGTGGCATTGGGAAAGATTATCTTCTGGACTGAAGAGCAAGGATTGTTTAGAGTGGTTGCCCCCCTAGTCTTCCTCTATAGCCATGTTGAGCATGAACCACCCTCAAGAAATATCAGAACATGCCAACCTGCATGCGACTGCAAGAGTCTGAGTCCTTCCCAAAGCCCTTCATCCTTCCCATTCTCTTGGCTGGACAGGTTATAATCACTGCAGCATTTTCTCTTTTGCGTCAAGGGTTGTGAGGTTTCAGTGTTTTCTGACTTAGAATGGGAATGGGGATTGAAGCAGAAGTTATGGATGTTTTTCAATTAAAGTCTATTCCATTGTTGTCTGTAGTATTTGGAGGCTGGAATTGATAACCTGTACAGTTGCCTTCTGTTCAATGTCTGCTCAGTGAATGTTTTCTCTCCTCCTTATTTTTGCAACTGCCTTTGAATTATTTCAGTTATTTCCATGTGCTTTTATACTTTCTCCCCTTTCTTTTTCCTGCTTTGCTGACCTTCCATTTTTTGATTTCTTCATCCATTCCCTGCTGGTTCATCTTGTCTTGTTCTACTGGTCCTACTTCCCTCCTCCTGCCTGTCAGCCACTTTCTCTAGAGTGTCTCTGTTGCAGCTAAATCAGCTCCTGGCACTCGGTAGAAAGAAAAAAGGCATAAATTTAATTTCCCCTTTTTTTCTCATCCCTATGGAATAAGCCTTTTAATGCACACTGAGTGGGGGCATGCCACACCACTGCCACATCATTCCTTTGACCTTCACATCTGCCTGGGCAGTTCTGAAGTAGGGAAGCAAGAACCTTTGTGCATGTATCCTGGCTAATGACAGGTATCAGACAGAGAAGACTCTGGATCTCCTGCTTGATGTTCTTATGACAAGACGTTCTGCTGACTAGCAGCAGACTGGTATCATATTTATTCCCCTCACATGCCTGCCAAGGTGGTGAAGCTGTGGGCTTAGATATACCAAGCTTCTGATGATGCCTGTGGACTCTGCTTTCCCATGCTATCCTTTTATTCTGGGGAATAAATCTATAGTGCTGTAGAGCTTTCTCTGGAAAGCAACAGTGAGGATATATCCAAAGGACCTGCTGGCTATCTTGGCTAAAGACCTTATCAGTAGAAGCAGTTCTGAATTATTCCAGAGAAATCTTTCTATTCCATTCTGTGGGAAGTTTTGAGTTATTAGACACCAGGTATTTTTCTTGTAATGAACAGGTTTCAATCAAACTTCTGTTTAGAAAATTTTCTCAGGAAAGGAAAGAGCTCTGCTGCATAATATGTATTAACCAACTGCTCATTTTATGAGAGATAGACAACTTCAGGTCCCCATTCTTCCTGATTGAGACCAAGGACTCAAATGCAATGTGAACTGCATCTCACAGAATTTCCTTGGTTACAGTATTATCTGTTAGGAGCTAAGTTCTTATTCAGATTGAAAAAATACATCATATAGCAAGAAATTAAAGATGTTGTACCACACAGACATCTACTTTGCCTATAAATCCGTATATGCTGTGTCAAAAACACTACTGAGGAAAGAAAGAGTGAGACAAATACTATTTGGACAGAGGGAAAATTAAAATAGAGAAAAAAAGAACTTTAGCTCATGCAATGTCGAGGCTTAGCAGCATAACATTCAGTAAAAGGACATGAAAATACAAAATTAGGTTTTGATGGGAAGCACAGCTGTTAGAGATGGTTAGGGAAGATGAGTAAAAGATGCTGCAGCAAAGTAGAGCCTTCATTCCTGGATGGAAAATACTTCCTTTCATCAGCAAAATCTGAATGAAACAAGTAGGTAAATACAGACTTCAGCATATCTGAAGTAAGTAGGGTCCTATATCTAGTCTCACCAATCCATCCCTGCCTTTTTTGCAAACAATAGTTTCAGCCTTGTGAGACACTGGCTGCTTCAGGAAAGCTGTTTCCAGAGATTTTATCTGATTTAAGCGGCCAGAGGAGAAATGCCGTGTAAGATCCCACAGAGCGTGCAGCAGAAGCTTTGGAGCTACTCAGCCAAAACTCTTCAATTCAGCAGCCAAAAAGCTGGAGAAGAAACTCATACCATCCTGCAGGGTGATGGTCCATCAGGAGATTTTTGAACAGGCCCAACTCTACATGTGCAAATAAGCAAGGAGTGAGTCAATGCATGATTTCTCAGCGCTCCTGCTCAGCAGGTGCCAGCTCTGGCTATGGAGTGAGAAATGTCCTCCTGTTTTTTGTATCGCGGAGAGGCAGCGTATTCTCAGTGGGACTCCAGACCTAACAAGACAGCCCCAAGCAATGTCTAGGGAACAGGCAAGTGCAGAAAATGCGCTTGGCTCTGCAGTCAGCTAGAGAAGGGACAAAACCACGTAATATCTGTCCCTTCCCCTAAACTTTTATGCCTTCGAATGTCAATGTGGCTGCTGAGCCTTCAGCTTGCGCATCCCTCAGGCTATAGCAACCACCCCTCCAGAGACTTTTTAAAGAATTGAGTGATTTCTTAGGGTTGCTCTGAAGCAGATTGATTTAACTCCTTTCTGCCTGAAACTGAAACTCTCTTAATTGATGAAGCAGCAGGAAAAATGTCAGGTCAACAGAAAATCCTGACATTCTCCATCTGCCCAATGCCAAAGGAACGAAAACAATGACAAGAAAACAAATGTCAGACATACAACCCATTCCACCACATTTCTGTCCCTTCATCATGTCCTGCGTAATGTCATGAGTGAGAAGAGAAAACATTCTGGAGGAGCTAGGGCACAGAGAATCAGAGAAGGGTAAGCATCATGGCAGGTGAGAGTCAAGACAGAGAGACTTTCAGGGATCCTATTTTAGTATTTTTTAAAGACCCTGGCTTGCTTTGCCTCTACTCTTCCTGACAATTTCATACCTGTTCTGTGATGACTGATCTCTCTGTCTTCTAAATCCTGTTGATGACACGACACCACATATTGCATTTCCACCGCAAATCAGGAGCTGAAAGCCCTAGTGAATGAACTTGGGAATTGTTCTCTCAATATAACTTTTCTTCTCTTGCATGGCCTCAGGTGAATTCAATTTTTTTTAAGTCCTAGAAATTGCCTGCTTAGAGACTTGTAGCTTCCAACCACCAAAGTCCCGTGTGGCACTTCTTAATTGTCCATATAAATTGCTTTCTATTTTGGACACCATGAATATCTCAACAGCATCTGCTTCTCCCTTCTGGGCACCACCAACTGTGCCTCATATTCCCCCCAAAGAGGCCAGGTAGAACTCTTTCCCATTGTTGAAAAAATAAAGAAATAAAGGCATTTACACAAAGGACGAGCTGGTGCCCCACTGCACCAAGCAGATGAAAATGCAGTAGGGTCTGGTATTATGCCAAAAGAAAGAAGGTGCCAAACAGGACTAAGTCTGTTCATAGCCACCTTCCAGACAGAGTGCGAATCATCATGCTCAACAAAATTCTTCACCAGGAGCTGTTTCAGTGCACTGCTTTGCAGCAGTGACTCTGTACAAGACGTAGACTGAAAATAAATGGATGTATAGCTGAAACTGTGAGAGGATTCCAAAGGACGGCTACGGGACACTTATCTTCTTCAACTCTGTTCTAACAACTTCCACTCTGCAATCTCAAAGCACATTTGCAATTGACATTGACTAGTCCAGAGTCTGCTGCATGGGAGAATTGGTTATTGTTCACTTTATTTTACTGATGAAGAAAATGAAGCAGAGAGAGCAAGATTAAGTGATGGCTTTGGTATCTTATGCAAGTCAAAGGCAAAGCCAAGAACACTACTGACACGTCTTGACTTTCAAATTAAGCACAGTACCACCTTTCCTAGAGGAAATTCTGCCAGAGAGTCTTCAATAGACAAGCCTGTTTCAAAAGTAGTTGAAAATGTCCTGAGCACACTTGCCACCATCAGGGTACACCATCAAATGCACCCTAGGACTAGGTCTGCACTGGTAAAGGACTCATTTACAGTGAACTCATGTGAACCAGAGTCTTCTGTGAGCGAAGAGAGAACAATCTGGATTAGCAAACACAGAGTGAAAAACATTTCTTGTTATTTTCTTTACCATAGACAGCTCTCTGAGAAAATGCCTCTCCTACATCTCTTTCTCGAAAATGCTGGGCATCTCAGAAGGTGTCCTACTCCAACATTACATAGCCCCCAGTCCTCCCCTTCTGTCGGCCAGCCTGACCTTTTGTTAGGAAATGTGGCAAAAGCTTTGCCCAACTGATACGACTGCAGGCATGAAAAGGAGGAGTGAAAAGCTGCCAGACACAGTGCCAATCTTATTATTATGAGTCAAAGCTGCATTTTCTGCTCGGCATATAATTGTGCTTTGGACTAGATGGGTATAAATTGAAGATTGGCTACAGCATAAATGTTCATTAGCTTGAAACTAAAACAAAGCTAAATTATCAGAGTCAGGGAGGGACTGTTTTCCTAAGCACTGTGTTGGCAGTGCTATCTGAGTGCCTCTGCATTATGCTGTTTTCATGTCCGTCTTTGGAAGGAAAAGATAAAAAATGATGTGGCATGGAGGAAAGAGATGCTTAAAAGAGTGTGTTGATTTTCTTTTTGTTGGTCACTCTGTTGTGTCCCTGCACTCTCCCCTGCTATATGTTCAGTTTCTGAGTGTTAAAGAAATTGCAGGGGCAGAGTTTGGGATAGGTGGACCACAACTACCAGAAGAGGCAAAATCAAGTGATTTACTGAGAATAACAGAGGGAAGTCGTGTTTGCTGTTTTTCTGCTGAGACCTCTTCAAAGTCACTTTTTTCCCAGTATAGATTGATATTGGCCAAGGAAGTCCTATTTTATTCCCTCACAGCTAGCGGTTATGGCACAGACAGCTTTTCTTTCTCTATATCTGACCAGACAGCCTTCTTCTCACAAATATCTAACTTAACTCTCCACATGCAGCGCAGATACCCCTGCTCCCTAATTTTGGTATCTTTCTGGGTTTTCACAGAAAACCTTGCGCTTTCTGGGCATCTCATCTTAGGATCCCTTTACCTTGCTATGTTTTTTGTCCATCATGCTGAGAACCTTATTCCTGTTCCTTTTGCCCACTCTATCACCCTTCCCTTGTCTGGCTTGGATCAGTCAGCTGACAGTAGCCACATTTGGAAAAAGGATGTTTCTTTCCTCTGTCTCCCTAACAGCCTAAATGTCCACACCCTGGGTGCTGCATGGTGATCTAAGGCTCTTTTGGAGGTCGTGTTTTTGAAAGCATCGTGTGCTACAGCTCCTGTGCTCAGCCAGGCACGTGACTAAATGTTGCTTGGGATTGGAAAGGGGCTCTACTTTCTTTTCTTTCTTTTGCTGGATACTGTGAACAAGAGGAGCTTTTATGAAGAGTTGGTTATGGCGAGTCATTTCAACTTCTGTGTCTGTAAGTATTATTTTATAGCATCTAGTTACTTTTGTTATAGGTATTATGACATAATAAATAAATAAAATATTATGACTTAGTGACTGTAATGCTGATTCTGGTAACAGGATTATTCTCCCTCTGTTACCTATATTTGTTTAAAGTGGCTTCATTTAACATTTATGTAGGCTTTGGTGCAGAGAAAATGTGTTACAACAAGAGTTTGTCCTAAGGGATCCTTACAGTACTAACAGCTACACCATCCACGGAGGCAGATATTGCTAAACACTGATATCATCTAGGTCACTTAAAATCATTTTTTACACACTTGTTTTACAATAAAACTCCATGAAAGTTAATCTCAGTTTATCCTTTTGCCTCTCTGTTGAAGGCAAAGAGGTGCAAGCATTACCTGGGCGCTGGGTGGAAGATGAATGACATCACATTGATCTGATACAGCTCCAGCAGAGTAAATTGCATTACTCTAGTCATGGCACATGAAGAAAATTCACTTTCTTTGCTCAGCTAACTTCTCTGCCCCACTCCATCGTTAGATTCCAGCCTGAACCTGGCCTTAATCACCCTCCCTTAAGGAAAGAGAAAAATTCAGTGCCAGTCTGCAGTGGTGGGAGAAAATAAAAAAAAAAACAAACGAAAAGAACAAAAATCAAGAAATCTTCTATTCTTCTTTATGTTTATTTCTCATTATGTGGCTTTGGGCTTCATCTCATTACTTCTTTATACTGTGCTTTTGCCGTCTGAAAAGTTGGGTTGATGCTAATAACTATCTGCTACATTCTGTGTAATGCTAAGACCTTGCAACAAGCCCACAGGAAAATGGCAATTTTTATTACTACAAGATATTTATTTGCTTCTAGATGCCTCAGAACAGTTCCCCTTCATGGAAGCATGTGTTAGGTTGGTGTTACTACCTTCCCTTGGGTTCAAAAACTTTTTCAAAGATAAAAGTTTGTATATTCACCTCAAGTTTGGGTCCCAACAGGCTGTTGTGCTCTAAGGATATTAATTTGACGTAGGGAAGGTCACTTGCTCCTGAAAGTGTGAGATCACTCTCTAAGCTCACTCTGTTTTGGAATCATGCTTCGTATTCCACACCAGTAAGTAAATAATGCTTTGGGATATCAAGAAAAATCCAGAACAAACAGTCTATGGGCCAGCAAAAGAAAGAATTAGGAATACATAAAAGTCAGAGTCAGAAATAGCCTAGAGAAAAAGACCACTGAGACAATTGTGGGAGAACTGGTTTTGTTTACCTTAAAAAAGGCAAAACCAAGAGGTTACCGAAAGTCTTCAAGAGCATAAAAAGTTGTGGAAAAGGCAAAGAGTGGAAGAGATTCCCATGGCCCTGATGGATAGGACAAAGAAGTAATGGGTTTAAATTGCAATAAGAAAGGTTCAGGTAACACAAGGATTGCTTCAGGAGGTTGTGAAGTCTCTGTCATTAGAAGTCTTTACGAACACATTAGATAAATAAGTTTCAGTAATGACATAGGTGTATTTGATTCCGATCTGAAGTCAGGAAGATGGACTGGATGACCTGTCATGGTCCCTTCCAGTCCTCTGAATAAGGCAAAAGAATTTGCTACCTTGAGTGTAGTAAGAATGTTGTTGCAGCTGTGATGGCCTAAGGATATCAGCAAGGCAAAGTTTTATCAGACAGACTGAAACAGGTCTTTTATTACACTGAGTTTCAGTCTAGAGGAGACACTATAACTTGAAATTTTCTGCTTCCAATCTGAAAAAAACAGGACTCTTATGTCTCTTTTCAGACCATTCTTCTCCATTTACTTATGAAAATGCTACCTTTCCCTGCAAGCTTTGCCTTGTTCAGTCCATCCCTTCCAAAGACCTAAGGGTATCTGGGGAAAGATTTGGCATTGCTACAGTGTCTTCGTTCTTCAGAATGGGTTGTAGGAATTGTTTTTGTATGCGAGTTTGAACAAAAACTACTGGTCAAAATGGTCTATTCAGAATATCTGGGTTTCATTTCTGCTCTGGCTATTTGCAGTTGTTCCCATGAAGCAGGTGATATTTCATGCATTTTCAGTTTGCACAAATCTACAGGTGTGTCTCTCATGATGTGAAAGACTTTGAAAGGCATTGAAATACGTTTGGCCTTTAAAGTGTTCAGACAAAAAAAAAGAAAAAAAATACCAACATAAACTGGTCACACCAGCATTCTTGTAAAGTGTGTTTGAAAAGTGCCTATGTTGAAAGACAGAGCTTGTAAGGAAAAAAATCAGGTGTCTATCAGCAGCTGTTTTTTTCTGCAGCATTATCCAAGCTTTAAGGATCTCCTTAACTGTGTCATGCCTGTTCTGGGAACATCACTTTGTGCTGAAAGAGGACCTCACTTGTCATTTTTATTCGAGGTCATTGTGTCAGGATATATTCCTTTCCTGCCGTGCAAAGATCCATCTCTCTTAGAGTTTCTCAGTGCCCAGCATTGCTGTAAACACCTACTCCCACCCACAGAATATATATCTTTTAGCTCTGCAGAAAGACATTTCATAATACAGGAGTGGAAAGAGAGAATGAGTTGTCACTGGAAGGAGTGAAAGATGGTTTGTTGTTTACTACCAGTTCTCCAAACCCTAAGACTGGAACATCAGCAGCTTGGACTAAGTTGTATCTACCGTAGTTCCATACCTAGTTCCAAAAACACAGAGAAGTTGTGAGTTTGAAACAACCTGACATGCCCAGAAACCTGGTACTAGATTGACAAAATTCAGAGCAGTCTGTGACCAGAAAAAGTAGGTTGGACCAGTAAAAGAAGACTAAGACAAAGAGACAGTTCACACTGCTCAGAAAGACAAATTCCTTCAACTAAATTCATCTCATCCCCCTCACAATTAGAACTTCTTTCAATTCTAAGAGAGGGACAGGTGATTTTACTGAAAAAGTGGGATAAAAGCATCCTCTGTACAGTATTCTAAAAGTAGCTCTGGGCCTGAGCAAACCCTTCACGTTCCGAGAAGGGGCTGTTTGTGACGCTGCAGCTGGCTGTGGACTTCCCTAGGAAATCACAAGACTTAACAAGCTGTGCTTATGAACTGACTCATGGTAACTAACTCTGTTCTCTGAGGTGCAACACACGCCCGGTGAAGCACAAGCCTCTGAGTCTCTGTCAAAGTGGACTGAGAGAATGTGTTTTCATTGCAACAGTGAGCTTCCAGTCAAGAAGAGATACTGTGGAAACACAGATGGGCATCTGAGCACTTACGCAAATATCAGCCTAATATTCAAGCATCTGTTCCGTGCTGGTTTTCTGCTTCCATCCTTATTGCGGGATTTAGGCACTTTCCAGAAGAGTATGCACTGGCACTAGCAAGGCATTACTTATTCCCATGGGCAGAACAGCACATTCCATCTGATTTTAGGACTTTAATATTCTTTAATGGAATATTTTTTTCACTTTGCTTTTTTTCCTCCTCTTTTTAAATACATATAGACAGCAAATCCACATTTATATCCAAGATTAGCAGTACTAAAGAAATAAACCTGGTACCAGGAATGAAAACTCATAAGACTTGGGACCATCTGTGGAAGAACCACTCTTAGAAATATCAATATTTGCCACATTATCATCCCTTGGTACCAAGAAAACTCCATCGCTTGACCAGTGAAGTATTCCCGTAATGGCAGACTCGGAGCATGGCAAAGAACAGCATCTGCAACTGGGAGCCTTCTGCAGTGTCTTGGGCCCAGTCTATGAGGATAAAAACCATGAATTTTGCTGTAAGCTCTGAGGGGAGTCAGCATAGGCAGCAGAGGACAAGTAAGACACATTCAGAGTTGTTCATAATGCTGCAAGGAGCTGTATCAGCTGAACTCTCCAAAGGGTCATCACAGTCTTTTAATCCAAACAGAAGGTGACAAAAGCCTGGCTATCCAAGTCCAGGACACGTTGTGCCAGGATCTAAAGGAGTATTCTAGCCAAGTGGGGATGGCAGAGATCTCTGCCTCAGTGTGCTCTGTCCATGACAGAGGGCTCTGGGACTTTTCTTAGAGCACTGACTGAACAGACGGTTTGTGGCTGTTCACAGTATGCAAAGGCTCACACAGAGGGTCCATAAACTATTCATTGTGCTTTCTTTTGCCTGCCAGCGTAATCTCCATCTTTCTTGAGTTCAGCTTGCACAATCTGTTCTTCATCCACAAAGCCCATCATATCCAAGAGATGAGCCACCCTGATCTAATGAGCTCAGCATAAGCAAGGAATTAAAGCAGATTTCTCTAGATCTAAAACTGAGGCATCTGGGTTCACATTCTTCTACCAGACATTTGACAGGAGTGTGCTGAGAACTGCTCCAAGGGGTCTCTATTGGTGGAGCCATGAAGGCTGGGAGCATGCCAAGAGTTTTGGTACAGACCTATAGGCTACTTACCAAGGTTACACATTCCACAAAATGGAATAGGCTATACCCAAGCTGAATACTCTTCTTCATTTTGTGACAGCTGGGCTGCATTCTGTCCTTTTTAAGGCTGCTCCTTTTTTGTTAGCTGTGTGCTTCTTCTCCTACCACTTCTGCTGTAGGACCTTGAATTATTGTGGTTGCATTTGTTGTGGGGTTATTTTAAGAGAAAAGGGTGGAATTGAGGTGGAGGTATAGGGCTGGCACAATGCTACACTACGCAAGCTGCAACAAGCAGATCCCTCAGGACTGAAATATATCACTCCACTGTCTTTGAGGTGCACCAATCCACAGATCTCAGATCCAGATCTGAACTGTCAGTATAACCTTAGCACAGCAAGTTCCATATAAGCTTGTAGTTTAAACTGCCATGAAGAAAGAGATGATGAAAAGAGACTTATGACGAAATGTGCGGACACGGCTGGACAGTGTTTGAAGGGTTAAAAAGAAGTTTAAAAGAAAAAGTCAACTGAGTGAAAAGAAAATAATTTCCTGGTCTAGCCAAAAGTGCAGGTGAAAAAAGACCTGTTTTGGATGAAACCAGAAAATGTGGCATGGATCAGGAAATAAGCTGTTTATTTCACTGTAGCTTGAGAAATTTAATTTACGTGTCTAGTGTTTCCTTTGAATGTCAATGTCATGTTTTGTTTTGAGTTATTTAATTCCATTTTAAAACATATACATATATTTTCTTGTTTTCTGTGCTGGGTTGATCAATTCTTAAAAGAGTATGAAAAGGTTAAGGTTTGTTTAGGAAATGTCAAAGTGAAATATTTCAGTGTATTAAAAACTTTTAAATGAAAATATCTCATTAGGACTCCTCCATTACCCAGGTTTTCTGTTTATTTATTGTAAGGATTTTCCCTTAAGGACAGGGTAGAATACTAAGAAAGGTGGTTTAGTCAAACCTGTTTGCTACATCAGGATGAAACAGGAAAGTGTTCTGCTGTCCCTAGTCTCTACATTTTAAAGCCATTTTACCATTCTTCATGATGTTATTTTCCTTTTTTAGGGTGAACCATCAGTTCGTCATTTTGGTGTTCACTTTTAAAGCACTAAATCCTACTTACATTTCTGCCATGTAAGCCACAATTTAGCCCAGCCTAAGACTTCTTCTGTGCAGATCTTCTGTAGCTCTAGGCAACAAGGTGAAATCTGACTGTGGGCTGCAATATCTCCGAAACCCAGCTACAGTACTTGTGAGCTTTGCTTTGGCCCATAGTATTTTTCTCTCAGGAACAAAAAAATTGTAGAGACATAATATTTTGAAGCTTTGCCAAAAGCTCCTAGAGTGACCTTAGGGAGACCACTGGAAGTTTTTTGCATTGGTTCCCCATCTGTAAAATGGCGACAAATGACACCGAACCACACCACAAGGGAGTATTTTGAGGCTAAATTATTTAATGTTTCCAAGGCTCTCAAAGCCTATAGTAGTGAGCTTGGTAGAAAAGATGACATGTTACATAAACCCATTACACAGGCCTATGCAATTAGAAATGATAATAAACTTTCTCTATTCATGTGCTGGAGACAGTTTTTAAATATTAATAATGTGGGGGGGCTGTTGATGTTTTTGTTTTTCCAAATACCAGATGTGCTGCCTCTGCCTCCAAAATGAAGAAGGGCAGTGGGAGCTCATCTGAAAATGCAAAGCCACTCAAATATTTACATGTTACATCAGTACAGTGAGAACTTCAGCTCACCAGAAGCGGCACCAGTAACCTCCATTAACAAGTTTGTAGAGACAAAGCAGTCGTTGTTAATCCACACTGGCTTTTGGAGGGCCCAGACAGTGCTGTTCACACGTGATCTTCTTTGTTACCAAAATGAAAAAACAAAATCCAAGAAGGAGTTTTCCTGAAGACAATTGTCTCATCTCAATATAAGGGTAGGTGTCTCCAAGGCTCTTCTCTCTCCCAGGGATTTTACTTTCTTTGGCAGAGCGCAAAGCTGCGGCCAGGAGTTCGGCTACCGGCAGCACCCCTTCCTCCCCAGGATGCTGCTGCGTACTTCACAAGTAGAGAGCTGTAGCCAGAAACTCAAATAGCTCAGTTTGGGGTTACCTTCACCTCAGATTTCTGTTGTGTCCTCTTCCTGCAGCCATGGCCAATCCATTCATGCATTGTGGCCAAGCACATTCTTGTTCATGGGCTTTACAAGAATGTGTTGTCATACAAACTGGGGATTGATGATGCTGATGGACGCTCAGGAGGAGGATGGATGGCACAGGGACAGCAGAGGTGCAGAACACATGTGCAGCAAATCATTTGGCTGCAGACTGGGGAACTCAGTCATCAGCCAGAAATGGAGATACACATTTCTTGTTCAACCCTCTCATGGGGGCACAAACCAATGAACTTGCTTCAGTGGCCACGCTCTCTATCAGCCATGAAAGAAGATAAATACCCCCCAGGTGTACTGAACATTTGCCCACAAGGTCTAAAAACCGCAGGATTGCAAATGCTGTGCAGCGCTCAGTCCACAATGAATTCATTGTCAATGCTTACAGGCAATGTGGACACGGCCAGGAATAAAACTCAGGCTGAGGAGTTGGTCCAAAGTCTTCTAAAGTCAGTGGCTGTTCTTCTAAGGACTAGAGCAAGAGCCCTCTTAGGAAGGTAGGCAGAGGTGGAAAGTGCACTGTTCCCCAGGGTTGTGGCATTTGCAAGAGAATGCAGCAATCACAGGCAGACAAATTATTACACATGTTTTTGAGAAGCTGGAGAACATGTCTGCTGTGGTTCAGTGGAGCTGACTGCATACAAGTCTAATCCTCTTACAATTTCAGTCAGTGGAAGTGCTCACACTGATTTCAAAATAAGCAGGGGTTTGGCTCAGAGTGGCTACTGACCATCACAATGGCACAGCTTTAGCTTACCTTACAGAGGGTGAAGAGAGCAGAAAAGAAAGGGGTGGTGATAGGGAACAAAAGGACAGAGCTTAAAGTTAGCTCCTGCTGAAAAGGACATGTGATAGCTGCACTTGGATGAGTTTTTCCGAAGCACAGAAACAAAATCTACACCGTGCCTAAACAACATGAGCTATGCTCGTCCTGTAAATAGGAAGACAGAACAAGCAGGCTCTAATTGTCTTGCAATAGCCCTCCCTAAAGCTGCAGCATTCTTTACCTGTAGTCAGGCAGCTCCTGTAAAAGCCTCAGCTCTTTTCCTGCATTTGCACACATCAAAGAAATGACTCCCAGTATGATCCTCACAAGCAAAGTGTCCTAATGATCAATGCGGGAGAATGGCAAATGCGCTTGGCATCACTGTGTGAAGTCAGTTTTGATCCATGGAGCCATTCAAACTGGAGCCAGTGATTAGTAAACCACATTCCGCAGTGCATGACATAAGATTTCTCCAGTTGAAGAAAGGACTAAGTCGTGTCTCTGGAACAAATGCCTCCATGAAATCTCTAGGCCATCCATAAACCAAATTCTGGGATGAAATTTCTGCCTTAATTCCAGCCTCCATGGGAATATGAAAAGGGCATAGTGATATGTGTTAAACCTATGCATATTTTTCTTTGCTTCTGCATCCAAGGTTTTTATAAGCTGTGCCATACAGTCTGTACCTTTTAAGACAGCAAGGCTGTCAATACATATTCTGGGAGAGGTGTCAGCAGCCCAGTTTTGATCTAATAAAGCTGTATCTTTCATCTGGCATTCTGCGAGGATCTGGAGCTCATTTTAAAGGCACTGAGAGAGGCTGCACCTGGTCCCAGACAAACTTTACAGAAGATAATTGCCAAATCACTATGATAATTAATTAGTTTAATGAAAGATTAATAATCTATGGGCATATCAATAAAGTGAAGGTATAATATGCTGTGCAACCTGAAATATTTACAAGGTTAATAATTGGGCATGAATCCTGCAATAAGACACTAGTTCAGTCTTCTAAAAGACTTTCCCAGCATAGCTGGTCTGGATGGAGATCTGCACTGTAAGTGTAGCCTCAACAGCCTAGGTCCCTAATCCCTTTTTTTGGTTTTACTCAGGGGTAGCTTGGGCTTTTCAGTCCAGCTCGTCACTGACTGATTTGTGAATGGCCACCCCAGAGACAGGGAACAGAGCCCAAGACGCCGGCTCCAATGGATCCTGAATTCAACTACTGACAGCAGAAGAGGGCGTAGTGTGGAAAGGTGCGGGGTTCCTCTTCCTCTGAGGAATAGATTGGGGGATTTGCAAGAAGGCAGAGCCCTCTGAATTATTGCAGGAAAAGAGTAATGAGGCTGTGAGATTAATGTGGCACTGGCCTCTTCAGGAAACTTTCTTCTGCTTTTGGGGGGCAGTGGGGCAGAGAGAGGAGAGAATTTTCCATGAAAGAGTGAGAAATAGGCTTAGCAGATATGTCTTTTCTCTCTAAACCAAATTGCTGTGTTTATTATAGCTTTAAAATATGTTTTAAAGAGTGATGTGTTCTTTCAACAATGGCTTGACTGGTGGGAGAGTGAGGAACGCCAAAAGTGTGCCAATGGTCTGATGGTCTGATGGTCAAATAATCTTTCTGGTTTAACAGAGAGAGTCACCAAGAATATATGTGGGCTTCTGTCTGGAGTTGCTGTCCCAGTAGTGTTGTTTTCCAGTAGAGACCAACAAAAACAGCTAACAGAGGAGTGCTTTGGGCTCACACTTTTCTGGGTTATATTTCCCTCCCAGGGGGTGTTTGGCACAGGTTCAAGGTTTGGGAAGGGGTTCTATCAGAAGTGCTGTACAAATGGTCTTTCACCTGCAAGGTATAAACGAGAAAGTGAATGGCAAGAATTTCAGAAGTTATTTATGGTGAGTTTCAAAGGTTATTTATGAACAGAGATTCTATGCTCTGTATTCTGGCATGTCTCCTGATGGAGATGTGATGAAGAAAAAAGGCAAGAGGGCTTTGAGGTTTGTGGGTGATTATCCCTCAAACATTTTCTATCCCTGCTGTGTCTTCCTTCCAGATACTGGACTGCAATGACTTTCAGGCACTTCCATACCAAATGTGGATTGACTTTCACTATGAAAGGCCCTACCGTCCCATTAGCAGTCCCCTAAGCTCTCATTAAAAATCATAAAAATAGTAGAGCTCAACATCTTCAGTTAAAGGCTATGCATAAGCAATATCTGTGAATTAGCACCAAATTAAGATGGAGCAGTAGTATTTGGGGTTTAACGCTTCACCTGTGTTTTAGATCTGCTTAGATCTAGTCTGAGTATTTGGTACTATCTTCAAGTATTGTCAACACTTAAAAAGGACAATAATAATAATAAAAAAAGAAAGTTAACTCAAAACCCAGAAAGCCTCTTTGGTATATCTTAGAAGGGATATTAAGATGATGTTTTCGCTGTATTTTGAATTATGATTTGTAAGTGGATAGGCAAAATAAAAGAGGAGCAGAGACCCTTCTGACATCACGTGGTATGACACGAACAGCTCTCAGACAGAGCAGAGTGAGTGCCTCCAACCTGCTGCTTGCAGATTGTCCCAACCTGAGCACAATTTTAATAAGGCCATCAGTAATTAGGGCACACCAACAATTCAACACCATCAGCCACTGAATGCCCTGGGCTGTGAACCTTGTAGCCCACTGGTGTAACTGTGTCCTCTTGGTCCGTGTGAAATGGTCTTTTTTCTTCTGTGATCTAGAAAGCACTTGCAGAACCAAAGAACATGTAAATTCTCCTCAAGGTCACCTCTAATCTGCTTTCTGGTCACTGTAGCTGCACCAGGGTTTACTGGTGTTAAATGGTTTATAATCAGGATCCTGATTCTAACAATTAGTCTGGATTTATTGGGAGTGACTGCTTGGGTCATTGCCATAAGTCAGCCATGTTCTCAAGGGTTGGCTCAGGACTGTGGTTAGGTTTGTACTTGATGACAAGACTGTCTAGGAAAGCTACTTTTCTCCCTGAGTCTGTTCCCAAAGCATCTTGTCTGTATTCAGTGTGAAATTACAGAATCACATAAATGGTTGGGGTTGGAATGGACCTCTAGTAATCATCTAGTCCAACACCCCTGATGGAACAGGCTCCCTGGAGCAGTTTGCACAGGACCGTGTCCAGGCTAGTTTTGAATATCTCCAGAGAAGGAGACTCCATGGGTGCTCTGTGCAGCCTGTTGCAGTGCTCAGTCATCCTCACAGTAAGGAAATCTTTTCCTCATGTTTAGATGGAACTTCATGTGTTTCAGTTTGTGCCCATTGTCCCTTGCCCTGCCACTGGGCAGCACTGCAAAGAGCCTGTGCCCATCCCTTTGACCCCAGCCCTTAGGATACTTCTATGTATTGATAAGATTCCCTCTGTGTCTTTGTCAGGCTAAATAGAGAGACTTGGCAGCCTTTCCTCATAATAGAGATGCTCCCATCCTCATGAAACATAGAATCATAGAATTTCCTGAGCTGGAAGGGAGTTGTTGCCCACCAGGATTCCCAGATCTCTCTCTGCAGAGCTGCTTTCCATCAGTCAAGCCCTACTGGTACACGAGGTTATTCCTCCCTAGTTGTATCTCACCTGAGAACATGATAGCTCTTTGTGGACTGAAATCAGCTTTAGTTAACTCAGTCTTGTAAATGGCCCCTGTGATCAATGAACTGAACAGAAAAACCTCTAATCAACAGAGAAGATGTCTCTGAGGCTTGGACTTCTAAAATTAGAGGAGGAATGGAGCTTTAGTTATTACACTGTGGATTTTGACACATTCATGGAAATAATTGTGACAGCAGAGATGTAAACCTGGAGTTAAAACTAGTGATGTGAAGACTGCAGTGTCAGATATGCTAATTTCTAGAAGGGGTCTGAAAGGAGACTTTACTGAGCTGTACTTACTGCATTTAATCTGTGTTTCTTCTGAAAAAGGAAAGGATGTGGCTTATTTTTTTCTTTCTTTCTCATTGGCTTTTGAGTTAGCTTTCACACTTCGTAATTTATTTGGAGTACACGAGTGTTCCTGAAAAAAAAATCTTTGATTCTTACAGTGTTGCTTCAGAGACAGAGTAATAATTGGAGAATGAAAGAAATATTTAATCCAACTCACTGACAGGGCCTAGTAGGGTCTCTTTTTTCATCACTTTTCTCTTTCTTCCATGTTGGGTGATATGGATTCTTAGAATACTGCCTTGGGGAGTTCTTGGGCTGAAAAATATCTGCTTGTGGAGATCAGAGTACTATGCTTGAAACATTTGCAAAAAGTTACTGAGAAATGCAAACCTGTACCATTAGACTTGCTACACAGGTGTCATGCATCTACTGCAAATACTGAAAATGTTTGTAGTAGAGCTCCATACTTTATTTGTGTAGCTTTTAGGAAGGCTTGACCTGCTGGCACCCTTGGTTCCATGTTTTCATTACAAACATTTGAGGGGAATGGGAGTTGTACTTCAGGCTATTAGTGCATAAGGGGAGTGTACTAAGAAAATATTAATTGTTGTTGATGTTTCTAAGTTTGGTGTCTGGTGCTTGCTGTCTTTGTTTGCAGGCCTTGAAGGACTCAGAGTGCTTCTGCAGCATGTGATACTGTACTGTTCACTGTTTCTCACTGAAAATACCATACACACACAAGACACCTGGTGTAGGAAAGGGGAAGGAAAAATACGGGCTTGGGACAGTCACCTACACTTAAGAGCATCCCATTTCAGCTGAGACTGAGCATGAATATAAGCATAATCCTTCACTGAAGGTGACTGGGAGCTGTGCAGGCTGGCAAGATGGTAACTAATGGTTAAAGAGTTAATGCTTTGCTAGTGGAAGGAGATACTACTTATACTCATTTGCATGGTTGGGAGCGAGCCTGGACTATTCGTATGAAATTACTCCAGCTTTTGACTTCTTACTCTTATCTGTTCCACCAGACTTTCTCTCATGACCCCATCTTTTCCTACTCATTCGAATTTCCTGCCAAAAGAAGAGTGTGCAAGGGAATGCTGTCTGCTGCTGCTTGTGCTCTTCCTCCTTGACAAAATAATGGCTTGCCTTCAGGCTGGAGACTAGCAGTAAACTGACACAGGAATGGTATCGGGCTTTTTGTTCCTTGTGCTCTGTGTTGTCCATACTCATGATGTCCCATTGATGATAGCAACAGTGGGGACTCTAAAATAGACAAGAATCCTCAAGCTGGGGAGTGTGCTTTGAAGCGGCGGGTGGCCTTGGCTGAATTGTCTGCTGTTAAGCTCCTAATGTTGCCATGGATGCAGCAGTGGGAGCAATATGGGAGGAGGGGAATGGCTCTCTGGTCCAAAGTAGCTTAATACTGTAGGCAAAAGCAGCAGCAGAGGGGAGTTGATCCAATTTATATGGGCTGGGGAAGGAGCTGCATAGTTCTGCTGGCTGTCCTTGGTAGCTGAGGACAGTTGGTGTACTTGCTAGATGCATACAGGGTCCTGTCTGCCTCCTCTGCCTAAGGGCAGGTGCCTAAGGTGGCAATATACTTGACAACTCACAAGGTGTCATATCATTAGCCTGCAATCTGCAGTGACTCACTGTGTGCCTTCTGTGCTGTACTCCCTGAGTGGTCTAGCCAGAGTGAGAGTGCTTTCAGGTCACACAGGTCTCTCATCGCTGTCTCTGGTTGATCTTAAATCAGCACAAATTTGTAGCATGTTGTAAACAGGGCAAATGCAGCAAGTTGGCCACTGCCTCCCTCCTCATTACCATGAGCAACTCTGTGAATCACTGTCTTGCACAACTCTCCCTTCTTGGAGGGTGCATTAGATCCAAAGAGTACTGGTAGTCTCTTCCCCCCTTCACTCTGACCTGCCTGCATGTCCTATGGAGAGACAGGTAGGGTGCAACTCTGACCTTCTATGCCATGTCCTTCCTCTCAGGTCAGACAAGTTCTGCAGAGCTCAGTGACTCCTCCTCACCTACTGCCAGAGCTTCCTTTGCTCTCCCGCCCGCTGCTCCCTGCGTCATGGATTAGGAGTTGCAAACACACAGGAGAGGGTTTCTGCAGCACAGAATCTGCTCCACAAGGAAACTGCAGCTCTTTTGGTAAGTACCCAGAGAGGACTGGTGCCTCTGAGTTTCTGCAGCAAAGAGAAGAAATCCATGCAAGCACATCCTCAGCTCTTTTCCATCTCCTCTGCAGTGTAAGAATGTGGGTCTGCCCAGTGGTATCCTAGCATGGGTTACCACCAAAGCTCCAGCTCTCTGAGAACCAGCCAGCAAGGAGGGCTTTGCAGAAGTACTCTAAATCTAGTGAGGTGCTCCTCTAGTCCCACTGATCCTGTCTATCTCTTCTCTTGTCAGTGCCTGTGAGGAGAGAGACTTCATGTCTGGCACAGGAAATATGGTTTTTTCCCAGGGACGTGGGAATAGACCAGTGGGGCTATTCACTGGTGTTCTGGACCTTTGCCTTCTGCACTCAGCACACATGTAGGAAAATTGGGATATACCCATTTCCCTGGAGGAATGGGATCTCCAGCAAGACATCAAACAGTATTTCCAGTTTCAGCTAGTGCTCATTGCTGTATGGGAAGAAGAACAAACAGTGGGAGCAAGAATACTGAATTTCCACATTTCACTAAGTGAATGGTTTCAGAACAAGTTGTTCCTGAGTTATCGCATCAAAGGCTTCAAACTATCTGCAGCACAAACACACCCACTTTAGGCAAATGAGCTTTTTGTTCACTCAAAACTCAGCACTTCATTCAAGTATCAGCTTTTCCACATCCTACCGTCCCTGAAGCTATGGATGTGTAGAATAATCCTGCAATGAATGCTGAAAAGGCCTTAGTCAAGTGCTGAATTCCTCTCTTGAGCAATGTCTTAACAGGGGCGGAATGGCTCCGTTCGTTGCAACCTCAGATGCTCAGATCAGGAATCCAGGCATAGGAGAAGCTGAGGTGCCCAGTTTTGTTAGAGTAGGGGCTGGCTCCAAACCTGTTGCATGTGAAGAGAGCAGCTTTCTAGACTTGCTTATACTGGAGAGGCTTGAACAGGCTAACTCTTGACAGCAGCCCCACAGCAGCTCACACAAATCCTGCCATGCTTAAAGGTAAGAGCATAGCTTATGAGGAAAGCCACAGGGCTTGTGATAATCAAGATCCACTAGTCTGGAGAACTGGGATGAAATTTGTCTGGGCTTCTAAGATAAGAATTGGGTGTTACAGAGCAGGCTTTGCACACAACACACTGGATGGCGGCAGCTGTCCCTTCGAGATCTCTATGGACTTGAAGTCTTTCATAGTGGGACAGTGAGAGGCATGTGCTCATCAGAGACCTGTTCACATAATCTTGTGGCTGCAGAGAGCTAACTGCTTTGCAATCTCTCATTTCCATCTCCCTTCAAACTTAATCTGAAAACACCTGCTCAGATAACCCTCTCTCCCTGACTGCTCTTGTTTGCTTGATATATGAAGGCTTCAAGTAATTCTTTGTATGAGTTTTGAGCAACACTGTCTTGCTGCATTCTGTTGCTTGCTTAGCACTGGTTGTAGTGCATCACGAGGCCATCTGCAGGAGAAGACCTATCACTCAGTGTAGCACCAAACTGAACTGTGCTGCAGCGTTTTTTTTCCATGGATTGTGAATGAGCCGTGCCAGGGCAGGTACAGAGAGTGGAGTAAGAAAGGAAAACCTTGTTATTGCACTCTGAGGCAGCTGTGCCCTCTCACACCAAGAGTTTACAGATGCTTCCCATAGAAAATGTGTCTGATGACAGGCAACTGTCCAGGTGATAGGCTTGGACCTTTCACCATGCACACACAAGACTTCCTGGCAGTGGGGCAGGTGCCAGTGGGACAAGCACCCCTGCTGAACCAGGTCTCCAGGGTCAGCCATCCCTGCTGGCTCTGGGACGAGTCAATCCCTCTGTCCACCCATGCAGGCTTGTTTCTGGTGTTCTGTCTTCTTCTTTTTAGTGGTACTGAAAACTCTGGAAACAAAATTCCATCCCCTGACAGCAGGCCAATTCAGCTGCAGATTCCTTTGTGCCTCTGCCAGCAGCACACACCAAATGCAGAGCTTGAAAGAGTTGCAGCTTCCAAGTCTCTGCTTCTGTTTCCTCTGAACTCTCCAAGTGATTCTTCTTTCAGGATGAAATTGCTCACACTTACTCTAAGCCCAAAGGATTTGTTTAGGAGTTGTCAGGGGGTTTTTGACAAAATTGATCTGGCTATTTCTGAGTTGCACAAGGGGAGAAATATTTTTTAAAAGGAAGCTGAATATATTTTTAAGAAATATTATAAAGATCAAGCTTGTCACAGATTAAAAGAAAATGGATTTTATTTTCATATATATTTGAATCTATTAGTAGCTGTGTTTTTCAGAAGTTACTGAACTAGTTAAGCCCTTGACTAGTGAACTCAAAATGAACTACAAGCACCATCATATCAGTTAAACTATTTTTCCTTCACAAACACCATGGGAGTGAGGAATTGCAAGTAAGAATGTAACCATACAGCTGGAAGCTGTATCTCAGAAGCATTTTCCACTAGCCTTAATTTTGTCAGCATAATTTTAAGCTTAGCTTCAGTGACCCTGTCCACCAGCCCACGTGTGTGACCTACTCAACTGTGCATCTTCCCAGAGCACGCCTGCTCTGCCCTTTCCTGTCCCCACGGCCTCCCACCAACATTCCCACTGACACCATGTGGTTCAGCAGCAGAGAAAAGATACACGGACACCTTCTTTCCATGTACAGCCACAGGCTGCGAAGACACCAGTTCCCATCAGGTCTGGATTAATGATTCCTGAAGCAAGCTATTCACTCATAACTTAGCTAAGAGTGTTCAGTCAGGCTAGAAATTTTATTAATGAGAGGTTAAAATGGGAATCTTTTTCCACTAGAAAATAGCAACTTGGAAAAAAAAATTGCCTGAGGGATTCATTTGGTATGTTTAAAAATTTCAAGGAAAAAGCATTTTCAAATAGTCTTTTAGAAGCTTTTCTTCAGAGTGAAAATACATGCCAAGTACAGCGAAGGACTGGGGTTTTTTTCATACGGGTTTTAAAAGTGATTAAAATAAAATGTGTTCAGTAAAACATATTTTGGATTTTCAAATTCTTCAATTTAATTTGAGAATTAAATTCCTATTCATTTTGGGCTGAGGAAAATAAATATTAATCAGCATGACATTTATCTTGCACGCTTAGGATATAAGACAAAAGGAGCATGCTCTGTCTGCAGAACCTTCTCCTTCCTCTCATTCACCAAGAACATTTGAACTAGTCCAGTTTTTTGCAAAATACTGTGGAGAGAAAATAAAGTTCTACTTTCTCTTGTTACAAAGATTGCCATGTGAAGCACCTGTTACTAAAATAGAGAGAAGCTTCTTGCAGCAGAACACTGCCCAGAGGAAACCAGGCTTTGCTAACCATCATGAAATGTGTGAACGTGTGAACGTTCTGGGGCTGCAAGAAAGACTTAATACCCAGCTCTGATTCGGTGTGTTTGAATTAGGATGGATTCCAGGAGTTACAAGTAAGGATGACACTGCTGAAGAGATCCATTGGGAGAGATGAACTAATCAGGAAATATATCTTTGGTTGACAGTAACAGCAGAATTAAAGTGCCTTTGTCTGAAGGCACGCGTTTGTAAAGAAGTTATAGCCTCAGTAAATACACAACTTCCACAAAGTAGTACATGTGACTATGCAGTCTGTGCTGCTTTCTGTGTCTGCTTTGCTTCATGGTGTTGGGCAAGCTGTTTAACTTCTTTCCTTTTGGATATCTTTGTTAGGTGGTGTGGACTTCTCACATGTTTATTCAGCATCTATCACAGTAGGAGGCCCTGGATGTGACTGTAATACAAACAACACTGACAAATCTGTGTTTCCATGGTAGGCTAAAAATCTCTTCCTTCTGTACCAAATAATGGCAAGGGTAAAAAGTACTTACTTTACATCCATAGATCAAAAACCTTCCTGAGCACTTCCTGTAAAAGCTTTCCTGTAAAGTGGCACTGACTTAAATTGTGCTACGTGAATAGGCAGCCGGTTGTGGTCTGGACTTTTATCTCCTGGATGCTAATTTTGTGAACACTGTCAGTTTCTGTGGGAAGAAAGATGGTAAATCTTCTGTACACTTTCCAAAAAAAGAATAAGGACACATCTGTTGGTTGTTATGTCCAAAGGTAAAGAGTGGCAGTGATGTTTATCCAGTCCAGCTTACCAAAATCCATCTTCTGCATTCCAAAACTCAGAAGAGCTGTTCCATGGTGGAAACCAATCCTTTGTACTACGTATGTGAATCACAGTTTGCTGAGAAAAAGAGAGGGTATCCTCCTCCTTACAAATATAAAATGGCTTTCTCTTCACTGCATTTTAGAAAAGTGCAAATACATACCACATACATGTCCAAACCTTTTGTGCTCAGCTGGACAAACACAGGTACAGCTCGTGTCATGCCTTTAAACCTGGTTCCCTGCTGTTCTCAGAAGAGGCTCCAGACCGTGGTGTGGGTCTGCTTCCACTCACCACATTGGGCTGGCTTCCAGAAGGAGTGCCCCTCGGAGCTGGACTGCATACACGTATGTGCTGGGCTTCGCACAGTACCTGTCTTCCTCTGGATTAAATTGCTCTCCATGAAAAATATTCGGCAGTTTTTTCCTCATCAAAGTCCAGGTTTTTTGATTCCCAAATAGAAAGCAAGAATTCCCAAGGGAGTCCTTAGGCATGAATACCAGCATGATAGGTAGAAGAGTTTTGCATGACAAGAGAAAAGGCTGTTAAGTCTCACCTTTCCTTGGCTTGGTTAAGAGCAATTTATTTCTCTGCTCTGACGCTTGTTTGGGGCACATAGTGCTTTTTAAGCACTGCCATCAAGTTTTCTTACTTTGAAGCACCTGAGTCTTGAGGGAAACATCAGTCTTCCAGGACTGCTACTGTCTCTCTTCCAAACACAGTTCAGAAAATGGATTTTTTTCATGACAGTCTTCAGTAGTGTTGGAATGAAAATACTGCAGCAGCCTTTAAGCATAAACTTCAGTCTCATCTTCTTTTCAGCAAATTGAAATTCTCTTCTCATGCACTATAACCTGTGTATTACTTCTTGATCTTGATGCTGTTGCCTCTAGGCTGACGTCTTTTTAGACCCAGCCAAGTGCCCTGGACAATTGACTTCCTCCTTCCTCAACACCAGGGCTTCCTTCGTTTCCAAATAAATAGAAGACAATACTGCCTTTTTACCAGGCTTGACTACCACCACTCCACAATCACAGAGCACAACATTTTTCCAAAGGTATGGTTATCTCTATTCCTCAATTTCATATTTGAAGACTTCTCACAGGGTTACTCTGTCCTGTGTGTTGTTCCAGACCTTCAGATATGGGATAGCAGTATTTAAATATCTGTGCATCTCGAAAAGCAGAGGTGTTCCCTCTGGACTCAGGGAGAACAGGGTCACTCTCCATCCTTCCTCTCCCAAAATGTCACCACCCAAGCACATCTCTGGTCTTCACAGGGAGCATGGGATGACCCCTCTGGCAAACTTCACTTTCTCTCTTAGGATGACTCTGACTGTTGATGTCCCAACATCTCCCTGCAATGTTGCTGAGAAAGGAACCACATGCTATTTTGATGATTAGATTCTAGCTTAGAGTTGCAGGAAAGAGCTGAAAGATCCATCTCCCTCTTGAAGCCGGATGGATGAACTGAAGCAGCAGACAGAGCCTGGAGGGAGAAAAGAAAGAACTGGTATGAATATTAATACATATAAAATATATACTATGTGATGCATCTCTCTTCTCACACATCCAATGATCATCTATCCTCCCTCACTCCCCTCCCCTCCGCTCTGCTTCACTATGTCTATGGAGTAAATGTTGGATTTACATTTTCAGTCTATTTAAGTCTCTCATTTTTGCTGCAGTGTAGCAGGGGAAAAGCCTTAACTCTCTGTTTGCTGTGCTGTATCTGTCAAGCAGTGGAGGAAAGCAAAGCTTTCCTCCAAGGTCTTCAAATGTTTGTGCAAACTTTTGGTCTTTAATCCCCATAGTCCCAACTGGGCAGAGGCCGCTGAATCTAGCTGCACATACACTGCAATTTTATGAATCCAATACCTTTTTTCCACCCCTTTATGTCTTTAAAATCAAATGTTTACAATACTACATGATTACCAGTTAGCGGTTCTTAGAATCTTTGCAACAAAAGTCCTTCTGCGCCTCTTGGCCTTCTACAATGCTGAAGAGAGTTAATATACTCAAGCACACATTTAAAGGAAAGAGGTTCAGTGATGTAGCTGAACTTGCCAGCTACTTGTCTGGGAGATCCCAAGTGGAAACAATGTGAATTTATTTTGCACTGAGCCTTCTTCCATGGGCTGTCAGGGCATGAACTGTAGACCTCAGCCTGCCCTATAGCTGTTCCTGCACTTGTAAATTCTGGGATAAATGCAAAAGCCTTCACATTCTGCCTGAATAGAAATTTTTGGGCAAAAATGCTTCTATGTCTGAATAGAGTGATGCATCATAAACCTGACAGTTATTTTGCTCTGTGTTTGTATTTAGGAGACCTCTTCTTGGTCATGCAATAGGACATTTGTGAGTTTTCAGGAATGGCTAGAGGAACCAGGAACAAAAAATAAGTCTGGGGCTAAAATAATTCATAGTATTCAAGTTGTCCTGTTCACCTTTCAGACTTGACTAAGCAAAAAATGAATCTAGTGGGAACTTCAGCATTGGCTTCCATCCTTCCTCTTCCTCTTGCAACCTTCCTTAGAAGCAACTGCATGCAAAAGGGGAGAGGACATGGATGGTGTTAGGCAGATGTGTCTTTGAGGCCATGCTGTAAGCTTTTACTGGGATTGGGGGAACATTCTATCAAGAAATCAGTAAGAGATATTGAAGGTTAAATTATCAAGAATGCAATAGGAAACATTGAATAGAGCACGTGTTTTGCAAGACCGGAAAGCCCCTCATCGGCTGAAGGATGTGGTCAGGCAACACTGAACATGGTCCCAACAGTTAGCAGGGGGGCTTCAGGCACAGGCAATGGGCCACTTGTCTCTTTCCCACTTGGTATGGAAATGTGGGCAACTAAAAAAAACCTGTTCAAAATCTGGTGGACAGGGTGCTGCCAAGGAAAGGCCAATAAGTGCCTATTAGTATGACAGCTGCACCACAGCACTGTGTGACATGGTCACAATTGTGTGTCTCTGTGGGAGTGCATGGCAGGGGCAGGAGAGGAAAATGGAGACCTTGTGTGGCGACTGAGAGATCCTGCAGACCTCCTAAACTCCACTGTTGCATTTCCCCACATATAGAGACAAAAGCAAGCCAACTACCTTGTCTCTCACCTCAGAGGAGCTTGGGCTCTGAAAGGTTTCTTCACTCTCCATGGCACAGGGTCAGAGGAGGAGCAAGGCACTGCTGCCTCCCCTCCCAGCCAGAGTGCAGACAAAGCAGTCCTTCCTGAACAGCTGCCTCAGATATCAACTTTCCATACTGGCTTGAAAGTAGAAGAATGTGGACTCCAAATATAAGGGCTGCTCTATGAACACCTGGGA
This sequence comes from Lycocorax pyrrhopterus obiensis, assembly GCA_014706295.1. Lineage (NCBI taxonomy): Eukaryota > Metazoa > Chordata > Aves > Passeriformes > Paradisaeidae > Lycocorax > Lycocorax pyrrhopterus. The sequence goes on from JACSVZ010000001.1 coordinate 94,017,993, forward strand.
GGTAGGATCTTTGGCCTGTAGGGAGATGGGTGTAGGTCCTAATTTTTTCACTGATCTCCATCTTCCCCTTCTGACCGAGTTTGCAGTGAACCCTTCCAGAAGCTGCTGGGTTTTAAGATGTTATTTTGGCTTGCTGGGTTACATTTCACAATGATTCTTGTATTGTGGCTGTGCCCAGGCTTTGCCTGCTGCATTGCAATAATCTCCTTTGCAGACATGCAAGAGCAGGTGGGTGGCAAGTCAAGTTGTGAGGCAGCCACTCACAACTAAAATGTCTCACAAAATAAAATATCTCTTAGCTCATCATTCCTCATTGGTCACTGCCCAATATGTGAGCTGAGTGTGGAATGGGCTTTCTGTGCACCACTGTAGGGTAGGACTATTAAAGGCCTTGGTAAAATACCTGTGCAAGGTGAATTGTGGAGTGGGAGGAAGAAGAGGGTGAATTAAGGTTCCCCAAACAGGCTTAGGCCTAAGTGTTTGCTAACAAGCTAGTGCTTAACTTGGCAACACTAATAACACTCTTTTATGGTAGGTTTATATATGAGCAACAGGGAAGATGAATCACATTGCAGAAATAAAGTCAAGCACTCAACGATGCTGAGAATTGGCTTGACTGGTTAGGGAAATAAAGGGCCCTTCAATCAGGGAGCAGAGAGCTAATTGTCTCATTAGCTTATCTGCCTGGGTTGTATTCCCCTGAGGACAGGGTGGGAGATGGAAAGGAGACAAATGAAATAAATGAAGCAGTCCTCTGGGAGGAGGATTCTCCACAAGAGCAAGGGCTGGTGGCTGTACTGCAGCATGCCCGGCTGCAATGGCTGCAGGGCTTGGCTGCTTCTAGAGGTGAACCTTGGAAGGTGTTGGGAAACAGCCTGGAACAAAAGAGCTGGGGAGGGGTGAAGGAGCATGACTGGGGAGAGCTCTACTCTCTCTGCTGCAAGCTTCCCTGCCCCACTCTTTCCTCATGTGGTTTTAGCACCTTAACATCACGCTACTATGGTTTTCGTATTGAGAAGTATTTAGCATACTTGAGAGACCAAGCTAAAAGTAATATCTCTGGAATAATCCCAGAACCTCTTGGCAAAGCCACTGGGGATCAACTTGCACTTCCATATAGCGTCCTGGGAGCAATCGTACCTGTGTGATATTTCCATAATTCAATATATAGCTTTAGGGTTTACCATTCATATTGTGCTTGATCCTGCAAGGTGTTCCAACACTACTTTAATACTGGGGAGCAATGTAACACAAGGGGCCTTTCCATCAATTTTAAAGTAAGAACTTTGCACCAGCAATTTTATGTTCAGCGAGACATATCTTCTGTGTTTTTTCATGTCTACAAATCTACTTGCATGCTTCAAATGACTTCTTGCTTTTTTTCTTTTTCTTTTTTTTCCTCTTGGAAAGGGAGTATTTCTAGGGTTGCTTCAGAGCTTCCAGAGAAGGTGTTGGATGCTGAATCACAAGATTTATTCTGCCACTAGAACTAGCAGCAGTGTCTTTTGGAATAGCTGCTCTTGTGAAACTTCCTTGCAAATGCTCTGTTAAAACTGGAGGGAAGTGAATTTCAAGGGCCGTGCTGTTCTGCCTACAAGCCCCGGGGCTTTGGGAAGAGGAGTTATCAGGAGATGCATTCTAATACAGACCTTCACCCAGCTTGGGAGGCTTGCTGAATACCAGCCTGCTGAATTTAATCTTGCTCCTGAGATAATATGGCATTAGTCCCTGTGGGTATCATCTCATAAACTTATAGGGAAACACAGAAATAAAAGGAACTCTTGTAGATACCAATAACTGTGAGTCAGGCTTTCTATGAGTCAACGGATGCTGACTGCTGAGATAATTCTCCGACCTACATGTTTGCTGTGGAACCTGGAACTGCATCCAAGCTCCTGGTATTATCCACCACAATCATTAAACAGCCCAAGATCATCCTGAAATGAATGAAGATGTGGCTTCCTAAACCCTGGACTTAGTGAGGTCTTGTAGTGTTGCATTGCTAAAATATCGCCAGGAGGAGGATTGTCTTCAACACATGACTTGATTACAAAAAGAAAAACACCTTTAAAAGAATTTATGCTATTCCTGGTTTGAAATACTTTCCTGGTTTGGCTTTTAAATAGCTAAGAAACCAAACTATTTCCCTTGATAAAACCTGGTAAACTGCTTAATTGATGTGAAATTTGGTGTTCTGTTATGGGATGGCAGGTGTAAGGTGGGGATCCATTCAAATCTGAGGCTGCTCACAGCAGGAACTCTGACGTCTAATTCCACTGATTTGATCAAGTCTGTAAAAGTCTTCCAGCTTTTTAAGAGCTGGTTGCAAAAAATCCATCCAGAGATTGGACAGTGCTTAAAAATGTGACCATGGCTTCAAAGAAAAAATCCTTTAGGACAAGGGCTTCTTGGGAGATTTTCTCAGGGACGTCATCCTCAGTCATTTTGCTTACTGGGATTTGGTGTTTATGAAAGTTGTGTTTTGAAAACCGGGGTGCCCATCCCGTGGATGTCCCTGGAATGGAAGGGATGTCCACAAGGGAAGCTAGTGAGCAGTAACTGCGTTGCCCTCTCTTCCCATGCTGACAGCCTCCCAGAGGGATACATACCTGTTTCTATGCCATCTGCCATTTCCACTGTTTTCTCCCTACTCATGTATGTGTCTGTTTCTGTCTCTCTAAATCCCTTCGCCTTTTCCAAAGAGGAAAATGTCATGATAACAGGGTGTGTGGGGGTAATACAGGCTTTTGGAGTCTGCAACCATATTGGGCTGTCATCCAGCCCACCACTGATCTCAGAGGGAATGAATTCACCATCTGTAGAGAGTCCGTGTCTCACTGCAGCCATCTGTTAAGCTCCTCAGCCCACTTGCACTCTGAACAATGGCAGTGCCTTTCAGAAAACCTGTAGGAGATCGTCCCTCCCTCCTCTGGGTGACAGTGCACTCCTCTGAAGACGAGTATCTATGATTCTGCCCGAGATGCAGAATTTTGTGGCAGAAAAAGTATTTGTGGTCCCAATCTGAGCATCATAAAGAGCCTGATGAGCTGGGCATGGACACCTTGAGGATACTGAGTCTCTGGGACTACTAACTTTCTCATCATCTTGGAATGAGGAAGATCTTGTAACCTGCTCAGCTTACCACACATAGATTGTTCTCCTCAACCTTCTGTTTGAGCAGGACAAAACAACAGGAGTACCGCCAACATCAGCAAAGGTCCTGCTCTCCTTTACCTGGAGAAGACACCACAGATGAAATCTTGTCAGCACCATGCTGTTGACTTCAAAGTGAAACTCATGCACAGGTCCTGCCTGTCCTGTTACTCTGGTCCATGCTTCAATGGGAATAATTTATCAATCAGTCTCTTCATTCGTGTAAGCACTCCTATTTACCTCTCATGCTGTAAACTGCCAGGCAGCAGGGTGTAAGTACTCAGTGATTTCCAGCGTCACAAAGGCAATCTAGATACTACCCTTATTCAAAGGCTTAGTCTACTACAAGCTTATGAAACCAGGCTATTTTTTCAGAGGCTCTTCATTAAGAGATGACTTAATTCAGGCATGTCTTTTCAAATTCATTACTGCACTGACCAGTCATCTGCTTCACCTTCATGGAGCTAAATGAGAAATTTGCTCTATCTGGTGATGGCTTCTCTCCAAAGACAAGGACTTCATCTGGACCTGACACCAGAAAGCTGAAACAGCTTCAGACAGGGCTGCCTAATTCCCCATCTCCCACGTGTCTTCTTGGCTTACCTCAGCTGCCTCTTAAGAGCTGCTGCCACTTCTAAAACCACGTGATCCCTGGGTTTGCAGGGTGTTCCCAGATTTGCTAGGTAATTCCTGTCTTCCTCCACCCACACACACATTACTTGCCAGACTCTGAAGGAAAACTTCTCAATTAACATTTAAGAGAGACACTTGCCTTTATTTCACTAGAACAGGGATTTGCTCTTTTTGCCGTTGTTCCACCACCTCTGTCCTTTGGTGGAATCCGTGTGGGAAGAACCTCTCTTTTTTATCACCTCACCTGCTGCTACCTAACCTTTGCAGTCTTCACAGCAGCCCCAGGGCAGCTGTCTTTCCAAATTCTGGTTTGGGAAATGAAGTCCTCACAGAAGATAACAGAGGGGAAAGAACTCAGATATGAGCTGAAACAGGGAAGGAAAATCTGTTGCCAGCCAGGAACAGGGCTTTGCTTGCAAAGGGGAGGGTGCCCTGATAGAGATGTCTTCTGCCACTGAATGCTACTGTAAACAGGGAAGTTTACAGTCAAAATGTTCTGTCAAAGAGCTGTCAGGGAGTCAGACAAATATTTAAAGAAGCAGATTTCCTCCTGAGGGTGAAGAAACACTGCTCAGCCCTTGACAGTGCAGCTTGCTAGCTCCCAGCCCTGGGGACAAATACGCTTGTGGACCCTGTATCCAAAGGTCAGTGAGAGAGGGAAAGGTGAAAACAAGGCACATTGCCAAATAATGCCTACATCCAAGCAATCATACATGGACGAGAGTCCTATAGCTATGGTGGGTCTTCATAGAAACAAGTCCTTCTCTCTGCAGTCTTCCTGGGGAGATGTGGGTGTGCAAGTAGAAGATCACCCCCTCTGCCAGCCACCCTCTGCAGGGAGGCAAAGTACACGCAGAGGTGAACCCAGAGGACCCTTGGACATGCACCATTACCTTGGGAAGTACTCAAAGATGTTCCCATCAATTTACATGGAGATTTTTCCCAAGCCAGACACTGAAATTAGTTCATTCACATGAACATGCACTCTGAAAGGGTGTCTTTCTGTAGAGTAAGTGACTTTATGTAAACAAAGGGGTAACATCTAAAATCTCCAAAAGAATTGAATTTCTAAACTTATCTGAGCAAGTAGGACAAAACCATTTGTCTCAACAGGCCTGCCAGGTAAGCAAATTGCCCTGTATTTGATAAGCAGCTCATGCAGCCTAAGGAGATGAAATCCAGGTCAAAGCCACACCTATGCCCCTGGCTCAGAGGTGCTGGTCTAACTCGTGTCTACTTGGGACACTGAGGTGTGACCCAACCAACCAGCTATCCAGGGAAGCGAAGAAAGGATACTCACATGCTCTGCAAATGCCTTTCTGCACCTGATTTCCCTTCCCCCAGACATTTATTTGAACCTCATGCTTTCCCCAGCCCTTGCAAGAGAAACACGGTTGTGAGCCTGAGCTCTCTCCTCTGTAAGCATCGGCTCTGGGAAATTTAAATATTGTCCCCTTTGGCTATGCTGTCTGTGGAGATTAGTAATCTTCTCCCTTCCCCGCCTCCCCCCATGTGAGAGCCTGGTGCTCTAGCTCCTTTCCAAGCCACTGACCTAGTTCTCCCTGTCCCCAGGGACAGGCTATGCATCCAGGTCCATCCCATGCCAAGGGCTGGGCCAGCACAGGGGCAGGATGGATGCTGCCTGTGGATTGGTAACGCAGGCAGCAGCAGCAGCAACAGCAGCAGCACAGTGCACACAGATTGAAAGTGGATTTGAATATGGGCTCTTGAAAAATATGAGATAGCGCACAATATGTTTTCCTCGGTGCTGTAATGTATTTCAAACAGCTCACTTCCATCTCCTGCACTTTAATTAGCATGAAAATTGGCCAGTTCCACAATCCCTTTAAATACATTCGGTGTGTTACCAAATATATTTCAAAAGCAGTTACATACAGGGAGGCCAGGGCCTGGGGGTGGGACACAAAGCACTTCCCATTTTGATCCAACTCATTACTAACCTGTTTTGTGGCCTCTGAGAAAGCAGGCTGGTGGGTTCAGGTTCAGTTTTTGGTGGGCAAATGTCACCAGGGAAAACCCAAGTACATCAAACAGTACCTTTGGCTGCTGGCCTGAGAGGCTGCAATAAGAAGGCAGGAAAAATATAAAACTCTTCACATCCCGCTCTCTCCCTAACCTGAGGGAAGACTATGGAAGAAGCTGTCAGGATACTCTCTGGTTCTAGGGATAGGTTCTTCTGTGATCCCCCAGCTATCACTCCAGCCAGCAGAACGATCTCCAGAATATATCTATCTGCTGGAATCACAATGAGAGACTGCTGCAGGAAGGAATTGTTCATCAAATGTATTCTTGGGTTTTGTTAGGTAGTGAAAAACAACGTATCTTGTCTAACCCCAGACTCAGACTGTCTCCAGGATTACAATTCCCAGTGTCTCTAAAATGGCTGGTAGGTGGTTCACGCACATTTCACTCCCCCCCCTCCCCCCCCCCCCCATATATTGTGCCCCCCATCTTGCTGGCTTCCCCAGAGTGGGGGCTACAATGTGAACTGAGGTTCCTGGGTTTGCCCCACAAATGTAGCTGTGCTGACAAAACTGGGAGGAGCAGCACAGGGCTGGGAGGGTAGGAAGGTATGGCAGCCATCACAGCAGCTGGGAGATGCTGTGCCTAAATATTTTGTGATGGCAGTCATTCAGTCAGATGGTTTGTAGCTGGGTTCCCCTTTCTTTGTGGTACTCTAGAGACACCACTTCTGCCTGTGGATAAAATCCAGTATTGCCTGTGCCTTTTCAAACATGCTCCAGGCTCCAGTTTGCAGCCACTCTCCATCTCCGGGCCAGCCTTTTCCCCCCCCATGCACTCCAGAAACCCCTAGGCTAGTAATTTTTACCACCAGACCCTATTTCCCTCCTTTCCCAACCCATGGGGTTGCACAGGATGTCAGTGGGTTGCCTTGCCCCAGCTCATGAGAGGCTGAGAGGGATCCCTGATCCCCACAAGGACTGGAGAGAGCACCTGGCTGGGCATGCCATGGGCACTGTCCCCTCGATTGCACGTGGTGAGGAACGCGGGCAGCAAGGAGGGGGACAGACTTCATTTTACCTGCTAGAAATTGTTCTCCTCAGTCTCCTCCTGGCACTGCCAAGGAGGAGAGAAAGAGATGGGGAAAGGGAAAGGAGACTTCCTGAAGCTGCTGGCCCATGTCCCTGGTCAGACACGAATTTCCAGTAGGCTATGGAGTTGCCACAGCAATTCCCTCCTGTATTTTCCCAGTGCTTTCAGAGGTCAAGGATGACTGAATTTATGTTTTGTTGGGATGGTGGGAGAAGACAGAATTTTGGGAGTCTTGAGGAGGAGCTGCAACTCCCTTGTAGCATCACTATATGCAAATGCAGGTAATTTCATGGAAATGTATGTAATTTTATGCAGATTTAAAAGCTATTGACTTTCTGTCACAAGATGTTGGCAGCTATGGTATTTGTTTGAGTCTTTTTCTTTCCCTTTTGAGCCTTTTTTTTCCTTTTGGAACTTAAAAGAATTAAATATTCATAGAAACATTTCTGTGAGTCACAGGGAGATAGTACATCAAGCTGAAAAGTTCAGATGTATATCCAAACTTCCTCAAAGTGCTTTGGGATAGGAAGTGGGATCTGAGAGGGGGCAGTTTTCAGATGCAGTCTGCAGAAAAGCCTTTTCCACCAGAACTTAAATTTGGGCTTATGGTGACCCAGCAACTTTTCTAAGAATAAATATGGCTTGTTCTTGTTTAGTCAGAAAGAATCAGAGAAAATCTAAGTGGAAAAGCAAAAGAGAGGTTGCTCCAGCTTTTGGCACAGAAGCAAGTCACAGACAGTGAGTGTTTTGCCGTTGCTTTCTGCAGCTTTCTTTGTATTGCCTGGAGCTGAAGGTGCTTGCTTTCAAGACTCAGGACAGTGGATAAAAGATCAGAAAGGGCTTGATCATCCATGAACAAAACAGGTGTCGAAGCAGAGACTGCATTCCTTTTTTATTTTATCCCTGATGTATTTGCAGGGGTACGTTCCCTTCTCTGGAAGCTATTGGATAAAGACCTGGACTTCTAAGAAAGTATTTTAGGATAGATGGTTTTGTGCAGCTTTAGATGACTTGGAAAGCTATGGCAGCTGCTTGTTGGACCACTGCTCACCCTGTGGCAGAGAGGTGGACTAGATGGTTCCCCACTTACAGGGCGCTCTCCAAGAAATCACGGGGGCCTCAGGGAGTCGCTCCCTTACTTGGGTGGAAAGGCCTGAATTTCATGGTCTTACAGGCTTGATGCAAAAGTCATGTATCTTTAAGAGGTGGTTTGAGAATGGCTAACATAAATTCTCTGAAATAGCAGTAATAGAAAGGAGGTCTTTGCAGCTGGCTGAATTGATATGAGTTAATTTGTTCCCATCTGAATGTTTGTTTTTAATGATGCTGGAGATATTATTCTGTTTTAAGACTAAAGTATTAAGCAAGGTTAGAACTTTTGCCTGAATTAGTGTTTATCTGCTAACTAAACCTAATGAAAAGTAAATCATGTACAGCCAGACCTTAATAAAGCCTGGGCTCAGTATATCCTTCTTCCCTTGGTTAGAGTATCGTGTATTGTCTGGCATAAACCTTGAGCTTAAATAACAGGAAAGATTTTGTTGCTTTTTTTAACATCTTGATTCAAGAGGTGTCTAACCACACACTCTGTAACATTTGTCCTCTTTTGACGCCCTAGCTGGTGAGACTTTTTAACAAGTTAGGGAATTTGCATCTTGTAGTGGATTGACCCTGGCTGGATGCCAGGCACCCACCAAAGCTACTCCACTACTCTCCTGCACAGCAGGAAAGAACAGGGGAAAAAAAAAATATATCAAGAGTCCTTGAGCTGAGTTAAGGAAAAGGAGAGATCACTCACCAATTACCATCACGGGCAAAACAGGCTGAAGTTGAGGATATTAATTAAATTTATTGCTAACAAAATCAGAGCAAGATAATGAGAAATAAAGTAAACCATTAAAAACACCTTCCCCTCCATCCCTCCATCCTTCCCGGGCTCCACCTCCTCCCCCTCAGTGGCACAGGGAGACAGGGAATGGGGGTTATAGGCAGTTCACCACATGCTGTTTCTGCCGCTGCTCAGGGAGAGGAGTCCTTCCCCTGCTCCAGCATGGGGTCTTGGGATCTCACAGGAGATACCTCCATGACCTTCTTCAACGTGAGTTCATCCCACAGGCGACAGTTCTTCATGAACTGCTCCAACATGGGTCACTTTTCCATGGGATGAGTCCTTCAAGAAACAGCCTGCTCCAGTGTGGGTCCCCCACAGGTTCACAAGTCCTACCAGCAAATTTGCTCCAGTGTGGGCGCCTCTCTGCAGGTGTCTGCCAGGGGCCTGCTCCAACGTGGGCATCTCACAGGCTCACAGACTCCTCTCAGGCATCCACCTGTTCCAGCATGGGGAACAGCATGGGGATCCTCCACAGGCTGCAGGTGGATCTTTGCACTTCCACTGACCTCCATGGGCTGCAGGGGCACAGCTGCTTCACCGTGGTCTGCACCACAGGATGCAGGAGAATCTCAGCTCCAGCACTTGGAGCATCTCCTCCTCTCCTTCTGCACTGACCTTGGTGTCTGCAGGGATGATTCTCTCCCATAGTCTCACTCTGGTCTCCTCTGAGTGAAATCACAGCTGCACAAAACCTTTTTTTTTTGCCTCCTTAAATATGTTGCAAAGGCATTACCAGCATTTCTGATTGGCTCAGCCTTGGCCAGCAGTGGGTCCATCCTGGAGCCAGCTGGCACTGGCTCTGCTGGACATGGGAGAAGCTTCTGGCAGCTCCTCACAGAAACCGTCCCGGTAGACCCTGCTCCACTACCAAAACCTGGCAACACAAACCCAATGCACATGTGGATCTGAACTTGAGACCCTCTGATGCTTGAGGCAGAGAGGTCTGTGGTGAATGGTGTCCTGGGTGGTGTCAACTGCTAAGTTTGGACTGAGGTTTTTGCCTTGTATTTCAAATGTCCCAAGGCTTAAATGGCTCAGCCTCTGCTTTAGGATGGAGGAAATTCCTTATTGTTTAACTTTACAATAGACAGAAAATGTTCTAGCCATGAAAAACCTACCTTTTATAAAAGCTGCAGTGTTTCACTTTTTATGTCTCCATTGCCATGGAAGTTGCCACAGAATTGACCTCCTGTCTCTGAATTGTTCTTTGTTTCAGTTCCATTTTTTAAAATACATTTTCTGCCATCACAAAAAAAGCTAGAAACAAGTATTGGAATATCAGTTGAAAATAACTCTCTGCTCTAGTATTTTCCAGAATACAGCTTCAGAAGCAGTAGCTCTGAATGACATGACTCTCATCACCTACCCTAACAAAGGGCTAATTCTAAAACGTGCTGATGTCATCTTCAACAGCTACTTTGCTTCTGATATTTTTTTGGTGTAAATGTCATTAAATCCTTTTTCTTCTGCTTGAGGCTAGCTGCAGCTGCCCATTTCCATTTGTGGAAACTCCTCACTTCCTACCATCCTGTCACACAATTCAAAAAATGAAATAAATCTAGTGCCATATTGAAAATGTGAGGGCTACGTTTACCAATTATCTAGCCAGGCTATCATAGTGCACCTTACATGTCCCAAAGGTTTTGTGTGGTGTTTTTATACATGTGATTAACAATCAGAAACTCCCATATACTGAATTTGTTTGAATGCAATTGTTTTCCCCTTGAAAAAACACTTTTTTTTCTCAAAACTTTTAAAGTTGTCCTAGTTCTATGTATGCAGCAGCAGAACAGGTATCTCTATCCTGTCTTCCTGATACAAGTCAAAACCCAGACCTCTTTCCAGAGCTCCACTTTGGACACAGAATATCTTTCAGGAGGAGAAAAGCCTTTACACCTGTATGGCTGGTCATTGCTTGGGGTAGGCTAACACAGAATACACCTGCAAGAGACAGGATCCCCCACACTGCAGAGCACATGTGGGGAAGTGACTCAGAAGACACCATCAAAAGGAAAGGTAACAGCCAAAATAAAACCCGAACGCTCTGTGATAAAGGCTGCTTGAAGCAGAAATATCAGGGGGTTTGGTTGGGTTTTTTTTTTTACCACTGTTCCTCTTGTCTGTATTTGAGTACGTTAGTGAATGTGGGTTATTTGTTTTAAAGTCTCTTTCTTCCTTATCAAAGGCTGTCTTCTGACTTCACTCTGTGTTTTGCTGGAAAGATGCATTTAGTAATGTAAATGTGATTCTTCCCTGTGGCAGCTGCAAAGAGTGGCACAATTCTGTCTGTGCTTGCATTAGCAGCACATATTTGCACAGAAAGAGCACAATTGATGGATGGGAGGGATGGCTCAGGGATTTTTACCATGTCGTGTCCCCATCTTTTCAGCTCCAGGACATCAATCTGCACCCAGCCCTGGACGAGTTCCAGTGTCCAACTAGAGGAGCAGAGCAGGACAACCCAAAGCTGGCAGAACATAAGCAGGTGAGCAGAACACAAGAATTTGATTTGCCTACTGAGCCTTCACAAGCCTGCAAGCATTTCTCTTTCCTAAGTGTTGGTATGAACAGTTCAACGCAATGCTAAATTCCTCCCTTGCATGTAGTTCCTTGGCATGCAATGACTAATGGAATTTAAATGATGGACCCTGCCTATCAATCAATTTTTGAAGCCTTATCTGTTTGTTTTCTGCAGTGATTCTTTAAAAAAACAGACCTGTCGGGCCTCACAGGTCTGAAGAAGACTCCTCTGTCTGTGCCCATCCCTTGGCACTCCCCCGTTTGTCCCGTACCTCAGGTGCTTCCAGTACAGCATCCTGCAACCTCACCATGGGTTTTCTCACTGGGATAAGCTGGTTTCACTTCAGGGGACCGGGGAGCGGGATGTGGTGTTCCTCGTGCTGTGCCATTAGGATGCACAGTTCCAAATATGTGGTCCTGCTGTACCGTTGTGAGACTTTCTACGGAGCCACATTAAGTGGGAACTGTGGGCCCTATGAAAGATACAAGAAACCCTGTGAGAACCAGAGATTGAAGGGGTTAAAATTCCCTAGTGCAATTCCTCTGCTTCTTTTTCACAAGAGAAATCAAAGCCCCTGGGGTTTTTTCAAGGCCTACACCTGACTATAAGAATTACGGGGGTTTTGTTTTCCCTCCAGTGGGGGAATGGAAACCATAGTATGAACCTATGATTAATCACAACAAACCAGCCGCTCATGGCTAGAATACTAACTATGGAATACACAAGCAATGCTTTTGTGATCAATCTGCAAGGGTGGTTTTTTAAAGGGGGAAAAAAAAAGCAGCCCTGCCAAAAATGTGTTGAGTATTTTCAAATAATGAGTACATTCGAGGAAATTTTGATTTTGCTCAGGGACCATCTGCGAGCAGAGAAAGGGACTAAATTCTTTCAGCAAATTACTGGCTGCAAATTATTTTCTCAGCAGTAGTTATGAATGTTGTAACTGCACAGCTGAAAATGTATTATTAAGCTGAGAACTGGGGATTTAGGGACCACAGATTGTGAATTCTTTTCTTTTAGGTGTTTTTTTAAGTGTCCCATGGCACAAGAGACACCTTCAGCTGGAAACATCACGAGGTTCAAAAGGAGCACCACATGCTGAAGTACTCCAATATGATGGACAAGGATAAGTTTTAGAGCATATTCATGTGGGAGCATCTGCAGATGTGTAAGGGCTGGTGTATGGTTACAAAAATGAACAATCTGAGCTGCTGACGTAGGAAGATATTGTAAATAAAATCTGCTTAATGGATTTAAGCAAGAGAATTTGATGTCTGGGGACTCGGTTTGTTGCTCAGTGCTGGGACTGCCATGGCGAGCAAAGCCCTCGGATGGGCACTTCACCAAGGAATGGTCTGAAGTTATGGAGTAAAGTGGAAGTTTCCTTGCTGGCCCCTCCATTTCACCAGGGTGGGGAACTGAAATGGATGGTGGAATTGCAAAATGGTCCATGGCCCACCACTGTCCTGGAAGTCACTCCCAGCTTGGATACAGCTGCATCTTGCAGGTGGGTGGCTGCTGCCAGCCCTGTGCCTGGCCTTGTGCTGACCATTGTTCCTAGACGCACTATTCAGTGAAATAAAACCTGTGACTATCCACTCTCAGGATTCAGTTTTTTTGAAATATGGGCTTGACACCGAACTGAAATTAAAACCTTAATTCTTGAAAAATGTTTTCTATTAAAGAATATTCTGTGGAAATTATTTTGTGTGTGTATTTAACACTTGACTCAGTATGTATTTTATTTTGATGAAAATGAAGTGTCTTTCATTTAAACTGTTTCTTCTTCTGTTATATAATGTGCCATAGAATACATTTTCTAGAATTATCTAATGAAAAATAATCTCATGAAGGAAAACCAGAGATATTTTCCCCTACTCCTTGCTTCCTCCAAGAAATTCTGGCTAAATTGACCTAATTTCATGTCACTTTTTTATTTCAGTGAAACAGCAAGGCCTGCTGTATTAAGGCCTGTAATCACCACTTGCTCACTTTACTGTAACCAAAAAAAAAAAAAAAAAAAAATCAGGTTGCATGGTGTGAAATAATCCCATTATATTTTAGTTAATTGAATCCAGGAATACTTTAATCAAGCTGGGTGTAGACCAAAATGCCTGCTTGAAGACCTCAGAGATGTTCAGATCTCAATACAAATTTTGCAGTTTGAGCTTTGGAACTTCACTTCCAACTCTTGAAGCTTTGACTGAAGCCTGATGGGTAGAAGAGTGGAGGCAAAATTATCTCACCTGTCTCAAGTGCGATTCCTATGCCTTCCTCTGTTGTAAATGGTCTTTCTACCGTCACGGACAAGAGCCTGGGCTTGCCATAAGGAATCAGAATCATCACTCATTTCTTAACCTAAGCAAGTCTAAACTGGTCTTCTTCCTCATTTGGAGTGTTTAGTTGATTGCAGACTGAAATTTTGAAATGTAACCTGAAATCCAAAATTAAGACTAATTTGTAGTCCTGTGCAGGTGATTGGGAGGATTATCAGAGACATTCCAAAGATTGCGAGTTTAGTGTGAGGTGCAAGAGTTGGGGATTACGTTAAAATGGAATTCAGCAAGGTTGTACAAAAAGTTTTCTATTTGAAATCCTTGTATTTACTGCCTATCATCCACACCCTCCCTCAAAGACCAAAATACCTTTCTTTTCTCTTTTTTCTTTTTTTTCTTTTCTCTTTTTTCTTTTTTTTCTTTTCTCTTTTCTCTTTGACTCCTCTCTTTCGTGTTCCCTCTCTTTCTTCCTTTCTTCCCTTTCTTCCTTGATTTCTTGCAGAAATGGATGACTGAATTTCTTTCTTCCTCACACAGGATCTCAGGTGCTGAGAGGCTTCTGATCCATGAAAGACTTCATGGGAGGAGGTCATTTACTGATTCAAGAGGCATATATAAAGATAATGTTGATACTAATAATAGTCTATCCGCAGCTTTGAAGAGATGAATATCCCTTCTGGGACCTTACTTCCACACTGCAAAAAGTGACTTTGCTCCTGTGAAACAATGTAGATCCTCCAAAAAGAGTGAGGAAGAGGAAGAGGCAGAAACTGATGTAATCAAATGAAAAAATGTGAAAATGCTGGGAAGAGTAGGAAGAGAGAGGGCGAAGAAATGAGAACTGTTAGGGAGACAGAGGAACTTCGCAAGCAAGGGGGAAAAGTGATGGGAAAGATCAAAAAAGAAAGGAGAAATGGTGACAGTATGTGGGCACAGGAAATTAACGTAGTGGATGAAGAGAAAGCAAAGGGGTGTGTTATGCATGGAGGGAGAGATTAAAAGAGGCAGTTACAGAAAGAAGTGAAGTTGTCTAACACGCAGAGATGGGAAGTGACATGTTTGTGTGAATTTGGGGGCTGCTCAGCCCGGCTGCACTCTGGTTTCTACCTTTGATCAGCTGCATGGCAGGCTGGTGTCAGATCAGAAAGCAAATGAGATGATAAAGCAGCTGAAGCTGCAGTGAGTTTAACAGCAGCAGAGTGGCAGGGGGTGGGAGGGAGGAACTGTTGAACGAGGTGGATGCTCCCTGTGCTTTAATTCACAGAGTCCTGGCAGGGAATGCAGCTGCCTCCTCTGCCGAGAGGTTGCAAATGGCCAGAGCAAGAAGCTGCATTGCACTGGTCACATAGAGATAAAGGACCTGCCTCGATGTGCTGGTACCACTGTCAGCAGCGCTCTTGCCAACTGCAAGCCCGGCTGAGGCATCAAAGAGGGTTAGTGGGCTGACAGAGGGATTAAAAATATCGATGCCTGCTTTAGCTCTACTTGCTTTCCAGTTTTTGGGTTTGCTTTGGCTAGCAGAAATGCAGGAAACTGTGAGGAGCTTTCCTGTGGCTGCCACTTCTGGGTTAGGGATAAAGGGACAGAAAAGGGAGGCTTTGCTCAGGGAAGAAACAGTGACTATCTCATTGACCACCTCAGGATATCACTGGGGTTGGCACTGTATTGGGAAACCCCTGGTGCCTTGGAGGAGGGAGGAGTGGGAATGATTGATCTGTGGGTGGAAATTCAGGACTGAAGAGGAAAGGACAAGGATCACCAGAAGGCAGCTTGATTCAGGCACACACTGATTGCATTGCCATTTTCTGTAGCTGCTGGTGCAGTGTCCAAGCAAAAGACTTGGAGGCAGGGCCCAGGTCTGGGATGGAGTCGGCAGAGCTAACAGGAATTGCATGGAGGTGGTGTTTTCTGCAAGGTGCAGCAGGGGGGTTTTATTGATCCTGAACGCTCTTACCTCACCAAGTGTGAGGTGCCTGGAGGCATTACCATCCTGGTCCATACAAGCCCCTTCCCTCCAGTGTTCAGTGACTCTGCCTTGTCTGTTCAGGGCCCTTGGATGGACAGTCCATGAGAATGTAAGCCCTGTTGCAATGGGGCTCACAAAGACCTACTCACAACTGGTTGGGGGATGCATGACTGGGAAAAGAAGATGCGAGGAATTAGGACTACTTGTTCCACCAGGTTCCTCCTCATCTTGGAAAACCCCTGTCTTCTCCCATCATGGGAGGGCAGGCACCTGTCCTGGCATCGTTATTGATAGACCAGACAGATGTTCTGAGAGCAAGCAGCTTCATATCTCTGCCTCATATTTCCCAGTTTATAACATGGAGTTTACATTTCCTATTTTTGTTTCTCTGTAGACCCTTACATTGCTTTGTTTTCCTGGTCACAGATTATATTCCAGGCAAGCCATGTCCTGATTCAGGAATCCAAGCACTCTAAACACTTTCTGGCACAGATGCTGGGCTTTTGACAGCTCCATCATGCCATTCCCAGAGTGAGGATTTCTACAGTGATGTTCTGGGGGCGGAGGTTGAAAGAAGTTTAGGATATCACAGAACTAATTAAATGCAAACTAGGCTGCCTGCAGAAAGCTGTGCGTGCTAGTTGCTATGTTTCTGGCAGGAACAGACTGGGGAGGGGGGGCTGAGGGAGGGCTGTTTGTTTTTTTCCTGTTTAAAATGAAGATGCCGACAAAGTTCTGGTTACTCACCAGCCTTTGAAAGGTAGATGAAACATGAATTCTTGCAGCTGTAGAAATAAGAAAAGTGAGAAGAGGAGGTAGAGTTAGAATGGATGAATGTATGGATATATCAAATCGAAAAGGGGAGAGGGGTTAGTTTTTGTTTATTTTCATACATTCCTTATCTCTGCATTTACTTATGCTTTGACTTCTAGATTATCCCCAAATAATATGGAGGTTTTGTGGTCTCCTTTCCAAAGACATCCTTGTAAACTACCTTGAAACAGAAACTTTCAGAGCACTTGAGGCATGACAGAAACCTACACTGTACCCATGCCAGCTCCCCAAGAGCAGTGGAGGAGTTCACAAGGGCCAGCAGGACTGGGTTTCCCTTCTGAGGGGGGAACTAAAAGAATTAAATGAGCATGCAAACACACGTGCGTCCAGGCTCACTAAACCTGTCCGCATTTCATTAGTTCTTCTGCAGGTAATCAGAGGACAAGTTAAGCACAGTTATCAGCTGCTTCACATGAGCAACACTTGGGGGGGATAATTAAGGACTTGCCTGAGAGAGCAAAGAGAGAGGCAGAAGAAAGAAGGAAGGACTTTGAGAAGGGAATAAATAAGCTAATTGGGATCACTTTCAAGAGTGAAGCTGGCTTTGAAGAACACCCACTGAAGGTATTCAACCTGCTGGAATGAATGCATTACTCAAACACCCATGTGGAAATCAATATTGAACTACCTTGGGTTGCTTTCATGTAAACCCTTAGGAAAAGAGGACAGACTAGTTGGGAGAATGGGGCTTCAGTGATGCCATGCCGTGCTTTAGACATCATCCTGGATCTTGGCACAACCTAGCTGGTGACAGAGGTCAGAGGGAATAACAGCTGTCAGAGGCAACACGGGATAGGGAAGGACTTGTGGGCACCTCTCAGTCAAGTATTACACTCAGGAAATCCAATCAATCACAGGACAAGTTAGAGCTGTACCAGATGGTCTGAGATCGATGAGAGTGGCAGTTCTAAATGTGGGGGACAGGGTGCCAGGTGTACTGAATAAGGATGGCCAGGACGATTCAGAGACAAGGTGCCGCCTGTCACAAGCAAGGGCTGTCCAGCCAGCTGGCAACCTCTGCCATGCCATCCCAATGCACATGTGTTAGAGGGTGAGCACTTTATCCTGGTGGTGAGGCAGGATGGCTTGCCAGCAGGCAGGGCTGCTCGAAAGCTGGTCCAAATGCAAGCAGGGTGTGCTGGCACACTGCAACTGACCTCACAGTGCCAAGGAGATGTGAGCATTGACACATGGCAAGGGCAGGTTGACAGTCCAGGACTTGACCCACGACGAGATTTTCTGCCTCCCCTTGTTCCTTTTGCCACATAGCTGGCACTGCTTGAGTTCCCAGGACATAGTCACAGGTACTCTCTTCCCCCTCCATCCCCTGACTACAGCCCTGTGCTGACAATGTGAGCAGTGGCAGTGTCCCAGCAGAGAATTGGGACCCCAGAAGACAGAAATACTAGGGTGGTTTAAAGTCACGTTTGGCATGTCCAAATGGTTGAGGGCAGAGACACAGCTGCAAAGGGCTTCTGGACATGTGGAGAAAATGTTACACTGGCACAGGGCATTACAGAGAATGGGAGCATTTCAGAAGAGCACAGTATCTCCTGCCTTCCCCAAAGCCTCCAGCACAGAAGGAAGGTAGTAAAACTCTGTCACTCACCACCTTGAGAAGGCTGCACCCTCTGCATAGCCCGGAGCCAGCCCCTTCCTCCTGGAAATGTCTTCCCCTTAATGATAGCGCAGTGCTCTAATGAACAATTTCGGTGACAGCATAAAATAAATGGGGAACACTCTCAATCTGAAATTTGTATTGAATTAAATATTACAGCATTGATTGGGTTATTCATTTAGCATCTCACTCAATAAACATCTCTTGCAGCGTATGTTTCTCCATTTATCTTACCTTGTCGTGGAACCTGCGCTTACCCACCACGCTTGGCACTGCTGCCTGGCTGAGGCAGGGAGGCGGGAGGATACATGGCCCAGGAAAGCTTAGTTCAGCATTTCTTCCAAAGAGTGAGAGCTCTGCTTGCGAGTCACAAAATTGACCAGAGCTCCCTGTGGAGGAGAGGTGCTTGCTTCTCTCAGGCCTGGCTAAAGTCAGCACAGGTTTCTGGGGTCTGTGCTGAGCTGCGGCTCCAGCTCAAAACACAGGACGGCAGAGACGTGGGGAAAGCAAATAAGAAGGAGAGCTAACGCAATGCTGAGGGCTTATCTGTAACCTGTGCACGTTTCTCTAGGGGCTCTTATTTTAATGCCCCAAGTAAGTCATTTTTGTGGCTAAAAGAATGCAAAATCTAGTCTGATCCTGTTACTTAATCAGCAATATTACAAGAGGACCAGAGCTATTGTAAACTTCACTCCTTAGAAAACACTTGCGAAGCTAGAAAGCCCCATAAAAATGTCAATGCAAATGCAAACGCGCAGTGATTTGGGTGTAGGCAGTGAATCCACTCTCCTAGGCACAGAATGGACACAGCCTGTAAAATTCGTGGCAGGCTTTTGGGCTCCATAAGTAATCCAGGAGCCATTCTGGGAGATGGAATGCAATTACTAGGACTAGTTGATACCAATTTATTTAGTAAATGTGCTCTATTCTGCTTAGGATCTGATCGCAGCTGCCCAAATTTGTTTGTTGTTTGTATTTGTTCATTGAATTATTTGTGCAGGTAAATTATAGCCTATTAATCACATTTATTATGACAGTGCCTAGGAATGGACCAAGAATGCACCCCCTCTGCCTGCTTTCAGGGTAGTGCGCAA
The DNA here is from genome assembly GCA_014706295.1 of Lycocorax pyrrhopterus obiensis. Taxonomy (NCBI): domain Eukaryota; kingdom Metazoa; phylum Chordata; class Aves; order Passeriformes; family Paradisaeidae; genus Lycocorax; species Lycocorax pyrrhopterus. Next base: position 94,037,054 of record JACSVZ010000001.1, read on the forward strand.
AGACAGAATAATAGGCAATCCCTGGCCTCATTTATGGTTGAATTGAGTGCTTTCATTATTTGCTATTTGTCAGTTGTTGGCCGTTCAAGTTGTTTAGCACTCAGTTGTTGGCCGTTCAAGTTGTTTAGCACTCTTTATTTTCCTTAAACCTGGTAACATAAGCTCTTCAAGTAAGAATTAAATGCTACAAACAAATCACTGGAGCTTTGTTTTTCTTGGAAGGTAGGTGGTGGGTTGGGACAGTGGAGGTGAGAACATTTACTAGGAAGAGAGAAAGAACAGTTGGACCCCAATTTCTCCTAGTAGCTGCTTGCCTTGCTGACTAGGGGAGTGGGAGAGCTGTATGCAGTAATGGCCTTGTGTTCCTTCCTCTCCCATTAGGCTGCTTTGTTGCATGTGCCTGTATAAGAATAATCCAGTACATTGTAGCTTAAGCTGGGTTCTTATTTGTTTGTTTAAATAAAGGAACTCGAAGCTGGTGTCTGATCCTCGACTCAGCCTTCCCCTTTCAGCTGTGACACTCTGCTCGCCAGTCATTGATGTCACTCCTCAATAGTCCAGGTCTTCTGGAACACTCTTTGTTGCAAAAGCCAGGGCTGCTCTATGGTTCTAAAGATGTGCCTTTCCCAGCCATAGGATGTGTTCCTATAGCATCTGAAGGTCTGATAAAGTCACTCCTTTGTCTTCCCTGTGGTCCTCCCAGCTTCCAACACAGGTTGCAAATGAGTCTTTTTCTGAAGTCTGCTCTCTGAAGTGACCCTCCACCAACTTTCCATCATGTTTGACACCTTGCCTTTTCTGTTATCCATCTCTCTTCCTTGTTTTCATCCTTTTCCATGCCCAGCCTATTCAATTCTCAGCACCTTTTAAACATGGACGTACAAATCTATGCCCTGAACTTGATTAAAAGTTTGGGTTTTGTTTGTTTTTATCAGTGGGTAATTTAATCTCTAATTCCATCTTGTTCAGATGAGAATTCTTGAACTGGGATTCTCACGAATGTCAAAGAAGACCAAAAACGTTAAACCAAACTCCTGTCTAGTGAGGTCCTGTTCACCACAGTTTTTCACGTAAAGCTGACCTCAAACAAGATTTTGTGCCAATAAAGGAAAAAAATGAGAAATTCTCTGTTTAAAATTTTAAACTGGATCTCTACTTTCCACTTTAAACACCATACTTGAAATATGTTTCTTCAACCTTGCCAACTTAGTATGGTGCTACAGTGGCAAGTGCAGTCCTTCAGAGCTTCATATGAGGACTCACTTCTAAACAAAACCCTCTCACAGAGGAGAATGGGGTAAAGATCAACTCCCACGTGGCCCTGCAGCAGCTTCCAAGGCACAAAACTGCTTTTTTTTTTACTTCATTTCTTTCTTAAATTTTAGTTAGTGAAAATCCTAGGGTTCAGTTAAAGAAAAACAAACAGTCTCAGTGGCTGTTTTTTTACCCAGCTGTTATTAAGACCTTTGACAACCTCTGGTATTCAACACTATAATTCTACTGGGTATAAAGGTCAGATCCCTAAAGCTTGTATTGTCTTTAGGATTTATTCTTCTCTTCCTCTCTTTTTCTCTGACACACAGCTGACCACAGTGAAGCTTTCTTTGACAGTTTGCTCATGCTCATTATTTATCTTCCCTCCAATGCCTTTCAGCACCCTAGTTTCTTTTCCAGATAAACAGTGGTCCTCAGGGAAAGCAGAGAGTTGGAGTTGAGAAGAGCAGAGGGAGGATTAGTCCCAGGGGATGCCGTGATCATCTGAGTTCTCAGTTTGAAGATCTGGGCTGTATTCCCTGATGGATTTGAAATAACTGTAGGTGTGGAAGCTTGACTATAATACATTGTGGTTTAAATCCTTTTGTATTCACAAATCAGGAGTCACCGTAGCTACATGGCACAATGAAATGTGCACACTGAAATGAGTAAGTGCTCTTTGTCTGGGGAGGGAATAGAAGCATTTCAAATTATCCCTTTGAAGAATAGTTCTTCCTGGTGCTTATTTGATTTTGTTATACATAAACAAAGTGTTCAAGCTAAATGCCTTCACTAGCTCAATTACTACAGTTTACTTACCAAGGCTCTGTTAAATGCTTTCAAGCACAAGTCCCTTCTGTACCATTAAAGACACTTTCCATTTCTGTGATACTGTATTAAGCTTCACACTTCCACTCCCTAGTGGACTTTGGCTTGTAAATGGATCCTAATACATCCTATTACCCAAACCAAAGTGATCAGGCGGGGCTGTGCTGCAGAAGGATTTTTAGAATCCACTGTTCAAAACTTCTTGAAGCAGTCAATTTGGTGCCACTCCTCATTTCCCAAATTTTCCCCAAAGTCAGACGTAAGCCTGGTTATTTTACCTGACACCACATTTTTCACTTGTTTGCTGCATCTCAGTTAACATGGTGGCTGGGATGGGGAGAAAAACAGCACAGTCTCCTCTTAGGAGACTCTCTGACCCAGTTACTGTGCAAGCTTTTGATCCTGCAGTCCTGGGTAATACCACAGGCAGTGAAGTGGACAATGCACTGTAGCTGTGAGGGAATATTAACAGCGGGAGTAAAGGGGAATTCCAAATTTTTCTGTTAAGTCTGTGACAGAGCCCTCCCATGACATCTGTGGCTGGTTCTCCCCTGTGTGAAGAAGAATGGAGCTACATCCCTTGCTGTCCAACAAATCTCTGTTGTAGCTTCCCTGGTGCCTCAGGACCAACTTTTCCATTGGTTAATGGTGTTTGCAAACACACTGCTACCCACATGTTTACTCATAATCCTCCCCAAGGCACATCCACACACGTCCCACAGATTCTCCTTGGTATAGATTAAAAAAAAATCAGATGGAAATGTATGCAGGTGAAGTCACTAGTCACTGTACTGTATCTAATAAAAATCCATTGATGAGATCCGGGCTGCGATATGACTTTAATGACTAACCACAGCAGAGGGAAAACAATAGACACAGTACAGGTAAATTGCTTAGTCTGTGCTTCCCAAAATACAGTTTTCTGGTGTGGGGACACTCCATGTTTCCTAAAGCGTGGGCCACCTCCTACTTGAGAAGCTGCCTCACAGATGCCTCCCTCCCATTCAGAACCACGGGGGATGTGTTTCTTCTCATTGGCAATGTAATAATACCCCTGTGACAGCTCCAGGGATCACTTGCAGAAGGAAGTCATATGCTGAGGGTATTTTGTGTATTGTTAACATCTTTAAATGTGATTTAGCAGCTGGAAACAAGAAAGAGAAGCTGGAACCACAAGACCATCAGATCTGCATTGCCTGTGTTTAACATCTGTGAGCTCAGAAATGGAGGGAAGAAAGAGATTCTCACTGTTAAACTCTGCCACAAGACAAACGAGGGGCTGTGGTAGAACTGCTTGGATGAAGTTTCCCTTTTCTACATGCAACTGAATTCTACCTGCCTGTGCTGAGGTATTCCCATGGCACCAAATAAATAAAAAAATAATAAAAAAAATAAACAAGATAATGTCTACTTGGAAAGAGAAATATGTCTTGTTTATCATGCAGACTAGATGCATTTGCCATATAAGTTCCTCTGAAACAATCCCTGAGGCAAAGAGGCTCTAACTGAACAAAAACTCCAGACTACACCTCAGACAAAATAAGGCAGATCATGGTCTCCTTTTAAGGGAGGTCCAGGAACAAAATAGAAATCTTCCCGGAAAAGTTCTGGCAAAAAATTCAGTTTGACCAGAAAATCATCCACTCTGTCAGCAGACAAGCAGAAAAGGTTAACTCCTTTATGTGGAACTCAGGTCACCTCAATAATTTCCTCTGTTGTCTGTGTCATCCTGTAAAACCGGCGTAATCCAATGGATAGAGAATGTTTTCAGGCAGCCTCCACTTGAAATTTCTGGCAGCAGTCCCCTGACCTCCGAGATCCTCCTGCCCGCAGTACATATGCCCAACCACAGCGTTATCCAGATGCTTTCAGGAGGGAGGCAGACCTGCCCCCTCACTTTGATGCAGCAAGAGAGGTGTGAGCACCACAAAAAGAACCACTTTGGAAACTGCAGCCCCCAGCTGCCAACAGTCAGACACGCCACACACTGCACAGGAGGGCTGGGAAGCATTTGGGATCTTTGTACCTGAACGGCAAATATGCCAGTCACACAGTGGTAAGCTGCTGATACAGTGCAAAAACCCACACTGATAATCAGGGCATGTTGATGGGGAAAATGTTTCTGCAAGATTTGCGCTGGAACAGGGATTGCCTACGCATGTTCTTTTAAAATTAAACCAGATCGTTTGGTGTCCTGTTTGCTCATAACTGCTCTGAGGCAGGATGCACCCCTTATTGCAACCACAAGACATGTGCCTCCATGTGCCAGTGCCTGGTTCGGCTCACATTTACACAACTGTGTTCACTGCTACTGTACAGGTATGGTACTGAAAGGATGCAGGTGCACAACTTGAAACAGTGCAGGATTATCCCCTATCTCTACTAACAGCATTCTGGAAAACCTACATCTGAGTGACAGGGAGCCAGCTTTTATTTTTACTGGTACAGCAGCATGAAGCTGTTTGTGATGGTGGGGAATCCCTGCCTTGGGTTTGCTGAGGCTTTATGGCATTGCATTGGTGGAATAAGCCTACACAGGTGGGTACTGATGTCTAGTAGTTATACAGGTATAAATTACCCAGGCAGAGGCAAAATCTCACTTATTCACACTCCCTTCAAATTACACTCCCAATTTTCAACCCTGATCTTCCTGTCAGCTATTTGATATGCCCAAAGTTCTTGGTCTTTGAGCCCATTGTCAAGCATGAAGACTGATAGAAAGGCATAAATTCATCTCCAACCACGGGGTTTACTCCCTGCAGTGGGAAGGCAGGTGGCAATGAAAATGAGCTGAATTCCCAGGCAAGTGATGAGCAAGGCAGGGAGACAGCAGGTTCACATGAGGTCCTGTGCCCAAGCCCTTCCCTCCAATCCTGGGGACCATCAGTAAGGAGGCCATTTAGCCAATACATATTTTCCTCTTTAGTACATAATAGTAACCTGAATAAAAGGTTTGAATTACAAAGCAGCTTCACCCAGCACATTCTCTGAGCAATGACTGCCATTTGTGTCAAGAAAATAAAGAAGGAGAGAGCGTGCTGGCGCACATGGGCAGGAGTGACTGAGAGTGAGGCAGAGCGTCGATTGAGGCAGCAAGCTGGAAGTGAGAGGCTTACCCTGCTGAAGCAAAATTAAGAAAAGCCACAACGACAAAGGGAATTTGATTAAAAGAAAAAAAAGTAGCTTGTTATTATTGGAAAGTCGAGTGCTTTGTTCCAGCGACAAAGCAATATTGTTCACCAAAGCCTAATAGCGATTGCTTCTCTTCCCCTTTCCTGCGGCTTCTTGCTTGCTTGCCGTTCCCCACAGCCAGTGAACCAGGGCCAGTGGAGGTGTGGGGTGCATGGGAGCTGGCTGTGGGGTAAGATTGCTGTAGGGCTGAGGCGGAGAGCCTCTCTCTGTAACTCTACGAGGACCACGTCCTTCTTCTCCTGCCACCTCTCCTCTTACATCTCTCACTGAGCCTCTTTCCCTGCTCCTCTGGTGCCCTTCTCTGCCCCTCTCTCCCTCTTTCCCTCCCTTCTTCCCTATCTTCTCCTGCCTCACACTATTTTTTCCCTTTCTCTGTCCCCTCTGCCTCCTCTCCCTTTTCTTCTTTCCCGTCACTTAGCTGTGCCTCTCCTTTCCCCACTTCGCTCTCCCCCTCTCTCTCCCTGGCTGCACTGGGTTACTAATGTGCAGTAATGGTATGGCTGGAAAGTCATTTGCGCTCCCCTCCTCTTTATTTTTTTCCTGCAGTATTATTAAAACTGTTCCATCACTGGCTGTAATGGGAGCGTCTGTATTTTCTCCCTCTCCCGTATCCCTGACATGACATAATGCCTGCCCTCACCAAGACGCTATAACACCGAGGTAATTGAAACATAACTCACCGTAAATTACAGGCCGTTGTTCCAGGCAGGGACCCGGCCATGCTTCCTGGAGCTCATTCCAACTGGAAGCTAAACATTACTTGAAAAGGGATGCTTAAGCAAAATAAAGCCATTTAAAGAGCAACACAAACACGGAGAGGGAGGGGAGCACAGGGCTTGGGCTCTCCTGAAGAGGTGGGGTCCCACCTGTGTGGCAGTTGGTGGGACTGAGCAACCAGCAGGGGATTGTGGTGACTTCGCTGTGGTCTGTGTGTTCCAAAGCAGGGAGACCAGCACTGAGGTGTCCTTGCAGACACAAGTGTTGGCATAAAATAAGCATCTCTGTTAGCAGAGAGACTGAGGACAGAGCAGGCCGTGTTAATGACTTCTTAGCTAAAAAGCGCACCAGGCAGGGCAGAGGTGCAAGGCTTTGATGGCACTCCTGCAGAATCGATGTGCTCAAATGCCCATGTGGTAACCTGAGGCTCTATCCATCCCTGTGGGATCTGAGGTCTTCTTCTTGACAGTGATGAAGCTGCAGCCTCCAAAAGGCCCAAATCAATGGGGGCTGCAGGATCCAAAATACTGCAGAGGACATTCCTCCCTCCCCATTCATAAACCTAGCAACAGATGTCTGTATTCAGAATTGAATGTTTGCTGACCCTGAGGCTTGAAAGACCTTGAGCTCTTGGATGTTCATGGTTTTTGATCCAGATGTCCCACTGGTCTCCTGAATAACCTCAGGTAAGTCACCTTGCTTTCCTCTGTGCCTCAGTTTCCCATTCCACAACACAGGACAAAACACTAGCTTCCTTTGTCAAGCAGCCAGTGATCCCGTGCTAGGACAAGGGGGAATGGCTTTACTCTGGAAGACAGCAGATTTCGATTAGATATTAGGAAGCAATTCTTTACTGTGAGGGTGGTGAGGCACTGGCACAGGTTGCCCAGAGAAATTGTAGATGCCGCATTCCTGGAAGTGTTCAAGGCCAGGTTGGCTGGAGCTTTGAGCAACCTGGTCTAGTGGAAGGTGTCCCTGACCATGGCAATGGGGTGTAACTAGATGATCTTTAAAGTCCTCTCCAACCCAAATCCTTCTATGAGTCTATGTCCCAGTGATGTACCAAAAGCATATGACAGTGAGGGAGGGATGATTACCCAACAGCTGCCAGGAGCATGAACTGCTAGGAAACATCATTTTGCAGTCAGAAGACAGACCCAAAAATCAGGACTCCTGCATTTTGGGTTTGGCTCTTGCTTTGGCTTGTTCTGCACCCATCAACAAGTTTCTCTGGCATACCCTGACTCAGCTGCACCCTACCCTGTAGTATCACACAAAGAACTGGCTGTGTTTGGGTTTGTTCTGTCAGCCCTTGAATTCTAGGAAATTTTGAACAAAACGCACAAAACCCACAATGTGCAGTGAGTTTTCTGTGGTAATGGAAGTGAGTGTTTGGAAACTTTTAAAAGGTCAAGATTACACAGAACAGGCTATCTCTCACAAGCACAAATTGGGGTCTGCCCAGGGCCTTTCCATCTATTGTCGGTAGACACTGTGGCCTAAATTTGTGCCTTGGTGTCATGTGGCTGGTGTCATAGGAATAACAGGTTCTTGTGAGAAACAGCCCTTGGCTCAGTGCTTCGCAACATACAAAGGATTTTATTTTGGGGAATGAGATTTACTATTTGTCCAGGATGAAATAGCAAAAACTCAGGGAACTATGACCCTGTGACTGCTCTGATTTTCCCTGGAGACCTTCACAGTCAAAACTATTACAGTCAGCAACCTAGCAGCTGCTTCCACTGTCCTGGAAGAGCCCTTTTAAGGGCAGTCAGAGAGAGGTTCTCCTTGTGCGGTGTTGTTTGGTGGGGAGGTCCACCATGTCTGTATACTCTGGGTGATTCCCAGGCTTGCAAGGAATGGCTGCAGAGCCACAGGGGACAGGGGACACAGCTGCAGAAATAAAGCCTTGGTAGAGGCTTCTTTGGAGTGTTAAGTGATGCATGTCTGACTCAGTTCTGGTACCAGAGAGTGAACTTGCTCCTGAGGTCACAGGGCTGCTCCATGTGTGCCTCTTGCTCCTGCCCAACACTTCTGGGCTTCACACCTCTAAGGGAGCAGGAGAAGCCAAGTAGTAGTGCAGGGCAAACAAGTGTTGTGTGGAGAGTCCTGCAAGAGCCCATATCCCCTGTTTACTCACGTGCCATGGTTGCAGCACCTGAAGCAGGTCGATGCAGCATCCAATACCACCTTCTGCGGCAGCTGCAGCAGCAGTGGTGTGCAGGTGGCATAGGTGTGTGGTCTCCCAGCCTTTGCTTTTCCTGGTGCCTGGTTGGAGCTGATTGCTTTCTGTGAGGCCTGCCACATGCCCCTTGAAAGTGTTTCCATCAACCCTCTTACCGTAGCTAAGGTTTCAGCAATCCCACCCCTCCTCTCTTTGACATTATTGGTTTATCTTTGTCCACTGGCAAAGTTCCCAAGCAATTCAACAATAACAGTTGTTTCTCTGTGGCTGAAAAAGTCATCTCTAGGACTGGCTGTTATTGATCATCTTACATGAACCGGACATTTTCTTTTCCTTTCCCATTTTTTAAAATACATATTTTGAGTTTCAGTCAATTTTAGTGCTCATGAAAGTGAAAGACTGATGGTGTTGACTAGAGCTAAACTTAGCTCTCTATGGCTTCCCCTATGCACACATCTCTACTAATGCACCACATTTCCAACTTGCATTAACTTCTGGCCCTCCCAGCCTGGGGCTTCCCTCATCATCTTGCCAGTGGCCCCTCCTGCCCTGCAGCCCACCTGTGTCCTCCAGCTCAGGCTTCCCACACCAGCCCCTCACTACTCTCCTGTGCAGTGCTGATCTGCCAGCCCCTGCTTAGGTGGAGGTGTGGGGCTGGACTGGTTGCTGTGCCCCAGCTGATGATGGTGAGAGATGCTGTCAGACTTGCCAGAGCACGGTGAGAGCAGAGGCATTTCACTGCCCAGAGTGACAGCGCATCAGCTGGTCCTTCTTGGAAGCAGTCAGTCAGACTTTTCCAACCCCTTTTGCCTGCAGCCCGGGGGCTCTGTGGGGACAAATAGAAGAGCACATCCTGGCATCCTGCTTTTCTTTCAGGCTGAGGTGTGCTCTGTCTGAATAAACCTGACAGAACTGGCATGGGACAATGGGGCAAGGTAGGACAGGTAAGGGGGATATGCTTTTCCCACTGCACTCTTCTCCCAATAGCTCCAGAACTCATAATACCAAAATCAGACTGAGCCCTCACTCATCTAATGACACTGTTTCCTGCTTTCTCAGCTTATGCAGTTCTACTGTTCTCTGAGAGAAGCCAATGTAAGCATACTGTGTCTGGGATGCCTCCTGTCCTTTTGCCCCACCATGGGGATAAATGGCCCATCAAATCTCTAGAAACCAGGTACTCACTCCATCCAGAAAAATACTAGATTGTAACTAGCATTTCAAATCACCATTTCTAAAAGAAATACCAAAAAGTCATAACATGTAATTTCATTTTCAGGCTATTGTTCATTTTTCAAAAAAGAAAAAAAAAATTAAAAGTCCATATATATACTTTAGTCTGGTGTGGGGAAAAAAAAAGGCATGTAAGGGTAAAATAAAAACTGAGATTTTGATTTTGAAGTATTGATTCAAAATAGATAGGAGGAATTAACTTTGAAACAATTCAGAATTTTTGGTGAGAACATACTCATTATTCCCTTGTCTTCTTTCTCCTTTCTCTTCCTGCTGTAGTCTCTTAGGTAAATTAGGTAAGAAAAAATAACAGCAAGCAAGGACACACATCAGTGATGCCGGAGTTTTCATTAAAATGTTTTAAGTTGGGACAATGGCTCTATTAATCTTCCACCCTCCGTGGGAACGGGTAGTACACCAGCCTCTGCTGTAGTGAGCCTGAGAACAAAATGGCTGTTGTCTCAGCAAACCAGCTGAGACCCTACTCTTCTAGTGCACAAAAAGTCTCCCTTTGGTATCTGCACAAACAGATGGATGTGTGCAGTAGCACTAGTACCACCTTGCCCCCTCTCTGCTGTGCAGGGAGTTTTGCCACCTGTATCCCACCTGATGGCTCAGTAGCGACTGAACTCCAGGCTATAGACTCCCACAGGGTCCCTGTCCCCCAGAAGCTCTTACCGAGGATTCTGGAGCCAAGCCACTTTGCATTTAATTGTTTTGCTATCCTGAACTTGTGTTCAGCCTGGATCCTGTCTGTCCTGGATCCCTGAGGACAGCACCGAGCTGCTCGGTTAACTGGAAGTGGCTAAAGCCGTGGAAGGCAGCTATGGAGGTAGAGGGGACATTGTTGGGTTCAATTTGCAGGGAGTGTTGGAAATCTCTTGCTTAGTTTAGCAGTCATTCACTATTAGGGTGAGATGCTTGCCTGGGTACCTGTGGGAGATTTCTGAGACGTCCCAAGGGACTGTGGAAGTGATGGCAATTATCTTCATCTGTGCTGTGTTTTATTAAATAATGGTGAGAACCATGAGAGCGGGAAATGAGGAAAGGAGCTAGCGCTGAGTGTGAGGACATGGGAAAAAGGTGCACGTTAGAAAATAAAGGGGTAAGGAACATGCTCACGTGGTCAGGTATATATTAAAGTGAATGATTAAATGGAATGGAGAGGGAAGAATAACGAGCGTGCTGGCTTAGACTGCAACAGACAGAGGGTAGTGATCAGGGAGGCTGGAGTTAAAATGAAAAAGAAAGTGCTGTATCAGTGGGATGGTGCTCACTCATGTCCCTTTCGTGACACAGACAGAGAGGAAAAAGGCACAATGGAAAAGTGTGTGTGTGTGCATGTGGTGCATGTGCGTGTAACACAAGGGAAGGGGAGAGAAGGGGACGTGTGATGCCAATCCCATGGTAATGGACTCTGCTGGGGGAGGGAAGGGGCTGGAACCGACAGAGTGCGCGTGTGCTGGTGAGGCATTTCCCAGCCCTGAGTCCAGAAAGGCAGAAGCATTCAGGTTTATGCTGATGACACATCTTTCCACTTGGGCAAATGGACGGATTCCCTCTTTAAATCACTCCAACGTGATTTTAATAGCAGGCAGAGGTGGCTTTTGGATAATAAATGGGTACTAAACCCTAAAGAGACACAGGCTGTGTCATACAGAACAGATGGTAAATTAAAAAGAATGGAAGCCCGTGTGTGTTCGCTTAGCTGTGCTCCAAGCCGGGGAGCTCTCACTCTTGTTACACCAAGTATTTAGTATTTACGCTGCAAGGTTGCTTCTTTGCCTACGCTGAGTTGGAAGATTGCAATTATGTATAATGACAGTGAGATCACACTGATTAGAGAGGTGGCAGGAATGGCAAGGCTGGATGATGGTGATGATAATCATCATTCTTATTAGCGATCATCAATAATTAATAATTGCATTGTTTATCCTTCATCAGCGACAGAAAAGACACCCAGACGTGCTAAAAGGTTTAAAAATCAGCTTGCTTTGTTTTGTTTACTGACAGAGAAAGTCTTCCTTTGCATTTGCTTTTTACTTGGCATTGCCGGGGCGCCAGGTCCCTGTTCACCTTCCGGAGGGTTTGTAAGCCAGTGCTCAGTGCCCTTTGGCTTCAGCGGGATGAAAGCATGTGTTAAGGGCTAAGCACATACTTAAAGCACATACGATGCAGAGCAGCGGCCGAAGGCAGCTTGGCTTTGGAGCGGTGGGAGCACCGGGGCCAGAAAATGTATTAATAGGCAGCGACAGACCAGAAGTGAAGCTGCAGTAGGAACTCTCTCTAGGAATGCCACGGGTTGTGACATGGTCCTTTGAAGCTGCTCCGCTGATTAAGATCCAGCTGTTACTGCCAGCCCTCCCCTGCCTTCTCCCTGCTCGCAGAGCAAGGCCGGCCCCTCAGGAGTACCAAGCTGAGGTGCTGCAGGGGGGTCGGCACAGACCCCTGCAGATGGGACGTGCATCCTGGTGGCAGCCAGCCCCTCCGGAGGGGGACAGCACACGAGCTACCCGGCACGCTCCAGCTTTGACAGTAGTACTGCAGAGAATGCAATGCGATTGTCGAAGTGTCAGTGAGAAATGAGCGCATATTCATGAGTCAAATGAGTGCCGTGGTACTTCTTGGGCTATTTCACAGCCCTGTGAACTGGGATAACTGGGGTGGTGTGGTAAAATCTAGCAAGGGATCCCAGCAAGAAAACATGGCAGTGCATGAGCACAAGACATCACTGGTCTAAACACAAAAGCAGCCAGCTAAGGCAACACTGTTATTGCTTCTCAGTTGTATATACATGAGAGGGAGCCAATCCTAAAAGCAACCGAAGCCATAAAGGCAATCACTTACCAAGGCTGTGAGATATTGATCTTCCCCCACCTGAGCTCTGTCAGGCTGGCTTACTGGACGATGTTTGTTCCTTTTAAACAGGTACATGATGAGGAAAGAGTGAAGGCAGCACTATTAACCTAGAATGTTGCTTGGAAGATCTAAGAAAAAAAATCCTTCATCTTCTGGGACCTCAGTTCTGTTACAACCTTGCTGGAAAGAAGCTTTAAAGAGAAGTACTCCTGGCTTTGCTGAGCTCTTAGCGGGGAAGGAAAAGGAACAAGATGAGTGCATTTATGTTTTGGTTGCAGTTCCACGTAAAAGGTATATTAGGCCCTAACTTTACCACTGTAAAGGTTCCCAATCCCCACTAATTTAGGGCAATAGTCTCAAATTTGCAGATAAATCCCCCCACACAGAAAAACTATCACAGAAGTATTTGAAAAGTAAGAGGAAGAACTGTAAAAGAATAACTTAGGTTGGATACCTTTTTTTTAAAGAAGTATTTTTAATTCTCATCCCCCTCAATCTATGCCCTTCATTTAAACTTTGGTGACTCCATATTACGTATGTGTTTGTAAAATAAAATAATGTTGATAGAGAACAATTGCCTTTAACAATTTGAAAGAAAATAATCCCGATAGTTGAATCTTAAAACAAGTTATTTTCTCCTAGTAATGATGAAGATTATAGCCACTGGTAGTGGCCAGCTAAGAAGAGATCTTCAGAGTATGGAGCTCCATGCAAATGCGGAGAGCAGATGTTCCCTTCCCCCATAAGCCCATCATCCAAACAGACAAGGCATTCAGAGTGTGAAATGGATCAGTCACACACACTACACTGAAGTGGGGGGTCCAGGCACACTTGCAGGAAACTGAGCATCCAAATAACCTGCTAATGGAATAGTACAGTCTTGTAGGATGACTGATGAAATTGTAATATAATTATGTTTGTTTATTATTTCACTACAACCACCATGATAAAAAGACCAGGCTTTTAAACATCAAAAAACCCCTGCAACCCTATGAATGGTCAGATGAGTGGAAAAGAAAATATGGCAACAAAGAGAAAAAAACCCAACCAAACGAAAACTAAACAGCTTGAAAGTAAGAACATTCGTGGGTTTTGTGAGCTATAGCGTGAGGAGGTTGACAGAAGCTCACCTATACAAAATTAGTTTGATTTTCTGGTGTTTGATGTAATAATATTCAGCAATTTAGATTTACCAGTTTTCATGAACACAGTAAAAGCAAAATTAAACTTTCACACCAAGAAACCATTCCAGCAGACTTACTAGTAGTAGGAAATGATAGGTTCAGCAGTGAAAACAGATTCAAAAAATAGATGAGAGGGCTCCAAAGCAAAGAGAGGATACAAATATAATAAAGTGGAATAAAGACTAAGACTAGAAAAAAAAAAGTTACCGTCTTCAACTTTAAATTTTCCACAAGTCCTGACTAATTTGGTAAGGTGCTCCTACCTTTGGTTATACTGCAGTAGCCAGCAGCTACAGAAGGGCAGAAAAATACAGATGCCTCTGTACAGACTGAAGCACCTCACCGTGGCTTTCAATCCTATTTGTGTACCTCTAAAAAAGGCCTAGTAGTGGTACAGATCCCTTTATCACCAACTTACTTTTGGAGAACTTAGAGTGACTTTTCTTTACCTTTTGTGTTTGCCTTTGACACAGTCCATAAGCCATTAGCAGAGCTGAGGAAGCTGAAAACCACTGCATTAGATAACTGTGCTTGAATAGAGCCTTTCGAGGCTGGTTCTGCAAGGGAGTGACAAGTTCCAGCTTTAGCCGTGCACACGCTGCCCGCGAGGTGACATCCCAGGGTCTGTGTGCACAGACAGACTGCCGTGCTGGGAGAGCGAGATGTTAGTCAAAGCTGGGGAATGTGTCACAGGCAGCCGAGAAGGTTAAAGAGGCATGCCTTTAATGATTAAAAGTATTTTTGTGTTGTAACGGCACTTGAGCTTTTCTGAACTTCCCTAACATGTTTTTTATCCTGAGGCTGTTAAAAATATCTGTCCTTTTAGGATTATGACAGAGGTGTACAGATAACTCTGTGAAGAATTTTTTTTTATTTTTTCAAATCTTCAACATTCAGTGTCATTTCAAATCTCAGAAAATAAGTGTGGAAAACAGCCTGATGACAGTTTTGTGACATCTACTTCTCTACCTCCATGTGCCTTTTATCCAACAGGAAAATAAAACATTCAGTTAAGGAGAACTGAAAAAATGTGTGATCGCCATTTTCCCCCCATCCATTTCTCAACCACCTACATTTATGTCTTCTGTACTGACTGGAATCTTGCCACCTTCTGCTCACTTCACATAGGTCTTAATCCCAGATTGTTTTCTTGTCCCTTGCTGCATGTGTGACCCTGTCAGCCAGGATGCCAGGTGGAGGGGATGGAGTGCTGGTGGCATGGGGCATGAGAAGCAAAAGGCTATTGCATGAAGCTGCAGGAGGATATGACCGGGGGTTATTCAAAGGGGTGTGTGCTCAGCACAGCACTCACTGCCCTGTGCCATGAACCCACTTAAGCTCTTAGTTGGCCCCATTGCTTTGGGGTGGAGAGGAGGTAGTGGTCTTGCACTGCAAAGAAATCTTTTGATTTCTTTGAGGAAAACATGAGGCAGAAGTCAGCTGAATGAGGTTTGGACGTATATGTGAAATTTCATGTCACAAGCTCCATCTCCTCTCCTGCCCGTTTGCCGTAGAGTATTGAACCTCAAACACCAGCTTTATTTAAATGAGTGACCCTTGGATTAAAAGCAGCCTTGATTAGTGACAGAGGCATTTTCACATCAGCTCCAGCAAGTTCAAGGCAACTGCTGTTAATGTTAAAGCGAACACAGCTTTGCAGTGCTGTTCACGAGCACGGAAAGCACGCTGCCATCTGTGCTTAATTACATTTGTATGGGGTCTTGCTCTTCAAGTCATTTTGCAGAGTCCAATACTATAGATTTCATAAAAGTTACATAAATCTGACTGCCATTGGTGTTATTAAATTTCACTAGCCGTTTCAATGGGGAGCCTTGAGATTCTCTCTCTTCCCAGGTGCTGATGCTGGAATTTACAGGGACAGTTCTGTGGGATTTTTTGAGATACACCTCAGCAGGCCATTTTTAGGCTCGTGTTATAGTGAAAGGCAATTAGGATAGAACAAACATAGCTCCTATCTGCATATGCAGAAGAAAGGACCTAATCTCGGCCAAAATAAAGTGTAATTTTGCCATCTGAGAGACAGAAGAAATGCCCTGGCTTTCCTGAATTACACTGGATGTCCCAGCTGTATTGATTGGGACAGATGCTTGCCCTATGCTTGGAGCAGAAATCTAGTGGGTTTCTGTACCAGTGTCTGTGGTGACTGTGATACAGAATTGTTACAGGTGTGCTGATGTGTGCAGGTTGGTCCGCGTCTGCACAGGGGAACCAGTGTGCAGTGGATGGGACCTACTGCTTTTGCATCTGCCACAGTTTCACCTGCCGGCATGCCTGGTCATTGGCTGCCTCGATGGGTCAGTGATATGGTTCTGCAGAGGGGATGAGAAAAAGAGAGTGTGTAGCAGCATTTAGCTTCTTTTTTGGCTGGTTCATGAAGACTGGAAAGCTGGCTGTCTTAAAATACTCAGTGCTCCTTTGGTGACACCAGATCTGTTCAGCGTGGAGTCTTGGACTCCTGTGCACAGCTTCCATTGTCATCTGCTGGTGTTTGTTCTTGCACGTGCAGTGGCCATGTACTGATTCATAACGAGATAAATACTGGGGGCCTTTTGCACTCTACTTCTGCTTTGAGGACTTTGTCAATAATCCTGAATTGCCTTCTGAAGCTTTTCCTTACAGTCTTGTCAGCTAAAAACGTCCAATTTTTCATATGTATCTTTTGCAGGCAAAACAGTCTCAGTTCAGGGAATTTTACTGAATTTTATTTATTTCCAATTAGCATAAACTTTTACTTACTGATCTGGCTGATGGAAAACAAAGAAGACTTAGAAAGAACACCAAGGGAAGCTTCTTTCTTTCCTGTTCCCCAGGCTCAGCTTCAGCCCAACACCTCTCTCCCACCAGCCCCCTGCCCTCCATTTTCACTGTGTTTTACACCCAGTCCCTGCCAGGACTTTTGGTGAGGACATGGGCAGTGTAGGGAGGTGATTTTCTTGCTGCTGCTCCTGGTTTTTGCTCTTATCTTCTCCTGCTCTTTCCTCTCACTAATACCCTTCTCCACCCTGGGTCAGCCACAGGCTGCTGTCCATTCAGAAGAGTCTCTGCTCCAGTGTGGGTCCCACACAGGCATAGTGCCCTCCCAAGGTTAAGGGGGCAAGGAGCCCCTCCCTTCAAAAGTTGTTCCAAGCCCTGTGCTGTTCAACACGTCTCCTCCTGTGTCTGCTGCTCTATCCCTTCCCATGTCTCCTTTTGTGCATCCTCACATCTCTTCCTGTTTCTTGGCTTTTCAGTTCTCTCTTGTGTCCCCACGTGTCCCCTCCAGAGGCCCCTGCCCCAGCGGTGCTGCCCTCCCTTGGCACTGTTGGCACAGCAGGGCTGGGACCCCTCTGACTGCCCATGGCCTTGGTGTCCCACTCATTACGGGGAGAGACAGGACTAACTGGGACCAGCACAGGACAGATCCTGAACCCTCCTGCGCTGGGCAGCCTGTGCCCCTTCCACTGCTACCAAAACCTACGAGACTCCCCTTTCACAGGGGTCAGAGAAGAACCTCCTGTGCTCAGGGGCAGCTAGGGCTTTGGGAGGAGAAGAAATCTCACATTACACGGTGTGAGGCTTAGGGTGCCCTCCCGACAGTGGCCATGGACTGGGCTGTGGGATGCCATGTCTCTGGCATCAAAGGGGTCTCTGCTGGTTTCTGCACAGTGAGAGAGAGTCACTGTCAGACTTCTGATGGACATGCCACTCCCTTCCCAAGGCAACTTTTTTCCTCTCTGTGCATCCTGGCCTTCCTGTGTATAGGGATATTCAGAAAGAGGGTTCAGAGGGAATTTCTGCCTTGTAAAATGTCTCATCCATTTACTTCTCCAAAAGAAGCCAAAACTGCCAAGTTTTCAGCACTGAAGTGGAAAGAGTGTTGGATAGGAAGTCAGCACAAGCTCAGGTCTGCTCCCAGCTCTGCCACTGGCGAGCAGGATCCAGCACTTCAAAATGCATTTTTTTACTTATGGACCCCAGACTGTGCCTGTTATGATGTACTTAGTCTGGAAGCTGTACAGAACACAGTCTGCCTCTCACCATGTGTGTGAGACACCCAGCACGACAGGAACCTGGTCCCTGCTGAAGCTTTGAGGCATGACAATAACACAAATAATAAATAATAATACTGTTAGCAAAAGAACATGCATATTTATATGAAAATGTACCGATGCAAAGCACCTTTGATTGACAGCAGCACACTCACAGTGACGGGATTACATTATATCTGTAGCCATGGCTTTATACACAAAGCACAACCCATACATTAAAGTGGTGATGATCTCTGCCTACGGCAACCAGCATCCTCACTCATTGCTGTCCCATGGTGTCACACCAACAGCTTCTCACCAACATGCAGCACCAGAGCCACCTGGTCAGAGGCAGGGCCAGGTAGAAGGAGAGTCAGGACAGGAGTTTTCTCTCCAATGCATCTGACCTCACAGTGCAACATTTGGGACAGCCCCCTGTTTTGTTGCCTAAGTATATGTGACAGCCCAGCGAGAAACAGCCCTTACTCCCCCCTCCTTTCTGCTTCTCTCCTTGTCTTCTATCCTCCTGTCTTCAGTCTGTGCAGCTATCAGGCAGAGATCCAGACCCACAGGAAACGCAACATGGGGTATTTTCCCATGGGAACTGGCATTGTGTGTGAAGCTGTACCCCACCCATTTGAACCCTCTTGCTCTAGCTGGGTACCCATTGACTGAGGGCCGGGAATCTGGGCACTGGGCACAGAAATTTCTCAGGAGCACACACCAGCACCCCACTGTGCTGACAGATCTTCCATGCTGGCGGTAGCATCACCCTGAGTCATCAGCATGGAGTGTGCCTCGAGCAGCTCCGCAGAAACACCGCCTTCAGTCGGTGTAGAGGAAGTATTTTAACCCACCCACACAACTGTAAATGCGACCACACATCTCTTGCTGACAGCAACAGAAATGTCATCACCCTTGATAAACAGACAGGGTGTCATTTGTTTTTCCCTTATTTCTCCCCGCTAGGAATTTTCCGTGTAGCATGGGGGTATGTCAGGTAAATGTGGCTTTTCCCCTCTCCAGGAAGTGTGTGTACATGGTGGAGGAGGCAGTGTGTCTGTCTGTACACAGACATCTCTGTGGCTCCTGTTGACTTGTAAAGGAGATTCACATGGGCAGAGGAGCAATCGGGTCCCAGATGCTGGAGAGAAAACGGCAAAGTAATTCTCCTCTGCTGCTTCTATGTACTTCAAAAAGACATTGGAAAAGAGAAATGCATAACTGAAAGGTGATGAATAATTTGGGGAAATGGGGTCACGCCCACCCACCCATTTGTAGAGCTTAGAGATCTGTATAAAGATGCAAATGAATACATCTGTTGTGTCATTAAATGCAACTGCAGCAACCTAGATGAAAGGGAAAGTGAGTGAGGGAGCGAGGGAGAAGTGCTGACTGGTAATAGTGCCACAAAGTTGTCTTCTGTGATGAAGATCTGCCAAGTGCAAAGCCCCAGGCTAGTACTGTGGGTCCCAGTTCAGCACCCATTTTTTCCCCCCTCTCTTTCTCTGCTGCTTCTTGTAGTCTCCTGACCTGGCATCAACCATAGGCCCTTGTGCTCTTCATATGAAAGTTGTGGGAGGTGATGGATGTGGAACCAGCAGTTTTATCCCCTCTTGAACCTGCCTGTGGAGTCTGGCTTCATCAGCTGGTGTTTTGTAGGGAGGGGAGAAGACAGGACAGAGGCACCTGCACCTCTAAGAGACAGCAGCCCTCTGCTGCTGGAAGCACCTCTACCTCTGGGAAGGGACAGGGGATGAGGTCAAGTGACAAGGTGTGTGCACAGGCTGCCGTGAGTAATTGAATGTGGGAGTGATCTTGACAGCCTCTCTGGCCCCACTCGCTGCCTGGGCATGAATCAGCTGTGATGCTGGGATCTGAAAAGACACTTTAGAAATGTCACAGCCAGAAGGACCTGTTGGTGCGACACCCAGCATCAGGCTAGTGCTGCCCAGACACACTGGCTCATCAACGGGAGGGAGAAGAAACTTTCCCCATTCCCTCAGTAGAACAGAGAGGACCCCCTGACCACCCCATTCCCCTCCCCACCGTCCTCACCACGCAGCCCTGACAGAAAGCAGGGATCCTCCCACCTGCACGTGCTTCACACTCCCTCCATCCTGCTAGTATTCCCTGGCTGACAGGTGGGGAAATGCTTGCTCTTTGCTGGAGCCCCACTCCCACACTCCTGCAGGCTGCTGTGCTCTTCTGTGGCAAGGCTCTGCCAGTATAATCCTTCTACTCCTCCTGAGGACGTCCACAAGGCTGCTGCAGTGGCCACAAGCTCTGAGGCCCTTTATCCTGGCTTGCTGGGGCTGGACTGCCTGTCATGATGTTCAGATCTGGTGTCTGATTTCTCCCAACTATTATGCTGGCCATCAGATTCCCTCATCTCGGGCCTGCTTGTCTATATGCTTGTTTTTGA
The DNA here is from genome assembly GCA_014706295.1 of Lycocorax pyrrhopterus obiensis. Lineage (NCBI taxonomy): Eukaryota > Metazoa > Chordata > Aves > Passeriformes > Paradisaeidae > Lycocorax > Lycocorax pyrrhopterus. The sequence continues at coordinate 94,056,959 of JACSVZ010000001.1, forward strand.
ACTTCAATCTCCTAATTAATGCTGGTTGTTTCCATTTTTCCCTTTTTTTTTTTTCTCTGAACATGGTACATAGACATTCTGAATTCCACATTCCACACTGTCTCTCTTACTGCTCAGTCTTACTGAGATTTTCTCCCTGGTCATCTTCTGGAGTGACTGTGCCATGGTGGCCTCTGAGGCATCTGAGAAATGCTGCTGGAAGAGCTCCCAATTCTCACACATACACAAACAAGTGTTTGTACAAATATATACATACCCTTTATATGCTCTTTCCTAATACATCTTACTTTTGACACTTGAGAAGTTTGCCTTTTCAAAGGGCCAAGTATATAAATATATATATTATTTCTTGACAGGATACTCCCTGTGCTCATATTCAGTGTAATCAAACCATGATCACTGGTCCCTGTAGCTGCTTCCAGGGATTGACAGCTCCTGCTGCAACAGGTTTGAATGAGCATCCAGTGAGTAAAACCTTTCATTAATTCTCTCATCCAGGTGATCAGTTGGACAGGCACGTGTGAGCCCTCTTGTGGGTATGTATGTGTGTCCAGGTGCAGGGACACTCACAATGCAAAAGCAACGTTTTTTCTTAGCATTTTTGTCCCTGTTCATGCTGTTGGTATTATCCAAAGGCTTATGCAGGTGCCTACGTCTGCTTTTCCCAGTGACATTTCTCTGCACTGTTATTAACCAGTCATACACTAATCACCCTGTTAAACATGGATCATTGAATAGCTTCTCATGCCAATTTGCAGTCCAGGAGCTTATCATTCTTCTAAGTTATTTATAATTGTCCTCAGTGTTTCTCTCTCTTTATTTATGGTTCCCAGGCTGCTTCCTATCAGTGCATATCAGTGTAATGTGCTCTTGAATACATTCAAGTCTGAATTTTTTTTATACTGATTTCCACATCTGTCTGTCTCAATCTTCACCCCTCATTGACTTGAGACCTACCTTTCAGAGGCAACAAACTGCTTAGACCAGCATTTTCTTCTTCGCCCTTCATAATTAGAAGAACAGTAGACTTTTACCTCAACCTGAATGTAATGTTTTCACTGTAGAAAATAATCATCTCTACACTTCAGAAGCATTGGTGATGTTTCCTGTTGACTGCATAAAACCTCTAGCAAATTTTGAAATTGGAATCCTTCCATAATAACTGTATTTTTAATTTCCATATGCTACAGAGATGAGCTGAATCATTATTAAATCATTAATTTAGTGGAGTCTGAAAGACCCCAGTAGTAACCCTTTAAAAAGTTTTACTAGTAAACACAAGGATCAGTCTTTGCTCTGGAGAATTGAGTAACTAAAAAAACGCAGTGGTGTCTTTAATGCAGAGCATCATCCCTATGACTTTACTCATTCTGTTTTTCCTCAAATGTTTGTAACTTACACCATTTAAAATTCCAAGTAATGTGACTAATCCCTGCAGGTTTCAGCAATGACAATAATAGGAAATTTGTTCTCATCAATGGGAATTTCCATTTCCAGCTTGCCTGTTTCCCTGATGTCTAGGACCGCTGTACAAATAATAGGAAAATCTCTTTCCCTCACAACTTCAGCGCAGCAGCTCAATTTGTTTGCAGCATGCTGAGCTTGAGTTCGTATTGCATTTGCCTTCTTAGCACCTTCCCTCCGTGACATCAGTCAAGCGGTCGCCTGGCTGCTCCAGCTTGTTCCTGACAGAACGGAGTAGCTTTGAAATGGAGGCCATTCTGCTCGTACATGGCTGCATATATATATAAAAGACTGAAGACAGCATTATGAAACCGCCAGCAACTTGACTACGCACTGCAGCCACTTATTTTACACTGACACCAGAACATTCTTTTTTCCTACTCACCAGCTGGTGAGAAGTGTCAAGTGACAATGCCAGCAGATCGCAGGAGGAGTCTCTGCCTTCAAACACCAGGCTTCATTAGCATGCGGACAAACGCATCAACCCTGCTGCCACTGGTCCTTGAAGGTGCTTACGCCCCAGAGTACCCCTGTTCCGTGGTTCATTCCTCAGCACCCGGCAGGGAGTGGGAGAAAGGGTGCACATAAACCCCTGAGTAATCAGCAGTTTCTCACTGACTGCAGGAGAGGATCTTCCGAATCAGGTATCACCTGGGAGTACCTTCCTCGGCAGTAACACTTTATGTGCCAGGGAATTGTATAGACTGACCAGCACTCCTCTTCCTCCTCTGTCACCCTCACAGCCAGTGTGCTGATCTGTTGTTTGTCATCTGTCATATTGACACAGAGCTGGGACAAATGGGCAGCATGGGAATTGCATGGTCTGGTCAGCTAAGAGTTTATATTCTCTTTATAGGAGACCAACATAAGCTGAAACTTGATGACCACAAGGTAAAAAAAAAAAAAGGTTTGTGTTGGTAAGTCTGGACTGGCAGTGTGTGATTATTAGACACCAATTCAATAAACCCTCAATTTAACAAAGTACCTAAAAATGGAATTTTTTCTAATCATATTCTAATAATTTTCTAAGATGTTTCTTGTTTATTGTCTCACAAAAGATGTAAATACAGGTAGCTTCCCGCAAGTGCTGAGGTACTCTGAAGTACCAACCTCAACTTTGTAAAAAAATGGTTGCTGTAGAGCAAAATGATGACATAAAGCATTTCTCCAGGGCTGCCTGGCACTAATGACTTTAATACAGTGAGTTGAACAAACTTATGTGGCAGCAGTGACTGTGAAGGAAGACTTTTAACTTGCCTGCAATAACTACCTTGCTAGGAGCTGAGTGTTTCAGTCAGAGTGATGAATAACGAATAGGAGCCAGAGTAAGTCCAGCACATGGAGGCAGCACAGAAAGTGGATCTGGATGGGGCAGGGTGCAGGACAGAACACCCTGAGAGGGCACCAGAGAGCATTTCTGGCAGCAGTACAGGGATGTGATGAAGTGTGCATTTAATTCCTAAAACTTGCAGCAGAAAGCTTGGCTGCATGGGGAAGAATTTGCCGAATCAGGACTTGGAATGCAGAAGTAATACACATAAAGGTGCATGCATGAGTGCCCACATGGGCAATGGCTGGGGGGTGCTGGCAAAGGGCCCATAGCTCACATGAACCCATAGCAGATTCCTGCCATCCAGGAGTGTAAGCATGAAATAGTGATGATGGTGGGGATCCTGACAAGGCTTATACTACAGTCCTTCTTGAGCACTAGCAGACAGTGACATCAGAAGCAGCAGAATTACTGTTAGCAGCACTTACAGAGTTGATGAAGGGCTGAATGTGCAAACCCTCTTGCTTTGTGACTCTGCATCCGTCCCAGGCTGATGCTCCAGCACCTGTAAGCCTCCTCCTGCAATCAGTCTCAGTTCTGTTCACAAGACTGAGCCATACCTCCAATTATATTTATAGACCTATTAGTAAAACTGGTGATCTATTCGTAGACAAGCCACGAACACAAGAAAAGAGTCAAACACAACCAATTACTTACTGCAAGAAGTAAACCGTGCCATCAGCAAAATTTCGTATTTCTGTTGTTCTCTGCTTTCTCTTAGATCGTTAATAAACATATTGAACATCCCTGGTCCTGATGCTGATCCCTGGAGCATCTTGCTATTAACCTCCTTTCACAGAGACAATTGGGTGCTTATTCCTCTCCTTTGTTTCTTACTTCTTATCTAGGTTTTAATCCATGTCAGGACTTTGCCTCCCACCCTACGGGCAACAAATTTCTTTAATAGCCTCTTGTGAAAGACTTTATCAAAAGGCTTTTGAAAAGTTTAAATAAATTATATCCCCCTATCACCCCTTCTCCTCAGTCCAGTATTTCATTAACTCTTCCCCAGAATCCTAATAGGCTAGAGGAGTACCAGTCACACTTAGAGAAACTGGCAGGCATGTTTATCTCAATTGCGTTAGATTCATCTAGAAGCTTTCTAACTCGATCTTTAACCATTTTTTTCAATGTTTTCTCCTTGTTCTGAGGTAAGGTGCTCTGCTTTATAATTGGATCATCTTTAGCTTCTTTGTAAAACACAGTTACAATAATCACCCTCCATCCCAGCCCCTCAGTCCCACAGGCGTTTGTACAAAAAGCTATTTGAATAAGCCACTGCCTGCTTGGCTTAAGAGCTCATCTACTCTGAACTCCCCTTCCTTGGGCATTTAAAAATGCTTACCATCCACTTAGAATTTTGCATTTTTGTCTGCTGTGACATCTCTCATGCCTCTGACCCTTTTCAGCCTGGGAGAAACATCTAAAAGTTATTCCCTCCTCTCACCCTTCTCCTCACTTCCCCAGGTGAAAAACTCCAGAGGAGAAAAATGTATTGTTTTCCACAGGCCTTGTCCCACTCTAGCCATGGATGGTTCATCCTTCTGGTTAGCCAGGCAGTCCTAAAGATAGTATTGATTGCCATTATGCACTTGCCTGTCTTCGCAAGTTTAAACCATCTTATTCGAAACAACTGATGGGCAGACCTCTGCTAGTGCTATAGAATACACACCTATAAGAGGGATTTCCACCAGTGTGAGAAAAGAGGCTGACATCCCCAAAGTACATTTTGTATGGTCAGGAGGGGATTTGCTTCATTTCCTCCCACAAAGACAGCTCTCCTGCTGTAATGAGGTCCTTTCAGTTCCACAGCACAAGCGTTTCACCCAGCTCTCAGGCAGAACAACGCGTGGCCAAGCTGGGTCTGTCACGAGAGAGGAAAACCAGGCCTGCAAAACATCCATTTGGTGTTACACACACGAAGGTCTCTGTGCTGACCCTCGCAGCTGCTGCACACATGCCCAGCAGCAGTTTAGCATACTGCTCTGTAGCGTTAGGCCCAAAGGTTGGCTCATGCAATGAACGGCACGCACAGCTCGCCACAATGTGCAGGGGCTCAGTAAAAGCCTGGAAGTTACAGCAGTCCCCCAGGCTCAGGAAAGAAGAGGACTTGCAAAGGTAGCTGAGCATCCTGAGTCTGCCTGGGTCTCACCAAACTGGGACCCCTCTGTCCTTCCGCTCCCTGGAGTCTGCTGCTGACTTGGCACCTCCCGTGGGGGGCATGGACTCATGGTTCTTATCCTTGCTCATCTTGTTTCTGTGCAAGTTTCTCTCTAACAAGCTTCTTCCACAACACTGAAATGTGATGCAGTCTAAACAAAAATTGATACTTTTGGAAAGTAGGCAACATTTGTCCTCCTCTTGGGTTACACACGGCTCTCCACCCACAGACCCACTATCCCTACTGCGTAATTTTCAGCTCTTTTGTAGGCCAAAACCAATACCCTGAACAAAAGCTGGAGTCAGAGAGGAGATCAATGAGCTTTGTGAGAGGTGTTTCCATGTCCCCCCACTTACAGAGGTGCAGCACTGCCAGTCTGAGGAGGCTGTTTTATCTGAATGGCTGAGGAAACTTTGAATGCCAGCTGGTGACTCACCATACTTACGTCCTGCAAGTTGTTATGAAGGCTGCCTCTGCAGCATGGCTCCTGTGCTGGGGGAGGAACTGCTCCCTGCCCTGAGCTCTCCTTTGTAATCAGCTCTTGTCTTCTTATTTGGGAGAACTGCACAATTTTCCTCCCAGGGGGAAGTCAAATGCCCACAGAGTCTGAGCATGGGTTTGCCGTTGTATGATTTGTTCAGCAAAGCCCATTATCCCCTCCTTAATCTCCATTTTACATCTCCCTTGCTGCACTTTACATTCTCTTCTATTACTACAATTTGGGCTGTATTTCTGTATTTAAGAAAATTCCTCACTTAGAAAATTCCCTTTCTCCACGGTGTCACTTCTCAGCATTACTTCCCATCTGTAGGGAGGGTGTACATGCATCATATGGAAGTACTCCAGGGCTGTAGTGAGTGATCTCACATCATCCAGCTGTTCCCTGTCCTAATGTATGTGTACATTTGTTTTAGGAATACAGTTGCAGTGTTTCTCCCTGAGACCGCTCCCGAACCAGGCCAGTTTGTTGTTCCTACAGAGAGCTCTTGCCCATCTAATGAGGCTGGAACATGACCTCCAGGCCTTGGGTGCTTGAGCACATCCATCACCATGCTGCCAGGCTTTCCTGCACCAGCTGTCCCATAGGCTCTGTGTGAAGCTTTCAGGAGGACAGGACACTGGGCAGTGCTCACAAATTCCCTGTAGGCAGCTCTTCCATTATGATGCAAATCCCCAGTCTTCGGGACTCAGAACCTGTGCTGCTCCTGTGTTTTGTTGTGCCTTGAAGTTTCACATATTTCCTGTTCCACATGAGTCATTAGGAAGAGTTATTGACAAACAGGAGCTGTTCAAAGGAGAGCAACTGAAATGATCAAGGGAGTGGAGGGATTGATTTAGAAAGAAAGATTAAAAGGATAAAGTCTGGAGAGATTGGTTAAACAGCAACTACTGTGAGCATGATAACCTACACATACTTAAAAAGTATTTCAGAAACAGGAAAACACTAGTAGCATGATACATGGGGAGACAAGTGAAAACAGGCAGGAATTGAGAGTAACCTGAATTTTCCCTTTGAGATTAGCTTTCAGACAATAGGAAAGGAAATGTTCTCTGTCACTACTCTAACCTGATGGCAGCATGAAAGAAAGCCAATTGCTCTCAATTTTATAAACCCTAGGACAAAACATACTAGTAAATCTAACACAGTGGGATGTCCAGGAATGGCACTGGGTTGGGGAACAGCATCCTCCTCATGAGGAGGCCTCTTTGGGAGAAACTCTGGGCAAAGCAGCACTCTTTCCATAGCCCCACACAACCCAGGGAAACTCTCCTTAGACAGCAGAGCTTGCTCCATACCTCCCCAGGAATCTGCTCTCCTCAGCTTGCAAGTGGAATGGCTTGTGGATGAGACCGAGACTTCTGCTGGCAGGGCCATGTGCACGGGTAAGGTTCCTGCAAGCCCCCCTCACCGTCTGGTCCATGAGCTCTGGTGTGCTACAGCCATTTTTCAGTTTTAGTCTCGACAACTTCTCATGCCAGAGTGTGCAGCTGAGCAAGCCTGACCAGATGCTTATCAAGTGTAAATCGGTGCAAATGTCTATTTATATCAGCCGAGGCTGTGCCCCACTCTTTATAATGAACCGTGTGTCCATTATGCATTCATGGACTCAGAGATGAAGACTAAAGGGACTACTAGATCATCTGTTTTGACCTTCCAGATATCACAAGCCATTAATTTTCACCCAGTTACCCCTGGATTGAACCCAATTATTTGTCGTTGACTAAAGCATAATAGGTGTTTAGCTAAGAAGCGACTCTTTGGATGAGGTCAGTTGTTGATCTCAAGACATTCAAATGTGAGTAATCCTCTCCTTCATGTGGGAGTTTCTCGCTCTGGCTAATCACCTTTGCTCTTTCATGAAAAGCATAGCTTCCATTTTAACCTGCCTGGCTCCATCAGATGTTATCTGCTACTGAGGTCCGAGTTTGCTCATGTTCAAGCCACAAGGTCTGATAATTTGTGATCATTTTTACGTTTGCTCAGAGTTATCAGTCAAAAATATTTTGAAGCGTGTGTTAAAAACAGTTTGAGAGTCACACAAGAATATTTATTATTCTCCACGAAAACCACTGTATGTTAGAAGCATGAATATATTGCTTGACTTAAAATAAGATCAACTAATCAATCAATCAGTTTGTCTCATCATTTGTAGTATCCCCCTTACCTGAACATTTGAACACATTCCTGTGATATTGGTAGCAACAGCAAAATCCCTAAAGGGTTTATTCTGTGGCATATTTGTCTTTGGGAGAGTAGTTGCTCCATTCACACATTTCCTGGAGTTTCTTCTCATGGTTGCAGCAGGAGACAGTATTCCATGGTACATGGACCTGTGCTTTGAACTAGTACAGCTGCTCTTATAACCAGAACTGTGCTTAAGAAAGGACATGGAACAGTTTTGCTTACTATCAGTTTTCTCCTTTCAGCTACTAAGGGATTTGGGGTGCAAACATGAGCCTGTTTTGAGTTCCATTCTTCTAGCGGAAATGCTTTTTAACGGAGAAAGTGAAGAGACCTGTAATAGCAAATTTGAAATTCACTTTCTGCAAATAGTATGCAACACTGACTTAAAATTTGCCGTGTCTACAACCATCCTTGCCAGTAAACTGATTTGTGAGATTGTTCATGGAAACACAGCAAAAAAAGGGGAGTGAACTCAGCAAAAAGGAATGAATTAAAAATTTGGAAGAAGATTTGTGGGTCATTCCTCAGGACCTGCATACAGATTTAAGGCAGCTTAGCAAAGAGCTGATTTGGGGGTATCGTTTCACAGCCCCAAGCAGTGCTGTGAAAAGGTATCCTTGCTTGCATGGGAATCTCTCACAGGGCTTGTAGGAATCTCCCTGGGTGAGTTAATGGGCCAGATACCACATAAAACTTCTGACCACAACAGCTCTCTTGTTAGTTTGGGCAGTTCCAGAGACACACCGTCTGAGAGTGATCCAAGCACTGGAAAATAGAAACTAAAGTAACAAGTTTTATGTCTTTTTCCCTCCTCTGCCCTGTAAAAGAAAGAGATGGAGTAGTTTATAGGGTGATTTTTTTGTTTAGACTTCTGTGCGTGAGCTTATTGATGGAAGATTATACTGGGGAAGTGTTCTCTGTGGAGAGGGCAGGAATTAACACAAAGGTTCTCACTGTTCCTGGAAGTAATACAATGATCCAAAGCCCTGTGAAATCCTGTCTCCAGCACAGACTCTATCCTCTATGAGAAGTCAACCGTCCGCTTGTTCCTGCACGGCAAAGTAAGCGTGGGGTTATGCGGAGAGGTGAATTTCTTCTGCAACTCAGACAAACCCGTGGCAGGCATGGAGTATGGGGGCAGAGACCTTGAAGGTGACTCTGTCTTCACTGGTGGCCAGTACAAATGAGGGAGCAGTCGGGTGATGTTCTCACAGTAATCAGTGTTGCTAGGGAGACCAGAGACTGTGTTTTCTCAACTGGAGCTTTTCCAGGATGCCTGCCTTCTTCGCTAAATATTAGCTGCAATAATCAGTCATGAATGCCTGGATCACTGTGCTGAGACCTGTGTCTGATAGGATAGGACACCATCTTCTGGCAGGTTGCAACTGGGAGTGTTTTAATAATATGGTTATCTGGGAATTACATAGCAGTAGGACACTCAGAGGGACTTCAAAGCTACATGTGGACTTAACAGTCTGGGCTGATGCCCCTCAGTGGCAGGCAATGCTATGGAAATACATGAGTGCTTTGAAGGGTTTAATTTCTTTTTGCAAGCATCAATTTGGTTGCCACGTTCCTGCTTTCTTCTGCCGCAGCTCTTTCTTCAAAAGTTCCTTTAATGGAGGACAGTGTGCAGCACCTCATTAAAAAATACACAATTCTCTGTCTGTGGAGGCACTTCCTCAAGAATAGCTGTTCTTGTAGTCTAGCCCCAAACGGGTCTGCAACCTGTCTGTGCTATTTAGGTTCGATTAATTAATTAGGATTCTCTTCTTACCTGAATTTAAGCCTTCTCCCAAAGAAAAAAAAAAAAAACCAAACAAAAAACCCAGAAGATTTATCCCACAAAAAATTAACCGCAAAATGAAATTCCATATAAAAACATGGATCTCAGACTGCAGGGGAAGATTAATAGAATTCAGGTAAACAAAAAATGATCACATAAAAATATCTTTGCAGAATTATATGCTTCTCTAAAAAAACTTCCAAACCTATCAGTCACTAAAAGCAGAGGAAATTCAAAGCAAGTGTGAAGATATGAGAATCTCTAATAACGGTAAATACAGAATTGCACGGTGAAGCAACCTTAAGTCTGACTCCAGCAACGATTTCAGAAAAATCAGACATTCTGAGACTAACCTTGTCCATCCATTACCCACAGTGTCATCAGATCAATGGCCACAAAACTAGAATGCTTTATTCTCCATCGCTCTGAGGTTGTGCTGACTCTGGCCCTTCTTTACAGCCATGCTCTCTCTACAGAAAAACACATATTTCACAAATTCCTCACTAGACTAATAGCACATCGAAGCCATCACTCTGCACTTGTCATTCTGATTCTATTTACCCCAATTAGAAAAAGGACTGCAAAGCACAGGGCTAGCAGACATGAATCTCCTCAGCTCCGTTCCCTCCCTACACTTGCCACACAAAGAGCGTTTTCATAGGAAAACCAGAGCTTGATTCCTTGGCAAGTGCTGGGCAGGGTAGTGACCCTCATTGCCTACCCCTTCCCCAGCACAGGGAGCTGCATGCCAGCAGGGATATCCACTCAGGTCTCCCACCAGAGCCTGCCTCATGTCCAGCAGTCCCACAAGGCTGAACGGGTGCTGTTCTTCAGACTCCCTGCCCACCCAGAGAAGCCCTGACTGGTGTTGCATTGTGCTCTGCACTGCTGCCTGAGTTATGCAGTGGAGATGATGTTTAAAGGCCGTGGTGTTGCTCTGAAACCTCTCTCTCTTACCAAACTGCTATAAAGATGATGCAAGTGCCAGGGCAATAGCACTTTCACATGTTCGCAGTGTCTGGTCCTAACTTTCTGCTGTGTGCCATTTGTATCGATATTTTTAATGCCCTTAAATAACTACAGCTCTTCTCTCTCCTTTGCAGGCACCACAACAGAGGGGGACAGAGGGGTTGAAGGCCGGAAGCTGGAAACATGGGCTTTGAGGCACTCAGAGGAGGCACTGGGGTCAGAGGAATCTGATGTCTCTTTCCAGGCAGCTGTGTCTCCTTCCAGGCAGCTCTGCAGGTGTCAGTGAGCAGCGAGAAACAGAGAACCAAGACCAACGTTCAACTTGACACATAACACTGTGGCTGGATCCAAAAGACACAAGACATTATTTCTTGGAGATCTCAAGCAAAACAGAGCCGGAGTATCTGCTGGTTTAAACAAACCTTGGCCAAAGGAAGGCTACCACACATTGCAAACACAAAAGCGCAAGACTGTGCTTTGCTGGGCGCAACCTTTCCTACTAGAAAACAGTTTTCTAATATCACTCTTTTTATGACTGAATCTGATGATGGCAGTGGTTGTTTTCTTCACAGTTCATACAGAATGGCCATCAAAAAATAGCCAACTTTTCCTTCCTCTCTGATGAAAGTCTCCATAACCTTGGTGTGAATTTATAGTCTGTCGTTGCATTTTTAGATGCCATATGTGTGAGAGAATAAGAAGGAGAGAGACATTTTGTTTCCAAAAATTATGCCACACTTAGCACTATTACAGCATGGTGGTCAATGTATATTATTTAAAGTAGCAAGAAGAGGTCTGGGGCAAAGGAAGACCTCGTGGTAAGCACAAATGTCTCTTGTCCTTGGGGACAAAGAAAAAAAAATCTAAAACCCACCCTCCACTAATTAATGCAATATAATCCATTCAAACCAGAAGAAAGTTCTGAATTGTTTTTTAATTATTTTCCATTAATAAATCTTCTTTGACAGGAAAGAATCAGCAGTACCCAGTGAAGGGCAACTATTTCATTGCAAGAGTCTATTCAGCCTGAGGGTGACATCCTAGCTGGGAGATTTATAGAGAAACTACTATCACATCTGAATTTTTTGAGTCTCTTTGCTTTGGTTGACCCTAATGATTTGGTGTCACCTTGTGGATTTTGCTAATCCTATCTTCTCTGGCTCAGCAAATGAAGTCCAAAAGAACCTGAAACACCTCTGCCTCTGCTTTTGCTATTCCTTTGGCCAGTAACTGTTGCTATTATTGTTGTTATTAATATTATTAATAGTAGTAGTAGTGGTATTAAAATAGCAGCCCCTTAGAAGTTCCTGGACTAGAACTTCAGTGAAAAAAACCGCATAAGAAAAATACAAGTTTCTTGTTCTGTAATGTTTAGGATTTATCTGCTCGCATCATTTGGGCAAACAACACGTGGCTTAGCCTTCAGAGCCACTGAAGCTGGATTGCACCTTTGAGATCCATTGCCTCATTCCTGCAAATTATATCACCGTGTGGGCAGTGCCTGGCTGTGTGTGCTTGGGTGTGTGTGTGCTGGGAATGTGCCTTCTGCCCCCCAGTCCTGAAAGCAGAACAGAGATGATGGCAGCTCAAGCTGATGGCTCTGTGCCAGGCTGTGTCGATGCCAGAAGGGTCTCCATCCATTAGCCAAACCCAATTTTGTTATTGTCCTATTAAGAAAAGGCTGAGAGCCATGTGGAGACATCTGAAAAGCTAAATCTCGGCTGTGATGGGAGGAATTAGGATAAGTTGAACACTGCTGCTCCAGGCAGTCAAGCAAGCTGTTTTGATTGTACCCAGGTCCTGAACCACAGAATACATGTTGTTTCCCATGCTCCTTGATACAGAGGCTCTGAACTCATTGAAAGCTGCTTTTGTGTGTCCATGGGATGCATATGCAAGTCACAGATGCCTGCTGCATGACAGGGCCAATGGAACACTGTGCTCTGCTGGTGCCATCGGTTCCAGGTTAGCTTGTTTGTTTTCTACCTGCCCCGTTCACAGTGCAGCATACAGGTATGTGATTGGGTGGCCAGACCTTCAGTGTAGAATGAAAATGAATGAAAAGAATAAAAAACGAAACCCAAACAAAAAAAAGTCATGACATGGAAGTAAGTGTCTTATGGAAAATAATAGTAATCAGTAAGGGTAAGAATGAAATTTAGTTCCTTTCATAATTTCCTGAAATGTTCTCAACCATCAATGCACTGGCAATATTTTACCTTGGTATTAGCATTACCAAGTAGATGCAGCTTAAAATAACATGTTTTTCCAAGAATCAGAATGCTGATACAAATGGTCAAGTTACTATGACTTTTTTAAAGCCTTGGCAAGCAACTACAGGTCAATTACTATCATTTCTTCTGCAATTAATCATGGTATTGTTTACTACACCTAAACAATTGTGTTTTTTCTCTCAAAAGCAAAGGTTTATGATTTTTGTTTCTCAGCCTTTCTTTTAAAAAATTATTTTAAATCTTGCTCCCAAAGAGATGCAAGTCCTCTAAAGAGACTCTGACCTATCAGTTTGGGGCTTTATGACAGGACCCCTAAAAGTAGTGTCTGGATTATCCACTGAAAGCTCCTGGAATAAAACCCAAGAGAACTACAGAAACAGTCACCCTTGCCCATGTGCAAACATGGATATCTTTGTGTTTTTTGTTGTGCTCAGAACAGTAGGAAGCTGGTCCCCATCTAGGGCTTTGAGGTGTTATCACAGTGATGCACAAACAAGTAAAATAAGACAAGGAGAGAAAAGAAGCAGATACAAGGGGGAGCACAGAGTAACAGCAAAATGATTAATTAATGAAAAGCTGAATAAGCAAGCAGTTCACCTCCTCTTTCAGGCTATTAGAAAATGACATCATCATCAGTGGTTCATTTTTTTAGGGAACTCCACTGAGGTTATTCTCCCTTCATGTTGGCAATTAAGCAGTGACTTGTATTCCAAAAAACGCAGAATATAGAGAGAGCAAGGCACATAATTTCATTTCAACAAATGCATGTACAAGACTAAACCAAACCATGTGTCTAAATAATAAATAAACATAAGCAAGTCTGAGCCAAAGAGACACAAGAAGGGGTCACTGCTTGTATGAATAGGGTTTTTACCCTATTCACCAGGTAGGCAATGACACAATTCTTTGCAGGATAATAGTGCTGAGGCTGTGATGCATATGCAGGTAGTACTGGACAGGCCTTTTGTTGTATCTTTTCAAGTTCCTTTAAGCAAGCAGAATTCCTCTTTGATTGTAGGTGTGGTAGGACTTCCTCCTACTATGCTAGCAGCAGGAGCCCTTTAAGCTTGCAAGGGAAGACATTTAGGCTTATCTTTATCAGGTGCTCTGCATAGACAGTGAGGGCCAAAAAAATTCACCTGGCAGCCCTTAGGACTTCAAAAAGCCTGATAATGGTAGCCACTTGGGTTTTCTGAATTTTGGTGTCTGTAGGAAGGGTTGTGGTGAGCTGCAAGGGTGAGTAGGGGAGTGAGCCGCTGCCTCCTGCCTTTAGGGGTAGCACAGTGGTTGTTTTGTTAAGGAGGTGAAAAGAACCAGTTCCTGGGTTGCAGTCATCTACAGAAATAGGAAGGGTCTGGCTTGCAGCTAGACAGCTGTGTCAGATGCTTTCAGAAATGCTTACAGCCTAGATTCTAAAAATGACCTAGGGAAACAAAAGAGAAAGATACAAATCCCTAGGTTTTAGGTACCAGGCTTGCGGAGTGGAATTAAGGCATTTCAGCTCTCAGTGCTCCATGTGGAACAAATCAGGTGTTTCAGAAATATAACAACCTGCAACTTTCTGCCAGCCTCAGTGGAGAAAGAAGGCAATCACCTTGGAAAGGTAGCGTGCGAGGTGGGAATCTCCCCTTGCTGCTCTGTGTGAAGAAATTTTGAGTCTGGTGTGAACGGTGCTGGTCTGCCTCCCTGCTCACAGGGGATGTGTATGTGTGCACTTACAAGCACAGCAAAGGTCAGGAAGTGTGCAGGGCCTGAGGTGGTGGGGGCAGCCCCTGTGTTACAGCTGGCTTTGGCAGGCGTTGGGAGGGATTCTCAGTGCCTCACACACGTGCAGTGCGTAGCTGCTGTTAGAGCCCTGTGGAAGAGGAATAGGGCTGGGCCCTGTGGACCATTGCTGTAGCCTGAGCTGTGTGTATTGATTGAGGGAGCAGGTTTCTTCCATATATTCATAGAGGCTGGTTTAGCCTGAGCTGGGACTCAGAGACTGTGTCTCTCTTTCTCTGGTTATGATTTATGACTTCAATCCAATTTATAGCCATTTACAAGAATGCTGAACTGGCTGTAAATCAGTAAAAGACCATAAAATACTCATGGAACTGCTGAAATCCATCTGGGTGAGCTTCCTTCCCTCCCAAGAGCAGCCATCTGAGGGCAAGAAGATGTAGCCCTCCCGTCAAGCCCACTGGCAGTGATGGGGGGTGGGGGTGAGATGTAGTGCTTGGCTGCAGGAAAAGGTAAAGGGAAGGAAGTTTGCTTTCTGAGAGCACACAGGAGTCAGCTGAGCCCTTGCATGAGGAGCACAATGGTGATAGCAGCAGCTCTGTAGGGCTTCTTCAGAGGAGCTTCACCTGAGTGCAGGGCTAAGGCAAAATCCATGGGGAAACAGTGAGTAAAGTCACTTTCAGTGGTGTTTGATTGTCTTTCAGAGGGTCAGTGTTTTATTGAGTCGGTGCCTTTTGTGGGCAGTTCATGGGGAATGCAGACATAAATGTCCAGGTTGTTTTTATTGTCACCAGTTACTCTGATGACCTATCCTGTGGCAGGTTGGTTTGGTCATCACAGGTTAGAATTGCAGTCCATGGGGATTTTGTAAGGTAAGAACTTACCTGCCTCCCTTACCTAAAGATCGTGCTCAGAGTTCAGGGAAGCTGTCCAAACAAGGCGCCCAATTGTGCCAAATTGCATGCTTACCCCTGCATCAAGGGATGATGCAGTGTGCTACAGAGCCATTGTACATATCAGGCTTCACATCCTATCTTTGACTTCTTTGTAGTGCAGATTTTCCTCTCCTGCCTATTGACAGGGAGCAGGTGGAATTCAATGAGAATGTTTGCGAGTCTCATTTTTCCTTTTTACCCTACTGTAAGTTGATGATCAGGCAACGCTGGAGCACCAGGCTAGAAGGCACTGCAGGGGTTAGCAGGTCTTGGTCTGTTCTTTCTCTCCCTAGCAGCTGTGGGGATGTAGAACAAGATTAGTACAAAATAACTGAAGCATTCAGGAGCATGGCCCAAACCCTTACTCTGTAGCAGAACAGTTTCCAGAGTATGATGGTGTTCAGTTCTACGACAAATGACAACATTCCTGCAATGGAGCCACCCAGAGGCCGTGGCACCCTGTCCCAGAAGGTTATTACCCTTGCAATTAAGCATTTTTAGTCCGAAGCTGCTGAGCTGCGGGTAGGTGGCTGTCTTGCTCATGTGCCAAAGTGGCACGGTGCTTTACTTCTGAGTTGGTATTTCTGACTGGGCTGGCTTGGGAAGCTGATCACCCCTGGGATGCTGCTGCAGTTTGCCAAGAGCAATGAACCCTGGCCAGTGCTGTGTGTCTCTCTTCTTTCTTGTGTGCAATGCCTTGGGGAGAGATAAGCAATTGTGCTGTCTATGCACCGCCTGTGACCCTGTAGTGCCCTGAGAGTGAAATCCAGGCTCTGCTCTACTTCACATTCAAAACAACAGCAGAAAATAACTTCCACTTTCTTCATTTCTGCGGGCTCAGGCTCACAGACAACGATAACGAGAAATTGCTAAGGCCAAGCGAGCAAGTGGTGAGCGAGAAAGCCTGAAGAGTGTCTCCCTTATCCCTCTGGCCAGCACAGGTTTAAAAATCAGTGCTGATCACCTGGCTGCTTGGACAGGCTAAATCTGTGCCAAAAGAAGGCCTGATGAGACTGAGGGAAGGAGGGAGGGAAGACAGCTCACAATAAGCTGTTGAAAGGCTGGGAGGACCCTATGCCTCCATGCTGGATGCAGGCCCTATGTTGGTGCCCACTATTTTGCTCATCACTCAGCTGTTGTGAATGCAGGATGCCTGGGAAGGGAAAAGCAAATTAGGTCAGCTCTGCTGAGCTGTGCAGATTCTTCACTTGACTGGGCTCCTTCCTGGCTACTTGGCTAAATTTCTGAAGCCCAGGTTCCATTTTCTCTATAGTCTTATCCTTACTTAACAAATAAACAGTCTCCTACTATTATTGTGCTTTCTTTATTTCCTTAGAATTCCCTCTCAAGGTTTTCTTTAGAGACAAGCCAGCAATGTCACTGTCCCATGATGAAAGCTCCCAAGGTTGCAAGTTTCCCTCTAGCTGACAGATGTTTTCGTTTTTTTCATCAGAGGAATTAGATAACCATCACCTCATAGACCTAATGCTCACTGCATGTGCCCTTAATGCTCTGTGGGAAGTTTAGCTCAGAATGAGGATACCTGAAATCCAGTGATATTATGAGTGCATGAAACTACTGCTAAAGGTTTGGTTATAATTAGGGGATTATATAGTGTGTGATTCTCTGACAACGGAATATTCTACCATGTCTGCCATTGCCTGACATTTTAATTCAGAATATAAGGAGTCTACAGCTGGCTTGCTCTTTTCTTAATTTCAGATTGAGTTGTGTGAATAATGGAGTTTTCAATTCAATGACTGGACAAAAAAACAAAGTAAGATGAAGGAAATAGAGAATGGTGGGTCCCATTGCCCAGTGGTGCCTCATTCAATCCAAAACTGAAAAGTTTCTTTTAATTGTAGGAAGGATGTTAATTCATTTCTTGTAAAATTCTTCTTCTTTTAAGCCTGGATAGTTTAAAAAAAATGGCACCATCATTTCAACAGTTAAAAAAAGAAGTCTGATTTATTCTGAGATTTCTTTCACTCATCTGTCCCCACATCTCACTTTTTTTCTTTTATCCAGAAACGCGTGTGTCAAAATTGACCCAAATTCACTTGGATCTTCACAAGTGGAATTTTTGCTTTTATCAAAAATATTCTGTGCAGTGTCTCTTGATGAGCTAAGTTTTGTGATTTGGCAGTTCCAGTGAGTTTGTAGGGTTCCATATTTATTTTCTCCTGGTACTATAAGTAGTCCCCACCTGAGTGAAACACAATTTAGAACACGGTCTGCAGTGCTCTGTAGTTTCAAAGTTGAGCCTTGTACAAAGTAAGTTTTTTGCAAGCCAAAAGGAGGTGCACTGATATGCTGAAAGCTCCCTCATTTCATCTGCCATACTCGTATGTGGCTAAGTCAAATATAGTAAGTAATGCCTTATATAGGAAGGTGTAAACTCCTGTTCCTTCTCACAAAGCTGAATTGTCTGTGTAGGAAAAGAAAAGTTACTATGGCAAGTGAATGCACCAAGATTGTGACGCATACACAGGAAACAGATTTGTTGTGAAGAGGCAAACCTGCCATCTGATAGTAACTGGGCAGGTGGTGATTTGTGATTACTGTTCCTGAGTAGCTGAGAATTATGCATATCCTATTATGTTTGTTAACCCATCTGTCCTGCTTACCCCCCGCATACTTTTGTCTTGTTCTCGTCTTTAAAGCTATTAGCTATTTCTGAAAGAGGTTGTAATTTACTCTGCTGAATCATGCCACCAGTGAGTCCCCAGGCATGTCCTACCTTTCTGCATGTCCTTTTTGGCCCTGACTGTGAGCAAGAATTCAGTCTTTGAAAGACAGAATGTTGCTGACATTATGCTTACACTGATTTGAGGGAGCAATCTGAATAGCTGGATTGCTGTCCTCATGAAGGTAATTTCGGGGTCACTTTTGCTATTTGGGAGCCAAGCTTTGTGGTTCAGTGGAAATTTCTAAAAAGGAAACAGCTTTGCACATTGTTGGTCACTGATGTAGATTGGCAGGGTGTGTAGTGGTGGCATTTTTGTGGGGAGCCATTTCTTTGTAATATGCTTGGGCAACCAGTTTTGCTTCCACTGGAAGTAACTCCTCAAGGTTCTAGGTAAATGACTACCTGTGTGCAGTAATAACTATATACACTTACTCTAATTGTTTTTTTAGTGATTTCCAATTATACTGTGACAGTGGACCTGTTTATGATCAGAAAGATGTGGAGGCAGCCCTTTATCGCTCATCATCTGGAAATCCAAGGTGGCCATTCAAGCCACGGTGCATAGGGAGGCCCAGGAGAGAATAAGGTCAAAATTAATTCAAAACTAAAGGGAAACAATGGCATAAGATCCAGGAAAACACAGGGCCCAGAATCCAGACAGAATTACTCAGGCCGACTTCATGCACGTTGTCCAAGCTGTTAGTAACCAGTAGGAAGACTCCTGAGGTCAGCTGGGACCTGGCATGCAGCAGCTCACAGTTGGCTCAGCTATGTGCCAGTGCTTATTGTGGCAGCTGCTCTATGAGGTTATCCCAGGCCACTGTTTTTACCTGTTGCCAGATAGAGGTGGGGGTAAGAAAGTCAGAAAGTGGTGTGGCTATTCTAAGCCTCAGCTTTAAACCAACTTCATTCATTCATGATGCTGAAATGGGGAAGTGGCACTCAGGGCAGTGCATGCAAATCGTCTGAAACAGGATCAACTCTTTTCCACCCTGTTTTTCTGCTTTGATTTCCATGTTAGCTCTCATTTTTCCCTTGCTTGTGTTTTCTGTCAGTGTTTGACCTTTCCTCCCCAGTCCCCTGGCCTTTTCTATTCTAAGCTGATAAGAAGGAGCTCAGAGTTGATATGC
Organism: Lycocorax pyrrhopterus obiensis; assembly: GCA_014706295.1. Classification (NCBI taxonomy): domain Eukaryota; kingdom Metazoa; phylum Chordata; class Aves; order Passeriformes; family Paradisaeidae; genus Lycocorax; species Lycocorax pyrrhopterus. The sequence continues at coordinate 94,076,065 of JACSVZ010000001.1, forward strand.
AGGAATCCCTGGACACAGCTATTTTTTTCATCAGTAGTTAATTTTCCACTTCTTTTATTTCCTTTGAGATTCAATACATCTACTTTCATGCTTCTGTGATTCAGTTTGTGGAGGAGACAGACAAGGAAATGCTGAATAAATCTCTTGCCTTCTCTCTCAATCCTTTACTCCCATCTTTGCATAGCTCCCTTTCCTTCTCTTACTTCATACCACCACTGCTTTCACTTCTGGGTTTTTGGGGTTTTTTTGATTCCCTAGGACTCTGGCTTACGACCATTACAGCTGCTGAGAGGGAAGTCAGACGTAGTCATGTTTGGTTGACTTGAAGATGTGGCTCCAGCCCTCCCAGACTTCCACCGCAGACACTTCAACAAGTGGCCACATGGCCTCATTCAGAAGGCCTGTTGGTCCTGGAGAGTACCAGCTGCTGAGGAGTATGAAGTGAAGGGTAGAGTGTTTTTCACAGATACCATCCCCTTCAAGCATTTAATCTTGCTGACAGAAGACAAATTTTATTAGAGGGAAGAGGCTGCATGTTGTGGAAATGCATCTCCACCGGCAGGAGAATAGGAGGAGGGAGAAGAGTGAAAGGGAGAGGCAGGAGAAGGAGAGAAAATGGTTGTTGAAGGATGCATTCAGGGCAGGTATCTCAGGGTGCAGCTGCAGTGGGACCCACAGGCTGGGCTCTGGGCTGGCCCGAGGCATGTACTGCCGACCCTTTGCATAGCAAAGGGCACAGGCACCTGTTTGCCAGCCAGGGGACAGGACACTCAGGCAGGCAGGAGCCAAGGACTTGGACTTTCCCACCCTTAGACTGTGAAGATATAAAAGCCCAGGGCTTCCTTTGTTCAGGATCCCTCCTTGGATGCACCAGCTCGAGCAGGTATTTTGTTATTTAGGTTTTGCACCAAGATTAAATTATTTTAAGGATAGAGATGTGTGAGACTCTGCTATGGATCATCGGGTCTGATTGTGAGTGTGAGGGGTGTAGCTGAGAAGAGGCCTCAGTCCCAAGCTCAGGTGCTGTGAGTGTGATTGCCAGAGTGGCTCCTGGATGGCTGGACAGGGAGGTTTGCTTAACATGATGAAAATACAGTTCCTTGGGCTACTATGTCCCTATTATTTTCACTACTGTCCTTTTACTCAGTACAGAGGCAACAGTTTTCCGTCAGGAAATAGTCTGCTTAGTTTGTTGTCGCGTATGATAAAATGCCATCTCATTACTGGGAGAGGGTTGCTAGCTGAATGCTGCTTTATACTAGACTCATGTTTGTGGCATCTGACTACGTTAAAGTCGCTGATGTCACAGGCTAACAGTACCTTTCATGTCTGAGGGGAACACATGTCGATTTCTGAGCAACTGCCTAGTTGTGTGATTTTTCAGGAGGCATGTCTGAGGGAGCCCATATGGGCAAAGAGCTGCCAAGTGTGTTTGAAACTCGTCTGGGAGAAGTCTGCTCAGCAGCCAGACAGGACTCAGACATGGGATTCAAATAGCAGCAAGTATATAAAATTCAGATTATTATCTGAGCATGGGAGTATATAGGATTGTGTCACACAAACATGTAGAAACTTTTTTTTTTTTTGATACAGTACTCCAAATGTCTCTTTGTGTACTGGAACCACTGATAATGAAGTCCACAAGGACAATACAGCATGATGAGGATCAGCATTTGGGCTGTTCAAGAGCTAAAAATTTGTCACATTTCTCTGACTTCTCTGGTGGTCAGATGGGCTAAGAGACCAACATGTTGAAGTGTTTGAAGCCAATTAATACAAACTTTGTTGCTCTTTTAAGACCATAGAAAGAAAACTGGTCTTGTCCACCAACTAACCACTGGAAAGAGTATTCACAGCAATTTCCAATCTACCATAATGGGATGCTGATACTGTCTATAAAAGTCTACAGTGATCTCTAATCTAGTCTCCATTCTTAACCCACTGTTCACCTAACTCAGGAGTTAAAACCTCTTTCCTGGATCATCTCTCTATAATAATAACAACAAAAAATCTCTTTCCTCAGTCTTGATTCTTTTGTGAACTGACAGAACTATAAAGCATAAATCTGTGGAGCTGATCTGATGCACAAATCCTCAGCAATGTTTAACGCTATGCCCAAGTGATTGTGAGTCTTTATTGATTTGGTTTGGCTTGCAGGAGCCAATTGTTCTCAAAGGTAAAGAGTCTTCAGTATGGACTGGTGAACAACCCTGGCAAGTCAGAGGACTGTACTAACCCCAAAAGGAAGAGCGTGAGGTCCAGCAATGAGATAAGTAGTTGCTTAAGAAGCCTCCAAGAGGAATTAATTCTCCATTGCTTTCTGCCACTGAAAAGGAGATTTATGGCCCTTTTATTCAACTACACAAACGTGACCTGAGCTCCAGGGAAAGGTGTGTCCTATGTATCTAGAAAAAGATCAGTCAATGAAACAAAATGTTTGTGTCTCAAAGGGGAGTCCTTTCTATATTGTGAAATGCCGGTTATCTTGAGCTGAAGATCATCTGATGCAAGTTTGAGCCAAAAACCAAGTAATTCACTTTGGGTTCCAAACAGACCTGGCAGAGCAATTAATTATTTAGTGTTGTGACTGGGCCAAAAGGTTAGGGGAAACACTTGAATTTGATCCAGAACTTAATTTTTTGTAGTAGTGTTGCCAAAGCAAGGCATCTATGCCTTCCCCTTTGGTATCATCTCGGTCAAATCCAAAATGCTTTCTTTAATCCCTCTTAAAGTGTCATCTGCATTTTCAGGATAACTGCTATTAAAGTGTTTTTTTTATGTAGGCCATCAGGCATTTTTATAGCACTAGAATACAAAGATCCTTATTTAAGAGAAGAGGGACCTAAATATCTGCTGAGTTTTCCCAAAGAGGATCTGTGTATGGCAGGGTGGTTTTTAAATCAAATACAAGCTCTGCTATTCCTTTGCTTGGCAGGAGATCAGTCACAGCTGATGCCCCAAAGATGACTTATGTTCTTGAAAGCATCTTATTATACTAGACAATCTCAGGAGATCTCTTCCAATCCCAAATATCCCATGATTCTGTAATTAAGACACTATTGACGGTAGCTCAAACTGGGTGACCGGTTTGGCATCTTTCAAACAGACCCTTTTCACCTCCACAGAGAGTGGGTTAAAACCTGCCTTTGATGGGTTAAAAGAGCCCAAACAACTGGGTGCAAAGGTGGGACATACTTTCTGGATTTTCTGTTGTCTGAAAATAGGTACAATTCTGTCTGTAATATGGAAGACACCAGAATAACACACTAATTTACAGCCTCTTTTATTCTCCTAGCAGAGAAAGGATTTTCTGATCTCAGCTGTCTCTAGACTAGGCAAGGGTCTTGCATGTGTCCAAAGCTTTGTCATGTCTAAAATGCCATCTACAGTACCAGGGAGGTTGGTGTTGTATCTTTGTATATAGTGCTGCTTGATGTACAGCTGGTTCACTGATTGTGACCTAGATTAAAAATAAAAATCTCAACCCAAAAACTCAGTTGATGGGCTACTTGTGTTCTGTTGCTGAAGAAATCGTTTGTTCTGCTGTGTGTTTGCTTCTCCTGCAGCCAACACTCACTACTCCTCACTGAGAACTTTGGTTATTTCTGTTTTCAATCCCCTGTTTGCCACAGTTCCTCTAAAGAGTAGTTCATGTCTCGTTTGGGTGAAATTCGACAGTGATTGCATTCGCAGGACGAAATCAATTTATATATTTGTATAATAGAAATAGATACCACTTGAGATTGTGAGCTTCATAAGTAGAGGTAGCAATTCCTGAACTGGCAAGATGGGAGCTATTGCGATTGGCAGTAATGATACCTCAGTTCAGATGGATCTGGAATATCTTGATGTGAGATGAGTCCATGAGATGAAAGAAATGCAGAGAATCAACGGCGAATTTTCATTGATGGTGGATGTACAGAAACTGGAAGTAAACAAGTACATGACTAGCCCACCTAGGGTTTTAGGATTCTGTACAAGCTTTTAAAGGATTGGACGTATTAGAGATGCAGGCTTGCTTTAGGGTGTAGGAGTAACAAAGGGATGTTAGATTGGCTTAGGGATGTAGGAATAATAGGATGTAATTTATTTTGCTTAAGGATGTAGAAGAAAGAAGATTTACATGGCATGGTTTAAGGCTGTAAAAGAAATAGGATTAAATTAGCCACATGAAAAATTTAGGTGTTAGGAAAAATTTCCTTTAAGTCTTGCAGCATGGTTTTCCAAAGGAAGAAATGATAACAGGACCAGGCTATTTCTCTCTGAACTTAAAAAGTCGCTGGCTAAGGTTCTTTAAGCTTCTGTAGCACCTGGCATGCAGAGGTGGAAACGGGGAAAAAATAAATTAATAGGCTTTGATTGGTTTATCTAGTATAAGTGTGCTAGTTTAGTTTTTGACCTTTAAGAGCCTCCTCTGTGGGTTTTTTTTTTGGTGGTTTGTTCTTTTTTTTGTACTGCATATGGTATGTAGTTATGCATAATGTTACGGGTGAGAAATCAAGCACACAAGAGCCTGTAAAGTAAAAAAAAGTTATTTTTTTTCCAACATTGACTTAACTCTGTTGCAAAAATGTATCAAAGGCCTGTTGATAAATGGAAAGGATTCAGAGAAGAGCCCACTGGAATGATGCAAAATTTGGAAATATGCCTCAGATTACCTAGGAAACTCAATCTATTTAGAGAAGACTGAGAAGCATCACCATAGGCCCTGTTTACCTACTTAGGAATAAGATTGCAGCAATTTTGGCAAAGAAAATTCTGACAAGACCCAGTAGTTGCATCCTGAATTACAGAAAAGACAGGGAGAGGGAGTAAGGCATTTGTCATGATGAGGATAACTTTCCATTGGGATGCAATACCTGGAGAAATGATACCTGGGGAAATGATAACTGGGGAAATGAATCAGTTTTACAAATCAAGACTGGCCTGCTGTTTAAAAGAGAGATTCTAGCTCAAACACAGGCATTTTGATACTGAAATTTTTAGTTGAATTTCAACAGTCAGGGCCAGGAAATCAGGCAAAATCATCTTTCCTTCAGCTCTTGATATATAAATTTTTATACTGACTTTGGTATCTCAGGAATAATGTGGGTAGCTATAAAATGGAGACGTTTCCTATTTCCTTGCATAGCTTGGCACCTGTTTTGCTCTCAGTGCTACAGGGGGACTGGGCACACCAGCGTTCATCCCTAGAGTGCTGTTTCCAGCACACCACCACTTCTAGGACCTGACATCAGTATTTTTCTCACTAGAAAAATCTGTGTGCCAGAGTGGACATCATCCTTACTGGCACTGGAAGCTCATACTTGCAGGACTCTCAAAACCATGTCTTAAAACAAAGAAGGTGATACAGATAAGGCCTGGGCATTGGAAACACTTCCACTGGGGACTGGGCAGCAGCACAACACAAAGGTGTCCGGATGTCTGGGAGGTGCAGGGCCTCAGGCAATTCTAGGCTGCTGCATCTCTACAGAACGACTGCCACAGAGGGTAGGGAGGAAATATGGTAAGAAAATGGTGTTTGTTTTGTGAAAGTAAGCATGGGTGAAATGATCTTCCTGCCAAGGTGAGCAAAGTCAGGCAAGTGGAGTTGGAAGTGCGTTAAGGTACCACAAAGGACGTAGAATTTGAGCGGTTGAGAAATGACGCTGGAATACATTTTCCATGAAGAAACAGAAGGCTGTGTGAATGGGTGGGGGAAAGTAGGAGGATGTAAAAGAGTGTTATTAAGGGAGTCGTGTTTCTCTATACAGAACTAGTCCCTAGTCTCTCATTTCTCTCCCTCTGGGTCCTGTGTGTTTCAGGAGTCTCCACTACCTCAGCAGGAACATTTTCCCAGTGCAGCTGATGCACTGGGCCTTCAGAGGAAAGCAGTGTTTTGTAAAATGATCCCCTGTCATTAAGAATTTGTCTTTCTTCAAGGGCTTTTACCTAGAGGTTCTTCCTCCCTTTTTGTTTTGGTTTGGTTTGGTTTGGATCAGTTTTTTGTTTTGTTTGAGGTTTTTTTGTTTTTTGTTTTTTCTTGTCCAGAGGGTGCTTAGTTTCCTTCCCCCACTCATAACAGATGCTGAAGTTGATATGAACTGGAGAAGAGTAAGTTTGGAACAAGACATCCAGCAGCAGAGAGAAATGGAGAAGCCTGGACATTTGTCTGTCCCATAGCTCCAAAGAGGAGCATTTGCTTGAGCTGAGTCTCATCTGTGTCTTCACGGGATAAGTCCTGGACCCATTTAAATTAGGTCTATTAAAGCTTTGGGCCCATTATGCATATGCACAGTGGTTTGGGGGACATTTATCATCCTGCATTTTTGTTTTTTAAAGTATAATCCCTATTTTCCTAACAGCATCTAGCACTGTCTGCTACATTTCTCCTTTTTGGCAGTGATTTTAGCCCCTGGCCTGTAATTTAACCCATAAGGATATGATCTCTTATCCCAAGGCCATTTCTACTTTCCTTTAAAGCTCTCTCCTCTGCAGAGGGCCAGAATATGCACAGCAGAGGCAGCTGAGCCAAGAGGGATGGTATGATTCCCTGCTCTCCCTTAGGAAAGAAATGAAAGACAAACGGTTGGGGTCCAGAGGAGGAGAGGGAAGACTCTCTTTTGCTAGCACAGAAGGATTGGCATGCAGAAATAAGCTGCCAGGGCAAAAGCTGCTGCTTCTGGGTGATAAGCCACCCAGTCAGTCAGTTGGGAGGGGTGTCCTGGAGAACAAAGGCCTTTCTGGTTTGGTGTGCTGAGAGTCAGGGTGATAAAACATCTGGCAGAGTCAATAATGAGTTCACACCATTCCCTGATGTGAACTGTCAGGGCTGTAAGTAGAGACTGGTGTGTGAGAGAGCTATAGGTAGGTGCTTGTGTAGGGGAAAAGAGGCCTTGGGAGAGATAGGGTAGGACCTGATGGGGTACAGACCTGAAAGCAGGAAAGCTGGCCTGAATGCAGCTGGATGTACTAACAGGGAGGTGAGTGCAGGAGAAGAAGTGTGTGGTAAGACAGGGTAAAACTTAACTGCGAGTGCTGGTGATGTCAGTGTAAAGGAAAAATAGAAAACATTCCCTTAGCTGGGACTGGATATTCTCTATAAGGTATGGTGTTTCATTCCCTGCTTCCTTACTCAGAGGTCCCACCTCCACATGACTTTGCTTGGCTCATAGGGCTCCTTTCCCTCTTGGTGAGCTGACAAAGCAGGATCTCAGTCTCTCCCTGTCCTTGTACCACTGTGACCTTTCCTAGCTGGATCCCATTTGAGCACAGATACAGACCCTGCAAATGCAAATACTGCTCAGCTGCTTGTACATAAGCTCTTTTGCAGTATAAAGCTCTTGGAAAGGAACAAGTGTTTCATACCCTGTCTTTCCAATGTGGAAGCAAGGCTGGTGAATGCTGAAATACTAAAGGATAAAAAGACAACCTCTGCAGAGCCTGATGAAAGAGGTAAATGTTTTGTCATTTTGCTTCTCCTCATCTGCAGTCCTCTCAGAAATGCAGCCTGTGACACATTGCTGCTGGTATGATGTGGGTCTGGACCACAAGAGCATCCTCTGTCACAAGGTCATGTCAGAAGAGACTCATGCTCCTTAAGGTGCCTGCTCCAAAATTCCTGCTCTTGGACCAAATCATGAAGCCTTTACTCATTCAAAATTTTCAGCATCTTGGAATGATGTTTTGCTTGAGTAACAACTGCAGGATTTTGCCCATGCATCAGCTTAAGTAATTCTACAGAAATGACATTATTTAGAGTGCTCAGCCCTGGCTTGCATACATCTTTACCCACACAGTGATTTTAGCAACTCTTACCTAGAGATTGCTCTGGAGCTTGGTAAACTTGTGGAGGGAAAATCTCCATGGGAAAATAAGAATCTGTAGAAAATGGTGATGGTTCCCCCCCTCCTTTCAGTGGGCAGGTAATCTATGAGGCAGTCAGGAAAATAGCAACTTGGACATAAATTTGAATGTATTTTTTCTTCTTTGCTTTTGACAGGAGTCCTTGTATTTACAGTATTAGACGAGTTTTCTCAATGCAGTTAGGTTGGGAGGAATCTGCAGTGCCTTCCTTAGGTGAATGGATGTGTTGCTTAAGTCTCTTAGTCAGCTAGAGAATTACCAAAGGAAGTGAGACAAGGACTTTGACAGCTCTGTATCCTGCCTTGATCAGAGGGCAACGTCGACTATTTCAGCAGAAATTGCAAGGTGCAGAGAACACGGAATAATCTACCAAAGAGACAGTTGCCGCTTGACTGGTGAAAGAGTTATGCGAACCAGTAAAAATGTCATATCCTCTCCAGCCTGAATGGGAGTGTTTTTACTGGTAACATCTAATACCCTTGTAATTTACTTGGTCCTTGGCTTTGTCTGCCTCAGCAGCGAGTTCCACAGGTAATACTCTTGGAGGTGGCTTTTTAAATCAGCTGAAAGTCTTTTTGTAGTTGCAAACTACTGAGAGTTTCAGAGAACTTGTGTAAGATGAAGCCTGGGATACTCCAGTTCGCAATAATTTTATTTCTTGGTGGCTAGCCCTAGAAGAGGTGAGAGGTGGCTGATTAATCCCTTAGTCTAGGGGCTTAGGGATTAGCATTAGTGGTTCAGCCTCTGGCAAGCAAATGCTGCTACTGCGTGTTGCTGCTGCAGTCTACAAGAGCTGCACTTGTGCAAGTCAGAGGTCTGGCATATCTCTACATGGGCTGCAGCAAGGGAGTTGACAACTGGAGAAGCCCAGTAAAGAGGAACTTTCATATTATACTGATTTACTGCAAACTACCAGGATGCAACAGTAAACTCTTCCACTCTCTTCACATTACTCTTATTTATACTTAACATCCAATACTTTGGCTGTCATTCTTTAATCAAGATTTCTTTTATACCTGTCTGAATTGCTTGGGGAAAACCCTGGGTAAATATTGTTATTAGTTAAGTAATAAGACACAACAGGGTGTGAAATATTACCCTATAACTCATGCCTACTCTGTAGCAGTACATTGAGTGGCACAAGGCCAAATAGCTTTGTGTGTTATTTTTTTAGTTAAATCAAATTAAAAAGACACCAGCAAAGAGTCTGTGGCTGTTAAAACATGGCCATGGTGGTAGGAGGGAGAAGGGAGAAGAGTCATTTAATAAGTTGTGCTGTCAATTGCTCACTTTTTAATTTAGTGAACGATGAAAAGTACTAAGTGGGGAGCCCTGGAGAGAGGTGTCCTTCACTTATCTAAAGGACAGATTGGACAGAAGAAGCAGCAGCGTGAGCTCTGCCATCACTCTGTGGCAGCAGGCTTGCAAGTTCCACCTCTGGTGGGTTAAAAATGTCCATTTGCAAGATCCCATTCAAACTTTTGTCACTCGGCATGAGCTGCCATTAACTCTGGCTTAATAAGGTGCTTCCAGGACCATAAGTTGCCTTGGGGGCATCTCTCAAATTGGAAGGCAAATTGAGGCTTCAACTTATGAAAACCACCAGATAGGTTTTTTACTGATGACTTGAGATTCCAACCAGCTTCCTGGGACCAAACTCAGCCTCTGCATAAGTCAGATGGTGCTGTCTCGTTTGGCTCACATGCAAGCAAAAGGCATCAGTAATGTATTGCACACTAAAAGACCCTTATTAACAGTTTTCTAACTTTTTGAGCCAATTCACTACCCTTTTTAAAAAACCCAGCTTATATACAACACAGCATGCAATCCTGGCCACCCAGGATGGTTGCTTTGGCTGGGATTGTCAGGGTTGCACTTTGGCTGCAGAGATGAACTGGCCTCCTCTGAGGTCTCACTTCTGTTTTAGCTTAGAATGACCTTTTTATGAGTAAATGGGTCCTGATCTCTTGCTCTATTTAATAGCCCATTTGCTACGGGCAGGGGTCTGTTTCCAGGAATGGGCCAGTTCATCTTGGGTTGGCTAAACTGTATATTGGCTTTTAAGGAACGAACTCCTTGCACTGCAAGGAAAATGGTAAATTTTCATAGAATCTTTTTCTTTTGTTTGCTTTGTGTAGACAGCTGCTGTTGTGTCACTTACCCAAGGCCCATTAGCTACCCAGCAGCTTCTGATTCAGACAGCCAGGCTAGAAATGTAGAAAACCATATAAAAAGACGCTCATTAATCCTTATTTCGTTCCTCCCATAGGCATTTTCCTTATATGCCCAGCATTTCTCACATTCTGGACTCCTTGTGCAACAGGAGTTTGCTTCCATTTGCTGCAGTCTTTAAAAGCCCAAGCAGTTTATTTGTGGAACTTGCTGTGCCGCTTATTCTCTGATGCGGGGTGGGCTGTGCATGAATCTAGCCTTGTAAGTCTAGAGAAGGGGAGGATCCTTCTTTTTCCCTTTCCCCATAGAAAATACTCCCTCCCTTGGCAACAGGACACGAAGGTTAACAAAGTGCTTTCTCCCTGTGGTTTGAGCCTGGGACAATTCCCAGAGCAGCGTTGTGTCCTTTGCATGTGCTCATGTGCCTGCGTTGGCTTGCAGTTAGCACAGAGATACATCAATATTCCTGATGACAATAAATACAGCTATTAGGATGAGTGGAGAGCTTTTCTTAATTGGGTAACAGATGAGCAGGCGTATGTTGCTGTTGAATCCATCAGCATTAACTGGGCAGAGGTAAGTTTGATCAATACTGACACTTGAGTGCATGGGTAGCCACTGGAAAATATTAATTTACAATCATGACCGGCACCTCTCATTAACCAGAAATGTGTTAACCCTAATTGGTTCAACAGGGCCCTGCTGCACCGCACTGTGCTGCTCACAGCCTTTCTTGCAGGGCCTGAGACAGTTTCCTACGAACGGGAACTTGATGGTGCTCAAGTTTGTGCTTTGGGTGGCCGGGCTGGCAGCTGAGCTGCAGCATCCATCAGGCCAGGAAGGTACGCAATGCACACCCACCTGGGTGTACAGCCCATATGGCTGGGTAGACATGGAGATCTACGCATTTCTCTGTTCTTGCCTTATGGCCAACTTGAATAGGAATTAGGCTGAGTAGGAGTGACACTGATTTATACAATCTGCAAGTCTGTACCACAAAACCATGAGCATTCATATCCTTTGTGCCTCGCCGTGCACTGGGGGGCTGCATGCAGATATGGACTGAGTACACTTGTGGTAGCATTAGGTTGCTCTCAGAACTGTCAGGACATGTAAACAACACTGCTTTTAATGGGAAAACTGTATATATACGTGTGCGTGTGTATGGAATACTTATGAGGGTGTGTGAAAAATGTTTCTTGTGCTGTAATGCCAGCAATGACAATTTGTTTTCTCTACCTCAACAAAATCCTCACAACCATCCATTCAAAGCAGTCGTCTATGGCATGTGCCATAAATATGCATAGTGTATATACAAATATGAGCTGTAAGAGTTGAAATCATCTTGTAATTAAGGTCTATGCCTGACAGTAAGGAAAGCTGAATTTGCTGTTAGACCTTCAGAATCTGTGGAGATAAGACTGCTGTCCACATCCACCAAGGAAAGAATGAGAAATGATGGGCTTAAATTGTAGCCTAGATGCTGTTGCTCCGTATTAAGAATAACTTTCTAGCAGTAAGAATAGTTATGCAGTAAAATAGATTGCCCAAGAAGGTTATTGAATTTCTTCTTTGAAAAAAAAAATCCAAGTTTGACAAATATCTGTGGGAACTAGTTAAAGGAAGAAAAAAAGGGGATTGCTTTTCACTTTTGTTTTCTGGTGCCTTTAGAAGCATAGATGTCTCTGCTTCTTCAGCTGAACATGGTTGGATGTCAGCACTGACTATGCTTACAGTAACCTCATTTGCTACAAACTCATCTGTAAACTCAGCTGGCCTTAATCTTTGTCCTCTGTTTTAATGGTCAAGCTTAAATAATGGCCTTTGCCAGTCATCATAATTTGACTGCCCTCCTTTGATATTCTGGGACCTGCAATGAAAGACACCAGGCAGAAGGAAGCAATTTCTTAGTCAAATGAGTTTCAAGATCAAGAAAGCTTTTTCTCTTCAGAACTTTTTTGTACTTGTGATTTCTCAACTCCTTAATCTTTCTTTCTTGTTTTAATGGTGAAGGGTGGTATGAAGTTTTTAGTAAAAATTCAATCCAAACATATTTTGGATGAAAATATTTGATTCTTGTCCTGTTACCTGGATCATGATAGCCCAGGCCCTTCCAAGTCCCCAGCATTCTTTTGGTCTCATCAGCTCTCCAATTAACCCAGAAATTTCTTTTTGGCTCTCAGATGTCTTTACTCTAATTGATTTCCAAACCACTTGCCTTTAAAAGAAAAAAGCTGTTAGTTCTATATAATTCCAGAGGATAGGCAGCTGTTCTCTTCTCCTTTTTGTGTAACAAAAACTTTATTCTCCCGTGTGAAGTTAAAAAGACGATTTTGTCTTCCCGTTTCGTCAGAGGATGCTATGAGGGGATGCCTGATACCCAGGGAATGTGAAGGAGAGCAACAACAACCTGCAAAGAAACACATTCCAGTAGCTGACCGTTTGCATGTATGAATAATTCCAGTGAGGCTGTCTGAAAGATTTATTATTTGGCAAAAAGAAAAGGAACAACTGTTGGCTGGTTTGAATGCTTCAGCAGTGAATGAGTATGGCATATGGAGATTGAGAAACAAGGTCAGACTCTCTTATATCTAACTCTTGCTTACCTGTAGCCTGGATACTTGGTATTTATAATATTTGTACCACTGCTGTTTCTTGGAGCATCTTTCACAGAAGCTCAATGGGGAATTTTCTAACAGTTTTGTGTTGAAGACGTTCAGTTTGTGAAAACACAAGAGTGTTCTGGGCTGGTTTTTTTTTTTTTTTTTAATATAACATTTTTGGAAGGAGTTTTTGGTCTCAGCTGGGAATTTTTGATGAAAGAGACCAGCTGGACCTGAGAATCAAACAGCGTGGTGACCAAGGGTTTAACCAAGGTAGCTGGAAGTCACATAAAAGCCCTTACTCTGGCTCTGTTCCTAGAAGCCAAGACTTTTCCCAGGGCTTTTTGGTGGTATTGTTTGTTTTTTTTTTTTTTTCACCAGTTGCAGTACTTTCTTAGACTTGGCTGAGGGGGCTTGAGGGGGAGGGAGTTGTTACACTTTGTATTAGCTGTCCCAGTAGTTGTCAAGTGAGGAGGAGATGGGTTGTGTAGGCCTGCTAGAGCACTCACCTGGGCTGTGGGAGGTGGCAAATACAGGAACAAGAACTAGAACTTCCCCAATCCAGCCAAATGCCTACCTATTTGTTAAACTTGAATAATTTCCTCTTGTTTTCGAAAAACAACTTTGACAGGTCTTGGGTTTTTTTTGTTCCCTCCAGAGGGCAATGACTCATTGTCTGACTGACTCAGAAGCCCAGCAGTCTCACACATGCCTGCTGGGGAATTTCTGCTCAGGTATCTTCCCTGGTTGGCTCTTGCGGCTCTGGAAGTGAAGGGTTCCCTAGGATGTGTAAAAGCCATAAACCTCGCTGAGGTCATCTGATCAACTTCACCCTATTAGCACCCTACTGAGCACATCTGGATACTTTAGGCTGCCCAAAGTGGTTTTGGTGGAGAGCATTTGTACATGAGAGAGCAGCAATGGAAGATGTGTGATGATGCAGACCATATGTAGCTTTCTGGCGTATTTCTCACAAAATTAGGTTCCTATGGAAGGAAATAACCTGTGACAGGGGCCATCCATATTCTCTTAGGGGAACTCCAGAGGTGCTTAAGGGTCTGGGAGCGCTGCATTAATTCTTTTTGGTGTGTCGATGGGGCCATTCTCGTGACGCCTCAAGGATACTCTAAGGCAAGGTAGGCAGCAAGAGAATTTGACCCTAGAGGTGTTGGCAGAAAGGACTAAGAAGAATATCTATGCAGACACGGCGGCTTTGTCCTGAGCCTGCTCTGCCTCCAGTGGTATTATGTGTGCTGTGTAATGAAAACTTTTGGCAGTACGAGAAAATAGCATGGAAATAGCATTTTCTGGCCATCTCTAGCCTGCTGCTCTTTTTTCTCAGAGCAACATTCACTTCAGAGACAGTTAAAGCAGACAAGGCATTGGTATTGGGGATAGTGGAAAGAAATGAGATAAAGTCTCATGCAAACAAGTGCTGGCAGTCAATGGAATTGTACCTCCTTTTTCCAAGGGCTGGATCTGGCATTGTGTCTTACGTGCCTTAAGAGATTTATTACCTCTTTGACTTGATCTGTGGCACAAGATTTATGGCCAGGCTGAAAGTGCCCAGAAATAGCACTTCTCTCTCTTCGTACCAGCACTCCACCTACTCAACACAAAAATGCCCACTAAGTCAGGAATTCTCATATGGTGGGCATCTCTTGGGCCAGGGAGCCCAGCTATCTCCATGCTGGAGGTATAAGGTTCAAAGGAAGGCCCTGTGCCCACACAGGGGACCCAGTGAATGGCTCCCTGAAGGAGTTCTAGACTAAGAGGAATAGCAGCTTCTCAAAGGCAGATCAAAGCATTGCAAGGGTGTTCACACCATCTTCTCACACAGAAGGGCGACGGCATGGCAGACCTCAGGAGTGAGGGGACTTGCCTGTCTGGCCCTTCCGATGTGCTGATGAGCTGGTGACCTGAAAGGATTTATGGTGGAGACATGAGAGCTGCTCTTCCATTGGCTACACAGTGAATTGAAAGTTATTGTACAATGAACACCATGCCTTCACCTCAATTCACCTCTATGCAGGCTGAGAACTTTAATTCAGGGATGCCCTGTAACTGATATTTCTGTATTTTACAGTGGTTTTGTTAGTGATAGAGCCACAGAATTATGGGCACTTTATCGATCACTCCAGAAGTCCTTGTACATATCAGCCTTTCCAAAACACAGAGAACTCCCCTCTGTGCTTCCCAATATTCCGTTTAAGGCAAAAACTGCCTTAGCACGTAGTGCCAGGGTTCTAATGTAATTGACCTCTTCTGTCCATCTCTCCTCTGGGAATCTAGGTGCTCCTATGAAGCTGTGTATTCACAGATGGAGACTTGTGACCATTTCTCCAAGCCAAGGAGTTAAGTCATTCTCTCTAAACCTAATAGGGGGAGATACGGGATCTGGGTTTTTGGGTTTGGATCACTTTATTTAGCTGCAGGTTACTGTTAGATGAGAGGGTAGGAGCCAAGGCAGGAAAAGGACAGTGCAGCAGTTCTTCAACCCATGATGGAGTGTAGAACCTGCCTAATTTGGATTTTCTGAGCTGCTGCACTCTAAGTCCACTTGAGTCGATGGCTGCCTTTCCACTCACAATGTGGCTTAACTGAGTGGAATTTTATTTCCTAAGTGTACAATAAAAAGCACAAATGTTACTGTATCTGTTAAATCACAGGAAAAAGGAAGAGGGTGAGGTAGGGGGATAGAGAAAGAAACTTCCAATGCACACAGTTCATCTCCAGAGTGACAGAGAATAGGGAAAGGGTCATAGAGGATTTCAAAGCAATTTATTGCCTCTACTTCATCATTACTGATATTTCCAGAGCACACAAACAACTACAACCATTCCAGACCAATTGCTTCCCTCTTGTTGTTGATTTTTTTGTTGTTTTTTTTTTAAATGTTGGCTTCACCACTTCTTTCATCTGCCTCTGGTGTGATTTTTTCCCCCCACTATATTATTTTTTGTCACTGAATTGCTAGAGACCCCGTGGATGCCATCCAAGGTGACAGTTCCTGAGCAGTCAAGAAGAAGAACAGCAGTCAAATAGAATGACAGAAGCACACAAAAAGGAGGGAAGAGAAGCCCTCCAGAGCTTTAATTTCACTTCTTTTATTTTATCTGCTTGCAGTGGCAATATAAACAGGAGAAAAATGACAACAGACTGCTTCACTTCTAATGACATCAAATGGTTTGAACCTGACATTGATGGGGAACTTGGAGAAACCACCATCAATTCCTCAATTCTTCCTTTCCCATTGCCCTCCATCTGGAGGAAGCTGTCACCCAGGCATGGCGCAGCAAATGCTTCGCCTCTGTCTGTGGTCCTGGAATATCATCTGACGTGCACAAGAAAAATATGAGGTGAGTCAACATTCCTACTATATTGAAGAACTAGCATAAAGATTCAGGTGTTTCGAAGTTACATACTCCACATGACCTCCAGCAAACTTACCCTGTTGGAGAGATTCAGTGTTTTTCAAGGTCAGCTGGAGCGCTGCCTACATTAAAGAAGTTGACATCAATGCAATTACATCAATACAGAGCACGTTTTCCTAATGTAGAAAGGGCCTTGCTGTCCTTTCAGGAATGAATCCTGCATATAGATCTTTCTGAAGGGAAAGCAATGAATAAAGCAAATACAGAGTTTACAGATATAACATGTTTTCTTCTTAATGGAGAAACCTTTGATGGTGTTGAAGGAACTGGAATTTTTTAATTTTTTTTTAAGTTTTTTTTTACTTTCACAAGATTTCTGTCTCTAGAAAATGTTTTCCAAATGACATATAATTTTCCCCCAGAAGCTTTTTCTGCTGACAAGTGATCTAGTCATGCTGAATTTCAGGAAAACAAAGACGCTTATTGAGAAATTTAGACACAATTAAAAACTGAGATGTGAAAGGAAATTCACTGTTCCACTTTGAATGTCCTGACTCACCAGATGTGTAGGATCTGTCTTTTACCTGCCGTATGCAGAAGATGTTCATTGTTTCTTTTGCAGGGGTCATGCGGGAGGATGCAGAAATGGGAAGCAGTAGGATCTGAGGATGTTATTTTTAAAAAATTAAACTTTGCTTCTCCCCTAGAATTTACTTTCCAAATGGGAGATGCAGCCAAAGAGTGGACTTGCCTGGGGTCTGCTGTCTCTTACAGTGGGAGATCAGAAGTTGCTCTTCTCCTTGACCTGCTTCGTATCTTATTACTCCCCAAGCAGGATTCAGATCCATATTCAGCTCCTTGAAAGTGGCTGGTGCCTGGACTGACAAGAGAGAGCAGGCTTTGTTTAAGTGACTACATTTTTGTCAGTCCTCTGATTCACAGATCATAATGCACTTGCATTCAGACAGCACGAACCAGGGGATGACGAAAACATGTTACCATTGTCATTCTTTCGTAGGCAGGGTAGCACTTGCAATGAAACAGTTTTCAATAGTGCTGGGAATTGGAATTTAAGGATCAGGAGGCTGGAGAGTATTTCTTCAATAATCCTTACAAGTGATGTTAACCAACTATGGTGAAAGCAACATGATGAACTGTAACTACAGTTCCTGGAAGGTCTTCTTGTGTACTTCTCGTGCATTCCCTATCTTGCACCTCCCTATCAGCTCCTCTTGGCTTAGAGAAGAGTCAGTGAGGACTGCATTCATCCAAGAGAGTCTGTTTTTCAGTTGCATTCAAGTTGTTTGATGCTCCCTTGCACCTTTTCTCAATAACAACAGAACTGAACACCATACTCCTAAGTGTACTGACAACCACAGCTTCAGCTGAAGTTTTCTTTATGTACCTGGGTAGACTCTTTTTTTCATGGTCATTCATAACTTGAACAACAATATCAAAATATTACCAGATAATCTATTTGATTGAACAAGCAAAGAGTACTATATGCAAGACATTACTCCAAGAGGGAGACCCAGTGTGAGTTCTGCTTTCCTTAACTGATCCCTGACTTTGTGCCTTTTGAAACTATTGTGCCTAGCTTAAGCTCAATGATACTTCAGTAAATATCCTTGCTCTACAGAGTAAGTCATGAGACTGGACTGTCATACATCTGTCTCATCTAAATGGCTCTCACAATAGTTCTGTATGTTTAGGAAAAGCTTTGTTTTCTGTTGTAGACCACCTACAATGGCAAGCTGAACCCATTTAATGTGACTGTATCGTTGCTACTTTTCTCGCCTTGTGTATATGTCTTTATGACTTCTTTTTCCTCCCTGCCTAACGTGGAATTTTCTGGGCCAACATATCAGTGAAGGATTTGGTTGATGGTAGTTGTAGCCCAGTTTCTGTCATGACAATGTTGGGTTTTCCATCCACTTGTTATAATGTTGCCACAACCCACCCTATTCTTAATAATTGCACTGTTTCTCCTAGTTCTGTAGCTGATGCAAAAGGATGACAAGGGATCTCCTCAGTGGAGGTATATAACCTAGCTCCTGCTGCCTAGAGGCACTCTGGGCTTTGTTCTCTTCCTCTGTGGCAATTTTGATATGAGAGTGACTGAGTGAGTACCTTCTTCTTATCTCTGTGATCTGTGTGTACAAAGAAGATGATCTTCTTCAATTTAGTTTATCTCCTGCTAAAGCAGACTGTATGCCAGGTAACTACTTTTCACAATGCCATCCAATCAGTTGTGTTGACACTCTGGTGTCACCTTTGTGACAGCTACTTCATAGAGATAACAGAATGCTGGTAGCCAATTAGATTTTGCTGATAGCAGCACCACAGAGTCTGTCCAAAGGGGAAACTGTGCACACCCACAGCTTGACAATAATAATATAATTGAAATGACAAAGCCCAGAGAGACTAATGTAGCAACATATTATAGGTAGCTCCACATGTACAACCCTATAGCAGGGTACTGGCATACCAGGGACTAGACAGTCTTTGAGGCTCTCATCTCCAGCCATTCATACCAGCACACTTTAAAAGCATTAGCTTGGTCATAAACTATTTTCAGAAAATTAACTGAGAAGAAGGGGCTTCATGGCTGACATCTCTTCTCTCGTGGGAGACAGGGAAGCAGCCGCTCTGTCCACAGTGCACTTGCCTTCCCTGTGACAGAGCAGCAGGAACTGCTCTGTGCCGTGTCCCCGTATGGCAAGCAGGCAATTTTCTCTCTTGCGCCTCTCATGAAGGCAGGAGGGAAATGCAAGAGGCTGCAAGCAGCACAATTTTTCTGGTCACCACAAGAGCCCTGTGTGCAGAGTCACCTCACACGTACTCAGGGAACAGCCAAGCGTGGCTGCTCAGACTCGGTGTACTAAATCATTGTAACCTTTTGCAATGTTTTAAGTTTGCTTCTTTAAAAAAGAATAAATCTATTCTGTTTCTACTTCTGAATTTCTTCTTTATACTCTGGTGCGCTCTTCGCAGAAGCAAGAACTATAGACATGTACTCTGGGGAGACGGGTTATTTGCTCTAGAATAAAATGAAAAATATTCCCCACAGTATTTCTGGAATAGGGATGCAAAAATGCTGGCCCTCTGCCTTTGTTATTCTCTTGCATCCTTCGCTCTACAAAAGAGGAATGCACCCTATCTTGCAATTAATCTTCATGATTCTAGTGGTAGGTGAAGGTATTTCCAGTTATTTGTTCTTGGCTTGAGGAAGTCTGGAATTAACTGTCCAAATCAGGTCATCTGTCTAGCAAAGCTTTTCTAAACTCTACCTCTATTAAGTGCTTTATATCCAATAACTGACACGGAAAAAGTTTCGTATGCTTCCTTATGAGCACATTCACCTCCCTTGCAGTCTCCAGTGCTCCTGTGTGCACAGTTGCCACGTGTATAGCTGCACATGAGAGTATGGATGGTGTAGGTGGTTGTGTCCCCCCGTCCCCGACTCACCCTGCCAGGTTTTTATCCTGGTTTTTGAAACCACACTAAAGCCCGTTTGTCTTCATCAGCCCTGGCAGGTAAATCATATTCACAGTAGTGCAGCTGCACTCATGGCTGACAATGGGGTGTATTTTTCATAGTGTGGTAAAGGCAAGAGTCATCCTGCTTCCCTGTAAATTGAGTAGCGTGTCTGTTTCGAATGATGAGACGAGCAAATAGCCACAGTGATCTGGGGCACGTGCTAGATGGAGCTGCTGTTCACTCTCAAGGCAGCCTGTACCATGCCTCTTCGCTGCCTGAAAGACTTGTGACTCCAAGCTGCTTGCTTACAGAGCCTTGCCATATATTGTGCTTCTCCTGTGTGATATTTTGAGCTTTTCCTGGTAAAATTAAGTTAATACTCTTCCTCTACTGGTGGAGAAACCATCACTTCTGTTTTTGTATGGAGGACTTTAAGACTTTGATTATTTTGAGGACAAGGGCAAGTGAATATTTTTCCCTGTTTTCACTTGGGGGCTGGAATGACTCAGGACACACACTCATGAGGCCATGCACGTGATGGCTCAGCACAGAGCTTGGGTTATGGCTATCCCACAGTCACACAGTAGCAGCTTTAACATCCCAGTTGCTTCGTCCTCCCCTGAATATTGCTTTGTGTTTTGCAGGGCTTGTGCCTATCAGACAGAGATGAGTAAAGGGAGGTATTCTGGGTTTAACTTCATCTCAGAGAATTTCAATGAAAAGTATGTTTTAGAGCTGCAACCTCACAAACACATGAGGGGTTTCCAGAGTCCCATTATAAGCAGAGAGGATGGGTGACCTTGAGCTGTGCTCTGCTCCATCCTGGCAGAAGCTGCACTGCCTCCCAGCTACCTCTCACCTGTGCCATGCCTGTGCCACCCATACAAAGCCCTTCCATACAGGATAAAGCTGGCATGCACACAGCCGTCTCATGCAGGGCTGTTTGCAACGTGAGAGGCACGTGAGCTCAAACGCACCCTGAAAAGGCATCTGTGCATTCCTCGGCATATAATAAATGCAAGAAGGGACGAAATGCTGTGGGTAAATGGCTCAGACTACTACTCTGTTCTCAGACATAAGGTTCTGGAACCAACACAAGGGGGTAGCTGTGTGTAATCCTGCTTTAAATGGCAGAATTCAGATTATAGTGCTGAGTGCTCTGAGGCACTACAGCTCTGTTATTTCCAATATTGTGTGTTTGGGGAAATTGGAGGAAGACTGACATCCAGTCCACTCTCAGTCGGTAAGGGGCAGAAAGATGCAGAGATATTCAGTCCCAAAGTGGGCCTGGAGCAAGGGGGTAATGGAGAGAATCGAGAAGGGAGAGAAGCTACCCTTCCCCCAAATTGGGGGTGGAAGGTAGCTGAGCAACAGAAACCTGTCAAGATAGTAACTAATAACAATTAATAATTTATTGTACATCAAATAGCTCTTTTCCTCCTGGTTTCCAAAAGCTCTTTACAGACTATATATAGCGACTGCATTACAGTGTGGTATGCACTTTTCAGCAGCATGGTTTAGGAACAGCCCTGCTGCTGAGGCACAGTGGAGCCCCATCAGCCCAGATGAATGCTAGGAAAAGATTTTCACCCTCAATCCTGCCTGCTTCACTGTTTACAAGGAAAGAAAAAAAGAATAAAAAGAAATGTGCTGGAACAATCATTTGATGAGTAGAAAGAAGGCAGAGCATTGTATGGGTGTTATTTCTTCCTGCCTACAAAGACAGTCTGTCCCAATAAATTCAATTGTATAGACATTGAGAGAAGGAGGACGGGGGTTGCAGGAAACAAATGCATTTTAGAAAGCCTATGACAATGACTTAAAATTGCTTTTCTTCATAATTGCAATTTTAAGAGCTGACATCTAGTGATAAGCCAAGTGCTAGATGTTGATGGCTCATAGAACATGGGGTCTTAAACACTGACTGGGACACTAATTCTTATCTATCCTTGGACTTCTTTAACACAGAAAGAAGATGTTGCTTCTAAGGCAGTTGGGGGAGAGTGAATTAGGAGCAACAAATGTGAACACCCAAAAAGAGCAGGTCTGCTGACAGACACGCTGTCATGCAATGTACCATTCTCTCATTGCATCTGAATTTGTTCATCTCTGCCCCAAAATGCTGCCTTCACCTCCATGAGGGAACACACAGAGCAGGCATCTGCAGGGTAGAGCCCAGCACTACAGGACAGAAGGTGCAGAAGCACGTGCCTCCCTGAGAGGACTGCAGGCAGTGTAATGCTTGTAAAAAAGCAATTAAAGGAGCTGAGCAAACAAATGATAAATAATGTAGTAGGAGGTGGTGTAATGAACCTTCCTAGGAAAGCTGGCCCATAGGCCAGCCTCAGGTTGCCTGAACCTGAGCGGGAGAAACCCCACCTCTTACAACCACCCAGTGTATAAAGTCACTTTGGAGGAGCAATTAGGGAAGAAGCTGCTTACTCCATTGCTCTTCAATCATATGCTGTTAAGTTTAGGGGGTGATGGGAAACCCCAGCGGATTGACTGAGGCTGCTTTTTGTAAGTGAAAGCTTACTTATGTAAATGTGTTTAAGAGGTGCCTTTCAGTGAAACTGTTTGCTACATTTCCTGAAAAGAGCTAATGGAAAACCTCTTCTTAGAGGTGATGCAGTTAGGGCTGCGTTATGGATTTCACCTGTGGATGCCTGAAACTCAGGTGACCAGCTACAGAGATTATCTCTTCAGGGTATGGCACTGTTAGATACAAATGCTGAACTGTCAGGAGACCTCCCATTTCCTGCTTGTTTTATTAGGCTTTGATAGACATGTAGTGCTTTAAGTGCATTTTGGGTTGCAATTCTTGCCAAAGTCAGTTGCAGCTATGAGATCACGGGATTTTCTTGTTTTTCCCCTTCCTGCCTATGCTTAGATTTATAATTATAAAGTTCTCCATTCCTATGGAGAGCCTGGTTTTGTCATGGAGCCTGCAGTTGTCATTAGCAATAAGTGGTCCTCACAGCCTTATGCCAAGGGGAGTGAGAATGAACTGATGTTGGAAAGAGATGCCTGAAAAAAAAATGGCCTGGCTTGAAAACCTCACCTAAACTCTTGTTCTGTTTGTGCTTGGGAGGGGGGCAAGGGACTTTTATGTCCAGGCTGCAATCCTTGAGTACTGCTCTTGCAGCAGCCTTGATGTTTTGGTAAGAGGGCATGGATTCCCCCATGTCCTGGAGAATCCTGAAGACAATTGGAGTAGTTCACTCCAACTTTTCTTGCCAGGCTGTGTGCCCCAGGAAAGGACAGGAAACATCACTGAGTATTGGAAGGGAGGCTCTGGGAGGCTGCAGTCAGGTGGAATAGCAGCTTCTATGTGATCCAGCTAGTGAAAACTACAGGACAAGACCAAGTAATTCCCAGGTCAGTGTCCTCTGCCTTGTTGAACTGGGCAGTCCCATTTGGGCACTGCCATTTGATTCTTTCGTGGTGCTGACACCTCCCCCCAAATACTGATATATGCTAACACAATGATGATGATATTTAGTGTCAGTGGGATATGCAGCTTAGGGTAGGTTTTCTCTGTCTTGCTCTTCCCTCACTAAATTTGCACCATCCCTCGTGGTCTCACTGTGGGGCTGAAACCTGTTTCTGGGTGAATTTATCCCTCAGTGGATGCAGCACCCCTTTGGCTGTGGTTCTCTATGCCACTTCATTGCATCCCTCCTGACTCAGCTGTAACCTGCACGACCCCCTCTGACACATCTTGTGGCATCTGCTGTCTGCTCCAGCACTTTCCTGGTGAAGGGAGCATATTTCAGTCCTTCCCCTCCAATGGAGCAGGGAGTCCCCAAAGGGTGGAGAAGAAGGAGATAGAAGCAGACAAGGAGGAGGCTCTTTCAGCAGAGCAGGCAGTGCAAAAAATGATATCAGACTGATAGAGTAGAGGCTGGAACACAGCAGTAGCCCCTGCTGGATTTCTCATCTAAGCTCTAGACTCCTTGGTGAGCAGGACTAAATCTAGCTGTATCTGCTGCTTATGATCACCTCCTTACCTTGTACTAATTCTCTTGTCCAACTATTTTCACTTCTCTCTTCTGACCGATTATTAATCTCTTGGTTTTCCTTCACACATTTCTTCCATGCCAATTCACAGACCCACTATCCTAACACACACTACATCCAAGCTGAGCTTCTTTCCCAGCTCTAGATCCAGAACCCTTTCTTGCAAACATCCCTGTAAGGGTTCTTAGAACGGACCTGTGCCTTTTTCCCCCTTCTGATCCATTGTGTCTCATCCATTGAGACACTTCTGCTGCTGATTATTCGATGTACAGGTGTCCCTGCTCTTTACTGAAGAAACCAGAGCTGTGTGTCTCTCAGGAACTCAGAGAGAACAGTGGTGTTTCTACAGAGCAGTCTCCAGCACGGACAAAAACTTAGAAGTATATTCCCGCTAGATTTAACACTGTTCTTGAGGTGCAGCATGTGGACTTTTTCTTCATAGGCTTCTGTCATGAGAAATTTGTCTGTATTTTTCTTGGCTGTATTGATGGCAAATTTCTGGCACGAGGTCGATGATCCTGCCAAATGTCATGCTCTTTCTCCCCGTTTGAGACCATAGAGCCTCCTTCGAAGCTGCAAAGTACCAACTTTCTTTCTGTTTCTTTACAGTGTCTCAAACAGTAGCTGAACTTTTGCAGAGGGGAACAAAATTGAAGGGAATGGGGGGTAACCCAACACAATAACTCCAGTGTTCACAGCAATACTTCACTCCTATAAATCAAGTCTTGGAAGGTTCTAAGGAGCTGAAGAAATGATGCATCAGACACTATACTTACGTGCCTACCTGTAACGAATAATTTTAATATTGCCTTTGTTTTGAGCATATGCTTTTACAAGAGACTGTTACACACCTGCAATACTAGAAGGGTTTGGGATATTCCTGGCCATTCATCTTCCTTACAACAGAAGCTTGTCTTTTTTCAGTGGTGCAGAGGTGACATACTGAGAGGGAAAATTCAGGGAAATAGGGAGTGGAGGGTGGAAAGTGTCCATTCAGAGATTTTCGTGCTGTTCAGGCCTCATCTTTGCTTTGAATCCATGCCTTTTCTTCTCAAGTCTCCAGAGAGACTCTGTTTCTGCCTCCCCCATGCCCCCTGCTGCTCTCTGTAACACAGCCTGGAAGGGGCTGTGAGCAGCATGTGAGGACGGCTCAGTGCCAGGGCTCGCTGCATGGACCAGCCCCTTCTCCTTCATCCCCACCCTGGTGGCCACACCATGTGCTTTTCCCAGGGCTTTGCTGCTTTTGCACACTCCTTTTACACAGCCCTGGCCAGGCAGCTGGCAGGATGGGATGGAGAAGATGGTGACAGCAGGAAGGAAAGAGGAAGTGGGGAAGGAGGGAGGAAACAGTGGGGGCCTGGGGAGAGAAGATCATTGCCTCTGATCTATTATGAATTCTCCTGGGAGACAGCCAGTAGGCTGGAAAGTGAATGATAGCCAAACCAGATGAGGAATTGTTCTGCGTCCCTGATGTATTTTATTCTCGACAGGCATTTAGTTTCTTTAACTATCAAACTAACTATTTCTCATATATATATTACATAAGCTGTGAAAGATAAAGCACACACACCATCAATCAAACTTCCTGTCAGAATCTCTTTACCTATTCTCTTTTTTATTTTTTTTTAATGCCTTCCACTCTTCTTTAAATTATACTCAAAACAAGGGTATTGTTATGGAAAGTTGACCAAAATGTAATTGAAGGACCATTTAACCACTCTACAAATCAGGAAAAAAGAATTGAAAGAACAGGCTGTGGTATAGTTTTGAAGCCGGATATAAAAAAGAATGGAGCACTGGTGTATGAGTTTGTTTTTTCAGTTGAGGGAACTCCTTCCATGTGAAACATGTTTGTCTGGGCTGCTTAGAAATCTAGCACTGGGAAGGTAGAGTATGAGCTCTTCAGGATTACAGTAACTGCTAATTCACAAAGAAATCTTCTTCACCTTTGAGCAGAGAACTATTTTTTTTTCATTTTTCACACTGACCAACATATGACATCTGCACCCACAGAAAGAACAGAGTCACAGAATCAATCAATTAGGCTGGAAAAGACCTTTAATATCATTGAGTCCAGGAAGACACACTGCTGTTATCTGTCTGGACCTATTGGCTGGATTGAGTAGAGAAAGGGAAATGTGGATGAACACAGAGAGAAGCTTTCAGAACATCCTGTCAGTTCCAGGTATTCCCAGATCCATGTTCCCTCTGCCCATAACAGCCTGACCCAGCCTCCACACAGAGTGCTGCAGGGTCTCAATTTGATCTTGCTTTGCACTGACTCTCCCATGAGGTACCACAGTGAAAGAAATGGTCAGAACCCTCTTTATTAATGTCACCATCTTTCTGGCACATAGATTAAAGACAAAAATGAAAAAAAAGGCAACAAGACTCGTGGATAACCCTGTAATCTCTAAATGCATTTGCCACCTAGTACATGTGCCTGTGAGACTTTATGCAATACATTGTTGTTCTGTGTAACCCCTTGAAGAGACTGCATTGTAACTGCAGATTATTAGAGATTCAATATGGCATTTCTAATGTGGTGAGAAGGAACAATGTGGCCCCATTCAATTTTTGGATCTCAATTTCAGAGTTGCTGAGTATCTAGTGTACCATCTAAAACCAGAAAGAGTGATGACACTCTGAGAACCAGGATGGCCCTTTTTTTTTTTCTTTTCTGATTTCACCTTAAATTAACCAGATATTTTTTTCTGTGCTTCTTAACTCAGCCTTTTATTATGTTTGATAGAGTGAAAGAATGTTTTTTCCTCCCCTTGTATCTTGCACAATGGAGAACATAATGCTTTTGCTTTGAAGTCTTTGCTGCTATCCTGCCTACAAAGTCAGGCCTATCTTTTGGTTTCCAGTTTAATTAAATGTGCCTACATGGAACAAGAAAGCTGTCATGAAGAGGCTGAAAAGGCCTCTTCCTCTTATGATAGCACACAGCCTTTGACTACTTTAGAGTAAGTTCACCTTGTACCAGCACATGCTGGATTTTGTAGCATGCCTGGCTTGTTTTAAATGCAGGGAACAGTAAGGAAAATTGTGGTTATTCTCTGGGCTAAGGTCCTTTGCTGTCAGTCAGAAATGACTGGGTTGATGCAGCAGTTCTTTGTCTTTCTGCCTACACCAGAAGAACTAGCTGACTTCAACCAGTCTTAGCTGAAGGTGCTTTCGTCAGCCAAGTCTCGCAAGAAATAGTTGAGCATACTTGGGTTACTCTGAACTGGAGGCTCCTTGAAACTATGCCAGAGCTGTAGAAACTGAAGTCTTCCAAAGTCTTCTAAGTAACACAAGGTTGTGATACTTTTCTTTATCCATGAAGTTTAGAGCATCTGTGTGTGTTTCTAGTAATTCTCATTGGAGTGTTTCCCATGGCCATTTGCTGGACAGTGTCCCTGTGGCATAAAAACACCTCACAACCAGGAAGTACACTGGACCTTCAACAGGTTTGCGGTAGAAGCCATTTGGTGTTTAATTCTGGCAGAAATATTTGTATCACTAGAAACAGCTGGGCTTGTCCCACACAATGTTGCGTCATGCAGGTGGAGTGGCACAAGAAATCACCCAACCTCCGACTGGCAGGCAGTCACTGGAGGATAACTCTGAATGATGCTTGTCAATAGAGCTATATTGGAATTAATTTTAGCCCATAGTTTATTTACCAGAATTTCATATTCTTAATAACTTCCACTGATTGCTGAACCTCAGTTTTCATCTCCTCATAATTAGAAATGTGCCCAATTATCCACATCCAGAGTTGGACCTTTAGCGCTCAGTGTTAGGATACCTAAGATGGCCTTCAGCCATTGATTTCATCCCATTCTTTTGCAGATGAGTATCACATAATCCTTCTTAAAGAGCTTCTAGCAACATTTTGGGAACTACTACTTGGATCCAACGCATGAGCAGCCCTCATCAATGCTCAGTGTGCCCGCATACTGAAAGAAAGCCTTAACATCACTAGAGCAATTACCTTTGCCCCAAGAAACATGACTAATTTAGAAGTGACTCTTTACAGCTTTCCATTGCTAATTGTGCATTTGTTGGCATAGACTGAATACTCTTACTCCTCTTATTTAGGTTAAACTGTCCCACGTGTGCCATGGCAGGCAGGAAAACCAGTCATCACTATTACGCCAGATAATAAGTGTGTGATATTATGCTGATAGAGTGCTGACAAGGACCTTGTTCCCAAAATGTTCTCTGTTGTCATCAGATATCTTGCTCTAGAAGTCAGGAGAGAGCAGCTGGACCATTCTGTTTTATGCATTATGAGCATAATGTCTCCTGTATAGAGGTCTTGCTTTGTTATTTCAGCTTCAGTGTTTCACAGGCAGCAAGGCCAAAGTGAGATTCCTCTTGCACAAAAGCTCTTTGATTCATAAACAACAGGCAATTAATTGCCATCAGGCATTGCAAAAAGGGAAAGGGTATCAGTCTCACATGTGTGACATCACAGGTCATTCCTAACTTTCATTTAAATTGCACTGGCATATTTTTCAGTGCCAATATATAGAAAAGTCTTGCTATGTACAACTTGCAAATTGGAGATTTGGCAAACACATGGCAGGTTTTTCAAGTGCTTGGCTTCTTCAGCTTAGGACATACCCTCAGATGTGCCTAGTCAGTATCATGCAGCTCCTACCTAGGGTTAAAA
This sequence comes from Lycocorax pyrrhopterus obiensis, assembly GCA_014706295.1. Lineage (NCBI taxonomy): Eukaryota > Metazoa > Chordata > Aves > Passeriformes > Paradisaeidae > Lycocorax > Lycocorax pyrrhopterus. The sequence continues at coordinate 94,104,225 of JACSVZ010000001.1, forward strand.
TTTGAATAGGGATCAGCATCTTTGAAAGAATTACCTGCCTATTTTGAAGCGTAGCTGGATGCCAAGTTTCTCTGAAAACTTGGCTCACAGTGCCCTTCACTTTGCCTCGGTCCAAATGGATACAGCATTCAAGGGAAGAAGTTCCTTCATATTCCACAAAGTTTGCTACCCTATGCCCTTTGAACAACACTGACAGTGCCCCAGGGTTTCTCTTTTGCCTGTATGCCACTCTTGCCAGCCTATGTCTGATCAATTTGCATTAGCTTTGGAAGTACTGAATAAAGGCCTTGAGCAGCAATGGAGGCCTTGGATCTTCTTATACATTCTGAGGAACTTCTGGCTTGTCACTCTGTGCTCTGTTGACATGCATCTTTACCTTGTTTGTCCAGTTCTACGGCACATCATTGCCAGAACTCGTGTCAGCTGCTACAGTATAAAATCTATATAACAAAAAGAGCTTCTGTCACAGAAGATGGACCCAAGGTGATAATCTTTTCAGTTCTTTTCCTGCCCTTTTTGCCACGATTCTTCTACAAATCCAGCTCAAGGAAATTTGCCAAGCACTCGCTATAATAGTTAGTACGCCATGACCTCTCTCTGGTGCTGATCCCAGCTGGCATGGACTAGACAATTTCCATAATATGGAGTTTCCTTAATCTCCAAAATAGGGATACACATCCAAATTGCCAACTGGGAATGGTCCCTGGACCACCCCGTGAGTTCCAACCATGTGCCCTAGAGCTGTTTAGGAGACTGGTACTTGGGCTGGCCCCAAAGCATGCCAGGAATTGCTCCAACAGTTGAAAAATGCCGGCTATGAGGTCCAAGTGCCTGGGAATGCTTACTGACACTGTTATTTATTTAAACAGACGAAGCCACGGTGTTCACACACCTTTTGATGTTGTCCTTGCATTTATAGGAGCCCTCCCAGCAAAATGAGGTCTCTCTTATAATGATTTGCCTTATTGCTCATTAAGCATGGTCACTACTTAATGTATTACACTCAGATTCTCTTTAGCTGCCCTTTTTGTTGGCACAGCAATACCGCCTGCTTTCTGAAAGGTCAGGGCTTTTTCGGACAACAGTATCATTTGGATGCTTTCCTTACGTAACTGTTACACCAGCTTGTCCTTTTAATGAATACTTAAATTTATCCAAAGACCATAAACCTTGGTGAGCATCTTCAGTTTGGGTACATAATGGCCAGAGTATTCAGTGGGATTTTGATCACAGTTATTAAATCAAAATCTCTCCATGCTAATGAACAGCTTAGGAGTGAGAAAAGCTTCCGTAGCATCACCACAGTCTTAGGCAATGCAGTCCTCTGCCTTTCACTTGTAATATAATCTGCAATATAACAGAGTTTGTTCTAGTGCAATAACTTTCCGCTCTCTTCTTCTCTTTCATTACCTTCTGTCACGTGGCCCAGAGTTGCCATCCATGGTAGTTACTGAGAGGACCGTTAATGACAAACAAAAGATGAGGAGAGAAAAAAAATCACTTATTTCCGTGAATCACAGTTTTGTCTAATGGCTTTCTAACACATACTTTTTCCATGCCTGACTCAAGATGTTAAGGAAATGAAAAATAGCCTTAATCACAGTAGGGGCTGTAGTTGGAAAATGAACCCCATTTATTGATGAGCTGTCCCATAATTCTCCCGTAGAAGGGTGCTGCTATGCTCTCCAACCTGCACTGTGCAGATCCAAGTGAGCCCAGGAAAAGTTATTAAGGAAAGCTTTTATCAGGAAGCTTAGGCTCACACTGTTAGGGTCCACACCTTCATTGTGACATATGCAGGAAATTTTTAGGTGCCATGAAACCGAAAAGGTTGAAAACCACTTTTCCATAATTGATAGCAATTACCAAGTAGACAACCCCCAGAGGCACAATGGTTATCTCCTCAGATCTCATCTTCCTGGGTTTGGAACTAGAATTTAGATTTAGGCCCATCATGTTTTTCAACAGTATTGGCCCAATTAGTCTAATGAGAAATTTTATTGTTTCTTTTACTGTTGAATTGAAGGATTGAGTATCTGGATTCTTTTTTTAATGGGATAAGAAAGCTTGAAGGCTTTTTCTGATGAGATTTTTATAACCACCATGGAGATGAATGGTCAAGTGCCATGGAGCATAATCTTGATCATACGCTGTTTCCAAGGAAACTCAGGATGGAGTTTCTAGAAGCCCTTTGTGTAGAACTGCAAAGCTACATCCCATCTCTGTCAGAAGTAAGGTCCCAGGATAGGACCATGACTCAGCTGAAGAACTACGTGCATCACCTAAAAGCAGAGTTGTAGGATGAATACCTAAGTGAAGAACATCATGTACTTGGTGCTTTGGGCCAAGCTGTGAACAGCAAACAGACATTTGTAGCCCAGCCTAGAAATGGTTAAGTTACTGCCACTTAATTTTCTGGAGCAGCAATCTGAGAGATGCAGGTCACTTCAAAAGAATGGAGATTGACAGGAGACTGCTGCCACCTGTACCAGGCAGCCAAAGACGCTGCTTCTCTGAGCCGGGCATGCAGCCCCCGCGGAGGGTGGTACCCAGCAGCACTGCCTGTGGATCCTGGCCAAGAGAATGAAAAGCTGATTTAGCTGTATATTTGACTGTGTGGGCCACTGAAGGACAGCATTTAGCATTGTTTAAGGGAAGGCTGGGAAAAGGTTATGCAGGATGTTTGTGGCTGCTGATTTTTTATTATTTGAATAACACAAAAACACCCGCACACACAAAAGTACTGTTCTAAGCAAAAAATGTAACATTTTCCCAATTCTTTTCCCTTCCTCCACAAAATTAATGGCTTTACCAGAGGCTTCAACCAGAAATCTTTCAATCTGTCCTACAACATATTGGAATGGTTACTGCAATACAACTTTTCTTAGTGTAGATGCAGCAAAATCAGTAGAAAAGCACTTTATATTGTGCAGGAGCAAGGAATAAACTGTAATAACATAAGATAGGTTTAAACAGGCATTAGCATCTCAACAGAAAGACAGAGATGATCCATGCATAATTTTCTATAAATAAAACTGGTTTAGAGTGTAGACGCTTGAAGGTCAGAGATACTGGTAGGATCTTTTATTTTTTTTTTTAACACAGCAAACTTCAGTCCAGAGACCATCTTGAAAAATGGGCTAGTACCAGTCTGTAAGTTTTAGGTGGCCAGTCATCATTAGTAGTAGCTGTTGGACAATAGCAATAAAAAGCATATCTTCTTGGAAAAAAAATGAAAAAAACCCCAATTTCAGAAACTACTCCAGAGCTGATGGCAAAAGTAGAGGCTGGGAAACCAATTCTGAAACTTTGAAAGCCAAAATTGCTTAGAAGCGTGGGGGAAGGATGCATTTCCCCCTCTTCAACCTACCAAAATAAATAAGTATAATAATTCGTTAAAGATTTTCAACAAAAAATGCTTATTGATATATAATTTACTAGCTAACAACAACAAAAAAGGATTTTAATACTTTTAAATTTTTACTTCATAGTAATATTTCTCAGTGAAAATATTGATAAAAGTGATATACAGAAAATGCTAGAGGGAAGATAAAAATTAACATATTTTTCAAATAACTTTCCTATTTAAAACAAAATAGAAAAAAACCCCCAAACTTCCCTATGTCTTATTAAAAAAACCAAAACCAAATTAACAACACCCCTTCAAAACAAAACCCCAAACAAAACCCACATGACAAACAACAACAGAAAACTTCTAAAGATCTACCCACTTTCAGATCACAATTGATACAGTAAAACTCACATTTAAAATGCTGGCTTCGTGCCATTAACAGAGCACAGGTGTCATATGCTGCTATGAGAAAAGTACATGTTTTTGGAGAAAGCTGCTATGTTCTCATTGTACGGCTTCTGTGTAGATTTAAGGTCCAGCTGTTCCTGAAATATTTTAGTGCTGCAGCACAAAAGTCTGTCTAGACCCCATTAATAAGATCTCTATATATCTGGAATCTTGAGTCACATGCTTTTTGGCTTGTGCAAAGATGCTTTCTGGTCTTGGTTGCTCTCATGCCAGCTAAAACACAACTGAGAATCCACGAGTATCCCTGAGCTGCAAATGCAGAACGCAAGTGACAGGATGTGCTTTATGCAAGTCTGTCTCAACCTGGGAGCACAACACCAATTTTACTGGAGCCTCAGGCAGTCAGTTCTGGGCGTACAAAGTCTCTGTTTCCTCCAGCAATTTACCAAAGCATTGAACTCTCAGGAATGACTTACAGTTTTTATCACAAATTTATCTCCCTGCTCCTTGTCGTGCATGTTTCTGTTTTGTTTCTTCAGACCTGTTTTAATGAGTGTGTTTTCTAACTTTGCATCCTTGGAACAGGCCCAACAATCATGTTAAATGGTCTCTATCTCCCTGTAACATGGGATTAGTGCCAAAACCACTCCTTGAGACTTAAAACAACAGCAACACAAAAAAACAAACAACCACAACAAACAAACAACCACAACAAACAAACCATAAACACCAAGGTGAGAGCTTTTAGTCAGAGCTCGTACTCCAGTTGGTTGCCAGCTCCTTGCTTTCTGCTTCATCTTTTCTCTAAACTTTTATAGCCCCTAATCGTCTGTAAAGCATTGCATACCCCTATGGTGCTATATAAATGAAATAACAATGATGCTCTTGAATTAATTGGGTGCGTTTGCATACAGTAGTCTTATAATATCCCTTCCTCTTTGTAAGACCCTCTCATGTGAGGCTGCAGATGCAATTGCCACAGATAATTCAGTGTTAGATTGAAAGAGTATAGGAAGAATCTTCTTTTTTTTCTCTTATGGGCCCTTTGTGGGGAGAATATGTTTTAGTTCATTAAAGGTGCACATTAGACAATTACCTTCCCGTTTCTCATTTTTTCCTCCTCCTTCTTACTCCTCAGGGTTACGTGTCTCCTTACAAAGCTCTGAATGTTATGGAGTTTCAGAGATTCCCATATATGTCTTTTTTTTTAATTTGGCAGGGAATAAACCTCTCTCCCCGAGATATGACAACATATTAATCCATGGCCCAAAGCCCACGCCAACAATGCAAAAGTGGCAGCATCCACAAGACAGGAGTGACAAAGTAGATGTGCCCTTGTGGTGCTCATCCAGTTATTGGGTCACAGGCACAAGGACGCTATCCTCATTTTGAGGGTTTGACTCATGAGGAGAGCAGGCACCAGCAGTGCCTTTGCTGGGTTGCTACCAGAGCTCAGATGCCTTGAGTCCTGCTGCTGACTCTGGCAGTAACCATGGGCATGCTATGATATTTCCCTGTACCCAGATCTTGGGTTTGGCCCTCTATTTTTTTCAGCCTTAGTAAATAAGAGGTTAATCCAGCCATGGGTGCTTGCTGGCACTAGAACATGATGAAAGCTAAAGAAAAATGGGAGCAATCCCTCTTAACCAGGCCTCTTACAGGTCCCTTATGACACCTAATAATGACTGTGATAAATAGCTTACAAGTGACTTCGACCATCTACAATTAATCAACACATCCCATAGTATAAGATCACTGCTCACTGGGGTGCAGGGTCATGGTCTGGCTCCTGACAGAGTTTCTGAATAAGACTAATCCTATTCTTGCCACCTGGTTTCACGAAGTTCAGACAACAAAGGAGTCACCCATAAGCTGGAAGCTCTGTCACTCAAGCAAGTGAGCCTGACTTCCATGGGGGATGTAGCACCCTGGGAATGCAAGAGGATCATTGCCAGCAGTATGGCAATGTTCTAAGTGTTGGCATTAACCACCCTCAGTAGAGTTGCTGGACCTGAGGAACTATTTATTCATCAGGCATCGGCAGAGAATCATGGGGAAATCCAAGATCAAAGACTTGCAGAGGTCACTGCAAAGATGTCACAGACTTTTCAGCTCATAATCCCCAGACAGGAACCAGAGGAAAGGAAATGCAAGAGTCCTCTCTAAGTTCAGAATCCATTTGGAGAATAACCATAGAGATTCAAGGTAATGCCCAACGTAAGAGACCACAAGGTTATTAAGATACCTTTTCTTTTGAAGGTACGGTCTATTTTCTAAATTTTTTTTTCTATTTCCATTATATAATTTCCCATTGTCAGTTCCTCAATCATCTACTGCTTGTCTGGGCAGCTGCCATCTAAATCTACACCTTCCCTGCCCATGTCTTCAACAGCCTGACAGGTGAAGCCACAGATGGCCTCTTTTCCCTGCCTTCCTCTGCAAGACAGTTTTCAGATAAGCCCCCTGCAAAATGTGAGGGAGAAAGCCACAGAGTAAGGGGCTGATGTACTGCTGAATAAATTTAGTAGCTAACTGCGAATATCTCTGCTATGACCTTCTTACAACTGTGACCACTGACAGTTTCATGGCAACCATAGCTACCTTTTGCCTTTAGTAGCAAACCTCTTCTGCTTAAATTGAAGGATGGTTCTATTGGAGTCTTGTATTCTAAGTGTCAAAGTCCAAGCAACCTGCTTCCCATACAGCCCCAAAATATGCCATATTTTGCTTCATTGATTTCTTGAGTGAAGTTGTCGAGGAGGTGGAATCACGCACAGCCAGATACGGAGTCATTGTTCAGCCTTGCATTTGCCCTGAGATCACTGGGGATGCAATGCAGCAATCTCAGTTTTACAAGATGCTTGCAAGGCATAGCCTCTCCAGGGCACTTATTGAAATGAAACTCTGCACAGAGAGGGAAAAGTTGTACAGATTAAATGCATTTTTATGTATTTTCCAATTCCTTATTCACCATGAACATCCTAGTGGTTTTTCAGAATACTCTCATCACTGCACTCTATCTTCGCCATTTTAACCAACGAAAAAACAAAGCTTGATCCAAACTCCCTGAACTTCTAAACAGAGCCATGAAATTTGTGACGAAGGAAGGACTTGGAATCTACATTTCAAAATTTCTAGGACCTCATGGAACTTCCACATTATATGCAATAGCGTTTTGAATGTTTGGGCCAAGCAACAGTACAGTAAAATCAAGGTTTCCAAGTCAGTGGAAATCGTGTTTACTGCTGGACTGTCCTTCCCTTCCTCTCCAAGATGCTAACTTTTGAGTCTATTTACAATAGAAATGTGTGCTAGTCTAGGTAGTTCACAATATTTGTTGACTTTGCTGTTGCTGGGAAAAACTGCAGCATGGATGCTGCTCTCTTGGCAATAAAGCGTTTCTACTGGTGGAAAAGAAGAAACCCTTCTACTTGGAGAAGAAATGAATCTTCTCTGTGAGAAGCACACCTTAAGGATCTGTTTCAGGGCTCTTTGTGGGTATAAAATAGGTGATCTCATGGAAAGCTCTGGCACCTTTACATGCCTCAATTTCCCTATTTGTAAAATAGTACCAGTGAGCTCTCGATTGACAGGTGAACACAACTGTACAAAAATCAGTAATTTCTGTCATTCTGGTTGCTGCCACTGGTGTATAATTGTCATGGACTTTGGGCCATACATTATTAAAGTTGTTGGGAAGAGGGGAGGGCAAAAAGAACACCACAGAACTCCTTGGTATAGAGGAAAGTGTTGTTCTAAAGAAAAACCCTGTATCCATATTTTCTGGCTGATCAGGCAGGCCCCGGGAGACAGTATCTTGCCTAAGCTGCAGAAGAGGTTTTTGTTTAATACAGTTGTTCTCCTTATTCCCTACTCTCCTCTCCTCCCCTACCATTGATACATGGTCTGTGATTCCTTATCATAAATAAGATTTGTGATCTCTTTGGGGAAATGGACTGTCTCTTTGCCTAGACTTGTACAGCTTGTACAAGGGTATAAATAATAATAGTCATTAATGCTAATAATGTGGTTTTTAACCTCCTGATCATCCTCTGCCTGATAAAATAGCTACAGAAAAGAAATCCTACCTTAAAAAAGAAGCTAATGGCAGAGACTATTAACACTGCAAAGGCTAGGAGAGATCAGGTAGTGGCAAACTTAAAACTGTCTCCTAGTGTTTTTTGTTGAGTGAGAGTCTGCAAGTGCATCACAGACAATTTTTTTAAATAGTAGGTGAGCTGTAGGCTCTTCTCTGGCCAAAGTACTGCGTGTTTGTCTGTCTTTGCACCTGCTGTCAATGCCTTGAAATACCTTCCCAGCAGCCTTTTGCAGAGGATATATCTCAACAGGCCTTGGTCTCATGAGGGCTCTGTATCACCCCTGCAGCACAAGTGATCAACAGTGGCAGGGGAAGGCACACAGACACTCAAAACAGAGCAAGCAAGGGAAAGTGATGACCTAGTGACTTTGCTGTAGAGGGGACCTAGATCAGAGGCCACTTAGAGTCTTTCAACTGCTTTTATTTGGCTTGAGAGCCGATTTGTAGTGAATCACAGAAATGCGTGGAGCCCTGCCTATACAAAGATTACTCTCTGCACATTACTGAAACCCAAGCATTTTCATGTCACTCACACCAAGAAGTGTCTTCTGGGACCCGTGATTTAGCTGAAGGAACACCACCTCAATAAAACCATGTTTGCATGTTTTCTGCTCTTCTGGGTAATGTCTATGAGGGTAGACTTGACTTCCCTTCCAAGTTGCACTGACATTGTTGCTAGGATGGGCTAAAGACATAAATGAGGGAAGATTTGTAGGAAGAAATACTATCAGTTATTTGACATTATATAGTTAAAAGTCTGGATACACTTTTGGGCCTGTAAGCCCATATGCCTGGAAAGCCTGTTTTGTTTTGTTCTTTCAGCTATATTTTTCAGTTTAATAAAAGATATTGCCTCTTCCTACAAATCTTGCCTCACATTATTTGCCTTTCAAGTCTCTATCCATGGTAATTTCTGCACTGGAACTGTTAAAAAAAAGGTGCAAATTGTTTTTTCCACTAATCACAAAGCATTCCCCCAGTCCCAAGATTCTTAAACAGCCAAACCCTTGCTTGTTCAAGCTTTCAAAAATAAAAACAAAATCATAAAATTCCATCCTTGTGCATGAGAGTAGGTCTGAAAAACATAAGCCTGAGAGTTCATCATTTCAGGATGTTGTGAAGCATTGCAAGGAGACTCTTGCAATGGGAATGCTCACATGGCTCAAGCTCCAGCTGCCTTCCAGACTGCTGAGTATAGATGCCCTGATATAAAAAAAATCACAAAAAACCTTTCTCCTTTTCTGTATTTCTGTCCAGACAATGTCACACTGTCCACCTAAGTGCAGGTCAGCTCTACAGGCAATGAGACTGATGTCATTTGTCTCCCATATCTCATTTGGGTGATAGGTACAGCCTCGACAATCATTTGGTTGGGACCTTCTTATGTCAGGTGGATGTGCTGGAGCTCAGTCAGCCAGGCACAGGCAGCAAATGGCTACAATTTCCTTTCCTACTTTGCCTAAACAACAAAGCACACGTTTCAGGGGTGCCTAGGCATAAGGCACTCCTGTCTCTGAAGTCAGCCCACAATTTATCTAGCAAAGTCAACAAGCCATAGCCTAAAGATGGAAGTACCAGCTGGGAAGAACGATGCTTGACTTGTTGGGACCATGGGTCAGGGAGCTGGGCTGCAACACCCAGCAGCTCCTCCCTGGCGGGCACAGAGCATTAATGGAGGGAAGCACAAGGCCCCCAGCTGTGACTAAAGACCTGAAAAGCAACAGCTGGGATAAAAGGCTGCTTCTGGGTAGAGCGAGGTGTGCGCTAGGGAAGCTGGGTGCTGTGTCAAGGAAACATCTTTGGTAGAGTACTGCCTGGGGGAATGTGCCCTGAGTCCCAGGAGGAAGGAGAAAGGTCTGCGCTGCCAAGCTCTGGTGGAGATTTAAAGACCAGGGGGCTGCAAAAACACTTCTTAAAAGGCCCTCTGTAGTGTTGAGGGATTCCTTGTGCCTCTGCAGAAGCCAGTTAGTATTGGATGTGGCAAGGGTTTTGTGGTGTAACTGCCTCTCTCTTTGGATTGTGAAATCCCTGCTGCTCAAAGGAGCTGAACAGAATTATTATTTTTATTCCCAGCTTGAAAGAGCTGACTCTCTTCCCACAGAAAACATGACAACTCAAAAATTATCTGCCAAAGTTTGTTTTTTTGGGTGGGTTTTTTTTTTCCCCTGGGTGCTAGCCAATTTTCTTTTTCTTGTTGTCATTCACACTTGCAGATTTCCCATAAAATCTTACAAATGTTGAAAGAGCGGAGGCCCTTTCTGCAGAACTTTGTGTGTGTATTTCCTTAAAGACTGGTTTCTACATGCCCGCGTTTCAGGCTTTCTCAGCGTGGCCTGGGTGAGGCTCCCCTCGGAGAAGGAGTTGGCACCATGGATACAGTGTGGTAGACATGTTGATAGCATCTGTTATGCCATTTATTTTATGTTCTAATTACGCGACAACGTCAATGTGTGAATGTATACTGCTGGCAAGTGCTTTTTTGTGACATATCCTTTTATGTGACCCAACTTGTAAAGGAGGTGGGCCTGCTAAGGCTGATGCTAGAGAAACTCAGGCATTTGTGCTGTACCAGTTCATGCAACACGTTTGTCTCCAAGAGTTCTCGGTTCAGTCCCCACTGCGTCATTGCACGGTTGTTGGAACTAAATGAGGGTTCTTTCCGTCTCCTCCTTCCTTCCACCGCTCCTTGGCTGCTCTTGCTATCTCATTGGCTGGCTATTTCTGTGGATTTTCATCTTAGGGAATTGCTATGTAGTCATCTGCAACCTTCCACAGTTGCTGGCCTGGCATTTATTTGTCCAAAAAAGCTACTTTCAGCTTGGAGTCTTATGGAAACCCTGGAGGAAAATCTTCGCCTTCAAGAAGCCTCAAAAAGACACTCTGCCTTATTTGATGAGTTTCACAGGAAGACAGTAGAGAAGAAAAGAGGTGGGAAGGATAGTGGGGGGCAGCAAGAAGCTGAGAGGAGGAAAAGGTGGGAATACAGACGAGGAGTATGAAGTGGCAGAAAGGAAAGAGCAGGTAGAAAGTGTGGTTTGAGTAGGGTTGGCTTCTCTTGAATGTCAGGCTGAAGGCAAATGAGAAGCACAAATGCTGTTTTCTGTCTACATAAAGGAGCTTAATCAGGTGTGAGACTATTTATCATGGTCTTGAGGCCCTTACATCCCTTCTAAGAGAACTCCCATTTCTGGACACTGTGCAGTCCTTGACCTTGGACAGTGGTGGGTTTCACAGAACCACATGACAAATGAGTATTTCTTGCAGAGAGAACATCTCCTTCCACCCCCTTTCCCAAGATCACATGCAGCACATGCCACAACACTCTTCTAAAGCACGCTGAAATGCACTATTTATCATAGATGCACTAGTCCAAAGCCATGCCATGAAACGCACAGACAGAACACTCAATAAAACAAGTAGTAATACACGTGTGTCAGAGACAGACATACAGGACAGGACACTAAAACATTCTGAAAAAACGCTTCTGGGTAATCTATGGCTCTTGCCTCCTGCTCACTTTACCAAGCTCTCTCAACTTACAATTTCAGGAACGCTCATTCTCTTATGTAAACCCTGCAAAATTTGCATGGCCAACTGTGTTTCCAATACTACTTCTATTACAGTAAAAAAACCACTAAGCCTTTTGTTAATGCAACATTACATTTGCACAGTTAAATAACAGTAATTTGAAAAAATCTCTAATGGAAAAGTTAAAAGTTCCTCCATCAAATTTAGCATGCCTGCTTGAGAAGTATTTAATGCTAGGTTCGGGATAGAAACTTGGAAGAGAAAATATTACATGTGTGCTGCACAATCAAGTTAATATTGATATTGCTTGAAGTGACTAAAGCTAAGATGAAATAGAAATGAAAGTGTGAGTGCTTAAACAGTTAATAGCACAAAGCACATTTATTTATTAAGAAATGGACAAGCATCCATGCTTGGTGCATCTAAATGCATTCACTCAGCCCTAATGAAACACTTTCACTATGCATTAAAAGTAGCTGGCTTTCAATCAGTCAGAGCTCTGTCAGAATTCAACCTTTTTTTTTTTTTTTTTTTAAATACAGGATTGTAGATGTGCTCTTCTATTGCTGGTATTTCATTGGTTCATTTGGCATTTGAATACTGGGTGAAGTGCAAAGATTGCAGTAATTTAAAAAGAAAGGACTGCTGTATGTTTTGGGGTTTGGTTGGTTGTTTTGTTGTTGTTTGTTTTTCTTAATGTGTGGGGGAATTAGCGAGAGTCGAGTGTACTTCTTGATTCAGATTTTGCCCTCACAATATGTAGGTAGCTGAGAGATTTGGCCAGAGGAAAATGGACTCACTTTTGGCTGGAGACCAATCCCAGAGAATTTCAGCCCACAGAATCTGATACTCCTGCTCATATTTAGTAGTCTAATGTCCCGAGTAACCCCACTGGTATGACTCAGCATGAGCAAGGGAGCCAAAATCCAGTCCTGAATGTTTTTGAAGGTTAGGAGGATGTCAAATACGTAGTAAGAAGTAGCTGCTTCTCCTTTCAGTCATGCCAGCTTCTCCAGGGAAGTGTAAGGAGAGGGTGCTGCTTCCTTTGTGTCTTTTCTCTGGACTTGTAACTATCGCTGTCCATTTTGGATGGGAACAACACTGGATTATCTCCCACACATCCCTATGGAATTTACAGAGCAGAGATACAGTTCTACTATTATTTATTATTACTTATTACAAAAGATAATGTTAATTATTATAATACATATAATATTGATTAATATTTAACACAAGACTAATTACTATGCTATATTATTAATTATGGGAATAAATATAAATTGCTATCATAAGTGTTATAATAAATCTTGCGGCATTTCAGTACCTAAAGGGGGCCTATAAGAATGATGGGGACAAATTTTTATCAGGGCTAGTTGCAACAGAACATGGGAAATGTTTTAGATGGAAGCAGGGTTGATTCAGATTTCTTTTTTTTTCAGGCCATGGCATATTCATATCCAAAGCCTGAGATGGTCATGTGGTTGAGGGCTGCATATTATGGGATCATCCACGGGCTTTGTAGGTCAAGTAGACTCTGAATGTTTGCATAATGATCTGGTTAAAGTGTGAAGGCTGTGGGACCCTGTAGGATTATGTGCAGGGTAGGTGGGAGGTGAGGTTATGTATGTGGCTGTGGGTAGCTGGGAAGCTGGGGTAGGTAGCAGGTGAATTTTGGTGCCATGTACGGGAGCTGAGGAGATTTGTGAAACAGCACAAATGCATATAATGCTGTGTATTACATCAGATGTAGATGGTGAGCACTGAGATAATGGATCACAAAGGTATAGAACAAATGTAAAAAGGAATGCTGAGCACATGGACAGTTGTGTCAGAAACGTATAGAGCTGGTGTGGTGTTAAGGTGCTGGCCTAGCTGGTCCCTGAACCCCAGCTAGATGTTTGTGAGGATTTCTGCAAAAAAACCCAAAAACTCCTACTCCAAGCCCACCAACTTACTGTCACCACTTGATTTTGGCGTGCTAAGTTCCAAATGCATCTTGAGTGCCAAGTTTATTTTTGACTGTGCTCTCTTTCAGACCATGCTCTCTTGGTATCTATGGTGGTTGGATGCTGGCTGGCCTCCAGGTGCTCACCAAAGTTGCTCCATCACCCCTCCTCAGCTGGACAGGGAGAGAAAAAACACAGCAAAAACTTGTGGGTCAAGATAAGGACGGGGAGATTGCTCCCCAAGTACAGTTAGAGGCAAAACAGATTTGACTTGGGGAGAATTCATTTAATTTGTTACCATTCAAGTCAAAGCAGGATAATGAGAAGTAAACCCAAATCTTAAAATATCTTTCCCACACTCCTCCCTTCCTCCTGGGCTTAACTTCACTCCTCATTTTCTCTCCCTCCTCCCTCACAGTGGTGCAGAGGAACAGGGAATAGGGCCCAAGATCACTTCACCATAGCTGTCTCTGCTGCTCCTCCCTCCTCAGAGGGAGGATGTTCACACTCTTCTGCTCCAGTGGGATCCCTCCAACAGGACACAGCCCTCCATGAACTTCTCCAATATGAGTCCTTCCCACAGGCCACAGTTCTTCACAAACCCCTCCAGTGTGGGTCCACCACAGGGTCACAAGTCCTGCCAGCAAGCCTACTCCAGCATGGGATCCTCTCTCCATGGGGCCACAGGTCCTGCCAGGAGTGTGCTCCAGCGTGGGCTTCCCATGGGGTCACAGCCTCCTTCAGGCATTCACTTCCTCCAGCAAGGGGTCCTCCATGGGATGCAGGCGGAAAACTGATCTGTCCTGAACCTCCATGGTATTCATCCCAGGCTGCAGGGGAATCTCTGCTCCAGTGCCTATAGCACTTCCTTCCCATCCTTCTCCACCAACCTGGGTGTCTGCAGGGCTATTTCTCTCACATATTCTCACTCCTCTCTCCTGGCTGCTGCTGTACAGCTTCCGCCCTCTTCTTAAATATATTATTCCAGAGTTGTTACTACCATTGTTGATGGGCTTGGACTTGGCCTGTGGTGGGTTTATCTTGGAACTATCAGACATAGAGAAAGCTCCTGGCAGCTTCTCACAGAAGCCCACCCCCACCAAAACCTTGCTACGTAGACTCAATACAGTATCAGAGGATGAAAACCACCTGAAATGGAAACCACAAAAAAGAAGCATGCTCTTCATTGACTAAAGTCAGTTGACTTTAGTCCACTCTAATATTTTTAGTTTGATTTCCTTGGGAAGTGAAGCCTAGCTGATAGTACATGCGTATCTGTTTGTCCATATGTTGTTCTTCCTCCTAATAACTTTTCAGTGCAACCAATTTCAACCACATTTAAAAGAGGGTGGAAGGCTAAAAAGTAACTTATTCCTGTATGCCTCTTAAAAACTGGTGATTAGGTAACGCTCCACTCCCTCCATAGGGGAAAACATGTGAGTTACGTAGGTGGTACATGGCAGCAGCCAACCAGGCTAAGGCAAGTGGTGTCTTGCGTTTTGTCTTTCATTTTGGTCCACTAGGAAGCAAGACTAGCCATAGCATGGATTTCTGCTTCCTGCAGGAGATGCCACAGGGGGTATGATGGGATCTGGCTTTTATTAGAGCAGGGGGATTTTTGAGACAGCAGAGAGGAACCCACGGGGAGGCAGGCTTGGTGCGTTCTGTTCACAGAACAGCTTGCTCTACAGCAGTCTAATAAGAAACACTTCTGGAACAGCATCACTAGTGATGAGAATCCTACAGACCTTCCCTACAAGAGGACACTCACATTTGCTCACCCACACATTCAATGCGCAAATTAAAGATTTGTGTCCTTTAGTGTTGGCATCCTCATAGGCTGCCTGGTGACCACAATGAAGGCCACAACGTGGCCTGAAGAGGAGCCACAGGGCTGGGTGGGCAGTCCAGCTGGGCTGTCACACCGTGTCCCAGGGACTGGCCCCAGAAGTTGTGCACTCACACTGCCTCCACGTCCCTAGCTGTGAAAGAACACCCTTTTGTGAAATGCCTGGAGAGAGACTGATGGAAAGCCCTATGTGAATGTTAAGTGGTACTTCGTTACTGGCGTCCCTCTAACTGGACGCAATTATTTTAGGGGGAAATAGAGCTACAGGAGCTAATTACTCCTTGAGAAAAAAAGTTGGTGCTACATATGGCAGGAAGAACCTGTATTTGAAAGGAGAAGGGTAGTGGGGGAAGCCTTCTGTGAGCAAATGGCTGTTTTTCAAGCTGGATTTCTCCTACAGAAGGATTCTTTCTGGTCCCTCTGAAATTGCATGGAAGTCACAGGAGATCCAGGAAAGATTAATGCAGACTGATGCTTGCTATTTTTTCCTGGAGGCCTTGGCAGCTCTGTAATTACAGTCGGTGCGTCTGAATCTCCCTCTGGCCCCTGTGTACTGCCCGGCAGTGACACCAGCATCAGAGAGACCCTTGCTTCAGAATTTGTCAAGCAGAACTCTGCTGAGAAACCAAACCTGCCCTGCCGTGCTTCTTGTTGTGGCGATGAGGAATATTCCTTCGCTGAACTGCCTCCCCATGTGCACTGGAGCTGGAACCTCGGGGGCTCTTGAGCCCAGAATGGCTCATAGACTGTGATCCAAGAGATACATTTGTAGAGGAATGAGGGAACCATATTCCTATAGCATAACGTATATATATTTATATATATAAAAATGAAATAAATGAGCTGGCTTGCAACACTAGGTGGCAGAGGTGGGATCTGTTCTGCTCTGAGCGCTGTCCTATAAGGCATTGCTTGTTTAAGTACAGTCGCATTTAGTTGGAGCTGCAGGAGAGAGACAGAGAGATTCTCTGTGTTTACAGCCAGCCCAGGCTACGGTGGAGCATCCAACCTGTCCCCCCCTTTCTCCAGCACTTGAAGGGGAGAGTGCGAGGTTATTCGGGAATCTGGCCACCGCGGGTCAGCTTGCGCTGCGACTGGATTGTCAGAGCTGGCAAAGCAGAGCCCAGAGGGACTGAAGGGAGACACGAATCCCATTTTCTTTGAGAGGAGAGAAGAGGGGGGAAAAAAAAAGATAAATTGAGAGAGAGAGAGAGAAGCGAAGAGACGGAGAAAAAGGCAGAGGAAGCGGAGCGAGTGAGAGAGAAGCATGAGGACCTACTGGCTGCACAGTATCTGGGTGCTGGGATTCTTCCTGTCCCTCTTCTCCTTGCAAGGTATGTGGTGAGTTCTTTCTTGCAACCTCCTCAAACCCTTCTGCTTTAATTGAGGCTGATGGACTGAGGATGGCCTGAAACATGGAGCTGGAAGCTGGAGCTTCCTCTCCCCCCCTTTTCCCCTCCAAACCTTCCCCCCCCTTGCCTCAGGAAATAAGCCAAGGAGAGATCGCTGCTGGTGAATCCTATGGTTAGAGGGCACTGCATGTGACTGACTTTGCTGCTGTATTTATGCTTTTGCAGAAGGGGAGTTGGGGGGGGGGAGTACAGTTAAGATTTGCAAAGGAAAAGAGTGGTGGGTGAAGGTGGGTATCCCCTCCATCCACAACTGCTGTTTCTCGGCACTTTGGGTCACAAGTACTGATTCTCCTCAATTCTTTACCTTCCTGAGGAGATAAGTATTAAGTTTTTTTGGTTTTTTTTTTGTTTGTTTGTTTGGTTTGTTTTGTGGTTTTTTTATTATTTTTATTTTGGTTTTGTCCAGAGAGGGGGAGGTTAGAGGAATCTCTTTGCTTCTGGTCTGTCTGCGAAAACATCATGTCCTTCCCCTCTATACCAGGGGAAAAAAAAAAAAAAAGGAGAGAGAGAGTGATGGAGGAAAGACAGGAGAAGAAAATTTGTTGGGTATGGGGTTTTGTTCAGTGGAGAATTGCCAGCTGGGTTTCTTGCTTTAAGAGCCAAGTGTGAGCATGGAATTTAGTTCGAAGTGATGACAGGCATGTTAGCTGGTTTTGAGATGCTTTCTGTAAACACGAGTTAAGGGTTAATGCATTCCATGCTGTATGTATTAATACATGTCACACATGTACATATAATCATAGCCTTCAGAACTGCAGCTTGTGCAGGATCCACACTCACTCACACACATCTGTGGTCCTTCACGAACACACACACAACACACACACTCTCAGGGATACAGCAGGCAGGATGAATAAACTCACTTTGGCACATACAATTCTAGCTCCCCAGCACATGCAATTCCTGGAGAGTCTGCTTCTCTTGTGCTCACGTTCTCCCTTCCCCTTTTCCCCCCACCTCCCTCCTTCAAGCCTCCATCCTGAACACTAGTGTTCAAGGTTGCTTGCATATTAAAATCCCTTGCCTATCCTGCTGCGCTAGCCTTGTAAGCCTGTGTGTGCACACATATACACACACATAGGTGAATATATAACTAAAGAACATAGATGTACTCTATCTGGCCTACTCTGTGCCTCACAGTCTTGCATTCGCAGGGAGCTGCACCCTCAGAGCGTATCTTGCGCACACATGGCTTTTTACTCAGTGCTTTTTTATCACTCTGGTACATATTAGTGCAGGAGTGCCGTGCATGGAGATATGCCAGTCACAGCATCCTCACTTCCCCTTAGCTCCTACTTTTACACACAGTCTTGCATGTACTGTTCTCTTCTATTTTGTGTCTACTAAGCAAATTCCCGTACAGGCAGGCTCCCTGTCACACACATGCTTTCTATTGCAGCCTCACACCTGTCACTCCTGAAAGCCCTCACTATGAAATCCCTCATTTTTTGCCACCTTCTCACATTTACTGAGTGCTCCTTTTCATACAGTCTCACTTCTCCCATTTCTGGGTCTCATACACACGCTTTTCACTGTCACATATTTTCGCTCAACATACATTCTCTGAAGTCTGGACTGTGAATCCAACACCAGCACCTTCCAGCTGACTTCCTTCCTTGCTGTGAAGTGGCTATTTCTGACAGGGAAGGAGGATTTTTTCCAGCACATAGGTTGTACATGGGGCAAGAGGAGAACTGGTACCTGTGTAACATAAGTAGATAATGTCAGCAATGAAGTTGTGTAGCTTGATGTGAACTTCCCCCTGCTCTGGAGGATTAGACAGAGAACTGTCAAGAAAGACGGACATTGGCAAATCACGTTGACTCTGAACATTGCCTGTCTTTCTGATGCACGTTTCCTAGCCTGCAGACCACGGCGCTTGCTCCACGCAGTGTTTTCAAGTCACAAGCCTTCCCTGAGTTGTGGCCAGAGCATCCTGATGCTAGCACAGCCGGGAGCTGTTTCGGTCCATCCTTGTAGCTGGAGCTTATGCCAGGCTACGGGCACGGCCAGGCTTTTACTTTCTGTTTTAGTGAGTTAATATTGCCACAGTTGTATCAGCCACATCTACTCTCGTTTTGAAGGCTTCAGGGAAGGTCTTTTGAGGTCTGTGTTATCACATACCCTCTGAGAAGGCAGAGGCAACACAGTTGCCGTCCCTAGGTTTTTAGATGGGATAGGGTGGTGTGGTGCTCTCTGAGTGTTTGCAAACCTGGAGCTGCTTTTTCTACTGCTCTCAAACTTCTGGCATGAAATAAACCAGAGCACTGCTGAATCTAGTTTCATAGCCAGCAGTAATTTCCTTTCTCTGATCTGAAGGGTGAGAGAATGGGGAAGCAGGAATACTGGGGCTGCATGGGAGGAGCAGGGCACTGACTGAAGCAAGCCTGAAGATATTTGAAGGAGTTAAAAAGGAGTGGGAAAGTATTGTGCCCTTAAAAAGACCCAACAAAACCCCCCCACAATATTTATTTCAAATTATTTGTCTTTCACTGAAAGCCGTGGTAACAAGCCTTGAACACTTCTCTAAGCCCGCTGAGCACAACTCTGTGGAGCTCTTACCCCAGGAAACGGCAGTATCGGCTTTGACAGGCAGCGGCCCCAGCCAGAACGCTTCCAAGACCTCTGTGAGCACATCCCCCCAGAGCCAGACAGCTGAGCCTACACCTCTGCGAGCTATCCAAAACTTGCCCGTGCCTTCTCTCCCCTTTCCTCTCTGTCCACTTGGGGGTGTACCGGCGAACGCAAAAGCGGCTCCTTGTCTTTATCCGCTCTCCCAAAGCCACCAGGCGTGGGGGAGAAGGGGAGCGCTGCTGGCACTGCCGGGCCGAGCCGAGGCTGAATAGCAGGCGCTGGGGTGCGGGGAGGAAGCGCAGCTGAGCCTGGCAGGGGAGCGATGGGCTCCGCGGTGCCAAGCGGCCAGCGCAGGCTGCCGCCTCCAGCGCCGCTGCCAGGCAGGATGCAAAGGGCTGCCTGTCCCCTGCCTGCCTGGCCTCAGGGGCTCTGGCACGGAGTCAGCCTTTGCTCCTTCCCCGCTAGGTCAGATGCTCCGAGTCCTGCACAGAGGATTTGATTTTTTTTCCCCCCCGATCATTATGTTTCCTCAATTTTGTGGCTTCGGATTCCTGCGTTTCTCTGCTGCTGCACTTCCAGCCCTCTTTGGGAGGCAGGTGGCTCGGAGGCGGGATGGTTGTTCCTCCTGCATGGTGTACTGGCCTTCCCGCCCTGTGGGGGCCGGAGGAATAAAAGTGCCTACACACCCCAGCACTGCTGGTGGGTGGGATTTTCTAGGATTTTCTAGTGGCATGCTGCAGCTTCTCCATCAAATGGTTTCGTTCCTTAGCACAATGTGCCTCAAAGCTTCTGAAAGAGATCAGATTGTTGAATTGGACTGTAAAGATGAATTTTTCTTTTCCTTTTTTTCCCCCCCAAGTCAAAAATTGGGTGCATGAGGATGGGGAGGAGAAGCAAATGATTAGGGTCTATAAAAACTTGCATTTAGATAATTTAGAAGAATTTTGTGTTGATGTTTGCACTTTTACCTACTATTACTCTAACTTAGCTATCAATGTGAATATTAATTTTTATTTCCTCACCCTGAGCATTTTATTAAAAAAAAAGAACGCTTTGAGAAATTATACGTTTCCTTCAGCATTGCTTTAAGTTGAAAATTCTTCTAAACACATTCTTTCCCTTGAAAAATAGCAGATGTTTCAAATCAGCAATTTGCTAAAAAAATCCCAGCTTGTTTTAATGAACCTCCTCTACAACCCCACCTAATTGGTTAATTGTAGAAGAGTTTGTGTTTAAAAAAAAAAAAAAAAAAAAAATTAAGATACGTCCACAGCCAATTTACTGGAGGAGATGGTTTAGGAAAGGACATGTAGAACTGGCCTGCATAGTACTGGAAGCATTTATTTATAATGTAATTTTTGAGCTGCTCAAGGGTGTTCTTAAACTGGGAATGAGTCTGATGAAAGAAATCACAGAAGCAGTCGGGTAAGTGGAATAGGATGCTTTAGGTTGGCACACAGTACAAATATTATCTGTAAAGTCTCATGTTTTCTAATGTTAGTGGGCAAAGCGGGTGTGAAAAACGATGTGTTTGTTACTGCGTGAGGTATGTGCAATCTATATGGATGGAAGCGGGTACCCGAGTGTTTCTGTGCTGATAATGTGTAATGGATGGGGAGAAGAGAGGGAGGAGCAGCGCTGTGTGTGCGAGCAGTGACATTGTGGTGTATGGGGAACAGCATGGGGCGATTGTGATGCAGTTGGATAACATTTAGATACTGCCAACTGGAGAGAAAAAAAGACTTCTCCTGCTTTCCTGAATATACTTTTCTTCCTATCTGTTTCCAGTTCTCTCTCCTTGAGTAAGGCAAGGGAAGCTCTCATAGGCTGGACTGTATTGATGAGGTGACAACTCACTCAGCTGCCTTGCATTCCCTTAAATGATGAAGAGGGTCAATACTAAAACAAAACACTTGTAGGCTTAGGATAAGGAAGAAGTAGAGAAGGCTTTTTATATGCAAACGGGGAGCATTGAAAAGATATCCCAAATGTTTCTTCCAGTTCTATCCCAGTGATTGCCAACCATTCGTGTCAATAATTACATGAGTGAGAACCAATTTCCTCTAGCTGTTATGAATCTCAGCACTCAGCTACCTGCTCAGAGGGCTTTGTTATGGTAAGTGAAAATTTGCTTCATCTTTTAGTCTCAAAGATCTTTTCTCACACAGGAGTTTTACTAGTTCTGTAACAAAGAACCCAGCTCCCAGTGTTTTTGGGCACTCCTTTTCAGCCTTGGAGCCCACTTATGTGAACGCTAGTGGTCTGAGGAGGAGATATGCTCTTTTATAGCTACTGTTTTCCCTTCCTTTTTTCTCCCACTAGCAGTAGAGCTCCTTCCAGTCGGGGTGAGGAATACAGCTGCTCTTGTCCTAGGCTGCTGGCAGAGCCAGTGCTTTAGGAGTGCAGACCCTTTCTGTGTGCCTCCTGTAAGCCTTGAGTGAGCCCAGGCCCTTGCCTTGCTGGTGGGGCCGGACCCTTCCCCCAGCAGATTTACCCTGAGCAAGACTGAGTGGCTCAGGAATGAGTTAGACAAGGGATGTTGATGCACAGGGCCTGCAGCAGCAGCAGCAGCTGGGTGTTGAGTGCAGCTGCCTGGAGAGGCTGGTGGGGCTGGGCAGGTGATGAGGAGCTGTAGCACTGCTTCCTTTCCTGTGTGCTGTACATTGAGGACAGATGGTGAAAGCTGATGAAGAGTAAGGGCAAGGGATGCCCTTTTTCTGGGCACATCAGAACACCTGATGGGGTTTCCTGCAGAAGAGGATCAGCTAAGGTTGTCTGACAGAGGTTGTTAAAGGACTGAATGACCTGAGTGAAGTCTACAATGGTACCAGACACAGATATCCTGGAAGAGCCTGGGGAAAATCTTTCATGTGTGCCTTTGTGTTTTGCCAAATATTGTCCCCTTTGTGCGTAGGGTGCTGCTGGAAGGATGCAGGGTTTTGCTGTCTGTGGTCCCCATATGAAGCATGAAGCTTTGCCTCTTTAGTATCCCCTTTTCCTTAAAAAGGTGCATAACAGTTTCACTTGCTGTTCACACTCAAAGATCAATGATTTTGGCAGCTGATGTGCTCTTCCTGCTGTCGAATTATCCATGATAAAACCAAAAATATCAAGCACAGCACAGACCATCCTGTCGCTCTCTGAGAGGGAGCTAAGGGCATGTGTAGGTGAGCACGTGAGACACAGCCCTCTCCTGGTGTCAGCGAAGAGCAGGGATCCCTGCTGTCAGCATGGAAGGGAAGAAAAAAATGCTGGGAGTACATGGTTCTTACAGAAATAGGCCCAGGGAGAAGAAGCCCAGGCTTGATTCTGTGCTATGCCATTGCACTGTGGTGCTTTGGCTGATGATGAATTTCCTGGAAGCTGAGGCATTTCCCTGTGAGCTCCCTCCAGGAGGTTGCGTGCCTGTGTGGCAGCATCGCCCTGCTCACCTGCATGGAAAGAAAAGGAATAGCACTACAAGGACTGCTACCTTAATTTTTCTGAGCCAAAGGAGTATTCTGTCTCACAGTGAAGTGTCTTGCTGGCCATATCTGCTGTTTTAAAGTTCCTGGGGAAGAAATTCTGCATGACTACATGCTGAGGGAAAAGGGCCCTTTACACTAGCCGTGTTTATTGGTCAGCCACAAGCATAAAATAGGATTTTTCAGTGGTTGTCAGCCATAGAGGTACTGGACTTTGAATGGTACCTCTGGGAGGAGATGGTTTTGGCGGCAATGCAAGTGTATATGTATCCAATTAAGGCAGGTTGGTGTGTTGTGGTTTTTTTTTTTTGGAGGGTTGGTTTGTTTTTTTTTTAAAAAAGATAACATGAGAAAGGCAGGCTTCAGAGGAAGGGTTTTGGCGTAAAGCAAAGGTAAGCGTAATCACAGCTGTGGGCTCACAATCTGGCTTTTACAGTCCCTAGGTTATATAAAGCATCCAAAAGAAACTCCCCTGAAGATGGTTAGTTCTTGAAATTTGTTTCCTTTCCTAGAGTCTGCCTCTGTGTGACCTCGTGGATGCAGGTTTCTGCATTTCTTTCTTGTTTGGCAGAGCTCTCCCACAAAAAGGGTGTCCCTCTCCTTTTTCTGGTGATGGTGATTGTGCTGTTGAGAGGAGGAAGATGTGGCAGGCAGGCCATGAGCAGTGGGATGAGGGAGGGAGGAAGAGAGCAAGCAAGGAGACAAACTAAAGGCTGTGGGCCTTTCCAGCTGGGAAATCAATAGCATATGAGTATGCAATGTAAGTGTGTAATCACAGCTCCCTCCCCTCTGCCCCTTAGCACTTACATTGATGGGGAGTTGCAGGCCAGAACCAATTAATCCTTACAACCTGCTAGGACAATAACTATTAATATTCTTCTGCATGCACTCTGGTTGCTGTACCTGCTTAGAGCCTGGCTGTGCTTGACCCTCAGCACTTGACCCAAAGTTCCACCAAGAGAGCGAGAGCCTTTCTGACCATGAGCCTTGCAGCCAGTGCACTGTTACCTGACTTCCCCCTGTGTGGATGTTGGAGAGGCTGACCGGGGGGATAAATACTTGAGTGTCTGAAAAAGGAGGGATTTGCTGGTAAGGTTTTGCCTGCAGGAAGGAGGGGTTATTTAGAGGGGCATCTGTGGAATTTTTGATGTGTAAATAGGTTTAGACTCTTGTCATGCTGGTACACCGTCATATAATGAGTATCTACTCTTTGCCTTGTAAAGGTACCTTGTACAATGGGATCAAAACATCCAGTTTTATTTGTGCCTGTTAACGTGATCTGTGCATAAAGGTATGGCCCTTGAATAGCTCTTCCTTGGCTTTTGGGAAGGTGCATGTATGGAACAGAAGATTATATATATGCATGCACATGTATTTGAGTGTGTGTATGTACAGAAAATGCACAACTTATGTGGTAAAGATGCTTGAGAAATGTTAAAAAATCTGGTCCAGAGTTGTGTTTTGTGCAAGGGACTTGTCATGAATGTTAGTGCCGGAGGTGAATGCTGATAGGAACGTCCGTGTAGCTATGTGTGCTTTTGGAGTGACCATTATTCATAGCACATTTGCATCCTATCTTGACATGGCAAGAGATTGTTGCAGTGAAACAGAATTGTTTCTGTGGCTTGGCTACCCCTCCTCATCTTTCTGTGATAGCCTCAGTGTAAGGTGGCAACTTAGTCACGCTTCGGTCAGCTGGGCAGGAAATACAGCCTAGAGAGTGGAAAGGACATGTTTGACTCCTACACTTTCACAAGAGAGTTTCTGGGAATAGAAGGAAGGGGATAAAAGGAGGCTTTCTTACATGCACAAGTTGCATTGTTTTTTAATGAGCCCAACATACTCAAAAATAGCACGACCTGACTGAGCCCACCTTCCTTACATAGCTATGTCATTTTATGATCTGGATGCAGCCTGAAGCAGCAAAGCAGCCAGTCTGTACTCTGGCTGCACCTGCATTAACACAGCCTTGCTGGTTTAACTTCCTCAACAGCATGGGCTCTGTCCAGCGTGGCTGTGTTCTGTCCACTCTCAGTTTGGGTAGCTGAGCAGGACAGACCTGCCTGCAGGCCTGCCCTCGTGAGACGTTCTGCACTTCTAGATCTCCTGTAGAGGAAAGGCAACTATTTGTCCAGAAGAGTTGTGCTGTATCAAGGCTGGGGGTTTTACGAATGGTAATTTCTTGGTGATTCAAAGAAAAAAAAATTGATCATGCTAGCCCAAGTGGTGTAAGAGCTGTCTGTAGTCTAGGCCAGCTCAGGGAGGGAGGGCAGGAAACGGTGGGAGCTAAAGTGAAGGTACATAAGCTCTCCTCCATTTTCATGTATCCTGGGTGCCTACTGGTGACTGGTTTGTGCACTGTCCAGCAGCCACAGAGCTGCAACAGATTGGGATGTTGATAAAAAAAAAAAAAATCCAGCTGCAGCATGAGGTAAATGAGCTGTGGCATTGCCCCAGAGGGACCTAGAGCTACGGTCAGCAGTACAGTCTTCCTTCTCCTTTGGCCTGCTGTGTGCATAGAGAAAAGGAAGAAAAGGCCATTCTGGCTGGCCTTGCTCTGTCTATCTTGATGTAAATCTTTGTAGCAGCAGCCTTTTCTTCAGGCTTCACGGAACCTCACAAGACCCCTGGTCAACCCTAAGAGTTTTTGGTCTCTCTCTCTTCTTCTTCCTGCTGACCAAAATGAACCAAACCACCATAAAAATTGAAACAAGACACACCTCAAGCTGTCCTGGGTGCTGAAGCTTTGTTGTAGCTGCTGTGAAGGAGGAATGGCCATGTGAAACATATTGGGGAGACAGAAGACTTCAAGGCTCTGCTTTCTTTGCCACACACAGGAGTAATAGCTCTGTAATTCTTTCAGACCTGGGGATGCTAAGTGACAAGAGGTTTTGAAATTGTTACAGGGAGAGGCTTAGGGTGGCCCTGATCTAGAAGAAACCTTCTTGTGGAGCTGCCACTTTTCCTTGGTGCCTTGGTGATAATAATGCAAAGGTTGTGGGTTCAATCCCCATATGGACCATTCACTTTAGAGTTGGACTCAATGATCCTTGTGGGTCCCTTCCAACTCGGAATATTCTGTGATTCTGTCTTGAGAGCTGGCAGGAACCTTGACAGGTTTCTTTCTGAACTCTTTCTCAAGTTCTCCAGAAGTTTGTTGAAGCAAACAAACGATCTTTGCAGAATGTTTCTGCTTCACCAAAATGACATTTTTCTAATAAAGAATAAAAATATGTTTTGTTGGAAAAAATTCAACTTGAGTTTCAAGAACAGATTAAGGCACAAGTGCTTAAAGGCTTTCCTGTGATGTATTATCTGCTGTCATAAGACTACATCAAAGTCTCAACTGTCATCTAAAACAAAAAAAATTCTGAAAACTGTGGCCTTTTTAGGTGTTATTGAAAACTTGAAAATTTAACCTGAGTGCAGCCAGTAGCTGGTGTCTGTCTTGAGCATGCGGGCAGCTGAAAGTGCTGTACTGAAGATCTGCTCTCACTTTGTTTGGAATTGGATTTCCTTGGAAGAGACCCAGCTGATGTCACTGTGGAGGAGGGAACGTCCACTGAGTGGAACTCGTGTCCCATAGCGATGCTGTGTCTGAACCAGAGGAAGAGCATGTGCATGTGTCTGTGTGTGCATGGCATGTGCAGGGCCTGTGCTGTGATCACCAGAATTACAGTCTAGCCAGATAACGAGCTGTTGTTGTTTACAGCACTTGGTTCCGGGCACTTCAATTCCAGAAAGATGTAAACAAAATTAGAGGGAATTCAGTGGATTGCAAGGAGAATGATTAAGGGGCTGGAGGGACTGACTTATGAAGAATGCTTGTGAGAGCTAAATATATAGCTGTTTTGGCTAAATGACTAAAGAGGAGCTATGCTAATGATGTAGGCATACTGGGAAGGCATGAAGAATTGTCTAGTGTGGACTCAGAGCTAGAAGAGTCTCTCATGACAGAAAATTTGGAGGAGGAAAGAAAAAATTGGCAGGAGAGGAAAAATACTCGATGGAAGAAAGAGATTAGGTGGTGATACAGCTTTGTTAAGAATCATGATGGAATTGCTGTCATTTGGGATATCTGAAGTTTGGCTGGGCAGAGCCCTGGAGAATAATCCATGCACTACAAGCTTGAAAAGGTCCCTTGAGAGACAGTCTAGATGCCTTAATAGATTTTTATGCTGTCATTAATTTCTGAATCACAGCTAATACTTCCAGTCTGACAAAGAGCCATATTCTTTAAAGCATTTTTCTTTCTTGCCTTGTATTATTTCTGCTGTGATGCAAATACTGGTGGAAGACACGTGAAGAAGTCTTCTGCTACATTAACAATTGAAACCCTGGTTGCAGCTGCTTAACTCAAAGACCTTTTTCCTCTTTCTTTTAGCGGAGTGTTCATTCAGATTTGTCTGATAAGTGTGAAGAGGCAGCCTGCTAGATGCCCAATAAGGTGAAAACCCAGTGTCTGTAACTCTGTCCTGTGAGTTGTGTTGGGCTTTGATAGGTTCCACATTGACACACATGATACATATATGCTCTGCTCTTCCTTTACCTTGCACATTTTCAAAATGGGTAACTGAATACTGGACTGGTCCCCTCAGTCTCAGAAGTTGATGTGGTGGAGCTTGAAGCATCCCTGGCATGGCACAAGAGCTGAGCCCTCCCAGGGCCATCTGTGAGCTGGAGGGAGCTGGGCCTGTGAGGGAGGCAGCAGTAGAACAGGATGGTAGGAGATTGCCAAGCTGATCAGCGGCACATGGGGATGGCCCAGCTGGTTTGCTCTCATCTCACCTACAACATGAACTGGAGAGTGAATGTGAAATGGGTGGTGTTGGCTGCTTGGTTTAAAGGGAATGGAACAGACAGGATTGAGCGCAAGTTTTGTAGTGGATGCTGGCTGGCACCGTGGACTTCTAGAGGTAAAAGGTATTGCAGCTTGAGTGAAAGAGCCAGGATACATAATGGGAATTATCCAGACTGAAGATTATTTGTGCCACGGATGCAGACCCAGAGAGAGTTCATCATAGTTTATTAGCTCAGGTACAGCACTATGCAAATTGCAATCTGTTTCCTGGGCAGGAAGCAAGGAGCACCATTTTGCATTGCATGCAGTCCAGACTGTTCAGTGTTGCTGGATCTTTCCCAGTCGGTGCAAGGCCTGTTTGAGGGCCTCAGCAGCCCAGCAGTGCCAGGGAACAAAACATGGAGACAGCTGACTCTGGATGGAAATTGATGCTACTCAGCTTGGACTTTTTGACTAGCCTTGGTATGTTCAAGGTGGCTGCTGGTAATGACAACCTTACCACATGTACCCCAGCAGGGTGGGAGAGCTCATTAGCTCAGATGTGGTGCAGCGGGGCTCTGGCTCTGAACTAGAGACAAGAAACATTGTAGACTTGAGTTGTCTGCACTGAATGTCTTGATTTTTCATGTTGGAATCTCCTCTTTAAAAAATACATAAGCCCTGGAAAGAATAAAAAGTCTCTCCTTACCACCCCCCCTCCCACTCCCCACCTTTGCATTAGGTAGAGATTCTGCATTTGTGCCAGAATGGGAAAACTGGGAGATTTGAGAAATTAACTAAAATATGATGAAGTGGAGAAGGTTAGAAACTCCAAAGGTGATAATCTGTTTTGGCAGATATGAATTGCTCTTGAATGGTAGGGTCATGGAGATGGAGAGCTTGGAATATAGGTTCAAAGACCAATGGACCCATTGTTTTCCCTGTATTATTTTGGCAATCTGTTTGCCCTCTAGTGGCACAACTCATCAAGGGAGGTGGAGAACTACTGCTCCTACCATTGTCAGTGTCACCTAAGAGGAGGGACTGTATGTTCAGAGCCCAAAGGATGGGGCTTCTCAGCCGTGGCTCAGTGCAGAGGGAGGAATGGGGTGAGAGCAAGATAATTTGTGTAGTAATTGTGGTTTTTGCACGCAGGAAATTGATTTGTTACAGCACCTTTGAGTCATTGTTCCATAGGATTTTGCTAATCTCATTCCAACCCCAGCAGAACATTTGTCGCTTTGTACCCAGCAGTTAAATCCGAGCGTGATGCTGCCACCTCCTTTAGTTACTGGGGCAAAGGCACAGCAGCAGGAGACCTTGAAGTACATTCCTGCCACTGGGTGTACAGGATGGAGCTCTGGGTCCCCTCTCTGGGTTGCATGAACTGTAACTCTGAAAGGAAGAGAGAGACCCAGAGTGTTATAAGGAAGTGGGCAGTTGGTGGCAAACTTGTGGTTGTATTGCCGTGTGCTGAACTTCTGGAGAAAAATCCTAAGCTCTTCAAAGCCAAAACCAATAACAACCTAGGAATCCATTCTCTCAAGCTTCTGTTTAGGTATCTAACAGCAGCACTACCTAATAGTAATGTTCATAGGAAGGGAAAATCTTCTCAAAGTAAGTTTATTTTTTTTTCTGCCATTCACATGTTTGAACAAAGTAAAAAAAGTGGATTGACGCTATACAGTCACTACTTTTGTTAGTAGCCAGAACTGGTGCTGTAAAAATGATTGCGCAAATAGTAAAAAGAGAAACTTATTGGGAAAAATATGGTTGTTTTATAAAAACTGTTAAAAAGAAGGGTTTCTTATGCCTAGGATGGCCTTTTTGAAAGAAGTGGAGGCTGAACCCAAGCCAGTGCCATATAAGACATTGAAATCTATATTTCTGTTCCAAAATAGAGCAGGATCTGGAATGTGGTTATCCCACAGTTCAGAAAGCACATGAATCCCTCAGCTCTGGCCTTTCTTGGAGAGGTCTAATTTTTTCTCTCTAGTTGCATTTTTAGCCACCACACATGTTAGAGTTAGAGCTCTGTGACTTACACCATTCAGTGGGGTTTGCATTAAGTGCTAAATAGGAGGTGAGCAAAAAAGGTCTGCACCTACCTCACAGACACAGGTGAAGAGGCTCACATGCCAAAGGCACCCCAGTCCCAGATCTCTGTTCCTTGGCTTTCTGCGCTGAAGGCAGGCCATGGAAGAGCCCCTGCTTGTCACAGCAGATGGCTGAGAAGCGCTTGTTGGCTCCGTGGGCAGAGGTGGCAGCAGCAGCGCAGCCCTTGCAGGTATCTCAGCAGCAGTATTGGGAATGGTGGCCACAGAAGGAGAGCTGACCCTGTGTATTGCCCTTGCCAGTTTTGGAGGTGGGCAGCTTTGTTGCATTTGTAAAATGTACAGTGTGGTGTTTGCCCTGCAGTCTCCAGTCAGCGGGGCCAATTTCGTTTTGCTCCTGATGTTGGCTCGCTGCAGCTGCAAGGAAGGAGAAAGCATGGCTCTCTTCTTTCATTTCCCTGCACTAAATTTTAACCACATATCCCACTTCATGTTTCCTACTGCTGCTGCTTTATGATCAAAACAAGGGACCAAAGATGAACTTGTAGTAAAACCAAGTAGTCCAACAACTTCTATGATGTCTACCTCCTGCACTAGGGTGATACTGACAAGGTATGACCTAATGTTTTTTAGAAACCATCAATTCTGCAGTGGAGTTTGAGTTCTGGTCTGTAGCCTTATTTGTTGTTGTGGGGTAGAAGACTGCCTAACCCCTCTTCAATGATTTTTTGCTTTTGGGGAATTTTTTGTGTGAAAAAACAAGGAAGGAAAAAAAACCCCAAACTGTATGGGCTATTTGTCTGCTTTAGGTAGACCTGAAGTGGAGTCCCTAATCCAATTTCATGGAGCAGAGGCTTCAGGCTGGATTTGCGCTGTCTCTCTCTAGGAGGTTAAGGATGTGTCATTCAGTTTGGTTGTCCTTGGCAGTACTTGTTCCAACTTGAGGCTACAGAAATCCTAAACTGGTACTTGTCTGTGAGGGGAAGAGAAAGGGGATGAGTTGTAACTCGTGTCCTTTGATAAAAGATAATTCTGCCCTCCTGAGTGACGGGATACCTTTACCCTTCTGCTTTTTCCCAGCACTGTGAAAAGAAGTTTGTTCCTGTCTTGTTTGTATCTCTTGTTGAGGGTACTCCAAACAGAGGATCTTTGATCCACTCCAAGCAAATTTCTTATGGGGTCTGATCTGGGGCTAAAGGGTTGCATCTTGGAAAGTCATGCACATGGTTTAGTTTGCAGAAACTACAGGACCAGTGATGCAAATGCAAGAAATAAAGCATCTACCCGGATTCTTGGATTCAATAGTGTCTTGCAGTGCAGGCTGGCAGTTGGAAGAAACACATTTTCATGCATAAATTTGGGCACCTTTGAGTTGCAAATGACTAAGAGACAATAAAACACACATTGCCACTTTCATGGGGACACCTTTAAAGCCAGGGCTGCGCTTTCAATTAACTCTGCCGTATGTGGCCAAAGTCGACAGTGCATAAAACTTTGATAATTTCACATTTTAAAAACGTATCGGAGAGTCTCATTCGTATATCTTCACTGAAAATTTCATGAATTGCACATTTCCTGGTGTTAGATGTTCAATAAACTTAAATTATGCAGCAATTTACATCTAGAAGATTTGCTTTAAAACTGAAGACTGGCTACTTCACTTCTGGGTTGAGAACAGCTCTTTCTTCTTATGCCTCCAACAATTAGAATGGGCAGTTTTGTTCAGAAATTGTTGGAGACATGTACTGATCACTTAGTAGGAAAAACTGACATGAGGGAGATGTGAAAGGTATCAGCAAATAGCTGGACACAACTGTATCCCTCTTGTTTGAGCCTGATGTTGGAGTTTTGTTCATTTCATATTGGATCTATGCAGAAATTTTCCAGCAATACTTCTTTGTATTTTAATGTATTTTCAGCTAATTGGGAAACTTGAGATTAGAGGGAAGAGCAAACTTGAATGAAACCAGTTTGTGAAATCCCAGATGGCAGTTATTAGCCAAGAGTACTTCCTGTACAGGAGTAGTCAGGTTGTTGGGGACATCTCCCTAGATCGTAGAGTCCCAAGGTGAACTCCCAGTTTGAGAGGATGAAAATATGGGGTATTCTGTCAAATATTGATGCAGATGAGTTCCTGTAGTACCCTGCTCATCTCAAGCAGTGCTTTATTTCTATGCCCCATCCCAAATTTGTGCCTTTATCTGAGTGACCTCAAAGGAATAACATGCAGTGTGAAGAGGAAGACTTTAAAAAAAGCTCTCTGGAGCTATTTCCTCCCTTTCAGTAATCTCATTTCAAAGCTTTTCATGGTTACCCAGCTTTCTCATCCTCCTTATCCTTACTGCAACCAAGCTGAGAGTATAAGCAAGTTCTACCACACTCTTGCTTTTCCACAAATGATCTCTATGCTCAACTATGGATGAAGAGTAAGGAAGAAAAATCAGAGCCCAAGGCAGTCCCAGGACAACACTGCTGCTGACAAGCATCCATTCCCAAGGTGATCTGTTGACCACAACAATGATGGTTTGTAGGAGAGGCATCTTAAAATTGCCTGAAATGTCTCAGACAGTGCTTCTAATCAGGAGATAGCTTTGACTTTCTCCTGCTACACTCCTTAGTGAATTCCATCACCAATCTCACCTAAGAATAGAAAGAAATAGGATGCACAATATAGTTTTGTTTGACATCAACTAAAAAAACCCAAAAAAACCAAACCAAAAAACCCTGGGCCCTGTTAATCTCAGCTGACCATGTAGAAACCAAAGGTTAAGATATTTCTCTAAAATTGTCATCTAGGTTGGTGGCAGAGCAGAACCTGGAGGACTCATTCTCTGTCCAGTTCCCTTGCACAGCACTCTTGTGTCTTGTGCAGTACTTCCCTAGTTTGAGTCTCCCTGGGCAGGGCAATGGGCAGCACTGCTGGCAGAAAAGGTGAAGGAGAGAGCTCTGAGGTGCAGGGAAGTGGTCAAGGAGACAGGGGCTCCCTGATGTCTGTAAGGAAGATGTCTGAAGGAAGGAATGGGATGGATTTGACAATGGTGCAGGGAGGAGGGGAACAGAAGTGCCTGACAAGCTTTTGAATCTCTGTTTGCTTAATGGGAGCTCTTGCAAAGGCACAGGCTGCGTAAGCCATCAAGAGAAGATGGCTTCTCCCAGGGCCCTTGCAGCTGCACCAGGCTATGATAACAGAAATTAACTTCATCTCCTTTGTCTTGGTTTCCAAGAGCCCCAGAATAGTAGTTATGAAAACAGTGCTGTTTAATATTGTCTTTGATCGAGCAATCCAACGGGAGCCCTGGGCTTGTTCAGCTCGGCTTTGTTAGTTTCAGACCCCAAGGCAACAAGCCGTTGCCTTCAAAGCCCAGGCAGGGCTGCATTAAGTGTGAGGCGCGCAGCAGAAATCCCAGTTTGTCAATTCAAATGGCACTCACCTAGCAGCAGTGCCTGTGTATTTAGATCCACAGCAAAATGTGGGAAGCAGGGCACACAGTTATCCTCTCCGGAACGAGCCTATCTCAGGAGCCAGCAAGCAAGGCAACACCCTCAAAAGACAGCAACACAGGGCAGATCTTTCCTGTTATTATGCAGTTTTAATATGCTGCCTTTTTTTATTTGCTGCCAGCTGGTCTCCCAGTACAGCCAAGCAGCATGTGATGCACGAGGACAGCATCACTGGAGAAGAAAGTTTCCATTCACCTCCTTCACCTCCCTACTGTAGATGTGCATCTTTCCTCCAACTCTGCCCTGGGGCCACTGCATGTACACCTTGACCAAGACCTCCATTCTAGTGGGGTATAAGCACTGGAAGTCACCCAGCCTCTGATTTAGCAAGAGTCAGCTCTCGGAGATATTTGCTACTCAACCAGCAACAAGTATAAAGGCAGCTACTGAAAAGGGTCCATGCTAGTGGTGGTGTGCAGGAGGGCTTGTGAGAACCAGAAGGGTAGGAACAGCTCATCTGCTTCCAGATGGGTGGTTACCTGGACGCACCATAACCCATGGGGACCCAAGTGCAGGGACTAATGGTCTCGCTGCAGGCAGTGCTGAGAGATGGAACTATGTGCTAAGGAAAGGACTGGTGCACTTTTTTTGTTTAGGCTCTCTCATTGCTTAGTTATGAGACTCGTTCTACTGTATGCCCACCTGCATATAAAACAGGGATGTGGTCAGATTTTGTTAGGTAGTTGTATGGGGGTCGTGAAAGTTATAAATAAGGCAGTGACTCTTTAGATGCCTGGAAGAGCCCACTTGTCAGTTTACTGGGGACTGATGACCACGGTGCTTAACCTCAGTCTTCACATCTGTGTAAACTATATCTAGAGTAGGTTTGATTATGAAATGTCCTGGAACCTGTTGTGCTACTTTCCTCTTATTATGGAAACTGTGTGGTCCCACTGAAATAGAGGAGTATCAAAGGTATAATATTTTAGATATACATTTTGTTGTAATAAAATTTGGAAAGTTGGAGGAGCTTCAGAAGCAAGTAGTTTAGTGATAGTATTTCATGTGGCAACGATAACACCTGCCATTACTGCAGTCAGGGTAAGATTTAGACAAGCCATATAAACACTTCAGGTATGTGTTCTCTCAAACCTGACATAAACAAATGGATGCTCAGTTTCCAGAACCAGGCGTTCCTGAGCATTGTTAGAGAAAATAGAACAAGGATCTCCCTTCTGTTCCAGCAGTGCTTGTCCTAGCACTGCACGTTGTTTTGTTATGTGCAGTGATGCTTGACACCTCTCTTCAGTTTAGCAGGCAACTGAAGGGACTCACCCTACAGCGTGCTCTTGTGTATATTTTAGGAAGGGTCAGAAGAAACTCTGGACAGGAGTTGAAGCTTTTCTGAGATTCTGGTTGGTCGCTTGCCCTTGAAATTATTGCTGTTTCTCTGATCGTGTCCCAGTAGGACTTTTATTTTCTTCTCTGTACCGTGTAAGGCAACGCAGGGACAGTGAGAACTTCATCGATCCAACTAGAAAGAAGAACATAAACGATGGCAAAAGTTGTGTTGTTTAAAGGTAACTGAGAACTGCAGAGGTGGGGGTTGCCTTTGCTGTGGTGAAATAACTTACGTTCCCTCTCTGAACCTGCTCAGAAAGTGACCATGGTTTGAAAAAAGCCCATGCAAGTATGAGTAACCCAGGGCTTAGTGCTAAGAGACAAATCTTTGGGGTTCCCATCTAGTTTTGTCGTTAATAGGAACTACTCCTGTCTCAGCACGTCAATATCCTCTTCTGTTAAAGGAGCAGAGGGACTCTGTAGAATTTTAAGAAGAGGTTTCAGATGATCAAATGCTGAAGAAGTACAAAGAACTTCAGATTGTGAGTTACAGGAGAAAAGATTCAGCATGGAACTTCTAGCTTCAGTCCTGGGTGCGTAGGAGGTGGATGGAGGGTAAAGGAGGCTGGAAATTAAAATAAGCCAATATCCTAAACTATATTTTAATTGAATTTTCAATATCTTCACCTTGGATACTATGATAGCAGGCATTAAACTCATGCACATTATTCTGTAACTGTATACTATCTACAGTAAAAGCACCAGCTATTAAAACGGGAGAGTATAAAAAGCTCTTTCAGTATGCCTTCAAAATTGCTCAGTACTGTTGCTTATGCAATATTTTCTATTTTTGAAAGCTTAGAAGCCTGGAATTAAGTAGAGGAAAAGCCTTTTTAGGTTGGCAAGGCAGTTCCTCCCCACTTGACCAGTGCAAGCTCTTTCAGTACAATGACAGTTAAAATCAGCCCACTCATATCCATGCTGTTTAATTACAAAGGAAAGCCACAGCATTTCAGAACAGAAAGATACGGGTTTGTTAAGATACTGGACTGATCCTCAGGGGGAGCTGAGCTTAATTCCTGCCTTTGCCACAGGCTCTCTTTAAGTCAGTCAATTAATCAGTTTGTGCCTTAGCTTACCTGTCTACACAATGAAAGTGAAGACAAAGGAAGTTCCAGCCCCATCTTCCCCCATACATAAAAGATGCTCTGTGTCATGGGCCCCAGTCTTCCCTCTGTTCTTTTATTGCTGTTTGGCATAAAGGTGTCTTCTTTCTAGGAGAGAAGTTCAGTTGATCTGTGCTTTCTTTTTTCAATGTTTCTCTAGCTCCATAAATGTGGTACTATACTGAGTTAAGCTGAAACAAAGCCTTTGCCATAAAAACTTGCACAAGTTAAATCTATTGGATCATTCGATCCATCTTGTCATTTATGCTTACCTGTACCTTGTGGAGCAGAGTGGTAGTCTGTGACTAGCTAAGGATGTGATTGAATTTTCATTATAAGGCTAATATTTGTTCCTTGGTACTCATCACAGACAATAAAGAATTAGTCAGCTTGGGGGATGACTTAGCAGTTTTGTAATGAAGTCAACTGGATGATATCTTCCTGACTTTTATGTGTAAAAAACCCAAAAAACAACACATGATGTATGCAATTTTATCTGTATTATAAATATTAATGAAAGCATAAAGAATTTCTTTCCACTTTTATTTGTAGTAACAACAAAGAAAAAGGGAGAGAAGGTGAGGCATTTTATTCTCCTGGAATTGTTGACTGCAGATGAACACAGTTGGATCAAGATGAGTTGACTAGGTTTTAATTTTAAAAGTTAGGATTCCAAATAATCAGATCAAAATGGTTCATTGACTTGTTCCAGTGAACAACTTCTTGAGGTTAGGCTTTCATTAAAAAACTATGTAATGCTGTCTTTAACACTGTCTCTATCCCTTTTCCCATATCAAGAGGAAGCTTGCTCTAATCACAATTCCTTGGAGAGATCTGTTATTGGTGAAAGGCAAAAAGTTTCCACTAAATGCTAATTAGAGAAGCTGATTGGAAATTGCTACTTTTGTAAATTGACATTTTTCAAAGACTCCTCAATCCCTGGGTCTTTTCTTCGGTGGGGGGAAAGGTGAGACAATTACCCCTCTGCTCTAACTTGCTACATCCAGGACAATGTGAGAAGGATGGCCACCTCTCCTGTTTTGCTCTTCGGACATCGAAGATCGTGGCCCGACTACTCCTCTGTGGCTCTCCTCAAAGTTTTAAAACCTGCAGCAGTGTTGGACCTGTGGACTGGCTGGATCACAGGAGAGTACAGATCATGATGCACTGTTGAATAAGGACATGCAGAAAGCAACAGAGAAAAAGAATGTGGAGAAAAGATCATAAGGAAAGCTGGGCCCATCTGTGCCTTTCCTGGCTGGCCAGGGTCACATCTGTGGCTTACCAAATGCATCAGAGTTTATTGCAACATCCTTTTAAAAGCTGCTATGCACCTCTTAACATTTTCATCTTTTGCAAGATGTCTGGGTGAAACAAAGGTCCTTCAAAACCACCCTCAACTAAGGTTGGCATTTTCTTGTGTTCGCAGTAGCCTGATGACACAATGTGTGAAGGTTGCCACACTTCTCCTGTATTTTGTAGGAGGAAGCAAAAATCTTCAGTGACAAACTATTCTTCTTATATTTTGTGACAAAGGCTGGAAGCAATTCTGTTCAGTCACTGAACTCACCTTGACTCCTCTCATGCAAATGCCATAATTCAGAAGTTCTTAAAGAGCGGTGCGCAGTGCACAGCCATTGCCTATGGATCTGTACCGTCTGTGGTGTTTTCAGTTAACTGATGGCAAAGGCGCAGGGTATCACCGGGGAAACAAAAGGCAGGCTCTGGATTATCAATTCAGTAATTCTGGAGCAGTGGCTTCTTTGCCAGGAACAAGGCTTCTGTATAACTGGTCTACTGTGTAATTAGTGACTAATGGAACAACAACCGCCAGTATATTAATTGTTATTGGAGCTGTATACAGAGCATTGTTCTCGCTCTGACAGACATATAAATTGTGTGCAACTGTGTTGTCCTTTCCAGAGTAGCTCTCTCTAGAGTTAGGTGTCAATAATGAAATGCAGCTGTTCCTTGAGGACGGATAATGTTATCTCTAAGGGCTTGTCTAGGCAGAGCACATGGGAAAGTTGATCTGAATTAAGTAACAAGGTGGGTTTCAAGTGGATTATGTAAAATGTATTAAACTGATACATGCACACACACTTGTTTGGAATTAAAAATGGCCCTCATTTGATTTTGTTTTATTTTCCTTTAAAGGGAATCCAACTAAATTGAATTAAAACCACTTTAATGCTGGCTGAAAGTATGAACACTAATTTTCCCGTGATCCATTGTAAAAGTTCACCATGTTATCTTCCTAAGAAGAGGGCAAAGGTTCTGCTGGCATTCCTGGACACAGTGCTGAGCAAATGTGAAAGTTGCCTTAAGTATTCATTTTAACACTCTGAAACTCAGTGTGAGTTCCATCCTTTCATACTTTTGAGGTGTTTTTTCTTTTTTTTTTTTTTAACCTGCCTTTGAATTCCCTGTGCAACTAGTACAGAAGGCTAGTGAAAGTGTACATTTTAATTGTTTGGGGGTTTTTAGTTTGTTTTTTTTTTTTTTAGTCCTGGAGATTTAACTCTTCCCTATATGAAATGGAAGCACAGAAAGGATAAGAAACTTCCCCACAGAAACCCAGCATGAGCTGCCTGTAGAATACAGCCTGAGATCTGCTGTAGCTGGCACCAGTGCCTTGATGCTGGAAATTTGCATGTCCACAGTCACTTGTTTGGATCCTCTTGTCTTTCTTAGAGGAAACCTTGGTCTTAAGCTGTGAAAGGAACTTTTCACTCTTCCCAGTATGGGCAGCCTACCTGATGTGTGTGCTGTTGGGCATCTTTTTGGAAGCCTTGGTAAGAACTGATGTTTCCATGGCTGAAGATCATCCCTTCTGACCTACAGCCTTAGCTGCTCACTGAGTCACACAGGCAGACAGTGAGTTTGGGACTCTCATCACTGCGCAGTGTGGCTGAGCTCAGAGCGTGTGAGAAGAGCAGTTGGAGCGTGGGGAGGAAGAAAGGCAAGCCCTGAGATCCCTTTATAATGCAGAAAGCTTTTCATGAAGTCACATTAAAATGAGCAGGCAGGCCATGATTCGAAATGAAATAAACCTTAGGAGCCCTGGAGTTTTAATGTACTGTTGATAAATGGATTCTGTTCTTATTCATCCCACTCTTGCATGATGAAGAAAGAAACTTTTTCTGTGAATTGACCTGCATTTCTTTCAACTCTACCTTTCTAGATAAAGCTGCAGTGAGCTCCCAATTTCATGACTAGTTAATCCTGGCCAGGAGTTAGGAAGACCATTGGTAATGACAGCCAGAATTGCATTAATGGAGGAGAGCTGTATTCAGCAAATTCAGCGAAGAATTCCCCTTATATTTCTTGTAACACAGTTCTACATTTCCTTAATACAACACAGTACACTTGTCTAAGAACTTAAATCTATATGGGCTCTCTTCTGTTTATTAGAAATAGCAGAACCAATTTTTATACACATCATGAACAGTGTGTCAGAGGCTAATGAGAGCATGTATTTTGGTTTGGTTTTTGCTTTCATGAGAAAGGCAGTGTTTTCTTGAACACTAACAGATGCATTTCCAGTGCTTAACAATCAAATCTTAGCTTAAAAGGTCCAGGCATTGTTCAGATGCCACTGTCAGCTGGAGAGATGTCACCTAGAATAGAAGAGCCACAAAACTGCAAGTACAAAAAAACTCTGTGCTACAGCCTCGGCAGAGCAGCCTTTGTATTGGTTCTACATCTATGGGTTTGAACTTTAACTTTCCTAAAATACAGGTGAGGAGGTTTTAGTTCACCCCACTTTCAGTAGGTCTATATTTCTGGCATCTCCTGTCTTTCAAGTATGCAGTCTCTTGATGGTCTCACTGGTTGCTTTGTCATGTGGTTTGGACCTCGTGTTTAGAGAGTTGAGGAGGAAGGATGTAGCAAGAACCTGACAGCCAAGTGCATCAATAACACTCTGCCATTTTGCACTTGGGCATCTTCAGTAAATGCCAATGGCAATCTGTTCTTGAGAAGTTTTCTCATGCCATATTGGTATGTTTCTAGTATTTTCAGGCACAGACTCAGCTTTAGGGTTTTGAGGTTAACGTTGTGTTTGGTTGTTGGCGTGCTGCTTTTATGGTCTTATTTGTTGGCATGGAGGTCATTATTAAGAGGTACCACCTTGCAGCAAGTCACATCCTCCCGTGTGCTCTATGTACAAGAGAGATGGTTGACTTGTTTTAAATCAGATATTGCTGTGAGGTCCTGTGATATGCAATGACTTTTTAATGAGAACCGTTTTATATCCTAATAAATGTGAGGCCAAATTTCATTGTTTGTTTTCCAGCTGTAAGAATCCTGGAAACATCCCCTGTGATGGCACAGTAGTTAATTTGTACCCCAGTCTGGCACACGCAGCAGGTTTCTATTGTTTTAGGTAGACATCTGAGGCACGGGCACCCTGACTCATGAGGAGGAGGACAAGCTAATGCAAATACTGTGTCAATGGTTGCACAGAGCTTATAGGGTATAATTTGCTGCAGTCTGACATACTCATGGAAATTGCCAAGAATGTAGTCTTTTGTTTTCTGTGCTGTAGTCCCAGACTTTTAAACTCTCAATTCTTCTACAGGGGAGATGCTGTTCTGCAGATTGCCTCATCCTGGCTGATGCTGAGCTTGTCTTTAGAAGAGACACTCTATTTAGGCCGGTCAGAAGGCAGTCTGTCAAGTGAAGGATTGAAGACTTAATCTTCTGATACAATTTAGGCATACATAGATACAAATATGAGGATTTTTTTTTGTATCTATTTAGCTTCACTTGTGGATATTTATTTATTTATATTGCTTTAAACTTGGCTTTTTGTGCACTAGGTTTTTAAGATATTATTAAGGCGTTTAAACAGCCTTTAGAAAACTGGGCTTTGGTCACTCAGGAGGGCAGAGCTGTCAATGAGATTTGAGCTGTGATGCATCTAATTTCTGAAAATGAGTCATCAGTCTGTGAAATGCATGGGGCATTCAGTGAGAACTAGCTTGCAGAGACCACTGAGGTGAAAGAGAGGAATCCAAGGCAAAGGAGAGAGGGATGACAAGATGGTAGAATTGCTGACTTTCAGTTCCTTGGCTTGAGTCCTGGCCTGAACTATTCTAGAAAGCAATCAAGAAAAAACATTCTTGTCTATAGCACACTAACTTCAAGGGAGCTCATTGCTAGTAATCTTGCTTGCCTGCAGCATTCCTGTGACAAGTGTGGATAGATAGGGCAACAAAGCTATAGTGACAGATTTAACACGGTTATGACTCTTAGTGCTTTCTTGGTAATCTTTGTTTTGTGTTCCTAAGTCCATAATTACAGTTCAAGTAAACCAACAGAACTTAAAATTTGCAAGGCTCCGAGTGTTGTCTTTGATTACTAGGAAGAAAAACCTCATATTCTGGCCTTTTTGGTACTTGTTGAAGGCATAAATTTAGGTAATAATTATGTATGTTTCCACAGGGCCTTTGCTGCTTAGGGATATGATTTTTTTTTTTTTCTTCCCCAAGGAAATTTCCCATCTCTTTCACACATCTTATGTGTTCTCCCACACAGGATGGGATGCTCAAGAGACTTGTGAGTTTGCAAGGCCTGACAAGCTCCTTAAGGGAGCAAGTGGGGTCCTGGTTATTTTAATTCTTGGTTTTTATTGCATGTGAAGCAGTCTTGAATACCGTAACTCACTTTGCCTGCCTCTCCTTCTTGGCCTGTAATCTCTGGAAGCATATAAACCCTTGGATGTGGCTACTACACAAACGAGGAAGGGGAGTTTTGTTCTGTACGTTGATCATAAGTGATGCAAATAAAATCAGCTATTTGGTGTTTGAGCTTCAATGACTGCTTGCAATTGGATAGCTCTGGTAGGGAGAGTGTGACAGAATAGCTCCATGGATGGGGGCAGCAGCAAAACAGAGAGGGTATAGAAAAGGAGAGCTAGAGAGCCCACTGAGCTGAGACCTTTCGCTTTGTAGGTCACGCAAGCCTCGCCTGCAGTGTCGTTCCTAGAAAAACCAGGTTACTGTAGGATTGATCGGCTGAGGCCAGAGCTCAGATGTAATTTTCTCCCATCGCATTCAGAAGAGCCCCAAGTAATTGATTTGGTGTGTTCGAGTGCAGCTTGCACAGCCCAGCGATGGAGGGTGTGGCTGTGTCCTGCTCCGGCTCATTTAACTTGTGTCTGACCCGGGGCTATGGCAAATTAGGGTCTGTCCCTTTGAAGTGGAAAGCAGCTCCCATTTGCAATATGCTGACTGCATTATCAGTCATCAGCATGCAATGGAGAGAGAGCCCTCACAGAAAAAAGTCTTCCAAAGGGACTTGATTAGATGGCAGAGAGATGCAAACAGCAAACTCACAACATTGTGCCAGTACAGGTTGTGTTAATCTGCTTGTTTCTCTAGCCAACAAATATTTGAGTTCTTTCTACCCACACATTTTCACTAGTAAAACTTCTGTAAATATTCACATGTATGCCCTGGGCCCAAGTGGGTTATTTGGGTTTGAATCTAGGAACTCTGAGCTGTATTGAATGGATAGTGGTAGAAAATGGAAAAAGAGTAGCCAGTCCAGTGTACAGACGCAGACATGAGTAGCCAGGTTACTATGGCTTAACCTGCTACTGCTGATCAGCTGGGCTGCAGTAATTCCCTGCTTTTAACCTATTCCACTGCTCTCCTGATGCATCTGCCAGATAGGAAGGGTATTTGGCTGGAGTCAAAAGGTTCAGTTCCACTGCATTCATCTACCACAGGCTTCTTCCCAACCTCCATCGTTTGTTGGTAATGGGATGATAATACCGAAGCATTTGTTCCATAAATACTGGAGTCTTTCTACATCATGTGATCTCTGTACAATGGTTATTTATGCCTATTATACCTTTTAATAACTGTTTAATGGCGGGTGGAAAATAAACCTGAAGATCAT
The DNA here is from genome assembly GCA_014706295.1 of Lycocorax pyrrhopterus obiensis. Lineage (NCBI taxonomy): Eukaryota > Metazoa > Chordata > Aves > Passeriformes > Paradisaeidae > Lycocorax > Lycocorax pyrrhopterus. The sequence goes on from JACSVZ010000001.1 coordinate 94,146,548, forward strand.
CAGTCCTTCATGTTTCGACTTGCCCTTATACAAACTGGGAGAATACTTTCTCTGATCCATTCATATGAACAAAACCCAGCTGCGAGCACCAACTGCAGCAAAGGCAATGCATTACACAGAGGAAGAAATTTTTATAGCCATACCATCTCGACTACAAGATCACCTGTTCTTATCTTCCCGTGCCTCTTTGTCTTTGCAAATTAGATACATGCATAACATTTAGTTCAGTCAAGATACCTAGTTAGAGATTGGTGCATACTCCCAAAGAGGGAAAAGCAAACCTCTGGTTCTGGCTCTAGTTGGAGTTCTAAGGATAGGATCCTCCTCTATACCAGTGATTTTATTGCTTTAGCCTATCCATGGTGGTTCTCAAGCACTTATCTCTGAGGCTATAATGGTAGGGAAATGTGCCACAAGTTTTACAGGCTGGGGGATACAAGTGGGTTTTTTTAATTATTCAGGGCTTTCTTGCTGTTTAGGATGATCTCTTTCAGAGCCACTTCTATTTTTTATTACTCTTTGATTGGCAAGATGAGTGTGTCAGTGTTATGAGTTTTTCAATTTTTGCAGTAGGAAGACCTTTAATCCAGCCTTCCAGCAGGGAAATCAGTTGAAATTCCCAATGACATGTGAGTTCTGTCTGAAGGAAGGCCTTGTAGGACTGGGGCACAATTATATTACTTGACATTTTACATAGTGGTATCAGAATGCTTGTCTAACAAATACAAGACAAAGCCTGACCGGAGACAGCCTGCAACACAATAAAATAATAACACCACACGACAAGCCAATTACTTTGCTGTTATATTGCATGGAGCAGAATCTATGGTCCATATCTTCTGGCTGTTGGTTTTTTTCTTTTCATACTTGTCAGTTCTAGCCCAAAAGGTCCCCTTTCCTGAAGATGACCAACCAGTTCCTGTTTCCAAATGTCTCTTTCAGTTTAATTAGATTTGGCATGGGAAGCTTTTAGAGATAGTTGTCATTTGTGCAAAGTTGCATGGGTCAGACAATGCTTCTGCTACTTCTCTCAGGTTAGCATTTAAATAAGCATTAATGGTTTGAAATCTATATTTCAGGCTTGCTCTTCATAGGATTTGCATCCCTGCCTAAAAGAAAAGAGGGTTGTTACTTTTCTAGTTGTTCTCAATGTTTTCTTAATTCGATTTCACATTTTTTCCCCCTCCAGGACAATGTTTAGCATCTATACACTTAAAAATGGGAGTTTGGGGGTGGGTTTACACATCTCCGCTCTGTTAAGCAGAGATGCTCATTATGCCCTATCCACAAAATTGTTCTATTTTTTTCAACTTACTGCAGCAGGGATGCTAAAAATAAACTATTTAGAGAATTATATTTTGTTATGAAGAATATGGATGTCTCTAATGGTACCCTGTCCCCTAATTGCTTTGCTGGAAGGCCTGACAAGTGGGTGCATTCATACATTTATATTCGACAACCGCATCCAGCTTCCTGCTGAATAAGTTTGCAGCATGTGAGACGCTCACGGAATGAATCCTCTTCCAACTTCTTGCCAACAAACAGCACCTATGCAAAGCAGTACCTAGGTTGCACCTTCTGCAGGCAGTTGGGAGACGAAAAGAAAAGGCAGCAAGCTGCTTCCTACCAGTGCTGGGGCACCGAGCGCCACAGGCAGAGCCCTGTGCCTGTAGTCTGGGGAATACGCTTGCTGCTTCCCTAGCCCTTGGTGCTGCCTGCAAAGTGCAACAATCGATCCCTGGCACAGGCAAAGTGGGGGCCTGCGAAGAGCCCCTGAGCCCGCAACCCGCCACGGAGCGGGGTGGCACCGCGGCCGGTATCGATCCGTGCCTGAGAAATCGGCGACCGTTGTATTATATAATTATTGATGTAGCTGGAAAATGCCACAGGCGAAGCGCAGCTCGCTATTTGTTATGCTGCATTGTCTCTCTCGTCTGCGTTGGGCCTCTGTGTTTTGCCTCTTCTGTTCCCATTGCATGTTTATTTATACCGTGTGCCTTTAGCTTTCATATTTCTCCTGCGAATCCAAGTTGGAAAAACCAGCTCCAGTTTTCGTTCAGGAGAAGGAGGGGTGGACTGTGAAGGAAATGAATTCCTCTAGACACTCCTGGAGGCCCTAAGCTGAATACAAAAACCAAGGAGAAGGCGTGAGCGGGGAGAAGAGGCTTGGGAAGCAGAAGGCCCTTTTTATCTCAGCGGGGCCCACAGGGACTGCCAATCTTTTGATAAAAATGTAGACTTTAGAAGCAGCCGTAATGTACAGCCTCATCTATCATGCAGTCGGGACAAATGGGTTTAGACCTAATTTGCAGTAGCAATTAACTGAAGTCCAGCCAAATCCTCTCAAGTCCTTTAGGATCGTATGTACTTGGTGCCTATGCATTCCCAGGAAGGGGTGAGGACAGGACATCACAGGCTTCAGCCCATGGTGCAGGAGAACGCTCTCTAACAGCCCAGGAGTGAGGAGAGCTGGGCGATGCTGCATCAGCCTCAGAAAGGTGTCTTGTCCTGAGCCTTGCTAATGAACTCCCCTTGATGAAACCACAAAGAGACAGGTTGAAGGATGGGTCTAAGGCGTCCTGCCAAAGGTGGAAATAGGAAAGTAGAGACTAAAAGAGGTTGGCAGAGCTGGGGAACCCTCAGCTGAGGAGATACCAGGCAAGAAGAGGGGGGCAGCAGCAGAGCTGGTGTGAGGAGTCTGCAGCTGCAGTCATCTGTGTATGTGAGCACAGAGATATTTTATGTGGAAGGTTGCCAGGGCAGCAGTGAAGGGTCAGATTTTTTGAGGCAGACGTGAGGTATCTGAAGGCAAAGCCCATGGTATGCCACAGTGTGTGTGTGAGACCCTCACAGCATCAGCCCCTCCGTGCCTAGTGCTAACACATGCCAGTACTCACTCACTTCTACTGGAGCAGAGAGCTATTAGCCAAAATGTAAAGGCAAAAGATTACAAGGTGCAGGATTAAATAACTGCACAGACTCCAGGCATCTGCAGGGCACAGTCCTGTACTAGTTAAGAGAAGACAGACTGGCTGAGGATGTTGGGATAACAGGGCTTTTTCATTAGGAAGGTCTGATGCATTTCCATCCTGTGCAATGAGTTACCAGTGTGTGAGTATGGGACTGCCCTCTCCTGGAGGAAATACACTCTGCTCCCCTCTTCTGCTTTCACCATTGATGACAAATTTTACAGTTTTATAGCATAGATAAGGTATAGATTGAATTGGTGGTCTCTATCATATCATGCAGGAATGCTTTTGATCCACTGCGCCCTATGCCACAATTGCGTGGCTGATAGCTGTGGGATGGCAGCTATGGATAGTAGTATTTGTTCAGTACCTCAAAATGCCTGAGCTCTGGGGACAGGCCAGTGCTGGGATAGGAAGGTTTCCTGCTGTGGAAACAACTGCTTAGGGTCAACTTCTTGGTGTTCCACGGGGCTGAGCTTCAGCACTGCCTCTTGGCTACCCAGTGGCAAAGTGTAAGCATGCTGCAGGCTGTACTGGGGATAAAGGCAAACTCTATTTAGCTCAAAATCAGCAGGCTGGTGTAAAGGTGGGCCTAAGCTTAATTTCACAGCCAGAGGTGGTTGATGAAGAAAGGCAGAGGGACAGGGCCTTTCCTGGAACTGTTCAAAAAGTGCATAGATGTGGCGCTTAGGGACACGGCTTAGTGGTGGACTTGAATTAGGTTAATGGTTGGACTTGATCTTAGAGGCCTTTTTCAACCTCAATGATTCTATGACCTTACAACATTCATGCTTTGCAGGGTGCAGTTGCTGAAGCTGCCTGGGTCTACAGGCTTCTGCTAACACCACTCTGCCTCCAAAGACAACACGGCTGTTGCCTTGGGAAAGTGGTCAGGCCACAGCCAGAAATCCCTTTTTGCTGCTGATGGGTGCTCTCTGAGCACAGGGAAGAACTTAGTTTATTCCCCAACCTGCAGCCACCACTGGGGTGATATTTTAAATCAGTGCTTTTATTGCTGTTCAGAGAGCGCCTATTTCTACTTGACATAGCACCGCAGTGCTGCTCCAGCTCCAGGATAAAACACAGTGCCACCCCACACCTTGGAGCAGCCGTGCTGCTGTAGGGAGGCAGCAAGTAATCAGCAGAGATTCACGGAGGGCTGCGATGCTGTAAAATAGCCTCTCTGCACAAGATACAGGGAGGCGCTTACCGAGGCGACAGCGAAACTATACATTTCTTTTTTCCAATCCATTAATCAAAGTGCCTGCAGTTCCCGTTCCGGTGAGGCAGGTGAGACTCTAATAAATATTGAGCAGCAAAACTTGATCTGTATCCAGGCTCTCCGAGCATTTTCATAAATAGGAAGTTGCAAAACAATAAAATAAACCCGTCTGCTTCCCAGCCGCTTCTCGCTGAGCGCTTATTTGTGGCTGCAGGGCTGCGCAGCTGCCAAGGCTGGCCGAGCTCTGGCTGGGGACGAGGTACGGGATAGCTGAGGCTGGCTCTCTGGGAAGAGGGAGGTTTACCTGCTCCCTCTGCTATCGATGGATCATGTGCGACCTGCAGCTGGATTATTCCCTGACGCTGCAGCTGTGGCAAGCTGTTTTCTCAATGTCCCCTTTGTACTGGCTTGATCTTATTACTGGTGATGGCCTTGGAGTCGATACAGAGTTGGTTTCGCATCTCAACAGAAAGCAAGCAGAGGAAGCCCTTTGCCAGGCCTGATGCTGCAGTCCTTGTTTGCTGAGTAGCTCCATTGATTTATGCAGGACTATTCAGATAAAGAAGCGTTCTGTGTTATATTGCTTTTTTTCAGGTAACTCAGCCAATGTAACTTTCATTTTTTCTTTTCAGCTGTTTCTTAGCCTGGTTTCATACAGAAACATAGCTTCTATGAGCATAGTGTCTGGCTGTCTTTCAAACTCCTGTAATTACTGAATATCTTGACTGATTTCAGCTAAATTGAAATCTCAAAGACATTTACTCCTTGTAGTTTTCATGAGAACAGGAGGAAAGTGACCTTATTAACTCTGCAGTTGCATGAACTCAGCTGTATGCTTGGACAACAGAGACTCTATCCAGAAGAAGTGTTAGCAATGTGGAGGTAGTAGGAAAAGCCTCACTCAGACTTTTTTTCCCCTCAAAAAAATCCCTAAAACCAAAAAACATGTTCCCCTACCCAGAGAGAGAAAAAAAAAAAAAGAAAAAGAAAATCTACTCCAAATAACTCCACACACAACACTTAACACTCCTCTGAAAAACAGGTATTTCTAATTCCAGTGCTTACAGAAGAACTTCCTAGGACTGTTGGACTGCCCTTTTCTTCTTGCCAAGATACTGTTTACCACATTGGGCTACTGATGCACACGACTGTGTGGTGTCTGTTGCATTTTTGACCTCACCATTCAGAGGAAAGGGAAGAAAGTCTTGCAAAGTCTCTGTCCAAAGGTACATTGATGTGTACTGGGGAGGGAAGGCTGGGAGCAATGGGGAGGAGAATGCTCCTTTGAAAATCCACCTATATTTTTGAAACCTTAGGATTTGATGGGTTACTATTATCCCACTCTGTCAATAAATAGGCAAGCAAGAAAGGTCTTGTTAAGGCAAGGGGCTCAAATATTACAGGCAGATGATGATGCTGGAATTGCTCGTGCTGCATTTTTTCTTTTCTTTTTTTTTTTTTTTCCCAAATAGTGCAGGGTGATGCCTAGTCAACTTTTTTATAAAGTGCTTTGAGATCCCAGGATCCCAGGTGTTCTAGGAATGCAAAATAGTATTGTTGTTACTGCTGCTCTATTAATAATATTAGTGGTTATAGTGCATTATTTCCCTTTTTAAAAAGCATCAATCCCCTTTTTTTTTTTTTTTTGGAGCAGAGTCAATGTAACAGGTGGGTTTTGTGCTCTCCTGCATTGGTTCAAATTTTTTATTCTATTTGGCTTGCTTTTAGTGCAGGCATGTGATTGGGGAGATACAGGGTAAGAGTCTTTCAGAGATTTTTGTTTTTTGTCATCCTGCAATGTTGTTTTCAGTATGACCAGAAGTAACAGTTTGGGCAAATCTCTGACAAAATCCCAATCTTGTAGACTCACTAACATGTAGACAACTAACACTTACTCAGGTAATTAAAGACTTGTTTTGGCAATTTCATGAAAGTTTTAGGATTTTTTTTTCCTGAACTGTTTCAGGTTCACCCATATTAATATAGTACTTTGACCCCTGGTAACTGAGTTTGAGATCCAAAAAGATTTATGTGACTCATTTGTTCAGGCCTCTAGACTGTCATTGGTGTCAGTGGAATTAGGTGCCTGCCAACATTCATGTCCCTGTTTCTAGATGCCTTCATGTTCTGAGGAGGGTTGGGTGTGAGGGAGGATAAATGCACGCAGTAAATTTGGGACCTGGGCTGCATGTAACTCTTGGTTCTCTCTGCTTTTACATACATGAGAGAAGGAGTCAGCCCCCAGTGTTTGCAGAAGAGCCACAGTCCCACTTGCTTTTGGGTAGCCTACAGCAATGTACACAATTGAGGATTTTCCCTGGCTTTCTCTAGCACAGGCTGCATTTTCATACACTGTGCATTTGTAATAAGCGTGTGTTGTTTGTTTAAGGACTTAAAGCCTATGCCAAATTTCTCTTTCCTTGGCTTTAAATATGTGGCCCAAGGGTAGTTTTATCCAAGCTATCCATAAATAGGAGCATGTTTGTGTTCCCAGTGACCGAAGTTTTGAACTAGAGCCGAGCTGCATCTTCAGCTTGTGCCTTGTCACGCCAGGTACAGCCAGAGGTAGGGATGCCCAGGTGCTTTAAGCCATTTGCCACTTGCTTGCATTTTGCTGTGTCAAGAACCGGACTGTGATTAGAGTAGTCATGGTGTCTGTAGAGCAAATTGCTGCCATTTTGGCCAATAGTGTTGCTACAGTAGTGATGTAGGGGAGTAGACCAGTAAAGAATTTGCTCTGGGGACTTCAGTAGTGAGAAAATACTCAGCAGGTAGAGGGAAGGCTTTAATGGTCTTCCTTGCTTTAGCCTGTCCCAGAGGGATGTTTCCTTCTGGCATGAAATGAAGAGCAATGCTGCACATAGAAACCTCAGCAGTCTTGAGAGCTGGAGCTTGATTACCCACTGTGGACTCTGCCTGGACAGGGCACCCCATGGCTCCCCCACACTCAGCATGAGCTGTGGATTGCTCTCTGCAGGCGAAATGAGGGCAATATCCCCTCTGGGATACTGCACTTCAGAGGACTTGTGGCCTCACTCTTTCCTTCTAGAAGATGGAGGAGCAATCTCAGTTGCGTTTCCAGCTCTGCTTCTCCCAGCACTCCAGGTTTCCCTCAGTGGTGTCCCGTCCAAGTATTGACCGGGGTGAACATTGCTTATCTCGGGAAATCAATGGGATGACAGCCCAGGGTACTGCAGTAAGAAGACAAGCAAGGAGATATGTATCTACCTCTGACTTTTTTCCACCTCAATAAATATGTTTCCCTGATCCAATGGCATTGTAACAATAGGCAGTAATTACTGTGGCTGCATCCATCTCTTTTGATTTAATCAGACAGACATTATATGTTAAGTATCAATTGATTATTAAAAGTATATCTGCTGATGCTTCCAAATCCACATAATGACACATAAACAGTTATTTACTGCACAGCTATTAGAACTCAGCAACTCGACTTGCTTTTTACAATCAGTATTTATTTAACATGCAATGACCATCCTGTCCCATTAAAACTAAATGTGTTAACTGTGTTTTGGGTATTTAATTTTAAAGCTTTTCTTACTATAATATCAAGTGATTACAAAAAGCCATTGTCTTAGCAGGCATTGGAAGCTATGCAAACATATTTCAGAAGAGTCACATTTTGATAACCTGCCATGATGTTACTCTGGGTCAGCACAGACAAACTATTATGGTGCCTCTAGTAAAGGAGAACTTTTTGTTAATGTGTTTGAGTTTTAAAATCCCTGTATGACCTTGTGTTCTCTCAGAAGCTGAACACTGTAACTTATGTCCAAATTGCTTGGGATGTTTGATGCTGAGGGTTCCTTAACCAAACAGGGTCCAGCTTTCCTACTGGGGCAAAGCAGTAGAACGACAGTTCTCAGGATGTTTAACACCATAGGTGGGTTCTTAAGAGGGGCAGTTTTTATGACATCCCATTAGCCTTAGGAAAAACTGGACTACTTTAAGAAAACAGGGAGGAGTTCACAATCAAACTGTCTCTTCTTGTCTTCCTTCCTTCCTTTGTCACTGCAGGCTCGGCAGCTCCAGCAAATATGTTCTCAGTAGTTCCCTTGCTGTTAGGATAGCTGCCGGGGGAGAAGACCCTATAGAGGCTGAGACCTTCTCTGTAATACTGTAATGTAATTATAAGTTTTGCAAAGCGTGGTGGTGATTGGCTGGGCATAGGTGTTGTGTTGTGCAGCCATGATGGTTGGTGAGCATGGCTGGTTGTAAAGCAACCCGAGTATTTCTCCACTCAGTTCCTGAAGGTCCCCTCCCTCAGCTTTCTTTTCTCCCAGGCTTGGAGCAGCTCAGGATGTGTTTACTTTTCTTGCCAGAAGATGGTTGAAGGCTCAATGGTAGGGCATGTGTTCCATCTGCCTGCCCTTTCTAAAGTCTGCAGAGCTGTCTTGCAATTCCCTTATGCTTCAAAGCAAATAAATAAATATTTGCAGAGTTATTAAAGATTTATTGAAAATGCCATATATTTAAACCATCTTGCGAAAAAAATAGATGGCTGAATATTTATTATTTACATGTTAGGCATCCTCTACATATTTATTTATTCCTCCTTAACCCAATCCATGTTTTATAAATATTGCAAAAGACCCGTCAATAATAGAACAGGTTTCCATTAATCCAGAGGAATAATTAGAAAACATTTAGGATAATATTGCTCTGTACAAATATTGCATGAGCCTGCGAAGAGAGAAGCTTGGAACAGCCACTGCCACTGATGTAGCTGGGGCATATGCCAGCGCCCTTGTCAGGTGGGGGCTGGGAAGTGCCTTGGCTTCCTGCTGTGGGCTATCATACCTCCTCTGATCACTCTTGCCTTGCAAAGAGGTCCTTGGAATGACAAGCCTGCTTCTCTAGGGAGAGGCTGCAGTATTTAATCTTTCTTTTGTGAAGCAAGACAGTCTTCAGCATGGGATCACTCTGGGACTGTGCTCAGCACGGCAGGGACAGGGCAGTTACGCAATTGCTCTTGCAGGTTTCCCAGAGCCCCTGCCCTGTGCTGACAGATCTACTGCTCAGTGTTAAATTTTGCCTAGGCACATGTAATAATCTTTACCAGTACAATATTGTGAGCAGGTGATCAATTACTGTGTTTCCAAAAATGATAACAAGCTTCTAGTTGTACTTATATTGCAAGATCTTGAGGAACCATCACCCATAGCTGCTCGTTCCTTTCTCTTTCCCTACCATTGTCTCAGTTCAGAGATTTCTGGTTCCAGTTACTGTGCTTGGAATCATACTTATTTAAATATTTAAAAAAAAAAAAAGTTGTAGTTTGCTTTGTTCCTTCCCTAGTCCTTTTGAAACTATGCTCACAAGGGAAAATTAGTAGCCTTATTCCCTATGCTGTACTCATTAAAGCTCTGACCTTCTTAATGCTAAACTTTGACTGGAGGGGACTCGCCTGGCTCCTTCACTGTCCTGTAGCACGCAGTCTTTAATGTCAGAAGTGCAGAAATATTTGAATCCAAGTCTCATCTAGTCCAACTGCATGTGTCTGACACTTTGAAAGGAGATTTTAGGTGTGTGAAAGATGCTCACACCTCCACTTTGAGATCATATACCTAGCTAATGAGAGAACCTAATCCCTAGCACAGATCAAGCTATGAAGCAAATGAGCTTTGTGGGAGCTGTTAATTGATTATTACAGGAATGATGGTTTGGTTTCTTCAGTGACTAAACCTGTGTTTGGCTAGATTTAAACAACCACTCATGGAAAGAGTGGCAGCCAGTATGGCTGAAAGATCACGAAGGGCAGGAGAGTATCATTCTGCACGTGTCTTAGCATTGTGCAAGATCACCTCAGCTATTTTGGGAGCAGAATAACTGTGTGGGAAGATGTCCTGTCAGATTACTTAGCTGCCTGGAGAAGCAGAGCACAGTAGCTTGATCAGCAGTGCTGTACTACTGTGTCCACACTTTTTCTAGGACCTAAGTTAAATCATTCTGCATGGCACAGAAATCTTTGCTGTCCAGAGCCTAGGGCCAAACAGCTCTTGCCTTTAGACAATGCAGACTATAAATCCTAATGAACCTAGTTTGAGCTCCAGCCCTTATAAGAAATGCAGTTTAGCATTATGTTCCCTAGCCTTCAGCAAACAAGAAGCAGACTGCTTTGATACTTTCAGTGGTCCTGTGCAGGGTGTAATTTGATTGTTGTTTGGGAGGGGGCAGAGGGTTGTTTGATTCACAGTTGGTTTGGGGCTTTTTTGGACTTAGTTGACTGATGCAAATGAGGACAGACCCAAAGATTAAGGCTGAAGGAATTGACTGTAACATTTGGCTAGCATAAGCAGCCAGCCTGTCTTTTGCCTGAGGAAACAGAGAGACAGGGAACATATAGACTTTATGTAAAACTCTAATAGGAATAGGACTTAGGAACTCCTTACTCCCGTGGCACTCTTAAGCTTGTTATTTCACCTCTCTGTTACCCCCACAGCAGTTTTTCCAACCTTCCTGTTGTTTGCAGCCTTGAAAAGAACACCAAATCTAAATTTCAGTCATTATTTGCTATATGTTATCTCATGATCCCTGTGGAAACCAGGGCTGGGCTATTTTAGGCATTCTAGCTAAACAAAGAAGGAACTAAGGCATAGTTATTTGACTGATATTGCATGTGATGTCTCCAGCAGAACTAATAGCTGAACCTCAGCCTCTCCTAAGTATCTCCTGAGTTGCCAGGCAGAACTGAACTCCATCTTCCCTTGCTGTTTCATTTCAGTTTCAGTAGACTGACAACACTAAATGTCTGCCTCTCTCCAAAATGTGTCTGCCCAAATGAATAGTCAGAGAAGAAAGAATTAGGTGTACATCCTTGCCCAAGCTTTGAAATCCCTGTTTACCATTTACCAATTACCATTTGAGCTGCTTTTGCCTGGTTGGCTTGGGAAGTATCATCCAGCTGCCTTGTGTTTCCATGTCATCTTGCCTGGTAAGGTGCAGTCCCAGTTTGTCAGAACCTGGTCTTTCTTATGGTTTTCCCTGAGCATTTGTTATGGCAGATCAGATTGCTGAAAAGGCAGCCATTAACTGGATTGAAGGAGAATCCCAAAGAGCGGGAAGGTTTGCCAAAATAAGCTTAAAAACAATGACGAACTTTTCTGAAAGGGATGACAGGAAGTTCTGGGCTTGTACACAGGAGTACGTTAGGATTTAGCCTGGCTTAAGTGGGACGGAAGACAAACTGTGCTTGCAGCAGCAGATGAGCAGGGTCTGGAATACAGAATGGGAGAGTTTGATCTGAGGCTGGTGATGGGAAATATATCAAGCATATAAAACAGCAGTGGACAAATGAGGACAACTGCTACAGAAAGACCACAGAGAGATGGAATGAGAAAATATGTGACTTCCTCCAGGGACAAAAAGCCAAAATACAATTGCCAGTTTGGAAACAGTAAAGACTGTGGACCAGTATCAGAGTTCTACAAGGTGCTTAGCGCTCTAATAAAACTCTCAAAAAAGCTTTTGCACTGAATGTCATCAGTCTTATGGATAGCAGGAGGACTACTCCATTAGGTGAGGACATGGCTGAACAGCACAGTCTCTTACTGAGCTGAAAGCCCTTGGGTCCCATTCTCAAACTGGCACAGTAAGAATAGGAAGAGCAGCAGAGCAGGCTGTCTTATTCCAGGAAATCCTGTCAATCCATCAGCCAGGGCATGTAAAAACTGTACTGGCTATGGGTACTTTTAGAACATCCATCTCATCTTTTAAGCCTAGTCCCACACAAACCTCTCCATCTTTCCTGTTCCTCTCCTCTTGCCATGTTGCAACAGGATGATTTCTAGCACCCAGTGATGTTTATGTTTCAGCCCATCCTGTGAGATGATTGAGTTAGATGTATCATGAGAGGTGGTGAATGACAGCAGGGCAGCAGTGGAAGGATAAGAAAGGAGGTATTTTTTTTATTTAATTTTTATAGGAATAGCTTGCAGCTGTCTAATGTCTTTCCATGAGCTCTGCATATGGAGAAAAATAGTAATTTTGCCAGTAGGAACGCGATAATGAAAAAATAAAATTTTTTCCCCTTTCTGTATAAAATCTGTCTGTAAAAGAAGGGAGGGCAAATCAGTTAAAGAGGGCCCCTGCCATCTCCCTAGCATGCTGCAGGGCTAAGCAATAAAGTAGGAGAAACTCTGCATAGAAAATGCATCCCAGTGTGAAGCAGAGGAGACTCTGTGGGCAGAGGTACATTGGCATTAGAAGCTGGAGAGAACACACATTGGCATATTCAATGCGTTGGCTTTTTTGGCAAACAGCTGAGCTTGGATTAATAAAATGTTCAGATAAAAATCAGGGTTTTATTAAAGTGTGCTCACACAGCGGCAGCGCCCGGCCGGGCTCCTGGAACGTGAGCTGGAAGCCTGCCAGCTGTGCGCTGGAATGCTGCTTATCATACCTGATAAGGAGGTCCTGCTGTGCCAGAGTTCGAAGGGGAGCATGAGTGGACAAGAGGAGGGGAAGCTGGCAGCAGTCTGCCTGCTTCTTGCCCCAAGCCTTGTTCTGGGCTCACTGGCCTGTAAGGGTTTGCCCCCTATATTAATCCAGTGCACGTTGGAGGAAAAGCACACAGAGGCTTCCAGGAGAGCAAACAAGGCCAATTGCTCGGGCGGCAGCTCCCCTCTCCTTCCTCTGCTCCCCCCGCTCGCCATTCCACAGCTCGCTCCCTGCTGTATTTGAAACGAGCCTTGGTCTTTACTTTCTCTCTTCTGTGTCGGTTCACTCAGTTTCAGATCTCAAAGCTAATTAAAAGGGGCATGGACTGGGCTTACTTTTTTTCTTCAGTAGAGAGCTGTTGGCAGAGTTTCTGAGCTGCCAGAAATGGGGACTGTGAACAGAAAGTTGGTACCAAGTAGGGAGTGAGAAGCCAAAAACTACCCTAGCTCCTCTGAGCAGGGAAATGAATAAAACACAGCTCTCAAGCCCTTCAACAGATAACGCACAGGCCTGCAAGCGCAGTGTGTGTCACAGTCTTCCTTACATACTTTTCTTAGACTTTGCATTGAACTGAACTCTCTCAGCCTGTTCCTACTGCTTTGTATTCAGAGAATGTGCACATGATCCTTGTCTTCTCCACCATATTGCACTCGCTCATACACTATGTGTGAAAATGTGGCAAAATCAGCTTTCTCAGAATATCAGGCTCCTCCAATTTCCTAGCAAAAATGGCTCTCAACCAATGTTGGAGAATAGCTGAATAAAGGAAATGTTCAGCTTGCTGTATTATCAACTTACCTCCGTGGATTGCATTTGTCCAGTCCTGTGACTTGTCAGGTCAGCCACTAAGTGGTGACACTTTATTTTTCAGGCAAGGGAGGAGAAAGCTGTTGTTGGGTTAATTCATGCGTTCAGGAAAACTGTAGATGATAGACGTGATATCGGCATGAGCATGCTACTCTGCAATAATTTTTCTGGCCAGCTTCCAGCATTTATTCTAAACGTGGTGTAGAGAAGTACAGTAGCCTTCAGACATCTTACTTAGACCATTCTCCTTGGTATAGTTTTTTCCATTTTTAAGAACACAGTGCTGTTCCTCTTTTGTTTGTCTTCAAACTCAAGGCCTGTTGTGTCCCTGATTTCAAAGAGCTTAAACTAATATGCTTAGACTTAGCATCAATTAAAAGAGCTGCCACCTTTGTTGAATGGCTCCAGCATGGCATAACATCCACATAAATATTTCCCAGCTAGGTCCTCATCCTAATACCACATCTTGTGAGTCGCCTGCACTGGATTATCAGCAATCCTCTTCTGGTTTGCTAATTCAAGAACCCCAGCTAGGGGTAGGGCATGGGAAAGACACTGGAAAGTAGCACGAGCTTTGCCTCATCACAGAAACTGCTTTATTGCTCATTTCTGTAACTTCAGTGAGGGCTGCACCCTCTGGCATAAATGATGCTGGCATTATTCCCCTTCCTCTTATTCTGCACCACTGTAAAATTCCAGGTGAATTGCTGGTCTTTCCTGCTCCATCCTCTAGCGTTCACGTTGTGTGTGTGTGTGCAAGCAGAGGGAGAGCTGTTAACGGGCTTGGGATTACTGTGTATCCACACCACTGCTCAAAGACTCTCCTCAAAGCTGGGCAACTTTCCAGCACCTCATCTGCCTGCCTGCTGCATCCCTGCACCTCACCCCTTACCTCCCACCCGCTCCCCTCCACTGCCCGCCCCCTAAATGCGTTTGTGTTGACGGGCCCATCTTTCCTCATCCACAGACAGGAGATGTGATTAGAGGGAATCTAATTTGTTTGGAGTGCTCTGGCGACGGAAGGAAATTATTCTGCAGCAATATTTGCAAATGCATTCATCATGGAGTCCCTGGCAATCCGTCACCGCAAGCTGATGACTTTGTGATCTTCATGAAGGTCTGATTAAAAGTGCTTTCTAATGATCAGCCCAACTTCCCATCCTGCTCTTTCTCTTGTGCACCAAGACAAAAAGAAGGAATGAGGATGGAGGCCGGTCATGTGCTACCTGTGCTTTCTTTCCCCCGAGTCCAGGCTCAGACCTGGTCTGATAACACTGAACTGCTACCACAGTCTGAGGTCCCTCCATTTTCTGGTTTCCTCCATGTTGTACAGCTTTGTAAAGAATTGGCTTCTATTGTGTTCATTATATTTGAGTGTTCCACCTTGCCCAGGGTGAGGAGCAGTTTTGTATAATCCCTGGAGCTCTCTCTGCACCAGAAGCTCAATCTTTATACCTTCTCAACTTGACTGCCCTGCAAAATAATGTATATAGATCCTTCCCAACACCGGAGCTTGGTCCCAATCAAGAAACGCAAGGGGTGGGGGCAGGACAGGGGAACAGGATCCAGTGAAAAGGAACAACTGTTTAGGTGGGGCTTGAGTGGTGTAGCAGGCCCTCCCTGGCAGCACCATCCTGAATATTGTGTGGCCTCGGGGCTTCTCTCTTAGCCTGTAATCCCCCACAACAGCTACTGACCTCCTTAGCCAACTGCATTTTGGATGAGAGTTACACAACATGAGAAGCTGGGCTGTATCAAAAAGAGAGGCTCGAGGCCAGTCACAGGGGAGCAAAGAGAAAAAGGTGATTTCAGGAATTGTCTGCTGGGCATGCAAGACTTGACAGAGTCATCTGGTGTCTGCAAGGGCTCAGGGCATGCCTGGTAGGCCGCACCTTCACAGCCAGCACTGAGAGCACGTACGTCTTGTTTTGTGTTGTCTGTGGTGTTTGTTTCATTTTAATTGAACTAAAGAGGCCTCCATATGAGGTGAAGCCATAGAAATGGCAGCCCAAACAAAGCAGGTAAAAAACCCAGGCCAGGGTAGAGCTAAACAACAGTTAAGTGCGCTTCCAGTGACCTGAGCAGCATATGGAACATGTTTAAAGCCTGGACTTCCTTTCATGGCTGTCTATGGCTTGAAAAAATTGGCTACCTAGTTACCTCCCAGACTTGTGATTTTTATCCTGTGAGTGTATAACAGATGCTCTACAGTAGCCTTGTGCAACAACTTTCTATCAAGCCCATCCTTTGATGGAAAGGTATCCATTCCTAGGTGTTGCAGTGGGTCCCATGCAGCAGTGGGGCTATACCTGTGCCTCTTTTGGCTTCAGTCCAGATCACTGTGTTGGAGCCTCTGTCCTTTTCTCTCTCTGCTAGCTTCTTCTTCAGCAGTAGCTGATCTGGGTTCATCAGATACGTTCCAAAATTACTTGTAATGGTGTGCCCTTCCCCAGATTTGCAAAGCACAGCTTTACACCATTTTGTGATCTGCTTCCCTTTTCCTCTTATGCATGCCCTCTGGCTGGGGAGGTTTGGGTGCCATTTGCTTACTCCACTCTCTTCTGCCATGACTTGGCACTGTGATTGCCTTCACCCATCTGGCTCGTGATGGTGACTCAGACTCTCTATTGTACTGCTCTGTACTAGCGTGCAGTTAGTGTAGCTGTGCCCTAATAGGTTCTGCTCCCAGACTAATTCAGTGTCACCCATGCCATGCCCTTCTCTCACTGCTGCATCTTGCACAAACCCTGCAAGGTTTTCTTTGAAGGCTGATATCTCTGCTTCACTGCTGCACACTGCTAAACCAGTTCAGTTTGGTTTAGTCTAACCCCGAAACATAAGTCTCTACTAACAGATTACCTTACTATGTATTTCTTTCTTTAGTCAAGGCCCTAAGAGGAAAATTGCAGCCCACCATTGGAAAAAGCATGGATGTCATCCTGCTTAGACAGTTTTTGCCCCTCTGCTTGGAGGTGGGGAGGTCACTCAGAGAGGCCACATTTTTTTGCTTGGGCTGAGGGCTTTTGCCCTATCTGGGTTTCCTTGGCTCTTCAGCAGTATAATGCAGCTATGGTGCCCCTATTTGGTCAGACTGCTACACACACACACACACACACACACACACACATACACACACACACACACACACCTGGGGTCTGGGTAGCTCAGAGTCCCCAGTACTGGGGAACTGTTGAGTATAAATATGAGTAAAAGCAGTTTGCCTGGTTATTATGACCTGGGGTAATAGAGTTTATCAGTGTTGTGTAAGCACCATGGAGGTGTGATGATCTGTGTATTCTTTAACAGCAGGGTGCTCGTGTTTGTGCAGGCACATGAGATAACTGTGACGACCCACGGGTTGTTAGTGACCCACCCTACGTGCCTTGGAGAACATGGATTCTGTGCAAGAGGAGCACATAACCCTGAACTGGGGAGTGCTTTCCTTCATGGCTCTGCTACAGTTTCTATTCGCATCTAGCCTTGAAAACGTGCCATGTTTCTTGACTCCTCTTGAAATGAGGGTGTGTGAGGTTGGGAGACGGCTCTGAAGCACAAAGGAGGGAGGCAGGAGGAGGACCAGCTAAAGAGAGTTCTTCGTGTGGCTTGGACACATAGGGAAGTGGTCAACAGGCTGTGTCACTGCAGCAGAGCTGAGTTTAAAACTTGTCTGAAGTGTTTCAGCTCTGCCTGGTATCACCTCTACCTTTAAAAACATAGTGCTTGTTGAGAACAGCTGTTTTCCCAAGATATTACTGCAACTCAATGTCTAACCCACGATTTGTTCAAAATGCTCCAGTGCTTCTTTCTGTCCTAGCTGGGCAGTTGAGGGCTTAGGGTTTTTGGCTTTGTTTTTCTTTTTTTTTTTTTTTCTATTACACCTGGAGTAGACTCCAAGCAGCTGGGTTCCTCAGTTCTTGGGGAAGGTGCTAGGAGTTACTTCATGTTCCCTCACCTTTCTCAGGGTACAAAATATTTCGCACTGACATTAGCAAGAGTTACATTCTCCTCTTGCTTTGAAGAAAGAGCATACGGACAGAATGTGCTTATCCTGTAACTGGTGTTCTCTGACTTCTGTGTCTTGTTTTCCCCACACCCACAGAACTGTGCTTCCTCTAAACACGAGGGTCTGGACTCTGCGTTAGTTTTCATGCACAGCTTTCTCTAATGCTTAATGGAGCTGTCTCTTATGTCAGCTAGGTTCTTTATTGGAGGTTGGATGCTGACAGATGGGAAAGAAGACGTAGAGGGAAGTCGATGCTAAACCAGAGAGAGAGGGTTAGGCACTGCACTAAACCAGGTGGCCAGGAGGTGCTCTAACCTCTCCTTTTGCTAATCTGGCTGTCTGGATGAATAGACATGAGGTTAAAAAAGCAAGTGCCTCTACGTGTGTGGATCTGCAATGGATGCAGTAGCAGCAGCATCTCCACCAGTAGTCTTCTCCATAATATTTACTGGTTTCTCCCTATTGCAGATGTGAGTTCAGCATTGCAGGTGCCACTTTTAAAGCTGAAAGCTCTGCTTGTTTTAAGATATAAAAATGAAGGTGCAACATAAAAAGCCATCAGGAAAGCTGCCAAATTGTTTGGACCAATAAGCAACCTTGAAGTTCTGAGGGATACTCCAGTGGCCATTTTCTAATGCTTTATATGTTACATAGGCAGTCTTCTAGCTAAGTTGTTATGCAAGACTTATCCTTGGTAAAGTTCTTCTAGCAGATGCATTAGTTCTTGATTTGCTATGTGCTGCCTCCACATGCCTTCCAGGGAAAGGGAACTAAGGACTGACTAATCAGTTTTTCTCAGTGGAAATGGAGAGAATGCTGTTGAGTGGTGGATCTACAATCAGGGTTTTGGAAATGTCCTTCAAGAGACAGCACTTTATGAACCAAGACTGAATATAAGAAAAAAAACAGACAAGCTTGACCAGGACTGTTCTAGGTAAGGTGTGAAGCCAAAGCAATGAAGTGAGCAATGTGTAGAAGCAGGGAGAAGCATATGTATCTAAAGTCAAAATTAAATAGTCTAGCAATAATTCTGCAAACCCGTTTCACACCCACTCAGTCCCTTGCTGGCAAATATTTCTAGCCACATTACCATCACTGTGTGGATTAAATATAAAGAAGGATTGTGCAGCAGAGTAAAGTTTGCTAAGTCGTCTGGAAGTTCTACATTTCCCTAAGTCCTGAAGAGAAAATGTAGGCAGAGACACTGATATTGCCATAGGCCTGGCACCAAAGTAAAATGCATTAAGTTGGTCTGTGGATCTTTGCTCTTGACCAAACAGGACTTTTACCTCTCATATGCAAAGTGATATTGGGGCACTGGATTGCAGAACAAAATTTGATAGCCAAGTCCTCAGGCTGAGGAAGGCAGGATAAGGATGCACTCAGCAGGGTCTCTCACTGTGCCCTCAACATTTCATTTATTTATGGAAATATGGTTTTCTAGAGAGCTCTAAGGGCTATCAAAGTCACCTGTGTTTGACTACAAACTCTGGAAGAAGTTTTGTTGTCAGCCATCAACAAAAGGTTGCTGCAGAACTTGTCTGCAGCTACTGACACTCCAGTAATTTTTGCACTCTCCCTCCTGTTTGGATGTACACTGTGGTAGAAGTGAAGTGTGCTCAGAGGCAGTGGGTCCCACCCTTGTCATCTGGAGAGAGATTCCACCCTCTCTTTAGATCCTTGACACAAGCTGAAGAGGGGTTTTCCCAGGACCCTTCCTGCAGCCCATGTCTGCCCAATTAACGGCCAAGGCAGAGAAATGAATTTGCATAGGTGGAACTTCTTACGGGCAGAAAGTGTTCCTGCAGGGAAAAAAGAAACATAGAAATGTCGAAAATGAACTTTTCTGGGAAGGAGAACAACATCAGTTCTGTTGGGGGGGGGGCGGGAAATGGGTTTTCCAAAGGGGAATTTGAAACAAACAGTTTAAAAATCAACGTTTTGACTGAAAATATTCCATTTCTGTTTCTCAGCTTAAAAAAAAAAAAAAGAGGAGAAACAAAATGATAGCTGGAGTGGAAATGTCACTTTGTCACGTTTGCTTTTATTCCATTCCAAAAAAAAAAAAAAATAGGAATATGACACTTTAAAGCAAAACAGAGGAAAAAAAATTGTCACTTTGAATCTGTTCCAGACTTCAGTGGGAAAGCTGACAGCTTTTTGATAGAAAAGACTATCTCAAAAGAATTTTCAGCTGAAATTCTGTGAACAAAAACGTTGAATTTTTTCCCAAAGAGTTTCTGGAAAAAAGGAGGCACTGCAGCTTGGGAATTGGGTGTTGTATAAGGACTGCTCTGATGTGTTTAATATGATATTCTGCTGCAAATGAGCTTTTCTTCCACTCTCACACAAAAAAAAAGATGGCGCGCACCATCGTACTCTTACTAAAATACTCTGCATCTCTACATAGGTAGGAATAGGCTGAAGCAAAAGTGAAGAGAGCTAAATGTGCTTTTCCCGTGTTAAGAAAAGCTCAGGAGTTGAATTCAAGAGTATATTTATAGATCTTGCTAAAACACTGTCCAAGTTTACCCTTGGAAAGCACCATTTCCTTGATACTGTAATTTCATGAAAAAGGCTTGGGGAAACGCTCAGTTTCAGGTAAGCTGGAGTATTTTGTTTTGACTTGCATTTCATAGAACTGCAGACATGCTGGCTGGGAGGGGCCACTGAAGGTCACAAAGTTTGGCCTCCTCTTCAAATACAACTGCTGCCCATGATAGATCAGGTCACTACAGCTTTATCTAGCTGAGCCTAGACAAGGTTGCAGGTCCTGCAGTTACTTGGAGTACCTGCTGCAGCCTTCCTGGTACAGCAATTTTTCCTTAATTTCTAAATTAATAAATTATTCTTAATGTCTGAATTTCTGCATTTCAAACAAAAAGTCTGTGTAGTAGCAGCAGGAACTCTCTGTTCTTATCAAAGCAAGGGACTTCAGCCTCAGTGAAGAAACGGATTCTCACACATCCTAAACAAAATGTTTTTTTTTTCCCAATATCTTTATTTCACAGGAAAGCCTCTCGTCTGAGCATGGTTTTTTTTCCTGGGGGAAAAAAAAAACAAAAAGTGAACTTGTGGCATTTTTCCTAAAGAGAAGGAAAGGTTTTGACAAGTCCTGACAGTGTGATGATTTTAGGCATAAGCATAATGGTACATGCTGATCAGAAGATGAAGGCAGACAAATTTGTACTGAAGATGAGGCAGAAGTTGAAAAGGACGATACCAGCTGGTCTGACTGGGTTTATGGTAGACAGTGCTTCAGCTGGAGTCTTTTAGGCAAAACTGGATACCTTTCTGAGAGATGATGTAATGCAAACAACTTTCTCTGCAAAGTGCTGAAACTGCTGAGTGAGTTGCTTTCCAGTCCATGTTATCCTGGAAGTTGTATTAGCCCAAAGGACCCCTTCTGGCTTTAGATGTGTTTCCTGTAGCAATATCAAAGGGCATTAAGTGGTGATGGGGACGCTATAAGCGCATACAGCAGTCCCTGCCCCCAAGGGTCAGCAATTTGGGACTGAATGACAGCTAATTTCAGACCTGCTCCTTTCTGTCAAGGCCTGTGAAAGAAAAGGAGCCTGAGACCCAGCATGGAGTTGAGGGGTAAGGGTTGATGGAGAGAAGGAGGAAAAGGTGTGTTTGAAGGTATAGTAAAGGCAGGGAGGCACAGTGCTGCATGTGTCCCAGGGAATGGGGGAAGGAGACAGGAGGGGACCAAAGAGGGGAGCGAGGGAAGTGGATGCTAATTCCAGAGGCCATATAGGGAGTGGTGTTTACCAAAGCACACACCAAAGGCATAGCTGTGCTGTCCCTCTGACTTCTTTAGTTTACTTGTGGGGTTTGGGATTTTTTCTCCCACTGACCTCACTCCTTTCCCTTTTTCCCTTTTCTCTTCCAGCTTTTATTTTTCTGCCAGCAAGCTGCAAAAGCCCAAGGTGGTTTAATGCCAGCTCAAGTGTCTTTGATTTGTTGTCTGATGGCAGGTTTGTGAGGGCCAGGGCTGTTTCCTTTGCTGTGGCGATTTGCTTCCAATGAACAAGTTCAGCAGCCTGTGGATGTTTCTTTTCTATTCTGCGTATTTTCTGTGTATCTTTGCCCTTGTAAGATGAGAGAGAAGCAAAAAGAGACCCTGGGAAAGTGGACAAAGAGCAAGTAAGAAAGGAAGAGGGATCAGCAGAGAGACCTGGAGGAATAGGTGTGAGAAGGGCTGTGGGTAATGTGTTGGCTCAGTTCAGTAGCATTCAGTTGCATTCACAGGTACCTTGCAGGTGTCTCAGCTGGGATATAGGAGCCAGAGTCAGACCGTGGAGGAAGCAGGATGAAATCCTAACCTGGGACTTGGGAGCTGGAGTTTGAGCTTCCTGCTTTTCCACAGGTCTTTTTGTTTTATCTTAAATGAATTCCTGAATTTTGCTATGCTTTAATCCTTGCTCTGGCAATGAAAATGCTAAACTAGAAGGGCATTTCAGGATACAAAGTACTATGGTATTGCTGTGGTGCTGAGCTCTGTGGATCCTCTTCTCTTCTCTTCAGATATCAATCCTGGTGTCTTTGGAGTGAGATGGCCACCAGATGAAACTTCAGATCCTGATGATTAGAGCTGTTATAAGTACTTTCACCAAAATGCAGGAAATGTATGACCCAGGGGTGAGCTATGCCTGGATAAAGCCTCAAAACAAACTCAATGCTTGTGCTATCAAGCAAAGAGAGACAAAGTGATGCACACTTGGGCTGGATGTGGGCATGGCTATTTTCCCGAGAACCCACTAGTTTTTCAGCAGCTCCTATTATAAAGCTTTTTCTTCCTTCAGACTCCCTTCTGGAGCTGCTTCCAAATCCTGTCCTGCTTCAAAGTCCAGCCTGCTGGAGAAAAATCAAACACAAGGTTCCCACTTGGCCCATCCTGAACTCAGAATGCATTTCTGAAGTAAACTTTCTGTGGCTTCCTCTTCTCTTTCATGGAAAAGCAAGTGTCAGAGCAGGTTAGCTGATAAAGATTTTGCTATCTGCCACCAGAAAATAGGTCACAAGCTTCAGAATTACTTTATTTGCAATGAGAGGATTCTGTGTTACCAAAATTAGTCCAAAACATTTGTTAGCAGGCATGAAAATCAAGTTGGTAATGTTTTTTTTTCCAGGAACTGAGGACATAATAAACCTAACAGTCCTCTCTTTCTCCTGCCCGTTCATTTGCTCTCTCTGTGGTTCAAGCCTGTATTGTATTTATTCAGCCTTAAGGATTGCAAGTATTCATGGTGAAATTGCACAAGCCGTGCTGTTACATTATACAACAAGCACTTAGACTGCTATTTCAGGGGTATCCAGCCTCCTCTGTTGCAGCTTGTATTAGGTTTATAAGGTACACCCACCAGTGTGTGCCCAGCATCATCTAAATTAAACAAACAGGCTGACATATTTCCCCAGGTCATATTGTTTGGCTTTGGCAGGGGTAGAGGATTATTTTTACTGCTCGCCCACAAATGGAAGCTGTTATATGTAAGCCAGTATATAATTGTCTTTTAAGACACATGTGTGGGTGCATGTGAGGACTTGTACATGTCGGGCATTAAGCCTGTAGGTTGGATTGGCAAGTTGGCAGGAATGGTACGACTCCATCAGAGATGGACATATCACCAGGAAGCTCAATGGTGGAGTTTTAATGATGACTTCAAAGGTGCTACCCAGGGCTAGCTTAGTATCTTCTCACTACACCTTCCACATGGTGGCTAAAGCTGGGTATTTTTGCTAAAATAGTCTCTTTCAGTACTGCCCTAACACTGGAGCTCCTGACTGTGAGACTTCAGAATCTTGATAATAAAACAATAAGCCCCCTCAGTGCCATACTGGCAAGCTGAAAGCTTTGCCTCTAGTGGAGAAATATGATTATTTTTCAAGGAGGGATTTAGAAAGAGTACACTATAGCTGCTTGTAAAATGACCTTTCTCACGGTGTCAAGATGCAAGGTAATGCATCTTCTGCTTATTCTTGGGTCACAGATGAGTCATCCAACTTTAAACATTAGGAGAAAGGCCAACTTGAAGTCTGTGTTGACATATATAGCCAAACTCAACCAGAGCGAAAGCATTTGCCTTGACTGACACCATCCAGTCATGTTAAAAGCTACTGTGTAGGCGATGAAGGACCAGGAGCCCCTCTCTCATCCTTGGGTAAAGATGTGTGTGTTATGTTTCCTATCCAGCATCTTATTTTGCTCCTTGCAGAGCAGAAAAAAAAAACCTGCTTACCAATTTTCTTACTGCAGACAAGGCCTAAGGGACAAAGCATTGTTTGGAAAGGCTGTTCTCTGCAGAAGCCATATCGATTCTTGGGGCAGAGGGAAGGGGAAGAGACAAAGCTATTCCCTCTGAGAGTAAAATGACAATTGCCATTGAGAAATTTGGCAAATCTTGTGGGAAGTCTGAATGCAGGGGGTCAATTCATCTCGTTTTTGTCTCCACTGAGCCCCTGTGAATTGTATAAGCTTTCAGCCTAGTCTGCCATATGAGAAAAGCCCCTTCCTGGGCTAGGACAACGGGACCTAGCACACCTGGTACAGAGAGTAATTCATCCTGTCAGGAGTGGGAGGTCTGCAGAGAAACTGGAGGATGCACAAAAACCAGGGAAGGAGAAAGGATGCTGTATCTTCCTCCAGAATGGGTGTGTGATGTGGGAGAGGCCCAAAGACAGCGCTTTTATTTCCCACTTCCCAAGCGCTCCCTTCTGCGTGCAGCTGCGAGATCTATTCCCCCGTCAGGTAAAGCCAAGCAGCCATTGATTGGCAGCCAGATGGAGCAATGAAGGAGGATCAATGTGAATTGGATTTTTTTAACTTTAAATAAAATTTGTATCGGCATGAAGTTAATTAATAGAGAGCTGTCAGAGGGCTCCTTGGCACATCAGTGTATTAGGAGGCAATGATACCCTTCGGGGAGGTGGTGGGAGGAGGCTGGAGGAAAAGGGATTCTGCTAGCAGCAAGCTAAAATTAAAAAATCAGGCCAGTCTTTCTCTTGGTCCTGTTTCAGTATTTTTTTCATTCTTTCTTCCTTCCTTTGAGATCGCTTTGTCTTTACTGACACACCTTCCCATTTTTTGGCCTGTTGTTCTTGTTGCTTGCCATCCGAAATCCCTTCCTAATGGAAATGTCACTCTACTGACTTCTTGTGTCAGCACAGCTGTTCCTGGGTTTGGTACTCCACTCGCACTCTCTTCCATTCGGAGCAGTGATGAGAATCCAGTCAGCAGTGGCAAGGCACGGAAGAGCAAGGCTGCAGGTGTATTGGCTGTGAGGTGTGTGCATCCTTCAGCCCTAGGCTTGCCAGTGCACATGGTCTAATGCAAGTCCCAAAAAGAAGCATCTCTGCTCTAGCAGCCTCAGGAGGGAATGGGGCAGGTGATGGGGTATGGATTACCTTTCAAAGAGAAACAGCACATCAGTCTCACAGGCTCCTCTGTAGCCAGCTGGGGGTAGACTTCAGTGTGTGCAGGGACATGAGAATAACCCGAGCATCTCCTGAAAAAGCTCTGTAAGGGCTCGAGGTGTGTGTATGTGCAGGTATTTGTCATGACCCTCCGAAGGATGGTGCCTTAAAGGGCCTGGTTCCTCTTCACTTTTAATTAAACTTGCCCAAAGAACAGTGAGATTGGACCTTCTCTGTGAGGCAGGTGGTGGTTGGGAGGCCCGGGGTTACAGGCCAGCCTGGCTCCCGCGGGGCTGGTTCATTGCATCAATGATCAATGTCTCTTCAATGCTGCCTCTGACTCTGAGCAGGGACATGACGGAAAGACAGAGAATGGAAACCAGATGCAGTTTCCATGGCAACGCCCAAAAAAATGGGAGAGTGACTGGGGGTGGAGAGAATTAAAAAAAAAAAAAAAAGGAAGAAGAAGAGGAGCCTCATAGAGATTTAGGTTTCACACATGAGTGAATGAGCCTTGATGCTGGCTTGCCCAGTGCAGGAAGATGCTGCTTTATTCACTCTGTGCCTTCTCCTGCATGAGGAGCAGTGTGCAGGAGACTCCCTCAGAGCCTGTTCCAGCCTCAGCACCCCCTTTTAGCCAGCAGAGACAGGACCAGGGCACCACAGCCCTTCAGCACACTCTTACTTCAGGGCCTGTAATATCCCAGGCAGGACGAACAGGGTGAGACCTCCCGGTTACTCCAGTCCCTGTCTCTTCCTGTGGAAGAGTGTGTTAGGAAATGAAGTGGGAGAGGCAGCTAGGGGACATTTCAGAGCTGCTCCAAGCCTGGCTGCTTGGTGCAGTGGGCAGATCAGGGCTTAGGGCATGTTCCCAGGCACAGGAGAGCTCCCAGCTGCTCTGGCAGACTGTGGAGGAGCCGAGGGGAGCTGTACTCCCAGCCTTTCCCAGCAGGAGGCACAGGGAAAAATGGTAAAACGGAGCCGGCTTTGTGAAAGCCTTTCATCTCCTCAGAAATTCTCCTTTCTGTGATTTCCATGCATGCCCACTTATCCCATTATCTGTGTCAGGAGGAAAACAGAATCATCAGCAGTCGTGATTTGTATCTCTTAAGATTTTCTTCTCCATGCTTAAGCGAAATCCCCTCTTAACCACTTCTTGTCCTTGCCTTCATAGGTTAAAGCATTTCAGTTCATGGTTTTTCTTATATTCTTTCCTTACTTTAGAGTTCAATCCTGTTGCTGCCTCTTACAGCTGCTTTTCTTAGGCTCCCAGATATGACCTAACATACAGTCCAATAATACGGTATACTCAGACCTGGATCAATAAAGCTTTTAGGCACCTAACTCCTCTCTTTGGTGCTTTACTCCTTCACATCTTCCCTGTGGAGCTGTAAAATTCCCATTTTACAGAGTGGCACACTCAAGTAGGAGTTTGCTGATGCTAGCAGAGGAAACTGTGAAAGCTGCAAATATCATTCAGCAGCTACTACGTCTGTTTTGAAAACCTTAAACTGTCTCCGCATGTGTCACAAGTTACTAATCATAACTGCATAGGGATCTTGCAGGACTTTCCTGTTATCCCACATTTGTAGCTGTGATCCCGGCCACTGGAGCTCACTCTTTCCTGAAGAGGACCTGCTGAAGCAGGATCTTCTGAGGAGAGTGACATCTTACATCCGGTGGTTACTTCACATACAAAATCTAGACCACACTGCTGTCACATTTTAGAACTCTTGAAAGCTAAGTCAAGGTTTACAGCACAGCCATGGTCTATAATGGCTGCTGTTAAAGATGATGCCAGATGTCTGCTCTGACATTTGGAGTTTGGGCCAGCTATCTGCTCTGGCTCTTTCATCCTCTGAAAGGGTTGGGTCATAGCATTCATTGCAGCATCAAGCATGTGGTAGGTGGCCTGAGCCATACCAAACCTGTAAAGATAGGGCAGGAAGGTTGAGCTCTTCAATTTATGGTGTTGCAGTGAGGTGCTTGCTTTGAAACATGCAAGTTAAGAATAGGCAGGTATAAATAAAAGGTATGAAGTGATTACTGAATATGAATGTATTTGCAAAGATCAGCTCGAAATCCAAGGTGCCAGTAAGGTTTCTAGGTCTACTCCTATTGAAAGTAGGCTTTGCTTATAAAACTGCTGCACTTGAGAACTGCAGCGAAGCACTAGCTTAACATTTATTCTCAATAAACAATACCTTTGTAATAGAGTTTTCCTTCCCTTCTTTTATTTTGCAAAAACCCTTACCTCATGTTTAGAAGAGATGAGGTCTTATCGCTTCTTACTTTTGTGTGTTTCTGGTGTTACCTAGAGCAGAAGTGGCCTTACTCAAAGTTGTGCTGCTTATGTGGAAAACGGCTGTCCCTCTGGCTGGAGGTGTAGTTTGTTCGATGGTGCTACCGTGCAATTATGCATTTCTTTTCTAATGAGATCGTTAGGAGTGCAGTGCTTGTCGCTGATTAGAAGTTCCTAGAATAGAACTTGCTATTTTCTTCTAATTACATTATATAACAGTGTAATTCACAAGGATAGTAGTTAAGACAAAGTATATGGATTTAGGAGATTGGTTTCTGGTTCTGTTGTGATTTTTTTTTTTTTTTTAAGACACTACCGCAACCTTTTTGTATGACATTTGGGTAAGTCGCTTAATATTCTCTGCAGCTGAGATCCTCAAAAAGTAAATAGACACGTAGATCATTAAGTATCTAATTATCTTAGAGGATATGGACTCCTGTTCCCTAGATGCCAAATGGGGGGATAACTTCAGAGATGCATGCAAAGCCCTTTCGGATACCACAGTAAATATTAGAAAAGCCAGTAAATAGTAGTGTGTGTATTATAAATCTATTTTACTGAAACTCAGCCTGTTGACATAATATTGGTTGTTCATGGAAATTAAGTTTGATATAGTTTAGAAAGAGACAGATCTAAGTCACAATCAAGTCATAAGCATGTGCAGTGTAGGGAATGCAAAGACTGCATAAAATGCATAAGCTGGGACCAGGTTTGCACCTTTTTTTTTTTGCTGTAGCTGGAAACAATGTTTCCTATCAAAGCCTATACATTTGAAGAATTTGGGCCGTTATCATAATTTTCTAAAGAAGCAGATAGGATATGGGGGAAGTAGACTGTGAAAGACCTAAAATATGAAACAAGTAGATAAAAAAAAAAAAAAAGGAAAATAGAAGAGAAACAGTATGAGCTAGGAAGCACTGATTTTATATATATATAAATATGAAATAAAAAAAATCAGTCTTCTATTTATCTTTGTTCATGTATTTTTACACATATATAAAAAGAACACTGGAAAACCTTCTGATACTAGCTGAGGTATTTGTTACAATGGAAAACGTGCCCAGTTGGTATGATAACATCAAGGTCGTTTGTTAATTATGTGGCTTTATCAAAAATCTTGTTGAAAGTACTGACTTTCCAATGACATCCAGCTTAACTTGTATCCTCCTTAAGAGGAAATCATAGCAGACAGTCTAAGGCCTTTGGACAAAACTGTATTGCTTATTTAGGATGTAATACTTTTTCAAGTAGAGCTGCTTTAACCTTGAATTTGAAGAAAGCCAGTACAATTTACCTTTGCCTGCTCAAAGAAGTAAACAATAAGATTAGAACCAATAGTAATAGTAGAAACAATACACAAGTGATTGGGGATATAGGGCTCCAAAGGACCTCTTTGGGTCATCAAATCCAGTCCTCTGGTATTACTGGCAGTCATGTCATAACCCTTTCCATAAGCCTTGAGGACACAGAGGGACGCTGGCACACACTTAAAATAATCAACGCTCTCTGTTCTGAAGGGTTCAACACCTAAACCCCCCCTGTTGTAAAGAGACTGAAGACACCAAGAGAGGCCCAGGGGACAGAGAGGACAGAGGTGATGATAGGTAGGTCTGCTTAACTGTGGCAGTTGTGAGATGGAGCAAGTTACATGTTGGCAACGCTATTCCTAACTTAAAAATTGTGTCTCAGATGGCAGATTTCTGAGTACGGGTTTTTGCAAAGGAAATAGAAGAACAATATGGTGGCAATGTGATCCAGGGACTCGTATGGTAGACAGGACTGGTGAAAAATATCTTGGCTTGATAATGCATCATGCATTGTTTTTCCAGAGCAAAATTATGAGACCAAAGTTGCATCCTACCTCTTAATTTCCAGACTCTTTCTGGCGTAGAACATTAGGGCATTGAATAACAGTTGACCATTCCTAAGATGTTTTCTTGCCTACTAGCTGTCCACTATGGCTTCTTAGCCACCTCAGATGCCAGCTTACTTACTGTACTCAGTCCTGCTTTTGCTGTGGGAGTGGATCAGACCCATCATGTGTGTTCACAGTCTCCAGATTGGATCATGTGCTAGGATGGATGTCTGCAGACCCTTGCTGAATACATCCTATGGAAGAACTTAGTCCAGAGTGCCTTGATTTCTCTCGCTTGAAGCCCTGACTGTCAGGACTCTATGGTTGTGCTGTACTTTCATTTTGCAAAATAGTTATTCCTTACTGATGAGCTTTCCTCTTCTTGACTGGCCTGACCTACACTATCTCCCCTTCAAAGGGTGCTAAATAATTAAATAAATGCCGGGCAACACTTCTACCCAACTATTGTTCTTAAGCACTAAATCACTTGCACATTAATTGAAACTTCCTCTTCCTTCTCTTTCTTCTCTTTTCCCTCCAACCCCCAACAAGGTATTTTCCTTAATTTGCTTTCATGGGTCTTTTTTTCTCTGCCTTTTCTTTCACTTCAGGCGTTCTCAGAGGGCACCTAAAGTTCTTTGGCTATGCAGTTTTGAAATGTGCAATTTGGCAGCAGCATGAGCCTAGGATTGAATTAAATTAACTCGAGGCACTCTAATTTTTTTTATCAAATTACTTCTTTCAAAGTTACGACAGAACATTCCACTTATTAATTTTTTTTTATTATTAAATGAAAGGAAGAAAGGGGAAAAAAAAGACATAAAACTTAAGAAAAGTCTGGAGTCAGGACTTGTTTAGTTTTTAGGGTTTTACTTTTGCAAATTTCTCTGTGGCTTTATAACAAGCTTCTTCATTTAGAAAGGTTATGGAGCCTCACAGATCTCCTTCACTTTTGACAAGTATTTAATAGCACACTAGTTTAATATTTGTCAGAACAGCCAAAGCTTATTTGAGCATCACTATCATCTGTTCAGGATCCTTCAAATTCACATGCTTGATTGTCATGGAAAGTACATATACCAGTCAGGCAGGCATTTGTATTGTCAAAGAACTCAGAGGCACTGTGAGACAAGACAGACCATAGCAAGAGTCTAGTATTTCGTGCTAGTGGTCAAAACACAAAGAATTCCTAAAAAGGACTAAAGAGGCAGATCATAGGTGTTGGGGAAGAGAGTTTTGGTTGTGATGATGATGACAGTCTGCTATTGAAACCCGTATCAATTGTCAACACCTGAGGGGTGGTGATGGTGGAGAAAGTTGGGATTTGGTAGTTAGTTTCTTGTTCTCTCTCTCTCTTATTGTGCTTCAGCCCTTCTTGCAGGTATTTCCTCATAGCCATTTTGGAAGCCAATCTCTGCACTACTGGCTTTCTGATTAAAAAGTTTTCATCAGCTTGATTTGATATTCTTTCCATGTGCACCTAATCCTTTCTCTTGAAGTGAACCAAAACCTGAAATAAATAAATATGAGTTGCAAGAAATGGATTTAGATTTGTGTATCTCTAATCCTGTTTGTATCAATACCTGGTATTGTTTCTCACCAAGAAATGCCATTTTCCGTAGGAGTTATTAAATTGGAGAAATGTGACTATGGTTGTCTTTAAAGAGAAAATAACAAATTGACCCATTTCAGCTCCTGTTTTGCTTGGAAGTAGAAGGACATCTCTGTGCGTGTGTGAGAGAGAGAGAGAGAGAAAGGAGACTGACTGGCTAGGAAACACGTTCCTGGTTTGTTTACTATAATTGATGAGGAACAGTTTGACCTGGAGAATCAATCTTGTGTCTTACTCCTGATAACTCCAAAGGACAGGAGAAATCAGAAATAAGCCACTGAAGCAGATGGAGGGAGGAACAAACAAGGGGCAAGAACAGGAAAGGCAGGAGAGGAACAAGCATGCAGATTGTCCCAGCTCACCACATTTCTGGAAAGATGCAGCAGTGCAAAACTGGATTTCCAAGAACATAATTTGAGAATTGACCATCAGACTTTACCTGAAGCTTATTTCAGAAACCAAATGAGTTTCATTAACCAGAACTTGTGTTTTCTTTGTCCTTTCTAATTTTCCGTTTTATACTTGAGCATTAGGAAGTGGTAAATGTTTTAGTTGTGTTGGCTTTTTGTTGTGTATTTCTTCCAGTACAGATACATTGATGAGGGTATTATTTTGCTGTATCTTTCCCTTTTTATCAGCCCAATATTTTCAGAACTGCCTGCCTAGCTATGAAGGTTTCTATAGGGAAGAGAACGACATGGTGAGAGCCCTACAGATGGTGGGAAAACCAATATAATCTTGGTACTGAGGACAGCTCTTGTCTTGGGGACAGCCATCCCCCACAGACTTTTATAACTTTCAGTAAAAGCTTCAGACATATTTCCCTACAGTGCTAAGTGTGGACAGAGTGAATGCTGTCCCCAGGCGTGGCACCACAATGTGCTGGAACAGAAAGCACACTGCACCTGTCCAGGAGCCACTGGGGGGGATTCCAGTGCCTATCCCCAATTTTGCAGAGACAGGCATGTAGAAACTTATGCTGAGGACAAAACGGGGAATATTAGGAGAAAAGATATAAGGTCTTTTGTGAGGTAATGGTCATTCTGTTCTCCAACACACAATGCCGAAGTCATCTCTTCTTAGCAGTATCGTCTGGATAACAAACATCCCAAACTGCTCTTGTTCTGTATGATGTCACTTGAAGTCCCTGTTGTGTTATATACTTGCACGTGCACACAGGTCTTCTGCAAAATTTGATCCTGAGATCCTCACCAGCTGAGAAGGGACAGAGCTGCCACTGTATCATATTGCATCATCCCCCTGTGGATTATATGTGCTTCATGTAAGAAACACTCTTGTATGACTTTTTTAGGTGAAGTATTAATTTTTGCCTTGCTGTGTCCACAGGTTCAAACAGACTGCAAAATGTGCACTGGCTGCATCCCTAATGGAGTCTCTGTTAGATCAGGAGGCAGAGTTAGTTTCTTCATATGAAGTGAAATAGATTTGGGTTGGGACAAAGATTGATTGAGTAGGGGAAGTTGAGAAATGCCAGTGGAATATATTTACAAAGATTTCCAGGAAACGGTAAAGAACAAAACAAAATCTACTTGAAGTAATATTTTGGAACGAGTCCTAGGAAAGGCAGGCTTGTGGGCAGAGTGCAGGGGAAGCAGTCAAAGATGTATAATGAAACACGCATTCGTTCCGTGTTGAGATTTTTTACTTTGTCGCTTCAGTATCCCTTCTGGAACATGCTGTGCAGGAATATGCTGTTGCTTTCTGCTAATTAAAACATCTGGCACTAGTTTATAGAACTCTGGCCTTTAAAATAGCGGGAAGCAGGGTAATGCATTTAATCTTGAATGGCTTGATTTGTTATCTGGTTTGAGCTCAGGAGCCTCTGCACAGATTACTTGCTGCCTTCATTGATTCAAAAAAAGAGATGGGTAAAAATGTTTCACGTGTAAAGAGCTAATCAGGGACAGTGTACTGAAATCCTGATCTTGGGTGAAAAACAGAAAAAATGGAACATTTTTTCAAATCCCTTTGCTATTCAGTGGAGTTGAGGTTTTATTTATTCTTGTTAATTTAAGCAACCTTCAGCCTGGTCGATAGAGAGAATGGGTTACCTTCAAAAGCAGGGTGCTGTAGGAAGTGGAGTGCGCGTTTCCTCTGGATCGATGTTGAATTAATAATCCAGTATAGTGTAAGAGGGTGCTGTAGCAGTGCTTTAAGCACAGTTCTTTCCAGTGAGAAATAAAGCCAGGTGGGGAGCAGTTCTTAGTGAGTCAGTCCTGAACTTCTGCCTCACCTTAATATTAAGCTGGGTCTGGAGCAAAACCTTCCCCTGAGGAGGTGTGTTGTGGTGAGCGTCAGCTCAGGAACTTAAGGGGCATTTATCTCCATAGTGGCAGCATTTGACTCTTTGTGGTTTCCACAAATCTCCTTTAAAGGCATTGATCGCCCCTGTCGGCAGGATTAGTGGAAGCGGTCATGCAGAACATGTTTGTAAAAATGTTTTTTAAAAATTCTTCTTGAATGTACCAAATCTTGTAAGGGATCTAACTATGCTGGGGAAAGGGAAAGGTCAGCTTTAAAGAACAAGGGATGGCTTTCTCTTCAGCTGCTTTACCAGAGTAGAGTTCTGATTTTTATTAAAGGAGAGACTTGCATCAGGGACTGCATCCAGGAATGTTCTGTGTAAAGCAAACAAGCTTTGCCCATCTAGACAAGTCTGCCAATGCCCCCCCATCTTCCCTGCAGCCCTCCTGGTATTTCAGTTCAGAGCTCCCCAGACACAGCTCTGCCAATGCCCTCAACTTTTGACCAGCAATGCTCCTCCTGCCTCTTCTCTATTCCAGTGCGCGTGTCAAACCCCACCTCGAGTCTGACCTTTTGAGCTTCAAAGCAGGAGGTAGATTTAGTTGAAAACTTAAAATGCTTCCTGCACTGTGCCTGTATGTGTGTTACAGAACCCAGCAGGAAAACAGACCTTTTGCCTGGGTGGCTAGAGCTAAGTAAAGTTGACCTCAATACAGAACTGTGCCAGATATCCCAAATTTAGTTCAATATGGATGCTCCCAGAGTGCCCTGTATGACTGGCTTCCAGTACTGAGGGAAAAGCTCGGCACAGGTTATAATGACCTGCAGAGCATGTCCAAACCACATAATTCCACATGATATCAAAAGATCTGGCTCCAGATGAGTTGCTATATCCACATGGAAGAGTGCAGTTCTGGTCTTAAGTACTACAAGTGAAAAAGAAACAAAAAACCAACAACAAACCAAAGACGCAAAACCAAACCAAAAACATCCAGCAAACCAAAACCCCAACCACCACCATCGAAACTGCTAACAAGGGGTCTGGTGCTAATGCAGCTTTGCTTACAACTAGTTTACAGGCCCATCCAGGATATGTGCTGTGTTTTTACACCCTGGCCATCAAAGTGTATGCAGGTTTACAGGAAGTAGCATGGAAAAGTGGTGATGGTTTTGTGTGGAGTATTGCCATGTCCTGATGTTCTTCCTGGAGGGCAAATGCCAATAGGTGGCAGTGATAAACCTCACTCCCCCTTCCTGTAAATGGTGTCTGGAAAGGCAGGAACAGGGACGAAGATATTAGATAAGGGGAAAGGGTGGTGCAGACAGGTGCTGTGATGGGAGATTAATTATCTGCCTTCAGTGTCACACGACACGTTAGTTAGAGCAGAGACCCCGTGGGCCATGGAGAGATGTTTGCTTTTTGCAAGCCGCATCCCTTGTAAATAGCAGTGCTGGCTCCAACTGCTGCCCTGCATAACACCAGGATAATTCTGTTTGTCATTTTCAGACAGTCCTCCTCTGCCTTGTCCTTTGGGCTGCTAAAAAGTTGTGATGTGTCTGGGCCCACTGGGGAAATGGCTGTTGCAGGGTTGTGAGGGCAGCAGATGTGCTGCAAGAATCGGGGCAACAACATGGTGGGAGTACTGGAAACAGGACAGGTGCAGCTGCTTGGGATGGTCTGCCATGGTCCCTCTGTGTCATGTGTGTGTCTTTCTCCCCTCTCCTTGCCCTTTTCATCTGCAAAATGAATGCTCATTACTTTGAAGATCAATGGAGTTCAAATCCTCGCAGGCATATTGTAGTTTTCTCATGCTGGGTCTCAGCAGGGTCAACTGGCCCAGCTTAAGCACCGTGCTGCTGGATAAAGGCTGCTTCCCATAGTTGAGTTAGATCCTTTACAGCTGAGCTGCGTGCGTCTCCACTCCGTGTGGCACTGATCTTTGTGTGGCAGAGTTGCTGCTACCCTGCATTGGCCGCTACCAGAAACAGCGAGTTTATGTGTGACAAGTGGATAGAGAAATCAGATTTCCACTGGTTTCCTCCTGCCTTTTTGGCCGAGCACTGTGGCAGCTCTCACATAGGATTTCCAAGGACCCAGACCCTCCCTGCTCCAAGGAATGCACCATGGTTTTACCTTTCTCCAGTGGTTTTTCCATGTTTTTTGTTGTGTGTCAAGTGCAGGATGGCCCTTCTGGAAATACTTGAAGCTCCAGTTGCTGAGCTATGGTGGAATATAATGTGTTTTTCTAGTTGACGTGGCAGGCTTCAACTAAAGGAGCATGTGTGTCTAGGGCTGTTTATTTAGTCCTGATCTTTGCATAGTTAAGGAGTGGACTTCATTTTTTCTGTGGATGGATCTGTCCCACCTCCTGTGAGTTCTTGTAGGGTGGATCTCCCATCTGTGTCAGTATGCATTGACTTCAGACTGGTAGAACTGGATCAGCTATCCCTGCACTCAGTGCTCATAGTGATTTAAATGTGCTCAATGGGATATGGCTGAAGGCCACAAAACTTCCTTCACACAGAGACCACCACAGAGTGGTCAGATGCAAATGGTAATGATTTTAATGTGCCACCAGAATGCATGGGAGTCAAACTCATAATCTAGTGGTAAAAGGTTTTGTAAGGTAATGTCTTTTCAGCAATTACTTTTATAGCTCTGTCTAAGCAGTTCTCATTCTGCAACACTGTGAGGCTCATCCAAACCCCTTCTGCAAAGCCAAGTCCCAGCCCTTTGATCTCACAACATAAAAAAGCCCCTCAATGCAGTTTTGGTTTCTGTGAGTTGTGTCCAAGTAGGAGGTTGCACTTCTGTTTTTGAGACCAAGAGGACCAGGAACATATTCCTGCTTGCAGCAGACAGATGTTCTCACCACGCCATCCATCCTGAAAAAGGACTCCACTGCGTTCTTGTCCATCTGCTAACTCTGCAAACCCAGCCAGTGGCCTTAATCCACCAAATAATTACTGCCCTTTTTGGATAATTTTCCTTCCACCTGAGACTTTTAGGCCCAACTATATTTCTCTAATGCTTTTTGAACTGCTGGTTTTGCACCCTTTTCAAGAGTCCCCTGAGAAAGCAGAAGTCCTACAGAGAGAGAGAGAAAGCTCCAAGGAGGTGCAATACTGGCATTTTACACACACTCCATGCCCTCAGCCAAAGGGAAAACACAGGACTGTTAGCTGGAAATGCATGAGAGACAGAAACATCCCCTCATTGGCAGCAAAAATTCTGTTGAGCAGCTGCATAGTTCAGCTAAAATCAAAGGTTTTCAACAGGGCTTTCTACATCTTTCTACGTCTCTCTGTATCTGCCTCATTGCCTACTACCTCAGTTTTCTACAGCCTGCCTTCCCTACTACTCTTTCCTTTCCTTCTAATCTCTCTTCTTGTTTTTTCCATTATACCCCCATCTGCTCTTAAATAAATAAATAAATGGAATTTTGCTCTAGATTTTTCAAGTTTTTTCCTCTTATTTCTTGCTTCCCACCTCCATTCTTGGTACAGGACAAAAACAATGCTTTCTAGCATGAAAAGCATGGGCAAGTGGATGCACCAGAATTCTTATCAGCCTTCTGTACCTTTTGTGCTCAGTATCTCGGTAAACCTGACTAATGTCAGCCCTGTTTTACTTACGTGCAATGGGCCAACAGAGAGGACTCGTATTAATTGGTGATGCTATGTTAGAGTCCCTTGCTCAGGTCTCTTCCTCTACAGCTTTTTGCAAGGCTGTCATGTGGCAGAGACTGCCAGTTTTACGTTGTTATTTTGCACTGGGTCAAAGCTTATGCTTCTATTCCTTTGTCCTGTTTGTCTGAAGAGCTCATCTCAGTCACAAAGGGTGGTTTATTTCAGAAGAGTTTGTGGTCATTATGTGCTAGTTAGGCAGCATGCTAGTGCGGGGAGAGGCAAGACACCCGAGGAACTCAGCTGAGGTCTAGGAAACATTCACACTTCCTATGTTTTTCGGGAAAGAAGATGTGACAAACCAAGAGATGCTGCGCAGTCGTCACTCAGAGGTGATGCCTCTGCCAGCAGAGGGGCTTGTTCAGTGCCCAGGTTCTCTGTGAAGATTTTCACTGTGTCTGCACTGCATCACAGCTCTCTCCTTCAGGAGCCTTTTTAAACCACATCTCCCACAGGGGGACCTTAGCAAGAAAAGAGCAGCAATACAGTTATAGAATGATAAAGCCAAGTTCTCCTAATGCTACAGTCCTCACCTTGTTTCCCACAGGTTGGTTCAGAAAGATGGGTGTTCAATACCAGCCTCCATACCGAATAAAAAGGGAGAGAGATTTTAAATTTCTAGACAATCTCTGAAGCCTTCCACTTTAACCCTCAGTGTGTGATTACTTTTACAAGCATGGACACTGTATCAGTTTGGGTCAGTTAGCATTTCTATCCTCTATATTTTAATGACAGGTAAATTGAGGTGCAGCGTGTCCTGCTAATAGCATGGCAGTCCACAAACACCATATCTAGGAACAAAGCTCATGTCTCCTGAGCCTTGCTTTTTAATCTGAGGCAGAGCCAAAATATTATTATTGGATTAGGACCTGTGGTCTTTATATCTGATAGATTTGAGCTGAAGGACTTCTGGAGTTCAGGTTCCTCTTATGTTTTTGCTCATGAAAACAACACTGTAATTTCATTTTCATACAGTGTACTTGATCTGGGTCTTATGTGAGAGGGGAATCAGGGAGAAAGGGAGCAGTAGTAAGAGTGGGTGAGTGCAAGGAGGCAACATGAGAAAAAGGCATTGGAAAGTGATGAAGAGGAAAGCGAAAGAAGGATATTGGGACAAGAGGCAAAGGGAGAAAATGAGAGAAAGCAACCTGACAGAAAGGAGAGAGATTAGAGGCCAGGGTGGCAGGGGCAGGAAGAGGTCAGGAAGCAAGGAACAGCAAGATATTTAATCTCAGAGCGACTGCAGCTCTTTAGCCAGGTGGCTGGTGGGATAACCGGCAGGAAGCTGGCATTTACCTGTATGCTAATTCCTCCCTTCCTGCCAGTCTGGCAGGATGAGTGCCTGCTCTCCCGGTGAGATGAGATCATTTGAAAAGCCCCCCTGGCTGCTATTATGAGGAGCGACTGAACGCAGGCTCCAGTGTTGTGGTGTGTGATAAAGCATGGTAGCTGGGAGGGGAGGGGGCTGGTGGCAGTGGGAGCACTGGAGACAGGCTGCTCATTTAGTGCTGCCAAGCGCTGCGTCTGATTAATTATGGAGCAGTTGATAAATAACATTGCAGAGATACGTAAATCAACGGGAGAGATGCAGGGAGCTGAGCAGGATTGAAGGACCAGCAGTGCTTGGGCAGCTCTGCTCGGAGGATCGTTGTTCTTGGCACAGGCGGTGCCACGTTCGGCAGTGGCAGCTGGCAAGGGTGGCGGGCAAGGGGGTGGCAGCGCGAGGCACGGGAACAGGGAGGCAGGCGTGCTGCTCCGGCCCACGTCACGGCTTTCCAGGGAACTGTCCAAGATACGTAGGTGGTCCCTGCTAATATCACAACCAAAAAACTCTTTGTAGTCTCTGAGACATTCATCTGCCTGGTCCTCATAGAAAAAGGGGAATGCTCTCCTCGCTGCTGCACAGACAAAACGTGGGGAAGCGAAGGGTTTGGCAGGGGAGGGCGCTGAACCCAGCTGCCTTCTCTTCTTGCTCTTTCCCAGCAACAGGTTTCTGTTTTAGTCCCTGCACTCTCTCCTTCCTCCAGACAAGGGAGAAAATCTGTTTTTCAGAAGACCTGTGTAGCTCCCTGAAAACACATTGTTCAACCACTGCATGTGAGGTTGTTCCCTTTGTCTGCTACAGTGGGTGCCCAGTGGGTGTTTGATATGCCTTGGGTATCTTTGGGTGGAGTTGTCCTGCGGGACTCGTGGCTTGAGTTTGTCCATGAAACCATAGAATGGTTTGGGTTGAAAGGGACCTTAAAAATCTTCTCATTTCAACTAGAAATGGACATGCCATGGACAAGGAACCTTCCACTAAACTGGGTTGCTCAAAGCCCAATCCAACCTGGGACAATCAACCTTGAACACTTCCAGGAATGGAGCATTCATCTCACTGTTATGATCTTCACCCTGTACCTCTGGTGTCACCTGGTTACATCCCTGCCTTTCCTCATCCTTTGCTAGTATGTTTAAATTAACTCCTGAGAAAACAGGATGAGGAATGTAAACAGCTGACACCTCTTGGTCAGTGAATGCAGCCATAGTTCAAAACGACCAAGGACTCTTTCAAGATTCAGGCCTAACCACCAGCATGTGGTAAAACACCAATACTTACACTGGGGAGCAAACAACTGGGTTGTCTGTACATTAATTTTTTTACATATTTGGGTCGAATAAAACAAATAGTTAATTAGAGATTAGAGAGGGACAGCAATCTACTGTAGGTGCAGCCCAGCTCACCCTGACTCTGAGCAATGACGAGCAGTCTTAAAAAAGGACTGGAATGTGGCAAATATTGACTTGATATCAAGATGAGGTGCCTACCAAGTCCTACATCTGAGGTGCAATGAAGCAGTCTGCTGATGGTTAATACTAAAATGTGATCCATAACTTAATGCCGGCCTTTTGTTTCAAGCAGGGGATGAGCATTGAAAGGTTGGTGGGATGAAACAGCATCTTGGTGAGGTGGGCATGAAAAGAGTCCTGCAATTTTCTTCTGCACAGTAACTCCCTTCACAGCCAAGGCTCCTTGCCAGAGCTCTGCATATGAGCGTACGTTTGTGCCTGTATATGTAAAAAGTGTGTTCAACCAGTGAAATCCCAGCATTATTGAAATGTGGAGTTATTCTGGAGTGCACTGCAGCATAACAGTAGATTCTTAGGGTATTGGTTTAACCCCAGCCATTAACCAAGCCCCAGGCAGCCGTTTGTTCTCTCCCCCACCAGTGGGATCAGGGAGAGAATTGGAAGGGTAAAAGCTGGGAAACTCGTGGGTTGAGATAAAGACAGTTTAACAGGGAAAGCAAAAGCTGAGCGCACAAGCCAAGCAAAGCAAAGAATTAACTCACCACTTCCCATGGGCAGGCAGGTGTTCAGCCATCCCCAGGAGAGCAGGGCCCCATCAAGTGTAACAGTTACTTGGGAACACAAACACCGTCACTCCAAATGTCCTCCCCTTCCTCCTTCTTCCTCCAGCTTTATATACTGAGTATGATGTCATAGGGAATGGAATATCCCTCTGATCAGTTTGGGTCACCTGCCCTGGCTGTCTCCTCCCCATTTCCCAGGCACCCCCAGTCTCCATGCCAGCGTAGCAGTATGAAAAGCAGAAAAGGCCATGTAAGCCCTGCTCAGCAGTAATAAAAACACCACTATATTATCACGACTCTGCTCTGCACAATTCAAAATACAGCCCCATACTGGCCACTGTGAAGAAAATAACTCTCCCCCAGCCAAAACCAGGACATGGACCAAGAAGCAAAGGGAACTGAACCCATTTTGCAGTGACAGAACCCATTTTCCCTCATCAGAAAGTGAGGCAGTATATTGAGTGGAACAGGCAGAGTAGAAGAAAACTGGCTTAAAAAGTTTATAAAACATGAAAATACTGTTCCCATAGGGAAATTAATTTCTTTGTACTGTGAAAAGCAGGAGATGCTGGTGCAAAAAAAATACACTCAGTGCTTCTGCATGTGCTCTTGATCTGCTTCAGGAAAGTGGACACAGGATGCTGAACATAGAACATCATGAACTGTGAAGCAGCAGCTGCCTTTATTGTGGGGTTTTTTTATCAGTGCAGATAGTTAAGTAGTTGGATGAGCATCAAAACAAGCAGACATCTTTCAGGAAAAGCAACCACATGGGACTTCTCAGCTTTTAGATCTCCCTATCCCCTATTTTAAATTTTCTATTGATTGTACCTTTGAGCTATCCCTGGAACACATGAAGGCAATACTCACTCTTTAAGTCAAAGAGGAGCCACTTCCATTCTTGGCCCAAAGTTCAGTGCCAAAGCTTTTGTAACAAAGCTACATGGTCAATTTTAGAGCTTGGCTGAAGATAAAGCACCTGATCATGACTATCCAATGCTCCAGATCTTTCTTGCACTGTATTTCCTTCCTTATAGTGGGGCAAATCTGAGCACACCCGAGTTTAGGGAATGTTGCTATTGTAAATGCAACTCAGGACTAACTCTGAGACTTGGATGATCTTTGAATATTTCTAGCTTCAATACAATGGCAAAATGGGGGAAACCCAAAAAAAACCCCAGACTGCCTATCTTGTTAGTATGCTGCCCCTTTAAAAAACAACTTAAAAAAACCCCTCTGTTGCCTAGATTTACAGCAAAATACTCCAAAATTTGAATCCATCAATTAAATTTTTTTTTTATTAGGATTGAGTAGAGTCACCAACTAAGCCAGCTTCCTAAAAGTATTTGTAAATCTAGAAATGGAAAAGAAATATCTGACCAAACTAGCCTGAAAACTCCAGATGAATAAAAAGGAAAAGAAATAACTCAGGTAAGGCAAAAGTCACAAGTAATTTAAATCTGTGAAGTGTGTTCTTTCCGATAATCTATTTTAAAGAGCTAATAGCACAGTGCAGAAAAAATGTTATAACAATCTAATGAGGTCCCATTAAGCTTCCCTTCCATTAAGTTCTTTTGGGTCCTATCTAGGCTAGTCAAATAGGTAATTTAAAACAAAACCTGCTTCTTTAGTCTAAACATGTGCTTGGTTAAGAGGGAAACTTGGGAGTTGATGCTGCCTGGGTTCTGTTACTTACTCTGCCATCAAACTCTGAGTCTTTGACTGAAAGAGCTCCCTCCTCTGGGCCATCACTTCCCAGGTTGTAAGACCCAGATAATTATTTTCACACACAGCTGTCTGGGTAGGGGAAAGCATGGTACCCAAGGGAGAGCCTGGGATCCTGTGAAAACATAAGGGTGTTTCGGAGACGTGTGTATATGTGCATACATATATATTTATGTGTGTGTGTATTTGACCCCCAACGCTCAATGTAGGACACCTGGAGCTTGTCAGGGTTTGTTGCATGCTGGATACAAAACTGCTAGATATTTATTTGTAGCTTTCTTTCACTGGAGCTAGAGAAAGCACCAGGCCTTGGGATTTTATTCATCCAGGAGCAGCTTTGACTTACGCAGGCTGTCAGTCAGGGGACGCTCATGGCTGGGAGAAAGTGGACAGACGGGTCTGCCTTCCCATGAGCCTGTTTGCCTTCCACCAGTTTTAATTACCAGCCTTTGCAAAGGTTCCTCTGGGAGAAAATTAGCCATCAGTTGCAAGAGCAGCAGGCAAGACACCAGTTCACTCATGAGCTGTCAGCTAACTTTAGCCCCCATCTTGCTGAGCCATCCTTTATTTAATCAGGGTCGGAGGAGCATCCGTGCCCGGCACTCAACTCTGCAGGTGGGGAATGATTTACTGCCCTGCTATCAGAGAGCTCTTTAATCTTGTCTTTATGAACACTTAGCACCTACAAATCACCTGTTTGGCTTGAAATACATCGCCTGCTTCATGCCTTGGTGCCCTGAAGGGGAGAATGTCAAAGGTACATCTTGTTTACACGACAAGATGCTTTATGGAATGGGCCCTACTGCCTGTGTGGCAAACCCTACTTCAGCCCTCTCCTCCATCTCCCTCTTGCAGTGCTTGAAGTGCATGGTTTTATCCCCTGGACACCTTCTAGAGGGTTTTCAGCCTCCTCAACCCAGCCTTTCATCTCTTCCATTCCTTTACCCAAGAAGCCAGGCAGAGTATTTAATTTCTGCTGCACTCCCTTAACTCTCTGGTTCAAACCATGAGTTTGAAATTTCCCTTAAGTTTTTCTGGTTCAAATTGTGCTCCTCCCGATGCAAAATGAAGGTGAGAGTAGCTCAAGATCAATGTTTGACATTTCTTCAGATGCGTTTCATCCCGGGGGGCTTCAAACTGCTTTCTATTCAGCCATCCCACTAGGACAGTGCAGGCAGCTTTGGGGTGGAGCAGGATAACCGTGACTGTTAGCCATGCTGTATGGCAGTTTGGGACAAGAATTAAGGAGTTTAATTGAAGTGAGACGTGTAATTGAAACTGCAGGGGAAACTTTAGGATAGACAGCAATTATACAAATTACGGCATCATGACACTGTAGCTGCGCTTTAAGAAAGAAAAGACCTCTGATTTTAGAAAAGAACAATAACTGAAGAGAAAAACCCCAGGCTCTTAAATGTCTAGAGATGAGCAGCATTAGAAATCTTACTGGGAAGGCACATCTCCAGTGGCCTGGAGCCCCTGAATACCACAAAGGGGCAAGCTTTGTTACAAGCTCAGAGAGCAGACATCTGCTACTTGATTAGCAGAACAAATTCCTTGTACGTACTTTTGCTAAAGCTCCTTTCTTCCCTGCAAGCGTGTGCTTGCTGTCTGGAAAGGAAGAGCTGTCAGTCAGGCTTTCAAACAGAGACGGACCACGCACGTGGGGGATGTCCGAGTCCTGGTGCAAACCTCATGGGGCCCTAAAATGAAGGTGCAGAACTTTTCTTTGGGCCTTGGTGTCCTTTCTCCAATAAGGCACCCATTAAACACTCTCTACAGCCTTTGATCACGCCACAGAGAAGACAGGAGCCTGGAATGCCTCAAAGTGTCAATCTGTCCCTTGACCTGCATTGCTGAAAAGATTTTAATATAGGTGGTGGACAATCTCCTCAAGTTGGGGACTTTTCCCCCTGATTTCCAGAGTCAGGAATGAAGCTCATTGAATAGAGATGATCCAGGTTTGCAGTAGAAGGTAGTAAGTATGGCCATGAGTCTTTAAGTCAGCAAGTTTTCCTCTCTCTGGCGCCCATCTCTTTCATAGTCATGAATCTTGATGTTATTTTTAGCATGAACAGACCAAATGGAGCTGGGGGAGGAGGGAGTAAAAGTGAAACTGACAGTATAATGTGAGCCAACATACAGGCACTCTGCATTACAAAGAGATGAAGGATGGCGTGTCATACATCAGCAAGAACAATAAAACATGATAGATTTCTTAACCTCAGCATCAATCCTAGATGAGCTCGTCCAGTTTCTCCAGAAACAGCCAGGCTGAGGTAGCCTGAAAAGCTTCTAGCTCTTTCCAGAACCAGAAGCTTACATTTAATGGATCTGTTGGGTTCAGAAATTACCTTCACACTGTACCAAGACACTACCAGCACAAGATAAGATACTGCAGGCCAGGCTGAGATCATGGTTTAGGTTCTTCCTCTGTCAAGAAAGCAGTTTGAGACAATAATTTCCAAACCTGAAAGGGTTCAAAGTTAGCTGGAAGGACTTGTTTGAAGCCTAAACCTCATAATTTCTGTATGTTTAAAAGCCCAGGACATCTTCAAGCTTGTATTAGCCTTGGGAGAAAGTGCTGACTGTTTCCAATTTCGTAGAAAGAATTTAAGAAGAATTTAAAAAGAATTCTTAAAGCCTTTGGTATTTTAGGATTAGATAGACTTGAAAGATCTCCGGCAGATTGGAAATTAGAATAAAACAAGCCTTCAAGTGAGATTCATTTCATCAA
This sequence comes from Lycocorax pyrrhopterus obiensis, assembly GCA_014706295.1. Lineage (NCBI taxonomy): Eukaryota > Metazoa > Chordata > Aves > Passeriformes > Paradisaeidae > Lycocorax > Lycocorax pyrrhopterus. The sequence goes on from JACSVZ010000001.1 coordinate 94,190,961, forward strand.
CAGAAGAATAGACCAAACTTCCTCGTTTTTTTACTTCCAAATATTAAATGCATTAATGAAAAAAAAAATACTGAGGAACTGTTTAACACAGTGAGGCAGAGTATGAGTCACAGGGCATTTGGGAATGAGGGAAGCTTGAATGCTTATTGTGTTCTGGTTGCTCTCAGAGATAGGATAATGACTGGACTGTTATGTAGTCTGACCCTACACAGCGGCAGTGGCTCCATCTTTATCTAGATCTCTATTTATCTGGAGATGAATAAAAATTGTACTTGAATGTCTAGACTAGCTTCAATAAAAATAACCATAATGGAGCTTAATGGATATTTTTATTGTGGAAAGCACAGTTTGTTGTCTGGATCTCTTTGAAAAATGTTCTTCCCATCAGATTCAGCAGACCTTTCAGAAAGTCTTCACAATGGAAATGCCTCTTTAGTATCATTTCACCTTGTGGACAGTCAGTGCGTGCATGGCTGCCTGCTCACTGCAGGCTTTAGTTCTGCTCTGAACGCTCCATCTACAAGGTGGCAGAGGACATTTTATTCCATGCAGCTCCTCCTTTCCCTCTCTCAGAGCAATTTTCCTTGTCTTTTTCCTGTTAGTGAGCCACTGTCAGTTCCTCTGTGAGGCATCTTCTAGTCTAGTGGTGAATGGAGCCTGTGTTGGTATTTCAAGTGGTTCTTGTCAGCTGAGAACTAAGAACCATTTTCCACGTGCTTTCAGAAACATAAGTACATAGCTGCTTCATGACTGTTTTTTTATAGCAGTTTCTTTTGGTGTGAATTAAATCATAAGTCGAGTTTGACTAAGAAAGTTCTGCAGGGTGGTAGGGAAGGATTTAAAGTGGCGAGAAGCTCAAGTAGCAGGAAAGGATATATGGTGATGATGAACGTTGGGAGAGGTTTTAAAAACATTTGCAACTGGTCTATGTGTGCTCACAGTGAAGTCAAAGATAAGCCAGTGCTGTGTGCTCCTGAATATCCTACCTGCAAAACTCTGCATCTTGGGAAAGGAAAGAGCATGGATTAAAAAGAGAGGATTTCAAGTGAACACCAAGGGGTCGATTATGATGACCCAGTGCTGAGAATTAAAGTGTGCTGCCAGAAGCACATACGTCTTGGTCTTTGAACTTGATTCCATTTTTAGTGCCTCTGCAGTTCTTGTTTCTACACAACTGGAAAAGCCAGTCGACCAAAAAAAAATATATATACAGTGCTACTAAGTTATGTTTATACACTGCATTTTGCTATAAATGGGGGAAATGTCCTCTCTTTTGCTGTTGATAAGTATGGAAAAGTGGTTCACTGCCTGTGAAAATGAGTCCCAAAAGGTAATACGCATGTCTGGCCAAAATGCTTGCTCATTAGAAAAACCACCCACAACATAATGAAATGACTTGACATTTTCTGTTTTGTTTAAAGCATCAGTCATCCAAGAAGGGGGCAGTGCAAATACCATGTGACTTAAGTGACTAATGACCTACTACATCAGATGGCATCATAAACTGATAGACTTAAAAGGATGTCAATACTTAAGACTGGTCCAGGCACGGCACTGAGTCAGCCTGGCATTTTGTGAACAGCCCAGGCCCTCACAGAGACACTGAGCAAGGAGAGAGAGGGACAGAGAAAAGCTGCTGTGTTTGTAGGGCTTTTACTTCCTGCGATGTTTTACCTTTATAGTTTAAAAGAAAAAAAAAAATCTAATTGCTTGGCAGATTTTCTTTTGTCTATACAAAAAAAACCCCACACCCCAACCATACTAGAAGCAAGCTGTCTTTATGCATGCCATGGGCTGAGATGCGTTCAGAGTAGGCTACTTGGTAGATAAATGGTTGGATGATTCTTTGAGAAGTATGTTGTACTTTGTAAGTAGCACAAAAAATGAGGAAATGGCTAAGGTCCTGCTCTGATTTTTCTGATAAAGATTTTGGCTGACCCCTGCACTGGGGCAGTGAAGGAATTAGACTGTCTGGCAGTTTCTTAGCTGGCTGTAGGATGTCTTCCCAAGGAAGGCATCAGTGTGAAGGCAGTGGTGGCTGTGGAGTGGTCCGGAAGTAATTGTGTTAATGGGAAGAGGCATGCTGGGCCTGGCAGTCAGACCAGTATCCAAGTGGGAGTACAGCTAAGGTGGGAGCACCCTTTTCACGTGTTGGAATGTAGTACTTTCTGTGGTTTTTGTTGGGAACATGTTAAGACCTCTGGTTAGCTCAGCACCTTGCAATATCTGTGCAAGTCTGTTGGCCTCCTACTTTCCTGAGTCTGTTTTGTTTCCAAAGTACAACCCTGTACGCTTCGTGGCTCTGCTGAGAGGAGGACAAGGAGGGTACCTCATGTGGAAGAGCTGAGTTTTGTTTGTCAAGTCATGAACATTTTAAAAGGTACTGCAAGTTGAGTAGATCTACATCAGATAAGATAATGCTTTCCATATGTTGTGATTTCCTGTCATTCCTACCCTGACCCTTTCTGTGGTCACCATTTTGAGATCAGCTCAGCCGTGACCAACTGCAGAAACATCTTTTGTTTTTTTCCTAGTGAGAAGGAAACTACAGTGATTGTTTCCTTTCTTCTATAAAATTATGTCCACTTAAAATCATATGCATTCTCTTTGCTTAAAACAGAGAAGTCCTGAGGGGACAAATCAACAGGTGCTAAGTAAATAACATGCAATCAAGACTAGTAAGTGAAGCTAAGAGCTGACAGCAGTGGGGGAAACAGGGAATAGAAATAAAAGATGAATATAAAAAACAGGTATTGGAGAGGCAAGTACTGTGGAAAAAATGGGAAGCAGAAAAAGGCATTCAAGCAAGTTATTTCTATTATCGTTTGGGACTTGTCACAAAAAAAAATCTTCCCTTCTCTCCGATACTCTTTTCTCATAATCATGGTCAGACAGTGCAAAGAAGAGGGAAGAGGAGAATGTGGGGGAGTCTGTAGACTTCTTCCCCTACTTAAACAACAAGTGTGTCTTGCCTTTCGTTTCAGTGCATGGTGCCAGATCTTTACCTGCTCTTTGCTGGAAAAATATTTCAGAAACTCTCTCCTGAGCCTGCTGGTGGGAAGGGCAAGGTCGAGCAGGTATCAGCAGAAAGAAGGACTCCCTTGTCCTTGCTCCCAATAACATCTAATAACCACCCTATACTAAAACCCCAGCTTGCTTTTTGGAAGCAGTGTTAGGTGCTTGAGTCTCTTGCTTTAGAAGCTTTCTGGTGTCCTGCCTGGCTTCCTGCCACTGGTGCAGATGGGCACAGGTTTCCCGTAGTCCTGGGTCAAATCTACTGTTTCTGTGCAGATGTCTTGTGCACCCCAAGGCATCCCAAATGGCACCAAAAACCTATGTTTAGGCAAGGGAAGAGAGCCGCAGGGAAATGTCCTGCTTGGCAGAGTGTGGCCACAGATGGACTCAGAGAAAGGAGAAAGCCATCTGGGCCCATGGTTTACTGGAGTCACTTCATTGCTGCCAGTCTGGAGGGAGGGAGGTGGCAAAGGTCGCATGGGAAGGTGTGTTGGGGAGGAGGGAAGGGACAGATGTGACAACCAAGTTCCACGTGGCTTGGTTCCATGTGGTTCCAAGTTCCATGTTCCGTGTGGCTTGAGGATCGAAGCTTCCAGTGATTGTGTCGCTGCTGTGGCATTGTTAATGCTCTTTTGACTCTGCTTGAAAGTTGCCATGCACCACCAGAGAACACAGACAATGCCACTTCAGCGCAGGGCGCAAGCTGCCTGGGCTACATCTTCATAGTCCTGGTAGGAGCTCAGCTGCCAGTGCCATTGTCACAGCCCTCCAGAACAACTGGCACTACAAACTGGTCACGGAACCAGCCTGCTGTCACATTGATGTCCTGCGGCAGTGGCTGGACAGCTAGTATAGAAAACTTGGGTGTTTTTGGAAAGAGGGGTGTCAGAAGAGTTTTCCATTAAAGAGGCGAGGAACTGGAGAGAAACAGAGGGTCAGGGCATTGATAGCCATGACATTGGTGTGTGGCAACAACAGACCTTCAAATAAAGTGTTGAGTCTTGAAAAGGGGTAAAGTGAAGAGTTGTGCTTTAATAGTGGCTGTTTTTTGAAACCGTTGTGTCCTATTAAGTCCCTGTTGGTCATCTGGATTTGCACTGCCAGGACATGTCTCATAAACATCAGGAGCATGCTTATTTTTATTCTCTGGAAAGCAGATGAGCCAATCAAGTGTGCTTTCAAAATTCTGAGTATGCAGTGAACAAGTCTGGTCCTGCAGCCCTGTCAGAGTCCCTGGCTCCAGCCTTCAACACTGTCTGCTATCCTGTGCCAAGCTCCCTGAACAAAGGTCCAGTGGTTCCCATCAGAACTCCAGAGCTGCTCCATCCTGTGAGCCTCCAAGCAGGCAGTGCACAGCCTGCTGGAAGGTGGGCCAGCCTTAAGGTGGAAACTGGGAGCAAGTCTTTGAGATACATAAATAGGAAATCCATCAGTTATCTAATCAAAATTTTATTTCTTCTCTTTCTAAATGGTAGACCAAGACTTATTTGATAATGATGGACTATCTTTTGTCATGTAGTTAAATGAATAATCTTTCACTACTATTCCTATTCCACATTTATGTTCTTCCTAGGAGCTCCAGATGACTTTGCAAAGCCACTAGAAGTAAGGAAGTAGTTTGCAGGTGGAGGGGAAAAGAAGTTAATTTTTTCATGAAAAATGGGATTCTGTGGTTAATGAAGCAGGTTTTAAATAGAATTTTCCCAAAGAAAGCAATTAGAATAAAACATTTCAGAGAAAATGTTGATTTTTTAAAAACACTTCTAATTTAATGTAGAAAGTATACATTTTCTGCCCTTCAATTTCTACAGTCTATTTTTTTCTGTAGGGATTTTCTTTATATATTTTTTTTTCCTTTTCCAGTTATGCTGCAAGAGATAGTAACAGTTTCTCACTTTCAGAAAGATTTGCAGGCCATCTGCCCTTTCCTTTGGCACACCCTCAAGGGAACAGCAGTGGAGGTGGGTTAAGGGACCATGCGTCTCTCCTGAAGGGCCATGCCTCCAGCCTCCTTGGTTTTCCATGGACCTGGGCACAGGATTGGTCTGAAATGAGCAGCCAAAACAATCTTCCTTTCTCTGAGCCAGAGTCCTTCCCCAGGGCACTGGCATTCTCACCTGATCAATTCTCCCCAGGATCCCTCCCCAGTGTGATTGCTAATAGGAAGGGTACAGGCAACTGATTTATAATATTCTTGAAAATCTGGACAGATTGCTGTAACGATCAGAATTAATTACTCTTTTCAAGATTTTATGTTTCCAAGCTTCCTTTTTCCTCCTCCTCCCTCCCCCCTACCCCCTCCCCTCCCTGCCAGCTCAGTCGTCCTCCTTTCCCTCTGGAGTCCTTCCACCTTGGCTCCTGGCCAGCTCCCTACAATAAAGTCACATGCTAATCAATAACACTTTTATTGAGAGTGACAGACAGGAGCTAACTGCACCGAAACAGTAACAAGTTCAGCCAGTAGTAAATGCGCTCTCCTCAAATCCCAGGCCTTGTGCTTTGCTTGCTGCCTCTTCAGCTTCCCTTCAATATCTGTCTCAGGCCTTCCCTCCTCCCTTCAGACCTCACGACACAGTGGTTTTTTGACGACCCTGTCTAAAGTGACGGTTGCCTCCAGGCCTTCTGACAGGAAGCATTTGGTCCCTGGGATTTCAATACCCTTTGGCCTTGACTGCGCTGCTTTAGCAAACTGGTGCTCAGGGCGTGTAGCTATTCTTATTTTGGCTGAATGCAGGCCTGTTTCTGTGAGCAAGGCTGAAATATCGTGGAGTAAGAGCAGAAGTCTGCAGAGTCAGTCCCAGAAGAGGTGTATCCCACAGCAGTATGTTCATTTCCCAGCGCCCTTGAAATCTTGTGCTAACCCCAGACCAATCTGATGCTAAAACAAGGGTCCATGCAGAGCTCTGCACTGATGCAACTACACAAGTCTACACCTGCACTTGAAAAGAACTGAGACTATTGTGGGTGGGAGTGAGTTCAGCTCGTGGTAGGGCTCTGAAGGTCACCTCTTTGGCCAGAACAGTGCTGGTACTTTCTCACAGAGCTTAGATAGGAGCCTCACTTGTTTCGCTTCTGACTTGGTCTCGCAGCTGCTCGTAGTCAGAGCTACTGATCTGGGAAATGACTGTCTTTCCTGCATTTGGAGATGCTCTGGCAGGGCAGAGGAGCACAGTGCTGAGAAGCAGCCTCTAACGTGCCCTTCCAGCACAATTGACTGACTGTCACTCCTGAGGGCAGGCCCTTTGTGCTCAAGCATGCCACCGCACCAGCAGAGCTCCTGTTGTTTGCCATGACTCATTCAAGAGCACATGAAAGCAGGTCTAAGACAAACGGAGAGGCTAATGGCTCCCATGAGAACAGAGAAGGTACCATAAAATAAACATTGCTGGTCATTGCTATTGCTGCTTTACTGATCCAGGCAAAGCTTGGTTGGAGTAAAGGACCAATGTAGCAGGGGCAGGTGTCAAACCATCTGAAGTGCTTCCAAGAATGACACATCATCCTCTTCCATGCCACCTACACAGCCCCTTGCTTTGCCAGAGGTGTGATCAGCTGTATCCATGCCTCCGTCCTATCACACTTTCTGCTGAGCAGGGAGAGAAGTCTCATCTTCTGGTGCTAACTCTCCTCATCCACTGGGCACTGCAGGGACACCCCACACCTCTTACCTCACTCAATCACAAACACCACTTTTGCTTCATCTAAAGTAGATGCTGGTCCCCACTTTCCATCATGTGCCACCTGATACCTTCATAGTCTGATACAGGCATGCCAATAGATATGAAATGTTGTGCTTGCCTCGCATAATATAAAACCCAAAACAGAGAGAAGGTTAGCAGAGACAGCTTTGCGTGTCTAGAAAACTGCCTGCTTTCTCTGTACCACCTACTTACAGTGAGTCTGATCTATCAGCAGTCCTGCAAATCCTAGCTCAGGGGTGTTTGGAAGGGAGTAGGATTAGCTGAGGTCTTCTAAAGGAAACCTCTAAGGCTATGAAATATTTCTAAGCTTAAGAAATAATACTTCTAATTACTTTTTATAATTATTTCTTCTGTCAGAAATATGAAAATCAAATATGTGTGATGTTAAAAAATTATTTTTCATTAGGAAGTTGTAATTTCTTTTATGGACTTCTCAAATGTTCTCTATCATTTTTTGAAAAATTACTTCATTTCTGGCAGAAAACTATCTTATACCAATTGAAAAAAAACTAGTAGAAAAGTTTTAAAAACCAAGTCAGGCCTGATAAGGGTTTTGGATTTTTTTTCAGTTTTAAAGCGCATTAGTGTATTTGGGGGGGATGGTGTTGTAACACAGAGGATCTTTGGCCTTCTAAAGAATGAGCTGAGATCAGTTTGCTGGATCCTTTATGAGTTGGTAAATCATTTATTGTGATGTGCTGTTGTACAAAACACAGCAATAGCGCTTCATAAAATATAAATAGTACAAAATACTTTGGTTCTATTAACAACCTGTAACTGACGCACTTGAACTCTTTCTCATTTTCCTTTTTAATTTCTCTGTCTTGTAAAGTGAAGCTTGGTTTATGATTGCAAATAAAAATGAATTTGGTGAATCTCATCTTAATTTTATCATCCCAAACCCATAGTTTCACCTTCTGGCTTTTACTTTATAGTCTCTACTCAAGGAAGACTTGAGGGCAGGAGAGCGAGGAAATAGCTGAGGGAAGTGCTGGGGTGGCTGTGGCGTAGGAGGGGCAGTGGCCAAAGGGAAGCCAGACCCTGCTGGGAGATCAGGTCGGAGGTGTGCCATCAGTCACAAAATCCCGTGACCACTCTTGCTCAGAGCTGTTCTTGGCTCAAGATAAGGATATTGATCCCCGACTTCCAAGAATCACTAAATCCTCTTTCAAATTAAAATAAGTGAATAAATAAGCACAGGCAGAAATGCGGGAAGCAGTCCTTGTCAGATTACTTTGCAGATCAGGAGCCAAGTGAAAAAATCTGTGAGCCACTGGGATTAACTTGCTTGCAGCAGCAGGACCTACAGGGAGTTGCTTCTGATGGCAGTGGACACAGTCCCTTGGTGACTTCCTCTGGGGGAAGGCTTGCTACACTTACCCAGTGAATCCCTTTGGCTTGTCTTCCAAAATCCATTGTGCTGAATGTGGTTGCTGGCCAACCCCCAAACCACTTCTTCCTCTTCTTTACCTTCTTCCCCATGATGAGGGAAAGCCTCAAGTCTCCCTTTACCACTAGAGTATGCTTCACTGGGTTTAATCTGGGAAATCTCAAGACAGAATAATTTTTTGTTCTCTATTTGGACTGTGGAGATGTGACAGGATGGTGGAATGGTGGGGAAGACAGTGAGAACTTGATGTTTTAAACCAAACTTAGCATCTGTGGACATTCCTTCAGCAGGCTTTGTTCTGAAGGTCTCCCTCTGAAGTACAGTCCCTTTTGGTCTAGGATGTGACATCTCTTTGCAAGTATTTTCTGCAGAGAACTTGTAGCACTTGTCCTTGTGATGGGCTTCAGATGCAGTCTGGGAAGGACTTACAAGGGTTGTCTCTGAGTTTCAGCTGTTTTTTTTCCAGAGCATTGAGCAAAGACAGGGATCATCCTAGGATAGAAAAACAGAATTAGTGATAAATAAACTTTCTTCTCTGCTCTCATCGTCCTGCAGTTTACCTCTCAGGGAGTGGAGGATTGAAGCCAAATCACCCCAGCTTCTTCTTGGTGCATCTTCACTGTGTTCACCTATTGCTCGCTAATTGCCCACATTGACTGTTTTATTCTTAGAGGCATAAGAATATGGCCCTATGGATGGAGGAATAACATGACACTTTCCTTCTGTTCTTACTAGAGTAAAATACAAATGGATGCTTCAACATCCCCTGTAGTTTCAGTCCTGAGACAGCCTTTCGCCAAGGAACTGACTGGACACAGTCTGCCATAAAAAATAGCAGGCTCAGTCCAACCAGTAATTTTGCCTCACAGTAGTGCATATGGGAACAAATTGATGGGAGGGGATACACCATAGCACTGTGGGAATGGGAGGGAGCAGATAAATTACAACCCAGCATCACAGGGAAGGGCAATTATCATTTAGCTGCAACCTGCTGATCCCACTGCTTTACCTCTCTCTTGGCTTTCTGGACTGGAGGAAGAGTAAAATGGTGCTCAGCCACCCATAAGTGTGCTGATACACCAGTCTTACCTTAGCTCTTGCCCCTCAAAAGCTGTACACCTCTAGCTCTTCAGATGATCACTCTCATACCATGCTCCTTTCCTCCTCTCTGTCTGTACATGGGTAGTTTTGATGTCCTGGGGGATCTGTGAGCAATGCCCTAACGATCTCCTTCGACAAATGAGTGATGGGCAGTCTTGTGGATCCCTGAAAGCAGTTTGTCATGCCTCGTATTAGTCAAATCTCTCAGATTTTAATATTCTTCCACCAGCTCCAGCAGGGTACGTGTGCACGCATGCCTGTGTTTGTGCATGTGAAAATCCTTGCCAACATGTCATCCCTTATTGAGCAAAATATTGACAGGTTTGGATGTGGAGAGAAGACGGGAAAGAACATTGTGTCTTTCTGGAGAACTAAAAGGCCTCTGCCTTCTGCATTCAGTGCCTTCCTTCATCTCGCATGCACAAGCATGCACAAACATCCCCCGTCGCTCCTACAACCACTTCCTAGCATAGAGTCAGAGCCAAGGAGAGTATATATTTTCTCATCATGGAACAAAATCTTTTTTAGAAAAATAATAAAACTTCATTAGAGTATTAATTCAAAGCTTTTATTTTTTATAGTCCCCTTTTTATCATTTTTATTGCTAGGTTTAAAAGGAGGAGATTCCCTACATTAGGGAGGCAGCGAGCTGTTTTACATGGAGTATCCAAGTGCCATTTACTAGTATCAACTTTGGGATGCAGGCTGGTTGCTTTTGTGCCTGACTTGCTCTTAGTACCACTTTTTGCTTTCCTTTGGTGCTATCTGAGGCTGCTTACGTGCTGTGCATTTGCCCTGGTATCCTGTGTGTGTATCCTGTCTGTCACAGGGAGTTGGAACTGGAGTATATGGTGAATTTCTACCTGTGTAATGCATGTTAATTGTTTCCTTCTGTACTTTCTATGATGGAGGCTGAAGCTCGGAGTAGTTCTGAGACAGCTTTTCCTCACCTTGTCCCTGTGTTGTGAATCTTGTAAGGTAGAAGTTACACATGTCAACATCTACCTAATAACAACACATGAATTGTGCAGAGCCCTGAGCTCTCTGTGAGGGAGACATGACCTTCATTATAATGATACAGTTGACATTTTCCCTGTGACACTTATTGTAACATCATTGCTTCCTGTTGGCATCTGTGGGCTTATCAGGCAGCTTGCTCAAGCAATCTGGAGTTGTGATGAAACCAGGCAGGAGGGAAGAGGCTGAGGTTTGAGGGGGAAGAAGAGGGAGTGGGGAAAAAAGGAGGATTCATAGAGTATCAGAGCATACAGAACATTAATGAATGTGAGCTTATCTAATCCTCTCCCCCTTGCATCCATCTCCCTGCCTGTGGATTCACAAATACGCTGCACTGCAGAACCTACAGCACACCACTTACCATTGGCATTCCTGCTACTGGTGGCACTGGTGCTCCCAGCAATAGGAGCCCAGGATTCCTGGGCAGTCAAACCACGAGAGAAGGAGGTCCAAGGGCCCCTTTTTCATTTTGCAAACCCCTTGCAAGCAAGGCTGGCTTGGGCTCCCCGCATCTATCCTGAGGCTAACATTATGGCACACTAAGTGATGTTTGTGTGGGGATAATCCAGGAGATCACATCTACGTTCAGAATGTCTGCAGGGTCATCTGCTGATGTGTTGAAGCTGGCTAGGATTTGACTGATCTTGAGTGGAAAATCAGGCCCCAGAGTGGTCAAAATCTGGAATCCAGTGTGCTGACCGAGTCTTTCCTCTTCTTGCACACACTTCTTTTCTGTCTTTTAGCAGAAATCTTAAATTTATCATCACAGTGAGGAAATCAATGATTGCAATAGCTGGGGCTTGGGGTTGATATCTGTATGGAAATCAACCACCCCTTGGCCACCTAATACCTGCCCAAAATGAGGCAGGCACATGTTAAGAGCTTCTTGTCACCTTTGGTGGGGGTTGGAAAAAGCTAGCTTAATGTACAGAAGAAAAGGTTTCTATCTGTTATTCCCCAAGCATTTCAGTTTCTTGTTGAAACTCCTGAACTTAAGCCTTGGGTCCAAACACTTCATCTATGCTAGGCGAGGCTACTGTGAAGTCCTGCACTTTTGCTCCTAATCTACAATCTGTAAACGTCACATGCACCACTAACTCATTACGACTTAACTGATGCTACAATTTTTGTGTCAGGGCTGATGAGAGGCCTAAAATTAAAATTCTCAGCAGTTTCAGTTGGCAAGTAGGCACATGTATTTCCTGCCCCTTTTCTGCTTTCCAATCGCTCCTCTATGCTACTTTTGGGTACAGCTGTTGCCAGGGCAAAGCAAGCCCTGCACTGTGTTTTACTTTTGACAGCATCCTTGGCTGGTTAGCTGGGAGAAGAGAAGAGTAGAGTAGAGCAAAGTGGCTCCTTCATTTTTCATGGGAACATAGGATTTGACATACAAGATCAGACTCTGCCTTCCCTAATGGCCAAATATGTGATATTTCAGAGGAGAGCAATATCCTGCCAATAGAAAATATATTTATTGGCACAGCTTCCTGCCAAGGGTTTTGGATTGAGCTGCCTGATAGACAAGAGGCAGAGGGAGAGCTGCTGCAAAGAGGCAGGTTGTAGGCCCCTCACGTCTCAGGGTAATGCTGCAGGCAGGGGACTCCCTTCCTGAGCCCTATGGAAAGCACTCTGCTTCCTGAGGCATGAGATTCATTTGCCTTAGTAATTACTGTGGCTCCCACAGCTACATATGTTATTCGCAGGTATCATATGTTTCAGGCATAAAATGAGGTCTCGGGGTGGGAGGGGGGAAACCCCAAATTCTTAGCCATTGATCACCTGAGTTGATCTGCTCCTGTGGGAGGGAATCTCCCAAGTTGCTAATATGTAGCTTTACAGGCTATGATATTTGCGTGCGGTGTAGATGATGGGATATATCTTTCATTTCATCTGGAGGAAAAATAGCTCAGGATTACGAGAGATAAGTAGAGGTAAAACTCCCTGTTATTTTAGCATTATATGGCACTTTGGGCCTTTTTAGCTTCCGTAACACTGCATTCTGCCTCCAGGGGAGAGGACACTTTGTTCCCTCACACACAAAGAACATGCAGAGGTTTCCCCCGTGGATGTCTTTAACAAGGAGAGGAGAGCAGCATGGGAGAATTCAAGTACAGCACAATAAAGCATTTTCCATTTCAAATACAGCATTACCACAGCCTCAACACTGGGACAAGGATTTTGGAAATTTTGCACTGTTGACGCTCACAGTTTTAGCAGCAATTCTTAGTCCTTCCATATTTAATTTCGAGCTCAGCTGCCTCTTATGTATCTGAGAAGACAAATTTTCCTTGCACTGCTTTTGGGGGAAGTGAGGAGGGCTTGAAGGCTTTTTATTATAATGTCACCTGATGAAAAGCTTGAAAATACAGCCCTAAATGTCACCTGATTATTCAAAACCAAGAAATGTAGAAAACTCATTTTCATGGTTTTGGGAGGCTACACTCAGGATTTCTGATTGTTTGAACTGCCAGTACCTGGAAACAAAGACATACTATTTAGAAACAAAGGTTCCTTGATTTCAGAGCTGTTTTATGCAATAGAAATAAGACATCACTCCTTTTCACGCTCCCTCAAAGACTCCCAGCAAGTGTGTTTCTCACAGCCAGTGAAGGGTGGATGTATGTTCGTTCATAGTGTGTCAGTACCTGCAACAATCCGCACATTGTACGACAGCCATTTGCCTGCTCCTCTGTGCTCAGACCCTTGGTCCTTCAGACGTGCCTGCTAAATCACAATTTTGCTTCCTCTTAGGATTCATGGAAAGGAGGATGGGCCAGGGTGAGAGAGAAGTTTTTCCTCTGTTCATTAGAAGGCAAGATTAAGCCTTATTATTAATTATTCCTGTATTATGGCCACTGGTGGCCTGTAGTATTCCAGAAGTCAGATTGCCAGCAGCACTAAATCAATGCTGCTGCTGGTACTATGTTATCAGTCTGTAGGCACACAGACATTTGGTATGTTATAAAATCAGAGTAACGCTTCATAATTGCCTTGCAAAAGTGGGGCATTAGTGTTTTCTAAGTGACAAGCCTATCTGGAAATGCAATCGGGTCTTTAGCTATAATGCTACGGCAGTGATAGCAAAGTCATACTCAGGGCAGAAATTAGCTAAAAATTAACCACACAATTGCAAATGGGCAAAGCAATTAAGTGCAACCCATCCTCCAGGCTGCATGGGCCTTAGTGCTCGTCACTGAGGAGCTCTCCAGGCTGAATGCGTGTTAAAAACCTGTCTTCTTCCTCAGCATCCACAGACAGTTCATCCTAGACAAAGTGGTATTTACCTAGCTCTTTCTGGCTCTTAAAGCAATGTTTGAGAGCAGATCAGGACCCTCCCTCTTGTTACAGAAGAAAAAGTGGCATTGAGAAGCATTCGGATAAAGCACTGAAGAAATCTCTAAGCTACCATTAAATAAAGGTTGTTTTTCACCTGGGCCCTGGCCACATGAACTTGGGTCTATCCCAGTACCAAGCCAGCTATGTTGCTCTGGGAGGTGAGCTCATGGCTCCCTGTGCAGCAGGGGCTCAAGCCTGAGTGGAGCCAGCCCCAGGACCTCTGATGTATTGCTTCATAAAGGTGTGTAAAATTAGAGAAGCTACAGAAAAAATACTTCACATCCCCTTGAATTCTTGGGCTGGGCTCTAAATATGAAAGCCATCTGTTCCTCCTTCCATCTCCCTCAGACCTAAGACCATTAGGGAAAGATGACTACTCTCAACGTTAAGATCCTCTTGGCTGGCTGATGCTCTTTTCCAAATTTTGGCATCCCTCTGCCCAGTTTGGCCAGGGGATAATTTCCTCTGTGGTTCAGCTGGCTTGGCGTCTGCTTGCAGGACTTGGCCATGGTGCTGTGAGCCTCAGCCACGGAAACACGCTGGCCACGCACACACAGAAGCCTGGTTTGCCAGGCTGAAAGACTGCGGCCAGTTGGTCACATCCACTGTAGCGTCTGGCCACCAGCTGGGAGACATGACACCCAGAATGTTGCTCCGTATGCTAAATGAATTGCGAATGATTACAAAACCTGTTTCTGTAAAGGCTTCTCCTTGATTCTTGGAATAGTTGCATGCTGTGTCCCTCTCAGAACTGATAAAGCTTTGGGAAGGATCAGGTCCGTGATATGCAAAGGACAACTTGGCATCAAATTCAGTACGCCCTCTTTGTATTATAATTTTCTAAATTTTTTTGTATTTAATGAAACATAACAGAGACTTTACATTTCTTAGAAGCTGCTTATCTCTAGTGAGCAAGTTTGTTCCGTGGTGCCAAGCTTGGGCCAGGCCGTGGTGTAATCAGTGTTATCAGCTGACAAATATTTACCATGCCATGTATTCCTCTGTATGTATGTACGAAGTTAAACCCGTGTAAGATCCAAGAGAGAGGTATTTCAGAGTGCTTGTAAAAAGTTATCTCTGCATGTCTTCAGTTAATCCAGTAATTGCTTGAGGAAGAGCAGTAGTCACCATATTTTGTCTTTGGTAGGACCTACTTTTATACCCCTCTAAGACTACCAGAACTAGGATTCTGGTTATGTGTGCAAGTTTCAAGCCCATTTGGTGAAAGCGTATGAAGTCTCAGTTCTGGTATTAAGCTGAGCAAAGGCTGCACAGGAGTTTTGGAACAAGCTGGGAGCCCTTTGTGTAGTCCCTAAGCCTCTTCTTGATTCACTGGGCAACCTTGCATGTGTCAGCCTCCCCGCTTAGTGTCTCTGTGGAAATGACTGTAATGATATCAATCGATTAAAGATCTTTTAAACTTCACAAGTAGAAATGCCAAAAAGGTGCTAAATGTTATGTATCTTTATTTAAAGTTTAGGGTCAGGATGATTTTTAATGAGGATTATGTGCATTTATAAGCTTAAGCCATGTAAAATGTACTTAGTGGCAGCAAAAGTGGTTGTTAAAATGCGATCATCATGTGGCCCAGAAATGACACTTCTGGATCCTAGTCCACTGTGAAGCCAGATCCAGTCCAGGTTTCATGTGTCCATGTGGACTTTTCTTGGAATAAAATACATAATGGATCAAGCTGCCATATTAAATTTAGTTGTTTGCTGTCACATCACCCGGTACACAGTCTGCTCCCTAAATCCCATACTAATCCAGTTGCCTGTATCTTCTTTGGTATAAAAGCACATTAGCCTCAAAAGAAGCAGCAGAGACAATATTCATAGAAAAATAAAACAGTGATGAGAGGGTTAATATCAAGATTCAGTCCTAACCTGATATAGCATTTATACGTCCTCAGGAATAGCACTTCACCCCCAATGCCTATATTCTTGATGCTTCACTGAGAAGATGATGATTTGTGATTTCTCTTTATCCTCTCTCACACACATCTTCTTTCATTTGCTTATGGTAACCCCGATGTGTAGTGCAGTTTTAGCAATGTCAATAGTGTACCTTTTACCTGGAGTGAGTTTAATAGGATTTGACAGTGACAGAGGATGAGAAAATTCTGTGATTCTATTATTCATCCCATTTCTGCAGCAGTCTTGTGTAGATTGTATACTATTAGGAGAAAATGTTTGTACTGAAGGTTTCCTATCTCTATCTCTCCATCCTTATAGCTTGCTCCCATCATCACACTGTGGGTACCTCTGGTCATTAAAACCTTTTGTAGGAGAAAAGTGGAGAGAGGGGCAGGAGGAAGGCCAAGGAACCACTTAGATATCAAGTATGATAAATTCATATATTAAAGGACAGACCTTCTCCCAGAACATTTATGAGCAACAATGCAAGCAGTGCCAGAGCCACCTTTGTCACTCATGTGACTTGCAAGCACTGTGTCTGACAATTGGATCCGTGTCTTGAAAGGATAGCTAAGACTCGTTCATGTTTTGATAGCATCTCTCTAAGTACAGGCATTGCCAGTGTTTTCATATTATCCCTTGCCAGGCTGCTGTTATGGGGCCTGTGTCTGTGGCCTATTTGAACTGTATTCATTTCAGTTCTTTACTGACCTTGGTTTGCTCCCTGACCACTGCTCTACTTCCTGATCTCTAGGGCTTCTGCTCACACAGTGCTGGACATCACTGAAAGAACTGGGGAGGCAAAGTCTCAGCATGATGCTGGCCTCTTGACTTTGATTCCATCATCTCTGCAGTGCAGAAATATATAACTGACTCCTACAGTTAGGAAAGGTAAAATATCCTTTCCAAAGTCCTTCCCAAAAAGGTTAGGAATTTAATTTTGGATGAACATCCTTGCCCTCTGAGCAAGTCTTTGTATTAATGATCTCATGACAGATTGCTCCTTAAACTGGCCCTAGCGCAGGTCAAGACAGAGTGAGAATATTCTCTATTTAATGAGGCAGAGATCAGAGCCTCTAATATTTCATCATTCGTGCTCTGGGGAGGAAGGGAGTTATGAGCTTGGAGAGCTGCTGGCAGAAGGGGCCCTCACGAGCAGCTGCGATGGCAACTCGCTCACTGCACGGTTCTTAGCCCTCAAGAACTTACTGCTGTAGGTTTCCAGCTTCCTCTTGGAAAAACCAACCTTTGCCATTAAACTCATTTAAATGATTGAGTTCAGTGTTGTCGAAAGATCCGAGGCTAATAACCCTTGGGGCGGAAGAGACAAATTTAGTCTGCGGAGAGGCGTAGTATGAGGAACATGGATGCCAGTGGTATATGGAGAACCACAGTCTACAGGACTATGTGGAGCATTTAGTTATGTTCCTCATCAGCTTTTGCCTAGGAAGGGTGGGCAATCTGATACTCAGATGCTAGTAAATTAGAAAGCCAACTTGCAGATCCAGTGGTTTACAAGTGTCTTAATTTATTAATGAGTGGAGGCCATCTCAGTGTGTGTAAACATAGATTTTAAATCACTTGACATGATGTACATAAACAATCAAACTTGTAGTGTTGAGATGCTAATGTAAAATCCACCCCTGACTTGAGTGCTACTTTTCAGTAGCACTGTGTTCCCTGGGAAGCAGTGATATATAGAGCCGTGCAAATCACTGGTGCCCTTAAATTGCAGCTCTGAAATATTTACACATCCAAAGTGTGTGTGTAAATTGGGAGTATCGCAACGTTCCCATAAGGTGACAGAGATTTGTAAATTTTGCTTCTGTGCAGTCCAGCATTTCCCTGCTAGTGACCGGGAGCCAGGACCCAAGAGCATAAATTCCCCAAATAACTCTTGCAATACTTAGGGTGAGCTGAGCTCCTGCACTTAGCTACTAGAAGCAAATCTTTCCAAGGTGCCACAGTTATGATTTGCCCTTTGAAACGGACTGGAAGTGCCTTTAAAGCAACAGCTCCTGTAGGAACTCTAATAGCTATGCAAGGTGCTATTCCATGGTGTTGAGTAAGGACATCCTGCTGGCTCTAAGACTAATCAAATTGGTCAAGGCTGGACTTTGAATCCTGTGTTCAGTTTCGGGCCACTCACTACAGGAAAGACATTGAGGTGCTGGAGAGCGTCCAGAGAAGGGCAATGGAGCTGGTGAAGGGTCTGGAACATAAGTCTTATGAGGAGTGTCTGAGGAAGCTGGGGTTGTTTAGCCTGGAGGAAAGGAGGCTCAGGGGGATCTTATTGCTCTTTACAACTGCCTGAAAGGAGGTTGTGGTGAGGTGAGGGCTGGTCTCTTCTCCCACGTAACAAGTGATAAGAGGAAATAGCCTCAAGTTGTGCCAGACAAGATTTACATTGGCTATTGGGAAACATTTCTTCACAGAAAACGTTGTCAAACATTGGAACAGCTGCCCAAGGGAGTGGTGGATTCACCATCTCTGGAGGGGTTTAAAAGACGTGTAGATGTGGCATCTAGGAACATGGTTTAATGGTGGGCTTGGCAGTGTCAGGTTAATGGCTGGACTAGATGATCTTAGAGGTCTTTCCCAACCTAAAAGATCTGCAATTCTGTAATGGAAGAAACACGTCTGAAGAGAAGCGGACGGTCCTTCCTTACTAACCATGGCTGACATATGTATAAGTCAGAGCTCACACGGGTATGGCTGAGCCCCGAGGGCTGGTTGGGACCATCCAGCCTGCCTCACTTCCCTCCACCCTGCGGTAACAAAAGCCCCCTCACAAGGCATGGACTTTGCCCGTGCAGTGCCCCGGAGCGCCGCCGGCAGCTCCGACACGTTCGCGGCGGGTGCGCGGGGCCCTCGGCCGGGCCGAGGCCCCTCACGGGCGGGCCGCCCCCGCCGCCGCCATGACCGCGGCGCGCGCTCCCGCCGCCAGGTGTCGCCCGGCGCTGAGGGCGCGCCGGGGGGAGCGGGGGCCGGGGCCGGGAGCCGGGAGCCGGGGCCGGGAGCCGGGAGCGGGAGCCGAGGCCGGGAGCCGGGAGCGGGAGCCGAGGCCGGGAGCCGGGAGCCGGGGCCGGGAGCCGGGAGCCAGGGCCGGGAGCGAGAGCCGGGAGCGAGAGCGGGAGCCGGGAGCGGGAGCCAGGGCCGGGAGCCGGGAGCGGGAGCCGAGGCCGGGAGCCGGGAGCCGGGAGCGGGAGGCGAGGCCGGGAGCCGGGAGCGGGAGCCCAGGCCGGGAGCGGGAGCCGGGAGCGGGAGCTGAGGCCGGGAGCCGGTGGGTTTGGCCACTGAGTCCATGTGTTGGTGTGAGCGATGCTCCTCCGTGGTCTGCCATGGGCGCTCTCCGCAGCTCCTTCGGGCGGGGGAGTGGAGAGAGAGGTGCTGGTCCCTTCCCCCTGGCATCCAGGGTCAGGGCACGTGGGAATGGCTCCCAAAAATTGTCGCAGGAGAGGTTCAGACTGGACGCTAGAATGCATTTCTTTGCCGAGAGGGTGGTCAGACAGTGGAACAAGTTTCCTAGAGAAGTGGTCAATGCCCCGAGCCATCAGCGTTTAAGAGGCATTTGGACAATGCCCTTAACAACAGACCAACTTTCGGCCAGCCCTGAAGCCGTCAGGCTGAACAATTACTACAGGTCCCTTTCAACCAAACTAGTCTGTTTTGTTCTGTTCTGTTCTATTCTATTCTATTCTATTCATTGGTTAATAATAGACATTAAAAAAAAACAAACCCCAAAAAAACCCCAAAAACCCCACCAAAACCCCCACAACCTCCCCCCAAACTAGCAAACAAAAAAACCCAATAAAAAAAAAACCAAAACAAACAAAAAAACCCCACAAACAAAAAACCAAAACCACAACACACCCCCCCCCCAAAAAAACCCCCGAAAAATCCACCAAAAAAATCCATCAAAAAAACAAATGAAAACAAAAAAAACCCCAAAAAAACAAATAAGAGAAAGTATCTGGACCACTTGTAGTTGTCACTGTATGATATATTTTATAAGAGGACCTTTGCCTTGTTTCCCAATTTTAACCAGTTTCTAATCTGGGTAATTATGTTCTGTCTAATCTTGTAGTCTTTTAGCACTTGTTATTCTTCTTCATTTGCTGCCTTAAACTATTGTTGCTTTTAAACAGCTGCTGTGTTCCATCACAGAGAAAGCTGCACTTCAGGGAAGGGCAAGCTCTTGTCAAATAATATTAGTTCAATAATTTATATAGTGTTTTTCCCCCATATTTTGTAATAAATTATTCACCTTGTATCATTTTGCATTATTCATCTGGTTAACTGAGGTAGCCTAACAATTTCAAAATGTATTCGTCAAAAAAAATTGTTGAATTGCTTTTGTCAGTTTGGGGCCTTTTTTTCCGAAATAAAAGCTTTGACAAATAATCACAGTCCTTAGCTGCCCGGCCCATGTGGTCAGTGAAGTGGTTTAGATAGATTGATGGTGAACAGTTTTGTAAAGCCAAACAAAGCAGCAAAGCAAAAAGCAAAAAGAGCACAGCTGAAGCCCATTTTCTGAGATTTTGTACACTGTGAAATGTAAAATATAAGTGTCAGCTCTGTTTGTTAGCTGATCATCTCTTGGATGGCAGAATCTCTTACGCCATCAACTTGCCAACTGAATTAGAGCATGAGGATTAGAGAAACACTGGTTGAAATTACGTTGGAAGGACCTGTTTGCTGTCTTCCGCATTCCTGAGGCATCTTGTGGGCCTTCAGAATATTAGATCTTAAGTTTTTTTACATTCACTATGCGATCGCTGAAATGGTTGTCTTCCAGATTGCTTCAAACTTGGCCTATTTGGCATAAAATGAAGCCTGCTATAGGGTAGAAATGTGTATGCGGGGGGGGGGGGGCACGTTATGGATTTCCTACAAGTTCTAAATGGTAAAGCGTACAACCCCCTGAAATATTTGTGCTGGATCATCTGGGGATAGAAACAGGTGGCTCAGGACTGCCTCACTTTGTCTGTTCCCTGGCTTTGTAAACAGAATGCTCCAGTGCTGTTCTGCGCCAGGCTGCTACACGTATCAGTATGTTACCACTGGTTTCCTGTTTAGATACTGCAGACATTAGGACTGCAGAGCTACTTTAACTGTATCCTAAAAGTCTTTATGAAGCATTGATTGGCCAAGAAATGAGAAGCAGCAGGAAGCCACAGCTTTCTGACTTAGGAACTTGCAAGTCTTTCATACAGCTCATCTCGAGCTTTGCTGACATGATCTCACTTGCTAATGTTTTTTTGCAGAGCATCCTATGTAATGACATAATTAGTGTAAATTGCATTTTATTTTTAAATCATCCCCTTTCCTTCCTGATTTTTTCATATCTGAATGTCAACTTTTATGGTAAAGAGTGGTGTGCTGCAGAGGCTGAACAGCAAAACACTTGCGCAGGTGGAAATCTGCTGGTGGAGCTTCTGAAACGATGTTGAGCAGGAGCTCAGCTGGTTGAAGTCAATGTTTTTTCAAGGCATTGCAAGTTGCACTTGATTTTGTTCTCTTCTTGCAGCCCAAGTCATCCTGCCGTATCAGGTATTAAAGGCTTTAAATTATGAGTAGTACTGGCGAATTGCAAACACATATCCAGATTTTGCAGATCAAAGGTAAATTATAACGTTAGAGCACCAAACCTGTTCAAACATGGTACAGTAAAAATCCCCCTCCCTTACTAGGGTGGAAATTACTTTCCATACAATGCTTACCTTTCTCTGGAAGATTAAATTCAAAGCAGTTGGAGCTCTGGGAAGGGATGCTATTAACTTTCTTCACCCATTTTTTTTTAATTTCTGGTCATTCCACTCTGCCTTACTAACTCTAGGTGGCATTATTATTATTATGGAATTATTAAGAATTCTAATACACGTTCCATTTTGCTTTTTCTTGTCATTATGGTAAGCTTTTTGGAAGCAGGCATAGCTTCCTTAGTAAATATATATGCAAATCTGACACCAGAATTTGGTTCTTGAGTCCCTCTTGTCAAAAAGAATATATTTAAAAAAAAAAAAAAGTTGTTTAGCTGATTAGGAATTTTGGAATCTGTACAAATCCCAGTCCTGTTTTTCAAAACAAAGAAGATAAGTAAAGTTCAGAAATCAAAATATTTACCTAAAAGTTGTGTAACCACAATAATAAACTATTGATACTACCAGTTATAACAGAATCTCATTGTACTCCTGAACATCCATGAGCTGAGCCATCCCACCTGCGTTGCAGGGTAGGACTGAAAAGAAGTGGTCTTACCATTTTATGCTTTGGAAAACTGAGGTATTTGTAATAAGTAGAGGTTTGCTGGAAGCCAGAGACTTCTGCAACTCATTCACATGTTTTCTGTCTCTTGTTCATCTGAGTTGTTTAAAGTTTACTCCTTAATGTTCTTCACGATATTCATCAGGACAGAATGAAAGCCTGTTCCCAAAGCTAAGGGAAGTGGAGAAGACAATGAAGGACTTGGAAAGATGTAGACTCTAGAAACTGGATTCTGGGCATGCACTGCCAGGACGGAGGATTTTTATTTAATTTTATAGAAAAATGTTCTGGTTATTTTACACTGAGATGCAAAATCTCATTTGCAGCCAAGCCCCAGAGGGAGTAAAAGGAACTTGGAGAGCTCATAAAGACAAGTGTAATAGGATTAATAAGAAAAAGGCCTAAGACATAAGCCTTCATTGTACACATTTCTTGCTAAATTTTAGTATTGATGAAGGTGAAATGCCAAAACATAACCACATGCTCATGTCCTTGAGGCAGTAACAGAATATCAGCATTCATATGAGCTGCTCCTGCCACCATTTTAAGAGCAAATATGTGGGGATGCTGCCTTTTGGGGTAGATAGCGAAGGGAAAGGGGCAGGAAAGCTGGTCATGAATGGAGACAGCTCTCCTAGCAGGATAAATATTTACCTGGTATTGAACATGCATGTGGGATGGAGGGTGTGCAAGGGAAGGGTTGGGGACCCTTTGACAAATGAGAGGGAACACAGCTGAATGCCCAGAGAATGGAGCAAAGGTTAACTTCCATCCCCACTGGTTAGATCCAGAGAGAGACACAGACAGATCAAAGACAATGAATGGGTCCTAAAGGGGGTCAGTTCATTGTCACGTGAGGCCTTCAGTGCCTCAGTTGTCTCAGCATCTTCAAGGTAGCTGAGGAATCTTTGCTGACTGCCACCCAGCAGACCTCTGTGGCTGCACAGGGCACCCAAGTGCTACAGCAACCTGTCCTTTGCTCACCCAGACTTTTAACAGAAGAAAATGGAAGAAGGAGAGATGAGGCCAGGCCCGTCACATTTTCTTGTCTGTTTTGCCCATCTGTCTATCTGCTGCTTCCAGTGCCCATGTAGTGGGAGAAGGATGATTGCATCATTTCCATATAGCTTGCTGTTCCAGCCCCCTGATTTAGGGTAAAATTTGGTTATGCTGCTGGGTGTTTGAATGTTTGCCAGGTAGGTGCTACCAAGAACATTTATTAAAATAGACAGATGGGCACTAGGGTAGGAAGCAGCCATTAGAATGCTTGAAATCAACCAACTGTGAAATAGAAAAATCAAAAAACTGTATTCCTGGAGCCTTTAATACTAGCCTTACCTTTTGGGGCTGTCCTTCTTACTTTTTTTACATGTACACACCCACAAACAGCTACTTATGAAAATGCCAGAGCCAGGTTTTTGTCTTTTTAGGCATTTCAGTTTAGCCAGGATTTGGAGGGAATCTGAGAATGGCTCCCTGAGCCAAAACCAGTGCACGCAAAATCAAAATGCAGTTTTTCTTGCAAATAAGCACTCAGGTTTCTCTGGGAGCTGGGGCATCTCAAGCTCAGGCAAGGTCTGCCCTGTCCCTGCTCGAGTGCAGTAGGAGGAACAAAGCTGCTGACTGCTGGTAGGTAGGAGGTGAGATTCCTAATCACTTGTCTAGATACGTTTGCAACTTATTCTGATTCCTTAACAGCTCTTTCTGTCTGCTCGAGTTCCTTTGGCATTGTGATCACTCTCCATTAGCTCTCGCAGGTAGTGGCATGAGATGCCAGGATAGATACTGTCAAAATCACACATCTTCGTTTTGTTCCTTTTCTTTCTTCCCTAACTTACCGCTGGAAAAAAACAAGATGTGTACATTTACCTTTCATAGCTATGTTTAGAAGGGGGAGTCCAAGGCTATTAAAAAAAGTACGTGTCAGTCAGCGATACCAGATTAGTAGGGAGATCTCTACTCTTAGGTATAAAAACATTGTCCAATCAGTCACTGTCTCGAGAGAAACTGCTGTGGCGTCAGTATTAGCAGCTTATTTTGGGTTTGTGTTAAATTCTCAGGGGATGAAGGGCAGTCCCCAGTAGTGACTTTCTTGTAGCTGTGATCTTGGCTGTCACTTGCTGGCATTTCTTGCAGGACCAGCCTGTGAGAACTGTGAATTTTCTTGGAGCTTTTATGTTTCTAAACTTGACCTTGGTCTTACAGTATTTCTGCTTATCTGTCACTAACCTGAAGGGAGTAAGGACAGTGTCAATGGGTGCTCAGGTATGACAGCAGTGACTGGGGCAGAATATTTATCTGCTAGTTAGATACATAGTAAGAGCTTGTTTGTAAAAGGAACAGACCAAATTCAGAAGATCTTTCTTAGTGCCTGTCCTTCATTATGTTGATGCTGATGACATCATCCCAGAGAAAAACCTAAAGTAGGATAAGAGATTTGTACTGAGGCGGTGGAACAGTGGCTCTCCACTGTTTTCCCAAGTGAGTCTGTACAAATCCAGCACCAGACCCTTGTATCACTTCAAGGGAGTGATGTCATAGACAGAGATTTTTCGTTTCTTTGTGCTTTACCTCAGCTTTGGGCACAGGGAAATGACAATCCTGGTCTCCAGATGGTGTCAACTGGTGTAACCATCTGGGAGTGGGGCTTGTGAATGCAGGATCAGACATTCAAAGTATTTCTTTTTCCTGTTTCTTTTTTTCTGTTTACTGTGAAGCTCTTTGAGATCTTCTAAGGGAAGGTGCTATAAAATACAAGCCATTAATCAAGAATATCTAAGTGCACATATTTGTCCTGTTTCTCTTAGTACTGCACAACATTCCTTTCCATTGGCTGATTTATAACCTCTAGATCTGCAAGGTCATTTCCATTTGATTCTGCAGTGTTGCACTTTTAAATGATGCTAAAACCTCCCCTTTATTGTCAGGATAAAATTAATACAAACCAAGCAGACCTTGACCAAAGGAGTAGCCCAATAAAACTGTAAGTTGCCCACACTAGGCCAGTAACCAGGAAGCAATTTGCAAAGTTCAGTGATGCTTTCAGTTCCTTTTTTTGGCCTCATTAGCACTGTATACAGCCACCTACCAGGGTCAGAAAGCACGTTTACCTCTCAAACACAGCACATCCTCTGTTTCCCTCATTTCCCAAGCACCTAAGCCCTGTCTCCTCTTGCACCCTGTACAAGTTCAGGTGGGCCAAGAGGGTTATTTTAGCTGAAGGCGTTGCACCTCACAGTACTGGTGTTGATGGGGGGGGGCATTTGGTGAACTTCTTCCCTCCTAACAGGGAAGGCACTTGCTTGCAACTTCACCTGAGGCTGACGGGAGTCCTTCCATTTATTTAAGATCTCATCTGCAGCATCTTGTGATTTTCCAGCTGTGAATGTTGCTGCCTCTGGAATCACAGGAGTCTGAAGCAAGACATGTCTTTGGTGATTAGATGTGCTTTATTGGATAGATCTGGGTTTGAAAGAAGCATGTTCAGGTCTTGAGCAGTGTTTGGTGAGGGAATGATGGAATGATGCATCTCTTTTCCATTGCTCCTCCCTCATACAGCGAACCCAGAATATAAGGCCAAGGACACGATTGCTGTAGCTCCCTCAATTGTGAGTCATATTCTTCTGGCCAATGTGTTTCTGCATTCCCATTGTCTCCCAAGGTGACAAGTACAAAAGAAAAGGAACAGTAGGGGGAAAAAAAGACTTTTTGTCTTTTTAATCTCACCATGATACAGAATTAATCAAGCATCCTAGGAGCATCATAGGAAACTGTTAAGCAAGTGGACTTGCTCTAAGCTGGGAAAAATATGGGACAAGCAACCTACTGGTTGCAATATGATGCAATCTTCTAGAAATAAGATTCAGACCAAAGTGTGATTGGTGAAAGCTTCCAGAGTCCTGACTGGAACCTGGGACCACACACCCATGCTACTCTGACTGAAGTCCAATTCTAGCTCCCTTAGACTGAGATGGAAGCATTTAAAATGAAAACAAATCCATAAAAGACTGTTGTTAAGCTGCTTGAGAGATGTCAACAATACCATCATTCTTCTTTGAGGTGGACTTGAAGGGAAAGTCACCCTCTCTCCATTAAGAGCCCTCACATCTCTACACTGCTTTGATACTTTCACACTTGGCTTTGTCTTTCAGTGTCTCCTCCCTTCTTTATGTGTGCCTCCTATGACAAGGCAGGCACCATTATGCAGTAGGATAGAAAGCAGTCCTGGAGCTGGCAGACTAGACGCTTTTTTCCCTGGAGGATGATGGTGAAGGGAAATCACTTCTGCTGGGCTTCATTTTGCGGTAACTGGTGTTCTGCCATCAGCCTTGACCTCCAGCCAGCTTTACACCTGCCGAAGATCAGTCCCCTCATCTGTGTCTACACATGTATGTCACTCCATGCTGATTCCTTTCCTGCCTTTTCCTTTGGTCCCATGGGAGACAGAAGGAACAGGTCCATGTGATCTGGTCTTGCAATTTTCATGTGTTTACATTTTCACCTGCCTCCCCAGTGTCCTTAATTGCCCTTGCTCCAACCTTCTGTGCTGCCTTTTCCCACTTTGCTACTTCCTTCCCATTGCCCGTCCTCTGCTGTGCTCTCATGCACTGCCCCTACATGGACTCTTCCCCTTTTTGCCGTGCAGCCTCTCCTCACTGGTGTGCAATGAAGTCACAATTGCCTCCAGTTAGTCAATTAAGAGATTAAGTTTTATGGCTGTGCTAGGTTGTTGGAGTTTCTTTTACCTACTTAGTATTATTTTTCCAGCTCCATCTTGGCACCTACATTTATTTGAAACAAATTGCAGGATAATTTGTTTTTCTAATTTTCAAGAAGTGAACTCCTGGTTCCAGGGGGGTCGGTGTTTTGGGCAGCCGGTGCCAGCGATGTGGGACTGCACACAGAGATTTGTGCTATGTGAGGAAATACTTCATTAGACTTGTATTCCACGAAGACACTCTTGCTTCTTAATGCCTATGATTTTAATTAAAACCTGGAAAGTGAAGAATCCTTGGGTTGTATTAATGTTTTCATTTCCATTAGGACAGGAGAGTTTATAAACACGAGCTGGGTTTATAAATTAGACCTTGTAAGAATATTATGTGCACAGTGCAGCAAAGGCAGATGAGAACTGGAGTGGAGCTGGCCCCATCTGTCTCTTTCCTTGGCTGGCTCTCGCTTTCCAGTGTCCTCCCCTTGGCACAGGCTTTTCTGAGCTGTTCAAGGGTTCCCCCTTGGAGACTACGCTAATGGCTTCTTCCATTTCTTTCTGTGGATGTTCTCCTCACTCAGCAAAGCAGGAAGAGAAGCAGATGTTTTAATCAGGGCCTTGCAAAGCAACTTGCAAAGGTGACATTGGGTATAGGGATTTTGTGATGAGTTACATGAAAGGGGAGAGATTCTCCTGACCCAGTTCTTGTATGCATGTGTACACAGAGATGCACTCAGAGATAGTCAGGTCTACAATATGCATCCCACTTACAGTCATCCACATCCAGAGTGTGAATATGTATCGCTGAGCATGCAGGGGAATGTGACAGAAGATGCAATCTCCTCCAGAGATGATGTGACAGCTGCACACAGCTGTGCACAGGCTGCCCTGGGGGGTGCAGGCAGGCATTGCCCAGCAGGCACTGCCCAGCAGGCACTGCCCAGCAGGCACTGCCTAGCACAAACACTGCTGCAGGGAACCACGGGCCCCATACAGCCTGACTGTACTCAGCTGTGCAAACTGCACGCGGGCCATCAGTGTGACACCAATGACAATAACAAGCACTTGTATGCTGCGTTCTGCTCAAGGACAGACATCCACAATTTTATGCAAGGGAAGGCAAAATGTGGATAGATGAAGTGCCCAGATTCACACAGTTTGTCAGCAGCAGAGCTGAGAGTAAAATCTGGATCTCATGTGTGGGGATCCTGAGTTTCCATTCATAATTCCCACAGGGTAAACTTTCCACTCCTAACTATAATTATGTATCATCCTTGGAAATTACTTTCCCTTGGAAGTGTAATGGTACAGAACAGCTACATTTATTTGCATCTCTGACCTTTGTGGTATCTCAGGTTGGCTCAAGACTTTCTTGCAGTGGTCATCAGTAGGGTCAGCTCAGAACCACCTACACTATGTGCAATGCAGTGTCATGCAGGAATGATACCTGAGCTAATCTCCTCAGGCAGTGTGTGGTGAAGCCCACACCCTGTTAGCATTTGCTTTTTGGAGGGTGGGTACACAACTTTCATTCTAAAGTCTGGCTTGTCTTCAATATGCAGAAGGATGGACCCTGTGCTGAAACCATGCAGTCTCCCAAAGG
Organism: Lycocorax pyrrhopterus obiensis; assembly: GCA_014706295.1. Taxonomy (NCBI): domain Eukaryota; kingdom Metazoa; phylum Chordata; class Aves; order Passeriformes; family Paradisaeidae; genus Lycocorax; species Lycocorax pyrrhopterus. Next base: position 94,219,018 of record JACSVZ010000001.1, read on the forward strand.
ATCTGCAGGAGTGAGTTTGAAGGTATTTTGTATGGGCACCTGTGCATGAGTGTAAATGTTTCTGCTCTGCAGTCTAAGCTATGTGAGTGGAGTAGGCCATGTCTTCAGCCCTTGATGACATTGGTTTAGCACCACAACTGCTGAGCTATCTGAGCTGGTTTGCAAAGTAGCATCTGGGATTCACAAACAGCTCCGTTTCCATCAATGGCTGAGGTGGTACAGGGGGTGTCGGAAGTTGGGAAGAGAGCTCGTGGGCATGCCTGCCTCTCCTGCCTCTCCCCATCTCCCTCACAGCATGACTGGATGTTTTGACATGAAGGTGATGTTCAGGAGAAAGGAGGGAGGCGTACTCATTGTCAGCCTCTGTCTCCTTGAGCCCAGTAGGGCTGTTATTGAGATATCCTTCCAAGCAGCTTAAATGGAAACGTCTGGTGACAAAATGAAAACAAATGGAAAAGCCGGCGAGACTGGCTGGCGGGGGTTCCCTTCCCTTCCCTGGTGCTGCCAGCCCCTGAAGGAGAGGAGGGGCTTGCTGGCACTTCCAGTCCCAATAATGCATCTGAGTTAGTGGAAGGGGCAGTGGCAGAGGAGGAGGAGGGAGTGGATAGCTTCCTGGACAATTTTTCAGGCTCTGAAAACACTGCTGAACCCACTAGAGGCCATTATTTAGGCTGCCTGGCAACATGGGCTCTCACTCTCTGTTGAGACTCGGAGGGTTCTGGGTCACTGCATCCCTGCAGAGAGGCGAGAGCTGAGGTCCCTCGGTCAGGGTGATGCCAGGAGCCTCCCTGCTGGCATCTCCTCTGCTGCCCCTGCTGCCACTGCTTATGTTCAAGGGGACACCAGTGGTACTTCAGAAACATTCCCTGCTTTTTGAAAAACCTTTCTGCTTTTTGTCTTTCCTTCCCTGTATTTCTGCAGGAGAGTGTTGGTCACCTCATTTACAAAACAGTCTTTGTTTAGTCCCTTTACTTACCCAGTCGTGCTCACCTCGCTGTGGCCCAATCCCCTTCTTCGAGGAAGGGTTGAAAAGGTGATAGCTATTCACCAGGAATGAATTCGCCAGGAAAAAGTCTTGCCTGGCCCACTGCCTGCTTAGGGAGGCAGTAAATCATTGGCATGGCATAACCCCTTGGGCTGAGTGGGCAGGGCTGGATGTGAAGGGTGTCAGGGAGTCTGAAAACCTTCTGAGAACATGGCACATTGAGCTCCATCCAACAGTGCTGCTCCAAGGGGCTCTTGCAGGGACTTCACGTTTTCAGTGAGTGGGAGTAAGCGGGGTGGGAGGGGAGAAGGGGATTGGGAGCTGCATAGAAATGCCGTGGTAACACCCGCACGTTAATGGCAACACTTCTCCAAGAAATTTCTCTTGAGAGTTCCTCATTATGCAAACAAGTCTGGCAAATGATAATGCCTCCTGTACTTCCAAGGATTAATGTATGTAAATGGCAGAGCTGCTGCTCGTTCCCAAAAGCAACATTCAGTTTCCCACACCGGAGCCAGCGCCTGGGCCAAGGGCACTGAGTCTCAGAGTACATGCAGACTGCTCTTTCCACTCCCCTTTCATACCAGCTGGCCCCTGAATTTTCTAAGATCACTGGAATAAATGCTTCCTTCCTTGAAACATCCACACTGAGTACAGCGTTGTGGCCTTCCATGTATGTGGGGTCAGTATATGTCACCTGCAGCCTGCTGAGGACACTGTCACATGTCCTGGTGGTCTGCCAGGAGTAGATCCTGCTGTTGGGGGATTTTGATCCAGGCAATATATTGCTTCATAACATTGCTAGAATGCAGGGCGTAGATGGGGGGGATGGCTGACTTCTTAGTTACAGACTTCAATTTGATGTGGAGAAGGAGTTGTTTCTTATAATTGGAAAAGAATTTTGTCACCTTTGTGAAATGCACCTTTGGTGCATTTTAGGTCTTTTTTACTTTAGTGTGATGTGGTTAACAAGCAGAAAACCACAGAAAAATCAGATGGGGTTTTTTTTTGTTGTTTTGGTTTTTTTTTTTTTAATAATCTAGGTCAGGTCAATCTGAGTTAGCTGAGCCTGAGGCTGACATCACCAAGTTTTTCTTATGGTAAAACCAAAGTATGCTATCAGTGTGATATTTTTCCACTTGAGATAACTTCTGACAGTTGCCATGAGGTTAAAAATGCACTTTTTTCCCCCTTCCTTCCTTTCTTTCTTTAGCTTTTGTTTTTTTTGTGTTTTGTTTTTTTTTTACTTTTGACAGTAGGCTCTGCCTACAACTTTACTTTGCTTGACTGTGCGTGCGTAGCAGAGTCCCATCATGACTGGCACTAGTACCCAGCATCCTCAGCAGCAGCAAGGCAGGGCAGTGCTGACTACCAACATCCACAGCTTACTTGCCATGTGGCAAGCAGAAGCCTGGCCAGCTCGAGGTGCTCTGGCTGCCATCTTACCTTAACACCAAATAACTGCAGATGAACTAAGTGATTTCTGATTGCTAAAACTGGTGTGTGCAGCCAAGCAAATCTCAGGCAAAGATCATTTGCTCAAAACACAGGTGAGCTGCTTTGCCAAGCACCTGGAGACAGCTGAACCTGAAGTAGGTTTGGAATTTTTAGTGCACAACCAATTTCTCAACATTTTTGGTTTTTGCCCCTATGCTGTTATTAATAAAAAGGAAATGGATGATTTTGAGTCAAGTTTTGACCCAAGAAAAATCATACTCATTTTTAGTAGGTTTGAACTTTTGATTTCTATTTAGTTCCAAAAAAGCATGAAGCTAATTTTCTTTTCCTTTACTAGGTTGGGGGGAGTTGTCATTTTCACCCTTTTCTCTAGTCAGCTGATCTTGAAGAAAAGAGTAAAATGGTACATGATGGTGGTTCCCTTCTGACAAAGCAGAGTTAAATCACAGGAGATATGATCTACATAGCACAGCCTGTAGCAAAGAACAGGGGCGTTTAACCTTCCTCAGACTTTTATAAGACAAAAGAAAAATGCATCTTAACGCTAAAACAGCTTGAAATTGAGCAGTTTGGGGCATTTCAAGAAATAAGACTGAAGCATTGGATGATATGAATTTTAAGATTCTTTCTCTCTTTCAGACCCAGAAGAGAAACGTTATAAAATTTCTGTGAATAATTTTGAGATTTGCTTGTGCCATGAGGGTTAGCTGTGAAATTGGTGTCATTTTGAATTCACTGAGAGCTGACTTGTTAGGGAAATGCTTTACTAGGATGAAGTTGGGCCATCCAAACCAAAGCATGCCAAATGACATGCTTGTAAAAGGGGGTGGTGGTTGCTGTCAGCCTTAAGGGGAGCACAGCCTGGGACATGGATGATGAGCCCTTTGCAAGCCACTTGCCCCTGGCTTGCAAACCCCGCAGAAGAGCAAACAGACATTGATTTAGAGGCTGCATTGTCTATTTGGACCTGGGATGAGAAGAGTGTATTGTTTTGTATCCCAAGAACCTTGCAGAAATGGATGTTTTACATCCAGATGCCACTTTCTGTTCTGCTTTGGATACAAGCTGCAGAATTCTGACAGCTGGGGGGAGGGAAACGTGTGTGTGGAGCAGGGAACTGGAAGCTAGATTTGGACACCCCTAACCTGCTTTTTTGCTCATGGGATTGTGAAAGTGCTCAGAGATTGCAATTCTTCTCCAGCTCTGAAGAATCCCGTTGATATATGCTCCACATTATGATCATATATAAAGACTGATAAGGCATCTTTGAAAGAAAATCAGAGGGGAACGTGTTGCTGCGTGTGCTAAAGTAGCAGAAGAGTGAATGTCACGTTCAAACCTTACATTTTGATATACGACCATAACAAAGGGGGTGAGGGGTCTGTCTGTATAAAGAACACCACAAAATCTACTGCCTAATGATTTTTCTAAAAGGAGAATATAAATCAAAATTGAGAAACTCAGAAGGCTTTTACACCTACTTAGTGGAATCTGTGTGCATTGAATGTCTGCTGCTATAAAACCCTACGGTACTCTGTCTTTGAAAGTTGGCTGGGAACTAATAGCACCTTATCAGGGTTTTGCATGCGATAGCCCTAAGGTTTACCTTTGTAGTGCCTTTTGAAAACAGGTCCTGCCGTACAGAGCTCCAGTCTGTGCTCCAGCTAAAGGTGAAAAGGGGATGCGGGAAAGGGAAGTAATAAGATTATACCTAATTGCTTTAGCATCCACTTAACTATTTTACATATGTGTCTTAGAACAAATGTTTGTGCAGTGTCTAGACTGCTGTTTACGAATGTGTTAGCTAACTCTGGCTAATTGAGGAGCAATTACCGTGAGTTAAAACAGTACTCTAAAGCCAGAGTGCACCTTCCCTCTTCCCATCCACACCAAGCCTGCCAGAGCTCACGAAGTGCTTGGATAACACACTCAGACACATGGTGTGATTTTTTGGGGGGTTGTCGTGTGCAGGGCCAGGAGTTGGACTCAATGATCCTTTGGGTGTCCTTACAACTCAGGATATTCTGTGATTCTACAATCTGTACCTTTATCCTGTGAAGGAGGAGAGGCTTGAATTGCAGCATAAAGAGGCATGCTGCTCCCTGTAAGTGAAGGGGAAAAGCATATAAGGAGGGACCCAGAGCTCTCCTGGCAGTGTGCCAGCTGTGCCAAAATCACACTTCTGCAAGAGTGCTGCCAGTGATTTTCATTGCTCAGCCATGACATCAGCTTCACCTGAGCTGTTCCTCCCCACCTTGGGCCTTCTGCAGGCTCCTCTTGCTTTTCCCATGTCTGCACTGCACCTTCCAGTGCCTGGTATAGCCCTTCTGTTGCCACCCCTCATGCCCCATCCTAAGGAAGGAAACTGCTCTCAGTTACACTCATAGCTTGATGGCTTCCCTCACCTAAATAATGCTGCCTCTCCAATGGCAGCTGTGCCTTTGCTCTGTGTTGGCTGGAGAGCCCTGTGGGGGCTGGGGCTGTGTGGGATCGCTGGAGGCAGAGCCCTGGGAGGGTCCTGCTGGTCATCAGGGAGCCAGGGCGTGGCACCCTCCTCTCCCTCAGCCATTTTTGGGAGCTGTTTGACTGTGCTGTGACATCAGAGCCATCAGTGGCTGGGAGCAGAATGCCAGGGCAGGTGTGCCAAGCGCCCATGGGCCATGCCAGTGCTGCACAGCCTGTTCTGTTGGTGCCCAGAATGGGATGGCTGTGGGAGGCAGAGCTAGGTGAGCCCCTCAGCAAATCTGCTTTCCCTGGCAGCATCCTGTGTCCCTGGAGGTGCCCCCCAGCCTGCCCTCCCAGGGACCTGCAGAGGCAACCTGCCCTTTGGTGTCTGCTGGATGAACAAGGTACAGGCCAGGATTTTGGGAGGGCTCTTGTGCTGAGTGGAAGCACCAGGCTGGAGGGGTATGAGGAATACCAACTCCCAGCCTTCTACTGAGACCCATTGTGAATGTTGTCTTTAGAGTAGGTTTCCCAGTGGGAAAATAAAGGGAAATTGCCCAGGCTGAGCAGCAGCTGCTGCTGTTTTGGAAGTGCTGTGCTCGGTTTCGCCAGCCCCCTTCAGCTCCTGTGGAACCACTTTTTTGGTGGTTGGATGCTTTGGGGGTCATGCCTCAAAAGCAGACTTTGGGCCAGGATCTGGGCTCAGCCAGAGTGCCAGCACACTTGGCAGTCCTGCTCAGCTGTGCTGTAGGATGTGCCCTTGAGGAGCTTTTTGGAGGTGGACTTTCATGGAAGAGTGTTAGAGGTGTGTGTTAGAGATGCGTACCAGGGGAGGACTTGTGGGCTCTTGGCTTTCTTTTTTCTGCTCAGTACGTGTCGCAAATCACAGCAGTAAGACTTGTTCTTCCACAACAGGGTAGGAGTCATTCCCTAAATAAACTGGGCCTTCCTGGGACTGTGGGCTGGAAAAACTTGGTCAAGGACAGAGCAAGGGGAGACAAATTTTACATGGAAAGGATTTATGAGCACAGACACAAGCATTGCTTGTTCTCTTTTCTATTGTGCACACACGTCTGGAAGTTAAACCCATGAGCTAATTACAAAGCCACATGCACACATTATATGTATATAAATAATAATAAACCTCCCATTCATTATGTACCCTGGAGTGTCTAACCTGCATTACATCCAGTAATTCATTTGCTTGGGAATCAATCCAATATTAGAATAGCAAAAATGAAAGGTTGGAAGAGCTCTCAGGAGTCCATTTTCTTCCTTGCAGACAGGATCAAAAATACCATTGCAAACTCATGATCTGCCACAAATAGTCATACATGTGCAGAACAGAGGTAGATTTCCCTGCCAAATTAATGCACACTCTTTTTTTAATGCGTATTTTTCCCAAAAAGTTTCCTAGGAAGATTTAGTTCTGAGATAAATTTTTTTCTGGTGTGCCAGCACGTACTGGAAGCTAATAATCATGGAGATTTTCTCATGTGGAAAGGGAGGCTGGCAGTCCCCTACTGGGGCATGCAATATTCACTTCTGGGTCTTGGATTATCATATTCTGATTAAAGCTTCTGTATGCATTAAAATGTTAAAACATTTTGGAAATGTTTTAATGTTCCAACATATTTTAGCATTCCAAAACTGGGAACGGTTTGGAAATGTTTAACATGCACTCATTTTGAGTCTTTCTATCCTCCATATGTCTTTTGAAGAATTTTTGCAGTCCCTACAAGTTTTTGGAATCATTAACAAATGGTTTTATCAAGGTCTCTTTAAATTCAGGGGAAACCCTCTCACTGATGCAACAGTTTTTGCCGAAGATCCTGGGATTTTTTTGGTGGAAGACAACATGAAGTATGAGACGTTGATAATGACTGGGAAAAATTAGGAAGGCGTGAAAAGCAGGACTTTTTTCCTGCACTTGGGAGTTGTTCAAGAGAAATCTGCATATTGTCAGGAGAGCTCTAGTAGTGCTGGTTGCAGGTACAGTCATTCTGAAGGCAGTGTCAGCTGTCAGACTGACTGTTGCAATCTAGTAGAATGCATGGCTGGGGTTGTGCTCCTGTCATGGGTTGCAGGCATCCAGTGTGTTCACCTGTACTGCTGGTTTATTTTAAGTTCACTGCTTTAAGGTGTTCATGGTTTTAAGCACTTGTCAGCTCTAACAGAGGCAGCTTTGAGAGCTAAACTGGTTTCCTAGGAAAGTGAAGTGTTTTTTTCTAGTCAGGTAAAAGTTTTTTATTCCCTATTACAAAATTGGAAACAGTTATTAAAACAATGCAGCCGTACTTCGCGCCTGTCAGTAGCTTTAGCTGTCACTTGTGGAAATTTTTTTGGCACTTTGTACTCAAACCAGACGTCGTCTTGCAGAAATAATCTTCCAGGGCAGAAGTGGTACTGTTACTCTGAATTCTTCTTTTACATAGAATCATACAAACAGAGTTTGGAACCTGCTTTGTTCTATAACTGACTTTCTTGAGCTCACACCTATCTTTTTCTTCTGCTGGCATTTTTAAAGAAGCCGGCCATTTTAGTTTTAGATTCTTGTGAAATGATTTTTAGTTATTAACATTCATGTTGTCTTCTGAAATGCATCAGCCCTGTTTTTGTTACAGATTTCTTTCACTGAGCATATCCTCATCAAGAAGGAAGTTAATCGCATAGGCACTTTCCCAGGTCTCTCTTACCTTAATATGGCTGGTGTTATGTTCCCTATGTTTGTTGTGGTTTCTGTAACCCATATCAGAAGAATTACTTAGGAAACAGTATTTGTCACAGTCTCAGAAGTGAAATTGAGTTGTGTGTCTTGTGTATAGCATGTAGATGATTAATCTGGCACCTGGAGCACTTCAGATTTCCTTATGTTACCAATTTTAGGAGGATGTTTGGGAAGGACAGAGGGATTGGCTTTAGGTCCATATGGAGAAGAAAATTATGTTTTGTTTGTAAGTGAAAAGTTTCTTCGAAATATATTTGAAACAAGAAATTTGTAGTTTAAGTATTTGTTTCCAAAATCTAAAAAACTTCTCACTATACTCCTTGAGTCTATCTAGAAAATATTTCAATTGCATTTTAGTTTCTAAAATGTAGAAATATTTATCTCCCTATCATGTGGCTTGAATAGGTGAAGTCAGCTGTCCAAGTGACTGAGGATCCGCCATGAGTCCCAGAGAGGGCACGAGGAATTTTGAAGGATCCACACAAGAGTGTTTATCAGGTGCTGAGCACGTGTACTGCTGCCTTGCAAGACTTCTAGTGGCTGTCTTTACAAGTTCTGTTTTTCAGCCATGCTTGCTCCCAGCATGAGGAGCTCTGTTTTGAAAACCTGGATGCTAGGTTTGTTGCCCAGATGAGCTATCAGCTCATCTGAAAAAAAATCTGTCTCCAGTTGTGAATGCTGCACTTGCCGAGAAAGCCAGCCAAATGCCTGCACCTGCTCCAGATACCAAGCTTGGAGTAAACCTGTTTCAACACAAGCCTTTTAACTTGCCTAGAGCAGGGGAGTTTCCTTTCCCATGCCCCAGGCATCATGTGAAGTGGGGTGCTGTGCTGGAAAATCCATCCTTTCCTTTCTGGACCCATTCCAGCACCCCAGCTTACAAATACTGTGCTGTGGGGCGGTGTTGCCTTTTGCAACACAGGCATAAAACAGCTAGTTTGTGCCCTAGTGTGGTATCAGCTGTGGGTGGTGTATCTCTTCCTCTGATAATGTTTCCTGCCACACCTTGCTGCTTATCTCTACTGCCACGGTTTTGCAAATGGCATAAAAATCCCCTTGCAGACAGTTAATGCAACGTGAGGCAAACAAATAGGGGAAGACTTGTCACAGACTTCCGGAAGTGAGATGTAATCATCCCCAGTGCCTTTGCTCGCTGATGCCCAGTGTGATCTGAAAGAAAAGCTGGTTCCCTGCCCAAATGCAGCCAAGGGAGTGAGATGCCTTCTTATTTCTGAGGATGGGGCTGCGAGCTCTGTGCGTCTTCACACTGGGGTCCCCTGGGGAGATATGTACACTATCATTACGGAATCATTCAGTGTGCTGTTGAGAACATGGGACTGTCAAACTTCTGAGTTAAATCTACTCATAACCATTGCAAAGCCATTTTGATGCCTATGACAGTTAAAACCTCTTAGGGTGAAATCATTTATTGCAGCCTAACATTTCGCTACGGTGAGAGTGGGTGCTTCTAGTAATCCTTGAGAAAGATCAAATTGAATTGTAAAAGGTGTTTCCCATTGTGGCAGTGGCTAAGTGCTTAACCATGTGAGGGTCCAGGGGAACACTGAGCTGCCATTTCGATGAGGACACCATCTGGAAACTCCTCAAGAGGAAATCAGCAGAGGTTCAGAAAAGCGCAGAAAGGGAAGTGGCCTCACAAATTGGTAGCTCTTTTTACTAGGAGGCATGCCTGTGTGCATCTGTACAAGCAGGCATGATTGCAGGCATCTGATCTTGAAGTTGTTTTGCATGTTTCACTCATGCAAAGGCATGTGAGATAAGGCATCTTGTGTTTTGTTGGTGAGAATTATATGGGGTGTCACACTCTGAGCTAAGTAGTCCTTCACCCCAACCCTTCATTTTCTTGTTTTTCTTGATGTTATTTCTTCCTTAATGAGATGCATTTGGACTGACCCAAGCCATTTTTCTCTCCCCTTGGCATTTATACCTTTTATGTGGTGGTGCAAAGTCATTCATATTCCCACCACAGAGCTGTTAGAAAAGAAAAAGCATGACTGTCCTTTCAGCTAGTAACATTTTGAGATCTGAATATCTTCATTAGAAAGGTCATGAAAAATGCTCTGGTGTTTTGCTGTTAGCCTGTGATTTACCTTTCAAGTCCAGACTGTCTAGATCCCATATAGCTAAGCCTGGGACACACATGGGGAAAATAATCTGAGTATTGGTGCTAGGACTGGCCCCTGTAATTGGTCCCCAGTGAGTAGTTCCTGTTGTAACCACTTACAGGCGAAGAGGAGGATAGGAATGTACAGACAGAGGCTTTTGCTTGGAAAGTGTTGGACAGTGTGGTTTCCCTGTGAACAAAAATCCATTTTTTGAGCAGGTCTAATCACAGACCTGCATGATAACCCAGGTCACTGCTACAGGAGCTTGTGTTTGTCCTGCTGCTCCTTATACTGCAGAGGAATATGGAGTTACAAAGGCCACTACCTCGATATAGGATTTGCGTCGCAAAACAGCTTTCAGTTGAGAGGGAAAGTTGTCGGATTCTTGGAGAAAAAGCCCTTAGCTCAGGAGTTTCCAAACTTTTCTTCTTGATGGTCCATTTTCTGGGGCAGTGATCTTTCCTGCAAGATTTCAGACTTTTTTGTTGGAGTCAAGACCCCTATTTTGGGATCTGCTGCCTTAGCTTCTTACATTGGTGGGGTCATCCCCAGTGATGCCAAAAAGTAAATCCCTTATGGGTTGTGTCCTAAGCTGATCTACTTAATCAGGTGGAACGAAAAGTTTTGAGCCGTCCCCAGTGCCCAGTTCTGGAGATGCACTACAGGCTGGTCACTGTCACCACACAAAGCACTGGCAGCACTCCGTGGTGTGCCAGCAGATGGACCAGCAGCCCAGCTTACTTCTCATAACTTGTATGTCTGTGAGCAAGGATGGTGAGGAAAGGATTGTACATGGATTAGTGTTTTGTGTAAGAGAGGAACTATGTTGAAATGGGTAGAAGTAACCTGGTGAGAGGATCTCATTCATCCCACTGCTGAAAGACCAGATCAGCTTTACTTGGCTGTTTCCTGACATGTTGATCTAGTTGACTCTAAAGCACCTTCTATTGGTGGGGTGTCTGCAACACAAAACAATTTTTTCCCGTACTTAATGCTTTTACTGCTAGAGCTCAGATGTGACTTCTAACCTTAATCTCCTTTTCTACAATTTAGCCCCCACTTTCCTTGCTGTATTTGTCATGGGTATGCAGAACATACTGGTTTTTTGGGTTTTTTTCTGAAACCTTTCAAGTTTTTGAAAACTGTTCTAATGTTTCATCTATTTCTTTGTCACCTTTAAAGTAAACAGCTCCAATGCACTCAAGCTCCTGTAGAAATGATGTTTTCTCAGCTTCTGGTTATTATCATTGCCTTCCTCAGATCTCTCTCCAGCGGGGCCACACTTCCTTTGGGGTTCATTCTCCCAAGGCAGACAGAGTGCTCTGGCTGTCTCCCACAATTGTTAGGTAAAGATAGTTTCTGTGTTTTGCAGATTTCATCCTTGTACACATGTATTGTATTTTCTTTTTCCTTTCTAGCAAGGCAGTGGTGATTCATGCTGAGCTTATGGTCGACTGTTGGCTTTTCTCCTGTAAGCCCCTTTTCTGCTAGGATGCTAATTGCCTGATTGTTCATCCTCTCTCAATGGAAACTGTTATTCCTGCCAAAGCAGAATACCTTGCACACGCCCATATAGTATTTCTTCAACATTTTATCAGTTCATGTTGCAAATGAGATAATTTTTAATTCCGTACCTATCTTCCACATGTGCTCCTGGCTCAGCTTGTTGCCATCTGCAAATTTAATAAACAGATTTTATCCTGGTCATTAATGAAAATATTGAATATCACCAGACTGCAAACAGATCCATGCAGGAACCCCACTGGTGTATCCTTGCATATTGACAGTGAACCATTGGTAGCTACTTTCTAAGTACTGTTTTCCAACAAGTTGTATAGCCATTTCATAGTGCATTCATCTAGACCGTATTTTCTGAGCTTGCCTGTAGGAATGCTTGGAGAAAAGGTGTCAGAAAGCCTACTAAGGTCAAGATATATGACTATACTGTTTCTCTGCTGTCCACAAGACCCATTACCCTTCCCCTGAAGAAAATTAGATTGGTTTGACATGATTTTCCTTGACAAGTGCATGTTGCCTGTTACTCATCTCCTTGTTATCTTGCAGGTGCTTGAAAGTAGTCTGGTTATTTGTTCCTGTCTGTTCTGGGAACCAAAGCTAAGTTCTCTGCTTTATAATCCCCTGCTCCTCCCATTTATCAAGATACACACCACATTTGGCCATGTTTTTTCTTTTGTGGAGCCAAGCTTAGCCCTTTGGTTTTCCAGCTGTTTGCAGGTGAATGTTGAAGCAAAAATGTCAAATCCAAGCATGCTTGATTGAACATACTGCACCCAAGTAAGGTGTTTGGCTGTACCATCAGCCCCCGCCAGCACTGTGCGTTTGCCTCACTTCTGGAGAAGCAATGTCACAAATCTGTACCTAAAATGAGCAGTCTCGAGAGTTTACCTGCAGTGTAAATAAGATAAATTATGTGTTGTTTGGTGTATCAGAGCTGTGGATGTACTTAGAAAAGCCCTGTGCTGGCCAAATCAGAAGTGCTGTAAACCAGTTAATCTGTGTTTACCCTTCAGCTCTGCCTAGCAGTGGCCCACAGAAGGACAAGGAAGAGAATCTGAATAGTATTTTATTGCCACTGTTTGAAGAGAAAGTAGAACAGACAAGTGTGTGTGTGTGTGTATGTGTGTGTGTGTGTAAAACTAACTGTGTCTGTAACTGGCACAAGCCTTTTTGTGTAGCTACTTTTAGGCAAATAGGCTTTGACTGAGCCTTGAGGCTTGTTTTGGAAGATTTTAAAAAAAATCCAGGGAGATACTTTTCACGTGTTCTTGGGCAGTCTCAGTTTTGCTTAAAAGTGACAGAGACAAGACAATTCAGAGTAGATCACAGAAGTGGAAAAGCAAAAGACTGATAGAAGAGCTTGGAAGCAGGGAAAGACATGAGAGAGAGCTATCAGGGATTGAAATGCATGGTGTGAGTACAGGCAGAGATACAGATGGAGTCAGGAAGAGAAGGGAAAAAAGGCCAAGGAAATAAACTGAAGAAGCAGAAAGACAACAAAGGTAATTGTTCATTGGTGGATTTCAAGGTTTTCAAGGACTTAGCCTAAATAGAAGAAAGCACAGCATCTAACATGGAAGGGAGGAATGAGAAAAGATGGGGACAGAACAGAGCATCAAAACTACTATAATAAGAACAGCAGGCAGAATCTTGAAGACTCAGAGCTGTGCAACGCTGGGACCACTGCACCAAGGTGGAAGGCAGCACACCCTTGGCACTGAAACAGGGTAGGGGGGAAGACCTGCCTGGCACTAAGGTGCAGTCGAGTTTATGATGGGATGCAATCAATAGGAACAAAGCTGGCTGACAGATAAAGAGCCTGAGAATGGTTATTGTTGCAGTATGAAACCGCATTGCATTGATTCATGGCACTTGGGGATTAATCTGCCTTCAGGTACACCTGGCTTTTAAAAGTGTTCTAGTTACGCTTTTTACAACCTGAAATAGAGTCAAGTGAACTAGGTTTTTCTCCAAATTGAGAGCTGTCCAGCTCTGGAGTTTGGTTCAGCCAACTAGAGAAAAACAGCCAGCCAGATGCAAACTTACAATTTTCATCCAAGTGCTCCCCTCAGTACCTGTGAAATTGCTGATTTGTGTCTTTTAGCCGGAGCTCATCACTTGCCCTTCTGAGCTCTCAGTTCTGGTGGAATGGAAGCACCATGATCCAAAATGTGGGGAGAAATCTGAGTGAAACTGTAACAAAGAGGCTGCGATAATTTGCAAAGAAGGTGTAATGGGTATTCATCCTGATTAGACCATTCAGCCACTGTACAACGGGGAAGGGCAGTTTGGAGAAGGAAGAGAAGCAGTCACGGACAGAGACAGGTGGGATCTTAGGAGGAGAAGGGAAGTCTGATGAGGTGAAGTAAGATGGAGGTGTGCACTTAAAAAATAGCAGAGCAAGATGTTATTTTTGAGGTCTTTGTCCCAAGGGCTTTTGATCATATCTCTGTATGAGTAAGTGGAGTAGAGAGCTAGGAGTGATAGAGGTCAAAACTTTTCTTGGGGGAGAAAAAAGCGTGTTTTCACTGAAGAAAGTATATGGGCAGAAACAGATTTTACCTTAAGGGTCATTGGTCATCAGCAGGGGCAGACGCAGCACTATGACTCCCACAGTCCTGACAGTTCTGCTGCTGGAGACAGCCTGGTGCAAGCAGCAGCTTAAAAGGGAGAGATAGAGTAGAGGAAGTGTGCTAGCTGGGCCTTCTTCTCTGCTCTTGCACTTCATCCTCACCTGTGATGGACCTTTCCAGGCTGGTCATGGTGCTATCATCAACAAAAAAATCCAGCGGGCTTAAACAACCATTTCCCTTCAGACTTGCTGTCTTTATTCAAACATCGTGAAGATGAGAAGCCACCTTTCCAGCCCTGCAGGGCTACTGCCATTATCCCGATTCCCAGAAAACGCTGCTTCTGGTCCTCTGCAAAAGTGTGAGGCTGGTCCTTCGGGCAATTGACTGGCAGGCAGTGATGAAGTCTGATAGGAGTCTAGGAGCCTGTCCTAAGCCTGAACCAAGGGATTATCCTGCGGCTGCTCTTGCCTTGCCCAGAGAAAGGTTAAGTTGCCTGGTGCGGGCTGTCACGGGCTGACGATTTGACATTGCCTGCTTATAGATCCCAAGACTTGGCCAGGCCCCACCACTTTAACTTTCACTCTTAGAAAATGATGAAATGAAATGAAATGAAATGGAGTTTTCTTCCGAGTGACAGGTAAATCTTGGCCACTCTCTGGCTGCTGTACCAGTATCGCTTAATTCTGTAATCCCTTTGCCCTCCGTTCCTTAGTGCAGTGAGCACATGCTGGGAAGCACTGGAGTGACAAGCGATTTCTCTGTGCCTGACACCTCGGCTGGGAGGCTTGATCAAGGGAAAATATCTTTGCATGCATTTTTTTCAGGTGCAGAGAACGAAATGCACCTAAGAAATCATCTGGGGCTGGGAAACATTACAGAGATTTCCTGCTCTGCTACCTGCCCAGCCTCTCAGGCCAGTGGCCTTTCTGTGTTGCATGTGCAGCTAGTTTTATGGGGAGGTGAAGATTTGCCTTGACGTTTCCACTTTTACTCTGACAGACGTTGAGAGGTTTTCTTCCAGGTCTAAAGAGAGTCTCTGCACTCTTCCTTATAGAGCAACCTCCTGCCAATATTAGAGACTTGGGTAATCCTTTCTACTCGCAAGGGTGAGGAGGTGGCTCCTTCCACTCACTGCTGCCAGCTGCCAGCCTGGGGAGCCTGTGCAGCTGGGAGCTTCCCCCGTCAAGAAGGCCGTAGATCATTCCCTCCAGCATCTTTCACCATGACTTGAGTGACATTACTGCAGCTCTGGGAACTGTTATTAGTATTCAGTGGTACACTTTTAAGCAAAACCTGAGAAAGGAATTAATCTGTCAATAGGAATGAATATACTGGACAGTGATTTATGCAGATCCTGTACTCAGAGTGACTGTGTTCTTTTCAACTGCATCTCTCAGTCTTGTTCCCAGAGCCAATACACAAACTTGCATTTAAAGTTACATTACAGCTGGCTGCTCATTTGTCCAACACCTGGGTCCATGCAAGCACTGCTATACTTGGGAGGCAAAGCTGAGGAGAAATGCACGTGTCTGTCACTTTTTACAAAGCTCAAACAGTAAGAGACGTAGCCAAGGCACAGGGCTCTTTTCAGTTATCCAGGGCACATGTACTGGGCGCTGGCATCCTGCACATGTGGGAACTTTGGCATGTGCTTGTAACTTCCCAGGCACCGTGCCTTGCTGCTGGATCCATGCATGGAAAGGTGTGTACAGCTGTGTAAACGTAGAGGTGCATCTGTGGGAGGAGGAGACTGTGCGCTCCGTACGTGGCATGCACAGCTATAGAATCCTGGCATCCACTGCATGCATGGTTAGAGGTACAACAGAGAACTATTCATTTGGGTGCACAGCGTCCTGAGGGTGCATGTTATGGTGACAGGCTGGTCTGGCTGGAAAAGCATGTTTGTGGGTCAGGAGATTTATGCTGCATTTCTCACTGTCCCCCTTATTTATTGTGACACTTTGAGAAGCCACTTCACAGA
This sequence comes from Lycocorax pyrrhopterus obiensis, assembly GCA_014706295.1. Lineage (NCBI taxonomy): Eukaryota > Metazoa > Chordata > Aves > Passeriformes > Paradisaeidae > Lycocorax > Lycocorax pyrrhopterus. The sequence continues at coordinate 94,234,832 of JACSVZ010000001.1, forward strand.
ACTGTCTTTTTATCCTGGTTTCTATACAGAAGGCAATTGCAGCACTACCAATTCTGGAATTTTTTGTCATGTGTCTCTATGATAATTTGTGCTTTACCAGATGCGTCCGCTTCTGAAAGTAAATTGTTCTCAACCTTTTGTGGTTTTGGTGACAGAGCAAGGCTTGAAAATATGGCTTGCAACCACCCTTGAGGCTCATTAATGACAAAAAGAAGGGGGGAAATGAACTTTTCTTATTGTTTGGAAATCCTTGCTGTTTTCCAGAACCCTGATTAATGATGTTGGTGTGATTCAGGGTAGTGAGTGTTTGTTGGAGCAGTGACAGGATTCTTCAGCCTTATGTAGGCAGGACACTGTGTGTTGCTCCAGTGAAAGGTGTTGCAGCCTTTCAGGCCCTTGCATTGTACCAGGGGGCCAACGCAGGGGTGCACATACAGTAGGGCTCCCATGTTGGCAGTGAAGGCACTCAGATCAAAACCTACAAATGTATATGTATGTACATAGGGAAAAGCACTTCAGAATTGAGAGGTTCAGCTAAAAAATATGTCAAATAAGTCACCTGTGATTTTCATAGGAATCACAGAGAAGAGTGAGACAAGTACATTGAGATGTAGTTGTGCTGTTCTGTATGCTTTCAGGTGTGGCCAGGGTTGGGAATAGAGGTGTAGCCCTCTAATTAAAAGAGCAACATCTCTCCATCTCAGCGTGTGTAAGTGTGAATTACTCCCCTCAAGTCAGATCATCCCCTGTGATGTGCAGAAGCAGTATGGTTGCAGTGGTAGCAGTGCTGCCAAGATTCTTGATTGAGTTCCACAGTAGCTGAGGGGGTTGGCAGAAAAGAAACAAAACAAAATAAAAACCAAACAAGACTGAGCTTCCCAAGTCAGGATTCATTTCAGTTTTCATTATAAACCAATAATGCAATGGAAAGAGGGCCACTCTATAATTGACATAATTTAAAATCTTGGGATAAGAATTGCTTGCATCCTTGGTGTTGACAGTGCTGACTGTCCATGGCTGCTGGACCACAAACTATTGCCACATGTGTGTGGCCATCCTTCCAGCTCCTTTCTTCCCTCCTTCCTTTCACTTTCTGATACCTATGCAAAAGCCTATGCATTTGCTCCCTGGCATCTTTTCCCACCCATTTTCCAGATGGGAGGAGGGAGACCGGCTATTACTCAGTTTCTCATCTCCCAGACTGCCTGTATTATGCAGCAAGCTTCTCTTAAAATTATTGAGATTATTACTGTTGTATATTTTATACATACACACACATATATGTTTTTATATATATATATTCTTCAGTCTCCCTCTGCAGCTGAGAGATGCACCCAGGATTTATCTCTGTAATGAGAAAAGGGAGATAGGGAGAAGTAAGGGCATTTTTCTCTGACTTGGATTGTAAGTCATTTTGATATTCATTGTAAAAGATGCTTTTCAAATATTTAAATGTATGTGCGCTCACATATCAGTCCTTCAGGATAGATTGTATGCGACATAATCACTGTTTTATATCTCTTGCGTTCTGTGATATTCGTTCATTTCGTTAACTTCATCTGGAAGAGATGGGAAGATGAGGAGCTGGAACTGGGATTAACTTTTGTGGCCTGTGCTCTATCCTCCTCTCTTTTCAGAATGGACTAAGGCTGGAGAAGAAATATGCTCACCCTTGACTGGAGCTCTCACCTTTTCCAATGCTGTTGTTTCTAGGGGATGGAGTGGGCTTAAAGTAGCTGAGACTTCCTGGAAACTGCTCTTACATCTCATGGGAAAGGCTGAACTGGGATTTTGCTTGATAATTAGCTCAATGTGCTTGGTAATTAGATCAAACAAAGGACATTTTGTCTGAGGCAGGAAAAGTGTACAAATGTAGAGGTATCAATGACACCTGTCCACGTTTACCCTAGTGTGAAAATCTCTTCTTACAACCTGTAGGGTGGCAGAGAGGGAGAGGTAGGTACATTTGCTCCTTTTTTGCATGGCTGGGAATTGTGGCTGGCCATGCTGCACACAAACTCTTCCTCCCCCTTCGTCCTTGGAAGGTCTGCTCCCTGTCAGGTGTGCCATCCTGCCATCTGCTCCCAGCCCCGAGCAGCTGGTCCGATAGCCACAGACGCTGGCAGGAGCGGCCTTCCAGCCGCGTGAATGACAGCACGCGCCACTGCTTCCTTGGCACGGCGAGCAGTGCTTGTAGCTGGGAATTAGAGGCTTGTAAACCTGCCGGCTCCAAGGTAGGGGGAACGGCTCTCGGCGGCACTCCCGAGGTGTGGGAATCCGCCTGAGCTGCCGCCAGTGCCCTTGCACCTGCAGGAGTCCCGGCCGGCCCCGGGCAGGGTGCCTGTGCCCACGGGGAGTTGTCACGGCTGAGGACCAGAGGCAGTGCGGGTGATCCCTCCTCATCATTATCCCTCATCTGAGTGGAGGGAGAAGCCATCCCAGCTGCAACTGGAAGGGCAGCCCTGCTCCTCCCCAGGCCATGTTATCTGGCAGCCATTGAGGCTCTGCCTGAGGCATGGTCACAAGTGTTATGGTTTAACCCCAGCCAGCAACTGAGGGTCACGCTGCTGCTTACTTGCTCTCCTCCAGCAGGATGGGGGAAACAAAAGTATTGGAAGGGTAAGAGTGAGAAACCTCGTGGGTTGAGATAAAACAAGTTCAGTACAAGATAAACAAACCCCAAGATAGTCAACTGATGCAAATGAAAACAGTTCCTCACCACCAACCAACTGATGCCCAGCCAGTCCCTGAGCAGCAGCCCCCAGCCAATTTTCCCCCTACTTTATATGCTGGGCACGATGTCCCATGATGTGGGATATCCCTTCGGTCAGTTGGGATTAGCTGTCTCAGCTATGTCCCCTCCTAACTTCTTGTGCACCCACAGCTTTTTCACTGGTGGAGCGTTGTGAGAAGCAGAAAAGGCCTTGGCCCTGTGTAAGCTCTGCTTGACAGTGACTAAAACATCTCTGTTATCAACACTATTTCCAGTACAAATCCGAAACACAGCCCAACACAAGCTACTACGAAGAAAATTAATGCTACCCCAGCTAAAACCAGCATGTCACGGAAAAGGGAAGTTAGGGGCCAAGTCAGAGGTAATTGCTTTCAAATACTGACTCTCCCTGGCTTGTGAGAGAGGAAGAAAAGAAGAGCGAGGAGAGGATGGGAAGGAAGCAGGGTAGGCTGGAAAGAAGAGAGGTTTGGTGGAAGGGTCCCAGCTGCCTTTTGCATCTGCTTTCAAGAGAACACATGCATGCTGCCCTGTTACCTGCAGGGCTCAGTAAGGCAGTTTGGGATCTGTCACTGGCTCACTGCTGGAGTCTCCAAACTTGAGTGGCTCAAGAAAACAGGACTGCAGCCCAGCAGGGAATAGAGGAAAAGGGAAGATGCAGACCTTTTACTCCAATGAGAATGAGAAGTTTCCTGTTACAAAAAGGAAGCAGTTTTCTCCAGGAACCCTACACACGGTGGATCAGGAAACACCATCAAAATATGATGATTTTTTTCAAGAGGAGCTTGCATGAAGGTCACTGTTTGAGTGTGGTTCATTGTCAGGACTCCGGTAATGGCTTGGATATCTGTCTGCTCTTTAAACTTCTTCATAGGACAATTATTTAAAGCCATGGGTTTTTCTGGTGTCTTATAGTGATATACTAAATCCAACACAAGACTGATTAATTTTTTCCAGAGTTTGAATTCTGACTGGCATGACGAAAATAGCCTGCAAGTTTCAAATTTTGGTGTATGTTGTGACCTCTCCACATCTGGGAACCACAAATGTGAAAGTTAGATCCACGTATGAAATGACGTGCTATAGAATTTCAGAAGTATTTGCATGTAGAGTTCAGATTCATCCCCATGGTTTCTGGGAGATCCTCTCTTACCTGGAGAGGTGCAGTGTGACCTGTGAGCTGCATGTGCCAATCCTTTTTTAAACCCTGAGCACTCTGTAAACAAGCTGGCTTAAGTGATTGACTTTGTTTTTATGCCATGTCCCAAAGAAACCGGAGGTTACGTTCTTTGTCCTGGTGTTGGAAAGCTGTTGTTGTTTTTCTGGGTTCCTCTCTCTTAGGGAGAATCACTGGTGGGTATAAAAGGGGTGTAAAGCTCCTACTCTTTATAGGGAGTTACTGTACCAAAGAGAGGTGTAACTGCGCAGAAAAGGTAGGAGGCCTGAACTTTGAATTCCTGTTGCAGAAGAGGAACTGGATCTTGAGAGCTGCATGTCCTAGGTGAGGAGTCCAGCTACTCACTTAATTTTTAGCTCCTCTATGTCCAAAAATTTCATTGTGGAAGTGCTCCTGTTGAAAATTCTGTGAAAGCTGATAACAGTAGAAGAATTTTGAATTTTTTATATGAGCTGGCATGTTCCCACTCAGTGTTTCATCCAGACATTCCCAGGTACTTTTGAGACTTAAATCTGTGCTCTTCCTGCTTTTGAGGTCTCTTCAAAAGCCCCTTTGAAGGTCAAAGCTGGAACCCTGGCCTTCACTAATCCCTCCCAGTTGATCCTCCTTGCTTTGAGACCACCTTGCAAATGTAGCTGAAAAGGTGTGGAATAAGTTCTTTGCCCTCTTCTCTGCCCTCTGAAGAGGGGGCTTCACTTTCCAGAGTTGGGAGTTGCTCATCAGTGCAGAAGATCTGAAAGGATTGACAAATAGATTAATACCTGGCAGCTATGGCTGAAACTAGCTACCTCTGAATGAGCAATCATTTATCACTAAATTACTTTCTCTAAGCCAGGTAATTTCTGATCAACATGCACAAAAACAAAGCCACGGCAGTGATGCGATGTTAACCAGAGGCCATTCCTACTCCCTGGGCTGCTGCAGCAATGAATGCAGAAAGAATTGTCACTGGAATGGTTTATGAAGCTTAATGAAAAGTGACATTGCAGGATGGGGAGGGAGGAGACCACAGGGCTAGGTCTGGTTTTTCCAGTAACGAGTGCCACATGCAGAGAGGATGTATGACTGGAATAATTCTCACTCAGGAATGAGCAGTACTGGCAGAACTGGTGCTGGGACAGGGTGAGAGAGTGGTGCCTACAGAGAGGGGACTAAAGTGCATGACCTGTATGGTAGCCATGCTTTTTTGGAAACAGAGGTAGCCCCATACCAAGAGTTTTTAACATAAATAGGGTGATGAGAGGTGAAGTGTGCCTGAAGCAGAATCACGGAGCATGATACATTTGGAAGCATCAGCTGTTTAAAGTTCAGCACAGGGATTCAGATACAAAAGTTTTGGTGCGGGAAGACTTGATGTTGTTTCTGTGTCTGTAGCAAACTAGACTTGGAGCCGAGTCCAAGCCTTGTCAAAATTTGGGGCATTCAGTTCTGACATGGTAACTCCTGAAAAGAATGTCTTTTGCATTTAATGAATTTTAAATGTGCTGCATGTCTTCAGGGGTCTTTAAAATTCAGAGGAGTTACAAGAGGCTCTTCACCTCATGGAACAGGGCTTGGTGGAAAGGAGGAGCAAGGGCATTTCTGCGTGTCAAGGGAAGTCACGGCCAAGTTCTTACAGGATACCTTGGGTAAAGCCATGCCAAGCACCTTCAGTGAGGCAGGTTTGTAGTCTATCTCTCTGGCCATGCAAGGTTAACTTTATTGTGCCTCATAGGGATTCTGTAATTGATGTGCATGCGTATTTTTAGTCTGTGCATGAGTGTCAATGCAAAGTTAAGGCGCTCCTCATTAACCTGCTGAGCTTTGCCTCTCTGCACCTCAGGGATTGCTAGTCAGGGCACCCTGGACATCTTGGTGGATACCTTTTCCCTGGTGATTCTGACCTTTTCTAGTATTTCCCAACTAATAACAGGGAAGAGAAGAGCTTCTAAGATCTGTAAGGTTTGTTTCTTGACAAATGTCCCATTTTCACAGGCAGTTGAACTGAACTACAGCTTGTGCTCCATTCAAACATGTCAATAAACATTATTGCAAAGATGTACAAGCAATAATGGGAATGTATAAAACTCACCTTTATTTCTTCTTGCCATGAATTTACACGATGCTCTGAACAGCTTTTACTCTTCCAGAGGGAAGTCTTGGGATTTTCCCTTTAATGTCATGCTGATTCCCCCCAGTTTAAACCGAGGACCTTTGCTGCCTTCTCTGCCTCCCCACCACGAGTGCTGGGGATGGGAACACCACATCAGAGGTACGGATACACATCTGAAGTTGCAGTCAGACTCAGTTAAAAGCTGAAGAGGTGAAGTTGCCATTCTCTGGGATAAGCTGCTGTGTATGTTATTGCCCGTCCTTTGCTTGATCACACAATGCCAGGGAGTAAATTACATTCGACAGTGCAGTGGAAGGGAACAGCTCAATTCCCATCTAGCTGTAGCTTCATGAGTGTGGCAGTTGTATTTCTGCACTGGGGATGGAGGCTGCTCACTGCGTTCCCGCAATGCTTTCACTGAAGCCAGTTAAGGTATTATGTGAACAAGGCACAGTCGAGCTCTTCATCAGTGCTTCAGTGCTGGTTTTCCTGTAGTGACAGGTGCTCAGCAGTACTCTTCTAGCGTGAAAGCTTCTTGCAGGTCACAGGGGTAAAACTCATTTCTGAGCTGATCCGTGGCAGAAACAGGGTAAGAAGAAACACATTTGTGCAACAACTTCCCAAACTGAGTTTCTTGGTAACTGGAAAGTGTGGATGGAGAAAAATAGCAATGCACAAACACAATATACAAGCCTGATGATTGCTGCAGAAAAGGGAGTGGTGGTTTTGCTACTACTCCAGAGTGCCAGCAGCTTTGCTCCAGCCTAAAGATTCTTTTCCTTCCTCTCTGGGGTTCAGTGACTGTCGCTTGCCTTGTACCTTGTATAACATCTGCAGCAGGGTCTGCAGTTTTGCTCTGTCTTCACATGGGATTGGGCACAATGGCTTCTTGGTCCCACTGTGTATTCTCCATTTCCTTTATCAAAACTCACAGTGTCCCAGCAGATCTCAGCACAAGCAGTGTGCTCTCACTGCTTTACCCCACTGTCCTCTGTCTTCTTCCTGGGGAGATTCTTCTGCTGGAGGACCAGCTCCTGGGGCTGGGTGGAGGTGGCTGAGTGTAAAAGGTCTGGAAAGGGGAAGTTGCGTGAAGCAGCTGCCTTTTCCACTCCATAGCCCAGCTCACCCAAGAGCATGGTTCCTCTCTGCTTCCTGGGCTTCTGCCCAGCTCTCCCAGCTTTGTTCCAGTGGGTGGACTTTACTTAGGTGCTGGCTACTGTTCCTGGAGCTCTCGCCATGCTCTATTGCTTGTGGCTCCGATGCTGTCATGGCACAGCCAGTGGCTGGGCTCTATCTGTGTTTCCCTGAGGCTTGCTGTCCTGTGGTGCTGGCTTTGCGTGCCAGCATTTCAGTAGCCTTAGATCTCCAATGGCTGCTGCCCTCCTGCTTTCCCTGGTCCTGTGCTGCCCACCCAGCCATGTTTGATGCCCAGACACCCTTGTGGGCTGGCCAGACTCTCTGTAGAGAGCCCCTGTCAGTCTGTGACCCAGGGTATCACAAGGGTTTAGGCTAACCAATCTTCTCCAACAGGCTCTGAAATTGGGTCCTCAATGCCCTTCTCCTCAGCCAAAGGCCCCCTATAGCTTGGAGCATCAAGGGTGAGCTTTGAGGCTGACCTTGTAACAACAGGGCATCCTCAGTAATACTGTCTGGCGAACTCATCACCCCCTTCTTCCCAGTCTGCCCCCGTGCCTGTAGCAGTGTTCCCACCTTGCCCCTTTTTCATATCCCCTAAGGTATCACTTTTCCTTTTCAGTGGGAAGGAGGGTGGTGCCTCTAAGACATCATCACAAAGTAGTATCAATAGTCTGTAAAGCATGGAAAGAGCTGAGGAAAAGCTGCAGAACTCCCATGAAGTGATACGCTTTGTGGTTTGGATCCCAAGGCATGTTTGCTCAGACCTAGGTACTGAGATGGCAGTCATCACTTTGGTTTGATTGTCCTTGGGATGGAATGTATGGCAGGCTGAACTACCCATTATGGCTGCTTTTTCTCTGGCTAGCCAGGCTGTTCCTAAGTATTCTTGATTTAATCCCTGCCAAAAATACTTCTGCCTGTCTGTGGCTCCAGCAGCTCCTGCTTGTTATACCCTGAGGAAAGAGCTCTCCACTTGGCTGCCCTTGCCTTTGCCTGCCGTATGGGGAGGCGGTGCAGGATGTTGTTGGGGCTCATGCTCTCCTTTTTTTTTTCTTTAGGGCTTTTTCATGCATCTGTCAGAGTGTTTTGATTTTCTTTACAGACAAGTAAAGTTTCAGGTAGCAGAAACAAAATTTTCCTAGTTAGTTAGTTAAAGAGTTTTTTCTTTGTGTTGAAGGCAGGTCCATGCCCTGTAGCTCTCCAGGGCTTCTCTGAGTCATCTCTTGGAGCCTTTGGGTTTTCTCTGGAGACAGGTGAATTCCCAAGCAGCAGCCCCAGGCTTTGGTAGAGGGGCTACCTGAGGAGCTTCGTGGTAGTTGAGGAAAGGTCTGTGCTCATAGTTGCTTCAAACTCCTCCCAGGCAGCTCCATAATGGTTTGGCCTTCCCTGGAGATGGTGAAATTTCACAGGTAGTAGCTACAGACTCCTCCCTGGAATCCACCCAAAGAGTTTTGGCAATGTTGGAGACGTATTTTAGCTGGGGAGAAGAATAAGCAGCTAGAAGTTCTCAACAAAGAGAGAGAGCTCAGCCTCCCTGCCCTGTTTGCTTGTGTCTTCTCTCTGGCTTGTGTTGGCTCCAGGTTTTGGAGACGTGAATGGCCCTCACCTGAATTGGTCTCTTGCTGGTGGCAGGGTACCAGGTCTTATAGGTGTGGGAGGAGCAGAGCTGAGGTGCACAGGGCCAGGAGGAGCAGCAGCAGAGGGCTCAGAGAGATAGATGGGACTCTGTAGGGTTAGGAGGACGGCAGTTCCTGGAGCAGGCTCAGCCCTGCAGTTTTAGGACAGTGGTTATTGCAATATATTTTTATAAATTTTAGTAGCAATAGGTAAGGGAGATCAAAGCGTTCAAAAACAAGTAAACAGCTTCAAAAAAGGTGGGGTTTAAAATTTATTTTTAAACCTAAGCTTGGGATTGTTGGTATTTGCACAAGTCCAGTTGCCTGCCTGTATTGCAGTAGTTCAGGCCATCAACTTAGAGTAGCTGTGAAGTTGCTGCATTGACCCGTTGCATGGGTGTGGAAAGTTTGAAAGCATTGTGATCTCCAATTTCATGAGGGGCAGTTTTGTCTTCTGACAATCACATCTTGAGTTTTTACCTAAGCTCAACAAAATCCTTCGTGGTGGGTATGGTGCCTAATAGAGGGGAGTAGTTGAAAAAGATTGCATCAAGTGGATGGACTGCCTAAAAATTTGTGTAAATATGTGCAAAGTAACTGACTTGATCCTTGCTCTTTCCAGTGCTAGGAAAGAGATTACATTCAGAAAGCAGGATAAGGCACAAAGCCCCCGTTTTCACGTCTTCAAAAACTTTGGGTTCTCAAAGTGGTGTCAGAAAAAAAGCCAGTTCCTGTGACAGTTGGGAGTGGGTTGGCACTTCTTTGCTCACTGAAATCACACCATCTATACAAAAAAGGGTAAGAAATTTCTTCTTCCCCAGGCAAATAGATTTGCTTTTGTTCCCATCAGCTCTGTAGTTTGAAGTCTGGAAAATACTGAGAGAAGAGCTGGAAGTGTGAGACCTTTTCATGTTCATGGAACAGTAGATACCTAGACATGGGTCTCTGACCCTTCCTCTTCTTTTTTATCCTGTGTGTTATGTGAGGTGGCAGAAATAAGAAGTAAATGTTTTTTTTCCTTGAAAAGTGGATGTTAAATAAGTGACTGCTGGTTTAAGGTATCTCACATTGTCCAAAACTAGCCAGCCTTGGTTTGTTGCAGCTGCTGGCACTGCCCTGAGACTCACCTTCTAATAGATGTTAAAAATACCTCAATTTGGCATATATGCAGTGAGAAGTTAATCACGTTATTGATATACAGTGTACCCCTAGAAAGGTATCTACTTGATACGATCCAGCAACGCCTAACAAGTTGGGAAGGAGAGGAGGCATGGGCAGAGATAGATGTGGAGGCTGGGGAGGGTATTTGAAGAAGGATGTAAAGACATTTATACAAGAGAACAGGTTGTGTCGAGGCAGAGAAGAACTCTCAGAAAGCAAAAATGAGGAAGATAATGTTGAAAGCAAAGAAAGAGTAAAAGGCAATAAAGAGTAAGACCAAAGACGGAAGCTGGAGTAGAGGAAGAGCTAAGTAGGAAGAAGAAAAACTGTATATGGAAGAAAAAAACCTGGCATCTGAACACCAAGCTCGTGAAAAAGACAGAGTCAGTACTTGCAAAAGATCTCATAGTCACAGGAGATGAATTAAACATGGCCCCAAAGGTGCCAGAATCCCTGAGCAGTGTAGAAAATGAGTCTGCAAAGGAATTCCTGAGCTTTGAGTGAATAGAGTGGCCAGACTCGTAGGTGCCCCTACACAGACATCTTGTCTTTGCTTTTGTGTGGGAAGTGCTCAGCACCCCTGGGCAACTGTTGTATAAATAAACTAATCTGTTGTACAAATAAACTGTTGTACAATAAACTAGAGGAAAAGATAAAGTAGGGAAGGTAGGAAGAAAGGACGCATGCACAAGAGAAAGAAGCACATTTCTATTTTTGAAGGGCAGAATTGTTTTGTGGGGAAGACACCAGTGCTTTGCTATCAGATTGGCTGGGTTTTATTCCTGCCTCTGCCACAGACTGGCTTTGTGACTCCATGTAAGTCCTTTCACCTCTCTGACATCTTTTTTTTTTCATTTGAGCCTTTGGATTATGATAAAAAACATGTTCCAAGCGTAGGTGAGGAGGTTAAATATTCACAACCCTTCTCCCCCATCAACTTGCTGTTATTATTATCATCATCATCATCATCATCTTTTACAGATAAGACAGTGACGTGTCCTGTCACCCTGAGATTTGCAGTCTTTTGATGTTTTCATTTGTGTGATGGAGTTCTCACGCACTTTCTGTAAACACAGTTATGTTTGGCTAACCGTTCCTTTTTGTTTTCATTCCTTCTCCTGAGGCGGAGAAGTTTGATGGACCTTTTCGTTTGACCAGTGTAGTTGGAGAGGTGGTAACCTCATCCTCCAATCCACGGTCATTCCTAGAAACATAGATATATGAAGTAAAATAAACAGCTGGGGGCTTTTCCTGGCTTTTTTTCTGTCTTGAACTAAGCTGGGTCTGCGTGGTTCTTTTCATGTCCAAGTACAACAGTGTCCCAGTCTTCAGAGCAAAACGTGGGCAGAGAAGCAAGTTTCTGCACTCTTAGCCCCCTCCCATTCCCCTCTTGCCATTAGGTCTCAGAATCCTGAACCTGCTTGGAGGGCAGCAGTGCTGAAGGCAAGGAGGCATGCAGCCCACCAAGGCTGTCTGCAGAACCTTCTTACTCAGCTAAAGCTGCTGACAGCTATACTGCTATTTATTTATTTGGCTGCTGAGGACAGAAACAGCAGGAGATAATCATAAGAAAATCATAAAAAAGAGGGAAAACCAGCAGATAATATTCTGCAGAGGGATTTAACAGGGTGAAAAATTGTCTCTTGCCGAACTGTCTATGACACTAAATGCTGTCTCCGAGACCTTCACTCTTCCTCCTCAACAGAGGCTTAAGGAAAGCGACAGGAAAGGCTCTGAGCCAGCGTCTGGGGGTTTTGAAAATATGACAGGCAGGAGCCTGGGTTTTTCTCATCAGCATCTTTCAGTGGCATGGATGCAATCAGTCATTCCGTCTGTTTCTCTCTGAATAGGACCATTCCCTCCTCCTGCCACGATGAGTTGAGGGGAGGACACTTGGGAAATGCCACTCAACTTCCCATACCCTAGTCTTTCAATTGAGATGAATATTTTTCCTGTTCTGCAAGAGCATGGTCAGATAGCTGGGAAGGCTGCAGGTAGCTTGCTGCTGCTTTAGGAGGCAGGAGTTTCAAAATGAATTCAGATCTTGTGGTGACAATATGGCATCGGAAAGGTGGGACCTGCTTGAACAAAAGTGGTGGCTGAGGTTTAATTCAAATGAGGCAGATCCCTTCTGCTGGAATCATCTTTGTCAGATTTCACCAGCCATGCTGAAATCTCTGAGGCAGAGGGATGGAAGCTTGGGAAATGCTCCTGTGATGCTGTTGGGCTATTGTGATGTCATAGTATGATGTGAACTTTATGGTTTTATGAGATATGAGGACAGGGTAGGGCAGCTGTCTGGGTCTGGCTAAGATGGGAAGGGTCCAGCTCATTCCCTAGGGTCGGCTGTAGAGACTCAAATCAAAAAGGAAAAAAAAAAAAACCAACTTTTTGTTCCTATAATGCCAGACTTGGAGAGTCTGTGTTTGATTCTCATCTCTGCTGGAGGCTTCAAGTTTGATTTTGAGGAATTCATTGAATCTTGTTTTCCTCTTTCAAATGAGCACAGTCATTTTTGCCTGTCAGGAAGGCTGGTGAATAGAAATTCACATGCAAGGTGCCCAGGTAGGGTGTTGCTGATGGATGTATATGCCTAGTTAGAGTTCCTGGGGAGCAATCACAGAAGTAAAAACACTGAGCTCCCATCTGACTGCTCCCTCTCCTTACAAGGTTCTTTCTTACATGCTGTTATTGCCTGTATATGTCCCAAGCAGTGATATTTTTCTTAATAGCCTTAATTGATCTGTTGGAATATAGGAGATCACACATTAAGCTGAGCATTGTGCGTCAGTCCTGAACCAATTTACTGTTTCTTTTACTCTATAACTCTTCTTTTTCCAAGGAAAACCAATGTAACTGCAAAGGGCTGCTGGGCCCTGTAAGGCAGTCAAGTGATGAGAGGAAAATGCCCTTCCAGAGTGGAGAGGAGGCAGCACCTTCATAGGACGAACCCCAAAGATATATCAGAAAGCTGTTAGGGGCTGAATTTAGTTTAAATCCTGCATGCAAACAACCTTCCTTTCTGAGAACATGCTCACTTGGACATAATTTGGCACGGTCACCATGGATTAGCTCGTTCGATGTGGTGTATCTGCTCCCCAGCACAATGTTCTTACAGTTGAACTAACATAGGTGCAGGTTCCTTTGTCTCTTTGTGGAGGGACGAGCTGAGGTTTAATTTAAACAAAGGTCTGCTTTTACAACCAGGGATTAAAGCACTCCATTGAGGTCTACTCCATTAAAGTAGCACTTTAATCAGCAAAACATGAGTGTGGAGGCTCTTTACATAAATCACAGTCCCCTGGTGTTAAGGACTTGCTTTGGACATGGGGATGGCAGGGAGATGCAGCAGTACAGCATCTCCTGACTTCTGAATGCATATGAATAGGGAGAGGAAGCCATCTGCAGAATTTTTAAATGGTCCTTATAGTCCTGCCTGAGGCTGGCATCAGGCTCTCAGGCAGCCACCAGGTGCAAGGGCTCCATCCGCCTTTCTTGGACAAGGCAGTTCGCTAGATTGCAGGCAGAGAGACTTAGAACAGACTGAAAACACTCTCCTCAAGAAGATTTGAAGTCTGAGGTCTTGATCTTCTAGCCACCAGACTGTTTCCATATGCTTGGCAGGAAGAGCATGGTAAAGCAGTGTGTTTCCAAGCTGAAGCCAGTAAACAATTCTCCACTAAAACACAATGTTTGGGTCCATCCTGCCTAAAAATGCTGAGCTTTTTGTAATCTATATCTTTTTGTAAAGATGGAAATTATTCTCTCGGTGATAATTACTCTGTAAAAGAACTAGATAGGATATAACGGAGAGAAAACGTTTCTTCTTATGCCTATGGCGATTCAGTTAATTTTGGTATCTTTGATCAAGCAATTCAGTGACAAAGCTATTGAGCAAAATGACATTCTTTCACTGAGATATTTTGCATGGACCGTGCAGCATCTCCAAACCCAGTGTGTGCCGGCACTCAGACAAGCAATTCTCAGCTTCCTCCCAGACAACCATGCTGCCTTTATACAGTTTGGGGAAACACAGAAAAAATCCTTTCTGTTCAAAGTCCTGCAGAGTTGACCAGCAGGAGATTGACTGCTGATAGACTCTCTTGGCAGTGAAAGACATCATAAATTACCCCAAATAACCTGCATTTCAAAAACATTATTTGCAGTACTAAAAAAGAGAGGGCAGATCAGGACAATAAGATCCCAGGAAGTCCTCAAGGAAACTTTTAGAAATGCTGCTGCCAAATCCCCTTGGAGTTGCCAGTGTGACCTGTTGTTGCTGGGAGGCCTTGTTCTGGCCAGTCTTTTTACTCCAAACATGCTCTGGCATCACTCTTTGCAGAGACAAACAGAAAAGGTTGGGGGGATGCAGCGGGCTTGGGAACACTTGCTGTTTACATGGAAACAGCAGTGTTAGGAGCAGGAAGTATAGGGCCACCATATGGCTGCTTTCCCAATAGCCTTCTCTGACAATGAGTGCCTCTGTCCTGCCATTGCCCCCTCGTTACAGCATCTCGGGTGTGCTAGCAGAATGCTTTTTGAGCTATTGAATTGCGGTCACAGTGTCAATATACTGTTGGTGTAGGGGACACGGTAGGTTTTTGTGACAGGGCCAGTGCAACCCCATCTTGTTGGAGTCTTTCCAGCTGTTCTGAGACCATGCTCTTCAAGGGCACCACTGCTCATTTTGCCAGTGCCATGTGCCAGTGTGAGGAAGGCATAGAGACTTTGTTTGTGGAGTTGCTTCATCTTCACCAGCCCCCTAAGATACACTTTTGTCCCTGTTGTCTGTTTTTCCCACCCCTCGCTGGGCTGCTCCTGGGGCTCAGCTGGAAGGAGCCCGTGAGCTCTTTGGGAAGGCAGTTGTGTGGTGTGCCTGCCTGCAGCAGGACACAAGGTGGGCGCTGGGAATGGCTCGGGACTACAGATCAGCCTCAGCAAAAGTGAAGGCAGCAAGCTGTGGCAGGAATTGTAAGGGCTTATCACTTTCCACTTTATTTCCATGTGGGAGGGTAAATATAAGCTGCTGCTGACAAGGCTTCCATTTTGATTTTAACCAAATGAAAACGAATACTTTTTAATGGAGAGTTTTCTTGACCAGGTTAACAACCCCCTCCTAATTCTCTTCTCTCAGCACCAAGCTGTCACCCATTAGTCCCTTCATCTCTGTCCCACCCCCACCATCAGTGTGACCCATGTTACCAGATGTCTGTTGTGAGGGCCTGGTTTGCAATCAGTCACGGTCCAGGCAGGACAAGCATCTGCAGCTCCTGCCATGTCAGGCTTTCAAACTGCGCTTTCCATCCCCCAAAATTTCTGATCAGTGCAAAGTACCAAGCAATGCAAGTCACTTCAGAAAACTGCATTTGTGGTGATTCCTCCATGCTTACACAGAGATCCTCGGACAGCGCTAGCAAGAAAATACAGATCTGGCTCTGTGCTGTACGGAGTCATTTTTTTGCCTATACCATCTGGCTTTTTGTGTCCAACACATATATAGTGAGTGTGACAGTGACAGTCATGAGGAAAAAGGTTTCCTCATTAAGGGGCGGAAAGCAGAAAGGAGGCAGGATCTAGCATGCCTATGAATTTTCAGAGCCATCAAGTCCATTTGGGATGGAGGAACAGTGTGTTTGAGTTTGTCACAGCAGGGCTGTCGCAGGGATCAGAGGCTGTCCTTGGTGGCCTGTCACTGGTGAGTGATTATTGCTTTCTCTCACCTGTGTCCCAAACTTCATCTCTCATGGCTGATGCTTTCCCCTCTCTATATTCCCTTCACATGCCAGCACTCAGCCAGCAGGCAGAGAGGCAGAGAGTGAGTGCAAGAGCTGGCAGGGAGTCAATATATTTCAGTGTTTTATTACTACAGAGCTGAAGTAGCATTTAGTTGGTTAGGCTCCGCGCAGAGTGAGCAGTCTAAGTGACTCAGATATCGGGGCCAACAATTAAAGGCACAACAAAAAATCCATGGATTAATTAGCAGGTCAATGGTGGTTGAGTGGTTATTGCTAAATTACAAGGTTTGCATGTAAGAGACGGGATTGATCACTGGTGTCTGCCGGCTCCTCTGGCTGTGTGTTAGAGATGTGGGTCAGGGGGGCAGGTTCCCACTGGTGGGATGACCGTGAAGGGGGTCAAGAAAGGTAGGGGAGGAGACTGCCGAAGGTTTATCACTCCCCTACCACAAGGACGCACATTGTGCCTGTTTAACAGAGGTTCAGAATTAATTGAGACCATCTGCCAGGCAGTTCTGCTCCTGCTGCAGCTCTGTGAGGCCTTGGGGGGCTGGCAAGGGGATGGGAGAGGGGGGAAGACCCAGGGAGTGGAATGGATGACATGGTGAGCATCCATAGAGGTGTCTCCTCTCAGCACCAGGGAAAAGGGGCTGTCTGGAGTGGCATCATGTCCAATGAGAGAGTTTTGAACAAAGGCTGAAAGGGCATCGAGACCTGCACACACTCCCTACTCTGCCATGAAATACTGGAACCTTTTGCAGAAAAAGGTATATATACACAAACCACCATTTCCACAGTGGAACACAAGGGACTTGTAGACTGAGAAATGCAAGCAGTTTCTTTCCAGCAAGTAGAGTCTTGGGAAACAATCTTTTCCCTTTTGGGGTGCAGGATGTTTTGGGAAAGAGGCAAAAAGACTGTCTTTCCCAGTGTAGGACTGAAGGGAAAATACTATTTGCCCACTGCCGCTATAATTAGTAGCTCTGCAGTGATGACAGCTGGATTAGAAAGAAAAAACTTACCCCTGAGGACTCCCACATAAATGCAAAGCAGGCAGTGACAGGGGGAAGAAAGAGAAAAGGAGAGGGATGTGGCCCAATGGATACAGTACTGGGGGACTCCGCTCTCCCTGTGTTGGAAGCTCACCAGATTGCACTAATGTGCATAATAATCAAGCTGTCAGAGCCCTCGCTGCAGCTCTGCTCAGAGGCAGGCAGTGCCGAGAACATTTTATCTCGTTTCCGAATGACTTTTTATGCCCAGTAAAGTGCTGTTTTCATATCAATTAATAATTCAGCTAATAACACAATTAAGAAATCCGCCTTTCGCTGGGAGCCATTTGGAGGGGACGGCAGAGGAGGGGCAGACACGGCACTAGGGAGGCTTCAGGCTGATGCTGCTCTGGGCTTGCGGGTCGCTGTTCCTGTGCGGAGATACCCAGTAATTAAACGCGCACGTCAGGGAAGCCAAGAGTTACAGGTCCCGTGTCTCTCCACGTGATGGAGGCACGATGTAGCTGCTGGCAAATCACTTAACCACTCTTTGAGCTTAAGTTCTCCTCAGAAAAGTAAGGCTTGTGGTACTTTTGTCATGTTCTGCAAAGGAACGTATCACTAAATGTTACAGTGCTGTTGTCGCGCAGACCAGATCTTACTTATGCAACGATATTGCCATGCCAGGGCTTTGCAGAAACAAAATACCAAGGCTTAGTGGGTCAGCTGGGATTTACCGTCTCCTGCATACCAGCAGAAATCTCAGTGCATTCAGAGCCAGCTATTTTTATCCCGATTATGAGAGTCCAAGGATGAGGCCTACTCTGTAGACCATATATTAGTTGGGAGTATGATTATGATTAATTTGAAAGTGATACAATTATACAGGTGCAAATCTCACTATGAGCAAAGTAATCTCTTTGCAAATGTGCCATGAATGTATATTAATCTATTCTTCCTTTCCCCATACTGTGTAAGCCTGGCTGTATCTCCTCTAGGGAATTCTGTAATAGCAGCTATATTCCATTACAGTTCCAATAATGCAGCCCATGGTGGTAGATGAAGCTTGTGTGGGATGTTTAAGCACCAGTCTGTGCTGTGCTGTCCTGGTAGAACCAAGCAGGGGAACATGTGACACACAGTTTTCAAACATGAAAATGCTGATTTGACTTTGTTGGTGAAGGGAGTATCTTACTTTCTTAGGACCAGACCCTTGGGTATAGTCAGTTTACCCTCTTCTCTGGAAATTTGAGTTGCCTCTCACATGCAGGTTAACTCTTGAGAATAAATAAATAATCTTTATTTAGTTATTTATTCCTTGCAAAGATTTAGTCCTGGTTAATTGATTGCTGGTCCTGGCTATAGACCTATAAATCAGTGTTCAAGGAAATGACACATCCTTGCTGCACTATGAGTGTTCATGAAACTGCTACGAAATAAAGGCATAATACTGCTTTAGGCCTGTATAGCATCCTCGCATCTTGCCTAAGAGCCCTCCCTTACGTCCTCCCTCTGGCTTGTTCAAATGATAGATCTTTGCAGGACACATCTTCAGTTTTTGTCCTTGTGTTCCACACAAAGATGCTTTGTTTTCAGGAAAATCTTGAAATGCAGGGATGGCACTGACCTCAAAGTCTTCAGTTCCCTCCTTCCATCCCATGGCAGAGCCAACTTTGCCTAAGACTACCAAGACTAGCAAGGCTTTTCGTTGCAGCTGTAGTTAAGATAGTACATGAGAGAACCACAAGGCAGAGTGACTCAATCCATCCTTCCCTTAACAAGATCCTTTCTTGCTGCAGTTTCTTCTGGTAGACTTCAAGACCTGCACCCTGCTGTTCACAGTCAGAATAATTTGTGCCTGTCCGTGTAGTTGATATTGTTATGGAGCTTCTTTCTCTCTTTCTCTTTCTTTTTTTTTTTTAATAGAGCAAGATGTTGATGAAAACACCTGCTCAGTTTTGCTTTTCTTAATGAATAACCTGTATAAAATTAAATGGCACCGCACACCAATTACAGCAGGGAAGAGAGAGAGTGGCCTTGCTAAGAGAGCTATCATAGATCACTCCTGTTTCTTAATATGTCAGGAATCTCCTAACAAGGTGCCAGAATGTGGGAATCACCCGGGAAATAAAGATAAACAGCATCTGTATGTTTCAGGGACATCCACTAACCATATTTTCTCTCTCTTTTTGTCTTCTAGGTAAGTGAATCTTTGACTTTCCTATGCATAGAGTACCAGTTGACTGGGGCGTGATGGCCTGAAAAGTTGATGTGTTCCTTGGCTCGAAGGCCACAGTGAGGGGTGTCCAACCTCAAGTGTTCATGGCTCTCCTGTTTGCTTGTAAGTCTTTGCTAGAGAAAATGTTGGAAAAAGAGATGTCTTGTGACTGTATGATCCAGTGATTGGGATGGTTAACCTGCAGTGCTTTATACTGTGTCAGTAAGTCATTACCTGTGTTGGGGTGCTTACAGCATACATATGTACGTGGTTGTTCTGGCCTGGGCTGATGGAATGTCATCTGCAGTCAAAAGCGTATCTAATCTTTGTTTGTCGCCATTCCTCTCCCCCAGGCTGGTTTATAATGAGATCATTGACCATTACCCATGCATTCTCTCTTTAGCATGGGTGCCAGAAGGGCGTGCTGGTCTTGGAACAGGCACTTGTGCAATTTCTGTCTCGTGGCGACTGTAGTGCCCCTGTGCAGCTGAAGTGCAAGTTGTGTGGGAACAGCAGGCTGTAGCAAGTGTGCTTGCCAGGCTGATTCCCCTTTCAGACACCACGTTCTTGTGGTGCATGACCTGAGCCTGACAAAGTGCTTTTGAAAATATATTTTTATAACTCTTATTTCCACTTGGCACTGAAGTCCTGATGACAACATTTGAAACCAAGATTTATGTCTGTATGGGCTTAGCATACAGCAAGCTGTAGTTCATTCTTTGGCTTTTCAAGTTCCTTACAGCTTCATCTATACCATATACCTTGTTATGTACTGAGCCCATACAGCTCTCCCGGGAATAGCTTTGGGTTTGTGCATTTGGCTTCCAGGATCATACAAATAGTGTATGATTCAGGGTTGCTCCTCCTCTTTTTAAACCCACAGGCACTATGTGGTAGACCACATAATGCTGGTGTGGGAGACCAGCAAATAACATGTTTGGAAATCCAAGTACGAGTGAACTACAGACTTTTGTGTATACATATAAATTCTAGTCATACAGAAATATCAAACAGACTTCATATATTAATTTAATTCTTTTAACTTTTCACAGTAGGAGACAGTATTGAATAACTGAATTTAATTTACATCATTTGTACAGGGTGCTTCTGCTTACAATTGCAGTGTTGTGCTCCCGTTTATTTAGAGAAGCTCACTATCTTACTGTGTTTAGCTAGCAAAATAAGAACTGCTCTTTGTTCTGGTTATGTCCAAAACCAGAGGTTTATGATAATGTGGCATTTCCCAAGCATGGTCATCATTACTTAGCATTCCTGCTGGGATATTCCTGCTGTCTCTGCAGGGGAATTCTGTTGGATGACTGAGGTTCTGTTTCAAAACAAGGGAATGGATGAGAAAACATTTTTCTGAGCACTCCAGATGGAATAGTAAGGGTTTGAGAAATGATGTGGGGGCTGAGTTTGAGATACAGACTTGAACCACTCAGCTAAGTCTAAGGGAAAGAGAGTAAGGAACAGAAGAGAAACAAACAGAATTTGTATTTTGTACTACCCTGATTTTTTCCATCTTGAGTCCACCAGTTTTGCAGCTTTAATATGGCTGTTTTGTACTGCAAAGTTGGTTCTTTTTGCTGTTGTATTATCTGGGGCAGATATAACCTGAGAGACAGATTGTGAGGCTTGTGCCTATTCCCTGTGTCCTAGAGGCTGTGTGAGTGGAGGAAGCTGTCTTTCCATAACACCTGTGTTACTGGCCTGTGCATTCCAAGCTTTGGACTTGTCTCTGTATCAAGAATTTTCATCTGGCCATCTTATCTGAAGCAGTCTTCTGCAGGGCTCTTTGTGGCTTTGGCTAGTCCCTTTGGATTGAGTTTGCTGCAAAGAATGTTATTGCTGGTGTAAAGCTGACATTTCCCTCTGATGAGCTTCAGGATGTACATCACATGAACAAACGTGAAAACTGAAAAGCGGATAGTGCAGTATATTAGCTGAACTCAATAGGGTTTTCAGCGCAGAAGCTGACAGACCGAAACCTAGAATCCCCACCTCCCTGACACTTTAATGTATTCAGGTCCCTGTTGCGCATTGTAGCCATGACAGACGATTCCAGGGCAGAGACACCTTGTGCAGCGACATCGTCACAAAGCTGTGTAATTAGTTCAGCAGCTACAGAGCCAGACAGAATCATCTTCTATCCATGTTCAGATGCAGAGTTCAGCGAAGAAATGCTTTTGCGTTTGTTGCAGCCAAGTCCTATTGCATAACCAATGCCTCAACATCACAGCTGGGGACAGCAATTTCTGCTTTCCCTCTGGCCTAAAGAAAAACAGGAATCTCAGGTTTGTTCCACAGCTGGAAGAGCCACAACAGGGTGTGACAGAGTCTTGACACACGGGGCCCAGGAACCCAGGTCTTCCCTATGCATCTCCTTCCTCAGTCCAATGTGCGTTTTCTCAGTAAGAGGAGCAGCCTAGCCCACACTTTTCTGCCCTCTCAGCTGTGCCAGTATGTCTCTACACAGGTCTGTACTGTTGAGCACATCCAAAGCCTCTCTGTAGGAAATCCCCCTCCATGCTCTCTTTTGCTTTGTTACTCTTCAGCCAGATTAGTTCTCTTATCTGATTCGTAGCACAGTCTCACAAAGTTCTGCGGTCACATCCTTGATGTACGCATAGGGGCAAGAGGAAGTGAAGGGAGAGAAAGGCTGTGATAGGGCTGGGAACATATTACATCGGAGACAACTTTATTTACTAGTTATTTTTTCATATCCCTTATTTTTTCCTTCATAGCTACTGCTGTCCTTTGATATAATAGTATCATTAGTCCGAAAAGGCTTCAGTTTCATGAGGTTTTGAAAACCATAAATAGAGGTGGGATTCCTTTTATTTAGTAGCCAGTTCTCCAAAATCTTGGCGATTAGGAATTTATCCGAAAGGCTTAAATGAGTTCCTTAGTCACATGACCCAAAGAGCTGGCACTTTTAAGAAAACCTTAAAGCTGTGGTGAAATTACATAAATCAGTCGAGCTGCCATTTGTTCAAACAGCATCATTCTATGGACACTGGGGAGTAACGAAGAAGTCTTCGCCCAAACAGGAACATAAAAGAAATCGTCATATCATTTATGGCAGCTTCCTTATCGTTATCATTAGAGCTAATGCCATCATCATTTTCCCCAGTGAAAGCAGGGCCTCTGGGGCCTCTCTGCTTCCTGACACTGGAGACACCCATGTGCATATTAATATGCAGCTCTGCTTATGCTAATGGCAGCTATTTGTAACATTAATATTTTTTTCCACCATAAAAAAATAACAACAATAATAATAATGCTTTGTCTTGAGGATTTGAGCTCTAATGTGCTTTGCAGGAATGGAAGAGGAAGAAAAAAGCCTCTGACCTAATTTTTTGTATCCTAGAGGGGAAGAACAAATTTGCAGATGGCGTAGGTGCTGAAATGCTTGCCCTCCTCATAAGCACTGTAAAAGTCAGTGGGGAAACTGCTCTGCCTTGTGCGTAAGGTGAGCAGCAACATCATTCACTGTGATTGCTCCAGATTCCTCCTGGAAGGTCCTGGTTGGACTGAATCAGCACACGGGCTGTGCTCCTCATGGTCAGCCCTCTCACCTGGGCTGCACTGATGAGCAACACACTGGTGCTTGCTCTGGGGGATGGAAAGGTGGGGGGAGCAACTACTTGTGTCTGGGTATGTCTCTCTTGAATTTTGAATGCTCACTGGGTGGCTTCAAGGCCAGTCTGACCTTGCAGTTAGCAAGCCCGACAGTATGCCTCTGGGAATACTCTGTGTGCCTGGATGTGATGCGGCATGAGGCACGGATCTGGGAGCAGGTGGCCTCCTTTTGCTCTGAAGAAAAGGTCCACGATGAATGGCACAGGTCTTGTTCCTACCCTGTCTACCCAACAAACCACCATTGTTGGTTTTGTTCTGATACCATCCCCTACAAAGAGACAATTTCATTTCCAAGTCCTTTTCAGTGTTAGGTACTGCAGTCGCTGTAACCAGTAGTTGCAGCAGCCACCCAGCATCATTCTGCTCCCTGAGGTGCTGTGCGAATGCAGATCAGGAAGGCTGGGGTTTTCTCAAAGGGCTTGCAGTTTTCTAAGTCCCTCAAGTTTTTATTTGGATTGCTGAGTACCTGTTTTATTTCCGAGCTTCAGTGTATTCCATGGCCCCTGCCCAAATGTCCCAGTGATGCAAACAGGGAATATCAGGTATAGAAGGCAGAGGGATAAACAAAAAGTAACAGAAACCTCGTCAGGTTTGCTCCTCAGCTCCAAGATGCCAGCAGACTGTTTGGTGCCATTGGGGGCAGTGGGGCAATGCCTGCCTGTTCTGCAGGACAGGTGCCGAATAGCATGTTGTTAACATTTGGTTATTTGATGCAAGTAAATAAAGAAAAAAAAAAGTTAAAGGATTTTCAGGATGAGTGAATCAGAACCTTTCACAATGTCTGTAATTGGTTACTCTGGGAGCGTATGATGATATTTAATAGGCCCCTCAGTGGTAATTTTAGTAGCCTTTCCTAATGCCTGACAAATACTGAACATGGCATACTTTGTTACTTTAATTAAAAACTCTTTAAAGAAAATGTCAGTGGTGTTCCAATAGCCTGAGGTTTATTTGGGAATCTGGGGGAAACTGTTTCTTGTCAGAAGGAAGACAAAGAGATGCCATTTTTCTGTGTGGAACTATGACTTGGTTGAGGACCTGTCTCTTCTTACGTCTTGTTTATTTTTAAGTGCCTGAATTTTGAAGTGTCTGAAGCTTCTTTTTCTTGTACTGCAATGGTTTATTTGTGCATTAAGTGCTTACAGTGGTATTTACTATTTTACTTTTTGACTTGAGGGGAGAGAGCGAAGAAGAGATCACACCATCTGTTGGATCCATATATTTCAACATTTGGTGAGAGGAGAAGAAAACTACAAGGAAAAAAAGGCCTTAAGATTACTTCCCTTTCACAGCTGGTATTCAGAGATGTCCCTTCTCAGTATCAGCTGTCTTGCTGCCCCAAAACATGAGACTGTCTTAAAAATTACCATGTACCTTAGAAACAACCAGCACTGTCCTCTCCAGTTTGCGCCCCACAGGAAAAGTTTCCAGATACCTGTCCTTATTGTTGCCTCTATGTTCAAGATATTTGGGTCAAAGAAAAGGTTAAAATTTCATGCTTTTCATTATAGCCCTTCCAGGGGTTAGTAATATTATTAAAAAAAAAACCCAAAAAAAAAGCTGACATTTTCTTGAAGCCTAATGAGACATGAACATTTTAGCAGTTAACACAAAATGAATGACTTGTGTCCAAATCATGTGATTTAGGAATACTTTCAAAACAACAAAATTATAACTTAACATAAACTAAAAATTATACTATTTTTTAAGTACCCTTGTGCAAATCAGGTTGAATTTAAAAATGCCCATAACTATTCTACTCTGATGTTTGTTGTCCTTCTGTATCACAACCCCTATGTCATGAAAACCTGTGAGTGGACCTTACAGGAAGTGGAGGATGAGTTTGATTGTTTAAATTCCTAGCACTTTAATTTGGAAACTATGACACTGAGCCCATTGGACCTTCATTGTTCTTAAGAAGGAAGCAAGTTGACCTTTGTAGTGCAGTCAAATCCTGAAAGTAAACAAAGGCTGTAACTGGAGAAGAATTAAGAGGTGTTGGGCAGTCTTTCAGGAAAAGTTAGTTGAAGGTGTCATTGGCAATAGAGGAAGCAAGTGTTTCATAGGATACTTTTGCAAAAGAAGAGGGCTTCAGCTTTCTTTTTAAAAAATGGTCCTGCAGCAAATTCTACTCTTTAACATCCTTTTTGTAAATTTACTATTGCTTCATTGACTCTAGCAGAGTTGATCCTGTTTTAAACTTTATGATGTAGTACATGTAGAGTCTTCTCCCAAGGTTCTCAGTTGGATACTTCCCCTTTAGAGAAAGGTCAGTTATGGTTGTATTAGAAACACACTGAGAATGATTTGAGGGTTGTTTAAATTGTCCTCTGAGGTGTATTGATATTAATGAAAGGAAAACGTGTCCTCTTGTGGCAAGGAAGATAGGGCTGAATCTGCTATATGAGGGCAGCTCTGTGGCCAGATTTGGTTAGCAAAATCTTTTGGTTTTGCTGCACAGTTCTGCCTTGAATAGATGGAGATGTTATATCCATTTGTGCGTTCTCTATGCCTGCATTGGCAGGATTTTCTAAATACCTGTGGAGAGGCACAAGGTATTTGTCAAGTGCAGTGACATAAAAGAGATGTCGTGGGAAATTATAGCACTGGCAGTTCGGCTCTAAGGAGGGCAGTAAGTCTTTATGGATTCTCTGGTACCTGTGAGTAACACACAGTGGATTTGTTCTCTAGGCTACTGGGTGCCTTCAGGATGCGAAGAAAAATGGTACTAAAGGGAATATCTGGGTTCACTGGGGAAAAAATGCCACTGACTGTGCAGAACATACTCAGAACTCACTGGCTGTGCAGAACATACTCAGAACTCACTGGCAGTACAGCATTTTTGCAAGTCATGCCAAAACATGGTGCAGGGAAAAATAGGTGCAAAATGCATGTAGGAAGGGGCAGTACAGTTGCAGGGGCACAAGAGGCAAAGAGAAAGTGCAAGGTTAGGGGTGAGGTTATTCCCATGTATGTATTCATCCTTGTGAATGCTCTTCCAATTTATTAACCAGCAAGGGATATCCTCGTGCTGTTTATTTGTTCCCTAAGCTTTACAGGGCCTGAGCTGGGTGAAGCACCTGCCCTTATTTGCAGTCTAAGCCCTTGCATAATAACCATGTAATCATCATAGTCATAATGACCAAGTCATTCACAGCAACCGATATGGTTTATCACACGTGGCACGTTTGTAGGCGCGTATGAGCTCAAGTCGCATCCTTTCTCAAGGAGCCCAAAAGAAGGTTCTGTCCCACGTATCTTCTCCCTGTTGACTTCTCCTTGGCGTGGCACAGCAAGCACAGGGTACAAAGCCCAGTAGAGACTGTTTTCTTTTATTTGTGCATCAGAGACAGCTAGGATAGGTGATTTGCCCAGTGTAGATCTTCTGGTTCAAAAGAATGCGAGGTTTAGCTCTCTGTCTCTCCACCATGCACATCAGCTCTGCAAGTGTCTGTTGCCCCCTCGTGACATGAGCTCCCAGACTGGAGCTCATTTGACTCTAAGGTTAATTTTCTTTAGCCACTGGCAGGCTGATTTAAGTGTCAGCTCATTACGATGGCATTCTAATTAGAGCCCCACGATAGCCTTTGACCCTGGAAAATGACTTGGGAGAGAAGAAGCAAATAGGGTGATAAGCTTAGGTACTGGCACACAGGAGGAAATATATCCTGCCTGATGTTTATGGGTGTCAACTTCAGTGTTATCAGATTGTCCTCTGGGAAGGACTGGTTGTTAGTATTTATCTCCCTAAGACAAATTCAGCAGCACTGATTTCTCTTGTTTCAAAGGGAGTTGCACCTTCTTCTTGCCAGGAATGGATTTAGTCCTCTGCCTTCATTTTCAAGGTGTGTTTTGTGTAGTTTCAGAAGAGCTGATCACATCTCTTACTGGGTGGAAGATCAAGTCTTCACTGGGACATGTGAATTTTTTCCATGCCTACTAGGAAAAAGGGGTTGTTGTTTTGTTGTTTTTTTGGTTTTTTTTCCCAGGGTATAGAAATGGGAAGAAAAAAAAAGATTCAGGTAAAATTAGTATTTCAACAGTACGTATGGATCTTCATCCACATCCTAGAAAGCTGGGTTTTTTCTTTTGTTCCCATGTGACATAGCCTTTGGAAAAAAAAAGTCGGGTAGTCATCCTTATCTAAACATGTGAGACTCCTGCACAGCACCAGCAACATCTGAAGCAGATCCTCTCAACAATGCTTTTAGGAAAATGTACAGTTACAACAAATCCCAGATAGGAATGCTGTCTGCCTTCTGCAGACAGGTTCTCCTTGTGTACCTTGAATCATTTCCTACACACCTTGTCAGGAACTCCTGGCATTCTATGTCTCCACATCTTTCCCTCTCCTGTCCTTTGACAGCTTTTATTTGCATTTTTCTCATATCCCTCAAGGATGGGGAGGTACTGGGTCTGCAATGATAGAGTGAAGAAACTTGGAGGACATGATCCTCTGGAACTGAAAGCAGTGGCAATTGGTATCCCTTTCCTGTACTCATCATACCTGACGCATCTGAGGATGTCCTTCGGTATTCTCAGTCTGTGGCTGGAACCCTGGCAGACTGATCTATGAAATCTCATGGTTTTCTGTTGAGCAGGAGGTAAGTTTGTCCTGCATGGATCAGGTGGGGAAACAAAACAGAGAGCTGAGCTTTATGCAAAGCATCATAGCAAGTCAATGGCAGAGTGTACTGGAACTTACCTGTCTGCAGTTGTGCTTGACTTGACCCGAGGCTCATTGAAATCATTTAAGCTTTGTTAAGAGTCAGATCTTTTGATATTTGATATTTCTGAGGGTAGGCAAAATGGTTACCCTCAGAAAACACCAGTTAATTGAAACCTTGTGTGGAATTGTTACCATTTCAGCAAGGTTTTGCTGGGGAGAGTTTCACATTTCCAGGTTTAAGTGCCTCACCAAGCCAGAGGGGTCACACAGGAGTAGCCAGGAACCTGAAGCCAGATTTCTCAGCTGGGGCTGGAGACATGGGGAGGAGTCCTATGGGAAAGACATCCTTCTGAATAAAATTGAGCAGAGTCTGGAAAACAGAAGGCTAATGTTGCAGAGGAGTGATGTCTTGCTTTCACATTTGGTACAGAATGAGGAGCAGGGAAGGTCATTATCCCAGTGTGGTCTTGGCTCTGTCTGTGTGTGGAATGGGAATGACATCTTAACAAGTGGTGTGGGATAGAAGATTAGTTTTCTGCCTACCCATTCTGAGGGCTAGCAGGTTGTCCAGATCTTGTCAGTAATAAGTCCTATAGGGCAGGACTGATTTTCAGAAGGAACGGCTGAGAAGTTAACTTCTTATAATAACAAGGTACTTCAGTAGTGTTCCCAGCTAGCGTGCAATCTTATAATTATCGGCTTTTGTGTGTGCATGGTATCCTGTCTGTCTTCCCCTCCTCTGTATGCATGCAGGCATGCACTCATTCCTATCTCCATCATCTTTAACTAAATTAGAGTGAAATACTTCATTACAGAGACTTTCAGCCAGGAGTGTGGACCCCAGGGAGTTTATTTTCATACAAATGTATTATGCACAAGGTTGATCTGATCACAGACAATTTGAACTATCTCTGCACCCCCAGGAAAATTCTTTCATAAATGTAAATGATGTGACACTCCAAAGAACAGAAAACAAGACAGAGGGAGAAAAGAAAAGAGAAGAAAAGGAAGAAAGAATCTTTATGCTTATAGAAAGGAGATTGTGGGCAGCTGCAGAGATGCTGGGTCTTAAGTGCAGGATGTGAAGCCGTCAGGGCTCTTTTGCCTGCCCTTTTCCTCCTCTCACAGTGTAGCCTTCCCATCAAACACCAAGCTGTTGCAAGGTACTGGAGGGGGAAGACTGATGCATTAAGTATGTTTGAAATTATAATAACTGTTTCCATGGCAACAATAAAATGCCCTCCATGGCTTTTGTTTGTGTTTTGAGCAAGGAGGCATGACGTGAAGGTTTGTAAACAGAAGGCAGTGGGAAGGGATGCAGGCAGGGGGCTTTGTGGCACCCTGCCCATGATACTGACCCACTTCAGGCACACGTGGCTTCTTTTGGTGTGTGGGGCTTTCTTCCACCTTGCTTCAGCTGTCAGTTGCAGCTTGGGCTTTGAACTTCTCCTGGGATGTGAGAGAGAGCAAGAGAGCAGAGGCATATGCTCTTCCAGGTTCTTCATTACCGAGCTGCTCAAAAGTTGGTACCTATAGGACCCAGTGTCCTCTCGTGAGGATGTGCAGGAATGAGCTCAGCATGCTTCTCCATGGGATTCCTCTACTCTGCACCATTGCAGGGAGCCCAGACATGACCCTGCAGGGATCTCCCAGTACAAGCAGTAAGCATGGAGGGTGAGTTAATCCCCACTTTCACAGAGTATTAATCCTCCGCACAAATTCACTGGGCAGAAAGATGCAATGTAACTGAAACCACTCTGGCTTCCCCTCTCCAGCACTGCACAGAGAGACCTATCTATTATTGAAAACCCTATTAGTCGTGGTAAGATTGTACCACTCCCTCTCACTGTAGCTGCTGAGCGTTATCTAATTGGTTTTTATTACTACGCCATCCCTGGGAGCATGTGGAGCTCAAATACACATTTGCTAAGACATTTGCGTTCGCTCGTCCTCGTTGGGGATGCTTTTAAACCATTTAAGGTTTTGTCAGGAGGATTAAAAAAAGAGGGCAAGAGAGGAGGAAACTAGGAGAAATGGTTCCCAGGCTGGAAAGGATGTGGAGGATGGAGACAACAAGAGGCAGGACCAAGGCAGCTCAGTTTGGCTGGTGTCTCCAGCTGTTGTCCTGCTGGACAATTGGCCTCTCTGGTCCTTCCAAGACACAGCTACTCCAGTTTTCTATTTCCCAAAGAGGGACAGGCTTGCTAGGTTCCTCAGTCACTGGTATTCCAGCTTTGTGGTGCTTGCACACAGAGCAGTCTTCTCACCCTGGAAATAGAAGTGGAGTTTAGTGAGAGGGCAGGACAGACTGTGCCCAGCAGGCACAGGGCATGGCCAGACAAGTGCACTGACCACCAACTGTTGACACATGACTGGTCCATTCTGTCCCTTGACCCCTCTATTTTACCATGCTTTTTCCTCTACAAACCATCTTGGTCCTTTCTTTTTGTTCCTTTGGTCTTTCCCAAAAAAATCCCTATAAATCTTCTGCAGTCCCCAAATGCTTTTGCTCTGCATCCCATAACGTGTGCCAGTCTCCCTAGGCAGTATCCTAGGGATTAACAGCCCTGTCCTGTGCCACCCACATCTCCAGTGGTGGTCTCTCTTGCTGCCCCATTGCCCTTTGCTCTGCTGGTACCAGTGTTTGCACAGCTCCCTCTGGATGTGTGAGGCTTGCAGGGAGAGAAGCGCTGGCTCTGTGACTAATGTTGTTTGGGTAACAGCATGCCACACAAATTCAGAGGTGTTTCAGAGCTGGGAGCTGCCATGAGGCAGCTGGTGAGATTTCCAAGTCCTCCCAAGCAGCGTAGGTGTCTCTCTTTTTGAAATGAGTGAATGTTAAGGAATTCAGTTTGGTGAGGCATTTCTGGGAAAGAAAAAAATATTAAATCTTTCTGACCCTTTAATCTCCTAAGTAGTTTTACACATTTTGGGCTTGGAGTCCTTAGCAATTGGCAAAAATCAGACTTCTTGTGAAGTGTGATGTAACTGCCTTTTGCATGTGAGCTGCCTAACCAAGAAAGTGTAGCAGTCGGATTCGTATGCTCCATGTAGCCATTAAACAAGCTATAAAGCTGCATCACCGCTTGCTCGGCTCAGGCTGGGACATTCTGTTTTTTGTGGTCACTGATCAAGTGAAATTGTTTGTTATGGGTGGGTTGGTATGTTCATTCATTGATTCCACAGGCACTCCTGCTGCAGATGGAACAGAGGTGGCTTAGCCAGGGCATCCAGTTGTTCAAGCCGGGCAGCTTCCCTCCGTGTTTTGATAGTTTTATAATGTCTGGAAACACACACTCACATGCTAGTGAGAGCAAATTAATGGTTTTTTTCAAGGATTAACCCCCAGTGAGGCTCTCCAGGGCTTCCCAGACAGGCAGTGAAAAGGCTCTGCCCCGCCTGCTGTGTGTGGGTTGGCAGGGCATGCTCTCACCTTTCCTCTCTGGAAGGGGCTGTTTCAGCCTGCTGCACTTCGCCTGCCAGCATCTCACTTAAGCACACACAGGATGTTACTCTTCCTCTGGTGCCTGTTGTGTTGATGGGATACGTTTAAAGCCAGCTCCACTGTAATTTCATTTTCCTTAGGGAGAGGCGGGGAAAGCACTTTCTCCTCGGAGCTACGTCCCCGCTGCTCACTCTGTGTCTCTCTCTCAGAGTCTGCAGCATGCTCGTTTCTCTCCCAGATAATGAAAAACGCCAGGAGCCAGGCGAGCCCGGGAGGGGCCCTTGTGGATGCACTGCTGCTCTGCACCATACAACACAGGCTAAGCCCCATCTTCTCTCCCTGCAGCGGCCTCAGCCACAGGCTCTCCCTGCTGCCCGTAGTTTGTTCTGGGACAGCTGGACCATGCATCTTACAGCAGCCTGCACCTTCAACTGGAAACCACTCAGTATGGAAGCTTGTGACAGAATTCTTTAATGGGAGCGTGTTACCCAGCACGTCGCACTGAAGTGCTGCCGTTTGGCTTGGGCTTTGTGGGTTCTGGCCCTGGTGCTGGCATTTACTGTACCAAGTCATTTGAGAGCTTCCCACACCAGCAAGGGATCCCTTCCCCACAGAATGTTGTTGCAGTTGCAGCAGCTGAGATGGAGGGTAGTTCTCAGGGCATAAAAGAGAGGGAGCTGCTGGCAGGGCTTTTCCCCAAGGGTCCCATAGCCCTGTAATTCAGTTCCCCCATCAGTCTGAAAATCCTCTGTCAATCTTCAGAGTTTACAGAAAAACTTGTCTGCTTTCTGGGGCACTCAGGGCTGCCTGAGATAGATGGGCAGCCAGGGGAGGGAGTGTTGTTTTTCTGTCTGAACAGTTGATGTTTTTCTGTTGTGTGGGTTGGGATATGTTGCTGGATTTGATTTTGGTTTGCTGTATTGTTGTTTGTTGAATAGCTTGGGGGGTTGTATATAGCGTTGAAATGGTTGGGGCCTGCAAGGGGTGCTTTTTTCTTGGCATTTAAAAAGAAATCAAAATAGATGAGACATTTTTCTCGTAATTAGAGATTGTACCTAAATCAAATGCTTTAGACCTCACTCTCCTCCTATTCCCCTACTTCCCACCTCTCTCCCCCTCCTACACACATACAAAGTTCATCTGTTTGGGAATGCAGCTGAGAATTTCCTACTGTCTGGTAAGAATAAACTAAATCTCTTTTCCTGGCTCTTTTGAAAAAATCCAACCTACAATGTGAAGCATACTCACGGTTCTCGTGGCTGTTCTGTAGCTGGCACTCCTCTCCAGCTACGGTGTAGGTTATTTCTGAATTACCCTAAACAGACAGTTCCCCCGCTCAGAGGTGAAGGTCGGTGCAGTGATGGCCACATCCCTATGTTGGCACTTCCCCGTGGGAATGACATTACCCCTCACTCCTCTCCCGCTCCTACTCCCTACAGCCTGTTATTAAACAAGGACAAGAGGGTAGCTTGTCTGTGTCTGTGTGTGAGAGCGCGACTCTGTCACCTGATGCATACAGATGGCTTATTAACCAATTAATTCATAGGACTAAATTGGCTAAATCAAACTAAATGACACCCAATTGCTGTACAAGGGTAGAAATGGATTGGAATAAGTGTTTCTTAAATGCCAGCCTCGTTGAGCAAAGGAATGAGTAGCAGAGGGAGGAGGGGGCCTTATGGAGGAGTGGGGATGACAGCAGACACCGGCAGGCAGCATGAGCAGAGCTGTCCGTGTCATCACGTCCTAGGGAAGGAAGTGGCTCATGAGCCCGTGGCAGTTTGTGCTGCCAAGAAATCGGATCACTCTTTTTGCTGGTGACACTTTAGGCCTGGGAATGCCTCTGGAAAGGGAGTCCCAGCTAGTGCCTCACTCTGTGTTCTGGGCAAAAGAAGGTGTCTTCTTGTTTCCCAGACTTTGGTTGAAGCACAAATTATTAAGTGAACTGTTGTTGATTGCAGCATGATCTATTATTGTTCATTTGTCCAAGGAGTGAGGGTTTGATTTTTCAGAAGTACAGTCTACCTCCTCCTCTGTCTGAAGTTCCTAGGAACAATTATGTTCATTATCCTGAAAACTGGTTCTTTGTGCTTTCTGTAACCATGCCCTCAGGACTGGCCGGAGAACCTATACATAGCTGGAATGCTTCTATGTGCCTCACCTGCAGCAGTATTACCAGCTGCTTAAAGATGCTTCTCTGTGTTTTTCCCTTGGCATTATTTATTTGGGGGTGGGGATGGGCTGACCTTGGCTGGCTGCTGCACACCTACCAGGTGCTCTATCACTCCTCCTCTGCAGGACAGGGGAAGATGACTTATCAATTACTGTCACTGGCACAATAGACTAGACTTCAGAAAATTAATTTAATTTGTTGCCAATTAATAACAGAATAGGATAGTGAGAAATTAGAATGAAACTAAAAACATCTTCCCCACCCCTCCCTTCTTCCCAGGCTCAACTTCACTGCCAGCCCTCCTTCCTGCCCCATGTGCTACACAGGGGAGCAGGGAATATGTGTTGCAGTCTGTCCATAACACTTTGTCTCTGGTACTCCTTCCTCCTTAAGCTCTTCCCTTGCTGCAGCGAGGGGTCCCTCCCATGGGAGGCAGTTCTTCGGGAACTGCTTCAGTGTGAGTCCTTCATGTGAGGAACAATTTTCAGGAACTGACTGCTCCAGCATCCGTTCCCCATGGGTTGTAGCTTCTGCCAGGAAGCTTGTTCCTGTCTAGGCTCCACTCCATGGCCACAGCTCCTGTCAGCAGCCTGCTCCAGCAGGGGCTTTTCAAGGGCTGCAGCTTCCTTCAGGGCACATGTACCTCCTGCATTGTGGGTCCTCCCCAGGCTGCAGAGGAATCTGCTCCAGCATTTGGAACACTTCTCCCCTCCCTGTTCACTGACCTTGGTGTGTGCAGGGAACTTTTTCTTACATTGTCTCCTCTCTTGCAGATGCTGAACAGTTATTTTTTACTCTTTCTTAATTATGTTATCAAAGAGGCCCTACCTACCTCACTGGTTGACTCAGCTTTGGACTGTGACAGGATTGGAATGGCATTTTGGAGCCAGCTAAACCAGGCTTAGTCCAACGTGGGAGCAGCTCCTGCTGTCTTCTCACAGAAGCCACTTCTGCAGCCTCCCTTCCCTCTCAGCCTTGCCACATAAACTAAATAGAGTGTGCTACAAGAGACTGTTTTTCTGCATAGGAGAGCACACCTTTTTTTCTGTACTGAATGCTAACCTTTGCTCTGTGTTGTGGTATAGAAGAGGGACTTGATAGGATTTACTGGATGACCGGGAGTGGGAGGTGTTTCCTCTGATCCGAGTTCAGTTTAACAACTACTATGGTGTGTAAGAGTCATAACCTGATTCGGAGTAGTGAAGGGGGTACAAAAAAAGGAAAAAAAAAAGGGCAAGAGTTACACATCAGAAACTACTTGTTTATGTTTTATGTCGCAGTTTGAATATTTTGCCTGCCTCAAGGCTGTATCTCATCCCACCATATCGAAGCTTAGGTTGCTTTTACCACTGTTCTACCGGAGCTGATAATCTGAGCAAGGTTTCCTGGCTGCTTCCCTTGGCAGGAGCTTCATCTTTCTAGTCATGACAGAGGGAGTCTGTGGCTCTCCTTAAGGTGTGGTAGAGAAATGGTTCATGTGGGAGATATCAAGTCCTTCCATGAAGCAGTCATCTAGCAACAGGCTATGGCATTTTCTTGCTAACAGCATCTTTGTTCAGCATGACCCAGGGCAGACTCTTCTGTTGATTATTCACCTCCTGGTCCCTTGGTCACTGCTGTCTCCCCCAGGCAGCACTGGAAAACTGTACCCAAGAGTGTGAGGGCATGAAGAACAGGGGCTGCTGTCCATGGACGTGCCCAGGACAATGTTTGTTTCTGGAACTGGGACTGAGGAGGGGCTTAAATGAGACTTAACCGAGGTTTAAGTCTGAGTTGGTGTTGTTTGAGGGGCAGTTGGTGTGTGGAGAGTAGGGGCAGTCTTTGCCTGGTACAGGACGCTTTGTTGCATAAAATGCCAGCTCTGGCAGTGCTTGCAGAAGAAACGGATGAATCCTTCAGTGTGGGGCAGGAGTGGAAGGTGTGTCTTGGTGGTTATCACCGGGGTCAGCTGAGAAAAGAATGACAGCGTGCCTTAGCAAACCCTGCAAAATCAGGGCGCTTGCAGCGCACTTCCTTGCACAGCGAGAAACAGAACCTCAGAGCCCAGGACACGTGCACACACGTGCACACACGTGCACACACACAGGGTGCACGGTCACAGCCACATGCACACAGCTCTGGCACCCCCGTTGGGACAGCATGAGCAGATCACACCCAGACATAGCCTGGAACGTATGCGTTCATGGAGTACAGCGCACTAGGAACGAAACCTGCACGTATTCGAAACTGCCAAGAACACATTCCCCAGCACCCTAATGCTGGCTGTGGATAACCACCAAACACACACATGCCTGACTATTATGTCAGTGTTTAAACTGCTCTTCTTCAGTTGCTGCAGCAAGATAAACTCTCCAAAGCCCATCATGCTGCAGCATCTTTTTCAAGACTGCAGTATACAGAGTGTGTATAAAATATTGAATCATTTAGGAGATTTTCATCTTTTCTTTTTTTTTTGTGGAAAGAAGAATGGGGTTTACACTTTGTCCAGTGGCAGAACATATGTTTTATGTGCTGGAGCCAGGACTACTGCTCTAGAGCATTTGATGCATATATTTTGTGGCTTTTTTCCTCCTTTTTTTTTTTTTTTTCTTAGAATCATGCCTCTGAAAAGGGTCAAATCAACCATTTGGAAGGGTAATTTTTCATTCTTAGAGCAGAATGTACTCCAAGAGCTGTAAAACAAACTTTGTCACCCTTTCATTAACATTTGTCCTCAAAAGGTCCCTCACATTCCCTTGGCCCTAATAAGTCTTATTACCCCTGAAGAAACAGGCTGAGGAAGGGAATTGCTTTCATAATTCCAGAGGTGAAGTAGTAAGTTGTATGTGGTTTCCATTCAATGAGCAATGGAGTGAGAGAAAATTTAGCCGTGCACCCGCAGACAAGCTGGACCACTCAAGACTTGTGCGGGATTGTGTTTTTCCTCCCTTCAGTGCTCTACCCTGTGTACCTGTTTTCTGGAGGCTCCGATTGTGCACAGGGGTTAATTGGCTCAGTAGATTGCTTCACAGCCTGTGTGTGGTGTTTTGGCCTGCTTTGGTTGGGAGTAACTTCTTTCTGGTTTCAAAATGTCCATTTTAGGGGAGGGGGATGGCCTGTGGCTCAGGACAGGCTGTTGGCTCAGGCTCTGCGCTGTACCGTGGTCAGGCTGTGCACGGATTTCATCCCTCTCAAATGCCTCAGTTTCCTCATCCCTTCCGGAGCAATAACAGTGCTGATTCATCTCAGAAGGAGCTAGAAAGGCTCATTCATTAGTATTAGAAAGTGCTTTGAGGTCTCCAGTAGACAGGTAAGCTACTGCTATGCTCTGAGCTGTTTTTCCTTCTCCACCCCATTTATAATGATCTGGACTCTCTTGAAGTCTGAAGTAGAAGCAGGCCAGTCTTGGTACATCTTTTGTTTTCACCTTTTATTAGCAGAGCTCTGATAGTTCAGAGGCCTTGCATGGGCATGGAGTACATATTCTTTTATTGTTTCTGTGGTCCAGAACAGAACTGCTTTAGACACAAAGCAACAGCCCAGGGTAATAAGAGAAGACAAAAATTTAATTAAGAAGAAAGAAGAAAGAGAAGAACTCTCTTTTATTGCAAAAATGGAAGGGCTGAGGAGTCTTGTTGATGTTTGTCAGTGTAGTTAGGTAGGTCTGTTATTGCTGGTCTGAGAGAAAGCTCACAAGATTTTTAAGTTCATGTAAACAACAGAAGGTTTTTAACAATTCTGTGAATCATACAATAATCCTATAGTCTCTGGTCTGTGCTGCTTCTGTCACATTCAGAGATGTAGCTTAGACACCTGTACAGCTATTTTCCCTTCATTCTCCCTTTACATTAATGGGTGTAAATTGGCAGTACTCACATGTGAAGAAATGAATATAAAGTTTGGAAATGGCTTCGTCATTAGGTTGGATAATGTAGATCCTCTTAGAACTCCATGTCCACAGATTGAGTGACACCAAGAGGATCAACAAGGATCCAAGTAAATCTGAGGGAGTCATGTGGGATCTGCTGCTCTAGCTGGATCTCTACAAATCTATGGGACTTGATGGGATTCATCCAAGAATCCTCAAAGAGCTCCTGATGTCATCACAAAGCCTCTCTCAATGATTTTTGAGCAGTCTTGGGAATACTTGAGAGAGGTCCTGGGTGGCTGGAAGGTGACGAACATTGTCCCGATTTTCAAGAAGGGCAAAAAGAAGGATCGTGGAAACTACAGACCTGTTAGTCTCACTTCAGTTCCTGATAAAGTTATGGAGAAGATTGCTTTGGGAGGTACTGAAAAGCATCTGGAAGACAAGAGGGGACTGAAGGGAGACCTCATTGCATTCTACGACATCCTTGTGAGGGGAAGAGGAGGGGCAGATGCTGATCTCTCCTCTGAGGTGACCAGTGACAGGACACGAGAGAATGGACTGGAACAAGATTCCTAGGGAAATGGTCACAGCACCAAGCCTAACAGAGTTCAGGACGTGTTTGGACAATACTCTTGGGCACATGGTGTGGTCATTGGGGGTGGTCCTGTGCAGGGCAGAGTTGGACTCTTACGATCCTTGTGGGTCCGTTCCAATTCAGCATATTCTGTGATAATCTCCTTTCTTCCTCTGTCCAAAGGAGGGTAAAATCTTTTGGAGAAGTGTCAGGATTCAGCTCTAGAGGGAAGTACAGTTCCTCCAGTTTTCTTACCTATTCCTGGGAAGCTGAGAAGGAGAAAGAAGGAGTTGAAAAACTGGAGGATTAAAACACAGAGAAGATCAAAACCCAATGGGTCCTCAGACCAGACACCTCCTGTTGATCTCTTCTGAATGCTCAACATTCCTGCAAGAGAGTCCCCTGAGACACCAAGGAATGTTGAAAGTGTCTCAGTGAGATCAGATGTCATGGGCCAGGAACATCCTTTAATTCTTTTATATTTCATCCTTTAATCCTTTAATAATGTTGTGGTGCAAGAAGAGGAAAAACATTCCTCTTATGGCTTTTCTGTCCTTGTCTTTGAAAGATGTAGCAGTCTTAGGTGTATAATCATGTCCACACAATGAGAGGTACATTCTGAGCAAATGTATGTCTAAATGTTCATCTCTTTATTTGGAGTATTTATTTAGTTGCAGGTTTTTTGTCACTTTTCTTTGACCTTTAGCCAGCTATATGTTTTGGCATTAAACACAGAAGTTCGCAGTAAAATGGCGTGTGTGTGCGGTGGTGGAGAGAGACATCTTTTCAGGCTGAACAACCCCTTTTGGTCTGAAAATGTTTTTCAGCAGGATTTCACATATCTGGGGAGAGTTTTTAAGGGCAAAAATGTTTAAGTATGTATTGGTTTTTTGATCAAGTCAAAGATAAAGAAGTGTTAACTTTCAATTTTTTTGAGAACTGCTTACTAGTGCCATCTTGCTTTGCAATAGCTTTGGAGCACATCATATTTTTTCAAAGCACTGGATGACTCCAGGGTTGGATACAAAACTTCAGTTGCAAGAAAGAGGAGGGAGACTGATGTGTATATCAGTCTTATGAACAGCAGATCAAAGAGGCTTGTAGCCGAAGCTGAGGCTGGGAACACCATCATCTGCATTGCACTCCTGGGAAAATGAGTCACGGAATGATTGCGTGGGGTGGCAAGGTCTGGGGGGAGTAACTGGGATGCAACATGAGAAAGGAATGGCTCCTGCCTCGCTTTCCGATGGCTACAGCACGCTGGCAATAACCCTTCCTGAGCGGTCTCAGCGGCGTCCCGCAGGATGAGTATCTGGGTAACAAACCTGGCTGTGCAGTGCAGAAGTGGCACTTCTGCTAGGGCTGGGAGCAAAAGTACCTCCTCTGCAGTAGGCAGGGATAACTGCATTTTTGGGAGGGGGCCCTGGTGTGCTGGCCACGCACGAGTCGCTGAGCTTCCCAATGGGGATTTTTAACTTGGGCTCGCTGGCGGCATCATTTCCACTGGAGAGGTTTTAAACACTGCTTGTCTTGGGCAACACCAGACAGCGTTTAATGGAGAATGAAGAAAGCAGGGAGTTTTGTACTGTGCTTTCTGGGGGAAAAAAAGTGTCCCTGTAGGAGAGCTGAGTAGCAGCAGGGATGGGCACCATGCTACTGGTCCCAGTAAGCTAGCAGTCCCAGTGCTCAGCTTTTGACTGTGCGGGGTGCAGGAGGGTAAGTGACAACATCCCATCCATCCCTGCAGTGAGAAGACTGTGTGAGGAAGGAGAGGGGGTTCACAGCTCCCCACTGCCTGACTATGACCAGCAGGAGAGATGCAGTATCCAGCCACGCTGTGAATACAGAATTAGAAAGTGTGTGGGGACTCTTTCAAATGCAGTTGAGGTTTTTTTGCTGTCTGTACTTCTTCCTCAGGCCACAATACAGCTCCTTCACAGTCCTTCGTACCAACCTGCCCCTCTCCTGCTTCCCAGCAGAGCAAACACTGAAGCACAGTGAGACAGCTGGCAGGCACTCTGCCTTTCCTCCTTCCCTCCTCCTCTCCCTGCCAGTTTTGTCCTTCCTTGCACGCTGTGGATGAGTTCTTTGGGGTCTTTCTTTAGCTTAATGTGCGTACCCAGCACAGCACAGTGAGGGCCTGGCCCCCTGTTAGGATCTGAGTGGATAATGATGGTTTGTGCCTCCATTTCTGCTGAGTCTGCAGGCTGCATTTTGTCAGCTGCATACAGAGGCACCGCTGCCCGTAGCTAGTGTTGTCACCTGGAGTCCACACCTGGAGCTGCTGCTGCTGGGTTGATCTGCCATGGATTTTTTGTTTGTTTGTTTGTTTGTGCCAATAATGGAAATGTCTTAGTACCTGCCAATTATGAAAAAAAAGGGGCAACGGTAATCTCCTCTCTCTTTTTCTATATCTCTCCATTTTTTCTCCTCTCCACTGGGACAGAAGTAAATAAAATGCTTGATAAAATTTAGGCTTTATGTGTGCGAGAGAGATACTTATTGTGGTGAGCTGGATTGAAGAAATGAGATTTGCATAGATATGGATGGATAAAAAGAAGAGAAGATTGGGAGAAGAATGCTTGAATACTGAATACCTGAAAATGTATGGAGCTGAATGTATGCCTGAGAAAACTGTCTAGACTTCAGCAGAGTTGTATTCACTTGCATCCACTCTGTTCTTAGCCCCTTGTTTTGCTTTTAAATCACATTACTTATTTTGTCTAAATCCCCAGGTGTCTCATTTGAGGATGTTCTTTCTCATTAGGGTGTGAGAGGAGAGAATTAGTGTTCAGTGTTCTAGAGGTACATCACTACTGCAGAGATCCTGTGGTGCTTAGCAGGGTGATGGTAGGGCAGTAGTCTCCTAGAGACTTTGGAAAACACCCATTGCTTGTGATAATTAGAATCTGAGGAAGACCTGAGAAGAAGCCTGTCATCATGAAATTTCCTGGGCTGCAGACAAATGGTAGGAAATCCTCAGAGTTCTCAATTTTGCAGTCATCCTCAACTCTGGAGGAACTGAGCCACAGGCCAGAATCAAAGATTCAAGCTGGATTATGTAGCTTCCTCTTCACAGCAGTACCTGCATTTTTGAATCATACACAGGACTATCATGGCAGACTTTGCCAGAAGCTGAAAAGATCTTGAGAAGACTTCAAGACATTTCACTTCTTCCATGTTGCAGCTGGTACTTCGTAGGCTGGGAGGTCTGACATGGAGGTTTGGGTTGGATCTGATAATCATTTGATTCAGAAACCCAGCTGTCATGATGGTTGGGAGCAGATATGTCAGGGAACAGGAGGAAGGTGGCACATTTGGGTAATCTGATCCCATGCTAAGTATCATCCCTAGCAATGAGAATCAGGAGCTAATTTACTTTCTGCAGCTTTAATGTATCTTCAAAAATACATTGTCAGTTATTATCACAATTCTGGATGTTGTGATGTGTCTCATTTCTGCCCCTTCTGGAATACTGTGAGAATCTTCCTTTCAATTATTTCCTCTAGCTTCCAGTCCCAAAATGTAATAACATAACATGTGGAGAGGGGGAAAAAATGCAGAAAAAATGTATTCCAGCACCTTTGAATTCCACTTTTCATTTAGCTGAATGCCTTTACAGTCCTTATTTCCTAAGCTTGGACAAAAGTCTAAGCTGGTGAAGAAAGGTAGCTACTTACTTTTCATGTGCATAGGTGCTCTGGAAAGCACATCTGTGATCTCTCCAGGACAACCTGAAACCTAAGAATTCAACACATGAAGGCATTTGTTCCACCTGGCTGTCAATGCTTTGTGGCCACAACTTTGGTGCCCATATCCAAGCAGAAAGAAGGTTTTTTTTCAACTCAGTCCATATCTGGGCTGCCCTGTTTGCAGTCTTTCCACATAATAAACAGACTAATTAATTTACAGGATAAAATGAGAAAAGGAAAAAGAAAAAAGGGGCGCGGAGGAAAGGATCAATGGACAAATTGAAATGTCATTTCCCAGCCTGCAGCTGGACGCTGCTGCCTCTCCTGTCTCTCTCCCACCCTCTATTTTTTTTTTCTTACTCTTTTGTTTTTTTTTTTAATTGGTTGTAAAAGCCAGGATGTAATTGGAACTGGCACTGAAATCAAACAGCATGACCTTGCCAGGTTTCTTCCAGTCCCACCATGCCATCCTTGCTGGCTGAGGGAAATAAAAGAGGGTGGAGGGGGACGCGAGAGAGGGCAGCAGCGCAGGGAGTCCCCTGACAACTTGGCTGCTTGCGTGCCTGTCTTTGAAGGGCTTCTCTTCTATGCATCTCTTATTTATTTCATTTTTGTCCAAGGCAGCCAAAGTGCTTTGGGGAACTGGGGGGTGACAGCAGAGCACACAAGCAGCTTTTTTGTAGGAGCTGACATGCAAAACTGCTGTGGGAACTGAGCAACGTAGTCTGCCAGCTCATGAGAGTGGTGTCAGCTTTAAGGAGCTGGGAAAACAAGGACCTTGATGCCTTGACCTTCTTGGCCTGTCTGGAGCTAGAAGGAGCAGTCTCTTATTTCCAAACGCAAAACGAGTGGCTCTGGCCTTGCTCTCTAATTCTGCCCTGTAGCAGCACCCTTCCAGATGACTGAGCCAAGAAAACTCATGTCATCTCTGAGCCAGGCATTTGCTGGGGCTCAGATGTCCCCAAGGAGAAAGTTTAGTGCAGATTGTCTATGGTTCATCTGCTCAAAAGCAGGTCTTGTTCTTAGGAGGGCTGGTTTCTGCTCTGTGCCCCAGGCTGGGTCCTCAGTGAGCTTTTCAGGAGGGGCCTGTGTGCACATCCTTCTTTGCTCTAACCCTGTTCTTTGGGAAGAATTCTGACAGGCAGGGAGGTGTAGTGCATTTCCAGGCGTCTCCAAGTTCTGGAAGGGAAGGGGCACAGGGTGGCTCAGTACAATGGGAAGCGGCCCCTGAGTTCTAGTGTGGAGATGCCTGGATGCAGTGCCCCTAGAGTGGGGCTAACCAGAGCCCTGGAACAGCCCAGTTTTGGGATTGTGAGGATCTCATTGTGAGAGGCAGTTAAAGTGTGAGCTCAAGGCACATAAAACAGCAGGGAATAAATCTACAGTAAATCGGTTCCATTGTTGGTGCCCTCACACACAGACAGGTCTGTGGTGTTAGTTTTTACAAACTGGAGTAGGAAATGAGGATGAAAGCAAGACAGCAGTGGAGGAATGCTGCAGAACCTCAAGGGACAAGACAGCAAGCTTGTTTACAGGCCACTGAGAAGCTGGGTTTGGAGCAAATAGTGTTTGGTGGGATTGATGGAGCCCATATAACAATATCCCCATCTCCCTCCTCCATTCTGTTTGTACACTGTATGTCCATTAGATCACTCTGAGTTTACACAGAAACTGCTGAGGTAAAAAAAAATAAAAATAAAAGAAATATATGTATTTTATAAGCCTGCATTTCTGTGTTCTAATGAATGAAATACAGAAAATGTGAGTGAATGGAGCTCCCATAGGAGAATAGGTAGAGAAGCTTGAGTCAGCAGAAGCAGAGCAGAAGGACAGCAGAGGTTTATGGAGGCCTTGATATCGCCTCGTTGAAAACAGTGATTTGTGAACTCGTGGAGATGAATAATATGGTTCACTTCAGTCGCTTCTTTGCAGACTTAAGCCAAATTCCAGCGTGATACTTGAGATGCTTTTGGTACATGATGGGATAGGATTTTCTTTTGGGAATAATTCAGACATGATGTTGTGTTCATTCATAGTAGAAGGGAAGTTTCCACGAACTTTAGATGGCTCAGATTCAGGCCCCTAAGTAAACAAACACATCTTTAAACTGTTATGTACCTTTCTCTGCTACTGCTGCTTTGTTGTGGTTTGGTTTTTTTGCAGTTAGCATAAATTCTTCGATTTGCCTTTTCTTTCTGCTCCTAAACAACTCTCACTTTCAGATCATCAGGTGCTTGTGCCTTACTGCAGGTTTGGGCTGAGCACCACAGACTCTCCTGTGTAAACATTTGCAGAATTAAGTTTTATTCCCCCGAAGGAACCCTTTCTGAAGTCAAAGAACACCCTTCTACTATGAATATCAGTGTAATTAGTGAGATTTCACCCTGTGCAAAATGCTAACTGCTTTCTCCCAGCGTGTAGCACATGCTGGTAAATAAGGCAAACTGTACTTTTATGAACATCAGATCGAATTTGTCAGTGACTATGCTTTGGCTGCACTTAATTCTGCTTTAACATCCTCCCCTCTGCACATATTTGGCCAATTTAATTGTATGGAAAAAAAAAAAAAAAGGAAAAGAAAAAAAAATTAAGTTCAGCATTGTGGAAATATTCGTAGAAACTGAATTGTAGAAATTCCATGGAGAATATTCAACATAGAAGGATTTGTTCATTTGGCCAACCTTAGCAATTATCAAAGAGAATCAATCTTGAAGTCCCCTGAGCCCTGATTTGACTTATCAGAATAAGCAGCATCAGATTTTCAATTGAAAAGTAAGGGAACCACTGTAGTTGGTGGGTAATACCACGTATTTATCAATAATAACGATTAGCGTATTCCCTAAAGCATAAGTAATATAGTCTGTGTCATCAGCCCTGGTAGTTTATATTTTGATGTTTTGATTCTCCATGTAAATATGCAATTCTTTGCTCCACTTTACTAAACTCTTGGCTTTAATATAATTTGCCAGTGAGTTCTCTTGCATAAGTTCAGTGTTCTGTTAAAAAAAATCACTAGTAAATTTGTAATCACCACCTTTCAGCTTCATTAACTGCTCATTTTTTCTTGCCATCTAAGGAAAGAAAACTAGCTCTTCACCTCCATTCTCCGTAGTATTCACTATTTCATAGACTTTATCACACCTCCTCTTATTTGTCTTCTCTTTGATACAAACATCCCCTCCTCCTTTTATTCCTGTTTCCTATATGCATTTTTCCACTTCTGTTATCATTCTTGCCACCTTTCTAAAGAGGAGGCTGAAACAATACATTGTGACTTATCTGGCCACTAGTCAAACCATCTGGAATTTCAGACTTCACCTTAGAGGGGGAGGGAAACTGGGTGGGGGGGAATCCATCAAATAAATTGGAAAAACAAATACATTTATTGAACTCACCATCTGGTAGTGCACATTCCACCAGCGGAACAAAAAAAAAAAAACTGCACCAAGCTAAATTCAACAAATCAATTATTCATTGTGAATTATTCACTAGCTTCTATTCCAAATACTGCCAAGATATGTTTGTTTATTTTCATTTGGAGTTTAAAAAAATCCATTGCAACATTGCTGTTTGTCTGTGTTC
This sequence comes from Lycocorax pyrrhopterus obiensis, assembly GCA_014706295.1. Lineage (NCBI taxonomy): Eukaryota > Metazoa > Chordata > Aves > Passeriformes > Paradisaeidae > Lycocorax > Lycocorax pyrrhopterus. The sequence continues at coordinate 94,279,321 of JACSVZ010000001.1, forward strand.
AAGCACAAAGAGCGGACCTACACTTCTGTTCTGGATGCCTTTATTTAATCAAAGAAAAGCAATAGAACAAGAAAGAACAAAAGCAAAGTTCTCAGAAGAGAAAATAGCGTGTGTCTGTAACGTGTCTTTTCACCGTGTCTGATAAAACGGTAGGTGTTGCAGGTGGCCAGACTGTTTTAGAAATACAAATGTGAAAAATGCAGGAAGAGACACTGTGTCTGTTTCATGTGTATTAGGGCACCACCTGACACAGACAGGGTTTGTGCCACAGCTGAAGAAAACAGATGGATTGGTTTTTACTGGAAAGGAGCTTCATAAACTGGTGTGGCTGCAGGTCAGCGTTTACTTGCACTGTCAAACTGGGGAGTAGAGGATGGGAGAAGAGGGAGATTGAGCAGGCGATATGGGAACAGGAGGATTAGGAGCATCCTCATCTGATGTGAAGCTGCCATGTGCTTGGGCTCAAGTTCCTCCCTGGCTTGGTCTTTTTTTGTGGCTCCACTTGTGCTGTCAGACTGCAGTGGGGATCTGAGTAGTCCAAGGCAATGATGATTTGTAATCTTCTCTCTGGTTCGCAAGCTTCTGCAGAGCAAGGCCATTTGGGGAACTGGGAGAGCTGGACAGCCCTGGGTGGCATGATTAGATCTGAGGAGTCAGCAGAAGGGACAAGGTGAGAGCTGGCCATCCGTGGCCCTCATCCTGCTGCTCTATTGGAAAGCACAGCAGTAAAGGAGCTATTCTTTTTTTTTTTTTTTTTTTTTTTTTTGGTGTCCCAGCTGAGTTACTGCTAACAGCTAATTAAGCCTCTAATTGAATATTGGCCGAAGGGCAGTCAGATAAGTGGTTAGGAAACGGAAGGAAATAAAAGTGCGCTATGGCTGGCGGTTTATATCGATTGTAGGCTCCTCCAATGTAAGGTGCTAGGTGTCTGCCCTTTGGGGCAACCAGAGCATTCTTCCATATGTTTGCACACTGCCATGCACATAGCCTGGCTCCTTTGGCTGCTGCTGCCTTTGGAGACCAACAGTAGCACTCTGGTGTGCAAACATCCCTTTGCAGGTGCTGGTCTTGGCATCCCAGTGCAGGATTTGTTATTTTGCATCATATGAGATGTTCAGCTCTTGCTTTATGGGGGTGTTGTACCAGGCAGCCCTTTCTCTTTACCCAGTAATGAAATTGTTATTCACTGATATATTTCCAGAAGTATGGGAGGCAGAAGCTCTCATTTGGGCACATGTTTTACTCTTCAATTTTTTTTCAAATTTTTGTGCCTAGTTCTTCCACATTAAAAAAAACCAAAACAAACCAAAACCACAACAACAACAACAAAAAAATGAAAAAAAAAAAGCCTGGTCCCACCTTGCTTTCAGATGCAATTTTTACAATTTTTATACCCCCTGATCAGTGCCTGCCTGGTCATCAATTTTGTGCCTGCAGTTAAATCATTAGCACAAAATGTCCCACCATTAAGCTGTGGGCAAAAATGCTGCTGTCTCAAATTGCACCAGGATAAGAGGTAAGCATTCTTACTGATGAAGCAGTACTCTGGTTTTGAATGTATGCTACCTTTTTAAAACTGTGGCCCAGATTTTGAAAACTAAGGTTAGAATATTCAAAGCAGTGGCATTTCCCATCTGCTGATGTCCTCAGCTATCAGGTTGCTGTACCGAACAGTTTACTCTGCTAGAGATCTTTAGTGCTTCTTGTGGAACTGATGCAAATATATATATTCAGAAAAAGGAGAGAAAGAGTGAAAGAGAGATTGAAATTGAAAACACACAAGATTAAAAACAGGAGAAAAAAATAAAATAACACAAACCAAAAAGCCCAGCAAATTAAAGATTAGGGAGATTTTTCCCTCCCTTGGAAAAAGGTTTTCTCTTTCATCATCTGATTTGCCTGGCTTCAGTCCAAACATTCCTCCTCCACTCTGGCGGCTGTGGCTTCTTTGTTTCCTGGTGTTCCTGTTCCCACTGCTCTGCCACTGGTTTGCCTGGGCAAGGCTGTGAGACTGTCTGAGTGTTGGCAGGATGATGGGGGAGAATCAGAGAGGGAGCCCCAGGGAATGGGCACTGCTCTGGTGGCAGCTCAGTGTGTGGGAAACAGGATCAACGCCCACCTGTCCTTTATAGGGACTGCTGCCTCCCCCAGCAGGTTGAAAGGTTGCCTGGAGCATAGTCCGGATCTAGGGGCTATGTGATATTAGGGATGGCTGCAGGAGCTGGAGATGTTGGTGCAGAGAAGGTTGATTAAGCAGAAAGTGAGGTGGCAGAGCAGCTGAAACCCTTGAAAATCCTTCTGCACTTCATAACTGGGAGATCAGAAACAGGCTGTATAAACTAGGGGACACAGATGATTTTGACACCCAAAATCATCTTCAGAAGAGGATGTATTTGCAAGGGTGGATTCCTTTTTCTTTGGGATTTTTGGGGAGGAAGGCTTAAAATTAATGCCAGCAATGCAAAGGCTGCCAGCGTTTTCCAGCAACATTGTTCTCTAAGATACAGGGGAGTTTTGTTGGCCTTTACAAATGATTTATTCTGACAGTTATTGTATGTTCAACAATAAATTAGGTTAAAATAGACTAATAGCACATATTCACCGATGCTCTTAACAGCTTGGTAATAGATAGGAATTTCCTCTCCAACCTCATTCTCCTTTTCAAGTAAACAGACTTTGGTATGTAAGCCAGACAAAGGTGGGATGCTCCAATGGGAAGGACAGGTAGGCAGGGAGAGAGTAGTCTGTAGAAAATGCCTCTATATTTGCTGGTATGTGATGGCAGAGGACTGAGAAGATCACTTTGGTGTCGATGGCAATGCAAAGTTTTCTCCCAGCAAATAATGTGTACAGTGAGAACTTGCACTTTTAGCACTTTGAATCTCTCTGGAAATCTCAAGCACGTGGCAGCTGACTCTGTCTCACGAACGTCGTTGCAGCATCTGTCTCGCAGGTCTCGTGGCTCTCCCTGCATGTCAAAGGCACCCCTTCCTCACCAAGCTGCCATGCCTCAGGCAAACCTGTCCATGTTATCTGGTACAGTGCTGCATTGAGGCACTGCTACCCTGAGTTCTTTGTGCTGCAGGGTCAGCTCAGAGGTGGAAGTGACATCAAGAGGAGTGCATCCTTGTGCCCCAAGGCAGAGCCAGCTAAACTGATGCCATTCTAACCAGCCAGGTATCTGACATGCTTTCACTTTGTTAAGGCTTTTGACACTGTCGTGGCATCCTCGTAGTCAAATCAGAGAAGGTCAGTTGAAATACCAAAGGGTAGTTGCAACATCTCTTGTGCTCAGAGAGGAGCTACTGACAGTTCTCTGTCAAACTGGAAAGTGCGTGGAGTGGCAGGGCTCAGTCCTACATCAGTCGCTGCTCAGTATTTTCTTTCCTGAGTTGGATGGTAGGGATAGCAAAGAAGCTCTTATTTTTAATGTTTATGGGATTGCAGGCATGCTTGTGGAACAGGCTAGAACAAATTGCTTAAATTGCCTGAAAAAGTTGTGTCTGAAATTCAGGGAGAGCATGTGCAAGGAGATGCACTTCGTCAGGGATAATGAAGTATATGGGCCAAGGAATGGCAGGCTGAGGAGCAATCCAGTGGAAGAACACACTGGAATTACTGTGAAATGTGAAGTCAGAAGGTGCTAAACTGGAGCAGAGGTATATTTATTTAATTATTCTCATCTTTTCCCTTTCCCCTGCAGCAGCCAGGACACTGAGTATTACTTCCTGAGCTGCCTCCCTAGCATCCTTGGAATCTGGCCCTGAGTCTCTGCTATAGCCAGACAATCATGGGCACAGATAGGTGACAAAGAGTTATGGAAGGGCTGTGGTGACTCTGGGGGCATCATGGGCTCCAGCTTTTCTCCTTGCTCCATGTCTAGTTCTGTGCAAACTCTGGGAGTCGAGAACCCCGATGCCATTAGCACACCTGTGGCATCAAGGAAAGAGGGAGCTGAACGAGTGGAAAATGAGGCAGAAGGCAGCGTATCAAACCAACATGCTGTGAAAGCACCCCAGATGCTGCAGGGGCTGCTTCTCCATCAGCAGCAGAGCACTGCGTCCACCTGTCCGAGTCCTCTGAGGCAGCACAAATGGAAGCCTAAATCTTAGGCATTGAAAGTAATCTGCCTATCATCACCTCCTCTCCTCCCTTTGCCTGCTACCTCCTGTCTCCCACTTGCCTCATACTATTTTCTTGTAAACAAGGTGGTCTCTGTTTCCCCGAAAAGCATCGAGTTGGTGGTTAGACCTGGAAGGATAATTCACAGAGATTTACTGGCTCTGCAGTTTTGCATCATCTGTTACAAATGTCTGTGAGCCGAGGGCAGTTGCCTTGACTTTACCCAAGGAATGATTGTTTGCTTACTTGTACGGCTCTTTTTGTGTTTGTGCTTTCCTTTTCCCCCCCCTTCTTTCTTTCTAACTCCCTGTTTTTTTTTTCTCTCCTTTTTATGTTTTTTAAGTCAGTTGAGCAGCAAGTATCAGAGGTTTGCTATTGAATCTACCTTAGTTGTGGTAGATCACACTCTCGTCCCTTGTTTTCATGATTTGCTGAGGATATCTCCTGTAGCCAGAGTGTGTTATGAAGAAACCAGTGGCTTTCAAGAGGAATCAATTTATGAAAATAGAACATATAAGAACATAAGACTACCTGGAACTTGTTGAAAGGTTTTTCCTCTCCCTAGGCTTGTGCCCAAGCATCACTCCTAGGAAATTTGAGCATCTCTGCATTTCTTTGGCTGTGTGGGAGTTTAGAGGTAGTCTGTGCATGCCCAGTTACATCCATGCACACAAACATTTTACACAGTTAGGTGTATGCAACTGACTTCTCTGATTGCTTTGGAACCAGAGTTGCAGCGGGAGATTTTGGGAGATCTTTCTTTTTGCTGTGGCCAGCAGTGTCTGGTGCAATATAAAGTACAACTTCCGATGCGAATGTGTGCATATGCTTGAGCTTCTTCTTTGTTCTCTGCCCTTTACCGTTACGTGGGTTGGCAAGCTGGAAATGGCTTTGTGCCAGCATTTAATGGGAGCAGCTCCCAACTGCTGAACATGAGTGCAGAAAGCAAATGCAAAAGAGAGGGGGTTTTGACAGTGAGAGCAACCATGTTTTAACTGGGGAAAATTCTCCTGTAATACAGATTCTATAACTTTCCCAACCCTGGTTATGACACATTTTAAAATCCATACTGCTGTGAAGTAGAAATTATAGCCAATTAAACAAGACTACCAAACAGAGTCTGTCCCCAAATTTTCCCTTTTTGTATTTGTTGAACTGCACAATTATTTTAAATGGAGTGTTGCATATTCATAAACCACATTTCAAACCACCCAGTCTTCTGGTTTATGTATCTAGTTGGAATATTAGCATATATTTCAGTAGCTCATTTCATTTCATTGATCCCAAAGTTCCTTACAGCAGACGTGCGTGATATTTGTACCAGTACCGAAGTGCAGCCTCCTCTGCGACAGAATATAACAGGTGTTTAACAGAGTGAGAATTTCCTCCCACCACATCAGCTAAACCAACATACAGCTGCCTCTGCTTCCACCAGGAATGGCTGGGTAGGTTGTGTACAAATACAACGTACAGCAGAGGGATTGCAGCACATCCACGACATTAGCAAATATCTTTTCTTGGGTTGGTGTTGGATCCCATCTTTGAGAGTGACCTTAGAGCCTAAGGGTCAGTCGGTGTGGGCAGGTCGTGCAGGTGTAATGGGAGATGTGGATTTTAGTGGCTGTGGATGCGGTGACAGATTGGGGTTACCCAGGCTATTGGGAAAGCCACTCAGGGGGAGCTCAGGTGAATGAGGCCGCTCGTGAGGGAGGATGAGTTACACGGTGGGGTTAATGAGTGCAGGGATATCTTCTCAAAATCACACCTTACATGTGAGTGGTAAAACTTTCCCATGCAGGAAAACCCAAAGACCCACTCGGTGAAATGAAGGTTATCAATGCCTGTCACTTTTTAAAACACAGCGTCAGGGTTGGTAGCTTGTGGAGGGGACCCTTCAAAGCTGCACCCAGCATGTCCCTCTTAGAATTCTGTGGCAGCACTGCTGAGTTTCTGAGTCACTAACACTGTTATTTGCAGTTTCTCCCATCCAAACAGTGACATTTCGTTTCTCAGCTCTGTTTAGCTTGTCAGCTCTGCAGTGGGGGGCTGTGGCTCCTCAGGCACAGTTACTGAAAAGAGGGAAAGAGAAACCTCTTAAATTTCTATCATCTTTCATTCTCGTGACATTTATCAAATTTCCTCTGACAAGTTCAGATCAGATGTGTTCCCCTGCCTTCCTGCAAGTATCCCTCTGATGGGAAGGGTGGGTGAGACAGGAATGGGCAGCATGTGCTTGGAAAAAAAGGGGGAAGGCGTATAAGGGAGGAGGAGGAGGAGGAAGGAAAAGATTCACTAAAAAACCCAGAAATAAAAATAAAATTTAAAAAGGCCCCAAAGCCTACAGAAAGAAGAAAAGGATAGAGAAAGAGGCAGGAAAATAAGGAAAATAAATGGTTTGAGATTGTTTGAAAGACTTATTAAGCCCACACACTAGAGTCTGCAGTCTTTAAAATACCTGGAAAAACAAGTGTTGTCTTTACTGTTGTGTCTGCCAATATTCTCGTCACACAGCTAGTTCTGCATTTTCTGGTCCTTAGTTTTCTCCTGCATTTCTCCACTATCTTTTTTTCTTTTTTTTTTTTTTTTTTTTTCCCTATAACTACTATTTGCCTCAGTCATTGCCTCATGTTTTCAGGAGGGTTTTTTTTTTCAGTCTCTTTCTCCCTGAGTCCTGAGTCTGGAAGGGCTATAAGAGGTTTCTTCCATTTCCAAGACAGACGAACAGCCACAGTAGATTATGCCCACTCACCTTTTCTTTCTTAGGCCGTGTCAGGGGATGTCTCAGGTGAAGAAAGGCAAAGAGAGATCTGAACTAAACTTCCAGAACCTTCTGCATCTTTTTCCCTTACAGTTTGGGATCACGGTGCTGAGCGAATTGATAGCGGTCTCTGCCTCCATCAGCTGTGTAGTTTAACTGCGTGCTCTCAGGAGGTCATTTGGAGAAGGCCACCCATTAGGGAAAGAGGGGTTACATGGGCAAATCAGTATCTCCCTGGCTGTTTTAAAATGCTTTTTCCCAGGCCTGTGGCACTTGGCTTGATCCATACTGGGCGGTGGTAGCACGTTCTGCAGGATGCTGGCACCACCACTGCAGGGACTCTGTCTAGAAACCATCTCTTCTGAAAAATCATTGCAGCTCCAGCACACTCAGCTCTGCTGACACGTGGGCATTCACCAGCTGGTACAGGCAATGGCTGGTATCTGTCATTAACTTCAAGATAGGAACAGATCACAGCTACTCTCACCCTGAGCTCCCATCTCCACACAATGTGCAGACAAAGTTTCATGGCAAGACAAAGCCACGTATGCTGGGAAGTTTAGGGTCTGCTGGCCACATAATTGTGTACAAGAAAAGTAACTGAAAAAATCCACTGGAATGAGCACAATCTGACTGAACAGAGCTGTGCTTGCTAATGACATTGATGAGTTTTGCTTGTGGATAGCAATGAACCACACATTTTAGCTCCCAGAAGTACAAATGGTCCTTCAGCTGCTGTTTGGTTTATCTTTCTGCTAGGCTGGCTGCTGCACATGCTTTTCCTCTGCTATGCATCTAGTTTCTATGTGTGTCAGAGGAAAGGCTCTGAGGGAGTGCTGCATACTGGGTTGGTAGCCTCTGCCATCTTTTCGAAAGATGTGTTAGAGAGTCTTGATGGTTTGCACACGTTTGTCTGGGCTCTCTGTGGCTGAAGGAATATCATGGTGGTTGCCATCTGCCCTCAAAGTTCAGAGGTTGGTTGAAACACTGCCAAATATCAGGGAGTTTTCAGCATTAATCAAGACATCTCTTGGATCTGGAAGTCAGCACAGAACACACTTTCCTGGGAGATTTCCATTAGTATTAGTCAGAGAGCAACTTCTCTATGTGACTTAAAACAGCAGAAGTGTTTGAGAATGAGTGGATGGAAGCCATGAAAGGTAGAAGCAATCAGGTTTGGGTTTGCCTCTTGTTTGGGCCAACAAGGTTCACAGGTGGTTGGTTCTTTTTTTCACCTGAATTACCCTGGTAATCTGGAAATGTCTACAGACCCATCCTCTTTGGCACTTAGTATCAGACATGAACAGGTTGGTGGTAATGGCATGACTGAAAGAGAGCATGAACTGGGTAGCTCAACGCAGGCCTCTGTTTCAGGCTAAACAGGGCACAAATGGAAAAAGCCGAAGATACAGCCATTCATTGATTCCCTGTGCTTACAGATATCTGCTCAAACATGCAGCATTTCCTTCTTGATAGCATTTCTGTTGCATGTTACTGTCCATCTGCAAGGAGATTACATATTTAGCATCTGTCTACCCATCCATCAGCATTACGTTTCTTAAGGCACCCGTTAATGTTGGATTTCAGCATCTGTCTTCCTTGCCACCTGCTCTCTGCATTCTGCATCTTTTCTGACAGAAAATTCCCTCTCTGTTGTGGGCATTTTCTCTCTTGCTTCTCGGTTCAGGTAGAGACTTGCTGGCTCTCTTTCATGGAGATTGTTTTTCTTTTCTTCTTTCTCTCTGCAGTGTTCCCTGAATGTGAAATAAAAGTGAGACTGGTTGAGACATTTAGCCTGGCTGCTGGAAGACTCAGGCATGACTTGCAGTGTGTCACTGCTTCCTGATGGCATAGGACAGCTCACTTCTGCAATTACACACAGTACCAGCAGCATGTCAGAATCCTGACTTGCACAGCTTCCCAGTTCAAACATCTTACTTGTGATTAAGAAAGATGTTGGCATTTTCATTATTCAGAAGTATTGAAAGAGTCATCCCAGTATGTGGAAAAGTGGCTGACTTGGACACCAAAGCAATGTACAGGTGAACATCTTGACTTTTTAACTGCCAGGCTATTTTAGCCATGCAGTCAGGTGGAGAATTATACTGCTGAATCTACCAGGATTTGTTACCTGCAGAGACTAAATTGCTCTGTATGGAGCTTCTGTACCCTGGAAGCTCAGGGCAATTAGCTGTGCACTATGAGAGTCACAAGTTCTCAAGGCCAAAGTGCTCAGCTGCTCCACTCTTGGAGATCTTGGACACTCCACAGGGCCTGACCTTCACTCTTAACTTGAGCATCACCCTTGGCATGTAGATAATCAAGAGGCTGGAGTAACTGGGATAGAAAATTGTGGTAAACACTGTACGGTTTTAAAGCTCTGCTGCTGCTGCTGAAGGCCTCAGGTTATGGAAACAGCACAATTGTTTTGACTCTTTTTTTTTCTTGTTTTCATTAAAAAGAAGGAAAGTAGAATCTAAATGCAGTCTGTCACCTGCCCCTAGCTGAAGCACTAACTTACTGTGTGTCTTGTAATGATACGTAGAAGCCTTGGTGTCATTATTAACAGTGTGCAAAGATACATCAAAGAACTGGTCCTGTCCTCAGAAAGCCTGTGATCTAAAGTCCAGATCCTACAAAGCATTAAGAATCTGCTTAGCAGTGTGTTGCAATTATAACTGATAAAAATTGCTGTTGTGGGAAATACAGTTCCTAAATATCAGTCAGGAACCCAGGCTACAGAGCCCTCTAATAATCCACGATAAGGAGAGTTCCAGAACCAGCAAGTTTACAGTCAAAATGCTGAGCATTGACCCTCTGTTGGATTTCTTACAGTGCATACAAATTCAGTGCATACAAATTCAGTGCCTGTGTAAGGCTTTGCAGACACTATGCATAAAATGAGGAAAAGATAAGAAATAGATACAACAAAGATATAGGTGGAAGCATAAGGTAACAATGTAATGTAATATTAAGAATATAAATCTCAGATAGAATTGAGAATATTCCAAGAGCTTGGTTTTTTTCTGCAACATTAACTTGATTGCATCGCACACTAGAATATATATAGGTTCTCTGTTCTTATTTTACCTGTGAAATGTACAATTTCATATATAATGTGTGATAAATAGGATGTGCAATGGCCTAGAATCAATGGTGCAGGAGAAACTTTAACATATGGAATGGCTTGACTTCTAAGCTTGATTTCTCAGTCTTAATGTTTTAGCAGTGCTGAGGTTTTTTGTGCTGTAGATATATTTGCATGCATGTGCCCTTCTGAAAACTAGGTGAAACTGAAGCCAAACTTAGCCATGTAGTAGTGGTGTCTTTAAAAAGAAAGACCTAACGAGCTTGTTGCAAAGCCCATCTGTTTGACAGGCCATTTGTTGAGTGCTAGTGCAGCTGGAGTGGGATTCTCTCCGATGGGAATAGATGGGCAGGCTGATAATTTTTGTACAGGAGAGCTCAGTCGGTGGGGAAAGAAAAATGTTTTTGCATTAGTTTTGTTACCTTTTTGTTGCCCTATTTGTTAATAGTGGGACTTCCTTGGGGCTCTTTTCCTATTTCAAAATTGAGATAAATAAAGAAAAATAGGTATTTTTCCCCATAACCTTGGGGATAAACTGGGCTGACTCTGTAGAATGACAGAGATTTTTTCCTGTGGAGTGGAGAGTGCTGGGGTTTAGAACATGTTATTTTAGACAGATATCTATTTGGACAGAATGAAAAACCTGAAGATGATAAATGGCCTGTATTTGCACATTTCCCAACTGAAATGCTAACATTACTGGAGGCCCATTTCCCAAATCTGATCTGAAAGACATGCTTCATACTTATGTCTCTTCCTAGTGCTTTTATACCATCATAAAGACTTTAGTATCCCATCAAGACATATTAACATTTTTCCTTGAGCTGGGATGGTGTGAAAGTGGCTTATTTTCCAAAACTCATCATGCCTTCTCTAGGTAACAAAGAAGTCTCATATATCCTCACTTTCAGTCCTCTTAGAAGCTCAGGGCATGAAGATGGCTTGATGTGACAGTCAAATAGGTAAGAACTCTGATGAAGTCCATGAAAATACAACCTAAGGCTCTCAGGGAAAAATAATTTTTACCACTAGTGCTCTTTCCCAGTGTGATGGCCACAGCAGAGTTTTTGTTGTCTCCTTTCTTGAGGAAGGAAACATGGAGTGACAAGCAGATATAGGAGTGGAAGGTAACAGATGATACATGGAAGCATTATGTATGAACATAAACATAAATATATGATGGAAAACATTGCAAAGCCCCAGTCAATTTTTCCCCCTCCGTCCTTCTTTCTGTTTCAAATCAGAAAAATTAATATTTTATTTTTGTGCAGCTGTAGGGGAGATATATTATTGAAGGGATCAGGGATCATGTTTTCCCAGAGTCCCTCCCCATTCCCTGGTTTTCTGTGCTAGATTAAGGCAAGTTTAAAGAGAAAAATAAACAATGACTTCTAGGGCTGGAGTTGTGGAAGTTCCAAAAATTCCACCCAAATACTCATGGAAAGACCCTCTGCAAGGTTTCATTTATGCCTCAAGTCCTTCCTGTCTTACTGTACTCAACATACTCATTAATAAGGCTCCCATGAGACAGAGACATCAAGTTCGGCTCTCAATAATTATACAGATGCCCAAGGTCTGGCTGTGGTCAGAAGAATGGTGTGTTGCTCAAAGCCCTGCCTGCAGGTTTGAGTTCTGCATCTGTGCATGTCTCAGGATCCCTGACAAAAAGCAATGCTTCTCTATTTGTGTAGCATGCTGTAAAATACATGCATGAAAAACTCTAAGGAAAGAAGTGTGTTGTGGTACTGTAGTGTTGGGCACAGCAAAATTTGCTGCTCATTTGTGTTGTGTTTGTTTCTTTTATTTTTTGTTCCTCGAGCAGACCTGAGGGTTTCTCATCCAGGGAATTAAGAATATTTCAAGTGCACTGAATTCTAATCAATTCAGCAGATATTTTTGTGGTTTCGGTCTCACAGAGGAGACAGGGTGACCTAAAAGTTTTGGATCCATACTTAAATCTGTCTGTACTGTCCCTCAACAGGACACCCGACACAAAATCTCCAAATACAAGATACTGCTCGGTCCTGTTAAAAACCCACTACTCTTCAGCCTGCCAAAATGTGAAGGTGCTGATGAGTCTGTCTGTAAGGACAAGTTCAAAATAGAATTTGAAAACAGATGAGTTATCATCTGAAAGCAGTCAACAAGGCAAGTAGGTGCCCCCTCCAGACCGGGTATAGGGGGCATGAGCAGGTCTGTTTTTCTGTCATCTCTGTGTGAATCTCCAGGTAAGATATTGCAGAGATTTAGTGCCATGACACAGAGATAACACATATGTTTAGGTCATGTTTGTTTCTGGCATTTCAGAGGCCAATGTGTTCTTTTTTTTTCCTGGAGAGTATCCTGGCTATTGCAAATGTCTTTTAGGAAAAAAATGCTGGGGAGAATAAACAGATCCCACAGGCTGATCTAAAAAACATTCCTTTCTGGTTTTTGCTGATGGTGGAAGGGGATGTATTTGAGAGTGGGGGCACTGGAGGCAGCATGGCCATTTGCCTGATCCCCCAGGAGTTCAGTGAGAAGCTTTGTCATCTCGTGGTGTGCTGTGAGGCATTTACTAAGTCCTGTGCAAAACTGTCACTTTCAGTGCAGTGAAGGTGTTGGCACTGCTTAGAAACACAGAGCATCACCCTCCATGAAAATCATGCATGTAAAGCCTTGCCTTAGGCCCCTCTAACCTCCCCCTTCTGCCCCTGGGGCTGCCCCCTAACACCATGACCCCTCTGCTTGTTTCATGGCTGAGAAGACACACGCAGCTGTAGGAAAAATTTGCATCTTCCTCTGTGTCCTCCCCCTTCCCAGCCACACACAGAAAGAAAATTCAATTAAGCAAGTGATTTGCTGTTGTGTTTAAGTTACAATAGTAGTAATCACACCAATTATAGAAATCAGGTTGGCAATCATGGACCCTGCCCTCTGCATTGCTTATTAACTTCATTCCAGTGTGTGATTTCCCTCCACCCCATTGAAATTGGTGAATGTCACCTGTGTATGTCCCTGCTCCTCCAGGGTGTAATAGCATCTTTGAAACCTAACAACCAATTGCTGCCCTCACACATGCAGTCAGATTTATCCCTACCTCTCTCTATTACAATAATGAGTGGGTAGCAGATGTAGTCAAATGCTTTTGCAGTATTCTCCCTCTGCCCTCCCTCCCTTTCCCTAGCAAGCAATAGTTTGAATCTTAAGCAGTGTCTTGGATTACTTAGTGGAAACATTTCCCAGGCCCAGGGGGAAAATACTTACACAACTGCCTAGGATCTTTTTTTCTGTTTTCCATTTTTTTTTCCTTAATCCTATCTTTCTTTCTACTTGGATGAATCTTCTTTAATTATTTAAACTGTACAACAAGAAGCACCATTAAATATGATGACAGATGTCTCCCTCTGTTCCTGTTCTCCCATCTCCAAGATTATCAATGGAAATCCCTTCACAGGCAAAAGATTACTTTGTTGCAGGGAAATTTTAACATATTTTTTTCCCCTTCTATTGCTCTTGTGAATGTAGGCAGATTTCTAGTTGACTTCCTTTTGTTACCTCTTTCTCCAACTCTAGACCCAAAGTGGTGCAAGATCCAAAATACATTTGACTACAAAAATTTTTGAGAAAGAAGCTGTTGGTCCAGCTTCTTTGGCCCAGGCAGGAAATCACACCTCTTTCTGCCATGAAATGCTGAGATGCTGTATTTCAAACATGGGGCCATAGCTTTGCGATGCAGCAGCTGTTCTGGATATCCAGGTGCCCTCCAAAACCAGAAACACTCAAATCACCATCTTCTTTCCATAAAATTGGTTGTTGCTCAACTGTACATATGTATGAGCTCAGGGTGAAATTAGGTTGTGACATGTGGAGGGAATGAGATGAGGTGATGAATGAGATTAATCTCACACTACTTTAAAAAGATTTCAAGTTCTTTGAATAGAAGTGCCAGTGAAAGAAGAAACAGAATTATGATTCTTCTTATTGATACTGTTCCTTTTTGCTGCTTTGCTCAATCGCAGGCCTGGGAGATGATCTCACATCTCAGGGCCAAACTGAACTGCAGCATAAGGGGTTAGAGAACTCCACAGAATCACAGAATTGTTTGGGTTGGATGGGGTCATTATTTAAGCTAACACTGTTGCCACTTGTCCTGTCACTACAGACCCTGGTGAAATGCTGCTCTTCATCTTTCTTACACAAGCACCGTTTATATATTGAAAGGCCACAATAAGGTGTCCTTGGAGACTTATCTTTTCTAGGCTAAACAAACCGAAGTCTCTCAGCTGTTCTCCATAGGAGAGGTGCTCCAGTCCTTCTTGTGGCCATCCTCTGGATTCAGTCATACAGGTTAATGTCTTTCTGTGCCAAGGACCCCAGAGGTGGCTGCAGTACTCCAGCTGGAGTCTCATGAGAGCAGAGTCTCAAGGAGCAAAACCTCCTCCCTTGCCCTTCTGGTGACACATTTTTTGATGCAGCTCGGGATGCAATTGGCTTTCTGAGCTGGGAAAGCACACTGCCGGCTCATATCTGATTTTTTTTTCACCAGTATCGCCACATCCTTTTCCACAGGGCTGCTCTCAATCAATTCATTCTCCAATCTGTGTTCATACTGGGGATTGCTCTGATGCAGGTGCAGGACCTTATACTTGGTGTTGTTGAACTTCATAAGACTCTCATGGGCCCACTTCACAAACCTGTCAAGGTCCTTGTGGATAGCGTCCCTCAGCTTCCTGTCATGTATAAACTCCCTGAGGTGGACTCGACCCCACTATGTCATTAATAAAGGTGTCAAACAGCACTAGGCCTGATATGGCCCCTTGAGGAACATCACTTGTTACTCATCTCCATTTGGACCACTAAGCCACTGGGTGTAACTTATTCCATCCATCCTTATTCCAATTCCTTATCCATCTACTACTTCATCCATCAAACCCATATTGTTCCAATTTATCAACAGGGATGCTGGCCTGAACCATGTCAAAGGCATTATAGAAGTAAATATAGATGACATCAGTTGTGTCCATCAAAACGTTACCCTGCCTTGTCTAGTGCACAGCTGCTCCTCACGCCACCTCCTGTTGTACTCCTGCCTTCCCCAGTATGTCTGGGTTGGGCATTCTTCAATCATTCATGGCATTTGCTGCAGTCCAAAAAGGAGGCTGTTCAGAGGATGTTAATTTAGATGCTTGTTCAAAAGTCAAATTAGCCTCTCACATTTCTGCCTTTTTGGGATCACTGTTTTTCCTGTGGTTGGTCTGCTGTATTATTTACACTTTCCACAAGAGAGGTGGCGAGCCATCTGGATTTGGTGTGCAGCCAAAGCTGGTCAGATTGTCCACAGAATTAAGATAGAGCTGCCATGTATTGGGAATATCAAGCCCTTTAACAGGTATGAGAGCAGCTCTGGAGTGGCATTTTCCCAACATGCTGTGCCTGGTAAATTGGGCAGCACTGAATCATTTAAGGGACATTCTTTGTTATGTCTCTCCTTTACTGCCTATCTCATGCTACAGCTCTCTAAACAAGCTCATTACAAATTTGTGACGTGCTTGGCTCAACGTGTTTGTGCAGCGAAGCTGGGACCTGGCCACCTGAGTAACTTTGGGGTTTGATGTGGTGCTGAGTGGTGCATCCATGTCATATCACAACCAGGCTGCCTTGAATTGCTGCTGTGATGAGGCCCTGCCTCTTCCCTAACATGGCTCCTGAGCAAGTTGACGGAAAGGCTCAGTCGCACTTCTTGTTGAGTAGGGGAGGATTCTGTTTAGCCAAGAGGGTGTCTTGAGAGGGAACCAGTGTAGAAATAGTAAATTGGGCCCTAGAAGTTCAAGAAAATGGTTTTTCCAATGTTCTTCTCTCCTTAGGTTAGGTTTATTGTCACTAGCCCACACTAAGAGAGGGGCACTCTGGATGCCCCAAGGTGCACGGGCAGTGACAAAGGAGAGCAGCCCCCAGAACAGAGCTCCCTCATGGACTGGCACTGCCCTGCTGCAGCTGATGAAGTGGCTGTTTTCCATGGGTGCCCCAGCTTGATGTCCTGTGCTGGGATATGGGCTGTGGCACTACCTCCTGCAGTGGGCTGAGTGCCTGCATCGCAGGATTTGACAGCAGTGCTGGGCCAAGTGCCTGGCTGCACTCTCCACAATCCCCAGGGCAGGCACAGGCTGTGTAATCGTACAGACAGGAGTGGTTTAATCCTAGAGAAGGGAACAGATGGGGAAGGGAAATGGCAGTGTTTCAGGATGTGCAGGTGTTACCTGCCACAGTGCCACTCTCGGTTGGCTGCACAATGAGGTTTCGCTGGTCTTCCTGCCACCTTGGCTGGCCCATGGGCTGAGGGACCTTCCAGCCCTGTGGCAGGTGGAGGAGAGGGGGGCCACTGTGTCCTGGCCAGACCCCTGAAGCTTTCATTCCTGCGTGTTTTCCTGTCCTGTTTCCCAGATATGTGTAAATCTTCCCTTGCTCTTCACCTGCCAGAGCCCAGGGCAATGAAGGATCAGGTGGCAGGTAAAGTAATCAATCTGGAGGGCTTTTAGCAGCACGTCCTGCCATCATTTGACAGCGCATCTCTGTCAAGGAGACTGTGTCTTTCCTTGATCAATAAATCAATCTGTCCTTTTTTACCTTCGTGCACCGGCATGTCAGTCATTTCGTGCCATGGACAATGTAGAGCTGGCACTGAAGTGGTGTGGTAAAGATTGCCTCCTGCCGAGACCCCTCAGGGCTGGATCAAAGTCCAGGGCCTCTGCAGGATCTCTGCCCATGCCCATGTAGCTAGGGATGGTGCCAATCCACATCCCTTTACCTGCCTGGGTGGCTGGGTGGTATCTGCTTTCAAGGCAAATCCTCTGTCAGGATGTCTCTGTCATGCGCGTGAGTATTTCCGTGAGAAGCCTTGGGTTCGTGTCCGTGTAAGCCACAGGACTTACCTTCGTCAGGTGTCACTGAGTCAGACATCTCTCCTGGCTCTCTGCAACAGGGCAGATGCTCTCTGCCAGCATCTCCCCTCACATCCCACAAGTTCTCGCTTCCGTATGCTAGAAAAGTTCCACCGCTGTGCTTTGGGGAGAACAGCGCATGGTCTCCCATGGCGACTGCGGGTGGAGGCTTGGAGGACGCTGCTAGACCTGTGCCAAGTGTGGGCTGAGGTGGGCTGCTGAGGCTTGCTGGGTGAGGCTTGCTGCTGCTGGCCTGGGGCTGGCCCTGCACACACGTGAATGCTGCATGCAGGGTGGGCTGAGCTCCTGGCGCCTGGCCGCTGAGGTTTGTAGAGACATAGCTTGTGTCAGCCTCAATCTCCGATTTATCTCCTCCTGTTCACGCTGTCACAACTCCTTCCTGAGAATGCAGAGTGAAGAGAGTGGCAGTGTTGGGTAGAGAGGGACTGACAAACAGCTGGGGCCTCAGCTGAGGTGTGAATGATGCCTGCACACCGTGACATCTTTGCTTGTTTTACCAAGGCCTGGACCGAGTGTCACCAAAGTCAGTGTGCTTAGGAATGTCATTCTGTAATACCAAAGTGAAAGGCTGTGTCTCTTTCAGCATCTCTTCCACAAAACTGAGACGTGATTATCTAGGACTAGAAAACAGCTGGTTTGGACATGTCATGCTAATTTAGGGCATCTTCTTTTGTTGTTTTATTGCTCCTGGCTCTTTTTGGCAACCAGCTTTCTTTCTCTTAGCAGCTTTTGCCCTAAGATCTCCAATTGCAAGTCCAAGGTGTACTAAAAGGAGCCCTAGTGGTTAGATGCCATAAAAAATGCCTCAGCTTGGTCTTGGGAATTCCTGGTGTTAGTTTAGAAACACTTGGAAACATTGAAACCAAGGTATCAGGAGACTGGAAGTTTCCTGCTGGAGTCACAAGGCGTCCCTGCAACACATCAGAATCATCCAGGAGCCAGCACCAGACTGCAACCCGTATTATCCTGTCCCCTACCTTTATGGTTTTACAGCAAGATCAGCCTCCCTCTCTAGACATGTCTAATTGTATCCTTAGGCTATCATAACTATAACTACACAGCTACACTAATTAGGCTTACGGTTCAACATCTTTCCTAATTTCTCCTTTCTTTAACTTCTTTGAAATGTTTTAGACAGCCATCTTAACCAGTCTTTCGTCACCTAGCATCCTTCATCTTTTTCTCCCTCTCCCCTGGATGCAGCTGTGGAATGCCAAGCCTCTTTTACAGCTCCTCTGCAGCTGGTGGCTGATGGAGCACCTCCTTCTATTCAGGCAGAATGGGAGCTGCAAACAGAGCAACAAGTGTCCTGTCCTTACCCCCACTGTGAGGTTTGGGGGGGGCCTTGATGTGCTGCACAGTGACAGCTGCAAAATTCCTGGATGACCCTGGATTTGTTCTCCTCTTAATTGCTCTTACTTCTTTTTGGAGGTCAGGCCCTGCCATCCGTTGCCAGCTCCTCAGAGAATTTAGAGAAAAATAGGGACTAGTAGCTCAAAATGTGGTTCTTACCTAAAAAAAAAAAAAAAGGCAAGAAAAAAAAAGAAAAAGTGACTTGATAAAAATAGCCTCTTCCTTCTCTGTTGCTCTGATTTCTGTATGACTCCAGGTCAGTTTTGCTCGCTCACAGATGGAAAAAAAAGTTTTTGCCATTTTGCTCCTGTTTCCCACAGAGCTCCAGGAGAGAGACCTGCAGTTTCTCAGCAGGATAGCTAACTAAAGTCTAAATGAAAAATTGGGGTTGCTCCTGGAAATGAGGAGGGGGAAAATCCCCAAAGCAACAGTTTAATCCATATATCTTTTTCTTAGATCTGCATAGTTGACAATAAGACTAAAGAGTGACCAGCAACTTAATCCCTTCAGTAGGTCACATCAGGGATCAGATACTCTGATAACACAGCTGTGTAACTATTTGCAAGGAATTTATTCAGGAAATATTTCTTAAATATTTTGGCCAACAAGATGCTTGCCAAGTTTTTACAATGTAAGCATTCTTACACTGTAAGGACAGAATCAGACAGACAGGGATATTTTGTCACATACTGCCTACCCCCGTAATGTCAGTATGTAGGGTGTTTTGTGGGGCTAAGAAAATATTGCCAAGCTTTCCCATCTTCTGCTTGCCACAGGCCAGCACCTCTTTTCCCTCTTTTAGTGTGCTCAGGGAAAAACACAGCTTTCCCTAAAGGGTTTTTCCTTTTGAAGGTATGAAATGTTTTTCCTTCTCTGACTGCTGTAATTGCAGTGAACAGTTGTTTTACACGGGGGCTGCTGTCTGCTCGAGGAATGTTTTAAAGAGGGGGAAACTTCAGATCACCAGAAATAGGCTGCAGACTACGTTAACGAAGTGTGCAAAATCTCCCTGCTCCAGCACATCCCATGTGCAAGAAACAAAAAATACCTCAGGTTGTCTATCTGCTAAGCTTGCACACACATCTCTGCTGCACACATGTGCATATGGGGTGTTATGTCAGGAGGGTGCCCTCAGAGACTGGGTGTGAAAGTCCTTAACTCCCAACTCTGTGCCTCTCTCTCCTCCTTCCCTCCCTCCCTCCCCTAGCTTGCTAAGACTTGCTAAGGTGCCTTAATGCAGGGAGTCCAAACCGTGGCCCAGCCTTGTGAAGCAGGTGGCTTCATGGCTGGGGACGTCTAGGCCTTCCCAGCTTTCTGTTGGCATTTTGATCTAGCAGCCTCTCTGCTAACCTCTCACCTGCCGAGCCTGAGAGCTTCAGGAGGGGGTTGTCCTAAGGGACAAGCAAAAATAAGCCCTCTGTCGTCCTGATCAGAGCCTTAGAGCTGCCTGAGAGAGAAGGAGAGATCACAGCCAGGTTTCCTCATGGATTTGTGTCTGGCTGGTCGCTAGGGCTGATGTCAGGTGGGTGCTGCAAGCTGAAAATCTTGAAACTGAGACCATGCTCCCTTGAGATCCCACAGCAAGTCTACAACACTACCTGTGATAATCCTGGTGCAAGGTGGCTATCAGTTCATCCTGCCCACCTTTGCCATCTCTGTTAGATACAAAGCAGTTCTTCATTTTCTCTCCTAGGCAGCGCTGTGGCTGCTGCCAGGGTTCCCACTGCACCTTTCTGCCAGGTGAAGGAGAATGGTCCCACTGCCAGTATGGGTAGCAGCCCCAAAACCTCCTGTGTCACACTGGGACCGTGCTGTAACTCAGAAACTGGAGATGAGGGTAACAACAGCTCTCATTCCCTGCTGTGCCACAGGTGTAGAAGAAATAGTTAAGGCAGCCTGGGGCTTAGGGATGTCCCCGTTTTCTGTTCCTTCCTCCTCATCCTTCCTCAAATGCAAATCTTAGAAGACAGGGAGGGGGGAAGTAAAAGCTCTTTCCTAGTGAACTATGCAAGTCTGCTATCTGAGGGGCTTCAAGGGCAGCTGCCAGCTATAGTCAGACTTGCAGGAAATTCACAGGAGTTGGCTGGAGGCATGTCAGATGATGTAAGGAGAAGGGACTCACTGATGTATACAGAAATAGAAGTCACCAGGCCAGCTGAGGAGTTGAAGAGAGAGAAAATGTTGCTTACTCATAGGAAAAAAAAAAGAATGGGGTGTGTGGTGTGTTTTATAGTATTTGAGAGGAATTGTCTGCTTTCCTATTCCTTCTCTGTTCCTGTTTTTCCAGGCTTTTTTAATTGGTGGAAGTCACTCTACATGCATCCCTAGACTACCAGCTCACAGGCACTTGAAAGTCACAGTGCCCTGAGACATGATGGTGTCCCTAACACCGGGACTTTTCCAAAAGTGAAAACTGACTCCAAAAGAAGTGTGGAGAAGGATTTAAAGCTGTTGTGCTCCCTGAGTCCCAAAACCCTTTTGTGGTTTTCTACCCCAAATCTTGTGGATGGGTGACCCCTGTGTGACCACTTCCTGGCACCGGGGTCAGTGGGACTCTGCCATCCCACCTCTGACACGTTCTGTATCTAGGATCTCTTGAACTACAGCGTGTACAAGGTGAAGGAGAATCTGACCCCATTCCACAAAAGGAAGTTTGTCATCCCTGTTGCCCCATTTTTCTCACCCATTCCTGGGGACCTTCCTTGCAACTCCCATTAGATTTTCTGCTGTTCTCAGCACCAACAGCTGTCTCAGCAATAAGTACACAGAGACTTAGTAACCAGGCTTGCTCACAGCACACTCTTGCTGACCCTCATCCAGCAGCCCTCTTGTCCTGGGGCCACTCCGCAAGCCCCACGGAGGCAGGTGGGATGGGGCGAGCCGGGCCTGTCGTGGGCTGTTTGGGGCTCAGGGGAGCACCCCAGGCCAGGCTGCAGACTGTCCTGGCTGCCACCCCTGCTAGGGCCGTGACAGTGTCCCCTCCGTAGGGGCAGCCCGCCTGGCCCGAGTGTGCCAGAGGGCTCAGGGCTGAAGGGACGCAAGGGTGACAGAGAAAGCAAGCGCAGCAAAAGCAGGGAACAAGCGCTGACTGCAGATGGATTTTGCCCCCTTCTGTCAGCATCCTGCAACAGACCGGCGCTGCGTTGCCGAGCCGGGTGTGTGTGGCTGTACAGATGCTGTCGCAGCCACTGGCAGCCTCTCCCCAGCCTCTTGCTGCTTACAGGCAGGGAGGCTAGGAATTATGACAGAGGCCTCTGGGCTCAGCTTTAAAGCCACACGATTGTGCCATAAACAGAGGTGTTTTATTTTCAGGTCAGAAAATAGTGGTCTGTGGCAGGGAAGCTGGTGGGGGTGTGGGAGGAATGGATATTTGCAGAAACAAGGGAGTCACATAGCTGAGGGGTGACTGTCAGTGTCTGAACAGGCCTTGGAAGATGGCAACATATTTTTGCCTACAGATTCACTTGTGAAAATCTGCTGCTGTCTTAAATGTTGTCAGTGCCTGAGCATTTGCCTCACAGGAACACAGAGGCAAGATGCACCCACAGGCCCAGTCTCCTGGTGGAGAGCAGTGTGGAGCAGTGTGGAAGAGTGTGGAGCCTCTAAAGTAATATCTGTGGTTGCACTGACCTCCTACCCTACCCTAGCCCCTTGTACCTCACATGCCAGCAAAGTTTGCAGTTGCTGTCAGATAATGGCCATGCAAAATTATGAGATAAGCCTCATCCTAGTGTTCACTGAAGTGAGTCTTAGGCAGGGAGGATGTCAGGGAAGCAGGTGGGGGAGAAGATGTGCCTGAGGGATGCTCACTATGTCCTGTGCAGCAGAGAATGGGGAGTTGTGCAGTTTTGTGGGTGTGTGTTATCTCCCAACCAGTCTGCCTGGATGGTTTTTGCTTGAGGAATTGCATTCCTCAGGCCTTGGTTGCAGAGGCATGGGACAGTTTTTCTTCCATTATTTTGATGTTCAGCATTAGTTCTGGGCTTTAGTAGGAAGGTTTAGTCGCCTTATAAATAATCCCTTTCTCTCCAGTATGACCTCTGTGCGGGCTCTGTGTGTGCTGCTAAGCAGCTACACGAGAGGTGGTGGCTTTTCCACTACCTCAATGCACACAGGCTTAGTGGCATTTCAGAGCCTCCTCACAGATGTGTACTCAACAAACATTTCATATGAGGGCCCAGAGAGCTGCCCAAGGTACAATGATTCCGGTGGTGTGGAATTTCCTAGTGATTGCCCAGTCATTATTTTAATGTCAGTCTGACTGAAATGAAATTTTGAATCCAAGGCAGACCTAGGAGGATGTGTGCTTCAGAGTCATGTTGACCCCTGTGCTTCTATCACAACAGAAAAACAGGTCTGCTGGTCAAACCTGCTTCTTTTCAGCTGCTGTCAGGAGAGTTTTGTCTCTGGAGCAGCCCTGAGCTCACTCCAGGGCACAGCTGGCATTAGCTGAAGTGAGGTAGAAATCTTATGGGCACCGTTACAGCCTTCATCCCCAGGGCAGTGTTACTGCCACCTGGTCCCCACTGCAGAGGGCACAGTGTCATTCTGTGAAAACAGGTGTTGTGTGGAATGACCCTGCCTGATGGGGAGGATTTAGGTACCTCCAGGAAAACAGTAAAGAAGCACATCCAAGCCTTCCTGGCAGTTCAGCAGCAGATTTGTACACAAGTGTCACAGAGAGCATCTTCCAGCCCATCGCTCTTTTCCTCCTGTGAGTCTGCATTTATCTGTGGCCTTTGTATCTCTTGGCTGCAGCTCAGGCCAGACATGGGCAGCTCACCAGACACCTGTTCTTGCATCATTCCTGATCCCCCTGGGTTATGTATTTACTTTCTGCCTCTTCCTGCTCCATAAAGAGAAGAGATACAGGTCACTGGGTCACTGGAAAAAGCACCTAGCCTTCTGTATGCAGATTGTATCCACAGCAGGCCCAGCAAATCCCACTCAAACCCCAGCTATGAACATCTCTCTAGCTTGGCCAGGCTGGAAGCAAACAGCCATATCCAGCACATGGGCTCTGCTCTTCCCTGGGAAGTGAGAAGTGCTCCCAGCACAGGTTCCAGTGTGCTAGAGCACATTGTTGTAAGACCTAGAAAGGAGAAGATGCCTGCAGCCCTCTGCCCACCTCCTAGATGGTCCCATGCCTTATCTGCAGCCTGGATCCATGGGAGCCCAGAGCCCAGGCACTGATCTCCTTGCCTGCCAGGGCTGTGAGCTGGTACCTCCTGATGGCCTTGCCAAGAGCATGTTGTGGCTGGTGTATTTTTTTTTCTTTTTCTCCAAGCAGCTGAGGGTGGCACCTGTGACTCTGGGAGGGAAAGCTGGACAGGTTTTTGGAGTGCTAATGATGATTAGTTTGTCTAAGCCAGCACAAACTATCAATGGGT
Organism: Lycocorax pyrrhopterus obiensis; assembly: GCA_014706295.1. NCBI lineage: Eukaryota > Metazoa > Chordata > Aves > Passeriformes > Paradisaeidae > Lycocorax > Lycocorax pyrrhopterus. The sequence goes on from JACSVZ010000001.1 coordinate 94,302,973, forward strand.
TTGAAATATTAATCAGGAGAAGGGCCTAATGCTGAAGAGCTCCAGAATGAGAAATGAATGGGAAAGGGAGGGGAGGGAGGACAAGGGCTGGAGAGGGAAGAGATGCCTAAGTGGGGATTTGACACAAGTATTTTCAGCTGCTCAACTCTTTGCTCTCTGAGTGGAACAGATGCCTTCCTCTTGTGTGTGCCTGGAATACCTCACTTTGCTCACAGAAACACTACAATTGCAATTAATTTCGCTCTGCCTATATAGGAAAAGTCTCCTTGAGAATTGCTTCCTAGATCCTCCTCTGCTCCACCCGGGGAGTGACCTTGCTTCCCAGCCCTGTGAAATTTACCCTTTTGCTGCTCTCTGCTGCTTGTTTATTTGGTGTATTGGTATGCATATACTTTAGCACAGTCCTGGAAGATACACACACCTGATTTCAGACAAACTGCTGCCTTGCAGGCTGCACTTTCCTGTAGAGTGCATGGATGGATGGATTCTGATAAACACTAAAATACGTGCACTGTAAAAAAATGTTGGCAAACAAACTACTCTCTCTCTCCTCTTCCTTTTGTAGATACCTGTGCACCTCCATATTTTTATCTCACACTTGCACTTGCTGTGCATGCCTGTACTATCTTACACTCACATTGACATATAGGAAGATCATCCTCAGAGTACCTTGCCATGCTGTGCTGGCACTTTCAGCTTCAGAATTTATGTAGAACAGGATTGCTGCTCATACACCCTCTCCTGCTGGTAATCAGTGAGTGGGTATAGATGTGGGTGATGATGATGATGCCCCCTTATCACATCTCATCCTGATCATGTGTAGATGTGAGACTGCTTTTTCTCAGACTTCACCAGGAGCTCTTGCTCTTTCTTTGGGATGGTTTTTGGGCCCATGGCATAGGAAATGCAATGGAAAAAAAAAAAAAAGAAAAAAGAGAGAGAGAAAGAAAAAGAAACACATAATTTCATAGCTCTCTAAGCACAGACATGCCTAACTTCCTGCTTAAGGATCTGAGCCATACAGCTCACCCAATTAGTCAGTAACATAAGAACTGCCATTCCAGGCAGAACCAAGAGTCTGTCTAGCTGCCTTTCCCCCATATGTCTCCAGCAGTGACCTATAGCAGATGCCAAGAGGAGAATGTACGAGCGCTGTGAGTATATGATGTAACTAATGATGCCGCTCTGTTACACTTGCTGAGCCTCCAGTGATTTGCAGCCCAGGGACCTCCTGAGCCGCTAGTGTTCACTTTGTGCTCAGTAGCTCCTTGTGGATTTGCCTCACAGCTTTTTGAGGTTCTGCAGTGTCCTGTGGCAATGAGTTCCACAGCTGAACTCTGCTCTGCCTGCTCTAGTTTGCATTTGATCGTCACCTGTCTACTTCATTGAGTTTCCATTGCTCCCACTGGAAGAGACAGTGAAAGATCTTATTTCCTTGATGTATGATGCTAATGATTTTGTGTTTCTATGCCACATTTCTTCTCCATCATCCAAGCTCTAGTCTGAAGAAACCTATCATTTTCTGTGCAATGAAACAAGCAAACAAAAATAAGCAGGAGGAGGCACTCCAAACATCCTTAGCTCTTAGCATGTTTCAGACAGTAACCTTTCCTTCAAACTGGCTCTAGAAATCAACCTGTGAATGACTCTGTAGAGCTCCATATTTACATCTAAACCAGCAGTCTTCTGTGGTCTGTCTGACTTTTATATACCACAGATTTTGCTATCCTATACCTAACTTGCCACCAAAATGGCTTTTGAAGAACATATGCTGACCGTATTTCCTGCATTCTTACTCATTTTCCTTATTCTGGCCCTTGGTCTGTCCTCTCTGCACCAAGCAGCAACTCCCCCCAGAGCACTGTGCTCCTCAGAGGAGGCTGACACCTCAAAAACCTGTCAAAATTAATGCAAGCTGGGAGTCTCTGGCCTGGCCTCAAGGTCAGTCCCATGCTGTGCAAGACTCTTAGTCATTCCTCAGTGTGCATATTCCTGAGCATGTGCTTCTGGAGAAGAGATAAACAGGAGCTGTAATCAAAGCATCTGGCGAGAGTCATGGCCTTGATGCAGTTAGGTAATTAGTTGGATCCCTGGCATCCTGGGATTGCCACCTTCTGCATCTGTCCTTCTGCAAAGGAGAGGTTCTGCAGTCAGCTGCACAGCATAATCGCATCAGTGGCCACCAGGATTAGCTCTTGGCTTTACGAGGCAAGTAAGCAGCTCAGACAAGACAGAGAGAGCAAGAGCTCCCATCTTGGAAACCGATTTAGAGATAAGGAACTCCACTAAAGGGTGACACGAAAATGTGAGCAATAATAATAATTAATCTTCTTAAGCAGGCAATCTTTTCACAGCAAGCAGAGCTTTTAGTGAATTTAGTCTTACGTGTTACTCTATAACACACAAACCATTTAAGTCAATGGCATCTTTTCCTTTGGTAGGCTTTGGATCAGGAACACTGGCCAAAGAGTTAGGTACCCTGTTTTGATGTAACTGCCATTCCTGAGCATTTACTGAATGACTAGCAGGAATGTGAGAGCTGCCTGTCCAGTGGACTGCCATGATTTTTTGTTCAGGTACTGTGTACTCATCTTACGTGACCAGCACTCAGACTTGCCTGGCTCCGCTTTTTCTCTCTGATGAGGTGGCTGTCAGATTTCCCAGAGAACCATGCAAAGTCTTCCAGTGCAGGTAGTTTAGCTGATACACAAAGTCAGCTCCGTGGTGCTCCTGACTTTGTTTCTCTCCCCAGGGACAGTCTTGCAAACCAAAGCCATTTGTGTTAATGTTCGCAGAAAGCGAGTAAAATGGGCCACGAACACAATCAAAACAAATCTGCTGTTTATATTTGAATGACTGTTTGGTCATGCTCTAATAGCAATAATCATCAGCAGTAGCAGCGGGGAGCCAGCATGCACGTTAACTGCATTACATTTTCATTTGACATGAGTAATTGTAACATTCACTGAAGTTGTTCTAATGGTTATGATACACTTGTTGGCCCACGAGGTGGAAAGTGGTAGAAGGCCAAATTAAGGTAGTTTGTCTGACTCTCACTAACGAATTGCCTCACTCACAACCCATAATGTAGTAGAAGTAATTTGACTGTTGCTGATTATTTTTAAACTATATTTAAGGAACATTAGCCATTTCCTCTACTGCACGAATACATGTGATGATTGGAGATGGGCTCAGGCAGGAGTTGGTGTGAGTGCTGGATGCAACGTCTGGATTTGGTTTACAGCTCTTCATCTCTGTTTGCAAACTAAATGTATTGAGCCAGTCCCATGTTCTGTAGAGAAAAGGCAAGAATCAATTCTATTAAACAAAGAAAATTCTCAGCTAATAAATGGACCAACTCAGTCTCCAGCCTAATATTGTTGTATCAGGTTTCCTTAAGTCTTGCCCTGGTCTAAGAGCTGAGGTAGGGGCTATTAGATTGTGTCACTGGTGGTTCAGATGGGGATCTGAGGTCCACCAGGTTACAGGTCAAAGTGCCCAGCTGAGAGACTCAAGCTGAAGGCTGAGCCCTGAGGTTCCATTTCAAACCCATCTCTACTCATAAATGCCATGTTTTCTTTCTTATTCTCTAAATTAAAAAAACCCAAACCAAACAGTTGAAAGCTGGGCAGCTCACAACAGGGGCCTTTCCATACCTACAGGAGATGCACACAGGCCAGCCTGGCCTCTGCCTCGGCGTGCTCCCTCCAGCCTCCCACTGCTTCTGGCCGGCTGCTCGCCACCGCCCCGGGGTGACCTCCCTGCTTAGCACCCTGCAGCTTTTGCTCACGTTCACAGCAGGCTCTAAACGAAGTAGAATGAGGCTCCAATTACAGTTTTAACGAGGATGAAAATCCTGATTCCCATCTCGTGCTGAGTTCCCAGCTGCAGGAATTTATCAGATTGTTCCAGCCGGGCGGGCTCCGGCTCCTGGCTCTGCCGTGGCCTCTGCTGGGCAGTGCCTGCTGGCTGTGCTGAGAAGAACCGAGTGCTCTCTACTCAGCCAGGCCAGGCTGATTTCTCACACGGCAGCAAGCAGTCATTTTGTTCACTCATCTGCTCACAGCACTGTGGTATAATGATTTCCTAATTGCTTCTATTAAGCACATCCCTAAACAGCTACCTGTCCACCTGCCAGACTGTACTGGGGGCCATGTGGGATTAAAAACAGAGCCCTGGAAGGCCCCTTGGACAGTGTCTCTAAGGATTCAATTTTTGTTTCCAGTCAAGGACAAAGCCAAACCCTTAATGCAAGTCTTTGCCTAAATCATAGCTAGGTTCTGTACAGGGGCCAGGATGGGGGCAAGCCCCAGCCAGCACCTCCTCCCTCCAGCTCTGCCCTGTGGCATCCAGACTCACCCAAAATGTTCTTGTGCTCAGCTTGACTCACATGGATCCTCCACCTGGATAATCTCCACTTGTCATTGAACCAGTCAGGCCTGAGGGCTTCCTATGTTCTCCCTCTGCCTTCCTCCTGGGTCTGTGTGTGCTCAGCCCTATCTGCTCTCCCCCATCTTTCCCTGCCCTTTGGCCTCATGCATGTTTCTGTCCCGTGGTTCACGAGGTGATGCCAAGCCTGTCTTGCGTGTGCCCAGCGCAAGGCAGCCCCGCCTCAGCCCGAGCCTGCTGAACCCTGGCACAGAGGGGAAAGGAGGGGGAAAGGTAGAAAGGTGACTGAAATGAGGAAGGAAAGTACAGTTGGGGAGTTGGCACAGGTGCTTCCCATGTAGTGCCAGGCAGCATTTTCAGACAGCGGCAGCACGTGGTGAACATCACTTTGCATATGAAAATCTAGTTAAGCTAACGAGGTCCTTAATTAGGGCTTTTATTATCTTTTAATTCTTTGCTTAAAGGAAAGTGATTACAAAGCTCATCTTTATGATACAGCAAACTAATCTTTCATTTCTGAAGTGTTTCCTTTCCTTCTCTTACCGCAATAATGGGGAAAGGGAAGGAAAGAAAAAGGATGGAGAAGTGGGTGCAGAAAGGGAAAAAAAGCTGCAAGGAGGCCACAAAGCAGAGGATTTGAACCTGCACGCTCTTGCAATAGCTTTTCCATGAGGATCAGGAAAAGCCTCAGGAACCGATGACTCAGTAGCTGGGAATGAGTGGGTGAGAGAAGCAAAATACCAAAAAGGCAGTGTCGAAGGAGGAAGTGGGGGGCCGGAGGCTTTTGGCACAGGATCTGCACACCTCTGTCCCTGGCACAGGGCTTGCTGCTCCTTGGTGACACTCAGTCATGCCAAGTTGTTCAGCGGGCTTCGTGCATTAATCCTGTAGATGACTTCTTGAAAGGACTTCCATAAAGGCCCCACAGTTATCAAAGCAGAGTAATTGGGGCTGTAGGGCTCATGTTTGCTCTTCTAGATGCTCCCAAAGTGCACAGCCTCTGAAACTGGAGGGTGAACAGAACTGACTAGAAACAAGCACATGCTGAAAAGCTCTGCCTCTTTCTGCCCTGCACCCCTCAACCCCAGCTTTCCCAGTGTATTTCAGATATAACGACTGGTACCCTTTATGCCCTTATACGTTTCCTCCAGGCCTGCTAATTTTATCCCGTCCTGTTAGATCCTCTGACACCCTAGTGCTGGGCTTCACACAAGAGAGTAGTTTTTACACTGGGTCTTGACTTGTTATCACAGTGCTGTGAGTCTGACAAACAGATATCACGTTTTCTGCCTTTTGTGATACAGACATTTGTTGAAAGCTGCTAAATTCATGTTTCAGTGAACACTGCCAACTTTGAACCTTGGTTGCTGCCTCCCTTCACCCACCCCTAAAGGCAAAATATGTTATGACACAAAGCCATATCCCCTAGTAGGGGGATGGTGATAGAACTCTCCAACACAAAGAGTATAAGGTGGGGTGAGCTGCCCAAAAATGAGAAGCTTGAGAACCTCCAGGTGCGAACTCCATGAAGGCAAGTTCTGGGAGCCAAGATTGATCAGGGGCTCTGCTGCAGCTTGTGCATCCCAGTGCTGATGGAGGAATCATCCTTTGGATGGATATAAAAATAAAGTGTGGATCATTTGTTGCTATTAGAGATCATGTGATATGTCCTATAAAAGTAGGGATGTTAACATCAATTTCACCGAATTCCAATACAAGTCATTACATGCTACTTTCTGAATTTCTTCTCTTTGCAATTAAAATTTCTGTCTCTTCTCCTTTTCTTTTCCAGACTGGTTCAGCACTGCAAAGCAGTTGCTGCATTCCGTACCACAGACAGCCACATTTCAGTTTTTGCTGATAGGATCTTTACTGTATGTGTTTAGAATGTATCAGAAAACACAGTTTGATGTGTTAATGCTATCCACTTTTCATTGCCCTGATAGCAATGTTTGCTGTGCACTTTTTAATCCAATTACAGTCCAAATGAAAATAAACTAAATTTTTAAACCTTCAACTTGTGGCTAGGAACATTGTGTATTAGATGCTGAGCATCAAACAGCAATTCGTGCCTTTGAATTCTTTTTCCCTGGTAAAAGATCATCAGCTTTATCTATGGAGTTGTAGATGATGCCAAAGACAAATGGACTGATTTTGCAAGGTGCTTACTGTCTGCATTTCCAACTCAAGCTAATGCTTAGTATCTGTGAAAATTAGGCAAAAGATTTTTTACAACTGCATTGAAGTGCTTTGTAGTCTCTTTTCTCGATATCTTTCATATTTATCTAGATTGAAGCAAGTTTAGAGGAGCAAATAAAATTACTAGCACTTCTTTGTCAACCTGGCAATAGTTTCTGTCTGTTCTGCTTAAAAATCTCAGTCTAAACAGGTAAGATGAGCACGTATTACGGCTTTTCAGAAAATATCATTATGATATTTTTAAGCTGGTGGATTAGTGTCACTGTCTTTAACTGTTTATTTCCATGTTCGTATTAATCGTATTAGTCTCCCCAATACCAGGTAGCTTAATTTTCCGATAATTCCTTAAGGACATATTGACCCTAGTTAGAATTGGAATGAATAATGGAATAGAGTTTATTATATCCATTAATCTCTCTAGATCTAATTTACATTGTAAGGTGGATATCCTGCTGTTGCATTTGTTTTATCTGGAGTCCTGGTTAAGTCATCTTTGCCCAAACTCTGGCCACAATGTTTTAGAACACAGGTATTTTACTTACCGGGTAGGCATCTCTTTCTGGCTTCCTGCAATACTTGCCAAAGCCTTCCTTTCTATTAACTTCCCTGTACCCAAATTAAAACATCATCCATTAGAAGTCTGTCATCTCATAATCCCTGAAAGATCTGTGCAATTACTCTTTGTAATACCTTGGGATCAGAATTTTTACCAAATGGCCTTTGCTTAAATTCACTTTATAGTATCCAAATGGTGTATTAAAAATCACTAGCTTAGAGCCCAAGCTAACTTTTTTCTTCCAAAAATGACTGTGTTATGTTCATTCTTTAGAATATTTTTGTTTTTCTGCTAAGATCTTAGCTGTCCTTTCTTTAGTGATTTTGATCAGATGCTATACAGGCTTTATGGCTTCATTTCGGTTATGTGAATCGATACACATCCATAGCATATTTGACTTCTCAGTTACAACCACGTAATTCTTTCAAACTATAAATTGTTCTTCTGTACCAATAAATGCTTGCTCTTTTCCTATGATTAAATTCAGTTTTCCTGCTCATTAGGGTGAACAGTGCCTTTTTCTGGATGGGCATCACAGGGGAGCGATTAATTTATCAAAGCGGTGTTTGGAGACGTGAGGATTTGTGTAGTCTGTTTAGGATTTTGTAGTGCTTACAGCACACATCACTTTTTACTAACTTGGACTGTGTCATTTTCAAGTCCCAGTATTTTCCCTGGAACACATTGCAGTCACCCAATTTAAAATAATACAACCATGCCATTAATGTTTAGCTGTGCTTGCCTGTCTGAGCCATTTATTTTGCACTCTGTGTCTACAGAAATATATGTGCCATTGTCTCTCTCTTCTCTAAATGTGCAGACTCTTCTGGTTTTAATGTATGTGCTGCAGCTCTGAATTTTTTTTTGGTTTGTTTTGGTTTGGGTTTTTTTGTCTTTGCATTTATATATTCATACATTTGTGGCTAGGAGGTTGTGATTATCAGAGGAACTTTTATTTCCCTTCTGGATTCTTTTTCTGATTCTCTTCATCTCCGGCTTTCTGAAATGATGCAATATGGACACTCATTCATCACTGAGTCATACAGAGCCCAACTGTGCATTCCACTGCCTTTTAAAGTGTCTCTCTTCCTGCGTTAAGATTGTATTCCCTCTCCTTCAGAGGTTTGCATCCATCTGGGGTCTGATCCAATGCCCCCAAAAGTCTGTGGAATCATCCTAGTTGCCTTCAATAGGTTTTAAATAAGGCTTCAGTCATTTTGTCCCAAGGCTACAAATTTCTCTTTCATTTAAGGCTTGTGGAGCTCTTCAAATTCATGTGACTGAGCTTAAATTTCTATCCAGTCCCCAGTGCATCAGCTAGATCAATTACCCATGGTTTCAATGTTTTTAAATGATCACATTTTGTATAGTAGCAGCTTCTCGCTCTGATTTTCAGAGCCTGAGCCAAATCCTCCCCAGTTGCTTCTCCTCCCATGCAAAAGCAGTGCATGCCAACAAACACCACCCAGTCCACCGTGTGTATGGTACTGCAGCTTTATAAGAGCCTCCTCTGCAGCTTATTGGGACTGGGCAACTGTTCAAACTCTTCCTGATGCTCTCTTTTCTGTTCAGATTTCTTGACAATTCAGAGAATTTGGGGGAAATAAACACTCCCGTCTCTAACTTGTGTCAGGGTTCAGTGGGCGCTAAGGAAGAATGACGCTGTTGTCATGAAAAAGAAGATTATGCTCTTTTGCATATGGGTATACTTGGGATCCTGGAAACATCTGAGTGATACGGGGCATGCTTGGAATTTTAATACACGTACCATTATCACAGTCCATCCTGTGTTAATCTAATGCCTTGTCATCTCCAAAAGCTAGGCCTGAAAGTAAATAGGTCCAGGGCTAGACAAAGCATCCAGCCTGGGATTGAACCAAGTCTGGCTACAAGCCATAAAGATACAACATCTCTGTATGAGAAATAGGGCAAAAAGCTGAAAGTTGCAAGATAGCCTTCCTAGCTGCCATGAACCAGAAAAGATGAAACACAGAAAAAAAGAATTAACTATGAGGCATCCATCAAAGTCTTTCTCAAGGTGAATAATTACACTCTCTGTTAATTACACGTAGTACCATAGCTTGGCTTTCATGATATATGTCAGGTTTTATTGCTCTTGTTGTCAGTTTCTGGATGTCATAACTCTGCTCCCCAGCAGCCTGTCTTCAGGATGTGCCATGGTAAATGAATTCTGTAAAAAAGCATTTGCTAATGTTTGTTTCCCCAGAAACAGCAGTGCAATAGGGTGGTTGCAGGCCTTGCACCAAGCTCTCCCAGCAGGATGGTGCGCAGAGCTGGTTTACTTCAGCACCTTCTGCAGAAGCCCTGAGATTAAGCCTGATTAGTAAACCTGCATAATTCTTGCTATGGCAGGCAGGGAGGTGTTTCTTTGTACAGGCTTTATCGTGCTGCCTCTAATCTCATTCATAAACCTAACAGGCCACAATTGCTACCACAGGTTGTCCCTGGCTCTCTTAACCCACCCAAGCACCCTGTGCTTGCAGCATTTTAGAGGTTTTCTCACCCTAGTGTAGGGTCTCATGGCTCTCTCCCTGCATATTGGCACGCTTTATTTTCAGTACTCTTCTTCTTTCTTTCAGAAGTGTTTCTTGGATGAATTTTGTTTACAATTACGGAACCACAGAAATAAGCAATGAAAAAATGTATGTGCTTATAAAAGTCCTGTCAGCCTGAACTCATCCAGCCAAGGAGAATTATCAGTATTATTTGAGTTTGCTTTGTCATACCAAATGATTTACTAGCCAGCTTTTGAAGAGCATATGAATTCTTGGAAGAATTATGGTAGGACGCTGTGTTTCAACTTATTCAAATAGAAATGTGTGAGGATGCTGTTGTTTTGTCCCTTTCCCTGCCAAAAATAAATACATTTCATTTCACATTTGAAATTTTTAATTTGCTGTAGCCATGGGGAAATTTTTATGTTTAGTCCATGGGCTGAAATATGTTCTCATCAATTTCGTTTTGAATATGTTTGCTTAAGGAACAAATTAATCAAAAATGTCTATGTGCCAAAATTTCATGAAGAAACATTGCCAAATTTTTGCTGTAAATAATTTGTCCAGCTCTGATGATCAGGATGAATAAGAAAGAGCAAAAGTTCTCACAGAAGTTTTTATGTCTGGTTCTTCCATATTCTCTGTTATGGTTAGCCTTATTGCAGGCCTGAAAATATTTACTGCATTTACTGCATTTACTGCATTTACTACCCCTGTGAAATAATAGGAATTATCTTTCCTTTTTCATGGGAAGTTCAGAAAGGGGGAGACTAAAGACGGGTCAAACCACCCAAATGAAATACCCAGTTTAAGATGGGATGCAGTGTTGTCTGGGCCTGTGATCTTTCTCTGTAGCCTGTAAAGGAAGCTTATGATAGAAGTCCATTTTGAAGGTAGGATGTTAGACTAGATGAATCCTGCTCTGTACAGTGCGTATCCATGGGAGGTGTCTGTGACTCTGCAGGAAATCTCTGGCAGAGCAAGGAAATGAAACTGCTTCAGGGATCTCAGGCAAATCACGGGACCTTCTTCCTTCTATGACATTTCAGGCATCCTCTGCTCTCACAGGTTTCAGAATAAAGAAGTGCTGATGCAAGCCAGCTAGCAGTCCAGGTAGAATAGTACTCATGTTGCAAGCAAGCAGAAAAATAAGGACTCTGAGAACAGAAGAGAGGCACTGATGCAGAGGATTAAAGCCAAGAAACATCTTGGCTTTCTGAGGCAAGTCCGGGTCCATAGTGGTCTATCTGGCCATGCCTTGAGCACGGAGTTGGACTAGAGATCTTGAGAGCTCCCTTTTCACCTGCACAGTTCTGCAAGTCTCTGATTCCCTGTTTGTCCTGTGGCCTGCTCTCCGGTGCTGAAGTGTAGTTGTTGCATGCACCGTGTGCTGTAGCTCTCTCCCACCAACCACACGTTGAACGTACTGAAGATCACTGTGGCCTGTTCTTGGTGGCTGTGAAGTCTTGAAGCCCTCCGTGTCCATCCTGATCAAATGCTCCTAACACGGTGGTATATAGACATCCTGGAAACATGCTGAGTTCCAGAGAGAAGTGGCAGGGAACAGTGGCCCTTTGGGTACTCAGAAAGGCTTGCACAAGTCGGTGTGAGCAGCCCTCAGAGATGCCCGTGCCCGTATGAAGGAGTTGGGTGTACCATATCTGGTGTTCCCCCTTCTACAGGGGCTCTCAGGAAATGCAGGAGGGTGGCACAGGACAGGTCAGGTGAGGGCTTTGCTCCCTACAGGCTTAGAACACCTCCCACTGAATCACCACCTCAGCTGCCAGCCATAACCACAAGCCAGCAGCCTCAGCCCTGACCCTTGCAGTTCGTGGTGTGAGGACTGTGGAGAGAATGGGGGATGCTTCTCCCTTCCTGCCTTGTTGTAGAGGGTTGACCCTGGCTGGATGCCCACCAAAACCACTCTATCCCTCCCCTGCACAAGTAGACAGGGGAAAGAAAATCCAACAAAGCATTCATGGCTTGAGATACGGACCAGGAGAGATCCCTCATCAAATATCATCAAGGACAAAACAGATTCAAATTGGGGATATTAATTGAATTTATTGCCAATCAAAATCGGAGCAGGATAATGAGAAGTAAAATAAATCTTAAAAACACCTTTTCCCCACCCCTCCCTCATTCCCAAGCTCTGCTTCTTCCCCTCCAGTGGTGCAGCCAGACAGGGAATGGGGTTGTGGTCACTTCCTCACACATTGCTCCTGCCGCTGTTCAGGAAGAGGAGTGACTCCTCTCTTCTCTGGCTGTAATTACAGCTGCACAATAACTCTTTTTTCATTTTTAAAATGTTATAACAGAGGAATTATCAGCATCTCTGATTGGCTCAGCCTTGGCCAGCGGTGGGTCCATCCTGGAGCCAGCTGGCATTGGCTCTGCTGGACATGGGAGAAGCTTCTGGCAGCTTCTCATAGAAGCCACCCCTGTAGCCTCCCTGCTACCAAAACCTGGCTGTACAAACCCAACACATTTGCTTTCCTTGCCCCTTAGAGGGGGCTGAGGGGAGGAACAGGGCATAGCCTCGCATCCAGGATGGATCTCACGCATGGCTCTTGCCATGCTTTTAGACCACTTGGCAGCAGTTTGGTTTCCTTTGGAAACCAGAGTCTTTTTAAATTTGGCAATGATTATTGCCTAAAATTGCTTTTAACCATGCCAAAATCACACATAGTTCCTAGAGCAGTGAATGTGATGCACTCTCATTTGTTGTGCGGCCCATTGTCCATTTGGCTAGGACAGTTGCAATGAGATCAAGCCTTGGGGCTTCTCTGATGTCTGGTAACTCATAGTCTTTCCTTTCGTGGAAGGGAAGGCCATCACTGGACCTCTGTCCTTTTCGCTACATTTCTGAAGTTTGTATGGATGAAGTAGCTGGGAAATCACTGCTTCTGTGTCAGGACTAATTGAAACTTTGATATCTTGGGTGACAGCAGGTACAGCTATGCTCTGCCTTCACAGGTAACTGCACTATAGTCATATGAAGCCAGATCCACAAAGGCAGGTATGCCCTGAAGAGCCCAGGAAAGCCTTTGGAATCTGGGCCTTTGTTTCAGTTCCCCATTCCTAAAGATGGAGTCCATGTCTCTGTCTTAGAACTCGGGGCTGTTCTCTTTGTAGCTTCCAGGTTGCACTGTGGTCACAGGGACAGTACCTGCTACTCCCAAGGTAGTTTTTCTGCCAGTATGCAATTCTGTAAGGTATTTTTACCACTCAGCCTCCCAAATAAACTGCTTTAGCAGAATCTGCTGTCCTGGTTGTCAAGAAGTTGGAAAGGCTTGCTGTAGAAAATCAGTGGCATTTGGAGATGAGTGAAAAAAAAAAAACCTCCAAATGTAAGTGATCTTAATGAAACCCTTATATAGATATTTGTGTATTTATTGTTAGCTCTCTCTGTAAAAACTTGGTGTGTGGAGGAGTGATTTAATTCAATTACTTCAAGATTGTGCTTAAAAGTATTCCCTTAAGATCTCAGCATGTCTCTTTACCCACCAACACATTTGAAGACAGTCTGCACAATGGAAATCTGAGATATCACATTCAATCTAAGTCCCACACAGTGTCTCTTGTTTTACCTAAATCAGCTTATGCCTTCTCTCTAGGAACATGTTGCCCAGATGCTTGGGACTTTTTAAGAGCACATGTTAACAGGCTTTAAGTCACAATAAAAGTTTTAGTTTTCTCTGATAAATACTATCTTTGAGTTGATGCCAATGTAACCCTTGCTATGACACAGTCTCTCGCTGAAGCTCAGAAGGCAAAGGTCTGATGATTTCATCCTGCAGAGCAGTGACAGAGAAAACACATTTTAGGAAATACACCTGAAGCATTTCTTTTTCTGATTCCATCTCTCAAACATCATTTTTAGGGGAAAGCAAGGTTGATGCCAGCATTCAAAGTGAACATTTTCAAAGAGTCTTAAAATAGGAACTCCAAAGGATGCTTAAAAACATCACAAACCAATCTCTCTACCTTGATGCAGTCACCTGTACATCTGTTATTCCTGACATGTGATTTATTTGAAAGCTGTCCAGTACCAGAAAGACTATGCCCTTCCCAAGCAGATTTTCTAGAACTTTCCCATGCTTACCAATACAGCTTTCATTCTGCTTGCTAGTTAGCATGCATTCTTCTTTCTGAAATTTAAGTCAGTTACTCCTTGCTCTGTCTGCAGTGGACATAAACAACGAATGATCTTTCTCCTTTTTAAACTATATTTTATATACATGAAGATTCTTATCATACTTCCCCCAGTCTTCCCTTCTACTGACTTTCAATTTGCCCTGAAAGAGGTGTTTTCTAGAAGCATAACTATTCTCGTTTGCTCTCCTCTAGGCTCTTTTTTTGGGCCCACATCTTTCCTAAAGTGTCATGCCCAAAACAGGACATAGTAGTCCAGCTGAAGCCCCTCAACGCTTGGTAGAGTGGAAAGAACATACCATGTGTCCATATCCCTATGTCTACATGATATTTGTCTTTTTCACAGTGTTATAATACTGCTCACATAAGTCCAGCTGGCAAATCACTACATTCTGCCCACCTCAAATTATTTTCTTTTTGAAGAACTTTTGACTATTTGGTTGTTTTCTTATCTTCTGTCTGTGTTGTTGTATCTTCCTGTTAAGGACTTTAATTGATCTTTGTTGTATAAATTCCATGTTTAAGAGTTCTTCTCCACATTGTAAAGATCCATTTCAATTCTCATGTTAGCTTTCAGCAGTCAGGTATCATCTATATGATTTATGAACCAGATCTCTACTCCATACCATTGTTCAGGTAGAGGATAATATGTTCAGCATATTTGTCCTGGGAGAGACCCCTGGGCATCTCACTCAGCACAGCTTCCCTTACTGACAGAAACCACTGAGAGCTGCCCTCTGAGTCAGGCTGTGACACTGGTTTTATACCTACCCTTGAGTAGTTACTAGGCCATGTTTTCTGAGATTGCTGAAGAGAATATCACAGGCACCAGTCACAAATCCCTCTAAAAGCCAAGATATATGGCATCTACTGCTTGTCACCTTTGCCCAAGGCCCATTACCTGTCACACAAAGAAATTAAATTGGCTTGACACAATTTCTTTCTGGCAATTCAACAGGGTCTGTTACTCATCTCTTCGTACTTATCCTTTTAGCTTCCTACATATAGTTCGATTATTTGTTTCAATATTTTTTCTTGGGATGAAAGTTACACTGAGTGGTCTGTAATTCCCTAGCATAATTTTTTAAAGCTAGGCACCATGTTTCTCCTTTCCAGACTTCTTAAGTCTTTTCTGTTCTCTATGATTCATGTTCTTCATGAACTGGAATTGCTTCAGCCGCTTCTCTTAAGTATTCAAAGGAAGAAGTTTGTCAGGACCAGCCAGCTTGAATACACATTCCTCTGGGATTTTTTTTTTGGCTTTCATGCCATTGGCATTAATAGCATAGTGTTAGATGCTGGCACTTCACCTACTTAATGAACTGTCCTCCAGAAATTATTCAGCCTTTAGACTGTCATCTGTCCCTTTTCATTTACGCTTTCTTTTTGTTCTCCTCTCTGGTAGTGAATGAAGAGGATGCTTGTTACTTTTTGATTGAATCTGTGCATCATTCATACCCTCCCCCCACCCAGTAGCTGGACCTGGGGTCTGTTCTCCCTTCATACAAGATCAAAGGAAGTGCTCGTGATTTAGTCATGTCCTGCTGCCTTCCTATTTGCTGCAATAGGACTCTGGGTGTTTCAGTGCTGTTTCTTTGACAAATCGTCAGCTTTCCTTATTTCCTTTAGAATCGCTTCCATCAGAGCCTATCTACCTGTTTTCTGTGTGTATTCTCTGCTTCGTTTAAGTTCCTGGTTTTTATGTTCTTGTTTTACTTCTTAACTCTTTGTACCGGTTCTGAACTCTATCATTGTTCGCTCTCACCAAAGTTGCCTTCTGCTTTTACAGTCCCAGTTCACCTTGGCTCTAGATATTAAGCAAACTTGTATCACCAAAGAGATTCTGTCTTTGGGACTGCAGCTCTTTCTGCTCCAGAGCTTTTTGCCGTGGCGACGGTGTTTCCCTCTCACTTGTTCCTTCTCCTTCTCATCTGTCCCCAAGCTGATGTAGGTCGAACAGCAAGGCCTTGTAAGCAGTGGCTGAGCTGCAGAGGCACAGGATCAGAGCTGCTGCAGAATTGCCCTTCTCCCACTGGGTCACTGGTTAGCAGTTTTGTTTACTTGGGCTTTTGAATTCCTTTGGGCTTGCCTCACATTGCATGAACTTCATGGATGCTTTGCGTTTGTTTTTTCTCATTTAATGCTCATTGAAGTCGAACAGCCACTTCTTGCATCTCTGCTTTGATTTACCTAAAGTACCAGGAACTACCTGGTTGTATTACTGTGTCAAATCTGGTCACTCCTATAGTTGATTCAAGTCCACATTAAGCTATCTTCTCTAACAGAAGTGGCTTCTCAAGTATCTTGCCTTTCACATTTTTCTATTGATTTTTTTTTTTGAACCTCCAGTTCTATTGCCACAACTCTGCAAATGTAGTAAATTATAAATGCACAAAATGTAACCAGTGCCTGTTTTTGCTTCCATGTTGTTTTATACGGAGGCTCTTTTTACATTGCAATCTTAAAATTGTGTTACAATGCAAAATTTAATTTGCGTTTACTTCCGTAAAATAAATTTGTGGTTTGTAGTTTTCTGCTTGTGGTATTCTGCCTATGGTGAATAATTTTTACAAGGACTCTGGTGAATGAATGCTACTAAATGAAGTTATTCTGAAATGAATGTAGCTCTTCTGTAGTTAAAGTTTCAGCTGGAGTTTACCTGATTCTGAACAGATGTTTGCCTTATGAGATAGATAAACAAAGGAATAAAACCCTCCCCAAAAGACAGACCATGTGAAGCCTTGACTAAGAGGCTTTTACCTACTAAGAAATGAAAAAGATGCACTGGCCACCTTAAGGTAGCCCATAGCTACCTTAAAGTGGTGTTTTTTAGACAGAAAAATGTCCTTTAATTCACTTTGCCACTTTATAGCACAAGAACAAAAAAAAAACCCAAACAAAGCAAAACCAAATCAGAGATTAAAACTACTCTAGTAGACTCGTCTTGTTGAAATCTAATGCACAAGAGCACTGAAAATTAGTTGATTGAACTCTAATTTTAAAAGTCACTGACATTATAAAAAAATGTCAGAGGGCATGTCATCAGAAACAGGCTTAAAATAGCATGTCAGATGACTGCTGAAGACCTAATTCTTTTTTTCTGTTTCTATTCTTAATTTGTTTAGCAGTTTGCAAATACTGAAACTACAAAGCAATTGTCAAAAACGATTTTTAGCAGAAATTCCCAACCCCAGGCAGCACTCAGATGACCTGCGTACAAATAATAATGCAACGAAAAAACAAAAACCCTCTTCAGAAGGAGCTGAACTGAGGCCTGAGAAAGGAAACAAACTCTACCACTAGTTCTCTCTCTTCCCTTTAAATTGTATCACCCTTTGTTCACGACAGTGCTTTTGGTAGGAACAATTTGCTGGTGATGCCTTTCTTGTCTGATGCTGATAAGAATTAAGTCTGTCAGAAAAGCTCTGTGTTGATATAGACAAACCAAGGGAACACGTTGTTTCATTTTCTGTTTCAGAAACAAATCCTTAGCTCGTAGGTGATTGTTCATTTTGGATTTTGCTACAACAAGTTTTCTGTAGTGAGAAGGCAAATGGAAATGCTCTGTGCTGAATTGAAGGAGCGGTCATAAATTGTGACTGGTGTTCAGAAGCTGTTACGAATGATTGTTGTAATAAGGGCAGCTCATCAAGTTTTGGGGTGTCTACTTCGAATGGGAATAACCTGAGATTGAGGGGAAGAGGAGGGCAGATGGACAGCCACACACATGGCTGAGGAATATTTTCTTCAGGGAAGGAAGAGGGAAAGAGAAATAACTTCTACCGGTAAAACAAAGATGTCAGGTATACCAAGTCATGCTGCACATCCTAAAAGGCTCATGTCTGTCCCATCCCTGGACACTTGAGCTTCTCAAGGACCAGATCCTCAATGATTAAAGTTTGTCTTCGGGTGGTTGAAGTCACATTGAAATCCGTGACTATTCATCTTAAAATTCCAAGCTGCTAAGTGTAGAGCTGTAGGAGCTACCTATGAGCATCTCAAGTCTCTCTGCATTAGGACAGAGGCAGGGCATTTTAGGTCAATGTGATGCCTGTCATCCTTACTCCTGAGCCAGAGCCTTTATAGACCATGAAGAACCAGAAGGAGACTGGTCACAGGGAGCAGCAAAAATGCATGTTTTAACAGTGGAGGGGACAGTTTCAATTGTGAAACCAGGTAGTGGGAGGAATTTTAACTGCTCAAAATAACCCAAAACAGTTGTGTTTCTTCTTTATGAATTAGGATGCTTGGCTGCATAGCAGGCTCATCCCAAAAAAATATCACCAAATGCTGAGGAAACAGAGTCAGAATACAACCGAAAGTGCTTTTTAGTATTCTTATAGATTTTTCAGCTTCTTATGCCAGCCAAAGTAAAGAATGATTGATTGGGGAAACCTCAGTAGGGCCTGTGAGCTTTCCCTAGGATGCATTTCTGGAAGGGTGAGTATCAATTTCCAGCCTCTGCTTGCAGCTCTGGAGGTCTGGGACAAGGATGGGCTTGAGCTTTGTCTGAGTTTGGGGCTGGAGCCAGCACTGGAGTCTGGGCTGCTCCTGGGGGCTTGGATCAGCTGTGCTCCACCGGGGCACAGGGGTGACACGGAGCGGGAGCCAGAGAAAAAGCTTAAGTGTGCCGGGGGGGACTTGAGAAGGCAGAGCACAGCAAGCCTGCTCACATCAAGGGAAGCTGGATTGCACATGGGCCCTGCACGTGAGACACAAATAAATATAGCAGCCTGGTGAGTGCCCAGCTGGGGTGAGCTTTATTTTGCTTTTTAAAGGAATGCTGTCAATTCCTATTTGGCTGATGAATTTTTGCTTTGTTTAAAAAGGGGGAAAAAAAACAAAAAGAGAAAAGGCGGTGGTTGTTTGTTTTTTTTTCCCCTATACAAGCCAAGAGTAAGTAATTCCCATTAAGTAGTTCATTTTTTGTAAAACTTCCAGTGCAAAGGGTTGTCTTAAAACAAAAACTGCTTCCCTGTCACCTGATACTTAAATTCACTGGAGAGAAAAAGGAAAGCTGCTGCATTGATTTTCATTGTCCAGGCTGAGAGGAGCACGAATAGCTGTCAGGGGGAGGGAGAAAGACAGACGTATTTAAGAATACTCCTCCTGACGATAATCTGAGTAGTTGTTTGCAATATGAATTAGGGGATATGTTCCTTTAAAATACATTGTTGCTTTTTAAGTGGCTAGTTCTGCTGTAAACAAATCTTAGAAAACGCCAATGGAATTAGATGTATTTCAATTAAGGAACTCAAAGGAAGTAGGTTTTTACCTACAGCAGAGTATGGAAATGAGGATGGGAGCGTAAGGCGTTTTACAAAGCAAAATGTAAGTTCCTTTGAGTAAACAGGGAAGTAACAGCTGTGAAATGTTGCTGGCAGAAATTAAATGTTGTGCCCAAAAGGTTTGTTTCGTTTTTTGCCTGTTTGCTAAGGCATAATTGTTCAGGTACAAACAATCAATCAATCTGCAAGTGTAAGAAAGGGTCAGGGTGTCCATTTCATCAAACCAGACCAGTACATTACTTACTGCCAGATTAAATTGTCCGGAGGAGGGAAGGATGTCAAAACGTCATGCCTTCGATGGATTTGTTTTCCTGCAGACAGTGATTTTTTTTGAGTGCCTGGCTGTGGTTGTTAGAAGTGCACCTTGCAGAAATGGGCAGTTGTTTCCCAGCCAGGCGGGCAGAACTAAAGGTGCTTTGGAAGATGCACCAGTGTGTTTAATAAGTCAGCTTTTACTTTGCCAGACCTCATACAACAAGATACACTGGTTTCCCTTTTCCCTTACACATTTGCTGGCAGTTAGATGTCTAGAAGGGAAGTTCAAGTGTGGCATCCAGAGGTTTCTGTATCCATATACACATGTGAGTTGTATGAAGTTTGAATCCTTACTGGCATCAGATCTCAGTGTGACTCAAGCTACACATGTGCATAACTATTTACAGACGCAAGTCATGGTGATCATTAAATTCAAGTTAATGAAGCCTGTGGAAGTTTTCATTTCTTTGTGTGGGGCCCATATTTCTGCTGGTGCTCAGTACAGACTAATTTGTGACCTGCTTAAGGATCCCATTTGTCCCCCCATTGTCAGGGACAGACGGGAGATAAGCAGCTCTTTGCCACGTGATGCTCTTTGCTTCAGCAAGTGCAAAATTTCTGTCTTTTCAATGATTTTTTTAAAAACAATTTACTAATTAGCCACCTGCAGAAATTTGAAAACAGCAATCAGCATAAAAAAAAAAAGATTTACAGCTTGGAGAGATGGATAGTTTTTTACTTTTGTGGAGGCACATCTGTAGGAGCAAACTAACTGTCTGGATTGTATTTTATATTGAATCCAGTGCAAACATGAGGTTTATGCAAATAGCAAAAATACTAAGTTCCGCATATAATTGGGGCCAAAATTTTAACCTCTAGAAATAAAAAACAGAGCAAAAGTAATGGAAAGTCTAATCTGCTTTAGTACAGCACAGGAAGAATTTTCTGTTTTCTGTATGCAGCAATTTGCTACTTCCAGTGCAAGTGGAAAGTGTTTTGATGATTTTTCATGTCTTCAACGGAAAAGAGTCTTCTGTGTTTTAGGAGATTTTCATTTTGTCTAAAACTAGAAAAGCTCCTTGATCGAGTGATTTCAGCTTTTGGAAGGTTTTCCAGCTAGCACTGACTAGCAGAATGCCAACTATATATCTGCTTAGTTTGTTACAGCTAACTCTATTTGTGACTTGCATCTTGTTTTCTTCAACTGCTGCCCATGTGAATGTTTTCAAAGAGATTTGAATTTTGACTAACTTAGGGAGATTAAAAAAAAACCTGTTTTTTTGATGCAGGGGGTTGTTTTTCTTTGTATTCTCAAGTGAAGGAAGCTAAGGAAACAAAGTCTCACAAAGGTTCAGTCTGGCATTGCCTACCTCTTTGAATTACAGGTCCAAATTCTTCAAATTGCAGCAAGGAAGAGGGAAGAGGGGGAAACAATCTTCTTAGTTTCAGTACAAAACCCTGCAATTATGAGCTGAAGTTAGAGGAATGCATATGAAGTGTTATTTAAGTCAGAGCTGAAAGTGGCAACTGATTACAACCCCAGCTCTGAAGAGACTCCAGCCCTTCTGTAATTTTTTTACCCTTCCAGGATCTGCCACTTTAATCATCTTTGACCAATGCATGACAAATGAGTGAGGAAGGGTGTTCAGAAATCAGAGATCTCCGTCCTCAGTTGCCTCAGAGATGTCAACTTCTCTGTCCATGAGATCTTCTGGTCATATTGGTTACAGGTGGTTTTACCAGCCAGCAAATACAGTGACATGGGAGGGTAAAGGGGATCCCCTGGCCCTGGTCTCGAAGCAGCTGGGAGTTGGTGATGGAGGGAGGCACTCAGAGCAAACACAGGCAGAAACAGCCTTTACTGAAATGTTGCAGGGCTAAGGAAGGAGATTTGGTCAGATCTGACTCTTGGCAGCTTGCAGGTGGTGACTGTTTGTCCTGTTGCAGCTGAGGAGCTGTATGTAGTGAACATCCTGGGTATGCAGTGTTTCTTCCTGCAGCAGCAGTGGAGGAAGAATGGGAGGGTTGGGCCTGTTTGCCCTCATCTGCGCATCTCAGAGCAGCCAAGTGCTGCCCTGCAAAGAAAGCATTAGGTAATGTTTTGCTTTCTCGAGCATCCACATGTGAATGTGGATTCTCTCCCTTTGCTTTCTCTCTTTCTGCCTGTAATAGGAAAAAATATTTTATGGATTAAGCCCAGGCTGGGCAATTGTTCTCCACTCTCATCTGTTTGGGAGCAGACCTGAGGGAAAGGGCTCTTCTGATGGTACTCTCCGTTTTGCTGTGGGAACAGCAGTGCTTGAGGGAGGGGCTCCCTTCAGTCAGTTTGGGGAAATGATGCTATTTTGTTACCATTTTTTTAAACTAATTGTAAGTATTTTATTTTGTGTGTCCTCACACTCACCTGTATTGGTGCAACTGAACAGAGGCAAATAGCACTCAGACAAGAGGGTGGGGTGATGGGAAGCTCTTACGCTGACTTCATAGCACAAGAAAACGTATCTGGCAACCCAGTCTTGGTCCTCTCAGCATGTCTGTCTTTGGGAGCTTGGTAATTCAGAGTTGGCCACCAGTTCCTCATTTTAGGAATGAGCAACAGAGAAGAGAGATTAAAGCAATAACAACAGCTGTCAGAATATAGCCTTTTTAGTGGTATATTGGAAAGGAAGTTTGGCCTCTGTTAGTCTCAACTGAGAATGCATCAGGAAATGCTGGGGAAGATGAAGAAATGAGTGTGCAGCAGTGTCTGTTCCCTAGTTTGCTGTAAACCATATGTCTGTTGGTAGCATATACAAATACTGAGTAGGTGAATAGGTGACTCATATTCAGTTGGCCAGATATTATGATTACCAGCACTACCCAGCCATGCAGGCTCTGCCAAATAACTTTCAGGCATTTAGCACCTGTGGATGCTGTCCCTGTCATCATGCCAAAACTGGCTGCCATCTGAATAACAGCAGCTCCGGCCCCTTGGTGTTGTCTGCCTGTCTTGCTGAGCCAAGCTTAATGCACACAGGAATTGTTCTACCTCCAAATGAGGTAGAGCCACTCTGCTTGCTCTTGCTGTGTGTTTCTGTACTATACAACAGTGCAGGCAATAAGAAAGAGGCAATTTCTCATTGAACTGCAGGTACCACAAATGCAATTAGCTGTATTGGTGTTTGGCCAGTGAAAATACGGGAACATTCTTGGAAGCCGGAGAGTTAATGATGTTAAATCTTCATGAGTAGCCAAAGTCTGTCCTCTCCTACTACTTTCTTTTTGCTGCTTTAATGTATAACTTTCTACCTTTGAATTGTAGGTAATTAAGCTGGACTCCTCCGTGCGGAAATGTCACACTTACCACCTGTGGGCTTCCTATCTCCAGCTTTAAAAGGAATTATTCTTCCTGCAGCTCCTGCTGCTCCTGTGTTCCACTCTTATTAACCTCATGGCCACAAAGAACAGTCTCTCCTGTGTTTTCATTAGATCTGCTTTCTAAAGAAATGCAACCAGAAACCAAAGGAAAATATTCAAAGTAAAGATTTGACTTCTTTCACTTGTGGAGTGAGGTGACAATAGGGAAAGAATCCTTCTAGCTCTTGTCATCCCCTCTGACCTGGTCCTTCTGCTGGATCTGTCACAGTCATGTTTTCCTGATTTGTCTCTCAGCAAGGAAGCAATTGCAGATACACAGTTTTGCCATCATTCAGTCTCGCATTTCGTAACAACCCTGATTTGATAGTCATAGAACTGAAGAGTATTTTCACCTGGAAGGTGTTGCAGCATAGCAGTGCAGTTCTTTGTGGTTTAATCTTAATTCCAACTTGAGGGCGCCCTTTGTGGTGGCATTGGACAGCACAGACAGTGCTTGTCTGTGAATCCACATCCTGGAGCTGAGCTAGAGAAACAATTACATCCATTTGAGCAAGAGAATGCATCAAAACAGTGCAATACATTATACATTCAGATCCCTTCACGCATTGCAGCACTTTGCTGGCACTTCTGCATTGCTCTGTGCCCATTCTGCAAGATGTGCAGATGTGCTGTGCTGGAGCTACGGAAGCCTTGGATCCGTGGTGGATGCCAGCAGGAGGCTGACTAAGCATGGTGATGTGGTCAGACAGTCAAACTTTCTGGGTACAGCACAGACACTCTTGGCCTGATGTTTTTGGTTTTGAGAAAAATTAAATGTCATTAGAGAAAGAAAAGAAAGAAGAACATGTGGAAACTGAAGCTGCTTTGGGGACCACTAGAAGTTGTTCTTCTTGAAGAGTTTACACAAGCAAGATTTTCTGTTCACTTACACTAGATGTAGCCAATTTGTCCTTGCATTGAGTATTTAAATCATTACCAAATCAGAAAAAGATTGTTGGGTAGTTGCTTTGCCCAGATTTAGAAATTACAGTTCTGGATGCCAGGTGATAAGAAACAGTGCCCAACATGTTCAGTAAAGAGCCTGTTTTCTCCCTTCCCAGCCGGGGCCAGCCAGGCACTGTGCTCCTTCCACCACGCTTGCACAGGAAAATGCAGCACCCGGCATGCAAGGCAGAGGCACAAGGAGCACTGTTTGGTTTCCTGCCTTCTGATCTTAAAAGCTTCTTCCCTGGAAAATGTTTTCTCTTCCCTCGGGGCCCTCCTCTCATCAATCGAGAAAAGGAGTTACAAAGACACACGACGGATTTTTAGATCTTAATAATAAACAGTTAGCAAGGCTTTGGTTTGTACTGTGCTCAGGAGCCCTGGGATGTGCAGAGATACTGCATTTCATCATCAATTCCACAGGATAATGAAGTCCCAATTCCCCCTTATGGCAGTGTGAGTTCATGCAATCTTTCTGTTTTGCTTGGACTGTCCAAGACATGGAGGGAACCGGCAGTAGGCTGCAGCCACAGACGGCAACTTGATCTCAGAAAGCTTCTCCCCCTTGCTGAGCCTCTCATCTGCTTCTACCTTTTTCTGTGTGGTAGATGTGTTTGAGGCACTGTGGGTGTGGGACATAGTGGAGCCTACAAGTATGAGATGAGGAGGGCAGGAAGGTGACATCCACGCTGCTGCAGTTCTGCGTTGTTTATCGTGGCTTCTCTGTTGGTATAGGCACACAAACAGCCCCAGGTTGCCTGTGTCTTATGCTGAGATCCCTGAATATGAGGAGGGATACAGCTGTTACAATTTTTCCTCTCCCTCTGAGTTGCAGGATGAGCCTGCTCCATACATAATAAGTTATTTGGCTCTGTCAGAAGTGGGATTTTCCCTAGTAGACACATTCTAGTCATGAGCAGGGAATACTGCTAGAGGGTCACAACACCCAACTTACATGTGCTCATCTGGTTCCCCAGCCAGCTGTGACCCTTCAATGTCACCCTCAGTGACAGTCTGAGGTTCATCACAGGAAACCCAATACGGGTGTGGGGTAAGTGATGCTCACCCTCTGACCTTCAGAGACCCGAGGAGGAAGCAACTCATTGGAAAGTTTGAGGTGGGCTGCTGGCTTGGCAAGGAGGAGTTTTAGGAGTAATAATTTCTGTAGAGAAGAGGAGATTGAGAGAGTGGTTGTGAGGATACGAGAAGTGAATTTGGTGATCAAGGTTCAGAAAGTAGAGAGACTGTCTGTTATTTTAGAGAGAGAGAAAACAAGGATAAAGCTATTTTTAGGAACAACGTGTCCAGACAAGGGGATGACAGTCATACCTCACAGCAGAAATTCTCATGCTGAAGTGCAAATGCTGCTGAGCTTGCGCTGCCAGCCTAATGAGCAGAGGAACATGACGAGCCAACTACAGTAAAATAGGGATTTAAATAGCATGGTTCCCAGGGAATTTGAATGGGAAAGAGGAGATGTACAGGAGTGGATGGTGGAAAGACTGCCTTCTTTTGGGATAACTCCCTCATACAGCTCTCCCCAGAGAGGGCTTCAGTGCCAGTAACATGTGGAAAGGGATGTAAGCATTGATGCTCATTCAGTGGTTTCTGGTGGGAAAGCTAAGTCAAAGCCCTGTGTTTGCCCCATTTGAGAGCTGTCTAATCAAACCTGGTGGGGAAAGTGCTGGTCCTGTTTCTTTTGCCTGAGAAATATCTCTGGAGCTGCCGTTGCTTCTGTTTGTATCACTCTGCCAGGGCTGGCCTGTCTGGGGTGGACATTCAATCCTACTTCCATTAGAAGGAAAATCAATGTTTTGAAGGTTTGGACTTTGTTTCCTTGCAGATTTTCCCCCCATATTCTCCATCCTTTGCTTTGTATCACAAAAGATAATGGACCCAAAAGAAAAAAGGCAAAACTCCAAAAGCCCAACATACCTATTTAAATTTAATGTCCCTACTTCCCTAGTTTGAACTTTATAAAGACTCTGCAGAAAATCGTAGCTGTGTCAGTCAGGACAAGCCGTCCAAGGTGAGCTCAGCTCCAGAAATTCTGAGGTGTTATGGTCCTGCCTCCCAGAGGTATGTGCTGGTAAATGCCATGGTAATTGTGTTTGTTATCTGCAGCATCTAGATTCATTGCATTAGATACAGGTAACGGGCAACTGCAACTTAACCTTGGCATTTAGGATGCTCCATGAGTCTTCATCCCTTTCCCTGGCCCTGCTATCAGCACACATGGCTGCAGGAGCTCTCTGCATTACCATAAGGTGAGCCTCTGGCTCTTGGATTTCAGGGGGCCCGTTCTGAAGTGCAGTGTGGGCAGTCAGAGTCTCCAGACTTGGGGAATTCAGAGGCAGGCAATGGGAAAGAGCTGTGTGTGAGTCCACATTCGTCAAAAGCCTGACCCAAAGGGAGAGGTAGAGGTTGAAAGAGCAGCTTAGCCATGAGGAGTTGTTTTACCACTGACTATAGACTGGCAAGCCAAATTTTGGCTCCTTTTAGATGACACTGAATAGGCAAGCAGTTTCATATTTAAGCACTTTGATGACCATTGTTGTCTGCTGCATCCCCTGCTGCTGTCAGATGGGATCCCAAGGCTTGTCAACGTGACTGATTGCCATGTTACTTCTCTCTCTCTGCATGTGAGTAAGAGGCCCTGTGCTCATTTGGATGAGCTTCACTCACAGCCCTGCCCGAGGTGATCGTGTGGCTGAGGAGGCAGGTCAAGAAGCTCTGTTGCTTGCTTGGGAGCAGTGAAGCTGTCAAATGACTCAGCACTCACCCACCATGGTGGTGAGAGCAGCAGAACAGTGCCCAAGGGACATTGGGGTTCAGGCAGTTGTCACCAGAGAAGAGTAGGGCTGGTCTTGGCCCTTCTCCCTCGATGACAGCTAGCCCACTGGCACCAGGCAGTGTGGTGGTGACACAGCTACAAGTCAGCTCCTGCAGCCATGTGGTATTACCCTGTGGTTCCCTTCGGACATTAATGTGATTATTGGTGATGGTTCTTGTGGGCAACAAAGCAGGAATCTTCTCTCGTCAATGGAATGAATGTCCTTTGCTTTGTCCCAGCAAGGCTTTCCACTCTCCTGCTCTGTCTGCAGATCTCTTGGTTTAACCCTGCACTTAGGATTTGCACTGGTTTTAACTGGGTTGGCTTAGGAACAGTTATTTAATTGCTGGAACAGGTTGGTGGAGTCTCTTGATTTGGGTTGGGGACCTTCATGTCGATGTCACCTGTGCACACCAAACTGGCACCAGAACCTCTTTAATCCAAATTACGAGCAGTTGAGCAAGGAGTCAAATCAAATTTAGCAGACCATTTTAGAAAATGATTTCATTCAACCGGTACAGCTCCTGTGTGTGCATTGAACCAGAGATGAAGTGATTGTTAAAGTCACTAGAGTTAAACTCATATAAATTTGAGTGCAGGCAGGCTTTTATGAATTCATTCGTGTGGATCAATCATAGTGTTGATCCAACAGGAGCACTTTGAAGAACACAAAAAATAATTTAATATGCTAGATGGTGGTTATGGGCAAGTATTCAACAGGCTCACCTGTTGGTAAAGGCCATAACCAGGCATGTGGTGTGGGACACTGCCATTTGTCACTGCACTCAGGCCTGCATCTAACCAGCCTTTCGACATCAGCAGCTCTCCTTGCTGAGGCATTAGCCCTGTCCCATATGTAGTCCAAATGGGATTTTTTTCTGCAAGTTGATTCTGTGTGAGTGACTCTGCTGGGGGCACTGGGATGGTTCCTCTTTGTAGGGGAGAAGTCCAAGACATTCAAAGGCCAGTGTTGTTGCCCTGAGATTTGCAGTCTTTTGATGTTTTCATTTGTGTGGTGGAGTTCTCACGCACTTTCTGTAAACACAGTTATGTTTGGCTAACCGTTCCTTTTTGTTTTCATTCCTTCTCCTGAGGTGGAGAAGTTTGATGGACCTTTTCATTTGACCAGTGTGGTTGGAGAGGTGGTGACCTCATCCTCCAATCCACGGTCATTCCTAGAAACATATATATATGAAGTAAAATAAACAGCTGGGGGTTTTTCCTAGCTTCTTTTCTGTCTTGAACTAAGCTGGGTCTGCATGGTTCTTTTCGTGTCCAAGTACGACACAGTATCACACCTGACAGCTTTCTCAAGCTCAAAATAATAAGGACGGTTTCCGTACCAACTCCAAAATACCAACCTTTTCCTAAGGGAGACTCCAGCGGGAGTGTGAACAAGGCTGTAGCTCATCTTTAATAATGCTACTTTTAAAAATAAATCATGTTTTATGGATCTAAACTTAGCCTCTCCAGATAAGCGAGTCCCGGGGCCGCTGGTGATTAATATGCAGCACTGGAGCGTGGCCCAGCGGGGCCCTGATTAATAGCGATGACATCATGACTTTTAAACATTCTGTTAATGCCGGCCCCGGTGACAAATGGGGATGCGCGGCATCGCTTCCCGTGGCATTTGCGTCGCCGGAGCGAGGGCCAGGAGCAGCGCCCTGTCGCCTCCCCTGGGCCAGGCACAGGGAACCTGCTGCTGCCGGCCTGGCTGACCTGCATCAGCCCTGGCAGCTCAGCCTTGGGAGCTGTGCCCAGGGATCTGGCACTGCCACAGCCCCCCCATCCTCATTCAGAGGCTCGTGCCAGTCTCTGGAGGGTGAGGCAGGTATGGCAGGCGTTTTCAAGCATGTCTTCCACCTGCAGCTTTCTCTGCCACCCTGCCCTTCAGGGAGTTTGCTCAAAGGCTTAGGGCCAAGGCAGCTCCCAATTTAAGGCTTCTGCTCCCTGCTGCAGTCCTCCCTGAATTTTAGGGTCTGGTACCCCACAAACGTGGCACAACATGCACCCCTAGCAGAGGCCTGAATCCATACCCTTCTGGGCATCATCAGGCAGCAATTTTGCTTCAGCTGCTGCCTCTCCCCTTCAGCCATGAGGTAGTTAACAAGTGTGGGTGATTCTTATACTGCCAGGAAGAAAGGACTGCTGCGGTCGTGTGCCATTTCCCACAGCTTCCTGCAGCTCCATGACCTCCTGGTCTTTGCCCCCTATGGTTGTTCCCCTACGTTGTGGGCAGCACTCTGCATGAGTGCCTGGGCCATGCCGCAGCACCTGGCGGGCAGCAGCTCCCCAGGTATGCTCTGTGCCTGCGGGCTGTGAACTAATGAGCACCCCCATCACTTCCCTTTTCCTCTCCTGCTTTTATGGCATCTTGTAGGCAGAAGGCTTGAACCGGAGTGCTGGCCTTGACCTCTCTCGATGCTCTGGAAAGCTCTGTAGATTGGTGTCTGTGTATTAGGGCTCGGGATTTGTTTCTACTTTTCATTCACGGGGCTTGAGCTGGACTGGTCTCGTGTCTGGAGATCAATCTAGTAGACCAGACTGCTAAAACCTTCGAATCCTGATGAACAGGTTTCTCAACTGTCTAAGATTTTGCTAAGAATTTTTGCCTAGTTTTCAAATAAATCCTCTTCTGCCATCCCACCAGCACCAATGAGAAAGATGTCATTTGAAGCTCTCTGCTTTTGCATTCAAATGACAACCCCATGAATCCAGACTGCACTTGGTATCCAAAAGTAATCCCAGGAGGGTTTTAGACAGTTTGAGTTTTATAATACAATTTCATCTTTGCAGTGGTCTCTATGCCACTCTAATGTGTAGTATTGGGGACCAAATATATGAGGAGTTCTGAACTGGCAAAAATCTACATGAGACTCACTGTGCTAGGACAGCCCTGTAGTTGTCAAAACTTCACAAAAAGCTGGTGGTTGTTAATATTGTTTTATTAAAGCTATATTTGGTCTGCTGCCACCTCTTTGAACCTTCTGATACCAAATGACTGTGTTGCATTTTGCAGAGCTTTTCTTGTTGAATAGACAGGTTTCTTTGGACTTGCTCAGTGTGTGGGGAGGGGTTTTTATTCCTAAACACCTCCTTGTAAAACCCAAGACATCTAACTGTAATGCTGTACCGTACAGAGCATATTTTATGATCTTAAAGGTCTGAGAATATAAAAAATGTTGTAAATATATAACCTCTGAGCTACTGAGCACCAGCCAGGGAAATGTCCCCCCTCCCCTTCAGCATGACTTGAAGAATGCAGACATGCTGCCTGTCAGAGAAATCTTTGCTTGTTGGCATCATCTGCTCTGCAATGTTTCACCCTTGCAGCAAATCCTCTCACCCCTCCTCCAATCAGTCTTGTTCTTTGCACTTTCAGAGTCTTTGCCACCCCACCTTTAATGCATGCTCCTTGTACAGTGAGTGCAGTGATAAAGTGCATTTCAGAGTGAAGGCAGTGCGGATGGATGGGATCAGGGGCATCCATTTTCGTGTCTCAGCCATGGACTTGTGTGTACTTGGTTTCTTCAGCTTTCTCCTCAGTGTCAGGACCAAATTGGTATTTGTCATAAACTCTTTTGATCCTTGAAGAAAATGAAGGGCCATTTAACATTTTTAGAGTAATAATAATAATAATGTAGGGAAAAGGATGCATCCTGGTAGCTGAGAACAGCAGGTTATTTGTTTAAGAGCATACTTTAGAACAACAGCAAAAAGGACCTTTAATCTCAGAGTTTCAAGGCACCTTGTAAACTATAAACATTGATTCTCCTTCTTCTTGTTATTCCTTGTGGGCATTTTACCTCTATAAAATAGAGCAACATTCCTACCATTCTTGCAGCAAGAACAAACGAATACTAGAGAGAACTGAGGCAAAGTACAAGCAGGATTCAGATGGCAGACATAGCCAGGGAGTGTGTTGAGAATGGGTGGTTTATGTTCAGGATATCTCACCCATGAGGATGTGCATTCTGGGTAAGTCAGCCTCATGGACACCTGTGAAAAGAAATTTATCCTGCCCTGGGGAAGCTGAGTAGTGGGGCATGCAAATGAGATTGGTCACTCTATAAATTCTCTTTGAAAAATGTAGCTTTTAACCTGGCAAGGAGGTGAGTGGGTGAGTGCTGTTGAATCATGGAGGGGACAAGCAGCAGTCGGGGGAGTTTTCCATTGGCTCCAGTAGATAAAGATTTCCTGCTGGAAGGGAGTTCTAGATTTGCCTCCCTAATTGTGTGCCTGCTGTGTCATCTCTACACTGATAATGTTATGTCTCCTTTCCTTTTTTCTTTTTTTCCCCTCCACTTTCTACAAAGAAAGCACTGAAAACCATTTTGAGCTGTTCTGAAATTTTGGGTTCTTTTGTTTCTCTGCATTTCTATTGGATTATGTCCCTGACATTATTGCCAAGAAGTTAAGTAATACATCTAGCGATTGAGAAAACTAAATAATGAAGCTCTGCAGCTTATAGCTTTTCTAGTGCTGTGCCAGAGAGCTTTTTGAGCTGAGAATTGTGACTGGCAGTCAAATTTAGACAAAAATGGTTTGAAAATTATTTCTTTTTTCTCTTTTCTTTTTTATCTGGTAAGGACCAAAATGAGCTGTTGGAAGCTGTAACATTCACGGCAAAATAGCCTCAGAGATTCAGAAAAAGTAAACACTTTTAAAAGTTAAAAGTAGGAAACCTGGTTGCTTAGCAAGTGCCTGTGGTTGCAGACCGTGGGTTATTCAGAAACCGTGGGCTGTGCCACTCCACAAGAGATGAGCTGGACACACCTGACTCAGCTGGAGCCTTGTGCAAGATCAGGTCATAAGGGAAATTCAGATTGGGTTTCAGGACTGATGGAGGGCTCCCTCAGCACCTATGGAAAGGGTGGAAGTGCTTCCATTGCCACGAATGGATTCTGGCAGCCAGAGCAAATCAAATCAAGCAGCTCCAGCTCCTTGCCCTCAGTTTGCAAGTCCGGCAGTCTTTGCCCCGCTTGCCCCTCTCTGCAGCACCCTGACTGCAGCAGGCACTGGGGACTGGGCTTAGACTATCTGTGCTTTGACTTTTCCCCTCTCTGTCCCTGAGTGCTATGTAGAGTCAAGGGCAATTGAGTTTGGTCCTTGAATGCCTCGGGGAACTGTGTGACAGCATGGATGTGCTCCTTAACCTTTTCATCGTCCGGGGGTCCCCTCTTCACTGCCTGCTGCACCATCCCCAAGCTTGTTCAGGAAACTACCTGTCAAATCTCAGTCAGAGCAGCCAGGTGAACCCATCCTCACTCTTTTGCCTACTGGGGAGAGAATGTGCTAATAAAGCCCCTCCAAAAAAGACTGAACAGAAGCTATTATTTTATGTCCGGGGCTTGCTGAGTAATAATGATCTGCCTTTAACCACCCACTCGTGCCTCTGCTTATCCCCCTGCTTGTTCATGACCTTCACTCATTGTATTCTGTTGAATTGAGCTTGTATATTCCTGACACACAGGAGCTGCATCTTCATTCACTTGTGGTAAATGCCTGAGACACTCAGGGCACTTGAAATTAAATAATCAGCCGTGAAACAAAGGACCCCAAATGGGCACACAGGCACATTGTCTGTTTTATTTGCAGATAAGTTCTGTCTAAAAGCCAGCAATGCGTGATGTTTCTTGCTGCTTTTTTAGTTTAAAGCAGATGCTGTACACAATATTAGAAACATACTCTTGCAGGCTGTGAAGTAATGAGGGCAGGAAGCAAGAAGTGAGGAGCTGGGATATCACCTGCTTTATTTTAGGTGAGGCTTTGGGGAACGGAAGAGTGTAGAGTGAGGGCTGTGCGTTCAAGCAAAATGCCCTGTGCTTTTGTGCCTTTTGAGGCTGAGTGTTTATCAGGTTGAGGATGATATGTGAAAGGGAGGAACAAAGGGAGGAAGGGAGGGAGGGAAGGAGAGGAAGAAATAAAATAAAAAAAGTGCTCTATGTTGGATCTACACAGCATGGATCAGTGAAGGTGTCAGGTGTGCTGGGCTCTAGAGAGTGGCATATCTGTGCTGGAGGTGAGAGAAGAGTCTATGAGTTTTGTGATGATGCTTCATGCTCAAAGAAGCCAATATTGTCCTATCAGGTGGATGAAAACTATGAAAAACTACAAGAGATACAAGCATGTATTTGCACCAAGGATAGATTCAAAGGGGTCTTATATCCAAGAAGAATCCCCTCTCTCTTTTCTTCCATTGGATTTTTGGGAAAGACCCCTGGAAAGATGCATTTGCTCTCCCAGCTGAAGAACAGCCATGTGAGAACAGCCCTGTGAAGCACCCTGACCACGGGTGGGACATCTTCGAAAGGAACATGTGGCAGCACAGTGAACTCCTCCCATTTTATTTCTCTTCTTGGGAGCAGATAAATTCACTTGTTTTAAAGCATTGGGAAGATGGGAACTACTATGTGTGTGCATGCATGTGCCTGAATGTCCCCTCGGAACACTCGGAGCGGCTGCTGGGCGTGTGCAGCTGGAAGATAACACGCTCATCTCCTCTCTGAGGGCAGACAGAGGCAGCTGGGCTGTCAGGCCCAGGTTATCTGTTACCAGCACGCTGCTTGCTGTCCCTTGTCTCTTCCCACCTGGTTCCAGCCAATTCCAGATGAAACCCACTACATATGAACTTGGCAATTAGTCCATCAGCCCCTCTGAGCCTGCAGGATCTGGCCACGGACCAGGGGGAATCCCACGCGATGGCAGTGGGCAGAACAAATCAGCCACGCCTGACAGGCAAGAGTGGGGTCTGGCAGTGTCTGTCAGTCCCCAGAGAAGTCCCAGTTTAGTACAGAGCAGGTCTCAGGTTTCTGGTTACCTGTCAGAAATGGCAACTGTGGGTTGTTCTTCCCTTCCTTTATTGGCCATTGCTAAAAGATTTGTGGAAGGCCTTCAGGAGGTCTGTGAGTGTGGCCCAGGACGCTTGGTGTGTCAGGATGGTGCACCTCAGCAGAAAGCACAACTTTTTTGTCAGGGGAAACTTGGAAATCTGTGCTTGTGAGTAGCAAGGGAGGGGAGCTATTTATCAGTGTGGGGGCAGTTGGCACTACCGTCTGGGATAATTGTTGATTATTATTTGGATATCAAAAGAGCTCAGTGAATAACATCCACCCCCCTATTTTGCAAACTATTCAGGGTGCTAGTGTGTGGAGTAGTACCTTTGCAAGTGGAGAAGTGGTCAGTCTGCTTCAGGTGTGGTCTTTGCACAGTTATCTCTCACCATGGAAAAGATTATACTTGAAACGCACAAGAAAATATCAATAAAGGCAGGTGGGAGCATCACTCTCCCAGAGTAGACCAGAAGCTTTTTATGTCGGTAGTGAGAAGGAAATCCACTCCTTCTAGTTCTGTCCATAGAGTCAGAGGGCTTTTTGTTGGAATTACCAAGTAAATAAATGTGAGTTGTACATGTAAACCCCTCAGACAGCCTTGTAAATCTCAACTATAGGCTCCAAAAATGTCAATTTATTCTTTTTATCAGCATTTTAGTTGGATTTTTATTGGGATTTTTTAAAGAAAAAGAAGGATGTGAGTAAGAGAAAGGAAGAAAGGAGGAGAAAGAAAAGAATGAAGGAAATTATTGGAGCGAGAAAGAAAGTGAGAAAGAGAAAAAAAAGGAAAGAGGAAAGAAAGAGCAAACTACACTAGCAGAATATTAAGGTTTGATAAGGCACAGATAAGTCGTGGAGCTGAGAAATCTTGCCTCACTCATCTATATGCTGCATAAGTTATGAAGAGAAGTGAGTGACACAATATATCTTGTTATTTAAGGAATAAGAATATGTGCCATGTAGTTCTGGCATTTCCTTGCATTAGCATACTTGTGCAGCTATCACACTTTCAGTATATCCATTTAGTGGTGGGGGTTTTTTTTCTTCTTTTTCTTTTTAAATTAATTTTGAAGGGTGGGTCCTTTCCTAGTAAAGATTTTCTGTATTCCGTAAGTTTTTGTGAGAAGCGCTGCATAAGCCCCAATTTCAGCAAAGCAGAGCCCTGAGATGTTGAATTTATTACAGAATGGTTGGGTTTGGAAGGGACCTCTTGAGACCATTTAAGGGATGTCTTCTTGAGACCATTGAAGGGTCCTCTGACCCCTTGCACAAGCAATGCCAGCTGGAGCAGGCTGCCCAGGACCATGTCCAATTGGCTTTTTAGTATTTCCACATATGGAGATTCCACAACCTGTCTGGGCAACCTGTTCCAGTATTTGATCACTCTCCTAGTCAAAAAGTGTTTTCCTGTGTTCAGGTGGAATTTCTAGGGCTGTGGTTGGTATTTTTAAATGAAGGCAGTACTGCTGCAGGGCCCTACGTTCCTGATTTCTTCTGAGAGGACTGGAAGAAGTAGCAGTATCCTTGAAATGAAAGGTGGGAGGACAGCCCAGAAGGATTCCTTTACACACTTAGTTTAGAAAAGTGAAGGGAGAGACCATCTGGAGAAAGCAGGAACTAATTTGACTGGGTGGAACATGGCTTAATCGGAAAAAGTTTGATCCACAGTTAGCTTTTAAGTGCCTTGAAGCTTGTGGTGTAATCAGAGCTTTGAATTTCATTTGTAATGAAGGCAAAGAGGTGCCAGCTGTAAAATTTATTCCTGGATCTGGACCCAAGAGTTTTCATCCTCCTCAACTTTTCAGAAGTTTTGATTCAGATTTTATTTCTGCTTTCCCCCCTTCCCTCTTTGGCCAAGCTGAAATGTCTGAGCCTTGATTTGGGATCTTTCAGAAATATGGAAAGGAGGGATGAATATGCATACCTGATAGGACTGGCATATCCCTGTGTGTCCATTAAATGAGAATTCCTCATCTTCCTGAGGCTGCTGGTAAAAATGACCAGATGGAGGACATGGATCAAAATGACACGTTGGACCAAGATGACCCAAAGATCTGGTGCTTGAGAGGAAATGCTGCAGCCCTGGCTCCTGAACAGGCACAGTGGCATCTGCAGGAAAGCAGCCACAGATGTCACCTCTCTCTTCTGAGCTCATCCTGTAGGTTGATGGGCACCTCTTGAAAGATAATGAGGATCTTCAGGTGCCCTCTTGGTGCAGTATGGAGGGGGATCTGCACTGACAGGGATCACCAGGGTGGCTGCAGCTCAGGAGGAGCCACAGGAGCTTCAGTGCACCACAGGAAAAGATCCAGACTTCCTGAGGCCTTGTTCAAACTGAACCTTTAAGCAGGATGATTGCCCATCAATAAGGAAGACACCATGGAGCACCACCACCTGGTTCTTGACAGTGTGATGAGATATTCATGACAGTATAATAGGATTTCGGTGAAATGCAGTATTTTATTCTCATTACTGGAATGCAGAAGGGCCCCTTTATGTCCGAAAAAATTGATTTTAGAATAGGGTTTGTTAGAACCTTTCAGTCCCACAATCGATGTAAATGGGCAAATATGATTCTCTTTAAATCCAGTTTCCTTGAGGCACAGCTGTGCCAGACACACGTTGGAGAAACAAGGAGAGCACCCCTGTGTACCATCAAAGTGGAGAAAACCAGACTAATTCTTCATGCTGGAAGCCCTCTGAGGGGAAGGCTGAAAGAGCTGTGTGTGAATGAGCCAAATTACACCCTCATGCCTGGTGTAATGCCATTGGAGTCTGGAGAAGAGAAGGCAGAAGGGAGACGTGAGGCCTGTCTGCTGATATATGAAGGAATATGTGGCAAAGAGGAGAGACCAATTATTCTCACTAGCCAACAGGGGAAGTGCAGAGAATATTTAGGTCAAGCATTAGGAGAAAGTTTCTAGTGGGTGAGTTATTACTCAGCTAAGGCAAGGCACTAGTTGGAAAACCAGCCCTGCACTTTGGGAAACAAATGAGTGTTGTATGTCCGCAAGAACAGGGGAAGTGGGAATGTTGGGGTGCAAGGCTTAAATCCTGTCCCTGCCTCGGACACTGAGTCATAGCAGTCCTGGGCAGGGATATCATTTTCAGTCCCTGCAAGCAAATCTAAGCTATCCACAGCCTAAATAGGTCTGCTACCAAAGAACAGACAGGTATGTGCAAAGACATGAGCAATATGAATGTTGGGAACTGCTTGGCCATTGGCTCGCAAAGCTGCTCGATCAGATGCAGCTGTGCCCAGACTTGGGGTTGTCTCCACTGAGAGATTACTTGTGCTGTGTTTCTGGGGAGAGAAGACTTTCATTTCTCTCTTTACTAGATGGAAATGGGTAAAAATGCTGAAAAAATATATCCCTGGGAAAATTCTAAGTGATCGAAAACCAGTTTTTCATCTTTGGAAAATCTAAGATTTCAAAATTTTTGTCACGTGACCTGAGGAAAAATGGAGGGGAAAGTTATAATATTGGAAACATCCATAAAGAGTCTAAAAATGTTTTAATTCAAACCTACCAAGTCATTTAGCTTCCTCTTTTTGTTATATTCATATTATGCAATATCAACTTTTTTTTTCAGCCTTATCCAAATGAGAAGCTGTCATGAAATTTTTACTTGAAGATTTCAGCACAATTGATTTTTTCCTGAAAAATATGCCATTTTGGTTCAACTTGAATTTTCTCCCAGAAAATGTTCCTTTCAAAAATCTTGGGCCAGTGCTGATTACCACTATGCAGCTGCTGTTCCTGCAGCAGATCCTTTCAAACACAGCCAGCGAGCATCCTGGTTTGTAGCCTGTTCTTTGTGGCACCACAGAAGGTAGCTAAACCACCCCTTAGCTGCTGCTGGGATGGAATGGGGATGTTGCAGGTGTGACTTGTGTGGCCTTGTCTCTTGCTCTCACAATGAGACCATAGCAGTTTCTGTTAGCTGGAGTGTGGTGAGGATGAGCACCACGATGCACAGGCACCACTACCAGCCTGTCTCCAGCACCATGGCAGAGAGGGGTACTAAGGTTTCCTCTGAGGGCCCTGTGGGCACCTATTTCAGTGTTCCAAATGTCTCCCCAGAGACAGCTTTCTTACTTTTGAGGTTGGTTGTGAGCTCACTCAGCTATACAAAGCATTTCTCTTGGAAGGGTAGTGTGCTATGGAAATGCATACCAGCTCTTACCCCAAGCAAGAGCTCAGACCAGGGAATTCAAGGCCTGTGATTTCAAGCCAGGCTGGTGATGCAGCTTAGACACGTGGATGTGCACACCCTGAGGCCTCTTTTGTTGGGTGTGCATGAAAATAAGTAAATAATAAGTAAACAAGTGTAAATGTTCCCTGCCACACACACATGCTTTTTCTTTTGTCTCAATCCTTCGATGGTTGTATTCCTGGATTTCCATTATCAGTGTACAAGCAGGGATTCTTGCTGCTCAGTAAAACACATCACAACAAACCGAGCTCTCACCCTCTCTTCCCCCCCACCACACACACCAGCACACAGACATTACACAGCTGCAGTCCCTGTGCACGAGCCAGCACGGATGTCAATTATTGGGTATACTTATGTGGAGCCTGATTTCTCTGGAGGAATTGCAGTCACCAGGCTTTAAAATCAAAGGCTGGC
Source organism: Lycocorax pyrrhopterus obiensis (assembly GCA_014706295.1). Lineage (NCBI taxonomy): Eukaryota > Metazoa > Chordata > Aves > Passeriformes > Paradisaeidae > Lycocorax > Lycocorax pyrrhopterus. Next base: position 94,340,970 of record JACSVZ010000001.1, read on the forward strand.
CTTAATGCTGGCCATGCAGCTGCAGGGCCTGTGGGTCACTGCCTGTTGCCTGATGAAAAAGTTCAGAGAGGGGTTTGTTTGGATGAGGGTGGACAGGAAGGTTACATCTTTGGAGGGGATTTGGTGCTGGCATTAAGGTCACTCACAAAGCCACTTGCAGGTAGCACCATGCCCTCACTAGCTCATGCTGTGGCATGGCTGTGTGCTTTGTGTTGACAGTGCTGTGTCCCCAGAGCTGCCTGAGAGACTCAATGAAGTGGAAAGTGAGAGTAAACACAAGGGTGAGGGAGCTTCAGCCATGTAGCAAGGCAGTTTCCACCCCTGCAGGTTTCCGCTTTCCCTGGATGTGTGGGCAGTGAGAGCAGAATCCAATGCGGACTGCAGAGGTGGAAAAGATGTAAGAGATCCATCCAGTCCCTCTCCAGGCAGGTGTAGTGCTTTTATTTCAGCATCACGCTGTTAGGATTTCCTGAGGTGACATTAAGTGGATTCATGACCACAGCTGAGCCTGACACCACAGCAAGCCCCAGCATGTTTTGGTGCCATTATTTGGTCTAATGATGGGAATAAATACACCTGGAAGCAGGGAATCCTCTCCCATCCTGGAAATTTGTCTGGATGGATGTGAAGCCTTATCAGCCCAGATCCATGCAGGTGATAGAGGGTGATTTTTAGTCCCTTCAGTGGATGGTAAGTGATACTTGAGCCCTGTCGCCTCCCAGTCGCCTCCATCCTTCATTACCCTCCCATCTCCTCCCACTGCCCCCTCCTTGTATTGCCACCCACTCTCGTAATAGCTCCTGCACCAGCACACCATGGCTGCAATAACAAATACCGCCTCGTTTCAGCATGATGAATGAAGAGTTTTAATGAAACTGGCCTAAGCCGTTCCTGGCAAGCTGCCTGGTTTTTGTTTGTTTTAAGCAAGAGTGATCCATCACCCTCCCGACTTCTCTCCATCGCAGCATCCCCAATCAATGCTCTGCACCAGCCTCCCTCCTGTATCCCTCAGTGGCAGCCTGTTCCCTGGCTTCCTGCAGTTACCTCATCTCACCATGACCCCGGCCCCCTTCCAGATTTGCCCTCTGTGATGGAAATTTCCTTTGGGTGTGTCTCCTTTCCTCGGGTGTCAGTGGCTGTGGCTAACAGGGTGCTCAGGGCTGTACAAGTGGATATCATCATCTCTGCCTGTGCATCTCCAGCTGCCAGTGCTCACACACACACAGAGGCACATATTGCTCACTAATGGTGCAGTCGAATGTCTGGTAGGTATTAATTACCCTTGCAGCCTGCTCTTTCATTAGGGTCTCCTGGCTCTCCTGGGACAGAGTGTAAATCAAAGTGTGACTCACGGCTTTCAGAACAGAAAAATATAAACAATCAACTGCCGAAGAAGGGAAGAAATAAAGCAGAGCTCCACCCAACCCCTTGGGAAATAAAAAAAAAAATTAAAAAAAAAAGGAAAAAGAAAAAGGCAATCTCGAAAGCAGGAAGCACTTTAATCAAGCGAGTGGGTGGCAGCCCCCATCTCCACACTCTGGAGCCGTGTGGAAAGGGGGGTAAGAGAGTTCCCTGTATGCATTGCTTTGTCTTCCCGTACAATTTTTCATTATTACAAGGCAGGGAGAAGGAAAAATGTTGGTCTTTTTCATCTTTGAAGGAATTAAGCTGACAGGTGTACGTGCAAGCAGTAGAATGAGGCAGGACAGGGGAAGGGAACAAGCCGACTCAAATACAGAGTGCGGTGTAACATCAAACATGGGACTCCTGGAAGAAAGAGCCAGAGAGCAATATCGATGCTTTTCTAACCTTTCTCCAGCTGTCCTTAGTACTTAGGTTTTTCAGAGCATCCTGATGGCCTGAGCTGAATGAATGCCATTTTTAAGCATTTCTCTGAATTTTGGACAAATTTTCCCGGGAGAATAACCTGCTGAAATTTATTTCTATCTGAGAAGTACCTGGGGAACAGAATTTGGTTTCTTTGAGCAAAATATGGGGTGCATAAGGGGCAAACAGGGGAATCCATGAGAGCTAGCAGAATGCATTTGCAGCAACTTGTTAACCAGAATTTTCAATGGAAAACCTTGAAAAATGTCTGGATAAAGCATGTGATGGCATTTTCATCTATAAAAGCTGCTCTACATAGCCAGATTCTTGGGGCTTTCATGAGAAAAATGGACAAAAGAGTTTGGAGCAAAGTTGCTCTTAGTGTTAAGTCAGGTGGTTTTGGAATGAGGGGGTGTTGTGCTGTCCTTGCTGTTTACTACTCCTGATTTTTTCATTGAAGGATTCTCAGAGCAGAATCAAGACTTTACAAATGCCATGAAGGGATTTATATTTCTTCCCAACCTTTGATGCTGAATTGCCTTACAACCTTTCTCAGTAGAGAGCATTCAGAATGCAGGTTTCTCTGTGCAAGGCTATATCCATGTCTGCAGTTTGATACAGAATGGAGTAGGAAGGGATCCTGTAGGACAGAAGCTCTGGAGGAAAAGGCCTGTCTTTTAAAACTGTCTTAAAAGCTCTGATGTTTTTGGACAGCAGATTAAACATTTATTTGTAAAAAAAAAAAAAAAATGTGCTGGACAGTCTGCAGAGCAGATCGTTGCATAGGGGTATCCATGCTAAGTCTGTGCGACATTTCCATCCTTGCTTTCCAAGCTTCAAATTGCTGCAAAGGAAGAAAACTTTTCTTCTTTTCTTATTATCTCATCCCATGATGGTAAAGCCTTCTGGGGGGTTGAGGTAACCTTTCAAGCCCAATAGGGACATAGAGATTTTCTTCCTTTCCCTTTCAGTTAGGAATAGTCGGCTGCACCCTGTTAAATACATTCAAAATCCAACAAGGTTTATCCCAGCTTGTTCTTTTAATCCCAGGGTTTGTTCTTACAAAGAAATTTTATCTCATACAGCTTCCTAACTAAAGTGTCCCCATTTCCTTGTAGGAGCTTGTCAGCAGATGCACTTTTGTAGGAGACCTGCAATGTCTCTTTTGCATTTGTGGGTCTTTCTTTTCACCTCTGCTCACTTGCTGTGAAAATAACAGCTGACCTTCAAGAGTGCTGCATGCTCCTATGTCTCATCACTGTTAGGCTTTTGAAATTAGGGTAACCCTCAAATCTAAATACCTCTTTCACTACCTCCTCTTCCTGAAACTTGATCAATTTTTATTGAAAACAGAGTTTAAAGTGAACGCAGTAAGATATCTCATTACCAGGAGTACAAGCAGGGATTCAGTTAGTCGACTGCTATATTGCACAGGGAGATAGAAAAAGCATATGGAGCCTGGGCTATCTAATCTAATCTCACTATGTCTATATAATCTGGGTAAATGGCTAATCTATCACAAAGAGATAATAATAATTAAGGCTGCAACCAGGTTCCATTAGCAAAATTGATGTGCCTTGATCCCTATTGGGTTTACTTCGAAAGCAAGAGGGAATTTTTTTTTCCCATATAGCTTGAAGAAAATTAGTCAAAGTGGCTTTTTTTTTTTTTTTTTTTTTTTAACGTTACAAGGCGTTAACAAATTAACCTAGATTTGAAATTTTGGCTCCTGCCTATCATTTGTTTTCTCATCTTCTAGCTAAACATAGCTTTATCACTGTCCTGTGTTCCAGATTTGCGTACGGTGAAGGACTCTTGAGAATTCACTGCTGGATGTATTAGTGGAAAATAGGTTGTAAATCAGCAGAATCATTAACTCTTGTTTTATGTAAGAGCTGTGATTGCTCTGTACTCTGGAAGGAGGTGTTCTGCCACCTATTAGTCCCTCCTAACCCAAAGAGAATATAAACAGTCATTTTTCAGGAAGCTTTTCAGGAGGTTTTCTTTTACACAGATTCCTCTGAGTATTTGCTGTACCAGTGGTGGTGGCAGCAGAGTAGCCCAGATTTTTTCATCTCTTTTGAAAAACTCTGGTGTTCACCTTCAACATAAAGACTTGATGTGAGGAGGTTCATGAGTATGGGTAGGTAGAGGAGTGCTTGCTGCTGACACTTGGAGTGTGGTGTTTTTATTTTATTTGCTTACACAGCTCAATACAAAGGAAAACAGTTTCAGGACCTGTTGATTCCTGAAGAAGGTGCTTTAAACCAACCTGGGTTTTTGGAGGAGTGCTTCTAAGGAGTCCTCTGAGCATCCTCTCTCAGGATAACCAGGGATGTTTAAATTATGGCAGCCTCCTGGCTGGCTTCTTATGAACCATCCAGCACAACATTGGCATGGCAATGAAATGCTCTGACAACTATCTTTTTTGCACTTACTGGCCCTTTTCCAAATCCAGCCAACATCCTTCTGGCAGGACAAGGAAGGGAGGACGTACAGTGCCATAGTGAGCATCTCTGCCAGGGATCTGCCCTGGGACAGGTTCTCCTTGTGGCTTTCCTGCAGCTACAGAGCAAAATGCCAGGAGCAGAGCTGAATCTCACTGATTGCAATGGATTTGATGGGACCAGCTGCATTGTCAAGGCTGGTCTCTTTAAGTCATGCAATATCTATAATTTAGTAAGATCCACAGAAAAAAAGATGTGAAGAACTAATCCAAAGATCCTTATGCATACTACAAAACATGTCTTAAAAGCCCACAGTGCTCCAGAGGAAGGACAGGTTTTTGTTTAGATGTGAGGGCTTTTTTTCATTCTACGCAAAACAGTGGTTATTAAGCTCTGCTCTGTAATGAAGAATTTCTTGGAAGATGTTGTACTAAATGGCAGAGCATTACCTGCTGTTGCCTCTGGGTAAGTGTAATGATGAAACCCCGGCAGATGAGGGTTTGATTTGAACAAACAGTGACTTTTAGGTACAGAGCTCTGGTCTGCTGAGTGGTGCGTGGGGAAATAGATGATACAATACTTTGTGTATCTCCATTTACTCAAGAGGATTTATAGCCTGGAGGGAGTTTGAATATTGACATTGGGACCACAGGTAAAAATGCTTGACAGATTCTGCGTCTCTCCCCACCATAATCTTTGGCCAGTGTCTCAAGGATGATAAGAAAAAGGGTTTGTTTTGCTATGAGCAAGTAGCTGCCAGCCAGGTTTAGGAGGTCTGCACCCAAGGGTCTCATATCTCCTGCTTAGCTTGGTCTGCAGTGCTGCTAAGACAGGATGCAAAGGCTATATGCAAGACAGACAATGGCACTGTGGAAAGAGAGGCAGTGATTTTATGTTTGTGAAGAGTTAGGCAGAAGCTAACTGGTTAAGCTGGTCATGTGCAGTACAGGCAGAATTCAGGTAGTGAGCTGGTGCTCTTCCTCTGTGGCTCCCGGCTCCTGGCGTCTGCATTGGCTTATTCAAATAAGCAGCTCTCCTAAGCTGCTCTTCCAAACTGGGAAAATATTCCCCAAAGGGGAAGGGGGCTGTGCTGTAAGAATTTCTGTTGTTTTTCTAACTCCAGTGTTGCAATGCTTGTGGAAGCAAGGACCTGAAAGCAAAGGCTGGAGTTGGATCATGCGTGGTTGGGAGCCATATGAAGCCCCTTCAGACCACTGTATGTTTTGATTGGCATCCAGACCAGGTCTCCCCACACCAGGTCTGCCAATGCCCCTCGTGCTCTCAGCTCAGGCTCCCCTTACCATCTCTGCCAGTGTGGCAGCTCTGACTGCTTTCCTGGCCTTCATGCAGAGTTCTGCCCATGATTTTTGCGCCTGTCCCACAGCTTCCCTAACTTCTCAAGGGTTGGACTTGCCTTTTCATGGACACATAGACCCTTTATTCATGCAGAGGACACGTCCTGTTTCCTGCCACCCTAAGCCTCAGAACCTTGGAAATAAATATTGAAGAGTATAGAAGAGCAGAAATTGCTCCAATTATATAGAAAGCTCCAGTAGTTTGGGCACGTATCCTAGGAACTATGGAGGGATTTCTAAGTCACCTCCTTGCTTCTAATTTCCTTTTCTTCATTCCCTCCTGTTTCCACCTTATCCCATACCGTATCTGTCAGATACTGTTCTCCTACCCCCAGCACTCTTAATAAGACAGAGATGAAAGTGTTCCTTTATTAATAATCACGAAAAATGTTGTGTGTGGAGTTCAGAACTGGGAGAGCAAAAGAAAGACAGTAATTAGCTTGTTTCTGTATCTTGGCTCACTGAGGCATTTTGGATGCAGTGAGAAAATTCTTGACAGATTTTCTTTTCTTTTTGTTCTCCCCTTCCACCTCCCCTTTCCTTCTTTTCTTTTGAAGCATCATGCAAAGTTCTTGGGTTTGGGTTTTCTATTTTTTAATGATAAATTTTATAATATGTGTACAATTTTTTTCTTCCCTCTGACTTGTCAGAGATATCAGCTCACAATGTATCCCTTTGTTTGCCTGTTTTTCTAGGCAGTTCTACATTTGGTCTCCTAAAAGGAAGTAAACATGCCAATTTTCCATTGACTAGCAGTGTTTGAGATGCAGGGGTGATTTCATTAGAGGAAGTCCAGAAAACCATTGTTCACCAATTTTGTTTGTCGCTTTGTGAGGAGCAAAGGAAGAGAATTTAATATTCCTCATTTGTTGTTTCTTGTCTCCTATGCTAGCACATGCTGGAAGGACAGAGCAAATAGTTTTCATCTGGTTTTAATCCCTCACCCAAATGCATGCCATCTTCCTTCACAGAAAGGAATTCTCAAGTAGGATACACACAGCCCAATTGCCAGCAACCAGTTCCAAGCCCTTGCTCTCGAGAAAACTGTGTTTTCCTCTTTGGAAATGTGTGTAGAGATTCCTTCCCAGCTGCTTGAGTGAGTGTGAGGGCTTAGCACCTTGGAATAAGGGGGGCTGAACTGAGCCCTGTGAGGACTGATGCAAATGCTGTTTGGAGCATTGGAGGAGAGCACAGTGTGCTGTGTATGGAGCAGGAAAGCCTCCTCTGCCTGTAGGGAAAGTCTTTAGGACAGCAGCAGCCCTCTGCTTTCAAGAGCCTTTGAGTTCAGCTGTGCTGCCCTAACACCTGGAGACCCTGGTGGTGACCAGGGAGCCGTCACAGTTGGCACTGCAGGGGACAGGAATGTGGCACAGCCCTCATCACTGGCACTGGTGACCCAAACAGAAGACAGAATGGGGCCAGTGAAAGGGCTTCCCCAGAGGTGCTGTTGGATGTAGGACTGGAAAACACATCTTTTGACTCAAGGCCCAGAGGCCTTACAACTGCCATAGCCCATCTCTGAGTCACTGTATGTGTCTGCTGTAGAAACAGCAAGTGTTTGTTTGTTTTCTTTTCTTAAGTCTTACAGGCAGGAAGAAACTAAGAGGGTGGGAAATAGAACAAAGGCGCTCAATCTGTGTGACTCTGCACCATATTTTCTTTTCTCATGGAATGGGTATAAGTGACAAGGCAGGGTTCAGGTTTGTGAGCAAAGGAGGGGAGTAAGACATCACTTTCGATGCCTTCAGTAACTGAGAAGGCATTCTCACCTTAGTTTGAAGCCCTTCAGCAGCTTCTTTTGCTGCAGGGTACATTTGTTGATTTGCATTATGAAACAAATCAAAGTCCAGGCACAGCATTGCACAGGTGTGATAGATCCTTCTCATTTTGAAAAATGCTTTTTCAGGAGACTGTAGTACAATAAAACTAAATGAGTATTTGGAGCCAGTAAAAAGTTATTTTGACTGTACTTTCCCCTTCAAAATCCAATCAGCTCTGAAGCATCCAGAATACATCAGCTCTCTCTATTCTATAATAGGGTCACCTGAATAAATATGGTTAATTTCTGTCCAGTAACCAAAAATGCTAGATCTAAGGGAAAAAAAAAAAAAAAAGCAAGCTTGTTCTTTATATCAGTTCTTAGTGCATTAATTAAAAGCTCCTGTGAGACAACAAGGATGAGTGGGATGCAATAAAGATGCTAAGAAAGAATAAGAACATTATTATAATGAAAGCAGATTAATGGGGCTTCACATAGTGGTGCTAATGGATGTTTTTGAACTTAGAAAGGAAGCGATGAGACAATTGAGTAATGAATTTTGTCATCAGAAAATCACAGCTGAGCCAACATCACCATATAAAAAGGGAACTGATTTATTGATTATAATGGAAAAGACTAATAGATGGTTTTAGTGAAGACACAACACAATTTTTTTCTACAGGAATGCCCTGAAAAGGCCACTCACTTATGTATCCGTTCCCAAAATGGAGGCATAATAATTACATCCTTTGTTTATACAGTTCTTGAATGCACACCACATTAGCACCAAGTGTGGGGCATATGAAGGGAAGGCCTAAATGAAAACCTCAGAGGTTGAGAAGGCCACAGGAAAGACAGTGACTGCCAGAGCAGTGCTGTGCTACTGCAAGATCCTACCTGCATAGCAGAGAGAAGCAAGGGCTGTGGGGACAGCTTTGCAGCATGTTAATATGGTGGTGCATGGATTGATCCCAGAGTGCCAGTGCTGGCACCTCGCTTGCATAAAATGCGTGCAGGGCTGGCCACGTTGTCTCAGAAGAGACAAGTCTAAGAGCTGGGCAATGGGAATAATGATGTGCCTGGGAGAATTCTCATGCAAAGAGAAAGTTCTTTGAAAGTTTGGGACCTGCAGAGCTTGTACGCTGCTAAGAAGAAGGGTTATGTAAAGTCTATATGCTCGTAAGAGAGCGCTTCAGTTTTCAGAGGAAAGAACAAGGACATATTTGATGACACTACAGGATGAAAAAGTGGGAGTATTTTTTTCCCTGTAACAGGCAGGTTGGCTGGAGAAATCATTGTCTTGTAACATCATCAATAGCCAGCTTTCAGCAGGACTCAAAAATAAAAAAGATCCTGTACCATTGAGAGTATTCAGAGTTATCCTAATCAAGGAGAATACATTCTGGGACGGAGAGCCAGCCACATGCAGTCAGTAATGTTTAAGGCTTCTCTAGGTCTCAAAATGCAGGACAAAGCCTGGTATAGAGGGACAAGCTGTTCCACATCTGTCCATGTAGTGGACTTGTACCTTCCCTGAAGTATGTTGTGCTGACTGCTGTCCCAGACAGGATAAGGGACTGGATGAATGCCATGGCCAATGCAGCGGGGCACTGACAGTGCTGCTCAGTGGAGCCTCTCCTCAAGCTTCCTCAGCAGTGACTCAAGGAGTGAATGTGCACAAATGCATTGAGAAATCAGCCTGGGTCACCACCATGGCCTAACATTTTACCTGGATGAGCCCCAGCTCTCAGTTGCACCAGAGTGCAACAAAGTGCACCCTCCTGCATTCTGCACACAGCCTTTCAGGGACTAATTACCATCTCATCCTGAAATCACTTTAACCACCCGAGGGAGGGGGATGACATCTGCTTAACATCTGCACAGTGACAGGCTGCCCGTGAGCTCGAGACATGCAACAGGGATGGAAACATCCATCTCAAAGTGCACGGAGTGCTAACAGTAGCTGGCCCCTGATGCAGAGCAGGCCTGCCTCTTGGGCACTGAGCTGGGTTTCTTCTGATATATCTTCTAGCAGCAAGGAGCCAGTTGCATTCTTTAGGTGGCATTCTACAATCTACTCCAATACCTCGCCATCAGGAAGTTTGTCTCAGGTCTGCATTTGCTTTTTTCCCTTTGTTGTATTCGTATCAATATCCTGTCTCCTATTCACAGCCACAACAGGCATATTTGACCCTTTCATTCTTTGACTGCTCTAATTATCTGACTGTTTTGTTGCTCTGCTCTGCTCTTGTTCATTTTTGTCAATATATTTTGCATAATGAGGTGCTCAGGAGTGAAGATAATGTCCTGCATGTGCTCACATGAGAGCTCCACATGGAGAAAACTGATTCCCTCCCTCCTCTAGGCAACTCTACATACACAAAAAAGGGGCTGAGGGAAGGTTCCATGGTGATTAAAGTCTGTCTTTGAATACTTAAGGGCACAAGATGGGAGAGCAAAGAGAGTTGTGATGGTCATCTGCTCTTAGCAGAAATTTTCATGTCTCACTCTTCACTGTGGTGAGCTTTCAGGCCACCAGGGTCCAGAAACATCTACTCTCCACACCACAAGTGGCAAAACACATCCATCCTTTATCCTAAACGCTGGCTTCATCTCCAAATGTTTGGAGGTTTTTATGGACTGCAGCCCCTCCAAACACATGCTGCTTTAATACTGAATCTCATCCAACACCTCTGAGCCAAAACACTCTCTTTTTAAAGCTTTTTGTGAAATAGTGAGAGAGCTTCATGGTGATGTCAACATCATAAATCATCACATGTGCAGTGCAGAAAGCCCACAATGATGAAGGCATGGAGAAAGAGGATGAATTGTTCAGTGAACTAGTTCACTCCTTCATTTCAAAACAGATTCCCAAAGTCAGATTTTCTCTCTGTAGAGGACTCTGATCTGGTCAAATATCGACATTTCCAATGAAAAGGAAAACTGGGAAATGAGGGCAATATGCTCCCTTGGGCTTGTGGACTCTTGGGTGTGACGCAGAGAAGTCTGGAGAAAACCTGGTCTACCTTGGAGCTCTTCAGGTATCCTGATGCCTTGAGCAGAGACAAGTCAAAACCTTGTGAGAGCTGCAGTCTAGGAACTTCCAGGACAGGTTCAGGGAGCTCTGGAGTGAGCTGGGAGAGAGCTCTGGAGTGAGCTAGGAGAGGTAGGGAATGCCATAGTCCTTTTCAGCATAGTGTATGGCAGGCTCATATTGTTGACAGCTGCATAGGGTCACCCATGGCCACATCCATGTACTCCAGTTCTTTCTGCTGCTCTTATTTTAATTCAGAGTGCTTGATTTTCCTGCAATTATCCTTCCATTGAAATCTATTGGTCTGAATGGGCATGACTAGGCGTGAGTCCATCTCCTTGGTGCTAATTGTGACTTTATTTTATGCAAGCTATGAAGCAGGGTTGGTCTTTCCAGCAGGGATTGAGGTAAAATGTGAGGCATGTTGATGCAGTGGGGGACATATTACAGCTTCCACTTGGATAAACCAAATATTGTTGCTGCCAGTGCTCTATCTGTTGTGGGATCAAAAGTGGTCTTGCTGAACTTGCTGGGAGCGCTGCTGAGGGGTTAAACTAGGTCATCTTATTGCTGTGGGTGAGAACAGAGAGTCCCAGTACCAAAATCCACCCTGACTGCGATTCTGGAGTAGCTCTGCTGATGGTGGTTGGAATTGCTCTGGGTTTACAGTGCTGAGACTGAAAAAAGAATTTGGCAGGGTAATCTCCAGAGCTATTGAACTGGCACCTCTCCCCAGAGCTATGTTTAGTTAACATTTACAATGGGAAAGCAAACGAGGCATGATTCTCCAAACCTTGAACCCTGTTGAGGGCTGATTGATCTTGAATGCTGGCAATCCTGATTCCCCCAAACACAAATAAGCACGTTTATGGATATGAGCAGAATTTTCCTTCATCCTCTTAAAGAACGCAACACAAGTCATATTTAATAACAGAGAAATGGTGTAAGGTCTCCCTCCAGCAGTTTGTGTGTAGACTCTCTGCCCTGGCTTTGGGAGGGGGTCTGACGATCTGGTGAGATATCCCATGAGTCTTACATCTGCACAGAATGGTGTTAAATGCTGGTATTCGCTGGTGTTGGCCACAAGCTGGTAACTGACTGGGATGAAAGTCAGGCCCTGCAGTCTGGGCTGTAGAGTGAAGGGTTGTTTGTCAAGGAAGCAGAAGGCGAAAGCCATGATGAGAGAGGCACGAGAGAGCCTTTCTGTGCTTGGAAAGACCCTTCTGGTAGGTGGGAGTGGGCTGATGTGCCAGCCAGGGCTGACACCAATTGGCACCATTAATCCAGGGCTGAAATGACAGGGAGTTAATGCTCTGCAGGGTGATTATTGCAAACACTGAGCCTTAATTGTTTACCTCTGTTTCATGGAGCCAGTTGACAGTCAGCTCAATAGATTTCAGGTAGGTTTTCTAGTGGGGTAATACCTGTTTTTCAGACAAGGTTTAGAAAGCTGAATGGAAGTGAAATTGGTTGTGGCATGCTGTCTGTTGTTACAGGGAATAATGGGAAAAAGGCTGGGAATCAAGAAAAGATGACAAATGAAAATGTAGATGTCAATAAAGCTGCAAGATGAGAAAGCCAGCAATTAAACAGGAATGGATTTACACAGGAATGTGAATAGCAGGAGGGGCTTTTGCTCAGGATCAGGGTGCATTAGTGGGACTGCAGAGGGGCCAGGCTTTGGATAGAGTGTGGTTGTAGGGTGCAGCTGAGGTTCATCCCCAGGCAGACCTGTGCAGATGAGCTTGTGTGAGGCCAGGAAAAGCAGGGAATGCTGCAGAGGGGTTGGCAGAGCTGGGTGTGAAAAGTTCCGGACTGGCATAGTGTGGAGGCCAGCTGGGCAGGAACAGAATTCACGTGGGTGTGAGAGCCGCCTCTATTGCATTTCAGCAATTTTCCTGTCTTAAGAATGAAATGTCAGTTGTAAAAAGAATAGAAAAGCAATTATCTGGATTGTGGAGTTCCAGGGGCAGCAAGTCCTGAGCCTCGCCCTGAATAAAATCTGCCAGGAGCAACAGAAACAAGCTGTAGTCATCCCCAGCTATTTCTCCTGCTCAGTCCTGGCTATATCATCTGAGGGACTCCATGAATTCTCCAAGGGATTTTGTTATTGCTATTGATTTTACATGGGAGATTCTTAGATACCGGGGTTATGGGTCGGCAGCACAAAGCCTTAAGATAAAGGGATCTTCATAGTGCTGCTCACCTGTTCTTCCACAGCTGCTGGCAACTCCAGTGCTCTTCCACCAGCCTCTCAGCACCTCTTGCTGGGAGAGGTTGAGAAGGGAGTAGCTACTTTGCTCTGATCAAGGGGCAGAGAGAAAGTAAAATTCAGGTTCTTCCTTATTAAAACATGCTATGCACAGCACAAAACACTCTAATGTATGCATTTAGAATATACTGCAGAGCTATTTCTTTCCCTTTTTTTAAAAAAACCCAAACACTTTTATAATAATAATAAAAATGCAATCTATATACAGTATCTTCACATCCCAAATATTTATAAACATAGTTATCTTTGGTTGACTGATTCCAGGAAGTTTGCCAGCACATCAAAGCGGTGACATTTTACATCTCATATTCTTTTCATTGTGAGGAATGAGATGCTTCTCCATTTCTTAACTGATTTTTCAGATTTTCTTTTAAGACTGGTGCAATTGGGTAAAACCTTACAGATTCTAGAACAGACAGGAAATTCCATGAGACTTAATAAACACCATGCTTGGCTTGATGTTGCTGTAGGGTATTGAAAAGAAATATTATTGACCATTAGTCTGCCACACAGACACATCTATAAGTTGCTGTCGTTGGCAATAAGACTGTAGCTATAACTGGTTACAGATTACTTTCTTGGAGCCTGGCCTCTGTCCCAAAATCCCTAGAGCCAAAATCTTATCTGTTCATCCCACCCTCTAGTTCTGAAGTGTGGTGGGGCAAACACGTGGGCAGTGGTGCCTTGGTAGAGCGTGTCACAGTGCTGCCCTTCAAGTCAGGCCATTATAAATGGCATGCTTTTGTGAGTAGCTGATTGTAGATGGAAATCAGGAACTCTTTGAAATGATTGTCACTTTATTGTCATAATGTCTTTTCACCAAGACCTGGTGTGTTGTGTTTGTTATGCATTTTACTTGGGACTAGCTCTCTTTGTGAAATCCGTAAAGGAAATGCTATGGCATTCTTGGGTGCTTGAGTGGATATTCTCTCCAGATGTTTTTAAAGGTCCATCTTCTAATTCAATCCCCAAGAGGCTTTTCAGAAACTGAAATGAGCAATTGCAGGCAGCTGCATAATATCACAAATGACCTACTCAGTCCTTCCTTTCTTGATTTTTTCCCCATGTTATCCATTTGCAACTAAAATCATACTGCCAAAGGCATTTTTGCATTGTGTAGAAACCATTCAAGCACATCACTTTAACAATAGGGGGGCAGACCTGTTGAGTATTAGGCTAACCAGTCGTGTAAGTGAAGGCTTTAAAGGAGGAGGGAAGAATGATGGATGCAGTGTGCAGGGGTCTGGAAGACAAATGAGCGCTATGCAATGGATATGGTCTGCACAGATCTGAATAATATTCAGTGTTCAGTCCACCGTCAGGGTACCATCCAATGGGGCTTCTTCCAGCGTGTAATGTTACATCGTCATCTTCTTCATTCTCCAGTTCAGGTACTCCTCATCACGGCTGGGCCAGCTTGTCTTCTAAGCCAGCTTTTAACCTTGGAACCTCTACTAGGCAAGGAACTTATACCAATCTATATGATATATAAAATAAAAATTAAAAGAATATAAAAAACATATAAAATAGGTGTGCGGGTCTGCGCTCACACGCATGTGTGTGTTTGTCTGTCTGTGCACATAACAGAATCTTTCAGGAGGATAAAGCAAATAGTATTCAGGAAAGAAAATAAAGCCAGTCCTCAACCTTTCATGACTGGGCATGGCACAGGTAAGATGCAGGAAGCTGAATTAATGCTGTCTCCACTCAGTCCCAAAGCCACAATGTGTTGGAGGAAGCTCCAGGAAGAGTGACAAAAATGCTGATGGGTTTAGAAAGTGTAGCGTAAATGAGAAGATTAAGGAGGCTGGTGTATATTCATTGAGGAGGAAAGATGTGTGAAGGGAGATGTAATCACTGCCTGCAAATCCATAAAGAAACGCTACTGAGAGGATGGGGATCCATTTTTCTCAGTGGTTGGTACAAACAGGCCTAAGACATAATGGTCCTGAGGTGCAACAGGGAACAGTTAGTAAAAAAATATCAGGGTAAACTTTATAACTCTAGGAACAGTTTGGTGGCAGAGCAGGCTGCCAAGGCATACTATAGAGCCACCAGCATTGGAGATATTCAAGGCAGGGATGAGTCACCCATCTGTTAGGGATGGTTTAGGTGTAATCAGATCTGCCACAATGTGCAGCAATAGCCTGGATGATGCACCAGAGGTCTTTTCTCACCCAAATGAGTCTGTGATTTGTCATTTGTACTTATTTCACTGTGTGGTACTCTGTGTGGGTGTTTGTGCTCAATTCCTAATGTTCCCATGTGTACCTGGAGCTTGGATGTCTCCTGGCCTGTACTGTCAGTCCTCCAAACGCTTTCTCTCTCTTCCTTTCCTGCCAATTTACTCCCTCTTGATCCATTTCTCTTACATTTCCATATTTACTTCCTGGTTGCTGATCCTTTATTACAGTGTGCCCTCTTGCCTCTTTTTGTCTTCATTTCACATACACTGTGTGTGCTTTTGTGCTGTTGCACCTGTGCCTGAGCACATGCACACATGCCCCTCTTCATCCTCACTGCACTTTTCTCCTCCTGTCTGTTCTCCAGTGACAGGTGTGGGTGCAGAAGGGCAGGCAGGAGGACGATTTTTCTTTCTGCAACAGAACTGCTGAGAATCACCCAGTTTGGGTTTGAAAGAGGTCCATGTTTTTGGAAACACTCTGGTCCCATGGGTATATGATGCCTGACAAGAGGTGGAGCGTTAACTCTGCTGTGTGGTTGCCAGATCTGCCTCACATCTGATAGTCTAGGGCTGTGTATAGGACAATCTTGAGCTGGCCTGCACCCCTCCTTGTGACTTACCTTGCACCCACTTCTCTGCCAGCCCCACATAAAAGCTGAACAAGCCATCAAGGCCATCTGACAGCAACAACAGAAATAGCTCACAGACACTGACAGCAACCTTGCTGATGGTGATGTGCTGCATCTTCCTGAATTTGCAGCAACATTAGGAGTGCTTTATGAAATTAATGTGGGTTAAGTACTTGTGCTGAGTGCCAGGTGTGTTTTAGAGGGCAAAACCAGGAAAAGTTTCCTCCATCAGCAGTGAATTCACTTGGACAGTCACCAAAGCCCAGTGACTGGTACTAGCTGTTATTGTGACAGAGGATCATTAAGGTGCTTTTATTTTGGGTGTCTGAGTGTGTGCACGTGTGTACAGGAATCTGTTTATTGCCTGTATTCATTTCATAAAATAAATTAGATTACCCAAGGATGTGTTCTGCTCTACATCACTTGCAGTTTTCAAATCATCAGATGCCTTTCTAAAAGATTTTCTTTGCTTCGCTCATAAGTTTTTGAGTCAGAAATGGGGAATTTATGGGTGAAATGTCTCACTGTATCCCTCGGGGAGAAGTCCTAGGTGATCTAAGCTCTTTCTTTCTGATCTTTAATAACAGTGAAACTAAATGTTGTATTGAGAAACTGTTAAATTCCAGTGTGCTTAAGACAGGAGATAGCCAAGCTAGATTGTATGTGGAACCTTGCATAGAAACAAAGGAGTCTGTGGTAAATGCTTTAATAATGATAATGAATATTCATGTTTACTCCAAAATAATTCGGACCTGCCTTATAATGGCTACACTAAAATCGCTTTCCAAAATTACAGCTGATCTATTGGTCTTGCTGCTGGTCTCCTACAGGTATGTGTTCCCCCCTTTCAGTGTGTGGCTCCATAGACGTTCTCACAGAACGCAGTGTTGCTCTCATATTTTTTTCTTCAACCTTAATCACTGTTATGTATCATCTTTTGTGCGTCCGTGCTTTCCCAAATTTGGCAGATAAACAGAAGCTATGAAAGTAATTTGTACAAAAAAAAAAGCATAGTAAATTGCGTTAGACAGCATGCTACAGATCAAGACTGGCAACAAAAGTAATAGTGAAGATGTGCTGGCATACAGAAGGGTTTATAATTAAATTGCAACATTAGCAATTTCATTGTTGGTGTTTCTTTAATATATCTTATGAGAAATGCTCTATTTCTGCTTAAAGTAATTACTTTGTACTTGAAAACATGCATATATTTAAATGTCAACTGATGGTAAAAATCTCACTTTTCAATTTACTTGTACTTGGACATTTAGAAATATATTGATAACTTTCATATCAGTAGTTTTATGGGATAAATTCTTTACTCAAACTCTCAGTCATTAAAAAAAGAATTTACCAGCAGTTTAGAGAAAGCAGATTGATTACTGAAAGTAATATTGGAACTTTGTTACGACAGTCAAAAATAAATCACAGGCAAACTACAAAATAGTTAGATTGATACATAAGAGACCTAGTCAAACAAATCATCGGTTATCATCATGAAAACTCTACACTGTTAATACAAGTCTCTACGCATATTTCTCAAAGAAACAGCTCTGGAGATAGTAGCATAATGAATTACTGTGAAGAGGTGTATCTGTCTGCAGCAGAGAAAATCTATCTTATTTTAAATGTGCATGTGTGCTGAGAAAATTATTAACATACAAACCTGGCACCAAGGAGAATATGGCATAGAAAGAAGCTTAGAGGTCATTTTCTGTGATGAACCAAGCACTAGCAACACCTAGTAACACAGAATTGAGACAAGGTGGAGGAGGAAGGTGTTCTTGGTAAAAATTCAGAAGCTTTCGCCCTCAATTGCTAAAATTGTATGGGTCAATTAGGACAATTCTATCTTTCTCAGGGGTAGTGTCTTTTAAAAAAGGAGAAGCAATGGCAAAGAACAGCAAGAGATGACATGAAATTTGGGTGCCATTTCTGTGTTATCCCAGGCATGGACTATCTGTGTGCCAGGCTGATTCCTGGTACAAAGGAGAGAGGCAGAGCTCCTTCCTGTGTTCCAGTGCTCCGTGAGGTGTCCTTGTCTGACCACACTCACCTGAGGATCATTTGTTAGGACTGCTAGCCCATTGTTCACTCAGTGACTCAGGGGCATAACATGGGTCGTGATCAAAGGTACACACTGCTGGACCCTGGCAGTAACCTTTCCAGGAAGGATCTGGCAAAAGTAAGTCATGAAGCATTCTGGAGGAGTCAGAGCATTCTCATCTGCAGGCTGGAAGGAGATAACATCGTAATGAAAGTGATGAGAAAGCAAATAAAATGGCATCAGAATGTGAGTTTGGAAACCACCAAGCTCAAAGATACCACTCTGCTCATTAATGAGTTTATTTTCATTCTGCTTCAGTCATTCTCTGTGACTGTTGTGGGAGTGTAATTCTCATATGAGGGAAGATACATTCATGTGTATTACTGATCATGTTTAAGGACTCAAGTCCAGTCCAAGACCCTGCCCTCCTAGATTTTGGGTAGGATATAATAGGAAAAAGGCCTTGGTTTGAACATCCGGCACAGCAACAACACACAACCCATTTTGTAGGCAAAGAATCAAGGCAAAGAAAGGAGGGCCCTACCCAAGGCCATACAGGAGATATGTCAGACCTGATATCTGAACTGACAGGCTCCTCCATTGCCCTAAAAAGAATCCCAGAATTGGATTTTTTTGTTTAATAACAAAGGAGTAGAAGACCTGCTTAGACATCTCCCTGTCCACCTCAAGCACATTGCCTGGTGCTTTGTCCAGTCTAGATGCTTCCAGTGAAGGACTTCATTTTGCCATGTTGTGGCATGTCTGAGTTGGTCTGAAGTAGGGAGAAAATGCCTACCCAGAAGCTTTCACTCCCAGCGGCTGATCTCATGACCCAAGTTGGAAAACAGGTGCTCCGGACACTTGCTGATAAAGCTGCCACCAGTTTTGCACCCTTGTGGTCACTGCCAGCTGCTCAACCCCTTGGGTTTGCTGCTGCTGCTCCCCTCAGAGGTGCTGTTCCCAGCAGAACAATTTGGAGGATGTCAGTCTGAATCTGCATTCGAACTCAATCATTTCAAGATGAACCAAGAAGCTGAAGTGACCTATTAGCACAGCCAGCAATCTTTGTATTTTTCTGATTATGTTTTATATATTTCTTTACCCTTTGTTCAATTACGGCAGGATCCCTTTCTTCTTGTCCGCTCATGTTCGCTCTCAGTGCTAAGTGCCAGCTGTCACTGCCTGCTGGATAATTACCATTTTACAAACAGTGTTTAGGGAAATGCCATCAGTTTCTGAATATGTGGCTGTCAGGGCTTATTTGAGGGGCTTTCCTATGTTAACTACCTCTTCTCTTTTCAGGCAGGAGGGCAAGGGAGGGGAAGGAAGCCGAGAGATCTGTCTTGTCTCCAGGCATTTGAAGAAAAATTGCATTTCATCTTTTTCGCATTTTGACTGTCAATGCTTATTCCTTCCCCCACCCTCTCTCCCACTTATGCACTCCTCTCACTTTTTCTTTATGACAGGCTTCTCTGTCCTTCTTTGCAGCCCCAGTGGCCTGCTAGTGACTGGTGGCAGCAGAGAAGATAGAGCTGCTTATCATGGGGGGTTACTAATGGGAAGGAGGGCATATTCTCAGGAATAATCATGGCCCCTCATTACTGTAATATGCTACTTAAAGTTACACGGGTCTGCCTGAGGTTAAGCAGGGAATCTGGAGAAAAAGCTTATACTCTGATTGCCTTACTGCAAGAAGCAGTGGCATGAGCACAGCCAAGGAGGGATGAAGTGTAGATGTTGCTGACAGAGGTGGAAATGCTGAATTTCAAAGCCAGAGAAAGACATCATCTGCTAAGACATGGTTTTTCCAGGGTGCAAACTATAGAGATGGTCCTATCTGTGAGGGTGGCAGAGAAGAAGGCAGGATGGCCACAGCATTTGATTGTGGTCTAATTTGCCTTGACTAAATAAGGTAATGAAAAATGCATTAAAAAAAATTTACATTCACCTGGAGGGGCTGCATCAAAGTTGAGCTCCCCTCAATGCCAAAACTTCCTGTTGTCATACAAAGAACCTCCTTCCCCTTAGTAACAACTGGTAGCGGTTTCTTAAACATTTTTGTAGGGCCTTGGTCAGGAGAAGTCAGCATGGAAATCAGGGCCATGTGTACTACTAGATCAAGATATGTGATCTGGTCCCAACAGTACTCACACTCCTGAAAGAAGGCTTTCCTCAAAGTGTCAGTATTTTAGTTTTCTAACGATTTTTGCCACCTATCCACTTTGAGAACACTCAGAAGATGATGGAAGCTACTTCTCAGGCAAAGCAGGTGCTCTGAATTTCTTGCCACAGTCTGAACAATGGGAATGGGGTAGAGGAGGGTCCCAGGGGGATGGATCTCAGACTGTTTTGCAGCCAGGGGCAAAGGTTTAAATACCAATGTAAAGAATAAAGACCTCAGTGCAGCTGTGATTTGGGCTCTCAGACCAACGTGGTTTTGCAATTAAATAATAAAGACTCTAACATCTGGTGGGCTCAAGGGGCTCAATATACAGGCCTCTCTCCACTCCAGAAGTGGCACAGGTGGACATCACTCCCACATGTTCCTCTTGGTTTATGCTGCCTGGTACCAGCCAAGGCAGAAGCAACTATCCCTTATCTGCAGAGCCGTCTCCCATATTTTTTCCCATTGTCTCTCATTTTCCACACCGGGCCTGATCTCGTTGCTATGGAGATGCACATGTGATGTGTCTGACTTCACGCACGTTACTTCTGGAAGCTGAGGAAAAAAGTGCTCCTGCTCCATAAATTGGGTCTGACTTGGGGCCACGGGGAGGAGAGGAGAAAAGGTGTCCAACGTTAAGAGAGAGATGTGTAGGAGATGAGGCTGTGCTTCCCACAGCTGGTACGAAAGCAACT
Organism: Lycocorax pyrrhopterus obiensis; assembly: GCA_014706295.1. Classification (NCBI taxonomy): domain Eukaryota; kingdom Metazoa; phylum Chordata; class Aves; order Passeriformes; family Paradisaeidae; genus Lycocorax; species Lycocorax pyrrhopterus. The sequence continues at coordinate 94,361,384 of JACSVZ010000001.1, forward strand.
GTGAGATTGGTGCGATACCTGCTGAGCTGTCAGTCTGAGTCACCCATCTCCGGGAAACTCTCTCAGGACATAAAATATCTCTAGGAGATTTAAAGGCCCTACTGATATTCACACACAGCCACACTTCCCTGCAAAGGCCACTTAAGTGGGGACACTGAGTGCAAGCAAGTCCTTGTAGCAGCAGATGAAGATGAGCCTGGTGCTGTGACTTCTCCAGGGCCTTGCCACCATGCAGATAGTCACAGGTGGACAGCAAGGTCCTCTGGAGGTGTGCCCTGTGAGCAGTCCCTTACCTTGGAGCCCCCTCTGTGCTATTTGGCGTCAGGTGTCGCTCAGCATTGCGTATGTTATATGAATCACGTGGCTGATGGGCAGGGAAGGATGTGGCAGGCAAGCAGGGAGGCAGCAGCCAGCCTCCCTACAGCTGGAGGCTCAACCCCTGGCCCATTGCTTCCAGGGGCAGCAGCAACTTCCCATTTGTTCTCTGCAAGGGCCCTCTCTCAGCATCTACCCACTCTAATTCATGGCTCTGCTCTGAACTAGCTGCAAGGGAAAGGGATGTTGGACATGGAAATGGAAGGAAAATTAGGGAGGAGAGCTACTCAAGTCTCCTATACAAAAGCGAGGAGCTAACTTCTAATATCTAGGTTTTTCCCCTCATCTGTCCTTTGAAAAGGACACATCCCAGCCAACACCTGCTTGTGCCTTCTCTTTTTCAGTCCATACGTTGTTATGCACCTTAAAGCAGAACAGGAGACTGAACTTGTGAAGGGTATTGAATACAGAGGGAAATGGTTGGATCCCTAGAAATCAGTATTTCCAAGGTATTCCACAGCTTCTCCTCTCCACAGTCAGGCTGAAGAGCAGCCTGACACCAGCCCCTTCTTCACTGAAACAGACAACTAGGTTGCTCAAAAAAAAATGGAAAGTGCTTTCAAAATCATGTCTTATTTTGAAAAGTATTATGTCAGCCTGCTGTTCACAGTCAACATGTAATGAAACACGTTCATTAGCCATTTGGGTCATCACTTCTCATGCTTTTCCGTATTTGGGCTGCTCAGCAGCAGATTGCAAGGCATTTTTCTAGCCATCCTTCCCAACCCTCTGATAGTGATAAGCAATATGTTTTGTACTGTTAGCGTCATGGTTATAAATGACCGCGGTACCACATGCTACCCAAATTTAACATGCTCAGACAGTTCTGTCACTGGCAGCTACTCCATTCCTTAATATTTGTCCCTAGAGTGAAACTGCTTTTAAGGGATAGAACGGCTGCCACCTCCTCCTGTCGCACTGGGTATGAGGCAAGGCTGTTCTACTGCAGTGAAATTTGCTTCTCACCCCTTTGTTTCAACACCACTTGCTAAATTGTTTCAGCGGCATCATCACCTCAGTGAGTTACTGTGATTCTTTTCAGATATTGGCGTCCTGAAAGATTCAAATCACTCTGTGTGCCACTACCTTCTAGCACACTTCTACGCACCCACCCATGTAAGTCCTTGCCTGGGTGGTGTCAGAGCACCCCACAGACCTGAATGCAGTAATCTCTGACTTCCCAAGGCAGGGAAGAGTTAACAAATAGAAGTCTTGCACTGGAAACTGGGCCCTGGTAAGGTCAGGCAGGTTGTTCAAGGTCAAAACATGAATTCTGTGGCAGCTCGAAGAGCTAAGCCTGTGCCTGCCATTTCCCAACCCAGAGCCTTAGCCACGGACCTGTGTTTCCTTCCTCTGGAAGCAGCTGGTTTTCTTCCATCATTTCTGTCTCTTAATTTCCTTCTCTCTGTGCTGTTTTTTATCACTTAGCCTGCAGAGCAATTGTGATCCTGTTTACTTGAGAGATGCTATACAAAATACAGTTGTATTGTATTTCATTTCATCCGCAAGCCAGCATTCTCGGAGGGAGGCCAGTTGCCAGGGAGGAAAAATAACCAACAAAGCAAAGGGCAGGAGTGTTCAGCACTTTCTTGAATTTGATCTATTTCTTCCCTTAACAGACACACACACAGAGCCAAACCAAACTATTTTACTTTATGGAAGGGGCTTACAGTTAAATCTGAGCACAGTGCAAGCAGAGTCATTATCTAATGAAAGGAGGCTTATTGACTCCCTTCTCTCAATTTAAAACCACCTCTTCTCCTCTGATCTTTCAAGGGTAAAGCTATTAAAGTTAAACAAAACTTGAAACAAATCTGGACCATGTCCATCAAGGAAATTGCCATGCCAGACAGAAAGCCCTGTATTTGCCCTGAGAGGGCTGGTGTATCCCCATAACCACCTATGAGTCTGAGAAATCAGAATAACCACCCTTGTGGGGTGGTAGTGACCCAGTTACTTCAGTCAGTGAAGCCAGGACCAGAGAGTCTGGATCAGAGGGAAGGTTGGACTGTGTGAGTTGTCAATGTGGTTTGAGCTGATCACTTATGCAGACAGCTCTTTCCTAAGTTGGCTGTCCTGTCAAAACCACTTTCCTTGCTGTCTGAGCTGTTCTTTCTCTAAGCTGGCAAATTTTTTTTATGTGAGCACATATTTGGATCAGATGAAAATACAAATGGAAACACCCTTTCTGGTCTTCAGCTCTTTCCATCATGCTCTCAGTTCTGATCTCTTTCTGTACCTGTCTACTCTCTATGTCCCTCTTGATTTCTCCGTGGCCCTTTCTCTTCCTCTCACCATCTCTCTCACTCTCCCCTCTGCTTTTTCATTTGCCTGCCACTTTGTCTCCAGGGCACACCTAAACGAACTGCTCTTCATTTCTCCCTTCCCACTTTTCTCTTGTTCTTCTCAGTGCGTCTCCTTCCTGTGCAGCACAAAGGCCTCCTAAAAAAAAAAAAAAAATTGCAAAGCAGCATCTCTCTGTGGTGAGCTGTGCAAGAAATATCAAGTCACCAAAGGCATGAATGAGCACTGGCGATGAGATGCTGGGGTTTGGAGAAGGAGCTTGAGGAGACTCCATTTTTGGAGATTATAATTTCGCAGTGCCTTTCATCAGTACATGTCTGTCTGTCTATGTAAATGAAAGTCAGCTTACGTGAAAACATCACACGTGGTGCCTATTGGGGCTGCTGCTGTTGAAGGGCCCACATGTGCTCACCTGCAGAGCCATGCCCTCATCCTACTGAGCAGGATCATAGGATGATTCGAATTGGAGGGGACCACAGGTAGTTATCTAGCCCAACCTCCTACTCATCTTAGGCACTTTGGGATGACACGCTTCTGCTGTTTGGGTGCAGTAGGGTGTGTAGACTTGTGCTCATAGAGGGCTGGCTCTGTACCGGCATTAAGAGGATGAAATATAGAGGTGTGCTCTGTTGTTATGTGAAGTTCACTCTTTCTCACAGGCATCTTTTCCCAAAGCCTTGCCTTTATCGAGTCTCTAATCACGGTGGAATTCTTTATGGGCTATTCACGGCATTCTGCTCTTTCTATTGCCCTTCGCCAAACTTCTCTTCCTCCTTCTTCCTTTCCTCTTGCCTTGCTGAGCCTTTGACTCTCTGTGGAGAGTATGGCATACCTGTCTGCTGGTTTTATGGAAAGTCCACAACTAATTAATTTTTGTTGTTGCCCAATCTAACTGTGAAATAGCTACATTTCTTTCCTGGGACCGGAAAAGCAGACAAGTGCGAGTGTCATCTGGGGCCTGAATTACAAGATCCTGAATGGACTATCTAGAATTTTCTGCATGTGAACAGGGGCAAAAGAGAAAGAATGTAACATGAAGTGTTAAGGCAAGTGGTTGAAAATAGTCTGGCAAGCACAGCTGAAATTGATAGCTGGGGCACAGGTTCAGCCCTGTATGCCTGGGGGGCACAAGCAGAGAGACTATGATGCATGGTTGGGCTTTAATGTACCTTTGTAGCTAGCAAATGCTATCCAGACTAAAAGGGAGCTACCCTGGATGGTGGCAATGGATCAACATTTGTTATAGTTCCCTGGAAACTAACTGTCCTGTAAACAGCTCATACTCTTTGAGGCTTTCTGGGACGACCTTTGTAAGAAACGTTGAGATCAGTTACTGTGTTGTGGAGATACAAGGCACCCTTTTTGCAAAAGGTCTGTTTTCAAGGTCCAGAAATAAGTAGCGGAGTCCCATCTGCCTCTCCCTGCCTCCCTTTTGCTCTCTCTGCCTTCCTCTCCCTCCCTGCCTGCTTCCCTCCATCCCAAGATCCTTATCATCCTTCAGTCGTATCACAGAGGAAGAGTAGGATGAAGTTTCTTGTTGTCCTGTATGCCTTGTGAATGAAGATGGACGTGAGTGCTGCAGTGACTTGGTACCCAACAGCTCTGGTTTGTGAGTGAAGTTCCAATGGAACCAGGTCTTCCCTGCTGTACTCTTTCAAGCAAGGGGGCAAAACGTTTGATCAAATTGACATGGTTGAATGGTTTGACCCAGGAGAAAAAGTACTCATGTCTGCTCAGCTTCCAACACAGCAGTAAATCCCAGCCAGGATATAGGCTGTTGATTCAATACCACAGTTTTATCAAATAAGTGTCACTGTGTACCTCGAAATTGTTCATGGTTGTAGTGGTATTGAACAATGCAGAAGCAGAAGACATGCCCAAGACTTGAAAGAATTCCCCACATAGCTTTTATTTCATATTAACTGTACATAAAATCTTCTTGGGTGTCCAATACTGCATTTTTTCTTGTGCTAATAAGAGTACTGAAGCTGAGAATGCACATGGGTCAAAGCTATTAGACTTAATACTGAATTTATTGAAACATGATGTATGTTTGTATTGAAATATATGCATAGAATGCATACTATGTATTGAAAAATGCATATGCACAACATGCAGTGTAGCAGGGCTTTCCAGTGCAATATAGGGAAATATTCCTTTCGGATCAGTCTAGATGCAGATGTGTCCAGTGTCTCTCTGTGAAAGCTGCCATTTCACTTTGCACTCTTTTCCTTTGGGAAATGTAGCCTGCAAAGAATACAGCAGGTTTTAAATGAAGCTTTCAGAGCTGTTCACAAACGTGAATGAATTAAACCTCACAACTCCTCTGTGCAATATAGGAGACATCCTCACCTCATTCTGAAAGGCAGCCACCTGTGGAAGGCAGCAGCTGTTTAATAGTGCATGGTTACATTTTACAACTGTTGGGTACAACAAGTGATGACAGAAGATACCCAAATTAAACTAGTGGGAATTAGGCCCAGAGAACATAATTGCTCAAATTAAAATGTGTGTAGTTTAAGTTAACGCCTATACAGTGTGCAGACTGCCACCAGATCCATAATGAACTCTTCTGGTTAGGGTTAAAGATGTGCAAATATTGTTCTCTTTGGCTTCTGAAACAAAACATTTGGAGATAGAAAAACTGGCATGTGTTGAACCAAATCCTCTTTGTGTTGGTTGGTTTGCCTCTTGTTCAGTTGCTCTTGTTTTTCATATAGGAGGGGAAAAAGAAATAGATGGAAAACACCATTTCACTTGACACAAATTATTTTGTTCGGCCCAAAGCGAAACCTTTCAGAGCAGCAACTTGTGAGAAAAAGCCAGGGAAGGCCAGCTTTGCAGAGTTGCTCTTATTGCTGCAAATGTAAAAGGCAGCACCAGCAGCAATACACCACCTCCTAAGGGTATTCACCTTGCTGTCAGTGGACTGAGCTGCCAATATCCTGTCTACCCAGAGAGCCCAAGTCCAGTGCTGCAAGCCTTGGGAGAGTTATAAGAATTAAAGTGCAAGGAAATATTGTTATGTCTGTGGGGAAGAGAGATAGAGTGACTTCCTCGTGGAGCAGGAAAAGGAGTGTACCATAGCTGAGTCCCTTAGCCAGTCCTGCTATTTTAAAAGAATACATACTTTGAGGGAATATATACTTGGCTGAACTGAGGTCCTGCCTCAATTGTCAAGGAGAGAATTTGTCCAGCGTAGGCTGAAATTTCCACTCGTAATAGAACCGAATGGCTAATTTAGAAAGAAATCAAAGCAAAACAGACTCATTGCACCTCAGCATTGTTTTTATCTTGTTTAACTTACCGTGTGGAGCCATTTCAATAAGCTGTATTATCAACAAAGATTTCGTTTTCCCTTCTTTTTGGTCGCTGCCCAAAAGCTTGGCAAACGCATATCCACTTTTATTTAAATTCACACTCTCATGGTTAGAAATTCACAGTATTACTTTCTCCTCCAATGCCAGCCTTGCAGAGGCCTCCTTATGATGAAAGATCTTATTAGAGTTAGCTCTCTGTATCAAGGAGAGACAATCAATTCCTTTTGGAGATTTAATTTTAATCATGCAAACTGGCTTCTATTGCCCTGTGTTCCATAAAACTTTCCCCGTTCCCTAGCTCTTGGTATTAGTTTCTGTGGATGGCAGGCTTCAGAGCTTGTCCCGGTAATCGGAAACAGGGGGTTACATTAGTCCCAGGTTGTGTTGCACACAGCAATTCTATTTGCAGAGTCTGTTTGCTGCTCAGCTAACGGCTGCTTCAAACAGCGCACAAGTAATTTCCAAATGACAGATCTCTTCTCTGTCTGCAGCTATTTTAAACTTGGTTTGCCACATGTGGTGTGGCCGTGACTCTGGAGGGAGTCATTCAGCCCAAGCCCTCCCCTTCCAGAGCCAATGTGCTGTTGCCCTGAGCTGAATGCTGAATATTGAACTCTTTCAACAGACAAACTTCAGGCCAATTATTATTCAAAGAACAGTTTTAGGAGCTCATAAAACTAAACTAGCAACCCACCATTTCCAGATAATTTCTGCACAGAAAAAAGGAGACAACATTCATCCCATGAGATACGGCGAAATTAGTCTCAAGGTTCTTGTTCTCAGGGAGAATTCAGAGCAGGCACAGAGAGCATTACCGCACTGACTTCTGTGAAATTCTTTCCACTTCTGCTAGCGATCATTTTTGTCCTTTAACCTGCAAACTCTGGGGCAGCTAGGAGGGATGTGAGCACAGCTGAGAGCATCCTGCACATTCCCACTGTCACGCAACCAGGGCCCATATCCCACTGGTACTGCCGTTTTTCAGCAGCATGACTGATTTATAACATGGTGGGATGGAGGGAATCAGACTCTTTTGTTTTGGCCGTTCTCCAAATATGCCTTTTAGGAGCACTCTTCTTATTTGCATTCCTAACATTGACTTTAGTGTTGGGACTCAGCATATCAACTCTTGGGGTTTCTTTGGCACTAAAGCCAGATGTGTCTTTGGGGTTGACCTTTTCTTCGAACATGATCCAACTGGAATGTCAGATCTAAATGGTAGGATGTGGCACAGCTCTGAATTTCTAATTGTGGGCCCCCACCTACATCTTTATGCAGAGCTCAACATCATCTTCATTCTTTCCACTTGTCTACTTACAGTGTCCTTGATGCTATGATAGGATAGATATATTGGGGCTGGGAGACTGCCTCAGCTAATGGAAATAATTTGAATCTTTTTTTTTTTGATTGTTCTCCTGTAAATCTCTATGCCTAAGGTTTAAAGCTGGGCTGCTTTTCTGCTTCATCTGTCCACTTCTGCCTTTGATTCTTGTCCTCTCTGGTCAGTCCATTCATGTTCTCTGATGTGCAATGGCTCCATCAGGCTGGCATGGAGTAGTCTCCATGTTGGTATTGTAAACCCAACTATTGGATTGACCTAATTCTCTAGGCAAAAACTACTGCTTTGTTTTCAGTAGTCTTTATCAATAAAGGCTATTTTTATCTCATTCAAAAAAAAAATAGCACTGAGATTATTGGGAGCCTGTGAGGAAGCAGCTGGGTACTGACAAGAGTCTTAAGAATGCTTGAATGAAAATACTCACCTTGATCAACGCCAAGCCTCGGTGATTGCTGAATTCATAGCTGCCTCTCCATTCTGTGTGCACAGCACTGTAGCAAATGAGGGGAAAATAAAAAATACATAGGATTTAATGGCTGTCAAAAGAATCTCAGCTGAAGTGAGGTTTGCCTGGTGAATGGCCGTTCATTAACCACAACCACAAGAAGTAAAGGTCACGAGCAGGCACAGCTCAGTGACAAGGCCATGGGCAGACATAGATCCACCAGCCCCTTCTGCTCAGACAGGCTTTTTTAGTTGTAGCTAAAAAGAGGGTTTATATCATTGTTACTAGTGCCTGGGCAATAACAGAATTTTTTGTTGGAAGAGCTGGCTGGGAATGCATGGATTAGTTGTTGACTCTTAATTTAGTTTATCTTAGTTTAGTTTAGTTTAGTTTGGTTCAGTTGGGATATATTAATTCATTAACATTGAGGCTGTATTTATGTAAGCATACTATCAGCTAGAAAATTTTTCATTTTAGAATTTGGGAATATTGTGTATCAAGCAGCTAGTACCTGCATGTGGTACTAGCTTGTGGCATTAGCTTGTGCTGCTGGAGATGTGGGAAACACAGCTCAGATCCTGTACTGCCACAGTCATAGCAGGGATGTGTCTTTCCATCCCAGACAGGCATGAGAACCACTTCTTTCTCCTGGAATTGGCGTCTCTTTTCAGTTTTCTCTGGAGTTTCATGTGTTTGTCTAGATATGAAGTAGTTTTGAATTTTAGGATTTTTTTATTTCGTATGTAAAGGAATGTTGGTATGTTTTAGTTTTTTTTTTTTTTTCACTGACTTTAATATTTCTTTATGAACAGTTATTTGCAAAAAAGCTGAATCAGTATGTGACAATTAAAGGAAAAGCTCAGGGAAAGTAGCACAGCAGCCCAGGTCAAGAGTAACCCAAGAGTTCTCAGAAAACTGGACAGGTTTACAGCTGTGGGTGACTGAAGCCCCAACCTCAGTGGCACAATTGTTTTTCCCAGGATTAAGAAAAGAGAGCTCAGAGGGAACAGTAACTCATTACAGAGTCGAGGCAGGGGGCCAAGCTGCATCTGTGCTCCTGAGAAAGAGGAGAGGCGTGCACAAACACAGGGGCAGCACACTCATGCATGCACACACCTGCCTTTGATGTTTCTTTATTTCTCTTTTGAAGGTCCTGAATCCTTGAGCCATATCCTCAGGTCCCTTTTCCTTTTTACTGGATTGAAAGTCTTCAAGGCTTGGATTCCAGAAAAAAGGAGTGAAAAAAAAAATCTATTAGATCTTCATTAAACCTTGCTTTTCTTACATTTTAAAATTGTTTTTAATTTTATTTTTTTAAAATAATAGTAATACATGAATCCTATTGGCAGTTTCCAAATGCTGATATTGGATGCAGTTAAAAAAAAAATTAAAAATTCAATCTTGAAAAAGAAAAAAACGGAAACCATGTTTTCTTTTCCTTCTCTTTCTTGCATTACTCCAGATGAAGCCTTTAAAAACTGAGTGCATTTTGGAAAGAGATTGTCTACTTCACCACAGAATATGATATCTGCATACTATTTACAAGTCTGCACAAATGCTTAGGGCAGCAAATGAAGATGGAAAATGTGCGCTGGGAATGGATGTAGCTGTGATGGGCCATTGCACACTCCTCATACCCATCACAGCTGTTCTTCCAGCAGCCTCTCTTCTTGCCAGTGGAGAGGACTTTTAAGGAGTAGTTATAAGGAGTAAAAATCCCCTTAGTCCATATGCCCCTCAAAATTTTCCTCTGCATCCATAAAATCCTGCACAGCTATCAGACTGCTCTGCAGTCTGCTGATGAACAACCACTTGATTCCTTACCTTCTGCTTTTATCGCTGGAAGTCTCTGGTTGAAGCCCACTGTGTCAGTCCAAACACTTGATTTTGAATTTGTTGAGCACACTGGGATTTTTCTACCCTGCAGTTAGAGAACGTGCTGCTGAGACTTTAAGAAGTGTAAAGAACGTAACAAGTTTCTGGACACGTTTAAATAAGCAACTCCACAGAGTCATCTTTCTGTTGTGCCAGGACGATGACTACGCACTGCCTGCAATGTCAAGGATTTTCCAAAAAGTCTCTCATTTCCGCAGTGAGGAAATATCACCTCCTACTTAGGAAATGGCTCAGCTACTTGAGTTGTCATCCAGGAGGCAAGATGTGTTCTTCTATTGCTAGTGCTGCATTGTCCCGAGCTGTGAACACACTGGGGGCTTCTTCTCCAGGTCTTCTATGCACGCTGGCCAAAGCACAGAGTTGGTAAGGGTGTTGTACAAGGATGATCTTAAATAGGCCTGCTCATTGTACATATATTTCCCTCAGTCTGGTGTGGCAAATCCTTGTACTTGCCCATCCTTGTACATCTCATTAGCTTTTCCCTGTCAAGTTTGGTATCAGTCATACTTGATCCTTAGACTCACGTTAGCTGGACTTGGTGCTTTGCCTAAGGCAAGGCCAAATGATCCGCCAGCTCCTTCCATTCAGCTCTCATTCCCCTCCTTTTATTGAGCCCAGACAGACTTCAGCCCTGTGCACATTCCTTTGTTAAAGGACCTGCTCTGCCCCAACCAAGTCTAACATGAACTCTGGTAAATACAGTTATAAATATTTTATGTTAGAGCTTCAGTACAGTTTGTTCAATATGCCAGAAATCTTCAGCAGACCCATAGCTCACTCTATTCCCCACAGTAAGCCATTTTTAATCCTTAACATTATAAATTATGTTCCCTCTCATGCAGCTTTTTCACTGAAGCCTGGAAAATGTATTCACTCTCCTCCCACCTATTAAAAAAGTTTGTGTTGGAGAAGATCTAGATTTACAACATTAAGGATGGAAGAGGTGTTTAGATAAACGTAGAGAATGCCCTGTCAGAGCAGGGGTCTTGTACGGCATCAACAAGTTCCTGGTGCTGCTCCAGGAACTGGCTGCTGCCATCCACCCACCTTCTCCTTGCTGCTACAGCCATAGCAGAGGAGGGATTTTTGTTGAGGTATAGTACCACCAGCTCACAATTTACCTGGCAAAGCTGGGTTTGACAGAGGATTGCCTGGTTTCATTTGGCAACTTGTATAACCCACCCAAGCCACTCCATTAACTCTCTTCTCCACTGATTTTGAAACAGTAGCTAGAGGGACTCAAGCCTGTCCAAACTGATCTAAGACTTCCTAGAATTGCAATTTCTGTGGGATTATATTTATGTTTTTAAGCAAAAGACTGATGGGGAAATACGACTTACTTAGTTGCAGCTAGATTTCCAGTTTGGCCCAATTTCTGTGGCTTCAGAGATTATGAGGATGAATTTTCAGCTTTGTATCAGAGGAAATCAGTATATGGAAAGGAGTTAAAGAATAATAAAGGAGAAGATTTTTTTCCTTTGGGAAAGGGTTGTACTGTGCACAGACGAGTTTCAGGCTGGTTGTCTTCTAAATTGCTGTGCAAAATGATGAGGATAATTGTGTCTATATAAATGTGCAGGGACTCTTTATTTTAAATGACATCTTTGAAAGGTTATACTCAGATACGTGGGTTTAGAATAAGTCAAGGAAGCACAGACAGAGCACAAGCAGAGGCAGACAGCACAAAGAACAAGTGAGCATATGCAAAGAGAGTGCAAAGGTCCTGATCTTTTCTACTGAACTTGGTGCCAAAAAGAGATGTTGCAGAGAGACAGACAGATGCAGCCATGTCAGAGACCTGCCAAGAGCTACGAGCTACAGCCCTACAGGTAATGCAACACTGAGGAAAAGAGACTTCTGTATGCATTGTTGGAAATGAAATATATTTTTTCCTCCTCCTAACCCTTTTAAGCCTTTAATCTTAATCCTATTCATCATCATTAACTTCAGCAATTGGCCAAAATATTTAAATGAGGTGAAATGAAAAGATTTAAGAGTCTAGTGAAGTCTCGTCAAAACACAAAAGAATAATCTCCAAAGATTAAGAAAGCTGCTATGACCCAACCTGTAAGGAATGTGAGGAGGAGGAGGGAGGGGGGCTTCTGTGATGAAAAGAAGTTACCAATTAGATCCTTTTACTAACAGTATTGAGTCTTTTTTCCCCTTACAATAGCCCAGTGCATAAAAAATTACGGAAGATGAATTAAGAGTTTAAATCCAGTAAAAGGCACCAAAAAAAAAAAAAAAGCAGGTAATATTTTAATAAGACTTAAATGGGTCTTTCAAAGGCACTGAAGAGCTCTTGGGCCCCCATCTCTCGCCATTTCTGGGTGTAAAATAGGCTTTTAACTATCACGTCACTATGAAGTGCTTTGATGTTTATTCCCCTGATTTTCGTGCCTGCCGCCGTTTGCTGTTGGTGGGTGCGCGTGTGCGTGTGCGAGTTCTCTCCCGTGTTCGTTCCCCTGAGGCACCCATTGTAACTTGGTTTCAGTTACGCTTTACTTAATGGGCACTTAAAATAAAATGGTACCCATTTCACTTTAATTTCGAGAAAGGGGTAAAGGCCGTTCCCTTTCCATTTCCAGATGAAAGGAGCAGCGCTGCAGCTCCATAACGAACCTCAAATGAATTGGAGAGCTGATAAATTTAACGATCCCATCAGCATACAAATATATGTGTCTGTGTGCGCGTGTGTTTTTATATGCACACACAGTTTGCATCTAATACTGGAACTTGAAGGAGATGGGGGACCTACAGGTAACAGATTTCAACTGTGAAAGGGAGAAGGTGAATTTTTGCAGAGCTGTGTTTCAGCCCCTCATTGTGATGCCATGATGATTTTTTGCCTTTTCTTTTATACCCCTTTATATACATTTCTATAACTTCTGTATTCTTAGTGCTTTTTGCCTACATTCTTAGACTTGTTTGTCAAGCTACGATACTAAACATCTTAGAAGCTTCGTAGTTAGGGATAAGAATGCCCCAGACACCAAGGTCCTCTCCAGAACACATTTTGTAAACTAAGATAGAACCATCCAGGGGAAGGTTCCTCGGGGAGGGGGGCTCACTCAAGCCTCTCATTGGGGAATCTTTGATAGATATGCTAAGTAGTAAGACCTATAATGTTATACCAGATCTTTGGTGCGTGTGCATTGCGGTGTGCATTTCAGTGCATTCCACCTGGATGTAGTGCACCTAAGTATCTTAAAATAAACACAGAGGTAAAATCCCTTCTTCCCTTCTAACTGTGTTTGACTCTTGATTTAAAGACCAGGAAAAGGCATCAGTTGTGCATTAGTGATTGCCATGTGGCTGCTCTGTGTCCCTGCTGAAAGCAGGAGGATAGTGTGGCATGAAGGGCATTATTCAGCCCATTTAATGTAATCATAACGTTGTGCACACCTGAATCCTCCTGTTACTGCCCCAGCAAAGAGTGAAGCTGCTGTAATATCTGATGTAGCTGCTAGTCCCAAATGGCTTTCTCAGAGACTGGGACATTTTATATGGGCACTGTTGTCAGGCCACTGAATTGTGCCTTTGAATTCCTGCTGCATCAGGACTCTCCTCTGGGGCAGGGTCACATTTCTTTCTCTTTCCATGCCTGCAAAAGTGTGGATGGGTGTGCAGGAAGTTGAAAAAGTCTGTAAAATCCAGATGGGTGGTTGGGGGGCTCTATCATAGTTCTGAAGATGTGTGGATGCCAAAACTCTCTTCTACAGATACTGACAGTTCTGGGGAGATCCAACCCCATGGAGATGTCATATTTATGTGTGCTTTGCCACCTCCAGTAGGTCGTCTGACTCCACTATTATTTCATGTGTATGACTCCTGATTTTTCTCCTTCACATGGCCTGGGCTAATAATGCCAAAAAGCACGATGGGCACATCATTGGAAAATATTGCAGCTTCTGATAACTTCCTGTCTTACCCTCTCTGGTAGCAACCCAAGTAAGGTATGGCCCTGCCCTGCAGAAAGTGAGTGGTGAAAGTAAATTAATTTTGGAAAACCGCAGTACAGTTGTTGCTTATGTATTTGAAGCTCTTGACTTTTCTCCTATCTTAGCTTGAACCTATCCCATCCAGTTTAAGGACAGCCCTTTCTTCCTTGCAGGGAATGTCCTTTTGATGGCAGTGTCAGGATGTGGGTTCCTAGAGGAGAAGCTCAGCTTGAGTTGGGGAAATTTTGCATGGCCTGCATATAAAAACTTACCAGCTTGTGGCATCTGTACAATCCATATCTTCATTCCTACTGTGCAACCCTCCAAAAACCTCCACATCTCTGTCTCTATCTTCAGCTTCCACTGTGCCTTCAGAAAGATAAAGTGGTAAGGACTGACTACAAAACTCTGCAATGAGAGCTTTCCCCTGCTCCTCCCTGAGCACTATGGCACTCATTTCTCCATCCTCTGACTGGCCTATTTTATCCCAGTCCTGGTCATCAACTCCACTCTAGCAAACTGAAGCCTCCGGCTTCTCCTACCCGTCTACATAGCAGGCCACCGCAGGGTAAAATATCACCTCCATCAGCACTGACATCCATCACTTTAATGAACAGCAAAAATCAATCTCTAATTGACAAAAACATTTTTAATCAAAGTATGAGGCATTTGGAGCACAGAAGCAGCCTTTCATCTTCTGTCAGTTTTTTCCTTTACAAGCGGAAGCAGCATGGGTTTGTAGCTGGCCAAAGAGGCCAAGTGGTATCAGTGGAGGGAAGCAGGGACAATGCTTTCAGGTGATAGTATTAGAAAAAAATCTGCTTCTCTTCTCTTAACCTGCCAAAGCTCAGTTTTGGTTTGTGGGTCAATGAAGAATATACAGCAGTAGTAGGAAGAGACAGGAATGCCTAAGTTTTTAATTAGCATAAGCTCTCTACGACATCACTTGGGCCTTGATTTCTTTTTCCTTCTTTATACATGTACCAAACTCTTAGGCATTTGCCACTAGCGGTCTAGTAGGCCACTGAAACACAGTGTGCCACCAAAACCTGTCACACTAAACAGGCAGGTGAAGAAGCTCAATTTAGCAGCACTGCTTTGTGTCGTAGCATTTAGGGATATTGCCTGTGTAGATCTGGGAATTTCCTCAGGGCAGCTCTCCTGGTGGTGAAGACAGAAGAGATGATAGTTATTATAAGAGCAGTTGCTTATAAACTTGTAGATGGCCGTGAATTACATATGGGTAAGTGAAACTACCTGCCAGCAGCACTGAAGGATTCTTTTTCCTCTGATTAGGGAGTCCCTCAAAGATTTGTAAGGTTACTCTGGACAGCTTGGTATCCTTGCCAGTGTTTGTGAGCCATAAAGGGCAAGGGAAGGTTATTAGAGCACCATATGGATACTTGGGTCTTTTTGCCATTTCTTGCAAGAAGGTATTACTATAAAGCATCTTTATCTATGTCTGGCACAGTTTGAGTGCCTTGGCATCACTGCCAGTACCTGCAATTGAAAGGGTAAGGAGGAGCGGATCAGTAGTGACGCTGTCATAGCACCTCTGCCAGTGCTTGACAGGGAAGCAGTTTGGAAGATGCAGCAATATTTGGCACTGTGAGGGCCCACTGGCAACATGCTTACGAGAGGAGCAGTAGGGAGCTGCAGGAGTGCCTGATGCTGCCGGGGAAATTGGCACACCTTGCTGGATTTATGAAGGGAGCAGTGGGGAGGGAGGGTGCGTCCTTGCCCATCACAGTTGCCAGTGTTTGCAAGGGAATCCGTCCAGGGGGCTGCAGTGGTACCCGAGCACCATCTGGCCACTCTGGCACTCTTGCTGGTGTTTGTAGGGTTGGCTTTGGATAATGTCTTTTCCTGATCAAAGGCCAGCATTTTGGAAGCAAGCCTGGAGTGTGTGTTACATAAATAGTTTGCTCTCCTGTCCAAATGGCTCCCACATCCACAGAATCTTAAGAGCTTCAAAGGAACTTCAAATTGTGTCCCCTTACAGAGAAACCACCTCCAAATTTACTGACCAGCGGGATATTAATTCACTCTGTCTTCCCCAGGTCTTGGCCAGAGAGGATTTGTTTGGAGAATGGACCCTTAATTTTTCTGGTTTTGGATAGAAGGAGAAGGAGCCAGTAGAATTCCCTTGGCTGAATTCACCACAGCTGCTCTCTGAAACCATAAGCTGTGCATGCTGATGTTCAGCTGGAAGTAGGCTGGCATGTCTTGCTCTTATGCTCAGTCAGACTTCTAAATGTTTCAAAGATGCTAGTGATATTTGCCCATGTGTCTTACTTCATCAGCAAAACATACCAATGCTAGTATTTTCAGTTTTCCTGATCTTTAAGCATTCCTTGTCCTTCCCAGAGCTGCTGTGTGTAACCACAGAGGAAGAGATGGCTTTGAAACAGCAGCCTGGAACAGTCTGTAACAACAGCAAGTGTGATGAGGTCCAAAGTAGGTCAGAACAGCAAGGACTTGACTTTGCAGGTGGAGGTGGAACATGGATCACAAAGGGACATGGGGAATGAGACAGATATGCACCAGGAGCTGCAGAGGGCAGGGCTTCAAGTCATGCTTCACTGAGCCCTGTGCATCCAGCATGTGCAGAATGGCTGCAAGGAGGCAGCATGAGGAGCACAGTAGCTGGTGACTCGCCTTGCCCAGTGTGTGAACATTTGCCTCCTTCCATAAATGAAGGCAGAACTGTGAGTCACTGGAGATGCTGGGAAGTGTGGGGGAAAGCAGAAGAATGAAACACAGTTATAGTCTCCTCTCCCAGAAATATTTGTCTCTGCCACCCAAGTCAGTGCCCTCAAGACCACTTTGATGAGCGTTGTTTTTTTCACAGGTTGAGGTAGTGTAGATGCTGACATTCGTAAAATATGCAGAGTGCCTGGCCAGGTTGCTGGATTCTCTTGCTGCAAGCCTTTCCTACTCTGTGTTGAAATATATGGATGTCTTTCACTTATAAAGATGGATGTGTTATCTAGATTGCAGGTTTCCCATGTGTCATGCCAGATGTCACGCTCAGTCCTGAAATATGGTGGAGAAGGAAGGGGGGTAGAAGTGAGCTCTGATTTAGGCAGAACCACTTTAGATAATTTTTCCTTCAAAGGTGAAATGGAAAGCCATTGTGTAGCAGTAAAGCTTGCCAGTTTGAATCCTGCCCAGCTCAGCAAATTTGGAAGCTGCTACCATGCAGCAACCTATGGCGTACAAAGTGAGTTGGTCATTTTCCTCCAGTTCTGGTGGGCAGGAATTCACATCAGAAAACCTATAATTTCAAAATGACCCCCTTTTGTTGTCAGACTCCATGGAAGGGCCATGGGAAGAGCAGGACACTGAGAGTAATTTAACCTGTGGCCTCTAGGCCACAGTACCTCCAGGATGGGATCCAGGAGAGCCAGACAAACTGGTCATGAGGTTAAATATTCATAAGGATTGTAAAAACCTTGGGAACATCTTCCTCCAGCACTATCTGTGGAATAGGTATGCTTTTCAGAATATATGGAAGCTGTGAAAAATTTCAAGAGTCCATTGTCTCTAATACTGAGATTTCAGAAGAATTGAGACCTATTCCTCTTTTTTCGTTTCCTCCTAAATGACTTGGCATTTTCCAGAGACAGATGAAGAACCCTTCCATAAGCAGTAATATAAAATTTCTTATTCTCTACTCCTCCTTACTTAATAGCCTGGATGCCTAAGGGATTCATACACCTCAAATTTGTGTGCGTGTGAGTGCACACATACGCGCATGCATGTTTCTGGTCTCAGCCATGGTAGCCATATCAATCCTCCCTTTGTACTAATCCAGCTCCCTCTTGGCCAGTTTGACTAACAAAAAATTTACCAACCAAGCAGCAGAGCGGAGCGAACACATTAAGAAAAACAGCATCGAATGCAGCCTTGCGAAGAGCCATTGGCATCAGTCATCGCACAACAATCTGTACCACACTCCTCCTCTCTGTAAGGCCAGAGACAGCCTTTCCCAGCCTGCAGCCCTTTCATAACATTAAATGTAATGTCTTTCTTCCTTGTCCATTGCAGCAGATAGGAGTTCTGTTCAAGACTTCTCTTTAGAAAACTTTCCTTCTTTCAAACTTTGTGTTTGACTGCAAAAAATTTATTCTAAGCTTGAAAAATTGCTTCTATATCCAGACTGTTTGCTGTTCCTTCCAGAACAGGATAGCCCCAGGTATTGCTGCCAGATGAGTGAATTATCCTGTCCAGTTTGAGGTGGAGTTATCAACACATCCGCTGGGAGCATACATAACTACCCAACAGACTGAGATCTTTTCTGTTCTTTGAGCTGAATATAATTTCAGCCTGTCACTCCTTATCATATCCCCTTTAATCATGCAAAATATTTCCTCCCCTTCTCTCTCTCATCCTGCTCACAGACTTATCATTTTCCCCTTTAGCCTTCATTTAGCTGCAATATTCACATTGTATTATACATTCTCTATACAATTAAGTTGGGAAATTGTCACCACGGGTTGTCTGAGAGGCCAGAAGTAAGAATGGGTTCAAAAAAGGATTAGGGAGTGCATGGAATAGTCCATCAAGGGCTATTAAACTCAAATATATAGGTAAACATTCACTCAGGAAGTCCGTAGGCTTTACATTGCTGTATGCTGGGAGAATATACTGGGGAGAAACATTGCTCTATTTTTACCAGGCTTTTTATAGCCCTTTCATGGGGCATTTGCTTGTGGCCAGTGTCAGACATGGCCTGGGAGCTAGCAGGACCTTTTGACCTGACAGCACTGGTTTTGTGGTAATAAGTTTGGGATGGGATGCTTTATCAAATTATACATAAAACACCTTGTTCTGTTGTTATGCTTATTACACAATATAACTTTAAGATCTGCACCCGGAGATTTATAGCATTGTAGAGTCTTCCTGGACTTCTCCACAGATCCTCTTGATTTTTCAAACTGCAATTATTCTTGCTTCTTGCTGGTTTGGCATAAGTGCTTAAAACAATTAATCTTCAAGGGAATTAATCTTTTTTGTGCTAAGGGCTGTACAAATCCAGAACTGAAGCAATCTGGATGCATTAGATGTATGTTTTCCTGGTTGCATCTCAGTTTGTTATCCAAGTTAGAAGTCTCGGGGGAACAGGGAGAAGGAATGATTGTGAAGGGGATTTTTATGTTTTTAAAATGCGCTGCATATCAGTCCTCTTCCTTCTCATCCTCTTGACTTGTTTTATAAGGAATTTGTTATGACAGTATCCTGAAAATTCACATTTCTGCTTCATTTTTTACCACTAGAAATATTAAGATTCTCAAGTGTACAATTTCAGAATTTGAGCCAAATTTTAGTGAGGGAAAAGCAGACTCAATCTTCCCCCTCCATCATGTCCTCTTTCCCCTCCTTCTTCCCTCCCTCTCCCCAGTAAAAAAATAATCCAGGAGTATTTAACAAAGTGTGAGGAACCAGACTTCTTCCATTTGGGGACCTCTCAATTTGATATTGAAACTTCTCCTGACTTAACCAGCATTTGACCACGGACTTCCCAAACTGGAAGAAGCTGTTGCTCCAGTTTCAGCCTATTGCCCACCTCCCTGCACCCTCCCTTTCCCACTTGCCTCTCTGTGAATACAAGCTTTGTGATTTAATGCTCTGTTTTGCCTTGAGTGTCAAACAGTTGCCAGCTGGTGGAGAAGGGATCAAAAATCCGTGGAGTCAATCAGCGAGGAATTATGCTGGTGTGATGGGGAGCTGGTAGGAAGTTGTGATACTGGTTTTCTGCCAACTTGCTCGCGCTCAAATGAAAGGAAGGTGTAACTTAGGTACCTCCATAACCTATTATTTTGGCCTGAAATAAAGGATCAAGTGCATAGGCAATTGCATACGAGTCAGGTGGATGTGTAATAAAAGCAGTTTTAGTATTCTGAGGCCACTGTAAGTCAAAGACTGACTGAGTTGGTCCATAGCCGTATTTTGCCCTTCTGCCCCTCTCTTTCTTTCTCTCTGCTGGTTTGAAACAGTGAGCACAGGCTGTCAGTATTTACCCAGACACAGAGCTGAGAGAAAAACTCCATACCCTATTAGAGTTTTGAGTTTGCCTTTATGTGTCATAAAAAAAAAAAAAAAAAGAGAAAATCACAAACACAGCTTACTTTGTTTTGGAAGGTTTTTGCTTTTCAGTTCACGTTTAATGAAGTAATTACAGTAAAATACTCTCAAAATTCAAGACCTAATTAAAGCAAAGAATAAAACCTCAATTGATCCATTATTTAGATTGGTGAGAAGTGGGCATAAAGAAGCAATGAAAAAGTTAGTGCATTATGAGATGAAAGAAGCATGCTTCCTTTTGGAGAATACTGATGGAAGGAAGACCTTGGGACAGTAACAGCCAGCAAGGGATGCCCTTAAATTAGTTACAGACAGTTCCTCTTCAAACAGAGAAGAATGGGGCAAAAGCAAATGTATCAAAAGGATACTTTTCCCTGACAAACACAGGTGTTGCTGAATGTGTCTGATTCAGAAGCTGTCTAGTCTAATAGTCTTCTTTTGGCAGACCAGCCCCCAAACTACAGAGTAAGAAATGAGCTCTTAACTCCCCAGTTAAGTTTTTCTGTCCCTGAGTGGGCATAGTCTGGCTGACAGTCTGCATCGCTGGCTGTGTCTGCCTCTGATGAGTGCAGAGTATGATGGCACTTTTGGGTCTTGCTTTGCAGGGAGGTGTGAGCAGGCGGGATTTATGGCGGCAGGAGCTTGGCTGTGCCCGAGAGCACTCAGCTCTTTGGATGGAGCACGCTATCATTGTCATCACCATCCTTCACCTTCTCTCCAGCAGGGGCTGTCCAGAAGGAGCTGAGCCACAGGGCAGATCTGACCCATCCAGACCATCCTGCTTTGATGGCTCCAAACAGGGTCTTTCACTTTCAATATTCTCTGTAAAACTGCTGGCGAAGCTTTAACCAAATTGCTTTACCTGCCTTTCTTTAGTAGTTCCTGTGAAAACCAGAATGACAAAAAATTTCACTTTACCTGAAGGTGGTTTTAAGTTATAAAAATAGGCATGTTGTTTGGTTTTATGAAGACCAACTAAATTATAATAAAGATTTTTGTTATTCTGGATTTCCTAGGTGCCAACACTGACTGATTCAAAACTCATTCCATATTATCTTACTTACTAAGGCATCTCTGTTGTTCCTGGAAGTGCTAATGTTAAAGTCTGGGGTAACTGCCCTCCCAGATCCAACATCTCTCCACCTGCCTTATTAGTCCTATTGCATTTACACCCGAATGATACTATAAGGGCAGTAGCTGTGAGAACTCAACACCTCTGAAATTCATCTCTCTGCACTACATGCTTAATTTCAGATGAACCCTTTCCAAATGACTGCCCTTTTTGTTTAGACTTAGCTTGGAGAACAGTGATTGCAAGGCATTTCAAGGAACAACCCCATCTGACCAAATGGAATTCAGGTCATTTCTACTTGAATTTCTCTTTTGGGGGAGTAAAATACAACTGCAAGACAGTTACAGTCGGATGTGTATGTGTCATGTTGGAGTTTAATCAGTGAGTAAATCTCTGCCTCCCTTCCTCTGCAGACTTTTGCCAAGGGACAAAGCAATTACAGCTCTGTGCGTAGATGGAGTCCCAAACAGCTTGAGATGGTTTCTGCCATACATCAATACATAAAACAGATTGCCAGTTCCCTCTATGAAAGGCACAGTACTCAGGTTGTGTTTCCCTAACGCCACCTGGGGAGGCACAGTGGCCCTGAGTTGCTCTCTGTAGCAGGTTATAGCAGAAATGCTACAATTTAATCCTGGTAATGCTGAACCACCAGTAATTGCTTGGAGCAAGAGTAGGAGAAATTCTGCTTCCTCCAGCCAGCTGTAGATGCTTCAGGTCAAGCAGTAGTTTCTCACACTTCTGCTTAGCAAATACGCCTTTAGAAATGTGCATAAAAGGCAAAATAAACACCGGCCCTAAATCTGCTTTGTGAAAATGGACTGTTACGGTCTCAGCTGGGTTTGTATCTGAATGCCTACAGAATAAAGCAGGGTAATAAATGCTGACTACATGGCCGCTTTTGTGTCTATTTTGACAGCTCTCAAAGTAGTATCTCCAAATTCCTCCAAAATCAAAATGTTCCATTTTCCCATTTTCAAAAAAAAAAAAAAATAATTCTTGGGTTCGTGTCAATTGGAAGCAACTTTAAAATAAAACCTCTAATCATTTTTAATTAAATGCCTGAAATAGAAAAAATTATTTGGTTTAGTTCGAAACAAAACTTTTGCTGATGTTCCAAAATCACCAGCAAACCGAAACATCAGCCTTGAGTGTGCAGTTTAACTGTATCTGTGTAGCTAAGGACAAATGACATTCAACACCATGCCAGCAGCAGTGGTTAAACTCCATAATTGTTTCTTTTATTGTCCCCCTTTGCACAGATTTTAAATCCCTTGTTCCGCAATTAACTTTTCTTTTCTGCTAAAGGCTCTTGTCTCTCTTGACAGGCTCTCTGATTACAAAATGTCTGCTGCAAACTCAGGAACGGCAGCAGATCTGAGGATAGGAAATCTGTTTCCTCCGGTCATTACCCAAGTAGATTGGAGTGTCTGTGAGCTGTAATGGGCAGGGGAAGAGGGAGTGTGGCCAGAGATCCTGAAAACGTTGAGATTCCCAATGACAGTCCTCTACCTCGGTTTTTTCACCCATTCAAACTCCTTCCCTTCTTCCTCTGAAATGCATTTTCTGGAGGAGGATGAGGCAGGTTCCACTGGCAGAGGGAGCAGTGTTTTTACTGGGAAGTCTGATCTGCTCTTTCCTGTAGCTGGTGGCAATTTTCCTTCTGCTCCTGTCTCAGAGATAAGCCCCTTGCTTTGCTTGTCATTGTCAGTCACAAAATCAGCTACCATTTCAGGGCACCTCTCAGAGCTTCCAAATGCCTTTGACGCATTTTGCCTAAACAGGAGACTGCTGAGAATAGCTACTAAATCTTTAAATCTGGTTTCACACTTAGTCGTCTTTGTGACTTTAAGTTTGTTGTTAGCATAGCTGGTGTTCCAGGTCACTGAGAGCCTGGGATTATTACCCAAAGACCTGGTATTAATATGAGAGACTGGCAGTTTTATTGAGCCACTCCACCCTGGCTGGGGTTCTAAACTAACTAATTCTCTGCAGACCTGTCCCTGAGTGCTCTGTGTCTGTTGTAAGGGATGGATGGGGAGGGGGAGCATGTCTTTCCCTAGGCTCTTCCAAAGGATCAGGGAGAGAGATAAAGTCAGAATGTTACTGTACCACTATTTCTTTCTTGGTAGGAAACCAGCAAAACTTCTCAGGATGGGGCAAAGGTCCTTGTTTCCACTGAGTGATACAAACTCACTGCCATGTTGCTAGTGTCTAAAAACTCTTGATTCTCAGTTCTACACACTTTCCTTCCTGCTTGCAGCTTAATGAAACCATTCACTCAACTGGCTTTCATCCCTCCTCCCCTTCATCTCCATCTGTCCAGTCCAGGTGGCAGCTCATCTGGATGAGAGTGTACCTTCAGTATCATGGCTCGTGCATCAGTGATAGTTCCTATGTACAGCTTCTGTTGGATGTGTTACAGATTAATTATTCTGAATTCTGGAAAACACACAGTTAAGCTGGGCAGGAAGAAAAATGTTTGGATTTAACCATCTACTTAACAACTCTAACAGTATGTGATGCTCTAAAGAGAACTTCTTTTCTGCATGTTTGGGCACAGATTCATTTCATGAAAGTATTTCCCTAAACAATTTACAAGCTGAAAATTATGGTTGTGTATTAATGTGACAGACAATCTGCCCAGCTGCAGCCACCTTCTGCAACTTCTCAGTTGTCATGGGCTCTGAAATCAGGTCAGTAAGCAGAATTTGGCATAAAACATAAGGGCTCAAATTGTCTGGGGGTGACCAGCCATTTCCATGGTGGGAACAGCAAATGAAATGTTTCCAGGGCTAGCAAATACTTGTGACACCTGTTTTCTGTGGAACAATATTCTTTCCCCACATCCTAAGACTTCTTGGTTCTCTCTGTCTGGCTCATCCTCTGCTAGTTAAACATGTCTGTCCCTCAGTAGTTTCCAGACTCCTTTCTCATCTTTTGTATCTGTTCCCTACAGCTGTGACACCAAAACAGCTCTCTGGAATGCTGTCTCATTCTCCAAGCATCCTGTCAAAGTTCCCACTGAACATGATTATAAAGCCCAATTTGAAACCAATATTGATTCTGCTGTTGAACAAAAGGCTAGGCTGCAAGTCTTCTTTTGGTCTTGCCCTGGCAAAGAGAGTCTAGGAGTATCAGGCTTCCCTTCTTCCTCTAGATGCAGTCCCTAGATGCTGTGTGGAGGAGAGAAGTATTTCCCATTCCCTTCTCTTTTGCTTCTTTCCGTAGCTGCGATTGTTGGTGTTGCTCATAGCCACAGTCTGATTTATTCCCTCAAAAGCTCAAACTTTGGTCCAGCTCTTGAAGCCACCATTGTCCTGCAGAACTCATTCTCTTGCTGGCTTTACCTGCTTGCACTTTGGCAGGGCAGAAGATTCAAAGCTAAATGATTGCCAAATTTCATCAGAAGTTACTGTCATTCCAGAGCTTTTTGATTTTCAGGTATTGCTACCCCTGGCTTGGTCACTGTCAAATTACAGTGGTCTTGGCTTTTATATTTTTTTCAGTGGGAAGAAGAAGCTAAAGACCTGCCAGCAGATCTTCCTCTAGATGCTGTGTCCTAACCCACCATGTCTGCTGGCATCTTTGCTTGAGCAAGTTGGCTTTATTTTACCCTCCTTCTTGAATATCTTCCCTTTTCACCCCCTTGCACCTCTCTAATCCCTCGCAACATCTCTTTTAATCTCTCCTGGTCTGTCTGAAATCTGGGTTCCTGCAGTGCTATGCTCTGTCCTTCGCTTGTGGTCACCCCTGGTTGTCCACACATTTGCCATCTCTGCAGATCTGAAAGCCTCTCCTAGGTGTGAGAAAACAGTGTGCACGGCTGCATTTCCCCAGCACGCATCCCACTGCTCTCTCTGGAGCACAGCGCTGAGCTGCTCAGTCCCTGGAAGAGCCAAGGCACTTCACACCACCTGCTTGTGCAGGTTTGTCTGCAGCGTCTGCTGTCTCTGACTGCTGGCTGAGTGTGTGGGGAGGGGGCTGGCAAGAAAGGATTATATTCGTTACAATATTAAATAAATCAGGTGGAATTAGCTCTGAGCAGAAAGCAGCAGCTGGCTTTCGCAGTGTTGTGACAGGCTCCGCCAATTATGCAATGCAAATAGAAACTGTCTGACTTTTGTGGCTCCTAGGCCATGACAGGCCTGGAAAGGCTGGCAACTTCTTACGATCTTTCCCCAGTAAATCTGTCCTCTGCCCCAGCCTCTGAGAACCTCCACTGAAGAGCACCCATTCCTCAAGTCTGGCCTCCATCAAAGCTGTGACAAGAGGGACCTCCAGAACCTCCAGACTCCTCTATGCACCCTTATGGCCCAACACGGGAGCAAGCAAGCACTTGGTTAGCTTTATTCTCATGGATGCAGTGGGCTATTGATTTTAACTGGTAGCTGTGCTGTGGTAGTTTTTTAATGCTTTGAGCAGCAAAATGAGGCCATGATACCAACACCATGGCGCTTGCCCTAATTACTCTGCAAGGTTAATTTGCTGAGGCTGTGAGGGTATGTGTGCCTGACAGATTGATTCCTTTGTATTATATTAGCTAAGGGAGGACACTGAGTTTCATATGTATATGGGGGAGGGTGAACAATTAGACGAAGGAGATCTGCTCTGGTAGCATAGGCAGGTCAAGGTTATGCTGAAATGAAATTATAGCTGAAATACAAAGAGTAAAACCACCACTAAAAGACGCCAAGATGGATCAGGATGAAAGCTCTTGAGGAGGAGATGGATCCTTTGAATTCAGATGATAATGGACTTGTAGAGGTGCTCAGTCTTGACACAAGACTGTGGGGAGGATGGTGTTATATATTTCAATGTGTATGAACAGAGGAAATTTTATTTAAATCTTGTTTGACAGAGTCTGGCTGTAACTGAAAGTTAAGAAGATTACTGTCCAGGGTCAAGAGCTGCAGTATGGAGCTCTGTGCCATGGACATGGGTCTCTGCAGACAGCAAAATGATAGATAATGATTTACGTTTAAATCACAGAAGACCAGACTTCTCAAGAGAACTTCCTTTCCTTATTCCAAAAATCATCATACTTCCAAATAGAGGAAGCTCCTGTTACAAGAATACTGTCTTGCTAAGAATACTGTCTTCCTTTAAGCAAGTGAGATGGCCCCGTTTGCTGTAGAAGAGGCTAATCACCAGGCAGAGGTGTTATGGAGCATATCTCAGCAGAGACATTAGAGATATTTCAGCAGAGCATATCTGAGCAGAGCAAGAAAGAAGGTAGTGAAATAAGTGCGAAAAGGCAAGGTGGTGGTTCCAAATGCACTCATAAAACTAGAGCCAGAAGATGAGGATAACTGGAGAAGACCATGACACAGTGGTAAATATTTCCTAGAAGTAACCAGGTGACCATATTCACCTCCCAGTAATGTCCCCATGTCTTGTCAAAAGAGCAAGTGCCTGCTCATCCATAAACTGTCAGTCCAGGAAACTGCACTCCAGTGACAATGGGGAGCAATGCCCTAGGTCTGAGTGTACCTCAAGGTACATAGGTTTTGTTCTGGCCAGAATGTAAGAGATCAGTAGAGACATAACTAGCTCCGGATTTGTATTTTCAACCTTCCATGGAAAGCTAATCTTAGAGGAAAAGGTTGCTGATGAGTTAGCAGGGGGAGCTCTTCTTTTGCCTTTACCATTGCCTCTTCCCCTGCACAACCTTAGTGAATCCTCCCTTTCTATGGTTTTAGACATAAATCTGAAATTCTGCCTGCTTAAATGTGCCATAGGACTTGTAAGAGTAAAGGGAGTAAGGCAAAGTTCCACTCTTGGGTAATTACATTCTGCCTCCATAACTTCTCCTTCAGCTGTAGTATAGAAGAGATTTTTTTTTTTCCTGCAGCTAGAAGGAGACAGAAAAAGAGGTCTACTGCTAAGAGGTTTATCTTGGATTTAGTCCCATCTGGTATGTTATGTGATGTCAAATTTCAAAACAAACTTGGGACCGCATGAAACCAATTGGCAAGGCTTCAGCCCCAGAGAACTGCCCTAGCTGCAGCAATGATGTTGCACCCAGACCACGTCAATCACAGGGTGGAAAGAAAAGGAAAAGCATCTTTTTTCTTGCATTAATCTAGAGGCAGTTTGTGGAACGGATCTGAGTGAGGTGAGTGGGAGGATGAAAACTTCCCTGGCACATTTTGTGATTTAAAAATAATAATAAAAAGAAACCCCTTGTGTTCTGAAAACTCTATTAAAAAATTGTACTCACTGCAGAAGAACAGCATGAAAGCAGAGAGTAAGGGCTTCAGCAAGGGGAATCTGAAAAAAAAATTGTATTTGGGGCCAACTTTAGGGAGTGGAGCTGGTAGCTGAAGGAAACAAATGGCTTTGCAGTGTCTGAAGTAAACAAAGCCAGCTCAATATATATTTATTTGGAGCAGCCAGTTACCTTATGCTGAGTATTGGGAAGGATGGGAAGGAAACAGGGTCCCCTTGCAGACCAAATGGCAGAAAGAAGCAGTTTTTGGCTGTCACACAGAGGCTCGTGTGCAGTTTGAAAGAGGCAGACTCCTCAGGAGGTGTTTTCTGAGAAGCTTACAAAAATCCCCCCCAGTTGCAGAGGAAATGACCTTAGCTTCAAGAACCAGTGGTTTACAAACATGTGTAACCCAGCGCCCTCCCCTTTGCTCAGCTTGGGGCAGGGGAAATCATTTGGAGAACCTAAAAGCAAAGGGGCATTTTAAAACCAATGTGGTGTTTGTTGCACAGGAAAAGAAAGAGAGGGAGCTTGCTGCCTTGTGCTCTCAGTAATGGTGGCAAATTTTAGAGATAAACATTGGAAAAGGGAAACAGAAAAACTAACACCTGAGAGCGCTAGTGCAAGGAAATAAGAGTGGGAAGAGAAAAAAATCTGAAATGCTGAAGATGAAATGTGCTTTATGTTTGTGGAAAGGTGGGAACTGTGACAGACTCAGACCTGGAGTTTATGTTTTATTATATATTTTCCTCTTGACCCCTGGAGAATACACAAATAAAATCAATTAATGGGCCTTGAAGAAGAATTACTTTAAACTGTTCAATTAAACACTGCAATGCAGAGAACAGAAAGGAGAGAGGGAAAAAAAACAATAAATACATCTGAAAAAATGGACTTGTCTGAGGCGCCTGGGCCCCGACATGCACCATTACTGACGGATCGAATCACACTTCCATTAACACCATAATCTTATAGACTCCACAGGCCGTAAAAAAGGGATTTACTTTAATCAGGTTTGGTTAGGGCTGAATTTGAAAAGCGCTACAAGTGAAATAAAACACGACCTCATCCCCCCTTTGATTTTCTTTCTTCTCACTCTGGCTCTCTAATTTACAATTTGCCAGCCACCAGTGGTTCATTTCTAATGGCTGCGATCCACTGGTGTATGTCTCACCTTCTCCCTTTTTGTGGCGGAAATGATTAGGGAGAACATAGACCTTTCATTTCCATCCCCACCTCCTGCTTCCCTGGACAGGCACCCAGGATGCAGCATTTCCTTCCACATGGGCTTTAGTCCTCCACATTTGTGTGTTCCACACCCTTTCCCTGGCTGTTCTGGGGCTGATATTTGGCCACTCGGTCTGTGGCTATGAAGAGATTGTGAAGCAGGGGGAGGCATGGGCTGGAGGTGGGAAGTTTGCCCATTGGCTTATAAGCATGAGTATTGACCCCTGAGGAGAGCAGGAAGCCACAGGGTGTCAGAGTAGTGGCTTCTACTTCTTCTTACACCTCCTTTTTCTTTGTATCCTCTTTATGCTTCAGCCTGTTCAGTTTATCGTGTGGGGCCAACTAAGAGTTGTGATTCCTGTTCCTTTTATAATTCATCCCCAAAAAGGGCAAATCCAACACTATGCAAAGGCTGAGCTATCAAGCGTGTTTGCTTTTGCTGCCCTGACTCTCTCACTATCACTAGTGATAGAAAATGCCATGTTTTTACTGTTTAGAGATGTGCCTTATTGGGTGTTATGGTTAAATGTCAGCTGGCAACTCAGCACCATGCAGCCACTTGCTCACCAGGACTTTGGTTGCCAGGGGCCAAGCTGGTTAACTCCACTGTTAGTCAGCCTGTTTTCTTCTACTAGATTCTGCTGTGCTTTTCTAGAAGTCACATCTCTGGCCCAAGGTGATCTCAGCACTCAGGTGGCAGCAATGAGGAACTGAAGATCACAAGGAAACCTTGGGCTTGCACCTGTAGGAAAAAAAAAATAAAATGAAGCAAAGAACAGTCAGCTGGAATAGCTGCTGCTGCCCAGGCAAGTGTGCACTGGCCTGTGACAGGATCTCCCCTGTGCTATGGTGTAACAGGCCAGCTTGGTGGGAAATGGATTGGGTAAGTTCTGGGTGCAACACAACAAAATTAACTCATAGCACCTGTGGAGGACTCTGCTGGGTCAGCTGTGGCGTAAGAGCTCCTTTATGATGGCTGGATGCTGACAGGCACATTTTGATTCCCAGCCTGTGGAAAACCATCAGGTTGTTTCACAGAGTTGCAACTCTCTGAAATTTGCCCTCACTTAGCTTACATTCCCTCTTTCTTCTCCGACACACACCCATTATGTGAATGAAGATGTAAAATCCTTGTGCTTAGCTGGAAAACACTACCTGTTTCTCCCACACAGCTCTACAAAGGTATACAACCAGACTGGACTTATTCCTCAAGGTTTTAATGATAAAGATTTAAGGCCAAACAAAAGCAGTAGGCAGGAGAACAGTTTAAGCATTGCATGGGGGATCTGTTTGCACAGCCACTCTTGATTTCCTGAGCACTGGAAAATGGAGGAAACATTATTCCTTAGTCCAGCTGGGAAAATCTGGTACTGGAGAGCTGTAATGGAGGGACAAAATACTGCCCTTCTAGGTCAGTCGTGCTTGATGACTCCTAATCCAAGGGGGAAGGAATACACTCTGTAAGAAAGGAAAGCCATCAGAATGCTTCATAAAATCAGGTTCAAGGTGCAAAATTTACATAGTCCTCCTAAAAGCAGGGAAAGCATTTTGAATTTGTTCAAGTTGCTCAGTACAACCAGACATGAAGAATGACAGATGAAAGAGGGAAATACTGAGGAAAATGAAAAAGCAAAGGGAAGTGCAGGGAAGAGGGGAGTAAAAGGAATACTGGCAAAGAGTAATTTCAATTTAAAAGGAGATGCCACATGGCAAAGAGACTATTACATGGACATTATGGGTGTTCATATGTGTGCTTGTAAGGTTGAGAGAAAAAAAAATGTGGAGGAAACGAAAGGGAGGAAAGCAAAAAAAAAAAGAAGTCTGAACGAGAGTTTGGTCGTGGGAAGGCAAGGCTAATGTTAGCAATTGATAATAAAGGCAGGAAAAGGGGGGGAAAAAAGCATACAATTCACTTAAAAAACTCTCCAAGTTTAAAAGCTCCCCAGAGGCTTTGTAATAGAAAAGGGCTTTTAAGTGCTATTTTTTCCCCCTGTTTTTCCTTTGGGGCTGTCTCAGAGGGATGATTTATTGTCTAATGTATTTAAAGTGACAAGGCCAATTTTTGTGCGCATGCTGCAGCGGTGCCAGCAGCTCTTGTCGCGGTGCCGCAGGAGGCACCCCCGGCTGATGGCTCTGTGACACAGGGACACACCTCTGTGCTCCGGCAGCACAAACCCTGCGGGCAGCAGCACCCCAGGGTGCTCCTGGCTTGGGTAGCCCAAAGGGGAGAAGTGGGTGCAACGATACAGAGAGAGGATGGCGAGAAGCTAAGCCTGATTCCTGCACTCAAGAAAAGCAGGGTTTGGGTGACCTTTGAAGACACAGATCGTTCTCCATTCCCTTTCCATGCTGCCTTCTGCTACAGCAGCTGGCCCATAGCTCTGCCACAGCCTTGGCTTCTGCTGAGCTGTCTGCAGGCCAGTTTGGGCTGTTTCTAATCGCTGGTGACTCATGAGATTTTGCCACCTTCTCTGGGTCCTTCTGTGGAGACTTGCCACTGAGGCATGACTGCAGCCCTCTTCTCTTCATGCCACTATAGCTGCTGCAAGCAGTAAGCCTCACCTTCTCAAGGAGAGTTTAAAAAAAAACTTCAGGGCTAAGTTTGTTTGGTTTTTTGTTTGGTTTTTTTTGTTTTGTTTTGTTTTAATATTGAGCCTGTGTTTACTTTTGCTCTATTACACTTATATTTATACCCCTTAATATAATTCCTCTACTTTCTTTGTATTTACACACTTGTAGATGGTTAATCTTAGCCCTTGCCAAGCAATACATATTTAATTATTTTAATCTCTTCTCATATGTCAGTGCTTTCAGACCCTTAATCACTTTTTTTTTCCTGCCGCTCTTCTCTGAATTCCCTGTGCTCATCAACATCTTCTGTAAATGTGTGTTGCCCAGAATTGAGGGCAGCATTCCAGGTGCTGTCCTGCCAGATCTGTACACAGGGCCAGTACCTCCTCACTTTCTGACATGATTTCTCTGCAGATGAAGCACAGCATTATGTTAAATTTTTGCTGCTGCTGCTATATGGCATTGCAGATCTGTAACTTAATTTGCTGTCCACTATATCCCACAGCCCTTATTTGATCATTACCAATTTTCAAATATACCTCTCTTTTAACATCCTGGTTTCCATTTATTTTCCCTCATATGTACGAACCTGGATTATTACAAGCTGATTCTCATTTTCTCTGCTGGTCCCTACTCATAACATTTTGGCTTATGTTATATTTGTCTTTCTACAGCAGTGGGTAATGGAAGAAGCTATTCATTTTTCTGTAGCCTTTTATTCAGGTTTTGATCCTCTGCTCCCCACAATTCCTTATGCTCGTTTGCTCGCTCCTTCCCTGGAACTGTGCCCCTTGCTCACAAATGGTCAACAGCCAGGCAGCTGTGTCTTGTCTCTGTTAGGAGCCAGGGAGATTCTCCTTGACCTGAAAAGCAGCAGCAGCTCCCTGTGCTCAGCTCGGCTGTGCGAACGCCAAGTGCGCCAGCCAGCTTTGCATGTCCTGACTACTGTGTGATGCTTCCTCTTATAATCAGTCCGAGCATCACTGCTTCTCCCAATTGCCCCCTGCACTTAATTGACCAATAGAGCTAGACATATGGAGGATCGAATCACAAACCCAAATCAGCAGTTGTCAGAGGAGATTAATTCAAACAGGAAGCTACAAAACACGTGGGGTTTTTTCTTTTTTTTTTTTTATTTTCCCCTCAAGCTCCAATAGAAGAAATTATTATTAATATCCCCAGATGTATAGTCGGGCAGATGGCAGTGACTCTAATGCACTCTCTCTACCCAAGTTTCCATGTGATTTTTGTAGCATTTAAGTGACGCTGGCAAATTACTGAGGGATCGAGAGAAGAAGCTCCATTCACACTGCCTAATTCAAAGCACCTAAGTTAGATTAGCCTGTGCCAAAAGGACAGGCTGTCTTCATTCACTGTACAGTCAATGCAGAGAGGCAGGTGCTCTCTGGAGGTACTTCTCACTGCTGACTCTGAACAGCTGAACCTCATAAGTCAGGTGCACACGTCTTCCCTCTTTCAGCCACACTGTCCTCTATTGTGCCCAGGAGTCCTCAGCTCTGAAACACACCCAACCAAGGGTGCTGTGGCTGTGTCATGCTCTGGCTGCTAGTCACAGCCATGCTGAGATCAAGGCTCCCTTATGTTATCCACTGCCTGCTCCTGCACCAAGTGGTGACTTTTCCCAACCCTTTGTTCTAAACAGACAGCAGCAAGGCAGCACAGCCTAGAGGGGGTTGCAGAATGTGGGCAGTTAGGGAGACTGAAGATCTGCTTGGTGGAGCAAGGCACACTACTTTATAAAGTGCTCAAAAGGGACTCTGAAGAGGACCCTCATCTTTTCTATGTCAGTCATAAAAGCAGAGCAGAGAAAAGCAACTCTCTCCACGTTTGCCCCTTGACAGCCTTCAGCTGTGGAGGGGAGATCACAGCTGAAGGCCTGATTGCCCCCACTAGGGCTGGAGGAGGAGTCCTCAGGTGGGGTAGGTTAGCCTACAGTCAATGCAGAGAGGCAGGCCCTCGGTGCTGATACCTCTGATGAGATCCCCCTGTGCTGAGGAGGAGGTGGCAGGTGGAGGCATTCAGGGGAAAATAAAGGAATAGAAGGAAAAGGTGTGTTCCAAGTACAGCTATATAAAGCCACGGCCTGTTTTTCTTTCTCTTTTTTGCCTGTGTCTGCTGTATGCCTGTGCTGCATCCTGTGAGGCTGGCATTCAACCACCAAGCCTTAGCTGACAATTGACTCCTTCCTCAACAGTTGGTGCAGGAAGGTAAGAGGCTTTGCAAGCATTTTCTATCAGGTGAAGAAAACATACTGACAAAAGTCCTTGCAGGAGCCCATAAGGGGAATAGGGCAGCTTTCAGGTGAGCAGCAGAGTGCTCTTGGGGGTCTGAAGCTGACTTGAAGGTCAGAGCACAAAGATTAGGGTTAAGCCATCAGTTTTCGACCTGTCAGAACAAGGAGCAGCTCCCCAGGCACTATTTGGGGCTTTGGGTCTGCCCCATGAGAGCCAAGCAGAGAATCCACAGAATGGAGGAGCCTTGCCTATGATGTACCCCTGAGAGGGGGGAGGCATATGTGCCATGGCCTCTGTGAGGTTACAGCTTGGAGGAAACAGTGTGGATGGGTCTTTCGCTCTGCTGGCTTCTTGATTAACTGTAATCAGCAAGGGGGAAGAGGACTTTGTAGTGAAACTCTCTGCTCAATACCTAGCAGCAATATGTGGTTTTTTTCCTTTCTTCTCCCTCTCAAAAAATTAAAAAGTGTGAGGATGCATGAAGATTGGAATAGAAATCATTGACAATCTTATCATACCACCGTATAAATCAATAATATGCACTTGACTGGAATAATACTGATTGCTGCATCCTATGAAAGCTATAGTAGGTTGAGGTGGGATTTGAAACTTCGAGACCAGCCTTTTTTAAAAGATGCCCAGATAAGCCATGGGCTGCTTCAGTGAGCACTACATGAAATCCCACCACCTGTGTTATGCAGGGGGTCAGGCAAGAGCATTCAGCAGTGGGCTGAGTGTGTCGAAGTCTCCACCTGCAGCCCTGGAGTTGAAGGAAAATCCTCCAACAGGACAGTTCCAGACTGGTGCTGCTGTATTGGAAGCACACATGAAAGGTAAGAGAAATGGTGACTGGTATAGAATAGTGCTGGGTGAATAATTAGGTGTACAGGGGGGATAGTAATTTTGTTAGTTTGGCTTAATGCAAAAAGCGTCGGAAATTGAAACCTGAATATGCATGTTTATGTTGGTAGAGTAAGAGCCTTGGGGTGGAGTTTTCTTGCTCAGAAATATTGTTTTTGCTTGAGTGCTGTGCTGGGGATGGAAAATGTGAGGATCAGGGTGGTAGCTTGCAGTGTATTGTGGTGGTAACTAACCTTCCCTTGTGGAAGGTCTGAGCTGAGGTCCTCCTAGATGGCTTCTTTGAGCTCCCTAAAGAAAAATGGCCTTAGCACAGGTGAAAGAAGTGTAATCTGGCCTCTGCTTGTTAAGATCAGCCCTTTGCTACCCCTGCCACTCCCTTCAGAAGCATCTGGCATTCCTAAGGCAACTTGAATGGGATTCTTCCGGTAATTCTGAGGGTCAGAAAAGCCTTACCTTTTGCAGGATTTGCTGTCTTGTGCGCACACAGACATCAGATAAACTCAGGCATGGAGCAGATGCTGCTGGGTTAAATGTTCTGTCCGTTTTTCCCTGGCAAGCTAGTAGTTGCCTGAGATGGAGAAATACGTATGCACGCTCCTCCTAACTGGGGCAGCAGAAGTTGGTGCCATGAGAGATCTCTCAGGTTGTCAAGTGAGCAGGATTAGGTATGGCCCAGGAATCTGAGAATAAACGTAGCTCTGTTGTGCAGGATAAAAGGAGATGGTGATCAATATATCTTAGAGCTTCAGGGCTTAAGGCAAGAAGCATCTGACAGGATTACGAAGAAACTTTTTTTAACATGGACTAGTCATCCTATAATGGCCTGCCTGGGATGCTCACACATCCTTTTCTGATACCCTAGTGAAGCCAGCCATCTGAGAGAGCAAGCTGCTACGGCAAAACTTGTGTGAAGAAAGTACTTGTGTCTTGTGGTTCCTGTGTACCATAGTTGTTACAGAGAGGGGATGCAGTGAAGCTGGAATTCCTGGGGGCAGGGAGGCAATGGGTGCTTCAACATGAATCTCACCTAAAGAGAGCGGAAGGAAGGAGCTGAAAATTGGGAGCAGTGGTGGGGCTGTGGCTGAGGCCAGCTCTTGATGGAGGAATGGATGGATGCAAATGTAGCGCTTGTGGGTGGGTGAAGGAACTTGCCAGCTGCTTCCCAGAGTTGCACAGGTGTGGGGGGGCTCATTATGCGATGTGGCCGTCATCATTAACGTGGGGCAGATGTTGTGGGATGCAACTGTTGTAACCACGAGGGAGAGGACAAATCTAGAGCTGCGGGCTCTGGAGTTGAACCTTGCTGTAAGTGTGGTGGTACTCCAGGTGTGTGCAGAAGGCAAATATGTGTTACATGGGTTGTCTCTCTTTTTTTCCATGATGTAATTCCTAAACTCGGTGTTTACTATTTCTTCTACCCTGATCTCCCCTATTGTAATGTCTAAAGGGCGTCTGTCCTGTGAAATGTATGTATGTCAGGGACTTGTAGCTCTGAAGGTAATTTAGGCTTCTTATCTAATATTTAACATGAGGGCTGTGAATCTTCCCTCTCTTTCCATAGGATGTAGCTCGTGGCCTGGCTGGGGTTTTGAAGCTTCTGTGCACTGAAGACCTTTACTGTGGTGGGTTTTTTTTTCTATGCAAGGAGGAGTATTCTCTGTGTTGTGGCTGTCTCTTTTGCAATGAAAATAATAATGCACAGTAGCATACTCTATAAAGGACACTGCGCTTGTGTGACCTGTTTCATGCGCTGCTTTACTCTTTCTGGCAATCGAGGCACCCACCATGTGGTCCTGAGGGTAAAAAAAAAAGAAGCCTCATAAGTACCAGGATTATGATGGCAGAAAGGCAGGGTTGGTTCTGCTATAGCTTTGTCTCTCAGGATTCAGAGAAAGTCCTTGGTGGGAACAGGGACTTAGCAGAGGCTACGTTTCTTTGGCTGCTGAAGTCAAGACACAGAAGGAATGGAGTTGACTTGTGTAAATACACTGAGTCAAAACAGAGCAGAAAGACAAGAGGGCTATTTAAGCTGAAGAACAGTGTTGGCACAAGAAGAGCAGGGGATGAAGTAGCTTACAATTAGTTTGAGTAGTGGACTTTTGAAGAAGCATATATGCTAAAATTGTTTGGGGTAAATGCTCTGAGTAGTTCTTAAAATGAATACTAAATCGAAAGCTAAAGGACTTAGGTCACTGATGGTGACAGCCTAGCCTTGTCTGAGTTCAGTCCCCTCTAACATAGGACTAAACCTGCAAGAGACTGTTGTTAGTGTTTGTCACCTCTGGGAATAACTAGAGTCTAGTAAGGATATAGGTGAAATATTCTTGCAGCTATTTTGAGCTTTCTCAGGTCTCTGACAATCAGCACTGTTGCACTTTAGAGCCTGCTTGAATGTACTCCTTCATTTGAATTCCTCTACTTAAGTATCAGCATTTCCATTCCACAGATAAAGAAATTGAGACAGAAAGGTAAAATGACTTGCTAAATGTGCTCACAGAAGAATTGGGAGTAGCACCCTGCGAACGCTCTGTGCTGGCTGCATCTGCTGGGTTATACTCCCACCCCTGTGCAGAAGGTCTGGCTAGCAAACCCGTCTGCTGAAACCTGCTGGGCTGAAGGCTTTCTGACAATTCTCTGAGACATAAGCGTGTTGCTTTATGGAAGTTTTTAAGGCTATGGAATCTGTTATTTTTGCTTTTTATGTCTTACAAAGCAGACAATAAAGGAAACGTAGCAACTATTCTTTGTGACTTTAATCCCAGTATGTGCACGTTGCACTTAGCACGATAACATCTGGAAGCAGGTTTTTCTGTTCATTCTGATGTTGAAAGACCTGATGATCGTTGGACTAAAGGTTAATCACACAGTTGTGCAATCTGGCAGATTGGGGAATAAGAGAAAGCAAACCCAGCTTGCTCTTCTCTGCCTGGCTAATAGTCACAGGTCCTTCTGGTGCTGCTTTCTGACTGCTAAACTGACCAGCTGCTGCTGTTCCCTCTTGGTGAACTGCAAGAGCATGAAGGCTGTACTTAAATGCAGATTGCTGTGCTCCTGTTTGCATAATTGGAGCGAGCAAAGCTTAGGGTGTCATCTGCAGCAGTTGTTCTTGTTGCTACTGAAAGACAGCAAAGAGAGAAATGAAACCAGTCGTGGTCTTTGTGCAAACTCCTTTATGTTCTCACCCCACCCAATGCAGCTCTAGGTCCTTCCAGCTCTCAGACACTGGGGCCTTTAAGAAAAAGGAGTTTCTGTAAATAAGTGCCGAGTACAGGAGACCAGGAGCACTTCGGTTTGACCTGAGGGAGAAATTGTAGTGTGAGGCCAGCTCTTTATTACACCTCAGAGTTCAGTCAGAAGAAAGCCCTCAGAATTGTTTCTGCTAAGTAAAGCTTCCTTTACAGCATTCACACCTTCTCAGCTACTGGAGCTGCCCAGCCATGAGACATGCAGCTGTAGGAAAAAGGTTTTCATTAGCTCTGTGGCTCTCAGAGCTACTTGTTTAATTTCACATTTATGATTTAAGAATGTGTGTGTATATCAAGCACTTAACAATCATCTTTTCTCACATGCACTATATTGAATCACATATTCTTTTACTGTTTGCTTTTGCATAAGTAATTGTGACATAAGATCTGAATTATTTAATGTTTTGTTCCTGAATGTGTTATATGTGCTGGTCTCGCTCTTCACTTATAGAACGTAGTGGCTCCAGTTTAACCTATTTAGCTTTTGAGGGCTTCCTGTCGATCAATCTCTCTTTTTATATGTGAAAACAGTATTTGTTTTACATAGCTCCATATTGCACATTACATTTGGCAGAAGGGAAGTCTCTCATGAAAAGTTACTGCACATGCATGTAAAAGGTTCTGAGGAATAAAATGTAAAAGAGGGATGATATTGCTGACTGGCTGGCTTGGTAGTAGAGATGCTCTTTTGTAGTAGTACAAGTACTCTTAGTGGTAGAGGTACTCTTTTGTGAACTGAGAGGGCTAGTTAAGCAGGGATTAAAGTTCAAGGCACTGAGCTGGAACTAAAGAAAGCAATTCTAAGTAGTCCCACAGACTACCTGAGTGATTGTGGATAGTTCACAGGACATTTTCATTCACTTTCTGTGAAGGCATGTAACACCACATTCCCTTATGTGTATTTATACGGTTATGTGATCTGGGCAGGAAGTGTCTGCTGTGTATTTGTACAGCTGGACACAAAATCAGGCACTAATCTCAGTAAGTTTGCTGCTACACTAAAACAAATG
The DNA here is from genome assembly GCA_014706295.1 of Lycocorax pyrrhopterus obiensis. Classification (NCBI taxonomy): domain Eukaryota; kingdom Metazoa; phylum Chordata; class Aves; order Passeriformes; family Paradisaeidae; genus Lycocorax; species Lycocorax pyrrhopterus. The sequence goes on from JACSVZ010000001.1 coordinate 94,399,543, forward strand.
GTCATAGGTTTTGTAATGTGCCATGGAGCAATCTCACAATTTGAGGGATTGATGGGTCAATAAATGGTGTGAGACAGTCATACAGAGAGAAGAGAATAGGACAGGAATGGCTTTAAATAGATTGGATTGTTTTAATTGGGAAGCGGGACTGGCAGGATTTTAAAGGGTTTGACAGACTTGTAAACCTTCTTCTTTACAGACAGTATTTTGATTACCTAGCTGATCTTTTTATAGGGTGCAAGTGTTTTGTGGCATTGTTTGGGGATTCTACAATGTAAGCCTCATTGCTCATCTCTTGTCCACCTGCAGTCCTGGCTTAAGATTCAGAGTAAGAAAACCATCTAATATTTAAGCACAGTGCTTAAAGGATAAAAGGGGTCTCTCTCCTGGATGGTGCAGCAGGATACTAATTTGTGAGAAAAGTCTGGTTTGTCACCTTGAGCCCAGGTGATGTCACTCGTCATCAAGATGCTCCCTGTCAGCAGGAGGGACTCGGCAACGACAAGTGCAGCCTTCTGTTTCTAGAGGATTCAAAGTTTAATTACTTTGTCGCTGTCTCGTGTGAAATTGCTTCAGGCACAAAGAACGCCCGGGACTCCTGTGTGCCAAGGAAGTGGCGGCTCAGCCTGAAGCGCTGACATTCCGTGGAGCTGCCAGTGCTCGATGCTGTCCCAGCAGCCTTGTGCTTGCAGTGGTTATGAATGATCAGCGCTGGCAGCCTTTTGTGTGCTTGTCAGGAGCAGCAGCTATGACTCTGCTTGAACCTGTGCTGCTGGTTCCTTCTGAGAGCTTTTGGTAGCTTGATGGGGCCTCTGTTTTCAGCATTTGGCCTCTAGTTTGAGGTGTCTCTATTCTTGCAGCTGTGCTGCTTGAGACACTTTAGGAGTTGATGCTTCTCCTATCACCCAGGCTGCTCTGAACATACGGAGAAGAAGGTATGGGGATTGTCAGAGCTTGGTCTCAGGTGTAAAATGCTATTTCAACAGCAAATGCTTGGGCAAAACCTTACATGTAAATGGTGCCTATGGGCATCTGACACACCTCTTTGGTCATAAATGTTTCTGTTTCCATGCCTCATGACCAAACGAAATGATAATTTTCTCTGGACTCCAATTCAGTCCACCCCAGGCAATATGAAGTCGTCTATGGACTCGGGCTCTCTCAAGTTATCACATGTCAGCAAATTAATAGCACCTTTTTGTCTCTGCTGCTGTACTGGCATGGCCTCCCTTTGCAGTGAGGGCTAAGCTGAGGAAAAACGCTTCCCCTAGGGCCTTCTGAATTCCTCAATGCAGGAGACTCCACAGCATGAACTCAAACCTTAATACATGCAAAAATCCCCAGGAGTGAGTTGTTATAAATACCCAAAGGGCAGGCAAAGTTTCAGCTGGGGCTTTCTCTTCCTTATGCACTGAAGTTAATCAATCATGAGATACAAATGTGTAGAAAATGAGGCTTCATTAGTTCTGCTGCTCGAAGCACTCCCTTGGGGCTTTGTTGGTGTCTTCTCTTTTCTTTAATGTTAAATTGCATGTCTTTGAGCTGCTTTGTCTTAATGTGGTCAGGTGTGTCTAAAGCAGAAGTGTTTAAGAGGGACAACCTTCCTCCCTTCCCATCCTTTTGGAGTCCTTCTGTGAGGTTTCTGCAGTTGTTATTAAAAATGGAAGGAGAGTGCTGTCCCTGTGCTATTTATAAGCATTGTCTGATGGACAAGAACTTGCAACCTTGTGCAACGCTGCCGGTGACCTGGTCAAGGAAGGGAGTTGCTTTTTAATGAGATGTCCCCATGGGGATGCTTTGATCCAACTTCTTGGGGAGGCACAAGGAGAACAGATGGAAAGGAGACGATGGATGCAGGCGTCTTAACTCAGGCCTTTGCCCGCTGGCTTCAAGGGCTCTGTCAAATGAAGAAGGGGCTTTGTGAAAGACGGCGCTTTGTTTTGCCAGGCTGGTAACTTGGAATGTCAAAAACCCTGAACAGCTTTTTGCAGACACTCTCTGAAGCATCAACAAGTCGTTTATGAATCAAAGAAATGCACTGTGCCAGCCAGACCTTGGAGATACTAAGCAGTAATAGGGTATCTGTAAGGAATTTTAAAGCCATTTCTGCATATGAAACCCTGTATGGAAGTTGCACAGAATATGAAATAAGCTAGAACTATGTATATTTTCCACCTATATCTCCTTTTTTTTTTTTTCTGAAATATTCTTGGTTCCTAAAAGCCAGTCTGATATAAAGAGATGGTTAGTGTTTTCTTACTGGGGTGGGTTTGTTTGTTTGTTGAGGGGTTTTTTTTTTGTCTTTTTGTTTTGCTTTTTTTTTTTGTCTTATGGAAGCAAGGGAGCAGTAAGGAGGACTTCTGAGAAAATTCATGATTTATTTTGACCTCATCTGTGTTTGGAATGTCAGTGCAGTTCTCCCTACAGCTAAATGTGACTGGAGGTCTGAGCCCTGAAACACTTAGGCAGACATCCATTCATTCATTACAGAAATAGGATGCTTCCAGTAAGAGCTAATGATTAAAATTGATGGTGAATTACTGTGTTTCTCTCCTGATATGAATTCAATGGGAGATGAAGGGGCTTTGATTTTTAAAAAAATAATAAGAATGTTTTTGAGAATCCTGAGCTGAAGGCCTTGATTGGTGTGCCTTACTCATAAAAGAGCTGGTCTGAGGCACATTTACTTATGCCTAGCTACATAGGAATATAGTGCCCTAGGATGTAGGCTAACTTTTGATTTGAATACAGATAGACGGTCTATCCATCACTCTGCTGTCCCAAAATTCATCTTTTTTTTCTGAGCCTCCATTCCTTGTGGCCACTGTTACTATATCTTAGCCCAGTCCTGCTGGATACTGCCTTCTGTAGTGTCTGTCTGGCTCAGCAGGAGACTGTGATTGCAATCAGCTCCTCCCAGGCCACTTCAGCACGGCCTGATGAGAGTGAAGGGTACTTCAGGTGTGCTGCCCTCTCCCTTGCTGCCAGCTTTGCAGAAATGCTGTGAGTTATAATATGCATGCTTCAGTCCGTGCTCCTGCTGGACAACAGGCGAAGCAGAGCAGCAGGAGCATCCCTGCCTGGCTGCTTGGTCTGTAAGTTATTTGTGTCTCCTGTGCCTGAGATATGAGGGCCTATTTATGTGGCCTATTTAAATTTTGCAGGTGGCTCATATTTCAGCGTTTTCCATGGAACCAGCAAATCTCAGTGTTTTTAGCCAATTTATCAGTGTGTGTTTTCCCCACGGGGGACAGCATGATATCTAGTCCCTGTGGGAATTGGCTGGTAGTGCTGCTTCTGTTCCACATGAGAAAGTGCTTGCAGTGGTAGGTGCCAGATGCTACTAGCTGTTTCAGGGCCTCTTGCTAGAGCTGCTAGATATGCCAGGTGTGCCTTCATCTGAGAGATTACTAGAAAGGGGTTCTAATGTTGGACACTACGAAGCTGCCATCTCGCTGGTTCGTTGCTCCTTGTGATTTGCTTGTTTCTCAGTATCGGAAACCTGAAGATGTCCAAAGAGTCACACCCTGTGCACAAGAGTGTTGTCCAAATGCTTTCTGAACTCTGCCAGGCTTGGTGCTGTGACCACTTCCCTGGGGAGCCTGTTCCAGTGCCCAACCACCCTCTGGGTGAAGAACCTTTTTCTAATATCCAATCTCAACTTCCCCTGACACAACTTCAGGCCATTCTTGCATAATTCTTGCCCATTTTCTCATTTATCTGTCTCTTAATTGGCATTTTGAATTCCAGGGAAAACAGGATGAACTTAACAGGGTCTTTACCAAGCAAAAAGCTGATTCAGAATATGCGTTTATGAGGCTGATATCCTACACGGCAACTGGAGTACGAATGATCTCTAAACCATCAGATTATTGGAAGTACATGCCCTGTTAGAAATGAGCCAGATGCCTCTGAAACATAGAAGTGTTCAGAGCATTTCTGTTCACTTCAATATGAGCACCACCCAAATGATGTATCTGGGGTCCCAGTTGTTACCTTGCTCTGCTAAAGTTATATTAACTGGTCAAGGAACTGTTATCAATGTACTTCTCATGTACAAGGGATTGTTCCTTCATAATAAATGTTTGTATTTATCTTCATTTGGAATTACTGATTGAGCTGGCTAGTAAAATTTCCATTGAAAATGTGTTCCTGTTGCCCCCACTCCTAAAAAGCAGACAAGATTCCTGGATCTTGTTTCCCAAGACACACTGTGATTTTTTTCTGGTTGAAATGATGGTGCGTTGATGGTTAAATAACTATGTTACATCAGGGGACACAATCTGGAGCCAATCAGTCTTACACATAGAAAACAAGGAGAAAGTGAAATAAACTTAACTCACCCTTGAGTAAACAGTACCTTCTTGGAGCATAGCTGTTTTGGGGCAGGAAGAGGAAATTGGTTCAAGAATTGGAAGCAAAATGCTTGATTCAAGAAGGTGTAAGCATTTAACTTCAATTTATGAAAGTGTTAAATAATTTATTGTGCTGATTCAAAGTTTTCAAAATGTTCCCTTTTATACAAGTCCAACTTCTGGATTTCCATCAAAATTGGCAAAAGGAAGTAGATACTAAAATAGTGGCATTTGATAGGGAAATATTCTTTGCTATTTATTCATGCATGGGCTTAGACTAGTTGTATTTTTTGTGAGAAAGGGCATAATTTTCCAGGTGTGCTGTAACACCCTGAGCTGCTGTGTGCAGAAACTGAGGACAGCACCAGACCTCACCGAAGGCAGCAACTTTGCCCTACCAGTGGCAAGACTCATAAATGTTGTAAATGTGACCCATGCCAGGGGAGCAAGACCTCGAAAGGCGGCTTCTGCAGAAGGTTGTTGCACTGCAGGGAGGAGCACATGTACTGGCTGTGGGACCTGTTGTTAATGTACACTTTCCACAGTGTAAAAGGTAGAAGGCCATGGGTGGGAGTGCCAGAGGTTGGGACCTGTGTCTTTGAGGTCACGAGCAGGTTGTGGGAAATTCACATCCCAAAGGGTCCAGGGAAGTAATGGTTGCTCATCACCTTCATTTGTGCCTGCTGGTGTCTGCAGTGGGATGTACAATGTTTCCCTCTTCCTTCCCCACCTGAGATCATTTCTGAAGAGATCATTTGATGTTTAGGAGGGGATTGAAGTCACTACTGATGATAGCTGTAAAAGCAGAAAACTAACTAAGAAATGATATGCTGTAACAACTCTGTAACTACAGGATATTTATGCATTCAGTCTGATTACTCAAATGTTGCTTGGCACTTTATTCTGTGAATGATTAGATGATAAACTTCATATGCAAAAAAAAAAAAAAAATCTGCATCTGCACCCACTATAAAACTGCTACATCTTAGCATGGGAGGGGAGGGAGGAATATGCTGGGAGGCTGTGCTGGTGAGGTAGAAGATACAGGACTTGAGTTCTACATGTACAGATTGGTGGTTGTAAACAGTTCCGCCTGGGCCTGGATTTTTTCCAGTGAAACTGGCATTTTCCAAATGCCTTATCAGGAGTAGTTGTACCTCTGGGAGATTAATTAGTTAATATATATGGGTGGCAGTTTCTGAATTTGTGGGTTTTCCCTTGGGCAGCTCACTCTGTAAATGAGAGGCAGGCGTCCCTGGGGAAGAGAGGGGAGAACGGGGTAGCTATTGGAGCAGGATCCGAATGTCAGCCCGTGGTGGGACTCCCTTGTTTCTCGCCTATATCTTCAGAGGTATGTCTCAGATATGTGTAAGTTTTTGAGTCTAGGGGGCAAAACACTGATGTGGTGTAGAAGGCAGGAACTGATAGCATTTTTCAGCCAAACCAATGCAGTTGAAGACCAAAGCTTTGAAGGAAAATGTCAGTCATTGATGGGCCTCCCAAGTGACATCTGTCCCATGCTGCAGCAAGGATCTTAATGGCCACCTATAGATGTCTTTTCCCTTTTCATCATGTCTCTGCAGCCTGCTTCTCTATCTAGCTCTAAAATGCAAATTTGCCTTGCCCTGCCATTGCTACCTCTGCAAAGGTTACTTTCTAAGTACATGCAGATGATATTGCAGGTGCTTTCTTTAAAGGTCTTCAGATGAGATTTCAGTAATGTCTCAGTTTCAATTCTGGCTGCATAGCATGAGCCTGCCTGAAGGAGAAGTTTTTGTACTGGTCTCGGCATCTTGAATTGTTCTGGATTTCTTTGTCTTTACTTTTTCAGAGAAATTTGTGAACACTTCACCAGACGCCTACACAGCCTTGATACCAATCATGCAGGGTGAGCTGTAGGAAAATCGATGCATCACTTGTGTTGGCAGTTCCAAAAAAGAGACAGTTACTGAAGTTAGAAATATATTAGTGCTCTGTGTGTGTTGCTTTCTCGAGGTGCTGCTGACTTCTAGTGAAATGATATATTTGCCTCAGGGTACAGTAGCTTTGCTACAGATCCAAGTCTAAAGAAGTGCCCTGTGCCTGAACTGCCCTCTGATACATGGCATTGTTCAAGCTTTGACCCTGGTTTTGTGAATTGTCATTATAAGCATCAGGGTTTTTTTGAGGTAATCTTTCTGTCTGCCCACTTTTCAGCTATTGGGAATGGAGACAGATACAGCAAGGTCAGTGTTCCAGCCTGATTAACAAGTCATGTCTATTCGACTTGAAAGGATGGGAAGGTAATGGGCCAAAAGAAGTTGAAAATGGCCTAGGGTTAGCTTGGCTTAGATTAAATCAGAAAAAAATGGCGGGATTGTTCCAGCTTCTGCAACCTGGTAACCATCAAGGGTCATTGCATAAGGTGAAGAATTGCTGATGGTTAGTACACTTCTCACCTTCTCCACAGCCCCTACTCTGTCAATTCAGAGATGCCAACTTCAGACAGTTTGAAGTCCTTGATGCAGGTAAAGCAGTCTCTATTTTGTTTGACTCTGCATTTGCGGTGTTGATATATGGCTATTTAACATCTTTCCTTGTGCTTTGATCTTCTCCTCTGGAAAGAAGTTGAGTTCCCTATAAATGTGGGCAGAGTTGACAGATTTTTTTTTTTTCTTCAAATCTCTTCTGAAATTTTCTCCTATTGTGGTTCTTTCAAAAGCAAAGCCCCAAACCTGAATACTCAGAAGTAAGGCAACAAGTATTCTAGGCAGAAATGCAAGAAAGCTAAATATTTAATCTTTGATCTTAAAACTCATCAAAGTAACAGTTCAGGTTTGATTCCTGTTTGAGAATGAGTGTACGGTTTAATTGGGTTTTTTTTTAGATTGGTTTGGATTGACATTTCATCCAGACCAGTGTCAAACTGCTCAAAATGTTCTTTTTCTTTCTGTGCACTTTACCACCCTTGTGTCCATCTTTTACCTTTGTTTTTACAGTGGGGTCCTGCCTGTGATGGCTTCCTATACTTTTCAATGATGCACTCTGTTCTGTCCTTACCAAATCACAAGGCCAGTATGTCTCTGACCCCGAGTCAAATGCAAAAGGGCAGCAGCTTTTGGCAGCATCAGTGCTTGCTCAGTAAAGGTGGATATGAGCAGGACAGCTTGAAAAGAACGGATGTATGGTGTGAGGATGCAGGCATGTTTTATCTGGAAGTAGCCTTCATCTCTGCCTAGTTCAAAGGATTGCACATTGTATATCCAAGTGTGTTTGTCCCTTCTTTTCTGCCTTTTCACTGCTATCAAGGAGTGGCAGTGGTACCTGCTGTGTTGCTCTCCCTGTGAAATGTCAACGAAAGCAATTCAACTCTTACACTGATTTGCTCCAGATAAAAAATGTCAGGAAAGCATTCCTTGCCATCAAAGCTTCCCTTTGTAAGAGGAGCTGGCTGGTGAGTAGAGAAGTCATATTACTGATATGGAGCGATCAATTGAAGAACCGTAATTCAATCAAGTGGTTCTGCTGGTATCATAAACCATGAGAGCAGAGCTCAGTCCATTTAGAGACAGTCAGGGTCCTGTGACTGAGTTAATACAGACCCCGCGATCGATCCCTAACCTCCCTTTAACTTTCCATCTTGCTCTCAGCTTTTCCATCTCTTCTGTTTCTCTCTGCTCCACCACCCTCACATGCTATCTGCTTTCCCTCCCCTCCTCTTTTACCAGCTACCTCCTGCACCCAGTTCCCATTCATCCTCTTACTCCTGTGAGTCCAGCCTGATCTCTACATGACAGATGTGTAACAAGGTTGGCAGATGCTTTTTTTTTCAGTGAAGGGGCTCTCTAGTATGTTGGTTCTGGTGAAATCTATTTTCTTTTCATTTTGGGACATCAAGACTTTGGGTTCGGAGGTTCAGGAACACAGATTAGGTTTTTTTTCTTTTGAGAAGGTTATGGACTCTGGGTATGTCTGTTTTTCTGTGTTATTTCATTAGAACCATAAAGGGAATGTCTGTCCAGGTGATGGGCTCATAAACACTGTTACTGCCACTTAGATCTTCATGTGTCTTTCATGAGGTGAACACATGTAAATGTGATGTATACAATGGCATAAAATTTTTAATTTATTGGTGGGTGGCATGTCTTGTGACTGGCGAGGGGCCTTTGCCCTTTTTATTTTATTCTAAATCAGAACTTTTATTACTTGACATTTTGAGTTGACTAGCTGTACCTGCTTTCTGATGTGATTGTGCAGGTAGTGCATGTGGTCCCTGTGAAATGGCCATTTGCATGTGTGCCTCGAACTGTGCTGAGCACCTCCTTGGGGAATTCATTGGCATAAGCAGATGCCAGGGGCTACTGTAGGAGAGGGCAAGTTGAGCAATGTGTGAGAATTTGATGATGTTACCTATTCCAACGAGTGAGTGGAGTGAGGAGGATATAGATGCCTTTTCATGGCTGTACTTTGACATTCAGTTAAGGCTGGGGCTATAGGACCCTAGGTTGGTTGTTGGCTATGCAAAAAAAAAAAAAGTGTTCAGTAAAACCCTAGCTGCAGCAGAATACATCTTTTCACAGGCACTGGTCCCCAAGTGCATTTTTGGGTGTGGTTGGCCTGATGTGCCTTTGTCACTTGGCTTATTTGGGGTTTTTTTTGCTGTTATTTCTTTTTCCTCTTCCCTTTCCTTGACACGCAGCAGGAAAGCCCAGCTCTTTCTTTATCCGTGGGTGGTATGTATTCATCAGCCTAGCTCACCACATCAGAACAATCAGCAATTGACCGTATGTTGAAAACAGACACGCTCATTAATTTTAGGAGCCAACGTTCACTAACCAAAATGGCTCATAAACTACCCCAGGGGAGCATGAGGAAATTGGAATTTCAAGCTGTGGTGCTGTCACGGTGGAGGGGCTGCCGGCCTCTTTCTCATCTCAGCCCCACGGTGGTCATCTGGGAGCTGCTCTGCTGGCAGAGGAGGGCAGCTCATGCATAGCAAACATGGGCTCTCTTCCTCCTCTCTGCATCCCTTTGCTGTGCTCAGCCTAATCACAAGCAGTAGGATGTGGTTTCCTTGTCAGCAAGCTATGGCATGAAAGAACAACTCTGTAGCCTCCTGGAAGCTGAAGTGCTTCTTGTTGGGATACAGGGAGTAGCCATCCTCTAGGTCCTCTGCCAATTAAACCACAGTCCAGTTAGATCCGTACTGTAGTCCCCCGGGCAACAAACTACAGTCACTGCCGAAGTAAGAATATCAAGCCACAGCCACCTCAGCTTGTTTAAGCTATTCTGGTAGCTTTGAGTTAGAGATCTCTTTGGTGTTCCTAGCACTGAAGACTTCTCCCACCCCCACACACTTCAGAACTTCTGTTCTCTTTCAAGTTCTCTTTTTTTTCCTGTTCTTTTGTTAAAATAATTTTACTTCCTTCAAGCCTCTCAAAGCACTTCTGAGGCTTCTCAGTCGCACAAAGAAGGCTTTATGGGTTGAATTCCTGGTTGCATTCCTTGTATCTCTAGCTATTTCATGTTTCATATAATATAGGCAAGGTTTTTTGTGGTGGCTGGTGATAATGGGCCATTTCATGAGGCTGCTTGCCTACCTTGAGACCCCTTTCAAGAAGCTTAATTGTCAGAAGGTGATGAGCCCTCATTCTTTAAAGATGAGATCCCTTTTACTTGTTTCAAGGCAGACTTTGAGAAATATGAGAGAGGGGATAGAGGAGACAAATCTCAAATGACCTGGTCATCTATAAAATTTGCATACCTACTTAGGATAGTGGGTTGTGTTTTAATCACTAGCTTAGAATGAGCATTATTCTATGATTCGTGAGACGTGCATTTTGATGTGCAAGATGGGTTTGTACCTCTGTGAGAGACACTTGCTGGTAAAATGTGGAATACATTGTCATAGCCTGGGTTTGAGTATGTACATGAAGAGGAAAGGGACATTGACAAGTGGTATCCACGCATCTTGTAGTAGTCAGTAGGAGCTCACTAATTAATTAGTGGCAATGAAATTTCATTTGGAACAGTCATGGTTTCGTGTACTCTGTCCGCACTGTGTGCGGCCACTGAAATACTCTGCCTTTTCCCATACAGCCTTTCAACCAGGACATGCATCTCTTCTGAAATACTCAGTTAGAACATACGTCTGAGCAGTATCTAATGAAATCAAGTATGTGTCTGTGTGGGGGTGGAGAACTGTCAGCATTTATTGCAACAAAAGGAATTAGTCATCACAGGGCTTTGTCATGAACTTCTGTTTGTCTGTCTCGTACCCCAGAAAAAGAGGAACAGCATTTTATTAACATTTTCCCTTGGATCTCCTGCCAGTAAAAGTAGTACCTGCAGAAATAAAATTTTCTCTTCTTTTCAGAAGTGAATAAGAGGTGGGGAGAAATACTGTGAACAGATTCCTGACAAACTGGTGAAAAGAGTGCATAAAATTAAAAGTTTCCCAGAACTTTTAGATGCTCATCTAATATAAGAGCCCCCAAAAGACCCCTGAAGGCTTCAATGCATATTCAGTATCCTCTCTTAAAAATACTGTATTTTTAAAAATGGCTTGAAAATGTTAGATAAAAAATGGAAAGCCAAAAACTTCAAAGGCTTACAAAAAAATGGTTGAGGAAATTCACAGGTCAGTGGATTTGTCAGAGGAAGAATAGAAAGTAAACTCAACATTTTTAAGTTGTGTGCAATCACAGTCTGTCTTGAACAAGCCTTTTTCTTTTTTGGTATCATGCATTTGACTATGTTGTCAGCAGTGATAACATGCATGGAGTATTGGGTAAACAATTCATAGGTAATGGAGAGAGGAAAAAAATCATGACAGCTTTGAAAATATTCTGTCTTTATTTAAATTTAACCATATTTGAGCCTGTTGTTATTCACTCGGCTTCAAAGGTAGTCTGCAGTGCTCAGTCAAATTCACACTCTTGTTATGGTGAAGATTCAAACAACTTTTAGAAGAAGTGTGGCAAATTCAGCTTTCTGTTCATGTTTTGGAATTGCTGGTAAGCAGATCATCATCATTTCTTGCACTGTCTCAATTGATTGGCTATTTGGGATTATTCAAAGAAATTCTGTGAATAATTTTGGTCTCACTAGTTTGTGAATAACTTGGTTAGAGTGGCACACAACATCTGGCTAGACACAATATGCTATATGTTCTTCCTGCTTCTGAATTGGATAATTAGAGTGCAGTCATGGGTGTGGCACAAGATTCTGAAATTGTAAGGACTATTCAATGTTCATCACTATTTACTGCTGTGGGAATTTCTTTAATGGTGGCAGACTGGCTTCTGAGGATACCACTAAGCAAAAAGATGATGTGGTAGTGCTGAAAACAAGTGTCACACCTGGGAGGACAAAAGATCGTTTTCAGTCCCAAGGAGGATGTTTTCATCTCCTCCTTTCTGAACTTACAGAGGCAAGTGGAGAGGAGTAGCTTTGTACATTTGAAGAACAGGAAGAGCTTTATTTCATGGTGTGTTCAGGCTCATTTGAGTGATGAACTGGCAAGCAAGGCTAGAGGATAGTGGCCCTTGGGCAGGCTCATGATGCTCCGGTTCTGGTATATGAAATTGTGAGCCTCTGTCTTTGCCAAAGCAGATGCCAGCAGTGTACCTTGGCCAGTGTGTGTGAAAAATACACTGGCACCTCCCACCCAGTCAACTGCCGGTGCTTGCCCCCATCCTTTACAAACTGTTCATCTGAACCAGGAAGAAGCCATCTCTCGCGTGGCTGGTTCATATAAAGGTGTGCTTGGTGTCTCAAATAGGAATTAAGATCTGCAGAGAGACATGCTGCACCAGAGCAGTTTTTTGGGTCAGTGCAGATTTTGTATCAGTGGATCACCTGTGTTTGAAGCCCTCTTAATGAATGCTGAAATCACTCGGCTTCCTTATTTTGTCATCTTTGAGTTGGAACCTAGTACTTTTTTAGGAATGTTATGACTCAGGATTCAGCTTGCCTTTGAAGACGAGCCCTTAGGGAGTCCCTAAGTCATCTTCCGTAGAAAAGGCATCTGCCCCACTAGAATGAAAGTTAACTTTGTCCTTGGAAGCATCTGTGGCCTCATGCAGGCAGTAATCATATTTGTCTGTCGTTTCTATCCCTGATGGTTTAGCTGTGTGGTGCCACAGGGGGGGATGGGGATTGTTGGCTGGAGCTGAATGTAGCATTGTAAATGAGAGCATACCCCTAATTTATATGGCAGTACCAGAATGTACTTGGGTATATTTGTCAACCACGCATTTCCTTTGCTTCCCCTCACCCTTTCCTACCGCCCATGCATATTGATCAGGCTGTCACTGAGCTGTCCCCAGGTCTCTTCCCTGAGGGGTCGCAGTTAATACTGACTGCAGATATAGGTGGGGGCAGTTCAAACTGAGTTTTTTGCTCTATATTATCTTATATTTGTTAACAGAACTGATCTATTATGCCGTCGGTGTACCCAGCTTGATCAGAGACCTTAGAAGAGTTGTCTTGTTCTACAGTTTAAAATAGATAAGTCTTTCCACTTGTGAAACTTTTTTCACCTTATTACTTGTTTTTACAAATTGTTAGCACATACAGGAAAAAATATTCTCAAGTTATCACATACTATGCTGCACTTCAGGCATAATGGGATGGTTGGTGTTTACTGTCTTGCTGATTTCTGATTAAGTGATAGTACCTTGTGCATCTAAAAGACTCCTAGATTTTGTTCTGATTGCTGTTTTAAAAACGTGAACTGGGTGATATTCTGGTCACTGATATACACTAGTTCGTCAATAATTGCCTTTATTATAACTTGTCTGAATTAATGAAAAAATGTTTTTCAATTCTTCTTGTACCCTAGAACTGGCAGTTTCAAGAAGCACTTAAACTAAAATTGTTTAACTTCCATCTTGCTGATCAGGTAGCTGTTACATTAGAGTTCTTTGCCCCTTTGATTGCCTTAATTGTGGAACAAACACCTTTTGTTGCAGACAAAGTGGGTATTGTAACTTGAAAATATGTTTATAGTGTGGTATTTTTGTCAAGACATGCTAAACTAAGGCTCTGTGCCTGCAGTGATGTCAAGTCACTGGATACTGTGGGAGCTGTGTCTGTTGCTACACCAATAGTCTCTGCCTCAGAGGACTGGTGTCTTTATTGCCACAACTTTACTGAAGTCATTGGAGCTTTTCTAGAAGAAAACTTGGCCCCAATCTATCCTACTTGAATACTTTATAGCCAGGTAATACAATATCCCATTGATTTCCCTTTTTGTCATTTCTCCGTATTTTTGCCTTCAGAAATGCCTGTTGAGTTATGATCCTATTCTTTTGCTAGGAATTCTGAGCAGCCTCTCAATTTGGTGCAGTATCTAGACTTCCATACATTTTATTTTTGGCACTGTTCCTTTTAGACCCTTAACAAAAGAAAACTTAGGAAACCATTCTTTCATGTGTCCATTCCTGTTTGTTTTGCCTCATTCACTATTTGAATGCATTAGCTGTTTTCAACTAGAAGTGTCAAAATTAGGTGACTAAAAGGTTTTTTCCTCTATTTTAAGGAAATATCCAAGGAGAATAGCTATTTGAAACAATGCTACAGAGAAGCTGCAAAGTGAGTTCTGTTGTTTTGGGTGCCATAGCTCTTGCAGAAGACCCAGCCTTGGTGAAAGCTTCAGTCAATACTTTTATCCAAGACCAAACAGATTTTTAAGAAGCTGGGCTTGAGCCAGTTCTGTTGCCCATCCTTTAGGGTTTTTAATTTATAGTCCTGTCTCTGTTCTGGAAATTACATCCATCAAGCTCACTATCTCCATCCTATACAGAGCATGATAGAAATTACATCTCTGCAGCAGGAGGAAGTGTCCTCTCTTCACGCACAGGTCCCAGATTTGCATCTGTCATGACTGCCTACAGCATCCCAGTGTTTCCTCAAATCAAGTAGCTGCAATAGGCTCCCTAACCCTCTTGTATCTTGTGCTGGGTGTTGATGTTGCTTGGGTGATGGGGTTTTTTTTATGTCTTGTCATCTGCACATTACTACTTGAAAAATGCTCCTTCTACCTGTACACTGAGGGTTATCAGAGATAATGCAATCCCAGACTTCCCCGAGCCTTGCATTAGTCCATTCTTCTGTCTTACTGCGGATTGAGAGAAACTACAAACCCGCAAGTCTTGGCACTCTCACTGGTGAGTTGCCTGACTTTTGTGTAAAGTTAACAGCTCTGACACTAGGAAGTCAAAGAATCAGATGAGTTTCATGTTTGCCATAAGTACAGCTTCCTATGTTTCAGAAGATCAAAGATTTTGACATTCATTTCTTTTGTCTGTTTAAGAGGGAAAATTAGCCAAATCTTGTTGTTTGAAACCAAATCCCAGCTAAAGTATTTGTCACGACTCCTGTTTTCCCCACATTTTTCATTTATTTCCACCTGGAATATTGGAGGGGCTGGCTCTGAAGTGTTGAGCCATCATCTCAACGACATCCCCATAAGCTGGCTCTATAAATAATTCTGTCTCTCTGCTGGTTCAGAAACTTGATCATTGGCAAGTAACACAGGATGTCTTAGTTTACCCCGCCAGGTGGCCCTGAAAGAAAATTTCTGATGCAAGTGACATTTGGTTTGACTCAGCAATGGGGCAACTGCAAAAGACTAATCTCTGACCTTAATTTTCAGACAGTGCTGATGGGAGATTGGAAGATGAGTAAAACAGGGAGCTCAAAAACTGACAAGAGATCAAAAGAGGGCCAGGTAGAATGACGTGCCTGAAGAGAGAAAGGGGAAAGAGAAGACTGGAAGGGGTAAAAAGTGTGAGGGAGCAAAGATAAATGAAAGCAGAGAGAAAGGATGTAGTGAGGAGAGCCCAGTTTTCATCTGTTTTCAGCACTGCAGCAAGTCAGAGGAGGTGTGGGTTAATGAAATGTCTGGGCAAAAGCTCGTCCTGCTCAGCAAATGGAGGACAGAAATATAAGAAACGCCATCAAAGCGAACAAGAAGAGGAAAAGAGAGGAAAGAGAGAGGCTGTAATTCATGGACAGGGAGACAGGAGAAGATAACGTTCTAGGAGGACTGCAATAAAGAAATGTTGGAGTGATAGAGGGAGAAGGGCAGGGCATGACTAAAATGATGGAAAATAAAAATGGGGGCAGAAGAGCTTATGACAACTTAGAACAGCTTGAAAAAGGTCATGCATGCCCTCTGGGCTCCTAGCCACACTAGAGCCAGAGAAGACTGTCATGGTAGATAAACAAGGCATGGTCGGATGGAACACAATTTATAACTTGCTTGTCATTGGCATGGGAATGGAAATGAATATCCCATCCCTGTAGGGTTGTCAGGGCACTGGGGAAACTGGCCTCTGGATTGTCTCTTGGCTGTCAAGTGAGAGGAAAGGTGCCAAATACTTGCATGCATGCTTCTGTCTAGCTGGGTGGTACTGGGAGGGTTTGTGAAGGAAGGGAACAAATGTCTTTGAGAGTACAGCTTGTTGCATTGAGATGCACACTCTTGTGCTGCCACATCCACTGGCCCATGAAATTTGATAGAGAACAGAATATCCTGTAACTCTGCATTCGGGTGATGTCTGTGGCTTGAATAATTTGTTATTTCTCCTCTTTAAGGGCAAACGACTTAGGTCTTGCCCAAATTTGTCTGAACTTGAGAGCACTACAAACTTCGATAAAGGTTTTAAGACAAAGAATTGTCTGTGAGTCCCCTCTCCTGACAGGTCCTCTGTTTGGTACTGTGAGAGCTTCATAGATGGCTCCATGGGGGAAGGTACATTAACTACCAATCTTCCTGTTTAGAACAGGAGACTTCTGAGGTGCACAGTGCTACTCTTTGTACCCTCACTGCAGCTATCTACAGCTGTCTACAGCTAGGAATATTCCTAGATAAAATAGGGGATGGAGAGGGTAGCAAACCTGTGTGACAGCATTTGTCTGCAGTTCTTGTTGCCAGGCTCTTAGCAGGTTGAAAACCCGCCCTAAGGACAAGGGCTGGCTTTACCCGGTAAGAAAAGGTAATGTTAGCAGTTGTACAACCTATGCTTCCTTTTGCATCATGCTCCTCTTCCCTGAAAGCTTTCTTTCAACTTAATTAAACTTAGTTTAATGGGGAATGGCACAGGGCTGTGAGCAGGCATGGAGTTTTCAGAACCAGTGTGAAACTTGAAATGCAACATGCAAATGGGATTTTTGCAAACTGGAACAAATTCTCCTTTCCTTCCCCTGGTATAATCAGGAATACAGCTTTACTACTTCCAGTTTTGGTGGAGTAGAGAAGATGACACAGTTTTGAGTGGTAAATGGATTCAGGAGTTGTTAGATATCAGTGCTGTTCCTCTTACTGAGTAACTGTCTGCTTCTGGGATGCTGGCAATCCTTTTATTCTCACAGCAAGCCCTTTGTGCTGATTAGCCATATGGATACTGAATTTGAAAAACAGCTGAGTGAAGAATTTTGAAAAGGGGTTCTGGTTTTCAATATTCTTGGTGCTTAGTTAACAATCTGCGGTCATCTGTAGGTCAGACCCTCAACTCCAGTAACTCCCTCTCGAGTGGAAATGAGGAATGGCCAGTAATTCTCTGGGATGTGCACCCATCCTTCAGAGAGGGAAGGGAGCTCTTGCTGAGACATAAACGGGAATGGTGTTGAGCTTTGGCAGAAAAATAATTTCTGATTGTTTCTCAGCCTGAGAGGGTAATATCACAGGTATTACAGAAAATCAGTAATGGACCACTTTGTCATGTTTTTAGGACTAATGAATATCCAGCTGAGAGATGAGGCTGTAACTCTTCCTGATGTCTTTTATTTCCAGGGATAATTTTGGGGAGGCAGGTGACTGAGCCCTGTGAGCCAACTACAGGGCGAGGGAACTTCTACAGGACATGTGTACTCATGCCTCATGGGATTTGTGTGGCTGTCTAGGCACAAATCTCTGTTCATATCAAGTATAAAAAAATCTTTTCTTATGTAAAAATATTTTCTCATTTGAAAATCCACATCTTCCTCTAGAAGGGAGAAGGCAAGCAGCATCACCTGTCTGACAAGGCTACCATCAGTTCTCACCAATGCCTGAGGGACTTTACAAGTGATGGCTGCCCACTTCCTTGTCCTCATGAGACTCTGTGGGAAATGGCAGGCTACCAAGTTCACATGAAGCCTTATTTCTAGAAGCATGTACTTTTTCAGCTCACTATCTGGATGCCTGGTGTGTTTTCTGATGACTACCATTCCATCAGCAAGCCTCCCACCTTACTGTCATCTCCTGTGTGTGGTTCAGGGGTTTAAGCTGATCTTTTATTTCCAGGCCTAGCAGGGAGGGTAGAAAAGTGACTTCATGTGAAACTTTAGGGTCAGGTTCTTTACTACCTGGAGAGAAAAAAAAGACAAGATACCATCTCCTTGAGCGGCCAAGGGTTTGAATCTTCACTGGTGGTCTCTCTAGTGCTCTTCATGCTTACATTCACCTGCCCCTGCTCCCTTTACCAGGTTGCCTGAGCTATGAACCTTCCTTCCTAGTTATATCCTGGGCACCAAAGTGATGGGTGGTTGTCCCTGGTTCATGAATGAGGAGCCAAAGAAACAGACTGGTGACATGACTGTACCTTGGGAGAGAAGAGACCTTTGCTTTTCCTATGAGTTGGCTCCCAGATCCGAAGCCCACGTCTCTTGCATTTTGTCCTGTCAGTCACAGCAGTTGGCCCATTATTTCATGCTGATTGCTGCCCACTGTATTTTGACCGGTTTCCTCAATAAAATCATAACAATGCTCCGATAACAGGCATGTAGTAGGTGATCCATTTCCCACTGCTGACAGTCGCTTATGTCGTGTTCCTTAAAGCAGGAGGGTTATAACTGCGCAGTCCCCATTAGAGCTAAAAGAAGTGGCAAAGCTACAACCAACCCCTGCCAGCCTCGCATGAGCAGTCGACAGTTATTTAACCTTTAGTGACAGGGGACGTACTTCAAAGAGAAATGATGCTTTGTGGGTAATGCTTTATTTATTTCTTGAGCAGCAAGCTGTAAATTCACCCATTTATGGGAGCCACATTTCTTGCCTATTGTTTGAGTGTTGCTCAGAAGTCCCATTGTGTTATCAGCTTGGATGTCAAACAGTCACAGCTCTGTCAATTTGATGTCATGTCATCTATGGAAGGAACTAAGGCTGGCAGCATGTGTGTTTACATTTTGAGGGAGTGTGTTGTGAATGAGCTGGAGAATGAAGCAGGGATGGAAGAGGCCTCAGATTTCCACTGGTCCTTCACTTCTCCTTGACAAAACTGCAACGGGAGTTCTTCCTGCTTCTTTTGGATGCTAGTGCCTTTGTTTCATGGAGCCTAACACCCGCTTCTACACCACCTGTGGTGTATGAGCGAAGAGATGGGGTGCCAAAATCAAATATATCCAGCAGACACAGATCTGTAGCTTCCCTGAAAATGAGTGGAAGACCCCTGCCCTTTCCTTAAACCACCAGGCTGCATCATGGGGGGGTGGCTGCTTGTGTGCTGGGGCACTTGATTGAAATGCTTCCTCCAAGTGTTTTGTTTTTCAGAACTGTCATTAATATGAAGGTATAATGTGTTTAAGGGTCTTCACTCAATCAACCACATGTGTTCATCCTCATCTTAAGAGATCATGTGAGAAGCCAAGGACAGACTTTCAACCGAATTATGTTGTCTTGTCTCTCTTTGAGACTATTCTAAGCAGAAGGAAAAAATTCCAGACCCATGGAGATGCTTCTGCTAATTTTCATCTTTCAGCTATTCTCTTACATATTTTATGTCTCCCATGCTTCTACCTTTCCTCCTTCTCTTTGCTGTGATGCTTTTAATGTTTTTATTCAGTACATGAAGTTTTGTATTTCATCAGTGCTCAAACAAGTCTTTAATTTTTCAGGCCTATCTGGATGTGCAAATGACCATTTGCATGTGAAAAATGAGTGCACCCACAACTCTGCAGCTACCCATAAATATCGGAAAGTACAAAATTGGAGGCTGCAGTATGCAATTTAGTGCAGTGTCTTTGTGCCCTGTTCTGTTCAATTTATTGTTGGTGAAGCATGCACCTATGCGTAAAGCTGAAGTTGTACATGCATTTTCACTCTAAATGCTAAATTTCAAATGGAGCTGGATAACATTTTTTGGTTGTGTACTTCATTCAACAAAAATGAGTAGTTTCTTTGACCTAAGTGATTTGGGAAGTGTTTTATCCCCACCTCTCTCCCTCAAATGGAAGGGAAAAAAAATTCTGCTTTAGTTTTTTTTCAGAAAAGAAGTATTTTTTCCTCCAAGTATTTTGACTTTTTTATTAATGTCTCATTCTTTTAATTATTCTAAGAAAATAATGAAAGAACAAGAATAAAATGACATTGCATTAAAGCAGTTGTGGATATCTGGTAGAACATCTTGGCAAGAAAATCCAGTGCTTCAGATAAACAGTAAATAAAAGATTTTTCTCTTTGGCAAAGAAAAAAAAAATCAATTAATGCTGAATAATTCATTCCCAGACAGCACAGCCTGTAGATAAAACAGGTTGCTTGGGTGCAAGGGCAAGCCACATGGGATCTGCACAGATCAGCTTAGGTTTGACAGAGCTTAGTACCATCAATGCCATATGAATGTAGTTAGGCTAGCTCCAGGCTTGAGCTGGTTCCAGGCATCCTTTCAGCTCTCTGCCTAGGTTAATAAACCTTTCTGGGACAGAAGACAAAAGATGCAGAAAATTCTGAGTTATCCCACATGTCAGCCTAGGTATGGGGTATGGAAGTACTTACACTGTCAGTGTGGACTTCTCTCCAGGATGTAGCTCCCTGGTGCCATGCCCAGTAGAGAACTGATTGCTTTTACACGTTTCTGTTTCAAGATGTTGGCAATTTTTAGGAGGGAAACTGGGCATCCTTGTCTGCTTCTGAACAGGGTTTTGGGGAAAACTGATAAACACTACCCCCCCCCATATTGAAAAGTAGCAATTAGAGCTATGAGAACTTGTCATTTACTGACTATTTTGCAAATGGCTTTAGTTTCTAACTTTTTAAAGATGCACAAAAATTATAATTTGCCTGTGACTTATACTGCGGGGAACAAATGAGTGTTTGAAAATCTTGGTGCAGTAATGTCAGTGTAAATGGCAGTAGAACTGTGGCTGTTCCCAGGTACTTGCTTATCAGAGTTCAAGTGCACCTTCTCTGTGCGGCCGTTTGTTCAGCATTTTAGTTAGTAGACAGGAAAAAAAATTGTAAAGGTTGTATCACAGAAAGGAAAGTTTGGAAAGGACCACAATGGGTCATCTGGTCCAATATCCCTGATAAACAGGGTCATCCTAGAGCCCATTGCACAGAATTGCACCCAGATGGTTCTGGAATATCTCCAGTGAGGGAGACTCCACAACCTTTCTGGGCAGCCTATTCTAGTGCTTGGTCACCTGCACAGTAGAGAAGTTCTTCTTCATGGTCAGGTGGAACTTCCTGTGCATCAGTTTCTGCATGTTGGCTCTTGTCCTGTTGCTTGGCACCACTGAGAAGAGCCTGGCTTCATCCTCTTGACACCCTCCCTTTAGATACTGATAGGCTGATGAGGTGTCCCCTCTCAGTTGTCTCTTCTTGAGGCTGAACAGGCCCAGCAGCGTCAACCTTTCCTCGTGTCAGGGTTTAACCTCAGCCAGCAACCAAGTTACCACACAGCTGCTTGCTCACTCTCCCACCAGCAGGATCGAGGAGAGAATGGGAAGAGTAGAAGTTAGAAAACTTGTGGATTGATGTAAAGACAGTTCAAATAGTTAAAGGAAAAGCCAGGTGTGCAAGCAAAACAAGGAATTCTTTCACTATTTCTCATGGGCAGGCAGGAGTTCAGCCATCTCCAGGAGTGCAGGGTGCTATCACACGTAACTGTTCCTTGGGAAGACAAATGCCGTAACTCTGAAAGTTCTCCCCTTACAAATCCAAAACAGAGCCCCATACCAGCCATTGTCAAGAGCATTAACTCTACCTCAGCCAAAACCAGAATGTCTTGTAAGAGAGATGCTCCAGTGTGTACTTCTCTCATGCAAGAAGGCAAAGATGTGTTTTCCTACTCTGTCAAATCTCCCTCCATGCTTAAGGTGGCTCAAACAATTGGGTAGAGGGGGATGGATGTGTTCTTTATGTCTAGGTGGGCACACAAGCACCATCTGTGCCTCTGAATCCATCTCAGCCTTGATCTGCCCAAAACAGCTCACAGACTCTTTCCAGGCAGGGATTTCATACACATGGAGTTGGAGGCACAACAGGACCTTAGTTGTGGCTAATGGGTTATGGCAGCCTCAATAACAATATCCTGTTTGGCTCAGTAGCTGTGTGATCAGGCCCTGGTCCTGCAGAAGAGCCACCAACCACACAGGGCTGCATCTTGAGGGTTTACTGCTGGACTACCCCAGCCCTACCTTACTGCATTATCACATGAATCCATTCCAGGGCGTGGTCTTTAAGCTGTCTTAAAGACAGTCTTTGTGAGGTGCAGCCCGGCTTGGGCATTTAGTTTATAAATAAAGATGCAGAGGTTGGAGCAGAAGCAGTGGCAGAGTCAGGCTCTCCATTGGTTTAAAGCACAAGGTGGACAACACAACCCTCCCTCCTCCCTTTCTCTGAACAGCTTCTTAGAAAAATATACTTTTAAGTCAATTGATATGATCATAAACTTAAGTTTATGTTGTGATGACATCTTTGGGGCATGAAAAAGTGAAGAAAAAAACTTGAAGGAAGTAGAAAGAAGATCAAAGTAAAGCTTTGACAGTTATCTAAGAAAATTAAAAGAATGAAAACTTTATTTTTGAAAATAAAAAATCCTGAAACAGAGCAATCTATTTCCAATGCAACACTTCAGTTCATCTAAACAAATTAGTTTGGGGGCTTCATCTGATGGATTTTTTTTTTTCCTTTTTTAACTTAGATTTATTTTGGTATGCTTTTTAGAGCAACCAAAAAAAACAAACAAACAAAAAATAAAAACTAACCAAAAAAAGTTAATAATAAATAAAACCCAACAGAAATCAGAAAAAATCCAAACTTAGTTTGATTTGCTAGCAAAAAAAAATCAATTATTTTCACAGCTCTAAATTGCCCATTTATAAGAGACAAGGGATTTATTGCTGTCTGTCAATGTGTTGCTCATGAAGGAATTTCTTTGTTTATCCACTTTTCTTTTTTAAAGAGGAAATGAAATTCAACACAAAAGACGTGGATTAAAGTAACAGTGAAATGAAATGTACGGAAGTCAGGAAATACCAGAATTACAATACAGTCTTTAAATGCTCACAGGCTGTTCTTATTGCAGGATTTCTGCCTTGTTCAATGAGTGGCTTAGTGTATGATAAATAAGATGTAATGCCATACAATAAATAATGGAAGGAAAAAGAAAGATTGAAGAGCCACACATTCAGCAAGTCCCAGCCATCCTATGGTGGGATCTGGGCAA
Organism: Lycocorax pyrrhopterus obiensis; assembly: GCA_014706295.1. Taxonomy (NCBI): domain Eukaryota; kingdom Metazoa; phylum Chordata; class Aves; order Passeriformes; family Paradisaeidae; genus Lycocorax; species Lycocorax pyrrhopterus. Next base: position 94,422,311 of record JACSVZ010000001.1, read on the forward strand.
GGGGTGTCAGAAAGGCACAATAAAGCTACATCAAAATAGGTGTGAAAGGGAAATTGTGGTTAAGAATATGAAGGGAGGTGTTACATCGCCATTTTCTGACTGTGCATCACTCTGCAAATCTAACTTTTTAAAAATTAAAATCATTCTGAAATTCCTTATGTTACCACTGCTGTAAATGACTGTGAGCACTCTTGGGATTATCTGAATCAAGCCCTTGTGCAAAGCATGGCCAATTGTCCCTTGTGGGAAAGCCCTGGAAGCCAGGAAAGGCTCTATGTGATCACTGGTACCGGTGTACACAGAACAAATAGCATGGAATATGCTCCGTGTATCGTAGGCTGCCTTCAAAACCATCTGCCAAACTTACAACTTTTGCAGAGCTGAACTAGGTTTCTTGATGCATTCCTTTGAAGAGTGTTACAGAGCAGCCATATAAAGCACGATGACAAGCCTCAGAGGGCTGCTGTGCTGTGCTGTGCAATGCCACTGTTATCCAATAATGTGGCTGCAAAAGGAAAAGAAGTGTAGCGCTCGGCAGTGTTTCAGTAAAATGCAAGATGTATTTGCTGCTTTATCTTGGGGTGCTGTTCCACACGGAGTTGGGGCACGCTGGAATCCCAGCCTAATGCTTTGGGATAGTGTTTCTGTAGGCTATAAGCTGGTGGAGATGTACATGTGAGAGTCACTGCAATACTGCAAGAGAAATATCCTCGAGAGCGTGGCTAGCCTACCTTCCTCTGTCTAGTCTCATATCTGTTGAGTTACACTCAACAACACAGAGTATGTTTATTGACCTTTTCCCCGTCTCTATTTGTCAAAGTTACCTGGCAAAGGTGGCTAACTTGATGCTGATGTGTGGGGATCATTACCTTAGCAAATATGTTTTGACCACTGCAGAATGGGATTAACTACCAAAGGAAGAATAAGTTTTGATTAGGTAAAAAAAATACATCTGTGTTATAACTTTTTCATTAGATGTGTTGAACTTTCTCTTGTGGTTTTAGTCTAGAAGAATTGTCAGAAGTCTTTGAAAGAACAAAATCAACCAGTAGCCATTGCTCGCCCATCCTGTGCTTTCTGTAATGTCGTGAATGTGTTGTCTGCCACTAACAAACAGCTTGCTTCAGACTGTAGTTTGTGACCTTATGCAAGGGAAATCTGTATGAACTTCATTCATTACACATCCCTTTCCCACCTCTTCTGTCTTCCAGAATGAAAAACTGTTTTTTTCCTATGACTTAATTAAAACCAATTCTTTTTGTCCCTCCTCTTCCAGATACCAAAAGAATACCACTGACAAAGTAGCCAGACTTGTGACAGTGAGCATTGATTGAATGCAAAGATGTTTGGTATTCACATCTTGGGGACTGAAAGCTGCACCTCAGGCTCCAATTGCCACAGCCTTATATGTACCTGTGCAACTTTTTCTGTAGTGCTATTATATCATCATTTTGTTGCAGAGAGGTTTACATGCTGTTAGATCCATTAAGAAAAGACCTGTTCTTCTAATGTTGGTTACTAGAAAGGGATCTGTACTTTTCTGTTTTAAGACTGGATTTTCCCTGCAGTGGGGCTTGAGTGCTTTACAAATTTCCAGCTTGAGGAGATTTGGAGTGAAGATGCTCCAGGTGGGAGAAGCACTCTAATAGCTTGCTGCCACCAGTAGACGAGAGTGTGCGTCTTCCAGGGGCATGTTCCTGCCACTTACCTTCTCCTTTGGTGCTCAGTACGTCCCTCTCCGAGTCCTTTCAAACCTGGCGAATAAAAGCATCTAGTTTTTCAGGTTGGTTAGTGAGCCAAATTCCTTGGGTGAAATGTGGGTCCAGTGGGCACTGGAGCTGGTTCAAGGAAGGGGCAGAACTCACAGCTAAGAACATGGGTGAGGAAAGAATTGGAGGAGTAAGTATTCCCTCTTTGGGCTCAGTGACCTGTTGGATCTGCTTGGCTGCTCAGAAAATAATGCCTTCAGAGGAAAGGTCTTACAAAGCCATTACTGAAACTTGTACTCACATTTGTTAAAGTTTTCCCAAGTTCTTACGCTACCTGCCTGTGTAATTTAATTTAGCAGAGAGTTGGCAAAATGCCCTGCGTACTATTTTTACGAGGTAGTAGCTGGTTACAGAATCATTAGCCCTTCCTCCCTCCCTGAACTACATCTTAGTGGATCCTTGAGGTTTAGTGCTAATTCAGAGCCCTTGCACACTAAATGGTGTACAAGCCCTTGCTGAAAGGGACATGTTTGAAATCCCCTGGCAGATGCTTCTGGCTTTTTAACTCTCAGACCTAAACATTGTGGACTTTAAAGCTGCTTAATTCTGTCTGTCATGACTTTTGAATAATAGCGATGAATGCCATTCTAAGCACTCTGTAGTGGTTAAATCACTTCTGCCATGTTCTTTCAAAAAATAATCACTGCTGGATACTGGCCAAGCCCAGAAAATTTCAGCTCTGAAGATGAACATTTTGTCAACTTATGACTGACTGAAATCAGCAGAGAAACTAATTTGCATTCTTAACTGTAGCAGATGTTGCTGCTGTTGCCCTGCAAGCTGGACAGCAGGCTGCAGAAGTAGGGGCCACTGTGCTGGCATGAGACCTGTTACTGCATATTGCTTCTTCTTCCTGCCCTCAGGCACAGGTTAGGAATGTTTTCTAAATTCTGCCTGCTGGTGTTGGTTTATGGGTGGCACCAAATAAGTTTCTGAGCACTCTTATGTCATCCCGTGTAGGTATGTACCTCCTTACACCTGCTTTGGCCTGGTGTTAGGAGCTGTAGAGTAGAAAGGAGACAAGTTGCTTGGGGGAATTAGCAAGGAGCCAAGATGGCCCTGTGTCAAGCCAAATCCCAAGACTCAGGTCTGGAAGTGTCTGATCCTGAATATTGTGGTAGTGGTGAGTCCTTCAAATTGAAGTCTCTCTGGAAGGAGGTCTAGGCACATGATAGGATCAAGGGCTGAACTGATACTCACTTAAAGATTAATGCAGCATCTCATCAGTCAGCTTAAAGCATTTTGACAGCCTAGGTGAAGTTCTTTCTTATCTTGTGGCAGAATTTAAGGGGCAAGAACTTGCATGGGAAGCCCTGGAAAGACAATTTGACTGCTAGCACAGGGCAATAGGAAGCAGAGGGTCCTAGCAGAAAGTAAGTGCCAGATCTATCCCAACTGCTGCTGATGTAACAAAAGTTTAGCAGCGATAGGAAAGGCAGTGTTTCTACTGCTGCCTAGCAGCCTGCCATAGCCAGCTCCCTGATTTGTTTCTGTGGGAGAATGATCTTTACCCAGTGCTGTTATCAGTACACTGCCATGCAGAATTTTTGTTTAAGTATAAGCATACACAAGAATTTGCCTTTTCTGTCTAATTAACGTGTGGCAGTAGTGGCAAATGTTAACTATAGAAGAGCTATGTGCTGCTGGAAAGGCCAGCAGAAGTCTGATAAGGGAACCCAGGGAGCGTAAAACAGCACTACATAGCTCAAGTGAAGTAGCTATTCCCCATCCTGTACATCTAAACTGCTTAACATGGGCTTGAACTTATTAGGGTATGGTTGTGCCACAATCCCTTTTGGTGCTGTTTTGATTTTTTTTTTTTAAACTTTAACAGAAAAGTGGTTCATATTGAAGTGAACCTTCTTTCTTTAGATTAAAACCTGATACTACCAGCACCAGCTCTTCCAAGTAAAGAGTGCCAAAGGGGCTGACCTGTGGCATTGCTTGAGTTCCGAGCTCTTTCCCATCACTGGAGGTGCTTAGGCCACGTTAGATTAGCTGAGAGAGAACGACAGCAACGTCTGGGAGTGAATGCAAGGTGAGGCAGTAGAGCTGTGGTCATTAGGAACTCCTGTGCATCTTGGGCATTTTGACAAACAGATGTCAGGGGAGAGACCTCATCCGGTGGTGTGAGCTTGTGAGAATCTGGTTTCCATCACAACTTCAGGTATCCTCTTTGTGTTCCAGCATTATCTTTTCGTCTTGCTCCTAGAGCTTGACTTACCATAGAAGCGTGATGCATTTGAACAGCAGCAAGCTCCTCTCCAGGAGCTGGAGCACCTATTGTTACCTGAGGAGATGCCTTATTCATCACAAAGATAATGCAGGAAGTGAGGCACACGTCTACAATGTCTCTATCTACTCTTTCTAGCCTTTTCAGTATCTGATATTGTTTGAGTTCCCCAAAATGGAAACCTGCTGTCATTAGCTAAACTGTGTGTCATCCGGGGTGCTCACAGTTCCCATGTTCTCACTGCAGTTTCCTGGAGGGGGGGCTGACCCCCATGGTCCTGCTGCCATGTCCTCCCTGCTTTCTAGTCCCTTCAGCACAGGAGAGTCAGGACTGAATCAATGCATATCAGTCTAATCTATTAAATCATTCCCCTGTGGGCAAGCTAGGGGTTCCCAAGGCAGATAAGGAGTACTAGGCTTGCCCTTCTCTCAGCCCTTCAGAGTTAGGTGAGTGTCAGAAGTTGTAAGGGTGCAGTATCTGATTGCCAGAATTTCCTTTAAAAAGCTACTAAAAGTCATCAGAAGTTGCAATGGTCCAGAGGCCACGCTGGTTTGTGTGCAGAAATGTACACAACCTGGGAGGAGCTCAGTGGTGGTGGCAAACATCATGAGCATCTCTGCTAGCTGGGAAAGGGAAACCTGCAGGGAAGGCTGCACATATTTTCCTTTCTGCTTCTGGTGAAGTGGCACACTTCATTCAGCACAAATCCATATTCTTGGCCGCTTGCTTCCTTTTAAAATTTTGATATAGCTTGGGGAAAATATCAATTTCTTCCTTCCTCCTGTGACTCCACTCTTGTTGGGAATTGAATAGTCAGAAGTAAACAGGCTTTATTTTTCTCTCTGGCGTGTTATATAGCTGCAGACCAGTTGGCAGTCCTTTGCATCAGCGTTTGGCTGTGTGCTAGAGCATACCTCTGATTTTCTAAATTTTTCAAAATTGTTACAAGGCACAGAGGCTCTTGGAGGGAAGGTTTACAAAACAGAGCAGCCTGGAAATCATGGATGACTGTGACAACTGCAGTACTGTAGCCCCATCACAGATGAGTGTGGCCCTGGGAGCAGCAGCATTTTGTAGCCTCTCTGGGCTTTTTCAGGAGGGTTGCTTCCCTTTTGCACTAAGTACCCTTGTCCTTAAGGAGGGCCCCGTGGACTTAGTGAAAAGCAACACACAGAATAGAGCAAGGGCTAGAAAGGCCCCTGCATCTTCTGCTCTCATCCATTATCCCTATATCCCATGTTTTTCAGTTCACTCTGTTTTCAATGTTTGTTCACTAGGGAGGCTTGAATGCATAAAGGAGAGCTATGAACGAGGCTGGCACTGAAGTAATAAATTTAACTCTGAAATAAACGATACCTGTGGGTAATAGGTTTGAAATTGTTGTGTTCCTTGGTAATGGGATATAATTACAAGTACCATGCGATCTGCAGGGCAAAGGTGCAATTATACCCCTCACATCTAAGTCAGTGAAAGCATTACCACAATATTGCCACAATTCAGTGGTGTGGAACAGGGAGCTTATTGGGGAGATAACAGTGGTTCAGGAAATGTTTCTTTGTGATTCCTCCATATTGGCCCCCCTTCCAAAATCTTGAAAATGGGCCATATGCTGGGATAAAAATCCCCACAGCAACAATGTGCCACAGTCACCAAAAGGTTCCCTTAGTAACTATGAGGGAATGAGTCCTGAGTGATCGGTCCACTTTATACCAGTGGGCAGGTCATCATTTGTTGCTGTGTGGTTCTGCAGTAATTAAAGGCTATTGAATGGTATTTCTTCGCTGTAGCTCTGAGGGGGTAGCTGTGCCTTTGTGTCCCTACGTAGTTGCACAGTAATTACTGAGTAATGACTTATGGTGTGGCGGTGTTATGCCAGGCTGCTTATTGTGCTCCCCCGCACCGGGCTGTTACTCAGAGAGTAATGTCCTAATTGTTGCTACCTCTAGCAGCGGGGTTCAGTTGTGTGTAACTCCCCTGTTCCATGGCAATTATGGTTGGACAGCAGGGAAGTGAATGTGCTGAGATCCACATGGACTAGGTGTTCTGGGTAGCTGCTGAGGCCTGCGAGGTGTTGGGCTGGGTATTCAGCTGATGAGTATGCTAGAAATTGCCTGACTTGGAAATTATGTAGGATAATACCCAGCTTAGAGGTTCATGTATATTTCTAGTGTCATGCTGTGAGTTTTTCTGTTCAGTGTTGTTTGGATATTGACCAGCTGACCTGGGTTTGGAAAGGGTTTTTTTGTTCATGTGCAAGATGTCCCTGAAAGGACAGTTCCTGCATTTTGTGTTCTGTTTCACTTTCACTTGCATATTTATCTGTGTAGTGGCTGACAGGTCTGTGGCTGGCACAGCTGCCCAGTCTGCTAAGCTGGTGTGTCCATACAATGTGACTTGAGCCCTTGTCAGGTACTGCATGACAGTTCTGCATCTTGTTTTGCTTGAAGATGTCAGTTTGTCTGCTCACGCTCTGAACTGACTGAAAGCCCTGTCTCCAGTGCAGTCTGAGTGGAGCTAGACAGTCCTTGCAGGGTGTGTGACTTGAGGCACAGCATCACTATGGTCACTGCTGGCCCAGGACCTTACTGTGTATCTGTGCTCAGAGATACACCCAGGTCTGGTCTAAAGCTAGCTGCAGCCAGACCTTCACACTGGACAGTGAGTCCTGAGCTGCTCTGGAGTGAAAGCCAATTGGAAAAAAAAAAACAAAAAACAAAAAAAACATTGTGGCGTTTTTCAATATTTTTATGTTGTACTTTCTAGTGCTTTCTATGCAACAAAAATAAAATTGGCTGAAATGCTGGGTCTGGTGCAGTGGGAAAAAGCCCAAGTAAGCAGCAGCACCACTTGAATAAAGAAGAGTTTTTATGTTAATTTTAGTCCTGTATAAAGCAATGTAGTGAGAACCAGGCTGGTGACTTGCCCCACATCCTTGCTCATACCAGTAAGCTCTGCCACGTACTGCCACTGTGTTTATAGGAAAGTGCTGCTTGTGACTTTCCCCTGGAGCATCTGAGATCTGGAAGTTCTTTTAAAGAAGATTGCAGGCTGGGTAGTGCAGTGTGCTGTTTGTCATTGCTCCGGGGACTTGGTAAAACCAAAAGAAATAGGGCCATAAGCTACAGTGCAGATCTCTGTAGTCCCTGGGACCACTGGGGTTCTTCCTCTATGTGGGAGTATTTGAGAGAAAAAATCTCCAGTTATAAAGCAACGAGGAGAGCTGATTGTCACATTCAAGCCCCTGCTCTCCTTTTGGAGGCTGATGAAGTGCTGCCAGATTCTCTTTTCCTCCATGTGACTCTGGCTGTTTCTGTTTCTCAGAGTGATGGTGTCTTCTTTCTTTTCTTTCTCTTTTTTTTTTTATTAGAAATTGTAACATTTGAGTCTTTGAAATTGAAATGGATTTCAGCCTTTCTTATATTAATTATTGATAAGTGGAGCCTAAGAGATGGAGATGAAGCCTGATGTGATTAAAGACAGTCAGTTTTTAATTTTATGTCTCTCACAGTGACAGAGGAATGCAGTTTAATGGGAGTCATTTATTAAAAGAGACTTAATCACCAGTAAGCAACTAATTGGGGGTGAGATAGCAGGGGGAAGAGATGTGCACTGGTGCAGGAGAGCAGCCAAGTGGGTGGGGAAAGATGCTGCAGTGGATGCACTCTTCAAGCCCCAGCACATGTGGAGAACGCACATGGAAGCCACACAGGCTGATTGCAAAGGCAAGGGAGCTGCAGTCCAGAAAAACCAAATAATGGCAAAGCTGCCTAAACTGGGACTGGCTGATGACAGCTCTCATCTCAGCAGCATTAAAAGCAGCCTTGCTATTTAAAAAGACCCTCTGCTCTGCACCAGCGCAGAAGCAGAATGATGGTTCTCCCTTCAAAAATGTTCATAGGCTAATTAAAAGGCAAGACACCAGATGAATAAAGACAGACAAGGAGATTATATTTTCCTCTGGATGTGGGAGGAAAAATGTTCTGTGCCCTGTCAAGCTTGCTGAAAACTATGTAGGCAGAGTAGTGCATTTTGTATTGCCTTTGCTGTTGATGATGTCGCTGAACAACATTATTTCATGTGACCTGCACCAGTGAGGCCGTGGTTTACTCTTTGCCCACTGATCTCTGGCTAGCAGGTTATAAGGAAGCTTTTTTTAATATTTACTTCTCAAGCTGTGCTTTTTCTCAGAAGACTGACTAAATTAGCAATCTGTAGTTTCTCTTGTGACAGCATTGTCCAGGCTGTGAGATAAGGGACATCATGTGTAGTGACCTCACCTAAAGCCATCAGCTACTGCTCTGCTGAGCTGGAGAAACTGTGTAGTTGCACCAGAGTCCAGCAGTTCTGATAAAGAATGGATTCCTGCATTTTCATTTCAGCATCACTTTACTAATAATTTTTACATTTCATGCAAATCAGAGCTTGTTCACTTTGTTTAGCATGCTCTGGCACAGGGCTGCAGCAGTACTGTGAAGCCAAGGGGTAAAAAGCCCTCCCAGCATGCTGGGCAGCTCCTTTTATGGTGAAACATGGGACACCGAGGTTTAGCTGGACAGACTCAAGTGAATGGTTGTGAAATTTTAATGTGTATTCCTAGGTCGTTTAGTGATCTTAGCATGAGGGCTAGCATTTACTTTGGAGAGTTTTCTTGGTATCTCTGTCCTGGGATGGGCTTGGACTTATGAAGGAGGCTTGCAATGTTCAAAAAAGACTGCAGCAGTTGCCTCCTCTCTTTGTCAATGTGATCTCAAGTCTAAAAAGATTGGTGTGTGGATTAATAGAAGTGTGCTAGATACAAAGGAAGGGAGGACAAGAAACAGAGTTGATGCAACTGTGATATATTCATTGACTGAAGGGAGCATTTCTTCAGAGATATCTTCTTTCCTCACTAACTGATGCATGTTAAAATTCTTCAGGGAGGTAAAGGAGAGTTTTCTGTGGAGTTGTTTATGGGCATAAAAATTTGGGGGTTGGGGGCTGAGACAAGTTGTGATTTTTGGATAAAAGACCATCAGTTGAGTGAAAGGAACAGTGGGGACACTCTCCTCTGGCAAAAAATCTTAAGGAAGCTTACAGTTTGCAGTTTTGTGACCAGGTCTCTGTCCCTGTGTGTCTCCTATGCTCACATGGGCTCCATATGGTTATCCACGCTTTTATTAAAATGATATGAGTTATTTCATGGGTTTGAGCCTTCATTGGCCTTTCTGTTTCTCTTGCTGAGAGGCTCCTTTTGTTCCACACAATTTTTTTTTTTCTTAAGAAGGAGAGCTTTAGTTCAGACTGCTTTTTCAAATTGGAAATTGAGATTTAGGATCGAGTAAATTTCTACTCCATTTTCATATCTGTGATTCTCAAAATAATGACCCTCGCTCTTTCCAGGGATGTTATATAATCCCGGTCCCTCCCAAACCTACCCTTCACGGCTGCCAGTATATTTGCTCTTTCTCTTGGGGCAGGTTCTTGAACCACTCTTCCATAGCTGTTAGAATATAATTCCTCAGATCTTTTGTGGTACTGGTGTGTCCAGGAAGCAAACACCATGTTACTTCTCAGCAGGATCGCCGTTTAGACCCAAGGTCAAGGGAAGTTTCCTGCTCTGTTCTTTTCCCTTCATCATCCTTCCTCTCTCTTTTTTCTCTTGATCCTTAGTTGCACATATGTTAGAAATACTGCAAAGCAGTAGTTAGGGATGATGAAATGTGTGGCACCTAATGATCAAATGCTTGGCCCTCAGAGCCATTCTTATAGGCAGACTCCCGACCAGGCTGCCTGAGACCTTCATGGAAGGCTGGTCTGGCTGGAAGGGTAGAGGTTTAGCATCAGTCATGCTGTCCTTTGAATGTGATAAAGACTTCAGCCATTTCCCCAGGGCACTAATGCAAAAGATTATAAAGCAGCTCTATAATTTTTGTCTATTCAGAATTTAAGCTACCATCAATCATCTCAAGTTTTTAGTGTCAAATAAGATAATGTAGGCAACTATATTATTAGGAAGAGATGTGTTTCTGAAGCAGTGAGCGTCTGTGGGTGCATCTGAATAGCACTTAACAAGATATGCAATCTCTCATTGACAGTGCTATTAAAAGAGCTTCAGTTTGTGGAGGCAGACTCTAACTCAAGGAGCTGTGCTGAGGGATACGGCCATCTACTACTTCAATTCCAGCCTGAATTTTTGGAGGGAATGGAGGGGAGGGAGATAAACAAGGAAGAAAGATTGAGCATCACCCAGTCTGTTAAAATATCTTTTCCACTGTCTCAGCGTGAAATAGCTCCAGTGGCTGCAGAGCCTCGGTTGGAAGGTGGTGTGGCAAGGATCTGGTTAGCTGGGCCTGAAGGTCACTCCCAATGGAGCACGTGCCTCTTTGGTTCCCGTCTTTCTAACATGGCATTTTGTACTGATGCAAGGTCCTGGAGTGGCCACCATAAAGGTGGATATCTCTGTGCGGACAGACAGCAACTGCTTGGGTAGTAGGAGGGCAAACCTTCTGCCTGCTCCAGCATAATCCTTGATAGAAGCTTTTCCTCAATTGGGAAGTGGCCAGTCAGAGCCATCCCAGCTTCTTCAGGGATCGTGTGGGGGAGATGAGAGGGGAAAACAAACTAGAACAGGAGGAGATGAGGATGAGTGAGGAAGGGGTACATAAGCAGATATAGGAGGAGGAGGCACTTGGAAGAGAACATTGTCAGAGATGGGGCTGAAGATGCTTTGGTGGGGAAGGTACTGCATCCCATGGGTGACCCACACTGGAGCAGGGATACTCAAAAGGGACTGCAGCCTGTGGAGGACCTGGGCAGGAGAAGAGCAAACAAGCAGAAAGGAAGGGAGAAAGAAAACAGTAAGAAATAAGCTGCAGCAAGAAAGCATCATCTACCAACTCTGTCTCCTGAGCTGCCTGTCTCCTCACCCAAGGGGCTTGCTGTGAGTAAGTGTAATGTGTGCTCATGATAAGGGAAGGGGAGACTGGCTGACATGTGTGTGGGAAGATGTGTTGTACTGCAGTGGACCCCGGGGAACTGCAAAGAAAGAGGTTTACCTAAGTGTCTGTTTAATTGTTTGTCATCTCTGTTTTCCAATGCCTGAAAGAGTAAATAAAAGTTTATGTTAATTGGCAATAAATCAAATTAAGTGAAATTCCCAAAGTCAAGGCTCTTTTGCCCATGATGTTTTGGAACTTACTCTTGTCAAGTGTTTCTCCCTCAAGGTTATTTATTACCCCCTTCACCTCATGATTTGCCTAAATTTTAATAAGCAATGAGGTAGGTTCTTCAGTTTCAGAAGGCTCTATAACATTATGACTCTCTAGAAAGTTGTGGAGGCTCCAAGCATGCTCTGATTATTATTTTTTTCCCCCAATGGTATCAAAAGCAGCCTGCAAAGCTAATGTTAGGCAAGAGCTGAGAAAACATTTATTTGCCTCCTTCACTCTGGTGCTTCTTCTCTAAATTAAATACTAAGTTGATTGCCTGTGAAATCTCATAGTGCCTTTGTACAATACTGTCCAGAGGACAAAAAGCAGGACTCATTATGTTATGTCCTGGCACGTGACTCAAGGCAAGTGACTGCACCCATTGTGCATTATAGTATAATGAGAAGAGATACCTGTATTGATCTCTTAAGCCATGTAAGTGAGGCATGGGTTGTTTCATGTCATTGATATACAGCTGTCTCTGGCGATCTTCTGTCACAGGCATGGATTTGGGGTAAGAAAGAGGTGGCACAATGACACTGCCACTGTCCTCTGGCCTCCATGCTAGGCTTTTCCACATGGCATTGCTTGTTCCTGACACAAGATTTTCCGTTGCATCTGAATGTGTTCAGGGCCGGGGCTGGGTTTGATATAAGACTAAGGATGAAGGGAGGCTTATACAGATATAGTTGCTCCTTTTAGTTTTGTTTCCTTCCAGCAGCAGGGAGAAAAGATATGTCAGTTTTATTTTTTAATTATTTTGGTTGCTCTCTGAGGCTTTTGTTTTAATATTGTAGGTTTCTCCTATTGAGTTCAGTCTTCCTCTCCTGTTGAAGCCAGCAGCCAGACTCCTCCTGCTCTAGTGAGAACAGGGTTTGGAGGCACTATAGAAAATGCCTCTTTGTTTTGTTTTGGAGTTTTTGTTTTCTTTCTAAAAAAATTTCTGAATAGACAGATTAATTCCCAGCTATTGTAGTAATAATGACCTTTACACTGAAAAAAAAAAAAGAAAAAGGCTATAAGGGTCTCCAGCCAGGTCATTTTGGAACCCCTGGTGCTGGAGGCCAAGTGCCTAGCCAAAAAAAATTACACCTCTAAAAATAATTGGCTCCAGCAACAAAAAGAGAGAGCAGAAAAGAAGAAAGGAGAAGTCAGCAGGTCAGATGGTGAAGTTGCAGGCATTCATATCTAAATAGTCTCCTGATGTACCATTTCGTTCCTAATGACACAGGATTAGGAGAGGAACATTATTGAGGCTTTATCAAACGTGTAAGTGAACAACACAGCCCAGCCCCATCCTGTTCCCTCCTTCTTTAGCCTATATTGTAAAGGGCTATAAGGATTTGGGAAGCCGGATTTAGCAGCTGAAAGTAATTTGCTCCCTCCCTTCCTCCTCCATCCCCTTTCCCATTGCCCCTTCCATTTCCTATTTCTGTTTCATTCAGTAATTAACCTTTTGAATAATCTCCTGTGCAGAGCTGGCTAAGCTGCTCTTCTATTTTCCTATTGTTGAGTGTCCTTAAGACAGAAGCTGAACCAAGTGTCTTGATTGACTGACGAGTAGCGCTATCTGGAAGGCAGGAGACTTTGGTAGGAGCAAGAGGTGGTGGGAGGAAGGAGGGCTAGGTGTCCTGTGACAAGGAGGAGAAAGTGTTAAAAGTTGTGCTGTTGGGTTTTTGTTCATTATACCCAGTGTTGCTCATCATAGGTGGTTGTGCTCTTAGATTGTATGCAATGAGGGCCAAATCTGCTGTAACCTGACTGAAGCAGGTAGGAGCTTGAGCAGTGTGAGCAGGGAAAGGATTTGTTCCCCTCATTTCCTTTTTCTATAAGGAGGAACTGGTGTTTTTCCATCACCATTCATGTTTTGTTCTCTACTGCTACTCATTCTCCCTCCTTTTTTTTTTTTTTTTTCTCCCTACCAGCTACTTCTGGTTATTGTCAGTCTACTCTATTTGTAACAAAGCAGGGTGAACTGTTGGCATGCAGCAATGTGTTATTAAAATGTATTCTCACCCCTCTGTTTAAGTTATGTGGGAGCAGAATGGTTTTATACTAATTCGTTCATTACTCTCAGTTGTTAGATAGTTTGTGTGATTGAATTTTAGCCTCTGGTTTATTTGAGAATGTCTTTTAACTGAGTATCTACTCCTAATTTCCTATGCCATTTGATGGATCAATGATGCTGTATGACATTAGTCCTATTCCTATATCAGTGAGTCTAAGCACACTACAAGAGGTTTCATCCTTTTGCCTGTTCACAAATTGTCTATGAATATTTATCTGTAAGTATTCAATGACTCTGGTATGCATTGCACACTGAGGACAGTTCCAGATATCTGCAAGGCCATTTCTGAAGAGAACGTGTGCATTGAGATATGACTGGGTTTAGGGTGTTCACAAGCTTTTTAGTGTTATCTGTTTTTCCATCTCTAAATAACCATCTCCATCCTTTCTGTCTTTGCATACAATTTTCTTCAATCTTGCATACAATTCACTGAAAAAAGAATGATCCTGTCTTTTTGAAAGGAACCACCTGATCATGCTCCTTCTTATTGAGACACCTTTTTTTCTCTCCATTAAATGAGTTTCATCCCACTGAGGTGCGTGGTGCTGACTGTGCAGAGGGCACGCTGCAAAATGAAGATGTGTTGATGACTAATGGAGAAAACACAAAGTGTGCAAGAGTCCTGGATGAATATTATTTTTGAACAACCACCTTGTTGGCCCTGCTAGCGGCAATCACATCCTCATAGTTGGAACTGTAGGCAGGACAGCTGAGCTGGTGCATTGTGGTGCAGTTCCTGTGCAAGTGAGCAGGGACTTGTGTAGGCAGGAGTGCCCACGTTGGCAAGCTTGCTCAGATGTTTTTAAGCTGAGGCAGTAGTTTGCAAGCACAAGGGTCAATGCTTGATGATGTAGGTTCATATATCTTCCAAAAGTTGTTCCCTTCCTGAATAGTCTCTTCACTGTAATGTTGCTCCTTTCTACTCTGGGCTATTAACATCAACAGTCTTTAGATCCAGCCCCCTGTAAATAAGGCTTTTTAAGCAAAATAAATTTATTATGAGTGCTTCCTCGTATTGTGAGTTTTTATTTTCTACATTGTGTTCAGAAATCTCAGTGAAGCCATGATACTACGTGAAATACTCATCCTTACAGAGGTGTTACCATCTGTAAACTTTCTGTGCAGCACCTGAAACTCCTGCTCAGCATGGCTCTTTCTGGCACACAGGCATGATTGTCTGAAGGACAGCAGTGGCATTTCATTGAATGGAAGGACAGGCCTGGGGAAGGAGTCAAATTCACCACATGAAAATTAAAAAGTGGGTTGCAGTGACAGGATGAGAGAGCCTGGGAGGGGAGCCCAATTAATACAAGATTTTCAGCTGTGTTTGATGCTTGTAGCTTCACCATCAAGTCTTCCCATTTTCTGGTGAAAAATCATGAAAAAATTAATGGATGCACCCCAGCTCCTTCAAACAAAGCAGTCTTTGTTTTTCTGGATGTACCTAGCACCATGGATCCATGGCTCATAACAGCAGTTCCTATGTACCACAAAGAACTGCATTGTTAATAAGGGTAATCACAAAATGGTGATAGGCGTTGCCAGCAGCAACCACAGGAGATTTAAACATGCTGAAACCAAAAGCCTCAGCCAGATGGCTATGGCAAGTTCTGGGGGCTGTGCACTAGAACGAGTGAGGCAGAGGATTCCCAGACACAAGGAAGCTGAAGTAACAACTGAGAGACCAGCCAGGATTCAGCAGCCCTCGTTGACTAGGTGACGGCATTGCCAGGGCAGCTGCAGCAGATTTAAACAGTTCTGGGGAAGCATGAGTGCCCAGCAGCACAGGGAGCAGTGGGACACCTCAGCAGGGCACGACAGCAAGTGCAACATGATGAGTATGAGTGTGCAGGGTGCAGAAAGGGCTCCTGTCCACAGAAGAGCCAACACAGAGCAGCAGAACCAGAGAGTAGTGGACAGAGAGCAGCAGTTAACGCTGAGTTGGAAAGAAGAGGCCCCTTCTCCCCAGCCTTAGTAGTCTGAGCTCCCAACTCTGTGGTTACTAGGTGCTGTAGAACTCGTTCCCCAGTGTCTGTGGAAGCTGCTGCACCTGTGATGTCTGAGGCTTCCACCCACAGACGTCACAACAGTAGGCGTAGCTCTGCAGGCCCCTGGTTGTACAGTGCCCAGTGCCTGTCCAGGATGCTGGGGCTGAGAGTCATCTCTGCAGAAGGTGTGTCCTTGTCAAGGAGCTGTGTGACCATGTCAAGGGGTTATGCAAGGAAATGAGCAGGTTGCACAGCATTTGTGAGGATTAGAAAGAAATATAGAGGATAATCTCAGAGACTTTACAGACACAGGAGGCGCAGGTGGGCTCTGCACTGCATCTCGCAACAAGTCAGAAGTCAATTAGAGAGGAAAACTGGAAAACAGTCACTTTCCATATAACTCCGGCTCTTCCTGATGACTTGACATTAGCAAACAGGTTTAGTGCCCTCCAAGCTGAGGAGGAGATGGGTAAGGCTTTGAGTGAAGCAACTGAGTCCCTCAGACCTGAGCCACACAGGACCACCTGGGTGAAGTGGCGAGCAGTTGTAGTGGGTGACTCCCTGCTCCAGGGGAGAGAGGCACCCATATGCCACCCTGACCAGTTATTCAGAGAAGTTTGTTGCCTGCCTGGGGCTTGAATCAGAGATTTCATGGAAAGGCTGTCCAAGGCTTGTCAACACATGTGACTGTTACTCCCTGTTGGTCTTTCACACGGGCAATAATGATACCAAAGGTAAATCGGTAACCGTCAAGCTTGATTTCAAAGCTCTGTGGATGTTTGTCAAGGATCTGGGTGCACAGGTGATTTTCTCCTTAATACTGCCAGTCTGTCAGTCAGGGTAAATGGCAAGAAAAGAACTGAATGGGACGAGAGGCAATGGGCAGAAACTGGAACACAGGAAGTTCTACCTGAACCTGAGGAAGAACTTTACTGTGCAGGTGACTCAGCACTGGAACAGGTTGCCCAGAGAGCCTGTGAAGTCTCCCTCACTGGAGATATTCCAGAAACACCTGAATACAATCCCGTGCAATATGGTCTAGGATGACCCTGCTTGATTAGGGATGTTGGATGATATAACCCATTGTGGTCCTTTCCAACCTTGTCCATTCTGTGAAGTGAAAAATCTTGCAAAACTTCAACTTTTTTTCTGCATGCAAAATAACACTGGGAAATAAGCCCCCTTCACATTTTAGAGCCAATTCAGAACTAATTTATTGTATTTATTTTTTAATTGCTCCCCTGTGACATCTAACACACGTATTCCGCATAATCCTTAAGACTTGTCTGATGCTCTCTTAGCCAAATAGGAGAGTTGTATCTTTCTCCTGCTCCCCAGATGATCATTTTCTGATGCTCTCTTGAATGACAACGTAAGTTCCTTGGGGTAGGAAATTATACTTTTGTTTTGAGCCTGCCTGTAAGTGTGATTAAAATAGCCATTGTTTTTAGTGTTATCTGGTCAGTTGGTCCTCTCTGATTCATAGGGCTGTCCCTGCAAGGAACTAGATCTACTTTTCTTGGTATTCTGTCAAGACTTTTGTGATATTTCTGAGCTCAAATTGTTGGAAGACCTTCTGTTCTTGCTTTTGTTCAGTCCATAATTTTGCTTCTTTTTCTTTTCTTAATAGGTAAGTCTTTGAGCTTTCTAATCCTCCCCTGATGGTCTTTAAAGTAATGGTAAGCTATTTAATTTGATTTGAGTGCTTTTTTGTAATAACATCGCTGTGTAATTTGGACTGGCAACAAAACTGCCATGTCGTGTGCTTGCATGTGCTAAAGTTGGGAGGGGAAAAGAGAGATGAGTAGACATGCACAGCTTGTTCTGAGTTCTAGTCACTGTTAAACATCTTGACATCGTTGAGTATAGCTGCGATAAATACCAGTATCTCACTGTAATTAGCATTCGTCAAGTTATGCCCAAGTATCAGAACATCCTGTCATCCAAATGGTATTGGCTACTGCTTCTATGGCTACCAGAGAAGGCAGCAAGCAATATGTGTGCTGCAGCTGAAGGAGTGGTTATTTGTCTAGGAGGGTTGTATTAATAAGATCCTGGCACAGCAATGCTTTTTGTTACAGTTTTGGTAGAATGTATATGTTGCAAAACATTCAGAAACTGTTGTTGGGTGGCAAGGAAAATGATATGTTCATATAGGATAGGCTATTAGTGAAGTCACTGGGGTTTTCTGTGTGTCAGAAACTTAATATGTTCCATAGGGCAGCTGTCCTTTACTGTGACAACTGAGTTCTTCTGAAGGTCTGGTAAGCCAGAGTAACATTACAAGACCAAAATTCAGTCTGGACTGGATGGCAAGTGTGCACCGTGCTCAGGTCAGCCTACTGACCCCAAATGGGTGATGGAAGGCAGGGCACAGGTATCTCAGCTGGCGTTGAGATATGTGGTGTAAGATGGGTAAGCAGGCGTTTTCTTTAGAAGAAGCTTTCGATCCATGTCTTGAGCCTTGTTCAGACTTAAATAACCAGTGTGGGGCATTTTCAGAATTGCTTGCTGCTTCTGGGGTAAAATTCTTTGTTTTACAAGTAAACCTCATAGAGTGCCTCTCAATGTCTGCCTTATATGATAAAATGTACAAATGGAGTAGGTCTAAAATGTTAGTGACATACTCAGATTAAACCAAAACGTTAAGTTTGCAGAATTAATAGTTTACTTTTCATGCCAACCGCTCCATTGGATATGTACCTCACCAACAATTTCACTTGCATCAGTTGAAGTGTCTGGTTTCTGATTAGATATTCAAATTACTAACTTAGCAGTAAAGATTTGTTACCTGGCATGTTGGCAATGACAAGGTGTTTGTAATCCAGGCATGATCTGACAACATGAGTACGGCCTAAAAATAATTTTTGAAAAAGCCTTATTGCAATTAAAAAACCCTCTTTTACTCGGGTAGGTATTTCATTTAGTGTTCGAAGAGACTAGGTGGGCATGTGGGTTATTCAGATCCTGTAAAAAAAAATATGTTGTGGTTTGGATTTTCCTGTAAAAAAAATATGGTGTGGTTTTGAAGTGTGTAATTCATATGTTAGATGTGGTGCTGAAGTCAAGAGCAAATCTTTCTCTTTTTTAATTGGTATCTTTCTACATTGTTACAAGGTCCATGATCCTCATGTCTAGAGAAAGGAGTAGATTAAACTGAGCAAAGTTTGTCATCTATCCTAGAATTTCAAGCTTCATTAGAATCAAAAGGGTAGAGACAGTTTCCAATGTGGCATAGGACTAAACTATGTTGTGTGACAGCAAAGGGGAGAGTAAGTCAAAGTTCCTAAAATGGCACTGAAGACTAAGGACAAAACTCTTAAAAGCACCTCAGCTGCTCATGACCTTGTCTTCCTGAAAATCAAAGGACTCAGGGCTTGGAGTTATTTTTTTGAAAGTGGGTCTTGTTTTTTTGAAAGCTACTTTTTGAAAACACACCTTACACATTTCAAATAGGTCGTTCTGGACCTATTAAACAGATTTATAAAAAGAGTTGTGGTTGTTCTGACTTTCAGGGTACTGTGGTTTGTTATTATTTGTACATAACCATTATCAAGGGAAAAACTCTGAGATACTGGTACGGGGTAACTTTGCCACGTAAGTGTGTGGGATAGTTCTAATACAACATAGGATACGTGGAAACCTCTGAATTATCCGATCCAGCTTTTGTTAAATATTCCTTCATAAATTTGCACCGTGATTGGGGTGGCTTTCCCCTAATAGTGAACTCGGTGATCCCTGTCTAATTTTACTTCTCTGAAGTTTTAAAAGGCCCTCTTTAATTTCTAGTCTCAGTGTATTCATGGCCAGTTAACATCCATATGTTCTTATGTCAACATGATCTCTTAGTTTAAAGAGCTCTTTTTCCTGCCTGGTGCTTAACCATCTGATGAATTTATAGTTTCTAATTGCATATCTCTCCACTCTCTTGCTACCTTTTTTCCCCCTGACTTCCTGCGTGTTCACAGAGGAAACAGGGAAGGGACTCCAAGAGATCAGCTGAGCTGATGCAACACTGTCTTGACAAGGTCTGAGGCACCCATGATGCAGCTGAACAAATCTTCACCTCAAACAGCCTGATGTATGGAGTTTATATGGGAGAACTGGGCTATAAAAACTGCAACTCTGTGCTGCTACAACAGTGCTAAAGTGGCCAGATGGATGTCAACCTAGCAATATGAGGGCTCCCAAATCTGTGCAGTGACATCTGATGGCATATTTAGTGCTGGTGCTCAGATGGACTTTGCTGCAATGTTTCTTGAACACAGCTGCTAGTCTGTGAATTTTCTTTATTAATGAATCACAAAGAGGCACTGGGACTGGATGTATAGTTATAAGTGATTGCTCTGCAAATGTATTTTTTCCTCTTTGGCTTCTAAATTACCTGCTTAGTATTTTAGGGTTTGCAACTTGATGGAAGGGGTGTGCCTAAGGGCCATTTGTGCTTCTGGAAATCTCCCCCATAAAGAAGTTCTTTGTAAACCTTTCAGGGGTGAGTTTTGTTTGGGGGGTTCAGTAGATGCCTGTCCAGAGCCCTTCAGTCACTTTATGACCATATGTCGGCATCTGATGTGAAGATGGATTCCAAAAAATATGCAAAGCGTGATACCTGGTTGTGCCTTAAAAGAGCTCATGAATCTTGAGCATTGGTGCTCTGGTCTATTTTGTATCTTTGAACGAAGTTTTCTAAACAGGTGGTATGCAAGGCCTGAGGTAGGGTATGAGTTTCCCTGAATTTCATGTGTCTTAGGCACTGTCACACTTCTGGAAATACCACTGAGTTTTGCAGAGTTGCTTTTATTCCCAAGGCTTAAGGCAACTATTTCCTGACCATCAACATCAACAAATGGCTCCTGTAATATCTTTGTTTATTGCCTTATTTGCAGGCAATTTTACTATTTTTTTTATACTGCTTTTATTGCCTTCTTAAGTTTACATATGATAATGGTATTCAAACATAGCACTGATATCCATCCATTCCATTTCTTATACTCTTTTCAGTGAAAGTTGTGTGAACCTATAGAATAGTGATTGCACAACCAGAAAAATTAATTTCAGCACAGGGACTCAGGAAAAAATACCTGTGTTCTTTCTGAAAGTTTGTGGAGTGATACAGTCCTGAACAGGAGTGTCATGGTGTGAGGTAGTAATCAAAAAGCTGCTCTGCTGGATGAATTGCACCTCAGAGTTTTGCTTATGGGAGACAATGGGATGCATGCTGGATAATTTCCTTAAGGGTGGGAGTAAAAATGTGTTACTAGGTGTCCCAGTATCAGAGTATTTCTGGAGTGAGTTGCTGAATATCCCTGGCCCCTCATTACTGGATCATCCCTGCTGCTGGTAAGCGTAGATCGGGCAGTTGGTGCTCAGTGCATCATATAAATTTACTGAGATTAATCTGCAGAGTCTTTTGCCAAGCATCTAGTGCCTGCTAAGCTGTTTCCTGCAGAAGCCAGGTGGGCACTTGGCAAGAGCTGTGCATTAACAGCAGGAAACGCCAGTTCAGATCGGATCACGTGCAACCCACCAACCACCCCAGCGCCGACAGAGCTGCCCCTGCTGTTTGTATACAGATGATGTTCCACCACCAGAGGGGCCTGAGGACTCTGAGACATTTCATTGCCACTTGAGGACACAGAGTTTGGTATTTTAGCAGCTACATACAGTAGTGAGTAAGAAAACACTGGCAGTGTTGGGGTGGTGGCTGAGGGTTCATCCTGGGGCTGATGCTTTGGCCAAAGAGTAAGAAATAGGGTTTTATTGACATTTCCACATCTTCCACTCAGTTGAAGTACAGGAAGGTGAACTTGCACATTGTATTTGGGATGACACCATTACATGCATGGAATTAGGGTCTGTTTTCCCATTTATCTCCAGTTCATGCCCCACAGTTCAAGCTGTGCATTGTCTGTAATGATTCTCAGCTTCACATTTCTGAGCTCTCACCTGAGTGTGCCTTGGAGGATGTACTAAACTCTGACTTGCAATCAAGGCAAACTTCAGAATCACAGAAGGCTTGGCCCACAACTCCAGAGATGGCACTGGCTGCACAAAAAAGCTGTGTTCAGGATGCACCTCGGAGTGTCTCTTCCCAGTAAATGACCATGGGCAGAGGAAGTTATTCTAAGGCTTTCAGTGGCTCCTGTTCCTTAGTACCTAGCATCAGCCAAGTAATGCTGTAGCTGTGGGTTGGAGGGCTCCTGCACAGGCCACATATCAGAGGAAAAGGAGGGAGAGAGAGATAAGCATCTAGAATTTTAGGGTGTGCTTCATTCTTGTCTTGTGCCATTCCTGCTTTCTCCTCTTGCCTGTTTTTTGCTTTCTCTTTCATAGCTCTAATGTCTGTTTGTTAAAATAATCTTTTTTTCTCTGCATGAGCTTCTGTCATTAGATGAAAGGTCATGGATATAATATGAATCTGGAACGATAAACACAGTGCAAAATGGATTGAAATGCACACAGCAAAGGGTTACCAATTAAAAACCACTTTGCCGAGCTTGCACTGAACAGACAGCCATGCAGCCTCTGATTTCTCTTTGCTTATAATTAGCTGCCATTGAAACTTAATTACTTTCAGGACTGAAAGAAGTGAAAATTAAAATAAAAAAAAGGGAACTAACCTTCTACTGGAAAGGTTTCTGCGTAACACCCATTCCATGGACACTGAAGTCCAATTCAGGTTCTTCACCTCTGGAAATTAGAGATGGAAAAGGGATATGTGAACAAATCTGTTATCTTGGATGTGTTCTTGGGTTACTTTGAAAGTTCTGCCTCTGAAGTCTATATTCCAAAGGTGTATGGATATCCCTTTCCAGCTGAGGTTCCTGATGTGCCAGTATAATGTGAAGGACAGGTACTGCAGAAAGCCAGAAGCTCTGCTCCCTGTTTAAGAGCATCTCCTCAGATCCTCTTCCAGCAGACCATTCCCACATGGTTCATACACCCTTCCTTCAGGGACTTCCCTCATCTGTCCTTAGTGCCGTAAATGATGGTGGTCTTATTGACCTCTCTTTTCCCATCCAGCTAGCTGAATTTTAAAATTGATTATTTGGGACTAGGAGTCCCAAATTAATTCCTTTCACCTTTTTCAACTTGTTCATGAGAGAGATGTGAGTTGTTACGGTGCAAGAGTGATGTGTCTACATAAAAGGGTTTCCCACAACCATGCATTTTGCTGGGATTTCTACTCCAGTTAGAGCACACATCAGTCACAAATGTATTGTTTTGAGCTGTTGGATGTTTCTATATCCAAGTAACAGTATAGTTAACTCTTCTGAAATGCAATTCTGTTGTGCTATAAGAATGCGGATAAGCCATAATTCCTATGGGGGGTGGGGGAAATCATCAAAGAACTAAAGGCTGGGATTTCCAGTGCTGGTTGTTATTGATGCTCCCATTTCTAGAGCCCCACACTTGAAAGTTAAGAAAGTTTCCTCTTGGCAGTTCTTGCTGTGCTTTCTATGGATAAAGGTTTCAGTGTGTTTTCAAGTTGGGCATCTGGAAAAGCAAGCATGCTTTCAAGTTTTCAAGAATTGAATCAGTTTCCATAAGGGACTGTGTGCATCTCCTCTGAGATAAGCTGCAAGAATCTTGGAGAGGGAGAAATGAGTGCTATTTCTCAGCAGAGGCAGTAAATTAAACTTCCAATGCAAAGAAGGCAGGCATAAGTCTCTCTTTTCTCATATTCACCCAAGATCCATGAATCAAGCAAATAGATATTTTCACCTGTCACATGATTATTAATTATATCAGTAGACTATCCTCCAGTGCAGGTGAAGTCTTTGTATATTTAAGAGAACATGACAGGTTGTGTTAATTCCAGGCAAAAACCATGTTCCCATTCCTTCAGCATGAGGAATAACCTTCAAAATGCAAACGAGTTTTGTGCTTCAAAAAGCACAAGATCTTAATGGTGATTTTTGAGATAAAAGGAAGCTCTTTTGAATCCAACTGGTATACGAGGACTCTGTTTCTACAGCATTATATTTAGGATTTCCTTTCTCCTTTTGGCACCATAATTTGGAAATTCTCATAAGACTGGGAAAGAAGCGTTGAGTCAGATTTTTAAAGTAGAAAATGGGAAAATGCTCTAACAGGGCAGAGGAGCAATAGAGGAAAGCTTAGGAGAAATGCAATAGGCTTGTTATACAACTGAAACAACCCAACTGGTATGAACAGTTGCCACCACTCAAAGCTGAAACCAAGACCTGCATTGTGGGAAACACTTGTTCAGTGAGAGCAGTATAGGCAACGGGTTTAGGGAAGCAGTTGCTCCATGTGAGAGATGGACACTGATAGCTTGTTTTATTTTTGTCTGGCGAAAGAAGCAGGGTTTGTAGTCTTAGCTACTGGGTTTTTTTTCTTGGCATGGCTTTGCAGGAGAAGAATGTGCAAGTAGCTGGACCACATATCCATCCTCTGACCTCTGCTGCCAGTGTTATTAACTACTGATGGACAAAAGTGCAGTGACTTTTGTCACTACAGGTTCATTCTCCCTGGTTACAGTTCTGGCACTACTTCTACTAAGTTTTGGATGGGTGCCTTAAGACCTCCTTGTAGGCTGCTTCCAGCTTTTTTTTCTAGACAGAGAGCTAAGTGAGATATCCTTAATTCTTCTGAACAATAGAAAAAGGGCGGCCTGCCATTTGAGGAGCCAGGCTCCCTTTGAGCCAGAGAAGCATGGGCATTCCTATGGCAGATGAGTAGTGTGCTTGGGGAGGGTGGCTAGAGGAAGCTTTCAGAGGGCCAGGAGGAAAGCACAGCAATTTCATTTCACTTGGAGTCACCATGGCAGCAAATTACTTCTCCTTCCTTCCTCCACGTTGTTTAAAAAGAAAATGGGGAGTAACAATGGCAAGCACGGCCTTCAGCTAGAGTGAGCAGTAGAAACTCATTTACAGCTGAAAAATATATAGAAAATAGGTCAGGAAACCATTGAATGATTTGTAAAAGGAGCATGGTTTTCTTGTTTGCTGCTCCATTCACTGTCTTCTCTGTTAATCTCTGAGAAGAGAGACAGGCCATTTTCTCAGCCAAGAACAATTTACCTGTGTGCTGGCACGCAGTTAAGAGCAATTTAGAAAACAAAAAAAAAAAAGTCACATCCCAAATTAACATTTAGCTGGAGACATTAGGGGAATTTTTTTTTTCCTCCTTTTCCCTCCCATTCAGAAGTTAAAAAGCAGGATCCTTCTTGCTCCCTGAATGGATCAGAGGAGCATGCTGCCCAGAAAGGCAGGGCGTGAGGTGCCCTGAAGGAATGAAGAAGCTGACCCCTGCAAGGCATTTATGGGTGCTGAGTCCCATGGGTGCATGTTGGGGACAGGGTGTTAGCACAGAGCATCTGGCCCTCTTGGCATGTCAATACCTCAGGTATCCCAGTATGGGTGCTTCTGTGGGGAGATGCAGCTGCACATGTTGAAAGTGCAGGGCATGTTTGAACTCGCTCCTGCCATCTTGCCCCCTGTGCATTTCCATTCAGGTGCAGGCATTACTCTGAAATATTGAAATCCCCCATACCGGAGTTTTTTGCACCAGTGCTGATATTGTGACTGATGTTGCAGCATCTTTTCACATCGTTATAGTATAGATATTACTAAAAAATTAGTGCCACTAAGGCTAGGCCTTATGCTTTTTAAGCCCTGAGTTTTTACCAGCAGGATTGTTAGCTGTTTTATGGAGAAGGAGGATTACAACCAGAGTTACTCCTCAATATGAAGCAGCAGTCTTGGATCAGTGGGTGAGAAAGTTGTTTCTCCCCTCCCATCCACCTCTGGTACCCCCATACGCATAGCAGTGGCCAAGAAATCATGTGAGCACATAATTTCCAGCTGCTGATGCATTCACCTTTCTTCTGGCCTCTCTTCAGCAATTCCATATAGTGTGTGTGGCTGCAAGCTGTACTGCAGGTAACAGATTCTCCTGATTCTGCAAACTGCTCTTCAAAATCATGACACTGTCAGTAAGTACAAAACTCATCTCCTAAATCTCACAACCTTGTGGGGAGATGAAGCTACATGGGAGTCTCCCAATCCAATGGCCATAGCACGTCTTTGAAAGTCTGCTTGGGGCAGGATTGGGCCTGCTGCCGGCTCCAGCATCCATTTGGCTTGTGTGGCCATGATCTGACAGAACACGTCCCAGCCTCTGCAGAGAAGGTTGGTGTGATGGTCTCAGGAGTCACACGTTGGCTGCCTTGAAAGAATGGTATGGCCTCTGCCATCAGCGCTTTCTTAGTTTACTGAACAAGAGACAACGTCTTCCCAACATATAAGCATCAGTAGGAATGCTTAGAACAAGTCAGGATAACCTGCTGATCTCTGCTGGGGGAGAAAGTATATGCCCTGGGATTGCCCATGCACCATCTTCTCTCTGGGTAAGAAGGGGATCCCCTTCTGCCTGCCAGCACTGAACTCCCTCAAACCCTCATGAAGGTCAATACCTGACGTGAGTCAACCAGTGACATGGAGCTCGGTGAAGCCGGCAGGAAGGGAAAAAACCAAGCTGTTTAGATGGAGTCTGGTCTCTTCATGAGGCAGGGACAGTCTCACCTGCATCCAAGGGGATGCTTGTGCAAAAGTGTTAGGAACTAGGAATGAGAGTGATCCTAAAGCTATTCTGCTGTGCTCACCACAACACGGGGGACCAGGAAAGCAGATCAGATGGGTTTCTCTCTTTTCTTACAGGCCTGAAGGACTTGTAGGCATGTGGGTGGCAGCACCCTTTCCCTGTCTTGGAAGGGGATTTGAGTTTTTGGTTTTCTGCTTGTGCAGATCTGGCATCAGCACTCAGGCAATCTTGCATTTGATGGAAATGACAGGCCAGTGCCATGGCTCATACCCTGTCCACCAGAGAAATATTTTAGGAGATCCAAAAAGATCGTTTGGTGTGTAACGGTGCGGAGAGAGTATTGAGAAGGGTGAAGGTGTGACAGGATGCTACACAAGTAGAAAACTTGATGTAAGAGAGAGAGTTCTTTTCGGCACCTAACACAGAATGGGTCAGCATGTTATCAGCTGGGAGAAGATATTATTTTCAAGGAATTCCTCCCTCATTCCTCTCCTGTGTGATCCAGAAAGGTTCCCACTCAGAAGATCAATCTAGAGGCAGTGTCCTTGGCTTACCCTTATCTGTTCACATGGATGCAGCCCAGCTGCATTTTTGCTGAGATTGGTGGTGCGGGCCAGGTGGAAATGCCTTGTGCATGGCCAGCTGGATCACCCCAGTCTCATACGTGCCTGCCCTGCTCCACAGTGCCCCTGTTGACCTGGATTATTAGAAAGGAACTGGATTCTTCACCTGTTCATTTGCTGCAGGATAATGCCCTCCTATATGTGCGTGTACTCATCTTTCAGTCCCCGCCTTCCTGCAGAACATCACTTCAAGATGTGAATGGCTCTAGAAGTAATCCTCCTGCTAGTTGTGTATAGTGCATATTCCCTCTCATCCTACTCCTTCCTTCTTTGTTAGACAGCACCTATCCCCACTTCCCTGGAGCAGTCCACGCCATCATCTATTCTGCTGCTGTACATGCCATGTCTCCTTTTTTTTGAATTTAATTTAATAAAATGAGTGCGTGGGTTGATTTGCATATTCATGGATCACTTGATTAATAATTGATGAGAGGGCCTGGGGCAGGTGGTTGAGAATAAAAAACATTTAGGAGAGAATGGAGTGAAAGGAACAGATCCCTTGCTGGCACATGTCCACAGGGGGAAGAACTGCTGGGGGCTGGCAGGGAAGGAAGGGGAGAGGCAGAGGCAGAGTAGACGTAGAGCTGAATGTCACCAGTGGAATGTAATTTTGTCGATTTAAATAATTAATCATGTCCTCAGAATCTGTGACATTTCAGTCCCAGGGGCTTTCTCCTTTGCCAGAAGAGTGGGAGCAGGGACGTTGCTCTCCTTGGGATGGGAGATGAGGACAGGGCAAAGGTTGCAGGCTGATATCTTTAGTAGCGAGAATGTTGAGAATTTAGAGGAAGCTAAATTTGGTACTGTAAATGCAGGACTTGTTCACAGATCCTGCTGCAGTGCTATGGGTCTCTGATATGACCATGGGACTGCGCTGTGGTGAAGTGGGAGATGACATATTGGTCAGACTGGATTATTGCCCCACGGAGAGAGGAGTCTGGAAACTCCCAGTCCCAGCCTGCATCTGTGCTCAGCAGTCAAAGCCAGCTTCCCCAACAACTCCTGCATGTGTGACTTATGGGTGGAGAAATAGGAATAAGCTCCATACCATAACCTGAGGGAAGAGGAAGTGCTTTAAGGGTGTTTTAATGACAAGGTGCAGCTGCTGGTTTCAGATGTTGCAAGACCTTATTTCTAGGACCTTCCTGGTAGGAGGGATCAGCCATGTGAGAGAAAAGAGGGACAAAAGAAAACTAGGGGCACAACTGCTGCCTGGGATCTCATTCAAAGAAGCAGGAATATTGGCTGCCCATCTCGCCTCCCCAAATCCCTACCATTCATCCCTCGAAGACTTTGCAGAGTTGACACACCAAATGTAAATACTGCCAGGCTTAGGCTTAATGAACCTCCAGGGTTTAAGGGCAAGAGAGTAAGGTATGGCTTCAGTGATCTGAATATGTATATCCATCCTGAATACAGATGTCCTGTAGCGTTCATCTTGGGATTTGTTGTTCCTTTTCTACTAAGTGCGCTGCATTTTGCATGACTTGGGAAAAAGACTTTCAGTTTGCTCCCTAGAAATTGTCATCAGTGGCATGAAGAATTACTGGGAGTAATGACTATATTGATGCCAGCATGGCAGAGGTAGGGAGACCTGGCTAAGCTGGGAACATTGGTAGAAGCTCCAGTGTTGCTTGCAGTTGTGAAATTAATGGTTTTAGTTCTCAGCTTAGTTACTAAAGCTATGAAAGCCACTGGGACAGGCGCCCCCAAGCCAGTAGCTTTTTTTCTGATGGTGTCTGCACAAGCAGAGCAAGCTGGGGAAGTGTTCCTGCTGTCGTCTCAAAGGCTGGGGCTACTCTGAATCTATTTAGCAAAAAAACCCCCGTATCTGGAGAGATTCTTGCCTGGGACTGATCCTCTCTCCATTCCTATTGCTGGTGACAGCACACAAGATCATCTGGGGAAATTTGGATCCACAACAGATTTTTCATCTTCCAGTAGGGGCTTTGATGGTATATTTATGAATAATCTTCACAGTTAAAAATGAAAGCAGCCTTTAACGATAGCCCAAGGGAGGCACTGACCACTGGCTTCTGTTAAAATTAGGCTCTCTTTTAATAAATAGTAATGCAATACGTTGTGGAACTGAGATAAGTAATTAGGTAATTCATAAGTCGTTAATATTAAATTATTTTATAGAATTTAATGATACAACTCTTCTCATACTATTACACTGTTTCCAGCTGGAGAAGGCTCCAGCTCTTTGCATCCTCTGTGCTCTGGTGCTGCTTTTCCCAGCATTCACAGCTAGGAGAGTTGAGATCTAGACTAGCTCTGAATTTCTTCCCTCTCCCATACCTGCACCTCTGCCACCTCCACTGGTTTTCTGCATCTCTTTAGTATCTTAAGCTACACAGGAATGTTTCAACTGTTTTCTGTTTTTTCTTGACTATCTTACATTTAAAATCAAATTACCTTCTTTCTGAGATGCTGCCTCACTTCCTTACATGCGAGTAGTCCCTTCTAAGCACTGGGCCCCCCACCATGCTTTTGAGGGCACTGTCTTCTTGAAGGCACCGTCTTCAAGCCTTGCCTATGTAGGTAGCATGGGGATGTGGGGTCAGAATTTCCACTGGCACAGGAGGTGGACTGGGAAAGCAAAGCATTGTTTCATGAGCTGGCATTTGGGCATTGCAGAGATTTCCCTGACAAGAGCCTTGCCATGCTGCTTTTTTGGAAACATAAGAGGAAAAGCTTCAAAGACGTGTCCGGTCTTTTGCTTGCTTTGGCCTGTCCAGGGCAAAAGAGAGAAGATGAAGCTTCAATAACTCGGAAAAATTCTGGTATCCTACAGCTATGCCTTATCATTTCAGGACTCTGTACATGCTTGGGTGATTTCATACCTTCTACCACTTCCTGAAAATCCTTCAAGAACATGTAGGGCTGGTTTGAATCAGCATGGAAAATACGGAAGCTTCTCTAGACTTTGCAACCAAATATTTTGAGCAAGAAAAAAACCAAAAAAGAACATATGTAATGACTGTAGTGGGATACTAGTGTGTCTTTTACACATCAGAGGTAGAATGCTTCTAATAGCAAACACCAAATTAGTAAGAGTCCTTTGCAAACTTTTTTTGCTTAATACCAAAGATTTTGGAGGGAAGGTGCTGGGTTCGATTTTATTCAGAATTTTAGGTCAATCTTTATTTCAACAAGGATTTTCAGTCATCATTCTATAGAGACACCATGATTCCAAAGAACTGACTGTGAAAACAGATAGAACAAAAGATCTGGGATGAGTGTAGCCAGACAGCTTCACTCTGTATGTCTGTGTACCTGCACACACTGGTGGTAATTTTAAAGTAAATGTCTATATCTAAACCTAAATGGAAGACATGGTAAGCACTGGGCGTGAATTCTGCATGTATGTTTTTCTGCAGCAGAGTGTTTCAGCGTTGCCTTTTCAGGGGCTTGAAATTTGCTCCTGGACACCAAGTCAGGCACATCACTTACTTCAGCTAGATCAGTTTTCTCCTTTTGCAGTGAGTAGTTCAGTCTTCCTCAGTCTCCCCAGTACTTTTGCCCCTATAATCACTGTGTCTAATCACAACTGTTGAGATGATTATCTGCATATGTCCCTGGTGGAAAGGCAGTGTTACTCTTCCCATTTCACAGAAGGGGAGAGAGATGCCACGCAACTATGTGACTAATGCGAGGTCCCAAGGGAGTTAATTGAAAGCAGTGTCTAGAGAAAACTGCAGGAAGCACGGGTTTGGTACTGCATGCTGCCTTACTGAGTGGCTGATTTTATAACATGAATCCTGCTCCCTGGGATCTCATCTGAGATTTGTCAGTTCGTTTTCCACTTGCAATCTGGTGATAAACACCAGCCTCTGCCAGACTAGTGATTTAACATAAGTGCATCTCTGCAAAGTCACTGATTTGATTGACTGGAGATTGTCCACATCTGGGTAATTGTAGTCAGAGTCAACTTTTTTCCCCCAATTTTCTTGATTTTTATTGACATTTGAGACTTTGGCCCACGGCTGCAGGAAGGAAAACCTGTATTCAGAATTCAGGCCTGTAAACAAGTTTCTGCAAAGTCTGAAGGTGGAGATGGTGTCTTGTAATTCAGGCCTGTTTCATTGCTAATCTCTTTGCTATGTAGTTAACCTCAACAGTGATTTTAGGCATATTGTACCTATCTTACAACTGTCCTGCTGGTAACATGCACAATTAATATGACACCTGGGAATGTAATACATGCTTCATGTCACAGAATTCAATTCATTTAGCCATTTTCTTCCCTGGATATATCTTGGATAAGGTCAGTGAATTTGCACTGAAATTTCATTTGTCTGTGCACATACGGCTGCATTATCACAAGATCCCAATTAACAATGTCAGACACATTTGTCTCCTTTTCTTCTAATAGGAGAAGAAAACGCACAATAAGCTGAACTTCCACAGTGCTTTTCAGCACACAGGCCTTGGCACAACCTAGGGAATACCCTTCTATTGCTAAAAATAATAGCTCTAAAGTCTTTGCCTAACTGTTAACTAAAATTTGTATAGCATGGTGGATAAATCATCTGCTTAGTATGTCTGAAGCATTGTGTTCCAATCCTGTTAAAGTTGTAGTTATTCAATATTTCAATTAACTCTTTTCTGCTGATATGATTATATATAAATTAAATCTTGCTAATATTTCCAAAGCCATGATAGAGGAATATATTTGATCAGATATTTCTTTTCATGTGCATGAAAGGCCTGCTAGGGAAGAGAGCTGCAGAACTGTAAAGAGATCTGCTATCTCTAAACAGAAATTACTTTAAGGAAAGGGTTGGCTGTGGGTGATGCTTGGAAGCATCTTACTCTGTTGTGTGATCCCATTTTTTTCCACTGTGCACGCACTATTGGGTGCAGAGGCAAAATTGTAAGAAAAGACAGAATCGCAAAGAAGTGGTGATACAGCAGGTTGCACTTCTCCTTTTTAGCTAGTCCTGTAATGATATTCCTGTGTAGCAAAAAGATTTCATAGGTGTTGGGAGCATTTTCCCATATGGACCCATTTAAAACCTTAAATTTCAGTTCCTGTGATGCTTGCAGTAAATACAGGTTACTTGAAGTCACCAGGCTTTCCAAGGTCTGAACGAGGCAATTCAATTTTCATGGTGCAGAGCTGAATTCTGCCTCTGCTTCCTGTTGGAGGACAGTCTTCCCTTCCAGTCCTTCTGTGCTGTTCAAGGGAGTTCCTGCATCTCTTTGAGAGTGAGCCAAGTGGGTCCCATTTCCATATTTTGAAACCAGACTTTCTGTAAAGCGGAGAATTAAGCTTTGTTTTCTGTGAGCAACGTAGGACAGAATTGTGGTGGACTCAGCCCCTGCTTTCTCCCTGTGTGTAAGCCCGTGCAGCCTTCTAGGACTGGGCAAGCTGGTCTTAACTCTGCTTGTTTCATTCAACCACGCAAACAGCTCACTTGTGTGTAGCTGGGTTGCTTTAATCTCTTGCTCTTTTCCTTTCCTTACTTTGCTTACTGCCTGTGTGCAGTGACTTGAATCCTCTCCACAAATCTTGTATGAAAACACCAGCTTCCTCTTAACTTATTTTGTTTTCCTTGCTGTCTTCCCCCTCATGCCACGGTCCCTTTCAGCCAGTGGAGGGAAGGCTGGGAGCAGAGGGAACTGTGCTGTAATGGATGCGGCTGGAGCCCCCGAGGTGCGGGAGGTGGCAGTGCTGACTGATGGGAGGCACCACGCACTAGCCCCTGCCTTGCCTGCTAGGGCAAGCGGTGGTGGAGAGCTGACATCTATTGTGTTTGGGGTGGGCAAGGGGGCAGGCAGTGTCCCCCGACAGGCACAGGCATTTGCTGCATGACCTGATGTTTGCTTTTCGGCGTTTGGATACAGACGTGCAGTCTGCAGTGTTGCTGCTGAGTGAACAAAAGCATTGTGGCTTTTAAAATCAAATCCTTCAGGGATCTGTCTTTTCCCTCCGATTATCCTAGCTCTCTCTTCTGCCTTGTGAAAATTTCCTTCCCCTCCTCTCTCCTTTCCTTTCTCTTTGCTCTCTATCTTCCTTATGCTCTTCCCTTTCTTTTTCCTCCCTTCTCATTTATTGCCTCTTAATGAGGGGAGAGTAGGATTTCCCTTTTCAGATGAGATCCCTTTGGCCCATCTGTCCCTCACAGCAGTGCATGCTGCACCCCACCCTGCGCGTTTCAAAGGAGAATGTGTGCATATGCCCAGTTGTAACGACACCATACAAAACCAGGGAAAGCAATTCTTTGCTTCCCTTTCCAGGCCCTGGTGCCCTGAATTCCCCTTCACAGTTGTTCAGCATAACTCTCAGTGTTGTTATTTTTCCTAAAATTACCCAGTCACAGTATCTGAGCTGACAGCTTCCCGTGGATGTGGATCCCACAGGTTCCCCATCACAACAGGAGGGAGAATTGCTTTTTTTTTTTTTCCAAATCAGCTGCCGCCTAACTTAATCACCTCTTGGTCCCCTCAGGTTTGACGCCTGCACTTCTGTTGGTGGCTGCCCTTTGTCATGCATTTTTGTGAATCAGTACAGTTAGGGCTTTTCAGAAGAACTGCTTTCACAAAGCTCTCGTCTTCCTTGGGTTCTCTCCCTACTCAGCACCTTGTGCATTCAATGCGAGAGATGCACCGGCCCTGGATTTGCTATCTGTAGTTGTGAGTTCTGCCCCAAATTTCCAGTGTGATCTTTTCATGCCTTGTTTTCCTGTCTATAAAGTAGGGAATTATGTTTTATTCTTTTTCTACTTCCTGGCAGCTTTGCCCATCTAAGCCACTCTTGTTTCAGACAGTCTGTATCTGACCATATGTAGGGAAGTGCAACAGGAAGCTCTTACAAGGAGCCTCCTGGAAACAGAGGAGGAAAAATAAAAAACAGAAAAGGAAAAATAAGTTATATGTGTTCTCCAGGCTTCAGGACTCATAAAAGTTCCACCTTGAAGTTTTGTAAAGAAAACATCAACATCCAAGCTGATATCCAGGATGTGGATCGCTGAAGACATGTTGTGTCTTTTTAAGTGGGTTGCCTGCTTCTGTGCCAGAGAGCCACCTTCACTAAAGAGCATCAACTACCAGCCATGCTCCTCTCCAAAGGATCACTGAACTTGGCTTCTTTTGTCTGTCTTTTGTGACTTGATGAAAGATCTTTATTAAACCGTAATTTGCATTGACAAATTTATAGCGGTAGATCCATAGTGGGTTGTTTGTTTTGGGATTTTTCAAACTTTCTCTTCTGTGATTCCTGACAAGGTGACAATTTGGATGATGTGAGCTTTAGAACAGGTAGTGTCTTGCTAAGGCTGCCCATTTTCAGGTGATACTGTTTTGACTTCAGCCCAATCAAGCATATATGGACATGGCCCTGAACTCTTGCTAAACCTGACCTAAATCACTGAAATTGGAGGCTTTGTAATAGGTAACTATTTTTAGGTACTACATAGGTGAACCCAGTAGTAAAAACACTGGTTATTTTTCAGAAACTCAATTCTCTGCTTTCCCCCCACCCTTTATTGCTGAATTATCCCTTTAGTTTGTCCACATCTTGGATCCTGAATTGTCCCTGGAAGTATAGGATGGTGTTCAGCACTCCAGGCTCCAGCCCATCATATTTTAAAGCACAGATGAATTTTAAGTTCACCCTTGCTGCTTCCATCTCCCCCAGCCATTCTTCCTCTGAGCAAATTCATGCTGGAGATGGAGTTGCAAAGTCCCACTCACGCAGTGGGATGCTGAGCACTGAACGGATGTGTGAGGGTGGGATCCTTCATCGTGTGGCCCCAGCAACAGTCAGTCAAGCATTTAGGCTGAACCTATAAGACTGATCATTTAGGAGTTTAGCAACAAGGAGTTCAGTTTCGGTGGGGCTCGTTTAAATATTGTCTTGTGTAAGAGCCGAGCAACACCGTTGATTCATGCATGATGGATATGTTTCTCCTGCTCTAGGATCGTGACCTCCATCTGGGTTACTGGGTCATATTTTGAGGTGACCATGGCATTTTCTGGAAATTGAAATTCTTCTAGTACATAAAAATAAATGTTGCCCTTTCTGGGGCTGAGGGAAGCCTTCTGAATGTAAACAGCTTCAGCAGTTAATATTGCTAAATATACAGCACTGTGCAATGCATAGTTCATGAAAATTTCATTGAGAAAGTATGAATTTTGCTTTCTTCAATATTAAATTCATAACAAAAAAAAAAGGAGGCATTGGACCCAAGAACCAAATTTAGCCTTCTGTGGAACAATGAAAATAAATCAAGCTTTATAGCATTTTTATTTGGTTATCTAAAATGAAGCAGAGTATTGAGGTGTAAAGTTATAGATGCAAACAAAACTGAATGCTAAGAAATGGACAAACTTAGATCAGAGGACTGTGATGATGACCATGTCATGTGTCAGGGATAAGAATCTGGAATGGCATGCATAAGGGGAGCCCCAGACTGGGAGATCATGGGATGCTGTAGGGTGGAGGGAAGCGTTGGGGGAGCTTTGTTGTATATTTAGGTCTTTAATGAAAAGTTGTAGATATTTTAAAGCACAGAAATTTCAATGACAAATATTTTCTAACACTTACATGGGAACTGCCAAAAAATGAACAAAAAATAAATTCTGCAGTTTTGAAACTCTGGAGAAAACAGCGATTTTTTCTACCATTGTTTAAACATGCAGCGACAATAACCATGCAGGTGTGATACCATGTGGGAACAATGAGTCTCAGAGATTGCCATTATCACATTTTACTACTTTGGATCAAAACATTTGAAGCTGAGCCATATGGGGAGGTTGATGGGGAGACCTGTGTGCTTGGGTCTTAGTTGTAAGAGAGAATTTATGTTATGAAGTGTCTTGGGGATGTAACAAACCTTGTCCACAGTCCTTACCTGTTGGGCATGTGGGGTATTGGATCAGGTCCAGAACAAGGTGGCAAGAACTGGTGAATCAGACTATCCTATTGGTTCTGTTAGCATCTGGTATCAGATTTTCATTTAAAACATTGCAGCCTTTCATTACAGGGGGTGTTAGGGGTGGAAGAGAGAAGTTGCACGACTCAGGAAGTTATCTGAATTAAAAACAAGAGCAAAAATGAAAGCCAACTGCAGTCATTAAAAATGAATTTCCAGGAAGGCTGGGAAAGGGAGATTAAAAAATATTATGATTTCTGTCACGACCGTGCTTAAGCTGGGCCATTAAAGATGCTATTGTCTGGCCCAGCTGTTTTAGAACAATTAACTGTTTGACAACAGGCAGAAGGATAAGTTGGCTACTTCTCCCTTTCTTCAAGACCTTGTACAAAGGCACAGGCGTGTCTGTGTGTGCCTCAGTGCTCCCTCCCAACTCAGGCCGTGGGAAAAAATCCACACCCTCTTCACTGAGAGAGGCAAAGGAGCCTGAAATACCACCTCTGACGAAGCACATGATGTAAGGATCCTGGCGTGTCTGTCTTGATTTTTTTCTTCCCCCTCCTCTGTGGGAGTTTTGTGCCACACAAGTCTGGCAAGATCAGAATGTGAGTTTGACACGTGGATGTATGTATTTTAACACCTACCTCCACAACCATGCAGCAGCTTCTTGGAATTGTCTCCTGCATTACTCTTTCTCTGTGTGAATTAGGCTGGTGTTCTGAGCTGAGGAAATCTGAGGGAACACACTCCTGGAGATAAGAAAAAGTGATACATTTCGGGAAATCTTTTTCTTCTGTCCCCAGTGCTGTTTCTGGTTATGCCCCCTATATATAGTTCCAGTCTTTACCTGTCCAGATTCAGTTCCCAAGGACAGTTATGAGGCTTCTTGGAAACAAAATGCGGTTGCAGATGTTTTTAAATATAATTTAGTTTTGCATAGAGTATAAGTATGCAGAGTCCCTGGGACTGGTTGCTTGGACCTGACTTACTTCAAGTCACTTTGCATATCTAGAAGATAGAGGAGTTTTGGATTTTTTTCTTCCCCCTTCACTCCCAGATCAATAGTGTATCTTAGGACCCA
Organism: Lycocorax pyrrhopterus obiensis; assembly: GCA_014706295.1. Taxonomy (NCBI): domain Eukaryota; kingdom Metazoa; phylum Chordata; class Aves; order Passeriformes; family Paradisaeidae; genus Lycocorax; species Lycocorax pyrrhopterus. The sequence continues at coordinate 94,458,711 of JACSVZ010000001.1, forward strand.
GAAGCCAAGCTTCCTCTTTTGTAAATCATATGTACACAAAAGGGAAGACACGGCAAAATGGTCAGAGTTGAAAAACAAACAGTGTGTCTTTTAGCTTTGCTAAAACGTAGCGAGTGGTCATGTTAATCTGCTGAGTAGACAGGATGGATGAAGAGAAGAACAAACTCTGAGAAAAGGTATTCTACAGATTCTACACTTTTCATAGAAGACTTTTGTGGCTGAACTTCTCTACGTAATTTCAGTCAACTAAGTTGGAGAATAACCATAATCTATTTCTTAAGGTAAACAAGAAGTTCACTCTATGGTTTCTGTTTTCTACCCAAGATTACTTCAATAACAGGCCCAGGCCTGCAAGTGTTCAATCTTGTGTATTGTGTGACGATTTCAGAGTCCAGGCTCATTCTGGGAGGAAACACTGCAATTTTCCCTGAAGGTTTTCTCTTTGCTATCCTCATTCTGGTCTGTCAGACAGATGATCTCTTTTCTCTCCCACAGACTGTATTTGTTGGGAGAGGGACCTGCCCACTCCAAATTTTCCTCCCCTCCCTCCCCCCAGCAAAACCCCCCCAGGTAAAACAGGATTGCACAGTTTATTTGAAGCTGTGTTGTTGCCCATGCTCCCGGGCAGGGTTTACATTATGTCTGGGATGCTCTGCTTCATCTCCTCATTGGTAGTGGATTATTTCTGAATGTTTGTGCATGTGCATAATGTACATGACGGTTTCAAAATTTTCCATGGTGCTAAGTCTATTAAGTTTAATCAAGCTGCATTTCAATGTGGGTCTTGCCAAGGGGTCAGTAGCCATGCTGGCTGTTTGGTCACTGGTACCACTGTTTTATGTTGTAGTTGCCTGGCAGCTAGGAGGGGAATTTCTCCTTTGACAGAGCTTGTGCCACTGTCACTTGTGTTAAATCAATCTCCCTGCTAACAGCTGACAGTATGGAGCCCCTGACACATGGCTCTGCTCCTAATTCCACTTACTAGAAAGCAGTAGTGATGCACAGTAGCCAGCCAACTCATTACTGACTGTAACCATTGCAGCAGATGATTGTTGTTCCTTCCCTTTCACTTTGGATTTCTCTGCTGCTGTTTGCTGTCCCCTTTCCTATCAACTCAGATGACCTGACTGTGACAAAATCCCGTCCTGTTAATGTCTAATGAGCAGTTATAATGGCTATGGAGATGCAGCAGCACATCCAGGCTAGACATTGACAGGCAGTAAATAAATATCATGCTTTGTGCTTCTGTCAGAGTGCTCGTTGTGCTGTAGTCTTTGCTCTGCTTTCTGTAGCTGCTGGCATGTGTATCAAGTTAGTCCTGTCTCTTGGCTCATGCATGGGAGGGAGGAGAGGGCCACCTTGGCTGTACAATGTTAAGGCATGGAACTTGCAATCCATTTGTCTCGTGGGGCAACTTGAGTGTGCTGTGTCCTTGCAATGTTTGTAGGTTGGGTTTTTCTGCACATGGATCTTGTATAAGCATCTCTTTCTTCTTGCCTTTGAAAGGTTTGCACTTGGCTATCTCCTTGAGTTTAAAAATGTGCTCCCCTGTCCAGTGTGTAGAACTCAGTAAAAATTCCACCTCTTCTCACCCAGCATGACTGAACAGCATTGGCTGAGGAATGTGGTGTTAGAAATCTTCATTGCAGAACAGGAAATATGTTCAAGAGCAAGGAAACATTTGTAACTTTTTCAGTTCTTTAAAAGCATCTCTCCATTAGGATAAAGTTTCTTCCTCACAGCAGCTCTCACCTTTGCTGGGGTTTTATAAGCAAGGGATGTGGACAGTGCAGGGAGATTTTTTGAGATAAGAGCACAAAATCTTCTGCAGATGATTGATAATGAAGGACTGAACCAGAGATGCAACATCGGATAAGAGCAGAGGAGCACGACTTTCTTCCACAGGCAAATTTGGGAAGTTGCCAAATGCCCCTGTTACTGCTGGTGTCTGGATTCCCAGCAGAGTGCTGCCTCAACTGGGAGGCCTCAGTCAAACCTCAGGGCACTCAGCCCTGAGATTTGCAGGCAGTCCTTTCCCAACCTCCCAGCTACCTGCTGTGTCCGATATTAGCCTCTGCAAAGTTAAAAAGTGGTACTGGGATGAGGTGACTCATTTTTGTAATAGAGATGGATGAGTTTTCAAATATGCATGTTTACTCCTTGCCCTACTTGTGAGCATCTGTGGGCACAGCTATTCATCCACCTGCGCAAACATTTATGGTGTGTGGCCTCCCCTGACCTGTGCAGAGGCATGCTTCGTTTCCTATTCTCTCAGCTGTTCAGGGAAACACCTCCAGGTAAGCCAGGACACATCACTCAAGCAGCTGGAACAGCTGCCAGGTCTGTAGCACCCTCACCTGGCGCAAGTGGTTATCTCCATTAATGTCCATTCCTTCATGTAAAAGACAACTTTGTGGGGATACAGCTGCCCAAAACAGTTGGACTCCACCTTGAAGGTCTTTTCCAACCTTAATGATTCTATGCAGAGTAACCTAGCCCTGAGTGTCTCATCAGCTGTGAACCTGAAGCAGCACTTCCACTTGCTTGAGACATGGAGCATCCCACCTCCTGGCTTGCAGTTAGAGCCACCTGGATCTCTGCATATCCAGCTGTTCAGTGGTTCTTTGGATCAACTGATGTTTTGGTGTAAAAATGCCACGACTCAAAGCAAATGGGCTTCTGGGCATCCTCTCAAAGATGTCCCATAAAACAGGCTTCTCAAAATCCAGCAAAGCCAGATCCTTGCAGCTTCTGGGCCTTGGCAAAGGTCTGTGTGATCTGGCCACGTAGGTCTGTAGAGTGCTGAGTCACCAAACCCTCTGAACCCTTTCATACATATGTAATTACCTAATATAGCCATATGTATAGCAAATTCTCTGTGTTTTCATTCTCTCTCTTGCCCTGCAGCAGCTATTTTTCCAAACTGCAACTTTCAATATTTCCCTCCCACTCCCTGCTTCAATTTTGACCCACTGCATCCCTTGCATTTTCGGACATTTTCCTGAGTAAAGTTTGCTGTGCCAGACCTTTCAGTGATTTGCATAGGAACGGCCTTGACCCTGTGTCTCAACTCTCATGCCCAGATTTCTCTGCTGAGGGACCCCAAGCTTTCAGAAGGGAAAGGTTTCTTCCCTAATGTCCTGTATGGATTCTCCAGGTTGTGCCTTGCTCTCTGCCACTTATGCACAGAACAGGAGGATGTACACCACTTGCAATATGTATTTTGAGAGGCTTGAGTGTTTCAGGCTGCTTGTGACTCTGAAAACAGCTTTATTTAAATACTGCATGCAAGCTGGTGTTTCAAAATAATAGAATAATTAAGATGAGGGGAAAGAAAGGGAGAGAGAATATAAAGATATTAACGTACTTGAAAGAAAATACAATCATCTTAGGTGTCCTGTCGCTACAGGATATTCAGGAAGCAGAATGTGCCATGGCAGTTCAGTGAACTTTTCTGTGCACAAGTTCTGCTCTGAGAACTTGGTCCGGCAACTGTGATGGCATTTGGGAACAGGCAGATGATTGCAGGGAAAAATAGGGAAAAAGAGTAGGACGGCATAAAAATGTCAGCAAGAGTGCTATTTTACCTCCCTGAGCACAGTCTGGGGAGGGCTTGCACTCTTTGTGCGTCATGCTTAGTTTTGGGCAGGGAAAAAAGGAAAAATTATTTGGAGAAGATGAACCATTTCTGATTTTGCAGTGAGTTTTGTTTTGGAAAATTTCTGTAACAAAAAAATAAAAGGGGAAATTATGAGGAAAAGGCTTTTTTTTTTTCTTTTTTCCATATAGGTCAAATAAAATGTTTCAGCCAATCTGAAAAGAGTGTTTTCTAAAATAAAACAAACAAGCAAGCAAAAATTAAATGATAGGTCTTGAGTCTCCCCGGAAAGAAATATTTCCAATTTATCATTTTGACCAGCGGACAGAAAAATTGTGCCTAGTGCTTAAGAAAAGGTGTGTCAGAGGCAGATGAGAAAGAAGAAAAATGTGGTTGAGATTGATAGAAAGAAGGGCTGAAGCTGGTGCTACGGAGAGAAGGAGGGGGCTTGTCGCCCTCGCGGTGCTGCTGGGGTGCTGAATGAGAGCTGGCCCTGCGGGGCGACAGGGGCTGGGCAGCGCTGCCAGCCCTGGGAGCGCTGTGCGGAGGGGCGGCACGCCGGGCTCGGCTCGCTGCTCCGCTCGGAACGGCCCCGCTCCGCTGTGCTCTCGGCAGCCAGCGGCATCGCCGAGGGCATCCGCGCCCGCCAGGGCTGGAGCAGCAGCTAGAGGAATAATTGTTTGGCTGCAGCCATCTCCATGCCCACTGATCTGTGGGGAGCGGAGCCATCCAAGAGGCACAGCCAGATGGTGAGCTCTAATGTGCCCATATTTATAGATGTCTTCATTAGGTGACATCCACGTGAGAGTTGAAAGATCTGTGCCTTTCGGGGCTTGTCTGGGATCAGCGTGGCACGGTGATGAAGGTGGCTTTGAACTAAGGGAGTGAGGCACAAGTGTGGGGAGGCAGCACTGTTTACCATGCAGTTTGAGGAGATGTGCAAGGTGAAAGCAGAAAAAACAGTAAGAAAAAGGGGAAAAGAACAAGGATGGGGGTGAAGCTAAGATGAAACAAGCTGCAAACTTCTCCCTATGTTCAATACTACTGTTGCATCATTTTGTGTCACCCTAACCTGCTTGCAGGTCCCCTGTGCCGTGCTAGCTCGTGCTAGACTCATGCTCACCATCCTGTACTGCTCTCGCTGCCCCTCCTTGGACTCAAAGCCTAGTGCTGCCTCTGGCCACTTCTTAGCATGTCCCACTGCCAGCCCATGCATGAACACACGTGTGTGCATGTGAAAGCCTTCATGCTACTGACTCCAGGATATCTGACTTCTATAAGAAACCTGGCTGGTGGAAGTGCTGTGTGGATGTTCTGTTTAGGGGGGACAGAGCTGAGAACAAGAGTATTTGTGCTTGGACTCCATCCTTGCTTGTATTTCCACATCTACCATGACTCCTGCTGCAGCTCCTTCCATGCTCTTTCACCCCCAATTGTGTGTCATATTCACTCTGCAAAATCCTCTAGTCCTGCTTCCTGGAAGAAGTGTGTGAAAGACGGCGATTTTAGCCTGCAAATTGTTGTTCTGATTATTGCCAAGACCATCTTTATCTAGTGTAGTGTTTCCCTGGGGTTAAATGCTGTCATTATTATTGCAGGAGAAGTAGGAAGCATTGTCTCCTTTCATCAACTGTTTCTATGGCAGAGTCAGATACTTTTCCAATGCAGATTAATTTCCAGAACACTGTCACGTATGTTAGGGCAAAGCATATGGAGGCTTTTGAACCCCATATTCTACAGGTAGATTTTGTCCAAAAAAAAGGGCAATTGTGTCAACAAAGGTGTCTCCAAAGGGCTGTAAGGGTTAACTCAAGATAACGGTGTGTTTTGGATAATAATGATCAGGTCAAAAACCCCCAAAGTAGAGCACTTAAGGAATAGGTGGAAGGGCTGCTAGCCAGGATTTTAGGAGGCCTGGTGTGATGATACTTTGGCAGTGCTGAGTAGATTAGATGGGCATTTCAGGGGCCAGAAAGCCCTGCACAGTTCATCTGCATCTGACAGCCTCAGTAAAGAATTGCCTTTCACCTGATTAGATCTCTTGGACCACTTTTCATTTCCAAAAGACGTATTACATGCCTGTGGAGCGTTTTGCACTTATATTAAGTCTGGGTTTGTGTTAGCAGCCCTTGATAGTTGTTTCTAAGAAAAGAACAGGTAGATCTATCACAGGGCAACTGCAGAGACAGATTTGGCTTGGGTCATAGAATGGCTTGGGTTGGAAGGAACCTTAAAGTTCACCTCATTCCAACCCACCCACCGGGGGCAGGGATGCCACCCCCACTAGGTCAGTTTGCTCAATGCCCCATCCACCCCTGAATGGGAGCAGGTTTTGCCCTGACATTGTGAGGTCTGACAGCATTGGTGTGCTTTTTGTGTACCTGTTACTGTTCTCTGTATGCCTTGGGTGGCTGCCAAAATAGAAGCGTACTGCAGTTCTAAGAGTGTGATGGCTCATCTGGAAGGGAGGTGCACAACTTTTTGTGCTGGAAGTATCCAACAGGCTTCCATTAGTCCTGGTGTGCTGTGTGACTGTACTGCAGGCCCTGGGAGAGGTCCCTGTGTACTACAGTCATACATGAACAAGCTGGCTTGCAGCTGAGATGAGTAACTATCAGCTTTACTCAGACACTGAAGGTTGTGGTACAGAGAGGGTTCTTTACTGAAATAGCTGAGTGGCCCTGGGGCTAATGCAAGTGAGAAGCCTGGACCAGTCTCAGAGTCATGAGGGGTGGTCAAGGAAGAAGAAAACTGTACTATTCCCATTTGTGGGAGAAGGAACAGGGGATCTAATGCTGTTGATCTACCACTGCCAATTTTGTCTTTTAATAATAAAGAGTCTTTTCATCTCTTCATAGACTCAGGAGAGCAGAGCCCTCCCCCATCATCCCTCTCCCTCTCCTACCTGCTGGCCAGGGCAGTCAGGAATTTTGCTGTTTTCCTCAGCCCCCCACAGAGATGAGATCCTAGGAGTACGCCTAAAAATGCTGAGATTTCTCTGCTATTGAGCAAGCCCCAGAAGTCCCTCTGTAGTAACCTGAAGCAAGTGCAAAGATAAAACTCCCCTTGTACCGGGTTGTGGCTGAGACAGGGTGCCAAGACGGACTGAAACGGGTCAGTGCTGGCTTTTGCAAACGTTTAATAATAATTGTGGCTCTGCTGCATGCTAAGATAATACATTTCCAGTGAAGGCTGATTGAATGCATGGGCTCAAAAAGGCAGTTCTTCCCTCTCCAGCCTCCTGCAGGGTGTTACACACTGGCCAGAGAAGCATTGCAGTCTTGTTTTCCGCTTATATTTGAAGCATCAGCACCGTCTGCTGCTGCAGACTAGAAATTGTAAAGCGGGACCAATCTCTGGTCACTCATTAAGAGAAACTCATTGATTTAATTGTGCAATCTCATAAATGCCAATAGTTTCTCTCTTCCAGGACCTGTAGATATGCTCCATGTTAGGTGCTGCAGTCCTGCTAATGAAGTGGTATTAAGCTTGTACCTGCATGTAGGTGCATTGACCTAGATTTATCAAGCTGTTACACTTAATGCTTAAATTGCACTTGATTGGCCCAGTGGTCTGATCTGGTCTGGCAAATACAATATTCTCTACAAGGCTCCTAAAAGGAATTCCCTAGCTGATCACACATTTCTTTGCACTATTATAGATCTTCCCCTATCCATTTCTTCTCACTCATTTCTACTTATTATCTGGGGAAGCTATCTGCAGCAGCTTGTTCACGGGAACATGCGAAATTACCTTGTTCCTCTCTGCTCCAAGTCTCCACTGTTAAAAGAACAAACATTAATTTTTTTTCCTCTAGCTGGAAATGTCTTTTTACATACAAAAGCATTAGTTGTTTTGCTTCTTTTTTTTTTTTTTTTTCCCCATTTCTTTTGCCAGAGAGAGGAGCAGCTGGGACTTTTTTACTGATTCAGGTTCTTATTAGCAAATATCATTTTGTTGAAATCAAAACACTTTGCAGAAACTTACTGGCTTCAGCAGACTTATGATCCTCCACCACACAAGGGCTGTCAGAAGCCAGCTCATGGGGTGAGCTGTTCAGAAGTACATTTTTTGGATCACCATGGTCCCTGAAGATGCTGCTCCACAATAGTTTTAACTGATGTAAGCCAGAGCTAATCAATTCCTATTCCTGCCCAGGAATGGGTTGGAGAAGGGGCAGGTAAGCCTGTCTGTCTAGAGCTGGAACAAAGGCAGCTCTGCAGCAATGGTAAACCCATAGTGGAACTGCAGCCTGAAGAGGCCTTTTCACGTTGCACATCCTTCTTATGTGGTCATAAATTCCCCACATTCCTCAGTAGGCAATTTCTGCAAAATTTCCTGAGGCAGATATTCCCAGAAAACAGAAATCCTCTGGTTTGGTCAAGACTCTGCTCATATTTGTTTTTTTTCTCTAAAGCATTAAATAATTGTGTGCTCTTGAGGGCAAACTCTTAAGTGACAAACCCTGCTTCATTGTTAGTGTGACCATGGATACCATCTAGCATCTGTTTAATTCAGAAGTCCCTCACAATCCTGGGTTAACATTTACAAATCCTTTACATAGATCTGAGATTTTGCTAATGGAGCTCAAGAATGTTATGTTATCCCTAAGGACACGGCACTGACAGGATTTGCTCTCGTACAAAAATAACCTGTGTAATGATGCATTCCCCCTCACCAGTTTGGGGACAGGAGTCATGCACAACTCTTGGTAGCAAAAGAATTTGTCTCCAGCACCTGAGTTAAGGCAGCAGCAGGGACAATAGGCTACTCTCTGCCATGCAGACTGGGCAGAAAAGAGAGTTATTTTGTGTTTAGCCAGCCTCCGAAATGTGGAAAGCTGAGTGCCGTGTAAAAAACTGATCTATATTCTTTGTCTCAATCAGATAAACATACCCAGTGGTGTTTCCTGTATGTGACTAGGAAAGGCTTTAAAACAAAATGGGGGGATTTGTGCTCCAGTTGGGACAAATTTTCAGGGCCTTGTCCAGCCTCCTGTGGCAAAGGTCCACCTGGCTAGGTTAACATTATTTACATATTTGTGATTTTCCTCCCCAGGCTGGCTTACTGACCCCCTGGGACTTCTGAAGGGCTAGAGCTCTTGCTGGGAACAGCCTTTGTACTTCAGAGGTGGAGGAAACTCAAGTTCAGGGCACCTACCTGTGGGTCAGGTAGAGCAGGCCTATGTCCTATCATCTACTATCACACAGGACACTTGGCATATGGCAAGTGGTGAGAGCTTGGGGCTTGCAGACCCTTCCCCTCATCAGATTGGTCTCATCAGATTTTAAAGGAAAAACTCCACAGCTGAAAGGGGACAGAAACCTGCTGTATTCCAGTGGCAATATACTCTGCAACTCCCTGTTTTTTCTTTTTTCTTCTTATCAGCCATAGGCAGGATATATGCCAGTTCTCTTACATGCAGAGACACTCAGATATTTTTCAAACCAGCTGAATGTGACTGAGAAAAAAAAACAAACTATAGTTCTATTTTAAAATCTATGAGATTCTGTTTTAAAACAAGGGGAGAGGCAGAAAGTTGAGGAAGAGAGAATCAAATATTTATGTATTTCAAAAGAAAAGCAATATAATTTCAGCGACACTGTTGCTAAACGACTGTTCATCCCCCATCCTGACTGACAGATAAAACAGGTTTGTGTCATTCTGAAGTGGCTCCTCATCCATGTAACATCTCCCTTGCAGTCAGGGCTCTGTCAGCTGCCTTCAGAGGCCTCTGTGGGGAAGGAGTGAGGAAGATTACAGGGACGCAAAAATATCAGCCATTAATTCAATTGTTTCCTTTGCTTGTTCTCCTGTTTTTGCTGATGGTATTTGTTATATATTCTGCTCCTGGAATGGCTAGGTATGAGTTCTGTTAGCTCAGTTCAAAGAAACCCACATTCTGGTTGCTTACAAACAGGGAGAGATGGTAGGGAGCCTTAAGAAGGTGGGAACAGGGGGTTCATAATGTAAACATTAGTTTGTGATAGTCCTTTTCAAGTTGTCTGCTGCCCTGTAATCCTGGAAGTGCTCTCAGCAGTCGATTTAGCTGGGTGCGAGGTAGCAGCCCCACAGGGACTCTGCCTAAGGCACTTGGGTCTGCATCCTGATCGCAGTGCTGTGCTGAAGGGAGATGGGGATGGGGGGAAAAAAGGTGGTCTTCTCCATGGGGTATCACCTGCAAGAGCTCGCTATCAGTCTGGGAAGGTTGAAGAAACATCTGCTATTACTACCTGCTCATTTTCTGCATAAGCTGTCAGCTGAGGGGATGCATTGATTTAAGGGTAATACACTTAAGGCTTTTCACAGAGGTGTTATTGGCCCCTCTGCCTACAGAAATGGATTGTGTTGGAGCGATCCCAGCAGTGGCTGTGCATGTGCAGAGCTGGGAGTGTCAAAAAAAAGAGGAGAATAAATTAAACTGAGGAGAGTCACTAGTCATATTTGATAAATACTTTAAAATATAACTAAGTGGGAAGACCAGGACCTCACCCTAGGTGTCTGGGGGGGAAGGCAGCCTTTAACAGTGCCAAACAATAAAAGTTTAAAATTTTTTCTGGATATGTTAGGCATTATCTACCAGCTGGCAAAATCTCACCTGACGTCCCAAATGGCTCAGTCCCAACATTTTACTGGCTTTCTTGTCAAATCTGATTGGGTAACTCAGGGAGGAATCTTTCCACCACATTATACATGACATATCTAAGTCATACCTGGTGCAAGCAGCTTTGTCTCTTCTACTTCATTTGCTTGAAACACATTCACCATTTCCTTTCGTTTCAGCTTGGCTACTGCAAGCTGCTCTTCTATTCAGCATTATCCTTCATTCTGTTTCCTCTGCTCTCCCTGGGAGGAGAGGGATGGCTGTGCCTGCAGCAGCGCCAGGGTTAATTAGTATGGTGTTAGTATGGGTAACGAGCAACCCGGAGAGCAGAGCGGCGCGGGCTCTAGAGTAAATGTGGCATCTCTGCTAGATTAAATCCAGGGCTGGTAAGCCTCCTAACATGCACCTGCATTTATTACCAGCTCTGTTGATGTACCCCTACAGTTTCCCTCTTTCCCTTGGGGCCAGGAGGAGTGTGGCTCTGCTGCCTCATTCCCAGGCTGCCCCTCTTGAAACTGCATTTCCATGGGTAACGAGGTTGTGGTGGCCCTGCACGCAGAGCTGTGGCTGCAGCAGACCTCAGTGCCCCACAGGTTTTGCTGCAGTGATGTCAGAGCAAAGGTGGACAGTGAGGAGGTCAGCAGCTCAGGCAGCTCTTGGGGAGATTTGCACAGCCTTTCCTTGAGATCCTAGTTGCAATGTCCTCCTTCTGTGCAGGGGAATACACCAAATTAACGCTCCCGTGACTGTCTTCTAGTACTGCATCTATTGTTTGAATGTCTCAGCCAGTTCTGTGGCCCTCATGCTGTCCTATTCCCTTTTTCCTCAGTATTCTTTTTTTTTTTCCATTGTGATAGGGTTTGCAGAACAGCTATTAACATTAGAGCTTTTAAGTGACAGCTCTGTTTTCTTTAGCTGCAGACTCCATCTCTGCATTGTTCTGCTAAACTGTTGGATGAATGTGCCAGAGCACTCTGTCACAGAAAGCTTTCCTACTTATTATATTTCTTTTGGAAGGACTGCAGTGGAAACTCTGTAATGCTGTGAATAAGGGTAAATATATACACACTGAATGGAACTGAACCTCTCAGTCCTTTGTGGAGCTTAGAGTTTGTGAGCATCTCTACAAGCTCAGAATTGAGCATTAAGCATCTTTAGAGGCATATTTTCCTCTTATCTCTCCAAGTCTGCTCAGCTCTTTAAGACTGTCTGGAGATACCTTTAAAAAAAAAAATAGAGTCTTTTAAATCAGCAATGGCATCTCTGGAGAGGAGAGTGATTAATACGTAGTAATACAAAATGCTGGAGTATTCATGGAGTTCTCATTTCTATAGCTTTTCTTTCTACATAAATCACCAGAAAAAGAAAAAAAAAAGAAAAAAAATCATATCTTGAAATAACACTGATGGTAAACTGCCTCCTCTGGGACAGATGGATGGATGGCAGCAGTTTACCAGAACAGAGCAAGCTGGATAGTGCTGTGAGAATGGAAGATGTTTGGGGCAGGATTTGCAAGATACTGACCAAATCCTTCAGAGGCCATCCTGCAGTATGAACCTGTTTCCACCAAAGGCAGACAGAAGCTCTATCTTTTTATAAGGTGAGCAGCACAGAGCATGTTGTGGATTCAAGCCTCATATTAAGGTCTCTCAGCATACTCTGAATACGTAGAAGGAAATCTCTCATCTTCAGAGAGCGGGAGAAAAGTATTACAGCAGTAAAAATTCAACCCCACTAGTTTTCCATTCACCTTCAGTTCTAAACTAGAGGGTATGATTAGAAAATATCAATAGAAAATTTTCCTGTCGGGAGACACTGTATCAGCAAAATCAAGGACTTTTGAAGTCAAGTTGATGTTGGCAAAATTCACATTGAAACAGAATGGAAAATTGTGATATTTTCACAATAGAGGGGGAGGGTCTCGGTTGTTTGTTTTCATCTGTGAAGATGGAACACTTAAACTAGCCCAAATAAGTTTGGTTTTTGTTTGGTTTTTTTTTTCCCTTTTATTTTATCATAGTGCCTTAGGGAAGATTTTGCAATTTTAAATACAGCATAAGAAAAAAACAAAACAAAGCCTTTCCCTACTTGAATACACTTAGATTCCTGTGCCAACTGGTCCATCTATAGGTGTTTTAGCTAAGCTGTTATCAGCTGAATCTCTTTATTAGCCTTCTGCTCTGCTGTCTGCTTGGTTTTCAAATGCTGGCACAGGCTCCTCTTTAACACATACTTGCTGAAAGCTTGGCATGGATTTCTCATCTCCCTTCCTTGTCAGTGGTCTTTTTCCCCATGACCATGGCATGGTGCTTACTTACATAAAACTTACTGGTCAGCTGCATTGTTTTATGAAGTGTTTTTCTGCCTGAGGATTGTTTTACACTTCGCAAACATCAATTAAATTAGTCCTCAGGCAGTCATTGACATAGGTGTTACAATCTGAGTTTCACAGCAGTGGATGTGGGAATGTGCTCAGAGGGGAAGAAGGAAGAACAAAATACCAAGAGGTGTGCAATCTGTCTGAGGTCACGTGGTGGCAGTTGGAAATTGCTTTAATTTTGTATTTTCTTCCATCTGTGCAGGCTTTTCCTTCTATTTTGGAAAGTACAGAGGACATGAGTTTTGAGGGGTCAGTCTTCCCACTTTTAAGATTTGGATGCAGCAAAGCAACTGAGGCCACACTATCTTTGAAGAGCACACAGCTCCATCTGGGATAGCTGCACTTGGAGATGAGTGTGTGATTGTATGGTGCTGGTCCAGCAGCAGTGAGAGTGAGAGGCTTCTCTTGAGCATCAGGCACAGAAGGAGGGGTCTGCTTTAGGAGGACATTACTAAGAGAGAGGCTGGTGCTTGCTTCCCAAGAAAGGCGGTGTCTTGATTGTTTGGGCTCATTGGTGAACCCCACAGGGTGATCTCAAACTTAGTACTGCTGTTTGAGACTTCCTGACTTGTCTCATTTCTTTGCTAGAAGGTCTCATTGCTGCAGTGCGAGAACTGCTCTTTTTTCTCTTCCCCAGTTGGTTTGTGCATTCTCCTGGTAAAACTGGTCAGAGCAGAGGGGAAGAGGCTGTACTGTAATGATTTCTATACCTGGCTGGCAGAGAGTGACTCAGGGAATGGAGCAGGACATGGTGCTCATGGTTAACGTGGCTTGAGGGAAGAAGAAGAGGTACGTGATGTGGTGGATTTCCAATACCTGCTGCAAGATTTGCCAGCACCTATTGCTTTGCCCTCGAGCAGGATAGCAAATCTTGCACTCCTCATAAAGCAGGAGAGGAGAATGAACTGTGCTTGTTCAAGCACTTTTTGATTTCATTAAGGACAGAGTGGAGAACTTTGTTAATCAATATCCTACCACCCTCCTTCTCCAATCCAGTTTCCAGAGAAAAAGTATTTTTTTTCCCCACTCAGCCATGATTTCAAATGACTGTTTCCTGTTCCTCTGTTGCAAGTGGCTCAGAAAAAAAATCAGGGACCCCCCTGCTGCCACTCAGGGATTCTCAACTTCAGAGGTCAGTCTCCTCTGTTTTGAAGGATGGTGTTGGCTCTGGAGTGGGCAGAAGTTCAGTGTCTGGCCTCCCTGTTGACACATTTAAAGATTTCACTCACACGTCTCTCCTCCTGAAACACTTTCAAGAGCCCCTTTTGAAAAAGCTCAAGTCATGAAGCAGTGCCCCTGCTGCTCTCTGCTTCAGCTTGTTGCCAAACCAACACGCTTTATCAGCACACAGTACCCTGTAACCTTGAAGTGTTCTTAAGAATTGCACCTTTTTCCTCTGCACTTTGAAGATCTTTAATCTTTTCTAGCAAATAAGGAGATCTGATGATGGAAATAGATTTGTTAAAATAATAAACCCGAGGTTGAAAAAAGAAATAAAGAACCTACCTTATCCAAACTCCAACAGACACCGCCCTCTGAGTTGGCGGATGGTTGCATCTATACAAAAGTTGTATCGTCTGAAATTGACCAAAGATGGTTTTGTTCTTGTCACTGTTCATGAACTTCTGTGGTTTTTAATTTTTGTTTTCCAATGAGTTAAAAAAAAAAAAAAAGACTTTTCTCCTTCCCCACAAATCAAATTTCTTTATTCAGATTTTCTTTTTCAGCAAAAATAGAGACCTCCCTCTTTCTAAAATACTTTGTTTAGAAGTGAAGAATGGAAGTTACTTTGTACAGATGGTACAGTAGATTATGTAAGTTGGAGTATGATTGCGTACTTCCAGGTGTTTGTTTTTATTCAATTTAAATACTAATATTTTCTGTGGAACACATCTGATGAGTCAATCTCAAAATTTCATTGAAAAATAGCTTATACCAAAAAAATGTTTTAAAGGAAAAAAAATGAGCTGCATTTACTTTTTTAACCATGATCCTTTAAAAATATAATTATTTCAATATAAGCAGAGGAAAAAGGATGTCTTTGCAGCCATGAATATAAATTTCAAATGGGAATGAATTTTTTTTGTCTTGAAAATTACCAGGTGAGTTTGAGAACTTTGCTTCCTTTGACCCAGCTCAAAGCATGATGTCTTCTAAGTTAACAGGGACTTTGATGTCATACCCAGTAACAGACCTGGGGAGCTGCAGAGCATGGGAAGGTGGAAAGAAGACAAAAATGCCTCAGATCTAAACCAAAATCTGGAAAAATTATTCATGTGTTGAAGAGAATACTGCTTTTAGCTTCTTTCTGATTCAGTTTTCCTGCCTGTAAAATAGAGTTGATAAGTGAAACCAGTAGAATAATTTGGGTTGTAGAATTAATTTAAAAATTGTAGCTTCTTTTGGTTGCAAAACACCTCCAGGAGAATTCTGTATTTTTCGAATGTATTTGCTACTTGCAGTTATTCAAGTCAAATGAATCGAACCAGGGCCACTTCTGAAAACAATTCATGGGCTGTAAGTTTGCTTCTGAGACGTTCTTTCTGAGTTTCCTGGACTTATGTAAGAGGAAAATTCAGGTAGATCTCAATATGACCCCGGTACAACCTCATGCTGCTCCTGTTTCTGTGGAGTTTTGACTTTTGGGATTTTGATTGAGTTTTGCTTCTCCCTGCCCCAACCCATTGGTTTTTTTTTTTTTCCAAGACATGTATTTTTCAGTTCCTTGGAGCAACATTTTTCTTCCATCTTGCTTTTTACGTGGTTACATGTCCGCTTTGTGCATTTTTGCATGAAGACGTTCTGAATTAAAATTAGGTGCTAAGGTATTTATTCCTGTCTCTATGACTATTCCTGCCAGGAAATGAATTGTCTTGGACACCAAACAGAAAGCACTGTTTTGTGAGTTGTCAGCATCCTCTTGTCTGATCTGTGACAGTCAAGTCCCTCCCTTACTCTGTGTGTCCTCGACACACTGGTCAGCATGCTCACAGAAGGGGATTACTTACATGGTGGAAAGCAAACTGGCTTACACCCTGAGTGGACCTACTTGCTAGAGGTTTCCCTGTTTCATTTAGCTGCTTAATTAAAATGCACAAATAGATTAAAAATGCATAAGCCAGGCTCATGCTGACAACACGTAGCTTAATATTTGGATTATTGCCCCAAACACAGAGAGTTGCAGTCTTAGCTGCTGCTCTGGTTCTTTGCTGGGGTCTGCTCATGTGCTGTTCATAAGCAAATTCTCTTGTGTACAACTTTGCAGTTCATTTCCTGCAAGCCCTTTGTGGCAGTAAAATTTGATTGCTTGAAACTCAGTGGGAAATGACAGCATGAGGGTGCCACTGAAATGAATCAATTCATACAGTCAGTCAGAGGAGTATTTGTGGAGAGTTTTCTGTGTCTTACTCGCTCACCTATCATGAAGGTATTTACTGCACCTATGTCCCAAGGGTGTGATGAGACTTAATTTAATAAAAGCTTGTGAAGTACTTTGGAGAGGAAAAGAGGTAAGTGTTGTATGTTGCTATTTCATTTTAATGTGCCTTTGAGGTTCAGTGTTCTTTCTGGGCTCTGGGATAGAAGAGCTAACAAAGTTTGTCCTCTGCATTTCCAGATCTGAAGGAGTAGTTTATTTTCAGTATAACAAATATTTCCAGGCTATTATCTAAGCATGGCCTACAGCTTCCTTTAACCAGCTCGATTTTGTTTAAAAAAACCCACCAAACCAACAAAAAAGCAGGAACACAAGACCATCAAAGGCTCATGCAAACACTGAAGGAGGAGCTCCAAATCTAGTGAGCTTTCTCAACTAGTGTTTCACAGGCGTGGCTATGTTGCACAGTAGTCCAACATGACACGAAGATGCCATCGTGCAGGGAAGGGTTTGCTCAGTCTTGGACACCAGATAATGCTGTGATAGCAAGGTAGTGTCCATAAGCTGACAAACTCTGCCTCTCAGCAGGGCTTACTTGAGCACAGGCCTGTGCTAACTCCATAATTCTACTTGCACGTCACAGCTCAGGTGGTGCTGGGAATGCCGTTTGTACCAGTCGCTGTGTTTGTGTCCTTGATGCTCTGCAAGGAGGAGAACTGTTCTGCCAGATGCCATGGTTTGACAGCTTCTAGGTGTGCTACATCCCCTTTTCTGTGATAGCCCATCATTATGTGGACACAACATTTGCTGAGATCTTCTGCGGTGTTACGTATTTCTTGGCGCACACAACACATGTAAACTCAGTCCCGTTTCACAAAAAGAGAGAATCTGAGGCATAAATCTCTTCTTTATGTTCACAAGGAAGCTGGAAATGAGCAAAAGATTTTCTTGACTTCTAGAATTAGGAGATTCAGCTCCAGATTAAAATGCCTAAATTTAGGAGTCTTCCTGTAAGTATCTAGATGCGAGTTGGTGTCTAAACACTCATTATAGCTGATAAAGATTCAGTGCAGTCAGTTGAGGCTAGGAACTTAATTCAGCTCATCCTAGAGCAGACACCTCCTGATCATCTGAATTAACCTTTTGACTTCACTGCCTGTAAGGACCAAGTCTTCATTAACTGTGGTGGGAAGTTAGACCACGCAGCATTTACCCGTGGGAGATTCAATCTCAGACTGAATTGAACCTCAGCCAGCATCCCCCTTCCAGGGTGGTTTTGTCTACAACTTCGCTAAATGCTCTGCAGAGGGAATTTAAGGAGACAGGAGATAATTCCAAAGTGGAGCTTCAAGCCAGGGCATTAGACAGGCGACCAAGGAGTCTTGGAGGACCAGCTCTTGTATGAGTTACAGAGGACATACTGTCCTCTACAGAGTAGGATTATGCATGTGTCTCATGCTGCAGCAAAGCAGGATAAACCCCAGATTTACATTTGACACCCACAAAGAGAAAAAATGGGAGGGAGGGATGAAGGGAAGAAAATGAAAAAAGGAAGCAAATACACACATGCAGGCATTAGACAGAGGATTCGTGTTTGAGTCATAAAACAGTTTGTCCCTTCTTTTTCACCCACCCTTCTCTCTACCCTCTTCTGGCACTAACTGGAGAAATAACAGCTTGTTTAATGTTATTGACAGACTCTTGTCTACTGCTTTGTAAACTTGTTTTCTACACTAATGTATGGGGGCTGTAGTGCACAGAAAGGAGAAGAATGAAGTGTCATTACTATATCCCCATGAGCAAGCATTTGGTACGATGAGCTCACCCAGCTGTCTGGATACCCTCTGGGTGAGAATGCCAGGGCAAGAATTCTAGTGGCCAGCTCACTTGGAAAGAAGGAGGAAAAGCAAGGAAAGTAGAGACAAGGGAGAGGGCAAGGCAAACCAGATATTTTTCATGTATTTATCTCCTGTGCTTGATCTAATTTTTGTAATGTAGAAAATGCATTTAGAGGGTTACAGAATTGCGGAATTTTGCGTGCAATAGATATATAGTAAGATATGTTGCTTTTTAAACAGGTTTCAAAATGCTGTGCTAAAGTACTTTGCTTTCAGGCTGCATTTGTATTGCAGGGGTCTGTAGCTTGGTCAGTGATGGTCCTACATGACTTTCTCAGTCCTTCTGTTGCGAAAGTGCCATGTGATTCCTTTATCTCAGGAGGGGTTCCAAGCCTCTCCTGCCTACTGAACACCTTTCTCCTGGTTTCTCCAGAGTCATCACAGCCTCTTTCTTTTTGCAACAATTTCTTAAGGATACTCATGATCTGGAGTTGTTTACAGTGACTTCAAGAGCTGTAAGCTCTACCTAAGGAGATCTGGAATGGAAGAGAGGGAACAGAATTCCCAGCAGCTTTCATAAGCAGCACAGCCAATAGGCTTAGACATGAAAGCAGGAAAGGAGCTGGTGAAAGAGTTGGGGTGGTAAGCAAGGAGCTGTAGAACAGAATGATTTGTCTTTAGGTATTTCTTCAGTCTCCCTTGAAAACTCAAGCACTGGTATGTCAAATATGTCTGCTACACATTTTCTTTCTAAATGAAAGCAAAAAGCTGCAATACTTCCATCAAAAATATATAAAAAAAGAAAATCTGAACACAATAAGCAAGCGAGTACCAAGCTCAATTCCTGCTTGTAACTTTCTCAGACAGTTCCCTCTGGGCTGACATTTTCCATGCTTGAAGTAAAGAAGCATGTATATAAAATACACACACACAGTGCTGCTGTAAATGGGAAGTTTTGTCAGAATTTCAGCAATAGAGTTTTATGTAGTTTTGGTGGTGCTAGTTTTTCCTTGCTTGAACCAGGCAAATAGTTTTCAGTTGCTTCTGTTGTACTGAGATGACATGAAATTCTCATTTAATTGTCAGTGTGCTTCTGAACATATGCTCTCGCTGAGTCTTGCTTGGAGGGATTTGGGGTCTGTTTCTGGCTAACCAGGAATACAGACACTTTTAAAGAATACAGTTGGTGCCAGCATATGCAGAGCAGGGTTCCCCCGGCTCATGCGTCTGTTGTGCACACACACTCACACAAACACGGGTCCTCTAACTAGGGGCCTTTGGAAGCCAGGACAGGGTGCAGCTGCCTGGAAATGTGTTACTAGAAAAATCAAGGGCTTGAAAGCAAGCATTTGGAGCACCTCTACTACCTGAGTAGGAATCAATGACTCTGTACAGTGACCTCTGAGCAATTTTGAAACCTTTGTGGAAATAAGTGCATCCCAAGAGAAGCGGTAGAGGGCAGGTCTCTGAGCTTGAACATATTTATTGGTGGCAATCTTGTAACTAGACCAGAGGGGTAGAGGTAAAGGGGCTGAGCATTCCATCTTCCCAGGGTCAGAAGGAACATGCAGTAACACAGCACAGTTTTCCTGCTGTCTCTATCTTTCCTCCTAAGTACGACGCTTAAGGCTTTCATGCTACGTGGCCCATGCGTTCTTATGGCTACCGAGATGACTGAGTTTCTGATTGTGCTTCCTTGCAATTTTAATATATTGTTTTATTCTTTAATCCCCTCTAAGAC
The DNA here is from genome assembly GCA_014706295.1 of Lycocorax pyrrhopterus obiensis. Taxonomy (NCBI): domain Eukaryota; kingdom Metazoa; phylum Chordata; class Aves; order Passeriformes; family Paradisaeidae; genus Lycocorax; species Lycocorax pyrrhopterus. The sequence goes on from JACSVZ010000001.1 coordinate 94,478,248, forward strand.
TCTTTAAGCTCTTTGAGCCATTGAAATAATCTTTCTTTCTGGCATTCCTCTTTCTCTCTTGCCTCCCCATTAGTCTTCCATGCTTTGCACTCCATTTGCCCAACCAGGAGTTGCAGTCCGATAGCCTTGTTTATTTTCCCTATATTGCAGCAAAGGATTTGATTGATTGCACTAAGGTAGGTTTTGAAATGGATATTTCAACTACTCTGATGTTGGTTGTCACAACACTAAAGTACGAATGTGTGTACTTTGTACCTGTCTCCCAAGTGTAACTGGGAAAAGAAAATATATATTGAATAATGAAATCAAACAGAAATGCATTTAAAGTAATAACAAAACCAGAGTAAACATCCTCAGTGTGTCATTTTCCTTAAAGGAAGGCTTTTGCAATTTAACTACATGAACATGTACATAAATAATAGTATGAGAAGAGACAGTATTATTTTCTTTTGGTTAATGCACACTATCTGGTCTGCTGTTAGCAATCTGCATTCATTCATACCTCCATGGCCACTGTGATTTTGTGTATACCACCATGTTATGCACTTACATTTTAAGATTCCTTCGTCTATTGCTGGCATCCTAGATTTTACAAAGTAAAAGTACTGTGTAAATCCCCAGTATTTTCTCTGGTTAATGCTCTTGGTGGGAAGGTTTACAATGTGCACTTTGCAGGGTTTGCACCATAAAGCAAGACACAGTGCTTCCACTTTTCACTCTCTTGAAGTGGAATTCAGAATAGTCACACTTAAGTTTATAGCTGGCTGTGCTGTGGTATGCTTCCTGTACTTCCCTCGTTGGCACCTCTGTTGGTCTTTTCTTAAATCCAAGACTGGTCCTTTCCACAGGCAGGCTGAGTTTCCTGACAGTTTTAACAATAGCAAGCCCTGCTTTCCCAGTCTGCTTGAGCTAGGGTCTTTTGAAGCCTTTTAAGGGGAAAAAAAATAATGGCATATCCTAGACCCCCAAAGCAGATTTAAAAGAAAAAGATCAGCAATTCCTAAACCATGCACAGAGAAGAGTGCTGGAAATGTCTGCCTCCCAGGAGCCAGTGCCAAAAGGAGGGTGGATGCTGACTGTGCCTTCACCAGGGAGGCAGCCTGGGCTGGGAAAGGAGCCTTCCCTGGATCAACCAGGTGCCTGAACCTCATTGCAGCCCCAGGTTTTGCAGATGCTGCACCAGGGCGGTGCTATGGCAGCTCACTGCTGGGGCTGAGTGTTGCAAAATGTCAAGAGTCCCTGGATGTTTTGTGTGCAGGCTCTTTATCCCCATCTTTTTCCCTGCTGCTATTTAGCTTTCCATCCGTTTCCTGTTTTGTTTATGTTCAGGCACACCTGTAGTTTCCATGCAAGCAGTAAGGGAACAGCTGGGACTGCTCTATTAGAGTTGCAAACACTGCAGGGAAATAATGGATTTCAAACCACAACAATTATTTTTCCATTGCAATAATAACAACAAAAAAAAAATCCAGGGAATTTTCTAACCCTGATATATTTTTTCCATTCTCTGCCTTGTCTTCTTCAATGTGGAGCTGACATAACAATGTTAGTTAAAGATTTAAAGCCTGTGACATCCCTGGTTTTGCTAGGGGACTTGGCCCTTATTTCAGAAGACAGGGCTGCACGGTAGCATGCTGTGCTTCCTGGCATTGACAAACCATGCAGAGCCCTGGAATTTTTTTTGCTTCTCTTTGAACCACTAGTCCCATGGTACATGTATCTATCTAGTTTTAGATAGTCCTTCTTTCTAGAGGACTACCTATCATGCTTAAATTTAAACGCTGCCTGGTAAGGGTCTGAGGGAATTGCCAACTGCAGCAGTTCAGAGCTGGAATGAGAAGGGGTCTGCTGCAATATTAGATGCATGTGTTCATAATTGGGTGATTTAGTAATTAGCATAGCTGCTGTAAATATAACTGGATACTTAAAATCATGAATTTGCCAGCATCCTCAATGTGCTCTGCTACCTACTGTTATTCAGAGGGAAAGGGTTGCTTTGAAACTTCCTCTGCATCACCAGATTGTCAAAATCCAGCTTCCTTGTGAATGTTGAACTATGTATAATTTCTTTTTCTGACCCTAATTTATTTCTTTAGAAAGAGGAAAGAAGGTTCATCGCTCATTCTTCTTTGTAATTTGATGCTGTTTTTTTATTGACTTATTTATAAAGCATGTGTGGCACTTTACAGGCAAACGATATTGACAGGTCTTTCTTTACTGCAGGCTGAGCTCTCCATTGTGCCTATTTCGTACCAGCCTGCAGTGCTGCAGCACCATTATGTACTGACCTAGCTGGGACATTGCCTCAGGGAGGCACAACGGATTTGGGAGCCTCTTAGTACAGGTGTATGAGTAGGCAGCCAGGGAAGACTGATCTGCTTCTGCACCCTCAGGGGTCAGATCTAAAAGGAACAGCAGAGCCCTTCAGCTTCTCAGATTCAGGAATGCTTCAGCCAGCTCCACCACTCAAATGACACTGCTCTGAAGAGAAGCTGATGCTGTGGTTGTGGACTCCAGCTCCTCTACCTGTGCTACTTTTGGAGAATCTGGAAGCTGGTTATAGTGTGCTAGGGACACAGCTGAGAGCAGATCCCCACTGCATGCTTAATGTATCCAGTTTACCTGCCCCTCCTACCTGTTTGCTTGCCTTTCTCACAGGGTTACCTGGCATTTAACCTCACTGTTGTCATCCTCACCACTAAAAGTGAGCCCTCCTCAGGCCAAAGAAGTCGAATGTAAAGGTTTTAATGCCATGATGTTTCATTTTGGAGAATGTCTTTAGTTTTCCATTGATAACAGGCCAAGCCACCATCAGTGCGTAACGGCGTTCAGCAAAGGAGATGGAAAGAAGAGCAAAAAAAATGCTGCCTTAATGGGGTTGGGAGCCACTGACTATCTCCAGAGTCTAATGTCTTAGATCCACACCTCATCACTTCCCAAAAAAACAGAGAAAGGAGGAGAAGGGAGCCAAGAAAAGTCTTTACTAGCTTGTCTTCGCTTTCCTCCCCCCCCCTTTCCAATCTGCCTTCAATCTTTAATGAAGAAACTTACAGCTCCAGAACTAATACTTTCCCACATTGCATTAATCCTAATTGACTTGGATATAAGTTCCCCCTTCTACTATCTTCAGCATGGCATTACCATTTGCCCCTTGGGAACCACAGCCACCTCTGCTCACTGACTCTTGCTGGCAGCTTTTGTACAGGAGAGCACAGTTTGCCAGTGGGATGCATGGAGTGGAGCTGCAAGGACACAGCCAGTGACCTTGCTGGAGAGCTCAGGACACAAACTATGAGAAGTTGCTGTGTTAGAGTTTAGGTTAGGTATGTGCTCTTGGAGGTTCTGGCATTGCGAATTGCTTGGGTCAGCATCCCCTTCCATCTGGGAACTGGTGATGATCACAAGGCACTACTGGGTTTTTTGCATGGATGGGTGTTAATCAGGGTTTAAAAGGGAGGGGGAATGTGCAGTACAGAAATGAGCTTGTATATTGAGACTGAACCAGCCAGAGCCACAGCACAAAACTGGCAAGAATTGTTGTGGCTGATTTCCATCATGTCTTCATCATGACTTCAGTTAGTCCAGGCCTCTTGCCTTCCTCCTGTCTGTCTACTTTCCTCTTTTTCAGTCAACTCCTGACTTCTTTCTAATTCCCTCTATCCCACTTTTTGTCTGTATCTGTGGATGTCTGTACTCCATTCTTTTCCATCTCATTTTCTGTCATTAGTGTAGCCACTATTAAACTCTTCTTTTTCCAAATGGAGAAACTGAGGCAAAAATCAATTGATTCAGAATGACCGAGGAAGCTGGAACTCCTGCAACCCATGTCCTAAGCCCCATGTCTGGCAGCAAACCTGGTCAATGCTGCTCTTCCACATCATTGCAGTGGTTAATCTCTGCAACACAGTGATCTTACCTTCGTTACTTTTCCATTCCATCCAGTCTTTTGAAGTCACAATGGTACCTGACACACACGCACCAGATCCTGTGAGGAGCAGAGAGAGCTTGCATGGAGAGGACAGGAAATTACATGAAAGGAGAAGGATTCATGGAAAGGATCAAAGATAGCAGTGTAATGAAACAGAAAAAGCAGTGCAGGTGGTGAGTGGGAGGAGGTGTTGGGTGGGAAGAGGGCTGCCCAGCCTTGGGCAGCTGCAGCTCATGGTGGGGAAAGAGCACTGCAGCCACATACTTTGGTGTCATTTGTGCAGTGACGGGGAGAATGTAGTGTCTGTGTGTGTGTTGAGGGGGATTGTATCTGCAGGGGGATTATGTGCAGCCTAAGTTTCTTTAGATACTGGAGAAGCCAGTCCCTGTGTGCTCTTTTCTATATCTGCAGATCTATGCAATTTTTTTTTTTTTTTTTGCCACTGTGCTGGGATTTGATCAGACAGAGAACACAGGGGAGAAGAGGGGGGATTACTGCAAGAGCCTTTCGTGCCTCTGTCTCTTCTTCCGCTCCAATTGTTTTTCATTCTCAGTACTGTATCTTTCCCACCAGCAGCTCTCAGTTCTTTCTCCTTTGGCAGCCTCTTTCTTGGATCATCCTACTCCGAGTACTTTTCTTTTTAGAGCACCCTTCCAAAAAAGGTGTACCCTGGATGACAAATACCTGATTTTTATTCCCCATCTCCCCTCCCAAGCCAGTATGCTGGCTGTTAGCTTTGCTCCACTGTGAACTCAGCTGTCAGGAATGGACACTGGAAACATTTCTGGTCTTTTTCTATTCCTCAGACCACTGTGGTTATGGAAAGAAGACAGTTTTATTGTTTTTTTAAGAAGCGGATTTGCCTCTAAAGAGTCTTGACTTTCTCCCTTCCTCACAACATTTTTGTATGCCCGGCTCCTTCCCCAGGATTCCCCCACTGCCTGCAGGAATGGCTGGCCTCAGCGGGAGGTCGACAGATGGGAGAGTGAAAATGTGATCAATGCAAGGCCCGGGCTTCCAGATGAGTTCCAAGAATTTAATTTTCATTGCAAAAGACATCCATGCAGCTTAGATACGGGTTTAACTACCCTTATCTATTAGAAGTGGCTAGAGGCTCAATTTGTTTCATGCTCTTCATTGAGCAATACTAATAGCAGTGTAATTTATGTAGGAGGAAGCAGATGATGTGTAAGTCAAAGGACCTTGCAAAGATCCTTAACACATTTGGTTTGTTTTCTAAGAACTAAACTATCATGGGAACTTTGAGATTATCCCACAAATGTGGAAATGTCAGGTCTTAATCCTGTACTCTGATGCAAGGGATTGTGATGCACTATAAGGAGCTGTGAGCATTTTCTGAGCAGGACCATGCAAATCCTGTGCCTCTTCTGCCCCTCTGCTTTCTCCTCATCTATTGACTTCAGCTATTTTGTCTGATTTGTTATTTACACCCCAAAATCTGTCCCTCTGTTTTCAGGAACAGCATGAGAACTCTTTGTTATCTGAAAATAGGTAACAAAAGGGGTTGTTTGTTGAGAAACTGTCCTGCCTTGTTGTGTTGTTGTTGTTGCTGTTTGGATTTTTCTATCTGCTGAAGTCTGGATTACACTAGAGGAAACATCTTTGCCTGGAGGCCCCTCACAGCACTTTGGAGAGGCCATGGAGTGCAGCAGGGATGCTGTGACTTGCAGACTAAGGCTGAGTCCAAAAGAGACCAAGGTTTACCCTATTTGTAGGACAACACCAGAAGCTTGCTAGCTGATGAACTGACTTGAAAAAACATTGGGAAAGCAGACAAATTACTGGCAGCAAGACCCTTTTATCAGGAGAATATGTGACAAAGTGTTCACTTGCAGAAGCCCTGCAGGGCAAAGTGCATTGCCCAGGATGCTATGTTGGCAGAGGACCTTGGGAATAGGGAGATATGCTCCTATTCACCTTAACAAGCAATGCTGTCCTTCCAAACCTGGCTAGGAAAAAAGGAAATGTTTGTTACAAGCACTTGCTTCCCCAGACTAGGGACAGGCCCAGATTATTATGCTGTGTTTTAACTACCAGACCACTCTGGCAAAATAAATGAAGAAGGAAATCTGATAGTCCCTAAGTAATCATTAGCTGGTTGTCATGTCCCTCTGAAGACTTTAAAGGCTGTTTTCCTCTCTCCAGCTTCTCTATCATGCCAGCGCTGCAGTTTCTGAACTCTCTTCCTGCTCCAGTAAATATTGATCACAGTGTATGAAAGCCACAGTTGCCTCATTACTACTTTTCACCTCAGAAAGCCGCTCGTGCCTGCCAGCTACTGGGTGGTAGAGAAGATGGGAGAAGAGAGGCAAAGCCATCACACCCCACGGCTTCTTGTGGGCCTTGTGGGTGGCATCATTGAGTGCAATTCCTCTGCAAGCTCACATAAACAAGATTGCAAGGGGACAAACTGATTTATTTATTTATTTATTATAAACATTGTACTTTAATGAGTGTAGGAGGATCAAGGGTGGAAGACTGGAGCAAGGTAGTACCTGTGTTGCCAAAAATCAACAGGATATAAGTCTGTGGAGAGAAAGTCTGGCAAAACTGGCTGCTTTGTCATTTAGAGACAAAGAACAAGGGTAGAGCCCTCCACATGTCTTTTCCATGACTGGAAAGTGAAGGAAAGAGAGAAAAAGAGAAGGAGGTGTTGTGGGTGCTGAGAGTGGAGCCGTGGTTGCCTGCAGAGCTGGGCAGCCAAGTGGGACACACGGCCTGGGAAGACCGGCTTGGTGCTGCTGCCCGGAACGTGGCTCGGGTCACTGAGCCGAGTGCTTCCACTCTGGCACGCTCCTGCCAGCCTGTTTTGGGAAGGCACCCCTGGCTGCTACAGCGGCTACAGCTTGGATTGCTTCCCATGGGGTCAGGTTGCTATCAGAGTGTGAGAAATGTGGGCTTTTGGGGCACATTCAAAGGAGCAGCTGTGCTGCTCCTCTGCCGATGGAGAGGCTCTGCCCAGGCAGGTCTGCTCCACGCACACTGAGGAAGAGGGTGTGAGGACCAGCGCCAAATCCCAGGTAAATCTGTGAAAATGTTTCTGAATGACTAATACTAAGGGACAGGGACTTAGTTGCTACTATACAATTTTCTGAGTGTATTCACAGTTTGAACTGCATCCATCTGGTTGGTGGGGAGTGTGGGAGACACAGGGACATGCATGGCCCTGTTAAAAAACACTGAGCTTTTGGCACATTTTCGTTACAAATGTGTTACTAAAGTGACTCATCTGCCTTTTTTCCAGATAAATATAATTATCTGTAGTATGTAGCAGCCTTTCATATCAGAGGACCCAGATGCCCTTTGTATTTAGATCACAAGTGAATGATTTGAGCGTCTGCAACATCGTCCTGAGGGGACATTTATTCACATCACTAAACCATCACAGAACTAGGAACAATTAGGCATGACTGGTTGTCTTAATTGAGGAAAAGCTGAAGGGACTATAGTAACAGGTTGACAGAGCTCTGTGAGGTCCTTGGGACAAAAAATGAGATAAAATTGAGAGGCAGGGGCAAAGCTGGTATGGGAGCCCCAAGATGTGTGGGGGCTGCAGGGCAAGAGCCAGTGACCAACCAGAGATTTGTAATACTGTGTGAAGAATTAGCTCCTTTGGTGTGGTGTCAGAGGAATTGGAGGGTGGACTGATTTGCTTAGAGGGGAAATGGGCAGGAATCTTGACTGCTCTACGTTTAATTCTCATTTTATGCTATAAACCCAACTAAAATCTGAGAATGAATCCCATTGGTGTATAATGTATGCATATGTATATTTAATGAGCAAGTCTGAACTCTACAATCTAAAGCGAAAGCCGTGGCAAATATACAGCCTGGATGACAGCTGGCAAAGCCTCTCCTTGCCCTGGAAGCTTTCTGAAGGGAACATCAAAGGTGTCCTTCGTGGGCCCAGGTAGTGCCACTCCTTGTGTTACAAGTTTTGCCATGACCCTCAGTTGCATCATCTTATGTTTTCCATGTAACGAGCACAAAACTGTCCAGCTCCTCTCTGGGTAATTTCTGCTTGAAATGGAAAAAGAACAAATATGAGCCTTTGAGAGTAAAAGGCAAGTGTAAACTGCCCAGAGATGTGGGTGTGGCATAAATCTCTTCAGTCATGCCCTCTGATTCTTTTTTGTGGTCCTGATCCTGCTCCACAAGCTGATTTAACTGAGCCTTGCCATGGCCAGTGATGTGGGTCCCACCTGCCCCAAGTGGAACACTTATCAACTCCAGTTCTCCAGGTGCTTTGCCCCATTAGGGCCAAGGTCAACCCATGAATATTTTATCAGGACCTGGGGTGTTCATGCCTAAGTGGAAATGCAATTAGGTGGGCAGCAGCAGGAGGGCTCGTGCTCTTAGCTACAAGAGCAAGTGTTTCCTAAACTCTTAAAAGTGAGTTCAGAGTTGTGGAGTAACTAATGTTCAAGTGAGCTTTCCCTGTGTTATTCCTCAGAGAGAAAAGGCTTTGCTTTTCCAGCTTCCCGCTTTTTAAAGATGATGGTGCAGGAGGTAAGGTTCAGTCCTGGCAGGTAGAATGCATCCCCCACGGATTTTCCCAGGTGTTGTTTTTTCAAGCTTGCTGCTTGAAGTTTTCCCCTCTGTCCTGAACTCCCATTAATTTCCCTGCGATGTGTTAGGTACCAAAGGCTACTGACATTTCAGACTCATCTTCAGGAAATGTCTGCTGCAGTGTTGTGGTCAGGTGCCTCACTGGGGCTCTGCAGGGAAAAGGACAGGGCTGCTGCCGGCCACTTGTCAATCTCAGCAGCACTGAAACAGGCAAATGCAGTCTTGTGTGAGGGCTGAGAAAATGCATAGGAGGAGGCATGGGGGCAAGGAGAAGGGTGGGTTTGCATCCCTCTGGGATTGGGAATGCCTGTGTGCACATGGGCGTTGTAAGTGCCATGCAAGTGTTCTTGCAAGAGGTCTGTCTGCCTGGTGGTTTGCTTTGTTGTCCATGATTCTGGTACCTGAGTGCTTTGTGAAAAAAGCACGTTTCAGGCATTTGCTGCATTTTGAGGCCACTCTTATTTGTGTGGGCACAGTACTTCCCTTGGCCACAGGCATGCATTTGCATGGGGAAGAAAACAAACAGAAACGTGTCCTGGGCACACGCATGTCGTGCAGTAATTTGGTACTCATGAGCACTGGTCACATTTAGAGAGTAGGCGAGGAGGAGAAATGATGGAGGTCAGCTTCCACCACCCATCCCCACATTAAGAATCAGCTTCTTTTAAAACACTTGCTGCTAATGGGACTGCTCTGTATCAGCAAAGGTTACAGAAACAGGGTCAGCATTAATATTTAAGTGACCTCCTGAATTAATGTTTACAGTAAGGAGCTGCAGGGGGGCCGATCTTTATGTCATTTGGAGGAGAGCTCAGAGAAGATGGGGAATGGCGAGGGCCACAGCAAAGATGCTTATTAAATAGAAGGCTTTCTAAGGCACTGCTTTCGTTTTCAGCTTATTTGCAGGATAAGGATTAGTTTTAATCGTGAGGTTTTGCAGAATGGAAGTGCTTAATAGGCAGAAGGGGCTTTGTATGAGTGTGCTGCTGGGACCAGGGGGAAGGGCAGCATGGTGTGCAAGGAAAGAGACTGCAGCACATGGACAGTGCTGGGGAGAGGTGGCAAGCAGGGGTATGATGCTGGGCATGCACAGAAGGCAGGGTCCTGGATCAGTATAGGAGGCAGGGAGAATAAATCACTGAGTCTGAGGACTGCAGAGGGGTAATCGGGGACTGAGATTGGCATGTGGGGACCAGCAGAGGGATTGCAGGGAATGGACATGCTCTGTGAATTGAAGCATATGAAATGTGGAAAATGTTTGATCATATATTTTCCACAGGGCAGAGGGTAAAGCAGACGGAATATACTGTTAGTGTTGCTCTTTTTTGGAAGATCCCCTTTGGAAGAAAAAAGCACATTTACGGGTATTCAGGAGATTTTTCCCCCTCTTGCACATCTGTGCATGCATGCTCATTTTGGGGGTTGCTCCCATTCTCAGTTTTATCTGAGAGCAGTGAAGTTATGACTTGTCACACAGCACACCACTGGCTGAGCAGGAAACGGGAACCAGGTCTCCCAGCTTCCAATTCTCCCTGGAAGGTCTTGGGCAAAGCCGCTTTCTACGAGGGCCTTATCACAGTCCTCCTCAGGAAGACTGGCCTCGGTCTCCCCCATTTCTAAATTATGACCTCTGTCTACCTAAATTCTTCTTTTCCCTGCTGCACCACCCCCTCACAGACAGCATCCTGGGAGGCAGGTCACAGCATCAGCACTCACTGTCAGAATGAGGTGAGGGAGCCTGGGATTCTGCTGCCAGTCTGCCAGTGGAGGAAGAGAAATTCCCATGGCCAAGAACCCAAAATAGAAGCAGCCAAAATAGGCCAGGAGACTGCACTACCCAGCCCTTGCAAGCCTCTGTTCTGCACCTTTCCCATTACCTTTCACTCGCCTGCAAAAATACAGCTTACAAAGCAGGGACAGCAGCAGCAGAGCAAGAATAAACGCTTTGGCTTTCTGTCTGACTTTACTGCACAATACCAGTGCATGCTGTACACACACAGTCAACACACACAGTAAGCTGCGTTCCCATCTGCTGCAAATGACTGGGAAAAAAAGAAAATTACAGATGAACTGTACCTGTCTGTGTGTGTTTGAATTTGGTCTGAAGAGAGACAGCTGGAGAGACGCACGTCCTATGCAAAGCTGGTACACTTGCTTATCACCACACTGCCTAACATTTTTCATTACCCAAAGTAATTTTACGTTGCTTATCAGTTTGCCAAACTGCATCTGTTTGGTTTGAAGTAGTTTGTGCTGAGTATTAGCCAAGGGCTGAATATTTGCGAAAATTTCAGCTAAAAAGTCCAGACATTAGGAAAACATATGTTGTCTTGCTCATTAAAAACAAAAAGTTCACGTTTCTGTTTTGAATAAAAATTCAGCATTTATGTGGTTTGGAGGAGAGACTGGAATTTGGCAGGTAAAGTAACCTCGATGTCAGGGATTTACCTTTTGCCACCGCAGTTCATATCTACCTAGATATGGCCAAATTGCAAGCTTCTGAAAAATCTCGGTGCATACATACTCAGCAGAGACTTGTTAGAGTTTGGCCACTAAATCTTCCATCTGTGTCAGTCGTGCTCCATCCAGTTTTGCCAACTGCTGAATTATTTGTAATTCTCATAACATTTGGTGTTTTACTTAACTTTACGGTTTCTGGAGAAAAGAGAATTTTTTGTTCCTTTTGAAAATGAAATAATTTCGTGGTCCTCAAAGCTGCACAGGCAAGCAGGGAAGTACACTCTCTCAAAAAGCCCATCTTCTTCCCCACTCAGCATTTACTTCTCATTTTGTAACACCTCTTGTGTTTTTAAGGCTACATGTGTGCTGTTGGTGGCGTTGATGGAGAATATAGAATCAGGTATGAGCTGACCTGTTAATTCAAGACTTGGAAGTTTTGAATAGAGTGTACTTATTTGCAATATAAGGTGTTTTTTGTAATGTGTTCTTTACAGTTTACTTCTATTTTAATATTCATGCCTATACGGAGGGGCTGAAGAAAGGCTGGCCAATGGGCTGGGTGTGAAATTTTCTAGTCAGTGAGACGGACTCTGGAAAAGCCGTGTCATTTGCTTTGTGGTACGTAGACAGATTTTCAAATTGATGTATTAGAGTGTGTAAGATGTAACTTAAGATAGTTGTGAGTGGGAAGTAACCCAGATAAGACTCTTGCCATTTTTTTCAGGGGGCACAAATACTTTAAAAACTTTTAATTGCTTGTTTAACGAACAGGGAGGAGAGACAAGTGGGTTTTGAAAATCATATCCCTAGGATGGCCTCAGTGAGGTCTAGCACAAGGTTGGAAACAGATGGTCACACATCAGAAATGTAGAAAATTGTTAGACTTAATTTGGGGAGTTGCAGAGTGGGATGTAGCAGAGTTAGCTCATGGTTTTGTTAGCCAGACAGCACTGGGCCACAAAACCTTCCTGATTTCTGAGGAAATTTACTGGTCTGTGAGACAAGGGATGAGCAACTCTAGGCATACCTCTTACTCTGGTGTTGCCCTCCTTGTGCCTTGTGTAATGCCTGTTATTACCCAAGGCTTTTCCTCACCATTCCCCAAGACAAGCCATCCCTGCCTCTCGCTCCTAGAGCCCGAGTGAGCAGTTTAAGGCAGAGCACTGCTTGCAGAGCCAACGGCAAGGTTCACCTCTTCTGCACATGGTTACGTTGCCCTTTTGGCACTCCTGCTCACTGCTCTGCCAGCAACACCTGCCTCCTTTCCCCCCCACTCAAAATGCTTATTCCTGGCCTCCTGTGCAAACAACTAAGTGCCTAATGCAGCTTAGAATACCTGCCTGTACACCGGGTTTAGGGCCCAGGATCGACCCTCGCTGCTGTGTCACTAATACTGGCGTTAATGTTTGACTTGGCAGATAAGGGTTTTATTTCAAGCTGTAGTTTATTTTCGGTTCAAATCAAATTTTGCTTTCTCTTGGGAATCTCTCCCAAAATAGTGAGGAATTTGCTGTGTTTCCCGTGCCATGGAGCATGGGAAACACATGCGGTGATTTACATGCATTGAATTTGGTCTTTTAGAGAGGTTGCACAGATTGCGTGGGCTTCTCATGAAGAGCTGCTTCTGCAAACCTGCTTTAAGAAGAGTGTAGGTGAGCTGTTCTAGCAGGAGAAGTTGTTTACTACCTTGCTGGTATAATTCATGAGAAAGAAACAAGACAGTTGCTTTTCTCCAGCTCAGCTTCAAAAAACATGACCTCATGAGTGAAACAGGGCAGTCCAACACTTGGAAACTTGTTTACATCATTAGCTTTACTGTAGGTTTTTTCAGGGATGCTGGGTGAGTCACAGCTGTCAGAGGTCACCTCTAATCTTAGCTTCCATACCTCTGTGCCTGTTTCTCCTCTCCCAAAGAACGAAAATTACCTTGAGACTTCAAGGCATGAATTACAAAGTCATCTATGGTTATGAAATAGGACCTCTGCACCCCTTTCATATTTTGAAGGGGTTTGGCAGATACTGGGTGAGTTTGGGTTCCTACATGGGGTAGAAGTTGAGAGGGTGTAGCCCCACTGGGGCTGGAGTAGCTGGCTTGGGTGAGGGCATCATTGCATCTTTATGTAGGGGGCAAAAGTGGGAAGTCAAACTGAATCTGGAGAATGACCCACCCTCCTGACATCAGGGCAGAAAACTCATTTAAAAACTTTACAAAGTATCTTTGTCCTCTGTGTGAGTCTCCAGGGTCATGTTGGTCACTGTGCTTCTCTGCAGCTTTTTAAGGGATGATATCAAACATGGCTATTGTGGAGGAAGAGAAAAAGCCAGTTTACATTGGCTTGAAAAGCCAGTTCTGGTTGTTTTGATTGAAAAAGAAAACCAACCCTGATTTTCTGTAGAGGTCCAGTGTTCATCATTCAGCATTCTAGAGGCATTTGAGACAGATCAGCGTTAGGGAGGCTGGAGCCATTTTGGTCTTTAACTTAAAAATGATAATGGCAGTTCATTCATTGCTGGAAGGACATCCACCATAAAATTTATGATGTTCATGGCCCCAGGCTGGTGGTCCAGCCAAAGCCTGCTCTCTCATTACCTCTTTGGGTAGCCTGTGGAGGAAGTCTGGTCCAGCCCTGTGCTGTTGTTGTTTTCAGTGTAACACTGCTAAATTAATTTGGGCTCACTGTGATTGAGAACTCTCTCTTGATGAGGCTCTTGTTCTTAAATGAAAAATTATGTGTGCAGACTCCTGTGTTGCTGGCTCAGCCACAACACCACTGAGACTGATACCTCAGTTGATTTCCAAGAGGCTCAAAGTGGTGGCTGGAAGGGTTGGAAAAGACTTCACACCTTGGCCACATGGAAGTGAATTCAGGTTTCTTTAAGAAATGGTGAAGGATTGAGGTAAACATCTTCTTTAATTAGTACAAAATTTGACTACACATCATCAAACCTATCTTTTTCACTTTTTGTTCCCAACTATGAAATATTAAGAAAACAACAGTTAATATTCAGTTTTGCAATGATCATTACGATTATGGAGAGCTGTTGGAGAGAAATGAGTTCTGAAATACTTATGCTCCCTTGTTTAAGTTTGATAGTTAGGAGTTGGGAGGGAATGAAAAAGCTTTGTTTTTCTTGTCAGCATACGTCTTTTTTAGTTCCAGTGAACCAGAGACAAAGCAAGGACTACTTTTAGGGGCTGCAGGGTCTTAGAGAACCTCAGAAACCTTAGAAAAGCTGAAATTTTTCCTCATGATTAGATTATAAACCCCACAATTGTTATACCTGTGGCCTTCTCCTAGGAATTTCATACAGGGAACTTCTCCAGTATCTGTCAGCTGAGTGTAGCATGCCTATAATAGAATACATATAACTTTAAAAGCAAGGAAATTAAAAGTTAGAGTAGTCATAACACTCCACTCACTATTGTTTGTAATCCCTAGAAATCTTCCAGGCATCCTAGATAGTGCTTTTAACTCCTCCTGAGACAGATAGCCTTCCAACATTCTGTTTCCCACAAGGAGTAGAAATACAGCAGACCCATCTAGAGCTGCTCGTTTCAGGGAGTAGGGCGGCATGGGAACTAGGGAAAGGGGGTGATGGCAAGTCTGTCATGGTTTTTGGAAAAGAGGGGGCATTTTATTTCACATATTTTCTCACTTTGGACTTGGCTGGGAGGCTACAAACAGCCGTGGTATGCAGGATGTGTATGACTGAACTAGTTCCTGAGATGCAGTGGTAGAAAATGATGGGATGGCTGTGGATCATCGAATTGTAGTAGATGCTGTTTACAGCTAAGGTGCTGCATCTCACTTAAACCTTCAGTGCAAGGGAATAAAGTTATCTTCACTAAGCTGCCTTTAGCAAACAAATCCGTATTGTATGGCCATAGGCCTGAGAAGGTAAGCAGCACTGAGCCGAGGCTTCTCTTTTTGGAAACAGCAGATTAGGAGACAGCCTTTTGGTTCCTAAATATGCTTATTTGCTGCACTGAGTGAAATACTTACCTTAGAAGATCTCTACACCTAAAACTGATTGAATTCTTTATTTAAAAATAGAAATTTTAATAGCTTTTCAATGGTATGTGCTCTTAGTGAGATGTTGACAAAAACAATTTCCATTTTAAAATTGAGACTTTTGAAGATTTTATGTGCCAAAGAAAATATATCTTGCCTTAACAAAAAAAAGATTAGCAGGAAAAAAAAGATTTTTTGTTTATGATTGCTTCATTATTTTCCTGTGCTCTGTATTTAATTCATTCAGATACTGCTCTTTAACAACTTTCAAATAAGAGAGATTAAAGTAATGCTTTATTGATAATTTCCTGATTAGTTTCAGGAAAACTTTCTGAAAACTTCTTCCCGATAGCTTTGAAACTGTTTGCATGACAGGAAGTATAGATGCCTTTTGGGACTAGTCATGTGTCATGGGATGCAAAGTATATATTTGATATAGTTTAAATTGCTACAAAATTCACTAAAAAAGAGAGCAGGTTGCCTCTATGCTGAGTGCCTTGAGCAGCAAGGTGCTGGCTGTTTGTGCCATGAAGGAGTTGGGTCAAGGTAATTAAAACCAGTGTTAAGTCTGTAATTGAATTCTGTCCAGGTATGTACCTCTACTTCAGAGCTTTTGTCACGGCTGCAGTATTGAGAGCCTGCTGTTACTTTTGTTTATCGGGAAGGATTTAAGGGATCAGTTGGTACAAGTCTTTGGCTATTTTTCCAAATGCCGCAGCTTCCTATTGAGCGGGACAAAAGGCTTCCTCCGACTTTACTGCAAACAAATGTACTTAGGAGCCTGATGTATGAGGGGCTAAGGGCAAGAGGCATGTCCTGGTGGTATTTGAGTTTGTGGGATTTTTGCCAGTGGCTTCCCCAGACCCTGCCGAGAGTTTATGTAGCTTGGTATTGCCTTGCACCAAGCCCAGGCCTTTTCTTCAGCCTCTGTTGGGCTGAGTCTAATCACACTACGGGACTGGCCAACAAGGAGGCATTGCACCAGCTGGGCAGCCATCCCTGCCTGACCCTCTCGATGAACCGCAGCTAAATGAAGACCCTTGGGGAAATCTGCTGGAGGCAGCAACAGCTGTAAATGGGGATGACTTTGAGTGGTGCCTTGTTGTTCAGTGGGACTCCCTTTGCCTTAGGATGTACTGTTTGCCCCCGAGGCAAAGATGCTCCCTCAGGGAGTAGAGCTAGATCCTTTCCCTTCTCTCAGAGATAGTTTTCTATAAGGAAATGTAAAGTTAATAGGACTTGTTTCCTTTGACCATCTGCAGAATGGCATTCCAGGTGGCAGTGAGAGGTTGTGCAGCAAGGGAGGGCAGTTGTCTGGTCACAGACAGCAAAGTGCCTTCACAGAGGAAGGAAACAGAATAGAAAGAACAAGCCAGTCATTGAGAGAAGGAAGGCAAAAGCATTCATACAGTGCCAGGAAGTTTTTCACCAACATTACCAAAGCTCATAAATACACAGGCAATTAAGACAGAGAGAAAAACAGAAGGTTCTTCTCTCTCTATTATGGCCCATCCACTGCCTGACGCACTCTAATTGCCAGAGATTTAAAAAAGAGCTGTTCATGAACAAAGATCTGCTCATATCCTTTCCAGTAGGAGCAAATGTGATGGATGGGAGCAGCCAAGGGATCAGCTAAGATCTACCTCTCATCCTGCATTCACCTTCCTCAGCTGCTGGCCTCCGGCTTAATGTTTAGCATCAAAATCAGCTCGGTTAAGTCAGTGTGGCAGTCACGCTTTCTGTTGCATTACAGGCACAGGCAAACAGAACAACAGTACCACAGGTCCATAGGGATAAAACTACACATGGATCATTTGTGCACATGGGCAGTTCGGCATTCATCCAGGCCTTAAGGCCCTAGATGGTATATGCAAGCCCCAGAAGGCTGCTGTATAGGCAGAAGTGTTTGTGAATGCAGCTGAAAACATCCGTTCTGGTAAGGGAGTTCGGTCTGGTTTAAATTTCCATACTGGAATGGCTGTTGCCTCCATTGTCGTGGCTGTGCACCTCTTTTAGAACATGCTGCACCGAAAACAGAGGGAATACACAAAGACACACCTATTCCAAATGGTGGGGGAGTTGTGCACAACTCCAATTCAACTGTTGTTTTTGTTGTGATGGCAAGTTTAACCAGCGTTGACTGAAGTGAATAAACACAGCTCATCTCGAGTCTGTATTAGAGGCAGGTAGGGTTTGCCCAGGGAAGAGACTGGTAATGGGTTTGAAGTCTTGAGTCATTTCATAAGCACGATGACTGTAATTTGAGTTGGCAGCAGTGCCAATTCCAGATGTAGTGACAATCAGCTAAACAATGCAGTGCAGGAATAGCTCAGGAAGATAAAGAGCTGCTTCCAAAATAGTAAATTGAGAGAAAACATATCTACCTCTGTCGAGATGTCAGATTAGCATTCAGAGGCAGTACAAAACATGAAGACCTAACAATTAATTGGGAACCAGGCACAAAGGAAACTGTATGTCTGTCACTGCAAATCTGTGACCAGTCTACACCTTACAAACCAAACACCGTTTTGGTGCCCATCTAAAAGAGATGAGAGATGTCCAAGGCAAAAGGCACTGGCACTGATAGGCATGGAGAGACTTCCCTGGGAAAAGACAGTGAGTTGCCTTTGGCTCTTGAGAGAAAGCCCAGGTCTGCATAATCACCACTGGAATGGTGAAGGTGATCACAGAGCAGCTGTTACCTGCTGCTTGCAGTGTGAGAGCAGGTTTAAAATAAGGAGGTATGCAATGTGTAGTTATTGCAGAGAATTCACTGCCACAGAACGGTGAAGTGATTAGAAATAAAAACTCTTTCAGCAAGTAATTTGACTGACTCACAGAAGGACAAACCCTGGGGCTGTACACAGAAGGATGCAGGTGCAGTGCCTGCCAGAGGAGCTCCCAGAGCCACAAATTACTGCGGGCTGGGAGAGCAGGTTGGGCAAGGTCCTTTGGGTACAGGCTTCTTACTCTTTCCTCCATGTCATCCATGGCATCCTGGAGGCAGGATGCCAAAACAGATGGCTCCTGAATCAATACAGCCATTCTTAAGGCCAGTTAGAAAATGCGAGTAATATGTCTACAAAAGTTTCAGACATGACCTGGGTGCATCCCACACAGCTTGACATGTGTTGTGAAGTGCCAGAAGTCTGGAAAAAATGCTTGTGTTTAAATATGATTTCAAATTTAAAGGTGTGTATGGGACAACCTAAGATAATTATAGTCCTGTCATTCTGATACTGTTTTGAGGTGAAATAATAGAAAAACTGATATGGGATTAGATTAATAAAAAATTAAAGAAGGGAAATGTAATTAATGCCAATCAAAATGGATTTATGGGAAATAAATCCTGTCAAACAAATCTGATATCTTTTTGATGAGATTATAAAATGTGTTGCTAAAGGTAGTAGTGCAGATGTGGTTAGGCTTTTGAAAGCATTTGTTGTTATACCTCATAGGATCTTGATCAAGAATAATATAAAATAAGTCTCTGTGTATTAGATTAAACACCGGTTAAATGCCACACTGAAAATACGGACACGAACACGTAATATCAGAATGCTGTGCACACTGCTTCTTCCTGCTTGTCATATGTATTATTTTTATCAATACTGGGGAATAAGATGTAAAACCACCTGAAGGAAAGTTTATTGGTGACAAAAATGATAAAATTCTGCAGACAAACCATGAAAAAGGACAAGGTCACAGATGCAAGGCAATTGGAGATTTCGTGTTAAACTTGGCTTAAGAAAGCAGTGTGTGTTTTAATATGGGCAATTATGAAGTACTATATAAAGGCACGCAAAAAGATAGTAATAGTTAGCCATGCTTTTAACCTAAAGGATCATTTTCTGAGAAGCAGCAATTTTGAAAAAAAAAGTGTGCTAGTTAGCTGAAAGTAAATCAGCTAAAAGTAAATCCTTTAGGATTATGCTGGAAGACATAGTTTGGAGGCTTTAAAGAGTTAACTGTGGCATCCCAGCTGTGACCTAGGAAGTAATATTTGATGTCTGAACCTGAGAGGTGCTCAGCTCCTGTGAGAGGTGTCCCCAGTTATAGAAAGTTACTGCTAAACTGAAGAGTCTCAGAAACCAGACATGCAAATGATGGTAATGTGAGGGGCCATGCTCCACAGGCTGAGGTTCCTGGAGAAGAGCCTCTTTAGTTTATCAGTGGGAAGCCTAAGGGGTTGCAGTTTGTAAATACCTACTTAGAGAAGCAAACTTTAATAAGAGGGCACTTCAAACTAGCAAACAACATATAAGAAGACCTAGTGGCTGGAACCTGAAGCCAGGCAATTTCACACTAGAAATGAGGCACAAGTTTTTTCAACAGTGAAAGTAATTAAACATTGGAACAATTTACCATGGGAATGTGGTGGATTCCCTATCACTGGCAATTTTAAAATCAATACTAGCTGTTTCTTCAGAACATATGTTCTATCCAAGCATGAATTAATTTAGGGTAGTCCTATAAGCTGCGTTATTCAAGAGGTTGGCAAAGAAGTTCGCTTTTCCTTCTGGCATTATAATCTCTATTTTCCCAACTGTTGAGTTGTGTCTCACTCCCTCTCCCCTCCACCACTTTTTTTTTTTTTCTTTTAGCTCTTTTAACTTTTCTATATAAATGACCAAAAGTATTTCTCATCCTGCTTCTGTTTTAAACAGAAGAATAGGATTTCTTTGCCCTTGGAAAATGTTATGTTTTCCACCTCCAAGTTTTGAATATGAGTTTATTCTCATTGATCTTGGGTTTGGCCACAGTTTACTGTGTATTGTCATGTCACAGTGATAATTGCAGTTCTCCAGAAGAGGTCTGTGTGGCTTCAATGGTGCTCCTAATAAGAACAGTCGAGGGAAGGTTTGCATGCCCTGCAGTCAGCTGGCACAGCACCACTTACATCCACAGGGGTAAATTCTCTTACCATTCAGAGCAGTGAGGCCACATACAAGCAGCCTGTGGGGAAGAGGAACTTTCAAAATTTCATCTCTCAGCTTGCTTTGAAATGAAAGTGATTAATTTGCAGAACTTCCTTTAAAGAGGGTGGATTTTTTTGGAGGGAGTGGGGAATGTACTAGATCTCACACCGTGCTTTAAGTGTGTTTCTGACCTCTCAAGACAAGTTTGTTCTACTTGCCTACAATCAAGATTGGAGTTCAGCTTCAGAGTGTAGACCACTAAATGCAGATATCTATATGTTATCCAAGTATCTGTGCTCTCACAACCTACTTTTCTGCCAATGTGTTCAGTTGAGTCAGCTGCCAAGATAGATTAGACATCTGCATTTGGTTGGCAAAATTGCTCTCCAGACTGCTGAATCAGGGCAGTGATTCAGTTGCCTAAACGTAGGGTTTTGGAGCCATTTTAGTTGCCTCCAGTTGTGAAGAGCTTCACGGATGACATGGATAACAAGGTCACGGGATTTTTTAAATACCTGTGCTCTACTCTCTGCAGGTGATTCCCTCCTCTTATTAAGTGTAAAAAGAAATGTAAAAGCGTCTTCCACAAAATTTAATTAGCTTTGTTACTTTTAGCTCTTTCAGCTCTCTCTCATCTACCCTGACAGAACATGAGACACCTCTTGGTGAAATGAGAAGAGTTGCTTACTTATGCTACTGTCTTATTTTCAGTGCTATTTTTTGTCAGTGGTACATACTTAGGGACAATCACAAAAATATTCTGAGCTGCTGCTAAGCTCACAACAACACTATTAGACTAAGAATCTGGAGGAAGGAAACCCACCTGTGTGCTGGTCCAGGTCTCTCCTGGGGTTGATGGTAAGTTCCCTGAAGAAGGACACCTGAGAGGATAAACCTCAAAGTTTTGTACTTGAACGAGAACAGCAGTAAAGAAAATTCCAACCTGAATTTCTTGCTATTGGATATGAAGTCACCTATCAACAAATATAAGACATTAATTTCTTCATACACATTGTTCCATCAGCTGTACCCATTTTATCAGCTGTACCTATGCCATTGTAGCAAGACCCTCAAGTACCATACATGTTTTCAAGGAAATCTTTGTTTAATGAAACATCTAGTTTCCAAGGAAGGCAACCAGCCCCAGCTGGAATTGTGAACTCAGGACAGGACAAATGCCAGCAATTTTGTACCTAAGTGTATAATAACAACCAAATGTGCTCTGGCCTGTGCCCTGGCACTGAGGCCAACTATGGTGGAATAGCCCACACTGAGTCTGTTAAAATCTCTTACTTTCCCAAGCAGATTGACTGTGTCTGATTTGCCTGTTGGGAATGGGTCTGTTGGGAGTCCTAACCCGTAGATGTAACAGGGAACTGTTTGGCATAATGTTGGTTGACACAGGCCAAAACTGTGTCAGGAGCCCCTGTAGCAGTTCAGAAACGCTGGTGGCTCCAGCATTGTGGAATGTTTCCAGGTGCTGTTTAATTTCCTAGCAGGGCCAGCTCAGAACTTTGTTATTGCTGTTAATCTTACGTGAAAAGGGTATCTCAGTGATGAGCAGCAACATAAAACGAATAGATGGGAAGGTATAGAAATAGGTCATGTTTTCATATGGATTCAATTTCGGGTCCTCTGGCGCTATGTGGTGGTGCTTGTATTCTCTCGGTTGGTTGAACTGGCATCAGGACTGACTGCTGTTTTCTGTAGATCTATTGGCAAGGGAGATCAGGCCAGTTCTGTTCCGCAGCTGTTGTTGCTGAAGCTCATTGCATGTCTGCCATTTGTTTGCAAAACTTGAGATGAGGGGGTTTCCACGCTGGAGTTGTAGTATAATTAGTCCATTCAGCTGTCAAAGTTGGGCCCTAGCCTTTGCTTCCGTATAGTTGGCCAAGAAGGATTATGCTAGCAAGTATTTGGGGAGGATTTTCTTTTTGCAGGGTTGTGTTTACCTAGTGGATTCTTTATGTCATGATTTCATTTTTAGACTGAAGCTCAGTCATTCATTAATTATGAGGCCTCCCGATATATAATTTAAAGGATGTTCAGTGTCTCTTCTCTGTTACAGAATTTTACTCTGTTTTGATAGTTTGGGTTTATTTTTTCCAAGTTTCATCCTCAGTTTTTATGCAGTGGATAATGAAAACCATCTTATCATGATAGGAACATCAGCATACAGTGTCAGCACCTTTTTCTGAGTTGATTTTGTGAAACTTGGGGTTTGAAGAGTGTCCAAGAAGTCCGGTAGGTCGCAGGTGTCCGCGATGCTGAGTGTTGCACTGAGTCTACTGGAGTGTTTTATTCCCCATGCTTGTTTGCATAGATCTTACTTTAAGCCTTCATGTTCGAATTGTTGTATTAATTTAATGAGAGGCTCTGTTTTT
The DNA here is from genome assembly GCA_014706295.1 of Lycocorax pyrrhopterus obiensis. Classification (NCBI taxonomy): domain Eukaryota; kingdom Metazoa; phylum Chordata; class Aves; order Passeriformes; family Paradisaeidae; genus Lycocorax; species Lycocorax pyrrhopterus. Next base: position 94,500,541 of record JACSVZ010000001.1, read on the forward strand.
CGATCTATTTAATTTTGAGTGCCAACCTGAGTCAAAACCCTTTATTTAAGCCTGTGCCTCAGAAAAATACCTTTGCAGCTTTTGTCTGATACAAGCTTGTTAATGAGCATCTGCACGGTAACGTGGTTAGCACTTAGTTTCCTAGGGAAGAATCCCATTTGAATTCTCTGGATTACGTTATTGTTGGCTAGATATGGTAATGCGTCTTTCTTGAGGATGCTGCTGACTAGATGGCTTATAAAACACCTCTGTGGCACGCAGGGCTAAGTGCATTTTGGCTTGTGTGAATTTGTGGCACTTAGTTCATCTGATGTGTGTGCTCCTGAAGGCAGCCGCGTGGTCACCATGCCCCTCTCCCTGTGTTTATCGTAGAGGAAGCTTCAGATAAACACCTGAGAAAGGGAAGACTGCATGATATGGAAAGCCAGAAGGGCTGAGGTGAGCCACAACCACAGCAAGTGCATGGAAGGGAGGAGTGATGTGTTTAAACATTTAGCCACAGTTGCAGGGAGGAAATCGCAGACAGGCTAGAGCGGAACGCTTGTTAATTGCTGATTTTCTGGGCATTCTAGCATACAGGCACCCGCTCCTGTCTTGTTACTTTGTTGAAGAGGAAAAGGGATTGAGAAGGAAAAGCCATTTATTTTTCTCTGTGTGTTTTTAATTGTCCCTCCTGAGACAGGCTTTTGCATGGCGGTGTGTTCAATCTGTCGCTTGCAGTTTGTTTTCTGACAGCTGAGGTTCTTATCAGAGTGCACCACCTACCAAAGGGCGTAAGGTGAGGGGACCAGCACTGCCCACCACAGGGTGGTCTTGGGGTCGATGGGCTCTGTTGCACAGGCTTGGGTCACCTGTAAGGTTACTGTTAGTCTCTGAGGCTGGAGGAGGAGACTGGTATCATTTTTGAAGTGTGACTCCCATCCTCATGGGTTTCCATGGTTTTGTCCTGTCTCTCCCACAGACCAGTTTATGGCTGTTCTGGGTTTTCCTTGCAAAGGTCACACTGGTCAAAAACACTGTCTTGACTGTTTAGGAGATGACATTCTTTCTCGTGGAGAAGAAAAATTATAAGGCCTGTTGTACCCAACTGCTGCTGTTGACCTATCTCCTCTCTGTGATGGAGGACAGCTAGGTCTCCACTGTTCATTTAGTTTTTAGGTTCTCCCGACAGTCTTGCTCTCATTTTTAAACTTCCTGCCAGTGCTGTTACCTTTGTGACCATGGAGCACAGAGTGCTGAGACGAACGTGACCCCCTCAGAAGCTTTGGGATTACTTGTACTGGTGTTTCTAGCAGTGATGGCCGCAATGCAGAGATACCCAGGCTCTGTTTAAATTGCCTTGTTTGCATTTTGGTGGCTGCAGCAGCAGGAACGCACTGGGAATTAAATCACTGTGTTCTTCTGTTGCACTTTGCAGGCCTTGCTGAGCTCTGTGCTGGGGTTAGACTTCCCTTGGACCAAAACACGTGGATTCAGTGCGAGGTTGGACCTGCCAGCAGTGCCTTGCTGTGGGCAGGTGGCAGCTGGCCATGTGTGTTACTCTGCTCAAAGCAGAGCTCAGGGATGTAGCAGAGAAGGTTGGCAGCTGTTTTCATTTGCCATCCCTCCAATGTCCTGCACAAGCTTGAGCCACAGAGAACAGGAGTGGGAGCATGGGAAGGAGAAGGATAGATGAAACTTCCTCACTCCCACAGGAGGAGAAGCGAGGGCTGAATGTCAGATGCCTCAAAAGACCACCTTCTGTGTGGTGTATTTTCTGAAGAGCCTAGAAAGGGCCATTTCATTCCTTAGTCCTTGGGAGGGAGCTTGGCCAAAGAGATCAAAAAATTTAAGAACTCAAACTAAGCACAGTAATGAACAGGAAAGGTGGGGTCTCACCATCTTTGGGCTCAGTGTAGGATTTCTGGGAAAAAGGAAGCTGAAAACAGTTTATCAGTTTACCATGCCTGCATACCTGCACATACTCACTGTTTTCTGCACTGTGCTTTTGTCATAATATCCTCTTTTCTCCACTTTTCTCCTCGACATTCTCCTTTCCCTGTATGTACTTCCAATCCACTTTTCCACAAGGTCTTTGCATTCCACTTCCTTGAGGCAAAATGGACGTGGTTAGGTTGTCCCTCTTCCCGATGTGAAGCTGTTGTGTCTCCAGATAACTTTAGGACAATGATTTGGGTATCACACTACTAAGGTGTGACTCCCCCGTTCTGCTGGGTGCTCAGACAAAGCAGTGCAGTGGCACCTTAAGGAGGAGTGTGCTTTGATGGAGCAGATTATACACGTTTCCATGAGACAGATTCTTTGAAGTAGTCTTGTCAGTAATTGCCACAACAGGAGGGAATGTCTGAACTACATTTATAGGCCTGTTTTCAGGAGTTTGTCAAAACAGAGTTTCATCCCACTTGGAAGTGTTAAGACTTACGAATTTTTTTTTTCCCTCCCTGAAAAGCAGATGGAAAAAAAGATGAAATCCCTATATTTTTATGAGAGAAATATTTAGGCATATGGGAAGGTTTTCTTTTGACATCGTAGAGATGTTTCATTTCTGAGATTCTGAAACACTACGTTTCTTTATAATCTCAACTTCTAAATGACTCAAAATATTTCAGCTTTTAAAATGGAACACAAACTGGTACAAATTCTTACCTGACTAAAATTAAACATGTAAGTGATTCATGGTAAAAGTGACAATGAAAATTATTCATTTTTTCTGCAAATTATTTTTACTGTTACACAGTAGTGGTTTTTTGTTTGGCTTGTTTCGTTTGTTGTTTTTTTTTTTTTAACCAAAACAATTTATTTGAGGAACTTTTGACAGAAAGTTTTACAATGTGTTTGGAATGGAAAAAGTTAATAAAAAAATATTTCATCTAAATGGCATTCACCCCTTCCAAAAGTTTTCCCTTGCCAGACTGTTGAGAATATCAGACATTATGGTCTTTGGAAACAGAATAGGGAATTGGCTGGGAGGTATTTGTCATGAATTTCAAACAGTTAGCATTTAGACAAAAAAACCCAAAGAACTAGGAAGATGGCAGAGAAGCAGATTTTGAAAATGTGATGTCAGGATGAGAAGGTAGCCCTGATTTTGCCTTTATCTCATTTTTCGTCCTGGACAACCCACATATATACACATTTTCTCTCTTGGTCTCATTTGAAGATTTTGGGGACATTCAGATGTATTGTCTGTACTCCCCTTAGCTAATTTACACACTGCAAGCATATCATAGCACTCCAGAAGCAGTTCAGTGCACAGGCAGTAAGAATATTACTTATCTAACCAATTGCAATTAAGCAGTACCGTTTGAATTTGGAATATAGAGTGTGTGTTGAAGCCATTTGTGAAAAAAAGTGCAAACAATTTAACAAACATAATTGGGAAACAGAAATAAACAAAACCAAATTCAAAGCAGTGGCCCTCTGGTCATGGAAAGAAGCTGAATTTGTTGGCTGCCTTATCTGGCATGTGTTAGTTGCTCAGCTGTACATACAGACACTGTCCACCAGGATTTGAATTGGGAGCCAGGAACTCATTGCTAGGCCTTCAGCTGGTAATGGCCTTCCATCATTAAAGATTTCCCTAATGGAAATTGCTAACATTTAGAGAGCTTTTATGGAATCTTGCTTAGTATTTAATAGAGAATTCGAGCCATCCTAGGAGAATCTCTTCCTTTTTCAGTCCTGTATTTTTAGAAATCCATTGTGTGGATAGCCTATTAAATTTTTGTCGAGTCCTGTTGAGGTTTTCTCTGTTGCGGTCTAAAGGGTTTTTCTGAAAGAGCTAGGCTGTAAGCTGTCTTCTGAGACAGACTCTACTTCTTCCCTTCAGCCAGACGAGTCATTTTGTGTTCCTGGTAGGTCAGATTCAAAGCTGGTGGTGGTGACCAAAGCTCCCATGATCTCCAAGAGGCATCACTGACGCTATGCTGGTTTATAGGGGTGATGAATCCACTCCACTGAGTTTGTTCCTGTGCTCTTTCTCCCATGCCATCCACCAGTACAGAAGCTAACTCCTGTTTGCCAGTCTCTGCGTGGAAACAGACAAATGCAAATAGTGACAATGGGACTTTAACCTCTTTCTACTCTGGTCAACCACAAGCATTATAGCTATCCTGCATTTTGCAGCAGCAACCTCTAGTACTGGAAAAGGAGAACACTGCTTTTCTGCAAAGTGCTTGGCAGAATGTGGCTAAAGAGGGGAGCCAGTGCGTCAGGAAAGTAAGAGGAGCAGCAGTCAGGCAACGTGGTGCAATTAGGGATTTCTGGATGCTTGCATGGGCCTGTTGGTGGTGCATATTACTGTCTTTCAGAACATCCAGTAGTTAATCAAAGCTAAATGCAGACCAGCATCTCTCCTTTCTATCCTGCTGTTTTTCCTTCCTCCTCCTTTTTTTTTTTTTCTTCCTGAATTTAAAAGCTTGGATTGCTGCACGGAGTAAAAGAAGTGATTTGAAATGACTGCATGTGTTCTTAGCTAGATGCGGGTCTGTCTAGATCACATGAAGCAGAAGCAGCAACAAAGAAGTTTCAGCTTATTTAGGTTGTTGCAACCTACTGTTGTATGGCACTCACTGCCTCCCCTTTGTACGACTCAAAGAACTGCATCCAAGGACGTGGACTGCACTTGAGTAGCAACTGGAAATGAACCACAGTTGTCCCTTTAATAAGCAGCTCTTCATGTTGATCCCACCCAAGAATCAGCTGGGCTCAGCACTTTGGGGAACATCCCATGGGGTATCTGGGGTGCTCTGGGGCAGGAGGTAACTAACAAGTCGTTGGGCACAAGCTCTTTAGGAGGTCATTCCAGGGTGGTAGACCTGAGAACAAGAAGCAGGATTGGCCACCAAGGGGCAACAATGCAAAGAACAAGAGGGAAGCAGGAGTGATATGTAAAATACATGCCTGGCTTTGAGAAAACCTGTTTGTGGTCTTTTTTTCTACTGAGCTGAGCTCTGTGACCCAGCTTGCCTGTCCCAGCAGCTAATGTATGGCACCTGGGAATTGCTTGCATCAGTGAAGTATTGAATATTTTAGAATCTTGATTATTGCAGGAACAAGGTTTTCCTCAAGATTTTCAACTGTAATAAAATGTCCTCCTGATGTACTGGGAACTAGGAGCACCATTTAGAATAAGGGGAGAACCCAATTTGTTCCTTAGGTATGTCTGTGTAGTCTAAAATATTTATAACCTGTCTGTTCTTGGACAATTTTGCCAAAAGTGTGCACTTTTGCTAAGTGTTGAACAAGAACTATTTTAAGAAGCAATCAAAAATTGTAAAAGCATTTTTATGTTGTGTGGGCTTACGAAGGTGTGTGACTACAAGCAGCATTCCCCAAACCTATCTGCAGTAGCTCTCTGCGTGTTTCCCTCACCCTCCAGCTGCAGCACCCAGGCTCTACCAACCCTGAGCTCCCCAAACCCAGCTGTTCCAGTGCAGTTTCCCTTTCTCTCCCACGTACGTGTTGCCAGTGGATCCCATTCTTAGCCTACGTAAGTCTGTTATTGTCACCCCCATCATCCCTTGTGAGAGGTGTTAATCCCTGGGGTTCAACAGGGACAGGTAAAAGCCAGCACGTACTGTTTGCACCAGTGTCTTTAGCTAAGTTGTTAGTGCTGGGATTGGAGAAGCATTGATGAGGATGTTGCTACAACCAATGCATGAGCCACCCGATGTCCCTTTTTTTCCCCTTGCAGATGGAGAAAAAACTTTCTGACTTGACAGCATAAAAAGAGGGCTTTTTTTTTTTTTTTTTTTTTTTTTCCGGGGGGAAAAATTATATAGAATTATGTCACATCAAGAAAAACACAATGATTAAAATAACTTGCTATGAATATTCATTCTCAGCTTGGCAGATGGATGAAGTGGGCTGAGCATTTGCAGAATATTGCTAACTGAGCTCTCTTCCAGAGAATAACATTTCAAAAGAATTTCCGATTAGGTCTGTTGGCCAAAACTAGAAAGGATTTTTCTCTTCCTTTTTTCTTTCTTTGGCATTCTGAGCTTCCACCTTCCTGCCGAAATGAACTTCTTTCTAATCACAGTTTTGGATACTTCTGAAGCCTCACACTGAGGCCTTCCAGATGGGTTCATTGCAGTGGGAAGAGAAATACTCATTATCATTATTATTATGATTACTATTATAATTCTTAACTCTTACATTACATTGTCATGATTGTCCTGAACAATCTCAAATTGTTTTACAAACAAGTTTCATTTCCTTTGATCACTAAAACACAGTAACATCTGAAGAAGCAGCCAGCATTTGTTGAGTATTTTTGCGCTAAAGAAGGGGGGGGGGGGGGGGTGGGGAGAGAGGGGAGTGATGCATCATATACATTTTAAAGTTTAAGGGAAGTTTAAGTTTACTAGGAAGAGTGAAATGACCCAAACTGGACTTTAGCTGTATTTGTACCCAAGGAATAGTGAAAGATTTCATGGACGCAGGAATAGGCAGTGGGAAGCAGGGCTGTACCTCCTCTGAATGTCACAGTGCCCCCTAGTAGCAGCTTTGATTATTGATCCGAACTGGCTTAAAAGGAGCGCTGCTTCTTTTCAGAACACCAGTACTGTTGCAAGTTCTGTCTTTAGCAAACCAGGTTAAAAATTAATAATATCTTTGCCAAGAGGAACTTTGAAGAAATGGATGTTGTGCTGATTTATTTTCTTTTGCTGGTGGTTTAAAACCAGAAAAGGGAAAAAAAAAAGTTTTTTCAAAACTGAAATATTTCAGGTTTGTTCATTTTTCTTAAAAACAGAAACTATCCCACTTTTTCACATACTTGGAGATGTGCAGCCTCAGAAGGCTGGAGAGTGGCCCAGCCCATAGCTGTGTCACTCCAGTCAGGTACCTTATGATAGGACTCAGGCAGAAAGATGGCTTAATTTGCTGTGACAGGTCTAGCTAGTCCATGCCTTCCTTGCAGGCTACTGGAATCCCCGCCGGGTGATTTTCCTGGCATATGATGCCTGCTCTGAGGTCGTGCAAGCCAGTCACAGCATAGCTACCGTTCCAGCTTGCATTCTGCACGGAGCTTTCCTGGGATTTTTTTAAATGAGGATGCCGCAGTATGCAGTGCTTCTGAGCTGAGTAGGCCAGCAGCTCCCCAGGGAAGGACAGGATTCAGGTGTCACAGTGTAGTGCTGTTTCACCCAGCTGTATGAGATCGCAGGAGGGCTTTCCTGGGTTTGCTTTCCAGAGTTGTTGATACAAGTAGGTGGCAGGTGTGAGAAAAACCTCGAGGCATGTTCTGCTTTGGATAGATGGGGGATTTAGTGAAAACATGACCATCCAGGAAAACGGCAGAGAAATGCACCTGAGTAAGGGGAAGAGGCATGCAGCAAGCAGGACTCTGCTGCAGAGTGATTTGTTACCATCCCAGCAATAGCTCTTGTTTCAACTGAGCATGATCTCTCCTGAGAAGAGGAGGAATCTAATCATGATGATTGATAATACCTTCAGAGGTTCCCCAGTAGGTATCAGACTTACAGAGCAGAAAACCACTCTCTTCTGGGAGAGTGGATAGGAGCAAAATGCCTAACACGCTGCTTGGAGGGTCTCAGCTCACTTCAGGTTCAGCCTTTGGACCAGGATGTTTCATTGCTTTGGAGAGTAGAAACAATTGTTTGAGGGCCATCCAAAGAAGGCCTCTGGCAGGTTGATGTGTGGAAGCCAGTGCTCTGGCTCTGTTTAATAAACTCAGTACCACTTGTACACCTCCCTGGCAAATGGATAGTGACACACAGTGACCACACTTTGCCAGCAGTGTTGCCTGAGGCTTTAATTGCTTTGCACATAAAGTTATTTATCTCCACATCAAGAGGGTTGAGACCACATTTAGGGAGTAATTACAAAGCTGCCAGAGGGACTGGTGTTTGCCATGCCAGCCAGGCTGTGATTTATTGGTTCTGCTTGTATTTAGAAAGTGAGCTTTCCTCTCACCTCTTCCCTTCATTCAGTGCATCATGGCTAAAGGCATCTGTATCCCCCAATTCCCTCCGATACTATCTGTGTGGAATATGTTGGGCAGCTGTAAAGAATCAAATACTCTGAGTTTAGTTCTGACATTACTCTTGCTGTTCCATTCCTGAGGGTTTGGATTTTTTTATTGTTATTCCTGTCTTTTTATTTCTTATTTTATAAAGAAAATGTTATTAGGATTTTCAGTGCGATTTCATGGTGATATTTGGGGAACAAATAGCAACAAATTCTTACCTTCTTATGAAGGGTTTGATATGGCTCTGCCTTACCCATGGTGTCCATAGGATTTTTATGTGTTGTTTCCTCATGAAATGTAAGGAAATGCAGTGTGTTTCACCTGAAGTTTTACCTCTCATGGTCTGCTGTCCCAGAGCTGGAATCCCTAAATCCAAGTCCAAATGCCTTTCAGTCTTGGTCTCCGTTTAATCTAATTCCTCATCTGTTTAATTTTTTTAAATTATTATTTGTGGGGTTTTTTTCCATAACACCAGCTTTAAGTCTCTTTGCATAATCTGAATCTTGGTGACATAACAGATGCTTTGATTACTGGGCCTAACATATGTCCTTTGCTAACCCAATGGATTTTTAGAGGCTCTAGCCATATTCATTTCAGTGGAATGCAAACCTTGCCCCAGCAGAAGTGTGATATAAATAATAGATGATTTCTTTAGCCTGTCCACTTAAATGTACTGTTCTGTTTTAAAGGTTTCCTTACTTTATTTCCTATATTAGTGTTTATCTTTCTTATTTGGAAATGCCTTTCTGACTCCTGGGTGGATGATTTTTTTCCTGTTGTCTTTATGATAGGGATTTAATCCTTACCATTTTTGATGTTACTTCGTTTTCAACGAGCTTCCTCAGTAGTTTTACAAATCCCTTTCAAAAAATTTAGTACCTCATATGTGTTGCTTGGGGTTTTTTATTATTTTATTTTGGTGTGTGCATGTAATCCCTGAAGGACACCGAGCCTGTTTGTGGTCATTGTTTTTCAGTGCATCAACAGCAGTCGCTTTGCAAACAGACTTTTGTCTTTCATGTCAAATTGCACTGAAAACAGTCTCCTGTCTCTCTGAGCTCTGGAGTCAGCTGTTCTAAGTGATAATTTATTTAACACATCAAGAAATTATTTTTCTAAACTGTCACCCAACATGACACCTGACTCATTTCTGTAAGCAGATAACCAAAGTCAGCCACTTTTTTCTGCTTTATTAGACTGATTACTGCTTTGATGTTCATCGAGTTTATGCATTTTGTATTTTTTTGTTCTCTTGATCAAGAGGATGATAATGTAACCTTGCTAGTATAAAGAATACTTTTATATTAAGGGCTTTTGGGCTTATCTATTGGAGCTTGCATACGAACTTCTCAAAACGTTCCCTCTCTGGATTCTGTGGGCACGCTCACCTCTAAAGCCTAGTATGTCCTTCATGTACAGTTTGAAACCAAAGATCATGTTCTTCCATTGATCTTTGTCATTTCATTAGTCTTTATTGTAGCAAGGTTTTCTTCCATTATCCAGTGTATTCGTTTACTCATTATTGCTCAGAAGCCTATGCAATGATGTGTATACACATGATGATTTTTAGTCTTGGCCCAGAGCTTAATTTTATTGAAATTCTGTGTCAGAAGCCCTGTTATATTTCAGGGTTTATTTCTGCATTTGTGACGTGCCTTAGCTTTGCTCCAGCTGAAGTTTCTTGTCCTATCCTCTGCTCCCAGATAACAGTTATCTCTCTATTGCTGGCATCCCTAGCAGATGTCTTTGTCTGACTTGAGCGCTTCTCAGCACCTGCCAGCTTTCCTTAGCTCTGAATTTAAGAAAATCTCATCCAAACTATATTAATTTTCAGTAGCACAGTCGGGGTCTGCTGTAGTTAAGATGGAACCCATCCTGAGCCCATCCTCTCTGCACACACAGTGTGTTTACCTGAAATCCCTGCATTCCCAATAATGTTTATACCTTTCCTCTCTATTTGAACTTTTCCTCTCTACGAAGTCCCTATAATTCCAACTATGCAAGTTAATATGGTGCCTGTGAAATATTTCAAAGAAACATGTTGTGGAGAACTAAGTGCATTTTCAGTATAATTTTTTAGGGTCTCTCTTATGTGACCAGCTGTTCTCTGTTACAAGTGTGTGTTATGACCAAGGACCTCTCATCTGTTCTTGTATAGTGGTCTGTGTGCTTGCAGAGTGTTACAACTCCTGCTCCTTCTAAGCAAGGTCCTTGTAGGTTCCTTTAATCATCAGCTGGAGCTGATTCAGATTCTTCTGGCACTGTAGCCTCTCTGCATCTTTCAGCTGGAAAGTTCCTGGAGTAATGTTCTTTTTCAAACAGAAGAAGATTCCGTGACTGAAAGCATCAATTTAACAGATTTTCTTACTGAGTTTTAGCCTGATGCAGTGCTGCTGTAAGTTCAGGTTTTCTCCAGGGGTGGGAGTCTGCTTTTTGTCCGCTCATCCTTGGAGTGGCTGTTTGCTTTTGAAGGCTGTAAGGTACTAAAAGTCATGGAGGTAGTCAGAAATTTGGAGATCACTTTAAGAAACTGGTCATCTAGCTCGTTCCCTTTCCTGTCAGTTTTGTGGGCTTTTTTTTGTTTGTTTGTTTGTTTTCTATGGGTGGGGTGCAGGTGTGTCTACCTACAGTTATGGGGAATTGGTCAGTACATGGTAGTTTGTGTTTCCTGCTCCCTTCTCAGACTACCGTATTCCCTCTGCAGTGTCTCATTCTTTTCCGTCCCCCCTCTCCAGCTTTTTTCCTGCTGTTTCTTACACAAACTTTCCCCAAGGTGCTGCCAGCCTGGCTGAGGGACTCAGCTGTGTTCTGCACCCCAGGCAAGTATGATATAAAAAAAAAAAAATTCATTTTCAGTAGCTGTCAGTTGAAACCATTACCTCGTGTTTTGTGCTCTTAGTGTAGAAGGCAATCCCATCTCTAAGGATTTTTTGCCCACTCAAGTCCATGGCTTAGTCCGCTGCCCCAGCTGCAGGCTATGCTGCTTTGTTGCTCTGTAGCTTTAAAGGAGGAGCTAAAGGGATTTTTGTGTATGTCTTTTTTAGTTATTTAGTACTGAAGCTTTATTTTAGGGGGAGCAGCAGAGCACCCTCTTCAATTCCACCTCTAACTCCTCCTTGTTTTGCCCAAGATGTTTTTCACTCTTTCTGTGGTGGTTCTCAGCTGGAAATTTCCTGTGAGGCACCATGGTCCTTTCCACGTACACTAGCTGCAGGATCCAAAAAGGATTGCTGCATCAGGATGGGAAAGCCCGAGGGAAACAGATATGACGGATGAGTTGGTGGATAGGCAGGGTACACTCAGTTAGAATTGACCACAAGCGTGTCAAGGTCAGAAGAGCTGCTCTGCTGAAAAATGAAAAGTTATATCTATGCCGTGTTTTGCCAAGTGCTGTAGTTATTAAGGTGATGGCTCTAAATGAAGCCTGATCTGCTATTCTAGATATTTCTGAAAATTAAAAAAAAAAAAAAAAAAAAAGCAAGGCAGTGATTATAATGAGGAATATGAACCAAAATACAAGAGAAAAACACATCTGTATTTTGAGGTGCTGAAATTGGGGGGGGTTAGCACGAAATCATTTCTGTTCTCTCATTTTTCTCTGCATTTGTCAGGCATTATGAGTATAACATTTGCCAGGGTAGCCTTAGGCAAGCCTGGCACCAGTGAGCTTGATGCTAATACCAAACACCACTCTAATCTAGGGTATGGGAAAACTCAGCAGTGTTGAGCATTATCCTCCTTCTTCTGGGCACTCCCTGTCAGGGATAGGATGGGAAAGGCTAGTTCTTCCAGCCATTAGAGAATGGTCTGCATTCTCCACTCTGCCACTGACACCTGAAAGTGGCTTTGGAAATTTCATGTCCTCCCTATGGATTTCTGTTTCCTCTGCATAGGGGTGCAGTTACTCTCACTAGCCTTTGATTCCATTTTGGAAATTTTTGAAAGAAAAGGGTTTGAAAACAAAGCATTTTGAAATGCAAAGCACTATTTTTGCTATCAGCTTAAAACTGGACCTCTCACTTCACATAGGTACATTAGTCTCATTTTTCTCTGAATTTTGCCCTGTTGACTTGTTATGCCCTTTCTCTTTTGGCTCCTACAGCTTTATCTGACCATGAGATGTATTATTCAAATGCCCTCACACTCCTCTTATTGCTAATTATATATTAAAGAGGTTCTGACTTCATTTTTGCTCACTACAGAATCTTAGTCCAGCTGTGACACTGACAGGGCTGCTGGAGCTTGGTGAGAACTTGTGCAAATGGCACTTCTCTTTTCAGACTGCCGGTCTTAATGGAATTTATGATGAGCCAGTAATAACCCCAGCACTCCTTGTGTGCAAAGTTGGGAGAGAGCAAGGAGTCCTGTATCAGCTTCCCTTTAGTAATACATGTTTGCAAAAAGAACATTTTTTATAGAATGTTTTCCTGTGAGTGATGGCACTTTCCATCGGATTGGTCCAGGTTAATCCTGCCAGGCAAGCTGTAGGAAAGCTCCCTGCTGGCTAGTTTGTGCAGGTTTCCTAGGGATCACAGAGAAAATAGTTTACAGGGATCCTAAAAGCTCATCTACTTCATCCTCTACCTCAATTTGCAGAAGTGCTAGGAGTGTTCTGCTGCCCAAATGCGGGTATTGTAGGATGTGTCTGTAGATTGCTACAGTTTGAAACATGCAGGGTGATTTTGGTTGAAGTATGCACTACATTTTTTTTAAATTCACAGATTCATAGGCTTAAAGTCCAGAAAAGGCTGTTGTACGTTTCAGACCCACTGCCAAGAGTTTCAGAGACCAGAGAATTGTACTGGGTCTGAACCCAGTGCTTTGACTTAGATTTGTAGGCATGTATAGGTGCATTTTGTAGGTTATTGTGGAGATTCAGCATGGGGCTCAGTGGGACGTGCCTCATCATATTCGGTCGTTCAGTGTGAAGGATCATGCTATTTATTCTCTGCCAAAGTGTGGAATTAAAAACCCAGTTTTGGCCACCATTGCATGCAATCTTGACTGCTCATTGATTTTGTTTCTGATGAACATCACCAGCTGCTGCAATACTGTAGTGGTGGATGTGGTATAAGGACCTAAAGACAACATAAAAATTACTTAATCCAGTGATGTACTGAACCACAGGTAAGTCTTTGGTCTGTCACCTGCTTTTGGAAAATCTGCCCAAATGTGAATTACACTGTGCCTTGCATGTCAGGGAATCGGGACACCACAGGCAAATGTCTGTGATACCATGGAATGCCAGAGGCTATAGCAAATCCCATGTCTTTATAAGGTATAGGTGAGTTATATCTTCCTTTCTTTCTCAAAGCTTTATTACCTTCCCCAGTTGGCCTGGCACAGATTATGCAACGGCCAGAAAAGCTTATAATGACTAGAATGCCAGGGCAATTATACTGTGGATGCTAGAATTTTAGCCTGTCTCAATTAATTGAGATGAATTCAGAATTTAGAGCTGAATTTTCTCCCCATGAAGAAGAATTTATTTTTTTATTTAAACTCTGACTATTTTCCTTTGATTTATTTATTTTTCCTTTTTTACTGTATTAGACTAAGAAATAAATAATAATTCACACAAATCTGATAGAGAGCAATAGATTAAATGAAATATTAATATGACATAAAAAAAATCAAAAAATGGATCTAAACAAAATGTTCTGAGATTATCGCAATGAAACTCTTGAATGTTTAGCTGTCAAACTTTTCATTGAAGTTGACAATTTCCATAGAGAGATCTGATTTTGATAAAAAAATTAAAACTGTTCTGGCAGGTCTTTTTCCTTTCTCTCCAACAGTTTTGATGATTGATCTGCTAAATTTCATCATGACCTTTATCGATAAGGAGGTTCAGCTCACTGACCTGAAAGCTGGCATCCTTTTCAGGCCTACAAAGAGCCAGGGTCTCCTAATCTCTTAACACAACTTCTGATGCTGACTGCCTTGCTCACATCATGAACATTTTCTTCTCAGGCCTTTCTGGCTCTGGAGGAGGATTAGTCTTAATGGCTTTTTTTTGTCTTCACAAAAAAGAAGGTAGTGAATATCTATTTGCTTGCATACATCTTGTGAGTAAAGGAATATATTGCTGATGTATTTATATATAAATAGTAGACCTCCAAACAAGCTGCTCTCTTTTTTCTATCAAAGGTTGTGTCAGGGCAGTGTTTGTGGAGGAGGTCCTCAAGGAGCAGGCGAGCAGGTGTGTGACGTTTTAGCAGGATAGAGTTTATGACTGCTCTTCTCATTTGATAAATATTAAATCAAACCCTAGAGGGGCTGTCGGTGGTTCTGTGTCACCAGTGGTGTGAATAGATGTAAAATGGATGGAAAATTCACATGAGGTTGCTGTGGCGCTGGTAGGAAAATGCTCAACATGTAAATCTGAAAATTTTCTCTTCTCTCTGCCTGCTTGCAACAGGAAAAAGTTGTATTTGTATGTGCTGGTAGGTGGTAGACCTTAAACTGAAGTAAGGGAATTGTGGGCTGTGTTACTTCATGTTTTCTCAGTCAGGTTTACTTACTGTCATGTATTCATTTTGCAACTTATCTGTCTGGCTAGGATTCTAAGAGGCGTTACTGCCACACTTGGTGTGTTCCTTGGTACGGCCTTGAACGGGATGAGCCTCAAGGAACTCCTTGCAGCTTTAGGGCACTCAGTGGTCTCAAATCTTCTGAGTGACTTGCAGATTTGTCACTGTAACTTTCATCTGTCTCACTGATTTTTCCAGATGATTTATTTCTTTGTTGCTTTTTGTGTTCTCAACATTCTTCTTGCCACTAAGAGTTCATCCATTCAAATGGGCAACTGGAAGAGCTGAAATATGTTTCATCAGTCCCTGTTCATACTATCTAGGCATTCTTCCTACAGCATCAGTTTCTTGCCATCACTATTCCCTTCCATATTATGGCTGTAGGAGTGATCATTTTTTTGTTGCCGTTGATTTCAGTTCTACCTTAAGGATTTCCAGCGTGCCTGCCACAATAGCATCTGAGTTCTTGTGAATACCTTCTGAAGTCATTGTCTTTAAATTGTTCATACAGGGCTTGTTATAGTACTTGGAGGTGTCAGTTTGAATGTCTAAGCCAAATGGAAAAGTGGCTGTCTGCCTTTTTAGCTTCTCCATCTATATGAGCTGGTGTCTTCACCCCAACCTAAAAGCATTTTGTTATTGATAGAAATGTTTTCCCTGCAGCAAAACGCCTTGCAGCCTTTTGGGATGAAGTATTCCTATGATTATAATAATGGTAGTAAACAGAGGTGATTTCATTTGTGTTCAGTTCTTATAAGGATGCTGCCCAGGCAAACAAGGATAATTTGGAACCAAAAGTGAAACAGTGCAAATGATGGTTGGGCCGTACTGTTTCCTCTGATACCAGTGTAAAACTCAGCTGCCTGTTGCCTTCAAGTTTCCTTATGCTGAAATCATCCCACTCTCTCACATGAAGTTCCACTAGATTTATGCTGGTGAGAGCATATTTTGGCCCCTCAGATGAAACTCAAGACAATTACATCTCCATTAAGAAATTAATTCAGAATTAATGCAGTTATTGTGCAGCGATTAAATTCCAAACTGCTGGTAGAAAAACTAAATTATCGAGGTTTGCCATTTAAGCTGTAGCTTGTGGGGACATAATGAACTGGCCTTTTATATTGAACGATAAACCTCATGTTCTTAATAATCACTTGGAATTGACTTCATGTAAATAACTAGTACAGCTGAAGCAATCATCTCCTGAGATGGTGCTGCTGTCTTGCCAGGATTTTTCTGGTTGCTGCACTCTTTTTCACTGCAGAGTTGCTACAAAACCAACCTGCATGGTCTCCTAGCAGCTCAATTAATACCTTGCATAACTTCTAAAGACCTCTTTATAGTTATAACAGGTTGCTTATTGTAGGTTAAAAACATACCAGTTGAAATTGAATGTTGCCGTTATTATTGTTGATGGAGTTTTTCCAACTCTGTGAGGAGAGATGTATAAATTACATGGTGTTTAAAGCTCAATAAATATGCTTTAGCAGTAGAGCAGTTTGTATTTAATCTTCCATACGAGGGCTGGTCCAGTAAGCCAGTGAGTGATAGGGCAAAGGTGTGTTCATGCGTGGAGCGCTGTGCATGCGATTCCAAAGGTGGCTAAGGGACTTAGGGCCACATGGCTTTTGGCCATCTAATTCCCTTGCCTACTTTAGCCAATGGAGTAATCTCAGAAATAAGACCTGGCTTACAGTGCATCTCACTCTGGCTGAATCTGATGTTGGGTTGGTTTATTTTTGCAGGAAGAGTACTGATTTCTTAGTACCCAGGCAATAAGGCACAGAGATGACATGTTACTTGATTATTGGTGGAAAGGATGCAAGACCATCTCCATTCCTGCCCTATAACATTGTTTTTACTTCCCTGCTTGGATTAGAGAGTTTAAGATCTGAATGTCAGACAGTAAAATCAGTGGAAGCACCTATAAATTCAGATCTTTTTCAGTTGCAAGCCTTTGATCTAGGAGCTTCAACATGAACTTGAAAATCTCTTCAGTGGTCTAATTTTTTTTGGAAAATTTCAGCCTTGTGACTTGTATTCAGCTGTTTGAAAGTGAACATGATGACTCACCTATGTGAGAAAGGAACTACCTTTAGTAGAATGTCTGTGCTTTTCTCTAGCAGGTAGTAGCATCCCCTGGCTAGACATACTAGGAAAAAACAGCATCACCTGTTCCTAAGTTTGTTCATCTCCTCCTTTTATGTTCATTGACACCAATACCACCAGATGCAGTCTACACCTACCTTAGCTGTTTTAGCAGGACAGGACTGCTCATTAATTTTCTGTGTCCTGTTCTGTTCTCTGAGTCTGGACTCTGGCAAGGGCAGCTGACTCTTGGCGTAGATCCAAAGGGTTAAACATGAGAAAACTAATCCCCTCTTCAAATCTCTCTACAACCAGTGGTTTCTACTCAGTTGAATGACTTGGATGCTCAAGTGCTTTCCGGAATTTCACAGGTGCAGCTGTCTGGGTACCTATTTGTCTACAGTGTGCATATAATTATTATTTCCTTTCCAGATCAACTAACTGCATTTCTAGCCCCTTCTCAATCATCTCCTGCTTCTCTTCTCTCTTATTGGGGTGAAAATTCCCTGAGATGCTGTTCAGCAAAAATTTACAGAACAAGAAACAAATTGTTTCTGGAGAGTGCTATTTACCTTTTTTATTTTCTGCTTTGTTAGCGACGCAGAGGTTTCATTAGCAGGGAACAAAATGAATTCCAGGGACAGCGAGTAATATGCACACAAATTATATGAAAAAAAAAAAACAAAAAACAAACAAACCAACAAAGCACTAACAACCTTCAAACATAAAAATAACCAAACCCCCAGAAAGACTACAACTGAAGCATCCACTAATAAGAAAGCAAATGGCGTTCTGGGTTATAATGCAAGATGGAATTACCCTGTTAAAGCCTTGGTAACCAGCAGTACTGTAGCCAAACCCACAGGGTCGCTGAGCCTACCCCATGTTAAGTTGTTAGAAATGTGGGAGGAGCTAAAATTAGGGCTAGCAGGGAGTGCTGCAGGGCAGAAGAGCATGGCTCTGGCAGACCTTGGTCAGATGGAGGTTCTAGAAAAAAAAAAATTCTAGGCGATACTAAATTATGATCAGTAGCCTTACCAAAGCATTCATGGGCATTTTTTGCACCTACTTCTGCTCTTCCTTTGCTACCCCACGTTCCAAACTCAGTATTCCCAGCTGTGGGGCAGGTGTTGACTTCCTGTGCCCAGTGAAAGGTCCTGGAACTGCAGTTCTTGCTGGGCACGGGCCTGTGAGTGTGTTATCTGAAACACAGCACCTTGGGAACCGGCTGCCTCCTTGTGTACACACAGCATGACACCCACGAGTCTGTTGTTGGGGTAACCCCACCGCCCTCCAAGAGGTTCTACCAGAAAAGCTTTGAATCTGTACTTAGGGTGGGAAAAAAAAAAAGAAAACCAGCCACCTTCAAGCCTGAGGGAATGGAGCTTGCTGGAGCAGATAACTAGGATACTTTTATGAAATGGATCAAGCCCCCTCACCTCAGGGGAGGAAGTGTGGGGTGTTGATAAGATTGTACCACACAGACGACACTTGGTAATTAGCACTATCTCTAATGTAATCACTCACTAAGAGGTTTAGCTGGGATGTGACTTACCCAGGAGAGGCACTAGAGGAAAGGGGAAAAAAGGACAGGTGAGAAGAGCAAGATGTAAGTAGTCTTTGCCCTTCTTTAATATCATCTATCTGTGGATCTCAGAGAGTCTACCCCACTTTTAACAAGTGTGTAGTAGCTCTGTGACATACATACTATTAACCTCCTTTTGCATGGGCAGGAATAAGGAACAGTAGTGCTAATGACTATGGCTAGGCTGCCTGATTTGTAAGAAACTATGGTGGCAATAGATAATGGGTGCCAAGAGCAAGCAGTGTCCTTGGTGCTACTGAGATATGCCCAAACCTGGGAGGTGTATGAATGAGACAACCTGTGTTTATACTTGAGAACAAGTTGTGCCTTAAGAAGCTGGTGTTTACCTAAAGCAGCACATCAATCTCATTAGAAACAGTAAATAACGTACTAGTTAGTCTTTTCTCCTAGGGTGTCCCTCTTGCATGTGGCTGTTGAGGAATACTTTTGGTGCAGGCAGCTGCAGTGAGAACTGTGGGTTGAGCTCTGGGTGGCAGGAGCCAGAGACAAGAGGCTGTGAACTGCTGACCCTTTTTGTAAGAAAGGGCACAAAGACTGGTGGGCAGGCCAGGTAGGTGGGCACTGAGAGACACTGCAAGGGCTGAAGACTCAGGAGGGAAGAGCGAGAGTTTCGTGAGCTTGGACTGTGAGGGGATAAAAGCCAAGGGGGGTCCTTTGTGGTGGGTTCTTTCTCAGAGGCACCAGCTTGGGCTATTTCTGTGTTACTGCACCATGAATAAATTGCTTTATGGAATGAGACATCTGAGACTCTGCTAAGGGAAACTTGGGGTCAAACTGCTAAGGAAATCTGGTCTGACTGTGTGAATGGGGTATGTAGAGTCAAGCAAGGCACATGTTGGCTCACTGGAGCCACCTGCTGCAAAGGGCCTTCAGTCCCAGAAGATAAAGTCCCTGGCCTTGGGAATGTGACTAAAGAGTCTTGTGAATGTTCAGGTTGGGAAGTTTCCTTAATATGTCCATATGCCAGTTGAAAAGATTCACTGAGGTAGTTTAGTGATTTTCTCATCAAGTGAGCTGATTGTCTCCAAATAAACACTTCCTGTGAGATTCAACACTTCCATCACTCTGGGGCTTTGTTGCATGGTGCCACACGTAATGGCCACTGCTAACACCCTGACAAATTTGGTCTCCAAACTTACAGACACTTTTAAAATCTGATTTTGTCAGAAAGACAGTGACATTGAATTGGAAGGAATTATGACTAGAATCTTCAGACACTTTAGGAGTTTTTTCCTCATTTATGGATTTCATCTGATCCTACAAATTCCCAATGGTGAGGTGGTGTTATTTTATTTTTCTAACTTTGAAACTGAAATCTGTTCTTCTGCCTAGGGGGAAGCCTTCATGCTGCAGTCCTGATTCTTAGCTGCGTGTAATATTCTTTCATTCAATACTTCTAGTAGCCCTTCTGTGCAGAAAATTGGCTCCTGTATTTGCACTTGATTCCTGCAGGGGCAGTTTGAGTAGTTGGTGTCTCCTCTCCCTCTTTCTCTACTCCAGTTCCCTGAGGCATCACCTTCCTCTCCAGACAAATAAATGCCTTGAGGCAAGCAAACGTCACTGGTGTAGTCTCGTTTGCATGGGGAGTTGTCAGGCCTGATCTGACCTGCCTTTCCATCAGGATTATAAAGGTGACGGATAGTCAATTTCAGGGATTCATGATCCATTTTAGCACAGCGCTTCACCTTGCAGCTAAGTAATACGGCTGTGATAAAATCAGCCATAATCACTGCATCTTACTCAGCACTGCTTTGGCTGTAAATATTGCCTTCATATATTAAAAGAAAGAAGGAAAAAACCCTCAAATGGAAGGAGAGGGAAAAAGAGATCTAAAGAGAAAAGGTCTGTTGACCATGACTGGTCAGAGTGGTATTTCCTTATGTAACGTAGCCTTCCTGAAAGAGGGGAACAGGGCTTGGAGCTGGTGGGCTCCTTGCAGTTCTAAGGAGCCAATGTAGGATGCACAAGCCTGAAGCATTCCCCATTACTCAGAGGTTCACTAGCAAAGCTGGGCATGGGATACTTCTTGAGAAGTTAATGAACTTTGGGGATGCCTCTATCTTTTTTACAAGTGCTTCAAAATCTGAACTGTTACCAAAATAATTTCCTTGCTTTCCTCTAAACACAGCCTTTGATTTCCTGAAGGAAGCATCATGACTCTCTTTTCTTTTTTGCAGAGCAGTTTAGGACTGAAATGGAAGCCCTTTTAGCTTCTGGGAAAAAAACAAAAAATTCAATCTTTGAGTCATGTTTGCTTTCTGTGCAGCTGTTTGTTCACTGTTATCTCAGTGTAGTGGGTTGACCCTGGCCAGATGCCACGCACCCACCAAAGTCTCTCTCTCACTCCCCTCTGCAGCTGGACAGGGGAGAGAAAATATAATGAAGGGTTCATGAGTTGAGATAAGGGTCAAGAGAGATCACTCATCAGATACCATCACAGGCAAAACAGGCTCAACTTAGAAATATGAAGTGAATTTATTAGTAACAAAATCAGAGCAGGATAATGAGAAGTAAAATAAGCCCTGGAAAGCACGTTGGCCCCACTCCTCCCTCCCTCCCTCCCTGCTCTACCTCATACCCCAGCAGTGCAGGGAGACAGGGAATGGGGGTTGTGGTCAGTTCATCACCCGAGGCTTCTCCCACTGCTCAGGGAGCGGAGTCGCTCCCCTGCTGCACTGTGGGGTCCCTCCCACAGGAGACAGTTCTCCATGAACTTCTCCAACATGGCTCCATCTCCCACAGGCAACAGCACCCCTCAAACTGCTGCACTGTGGGTCACTCTTCCAGAGGGTTCAGTCCTTCGAGGACAGGCTGCTCCAGCATGGGCCTCTCGCTCCATGGGTCTCCCATGGGCTCACAGCTTCCTCTCAAGCATCCACCTGCTCCAGTGTGGGGCTCCTCCATAGGCTGCACATGGATCTCTGTATCCCCCTGTGTACCTCCATGGGCTGCAGGGGCACAGCTGCCTCACCATGGGCTGCACCTCGGCCTGCAGAGGAATCTCGGCTCTGGCACCTGGAGCACCTCCTCCCCCTCCTTCTCCATGGACCTCAGTGTCTGCAGGGCTCTTCCTCTCACATGTTGCCATCCTGGTCTTCTCTGGCTGAAATTCTGGGTTTTTTTTTTTCTCTTCTTCTTGAACATGTCCTGGTCTTATAGCAAAAAGCCATCATCATCAGAACACATGTGAAGTATTTCACAGACTCAATAGGGTTTCTGTCTAATCAGTTGAGGTTTCCTGCCTCTTAGTTTGCTCTGGTAAGATCTGGTGCTGGAAGAAGCATGATGGAACTCTAGCTTTGAGGGGTTTGTGCATGTCTCTAATGGGAAACAGAAAAACAGGAGGACTTTCAGCTGTCCGCAAAAAGAAAACTGATAGAGGCCCAGATGTAGGTATAAAATGGTTACAGCACAGTGATTTGTGTGGAATAGAGGTGAATGATGATGATATACAATGGTTCCCTGTACAACTGAGGAGCAGTTGGTGGATAAAAGTGGTTCCTGTCCTTCTCTGGTTTTGTTATACTTTCTCCTATCTAACTGTATAATCTGCAATGTTCTGCTCTGCTTTTTTGGTTTTTTTTTCTTCACCATTAATTTTGTGATAGTCCTTGTTTTGTTCATTTTATGAAATAGAAAGTGGGGAGAAGGACAAGAAAAAGGGGAACATTGTCCTGACTTTAATCTGGAAAGGGCAAAAGGTACAACACAGCAGACAAGTAAGTTTGAGTTTACATTAACTGAGGGAATAGCCTGGACGCTGAACTCCAGAGCTGCCTTTTTCGCAATCTCCTGACTAAGTGTGTTACACTGTGGTCTTTTAGATTTGCTTAGTTAGTCTCCTGCATGGAAGTGCCTCTGTGCTGAACTTTGGTTGAACTTCATTGATCATCAGTGTTCATTCTGTCTGGCCTGGAAATTTGAAGGGAGAGAAGAGGTCTAGCTTGAAGTAAGATTGTCTCAATAAGAATTTAATTTAGATATTGCACAATTATAACGTGTTGGTCAAATCACAGGCCATTATGAGAAAGAAAAAAAATTACTCAAGTTTCCTGTTCCACAACCTCTGGATAAGGCCAAACTGCCTGTTCAATTTTTCCATTCTTCCTTGCTTCTAAGGGCAAAATAAGCCAGTATATCTACTGATGATTCTGTGAGATGCCTGTATCAACTACGGGGTGTCTGTCCAGATGATAAGCATAAAATAGATTTCATATGGTGTCTCATGCTGCCTTTTTGCACTGTATCCCTTGCCTTCCCCTTCTTGTTTCCTGCTGTCAGGAAATCAGCTTCAGCAGCTGGCTGAGAAGTTGTCTTCCCTAGGGGATCATAAAAACATCCACACAAACCTAGTTCCACAGGAGTAGAAGAGGAGATAGAAGTAAATGCGGCAGGTCTGCCTTGTGCTCCTTGAAATCAGGCCTCCCTGCCTCACCATCCTCTGATAAGAAATCAGGGAATGTGTGGAAACCTGAAGTTCTGAAGTGTGGTGGGGTAATTCACATAGTGGGAAATGACACGTGCAAGGAAGAAAGTGCTTGAAGCCAATGTTGCCGTGACAGTCTTTGTTTATGCCAGGCTGGGTCTTATGTTGGTTAGAGCATCAATATCTCAGTGACATCTCTGATTTTTCACGAGCAGTGGTGCTCTAAGGACACCAAATCCTACACTCCCCCCCGCCAAATTATGCTCTTCACCAATTTTGGAGTTTAGTTAGGCAAGCGAGAGGAGTCTTGCTAAGCTTTTGTCCACATTGCTATAAACATTTCCACATATCTCAAAAAAATTTGGCTTCTGCTGCTGATTTAATACCATCTCTTGGTGCGAAGACCAGGAGACATGAATTGAACAGAGTAAGACACGTTGCTGCAGTGATTGTACCAGAAGCAGTTCCTTCAAATGAGAGATGAAACAGGGTTTAGGGTCAATGTCTGGGAGCAGGTTTCTACTATGACTATTCACTGTCTTTAAGGAGGAATTCAATCCTCAAGTCGATGGAGTCAAAATTCTGCCTACACTGCAATCACTTTTTGAAATTTAGAAAGCCTTCACGGTTTTAGAAGCAAAAATTTCTTTTCTTCCTCTCTCATGTTGTTTACTTTTCTCCAGGAAATACTAAATATAATTGAGTGGGCAAATTAAATGCATGGTTACAGATGCTGCAGGATTGCAATATTTGACTCTTATTTTCTGTCAAACTTTAACTACCTCTTTCCTTTCCTACTGGTTACAAATATCCTCGTGCCAATTAACCTGCTTTTTCTAACCAGCTCTGGTTGTCTCTTCTACTTTCTAAATATCTCATCCCTTTTTCCCTAGAGGAAAGTTGAAAGAAGGTACTGTGGGGTTAGGGAGAGCATGCATATTGCAGCAGCTTTTGGTAGAAACTGCTTCTAATGAGTGAAACATTTCCACTTCCCTGCCATCTGAAATCAGAATTTCTAGTTGAAGGGATGAATCCCTGCATGACTGGTTCTGTCTTGAGAAACACTGGCTATAGGTAATAGCACCACATTCCTGGGCTGCCAGACTGGGCCCTGAGACCAAAGAGTGTTGATTTCAGTGCAGGAGACACTGCATGTCCATTGTTTTCACTGGGATGTTGCCCAGTATACAAAAGCATAGATGAATATTGACAAAGTTCATTCTTTCTGTCATAAAAGAGGAGTAGTGATGACCCTGGAGGATTAAAAGGAGCAGCATACATGTTGTAGGGCAGTGGTTTGCTTTGGGATCTAAGCTGCTTGGAAACTGTTCTCCAGTATTCCCTGCATGTTGTTAGTAGTAATGTAGAGGTTAAACACTACGCTTCCACTTTGGGAAAAGCTACACCTTAGAGGAGATGTTTAGAAGAAAGATACCATGTGAAACCTTTGAGTCACTAGTGAACTCGGTCTTTGGAAGCACCCTGTCCAGCTAGCAGAGCACTCAGCAAAGCAACGTGCATCTGGGTGCTTACCTCAGGTTGTTCCTGAGATGAGCTGGCTTGTATCTGTTTCCACCTTCCTTGCTTTTTTTAAGTTGCAAACTGTTTGTGCTCAGATGGCTTTGTTAAAGTAGGTGCAATAATTTTGTTCATTGAATGTTGTCTTTTGTGCCACCTTCTTTTAAGAGAGACTTCTCCTAGGGGTATACTGAAAAGCAGCTTTGTTAATACACAGGCTCTGTTTTGCCTGGACCTCTTTTATCCTCCCTCTTCCTTTCTTTGATATTCAGATCAAACTTCTTCTAGGGAGCTCCATCAGTCACAAGGATGTTTCTGTCTGTGTTCCTGCCCATTCATCACCTGACCTCCCCAGCAAGTGGGAATCAGCATGTTGTTGGTTTTAGTTTAGTAAGACGATCATCTTTATCATCCAGAGACCTTCCGGATCAAATGCATACCTGAGAAGGAATTGCTGTCTTGGCAAGGGGCCAGATACAGAGTATGAATTTAGTTCTCAATCATTAGCTCAAATCCACTGAAGTTAGTTATGGCTGTAGAAGTCTTTTTTCTTTCTGATGACTACTTGGTGTTTCATGCATGTTGAATGAATGATCTTCCTTCTCCTTCTTCTGGTAAATTAATGCTGGTGCTTTGGAGCATGTGTGGTGGGTCCCAGCAGCAGCAGCAGCAGCATGAGCTTTCTGAAAAAGGCCTGAGTCTTTTGCTGAGCTGATTTCTTAGTCCTACGTCTGCTGTGTGCAGTGGGCTGGGAAAATGCACACTGGGAGTACAACACTGTACTACTGATCTCAGTAAGACAAACATGGCGTTGTTAATGGCTCTGCTATTATCAGAGAGATGTCTATGTAATAACCTTCCAAAGTCTGGCATTTTTTCTCTGCTGCTGGAGATGTAGATAATGATAGAAGAATAGTGATCCAGCTACTAGCTCCTCAAATAAATGTAGTACAGGTACTCTGAGCAGGTAGCAGACTTTGACAATAATGTTTTCCATCTTTTGCACGTTTCCTCGTGCACTGCCATGGAAGGTCTTTGTGTGTGTTCTGCTGTTGTGGGGGTGGTGCCTGACCTTCCAGGACACAACTTCTAATGGTGCCAGAGACCTTTCCTAGGCAGCACCTCTAAACTGGATGGGCCTTGCCCTTTCTTGCTTGTTTTTCAAGTATGGCAACCTTTCTGACTACCTCTAATTTCTGCTGCCTGTACTATGTGCTTAAAATGCGGTAACCTAGGGGAAATCACTGGCAGGACATGGATATGTTATAGGAGCAAGTCTTTTTTTGCCTTCATTTCAGAAAACATATGCGTGTGTATGTCTGGCCTCAAAAATTCAGGGGAAGCATTTTGCTAGCAGTCTTAGCAAGCTGCTATAATAAGGCTTCTTGGGGGATTTTGTAGCCCTTTTTTATTATTAGGTGAGCTTAGCAATGCAAAGCTCTGCAAATCACACCGAAAGGACACAGTGTGCAATTACAGATGCAGAAATGTACAGCAGAAGTGTGACTGCTGAAGTCTGAACATATAACTACAAAGATCTAAGCTGTACTGTTTTTCCAGAGATGTTATTTAGCTGCCTTCCCACCAATCTTCAATTTTCACTTGCATAAAAATAAAGCCACAGCCAAGGAGGGTTCTGGCACTGTGGGAGTGCAGTTAATCACCTGAGCAGCCATGGCGCATGCAATCCTGTGGCTGTATCTCATAACAGTGACCTAAGGCCAGGCGTACCAGAGGAAGATAAGCTATGAAATAGGAGCCAAAGGTAGGGATAGAGGTATATCATACAACTATGTTAGATTTCCTGTACTGACTATGGCCAGAACACTCCAGTAAGTAAAAATTTCTGGGTGGAAAAGTGGCTGTTGTGTGAACGACATCACAGATTTGCAAGGTAGGATTTTCCTCATAAGTGCTAAAAGTGGTGCTCTAGTTTGGGTGTCCGACGTGAAATATGACACCTGTTTAAATGGGTGTGCTTTGGCTTTTCATCTAACATGGAAAAGATAAACGTGCTGGAGACTACCGAGTTTGTGGTGCTTTGTTGTTTTAGTTACAGTCTGAACAAATGCATTCAGAACATCAAAGAGTGCTTAACCCTGGGTTTTTTGAGAGAGATTGATCATCTGAGCATCTGTCATTCATATAGTCCACTGAGTTGGAGGGGACAGAAAAGGGGTTTTGGTTTTGAGGATTTTCTGTTTGTTTCCTAGAAAGCTGTTGAGTTGATGGCTCCCCATTCATCTCAGTTCCGTGTGGTTCAAAACAAAACCAGCTCAGTGTTCTCACATATCCCTCCTTCTCACTTTTTTAAAAGCAGATCCTCAGGTGTTCTACAGAGTCAGAGTTACGACAACCTAATGCTATCTGTAGATGTACCCCCAGGTCTCCTGGTATGCAGTAGTTTTCTGAATTTTCCATCAGAGGCTGTCTAGAGTAAAAAGAATATAAATTTAAAATGTTGAATAGAAGCAGGAAAAGAATCCCTTAGGGCTTATTTTACACAGGGAAATGAACTGGTAGAACTATAGTGGAATAATTGTAATTATACCACTGTGGCCTAGCCATAAATGAGATGGAGTAATTGTATCAGAGGCATCTTACTTTTATTCTCAAATACAGTGCTCACATAGGGAGTTATTCTGCTAGTGCTGCAGCAGATGATTATTATTATCATTATTGTTGTTATTTATTAACCAGCATTTAATTTAACACTTTTTTCCCCCCACGGATTTCAAAGTGCTTGAAAATTAAATCTGTATCATCATTTCTGTTTGAAGTACCACTGTTGTCCTTCAGGCCAGTTTCTATGAACTCTTAAAAAAAAATCTTAACACTTTCTTTATTCATCATAAAATTGAAAAGAAAAAAATAGGCACATACCCAAGTATTTTTCCCTTGCAGATCACCTTAAATATATATAACTAAGAGCCAAAAAAGATAGGTTTTATTCCTGGCTCTGCTACTGACTCCCTGTATGTGACCTTGGCCAAGTTATTTTACTTTTACAAATGAGAATAATAGTGCTGACCTTGCAGAGGTATTATGAGGCTTTATTTCTAAAGCTTGCAAAACCTTTTGAGATCTTAAAGTGGAAGGAGATAGCAAAGTTCAAAGTACAACTATTATTAAACTCATTTATCATATGGGTTGGATACAAATGTTTCAGCCATCTGATCTCAGTCATTTTTTTTTTTAACTTCAAAGCCTAATTGAGATTTAGTTTCTGTAAGTTTCACTGATTGCTTCATTTCCAGTGTGTGGGTGATACTGTACATTCTCTTTTCCCTTCCCACAACCCTGCAGAACACAACTGTGGCCAGCCTCTCTCCATTGCTCTTGCCTCCTGGCCTTTCACCAATAGATGGAAGCTGATGTGGCAGAGCTGACAAGATCAAGTGTTGTTAGGTCACTGATCTATGCACTGAAGAGTTTAATTAGACTTATCTTCTTGAGCCCTCAATGGCCTAATTGTTGCTGGGACTCTTGAATCTTTGTGAGAGACCGAGTTGCAATCTTTGCAGGACAATGCTTATGATACCTTATCTTTGCTCCTAAAAAAAAAAAAAATCCCTTTTGTTTAGTTTCTGAACACCGTGAAGGGATTCCATAATGGCACCTCATTGCCATCTGTAGCTTTTGCCTGCTGGTTTCCATCTTTAATGGCCTCTGTGGCTGGAAGCCTTCCCTCTGCCTTCCAAAGCAAATACCACACAGTGGGTCTTTTTCCTAGCAGAACTTTCTGTTTCAAATGTCAAGCCTATCTTAAACATCAGGAGGTGCTGGGGGGAAAAAAGGCTATACATCTTTTACTTGAGGCAATGGACTTTACATGTTTCCTCAGCAAAGTAACGTTTAAGTGAACAGTGCCTGGTAACCCAGGAACGCAGCCCCTCTGCATAGACCCATTGGTGATTCCTACAAAACAAACAAAATGTGACTCCCAGTCATAAAACCCTAGCATGGCTTAGGTTGGAAGGGACCTTTAAAGGCATCTAGTCCAACCTTGTAATGAGCAGGGACTCCTTCCACTAGGCCAGGTTGCTCAGAGGCCTGTCCATCCCGGGTGTTTCCTGAGTGTTTCCATGGGTGGCAGCACTCTTTGTGCCCACCAAATCGCCTGGTGGAGACAATTCGCTCCCTTTGCTTACTTCAGGATAAAAGGAGCTTGTGGAGTTCTGTTTAAATGAAGCTTGCTTTGTGCTGATTTATCTTCCAGCCAAAGTCCAATACTGCTTGTACCTGAACAAACAGAAAGGCAATTATTAAAAGTTGAAGGTCTCAGATTTTGGCTCCACTGTTTGCTCTGCTGCGTCATGAGGATACTAACTTTATTTGAAAGATGAGGGAAAAGTAGGGAATGATTGTTGGCATTATGACGTTGAATTAGGTTTATAATAGCGATGATCCTCCATGAAAACAGTTGTTATCATAGTTAACGCCCGCTTTGTCAGTGTGTTAACCTTCCTTGGCTTTGCCTCGGGCCATTAAATGACCAACCATTCGTTAAACACCCGGGAGCAACCTATTTCAGGGGGAATATTATGGAGTTCATTTGCTAAGTGAAGCACTTGAAATAGCACGTATGTGTCGGTTGCTACCACTTACGCATGTGGACCTGTCCCAGCTCTCACACGCGTGAACTTGGCCATAGACGCAGTTCTCCATTCTCACATGTGTCCTCATTTGTGCTCTGACACCCACTGATTCATGCCTTCTTATGGTAAACCTGATTCCAGGTCATACAAACAGGATTCCAAGAGGAAGAGGGAAGATATGTGTTTATGATTTGGTCTGAAAAATTGGGAGAGTCATACACACAGGGCTTTTTCTCAGCTTTTTGTAATTTCTGCTTTTTCTGCATTTCAGCTTCCTTTGTTATTTTTCCTAAAACAGTTGTGTTGTCACCTAACTTTCAGCAGAACAGTCACTCAGATGCAGTCTAAATGATCCCCAAAGAGCTACTTTAGTATTGTCACTCCTCCTACTTTGACTTGCTCTTTTCCCCAGAGATTGACTCATTTCTAATATTTTTTTACCCTGTGGTGCTTACTTGCCTTGTTATCTTTCATGACAACTGAACATAAGTCTTAGTCTTCTGCCTTTGAGCTTGACAGTTACTTTTACCACCTCTTCTATTGTCTTCCACTGTTCCTTTGCTTTACTCAAGCAGCTGAAGTTAAGTCTGTCACTTTTCAAAGTGAATAAATGATCTATGGGAGGGATTTAAATGCTTCTTCCCCACTGAGGAATTTGTGCTGTCATATAGCATTGGGAGCTGTAGCACCACCACAAGACTCACACTCTCTATCCCATATTCCTTTATTTTTGCTTGTAAAATTTTACATAAAAATATACAACTTTATGCCCTTTATCACTGTATGTTGGGAGTGTAAATCTCTTGTATCAATTTTAGAAACATTTACAGTTTTGTGTAAAAAAATCCTGTGTGAATTCTTTTGCTGATAACCCCTGGTTGCATTTTAGTCTTTAAAAGTTCCCTAAGGCAGGGATCATGTCTTTCCAAGTGTCTGGAAAGCAGCTAGGACATAGCAGTGCTTCTCCGTGCAAACATTTAAAAAAACCCAACAAAACAAAAAGAAAAAGAAAAACAACCTTCTACCTTATCATTAGGATTGCAAAGGTTATAGTGGAAGCTCTCCCTGTCCCTGTTGAATATTGAAATCTATTTGAAAATATAATGCTAGACAGCATGCTATGGCGGGAGCAGCAAGAGGGCATACCAGAGTCCCTGGCACCCCTTTTCTCTAAAAGGAAATGGTGCCTTGTGCTTCAGATATGTAGATGCAGGTGCTTTTTATGCTTCCTTAGCAATTCAGAAATTAAAATGGAGAAAAAAGGTTCTCCTTTAGTGCCAGCCACTCTTAATTGCACCTCTCTATCTCAGTATGGATTTCATTCCTTTTTAAGGGCTCCCCTGCTTTCCTTGCCTTCTTTCTGGCATGGTAAAGTGCTCTCACACGCTGCTTGGACACTCCCAAGTGCTGCTCGCTGCAGGTGTCAGTCTGACAGTTTATGAGAGCACTTCATAATCCCATAAAGAGAGAGGAGAGCACTTGGCGATGCACAGCCAGAGATGCTGCTTAGCTCCATGTGCTCTTCACATGCAAATGAGGGAGGCTGCTTTCACTACACAGGCCCTTCAAGGCACACAGAAGTGCAAACATTTTCAGAGTCTGTATCTGGTAAGCAAACATCCTTAACTTTCCACAAGTGCATCTCCCTTGTCTTCCCATCAAATAAAAAAGCAAGGAAACTAAGTAACTAAATAAATAGTTATTAGGAGTAGTTATGTTGACAAAACTAAATTAACTAAATAGCTAAAAACCAAGATTTCCATCTTGTCCTTCTGTGAGATCCTGACCATAGCAGGAAAGATCCAGGAGAGAAGAGCATGCATGAGCAGAAGTTCACTTGAAAAGCTGGGCATCCAAGGAACTGAGGCATAATGAGCTTTGAAAGCATGTGGTTTTAAAACACAGTAAGCCTAACCCTTACCTTTTTGATTCATAGGACATTAGGATGCACTGGTCCCTGTTGTCTTCACTTTTTAAAAATTGGAAAGATTACTTCTTTTTTTCTTTAAAAACATAGCCAGCAAAAATAACCCAAACAAGCTAGGGGTTCTCAGCTTTAGAAATCAGTGAGTTAGAAGTAGAAAAAGCATTGCTTATTAGAAGACTTGGTATGATGACTGCCTTTAGGACATTTATTTATAGCACAAATAGCAAGGGGATGAAATATTCAAATCACAATTCCTTCTTGCCTCTTTTCTACATTTAATTTACTTTTAATATAATTATTCATTACTTAATATTGCCAAACATTATTTACTAAATGTCTGTGGTATAAAATGTGTTTATCCAAAGTGAGGTCATAACACTCAGTTGTTTCTGACACGTTAAACAGTACTCTGTTCTGCAGAACCTTTTGCTAACATGCCTTATTGTGACCTCCCATTCCTGTCAGATAAATAAAGGAATGCAAGAGCTTGTTTTTAGATGCTGCCCTGCCCATCTCTAGGTTTATAAAGCACTGCTGCTGGAATTTTGGGCAATGCAATGAGCTGCTTGCTCACTAGCCACACACATGGCATTCTCTCGCTCAAATAGGGAAGGTATTTTTCACAAGCAAGAAGAGACAGTGGGAGGGAGGGAGGTTAAAAAAGTCAGGGGGCTCACTTTCTCTTCTTACTGATGTTAAGTGCAGGACACAAGCATGTCCTTTTGGAGTCTGTGGAGTTAAAACAGTTTAGCAGCAATGGATGGGGAATCAGCCCCATGATGGGCTCAAGTTTTATGATTATGAGATGTGTCCAGTTTTGGTAACTAGATTTCTCTGAGTGATGCAGGTTTCCACAGTTCTTGCCCCTAATTAGCATCATATAGAGCCATGATAATTTGTACTTTTAAAACATGCAAGTGGCATATTAGCAACTGATACCACAGGTATCAGCCAACTTTCCCACAGCTCATTCTGTGCAGGGCATTAGGAGTTAAAATAGAAGCTGGGAAGCTGGGTAGCTTAAGGGATTGGTAATACGAGTATTACCAATACTACTTCTGCGTCACAGCTGTGAATGCAGCCTAGGAAATGTTGTTAGCTGCTTCATCGTGGTGTCTCGGGAGAATATGTAGGCTTTGCATCAGTTCCTTGTTCTTGAATCAAGGAACGTTGAGACAAACACAAATCCTTCCACTGATTTTATTGACTTTGTGGCTTTGGCTAACCTCATGGGCATCTGTGCAAATTGCATATCCTCAGATTGTAAACTCTCTCTAGGAGAGAGTCCTGACAGAAGGACCAAGCCTGAGGTCTAATCTCTGGCTTGGAGACGGTCCCCCTCTATCAACATTTGGATATGTCTGTGGAATAAGGTATGGAAAGCAAATGTTGTTTTCTGTCCTGCGGATTAATAGAGAATTTCCTGGGAGTGGTAATACAGCGCATTAAAGCCAATAAACACTCCAAATCAAAACCACCAACAAAAATACCCTTTATAATAAATATCCATGTAAGTAGTGCATGTCTGAGTTAACAGTTAGTTTGTTGCACCAGCCTATGTGTAATGTTCCCGTGTGTCATTCCTTTCCCTGCTGTTTCTTAGCACCTTTTCATCCAAGGCTCTCAAAGTCACAGTGAAGCAGTAATGAATTAAGCTGCACAGTACCCCTGCTAGTTAGGTAAATGCCATTTCTGTTTCCACAGATGGGGGGGAAATGAGGCACAAAGAGGTTAAGTGCTTCACCTAAGGTCATGCTCTAATGCATCATTGTCCTTTTTCTGCACGGTGAGGGCTCGGGTCCCCCTGCCGGAAAAACTGCTCAGAACTGGTTTCTGACTCTGAGCACATCTGATTAATCTCATTCATACAGACAAAAAAATGAGAACTGGAATTATACTCTTGTCCTTCAGCTACCTAAAGCAGACTTCTTAAATTGAATTATAAGGTGTTTTATTAGCTATCTGTAGTAGTGGTAATTAATTAAAGACATATTAATACCTCTCTATGGGTCTATCCCGTATAGAGAAACATAATCTGCGTATTACATTTAGGTAGCAAAGTAAAGATTAAAACTGTCTTACAGCTGCTGGTTCTAGGACACAGAAAAGGCCTCATGGTGACTAGAAGCTTCCTGCTGCCTGTCTCTGGATGTTTTAGGGCGTTGAGCAGCATTCCTGAACCTAGCAGCACTTTGTTTCTGTATTGATTAAACTTTTACGTGCACAGCCATCTTCCAAAATTTGTCATTCCCCTCCTTTCCCTTAGCCCCATGGTTTTGAGAAATGGCTGTCATCACTATCTTGATGATGAGGGCAAATGGCTGAAATGACAGAAACGTCATTCTGTTTGCAAACAAGATAAAAGGAAGCCTGAAACTCAAAAGCACTTTCAACCATCAAGTGGAGAAAACTGTCACTAGATCAACACTTGATGGGAAAAGATTCCATTCCTGTTCTTATTTTATATGCAGGCAGAGGCAGGAAACAACGAAGACTAGAAAAAGTAAGTTTCAGGATCCAACACCCACAGTTCCCTAGAGGCTGGTAGTCATTTTTTTTTACATATTTATTTTTTTTCTTCTTTTGCGCAAGAGTATGCAAGATGTGCGCATGATCACACTGTCTTCTACTCCCAAGTGGCTTCAAGCCTATTCTTCAGCTCATGATCACAGACTCTGTATGAAAGCACAGAGCCTCTTAATATGAGAGCTCTAGGGGACAAATCTGAGCTTATGAGACAAAATTTTGTCAGCCAGGTATCTTGTAAAGACTTTGTTTTTGGTGGAAAGGTAAGACTGTCTTTAGAAATACTTTCCAAGAGCTTTGTTTTTGCTGCCTTGTTTTCCACCTTGTTGTGTCCCTGGCTGGTCAGTGGTGAGCAATTGCTGAGTTGTTGCCTTGTCCCACCTCTGTGCACAGTGTGCCCGTGGCTCCCACCTCTCTGCTTTGGGGCTGTTAGGTACAGCAGGTTGCTGTGCCAGTCCTGGCGTAGGGACAAAGTGCTTCACTGGTATTTGAGGCTGGGTGCAACTAATTGGAAGATCACTTGTTCCTCACCTAATCAGAATGAAGGGAAGGAAGGAAAGGATCATACTCATCCTCTTGCTCTGCCTGTCAGACTATTTTATCCTGTCTCATGCACGTGATGTATGCACATGGTGGTATTATTATTGTGCTCCTGACATTATTGCTTCTGAAACTTGCTGGGGTGTGATTTGTTCTTTTCCTTTAGGAATCTATTTGACTAAAACTGTGTCCTTCTAACTTCCTCTAGAACACAGAATTCTGGAGTAAAGCTTAGAGGCCAGAAGAAGGAGGGTCCAACAGCTTCTCCAACAGGGCTTGTTTTTACATTTTTGCAGAGTTGGGAGGAACAGCTGTGTGTTGTTCCTGCAGTGGTGTTCTTACTCTTTCATATATACCTCCCTCTGTCAGGGCCAGCTGGAGAAGTGGGGACAAAAGAAGTCACATACACTTTTTACATCTGCAGGTCACATATCATCAATTACTTTTTGGCAAGGTCAGGCAAGAATCCTGAGAAGAGTCAAACTCCATAATTAAATGCCTTACCCCAGGTAGCTGATGTGCACTGAAGGACTCTGAAAATTACTGCAACAAACAAGGTTTCTCTTTCTGGCCCTCCAAGCAACAGTTTTCTGGTACAAATGAAGTAGCTTCATCAAAAATCCCTAAGACTTCTCAAAATAGAACATGAAGTGAAATAGGTGCAAATCTTTAAATTACTTATACTGGAGGGTATAAAATTAACCCTTATGCTTTACATAACACCTTTCTGATTGCAGATAATAGGTTTTTTTGGCTGTTGAATGTCAGACTTTTTGAATAAAAACAGTCACTGTGAAGCACCTCAGGTTTTCCTGTCTAGCTGATACAAATGTATGCTTATCTTCAGGTGCATGGATCTGTCCTTGCTTGTATGTATGTTCTGTTTTCTTATTAACACACAAATACAGGCGAAGATCCATGCCCCCTCTTCCTAATTTTTTGGGCTAGCTATTATTGTAAAAACACAGGAGGCTGTGATTTTTGCTTCTAGACACTGAACTCTGGTCTCTAGAGAAGACAGTAATAAAGGCAGCAATGTTGTGACAGTGTTTGTGAAGCCAATGGTTGTACAATGTCCGCCTGTTTTCTGAGACAGCCTTTATCCCAGGAGCTCAGCACTAACTGGTGCCTTCATCTTTCAGGTTAAGTGCAAGCACAGGGTTACAGGGATGAAGCTGCTTCCCATCCTCTAAAATTATGTTTTTGCTTTACATTCCTTAAGTACCACTTCATTAGAAGTGGCTGGAGGAATGAAGAAAGTTTTTGCAAATGTATATGTACTCACTTTAATAGGATTTTTCTGAGCTAAAGTACTGAGAACAAAATCCTTCACAAATGTATCCAAAGGACAACATGCTTAGACTGTGGAGCCCGAGGTTAGATACACAGCCCTTAAAGTAAATCGACAGATAATGTGTCCTCATTGAAGTTGATGGAAAATAGATAGCTAAGTTCTTTTGAACACGTGAACCTTGAGCAGCAAGGTGAGATCCTGGAGTGTGGGAAAACAGAGAAGCTGGAAGGTATGTTTTTATTATTTAGGCAAGTCACGACAAGGAGACATACAATAAGGGTAGAAATTCTTTTCTCCAGTATGCAGAAGCAAAAGGTAAAGGCTCAGTAACGTTAATTATTTTTTTCTTTTTTTGTTTTTTTCTTTACTAAAAAGATCATTCTCTTCTGCAGGCAAGGAAACTGAGGCAGTGATAAAGTCACTCATAAAACTTCTGACAGAATAAGAAACAGAATCCAAATGTACTAACTCTTAGTACAATGCTAAAAATGCGTCTTCCACAGGAGTGCACAGACAGATTTTGGTATAGGGACAAGAATGGGAGGAATAAAGAATGTGTGTCCCTTACACTGGTTTTTCAGGTGCTGCTGACAAGCCTAGTAAATATTTTAAAGTTTTCTCCTCTTATGTAGACGATCTTGGAAAATCACCTGCTTATGTAAATTTCTTGGGCTAGAAACCTGAATTAACAACTGTGTTGGCTACTGGTGGAGGAAGATAAAAAACAATGATTAATCAAGCTCAGGAAAATCCAAATTGTGTGGTTCTGTAAGTCTCAGAGAAGTTGTAGAGTTCATTTTGAGCCCTGGAAAGTGGTTCCAGCCCTCTCTGTACTTACCCAGACAGAATGTGTTTATTGACACCAGTCAAAGGCACGAGCTGAACAGAATTGCCCCACACCACAAATGATTGCCTTGGCGAGTGGAGCCAGGGTTGCCCCTGCCTTCTTCATTTTCCCCATGGATGTTGCAAGCCTTATCCTGTGGGGATCACTTCCCCTTCCTGGGACAGGAATGGTAAGGTCTCAGTCCTCACCTGTTGGATGGCAACCTTCAGTTTCCTCTGTGCTGTTGAGGAACTGGGAGGTAATTATTCTGTTCACCGGGGTGATCTGGGTTCCTGGGATATGGTGTAGGCTGTGCCAAGATATTTGGTTTGGCCTTCACTACATCATCACCTCTCCTGAGAAGCTATCAGTGGGTAGGGGTGTTAGTCGAGAAGGATTTAGCTTTCAAGACACTGTTGTCAAACCTGTTCTTGAGCATTTACAAAGTCCTTCTGGCTGACCTGTTGCTACATAACCTTAGAGTTGCATATCTTCAATTTTTGCATTGTGGAATGAGAAGTTCTATGTGATTCCTTGTACATATGGTGACCTCACCATGTCTCCAGCATCATAAACTCTTGTGTAATCTCTACATCTTCTTCCACATTTGAAGTCTTATCTATCCAGAATCCCTCCCTGCTGGTTGTTACTCACTCCTAAATTGCCAGAGAAGGACAGGACACTGATCAGGACAAAGAAAACAAAGGGTGAAGAGCCCTTTCTTGATTATTCTAGCCTCCATTCAACATCAGTGTGTAGAATGTGAGAGAAGAACCCTGAAAGATTATCAATTTTGGTGGGACCACTCCTTTCTACAGGGCTTCAAAGTGCAAATGACCAATAATGAGAAAAAATTTGCATCACTGACTCTTTTTTGCTGCTGGACAATGCAGGATTTTGGATTGACCTAAAACACTCTGTATGAGACGGTCCATTGAAAAGTTAAAAAACAGAATTTAGGTGGTATTCCCGAAATTTCTAGGGAGGCCTAGTTATGTTGCTGTTTTAGCAGGAAGGATGATACTACATTCAGGGAGAAGTGTGAAAGAGGAGATATCAGCTGAGTGATCTCCTTTTGGTGGTACATCAACGGACATGATTTCATCCTGAGGACGAAACCCCTCCTCAGCACATCGCTTGGCGTGTCACTGGTCCCAGCCAAGGAGGTTCCAGAGAAATAATCCTTCCTT
This sequence comes from Lycocorax pyrrhopterus obiensis, assembly GCA_014706295.1. Lineage (NCBI taxonomy): Eukaryota > Metazoa > Chordata > Aves > Passeriformes > Paradisaeidae > Lycocorax > Lycocorax pyrrhopterus. The sequence continues at coordinate 94,537,609 of JACSVZ010000001.1, forward strand.
GGCATTTCAGTGACCCACACGTGTGAAATGGCCACAGCTTGACTTTAGATGCAGGTGTAGTTTTTGCTTTTTAGATATTCAGCTCTGATTCAAACCTTGTTTGAGCCCTTCAAGGGATTAATATCAGAAATAATGAAAAAAATGCTGCAAGCAGCAGAGACCTTATCCTTTATTGTTTTAGTTTCATTTCCTTGTTAGCAGTGCTAGCCTCGGATTTAAATTTCAAGGTTTGCTCATTTTAGAGGCTTTTAGGAGTGAATTATATTTTTCTAGTGCCTGACCAAGTGCCATCACACGTGGACGAAAATCTATGGGTTTACTGAAAACAGCTCAAGTATTGTCAACAGAACATAAATAATTAATTCATGGCAACATTCAGAATGGTCATAAAAACTTCCTTTAAAATTTCTTCCGTTAGAAAATTATTTTTTCTGTAAAATTGGTTTAGAAGGATAATTGGGAATTCCCTTTAGATATCTTTGAATGCAGTTTTAATAATTGTTCTTGTTTAGAATGACTTTTTGTCTTGAGAACTTTATTGAATGAGTTAATCTTGGGGGGAAAATGAAGACTGACCTAAAGTAGATTTTTGGAATGTTTGCTTAGGAAGAAATTTTGAGTATTGATTTTCTGTTTTCGATTGTTAACTCACATACTTGCCTGAAGATCTGGAAAAAAGCACTCTTTAGAGTAAGATATCTATTACCTATTATAGCTCTGCTCGTTGTATTCACTTTTCTGTCCTGCTCAAGGCCACGTATAAGCTCATGACATTCAAGGCTTGCTCGTAAGTGATTTTCAGAGCAGCACCTTTCCACCGGTGACCCATGACAATGACAGTAGATGATGGCATTCTGGATGTGTGCTCTTCCTCTCAGTGCTCCAATGACATTAACCTTGTTGCAGATGGTCTGCATCCTGAATGGGCACTGCATCCCAAACCAGATTATTTGTGTCCCTGTGCCTTTGAGCTTGGCAGGAGAGTTGAGCACTGTCTCCATAAACATCTCTGGTAAAGTGGGTCATTATTTTTTAAAGATGTTTTGCTGTCAAAATAGCAGTATTAAGGGATGTTTGTTTTCTTTTAGCAACTTCCTCCAGCTTACAGAAAATCTTTCTTTGGTTTTCAGCTTCTAAAGTTTCCCTGATAGATATACTTGCCACTTTAGGCAACAGAAAAAGTTGGAAAGAAAAATTCTGCTTTCACCCCTCTAACATCGCTGCTGTAAATTCTCTCTTTGCTGACATTAGGGCAGTATTTTCATGCTGAGTGTCTGTGTACTGGTAGGGAAGAAGGGAGTGTGGGAACTTGAATACAGGTAGATGTTTTCAGAGGCATAAATGGAAACAAAGACACCAGTTACTGCTGAAAGGCCATGCCTGGGATTGGTATTTAATTGCTACTTTAGCTTTTTCATTCCTTTTTTTAAACATCTCTGATGATGATTATGTGCAAATAATGATAGCTCCAGCACACTGTTATACCTCTTCTGATGCTTCAGGGATGATCAAAAGGAAAAACAGTGACAACTTTAGTCAGCAGAGACAACAAATTTGATTAAATTTTTTGAAGGACAGATCCACGATAGAAAAAGGAGCATATTTTACCCTTTTTGGTTTTTTTCTCCAGGATCTTTAACACTTTTTCAAATATTAATTTCCAGCTGATTGGGAGGGGGTATTAATCATTTTCGCTGCGGTCAGTGGGAGAAGGTGCAGAGCTGAGATCTCTGCTGCCTGCCCAAGGTTCGAGATAACCTATCAAGTCTTTAGTCATGATGCAAGAAAGCATTTTTAATGCTCTTAATGTTGCTGGTTTTTCCACTCTCATTTGTGCTGATCCTTACACAGCTCTTTCTCATTTGTTTGTGTACCCATTTTTCTGTGTCTGTCTCTCTCTGTCTCAGTCTTTATCTCATCCTCCCATGCATTCTTTTTGGGTTTTGTCCTCCTTGTGCTTCATCTTTGTCTTAACTTAGTCTCTATTCTTTCTCTCTTGTTTTTCCCTTTGTCAGTATGTTTTTCTTTAGTCTTTTTTTTTTTTTTGTGCATGCATCTGTCCCTTCCTCTGTGCTTTCCCTTCTCTACTCATCCTTTATCTCTTTCCCGCTCTTTCTCTTTTTTCCAATTCCATTAGCGAAAGTAGATAATAACTTGTGAATTCAAGTGGAACTTCATTTCTGAAACCGTACACTCGTGCTGGAACCCATTAAGCTCGATAGCGAGAAATGAGAGAAATCATAATTATCAGGCCAGTAAAATACATGAAACATAAAATTTGTCAGGGAAAGTAATTGAAATTATTGGAGCAGTTGGGTCCTGGTGCTGTGCAGACCCTCAGTGATAATGGAAAGGTTACGGGCAATGTTTAGCAATGCTGATGAGGCCCAAGGTGACTCAACACCACCACAGTCAGCAACTTTATGCTCTGCTTACATTAATTTGCTAATCCATCTTTGGAAATGGCCAGGCTGAGCAGCGCATCGGGGTTCGCAGAACCCCTGCCAAAGAGCGGGTGCAGCCAATGTTGCAAAACTTTTGCTTTCGTTTTCCCATTACTTCACCTCCTTCTCATCTGCTCCTTTTCACATCTCTGTTTCTTTTCTCTTCTTTAGTCTTGCCATCCATTTCCCACTGGAGCCATTTTAGAGTCTGTCTGTACAGTCACAATATGTCGATTATTTAAAGCTTGTACCGAGGCAGTCCCATCCGTTTCCCTAGCATTCCCCTCTGTCTGCGCTTGCAAACTACCAGGGAAGTCCAGGAGCTGTTGCTGATGTTTCCATTCTCTCTTTGTGGGTGGGGAAGCTAAATCAAAGGAAACTGAAGTTGTCAGGATCTGCGCTGGACACAATATATTTACATCTTTGGTTACACTCTCCCTCGTCTCTCAGCCCTTATTCATTCCTTGACTAAGGAGATTGCAAGGGCTGTGGCAGAGACAGTGCAGCTTTCAGTGCAACCAGCCAGGGGATTTGTGCCTATGCTAATTCAGTGTATGCTGAGTATCCCTTTGGATTCTGTGTTGTATAATAAAATGTTATTGCATCTGCTTCAGCAAGGCAGCCTTGAAAAATTGGCACAAACGTTGATCAGACAAGGTACAAAATCTATTCGCCCACTCTCATAAAGGCAAACACTAATGAACTATTTGTTCTGCGTGGAGAGAATGATTTTGCAGGGCTCCTTGTTTTTGAAAGGGAGGGAGATGAGCAAGGAGAGAGAGGAAATAGCATCTGCTTCTCTTTAGAGCTTGAAACACATTGTGAGAGTTACCGAATCATCTAGCTCCCTCTTTCTTTCTTTCTTTCTTTCTGAAAGGTTAATGTTATTTGGAGAGGATGCCTGTGTTTTCGTCTCAGAATCACTGTTGGGGGGTGACATGTGCAAGCCCCAATCAGAGCAGCCTGGTCTCCTCCTTTCTCTCTGTACCTGTCATCTACCCTCTTCCTACCTGTCTTCTGCCCGGTGTGTCTGTCCAGGGGCATAATCACTCTTCTGGAATTTCAGCCCAGCCATGTGCAGTTCACAGATCATTCATGGGCCATTTTCAGGCAGACTAAAATGTTCTCTGCAGGGCATCTGCTTCAGTCCCATCTTGCACAGGTGTCATCGCCCTGTTCCAGCTGCCTGCTGTCAGGCTCCTACAGTACAGGTTGAGGCCGTTCGTTCTGAAAAGACCTGAAAGCCATCTACACAGCATGGGCAGAGAAATAATCACACTACTGGAATCCACGTGGCAAGAGTGGTAGATTCTGTTACGTTGCCCGTAGCTTCCTTTTGCTCTCTTCAGCCAAACTGCTCTGTGCTTTCCCTCCTAACTGGTTGCTGCTGTGGAAGCAACTGCATTTCAGTGGCACTGTGTGATAAGTAGTTTTGTGGGCTGCTCTGACAGGAGGGGACTGCCTTACCCAACTAGATGCACTATTAAAAATGATAATCTGATAAAACAAAAAACCCCCACGAATTCTAATGAAATGAAATCCTTTCTCCAACAATCTTTCCCCAGATGTGCTGCTGAGCCTGCCATTTTCACAGCAAATATACTTAGTGCTGCTAGATTTCCAACCGCAGAAAAAATGGTGTTTAATGAACTGTCCGAACAACCTCTTAGCAGCACCAGTAGGAGTAGCACAGCTTATTAAGGTTGATGCCTTGGCTCAAAGCAGAGCTCCTTATTATAGGGAATATGTTACATATAGCTTGTCCAAGAGGGCCAATTGTAGATATCTCTTCTATTACTATTACCATTAATACTTTACTGATGGCAATTTTAAAACCACTGGGTAGGACTTAGAAGATGCAATTTAAGAATAATCTATGGCCTTTTTTATGGCAGTCTCCCCTGAAACTCTTGTCAGGCTCTGGATTTAAAAAGTCCCTGCATAGTCCCACCAGAGAAAACAAGAAATCAACAGCTGTAATGCCAGTAGATAATAGAGAAGTTATGTGGCATTGGAAGAAAATGAGGCATCATTACAAATGGCCTGGGAACAAGAATTATCACCAACTCCTGAAATGCCTGGACTGGAATGCTCTTTCTCCCCCTGGCACTTGGGAAGATGGTCTTTACATTTAAAGGACTGAGGATTATATTCGTATTTCTGTCCCTGGGAGCCTGGTTTCACTAAGTGGAGAAGTTGTGAGGAAGCCTGGGGGAAGATGGAAGAGAGGGGATCGTTTTCTTCCTTGCTGAATTGTTTTTTGCTTCTGGCAAAATGTGGTCCTGCTGTTCTCTGTCGGTGTAACCGCTGCTCCTTCTGCATTGGCTCTGGCCTAGAGGGTGAAAAATAGCTTCACAAGAAAAATGTAGTGTCCAGATTCCTATATTTGCACCACCCCCTTAGAGACAGTTTTCTACCCTAAGGGTTGTCTGGGAAGCATCTCCAATGGTGTCAGATATGGTTCCCTATTTTCCTGGGAAGTGGTGTCTGTCAAGCAGCATGCTGTCTCTTGGCATCTTGTTGTCAACCCATGAATTTGTGATGAGCCTTGTGAGCATCCTTCTGCCCTGAAAGACCCCAACAGCTGAAATGTATTTGTGAGAACTTCTGATTTTTTTTTTTTTTTTAATATGCAAAATAGGAAACAGTTTTCTGCTGTTCTGGTTGCAGAAAAAATATCTAGAAATATTATGCACTTATAGCCTCAACACAGATTTAAAAATTCAGAGGGAAAATTAGAAAAAAAAGTTAACATTATTAATACTGATTATTTTTAGGGGAAGGGGTTTTTAGGTTGATTTTGTGGGGTTTTTTGTTGTTGTTTTTTGGGGTTTTTTTTTTTGGTATTGACAGTAATTTGTCACATGAATGGAGATTCAAAAGAGTTGCTTCAAAACATAAATCCCAGATTATGGTACTTAGTCCCCTAAGATCGTTATGGGAAATGAAATCTTATGTTTTTCCTAAACTTGTTCTGTCAGTACAGTTTTTGTTAAGGTACTCAAATAGGGTAGGAGAAGTAGATTAATTTGTTTCACTATAGCAAGCTATTTTTTCTCTTGTTATGAGACTTCATGCAGTAGCACAACTGAGAACTGTGTAGGTTGAAAATGCTACAAAGTAATATTTAAATCCAAGAAAAGATCATTATTTCTGTGATGAAGAGATTAGGGGGGAAATAATTCTGAAGCCATCTCCTTTTACAAGAGAATAAAAAACATTTTTTGTTGGCAGCAGTGAAGTTTCCCAGCTTTAAAACTTTTTTATTTTAGTTTTGAAAATTAAAATCAAAGCTGCAGAAAAAGAAGACTCAAGTGGCTTAATCTGCATATTTTCTCATTAAAAAGAAAAACATTTAGCGGATTTTCATGCAATAATATGAATAGTCCAGATTTTTTATAATGGACTTTAATTTTTAATGAGACTGATCCTGCAGTCTGGTTATTTATAACTTCCACAGCTTAATGAAGTCCAGGGAGAAGGACTGAATAAGTGGAAGCATCTCAACCTGAGCTAGCAAATAACAATCAGAAAATGTAAGTGATGGGATAAGGGGTTGCTTTAAATGTTCCCTTGTCCCTTTAAATCCAGGAGCTGCAGGAAGATGGAAATAAGGCACTCCAAGCAGGACTCCTGCTTCTGATGCTCTGTTAAAATGTCAATTTTAAGAAAAATAATGTCTCTAGGTCAGTGTTTTGAGGTCTTGAAATGTTTCTTCTTGTGTGGGTGCTGCTGGCAAGCTGTTCATAGACGCTAGTGCATCAAAGCATCTAAACAATGGGGCATTGCTGGGAGCAAGCAGGAAAAATGAATTGCAAAGAGGGTGGCTGCTTAGTGCATATTAAAACAATTCACAGGCAAACACAGGCGGAGAGAAAAGGGCCCAGTTGTGATCCAACTCAGGTTTCACTGCTACATGTAGAACAAGGGGGTGTGCATTAGAGAGGTATGTTTTGTCTATCTGAGGAAAAGTGATCCAAGCCAAAAAGCATCCACGCTCCAAGTATGCTGAGCGGGGCTAAGTGGCAGGTGGGTTTGGACTCTTTCTTTTCCATGAGTCCTTTAGGGGCCTTGGTGGCATCATTCTGGACTTCAGCGGTGTGTGGCGGTTGAAGAACCAAAGGACTGCGACACTGAGAGACCTGGATGGTGCATCAGTTTATCCATTTGTCAAGCTGCTTTTCACAGTCTGCCTGAGCTCTCAGATGGAAAGCTGAGGATATTGGTGAAACGGTGGTGCTTTGTGACTCGATCCTCAGTTGATTACAAACTCCTCTTAGAACACTGTGATGATTGCCAGTGCAAGTGCATACTGCAATATTGATGCTGACTCTTTCCACAGAAAATGGGTATTTTACCCCAAGGTAAAAGAAAGATACAATAACATGTAGGCATTTGTAATAAACCCAGTTCTTGTATGGCAGAAGTAGATGCAGCCAGTTAGAGCAGGAAAAACAAAATTGCATGGATTAGTAATTTTGGGAGTACCTGTATCTTTCTACCTCAGTGCGTTCCATCCTTCTGGTGTTGCTGGAAAGGTAACTGTGGAGAAGCTAAAGGTCTCAGAGTGAAAAGGCCATGGGGGCTCCTAAATAGAAGATTTAGGAAGAAGAGTTTTACTCAGACCTTGCTGTCTGGGTCACATTAGATCCTCCATGTCTCATCTCTGAACCCAAGCACAACTGACACTGGAACATCAGTGAAAAGGGAGGCAGCTGATGGCTGGAATGCTTTAGTAATTATGAAGTTTTCTGCAGGCTGATAAGAGTTTGCCTTGAGTAATTGCCTTGAGTGTGTGAGCTTGGGCAGTCTTCCTACACAAAGGTACAATTTGTTTGCTTTCTTGTAGAAACCCTCTGGGGCCCTGGCACAGCTCTGTCCATGTGTCTTAAGAGCAGCACAGGCAGGTCCCAGAAGGTGGATGAAGGGTATTATAAAGTTATCAGCAGCAAACAGTTCACAGGATTGGGATGAAGTTATCCTTCTCTTGTTGATTATTTTCTCCTTTCCACTTGGAGAGTATGAGGCATGGCAAAGCCTCTGCTACTCTTTCAGGAGTTATTCCTTGGATTATTATGCTCCTTCTTCTACCACTATACCATGCTATTACATTTAAATCAGTTTAAGCAGTGGTTCAGCAAAAGCTGTTCCCATACTGATGATTCAGACACATGCCAAAGAAAATACCTCTCTGTTGTAGATTCCTGACAGTTGGAAAGTTAATCAGTAGCTGTGTTTTAAGCCTATTCAAGCTGAGACAAATCCTGATAGCTTTCAGTGAACCTTCTATATGCTCCTAAATATGATTTTGTTGTTATTACTTCATTTCAGAAGGCTGGGAAGGCTTGTGGGTATCTGCCTTTTAGAAAGAGATGACTGTTTGTATGATGACCTCTCTATGTCAGTCGTTGTTGCCTGTTCCGTTTTGTGAACCACTGGGAGAAGAGAATTGATTTGACAAGTTTAAGATTTCCTCAGAATTGGTTGTCATTCAGAGTTACTTGCTGGCTAACATCCATAAAGACATTTCTGGGTTTTGAGTAATATTTAACTAGTAGAGTGGTTTCCATCAGTTCACTAAGTGTCTGATTACACTTAGCTAGCTGTGTTTGCAGGTTGGCATGTGATCCTGTTCTTTGCAAGAGATAGTGTGTAGTTTATAATGAATTATAAACTTCCTATATATATTTATACACATATATATATATGAAGACTCTGGGCAGGAAATTCAATAGCTGGCGAGTGCTGGAAGTGAATAGACAACTTAAGTCATCCAATACAAAATACACACATTTGTGGAATAATATTTTTGCTGTAATGACTTAAATGTATTAGTTTCCTTGCAAGTTATGTCAGTTCTGCATGTCTGAAGCATCTATGGAATATATTGTAATTACATGGCTTTGTGTGTGTGCAGAAGCTGCTGAGCTGAGCATCCAAGCTGTGTAGCATTACGAGTTACTAGAGCTTATAGTTCAGTACAAGTGCAGAGGCACATGTTTCCAAAGAAATAAAACCTGCCTTCCATCGCTGCAGACGTGTCAGACTTTTGAGAGGCAAAAATAAGCATCAGTAAATTAGCAATCATGTTGTGTGATGAAAACAAGATATCCTCATTCTTCTGGAAGCATTGAAGCATCAAAATGAAGTAACACACACATATCCACTGAAGGCCTCATTTCACCTTAGGACTTGTTTGTGTCGTCAGGTAATAAATGTATCTATGTAGAATAGGCCAGTACCTACAGCACTGTGAGCTTTGTGTTTATATACACCTGCCACTTACTGCTATACCATAACACCAGTTCTGTGATGAATTTTAAGTTGCTTGCATAGCATTTTATATGTCCCAATGTCACCTTGGAGGTGTTTATCCCTTAACTTGCAATAGCGTGTACTCATCACCTCAAGCAACCCCGAAAGTGAGTGTTCTCGGTGCTGCTCAGGTATCCCAACTCGATGTAGCTGAGAGAGCCACACTGGGAGAGGGAAACCAACACAGGGGAAATAGAAGAATTTTCAGTGCACAGGGGGATCTGCACATCTTGATGAGAAATTACCAAGCAAATTCTCTGAGGCCAAGTGTCCAGGCAAGTAAGATAGAAGTCAGTTTACCGGAATCTTGGGCAAGTTGAGCTGTAGGATTCTTTACTACTGACAGAATTCAAGATTAGACATTATCTGTAGAAAAACACAGCTTCAGATGTCAGAAGTTAGGATGATCTGCCTGCACACTGAACATTTCTATGGGTTCTGGTGAGGAAGAAGTGGAAAATTCCTGTTATCAGGTGGGAGAAGGGGAGGAAATGTATGGAGTATCAGGGCACAAAACCCAGACAAGCCGTGGTGACATTCCAATTTCCCAATAGTATTTGTTAGATAAAAAACTTCCAGTGAAATATCATGACAGTGCAGCCTACTCCCACATGAGATCTCCTACCAATGTGTGGGTTGCGAGCACCTGCTTGCACCTTATGCTGCTCCGTACTGAGAGCACAAAATTCCATTTGGAACAGAAGCAGCTCAAATGTACCAAAAGCACTGCTGTCCTGCAGTTCCCTCTGCTCTCCCAGGTTTGGATTGTCCTGGAAACCAGAAGTATTCCATACCTTTTTGAGCCAGGATGATATTTGGAAAGTACCTGTGAATGCCTTTTGTGAGACAACGTGAGCCGTTCTTTATGTAACTGCTCTGAGCTGTTGCTATTGCATCTGTTTAATATTCCTGACTTGTTTCAGATCCCAAAGTTTTAGATATTTCATGCAAAGCAATAAAGGGGAGAGGGGACAGAACCCTCTCACCAGTCATTTGTCTTCATCACAGGAGGTGCTCATCCCTCATTTCCATGGTGATCAGGCAATTCTGTGTTTTGTTGAAGCTACACCTCCCTCTCAGTTACAAAGGAGGAGATGCTAAAGGAGAGGCCAATGTAATTACTAACCTTTCAGCTATCCAGCAGCCCTAGGGCTTATCTGTTTTCATCAAGAGAAGATTGTGCCTAAAGTAAGAGGACCTGACGGTTAAGGGAGTTGTGCTTCGTGGAAGGGTGAGGAAGGCAGTGCTGCAGGAGAGGTTTTCTTACCTCTAGAAGACCCCAAACATGAGACCTGAGTGGAACATTTTGTACAGCATTAACTGCAGCTGGAAAGGTCTAAGAGCTGATCCTGCACATATATTCTCTCTCTCACACGTGCACTCAAACAGGTACTCTCACATGCAATCTGGAATAGCTCCACTCAAATAAGTGAAACAACACTTCTGCAAAGCAGGGTGAGGTGGTAGTAAAATTGGTTCTTTTTGATGTTAGCTTGCAACAATACCACATTTTCATTTTCCTTCATATGAGGGTGTTTCTAGAGCAAGCAAATGAGAATTTAGAGGAGAACTAAGAAAGCATCTAACTTCTGTGAGCCCTAGCACTACCTTATCTCAAAATGGAAATGTGATGGGTGACTCCACATCAAGCAAACAAGGACTGAATCTATAAATCAGCATGAATTCCAGGTACCTGTTTAAAATGCAAGGGGCCAGACATGTTCTGTGAGTGACAGGACCTTCTCTTTGAATGTAAACAGCACAGTGAGACATTTAGTATTAGTATGATCACTGGTGGGTATGCAAAATAAGCAACAATACATAGATTGGGGACCACAGTCAGCTATGGAAGAAGTGATCACAGCTCTTTGGAAAATTCTTGCTTCCTTTTTATTCCTCAGAGGGTGTGAATGATGTTGCATAATAATCGAAGGAAAGTAACTGGAAAGAGAGATTATTTATTCTAGATTACTTGCAGTTTCTTCTTTTGCTTTCCCTTGCTGCTATGTGTAAAATAGACAGAAATGAATTAGAGCAAAAGGAGTTCAGTAAATCCTATCTCTACTGGGTTCAGGATGGGTCAACAAGTCTTACACTGAGGTTGACACCAGGGGCATGCTCAGCACAGTCCTAGTCCAGCCATTGAGGTTCCCTGTGTGTTACTGCACGTCCCACTTCATCACCTATAAAATATTATTTTTCCCCTAAATCTTCAGCTTGAAGCCATTTGAAGATTTTTGGAATGTTGCTGATAGGAACGTTCCGGTGAATTCTGAGTTGGCTGCAGAATACCTGTCAAATATGCTTAGGAGCAGAAGTGCCTTACTTGTCAAGTATTAATATCACTGAAACTTTCCCAAGATCTTACATATAAATCATTATCTTCTTCCTCCTGTCTCTCCCCCACACACCAGCTTGTCTGTGGACTTGGACAGTAACACAGCCACAGGGAAGGACTGCTTCTGGCTTTTGGTTCTGCAACACAATTAATTAGTTATGAAAGTTATTTTAGGAATGTTACTTCCTTCCAGTTTCCTGTAACATCACAGTAGTGTAGGAGATTGCTAGAAAATCATGCAAATTTTATCAGCTCTTCCATAACTATTGTGTCATTGACCCTTTTCACCCAAAAGTCATTGCACCAGTCATCAAGTGATCACATCATTGAAGTGCTTTTGTGTTGTCCCCAGCAATTTTCCTCAAAGTACTGTAGAACCCATAATTACTGCAGGGAGAATAACGTTTTACCCATTAGACCTGGAAACGCTCTGAAGGATGGTCTATAGCACTGTCAACGTTTACAAGAAAATTGCCAGTAGTTCAATTTAACTTGATATTGATGCAGGTGGGAGACAGAGAAGACAAGGTCGTGGTATCCAGGCTTGGATTTTATGATGGTTTCATACAGTACAGTACAGTATTGGTTTCAACAACTACAAGTAAAAATGCCAGGGTGAAATCCTTGGCCCTATTAAGAATAGGACACTTGATTCTGACGTGTAGTCAACTGCGTTGTATCCAAGTGACTGGGAATGGTAGGGTTGCTATAATGAGCTTCTTGCTTATATGATAAATAAAAACTAACTGACTTGAACTAGGTCTAAAAATTAAAAACTAAAGTTAAAAGCCTGAGGAACACAGTAATTGGATTTGTGGAGGTGATCTATCTCTTCAGCCTTATTTCTTCCCACTTGCCTCCTATGGATTTTTTTGACTGATACACCCCTTGGAACTGGTAGTGGGGTGACAGAGGGTGCAACAGGGGAGGCAGAGAAAAAACAAGTGCTTTATTTCTGTGAGTGTCTACTTCCAGTTTTACAGAAACAGCATCTGACTTGTGGAGAAACAAGGCAGGGGCTCTCATTAGTGGGAATTCAGCAAGAGCAACTCTTTCACGTGTGGACAGAACACCCCTGATCCTAGGCAAAACTGAGCTGATCAGAAGTATAGTGCTCATCTGCAAGTCCTCACAGGCTGGGAGATATTGCTCTTAACACTCTTTGTAAGCCAGGACTTCACATGTGAGGCTGGAAATTTTCAGGGAGCATCCTATGAAAGGCAAAGCGATGACACCTCTTTGCTTGCATTTAAAATATTGTGAGCAAGAACTAGAGGAATAGATGGTTGTAAGAAGGAATTAGGCTTTATATATATTTTATATATAAAATATATAACATTTTTCATATAATATATATTATATATTACATAATATATATATTAAATTATATATATATCTCATATATATTTATTATATATATAGGATTACAGCATAGCATGGAATTCCAGGCCTGGAAACATTTCCTCTTTTGTTCAATATAAACATTTTTAACCTAATGACTTTGTTGATTGTGCTTTTTTTTACCTTAACAAACCCTGTGGACTTAGAGCTGTCATCTCCAAAATCTGAAACACTAACCACATATAGATGCATAAATAACAACTAAGAAGAGGTTGAGATATGAGCAAAATGAAGAAAAGTTGCAAACATGAGTAAATCCTCATGGGTTCTGTTGTCTAGGATATAAAAAAAAAGTTGACTGTGTCTTGGCAGAACAGAGGATATTCAGGATGCAAGACAGGTAGACACGGTGCTTTTCTTTGTGGGTCTGGAAGTGGGTTCAAAAATAGCAGAGCATGGGAGGGGCGAAACCTGAGAGCTTGCAGCTCTGGTAGGTCTTCTAGACTTGAGAGCATTGGGTTATCCAGACTTGCAAAAGGGAAAATATTTAGAAGCAGTGTTGTGATTGTTAGAAAAGCAGCATATGATGTTACCTTGGCAAACTGAGATGCTCTGTGTTCAACGAGAGGTAAGGAGGGTTTCTAAAAGTCTGGAGAAAAATCTTCACTAGAAACCAGCGTGTTGGTGAGTGGCTCACTGCTCTGGAGGAGCAGTCCCCTGCAGGCAGGCGTGGTAATACCGTGAATGGTAGCTACAGGTGCCTGCAGTCTTGTGTGTGTCAGCAGCTAAATCTGTGCAAGAAAATTTGCACAGGTACGTGTGGTTTGCAATCTTTCATTCTCTGAAGTTTAATCTTATTTCTTCCTGGGATCTACGGTACTTCTGTTCATTGATTTGGTGAGGAAGGAGTAGGAATAGGTGCTTCTATAAAACATCCTTTTATTTCCAGTCATGCAAAATTTTACATTTAAAGCATCGTATCTCTAAATCTAATTCATCTTCAAATTCTATGGCAGGCAGGTTTTTAGGTATCAAGGTGAGCCTTTGCATTACTTCTGAAAACTGTACTCTCACAGTAACACAAAGCAGACAGAAGTGGTTTGGAGAGGGGGACTAGAACATTGTGGTTTGGGTTGTGACGATACCAACCTGTCTACACACTGTGGAGCCCTCCTTGTGCTCACGAGGAGGTGTAGTTTTGGGTACTTCGGGGGGTCTCCTGTAAGGCAGATTGAGGTTTTCGTGAGCCCAGAGTTTTAAGAGATCCATGAGAGTATTTGGCTCTTGAAAAGCTCTCTAGTCCATCCTGCAGCTCAGGGGATGATCAAGTTGCTTTTGCCATTCTGACAGACCTTTTTCATTTGTGTTCTTTTAAGAAAAACTGTCTGATAGAGAGGTTCTATAACTGCCTGAGGTAGTGAACTTCTAGTTCTTGCTCTTACAGATTGAAATTTCTTTTGAACATCTAGTCTTATTCTGTTCAGTTGCAAATTAAATTAATTATGTCCCGTTCTATCCTCAACAGACATGGAGAACAATTGATCACAGTTGTCTTCACTGCATTTTGCATAATGAGAAACTGTTACCGTGTCATACCCCAGGTTTTTCTAGACTAAACAACTACTTTTTGTGTTCTTTTTCTTTTTTTTTCTTCTCCCCCCCCTTTTTTTTCTTCTTTCTTTTTTTTTTTTTCTTCTGTATTCTAGTCTCCTATTTCTTGAACTTTATACTTTTCTCAGTGTTCCTGAGTTTTGTTCAGTCAAGTCTTCAGGTGCAGACACCAGTACTGGACAGGTGACACTCAGGGAGTTGGATACAGTTGTGGTGAGATGCTAGGGGTGATATGTTTGCAGTAAAATAACTTGACAATAAACATTAAATGACAGTTTTTGTCACCCTTAATTTATTTGGTATAGTGTCATTGACAAACAGTACAGGACTTAGAATCACATCTTAATACATAGTCTGCTTCCCTGTATTACCTGGACAGATTATTTTTCATTTATTTATAAATAAAAAGCAAACAACGATATTGCTGTGCTGTTCAGGAGGACTAGCAGCCGAGTTTCTTTTTAGCAATGAATGCTTACTAATGGTGAGTGGGGCAACTAAATATTTTTTTTGCCCTTGTGGAAGGATAGGTAGCACAGGAGCAGAAGATTGGGAAGTAAGCAAATAGAATAATCTTTCCAGTCTCTGTCAAACTAGTTGCTAAAGCCAAACATCAGCAGAAATGACTCTGCATCACTGAGGAGTTGCTCGGTGTCACAGACTGTTTGCACAGGTTCCAATGCCATTAATTCTGCCTCGTGTCCTTCACAGATCCTCGTTTACTTGTCTAGTTGAAATAGAGCATCCAAAAACCAGTGCCTCCTCCTGAAATGTGGCCATTCAAACGTTCGTGTTTCAGAAGGGACGATGAGAGGCTGAGTTATTCACCAGAGTGTTTTGAGCATCCCTAGTGGAAAAATCTATCATGAACTTATAAAACAGTCTTCACCCTTCTTTCTCTCTGGGAATTGTTTATGAACAATGTGGGATGTTCCTGAATTATTCAGTATTGACAATCATTTGTCAAATAATTTCTATGAATTTTTTTTTTATGTTGCAGCTTGCCCATGATCTGCTTATTGAGAATATTTGAAATTAGAGCTGGCTGATTAGCTGTGATTGCACATATTGGTTACCTACGGCAGTGCTAGTCCCTGATGGGATGAGCCTAGTCCTTTGAAGCACATTTACACAGTGAATGCTTATGATTAAAAATTTCTTCACAAATAATCTCTAATGGCCACTAAAATTTGCTGTTTCTGTAAACACTTCTGCCAGTAAACTCATTAGCTAGAATAATTGCACAAAAAGAACACAAAAGGGGGAGCAAAGCAAGGCAGACCAATTTGTTTTCAAATCAGAATGAATATTGCTGAAATATCCTACGCTTCCCCAGTCCTTTGAGACTTGGCTACGTAAGAATATTTTGTGATCTTGATAGGCCTTTTTACTCCTGAAGCTTTAACAACTCCCGTTTCTGGCAGGAAGGATCTTACGGATGCAGTGTTGCCATGTCCGTGATCCCTCGCTGCTCTGACCCATTTCATATTAAGCAGATAGAAAGAAAGAAATTGTGGAGTTTAATATACTGCTCAGTTTCTTTTTTTTTTTTTCTGAATAGCCAGAGAAAAGCAGAGGGTTAAACATGGAATAAATGGATATAGATAGCCTAGATTATTTATGCCTGATTATTCTACAGTGCTTTGACACTCTTTGGTAAAATAGAGCAGATACTTGCATTCCAGGGATCCCATGGGTTTTGATTTTACTGCTCTTGGTTTCTTTTATATGTCTGCACAGGGAGAGAGTGTGAGCCTCATTTTTAACTTCCTTCAGAGGCAGAAGCCTGTTTTGGTGTTGGGTGATTAGCTTTGGAAATCATGCTTAAGTAGATGTTTAGCTGTAAATTTGCCATTGTTCTGTCGGCTTTAGTTCCCTTTGGTTTGGTCTCTTTCCTTCTTTTTCTCTTTTCCCCACTCACTCAGGACATAAACTTTAATGATGAGATTTCATGCTCAGTCAAGTTTTTGAAAGCCACTTATGTGAAGCATCAATCAGATTATATACCTGCCCTGGCTGGGTGGCTGCTTTTCCCTCCCTACAAGGGGCTGATGGTCAAAAATACATAATGAGCTACTATTGACAGCTTATCAGACTATCACCTCTCCCTCCCCTCCTGCCTCAAAAAACCTCTGCAAGTGATGGCTTAGTCTGTCACCATGGAAATTGTTATTGCCTGGCATTACTCTAGAAAGTATAATTGTGTTTCCTTTGCTTCTTAACACATCCACTGATACATTAGCCACCTTACCAGCCTTTACAAAAGGCCTGGTAAATTCGTAAATCTCTTCTTTTTTTTTTTGTGCTTCTGTCACTGACCTAGCACTGGATCTCATGTTTCTCTGTATGTTTGTACTACTCTTCAGGTCAAGAGTCTCATTTCTGTTAATCTTACTGCATGACCTCTGCTACTCTGGAGAGATGTAGGAGAATATTCCTAAAAACAGTAAAATCAATTCAGTCATGCCAGCAGTGTTGTTGATAAAGTACAGAGTCTAGCAGCTTCATGTTAGATAAATATAGTTCCTAAAGTGTATTAAAAAAATGCTTGGAAGCTGCTGAAGATTTGCCTGTGCAAGGACTTAAAGCATCACAGTTTTTACTGTCCTAGCAACACGACCAGCAGAAAATGTCTCTGTTCTTCCCATGCCTTTTCTTCCTGTGCTGGACTTCAGTGCTAATGCATCCTGTTTTCACTTGACAGGAAGAAAAAGACTGTTTGTGTATGTGCTTGTCAGATGCCTGGGAATAAGCTCTAGCTGGAGCTTATGCCATTTACTGCCCGTCCCTGATAAAGGGGTCTCACCCCATGAGCACATCTGGTGGCCTGCAATGCAAAATTTCACGGCTATTTAAATTGCCAATGGCTGCTAAAGAGCAGTGGCATTGTGGCACTCACCCCTTCCCCCAGGTGCTTGTTGCCAGAAGAGAGGAAGGATGGACAATGGGAGGCCAGCTGTGATTACATTTGATGAAGTTCATCTTTATAATCTTCATGCCCCAGGAACAGAATCTCCTAACTATAATCAGCTCTGGATCTCTGAGGTCAGCCTTACCCACTGCACTGTGCTGCTTCGCTATTACAGTCTGCTGAATATCAAATATTTCTCTGTCCACCCCACTTCCAGTGTAGCATTATTATTTGTCAATTGCTGTCTACCCAACTGGTGCTCTAATGACGTTTCTATATGTACAAGGAATAACACATAAATATCTTCCACTAAATAAGAAAGTATAGATATTAGATAAAAGACGTTTAATTATGTAGCTGTGAAGTAGAACGCAGCAGCTATCTCATAACACGTCTTAGTTTCACCTGGCAATATAGAACAGGAAATAAAGAAAAATGTTTGTTGCCAGTTCAAATCTTGAAGAGATTTCACAGAGGGAAAAACCTAATTATTGATATTTAAGTCTGGTAAGGATATTATGGCAAACAACCACAACTCTTGCAAAAATTTCTCAAAATTTATTTGTTCTGTAGCTGACATAACAGACCTTTACAAATATCAGATTTTGTGTTGGAACAACATTTGATGATTTTTAATTTTGTTCCACTAAATAATGAACACTCTCTCTGATGAACGAATTCAGATTTTTCTTTATTTTATTTTGGTCTTTGAGGCAAGTAAAGCTTATTTTATTTGTAATCTGTTATATCCTTGAAGTGTCACTAATCTGTAAGGTCTGCTATAAATGAATTGCAGCTAACGTAAATTGTCTGGGCCTCTACTTTGCCGCTTTAACGAGTTGCAAAGCAGAATTAAGCTCATTAAGACTTCCCACTCCAGAGAGGGGGTATGAAAAAGAAGCAGTATGATGAAGGCCTGGTTTTGCGTTGTTTGCCACCTGAAGCTTTATTGCATGAGTGACTAAGAAACAGGCCACGAGCCCCCCTCCACCATTCTGCTGAGACTGTCTGAATTGTGCAGCACTGTTTGTTTCCAGGATTAAATGGTAGCCTTGGCTCTGTGAGCACTGCATCACACCCATAATTTATTTTCAGATTTGTTAGCACCATCAGAACAGTCACCTGTTCTTCCCACACTGTTGTGTGCAAGCCTGTATTCTCTAACACCTCCCTAGCTGGGCAAATACAGTCCCTCTGACAAACAGCTTGTGTTTTACATGAGAAAGAACAAAATGAAACTTCCAACCCACATAATATACAGCTTGTGCCTTGAACACTTCTGTGCAGGTTTATCCCTGCTTCAGGTTCTGAAATCACAAACTGTTTTTTTCAGTCTTATTCTCAGCTAATCCCGTATCCTCCCCACAAACTCTGCTTTGCCTTTTACAGATCTCTCTGTAATGGGCCTCTGTTTAATGAGTTGAGGAGCTGTTTTTAGAGATCAAATACTGTTTTCGGTACACATGTACCTTCATCTACTAAAACAAATTCCATTGGCTTTGAGAAAAGAAGGGTTGACAGTGTAGGGAAAAAAAAAGACTGATGAAGAGAAAGGTGGTGTGATTGCTGAGCATTCAGATTTGGGAGGCAAGAAGGGCTAGTATTTTATTCTTCCAGTGTTCTGTGTATCCATCACTCAGAATCCCTGTTAGTGGAAATCTAATTCTTCAGTCACTGGCCAAAGTTAATTAATTTGTAAATATATTTCATCTTCTAAGTGACAGCCCTTTCTGACAGAGGAGCTGATAGAAAGAGCAAAGGGGTTAAGGTGTCATGTAACAGCACGTTCAACCCAGGAGACTGAGGTGACATGAACTAGTTCCATCTCCTCCACAAGCTACCCTTCAGAGCATGGAAATACTATGATTAAAGTGAGGAGGGAAGCATTGCTCTTAATGCTCTGCTCCTGGTTGCTTCACCTTTTATAAGGAAAGTCCATCTAGAGCTGTCTTTGTCTAAACTTGCCTTTTCTTTTTTGTCAGTGATTCCTTCTCCAGTAGTCTCATCTGTCTTCCACCTTGTACTGCTCTACTATTTGGGTTCCTAATGAGCAAGAGGGGAATTTCTGGTTTTGACTGGAAGGTAATGCCTTGAAGGGTAGCGGTCACATGAATGTGTGCTTTTGAGATGGCAGAAGTTCCCTTGAGAGACCCTGAGAAACTTGAGAACTGTGCTTACAGTGATGCCATGAAGTTCAGCAAGGAAAATTCTGCATCTGTGGTAGAATAATCTATAGTCAGTGCAGGTCAGGAACTGTCTCTTGGAGTAGCAGCCCATGAGGGAAGGACCTGGGACTTAAGGTACTAAAGACACAGCTGAGTATGAGCCAGCAGAATAAGACAATCATCTTCCTGTTGCCCAGGATGAGAAGTGTCATTAACAGACCAAGGGATGCTCTTATTTTCCCCATGCAGTCATGCTGAGCCTGCATGAGAGTATTATATGCAGTTTAGACTTCCTCGTTCTACAGGAGTGTTGAGAAACTGGGGAGGTTCAGTAGAGGGCTTCTAAGATATTCAGGAACCAAGAAGGCATAGATGATGAGGAAAAGTTGAGGGAATTCTGTTAGTTTAGTCTGGTGGAAAGAGGCAGTAAAGAGAGGAAATAGTAACCATTCGTTGCTTGCTGAGTGGCAAAAATAAAAGAGCCAGGCTGTTTGCAGGAATGGCAAGTGCTACAGTAAGGATATCCTGGTTTTGGCTGGGATAGAGTTAATTTTCTTCCTAGTAGCTGGTACAGTGCTGTGCTTTGGATTTAGTATGAGAATAACGTTGATAACACACTGATGTTTTAGTTATTGCTGAGTGTTGCTTCCTCACAATCAGGGACTTGTCAGTTTTCCATGCTTTTGCCAGTGAGCAGGTATGTGGGAAACTGAGAGGGGACACAGCCAGCACAGGTGACTCAAACTGGCCGGAGGGGTATTCCATACCAGGGAACATCGTGCTCAGTATAAGAACTGGGGGGAGTTGTCTGGGAGGGAACAGGCTGGACATTGGTCAGTGGGTGGTGAGCTGATGGTTTGTGTTTCACTTGTTTCTGTTGGGGTTAATATTTCTCTCTTTCTCTCTTTCTCTCTCGCCTTCAATCCCCCGCTCGCCCTCTTGCTTATTTTCATTACATTTTTTATTATTAGTTTTAATATTTTATTTTGTTGTGTTTCAATTATTAAATGGTTCTTATCCTAATTCATGAGGATTATCTTTTCTTTCTGATTCTTCTCCCCACTGCAAGGAGGAAGTGACAAGGGGCTGGGTGGTACTTAGTTGCTAGTGGGGTTAAACCACAACAAAGGCACAGTGGATACAAGATGCAGCATTCAGGTGAAATGTTAAGAAAAACTTAATCCCTGGGACAGAAATATTCCATAATAGAAGGTACACAGATTGTTGCAACATCTCCATACTTGGAGATTTTTAAGACTTGGCTGGACAGATCCACATCTGACTTTACCTAGTTTTGAGTGGGAGATTGGGCTAAGTGATCTCCAGGGTTCCCTTCCAACAATCATTTCTGTCGTTCTGTCTGTTGAGTTTGTTCACTTTGATATAAAGAAAAACAAAATCAGAACCCTTTTAAGCTGAAGTTGCCAACATATAAAATGGCCATCAAACCAAAGGCCTGCTATTCTGGAAAAATGAGCCTTCTGAAGCAGAAATAACAGTGTCTCTGTACAGCAATTGCAGGTTGTCTACGGCTCAGTCCTGGTCCATTCGTGCTGTGAAAATCTGTTTTGACAGAGAGGAAACCATGCTTTAGCTTCATTTAAATAGAATTTTAATGAATTAGATATAAAATTAATGTATTATGGGCAGCACCTTTCCTAATGTTGTTTATTTTGCTGTGCAATTTCTGAACTGATTATCTGGGACTACAAAGAAGCTGACACCACTAAAGTAACCCAACAGTGAAATAGGTGGTGAAGGGGGCATTTAAATAATCATACTTGGCTTTGGTAGTTACCATAACTTTCAGATTAGAGATGTTTGTTATTTTTGGAAATAGAAAAACAGATGGTCAGAAGAACTTCACTGGGTCGGCCTGCACTTCGTTCACTTTTTCTTTTGAAAAATAGAAGGGTTAGAAATACACTTGCTAGAAATTAAAGTGCAGGTTCCAGGTCTTAAGACTCATGAGCTGCAGGAAAAACTAACATGGCAATTAGTATTTCCGTATTTTCTTTTCTTCTTTCTTTCCTTCTTTCTTTTTCAAGAAAGTCTAAGAATTGATTTGGCTGTCTCTAGTTTTATTTTTGACATTGCACTAGAGCATTTGTTGTGAGCAGTGGCTAAATTGTCTCTGCGGAGATTAAATATGTATTTCTTTTTCCTTGGCATAATGTAGAGCTTATACTGTGCATAGTATAAAATTTATGGCACCTTAAATTGTTTACTTCAAGTCTTCTTGCTGGTTGTAAACAAAGGGAACAGGAGGTACTTACATCTCTTAGCAACTTTAACTAGCTCTAAAATAAAAAAAAAAAAGTTTTTGATTATAGAACTTCCCAGTTTATTTCACATTTACTTTTTCCTCTTCCATTAATAAGTAAAGACATAATTTGTTAAATTCTTAGTAAGTGGGATTGAAGGGTCACCAGACTGCTAATAAAGGAACAAATTAAATATCAATACTAAATTAAAGTGTTGGCCAGGCTAGAGAGAAGTGAAAAACAGTATCTCTCCTCTATTAGCAGCTTGGAAATCATGGAAAACTGTCAGCAGAAATCTACTGTCTTCCATAAATCATCCACTATCTTTGATGTGGCGGGCAAAAGAATTCACCAATGACAGGTGCTGTCACAGAATATATTTATTCCACAAGTTTTTATTTTCTCTATCAGCTACAATGATGGACAATCATGTCTTGTTTCTCGAATGATGGCAATTTCTTAGAAAAATCTACAATTGCTGCCCTTGAAGACTGCCTATTTCGTGATCCAATGTCAAAATCTATCTATATGCCTGTATAAAACACTTATCGCTGTGGTATTTAAGCACTCTACATGGATTAAAAATGAACAGTGAAGCTGCCTGGAGGATAGTCAGTAAAATCGACTTAAGTTTTGGATTTTGTGATATAATGTGATTTCATTGGGTTGACAGAGGGACACAAAGAAACATCAGACACTTCACAAAAATTTGGAAAAAAAAGCTGTTCTTACTTTTTTAACTCAAAAAGAGATTAAAGTATTGAAAAATTTGAGAATAAATTCTAGTTGTCAATGTGACTTAAACCTTGACATGCAAAAGAATAATGGGTTTTTACTTGTTTGTATGACGATGAGAGGTGGGTTTTTAATCACTCTGTAATGGGCTTTGCCACTAGAATGACACCTCAGGAGAGAGAAAACTCTCACTGTCCTGTTCCATTTTCCCCTCATCACTATGTCAGTTGAGTATTAACAAATAATTATGGCAGCAGGTTAAACAATGGCTTCAGGATGCAGGTTCTTTGGTTTTCAAGACTTCCATTAAAGGTGCCACGTCCAAAGGCAATCTGCTTGACCCTCTCAGAAAGTGATCCAGCAGCATATTGGGCTCAACAAAGCACAAACCCTGCAGTATGGGAAAAGACGCTCTCAGCTAACGACTTGGCTGTGTTCTCATCACCTAAGAAACCAAAATTTTGCCAATCTTATGCAATCAGCTTATAAATGAAGAGTTCTTCAGAAAATCTTGTAATCATTGCACTTGTTGTGGATATTTTGGGAGATATAAATGATGCATTTGATGTGATGTACCTCTTATATCTTACTGTCAAGCTCTGAACTCCATTTTGTTTCCATATCATATTTTTTCACTACAAAACAATTCCACACCTTTCTTTTGACTACATGGGCTCCATACTGAGTTGAGACATACAGGAAGAGAGAAGAAATTAATGCACTGAGCCAACACTTATAATATAGGGATACCAAACCTTGCTGGGTAAATAACAGTGAGGAAAGGATACAGTTTCTCACAGTGATAGAGGAAAGCTTATCATTGCTGAGTGATGCTTTGTCAGGCTATTGGTTGCATCAAGATGATAGATATAGTGGAGGGAAATTGAATAAAGACAAGCTTATGGATGTCCCTTTGGAACTGAAGAAGGGCCCCATCAGTGGGGTTGGCAAAGGCATGTAGTGTAGCTCTTGCCCCTCCTTTGAGAAGAGTTTCTTTTCCCTTAGAGAACAGATATAAAGAGGGAGCTGAGTAGGCTCTGGGAGTCACGCAGGAACTGAAAGAATTGACAGGGGCAGATGGTTCCCTACACCTGTGTCTAAGGCCCACACAATTAAAGCAATATGCAAAGAACAAAAATTTCCATTGCCTTACAAGAGTTATTGGCTCGTTCCAAGTATCTGTCTATAATTAAAGCATCAGCGAAATCCTGGCTTGTGCTCTTGCCGTCAACCATCTCCTTGGCACTTTGAAAAAAATAGCACCAATTTGTGTTGTGTTTGGCATCCACTGAGAAACTGTATTTTGGGATGATGCTGGAGAAGCTAATAAGGATGCCTGCCACAGCGAGGGAGTATGTAAATTCCTTGGGGTAGGCAGTAACTGGGAAATTGTACAGACAGATCTGAAGAAGATTCCAGCTGTCGATGATATGCCTACCCTAATGAACGGAGGGAACGTGCAGGTTGGTAAGCAGATGGCTTTGTGTGGCTGTCCTGATCAACAACCTGAGATCAGATTCATCCAGAGATGCCCAGGAGAGATAGGATGCGCGTTCTCATGAAAAGTTAGAGAAATAAATGGCAACTAAGGACCAAGGTCTTAACAGACAGATAGTAGTTAATGTTAAACATGAAGCTACCAGAGCAGATATCAGAGCATTTATCTATATAATGTCCTCAAAACTGAAGGCCGGTGAGCTATGTATCATAGCTGCAGCAAAACCTGAATCTCAGTATATACAAGTTGAGAAGGATGTCCTAGCTTAGCTCATGGTGATGAAAAATTTCCAGCATGTGTTTGTTGGAGGCCTGTATTAGCTGAAACTGACTGCAAGCAATTCATTGTGGTTTCCAGGAAGCATCGGGCAGACGCCTACCAGGCGTAGAGGGGTTATTTTTTCTGACCAACTGCAATTGTATGACTTGCAAACTGAACAGTAGAGGAAGAGATCTGGCAGCTGCAGTTACACTCTTGAGCATTTTTAAAAAAGATTTATAGGAAAGCATACAACCAACCAAGGATATGTCAATCCGATTAAAGAAAAAAAATCTCAACAACCTTTCTAATAGCAAGAAAATACGGAGTTGTGCTGATAATATAATTAAGGAATAGACCTTTTCAAAAATCAGTGAAACTATTGGCCAGAAGTTTATGTGCCCCAGTCCCTTTTAGGATTAAGAAGTTCTCAATGCTGCAAAGGATTTTGTTTAAGGGCAACAGGATGATGGTCTGAAACGTGTTACAGGGAAATATGATTAAAATGATACACGAAGGTCATTTAGGGATTGAAAACTCTGAGAGAGGTCAGATATATTTTCTAGTGTTCCTCAAATGAACAGTGATACTGAGGAAACTACCAAAGTGTCAGAAATAGAGGTCAGTGCACTAAAAGACACCAGGTTGGCAGCACAGGAAAAATTTGTCCTTGAGCAAGAGAGACATAGATTTGCAGAAAAAAAGTACTGGTTCCCTTTGAAAACTTATGTGAGGATGCTGCAGCCAAACAGGTGTTTGCACATGTCAAATCAATTTTTGCTAGAAATAGCATATGTGATGCTTTCTGAAAATGATAAGTTATTATGGTTGTGAAATGTATTGCACCCCACTTGCAAAATAGAGGAAACCATATGGTAAGTTAATCCAGTGTAGGAACAGGAATGTGCGCTGTGACCCTGCTCCTCAAAAGTATTCTAACCCCTATTATTTATACAAGATGGATGTGCTCTCAGGGCATTGCTGGGGGGACTTTTTTCTTAGTTTCACGCCTGAGGTGGGAATGCTATTAAGGATCCTTAATGGAGGAAATAGGCTAAGTGTGCATCCATGTAGTGGAAGAAGGACTTTGGAGGTACAGTGTCCTGAGGGCATAACTTAATCAGATTTTGGAGTTCCTGTTAACTTCTGGGTATATAGGCTGGATGAAGTCAACAGTAGAGATACAACTCATGAGCCTGATGGGAAATTTTTGTTTGTATATTTTCAGAATTAGATTAATAGGTTGGGAATTACATTTCACCCCAAGGTTTTCTCTAACACTGCTTACGATGTTGGAGCCCAGTTCTTGAAGAAGTGCAGTAATGATCTATATCTGTTTTGACTTTTGTGGTGAAATATGATTTCATTAAGCACGTAAAGGGAGCACTAAGGGAATGTCAGATATAAGCAAAGAGTTGGAAGTTGTTGGAGAAAATCTTTGTCGTTTCTTGTGGTTTTCTAATGTATTTTTTCTGCGTGTGTGGCTTTTAAGTCCACGAGTGCACAAAATACAGAGTTTTGAGACCAGTGCTAGTGAAATGCCACTCACTGCTTGATCCAGAGCTTTTTGCTTTTCAGAAAACACACAGAGGAGTGGCAGCCCTCATGTGGGAGGCTGTACTATACTTCCGCAGTGCTAGCCAGTGTAGGACCAGGGAGTTTGGCCCTTTAGCTCTCTGCCCGCTGTAAATCCACTCCCGATCTTATCTAGAGTCAATCTTTTATACTTTCCCCACTTGTCAACTTACAGTCTCATTTCAGGTCTTATCTCAGATTATCCCTCTGATTCTTTCCTGCCTGTGCCACTTAGTCTTTACCCTTCTATAGTCATTTATTATTTAATACTCTTCTGAGGTCGTGTTTTGTTTTCAAACTCTGGAAAGCTGTTCAGAATGGTGTGCATTCTGAAAGAGCTGTACGAGCACGCCGCTTTGTAGCTGTTTCAGCCAGGTTATGGGTTTTAGGACAGGTGGACTATATCCCACAAGTTATCTGACACCTCTGTATCAGAGAGATGGAGGCAAGTATCAAGTGTAGCACCCATGCAGGCAAATTGCAAAAGCCTCTGTAGCTGCAGATGAGCAGTAGAAACATGCTAGCACTGCATACTCTGAAGTTACTGATGGAACAAGATAGGGGTCACATCAATTCAGAGTTTCTCTTCTGGGAAGGGGGCAGCTATTTCAGTTGTTAGCTTGGAATTAGCATGGAATATACCTATTAGGTCTTTGTAGAAAGCCTGCCAATTTCCATTATTTCAGTCCAAAATGTCAGCTCCTGGGGTATTCGATACAGTTGCAGCATCTATGTTCTTTGTATACTTTAATTATGTAAATTACATGTCAGTAATATGAAATCCCAGGCGGTGGGGAATAGCACAGCACAGGCAGTCTTCTAACAACATTGTTAATGGAGAACAAATGCTGCCTTGCTTGTGTGCTTTCAAAAGCTGTCAATATTTAGTGCTCACGGAAGCTTAGATGGACCGGAGAGAACAACAGCTCTTCACTGTCTCAGAGCCATCTCTCCAGCCTAAGTCAGGAAACAACAGCTGATAGAGCAGACAGACAGACAGACAAGGCAACACAAGGTAGTGGTCCAAAGGCCTGTCTTACATAAAAAATAACTGTTTAAGAAAGAAACAAAGGGGTGCTGAACATAGCAGGGGTTCTTCATACTTTGGCAGAGAGGGGTCATTATTTGTATGGTTTTTGCAAAGACTTGGAGAAATCAGTGCTCTGCGATACACTGCTGCTCAGCTATTGCATTGGAACACTGCATGAACTGCACCACATGGATGCCTGAGCAGTTTCCAGGCCTGCCTGTCCTTTGTGCTGACTGGTTTTAGAGATGCTGGTATCAGTGCTTGCCGTGTGCCCAGGACTTTATTCATCCCTATGCAGAGCAGATACTGCGAGTTGCTGAGTACCCTTTGGGACACAAGGCACCAGACCACATGTAAGCAGCACTTTCCCTTCAGATAATTTTGTTTCTCTCATCAGAGAGACACAGAGGACTCTTCCCTTTCTATTGCTCCTGTGCTCTGCTACAGTTCTTGGCACAGGTACGGCAGGGTGCTGTAGATT
Organism: Lycocorax pyrrhopterus obiensis; assembly: GCA_014706295.1. Taxonomy (NCBI): domain Eukaryota; kingdom Metazoa; phylum Chordata; class Aves; order Passeriformes; family Paradisaeidae; genus Lycocorax; species Lycocorax pyrrhopterus. Next base: position 94,564,575 of record JACSVZ010000001.1, read on the forward strand.
CACATTCTTGTTCAAACAGAAGTGGTTGCTAGTGATGGATGGCGTGGCCAGCTTCTCAGCTAGAAAAACAAGCTGCCAAATATTTTAACAATTACTGCTTTAAACATTTACTACAAAGAAAATCTGGAAGAAAAATCAGTAGTGTCTAAATTTGTATATAAACAAACCCTGTCTTCTAAGAGAATTTCCCCCACCCTCCACCCCAGCTCCTTCAGAGGTTAACAGGCCAGTAACCAAGTAAGCACGTGGAAAGGAGCCAATGTTATTTCTTCTTTGACGTGGACAACTTTGTCCTTCTGCCAGTCCCTCAGCTCTGAAGCACTGTCAGCTTCTCCATAACACCTGTATCCATGTTCAGAATTGTTGTGCCTGCCTGCACATCCTCCATTTCCCACAAAGTGCTTCTGGCTTGCAGGATACAAGACAAGGAGGTTGATTGAAGCCTCTGTGGAGATGTTAAAGGAACAGGTAGCAGGTGTGGGAGACATCTCTGTTCCAACTGGTATGGGAATATACCTTCTGTATCAATTTTCTCCTAATTTCTATGCTCAAGGAAAAGAAAGAAAAAACGGACTCGAATGCTTTCTTGGACACAGACTTTCAGAGGGGCCATAACACAAGTCACTCTGTTTCTGTGTTTCATGACTATATAGGGTTATAGCAATGCTCTTTCTCTCTTAAGGTTTTTCTAAGGCAACATATAAATAAGATTTTGGAAGGTGGAAATAATGCCATGATAGGTATATAAGTTATAAAAGTATCTAAAATTATGTATAGTAATTAAAGTGTATGAAAAAGAAAATCTAAGTGATGTAGTGATACATGCCACCTGCTTTCCGTTTTTTCTTTTAAAACAGCTTAAATTTACAAACAACTTGCCTGCACTGATTTTGAGAGAAATTAAAAGGCCCTTCATATTCCACTGACAAATCACTCTCTGAATTTGTTTACTGTTGAACTCGACAAGGGAAAATGAAAGATTACTTTTAAAGAAGAAACTAAAGCTTTAACAGCGACTGGTCATTGTATCTTAACTCTCTTGCTTTTGATGACCCGTTCTGTTTGCAAAAGTTTATAGTGTCTTAAAGCAGTAGTTTAAACTGCTAAGTTCTGGTCCTAGATATCAGGAGTGTCTAGAGAATGAGGGGGGTCTCTTTTTCTTCTTTTTTAACTAGTATTTTAGTCACAATGCGTGCATTTTAAGGGTTATGTGGACTCCAGTGATCAGTACTGTATTGTGTGGAGTTGCAGTGGCTATTTTCCGTATCATTGAAAATTACAGGTGGTTGTGAATGTTCCACGGGAATGATTTTCTGGGAAAAGGTTTTTTCGAAAATTGAAACTTTCTTTTGGGAAATCAAAATGAAAGACTTCATTTTATTGTCAGTTAAACCTAAATCATAAAACTTAATTTTACAGAAGTGAGCCAAATGTTTTATTTTGACTCAGTTCAATACATGTTTAATTTCAACTTTCCAGTTTGCTGGGGGACCAGAATGAAGGTTGAAATGTCAATATTTCTCACTGGATGGGAATGTTACCCAGCTGTACTCAAAGTGTAGTTGAAAAATTCTTCTTTCGGTATCATGGACCAAAACTGCTCATTCTGAGGCTATTTTCAGTATATGCTGCTTTTGCTGGGTGGTGAAGGAAGAAAGTCAATCCAACAGTTATCTCCCTAGTCAGTTGTAAATCAGAAGCAGGACTTAAACCAGTGACATTTCAAGCATAGCACCTTTAGGTAGCACCTTAAAGCTCAAGCCTGTACTGTGTGATTTAAAATCTCTTTTTCACAGGCAAAACTGTATCAGGCTCTTTTTCTAAATTTTGCCCGGGCATTGCTGGTAGGGAAGGGTGGTCCATGCTAAGCTGGTCCAAGCAGCGTACTGTGCCAGGCATTCCTCCGTTTCTGCTACCAGTGGCTCAGGCCCATAGATGGTGGTGTTTGGAAATGCTTGTGCACTCTGCATAATTTGTAATTGCTCATCGTTCTAAGCAGGGGGAAAGGCCAGTGGCCACTAGCATCAAAACTGGAGCAAGACCCAGCTGGACAGTATGAGGAGGACTTCAGTCTGGGGAGGCAGAAGAGGCTATAAAACTGAACTGGTTCCCAAGACAATTTGAAAATCAGTGCACCCTTCTCCATGCTCTCCCTGTCCTCTCTCCCAGGAGCAGCGCTGCCTGTGCTCCTGCATCCTTCTCCTTTTTTCCCCTACGTATTCATGATGTCTGATCTATGGTCCCCAAACATGGGGCGAGACTGCCTGTCTTTGCAAACACAAGACTGAGTCTTTATGTGTGTCACCAATAATTTCTAGAGCTTAAATGGCATCTTACTTAACTTCTAAAATGTGTTTATGATCCTTCCAAACCAGCTTTCTTGTATTTCTCTGTGGGGAGTATCCGCGACTGGCCCTTCTGCTGTTCTGTCTTGCATGCCAAGCCAGAACTTGTGTTACTTCAGTCTGTGAGAGCCTGTAATCATTTGGTGAAGAGGAGAGAGTGAAGCAGCAGCTTTCCCCTGTGCTCCCCCAGCCATTACTGACTCATTAAAAACATTTACTTCTTATTAATGCGTCGTGGGCAGTGTCTGAGCAGTAGCTGTGATGGGAGTTAGGAAAACGGAGGCCTGTGTGTTTGAACAGAGAGAAACCTGCATGGGGGAAAATACCCTCTGCCTTTAATGTTGTCTTAAAGCATGCAAGTCAAGGTGTTATTGAACAAATGCATCTGCCTCAATAGGATGTCAAGGGTGACAGCCTCTTCCCTTCTCTTCGTGGTTGTCCTAAAAGTAGATGTTTGATCAAGATCATATACTTTGTCAGGGGAGATCCTACATTAACCCCCCACTCCTCCTCCCACCCCCAAAAGCAAAGGTCCCTTTAATCAGCCGCTCGAGTGCTGTACCAATTACCTCCCTACAGGGTGACCTTTTTATCTCGTAATGGCATTTTGGAATCCAGTCCCCCTAACCACACTGGGAGTGTATGCATGTCACATTTCCAATTCTCTCTCTCTTTTTCTCCCTGCTGTTGTTGGCACTGAATACGGACTAATATATTCATGACCTAATTAGAGTAATTTTTGCATAATAACGACCTCCCGGGGGGAAACTTTTTTGGGTGATTTTTGCATGTACGTGTGTGTGCACGCTCACACTGTTCAGACACATTAACTGGAACAAGTGTTTCTTAATTTTTAAGTGTTTCTCTGGTTATTAGAAGTATTTTTATGTCATTTAAAATGGAAATGATGGAACAGGAGACCCCAGAGGAGGCAAAGATTGTTAAATTTTTTTGCTCTGGATTTCCTCTGTTACTGTGAAACTTGTGTCCTCTCTTCTGAATGTCCAAGACAGTATCATGCTGCCTTGCCATTATTAGATCTCAATGCTTTCAAGGCTTCATCTTACCCTTGCCAGCTTCATCCTTCCCCTCTGTCACTCAGCTTCTTTCCCTCATGTCCTCATTTGACCTTCAGTTTTCAAATGAATCCTTCATTTCCTGTAGTGGTCACTTATTTGACCTTATCTTCACTGAAGGCCTGTGCTCTTTTCCTCTGTCTCTGACATCTCAGTCTAAATTTTTGTGATCTGCTGTAGTTGGTGCCCATCTTTGCAGGCTGTCTCTGCCTGTCATGACCCTCACTTCTTTACTGTCTGACTTACCAAGTACTTGATGTCTCCTACATTCCTTTCTGACCTTTCTGTTTTCCCTCACTTCGCAGTTTCCACTTTCTTCTCCTCTTCAACTTGCACTGATATGTTTCCTGAAATACAGCTTCCACTCCCAGCCCTCTCTTCTTGAGCTCCAGTTCTTCCTTTGCTTCCAGTCCTTGCTGTTCCTTAGCTATGGTTTTCCATTTTCAGTTTTCTAGAGATTGTAAGTGCAGCCCTTACTGGCAGAGATCATGGGCCACATTCCTCAGTATTTCACTGGTATAAGTAAAGGAAGTCTATTGTCCTTGACAGTGTTAGTAGAGATTTGCACCAGCAGGGCATGTTTATTTTCAAAAGCATATTAATAATATTTTCCCTAAATTGCTGTTTAAAGAGCATTAAACGATAGTGTTCAGATCACTTACTTGCTCTAAAATAAATACTACAGGATGGGTTTGCTGAAATTTTTATTTTATTTGTTTTCTGGTTTCCTATGTATTTATTTTAGTTGCGGTGCATAGTTCACTAGGAGTTTATGTCAATAAGGACTATAAGCTTTCCATAGTCAAATGTTTTCTAGTGTTGGAAAAGCTCCTTATGCCTTATGTTCTTCCAGCCCTGGGCTCTCCATACTCAACACTGCTGGCTTTGTCCTGTATCACTTCCTGTGATTCCCCATTTATCCTTTGTACATGCAAATCTGGAGACCTTGTGAAGGCCTCGTGTTATCGACTTGAGCAGATCACTGTTTAAAAGCCAGGATGAGCTTTCCCTGGATCTGCAGATCCATCTCCTGCCTCTGTTAGAGTCCTCTATTCCTATGCCTAACTCTGCCAACTTGCATCACGCCTGGCTGACAGCATCCCCTGTCAGTTCCAGTGTGCATACATGTGCCAACAGAGGGTGGAGAATTAAATTAGCATACCCCAAAACAGTTGTTATCAAAATCTTGTTTTGTAAAAAAGGCTGTGGGAATGTATCTGTCCATATTAGAAAGCCTCATGAAATGTTCCTCAGTGCCGTTCGCTGTAACACAAATGTTTTTTTGGGATACCTGCAAGATACAGTATGCAGAACTGGGGTGTTCATAAGCTTGCTTCGCATCCTGGCATCCCTGTGTTTTGGTGTTGCTTCTTGCATTGCTTTCCTACGTGCCTAGGCCTTGGCATGTACAAGGGAATGTGCACATGATGAATGGGAGCCACTGCAAATATAGGATGCAGTTGGAGAGTTGCCATCATCTCTTTGAAGCCATAGCTCAAATGCACGTTATTATTTCATTGTCTCCACGTGCAGATTCAAGCCGGGCACATGGATTGTGTGTCAATAACTACAGATTGGGGGGTAATGGGCTTAGGAGGGAGTGAGCAGGTACAGATGTCAGGGCTCTGAAAGTCGCTTGATTAGTGTATAAAACTGAAGGTGCTACAGGAACAGGTGAGCTTGGGTGTGGGGATGGAAGACAAAAAGGAAGATGTGGATAGATTTGAGGTAATTCTGAATATTTTCACAGCAGTTCTGCCTAATGTTCCATCTGTGCTTTTGTGCTGCACACGGAAGGGATGGCATATTCCTTTCAGATCACTACAGGAAGGGTGATTTTGAGGATTGTGATAAGCTCTGCACATGGGGGAATAATTCATAACCAGAACACCAGAGGCTGTAAGAGTCCTGTGCCAAGTATTTTTGGTAACCTTTTCAATCTGCCGTCTGTTGTTCTTTGTCTGTATTGTTTCCTTCAATCAGGCAAAACTCATATCTTATTTACCCTTTTCCTTCTTGTAATACTCAACACTGACCTAAGAAGGAATATCTCTTGCACTAAAATAGAAAAGCAGAGTGATAGAAGGGGGGGCCACTGCATTTAAGTGGGAAATGGTTAGAGAAATGGAAAACACATAGTTTGATTCTTTGCCATATCAAGCCTGTATTCCTAACTTTCCAGAAGTTACATGGAAACTGAAACTTTCATTCCCACATTCTTCTATTCTTCAGAGTTTCAGGTAAGAACACCAAAATGGGCATGTTTTGAGTCTGAACTCTGACCACTTGATCCTTGCATTTAGGCTTTTCAAAGCTGATTTTTCTTAGGAAGTTGCTGCTACATGCTGCTTCTGTCACCCACTCCTTTAGAAATCAATCTCATGATACTTCTTATGAGCTTGACCAGAAAATCAACAGATCCTGTGACAGCATGAAAGCAACAAACACAAGTACACAGGATATCTTTGAACTGGAAGCAAGATTAGGTTTTTGGGGTACCGTTTATGAAGATCTTTGACTAAATAGTCACCATCCCTTGCTCTTGGCCTTATTGCATCCCTAAACAGGGAATAATGTGGGTTTTTCTAATCTAAGTTTCTGATGGGTGCTCGATTGCAGGATATTTCTCTCAGTCTCTTCATGTAGGTTTCTGTTGCAGTATCCCATTTCTATTGCTCTTATGTACTCTACATTTACTGGAGTAAAGGCATTTCTTGATTAATTCCTCTTATTACCCTTTCCTGTGAAGATGGATGTGGTGACAAAGTTGACCATATATTAGAAATCAGGAGCTTTGGTTTGGCCTTACAGTTAAGGAACTAACAGTGACTCAGGATGCACAAATCAGATTTTCCAAAGAATTTACTTCAGAAGTGCAAGGCTTGACATTTAAAGTACAATGAGAAATCCAAATCAACATCTACTGTTTTCTTGACACCAGGTGCATCTTATCGCTGTACCCAAATGGAATAAATCTGGAATAGAAAAGGGAGTGACACTCAAGAGTACTTGAGAGTCTGCAGCTCTCAAAGACAAGAAAGGAGAGAAACAAAACAAAGCAAAACAAAAAGCAGAAGAAATTGTGTTATGCTGAATAGAGGAAAAATTAAATTCAACATCCCCTGACAACTTTCTAGGACTGCTTACAGTATGGTACTAGGACAGCATGAAAATATATCCCTGCTAATTCCCTATTCCCTAAAAATCTTGAGATGAGTAAAATCGAAAGGCAGAGAGATCTTGCTTCCCTTTTTTGACACATTTCCACAGATACATAGTTAATCCTTAAATTTTGTATTGTCGGTTCTGTTCTGACTATATCATTTTAGGTCCAACCATTTCATCCTCTTGAGGATTTCTAAGGGAACAAAACCTCAGCTTGAAAAACTGGGGTTTTATTCCTTTGTCTCATGTCACCTCTTTTCTTGATTAACTGCAGCAAGCATCTTGGGGAGAAGGGAGTCTGAGGCTGCTGGGTAATCTGGTTCAGAAGGTTTCTTTAACAGCTGGATCAATAACTGCTTCTTCCAGATGCCCGTTTCCTTGATTGATCTGGTTGACTTTTTCCCTTTTCATCATCCTTTTTTTTTTTTTTCTTGGCACTTCATTTTAATTCATCTACAAATGACCCTCCCCCTCTCCAGATGCCATTGTATATTTAACTGCTGCCTGGCTGTTCTGGGGACTTGGCATATCCCTAGCCCTGGGACCCTTATGCAGGAAAAAAGCCTCAAACTCTCATTAAATAGCCTTTTCTGGGGAAGGCAGTGGACTGCCTCGTCCCAGTCTTCCTTGCAGGAGCCAAGCCTCCCCTGAGAAGGAGGGCAGGTCAGTGCCTCACTTGGTCATGCTGAGACAGCCCAGACCCAGCAGGGGTTATTAGCCTGATCTCTGCGCCTCACCTTGCTGTGAGTGACATGTGCCTCCCCACTCTGCCACCAGCACTTTCCTCTTCTCCCCTCCCACCTCCCCTCCTGTATGTGCAGAAGGCACTTTCTTTGGGTTCTGACCGAAGAGTAAAACCTGCAGGACCCCCACCCACCATTATCCTCGATAAAGCGCGTTGTGTGAACACCAGCACCCTTTTCTCATCCCAAGGAGGAGTGACCATAAAGCTCTCATGTACCTGTGAGAGCACTGAGTCCCTCACATTACAGAACTGTCTGGTTTATGAGACTGCATGACAGTGCTGGATCCTCCACTCACCCATAAAACAGTTCACAAGCCCCAGCAATTGGTTCCATCTCACCTTCCAGCAGGGCTGAGTTTTTTCATTGGAAAAATGCAGACATTTTCCATTGGAAACTGGTTTCCAATTAACATTTTTTTTCATTGGAAAGCACCTTTTGGTCTTGCAATATTAATTCACAGTGTTGTTATATCATTTCTGAATCAAGAAACTGTAAAAACACCTTGGTTTCATTTAAATACAATGCTTCCAATTCTCTAAACCGAATGTTTGGATGTGTGTTAAAATTTTATTTCACAGAAAATGTCAAAGTTGTTTGGCTTTGTTCTGACTTGGAATGAAATAAAATCTCGATGTTGCTTTCAGTATGGGAAAAATGAAAGAAAAAAACCAAAAGCTCTCAGCAGGAAAAGTCTCCAGGTCTCTAACCTACTCTAGGAAAACTGATATTCTTGTCCATGTTGGGATTTCCTCCAAACTCCATCATAATACGCGTACCTCTGCTGGTTATGGAAATGGGAGATTTACCAGCACACTGGCGTGCCATGTTCCCCTACAACAAAGTACTGTCTAAATCTGTTGTGTAGGCAGAACGCTGGGAATTGGTCTGCCAGTATGTCAGGCAACTGGACCTATGCTCAACCAAAATTAGGCAAGGTTGAGCGATAAATTAAGCAAAACTCAGCAGAGCCATAAATTGCCAGGCAGAAATGCTTATTGGCTTTTGGCAAATTTACCAGCATTTCTTCACTCAGGGTTAGGAGAGCTCCTTTTGAGTTTGCTGAGGAATCACCAGTTTGTCTTCAGGCCTGAGACCTTTGTGCACCCATTCCATCGCTTTGATTAATCTGACACCAGAGACACACACGGACAAACGCATGCATCTAGTGATCCAAGCTGAAAGCATTTCAACCCAAAAAGGATTTTGAAGAGAAATTGCCTCTGGATTTTCAGATTCATGAGTCTTCAAGGGGCACCTTTTGAGATAAACTTAATTAAGCAAGTCATTCTATTAATCAGTTCTAATTACTCATGCAAATCACAAGTGCTCTGGTCTGTGGTTAAGTGAAACCTGATTTGATCCCAAGTGCAGCCAGGCTTAGTAAGTCCAGTGGGTATTTTCAAGAATGTGCCTTTACTGATCTTCCTGCTTCTCTCCAGATACAGTAATCTTCTGGAGACTGTAATGTGAATTGATTAGTTGTCATGGGCCACAATGCTATTAACCTAAACACTGGGAAAGGAGATGGAAAGCAGAGTATGGAGCACAGGAATTCTTTCTCTCCATCTGTTTGGTACACACGTGTGCCTGTGCACAGGAGAAGGTCAAGACTATGGGCACGTAACAGGGAAGGCAAACTACGTGTGTGAAATCTCTTTCAAGTCAAAAAGAGCTGTCTACCCTTTTCAAAGCAGAGATCTGCAGTGACTGTTTCCTGGGAACCAGGGAGCCAAATTTGTCAAAAGGACATGACTCAGAGTAGGGCACGATCCTGTGTGACTTGGGGCCCCAATATGCCATTCTCAATCTTAATCCCACTATGTAAGACAGCTGTGAATAACTCAGTATTAGCCCGGCAGGGAATGTGGGCAGCAGAGGTAAATGAGTGAGTGATTGCTGGCTTCACCTTGATTGATTTGCGTAACACAGTGGTGTTGGTTAAAGGGCTGTGTACATGGGTTTGTTCTTTTCCTTGCCTTTAAAGTGTCAGCAGCATAAATATTCATTAGCATAAGAGTGATGTTAACACTTCAAAAAGGTTCCTGCTTCACGGCTGTGAGACCTGTGCCTTTGATTACATCAGAGCAGAGAAACTCCTTTTGCTTAGCCTGGGGTTTCCCTGGACCCCGACCCTGGTTACCATCTCCAGTGGGCTGCATTCAGACTATGCCAGTGGGGCCAAGGGCCTTACCAGCGCGAGCTTCGAGGCAGACCACACTCCTTCCATCAACTTGAACCACTATCTTGCAAAGCATCTCCCCTGAGCTGAGCTCAGTGCTGCTCAGCCACTGGCTGAAGATCCCTCGCAGGGCAGCCCAGGCTGTGGGTTCATGATGATTATTTGTCTATTTGCATGCACGCATGCTCACCCTGCACGCACACATCCGTGTGCATTCTCCCTCCCTTTCGCACTTGCTTGCATGACTGGCAAAATGAGCTACAAGCATAAAAAAATTGAAACACAGAAGAGAGCAAATTACAACATGTTCAATTATCTTTTTCGAAATCATTCTTCATCTCTGCTCTATTCAGTGCCTGCTAACGTTTCCTTTGTAATCTGACAAGGGCAGTTTCTTTTCGTACTTGTTTTATCCCCTCTCTTGGGTGGCAAGGGGGTCACAGAGTGAGGACGTGAGATTTCTCGTCATGTAGCAGGGCCAAACATTTCAGGCTGTATTAACTGGAGATCCAAAAGACCAACGCTTGTTTGCTCTCTGTTCAACAGCCTGAGCAAGGAGTTCTCTCTCTGATAATTGTGAATGTTTTTTCTTGTTGCATGCAAATACTACAGTGGCAAACACTGATTCCCTCCCAACCACTTTCTTGCCAGGTAGGCAGGCAGAGGTAGCTTTGCCTTGTTTAGTTCCTCGCTGTTGTACTGCACTCTTGACAAGCACTGCCAGCTTCCTGCTGGCCTCGCCCAGGGCTTTGATAATTAACAGGCTCCGTCTCCTGGCTCCTTGCACCAGCCCTCTGAGATAAGAAGGACTCAGGTAGCCCTGGCTGCCTCCAGTTTTCCTTCTCCTTTGACTAGCAAAGTTTAGTTTCTAGATTGACAGTGCTGGTGATGGAATTTTTCTGCCAGTTTACCAGAGGGATGTTCCTGATGTTCCTTCCATATCCCTAAAGACTGGCACAAAGGGATCACCCTTTGGATTGAGGGTAGCTTTTGTTCTTTATGGTCTATTTAGCTCTTGGCCTCTCTGCTGAGAAACTGTCAGTGAATATAGAGTCAAGTGCGGTAGTAATAATGTTTTAATAATGAGGATACCTGTCTGCAGTAAAACAAGATTACATCAAGACATTTTATGCAGTTCACATGTAAGTTAGAAATGACTTTTGGTGATGCCAGCAGGGATTGCATTAGAGAACTGAACAATAAGTGCCAGAAATTACCCATTAAAATTGGGAGAGATTTCTTCAAGTAATGAAACGTATTTAAACGTGTATGTTATAAAGGTGAAATGGTTGAGCAGCTTCCAAGTCATATTATGTCTGGTAAAGAGCCTGATCAGCTTAAATCTGGAAAGGAATACTTTGTGGTTTAAAGTAAAAGCAGCTGTTTTTTTTAATTGTTATTAGTACCAGTGTGATAGGGTTAGTGGGATGTTCTTGTACAGGTTAGAAGAGACCAGAGAAGAAGTATAAGCAGCTTGAAGGACTTGTACTGCAATACCTAGACAAGATAAAGGATAGCAAAAAGCAATTGTCTTCCTCCCTGTTTGTGGGAGGGCTGTCTTGCCCACAGTTGCACAAAGACATGTTGGAGGAACTGGAAACTTGGCCCATCTTTTGGGAATCTTAGCTCAACACTCAGGGCTAAAACAATGTTTTCTGTTGGTTACGAACTATGTTCATCTTTCAGGGGAAGACTCTAGTCTGGCACATGAATTGTCCTCAGGCATTCCAGGAGCCATGAAAATATCCTTAAATTATCCATCCAAAAACCCAAATAAAAGAGCAGTGTATTCATGCTGAAAATCAATGAGAGTACCTAATGAGAAAGAAATTGCACTTGTTACGGCTCTGCAAATATTAAACCCCTGCCCCACAAAATCAGAGAAAGTAGGAATACCCTTTTGTGTTATCTCCAGTGAATATATGGGAAAATAGGGACATAATAGGGCTGTTATTTAACCAGCATCGCACACTAAAACAGGGAAAACCTTTATAAGATCTACATATTATCAAATATAGCATCATTTTTCAAGCCAATAAAGTGCAAAATGCAGTCATGGTGTTGCATAAATGACATTTGAGATGCTCCAAAGTGACAGTTTAAGGGACTTGCATGTTTTGAGTAGCAGTTCAAAACAATTTTAACAAGAGGCCTCAAAACCAGAGTCCCTAAATCACTGGCCACTTTCGCAAATGCAGGCCTACATTTTTTAAAATTCACTTCTAATAATTTAAAGTGTCATCTAGAGAAGTAACATTTGGGTTTAAATTTATGGAACCAATTGAATGTGTGATATAAATCTATATCATTCAGCAGTTACTCCAGGAGTGAATCTTGCAGAGATTTTTATTCTGATAGTGGCCCTTTAAAAGAAAAAAGAGCAGGAAGGTATTGAATTGGAACAGCCCAGCATCTCTCTTGTGTTTGTCTTTGATAAACACTGCAATTTATTTAAAGCACATGGAAGGGAGAAAAAATATGGCAAAGTTAAATCCCAACAAATTGTTTTAATTTACAAATGAATTAGATTATTTGCATTTGTTGTGTTTTTGAGTTTCTTTGAAACTGCAAATTAATGAGAAAAAATTATTTCCGAATCTTATTTTACTTAAAGGCGAGTTTAGAGAAGGCAATTTGCATGTAAATCAACGTTTACCTGACGCGTGCAATTTCCACAGTTAGATAAACCATAACATGAAACAGATGAAAGACATGGGAACTGTATAAAAATTCTTTGAAAGATAATAGGCGGCAGTTTGCAATAAATATTCATTAAGTGAGAGGGTGCCCTGTTCTCTCTCTGTGCTGCTCTCCATACAGCGCTCACCTCTTTCCAGCAGCCTCCTTGTTGCATATCTTTGCTCTCCTATTTCTTTCTTATTTAATCTGTCTGCTTCCTTGCGCTCTAGCAGGGGTCACTTTCATTATGGGATGTTCTGTGCATTTCCACCATCAGTCTGTATTTGTGTGATTTATAATGCAGACCAGGAAGGAGGCATGTGAAAAATCATCAGGGAGGCAAGAGCTGTTCCCAGGCTAGGAGCTAGCAGCCCTGGGCAAAGCAAACAGTTGTTGGGGGGGGGCAGTAGGCTACAGGGTTGGGAGGGCACTTGTGGCCCTGCTGTGACTCACCTGCCAGCTTTTCCTGAAGCACAGCCTCTGCAAGCCAGGCTGGATGCATATCCTGCTAGCACCCCACTGCAGCTGAAGGAGATTTGGGATGCAGCACAGGGTGATGGTGATGGGCAAGGATCTACTCCAACAGACACAGAAATCTGGGTGATCATTTGGCTTTCCTGCCCTCTCCCCACCCCTTTCATGTTTGTGGAAAATAAGGCTCTTTCCCCATGGGTCTGTCCCTTATCTCTGGGGCAGCAATTGTTTCATTTGGCTAATCCCAACATGTAAAGCCTTGAGACAGTTTTCTAGGGCACGGCTGCAAATAAAAGGATGTCTGAGAGAAGTACAAGCCAGAGGAAACCACATGCCAAGCCCTATGTGCCCCTATGGTATGGTTTGCCCCTTCGATGGTTCTCCCATACACCAGCAGCATCACAGATGTTGTCAGGTATTTAAAAGTCTATAGAACTTCTGGGAGTGGTTGAGCATGCTTATCATTTCAGCCAAATAACTGATACTTCAGCTCAAGCAGACCAGACATTCACCACACTAAGAATATGGCGGATGTTATAAAACCTGCAGTTTTAAAAACAACTGGTATGTGACCAGTTTAAAGGTCAAATGGTCCACATTGCAGCGAATTCACACTGCGTTTTATTGTATGTGTCTTCTGCTACCATTATTGTGTGGTGCCTGATCTCATGCCTGGAGAGCCATCAAAAGCTGTGATATATGGCCAGATTGTGGACTGGCAATACGCTGTGAAATTATAATAGCAGGAAGTTTGTAACATATCTGGGAGGGCTGTGTTCCCGCTCCCCAAAATAAGGCATTTTCTCACATGACTGATCTCATGTTTGATAGGCAGTATGCTCCTCATGTGCTGCACTGCAGGATTTCCCCATGAGCAGCGAGCAAACACATGCTTGCTCAGGTGGCTGCTGCAGAGCAGACCTTCCTTAGGACAGACCTTGCTGAAGCCCATCCCGTCACACCACAGCAGGACTGTGGGCTGGGGGGGTCCCTGCTGTTCCCACTATTAAAGTGCAGTTCCCATCACTTTGTTGATTGTAAGAGTCATCTGTCACCTTCCTTTCCTAAATTTCGTCTCATTCCATCCTGCTAGCCTGCGGGACTGCAGGCAGAGCATGCCTCTGGGGCTTGGTATGTCCTTGGGAACAACCGTCATCTTCCCTGCTGCTTCCTCCTGCACCTGCATTGTAGAACTCTGTGACCACTTTCAGATACAGAGCCAGCTCCACTCACTCACACTCTCTATTTACATTTAATATCCCTTAAATGATTAAAGCAAACATTCCTAATTAAATGTTAACGTACTGTAAGTATCTGCAGCCAGTGTACTGTCCACCCCTCTAATCTCATATATGTGGACATAGCCCCTGGACTTAAGGAGAAAATTACTTTTTGAAACTTTGATGGGGGAAGCACAAATAACTTATCCAGTCATCCCCATTAAGTTACCTCTTTGCCCTTGGGAAGATCATCGTGCTGCTGCATTCTCAGGGCTGGATGATGGCACCGTGCATGTGCTCAGGGCCTCGTGGCTGGCTCAGCATAGGGCAAAATCAAGCCTACAGAGGCTCTGTATGGGCTGAAGGGTCAAAGAGTAAACTGCTTTGTTATAAAAATGGGAATTAGATGTAGATTAAAGTAGTTTTGTTTATATATATATATATATATATATATATGCCATTAGATTGTTTGCATTTCTCAGTTTGCTTTTCATTCCAATTTAACAGTGGAGTTTTGTTGATGTTCTATTTTCCTCCAAAAAAGGTTCTTTCCCACCCGTGTTAGACTGTGCCAACACCTTTCCTGTGATGTGTCACTATTTACTGCGACGTTCATTGCTGTAGTCAGTGGAATTCCTGAGGAAGATGTTCCTGCAGTTTCACTCCCTCTGCTGACTACTTCTGCAACACCAGCACTGACAGAGCTTAAAAGGTGGTGAGGTTTGCTCCGGTGCCAGGATATTCCTTGAGCAGAGCTGTAGCTGTAAGACAGCTGTGTGCACTCTGCGATTTGCTTCCCTGCACCCCAAAAGGACTCTGAGATAGACAGGAAACTGTTGTACTCCCCCATTTTTTCCACTTAGCTTTCAGTCAGTCTGGTCTTTGAAGTTTTTTTAATAAGTTTGTTGGGCTGTGAGATGTTTCAGAGATACCTTTTATTTTGAGGTCCCTGTGGTATTTCAGAGATGTGCTCCCTGTTCTTGCTGTCTTTTGTGGTAACTAACTTTACTTTTTCATAATTTTTGTTTATTCAGTGTGAAAGGTAGGTCTCCTGGAAATAATTTTCTTTTTATACAGACAAGACAGATGTGATTAAGTTATATTTTAAGTCAAATATATATTTCTCTCTAGAAGTTCCCCATGCACAATATTTTGGCTCATTCCAGTTATATCAGTGTTCAGGGTTTGAGAAGATGATTGAAAGCTATCTGCATCTTGGCTAATGAGAATATCTAAACTTGCTTAGGATCTGGAACAGTAGACTGTATCCTCACATGGTTTAATTCCAGTATGGCTCCAGGGAACTCTTCAGATTTAGTCCCTCATGTTGCAGGTCCTGAAGCACTGATGTATCAGCCATAAAAATACTTGCAAGCCAGTTCCAGATAGAGCAGTTATTGGGAGAAGGCAAAGTGACAACAGAAGTACTTTGCTGCTGTCAGGAAGACAGCTTCTTATGTGTGCATCCTATATTACAGTTGTCATCTAAATCTTTTATCATTATGCTGGAGATGATGGTGATTTTCTTTGCTTGATGGCACAGTGTAGTTGGTTGGAATCTACTCACCTAGAAACTCCAGAGATATAAAAAAGGTCTTCTGAATTTGTTCAAGCCTACTTTTTGAGCTGTTCTACATTTTATTAAAAGAACTGTAAGTGTTCATCAAGCTAGAGAAAAGTGTCTGTCTCTGTAGTCCCTTGGACGTGCCAGTCATCAGTGTTGTAGACATACATGAATAAATGATGGTACTTACTAGTGGCTGACCCTACAGAGCAGGTGAGAATCTACTCCAGCTATTAAATATGAAATAACAAACTGAATACTCACTTGTCAAATGCTTGCTTAGTTGGTAAGGGCCTGTGGTTTCACAGCTGACAGTTCAATTTCTTAATCCCAGCTCTCCACGTGTCAGTGTCCTTGTAGACAACAAACTGGATATCGTTGCCCAGGTAAATAGAAATGAGCTTGACGACGAATGAAAGCTGTGCCTCTTGGGTGCCAAACAAGGTTTGCTCAGTTTCCCTGTGGAAAGATCTCATTCATGGGGTACTAGGAATATATTCGTTGGTGCTGAAACTTACTCCAGACTCTTTCTGGAAGGGTGAGCAAGTCCCCTCATGGCTTTGTTTTAGATGGCTTACAAGGCAAATGCTTAAGTCACCTTCATTCATGTCAAGTTCCTGCAGGAGAAAAAAACATCATGAAACAGAAGCTACAGCTATAGCTTTTGTTTAAGAGGATGCTGTCAAGCCCTTTAAGCACAAATACCAAATATGTCTTCAAAGTTCTGAATTCTCCTGAGGACCATGCTCTGTATTCCACTACAGTAGTCTTGCTTTTTAAAACCAGTCCTCTGGTATTTAGTAATCTGAAGGAAATACAGGACCCTTTCAAGCAGAGATAAAAAAAATGCTCACGGCTGATGGCATGGAAAACTA
Organism: Lycocorax pyrrhopterus obiensis; assembly: GCA_014706295.1. Taxonomy (NCBI): domain Eukaryota; kingdom Metazoa; phylum Chordata; class Aves; order Passeriformes; family Paradisaeidae; genus Lycocorax; species Lycocorax pyrrhopterus. The sequence continues at coordinate 94,580,898 of JACSVZ010000001.1, forward strand.
GTCCAGTATTCCGAGCAGCAGCTTAACTTTGTGATGTGTACGTTCAAATCCCCAGAGCACATGGTTGTTGGGGTTTTTTAATAGCAATTCACATGTGTGCTAATTTTTCCGTGCCTCAGTTCTCCATCCATACAATGGAGCAATAGGTTTGTGGGGATAAATGTCTGCAGCGTTGTGTGGCATTCACACCCTGAGATGACAGAGTTGTGAGGAAGCAAGTACAGTGCTCCTGATTAGAAGTCAAAGTTTCACACTGGTCCCCATGTTCTTCACTGCTGCTGAACATTCAGGTGTTTAAAGTTAACAATTTGCATGCTGTTGTCAGGTTTTGATTAATGTAAAAATATTTACTTGTGCAGGGAAGCAGAGTTCAAAAGGAGTGGTATTTAATGTATTTTAGATCAGCCAGTTAGGAGAAAGAAGCTGCGCTATGTGACTCAGGTGAATATTGCAAGTCACTCCGTAATCAACTGGATGTTTACTGCCACAAGTTCAAGAAAGGCACAGGGGCTGCATTCAAGCTACAGTGGAGACAAACACTACTTCTGACTTATTTGATGAGGTGTCATATGCAAGGAACAAATATGAAATTAGGAAGCGTGGGTTGAGGAGATGAGCCGATGACCGTGATCGCTTCATCCAAAGGTCATATGATGCTTTCCAATAAATCCAAAGAGAAATGTAAGTCCTTGTCTTTTTCTGTGCAAAAAACCAGTGCGGCTGATAAGAATGTTTTCCATTGCGCAGTTCATCCAATACCAGAAAATAGCACCCTTAGAAGTGTTATTTATGCAACATATTAAATGTACTTTTACTGCATTTCGTAAATTTCCAATTTTCACAATAACTGATGTTCTTCAAAGTCCTGACTTAGACATTCTGTGACCATGGTATAATCACAGGTTTCTTATGTTTGAATGGCAAATATCCTTTTTCTTCTTGTAGTTGTAAAAAATAACTTGGAAGCATGATTCATAAAGGCTCAAAACCTAAATTTCCAATTAGAAAGTCAACACACATGTTTTCAATCTCACAGTCTTTAAGGCCTGTGATTTCTGGGATTTCTTTTTTTAGGCTTGGATCATTATTTTTGACATTATTTTTGTTTGGGGATGACAATCCTGTAGGTAAATGTTGAAGTCTTGCCTGGTTCCACTGTGCCTGTTCAGCTCTGTGCGTGTGTGCAACAGTAGCTGAAGTGAGGGTTGTGGTGGTGACATTCATGGTGCTATTGAACTTCTGATATTTCTGCACTGGGACATCGGGTCTTTTTTAAGACAGATTTAAATTAAATGCTTAGGGTGTCCGTACCTGCAGAATATTCATACTGTCTTTTAGATTGTTCTGGGATTGGGAAGCACAGCCAAGGGGCAAATATTAACATATCTTTGAACCTTATGAACCTCCTGAGAAATGTTACGGCGCTAACATTCAATATCCACCAAATTATTGAGAATTATATGACACCTATCAGTCACTTTGATGTTCATGGGACCTGAGCAGTCTGTATCTGACTCACCTCTTGCTTTGTGACTGGTCTACCCTTGTGCAAAGTGATCCTCTGTTCCAAGCCTTCATTGCTGATTGCAGCACATCTCTTTCTTTTTCATGAATATGTTTCTGTGCCAATTTTATTCCCTCTCACAAAGCTGCTTCAGCCTAGACTGCCTCTGCTCTTGAGCCTGTTGTCCTCTCCAGATGGCAATGTTGCAACCCAGCTGGCCAGCTGAGCCCCATTGCCCAGTCACGTGGATGGTGTGCTCCCGTCTTCTGTCTCTGCAGGCCTCATACACTCCATTGGAATGACTCAGCTGGTTCCTTTTCCTTATTGCCAGTGTTAGGTTACCAGCACCAAAAACCAGACTGCATGTTGCAGGTACCCCAAGATGAGTGCAGCACTGACCTCTTCTTGGTGATTTTGCCACCTGTCAGCTCCTCGTTTCTTGGTGTGAAGCAAATTTTACTTTATCTGAAGCCAAAGCCACTAGTTCTGTAACATGTGCAGAAAGGTGCAGTTTATTTATTACTAGAAATATATGTCCCTACCCAGGTAACATTGGAATTTTTCTTCAGTGGAGAGACCCTTGGTAATACAGTAGTGGGAATCACAAAAGATTTTTTTTAATCTACTTAAGATTTATTCAAATCTTCATATTTCATTTTGAGAACAATCCAGCTGATTAAAATCCATAATATTTTCAGTTACAAAAGTTTTGACAGCATAAATCTACTTTTTGCATTTTCTTATATCATTAAACTGTTCTACTCTATGCTAATGCTTAGTAAAGAGGGTTATTAGCACTGAGGGCGAACCTTTAAAAGGGCTGGAGGTTTGATTCATCTATGAAGCACCGACAAATTTGGATTAATTATTCAAATCTAATCCAAACCTCTCGAGTCTGCAAAATTGGGCTGGAAGTCTCAAGAGAACAGGTTAGCTTGTGGGATTTCCAGTGCTGCCTGCCTAGTTTCCTGATGAGTCTACGTAACCAGTAAAACCTTTTAAGTGTACCACTTTTCTAAATTATGTATTTTAGATTCAGCATTGTCTGAACAATGCAGCTGGTGATTAAAGTTTTCAGCATGGGTAAGAAGCATTCCTCTGTCACAATTCTGCCTTTGTTTTGCGTACAGTACCTAGCACTTCCATGGAATAGAGGGTTAGGAGCTTAAAAAGGAAGAGAAGAGGCTGCTAAGATCACTGCCTTTTGAAAGTGATATCCACAGCCATGTTTCCTTCATTGCCAAGAGGTGTATATTGCCCCAAATATTCTGAGATTTTATTTGTGTTTTATTTGTGGCGTGATTCTGCTGTGAAAAAGTTAGTGTTTATTTAGCATGACAAATAGCTTTGAGTTTCCTAAAGCTCACCATTTAAAACTGTGTACATACTTAATATTTGATCCTAAATCTGCTTCCAGTTAAGTCCCCTGATGATTAGATGTTCTAGGGCTGTAAGAAATAGTCCTGTGTCTGGGCAGAAATATATCACCTGTCAAGACAAAAATTATGCTCTGAGGGACAAGCAGTGAGTCTGGTTTTATATTTGCAGAGCAGCTAGCACAGCAGGGTCCCTATCTTGATTTGAGACCTCTAGGAACTACTCCAAGATAAATATCAAATGATAACTCACGCTATTCTGCAAGAGGACTACAGATTTTCAAGGAACACTAGGGAGTTTTGATTTTATGACCCCAAGAGGAATAGCACAGACTTTTCTCTCCATATAATGGACAGGGATGCTTGAGTTCTCTTGCTCAGTGACAGGCCAGCAGGCAATGCCAACCTTTGTGTCTGACCTGTGATCAAAATTCCTCCAGCTTCTCAGGTACCAGCTTACCTCAGGTAAAAGGAGGTTCAATGGCACTCTGTAGAAGGTAAGACATTCATCCCCTTTCTGGGATGCAGACAGAAAGCGTCACAGCTCATGGGTTTTGCAGTAAAAGGCAATTAATTATCACCTCGATGACCTCCTTTGCTATCAAATCACTACTCAAATGATTTTACTACTCTTTATAATGTGGCTAGATCCTGACGATTTTATCTAGTGATTTCAGTGAAAAGTGATGAGTGCTCATCACATTAGAAAACCTTGTATTTTATGGTTGTGCCACTTGACTTCAAGGAGCTGCTTTTATACACATATGTGTATTTATATACTGTTCCTCTGCTCTCCCTGCGTGTCATTTGGACGGTGTGGTGCTTAATATAATCCAGGGTATATAAGGCTCAGAATGTATCAGTATATTCTGACATGTTTTGTGGCTGGAGATCTGTCTGAAACCTTCCTTTAGTGCTCTTAACCACTTCTGGAAATCAGAAAGAGGTTTCTTTATTTTCTCTTTTTTAAGAGAATAATTATTCCACCAGCCCCTGATTTAAAACATTCAGGTGGACATCACTCTGCTGATAGTTATAATAAAAGGCAATTTGTAAAGCACAAGTTTTTAACCAGTAAAGTTTCACCATGGAGATGAGTTGTGGAACTGGGAGCAGCAGCTTCATGGATTCCCTTCCTCTGCCCTCTCCTTTTCTGGAGAAGGAAATGGGCCTGGAGTAGCTGCCCCTTCTCCCTTCCACTGGGTTTTGGTGCTGAGTCCCAGGGCTGTGGAGCTCTGCACACTCTAGGAGATCCTTCTTGCTGCAGCTTTTGTTTCTATTTATCTTGAGAGTCCCAAGGGCAGAAGAGTCAGAAAGGAGGAGATTTCAGGCAGACATTGACAACTTGTTTCTTCTCCTAAGCAGTTGTTTCATATCTTTCACCAATGAGCAAGACAACTCCCCAGTGTGGTGGCCAATACTTCCCTTATAATGTCTTCCCAGAGGCTGCAGCTCCCATAATCATTCCAGCACCTTGCTCACCATGATTTCAGCCCCCACAGCTGACTCACTCCGGTGGCCCCAATAAGATCGGAGTTCCTTCTCTAGCTCCTTGAGTTGCAATGATGAAGGGAGGGAGGGGGGAAAGAAGCTGTGGGAAGCACAGAGCCTCCACGCTTCCTAAGAATGGCAGAAGTGGTCTAATATTTTCAAGTGAGAGAAAAAAAAAAGGCTGTGCTATCTCTGCCGAGCTCATGCTGCATTTCTGTTTTAAGTAGTGGTAAAACTAAGGAGAAATCAAAATTGTTTATTTTTTTCCCATACTGAATTACAGTGTGGAGACAATACCTCCACTTTTCAGTCCAGTCAAACTTCTGGTTTCTGTATTACCTGTTGTGCTTTAAGGTCTCGTTGTATGGGTTGGAAGGGTAGAGATGTGCCCTATTGACCATACTTTTCCTGAGTCATTGTGACATGGTCTGTTGAAGAAGGAGGTTTTGGGTCCACTGCTCCTTAGGCAATCAGCAGTTAAAGAATTAACTTGTTCCTTAAGAAACATCAAGCATTTTATCTCCTCTTGTCTAAGCAACAGCCTTGACTTAAGCATGACTCAATCCCAGTATGACTTTTACTCTCCAGACCGAGTTGCTCAGTGTAACTCCTTTCTATCTTCCTTAGCTAAATTGTACCACCTGTCTCTCTTCAGATTTTTTCAGCTCCTTCAGTTGCACATGGTGGCTTTCGTAAGGCCTGGCTGGGAGGAGAGAGCTCTCTCCATGGGGAATATGCATTCTTCCTTCAAAGGTTTTCTTGGTTTGGGATTTAGGGTTGGTTTGTTTGTTTCTTCCATGTTCTGTGATACCGAGTTGTGGTAGTAGCCTCACTAACAGCTGTCAACCCCCTCAACAGAGAGACAGGCAGAGCAACCAAACCCAAACAAGACACGAAACGAAATTCAAAATGCGTTCAGAGAAAGATGCTACTTCAAAGGCAGGCGTAGAGGTCCCCCTGGAGCTCATTACTCTAGTCAGTGGAGGGGAGGGGTAAGGGAGAGTGTGGAGTGGGAAGCAGTGCGTATTCTTTTCCAAAAACTATAAGGACATGAATAACAACCTGTCCCCCAATCTCTTTCCATGGGCCCCCAGACCCTGGTCTCCTCTCCACCTCAGTCTCCTTAGAGGTGAACTGGGCAGGTGTATCCAGGAAGGATGCCTGCTGTCAGATACACTGACATGAATCCTCCTCCAAGTACAGTGTGTTTCACCTAGACAGCCCTCACTCTAGTGGCTCTTGCCAGTGCCATGTGGGCACACTGGGAGCCTCACCAGCAGGAGGTCAGGCCAGTATCTATGGCTTGTGTGCTTCTCTGTCTTTCCTGAGACTGTCAGCTTGGGAGGCAAGTGAAATCCGACTGTGGTTGTAGATGGTGTGCCTGTTGGACGTTTGGGAATTGGTTTATATTAGACCTGTCAAATTAATTTCAGATGGACTACCGTCCTGGGATCATAGCCTTTCTGTGAATTTCTTTAGCCAGTGAGCTTGAAGGTTTCCCTGCAAAAAGAGGTTATTCTAAAATTATCTGCATTTTTTAAAAACTCTGCTGACAAGAGTTTTGTAACTCTTGTCACTTCAGTCTGTTCAGCTAGTCTGTCTTCCATGTCAGCTTGAAAGGGAAGCAAGAGTAAGTTAAGCAGGTAACGGATCATCTCACAAAAATTGGCCCTGATTCTTCATTTTTTGCTGAGGTAGACAGCTCATAGTACACTGAGGTTATTCCACCCATGCGAGGACTATATGATGGAGGTATATGAATTTTATATCATACATGAAGGAGGGAAGACTTAGAGCGTGCATGGATTGTGTACCAGCACTGCAGCAAGTTCCCTGCCTTCTTTGCTGCTTTCCTAACCTGCTGTAGGAGGTGTCTGTGAGGAGCATAATGAAACATTGCTGTAGGAAGCCATGAAGAGGCAGAGAACGGTGAGCATTGCACACAGCTTTTCTTCATTGAGGGAGTGTTAACGGAGAGGCTCTGAGTTACCACACACGCAACTGTGTGAGCTGGTAAGACCTGTGGTGGCAGAGAGCGTGTTTGTGGTGCTCTGCAGAGATTGTGTGGTGCTGAGGATGCAAGAGGATGATAGCAGAGAAAGGCTATGTGATCTCACGTGCCTCGTGTGGAGTGGCGAGGTGTGATAAGCAGCCTGGTGTGTTGGAGCATGTCCTCAGAACTAGCAGGGAGACTGTGAGGCAATAAAGCACATAGATGCAGAGTATGAGAAACGCTGTGAGAAGTCAGCACGCTGGATATCACACACAGCAGATATTGTGATGCTGGGTATTGTTGGAGAGAGACTACAGCAGAGCCGGCCCATGTTCCAGGGCTTCTAACAGCATTCCTTGGACTTTGATTGTTTGCCGCTCATTCTCCCCATACGCAGGCAAGATCCACTGATCTGGGAGACTATTGCAGCTGTTGCTATAAGCCTCCAGAAGGATCTGAAAGCTAATTGCAACAGCTAAACCAGCTGTTAGAATAAGGACTACATTCTCAGTCCTCAGATCCTGGCATGTCCCTGTGGGATGGAGTTTCTTCTTCAGCTCTAGGAGGCTGAGGGGAAGCAGCTGGGTTCTTTGCTGAGCCTCAACTAACTAGACCAGGAGAGACTTTTCTGCCAATCAGAAGACTGAAAACTAAACAGCTGCTGTCATTTCAGGCCAGATTACAAAAGTTTTTACAAGGGGCTGGGATGCTGTGTTCAATTGATGCATAGTGCAGTTCCCCTTTCTGTTTCTTTTAACCATTTCCTTTCTCGATGCATTAGAGATTGACTGGACTAAAATACTGTGAGTCACTCTATAGTTTTCAACTTTGCTAGGAGAATGACATTTCAGCTCCCACCTTTCCTTCCCCTAAAAGCTCGTAAGGATTTTCTGCCTCCTGCATCCTGGACCCACTGTAGCAAGACTGGAGAAGAGCAACTGTGGTGCATGTTAGCAGGAGAGTGAGGACAAGAAGAAGGATCTTACAGAGTAGTAGCAGTAATGGTGGGGAGTCTGCTGAGTGCAGTTGCCTTAAACCACAGGCTGTGTATTTTTATTTACTTCCTCCCAGGTGAGATAACATTGGAAATAATTTCCCCCATTTCAGCCGTTGCAGGGGAAGGTTTTTCATCAAAGGGCAGGGCAAGAATGGCGAGCTGAGGACAGTGAAAGACGGTGGCTTGTGTAATCACCCTGCTGGGTGGGCGCCTCTGAGAACCACGCAATTGCTACAGACAAAATGCAGTAGCACACCTGGCTCTGCCACCTAGTTAATAAGCTCACTTGGACTCGGTTCTTTATGGATGCACTGGAGTGTGTCTGCTCTGCAGGCCCTAGGATGATCCACTTACTCAAATTATCCATTTTTTCCTTGTCCTGTAGGGCATCCCTGTTATCTTCCCTCCCTATTATCCAAGATAATAGAGAGCTGGCTTGTAATAATGCAGTCACAATGGCTCCATAGTGTCTGAATGATTCCCATGTGATTGACATTGTGTGTCTGTCTGAAGCTTCCTGAAGAGCAATTCTCCATCAACACTTCTTCCATCAGTAGGCATTAGACAGAACAGGGTCCTGTAGTGCCAGTCTATTAAAGCCCAAGAAGAAATCTGTTCCCTGTGACAAACAGAAAGAGACATGAATTATACAAATGGAGGGGCAATTCTTTGTGCTTATATGACTTACTGTAGATGTGGACCAAGGTCATAGGGACATGGGGGTCTCTGTGTACTGTACCTGGGTTTCCTCAGCTACCTGGACCTATAGAAGAGTGCAGATAAGCAACAGAGGGAGCAACAAACATCTCAAATGTTTTCGTGTCTGCCACCAAGCAAAAGCAGACTACTCGAATGGAGATGGCAAGGCGGTTTAATCCAAACTGTCATGACTCCAGTCTTTGCAACATTTGGAGACTCTGATCTGTATCAGACAAAGCATTTAAGAAGATTTAGCCTGTTCATGCTTCAGTGAGTCAAGGTTTCCCTTCTCATCATATTTCTAGCCCAACAAGCAATTCTGGAAACCTCACAAGAAAACCTGGTTTCTAGCTTGGTTTTGCTACCTCAGTGAAGATGGATACAATTCTCACTGAAATTCTAGTTTATCATCAGAGCTGAGGCTTGTGTGGTTCATCACTAGTAATCACAGCCTACTGAGGCTCATCTCAGTGGTGTGATAACACTGCCTTTGTGCTGTAGGTGGACCAATATGGGAATGAGAACAGGATCTGTGTCTTCCACACGTTCAAAATGAGTTCTATGACTAGCTTCAGTGTGGAAGGGCAGGAGCCCAAAGCTGTCCATGATTTGCAGAGCCTAAGGGCCTTCAATCCAGTTTTGTGCTTTGCCTTGGCATCCAGATAAACATGAGCAGCATATCATGCAAATGGAGATTCCTAGTGAAGCTGAAAATGCAGCAAAGGGCTCAGCCCCTCATCTGGTGTAAATTGTAATACTGACCCCATGTAGACTGAATTATATTGGCAGACCTGGTGGTCTAAAACTTATTACAAAATTGATATGCTTTCTATTCAGCAAACATTTTGTCACTGGATTTTTTTCTGCAAGTAATGTTAACCTCAGTTCTCAACCCATTGGCTGCTTTGAGGCATTGTAGCTTTCACCATTCCTTTGCTTTCTCAGAGTGTTTTGCAACTCCTTACCTTTGTGCCATGGCAATCGCTGCCTAAGTAGCATGCTGTGTGTGAGGGGAAGGCAGGAACCTTAAAAAAAAAATAGAAAGTGAATTATGCACTTTCCAGAACTAATCTTCAGACACTTGATCTGTGCTAAAATGCATGAGGCTTTAGGGATTTGTGAACATTTTCATGAATAATAAGAGCTTCACAAATAACAGGAGAGTGAACTTGCCGATCTTATTCCCAAGTCTTTTATATATATAAGAGGTATGATTGGCTCTAGCTTTCAGAAGGAGTTTGGCGGCAGGTCACTTTTTTTCTGATCAACAAAGAATAGCACATGTGGGAAAGGAAGATGAAGCACATTATTTGCAGGGCTCCTACATCCATGAGTATTCTTGACTTTTATAGATTTTTCAGTAAATTAGCATAACTACATTATCCAAGATTTCTTGCAGTTGTTTTCCCTTCCCAAGTTGATGTGACTGAGAGAGAATGCGAATGCAACAGCTTAAAAAGAAGACGGGAGGAAATTATCATATTTAATATTGTTTATACAGAAACTGGCATACTTTATAGAGCATCATCTGATTAACTCATTTCCAGCCCTGCAGCGTGTGTGCGTCTATGACGGCAGGGAGGAGAAATGAGAGCTAGGCCGTGTTTTTTCCTGGCATGAGGAACTGTTGCTGTAACACTTGTGTGGCTGGCAGCATGAGACATAATATTACCTAGAAGAAAACCTTTAAGTGTTGGATTAATTTCCCACCATCTGCATTCTGTCTGTACTGGAAATCTAGATCCAGAGAGAAAGACTGGGGAACAGATCTGAGTAGCTGGCAATTAGATTTGGAGAAATGAAAAATGTTTTCAGGGCCTCCTTACTAGTCAGCTGTTTGGTGGCTGCGGGGGTTTGGTCGGCTGAGGAGCCAGTTTTGGAAAAGGCTGTTTGGCTTAAATGTCCTGAAAAGATTGGCAGAGAGGAGCAGTGCCTTATTGCAGAGGTGCTGCCAGTCGCAATTAGGGACAGGTTGTTGGGTGCTGGCAGCTGAAAAAGGAATGTCAAGCTTTAAGGAGGCATAGAAGGAAATTGAACTAAAAATTATGACCAAATGGGATTTGCTCAAAAGGGGTACTGTTGTGTTGGGATGAAACCTCACCATGAAACATCCACAGATGTAGGGAGAGGAAATGGTGAATGGTAGAAGATGAAAGTAGAAAGCACTGGAAGGAAAAGGTGAATTTCAGGCAGCTGTCATTTCTTCTTTGGCTGCAGCTTGCATCAGCAGTGAACCATGGAGAGCAAAACCCTCAGGGGAGAAGATAAGTCTCTGAATATTCAGTGTAGCTGCCTTGTGCAGAGCCCAGAAGGGATGGCCCTGTCTCAGCTGCCACCAGAAGCACAAAGGGTCCATCCAAATGTGCAGTGTGACAGGGAGGTAGGGGGATGAGCAAGGGTGGTGCAGCTGCTGGTGGGAGCTCTGCCTCCTGTAATGTGCTTATGTTTGTGTGTTATTTTCTTCTCTTCTAGGTAAGTGCATAAAGTGCTTATGAATGGTTCTAAGGCTCTCTGGCAGATGCTATACTGGGGTCTCTCTGGCTTCTCCAAAAAGGAGAAAAATACAGCACTCTCTGAAATGGTAACTTCATAACCTGTGAAGCAGATGTGTTGGTGATTACTGAGCAGTCCCCCTGTACTTCCACCTGTAAATATGTTATTTGCTTTTAGGGGTAATCCAGAGCCAGTCAGAAATACACATGCTGTTGTCCTCAGCCTGGGGGACTATCCCCAGACCCAGGTGGCAGCAGTCCCCTTGATGCTATAGCAGAGCTTGCATCCCATGACCTGCATCCTGGTGTCTGCCACCTTTTGCTCCCGCTGTTTCCAGCTCTTCTTCAGGCCTCCCTATAGGGTTGGTAGATATTTTCTAGAAGGACAACTTAAATATCAGCCCAAAAGTATTGTGACCTTTGTTTCTCTTTCTGCCTTCAGAAACTGTTGGATATTTGGATACTGCAGAAATCCATACAGTCACATTTCATACCTTACCTCATAAAGTGCAGGGAGCTCCCTGGACGAGGTTTTCTAAATTCTTCTTCCTCTGGCTGACTTCTGATTCACCCAGTGGGGGATTGTTTTGAGAACATAGTGACAACCAAGCAAAAAGAAAATTCAGAACAACACTTGGGGCAAAGCTCCTTGGCAGTGAGATGAATTGAGCTACTCAAGGGAGGTGCTGGGAATGCTATTGTTTGCGATGTTTAAAACTCTCCAGGTCAGAAATTGCAGGGAGCAGTCCTGTGTTTGGCAAATGGACATAGTGGTGGAGATGATGGGTCTTTCTCGTCTCTGACAGCTTTTATTTATTATTATAATTTATTGTTTTATTAGCTTCGGATCGTTGACTTCACCTCTAGTTCAGTTTTGCTGTATATACTATAAAGTCCATTATAAGCATGGTACTAAATGAAATGCTTTTGTGCTGATATGGTGCTTGTTTGTTTCCCAGTGGAGCAAGGTGATATAAGCACATGCATTAAATATATTTATGACAAATTTCTCATCTATTACTTTTATTTAGAGTGGTTTTGAAGTAAAGTAGATTCTGCTGGAAAACAAACATCTTTCTGAAGGCCGATAGCAAATCCAAAAGCGTATTTGCATCCTTACTTTTTTGTGGTTTGTGTGTTTTGGGGTATTTTTTATTTTTATTTTTACAAAGACAGCTACAAAGCTGCAAGGGAGGAAAAGAGATCACCACTTTGTTTCATACAGAGTCAGTGTAATAGATCCTGGCTCATCACTGCTTGCTGGGAGAGATATCGCTCTCCTGTTTTTTTAAGAACTAGAGACAACACAGCTGAAGGTATGGGCCATGTCTGTTCTTCATAGTCCTGACTTGGAACACCTTCCCTGAATTGGGAGACGTTTTGGAGCTACTCTGTCAAATCTTTAATGCCTTATGGCCAGGAAAGCAATTCAGCATTCAAGCACATGGATAGCCATTAAGCAAATTTTTGTGTATGAAAAGCCCATCCTTTAGTAAAGAAAGAGAAGGGCAGACGCTGTTGGGAGAGAAAGGAAATCATTGTTTGATTTCTGTTCCCTAAAAAAAGGCAGATATATGTACCTGTATATGTCACCTGAGAGCTGCGGGACTGTGGTAAATGCCAAGCCCTCATCTGTGTTTTAGGGCAGTATGTGCTTCCTGAAAGGAAAATGATGCTTACATTAGATAATAATGCCAACTAACAGCAGAGATTTTCTCTAGAGGTTGAGTGCCTTCCTTCTTGGCATGTCTGCTGCTTCCTGTCCTGACATACTTCAGGGGAATATTCTTGCCTCCGGACTTTTAATCTTCCCTGGTGTCCATCATTTCTCTAGGATATTAGCTTTTTGTCGTTGTCCCAGCCTCACTGATAGGCTTCAGCAGGTTTTAGCCCAGGTTGCAGCTGGTCTTATCTGGCTTAGCCAGATAAAATGCAGCTACGGTGTCCTGCACTTGGACCATGTTTATGAACACACCATGAAACTGAAATTCCTTGGGAAGAAATGCTTTTCATCATTTCTTCCCACAGACCTAGATTACCCTTATTAATAGAAACCTATTAAAAATATCCTTCCACTGGGAAATGGTTAGAAAAACTTGAGTTCCCTTTCATGAGGGTTCAGTTTTTATTTTTTGTTTTTATCGTTTTTAGCCAGACCTTTTCCTACTTGTGTGGTTGCCTTTCTTAACTGGATCTGTGGTTTGGTTTGCTCTTTCTCAGCTCACTTTCCCTAAAAAACAATGACCACATTTGGGGGGAAATTCTAGGGCCTTCAGGAAGCCCTTTATCCTCATGTGTAACCAGCAGGAAGGTAGTTGGCATGAGAGTTTGTATCCATACACAGTACAGTCAGCTGACATTATCTCTGGCAGTGACCTTTTTTAGTGACCTGAGCTGACATACGATGTTCATGTATCCTGTTTCTTGTTTTATTTTGTCTTTTTTCCCTTTCAAGTTCTGCACTGTACTGCTCCTGATTGCACATCTTCTGGGCTTTTCAGTTTCTCGCTGAGGCTGTAGAAGAGACCTGCCAGATTCTCCCAAATGCACTTCAATAAACATCGTTAGGGAGCCTTGTGGACGGCAGTCCTTACGTCTAATGATGCTGTACCTTGCAAGCAAAGCAAACGGGAGGCAGGACTGAAAAAGCAGTAGTGAGAAGAGATTTTAATTGCCATACTGAGAGGTTACATAAGAAGTCATGAAAGAGCTTGGAAAAATGTGAAAATTTATATGACATAGTAAGACCCTAAGGCTGCAGCTCTGTTTGAAAATGCTTCCAAATTTGGTTACTAAAAGCATGAGAACATGCAGACTACTGAACCTTTCCTCCTCATTCCCTTGCTTCCCATATTCTCCACCAATTAATTTGCTTTTCTTCTCCTTCTCTGGCCTTCTTTCTTTGTTTTCACATTCTGTTCTCTTTCTGATCTTCTGTCTTGATTGCTAAGTGATTCCTCTCCGTCCCGCATACTTCTTTTTGTGTGTTTGCAATTTTTCTTAATCTATAATAAAGCCAGTGCCTGATTGTCTTTGAAAGTGGATTCTACCTGAGCTATTTATCAGCTATGTAGATTGCACTTCCTTCACCTTGTTAACTATTTGGTATATAAAGACATATTGATGCAGTCAGTGGATAATTCAGTTATAAACTATGCTGCATAGAATTTCCATTTTTTGTCTGTTGTTGTGGGAACTGATGTGAAAAATTTCATCCTGATACAGTTGATTTTGCTGATGCTCCTTTCTCTCAAGTCTTCCTGGCCGTTTTCTCCCAATGTTGCTTTTTGTTCTTAGTGCTCTTCTTCCATGGATCAGTTTAGTTGAATCTTCTGCTGTGTGGATTTGATTGCATGGATCCTCATCAAGTGACTAAGCAGAGTGCAGTGTTCCTAAGAGTGAAGGACCCCGTGCATTGGCAGGTAGCATCCAGGCACTCATTGCCAGTGCAGGATGCTGTTCCACCCTAAACTGTAGCAGCAGGGGCCCTCTTTTAAAACCTCTGAACCTAATTTTTTCAACAGTTACAATCATACTGGATCCTTAATACTTGCAAATTGTCATGTGAACCAAGTAGTGGATTTGCTTAGGGTTTAATACACTAAGCTCCTAGATCATACAGAGGGCACTGGAGGTAAGGAGAAAATGTTTTGAGCTTCTTGTTACATAGCAGTCACTTTTGTCCAGCGCTGTCAACATTAACAATATAATGGGCTCAACATTGGTCAGAAAGAGTCCAGACTGTGGCACAACATCAGAGCTTTTATGGGCCCCCAGAGATTGAGATGTTTTGAAAGGCTGACAAGTCTCATCTGACAATGACATGCTGTCTTTAAAGTGCCTGTCTGCGTCAGTCTGTGTCAGCTGGTGGAACAAATCCAGTCAGCAGCTCTTTCTTGGTCCTTTCCTTTCATCTGGCAATAAAACAACTGTTGAAGTCTCCAAATGTGTGCTGTGGTGCTGGTGCAAGTAAGGGAGAAAAGGAACCAGAGGACAAGAGGACCTTTGATAGATGCTAAATTGAGGAGGGGAACGGTCATTCCTGTCTCCTGGGCTTGGGTCCAGGTGAACATGCGTGGGTGGAGCAGAATGTAAATGTCTGTGCGGGCAGTGCAATGATCTGGATCTGAGATGATTTGGAGGAGGTGTGTTACAGCAGTTAAATGCAGGACATTTATTTGCTGGGAGCTGACTTTGATCTTGGAACAGGACTAGTGTGTGAAATGAATTTTGCTAGGTCTTGGTCTGTCTCCAATTGAGTGACTCCTGCATGAGGAGATGGATGAGGCTGCAGTTCAGCCTGCATTTGCAAGTGAGTGTCAGCCTGGGTCCTCTCTTTGGGATGCATTTTCCTGGGACTCAGGCTGTGTCAGACAGCAAAACTGGGAGACAGTGTAAAGAATTAGGGAACAAACCTAGAAACTGAGGATATGCATAACCCACTGTATGGGGGAGTATCTGCTTCTTTGACTTGCAAGCCCAAGTTTCTCTCAAGAATTTATTATTTATATCTTGCATCCCCTGGTTTCTTTGGCATAGATCCTTACATTGGTTTCTGGGGTTCTAGAGGATTTCTGGATTTCTAGAGGTAGCATCTTCCCACAAACCTATTTTTAAAAAAAAAACTCTTCTACTTTAGGCTTCTTGTGCCTCCTGGTATACACAGAGCTCTCTGCTCGTGTATACAATATATGTCTCTGTTAAGTGTTTAGATGCTAACACAGACCTATAAGACTATTTCTAGGAAACCTGTGAAATTTCCTAGTACTCCTCTGACCTACACATAATGGCTGTAACATATGCCACACAAACTGTGTTTACATGGATGACATTCAGGCTGAATGGAAATACTGCCTCTCCATTCAAAAATTAATTTCCCCACCACTTTCCTGCCTGCCTGACTCCCTTTGTTGCTCACTTTCTCTCTCATTGCCTGCCCTTTGGACGCCGCTGAACACGGGATGCCAGTTCTGGCTGCCCACGCTGTGGCCATCCCTGGCTTTGTTTTACAGTCGAAGCCAGATATGCTCTACACTATCCTAGAAATGATGAGCTTCTCTCTTTTTGAGAGGTCAGTCTTTGGGAAGTACCCACTCTTCTCTGACCTGAGTGCCTGCAAATCTTCGTGCCCACCACAATACCACCAGTGAGGAGTCACAGCAAGGTCATTCCATGCTTGCATTGTCCTCCAGGGAGATCCGCATGCCGGCAGAGTTAATTACACTAACAGCCGCAGAAATTATATTGGCCCACCACTGGCCTAGTGAGATGAATATCTCCCTTTCTTACTCACAGGGGGATGTTAATGGTATTTTTATTAACTGGTGACCTGTTGACTGCTATTAGAATATAGATTGTATGCATAAACCAGGTCAGGGTACTGAAGATATGATTATAGAGCAATTACTGTGTCAGCCAGTGTGGCTTCTAATCAGAGCTGGCAAAGAGTCTTTGGAAGCCTGAAAACTGTTTTTGGAGTCCAACAAGAAAAAACAGCTTTGGATCAAAGTCTATATTGTGCCTTTGCATCTTCCTGGAATTAAATGTCTGATTTTCTATGATTAGGGTGAGCAGTCAAGGCAGAAAGAAGTCTTAAGAAGCTCAGCTTTTAGTGGAACACAGCTGATTAGCGGAGTTCAAAGTTTGCAAACTTTTTTTTTTCCTCCCTTTTCTTCATTATTATATGGTTTATGTTTATTTCACTGAGCTGGCTGAGGATGCTAATTCTGCTCTTGCCCTTTAAAATGAACTGCAAGGTCATATGGCTGAGTGTCTGGAATGTCAGTAAAATGATTACACTAATACATGCCTTTCATTTCATGAGGGCCATAGCTACAGAACCAGGTTTAGAATTGTTCCACATTTGTCACAATTATTAAAGAGAGAAAGGAATGATAAAATTGAGAGCTGGTGTGTCAGATGTAGAACCAGGGGCTGGCTTTCTCTGAGGAGCAACTATTCATTTGGAGATTGAACTGAATACCCTGATTCCCAAAGACTAGCTTTGTTTCACTAATAGCAACCACTGATCCCAGTGAAGCGGCTGAAATAGGTTGAGGAACCACTTCACATGGACAAGAGCTCAAGGCTCACACGTGGCTTGACCGGTGCTTGCAACCACATTTATATTATCTGCATTTATGGGTTAGACAGCACACTGTGTTGAGCTCACCAGCACACCTGCCAAATACACTTAAATTTGATGGTTTGCAGTGGTGGAGATTGGCTTTACTGGAGAGTAGGACACAGCACAGTTTGCATGTTTATGATTATCCTGTTCCAAAAAAAACCCAACATCCTCAATCATCTGAGAATTGTAAAACTAAGTAATCTCATGATAATCTGAGGCAGAAACTGGATTTGTAAATCTGGTTCTCTGGTTTATGAAAAGAACATACCTGTTGAGATTCAGGAGGAAATGAAATGCTTATAGATTTCACTTGATGATTAATATCTAATATATTGCTTAGAGAATAAATTATCCTCACTCTATTTTGGAACTGGAATTCATATTATATAGGAGAATAAAATTTGAATTATGAGTCTGTAGCTAGGCTCTCTGTACTGATAGAGTTCTGTTGCATGCAAAAGCTTGAGGCAGGGAGGCATGTTTGTATTTTTTCCATCACATTTTGAATTATCTCTCCAGTTGCTGTTGTTGTCAATGTGGTTAGTAAGTTTTGAATGTTCTATGAAATTCATCCATTGATCTTTTGAGATGTTCTTCTATTCTATATGCTTTTTAACATGTGAATAAAAAGGGCATATTCTGAGGGCACAGCGAGAGAGGGAAGGGAAGAGCGAGAGATTAATGTGCTTCCTGAACCAAATTTCTTGTAAGAGTAAAGGGAAAAATGTCCTTTCCCTGCCGATGTGTGGTTCAGTCCACCACACAATGATGGCAAGTCTTTTAATACTTTTTTTTTTTTTTTTTACCTTAAAGCTTACTTTCTATGTTGTTCCCATAACAGTGTTTTCTTCTAAAAAAAAAAAAAAAAGGCATTTCTTATCACTATTTGGGAGGAGAAAAAAACTTGGTGATATGAAACACAAAACAACAAGAATCAGAATGGCACTGAAAAACACTATACATTATTATTTCAGGAATTGTGATTTTTAAGCTGATATGATGATTCTTTGTGGATTGACTTATTATCTTTTAATACTGAGAGTTGCTACTAAGGCAAATTTTATTTCTTATACAGTTTTTCTCTGACTAACTTCCAGCAGTCTGGCATCTTATTTAATACTCTGTGTGTCAGAAATTCCCATTTCAGAGATGACTCTGTTTCCATCAAAGCTGCAGCCGTACTTCACAATTTCACTTATTAACAGCCTACTGAGATAATTGGGTCTGCCCAGCTCATTAAAAATAAAATATTGATGTTTTCTTAGGGTGGATGTAATTATCTTGCCCCCACAGGGAACAGGCAGCATAAAGGAGGGACGGTGTGGTCTTATAAACATCCTGCTATGCACCTGCTTGCTGCTCTGCAGCGAAGGAAATTAGGGATTTCCGATGCAGTTACAATGGGTGAAGGTGGCAATGTGGAAAAAAATATTTCCTTTCAAGCCTGGACAGCACAGATTGAATTAATTTCCTTTTTTAATTTTTTTTTTTTAAAGTTTCCTTTTTTTTTTTTTTTTTAACAAACTGGGTCCAACAGGAATGTGTCACAGTGCTTTTCTCTGGTGTACTTTACGGGGCTATATTATACTCTATAGTGTACAATTGCTAACACTTAATTCCAGGCAGAGACATCTTCTCACACTTTGTATCACAATGAGCAGCAAAGGTGCATGTTCCTCTTTACTGCCCCACTTGATGTTACTCGAGACAAAATTACTGGAGCCAGTTCCACAGGTGAAAACTTAAAGCTTCAGCTTGTCTTCTCTGAGATTTTTTTTTTTTTGACAGCAATTTCTTCAGTGCCCTGTATTTCTCTCCGTAAGGCACGGACTGGGTTGCTCTCAAATCCAGCTGTTAGAGGTTATCAAATATATGGTTAGATAGCAAAGACATCAAGCCACCACAGAAGCACTGGTGAGCTAGGAGCACTGCAATACTCATGTTCTTGTCCTCCCATGACCTGAGTTACCCAATTTGCCTTGTCTGACTGTAACTGTGAGATGCTTTAATGGTGCTGTACTGGCAGTGGGCTTTAATTTCCCATCGGAAAAAATGGATATGGAAGACATAAGTATGAGGAAAAAAACAGGGCAATTTTTGCTCCCCATCCCATTCTTTCTGGTTGTTTTAAATGAGTGTTAGAAGACAGACACAAAAGAAAATCTAAAATATCAGAGAGCATTTAGGTAACTTAGATATTCCTGTCTCATTATTCTGTTTGGGGTATATAGGACCTCAGGTCTGACTGAAAGTCTCCTGTTCCGTGCGCTCTGTGGTGTGTTGCAGCTGCTGCTTAATCCTGGTTGGAACTAGATTGAGACACTCCCCCCTTGTGCCCATTGCAAATCCACTGAGGGTTCAAGAGCTTGGTGACAGACTGTTGGGTACTCTCACTGTTCGAAAGCCATCCTGAACTTCCTTAGAGTTCACTTTTGGTCTTTTACCAGAGCATCATTGCTGCGGAGTGGTGTGTTTGGAGGTCACTAACTCACTCCCTTGGGCAGGTACAGGGCCAAGTATAAGCAGGTGTAGTGTTCTGACAGCATTGGTTTGTTCTGCTTTACGGGCGCCTGAGAGTGCAGAGGCAGACATGTAAGGCACTGGAGAAGTTCACCAATGTGTGCTTCTGGAAAGAATAGAAATTACTTTAGGGGGAAATAATCTCACACAATTTTATAGAAAGTTTCTTTCCAAAAGCCCCAAGTTTGTGGGCAAGTAAGCATTGTTGAGCTACAGAGTTTGGCTTTGTTAAGTACTGTTCCTCTGCGCCACGTCCTGTATGTTCAGCAGCCCTGATCCAGAAGACTTTGGCACTAGGAAGAATTGCAACATCCATTTCAGGATGATCTGAGAGGAAACAAACTCCCTGCAGTTTTCAAGCCTGGTGATCTGTGGCCTGGCTATAGGGTCACCTGAGTTTGTTTCACTTCCAAGTTGAGCCATTACCAGTTTAAAAGCTGAAAAAGTCCTGTTATGCTCTCTTCTTTGTCAGAAGGATTGCTAAGGGATTTTTCTCTTTCTTAGAAAGGCTCCTATTCTGGTGTACCACAAATGATGTATCTAGCTCTGCAAAATGGCTGGAGGCAGCATTATAATTTCACAAGTTTGCTTCTGCAGTCAGCTCTGAAGTGCTTTATACAGAGGTCGATGATAGATGTCTCTTGAGCAGGAATTAGGGAAAATAGAGTAAAAGCAGCAGGGTTTATTCCACTTGTCTTTCAAGACCATGCTGCCTCAGACTTGGCAAAGTTGGGGCCCTCTCACTGTTACTGGGACTTAAAAATCATCTACTTCCAACATGCCAGTGAACAAAACCTAGAAGATGGCCTTTAAATAGGCCACTTCCTCCTTCAGCAGACAGGGAAATAAATGGTCACGTTTCTGAAAAATCTGGCCATGTTGTGACTATAACCGTCACAGTAGAAATTGCTGGGCCCTGAGCACTTTGGTATATCTGGCCTTTGTTTGGATAATGGAAGCTGAGCAGTTTGGAAAAATCTGTCCCTAATTATTGGTGCAGAGCCCTTGAAAATCTACCCCCGAGCTCTTCTCAAATAAAAATCTGGCCTCATGGGCACAACACTGTCAGAAGCAGTGCCTGGCATAAAGTGCTTCTTATCCTTTTCAGTGATTTTGTCCTCCTGTGAAGTTTCTAATTTATTTTAATTGCTTTAAAACTTTTTAAATGAGGCTATTTAATGGCTAGGATTTTGACTTATGTATCGAAGCTTCAGTGCACTCCATATTAAATGGCGTGTATTCCGTTATGCCTAAATTCTATTGTTATGCCTGCCCTTTGTGCCGGCTTTTCATTTTCCAGTTTGGGGGTAGTTGCATTTCTAGGGCTCCCATCTGTCATAATTTAGTGTTTCTTCAGCACTTTTTCTCATCTTAGAAAGCCATTCAGCATGTCCAAATATTGCTTTATGCCTGCATGGACAATGCTCGCTGTCGTTGGAGACGTCTATTCTGTTTCACAAAGGGAAGCCTTGCAGTACATCTGAGTGCTGACTGAAGGCAAAGATGTCTCTTTGAGCCACTGGGTTGTAAAGAGATGAACTCACTGGCCGTCCTCTCTCAAAGCTTTTCAAGAGCCTGACTGTTCATGGGGGATTCTTTGCATGGACCACAATTGAACCCAGTTCTTCCTGCAATTGGTATTTTGCAGAGGGTAGCACTATGTAAAGCTAGGCATGGAGTTTTGTTGCATTGAAAAAAATGTCCCTGATACCCATTGGTCAGAGCTAAAAGGCTGAATTCACATCTTCTTAATTAAGTCCTCCTGTCCGTGTGTTCAAGTGGGTACCATTTTGGATGGTGTTTCTCCCAGCCCTGTCTCCTGTCTGAAGTGGTATTCTTCAGTGCTCTTCTTTGCTAGTGAGCAGCAGCAAGAAAGGTCACTTTGAAAATACATCTGCCCACAAGCAGGGAAGGGGAATGGGGTCAAAGAAAGCAAAGAGGTAAATGTGTAATGCAGGGAGTTAGAACTAGGTCATGAGACCCATCTTACAACGCCAATCTCTGAGAAAGTATAGCTCTGTTACAAGTGAGGAAGTAGAGGCTTCTGCCTCTGTGTTTCATTAAGAACAGGTCCAGTATCACAATAGCAACACAATGCCAAGAGGCAGGGACATCCATTCCAGTGGCTAAGACAAGGTTAGTGCAGCCACAGAGATTTTGTACCTTCCCTTGGCAAATGGGGAAATCCCCTTGCCTCGGTTTCCATCTGTAGCACAGGAGTCATAATGCCTGTCTGTCTCACAGAGCCACTCTGACAATTTTTTCCAGCCTTCTTTTCACTTGCTTTTGTAAAAGCAAACTCCTTGCATTTGTAAAATTAGCTGCAGCTAGAAAGCAGCATTCAAGGGGCCTGTCAACTTTGTGTGGAAGACAGTATGATTAGCTTAATTATTAGGGCAGTAGGGTTTCTTTAATATAGAGTGTAAGTATATGGAGATCTAAGTTCAGAATTGATTTAACAGGAAAAGTGCCACAGATTGCATGACTAGTGCCACTTCTTATTTACTGGCCCGGGCAAATGAGATTCCAGCATAGGTTTATGCTACTGTAGAAACCAAAGTAGTGAGTTTAGCTCCAGGAATGTCAGTTGTTACATTCTTCACTTGCAACGCAACTGAAATTTCAGCTCAAAAGTTTTAGTAAGAAATCCTTCAGATTAGATTGACTTGTATTTCACCTTAATTTGACATTGTTCTAAGACAGACCCGGAAGACTTTCAGGTGCGTGTTTGGTTTTTAGTGAGGATTTTTCCCATTTTGCACAACCACTGCACCAGATGTTGCAGAAGAGAAGAGGCTCAGTAGGGACTGAGATAACAGGAATTCTCTGAAGCCAGGCAGAGGTGCCCTGAAACAGTTGGGGATGACTGAGTGTTGGAAGAAATGTGTATTCCATTAAGTCAGGAGCACTGGGCGCTTTCTTGAAATGTGGCTGGTAAGGAAGAGGAGTGGTCTCTGCTATTTCTTACTCAGTATCTGCATCTACTCACTCACATCTGTGCCAAATTTTAAGTGCATTTAGCCCTGCTTCACTCTTGTGTGCTAAGTGCTAGGTGGAATTCAGACAGATGGGTTGTCAGCAGCCTAACAGGTACACTCACCTCATTCTGATGCTTTCACTTATTTATTTATTTATTTATTTTAAAGGCACCCCATTTTCCCCTGACCATTTAAAATACAAACCAATAATTAAGAGTGTCTGAAGGAGCTCTAGATGGATTATAGTCTCCCAAGAGGCCAACTGACATTTCTACTCTCTGAAAGTCCCTGCTCAGCTGCCTCTTCAACCAGCAAACCTTGATTCCAGCGGCCATCTGATTAAACAACAAAGCATCAGCAAGGACTAAAAATCACTTCTCTTGGGCCACACTTCACTGACAGCAAGGGCAGAAACAGAAAATGATGAAAAGGGAGGAAGTCTTTTGGTGCAGAACATGTCTCTTGGTACCGTATAGAGAGCTGGAAGATGAAATGTTTTCCTTTGTATGATCCTGGCTGGTCTGCTGCTTGCTGTGTCCTAATAGCCTGGATGCTGTTTGTAAGTAGACAGAGGTTTGATTTGTATCCTATGCACCACTGTGTGTGTATGTGAGGTTGTGCAAATAAGGGCTGTTAACTCCATGATTAGACTCAGGTATCCAAACATTACTCCGTGTGAAATGATGTTTTACAGAACCTCCTCTGTGAGACATTACTCTGCCTTCCCACAGCGTCCTTGCCCCCTCATTCTCTCTCTGGCAGCTCCTCTCGATGGGGAGCTGCAGACAGCTCTGGTGCTCTGCCTTGGCTTGCACATGCCACCCAGCTGATGCTCATCTGGGCACCCCCAGACCTGTCCTAACCCAGGGCCCTGCAGGACTGCCCAGATGCTCTCTAGAGCAGTGCCAGGCTAACACAGCTATGCTGCTGTCAGGACACGATTAACATCCCCCTCCAAATAACGGGTGAGGGGGGGTTCCGACAGACAGGGTGCAGAAATACCTGCTGGAGTTGGTGCTTGATGGGTCTTGCCCCTGTGACTCATAGACCAGGTAACGTTGCCAATTGTAGGGCTTTTTTTTTTCCAAGAGTGTTGTTATAGTTGGTATATTTCTTAAAGTCACAGCTCTTGGTGACATGCTATTACATGAAAACCCAGCCTCCTGTTATTTTCTTTTCTAAGGAAGTTTCTAGTCCTTCTGGGTGGACAGAGGAGATTTATATTAAAAGGAATAGAAAGAGTGGAAAAGAAAAATTACAATGTGGGGTTTTTTTTTTAAAGAAATCAGTTTTTTTAGGCAAGCATCCTTCATTTGGAAGAAGGAGATAGCTTTTTTTTTTTTTTTCCTCAGTCTTTAAGGCCACTGTCATCAAGGTAGATTTGCCACTTCCATCATACCCCACCAGAGTAATTTCTTCTGTGCTGGCCGTGTTCTATACTAACCAACACCAAAAACATGGACATTGTTGTATTTAGACCTTGCTGAGACTAGATGACACTGCTTCAGGTATTTGACTAGCCTGACTTTTAGTTTTCAAACCCATACTCTTGCTCAGTATGGGAGGTAATTCTCAAACCACTCTTGAGTTCTGATCCTTTGCTAACGGGAGACAGTTGTAGAATTGACTGAGGGGTTTTTACTCAGCAGACTGAGCAAATATAGCTGCTCTACTCCTTCTCTCTCAAATTTGCCTTTTAATTTTTGTATCTGAATTATGAAATGCCACCTCCACTAGCCACTGGCATGAGCAAGGAGCATTAATATTGATGTTGGAAGGTCCTGCTGCTGTGCAGCAGGGTGATTTAAGGGTCAGAATGATCAGGGATAATATCAGAGTAAATAAACTCAAGGTCCAGTTTGTATTTTTCTTTCATCTATCTTCCCTCTCCCTCCCCCTTCCCCCCCAAGGCAGAATTAATAAAATAAAGTAATTGAAAAGAGGGGGGAAAAGAGTGAAGCGACAGATCCTCTAGGCTGCTGACTCAATTGGTTTGTAACATTTTCTGCCTTGCCGGCTTCTTTCTATCCCTGCTGCCACCTGTCAGGACAAAGGCAGTGCGACAAAGCCCGGTGCGAATAGAGCTGTGCTATCTGGATGGCAGCAAGCCACAGCCTGTCTCTGTCTGGAAGGAAAAAGAGGCTGGATGGCCAAGAAGCTTGGGAGAGGGGCTCACAGGTCTGCAGTAGAGATGGGAAAAAAATGTCAGAGCCTATGCATTGTGTCTCTTTCTCATAAAACTGAATGAGAGGGGCTGATTCTGGGTTTTTTCTTGTGGTAGAAACTTTCATGACTACTGTTATTACCTTTTTTCTGTGAATAAGTCAGAGCTAGTTTTTTAAGCTGCCACAGAAGAGACAGTGATGCTGCCTTCGTGCTTGCCTGTGACCCTGAGCAAGGCACATTGTGCCTCGTCCTCCTGCCTACACAGTCACCATAATCTGCTCCCAAGTGTGGCCCAAGGCTCGTGTGTGTCAGCCGTGGGAATGGGTGGGACAATTGTTAATGCCAAAGTGGCATTGCCTTTTTGAGGGTGGGTTGCAAAGCTCCTGAGAGTGTGGGGAGTAAGAAAGAGCTCCTTTCCCAAGTACCTTCCTCCAAGACAGCGGAGGCAGAAGCAGCTGCCCAGTGTGTGAGTAGAGGGCCTGTGGAGAGAGGCTGCTGGAGCACAGCAGTCCAGCTTCCCAGGCAGGGAGAGCTGTCAGGCCAGCAGTTGTGCTTGCACATGTCCCCTTGCTGGGGACCTCAGCTGAGTCACCCTCTCTCCATGGCAAGCTGGAGAGCGAAATGACAGCAGGACCCTCTAGTACTTTCCTTTTGCAGCTAAGTGTGCGGACATGGCAGCATAATGAGACGTGTTTTTGTAGTTAGCTGCTGGTTCTGTTGCTGGTGACTGATGCCAGCACTGCTTTGTGTCCTTACAAAGGAGTTCCTGCATAGCTGGGGATCACCACTGTTACAGTATGGACTGATGTCATCCTTGTGAAATAAATACAGCTCAGGTAGAAGAGACAGGTCTTTTCCACACTGAATGCCAGCAGTGCAGTTGCCATTCACATTTTCTTCCCTTGGAATCCAGACTGTGCAACTGCAGTCTTCAAGACTTTTCCACAGGCCATCAAACAGCAATGGCTTGAGCAGGCCATCATGGCAGCAACGATTGCAAATGGGTTGGAAATGGCAATTCACAAAGGATGTAAATACCTATACTCTTTTCCGCAGGAGTGTACAGCCTGACATCAAGACTATTGCAGCTTTGTGGGAGTTTTGCCCTTTTTGTCTTTTTTTTTTGTTTTTTGAGGAAGCTGTGTTTACTTCTCTTCTGTCTCTAGCTTCTTCCTTGCCTCTGAAGCTTTGCTTTTTTTGCCCTCCCCACTTAGGGCATTTCTGTCTCAGATGTTGCTTTTGATAGGATTTTTTTTTTCCCTTACCCATTTTAGTTTCTTCTGACCCCAATTCTGTTTTTATAATGAGGCCATGCTAATTCGTGCTGAGAGCTTATGAGTTTTCTTTAAGCACAGGGAGAGGTCACTGTGAAATGGCTGGGAGTGTTTCTTTCATCCCATGGCTGCTGTTCAAAAGGTTTGATCAATTTGTTTCCCTATCACCATCAAACCATTTCCTGGCTAAATTAACAGCAGTGCCTTCTGCAAGCATTGTGCTGAGCTGGGGGAAGGAAGGAACAAATAAATTGAGAGAGGAAATGGTGGTAGGAAGACAGGTTATGGGAGAAGTAGAGCTGGACCAGAAAATGTCTGTCGACAAAAATGTCAGCTTTGTCATTCCATGGTGCCAGTGTAACTGGTAAAGGAAAAACAAATTAAACAATTACTAGAGAGAAGCAATCAACTGGTACCTTGCGGTGATCTGTAAGCAGATCTGTCAATTGTCTTTATTATTTGAAGACATGTCTTAAGGGGAGCCCTTTTTAGGCATGTTTGCTTAGTTACATAGAAGGTCCTGTCCCTTAGCAAGAGCCTTATCATTGTTATTAGTGGTAATACAATAATAACAGTAATAATGCTGGCAAATATAACTTCCTCCTCAATGAATGCTCTTGGAGAGTTTTTTTTTTATTTGTATTATTATTATTGTGAAAAAATCAGCCTCCTCATGCTGGGCTCTAATTACCATTTTTATGAGAACTACATGTTCTTCTATTCATGGAAGGAGATTTGTTTATTGAGGATTTCTATTCCAGTGCTGCTTTTGTAGCATTTATCTTTTCATCCTTAGCAACAAGGGTTGGGGTGGTAGGCTAAATGAAAGGCCTGAGTTACTTGTATGGGTGAAAAGGCGAAAGGATCATATTTCCTCATCAGGTGAAAAAACATAAGGATCAAATTCCTGGTCAGAGTAAATTGGTACAGATCCAGTGGAGCCTGTGATGCCATATTAATTCTTTCCATTGCAAACTTTCACACAAATGGGAAAAAAGAAAGATCAGTTAGTCTTTGTATAATTAATTATTTTTGCAGACACAGCAACACCTCATCCTGACTGGGGAGCAGTTTAGGAAATGAAAAATAAAATCAGCTCTTTTAGCAACCTTCTAACTTGAAATTTCTTTGCCTTGGTTCATACAAGCAGAGCGATTCAGACCATAACCAGAGCAAGATCTCTTCAAAGTGTGTAACTAGAATTATGCCCTCTTTCAGATGAGATCTCTACCGGTGCTTTGTACAGTGACATCTCCGCTACTTTGTCACTGCACAGAACCACCCCATGAGGTGTTACTGCTCCCGAGTCTGCCTGCTCCACTGTTCTTTCCAACTAACGAGCTCCCCACTTGCATGAGAAATTTCTGCAGTAGTGCCTGTCATTGCACTTTGTGCTTTTCTCATTTCTGTTTGACCAGTCCTCAAGGTGAGGCAGACCTTTGTTTATTCACCTCCTTCTTTCTGCATTGACAGTGTTTTCTATGTCATCAGTCCACTTCAATAGCAGACTCTTACTTTTAAGATCAGTCATGAGAATATTAAATAAAATTGTTCTCACTCCTTAAGGAGCTCTGTTAATAAATTCCTCTCTCAGCCTGACCAGTGGACATCTCTTTCATCAATTCCTTATTTGCCTAAAAATTCTTTACTAATGCCGTCATCTACATCTTAACTAATAATCAGACACTGTGTCCAATGTTTTACTTAAATGGTGATAGATTAGACTTTACTGCATTTCTTTTGTTTAAAAATCAGTTATCTGAAAAGGCAGACAGGGGTTTTCTCAGCTTTTGGAAAATCCATAGTGCATTTAATATCATTTTCTGCTTGCCTTTATGTCTTTAATTGCTTCTGCATGTGTATGTATTCTGCATGGCATTGCATACTGCCAGGATCATATAACTAAATCTGTAGCTGCCCAGATCACCTTTTTTTTTTCCTCCTTACTTGTATATTTGAAATCAGATATTCTGCCTTTGTATAATACCCTTCTATATTGATAGGTGTACTAAGATTCTTGCATCTTATCCTGCAATATCCTTTATCAGTTCTTTAAACATTCTGGGGTGAAAGTTCTTTTGTTCCACCTCCTTGAGCACAGTATTATCTCAGAGTTTACTTCCATTTTCTCCTTCCCATTAGCTGCACTGCCTTGTCCTACACTCAATATCACCACTGCTATTAAAAATATTAAGCCAAGGTTTCATTTACCTTTTTAATCTGTGCACAGATTACGTTCAGTCTCTACTGCATATCCGTTGTATAGGATTTCTACTTATTTTTTCTTTGCTGTCCTGTCACTATATAACCAAAGAGTATTTGTACTGCTTTTTATAGTAAGTATCCATTTCAAGGTTTTGAACATTTTAACTTTTGAGAAGTCTCACTTTATTTGTACACTTCTGGACCATGAAGAGAATAAATTCCTCATTGCCTAGGTCCTTCTTCTGTTCCTGATGGGTTCTCC
This sequence comes from Lycocorax pyrrhopterus obiensis, assembly GCA_014706295.1. Lineage (NCBI taxonomy): Eukaryota > Metazoa > Chordata > Aves > Passeriformes > Paradisaeidae > Lycocorax > Lycocorax pyrrhopterus. Next base: position 94,608,985 of record JACSVZ010000001.1, read on the forward strand.
CATTGCATGGACATGATTTTTGTGAGATTTTGTGTTCCTTACTTGGGATGCAGAAACTGCAAAAGAACTGTGTGCTATCATTTAAAAGTGTCATCGTGTGATGAGAGAGAACATGCAAGGTTCGCACAGTCACTACCCAAGTGCATTAGAAAAAAATAAAATCCCACCATTTCATGTCCTCCAGATCATATGTTTTAAAAAGAGGTTGTAAACTTCTGTATTTAAATAAGCAAGCTTAATTAATGGGTTCAAATGCAGCCTCTGCATCTGAAATTTGGAGAAGATTCTGTAGCAGTTTGACGCTGGTTAGGCGCCAGCAACCCGAAAACCATTCGCTTATTTGCCTCTGCTACACCTAAGCAGAGAAGGGGAAACCGAAACTCCACATTCATGAGGTGAAACAAGGACCATTGAGGAAAACGGAAAAACTTCAAGGCAAAACAGGTCCAAACTTAAACAGTATAAGGAAAATTTATTACTAACAGAATTAAAAATAAAAAAATAATGAGAAACCAAAGCAAACTTTCAGAACACCTTTCTCTTCCAGTACCTCCCTCTTTCCACCAACCTGAGCAAGGGAAACAAACATGGGGTTTTGGTCAGTGTTTCACTTCTTAAGAGTCTTTCTTTATGTTTAAGGAAAAGAGTTTCTTCTGCTGTGCCATGGGATTCTTCCTACAGAAGATAGTTTTCTGTGAACTTCTCTAGTATGTTTTCAAACTTCACAAACAAAAGTCCGCCTGAATCTGCTGAAGTGACAGATCCCTCCCATGAATCTTGCAGTCTTCCCACACTGCCATCATGGGGTCATAATAGTCATGGGGTTTTAGTCTTTTAAGGATGAGCTATTCCAGCCAAAAGCAAAGGCTCTCTTCTTCAGTCTCTAAAGGCCTTTCACAGCATCTATGGCTCTGGCGTGAGCAGTTTTCCTTCACAGGCTGCACGTGGATTTCTGCACCCCCCATGTACCTCATCTCATGAATTATAGGGAAAACAGTTTGTTGTATTATAGTCCTCACCACGGCTTGCAGGAGAATTTCAGCTCCGGCACTAGGAGCGCCTCCTCTCTTTCCCTTCCCCCACTGACCTCGGTGTCACCATGTTCTTCTTCCTCATGTGACTTTACTCTTCTTTTCTCTCTGACTTGGAAGAAAGTTGGTATCTGTAAGCTTTCAGCTGAGAAGTTGATCTTGTTCTGTGATCAAGTTGTTCTTGGCTCTGCATCGGGGAAGGACTTGTCCTGTCTTTCGTTGCCAGCTGAGTGGTGTTTTTCCCTCGGTTCGGCGCGAGCCGCGGTGGCCTCAGATGAATCTCAGCCGCGCGGTCCCGGCCTCAGTTGGGGGAGTTTTCCGGCCGCACAGCTGTTTGCTGGCTGTTCCAGGGTGGCTTTCTCCTGGCAGCCCGGCCCCTGTGCTGCCACGCCAAGGGCACCCAGGCCCGCTCTGGGACGGGGCCCGGAGGCCTCCTACCTCACCACCCCTCAGCGGGGAAGCAGGAACAAAATGGAACTTCCCACGCTTCCTCCTTGTTTAAAGATGTCCTCACAGAGGCGTTACCAGCTTGTTTAATTGGTTTAGCAACCTATCAACGATAAACTTTAGTGCCGGTCACAGAAGTTTTTCTAAACTGCTAAACTACCGTAGTTTCCAGCAAAATTCCCAGCCTTGCAACTTGGATTTGTGTCTGTTTTGAACACACATTCGTGGACTCAATAAGGATGAAAAAATTTTGCCTGTACTGCTCCAGTAATGGGTAGGAGGAGTTTCTCATTGTGAATATTACTTCCTGGGACAGATTATAGCTATTGAGGTAGAGAAGAATTAGGAGACCTCAGGATGCAAACAGGTGAGATCAATCCAGACTTCAGCAATGCTGACACTGTGGTCTGCTTGCTCTTCTTCCATACAAAATGAGAGCAAGCAAGGTGCGTCCGAGATTACTGCTTAGTGAAGATTAGACAAGATGGAATTTTCTTGGATCTGAGCTTATTTGTATTCATTGGAGTCCTTGATGCCCACCTCAATTCCAGCAACCTAAAAAATAATGGTTACGTTTAAGCTTTCCAGCAAATGCCCACAACACAGATCATTATCGTCTGAGTGACAGGAGGGAAAGAGTGAAGGCGGAGGAGAGGCTGGAGGAATCTGCATCCTCCCGCTGCTGCTACTGGATTAGCATTGTGCAACCCTCTAGTAGATAAGAGGGAGGTATTTTTTCCCAATATAAATGCATGTGTCTATGTTAGCAGTGAAAGCAGGGCACATGTGCTTGCACACAACCATTCACAAGTCCACAAAGAGTGAATTTAGAAGAGCACAGAGCTACCACAGTACCTGCAACCACTGCCTACACCGACAGTTGTGGCTGTGGAAGCATTCATACAGACACCCTCAAGCAACTAAAAACCTCAGACTCCCAGGAAAACTTTATTTTCACACAGACTGTCTATGGGCTACTCATTAAAAAAGCAAAAGATGGCCCCAAGAACAGAAAACTGATTTAGCAACAATAAAGGGCATATACTGGGGAATTGGCCCTTGCACCTCGAGTGGCCCAAGCAGGCTTCCTTTTTGTAATTTCATAGCCTACTGTTTTGCTCTTCTGTAACCCTTGGACTCTAGTAACTTGCTGTTTTGGGTTATTTGAGGGTACAGTGTTAGCTGAAGAGCTCTGTCTTTTAAGTCAGTATGTGTTATCTGAATTTTAAGCTGTGGTGTGAAAAAATACACAGTTGTGCACAGAGCAATTTGAGCCCACCTGGCCATGCCAGTTTCTTCTGTCGACCCTCCCTAAGCCCATATCCTCATGATATACCAGGTTTAACTGTAACTATTCTCCTCTCTTTTCCATAGGAGATGAATGATTAGTGCAGGATGTTGGTGACAAAACTCTGTATTCTGGAGCTTATGAACCAAATGGGTCAGGATATGGGTGGCTGGGTTACCTATGTGCAGGTATCTACTACTGGTTTACACACCCTGGGGTACCTGAGCTACCACTGAAGGCCAGCACAGATAGTATATGGCCTGTGCTATTCAGGACACCCAGACAGGATACCCTGGGGTCCTTAAGATGGCATCAGCTGCCTATATTTCGGAAACTGAATCACAGCCTACTTGATTCACAGGAAGGTGTATAATAGTTTAGTATTGGATCTCAACAAAACCTGAGTACTCAGCAGTGAAAAATACTTTATAGCATTAATAGCCAATATCTTTGTTTATACAGAGGCAGACCTATAACAGCAATAAAAGCCACAGAAACAGACAGGATTCAAAGGCTAATTATCTAAATGTATTTTCCCTTTCTCTTTTTATTCCCTACATTTTTTAACAGCAGAGAGAGAAATTGTGCATATAGCTACTACTGTGGCCAGGTTTTGTATCTTCCTGATTTGAGCACGTCAGGGCTTTACAGCAATGCTGTTTCATAGTCTCAAGCTTCGGTGCCGGTTCATTCGCTTCGCCAACAATTTTGAGGGGTTTTATTCTTGACCTCATAGGCACTGTGTGTGGTTGTAGGAAACAGTAATAAGGGAATTTTTAAGCTGCCTTTTTGTAGCAGTGACAAGCCCATCACTGCGTGATGTTAGCATGTTTTGAGGAGGCTGGGGGAAGTTTAGCCCGCGTGTCTGAAAACATTTAACTGCCTTTTGGTAGTTTTGGTAACGAGAAGTTGAGGGCTAGATGCATGGTGCAGACTGCTCGGCATCACTTCAGGGGTGCCTTGCTGACACCAGCTTCCTTTGCTTTTGCATGGCACCAGCCCCTGCAAAAAGTCACCCTAGGATTTTTTGAATGGGAAAAACAGGCTGTAAGGGAAGTTGGACTCTTACACTCCACTAAACATGGGAACCACTGTATGGCATCTCTGACAAATGTTTCTTGTTGAAGAAAAAGGCAACATTTAAGCACAACAGACCTGAAATATCCGTTCCTGGGGGATCCTCCAAAAGGACTTTTATCCCTTCCACTATGTAATTTCTGATGGAGGCAGGAATTCAGGTCTTTGGAGTGTCATTTTTGTGTAGTTTTCCCAAAGAACTTCTACTGGATCTCTTAAAAGCACTTTTTCTGTGGTTGCTGTCACCTCTGCCCTCTGCCAGGAGGGTGTGTACAGTGGGAGTGAGCAAGTGTTCTTCCATTGCCTGTTTCTAAATAGGGTTTGTATATACTACACTGTACACCCAGCTGTGAAACACTGATTCTGCAGCTCTCTTTTTATTCCAGGAAGTATCTGATTCCACCCCAATATATTTAACATTTCATATAACTTTTTAAAGAAAAATGGATCTAGACTGTCCTAGAAGTGTATCTGAACATAATTTTTTAGGCCTAAAAGGTGATGAGCAGAAAACTAAAATATGGATATTCCAAAATTTGGTTCAGTGGACTTGCCATAGGATAGAGAGGGAGGGAAGAGGACAAAGACACAATAAGCTGATGACAAAAGAAAGTGGGGTTTCTCTTTAGCTGAAGAAGCTCTGGCAGTTATATTTAGTTGGTCATTCTTCATTTAGACTTCCCTCATAATAGTGGCACAAGGGAAGTTGGACTGGTCTACAAGTTGGTGGTATTAATTCTGCTTGGAAAACTTCAATTTAGGCTAGCAAAGAGCTTGAGGGAAGAGCAGGTTTTCTTCAAAGAGGAGGAAGTGTGCCTGTATGTAGCTATATCTCAAGAGAAAAGTGGGTAAGAATCAGAGAAGTGAAGCCAGTGAGAGAGACATCATTTTTGGTAAGTGGAAGATAAAAACCACCTCTCAATACATATTGTTCTTTCTAACATCAAGAATGTCATTTTCAATTAAAGATTATTGGAAGCATGAGAGGGCATGGGGAGCAGCACAGTCATGATGCTGATGTCAGCAGCGGGACTGCCACTACTAATATGTTTGCCCTGGTTAAGGACCTGTTCCGGCATACGTGGAAATCTGAATCTCTGATTTGACTGCATTCCTTTACATGTTGATTCTTCTCGTTCCTGTTCTCTTCACACACACGTCTTTGATCCCAGTAGTGTCAGAGCACCTTGTATCTTGAATTTACTTATCCACACAATATTCCATGGTTAGACCAGAACAGTTATCCCAGTTTGCAATTAGGATAGTCTACTTAAGGACTTAGACTATTGATTTGCCTATGTCTGCATTAGGAATTATGTAGACCTGTAAAAGTAGATTGTAGAGTTGAAACAACATGACAAAGGACCTGAATGTAAAAATTTCAAGGGGGGTTACTTTGAACTTGATCTAGTTTTGAATTGAATATCCATTAGCCGGTGGAGTATGTATGAGATGTACCTCATTTTCAATAGAAAAAATCCAGGCTGTGGCCTTCTGGACAGCTCCACAACCCAGACTCAAGGAGTGGGGATGACCTGGCAATTCACTTCATTTCCACATTTATGCTCTGAACTGAAACACTGATGTTGACACACCAGAAATCATCTGCTGCCTTTTGAGATGCCCAAGGATGTCCTTCTTGCTTCTGAACAGAGGAGGTCTCCCATAGATCTGATGTCATGTTTGCCATCCTTGTGCAGATACCTCACGTGCACTACGGCAAATCAAATGACTTCTATGAGGGTAACTGAACCAAGCCTAGGAGGTTGGTAGCAGAACGGTAAAACAGAGCTCTTTCACATCCTGGGAGCACTTCCCTTCAAAAAGTTCCCTTCCAACTCAGAATATTCTGTGAAATATCTGTGAGTTATTTAAAAGATATGTAGATAGGGTGCTTATGGACATGGTTTAGTGGGATTTGGTAGTGTTAGGTTTATGGTTGGACTGAATGATCTTATAGGTATTTTCCAACATAAACACTTCTATGATTTTAAAGTAATGTGACTTAAGAGGCCATGTGTTTTACATAAAAGTGGGATCTGGTCATGGATAGTGCCTGTTTGCAAGAATTAGGTGTTAGCATTGTTCCCATTCCATCACTAGCTGCAGCCCCAGTATTGCACAATTTAATCCAGCTGGGTGAGGCACCAGAGCCACACAATGATTTTCCATCGTCTCCTTTTAGGACCAAAACTAGCCACAAAAAGGACACAAAAGGGACTCAAGCTCTCTTCTGAGACCACAAAAGGACTCCAGCTGTCTTATTTCTTCTTGGTGGCTTTCATGGGAGCTGTCTTATCAGGCTTAAATTAGAGGTGGTTGATTGTGCTTGGATGGCAATGTATCAAAAAAATGTAGTAAAACTCAGTTTGAAACATGAAGAAATTGCAGACCTGTTCTTTTACACTGTATTTTCTAGCACTATAATTGCAAACCCTGTAAAAAGCCATGTTACTGTATCCTGGTATAACTATCTACTACCTGAAAGGAGTGTTTTTTAGCTGCAGTCTCCTTGCAAAATTCCAACTTAGACAGTTTATTCTCCTTGAACTCTTTTAAAAATGCCAAGTTGATACCAAAGTCTTCTGCACAATTTCCTGTGATAAGCTTATTCCACAATGTGATTCTTTAAAAAACACAGCCATCCCCCTCCAAAGAGGGCTGCACTTTAGCAGCAGGTGTAAAAAAAGGCCAGTATTCTGCAGGGTATATGTAAATCTTCTGGACCCTTTGCGATAAAGTGCAATATAACTGTCTGATGATAATATGGTTTGGAAACATTGTCCTTGCTATATACCTTGTAGTTGGGTGAATGATTTACTGACTAATTATCTGATAGGAGGCAGCAGTAACTTACCCCCAGACCATGTATTAGAAATGTTGATAAAAAAGACAGCCATAACCAGCATGGCTCACCATGATACGTACAAGGTGGGGCTCCTCTTCAAATAAGAGTATCATCTAATTTAACCTTGCAGACAGCAAGGTTTCTATAAAAACACCCTGTAGGAAAATGTGGAGCCAAGGCTGAATGGAGCAGGGACCTGGTGCCAAAAGATTTGCAAATGATCAAGGCACTTAATGCCACCATCACCTTGATTTTTACTAGGAAGGTTTCCCTTCAGGAATCTCAGATTGCTGAGAGCAGTGGGAAAACTGGCACCATGACAACTTACCCCTGGTAGAGCAGTACCAGAATATTTAAATGAACTGGATGCAAACAGGTCCATGAAACCTGACAGGACGTTTGCATGAATACTGAGGGAGCTAGCTGTTGTCATTGTGAAGCCACTCACTGATGAAGTGTGAGCTAGGTAAGTGGACAGCAGAGTGGATTGAAAATTGGAGGCAGCAGAGAAGGTATTGGAGGCAGCAGAGAAGGTACAAAAGGCAGTGGGCACAAAGTGCAAGACAGGAAATTTAGATATAAGAAAACCCCCTTTTTTTACTGCAAGGTTGCTCAAACACTGGAACAGGCTGCTTAGAGAGTTTTGGGGTCTTCATCTCTGGGGAGAACATTAAAAATTGGACATGGCCATGAGCAACTCATTCTAGTTAACCTTGCTCTGACCAAAGGGGCCAGACCAGATGATCTCCAGTGGCACTTCCCAATCTCAGCAATTTTTCTGTGAATCTGGGTGCTTATGTTTGACAAGACAATGTCTGTGTTAGGTTCACAGCTCAAAAGTAGAAAACATGGAGCTGCTGGATGGACAGAGGCCAGTATGTGGAAGAAAACCAACCAAGACCTTTACTTTTTTTATAGAAGTTTCCTTGAACTCATTTTGACGTGTCTGGATAGTATTTCTTGGCTGTTTGCTTTTCTAAACTTCATGAAAAACTGCCAGTCACAAAAAACGCCTTATTTTCTGGTAATGTTTCCTACTCTTATGAGCACAGAAAAGTTTTATTCTTTTTTTTAAGGGTCTCTGCTCTCACTGAAAAAGTCAAAGGCAGAATTGTGTGTTCACAGAATAAAAAAAGAAGAGAATATATACAATATGCTCTCTTTCCCTTTAAATCTTAAATGGATGATTGTATATTGACCTGTATGTGTAACACAAATACAGTACAGAGAAGGGATAATGAAGAAAGAACAACTCTTGCACTTAATGCTGTCCAAGTTCTTCGGAGGTATTCCATGGATTCACTTGCATGTTGAGATGAATCCCTTGATCTCACTTGGGTAACCTGCTCTTCTTCTTTTAGAATGAAATCTGATGACTTTGGCAACAACATGAAGGTGTACAGCAGACACAGCAGAACCAGCACTGCTATGGCAAAAGCTAAAAGCATAAGTGGAAGTAAGGGCGTAGTTGGGCTGCAGATTCCTTATCATACAAACCTTATGTGTTTGAAGAAACTAAAAGGCCACTTTGGTCAACTCCAAAGACAAGTTTTTGGCTTTGGCAGTCAGGAGGAGAATAAACGTGTAAGAGTTTCCTTTATCAACAGAGCATGTTTGCTGTTAAGCCACTGCAGAACAATAAACTTCCTGTCTAAATAATTGTCTGTTCCCACCACAGCACTTGTATGCTGAAAAGATACAGGAACTCAAGGTTCTGATAGAAAATATTGATCTTTTAGTTGAGGTCAACAAGTGGTGATGAGAAGGCAAGACAGAAGGATGGCAAAGTGTAGGCTCAGTTCGTATTTTTTTCCAGGAGCATCCACTTGAAGAAACCAGTTGAAAATGTCCTTGTTTCGTTAGTTCATTGTAAAGATCTCCCTCCTGCAATTGAGACATTTAGCCTCTTGGGAAAGACAGCTAAACAGAAATCCATTTACCTTTCACATGTTTTTCATAATTTCCCCTGCTACTTTGGTTAATTAATTATCACCGCTATTTGTGTTTAAACAAGGGGTCTGTCTCCCTCCCTCTTCCCAAGCCCATCTGCTCCTCCGTGACCTTGCTTGTGAAGTCATTGCTGTGCTGATTTTGTGAAAGCACAAACACTACCCCAGCAACAGACAGCTGTGTCGCAAAGACAGGGCTGTGACCTCACGGCAGGAAGGACTGAGCTGGTGGTGGGGGAGAGATTTTTCTCCCACAAACACAGAAGCTTTTGATGATAACAGAGAGGAAGGCAAGGCATTATTATATCCAGAACAAATGATCTTGCTGTTTGACTGCTCTTGCTTTAGAAGTTGTCCACCGCTTTAAATTCTCTTCTTCAAAGAACCTTTTTTAACTTGTATGTTTTTCATGCAAGGGGACTGGCTTCTCCCTCAGATCTCAGCTCAGAAGATATCTCCAGGAAGGAGTAGGGGGTGGATTTTATCACAGAAGACATGGGCCTGAGTTTCTACAAAGCCTGCAAGGTGTCCAGATCCAAATTTTGATTTGTTCAGTTTGGTCGAACAAACCTAAGTCTAAAGAGGCAGTCTCATTTTTATTCTGGCTGCTCATGGATTTCTGTCTTAGTCTACTCCCACCTAAACTGCCTCTCCTTTGAATGAAATCAGGTAGAGCAATGCAGCAATGAAGGCTTTCTTTTATAAACATTTGCATGACTGGATGAGAAGTGGAAATTGGGTCTCATGATCACAAAGCATTTTTAATGTAGATGCAGCAAGACACATCAAAGCTAAATAACATACAAGTGGTACTTCACAAGCTGTCTGCAGAAACTGCCTCTATATGTATTGATTGTGAGGCTACAGAAAATGTATCTTGATCAGTCTGTTACTGCCTTCTTCCTTGGCTGATTTCTTGGTTGTTCCATGAGACGCCAGTCTTCAAACCCGCACACCTCCTTCGTTAGCTAAAAGTATTCGGTGTTTCCAATACAAAGCATCACTGTTTATTGCCTGAGAACAATTTACAGTACAGTGTGCTACCGTGATAGGCTAATTGGGTCAAAACACCTCTCCCTTTTGGATTTATTCCATGATTAAATCACACTCCTTCAGAGCATGCATGATGCCTCCCCACTGATACAACTCAGAGCAAAGCATTAACTTACCTGGAGTCCATTTTCTTTGGACATGGAGGTGTATGGAGGATGATAGCACTTACCCTGCACCTCGTCTTCACCACATCTCACTCAGCCTTAGAGATGGGTGGGACTCAGCAACACCAGCCTACAAATGGCAATACTGAATCACACTGAGTGGAAACGATTTCTTCAGGTTTTTTTCTTCCTTATGTTGCCAAACTAGAACAAAATAATTTCCAGTTTTGCACATTTGTATATCCAAGTGCCAAGCCACCACCTACCTTTTCTGAAGGGTTTTTTTTTTGATAGGTGGAGGAAGTAGGAAGGGAGGTGTGAGAAGGTAACTGAAGGAAGAGACTTAATTTTCAATTAAGAACTGTTTACAACACTTTGTGGAGTTTAAGGGATCTAGTACAAATAGTCAATAGTTGGAGGCTGAATATAAGGAAAAATAAAGTCCTTTGTGTCCCATTGAATGGCCCTCACCCAAGTATCATTTTATTCCATGTCTGATTCACCCTTAACATCCTATCCAGCTGCTGCAGATGTTTATTTGTGTCCCATCTGATTTTCTCCTTACGTCTTATCTGTCTGACTTCTTATGTCCTGCTTGATTTTTACAAGCGAATCAGACACTTCCCATCATTCGCCAGTGTCCTGACCGCTCTTTTCTCTGTTTTACACGCAGACCTTCCTTTCTATGTTCTCTTTATTTTTTTGGATGTTTGGACCTATGAACGTGCATACCAAACCTGCTTCTCTCACCTGGATCTACTAGTGTCCTGCTTTCAGGCAGATTTTTCTGGTTTGCACTTGCTCTATATTTGATTTTGTTGCATTTTGTTCTTGCAAAATTAATTTTCTTAGAGTCCTGCACGCTTCACAGTATGGAATGATTATTCCTGTTAAATCTGGAGATCCAGCAGTCTCAGATCACTGTAACAGAATAGCTGGAAAAACCCAGAAAGAAACTGCCCTCTCTGTTTCACCATGCAGCCTGTCTGTTCCTTTGCTCTGGTGTAATATTCCACTAGAGAACCATGGACAAAGCTTGTTTTTGGACAGCAGTAATGCTATATTTAAGTATGCTTTAAAAAAAAAGAAAAAGGGCAAGAAGTTTCTTTAGTTGGTGCGTTCTATCAGAGGCAAGATAATAGAATTTCTAAACCCATTGATTTTATGGCATTAAGAATCTACTTGATAAGTCAGTCTCTGTATACTGGTGATCACTATCTCCAGCTGTATAAGCAGAACTGTCCCCATTTCATTTTCAATAAGAAATTGAGGGAGACTTAGATGTGCTGGAAAATATGGGGAAAATAAGTAGCATAAAATCTCTGTTCTGTTGAGGTATGGCATAGCTATTTGTTATTAAATACTGGAGGAGTCAGAGAGAAACAGAGTTGGACGATGTGTGGGCAAAGGATTCTTAATCTGCGAGTGCCAGGCTCCCCCAGTTGACAGTGCTGAGCGGCACACACAGGAGCACTGCTTGTGGGGTATTCCAGCACCAGCCTTTCCAGTGGGCAGCCCCAGAGGGAGCAGGCAAGAGAGCATTGCTTATGGCTACTCTGAGCTGTGTGTGACTACCGTGGGAGCAGCTGCTCTCTAAGGAAGTGTTGCAGGGAATTGGGGTGGAGGGGAGATCCCAGTTCCCTGCAGCCCTATATACCTGAAGCACATACAATATTAAAGCACCTACTAATTCTGGAGGGAAAAAAAAAAAAAAAGATTGTACCCACTTTAAGGAGTGTTAGGAAAAGAAGAAGAAATGAGGAAGGTGGAGCTGGAGTTGCAGGCAGACCTGTGGTGTTGCCAGGTACCTTGGCCAGATAGATGCACAACATCCCTTTCCAAATGCTGCCTCCCTCCATGGGGCTGTCCAAGTCTGTTTTCTACTTGGCTGGTTGTGCTATTGAGTCCCATTTGGAAGGATTCACATGTGACCTAAGACTGTCCTCTAAATGTCTGACTCTGTCCTCTACAAGATAAATAATGCAAAAACAAACATGCCAAACAGTAACCTTCACTTGTCTCCCTGTCACTGCTGGAGGGAGGGAGGAAAGGAAGGAGCAAGCGTGAGCAAGTGAATGAGCAAACTGCGTGCGAGGCAGGCAGGAGACAGGCACGGAGAGGAAAGGTGCAGCCCGAGGAGCCGTGAGAGCAGCTGGATTCCCTCTCCACACTGCTCTGCTGTTTCAGACTAGGGTGTCTGTCTGCTGGGGCATTGTCTCTTATAGACAAAGCCAAGGAATCATCCAGCCCTGCTCCCTGGCCAGGGCGCTCAGTGAGCTTTGGCAGCCTTGTGACCACTTGTGCTCAGCAGGGACCATGGCTGGTGTTGGGTGAGGGCACCAGGCCTGCACAGATTAAAGCCTTCCCTGTGCCGCTCAAGTGTTGTGGTACAGACAAGTTAATGTTGTACACTGCAGATTGGTTAATGTTGTACACTGCATGATTTCTTCCCTGCACCCTCCCCCAGCACCACCACCCCCTCAGGCTCCCCCTCCCCCCAATCTCTAAAAGTGGAGAAGAGGATCCCTTTTTCCTATTGAATGTACTTATGATGCAAGTATTCATTAATTGCGGATACAGTTGTACGCGGCATGTGTGCTAAAGTGCTGTCAGCTTTGTGTGGAAGACAAATGCACGCAGACTTAAATAGCTGAGATTTTTATCTTTCTCCTCACAGAAAATATGCAGCAAGTTGTCCCCATCTAGAGCCTTGCCAAGGAAAAAAAAGGATGTTTTTCCACTTTTTCTTTCTTTTCCTGAGATACAGTGAGGTAGGGGACTGGCCTGTGTGGTTCTTTGAAAGAGAAGGGCTTCCCCAGTCCAGCTGTGGTATGTTTCTGTCAGGTTAAAAATTGTGGGATTTTCTTAATTTGTAGGTGGCAGAAAAGCAGAGGCTTTTTTTCTTCTTCTGTTGGTCTCTTGAAACTTCACAGTGGAGGATTCCAGGACAGGGAGTTAAAAATACAGGTTGTGGACTAAAGAAAGTATTGTTCCTGTGTTTTACTCTAAAGTATTCTGCAGCAGAAACCAGGATGGATAGAGTTCTGTGGATGTCACACAGACAAATGCAGGGCTCAGCAAGTCCTGTGGCGACTGTGAAAGTACCAGGTACCCAGGGAGAGCACGTGCCTAGAGGATCGTGGAGTGGTTGGCACAAGCTTGCTTTTCAAAAAAGGAGAGTGCAGTGATTCATTCCCAGAGCCAAGCTGGCAAAGGCCTGAATCTGATGGATGCATATAGGACATGTGGGACAGTATCTTGCTGCAAAGGGGCCACTGGACAGATGGTAAAGGCTAGGCCCCAGCTCAGCTTCTGATCAGGGTCCAAGAGCTAGGCAGATAACTCTCTCCAAACCAACTGTGAGGCAGGAGGGAGAGAGGATGGTGTTCAGGGAAATAAGGAGAAGGACTTCAGTTTGAGAATCTTGGCATCCAGGCACCTTCAGAGTTGGGCTGTCCTGCTCCCAGTAGATTTCAAACTGGGTGAAGTCCAGGTTTCTGAGCTGATCAGATGTCAGTTTATGCATAAAATTGGAAACCTTTTGTTTTGAGAAATGCAGAAGATGAAGCTGCAAGACCAAGAGGGTGAGATTGTTGGCATGCAAGAATGCTGGCTAACTTGATACCTTGAAAGGGAGCTGGGTAAGCTATTGAAGACTGATTCCCTTTGTACTGGTGCCCCTATTCTGCTGGGCTGTGTTTGCCCAGAGCTTAAACAGGGTTCATTCCAAGCCTCCGTCTTCGAACTCCAAACCTGCCTCCCCATCTGCTCACCTGCCGTCCACTACTGCCTGCACTCTGGGATTAATGTTCCTACTCCTGCATGCCAGCAGTCTGACTCCCTAAAGGTTCTGTAGCTGGCTTTCCCGAGGATGAGATCAACTATTCTTCTGTCCTGCTGCTCAGCACACAGCAACTCAGTCTCTGTCATACTCACACACTCTGTTGCTCACACATACACAGACTCCAGCTTTTTGCTTGCTCACAGCCTTAGGAGAGGCAAGGTTTGCTTCAGCAATGTGATTAGCCTGTGTGTAAGAAATTTGTTGTTCATTTTTATTCTTCAGTCGGGGTAACGCAGTTCTATGCAGAGTTTGCAAAAAATTTGTTTGCACCTTTATTAATAGTAGCAGCATTTTGTCTCTGGTGTGTGACAGGGAAGCCTAAGCCATTATTTTTAATTTTTGTGTAAAAAGTAGCAACAGTCACAAAAAATTCACAACAGAATGTCTGTCTTACCTACATAGATCATCATCATCTCCTAGCTTTATGCAGAATAGCTCATTTTCCCCTCAGCCTTGTGCCCTGATGGGACTCAGTTCCTAAAGAAATGGGATTTATGATTCACATAGGTTTTTAATATGCCATCAGAATGCTGCTGTGTCTGAAAAGCTATGCTACTTATTTTGGATCCCAGAAGACTTTCTCACCAATATTGACTTGCAGATGAAAGCTGCCATGTGCCTTTAAAATAAAGAAAGATGCTGAGCCTTGTCAGTGCACAGTTGCAGGGCACAGTCATCCTGCTCTAGTGCAGAAATGGTGGTGGCAGGGGATTTACAAGCCTTTTACTCTGGCTAGGAATCCTCAGGGCTCCAATCACTCCTTGAGCACAGAGGAGCCTTTTGTGTGCAGACCTGTGAGCCTGTTCAAAGGGCAGTGTCATGGGCAGGTTTATGGTCAGCCTCGCTCTGAACCCAGCAAGGTACAAATGCGGAAATGAAGGTTGTTTCTTTGATTGACAGGGATTTTTCTGTCATATGGGACCTTCTTCCTGAGCCTCGTCCCCACACGTTCTGCCAGATGTGGTTCTCCACATGCATCAGGCTGTGCTTACAGTATGCAGAGCACAAGCCCATGTTTCTGGTGTTTGCAGTTATGAGTAAAGTTTGGAGTAAATAGTGTTGATGCAAGTATTGCAAAGGGCTCAGTCCCTTGATTAAATGACCATGGATTTACTGTTGGCTTTGTTTTCTTGTTCTTCTCGTGTATAGTTGCAGCAAGTGCTGGGAGGGAGAGTAGAGGTGTGCTGTATCAGATGGATCTAAGCCCAATCTTTGGCATTTGCAATGTTTTAATAATACTCCTTTTCTATCTTGGAAACAAAGCACAACCTAACCACCCTCTTTGACTTTACATTAGGTTCAAGAGAGATGTTTCTGATAAACTGTTTTCAGAGTACAGGATGGGTTAAAAGCAGCCAAGGTAATTATGGTGGGGGAATACTTGAATTGAGAAGTAGTAAGGAAAGAAAGGAGGCCATGTACATGTGTGATACCTACATGTCTGTGAGAGGGGATGTGAGTGCCCACTCTTACCTCTGACTGTATGTATGTCATCTGCTTGGGCTAATGAGTTTCTGTGGTTTAAGAAGTCATCCAGCACTGCTTGTCTGTGTGTGTTTTCCTGCCCTTGGAGTAGTGACTTGATCCGCAGGAGTAGTTAAATTGGGCTTCAGTCCTTTGTATTTGCTAAGATCGTGCCCACGCAGTTACACAACTTCAGGTGATGGTGAAGCACAGCCAACTGATTATCTGTGTCAAAGCTATTTATTTTAGTCTTTCATCTAGTTCTTTTTTTGTTCCCATTGTTGCTGCAAAGTGAAAGATGTATGAGTTTTTCAAGCTGGCCACAGACAGTTGCTCCAGGACCTTTCTAACAAAGGGTAGAGGCAGGAGGAGATTGAAGGGGATGCTGATAGCATCCCTCCTCACAGAGGTCTGGCTGCTGGGGCTCAGAACCAGCTTTGAGACTGTGCAGGTGAGGATGGCCCCGCTTCTTTTGGTGGCCTTGGACAGAGTGTCTCAGAAAACAATGTTAGAGCCTTCTCCAGGACAAGTCTCCTTTCCTGTGAGAGTTGCTTTTAAACGGAATCTTTACTATTCAGCTGCTGCCTGACCTACATCACACAAAGAGTGCTTGCCTACTTCAGGCAGAGCTGTGCCTGGCCATGCACACTGTTAATCCAGACCTCCATTGTGCAGCTGATGTCCCAGCCTGGCTGCAGCCCAGCTCCCTCACCATGGCTTTGCCCAGTCATCGCAGGGCTATGTCTGACCCTGGGTACCCTCACCAGCACTGATTCTGAGCCCCACCTGCAGGCTGATGTCCCAGCCAAGCCTTAAGCTATCCCAGCCCCCTTCCCAGGATCCTGTCTGGCCATCCCAGGGCTGTATCAGGCCCTGGGTTCTTTCAAACACACCGGACCTTAAATACTGCTTCTTTCTTCATGGTGCCTGAACGCAGAGCTATCAGGGCATAAGATGCACATTAATGCTAGAACAGAATAAAAAACCTCATAAATGTCTGATTACATAGAACAGTTTGGGTTGGCAGGGACCTTTAAAGACCATCTAGTTCAACTCCCCTGCAATAGGCAGAGACATCTTCAACTAGATCAGGCTGCTCAGAGTCCCAGCCAACCTAACCTTGAACATTTCCAGGGATGAGGCATCCACAGCTTCTCTGGGCAACCTGTTCCAGTGTTTTACCACCCCCATTGTAAAAAAATTCTTCCTCCAGGGCTTCATGGAAGCTGTGACGCAGGACCTACCACAGGCTCTGCACTGCCATCAGGCCGCCTCTTTCATAGAGCATCAGACCCTTGTCTTAAATCTGAGTTATCACAGATAAGAGTTTGATTTCATCAAAACAAAGGAAAGTGTTTCGGTCAACCCTAGCCGTGGTTATGCAGCCAAGCACAAGGATTATAAACAAAACCAAACATATTTTTGCTATGCATAGCTTTTCATTCCAGATTAAAGCAAACAACCAGAAAGAATATTGGTCTCCCATGAGAGAGCAATGTATTGGTGAATCTTCTGTAAGAAGATGCAGCAACTCTGGGAATAAAATGGCCGCTGGGGAGAATTTCTGAAACTGATTTAAAGGGGAAAAATGCAGAAAGCAAAGAAGCAAGAATTTCATGCTGCTTCCACCGTAATAATAACAATAACACTTTGCCCAGTGCGTATGCTTTACTGCTCACTGTAGCCAAGGGCGAAATTCCCTGCCCACCAAACAAAATCAGCAAAAGGCAAGACTGGCTTTGCAGGCAGGAAAACTTCACGGGTGCATCCATCAAATCCTGCAATGGGACCAGTGAAGCACACAAGCTGCAAGGCATCAGTAATGAGAACTGGAGAATAGAAAGCCCTCAGCAGTACAGGCTCAATAATTAATCAAAGCTGAAAATCTTTCTAACGAAGGCAGCAGCCCCAAGCAAAACAGAGAGAGAGTGTTTAAGGAGTTAGGGGTCTGAACAAGAAAGGAGGACACCTCAAAAAACAAGTTAGCAAGGGATGGGGCAAGAATCGCCACAGCATTTCCCTTCCTCAGGTTCTCAGGGATGCACTGAAGCCAATAAGGCAATAGATGGAATTATTTAATCTTCTTGCTTTTTCTGTGATCTGATTTGTCTAAGTATCTCTAGCAGTGGCTAGCTACTGTTATAAGAAAGAGGTCATTCTACAGAAGAAAAGCTCCTGCTCTGGGAGACTGCATCCTCGAGATGACTCTAGTTTTCAGGGTGACACCATAAATGAGTTTCTCAAAGTTCCTGTTCTAGTGTGTAAAGTTGTCTGGCAAAATTCCCAGAAGAGTCTCAAGTCTTACTTAATTATGAATCAAAGGCTTAATGTAATACCTTGTGCTTCTACTCCTTTCAAACTGAGAACCTCAGGTTGCTTCTTACACCAGAGGGAGGAAGTGATTCATATACAGTTGGTTGTAAATGGCAGATGTGCTGCAGCAATAGCAGATGTGAAATAAGAGCCTTGTGATCCTGGCTATCATGCACATTGTGAGCCACAGGGTTTCCAAGGCCATGGAAAAGCACACTGTTAGTCACAGCAGAGTTTTGACTAAGCACTTGAAACTTTTCTGCCCTGAGACTTGATGCTTCCTTTAATGTACAGGGCAGGATAGTATGAACATGGCTTCTGTGAAGAAAGCTACTAAGTCCAGTGGATGTGTTGACAAGAATACTTTGCCTCAGATGCCTGAGTTGCCTGTAATGTGATTCATGGCTTTGTCACAGGTTTACCATGGGGACTGGAGTTCCCCTGTCTGGACGTGAACCCTCACAACTGAAGAAGAGCCCATCGGTTGAGAACTTGGCAGCAGACCTGCTCAGAGAAACAGCTATCGAGGGACACATTGTCATTATCTGCCACTGTCTTCTCCATCTGTCCCTTGGATGCATGGCCCATTTCAAAGGCTTTGATCTGATGTTCAGATTCCTCAGAGAGCTACTAACTTCTCTGTGAGGCTGCACCACGTCTGTGTGTAGCTGCATTATATGCTTGATCAGGTAGAGTGACACAGATGACACAGCATTCCCAGTGACTTGGATCTGTACACTGGAGTTCTCTGGTGCATGAAGAAAAGGGTACCAAATCCTTGCCCCGTCAGGGAGGGTACCTACATCCTTGTGTGACCTCCCTATGGGAATGAAAGTGTAAAGTAAAAGCACCTTGCTCTTGCTCTTATGCTTTTCACCTGAAAAACAAGCTTATTTTTCCTCCTATAAGAAGAAAATATACTTGTTGTTTATGCTTATGGGAAGCATGCAAATAAAAGCAGGAATAGGACTGAATTAGAACTGATAGATAAAATGGATTAGGCAGATAGATGGAAACCAAATTAGCTGTGAAGTCAGTGTCAAATAGAATAGAAAATCATTTCCACCCAATAGCCAGCTGAAAGATTTAGCAAGACAAGAAGGAAATAATCAAGATTGCCTAATTGCCAAGTAACCTCTCCGTCTTTCTTTTACTCTCTTTCTTTCCTGATACAATCTGTCTCAGATTTCTCTATTAAAATGGAGGAAAACATTTTTTGATCTGGTCTGCAATGTGAACCTTAGATAGGCTCAAAGAAACCCCTTCTGCAAGAAAGGGTGTTTGTGTAAAGCTCTCTCTAATGCACCATACAGCTGCCTCAGGAGGTTTTTGGCTAAAGGAAATAGAATACAACATGCTAGCAACTGCTATGTGTGCTCTTCCCTTCTGGCTTGCCTCTGTTATCTGGCACGTCATGTACAAAGTTTGATATGTGAATGGTTGGTGAAGAGCTAAGTAAACAGTGGGGATACATGGGGTTCTTCTTCTCTCCATGAATCACTGATAATCTCTTCCTAGGGGTGTAAAGGAAGAGCTTTGAAAAGCTGAAGAGCAGCTTTGTAATTAGTGAAGGCCTCTGGCCACACTGAAAAATGGTGTTCAACAGCAGTGCTCTTGCAGAAAACAAAATTTATTACAGGAATTGCAGTGGTGGAAATCTTTTCCTACAGGCCTGGCAAAATGGGTCTAACTTGTCCTTTCTTTCTATTATTTCTAAAGGACTTACAGATATGTAAAGCCTATAATATAACCTGTTGGTAGAAGCATCAGTTAAAGAACTATGTGTGTCAGGAGACTGATAATAGACTGCTTAGATTTTCCTGCAGATGGCTTGTTCAAACCTGGAGTGGGAAAAAGTTGCCAGAGGTGACTCTCAAAAGTGAGCTTTGTTTTCCTTTCAGGCTATATTGACAGTTACTGACAAGGTCCCTCAGAAGAAGGCTCTCTAGATTCCTACAACCTGAAAATATACTGGGTGAAGCTGATGGATATCAGGCACCTAAGTAGGACCTGGGTGCCCCTACATTTTCCATGATCTAATCACTTCACTTCCTCCCAACCTGTGAGTGGGGAGACAGTGCCTGGCTGGTGGTCACTCTTCAACAGTTTGAAGAGTGCAACCAGAAGAAGCCACTCTTGTTTGCCACATGCTGAGGACAACTGTGGGGAGTGGGTAGCAGCTGCTGTGGGCAGGTGTGCTGCTGTTTCCAACTGTGATGGGATGACCAACTGCCTGCTCTTCCTAGAGGAGTCAACTTTGGCCTGTGGTTCTCAATCGGAGGAGGGGGTGAGTTTGGAGATCTTGCTGGGATTGTCTGTAAACATGAAATGCTATTTTTGACTGACTGACTGTTTTCTGTGAAGTAGGAAAGAGGGCAAAATGTTATTTAGACTGGTTATTTCTGTTAAATTCTGTTAGGCTGCTATGCTTGCTATTTTCATTTCTTCTCCTAGATTAAAAGGGGTAGAAGACTCCCTTGAGAATATCTTGGTTGTATTCAGGGCTGAGATTAGCTTTTGTATTTAAGTCTTCCTCCATTATTGAAAACCAAAAAATTTCCTGAGTAGACAAAAGGCGTGATGTTACTAAATGAGGCAAGTAGAAACTTAAAATGGAGATCTCTGTGGTTTAGACCTGAGTGACTCTAAAAGGCAAGGAAGTAAAGAAAAAGCACTTGACCTTTTCAGCGTGGTTGGAGCAAAGATTCTGCTTTAAAAGCTTTCCAGACAGCACTTCTTTAAGTCTTGTCAAAACCTGAGTCTTCAGCCATGTAAGGCAGAGTGGTATCTAGGCAGGTGTTTTGCTATGGTAGTTGAGTTCACGGAGTCTTAGAGGCCTTCACCACTTTTATAAGTCAGTTTACAGAACTGTATGAGGATATTTCAATTCTGTAAAAAAACTATAAACTCATTTTTTCCCCCACAGCCATTATGTCGAACAAAGGTAAATGAAGCCTTTAATAATTTCAGTGTTGTCCATTGCACTCACGTGACAGGGGTGTGGCATGGGGCAGATGGTGATGAAGTTTTGCTAATAGAGAGAACACTGGAGTCTTGACCTGGTCCCCTTGAAATGCTACTCCTCAGCACTTGGCCAGATTTGCCAGTGATTTCCTCTTGCCACAATTGTTTCTCAGTGCCAGATTTGAAGGGACTGGTGGCATCACAGTTTTGGTCAAGTTGTGCACTGGGGCTGCGTGCCACTCCCCCACAGTGAGAGCAGGGAGGCTGGAATTTGGCCGTGCTCAACTTGCCCCATTGCCCTCCAGGCCAGAGCCAGGAGAGAGAAGGGCTGCTGTTACTTACAGGGCGTCTGTGTTTCCTGAGTAGACCAGGTGAGGGAGGGAGCTGTACATCTTAAAGGCAGTCTGTGAACTAGCACCATGTTTCTGACAGGAGCCAGAAAGACCTATTCTTAAAGTAAGTACCTGTTCTGAGAACCTGGTTTAATTTTTGCTCCTCAGGGAGATTGCTTTGAAGGAGAGAAAAGTGCTTTTACAGCAGAGTTGCAAGCAAATCCTTTCCCTTCAGTGCCATTTCGTACTTGTTGAGAAAGGGAGAGCAGTTCTGGGGAAAGGAACATTGAAATCATCTTCTAAATCACTTTGGTTATGGATCTCTTTGGTATTGTGTGAAAACCTGGTGTAAATACACCATTAAGAGCAGACCTGGTTGCACAGGCCGTACATAGCCAATGTATTCAGATCAAATGGGTACAGTGAAAGCTTTAAATAAGTAGCCGATAAAGGGAGAAAATGCCTATTAAATAAATAAGCACACGCAGAAAGACACGTACAAAGCAAGCAAGGGGAAAAAAGTCTTATGTGACCCTCATGGGAAATAATAACATTACTGCAGGAGACTAGGCAAAGGAATGAAGCTAATAAATGAGAAATATCTAGTATATCAATTCTATGCCCCAGCAGTGAATTGTGCTGTTTCATACTGCAACTAAGGCTCTGGATTTTATTTATTTATTAACATAAAGAATCAAAATAAACATTGAAGATTCAGAAGGGAGGTGTGAATTGAATCTGTTTCTCCCTAACTATACTAACAGAAATGCAAGGAGAATGGCAAATTCCATGGTTATTAAGACCATCGGATCTGTGGAAGACTTTTTCACTTCATATTTTCTGCCACACAGTTTGACAGCAATATGAGAAAACCCACCTCAGTTTTCCAGGGTGTAGGTCTGAGTGACGTAGTATCAAGAACTAGAAGTTCAGCGGTTTCAAGGGTACCTTTCTAGGTCAGAATAACTTTGTTGGTATGAGATTTTTTGCTGAAACTCCATTTAGGGCTGATGTGTTGTTTTAACTTAGGAAACAGTTATAAGTGGCAATATAATGTATCTGGCATCTGATAAGAGCACAGAATGAATGCAGTTTGCACAACACAGAGTCAAAGGAGGCAGCCAAAAAAGTATCAAGAGGATAAAAAATAAAGCAGGATACGGGGGTGGGTGGGGGGGTTTGTTGTTGTTTTGAAACTTATAGCTTTATCAGGATTTGTTCTTGTTTTCCTGCTACAGAGCTCATGTCACCCACCATTCATGCACATAGAAACACAAGTATATAAATTACATCCACCTAAATGATCACTGACTGAAATGGCAGCATTTGCCCATCTTAGTGTTTTACAGCTTAGCTTAAATGAAATACCCAAATTAAGAACGACTATTTAGTTTTAACTCTCCTTTCTTGAGCACATGCATTATAATAAAGCCTTAAAGACAGTATAATAACATATCAATTCTCAAATAACACAACGTTAAGGCATTCATATTTTTCTATGAGCTTTGACAAATGTGTGGGATCTTGCAGCTGTTCAGTATTCTGGCTATTTCAGACAAATGAGCTTAATGAAGGTTGCTTTTGAGAAAAATATCTGAACAATGCACCACAGATGAAGAGATATTATAATGGCCATTATAGTCAAAAGTGTGTATATGCTAAGGCATATGGGAGTTTGCAGATAAAGGCAAAATGAGCTCATTACAGACACAGGTAAAGTCTTGCTCCTGTTGCTGTCCATACTGCTGCTGGCCTTTGCTTCCAAAAATCTGGCCCTGTAACTTCGCATTGTTCTTCATATACGTGTTCCACTGTTATTTTGCTGTCAACATTTAATACAATTAAAAGGCATTGATCTTCCCTGGCTTAGCACAGCATTTTATGGCAGAAGATTGCTGTTCAAGAGGCTGAAAAACTGTCTGGAAAAGACTGGCCACCTTCTAAGGTGTTTATTTTTTGTTTCTCTTCTATTTCTGATGTCTCTGGCACTTGTTTGGTCTCAAATTTCATGTATCAACTTCTTACTGACAGAGCAGCTGATTTTACTCGTATTAAACCAGTCCCTGGTCTTATAGTGTCCTTCGTATTAGTAATGGTTATTCAGAAAACCTGTGGGGTTTCAGGACTTCCTTCTGTTCCTAGTGATGTCATGGCCTCTTCAGGCAAAAATGCTGTGCATTTATGCATGTAATTCTTGGGCTATATCTGTCTAGCCTGAAATCACATGTCTTACAAAGGAGACCTTAAAAGGTCTGTTTTCTGACAGATTCTGGAGTCTGTTCCTTTTATCAAGAAAATTGTCTTCTGCTTTTTGATGAACTGTGTTTTGATTTTGCTGTGATGGATCTTTCAGTGCTAAAGATTTTACTATTCTTAAAGAAGTTCAGTAGGACTGGAATGAGTTGGGGTCAGCCAGAACCGAGCCTAACACTCCTTGCATAATCCTTTACTATTTGATGTTAAGTCAGCTCATCTGCTGTATTACCTTTCCCTTCTTGGAAACAGCAGTCTTTGAGTTAAATCAACATACACATTCAGAAAATTGTCATCAAGATAATCAGTTTTTCATGCAATGAGCACAAATTATTTCAGGCTACTTCAAATTTGTCATAGGCTTAGTGGTTGCAATTCATATTACAGAAGGGCCGTCCCTCTCTTTCACTCCTTCTCCTTCTACCCCCTCAATGTCAGGAGGATCAGAGACAGGGGACAGAAGCAAGGACAAGTTTTGGATGAAGTTGTATTGATTTGTTGAATGTAGCAATAAGGGAAAGGTAAGAGATTTTGGAAACCTCTGAATGTGGATGACTTGGGCAATATGTATTGAGTAGCAGGGTTGAAACTGTGATCCAGGAGACACAAAGACACAGAACATTGCTAGCAATTTTAAAAGAAATAGTTAATGCTAGTTTGCTTTGGTTTGAACACGTCACTATGTTCTATAGGTATAGAAACTAACTGCAGTTTATTGATATAGTTTGATAACAAATTACATGTAAGCCTCAAATTAGTTTGTGCTTCAGCACAAAAAGTTTGGCAAGATGCCACAGACCATACAGGTTTAATACAGCTCTCTGCATCTGTTACCCTAGCAAATAGCTGGTGAAATTCTCCAGTACTAAATTTCTATTCAGAAGTGTTTATAATTTCAAGGGAAAAATAAGGAAATTTAATAAATATTTTGTTTAAAATATAATTCACAGTGCAGGCAACATTTTTGCAATACATACCTTAAAGAGAAGATCTTAAAATCTGTCGATTATTACAGGCAAGACTACCCGAGGAAAAAAATAAGCACGCTGTCAAATATGAAAAAGAAGCACATGGAAGTTTTAGGAAAATAAATTTCAGATAAATTTGAGAAAGCATTTATGGATCTCCATTTCAGATCTCTGCAAAGAGGCTGTGAGAAACATTACAATCACGTTGCAGATGGGGTAAATAGAATTGCTTACAATTACAAACTAGATCAGTGGCAGAGCCAAGAGAAGGAGCCAGATTTTCTCTTTCTTCTTCACTTTGAATCCTGTGTCCAATTTAGTGAAGATTGTGGTTCTAAAGTTATATTAAATTAGTTGTCTATTCCCTCTCTCCCCTGACCTGTATCAACATAATAGTCCAGACCCTCGGCTGCTAAAATCACTGCAGCTCCATCTGGCCCATTAATGCATGTATACATGCCAGTGGACAAGATTGCAAGTTGTTACCTACTCCCTGCCTAACAAACCTGGCAAAAAAACAAGAGCAATAAGCACATAAAACTGTCATTAAAAAAATTGCCAACTTAGGTCTCAGAGATTTCTCCCTCTGCACCACAATGCTGCAGATAATACAGTCAAAAATCCCCCACCTAATACTCTATCAATAAAGAAATATTCTTCCAGTGAGTGTTGGGTAGAGTTCTGCAAGCCTAGTATAAAATAGCCTATGTACAAATAATAAGATTCTTCTCTGTTTTCTGGGTGGGAGAGAGAGAGAGAAAAAAGAAAAACTAGCTGGGCTTTATGCAGGTAATGGGTTTCTAATCTCAGGTCTCTATAACTTTAATAGTGGAATTAGTGACAGGCTCAGCATAGCACATCAACATGATCTCTCACGTGAAACCAACAGAATGTCACAGCAAAGGGCCGGTCAGCAGGGATGCTTGATGAATTTTTTTTTTTTTTAATTGGGTGTGGGAAAGCAGAGATCTACTTTCTCTAGCCATAGTGCTTGGGATTTGGCAATATTCAGAAGTGTTTTGCCATGTGGGAAATTAAAATTTGCAAGTACAAAATTGCTTATTTAAAAACAAAGAGCAGCAACAAAACCCCTATTAGTTCAATTAACAGGTCAGTGCAGGAAGCCAAAATAGATATTTATTTGCTACGAAGCAAGGAACTGGAAAAAGTTGCATCTACGTAGAGGGTATTTCTAATTAACCAGCCTGGGCAAAGGCACTTGTTCCACTTAATCGTGAAGCAACAAAATAGAAAATAATCCTTCTCATCTCAAGAATATGCTTTGGCAAACAAGCTGGGATGGAGAGAGAAGCTCATGGCATTTCAAGAGTATGTTCTACTCTCTTTTTTCCCACACCTCCCCTTCACGCTCTTTGTAATAAAATCTGCCTCAGCCTATAAGTAGGTATTTATTTTTAGGGGTTTTTTAAGACTGGCCTAGCTGTTTGTGGTGAGCAGATGGGATTTGATGTTGCATTCTGTTTCAATTGTATTTCAGTGAAATTAATTGCAATAATGATCCACTTTATTGATATAACTCCTGTTTCCAGAAGTATCCTACTGTAAGAGCATTAGCATCTAAGGAATTTTTCAGTCATGTATCTAACTACAGGATTAACGCTAAAGATGGTCCTTGAACAAATTCTTGGATTCAGGCAGCGTGATACTTGAGAACTCAAGCAGAACTTCCCTCTTGGGTCTTTAATTGCTGCCAAACTATCGGGTGTCTGTTTTGGGTTCAGGCCTCCCATGCTGCCCCTAAAGGTTCTTGCATTTAGGGCCGTTTTCTAGGACTCTCCCATCTGATGTAGTCCCCACGCCCTCCTCCATGCTGCACGCGCTCCCTCGTCTTCCTGCACATCAAGAGAATGGAAATCTATTTCAGTTCCCGTTAGACAGGTAATTAGTTTGATAGCAGATATCAGAAAGGCACTGAGACTAATGTGGCTGCCTCCCAAGCAGCAAGAGGCATGAAGTTCCAGCAAGACCTGTGTTTTATATCCTGCCTTAAAACCAAACGAAGAGAACTGCTTTTTAATTCACCACTTTTATCTCTCTGGGCTCAGTGAATTCTAAAAATTCGTGAAAAGTGAGAGACAGCTCGACAGCTACTGCAGACTAAAGGCAAGCACCGTGCAGGTTCCATACCTACAGGGCTCTGCTAAACACACCTCAACCCCCACCCTGTGGCACATCCTACTCCAACAATTCTTCCTCCCCCACTTCCCCTCACCAGTTCTTCCTTGGCTTTTCTGTTGTGATTTCAACTTTCCTTTCAATACTATAGGCTTGTGTGCCCCCTGATTAGTGACTGAAATTTATGCTGAGCTGCACAGCCAGTTTTGTGAAGGGTCTAGGGTGAAAACTTCTGAATTCGTTGTCACTCTTAATGGAAACTGGACACGGAACTTCAGTTTCCAGATGAGATAATGGTTTGCCAGCTGATCCCTGATGGTCCTTTCTAGTTTAGTGTCTTCCTTGGGAGGTGCCCTGAACATTTAGGGATGAAGTCACTTTGACAGCACTCTATTGTGAATTGGAAATCATAGGTGTGGGCCTCTCTGAGCCTGTTTTCTTTACATTAAATGAGAGTGTGTTACCCAAATGAGAGAGTTCGTTTTTCAGCAGATGTTTTTCCATGCTTTGCTTTCCTTTTTAAAAACACAATGAAATTCTAAAGGCTGGAAAAGGTCAAATGTTTTACTGAGCTTTATTCAAGAGGAGGAAGAGATCTATCATGAGAGACAGTACTGAGACCCCAGAAATGTCAAATAAGCAGATTATCTGGTTACCAGAATTGGAGCAGCTGGTCCCAGGTGACAACAGCCCCACAACTTCTTAACACTGTTTCATCACTTAGCTTTAGGACTCCTTCAACTCTTAAAGTCACACATTAAAAAAATAACAAACCAAACTGTGCTTTTTCGGATCAAAGAGAATTTCAGTCAGAAAATTAAATCCTGTCCCTATTTACATCAGAAAGACATAGCCATTGACTTCAAGGGGGCCTGGATGTCACCTGAGAGGAGCTACTACTTGTTTGTCTCATTCCATAATGTGAGGTGGCATATTTTGAAAGGCAGGAGAGAAAAGATCATTGCTCATTAAGGTGCAGGCACAGACTATTGAGGAGATCTACATCTGGTCTGCAGGATAGATGTGACAGCCACAGATTTTAAACCATGTGGTATAGACTTGTTTATAGAGGTTAGTCTCTAATTGTAGTGGGAATTATGTCCAAGCGTAGGGCTGTAGTATGGATCCTCGATACAAGAAACTAGAAGGATTTAATAAATATCTACCTCTAACAGAATTTTCCATGCCATGAATCTCCAAGCACTTTGTACAGGAGGTAAGCATCATTATCCCCATTAATGGGATTTTCAGATTTTTCCTGCGGACATTTCTGGTTGGGTAAAGCCAGGTTGACTGTGAGAGAAAGTGACGCTGTTAATGATTCTCTCATGCTTCACAGAGACCTAACTGCCTGATGCCGTAGGCCAAAGTTACAACATGGGTGGGTCTGGGACTTGCATTGCCATGTGTGCAATAAAAACCAAGGAAGGACAGAGCACTGTGATACTTTCCTGCAGTTCCAGTAGGCTTTTCACAGGGATCAGGAGTTTCTACATGCTCCTCCTTTGTCTATGAGTTTGTGATGACAGTTTGGAGTCATTGAAATAACAACTTAGAACAGCAGATTTAATCCTTTTCTATCTTGCCTTGGATCTGTCTTGTTCCTTCACTGTGTTGAGGTGGGTTTATACAGCCCAGTGCAGGAGATCCCAGTAGCTGAGAGCTGCAGCCCTCTGGTGTGTCTATGCTGTGCTGAGTTTCAGATCTGTGTGGTGAGGACCTGTGTGGTTGTGGACCTCTGGGTGGGTGCTTTGCTGCATTGTGGTGAGCATGCTTTGGATGTAGAGGAATTTTGGGGTTTTTTTCAGGAGTGTTTCATCTGAGTTAGCCCAAAATATTCTTCCAGTTTACTGCCTGGACGGCCACTTAAAGTCTTTTCCTCCTCCTGGCAAAGATTTCTTCATTCATTTTCCATGCTCAGTCTGTTGATGTTTTGTAAATAAGATTGGTTGGCTCTAAGTAGTTGAAATTTTGCTTATTCCCCTGACTTCTCTAAAATTCACAAGGTGAATATATAAGCCTAGTCCATTTCTCTTGCTATAAATGCAAGAGATGTGGGTGTGATGCTGCATTTTTTTATATACCAGGCTTTCCTAGACTGAGTTAACCATTCTTAAACATTTCAAAGGCCACTGCTGGGTCAAAAGTCCTTGTTAAACGCTTTTTTCACTATCAACCTTTCATTCTTTCAACAGTGGGAAAAAAAAACATTGATATGCTGTGTCCATAAAATTCCAGTTAAGCTTGGACCTACAGAACTGGTTGTTTTGTCCCTTTGGCTGCTGCAACTGTACTAGCCAAGGTCCAGAACAGCTGTTCTGTGATTTTTAGCTCAAATCTGGTTGTCCATCTTGTGTGTTTGTACAGAGTAGCTATTAAGGAATGTTAATAGAGTATATAGAAATATTTCAAAACAGTTTGTCTCCTGCTCTCAGGCCTTCTGATACTGGGCAACTCCTTTCACTTTTGCACATCAGGTTACCGTTTTGGAGATTTCTTAGTGTCCTAGTGGGTTGTCCTCTTAAATATCTAAATACACTGATGTTCTAATGCACACAAATTGCTTGTGAATGTCAATCAGTTGTTCATGTTCTTTGCTCGAGATGTAAAGCAGCCTCCTTCCAAAACCAGTGCTATGCCTGCAATTAGTAAAAAGGCAGGGGACGTAGGCAGGAGATGTGGGCAGGGAAGAAAAAATCTTTGTGCATGGTTGGCATCAAATGGCAGCCCACTGGGAAGAGTGCAGAACCTGCCTCAGAAGGACTTCATATTCCTCTGGAGCCTCCTGCTTCATATGCCCTCAGGAAGTATAGTTAGCCGTCAATATTTGTACTTTTAAGAGAATGTCTTTGGAGTTCAGTGATTCAGTTTCCCCTGGCTGAGAGCCATGAACGCAGCAAAGAACTGTCATTGCTTGTCACCTTCTAGCTGGTGTCCCTGAAGATCCACCACTGGCCCTGGTGACTGTCTAGTTTGCTATCATGTGAAAATCACTGCTTTCACCAGCCCTGGCTTGCCTGTGACATACCCAGAGAGCCACCCCTGCACCTCCTCAGTGCAACAAAATTCTTCATGGGAGAATCTTGGTAGCTCCAGGCTCCAAGAACTCTTCTCCCTGCAAAGTGCTGGTGGTGGGTTTTTGCTTTTCTGAACAGAAAGGATAAAGGAAAAATATACTGAAGAAACCCCTAAGAAGAATAAGAACAATGACAAAGCAGACAAGAAATCCCAGCCAAAACCACCTTCCACTTAGTGGGAGAGAAGAGGGGAAGCCTAAAGCTGCAGCACAAATACTGATTATGTCTGTCAAGGATTTGCTGCTGTTGCTAAGTTACTGGTCTCTTTGGAAAACCCTTGAAGTATGGGGTACATTAGGAGCTCATTAGGGTCCCGGGGACTTATGCTAAATGTACAATATGTCTCCATACTAAACACACTTCAGAAACAACAACAGAAACTTCCTGCCCAAAGTTTAGGTGCTTTTATCTCTCTGCTCCTCGTTGCTCCTGCATGGCTCCGTTTGTTCCTTTATGACAGCTGAGCTGTTTGACCGGCTGGAGAGGTTACTTGGTATAGATGGAGATGAGCTCTGCTGCACTTTGTAAAGTTTCTGGCTTTTCATGAAACTTACCCTTCAGGGGAACACAGGGAAGGACAAATGCGGATGCATCTCCAATCTGTTCAGAGTGTGGGTTTAATGATGCTCCAGGGACTTTGTGTCAAGTCTGTGGCATGAAGAAGTCTGAAACTTAGAGATCCAGGGGTTCAAGCTCCTCTGCAGCGTGTCAGGGAGGGCACTAAGGCCCATTTAGCATTGAGTGTCAGAGGCACAGAGCAGAATCCACAGCCCAGAGCTGGCTGCCTAGGTGTGACGGAGGAACCCCAGCATGCCAACAGATGGTGGGAGGACGGATGAGTTGTCCTCAGGGGGAATCCAGGCAGCATGCCTGCATCCAGAGATATCACACATGATCTCTGCAGGGAGTTAGTAACGTGTCTGGGCTTAACGGAAAATATGTATCTCTGCTGTTTTACATAATATTTAATGAATGATATATTAGTAGCCCCAACAGGATTTTAGTTTTATTTAATGTAGTTTATAAATTAAACAGTCCAGACTGGGGGGAGAAAATTAACCAGCAGGCTCACTAGGAACTAACTGTGGGTCTTAGGAACAGACAGCAACTCTATTTACATGGATCAAGTGCTGTTTAGCTAACTAGGCAGGAGTTAAGTGGAGGGATACTCTTTCACATTGCAGTGTTAGCCATTTCCATAACTCATCGACCTGGCATCTATGTTTGAATTGGCAGCAAACTTCAGCGTGTTGGTTTTGGGAGAAGTTTGGGGGGAGGTTGGGAGTGAAAGAGCTTTGTTTGCCTAGAACAGATTCACAAAGGATCAGGCACATTAAATGAATATTAAGTTTATCCTGTAGTGGAAGGACAGTGAGTAGAGTAAAACAAAGTGAGCAGTCTCTGTGGAGGCAGTGAGTCAGAATCGACATGCAGCCAGTCCTCAAGGAATAGCACCTCACAATACCTTTAATGAGCATGGGGACAGGGATTGATTTCCACTGCTGAAAAGGAGCACGCTGATGGCTTTTTGCAAGGGAATTTCCTCTGCAAAACTCAAATGTCTGTGAATGAATGTTCTGCCCTGCCCTAATACTGCATAAGCCTGAAGTCGCATACAGTTTTTATTGTGTGTTGTATGGCAGGAAGTTAAGAAGCCCAAAATGTCATTCATCCACAAGAGTGCATGAAGGGATCTGCCTTGGTTAACAACAAGGATAAGAGGGTCTTAAAACTCACTCCTGTCTTATGGCTTGGCAAGTGTTTTCCCCTGTTGTAGTGTTACACTTTCCTGAAGTAAAATGTCTTTTCTTTAAAGGCCCTTTCTCTGCAGGGCCTTTGAAGTGGCAGTCTCCACTTGTGTAATGATTAAAGCAAACACTCAGGAAAGGTGTCTTTGTGTCCTATCCTGCTAAACAGAAGAGAGACAGGGGTCAGGCCACATGGCACAGACCAACTTCCATCCACACTACTTAGGTGTCAGGTTAGCCCCCTCTGTGGGAAGTTGGGCTTTGAAAGTGCTAGTTGGATGGTGAAAAATTGGGGAGAAGGAGTTAACTGTTAAATATTGTGGGTAGGAAGGGTCCAGAGCTTGATTTCAGTCTTTGCTCTGGTTTTCTTTAGCGATAGGAGGCATCGTTTTGGTCCAGTTTTCTCCCTACATCAAAGGTCTCAAGTGAACATCTCTGGGAACGTTTCCTGCTCCTGGACCGGGGAAGGAGGATAGCATCTAACCTTACTGTTTTGACTTTGTATGGCTAATTGAAGATATAGAAACCCAGGGTAACTGTGACCATTCTTGTTAAGTGGAGCAGACACAAACACAGCACCTTCGTACTGACCTTGCTGAATTCCCTGAACAGGCCAAGAGTACTTTCTCCCTATCTGCAGAGCAAAAAGAGTGGTATTTCTTCCTGAAAACCCACTCCTTTTCTTGTTATAGTTGCAAAGAAAACTTCCCAAGCATGAACTAAGCCAAATCAACGTAATATCTGCCCAAACCAGTTTCACTGAGGGAGAATTGATACACCTCCAGTCAGTTGTGAGTGATCTTAACCCTGAAACCTAATTACTTGATTTTGGTGTCAATATTCTTTACTGCTTCCCTGCTCTTCATGGCAGCAAAAAGGATGAAGGGTCAAGATTTGTCCATAACTGCTGGCTATTGTAGCTTGCAGCAAGCAAATGGATATTGCGGAGGCTTTCTGACATGGGGTAGTTTGAATCTCTGTCCTTCAATTTTCAAGCTGTGTTCAACAGCACCTTATTGTTAAATGGGCCAGAATATTTAACCATATTCTGCTTTTCCCATGGATCCTCAGTGATGCAGGCCTACAGTCTCCATAAGAAAATCTATTGCATGTCAAAGAGACAAGAGCTGCAGCAAATAACTGGAATATAATGCTTCTATAAATAACACATGGAATTCAGTAGTAGTTGCAGTATTAATTACATGAATAACGAGGTTATAATATTCAACTGGCATCCTTAAAAGTGCCCCTAAATCTGCTGCAGCACTTCCCACGTGCTGCAGCGAAGGTTGCTTTTAAATTGGAGCCCTTCACGGAGTTTCAGTCTCATTTGCTACAGAGAACACAAGGCTCTGGCTCCCCTGCTTTGCCTATGGGTTTGGGGAGACTAATTAGGTGGTGTTTGAAAAGCCCTTGGAAGATAAGTATTCGCCTTGATAGGGGGTGATGAAGGGGCCTGAAATACCTGTGGAGGAGGACAGAGCCTCTCTGCCTGCTGATAAGGCGTGATTTCATCAGCATCATCACAAGGTGTCTGTTCAGCTACATCCCCTTAAAAAGCTGCAACCCCAATTGTGGAGTGCCTGAAAAGCCAGGATGGCTTTCTTTTCGTGTTTGTGTATGATCCCATCATGGGCAGCGACAGCAGCAGCCTTGAGCGCTTTGGCTGTAGTGGGGGCTGTAAGAGTGGCTCACTTTGTTGAGCATCAAATTCTCCGGGAATTAAAGCCGGCAGCCACCTGGGCGAGCCGCAGCCCTGCGCTGGTGAAGAGCTGCTGCCACCTAGCAGCTGTGCCGGGCTCCTGCCTCCCCGGGACAGCCTCTCGCCTCCGGTGCCAGCTCTCCTACCTTGAAGCAAGTTTGTTGACTATTAATTAGTTTCACAGGTGAAGGGCTTTTCTTTTTCCGTTTACATCATCATCACAGCGTGTCGGGCTAAACACTTTGAGTGGTCCTTGCTGAAAACAGCAGCGCGGAGCTAGGAAGCTGTGTGTGCATCTGTGAATCCTGGCAGCTGCGCGTGTTTCTGTGGACGTGTGTTTGTGTGTGAGTTTATGTGCACCCGACCTTTTCAGGAATGAGAGGGACCTTTCGGGGACTGATCCCCTAAGTCATGAGGCAGCTGCCAAGTCTGATAGGCCAGAGTTCAGAAGAGAGAGAGAGATGACTTCTGGATTTGCAGAGGTAACACAGGATCACAGGAAATTCTGAGGGGAAATAGCTGTGCTACTAGTTTGACCTTTATAAGAGTAAATGCAGTCTCTGAAGATCAGGCTATCTGATGCAGAGTGGACACTTGACCTTCGAGCCAGGGACTGAGAGATGTTGGTGGTGCAGGTGGAAAACATTTAAGTGTGTTTTTCAGAAAACTGAATGATCTCTACAAGGGTCCAGTCCCTGTTGTACTAGACATGTCCCAGAAATATGGTCTCTGCTGTAAAATGCTAAGGCCAGTGTTAGTGGAGACAAGAGTTAAAGGGCTCTAAACTCTTCACAAAAGAATTTGAAGTGACTGGGAGTAGAATTAGAAAATGAAATTCAGGAATTACCAGTTCATCTGAAAGGCAGACCCTATCCCATTAAAATTTGTATGCATGCGGACATATGTCTAGGATGGCATGAACAGTGCGTCACCCAAATTGTCCCTCATCTGCTGGTCTTAAATGCCATTTTAATTCTGAAATGGTTTTTTTTTTCTGTGAAAGGAGAGAGGGTCTGAGGACATCTATGTCCTGTCTGCCTCTTGCAGTCCTGCTAGATGTGAAGCACTCACCCCATGCTGCCCAAATTCCAAGTGGTGGAACAGCAATGCCACCCACTTCTAAGCAGGTGCCTGCACCAATGCACTTTCTCAGCATCACTGGCACGCTGTTCGCACCTATACATCATACATTTTCACCTCTGTCATCGTTGACATTTTGCTTTGCTTTTGGCTGTGGCTCTGAGTAGGAAGTAGAGTGAATAAACAGTGTTTTACATCCTTCCCACTGGACCTTCCCCTTCTGCTTGTGTTTGCCTGCCATTCCATCTGCACCCTATGGATGTAAGCCTTTGCTGCTGCACTGTGTGACCTTGTGGGTGGCCATGCAGTCATCCATCTGCACCCTCTGTGTCTGTAGCAACTCCTTCTGCTTCCTTCACTGCATACCCCACCCCCAGCAACCTCCCCCTCTGCTTCTCGCTCTTGTGCCACATGTCCATAGTCCTGGTCTTTTCCTCACCTCCTGACACCTACCCTACAGCCCCTGCATACCTGCTGCTCTTGCCTCACCACACCTGCCACTTCTCACCTTTTTCTCCCCTGTCTGAGGCACCGGGACACAGAGACACTCTTTCCCTAACCTGCTGTGCAGCAGGGTACCAGGGGAAGAGTGCTGCAGCTACCCAAAGTGAGACATGGAAAAGGAAAACCTCAGCGACAGCAGAAAAAGGAAATGCTATTCTGTCCTTTCTCTCCAATCCTTATTGCTCTCCTCATTTTGCTGCATCCCATGGGACGGGTGGGCAAACTATGCAGCTGCAAAGGTACAGGTACAATAAGGAGATTTCTCTACCTCTTTCACACTGAGAGCCTGTGCAAGAGGGATTTTGGTTGCACTTCTGCTGATGCTGACCAGCTGAATGACAACCATGAAGTCTGTAGGTGGTGATCAGAAAGCTGTAATAGAAAAATCTCTTAGTCCATAAGGTGCCTCGATTCAGGGTCTAACTGCTAGTTTGTACCTTTGTATGCCCACAAATTGTTCAAGCAATAACATGTTTACACTTGAATTTCAATTGCTTGGAGTGCATACCAGTTTGGGGAGTGGAATTCTCCCAGGAAATGAGGACAGAATGGTGTGAGAAATTGCTTGTCTGTGTCAAACTAATGGCCCATCCAGTCCAGTATTCTGTCCTAACCATTGCCAGTGCTGGATGCTTTAGATAGGCTTGTAACAACCCCCCAGTGTGGCTCATTTTACAGTGCTAAATAATAGGGAGACATTGCCTTCTGACCCCAACTTGCGATCATTTTATACCCTGAAGTGGGAAGGCTAATAACCCATATGGTTTTTATTTTAGCAAGCCTAGCTGCAGATGCTATTCTTGTAAGGTCTAATCCTTTTCTGAATCTTGCTAATCTGTTTTCCTCTATAATATCCTCTGGCAACAAGTTTCACAGGTTAATTATACGTTGATTGCACAGTCTTTCCAATCATAGACACAGTTCTGTTGTACCTCATCTTATCAGTGAGTTTTTAAGTCTCTTTCGGCAAGCAGAAGTGCCTGCAAATTTACTTCTGCAGGAAAATAATGAAACAAACTTACTTTATACTGAATTCTACATGCATAGGCCTTGAGTTACTGATATTATCTCTGTTTCCTTTGAATTCACAGCATGTTTCTCTCCAAGTAATCTATCCAGTATAGCTATAAAGAACCTTTCCCTGGGGTTCTGCCCTATAGCTCATGCCTCTAAAATTCCTGCTCCCAAGATGTCAATAGCATACCCACTCCCAAGTTCATAGTATGTCGTCTAGACAGGCTACAGGCAAATCATGACATTATGTGCTTGTATCCCTTATGTCTTGCTTCCTGATCTTCACAACTCACCTGGAAGAGGCCTAGACAAATTAGAGAGACGGGCAATCACCAGCCATCTGAAGTTTAACAAGGGCAAGTGCCAGAGTCTGCACCTGGGATGGGGCAACCCTGGTTCTGTGCATAGACTGGAGAATGAGAGGCTGGAGAGAAGTTCTGCAGAAAGGGACTTGGGGATCCTGGCTGATGGAGAGTTGACTTTGAATGAGCAGTGCCCTGGCAGCCAAGCATGTCCTGGGGGGCATCAGGCACAGCATCGCCAGCCGGGCAAGGGAGGGGATTGACCAGCTGTGCTCTGAGCTGTGGTGGCCTCACCTCGAGTGCTGGGGCCAGTTTTGGGAGCCCCAATATAAGATATTAAACTGTTAGAGAGTGTCCAAAGGAGGGCCACGAGGATAGTGAAGGGTGTGGAGGGGAAACCTTGTGACGAGCCACTGAGGTCACTTGGTCTGTTCAGCCTGGAGAAGAGGAGACTGAGGGGAGACCCCATTGCAGTTACAATTTCGTCTGTAGTGAGAGAGGGAGACAAGTATGGTCTCTTCACTCTCATGATCAGTGACAGGACTCAAGGAAATGGCATGAAGCTGAGTCAGGGGAGTTTTAGGTTGGATACTGGGAAAAGGTTTTTCACCCAAAGGATGGTTGGGCACCGTAGCAGGCTCCCCAGGGAAGTGGTCACAGCACCAAGCCTGACAGAGCTCAAGAAGCACTTGGACAACCCTCTCAGACACTTGGTGCGACTCTTGGGGTATCCTGTCCAGGGCCAGGAGTTGGACTTCAATGATCCTGACAGGTCCCTTCCAACTCAGTATATTCTATAATTCTACGGTACTAGGACCTTTTGCACCCCTGGAGGACAAACAGCTGCCACCAACCGGCCCACATTCCCTTGTGGTCCTATTGTCTTTCAAAGGAAGCTGGTGGCTACTCCAAAGAGAATAAGTAATGTCAATAGCACATTTTCCAGTGGGGGCAGGAAGGACTCTCTGAAATATGCATGTCTTCTCTGTGCCTATGTACAGTGCTTTTTTCTACAAGCTCTCGATCTGCTGCCTGCGCTCTGTCCCCAAAACTCCCTTGAATCTCTGACTGATGTGTCACATTTGCTGTACGTGCTGCAGAACTGTGCATGTGCATAAGTACTGCACTGTTGGTATTTTTACTGTTCCTCTGTTCATGTTGCCCAGATGAACATACAGCAGAAGCTGAAGGGCACTTTTAATCTCCCATATTAGTATCAGCCAGCACACCAATAGGGTGTGGCCTTGCGCCTAACCCATCCAAAAGGGCACTGGATTCTCAGTCTGATTTTTTTTTCCAGGCTATATGCCTCTGAACTGCAATTTTTCTAATTTAAATGGTGGTTCCCATGATTCTCTGTTTCTGATGTCCTGATTTTGGCATTGGGGACTTTCTGGCTCTTACACCTATCTGCAGTTAGTTGTTCCATGTCATCATGTTAGTCCTGATCCAATGGGAGCATAAGCAAGCCGTGGATCTAAGTACATAGTGTGTATGATTCCCAAGTATGTCCAGTGCCTGCAGTGGAAGACAGGCTGCTACTGAATCTTGCTACCTCCCTCTTGCCTGTTCCCATCAGTGCTCACGGTTGTGTGAGGATCAGCTGAGTGCATGTCCACTTCAGAGCTCTTTACATACTGATTGCACTTGTCAGGCAAGGTAATTGTTTAAAATCTCAGCATAACAGAATGGGAAAGTGAGGCAGAGGGAAGTATAATGACTTGCCCGAGGTCATCTTGTTTCTCAGCCTAACATCCAGCTCTTCTCTTCTTGTCACTTATCTCAACTAGAGGGCCAGTGTTCTTCCTGACATGCAATTGAAATGCTGCTGTGACTCCCACACTTCTCTTAAATGTCTGCTCTATAAATACAATTTCTATTGAAAATGGCACATTAGAAAAATGCTGCCATATAATCATATTTTTGTTGTTGTTGTTGTGGGTTTTTAATTCATCACAGAGAAGCCCCCCTTAAATGTCAGCTACCTTACCCCTTCCCAGTCTGTCTTCATGGTCCAGAAAGGAAGAGCACACACCTAACATGAGCCAAATTAAACATACTGGTAACAAGGAAGAAAGTGCAGAGAGCAATCTCTGAGCTCTTGAAGCCTCCTTCAAAACAGAGTGGAAAGGTAATTTTTCCATACCTAACAAAGATATCTCCTCTGTAACATGTGGAAGCAGACACATGAGGAAGCGCCTGCAGCAAGAAATCTTAATGTCTGTGCGTAAGCAGGAAAAAGTGGGATTGAGTGGGGGTAGGTTCACTATTTTAAGTTGCATTTTGAAATGTCTGTTGAAGTCCTTCCCTTCAGATTTCTTCCTAAAATATTGATATCTTTTCTGCCAGAAATTTTCCTTCTTTTCTATTCTGTGTCCAAAAATCCAAGCAGCTCAATAAAGTCTAACTACAGTTATAAAATAGATTTGAAGTTGGAAAAGAAAGATAATATTGCATTGAGAGATACAAAGTGAGTTGGAAGCAGGAAGAGTAGCAGCAATAAAGTTTCAGCTAGTCCTTCCAGCTTCCATTTTTTCTCTGCCTCTTTCAAGGTCGAATGGACACCAGCCTCATCTCCCCATCTCCAGCACTGTCGTACTGTTACGTGATGGCTTTGGAGTGTATTGGAGCCGTGCAAGGGAAGCGCTTGTGATCCTGGGATGGGAGGGGCAGAAACTGCTTTTCTAAGCTTGTTGACAGAGACACCAAGGGATTCACACTTCTCTTTTCCCTCTGGTAATGAACTCCTGCAGAGAATGTACCGAGTGTAATGCCTTTCTTCAATCCATCTGTGCAGGGAGGGTTTTATGGAGCCCTCCCTGCGTCTGGGAAACAGGGAATTTAAAAGCTTCTTCTGAGAAGTCTAACCCCTCTGAAACAACACTGGCATTGCAAAAGAAGGTGGCCACCTGGTTCTCTGGCTGCCTGCTGTCAGGCAGCAAGGCCTAATGAACCTCTCGGGGGGAACATCCGCAGAGGGAGGATGATGAGTCTAATAGGCGCTTTGGTCCCTGGGGTTGGGAGGCATAAACAGCAGCAGGGATGGTGCTTGGGAGAGGGAGAGATGAAAGGCTGATGAGTCTTCTCACCATCCTCCCTCTCAGCATTAAGCTTCTCACATATGGTGACTGGTGGTGTATCAAAGTGGGGACACAAAGTTGGTATTGAGGGACTTCATTTTGGAACAGAGCTGCTCTTCTTTCCTACTTGCCCTCTCATTCCAGGTGTTGCCCATGCTGTTGGCTCTGATCTGCTGCTCATTTAGGTGTGTCATCAGCTTAAAAGGCACCTGAGAGCCTGAGAAAGCTGGGGTGTCTCTCCAGAGGACCAGGGATCGTACATATTCTGTGTAGTTGTGTAGGTTGAGGCAAAGGCTGCCCCTTTCACATGATTTGGGTAAGGCCACAATCACCTTCCTGCCTTATAAAGCAGTGAGATGAAAGGGACCCAAGTATAGCACCCAGCATATGTGTGACATATCCTTGTCACACCTGGACATAGATTAGTCACACCTCTAGCCACAACTCAGTTATGGGTTGATGCTGTCTCTAAACCTCAATTCACCAGCTCAGCCTTATAGAGAAAGACGAAGGGCTGTAGACAACGTCACAATTAATGATGCTTTCTCCTTCTATCACTATCTGTAGAAGATCCTTAGGAGACCTGTACTCAATGGAAATACCCCATTCCATGATTACTAGAGGTCTGCCATTTTCTGGCGAGATTATTTGCTATATTCTAACCTGGTACTGCTAAACTACTGTAATTTGAGACTTAGAGAAGGAACTATTGCTTGCTTTGTGTTTTGTCACATTCTGCAAAAAGGTGTGATGGTGGTTTATAATCTGTAATGAGTGTGATCAGTCCTGTTTATACCAACACAGTGGTACCAAGAGTGCTTGAATAACATGATGATGGATATTGCACAGGAAACTAGAGAACAGCATAAATACTATGATCCAGGTAAATACCCTGACTTCAAAACA
Organism: Lycocorax pyrrhopterus obiensis; assembly: GCA_014706295.1. Classification (NCBI taxonomy): domain Eukaryota; kingdom Metazoa; phylum Chordata; class Aves; order Passeriformes; family Paradisaeidae; genus Lycocorax; species Lycocorax pyrrhopterus. The sequence goes on from JACSVZ010000001.1 coordinate 94,648,469, forward strand.
CGGTTGTCTAATGTGGAGCATCTGCCACTATCAGGCTGAAAATTGCCTCAAGGATTTCGGAAATTAGGTCATAACAGGGGAAAAAAATTCCATTTCTTGGTAGAATTGTATTGCCATATGGAATTTGTGAGATCCATTGCTTTTTTGCTAGTGGGAAGGATTGGTGGACAAAGTTTGCAATAGAGTTTCAGCCCCAAAAGCAACTGAAATACTAGGAAAGCTAAACCTGGGCAGAAATCCTTCAGGATCTTTTGAGTAGTCTTCCTCTGTCAAAAGCACTTTCAGGTTTCTGCACAGTTTCCTGGGGAAAAGGGAGTTCTAAATCTCTCTTTGAACAGTGTCCTTCTTGCCCTACAAGCACTTGGAGAAAAGTCTTAATGTAAGGGTGGGTAGGAAATAGTGCTTTGCAGCTGACTTTCTGTCACCTTACCAAACTCCTTTGCCTCTTTTTGTCCTGCTTTCCCCTCTGTGATGGAAAACCTTTGCTGGGGAGTTTTTTGGGGGGTTTGTCTTTAAAAAAATTAAATTTGTAATGTAAAGTGAAAAACAATACTTGTGTACTTTTAGTATTTTTAGTTGTCTCACTGTTCATCCCACACTTGTGTAAGATGAAAACAACCAACTCAGTATAAAACTCAGCTTTGTTGGCAGATTTTCTCCATTTACAAAGCTCCAAAGCCTTTTGTTTGTTAACAAGGCTCCTTCATGCCTCCCATTAGTCCCAAGGTTGAACAGAGCATGCTGCAAACAGCTTTCTTCCCCCAGAACAATTAGGAAAGCAATATGAAACACCCTTTATCTTTAAGGAGCCAGATCTTCCGCTTCCATAACCCATTCCCAAGCTAGGGGTTTTTGAACACTTCAGCTAAACTTGAATTTGCTGCAGTCTAAGAAATCCTCTTGAGACTACCATGACCTTATGGGATTGGTATGCTTTAAGAGAAGACATGATCAGTCCTGCAAACAGCTGATCCCTTCTCTGTTCTTTAGCTCATTTTGTTTGGAAAGTGAACTCTCTCCTCATCAAAGAGATCATTGCAATACTGCTTTCCAGGCATTTGTCTCACATCCATGTTACAGATTATATTAAAATTACCAACGTTGCAAAGAAAATTGAACTTCTGGCTGTGCATACATAAGGTTTCCGGCATTTGAGTACAATATTTCTCTCCAATGGTCAGTAGATGCACAACTGAGTTGCTGCATCCAAACCTCCATAAACTTTTAAGAGGCCTTGGTCTGTGTTTGATCTATAACAAACAATTTCAGCCAGATCAGGCATCTCCTTGGCCACTGCTCAAAATATTCTTCACACCAAATTATTTGAAAGTGACTGGACAAGCAGCATTTTCCAAACTGTTCAGATCCTAACAGATGCAGAATTGGGATAAATGAGTTTTTAAGAGAACCAGTGCAAAGAGCATTAGAGCTCATGTCACTCGCCTATGTCACCACTGCTCAAATACCATTACAGATGTGTCCTGGGGCTCTTCCCAAGGGTTATGTTAAACTTTGGTGTAAGGATATACTGTCAGCTAGGTAGGCCTTCAGAACTGCTTGGCTCTGCTGACTAGAGCTCAGTTTACTGAAATTCGTCTTTGAGAGCAGGACAATTTTCAACAGCTCAGAAACTCTACAAAAGTAAATATGTAATTCTGCAGCAGTATGTATTGCATGTGTGTGCAGATAATATGAAGGAAAGTTGCTCCTATAGCCCTTTTTTCTTTGTTCTTCTTTTCACTCTGTAATTTGGTCCTTCCACCTAAATAGTCCCCTATTCTTGATTACCCCACCTGCTTCTCTATGGGTTACATAAAGATTGCTTTTGATACTGACATATTTAAAAAGGTAGTTTATTATTTTTATTCATATTTGATTATTATAGCTTATCTGACATGTAGCTGTAGTTACTAGGACCATGCAGTCTTTTGCAGTTCTAAAGAAGTATTTGTTAGCAGTTAAAACTTGACAGGTATCCTAGATCACACAACGTGAACTTCAGTTTATTTACCTAATAAAAGCTGAGCATGCAGACTCGAACATAGAGAGGCTGTTCAGTAGGGTGGAAACATGCATTAGAGAAGGATTGTAAGTGTCTACTGTAGTGAAGAAGAACCTAGCTCACAAGACAGATTTGATTGGAATAATTAATTTAAGAGTCAGTGTCAGTCTCTTCTCTCAAATAACAAGTGGTACTTCAAGAGGAAATGACCCCAAATTGCACCAGGTGAGTTTTAGATTGGATGTTGGGAAAAATTTCATCACCAAAATGGTGGTCAAGCCCTGGAACAGGCTGCCTGGGGAAGTGGGTGAGTCGTCATCCTTGGAGGTATTTAAAAAATGTGTAAAAGTGGCATTTAGGCACATGGTTTAGTGGTGGGCTTGGCAGTGCTGGATTAACAGTTGGACTCAATGATCTTAGGAGGTCTTTTCCAGTCTAAAAATTCTGGGATTCTGTGTCCAGTTAGACCAAATAAAAACATTTGGTCAGATTCTCAGAAGTCGAGAGAACTGAGATTTAGGATTCAGGGGCTTATCTGGTTATAAGAGCTGACTGAAAAGCAGGAACCACCATAAAAAGACTGTGTGTCCCAAACTGTCCTTGCCTTGCAGTAGTAATCACGCTCTGTTCATTTGAACTGTCCTATTAGCAGAGAGAACCAGAGAGGGATATTGGCTGATTGGTTTTCTGCTGCCATAAAATTGTACTTTCTCCAGGCAAAAGGAGGCAAAGTCTTTTGCTGCTTGTCCTCTTAGATATTCATGTTATACCCATGTGGCGTGATATTTCTGAGTGCATGTACCATCATGTGCTAGCCAAGAAGAGCATGCAATATGTTTCCATATGGATCCATACAGACGATCAGTTGGCAGGTCTCTGTTCTGAATTTAAGACCAAATACCTACATTTATAAGGACCTTGTAAGAGCTTGAGTCGCTGTCTTGTGACTCAAGGATATGTGATTTAAGCTTACGGGAACTGACCATGCTTTTGGCTGTAGTATTGAGGAAACATATGATGAGAAAATGTGAGGTATATTTATATTGTGAAGGCTGAGTGTATGTTACAGAATACTGTCTAGATTTTCACAGCTTTTGGAATCTGTGGGCTGAGAAGTTTGTGTGTACTACTAAGCAAGTTGTAGGATCACAGACTCACTCAAACTGACAATTGTTGGTCCAAATAACCTGCTGCTGTGCAAATTGAAAAGCTTGTGCTGAACAAGAGGAGCACTGATATTGGAAATGTGGCTGAGTGATTATGAGCCAGACCAGGACTCAGGCAACTTGGGCTGTAGTCAGAGCTCTGCCATAGACTATCTGGGTGATCTCCAGCAAGTTATGTCTGTACTAATAAATCAAATGTACCTTGCAGCATTTTCAGGCAGTAAAGCCACCTGGCATAGAATCAGATCTGTGGTAGTAAACCACTGGTAATTCCCAAAATAGTTTAGCTTCATGCAGCTTTCTACTTATGAGTGACCCCTGGATCATCCATAGCTTGGAACTGAAGCACAAGTTTTAACAGGCCAAGTCTTATGCCAGGAAAGTTGCACGCAGTTTATTAACATTACTGCATCTGTGCACATTCAAATTTACTAGGACTGCACAGCCTTAGTTGCTGTATCCATGTCTCAACTGACAGTCTGGGAGAACATTCAAGCTCCTACTGGAGCAACAAGGGGAATGTGACTACCTCCTCTCTCCTTTTACAGTCCTGTGTTTTGATGGGAAGCAGGGTTAGTTACATGGCTTGAAGGACAAAGAAGCTGTGGGCACTCCAGCCAGGTCCCTCACTTAGGCTGGGGCAATCAAGGGGCCAGTACAGCTTTACATATTACAGTTCACTACCCTTTTCTGTATCTATAAAATGAAAGCAACAGAATTTCCTGGCTTAGAAATTATGATGTTGAAGTGTTGAAGTTAAAAAGAAATATTAAATAATTACTGTGTTAGCCAAGCACTGTGTTTTTGTCCTTAACTTGCATCTGGGTTTGTGGAATCATTCCATATGGGCAGGTTATTCTAAACTGTATATAATGTGTTTCTCTTACATCAGTTCTCCAATACACGAAGTAATGGGAGGTAGAAGATCCACGTCTTTGCTTTACCCAAGCTAATACCAGCATGCATGGTGGCCAGATGAACCATTCACTGTTCCCCTGTGCATTGGCCATTGGTGAGGATTGTACGATACTTCTGACAATTGTAGAAAAGCAAGAAGTAGGTGTACTGAGGTTGTACTAGATGACCCACTGTGGTCACTTCCAAGAGAGCCCATTCTGTGACACTCTAATCCGGGAATCCAGGAGGTTTTCAAGACCCTAAAATACTTGGATCTTGCCTTACTGCTTATTAGGCCGAAAAGGCTTCTTTCAGCATCTGCTCCTACATTCGTTGTGGGGCAAAAAACCCTAATGTGCCAGTCATTCTTATCTCTTGCACATTCCCTGTGGGAGCACAGTGTTCAGGGTATTCAGCATTTATCTGGTGATGTTCACATTAGAATAGACAAATGAAACAACCAGAGTTCCCAGTGAAAAAGCAATAGTGTTAAGTGTCCATTCACTGGCTTTGGCACAGTAGGCTTTAGACCCACCAACTGAGCCTGTTTATTTTATTTTTGTCTCATCAGCAGGTGGGTGGCTTTTGTTTCCAGAGATGTGCTTTGCCTTCCCAATTTTTGAAAAACACCCTGGGCAGAGCTGAAAGAATCTCATTGTGCACTTCAAGATATGGAGTCAAAATTTTATATTTGCAAATTCAGGTCCCCCTAAAATGTCCTTCTTTTGGATTACGTAGGACTGTGAGAGCAGTGCAGCCTGCTGAGTGGCAGATTGATGTAACTTCCTCAGCTCTTGCACTTTCTGGCTGTTACCATCACCCCATTTCTACCACTCAGATCAAACCCATACATTACAGTATCTTTCAAAGGCTCTCTGATGAGGCCATACAATGCAGTTTTAAAATACAGCCCTGCTACCGGAGTCACAAAAGAGACTTCCAGGACCTTCAGAAATTGGGTAAACCTGAGTCCTAGAAAGCGTCCACTTTCCCTGATGCTTGAAATCTCACAGATCTGAATTTCTATGAACGTAAAAGGGTGCTGCAGGGAAATTCAGTGTCTTTTTCTCAAACACACTGCCATACTTTGCAGAAGAACGTTCTCCTATACCTTACTTAAAGGTAGAATTTTCCTACAGCAATGGAATGTCTCTCTCTTCCTCTTCAGTTTTGGTGCCTGCTCTACTTGTCTCTCCTGCTTCTTTACTGACCTCTGCCAAGGTCTTGACAGCACACTGGCAAGATAAAGAGTCTTGTGTGCCTGCCATTCATTGAGTATTCTGAATGAGCTCTGTACTCATTTTTGCTTCCCACTAGAGCTCAGTGGTCCTTGTCCCCTGCCTGTAAAAATGGACCTCAACTAATTTGTTGGGACCTATGTGGTATGAAGGAGTCAAAGCTCCACTGAAACTAGGGCAGTAATCACAAAGGATGTTGATAACAGAGGAAGTTGTATTTAGGGTACTTTCAGGTAATGCCTTCTCCTTGTGAGTTGTGCTTGTGGCTATAGGTATAAACTATTTGGTTACATCTGAAGAGCTCAGATATTTCTACAATTTCCACAAAAATTTCCTATTTCTTCCTATTTCCTTCCTTCAAGTCAGTAGCATCCTCTTTTGTCCCTGATTTTTACTCCTCTAAGTTGTTAAATAAAGGTTTGCATTTCTTACATCTGCATTCTGGCCCCAAAGCTCACTCTCCATTGTAATTGTGTTGTCAGGGAGGTTTGCTGGAATCCCACACCATGTCTGTTCCAGTGCCAGGTCAGTAATTGTGTTTCTTGGTTTTCTTCTGTATCAAGCAGAACTGTTTTCCTGAGTAAACAGTGTTCCCACTCCTGGCTCTTTATCCATACGTACCTTGCTTCAAAAAACTTCTTTAAAATCTGCATAAACGCCACATTTTTGGTAGAAATACCTCGGTCAGAATAATGATCATTTGCATGTTAATAGCTCCATCTCTGTAGGTGGTTGTTAGTTGTTACTGGTCTTGCTTGTTACAATGAATGCAAATCCTTTTTTTGTCCTAATCTTAATTGCAAAATGATTGTATTTTTCCATAATTCCCTAAATTTCAGTAATTTTAATCTATAGCAAATATGATTTCTTGACACGCTATCATCTGCTTTGTCTTTTATGCCTAGGCTCTGCACATGTTCCAATAGGCTTGCTAATTATCAAAGCAATTTGGGTTTTGAACGGAAAATGGGCCCTTAGCCAGTTCTACCCCACCAAACTTTGGTAAAGAACAAAATGAGACTTGAACTTTGTGTCTTGACTCTACTTCACCCTCTTTGCTGTTCATCCTTCCAGCTGTATCTGACAGTTAAGTGACTGACCTGGCAAAGTGCTGCTGGCACCATCATTTCCTCTCTGGGTGAGTGAGGTTGCTGGGGTGGAAGGTTCCCTGTCACCATCCTTTCAACATCTGTGGCCTTTGCAGCACCAAGTACTTGGTGTTTAATGCATGCAGCAACGTCGAGTCTGCGTTTTAAAGGGAAAGTACTGAAAGAAACTATGTTGTTTGTGAAATCGTTGATGAGCCACTGAGGACAAGAATTTTGTCTGCTGAGGTACATGTGGCAAGATCTTTCCCAATGCACAGTGCTGTAAGGGCTCAGTTCTATAGGCATCAGGAAAAAGTAAATGTGACTCAGGAAAGTCAGAATGCAGAGGGGAAAGCCACCTGAATTAGTTTCTAGCAAATGCTAAGTGCAGAAATACAGCCTTTACCCTAAGCCTCCTAGGGTCTTAGCTGTTCCTGCTTATCATTCCTGGTTTTGAATATGAAATTTGCAGAATCATAGAAATTCTGTTTGGAGGGATCCTCTGGAGGCTTTTTGCCCCGCATTCTTCTTGGTTGTCCCTTTTGGTTTTGGGAATACCTGTGAGTGCAACGCAGTAAGTGCAGGAAAATGGGAGTTGGTCCTTATTATTTCCTGAGTACTGTCAGCTCTGGAGCAGTCCTTTAGGTTTACCACTACTGACTCTATACCAGATCTGTGCAATGGCAGGGTTGGCCCTCCTCAACTTCAACAGGCAGAGCTGCTCTTTAATATCTGTTCTGTGTATTTGTAGCACAAAATGACTGCAACGAAAGCCCACTGTATGTCAGGGGCCTGTTATGGCAAGCTTTGTGCATGCTGTCATGAGAAGTCCTTGAGAAAAGAACTTCCTGAAAATAAATGAAAAGGCAGTACGGTATGATCTTAGCCAAGCCTTGTGAATCTGTGGCCCACTCATTTTTGCATTGCAGAGAGTGCCAGGCAATATATTCTACCTCGAGGAGAAATGTCAGATTATGCAGTACACTCAGATCCCACAAAAGAGTGGAGCATTATTTAATCATTGCAAATTTAAAAGTTTGTGTGAGTTCTTGAAATTGGCAGTACCAGGTTCCCGAGATTATGTAAATCTGCTTTCTGAGTGATCTTCCATCCTAAACTGGAAGCCCTTCTCAGGCTGTCTTTAAAGGATGAAGGATTTTCTCCTGAACTCAGCATATCCAGGCACTGTAGAGGCATGTAAGTAAGGTGTATGTGGGGGTGGAGGGTGGGGTATTATTATGTGTTAAAACAACCCTTTCTTTTTGGCTTATAGATCACTGAACTGTAGGATAATTGGGACTGGTCTTTTCCTGAAGGGTAGGAGAGATTTTCCCAAATGCTGTCCCATGTCTGCAAAATTGGGTTCGTCTCTCTAAGGCAGGGCTTTCCAAAATGCACTCTGGCTTCACTGCTCTTCCAGAGAAAGGCAGCCCTCATAAACAGACATTCTTGCTGCCATCAGAAGATTGTAATGTACGCAGTAGCATGTGCAACTTGTACATTCATTCTGCTTTACTGTTCACAGTGTGAACCTCGAAGCAGTCTGCATCTCTCATAGCTTCTTTAGAGCAACAGAAGGAGAGAGGCTCCTATTTGACAGCAACATAACCCATGAGGTAGGGAGGCTATAAGAAAATTAACTTATCCAATATGCTTGCCTGCCCTTCGTACTGCAAACCCATCACGTTGCACTAAATCCATGAAGGTGTTTATTTTCACATGCAACAACATAGTGCTGGCCATCTTTCTTTCTACTTGTAGATGGGATACACAAAGGGAAAAATAAGTGCCCAAGCTGCCAGCAGCAGAAACTTGCACCTGCATCAACTCCCCATCCCTCATTACTCATAGTGAGGGTGTGGAGTCTTCTCTGCTTGACCTCCCAGGGAAACAGCATGCAAACAGCTCCTCTTGTACTGGCAGCTGTGAGCTGTCTTTCTTGCACTGCTTGATCCAACATCCACTTCAAGTGCAGATCACTCAAGTGAGTAGGTAAGATATCTTTCTCTCCATTGGCTCAAAGGCCTAATGGAAATAACATCTGCCATAGACATGAGAACTCCAAGCTCCAGTCTTTCCTCTGCTTCAGTTTGCTTGAACCCCATCCTTTCCTCCGACAAAAGCAACCCACTTGCAAAGCGACACTGCCCTTTAGATCCAGTGTTCTGGAACTCACAAGATAAGTGAGTCATAGTAGGAAACTCTCAGACACCAGGAAAGGTTCCCTACCAAGCGCAGAATCTTACAGAGAAGAGGCTCACACTTGTGTTCAGTTTCACATAGTTGTTGGAAGGAAGAGCTTCCTTTAACCTGTTGTAGCCCTGTTATACCAGTTTGATGCCTTCAGGATGAGAGCTGACTCCAGTAGAACTCTTCATCTCCCTCAGTGACTCAGGAATCTGTGTCGAGTTTGAGGCTCAACAATTCAGGAAGTATATGGAGAAACTGGGGAGGGTATAGTGGAGACAACTACTGAGATAATGGTGGCCTGTGGTACATGTCCTGTGAAAACAGATTGGAGGATCTAACCTTGTTTAGTGTAGAGAAGAGGAGGTTATAAGGTGAGCAAAAAGCCTATGGCACTCGACGTATAATTACTAAGAACCAAATCTTTATAAGTAGCAGTAGACAGTATAACTTTGGCAACAGCCACAAGCTGTGGCTTGGAGATTCAGACGGGACATTAGGAAAGACTTTTCACTGGGAGAGTGGTGCAGCAACGGCAGAGATGTCCTGTGATTTGTGGAGTCTTCTATTTGGGGGCTTTCAAGGCCATCTTATGTGAGCTAACATGGAACAGCCAAACAAACTCGTTGGTCTCCTTTGTAGTGAGCAGGGATTGAACCTAGTAGGAGGTGTAGCCTTAGGACTTGCTTTGAAAGCATTTTTTTAATTACAGAAAGGTTATTTTAGGTCTTTGTGAGGTCATCTTTTCCTGCCTCGCCTATGCTTTTTTGGTGATCTTTTTTCCTAGGACAGTTCTGTCTGCATTGGGCAGCTACATCTTCAGAGCAGTACTGCTGTGAGCATTTGTGGGAGTGGGACTGCTGTTGATGGTTTAGTGCAGTTGTTGGGAAAGATTAGAACAGATTGGTACTGTGTGAAGCTGATGTCACAGGCTTTTATCGAATTCGCTCATAGTGGGATCTAAAAGTTTTATCAGCATGAATTTGGGATGGTTGTTTCACTTATGGTTGGGGAAGCAGAAAATGAACAGTGCACGTAAAAACTTCTTTTATTCCTTCCATAAGTCTGTCTCCAAACTTCTGGTACTCACTGAGCATTGTTTCTGCAATTATGGAAGGTAAACTGGAGTGCATATGATGGAAAAGAGGAATAGATCACCACTCCTTTGGAGGGTCCTTATGGAGGAGTGATGAGGCAAGAATGGAGAGGTAAAATAATCACAAAGAAATTATGCTGAGAAGAGATCAATAACCTGAAAATTACTCATGTCATTTGACGCCAGAACAGATCTGTTTAAAACCTTTCCCTCTATAGAGGAGTAATCTTGAAATTGACCCATTTTGCCTAGTTTATTCTCTTCATGTTAAAGCAAAAATGGAATTATTGAAAAAAGCAATGCTGATTTTTAGTTTCTTTTCAGCAAAAGGGTTGCAGTCGGCTCCTTTTCACACAGATTCCAACAACTAGAGCAGGACTTGGAAAGACCTGCCAGTGATCTCTTCCATAGTATAAACATTAAATACAGCTCTTCCAAATGGGGAATGATCTAACAAATGAACTCCCCAGAGAGTGATTGCAGGGAACTCTTCCAGAGATTAAGGCAGACAAGCACGTAAAAGTGATTATGTTCTGTTACCTTGTGAGGCTTGCGGATAGTGCTGGTGTACAGATAGATTGTGACAGAAGAGGCAAATGGATTGGGAGAGGTGGAAATGGAGAACTCCAAAAAAGTTTGTATGATGGGAAGCTGTGAAAGGAGATGATGGAGTCCTTTCCCCTGGAGGCTGAAGAGGGTTTTAAGAAGAGAAGGGACATAAACTCACCAGCCCACACAGTGTGGAGCCCACACTGAGGGAATTTGCAAGAAGGCAAACTCTCATTTTTAAATGTTGGGAGGTTTTGCTTTATAATGTACCTACCTAATTTTCTGCCTTCATTCTCACCAACTTGCTTGTTCCACTAGAAGACACAAGTCCAGCAGAGCTTATAGGAGAACAAAAGGATAAGAGAAGCCAAGGACACAAGCCAAGTAACGGTGAAGAATTGCCCGGGATTTCCCAGCTCAGCTGATGACATGCCAGGCAGTGTTATTTTAATTCCATAACAATGAATTAGTCCCTGTTCATAGTCTCTTCTATCCTCTCTCTGGCTCATTTCTTCATGGAAGGATCACTGAAGAATTACACATTTAGATTTTCAGTTATCTGCAGTTCCATCTGTGTGAAATTGCTTGGTTTTCTTACACCTATTATTTTACATATTTAAATCTACATTTATTTTGCTTATTTTAAGACAGTAAGAGGTGAATTCTGTGCATTACTAAGTGTATAATACTTGCAAATGCATAGCTACTGTTTCTGTATGACACTATTTGGTTAAATCTAGTTGTATCTAGCTGGAATGCTTTTCAGTCATGTTAATATTTCATCCTTGGCTTTTATGAAGGTCAATATTTCAGTTGTAGCTTGGTTTGAATTCTGCCAGATTCACATTGTTCTTGTTTAAACAAAGCCTGTAGTTTTTAGTTTTACTTCAATTCTCATTAAGAAAATGCAAAGCTTTCGGCACTCATTAAAGCCTAATATAAACAGTGCCAATAGTACCCAACTCAAGAGTCTGCAGGGAATGAGAAAGACGAATTCATGAGTAGGATGATGAGGTCAAGCAGATCAATTAATAGCCCTGGAATTTCCAGGTAAACTACTTACGGTAGTATTTTTAAATAAAGACAGAGTTTACATTTGTTTTTCAGAAAACACTTGTACACTGAGGAGTCCAAGCTCCTTTAATTTACTTCTCTAGTTGCTTACTTCTCTTTCCTAAAATGGGATAGAGGTTAAGGGCCAGATTTCCAAAGGTATTCAGGCATTTCATGATGCAGATAAATACATGGTGAAATGCTAAAAACCCTTCCATTAGGTTGCTCACCTTTCAATTAAATCAATGAGAATTAGTTAGCCATGTGCCTTTGAGAACACTGCTTTGTGATTGTCCCCATCATTAGGCATCACTTAAGTCTTTTCAGGAGCTTTGTCTGTGCTTCCATTTCCACTCACTGCAATTCAGACAATAGCTTTTCTTTCCCTTGCTACCCTATTCAGAACATGGGTATGTTATAAATAGGGTCATAGAGAGTCTCTTAAATGACAGTGCAATAAAAGCCTCTCTGTAGCAGCTCGGAGAATTTCCTCCTGGGCTTAAGGGTTTTGCAGAGTGGAAGAGCAAAGTAGTCGATGAGACAACTGAAAAATGAGAAAGGACAAGCGTATTCCAAGCCATCTGTTCCTTTGGAAAATGGAGCCTGTACAGGTTAACACCTGTTTCCATCTACTCAACATGATGCTAAACACATCTTCCATGGTTTTTGACTGAATGACATCCCGGGTGCTGTTTCTAGATATATTGAGACATTAAATTTATGCAAGCACTTAATGCATTTTTCCCTTGCTTCAGCTGCAGCTAAGAGTAGGAACCAGTTGACTTTGCCTAAGCCTTCTGAATGTGGTGGTGTTTGAGAAAACCTTCTGCTGCTCTAAGACAGTGGTATCAGACCAGCTTTAACCACACTGGCCCTCTGCAGACTGAAAAGCCTATTGCCACTGTCAATAGAGTTGCCCAAATGAGAGATTTTCATCACATGAAGTTGCAAAAGGAGTGTGAGTTGATATCTGAGCAGTGCTCTTTATTAGCAGACATTCTATAATTACTCATTAATTATATATAGATGGATTAAAGATTTAGTAATAGATTTATAAGTAAAATATATGGAATTTTCAACAGAGAGTGAGGGCAAATAAGAGAAGGCCAGAAACAGGTTGCAGTTCTATCTTAGCTAAAAATAAAAATGATAAGAACAGGACAAATGATGCAGTGATACCTCATACTTGGTGGCACAATCTACATCTGGTTTCCAGGGCAACTTTTCAAAGCTATAATAGAACTTTCCACTTTTTAGGTCAGAAAGACACTTTGCTCAAGTAGAACAAAATTTGTGGCACCGTCGTTCTATTTATGCTTACTTAGAGCCACTTGTGAGCCTTCTTCAGAAATGAGTTACCATGTTGTGGTGTCACAGGTCCAAACACGCTCTGCCGATAATGAAAATTAACCTGGCTGGGTTCATATGGCTCTGGAAGTGAATGATCAGTGCTCTTTTCTGAAAATTGCTGCGTAGTCCAAAGAGCTGTTGCAAGAGGTACAGCAAGAATGATGAAGTCCTGCATCAACACAATTCTGGAAGAAACAGTTGCTATGAACACAGAAATATGAGGGCAGGATTGAAAGAGAGTTAGGAAACTTTTTAAAAATACTGTGCCGTCTGATACATTCCAGAGGCCAAAACTGCACTCTTTGGATGCATCTTTTTTGAGCCAGGAATAAGTCAGCTCTTCCAGGGCATGTCTGGTATGTTTCAGAAAGAGATTAATCTCATCATAAACAGAATAATTTTTCCCTCTGTGTATCTGGTTTCCTTACTGCTACCAGGGATTAGCGTTTGGAGGTCGTCTGATGGGTGCTGAGATTGTACTGTGTTAGAAAAGAGAAGAAGACGAAGTAAAGTACATTGTAATGCCTCATCTCCCAAGGCAGGAGAGAGAGAGGAGGGAAATGAATGGCAGAGTTAAACTTGCAAACAAGAGGGAACATGGGAATTGAGCACTGGTATATTAAACTTCAACACTGGTGAATGCCTGGCTCAATAACCAACCCACGTGAGGAGGGAACTAAAATGTAAAATAATGTGTAGTCTTCACACACACGCCCCCACCCCCAAAGGAAAAGACCAAAAAACCCTAAGCTTTATGGCTAAGAAACGGTCATGGATATAAAAAGCTTAATTCTGCTGATAAAAATGGGAAATTGTGTTTCATTTTAGGTAAATTAGAATATGAAAGCAATTACGTCCATGTCCATTCCAATATATTTTGGCCACAATGAATGACTTGATTAATGAGATGAGCATGAACTAACCCTTAAATCCTAAATCCTTTTATTTCTGGAAAGTTAGATTCACACTAGAACCAGCCTACTTTGGCAGCATTTTAAAGTATGTGAGAAGAGCCGCACCAGTGAGATTAAGCTTGAGATAGCAGTCAACTTGCCAAAAATATACGCTTGTCTTCTCAGGTTTTTGTTTTTTGAAGCTGAAATTTCAGGGACTGTTATGGTATCCTTAGATTTGAGCTCTAACTCTCATTAAATGTCAAACTTCCATGTCTTCCCAATTCAAATGCTGGTTTCTTGACCCCTCCTTACATTTGATCCAGGTTTGTTAGTTGTTCCCGCAGAATATGAACTGAATTGGAATGTTGCGAATCCCTTAGCCAAGTGTTGGTAAGTTGGCCGTCCATACCCCAGAAGTATTGAGTATTATTAAAGGTTTGGAGTCAGGTTAGGCAGTGGTGCATGGAGTCCTGTGTGTATGTGCTCTAGATCTGATACTGCTCGATGTTTTCATTAACATTTTCACTGGAGACCGGAATGGAGAGTATGCTAATCAAATTCATATGCAACATAAAGCTGGAAGCAATCGCCAATGCATTGGAGAATAGGATTAGCCCTGAGTCCGACTATGATGAATTCAAGAAGGGAGCTGAAATCAATAAACGGAGATTCAATAAGCACAAATGTAAAGTAGCTCACATAGGAAGGGATAATTAAATGCACAAATGGAAAATGGAGCTGTCTGTAGGCAGCTAATATGGAGGGAGAGACAAAGAGGTTTTGTTCCTTAAACCAAATCTAGGAAGACAAGGAATCATTTTTATTCCTGGTAGTGAACAGCCAATAGCTCCAAAAATTAGCTTCACGCTCAGATCCAGCTTTTAGCTCCACATGAGCTTGTCACTGATGATGCATAATTAAAGGTGAAAAAAAAATAATCAAACACAAAAGCACTAGCTCAGCCTTTTCTATTTTACACAGGAGAGGTTAGCTCTTAGGTAAAGGAATGACAAGATTTTGTTTTTCCTCTCTTTAGCTGTCTGTGACCACTTCTCTAAATCTCCTTTCATCTTCACATTCTCCACACCTGGTGTGGACTGTCAGAGATGCAGGTTTGCAAAACTGGGCTGACATCTCTTTTTTCCTTGGAGAGCTCTCGTGACAAGTGTCTCAACCTGTGACACATAGGCCCTGTTAGCTATTTTATTGTTTAATGTCAAGAAGAACCACACACTCTGTTATAAATAGGGATTTCTACACCCGGGTTTCTATGCTAATGAGAGTGGTTGTCAGTCAGAAGGAGAGGTGTATGTAGGCTGCGGGAGTTAAAGGCAGCGTCTCAGTGTGGTGAACTGTAGGAGGAACTGTGTAAAGCCCTACAGGCTGCAATAGGAAAAGGTTGCACGGGACAGTACTCTCTGGAGGCAACATGGGAGTAAGGATGGGTATCCAGTTGTTTCACTTGAGGCAGGGCAGTGATGGAAAATATGATGAGAATACCAGTCTGTGGTTTCCCTGGTGAGGTCTGGGGTACTTCTCCAGATTGTCTGATAAGATTTGCATGGCCTTGCTTGCGGGGGGCCTGTCTTGGGCCTGCCCTGTCACTATGTGTCAGACACAGTGTCTTTACAGAAACTTTCTTTGCAGGGAAAATATTTGCAGCATTGTTTGAAAGGAAACTTGGGATTTTTCAGCAGTGCAGTGAACTTCCTCCATTTACCCTGACTGAGCTGTCTTGAGTCATACGCAAACCTAGGACTCATTTTCTGAAGTCTTTTTCTCTTCCTGAGTGCTGAGCAGGACCAAGCAGGGTGCTGATCAATCAGATACTGCTGTTCATGGAAAGGACTAACTGGAGAACATCAGTGGGTTGCCTGATGTATCCGTACCAAAGGTCACGAGCATCCTTCATTCAAACCAGAAACTATGATCTTTTGAAAGCCATTAATGCCCACATTCCCCAGTCAGGTTCTTTCACTGAGTGTACTTTCTTCAGGCTAAGAGCTGATTTTATTTCCAGTGTCCTGATCCTTCCCCTGTTGATCTTGGACTAGAGATTTCCTTTTTGAAAGCACACTTGTTTCAAGGACACACAGGCCTGAACTCTTAAAAAAGGCCTTCTTGAGAGACAAAACCAAAACTATGCTTTATTCGTGTGCTTGAGGCTGTTAAAGAATATTTTTTTTTTCAGTTGAGGCCATGAGAGCTGCTTTAAGACAAGTGATAGTTAAGAGACAAGGTGGAGCTGTCAGTGTGCTTGGTGCATTTAGCGATTCCAGGGTTTTCTGGCAGGGGGGACGACAAATTGCTCTTTAGAGATGTCATATACTGTGGATCACCTTGACCTGAAATCTTAAGATTGGAATTTGTCTCAACAGAAACTTCTTTATGGCAGAATTGCTCCTGCTGAGGGCTCTTGCCACATCGAAGGAGGTTTTTGACTAGTTAAATTTGGCATTTCCAGTGTGAATAGGATGAGACCATGCTTTAATCATGTCTCACATCTCTCTTGTTTTTCTGTCTCTTTCCTCTCAACCCCCTCAGCTTCACCCCAGCAGTAATCAAATTGAGAGGTGGTAGCAAATTGCACTGGGATGCTGTACTCCTCCTTCCCTTATAGAATCTCATCTGTGGTGTTTTTAAAGCTAAATTATAGGAGTAACTGGCCTAGGATGATATTTTATTAGTTTAGTACCAGTTTCATGCAGCTGTCAATGTACTAGGCCATTATATATCTAGAGTGCATTTATCTCCAGCCATATCCTTCCCATGTAATAGCCTGGAGAGCACAATACAAAATAGCAAGATTCAGGGCAGTGCTGAGGTTGTACTTAAATCTGGTGTACAATGGAGCTGGCATAGAGCTGCTTCCAAAGTCAGGAAAAATAAACAATTGCTTCTTTCAGTACCCAGCAGTTCCTGCAAGTGGCCAGGGATGTTACAGTACTGCTAAGGTGGCAGCCACAATACGAGTTCCGGTTCAGGATGCTTCAAACAAATTGAACTAATGCGGCAAATAATGCACAGAGAAGATGATGTCTTGCTTTGATGAGCACCACTCCCTTAGGACTGTCAGCAGGGAGGAGGAGGCAAGGGACATACTCATTGATGAGAATAATTCCTGCATGTCTGACTTGATTCAAACCTGGTGGCATAAAGCACTTGATTATAACGTTTAAAATGTGACTGGTCATTAAGGAACAAGAAAATGAATAATAGGGCTGGAATGGTACTTTGTGTAAAGTTGCTTTTAGCCTTTCACAGTTACTGATAAGTCAAAACTCCAGGGTCATGCATGGAAGCAGGCAAGTGCCAAAACCTAAGAGGAGGGTGACCTTTCAGAATATGGCTGGAGAAATGAAATAAACTTAACTTATTAAGAGATATTCCTGTGTGCTGAGGACAACTGGCCCAGAGTAGCTGCTCCCATGGGGTGCTTACAGACTTGTGTTGGGGCTGTGCTAGACTGTTTTGCAGTACAGCTGATTATTTTTCCGTTCCCGGGACCACCTCCAGGCACTGTTTAAGTTAGGAATATAGCTGCACCCTGACAGGCCAGCCAATCCTACCTGACAACATAACTCCCCAACATGCCTATCTGAATGCATGCAAAGCAGCTGACATGTTAGGAAAGATATCAGTGTTGAATATTGGCTGAAAGTCTTATACAATCATTATTATAATTTCTGAAAAAAAAAGCTCAGGTTATGTATTTTAATGAAATATAAAGCAAGAGACAAAGGCAGACTCTCATGAAGAGATGAGTGGGTGAAGAGAAAAAAGAGAGGTAATATTGTTGCTCAGCCTGAGAGACAGAGATGCCTGAGAAGCTGAGGACTAGCTGTCATTGTTATTCCTTTGTGAGCATTACAGTTTTAGTATAAAGAGAGTTTTAAGGAAGGCAGTGAAGGAGCTTTGCAAAAGTTTAGCAGAGAAAGCTCAAAGGTGCTGTTGAAAATGTTTCAGATCTGCTGGTGTCTGTCAGCACTGTCCATCAGACATGGGAGCTGACCTTTCACTAGGTGTTCAGAGGTGATGCTCAGAGGAGGGTAAGCTATAAAAGTCTTGACAGCGAAGACAACCAGCTTGTGTTTCATGAAGTAGAGGAGGGGAAAGCAAAAGAAACATTTAGAGAAAGGTACAACATACTCCAAATGACAGGAAGGGAATGTGACCTTTGTCTTTCTGCACTGATTTGAGTTAGGCAAGTTTGCAGTGCTAAGGCCAGGAAAAGGGTGTTGTAGTAATGAATGGGTAGGCTGATGTATGCCTGGGCAGCTGCTTTGGCTGTAGTGAAAAAGGATCAGTAATTCATGCCTTAGGCATGGTTTCTAGCAAAAGTCCATGAGATTTATACAAAACCCAAACGTGAGGACTCAGAAAGATGTCTGAATGGGAGGCAGTGCCTGGGTTATAGGTCAGAGGGATGGCTGGCCAGGCTGATGGTACAGTCTGCTGCAAGGCAAAAAGCATTTTAGTGTTTCAGATGGGTGGCTTTCTTTTTGCCCACGTTGCACCATTGCTACCGGATTCCAGCTCAGCAAAGCATTCATTTGCATTTCTTTTGAGGAAGTGTGAAAAAACTTGCATCATGTTCGTGTAATGCCAGGTTTTTTCTAGATGTTCCATATGGGGCATTTCCAAGGTGTGATGGGAAGTTACTGGAGTGTTTCCAAGGGGGGAAGAGAAATTGGTAGAGTGAACTGAAGTCCCAAATGTAGAAGAGTTTTTAGGAACCTGTTGCAGGTGGATTAGGCAGGAACATGGTAACTCTTCCTCCACTATGAGGGTGGCAAGGTCTTTTTGGGCATGTTAATAACTGTGATGGATATTAAGCAATGCTCAATGCTCATTAAGGATAGACATTTGAAATATATAGACCCTGGCTGTTCATGTCAAAGAGTTGATTGAGGGGGTCTCCAGCTCACGGATCTTAACTTTAAATCTTGATGGAAGAGTAACAGAAGTTTTATAAGAACGTTAATGTTGTGCTGGATTCAAGACAAAACAGCCAGGATGACTTGAGTGATAGTAGTGCAGTTATTTTGAAACCATTCCAGAATAAAAGAATGCAAATTTCCCATGGAATCCAGCTGCTAAAGAATAAGACGGTAAGAATGTCATTAGCACTAGTCAACACAGATTTAAGGAAAATAGGCTTTTCAAACAAATCTGTGGGTTTTTTTCCCTGTGGAATTATAAGTCTAGTTCATAAAGATGCCTTCAGATTTGGGCTTTCCTAACATGCTATACCTCATGGTGTTCTGATAAAAAGTTAACACTATGAAATAATAAAATGGAGGTAAAATGAGTTGAGTGAAAACTAAATGATAGGCCTCAAAAAACATATGTCAGTGGGGAATTATCAGCAAATGGGAACGTTCCAGACTGGATTCTGAGAAATCAGTACAAAGCCCCATTTTATTCAGTGTTTTCATCAACGATCTGGGAATAAATGTGCTGATAAAAAGGGTGGATACACAAAGATTAGTAGAAGGATACAAAAAATAATGGCAGTAAAAACCTAATGCGTGGATTGCTCAGAAAGGCTGCATCCCTTCATACAGAAGATATGTAGCACGCCCCAAATGAATTTGAGTATTTAGAGCAGCAGACCTTGCTTTCAGATGACAGGACTGTATCTGGAAAGGAAGAATAAGATATTGTGCAAGTGGAGCTCAGATTTCCCAAGTGGTAATAGTAAAAAGGGGCTTAAAGGCCACAGATGTGTGAACACGGCACTAATAAAGTGTAACGTGAACTGGTTTTCTCTCTCATGTGTCATTGTTGAGTCCAGTTCAGAAATACTGCCTTTTTCTGGTACCTACATTTTCACAGCATGATGCAGCATTGAATACAAAAAAAAGTGTGCAACATGATTTTGATAGTTGGAGAAAATGAGTTGCCATGAGACTTCAAGATCATTCTAATTTATCTGAAAAGACTAAGAGGGGGGGACTTGATCAATACAGAGCATAATTTTCTTCATTTAGAAAAAAAAATATGAGTGCTACAGAATGTTTTAATCTAGTGGAGAAAGGCATAGCAAGGACCAAGACATGGAAATTGATGTCAGACAAATTCAAATTAGGCCCAGCCTTTCAACAGTGAAGGTGATCAAACACTGAAACAAACTCCCTTAGGACATGCTAACTCTTCATCACCTTCAACTCAAGACTGGATACCTTGCTAAAAAAAAAAAGATAAATTAGATAGGGAAAATTCACTGAGCTGAGCACAAGGATAGCTGGGTGAAGATGAAAACTCTGTGACATGTAGAAGGCCAGGAGGGATTGTTTAAACCTCTATTCTGACCTTAAAGCATATGAATCTACCAAACCTCATCTCTCTTGGAATGTTTTGCTTATTCCTTGCATTTCTCTTCTGCCATCACATTTCTATCGTTGAACTGTGCTGTACAGACACTGTTACACATGTCAAGCAGAGAGGCAAACAGCATTGTTAGATGGATCTGAAATTTCTTTCCATCTGTCTTCCTCTGTCTCAGTGCTGCCCTTCTCCTTATCCTACTCCATGAATGTTGATTGAGAAAAATGAAAAAAACAACCAAATCAAAGAGATGATGTTTCAACAACTGGGACTAGAACCATTTTGAGAAAGAATTTGTTTTGTTAGACATATTGGTCATTATTACCAGAGAAGTAAGAGTAGGAAGCATCTGTGCTGTTGAGAAGAGAGTCTCCAACTGAGGATGTAAAAGTAAGTGATGGATCACATGAAGTACATGGGATTCTCCGTGGGCTGCAGGTGGATCTCTGCTCCACTGTGGATCTCCATGTGCTAAAGGGACCCAGCTGCCTTACCATGGTCTGTACCAAGGACTGCAGGGAAATCTCTTCTTCAGTGCCTGGAGCACCTACTCCATCCCCTTCCTCTCCTTTTTTACTGGCCTTGGTGTTTGCAGGGCTGTTTTTCTCACATGTTCTCACTCCTCTCTGACTGCAATTGCTGTTGTGCTGATTTTTCTCCTTTTTCTTAAATATGTTATCCCAAAGGCTCTGCCACTATCACTGATGGGCTCAGCCTTGGCCTGCAGTGGAGTTGTCTTGGAGCCAGCTGGCACTGGCCCCATCAGACACGGGGTAAGCTTCTGGCAGATCCTCAGGGAAGCCCCCACCATAGTCCCGTGCTACCAAAACCTGGCCATACAAACCCCATACAGCTGAGTACTAATGGGCATTTTTCTATACTTAAACGTGAAACCAACTGCAAAATGGGTAATACTTAGACAAGCGTTGGGAGCTGGGGACAGATCAGTGCATGTACCTTTCCTCCTGGCAGTGTTGTATGTCTTCTTCAGGACTTGAGAGTCTCTTTCTAAACATGAACCCACTTAAAAATTCAAAGATCTAATTCTCATTCCTTGTACCATTAAGACAGTGCCCTCAGTGAGAAGGCAGCCTATTTGGGCCATTGGAATCTGTCAACTTAGCATAAGCCTCTGTACAAACAGAAGGCTAGTGCTGTGGTTCAAAGATGATAGTTGAACAAGATTTGCAAGTCAGAGGCTTGAAATTCCACAAAGGGAAGATCAAACAGCCTCTTGCTTTTAACAAGCATTTTATTTCTTCAGGGGACTGGACAGTTTTCATCCAGAAAATAAATGCAGAAATTTCATGCAGAAATTAAATGTCATCGTTGATACCTATGACAAAATGTTATCCCTGACACACACATTGTCAACTGCCAGCTCATCAGCATATCTGGGAATCCATAGAGATGGTCCTTAAGTAGCTGGATTCAGAGCTGTTGTCAGCAAAGATCACACTTGGACCCTGTCTCTGAAGGAGACATTCTGATATTTAGGGATAATTTTAGAAGTGGCTTCAAGCCTGTGTGTTATCTCTTTAACAGCCCAGACTACAAACTTGAGCCCACGCACCTCTGAACTTTGTCACATTTAAATTTTGAATCTCCTTTCTCTGGCATCACTCCATTTCTAATTATGATCTTAAAAGCAACAACTACCCTCCCCCACCTCCCCTTCCCCAGCCTTTTCAAAACTCAGGCAGGCTTGAGAATGATAATTCTGTATCACGACAGCTTCCGAGTTCCTGAATTTTTTTTTTTGATCTGTGCTGGATTACACCCAAACCTCTTCAAGCATTCTAATGAAGCACAATTGTGTTAAAATGTCTGCTCTGATTTTGGAATGAAAATGTTAAGTACTTGATTTGGGTCTCTCTGACACCCCTCGAATAGTCTTCCCGAGACTTGAAGTGTTTTGCCTTCCACTAAGAATCACATTTTGACCAGAAAAGAGTTGGTTGAAAATGTTCAAATTCTACTTTAAATTCCCCTGCTATAGCCATAGAGCTTGCAACTTATCTTATTGTTAAATAAATTGTATTTATTTCAACTTCTGCAGTGCATTGAAACACACAAGAAAGTAGATTCTGAGTATGGCTTCTTCCTCTGCTGCTCATCCCGCAGTGAATGACCAGGAGGTCTTGTCGTTGTAGGTGTGATGACCATAGTAATCCTTTGATAAACCATAGTGGACCTATTGGGCTATGTTATGTTGACGGTTTGGTGTTGTAGGTTTTGTGTGCAGAAACTTTGGCTACAGTCATCCTGAGTATTTAGATGGTTATTTAGCCATTGGTCTTTTACACCGTGCCAGATGCAACAGTCAGCTTCTTCCAAATAATTTTAAAATGATGCTGCTAAATAACTAGCAGCTGCTACTGTCAGAAATAGGCAAGGAAATGCTGGGTTCCTCTAAGATCCTAAAATGTCAGCAGTGACATCACAGTGTTCAAGATAGAGGAAGTGTCTAGGGTGGTAAAAAAATGGACAGAAGACAGACTTTCAATAGAAGGACTTAACATTGTAACCTAGCTTGCTCACAAGTACAGAAAAAGATCTGTCAAGTGCCTGAGGACATCTTATATAAGATTTAAAATGCCCTAGGTGTCTGCTTTGAAGCCCTTGCTGGTTTTGGCAGTTGTATCATTTTGTTTCTTTCATAACTATATTCAGCTTCCGCTTAAAACCATTTTTAGGTTTTTTAGTCCACATTTCTCATTATGACAGTCTGTGGCCCAGAGGCTGAGCTATCCCAAAATGACACAGTGTTTAATAAATCCCACGTCGATTCGTGATAATGCCCTTATTACAATTTCCAGCTCTTCTTAAAGGCTTCCTGTGTTCGATCTGCCCTGACAGCCCGTGGTTGACGTCCTTGAGGAGTGGAATTGGGGAGCTGAACTCCCCACTTGAGATGACAGTGGAAAGATGTAGCATTTTGGATAAACGTGTCCCCCATCCATCTGTCATGGCTGGTGTGCAGCTGTGATAAAAGCCTCCAGCTGCAGCCAGCCAGCAGATGTTTTAGTTCAGGTAGCCGAGCCCCCCGCGGTGGGCGGTGGAGGCGTGGGGCGCCCGGCGCTGTGTGAGGCAGAGCACAAGCACTCTGGTGCCAGGGGACCTCCTGTGGTGCAGGAAAGCAGGAGGAATGTTTAAGTAGTCTTCATCCAAGCTGGATGAGTGCTGTCAAGTAGCTTTCCCAGTTCTTTCACCAATTTGTCTTGATTGCATTGACACTCCCTTGGCATCCATATCCCGTTATTATTCCAGTGAGCACATTTATGATGAGGAAGGTTTGTAGAAAGAGTAGGTTTCAGGTAAAGCTCTCTGACAACAAATTTTGAATTCACATTTGGCAATACCTGCACTCAAAATTTGCTTTGAGGAGTTAGATTCACTTAGGCAAGTGAGGAAACAAATATGGCAGATGACTCAGGAGTTGCATCCAAACTGGTCAAGCTTTTACAGCACACACCTCACTGGGAGGCTCTTGCATTTAAATGGTGCATTTGAAACTTCTGAGGGAAACCATAGATAAATGAATTTCAAACTTGACCAATTTTAGCTTGCATAGTCTGGTGCCGGTTTGTAAGCAGAAGCATTTGAGGGCATATATTTGTCTTTAATTTTGTGACTTCAAAAAGGGATGGAAATGATCTTTTAAAAAACCCCTAAAGTACCATGGAATTGTTTGCAGCTGTAAATCTGTTCAGTCTGTTGCTCATCTCAGGGCTAAGTACTTGCCAATTATTTATTTATTTTTGTCAAGCCATTGCAGCCTTCTTCCCACTGTCTTACCAGTGTGGTTTAGGCACGACCTGTGGTCCTTCAAACACAGGCAGGGGCATCATTTGCAGCATTGAGTGTGTAGGGTGAGTTATTTTTAGCAGAATCCACCAGAGATCGCTTCCTGGCTCTGCCCTTCAGCGATGCAGACGCAGATACTTCCAGGCAAATCTCAACACCAGCTTCTTCACTGTGGGGCAACACTTGTCCAGGGTGGAGTTCAGTGATCTGGCTGTTTTGTTTCCTTTTAAAGATGTGCTCTGTCCCAAGGAAGATTTTAATCCACTCTACATTTCCTTATTTCCAAGTGTGATAGATGAGCCACTTGTTAAAATGCATATGAGGATGAGGTGTTTTTGCCTGTTCTGTCCCAAACTTACTGATTTTTGTGTGTCTCTCTCCTCTATCAGATGAAGCCAAAGTAGATGTTTTTAATTTCCTTATCACACAGACTTAATAAACAACAATTTGTGCACTTCAAGCACTACAAGATAAAAGGGAAGAAAGGGGCTCCAAAGCCCACAGAATTATTTTTTCATGCTAGCACTTCCTCTGTACAGTAACAGGATGGAAGTGCGCCTTCCATGAGAGTCATAACTGTCTTCTAATTTCATTATTGCTGCTTCTAATTTAATCAGTCTCTGTAAACTAGATGAGATTGAGTGTAGTCAGCCAAACATATCTTTTCCAAGGAACCCCACACTGCCATAAGGAACTGCACAAAGAAATCCACAAGCCGAAACCCTGCCCTGAGCAGCACTGGAGATGGGCTGGGTTGTGAGGAGAGGTCACATCGCTGACACAGCCCAGGCTGCAAGTAATGATACTCTTCAGCCTTGGAAAGTGCCATCATCATTTGTTGTGAATGAAACAATACCAACCCCTGTGTCCCAACCATATTTCTGAAGAATGATATTATTTTGCCTCCCTCCTTGAGTTGAGCACTGTGTTCTTCAGGCTCCTTCTTAAATTCCTGAAGAGTGCTGATGTACTATAATAAGTGCTTAACTGCTTCCAGCCCAGAGCTGGCTGAAATCCTGGGCTGAATGTAGCAACACTTGGATCCTGGCACATCTTTGTAAAACAGTGTTTTGTGATCTTTTGGGGATGCTAAGTGCCATGCGAATCCTGTGCATCATTGTCGAGTAAATTGTGCCACCTTGTAATTTAATTTCTAATTACACAAATGCTTTGTGTGGCATTAATAAAAAGTAATGTGAGGTTTTTCAGTAAACTATAATTTTAAGTATTTTTTTTGAGACCACGTGATTTATTAACCCTTTATTAGGCCTACTTTAGACTTGAAGCCATTTTCAATTGTGCCTTGGCATAAAATTGTTGCGTAGTTAGTAATGCCATTGCCATACTTAGAAGCAATGGTTTTACTTAGAACAAATTAAAAATGATTAGGGTTTCTTTTAAGAGAGTATTTGATCTCATAATCATAAAGAATAACTTACTTCATTACACCTTTCCTATGTTTGATCATCCTTTGGAAGCCTGTTTGTGTAGAGGTCACCTCACCTGCTATTCTTCCCGTACAGCAGCTATTTCTGGGATGGAACAGGCTGTGAATTTTTTTCATTTGCTCAGAAACTAATGAAGTTTGTGGGGGGCAAGTGGTTTCAGCGTCAAGCTTCTGCCAGATGTTGCCACCCCACAGCAGGGACAGCTGAATGGCTCATGAAGCAGCCCCTTCCCTAGAACAGTTTTACAGCCAGCCTGGTAAAGGAAGCTGACATCAATTTGATTCATGCTAATCGAGTGAGCTGTAAAGTGCAGCAGCTGACCCAGGAGCTGTTTGGTTGTCCCTTATGTGGAATCTGCAATCTCTGGGAGAGAGGTTTGATGGAGAGCTGTAGGCCATAATGCCCTCAGCCATCCCAGCTTAATTTGCTGATGCAAGTGTGGCAGCACTCTCTAACAGAGCAGGCATTTAGTGCAGGAAAAGGAGAATAGCTTAGCTGCTTCATCTGCTGAGGGAATGAAAAGAGGCAGAGCGTACGGATGCGTGGTGGAATTGTTCAGGATGCTGATGCCAACACCTACGCTCAGGTATATGGAGGGATGAAAGGAGAGGTATAGAACCACCTGACAAGTCAAGGCTTCTGATTTTATCAGCCACAACATGGGCTCTAGCAATGTGCACTGGAAGACTTTCTGGCTTATTTTTTTTGCACAGCAGCCCCCTGTGGTACCCAGCAGACTGTTATTAGATTCAGTAGCTGCACATCCAGCAGTGCAGGTGTACTGCTCAGAGCTGTTGCCATTAAGTATTGATACAATTAGGCTAGGGAGGATTTGTAGAAGAGTGATGTATTACTGTATCCATATCTAGTTTCTCATCAAAGGGGTTGAAAATCTTCACAGGTTCTTCCAGATATGAACCCTGGGTCAGAATTTGTATGAGGCTTGCCAAGGTCAGGTCATTTACCATTTTGTTTTTTGAAGTTAAAGCTTCTTGCCTGTGGAAGTCACATACCTGAATACAAAATGCAGAATCTGAACAAGGAGAGACCGTTCTCTGAGTAGAATGATCCCTGGAAACCTCTCACCCCAGGAAGCATGTAGGCATCATGAGGGAAAGGCTGAAGTCTGTGACTGAGTGTGTAGGGTGAGCAGGGGAGAGATCACCTGTAGGAGCAGCTGCCTACACCTTCTCTTTTATGCTCATTGTAAATAAATTGCATTTATCATTACCCGCACCCTTTGTCTCTAGGCTTCTGAGGTGTTGAAAGCTCCAGTTAAATGGCTTGCCCAAAGAAAACACTGTCACATTTGCATAATATTTTCATAGACACCTAGCTCAACCTGAGCCTGAAGGGAGATAGGGATGTTCCCTGAATATTTTATATTCCCATCCCCAATTCCCACCAAAGCTGACTCTAAATTGTGGTATGGATATAATAGAGAGAGAGAGAGAGATGGCTGAGAGGTTTGAATTTTTCTGGGACATTTTCAGACACTCTTAGTTTAAGAAGCAACTTACACCCCACAGAAGACTCTGAAACAGTGCTATTTAGAAACAAATCAGCTTCCATTTCACCTCTTTCTCAGTATTCCTCTTCTCTCATTCTTCATTACTAGGGACATCTGCATGAAAACAGAGTCTTCTTTTTTTTTATATCTTGGGAGTTCATCTGCCTCTGCTGATTATCCCCTCCCTCCCCTCTCCTTCTGAAGTCATTATCTTCTGATTGCATTACATTTGCAGCCATCCCACCGCGGGCTCTCTTCTCATCAAGATTCTCCAGCTAAGCAAGGGAAAGGATAGGTCAGCTTGATCAGAGAAAACCTCAGGGAGAGGCTGGCCCCAGCAGAAGTGGTGTTGGGGTCCAGTCTATGTCACCGTCTCTCTCAGCCACCATCACACTCTGCCACTGCTATTTCTGTAGAGGCGCAATGAACTCAGTCACGTTTCTGCCACAGATGGTGATGGAACAAGAGCTGGAGGAAGTATTTTTGAAAAGATGTGTATTTGCTGCAAAACACAATGTTATTCGTGTCACCTACCCTGCAGATGTTTGCAAGCTTGAATTGAATTAGGGAAACTTTCATTACAGGAGTGGGGAGAATAACTGAAGATGTAAAATCCTGCTCATTTCCTTGAAACAAGAACTGGAAGCCTTAATTATGATAGAGTTACACTCAATCTTGCTCTGGGCGAGTAATATTTGTTTAACTGAAGTGGAACAGTTTCCTTAGGAGAAATTGAAGGAGATCCTTCTCACAACAAATGCAACCAAAGTTTGTGTCCTTCCTTTGATTCGGAAGGCGGATTCTGTGATGGGCCTACTGTGTCCAGTTACAGCAGTGAAGTTTTGCCAGTTGGTCATCCTGTGTGATAGAAAACAGTGTCTTTCATCTCTTGAAGCATCTTAACAGACTTAACAAATGGTGGAACTGTCCTGATGAGTATCACTTAAAAGGACAGGTCACAAGCTTAGCTAAGGTCACAAAACGAGCCAATGCAAACACTGAACCCAGCTCCCAGATATTCTGTCACTCAGGTCTGCTTTTTAAGATAACAACTGTCAGACAATCTCTATCAACGTTTATCCTGTCCTTTGACTGAACCCATTTAGAGGTTTCAAACCAAATTCATATGTCTCTGGTATTTTTTATATTCATATTTCCCTCTTCATACTTCCTTCAGCCAGAAAAGGAGGGTCCAAAACAAATTGATAAAATTGTATCTTAAAGGAAGACCTTCAGAGTTCTTAACGGGGCTCTGGATAGCTCACTTGGGAGACAGCTTTCCTAAGAAATCTTTTTCCACTGGACATATCAGAAGAACATTGGCATTGTCCCCTACCTGCTTGTAACTACATGCGAGTGGTGTCACAAAGACATTGCCTTTGTTTCCATTGTTCTACCCCAGCTCCTTCTTTGAAAATATTGCAAGCAATGGGAATAGGTCCCTCTTATTTCTTCGTAACAAAACCCACACATGTCCAAGACAGCAACTGGGCCATAATGGCAACACACAGCAAGCGACAGAACAATTTGTAAACAATTTTGTACAGGGTGAGAATGACAACCCTTTCTTCCCAGACAGATGCCTAAGCTGTTCTGGTTTTCCCCAGGAGGCATTGCAAAGGTAATTCTAACTAACAGCTCCAATACATGTGTACACTTTGTATCTTTGGATAGAGGATGCCAGCAAATATTGAATTTACTTCTAGAATTAAGTGACCATGCAGCAGCATGTTATTGCATTTAATGCTACTTCTGTAGTGCAAAGAGTATCAGTGATAGAAATCAGTTTAAATGTAGGATGATCTGATTTCCCAGTATCCCATTACAGCTAGGAGCTCTGCAGTGTTCCTGCAAAGGGCTCAGCGTCTCTAAGTCAATGGGTACATCTGTCTCAGGATGTATTTGCAAAAGGATAGACAGCACAGCGGGTGGCTCGATCCTTCAGTCCTTTGTTTGCTCCTTAAGGACATGTCAAGGACAAGATCATGATCTCATTTCTATTTTAAATCATCTAGGTGAATTAATTCCAAGAGAGTTGAGGATTTGTGTTGGGTTTTGTCCCCTATGGGGATTTTCTTGGAATGGGAGTAGACAGGATGACTTCAGGTATGCAAAAGACACTGCTTAACTTGAAGCCAAGTATTTATGCAGAATGGATTCCCTGTGGATACTTCCCAGGGTTGATCCAAACTTAAAGATTATAAGGGAGTTGGTTAGGTTACTCCCAGTTGTGTATCCTTTGGGGAGATTAGGCAGAAAATAAGTCTGAGGCCAGCAACAGCACAGCATCTGGTTATCCCAGCACGTATCCTGCTTCATGTGCTATATATTATGTCTTTAAAAAAAAAGAAAAGAAAGAAAAACAGCAGAGGAATTCACATTCTTGAAGTTAGTCACTGGATTAAATTGCCATTTGTCAATAGAAATTTAATTTGTATTATAAATTACTGCAGCATTACTCTCAGACATATTTTATCAATGTGTTTCAAATTATTTAATAAAAATATTTTTCAAAAAATAAGTACTGCCACTTGTTTTCACCCCACCTCTGTTAAAATCAGTACGTTCTGAGGGTTTCCATCACTGTAATAGCCAACTCTGCAAAAATCCCAATGAAATAAACTATCACCAGGAGTATTAAAATCCATTGCCATAAACAAAGCCTTTTCTCTCTCCCCAATCAATGGCCTGCTGTGTTGCTGCTAATAGGACTGTACAGAAGTTGCACAGAAAGGAATTTGTTTGCAGATTCCTCTGACTTTTTTTGTTTGGTTTTCTTGATGGAGAGGGGGCAGGAGAAGAATGTCATGGCAGGATTCAGAAATTATTTCACTGAACTTAGTATTTATTGCAGAGATGAGATCCTTCAATCAGCAGAAAGGGACACATTCAACCTGTACATAGGAAGAAAATTTTCATTGCAGAAATGGGTGAAAGGCAGAAAACAAGAAGGAAACCTCAGAAAATGTGACTGCTGCCTTTATTTGTGACATATTTGCAGGCAGAAAAAATGTTGTCTTGTTTTGCTGCTGGTTTAAAAATGTACCCTAATTGTTTCCAATCTTATCCTTCCCTATTTCAGCCCTGGCTTTATCCTACAGTTCTGCCATTGTATGCTCAGGCTGATTCCCTGCTTTTGCAGCCCTGAGTGTCCCACACGCCGTCTGCCAGTGCGCCATCTCATTCTTCCTCGTTTTGTACAAAGCGTAATTTCCTTTAAAAACATGAATAATCATGGATATTTCTTTCTCTTTTTATTTTCAGGTAAGTGGCCATTCCTGCTTTTGTTACACTGGTGAACGATCAGCAAACCGCAGCTCTCAAAGGTAGTTTTTGTGGCGCAGTTTCTTTCCGAGAACCTTGAAGTATTTTCCTCATCGGAGTTTGTACAGCAGCTCGGCAGGAGGTTTGAGATAAGCAAACTGGGATTTAACCTTAACCGAACAGTAATTTCTTTTCTTTGATTTTTGTGGTTTAGTCTGGCCTTACTGAGGTGCCCAGAAATAAGGAGCTAAGGGTACAGTGTGGGGAGAGATTATTCAACTATGGATCTTCAACCACTAGGAACAAAAACATGAAGGGACCATGGCAGAATAGTTGTTTAAGCTCTCAGAATCATACAATTGACTCCAATAGTTGTGAAGTTTATAAGTCATATATTTTTAGTCTTATTTTTATTTTTTGGGGGGAGCAGGGGGGTGGGTGTTGTGAATCTGGAATATTTTCTCCCTCCCTCCCTTTTTCCCCTCTCTCCTTCTCTACATAAAGCTGTTTGAAATTATAAAAAAGAAAGTAATGACATTATATTTGTTTTCAGGAACGTAGAGATTGATATTTAGGGAAGAAATCTTAATGACATAAGCAGTATCAATCATTGGGGAAAATATTGTCACAACATGAGTTTAATTTTACTTTAAATGCAGGGTTTTAAGGGTAGTTCCACGGAAAGGAAAAAAAGATGACATACATTGCTTAGATACAGAGAAACCCAATTCTCTGATATATAAGACAATTTTATAGGTCTCTGATTTGTTGCTTGATAATTTTTGATGCTGAATGGACAGGTATTTTCCAATGTGACTAAACTATTGTCTCAAATGAGTTAGCTGGGCACAGCTCTGAGTATAATCAAGTAATGTAAGCCTGGAATACATTAAGTATCAATATTAATTAATGAGTCTCGGACACACACAGGAAATTGCCTTAAACCTCCAACCTTCTGAAAATATCTTCAAGTGGGATTACTGACATAAAGGATTTGATCTAATTATCACTGCTAATTTCCTTTAGGATGGTGGTAGCAACGCTGTTGTTAAAAAAGGCACAGTCAAGATTAGTCACCTACAGTATTAGTGTTAATCCCTTATCTGTATTACTAATATTTTAAAACTAAATCTTTTAGAAATTATCACCACCAGTCCTGCTTCACAGTTTATTCAGTGTAGGCAATTAGATGGCTCAATTATTTCATCCTGATGTGCTGGAGTTTGGGTTTTTTATTTCTTGAAGCTTTCTCCTCCTGAAATTGGCATTATTGGCTACATTTTCTTAGCCTTTTTTGCGGTCTGAAATGCTAGCTGTACACCGTAAGAGTAGGAGGCAGACAGATTGAAATGATTTAGCAAGATTATGTGTTTTTCCCTCTGGCTTAGCCATTATAGGTAAGCAAACTCTGTGAAATAAACAAAACCCAAGAAAATAGTGATGAAGGGACAGGAGAGTAATCACCAAAAAAAAAAAAAAAGGCATCTGGAAGATACAGCACCTTCATCTCCCTGATGTGAACTTTTTCTTTTTTTGGGTGTGCTTAGAGTAAACAGTTGTGAGGCAGCCTGTGTCTCACAAGAAGCAGCTCCACACCCAGCACTTTTTTACTGGGACAGTGCAGAGAGGCCTCACAGGGGCCTTGGGAGGTGTGGGCACTCCCCTGTACTGCATGGTGGAGGTGAGGAGATGCTTGCTCCAGTAGCTTCCTGGGGAGCAGGGACTCCCAGCACATCACTCATGCCTTAGCAGGCCAAATTACCTCAGAAAAAAAGCCTGTGGGGGCTTGGATGCTCTGTGAGCCCCAGCAGCTGCCAGAAGAATATATAGTCTGTAGAAGGTTCCTGAAAGAACCAACCAACTCAGTTCCCTCCCAGCCTTCAGTGTTGGAACAGAGAAAACTCAGCTGACAACCTGCTGCCTCTAACGCTGACACAGAGAAATGTTACCTATCTGTGCAGTTCATTATCTGGTACTTGGATCTTAGTGAATAAAGTTGCTGCTGAAGAAATCCCATAGCCACCAATGTCATATTAGACATCACAACATGCTATCAGCTCTTAAATGTCCAACTCATCAACACAAATTGGTTCCTCTGAACAGCAATCCCATGCAGAGATCAGTTTTCCCTTGATGCTCCCTTTTTCTTTTTTCCCCTCTGTCCTGGTTTTCTTCCTTATGCTCTTTGAATGGTCAAGTGGCCTCTTCTTACATAGATCTTGAAGTATTTTAATTGGCACACAGACCTCATCTGGAAACGAATATCTTTTATTGGTGCTTTGATTTGTTTCTAATGCTATTTTATTGACAATTGTTTCTGGGTAATGATCCAAACCTCTGCAGTGCTTTTACATGAACATGTGATGCTTTGATGGGGGATGAGAGTTTTGGAGACGGCTCTGTAGCTGGCAGCCTTTGATTCAGCAATTGTGCCTACAGGTACAGGACCTACCCCCTGCTTCTGAGCAGAAAGCAATTAAAATGGTACCAGTTTTTAGAGAGCTGTCTCATTGTTGTGCCTCAAAACAGCTGAGCAATAAAGGGCAACACACAAGATAAGTGTGAGAAAATCTGGCAAATTCTTGTGTGACAGTGACACCCTGCAAATTAGCAAACAGAGATGATAATAATAATAAGAACAAAAAAGAGCAAAGATGGTGAATCACAACATGCACTTTATTCACTTACTTTAAAAGTTGCTAGTTGTCAATACCTTTTTAATTCTCTGGAGCAGATTTCATCAGAGTAATAAACTTTTTGACAATATGGCACCACTCCCCTGTAAGCATCAATCCTTCACTGAGCAGCACAGCAATATTATTGTAGGTAGGGACCTTTATGGAGAAGGCATTAATGAGCCTTCTACAGACAAAAAGAGGTGAGGGAGGAACACTGGAAGTTTCTGTCAGTGACGCAGCTGCTCTGTGCAGAGGAACAGAGCACTATGTTTGGAAGGAAATGTGGGCTGTAGAAAACAATGGGGGATGTGCAGGCGTGCAGTTATCCTCTGTGACTTGGAGGAAGAAAGGATGAATGTAATGGGAGCAATCATAAATGTTTATGTCTGCATGCCTATGCAGATGTACACTTAGCACTTGCAAACTCATACAGGTGGACACAAGCACGTCTTTGTGTGACTGTGGCACAAGAGACCTCAGAGAGATGAGGAAGGAGGCCTGCGTAGTTTCCTCTTTCTGTTTTATAGACCCAGAAAGCTGGGCATAAGTAGTTCTCAAGTCATTTGTCAAAGATCACCAAGGAGATGAACAGAACTCTGACCTTTTGAGTCCTGGCCTGTCACAGTATCCTCTGAGAAATGTTGACAGCTGATTCAGAATCTCTGCAAACCAGGAAGTGAAGGAAGAGTACTCCTAGATATCAGGAGGGAAGTGTGAAGGGTTTGTCTGGCATTCTTACACATTTCTCTCTCCCACCTCACCCTCTGGCCCCAAAGGCCTCAGAATGAAATAATTCACGTCTTTCTCTAAAAAAAGCCACTGTGTGTAAAAAACCCTCTAGTGATCTACCTACATTTTGAAAACTTCATAGGGAAAAACGATTAGAGAGTTATTACTTTTTTATTTATTTAGTCTTTTAAATGAAAGCACAGTTCTTTGGGAAATGTCTGGCACCTTCTTTAAAAATCTGCCCTTCTTCTGATGTTTCTAATTCATCATTGACTCTCTTCTCAAGTTTTCTTTTCACCTTTTCCAAATGGATTCCATACTGCTTGAACTCACCAGGTTCCTTCAAAGAAACTATATTTGAAGCTTCTAAGACAATCTGCTTTTCTGAAAGGGTGTTGCTAAGAATCCCTGAAAGCATTTTCCAGTTGTTATACATCACCTATAGTTTGCTGAGTCCCATATTTCAAAAATGGCTTGTCTAAATCTCCCTGCAAAATGCTCTCTCATGGATCAGGCAAACAGTTCTTTCTAGCTGCAGTCAGGATAAGCTTCTGAAGTGGAAACCACCTTGTCTTCGAAGAGAAGAGGTATAAAAGAGCAGTCAGACTCTCTCTTAGTATAAGCAAGACTGAGACTAGCATTTTTTCAAGGGAGTAATAGGTCCTATCCCTCACTATGAAAATAATACCAGTCACAGTTGTGTTCTGAGAGTATTCTCTTGCTTGTGGAAGGCTTCTCCAGAAGATTAGAGGTGTCATCAGATTTATCTGAGAAGCACATGGGCGGGGGAACACCACACACCAGCTGCACCTGCAGCATCCTCAGAGCCAAGCAGTTGGACTTTGGCTCCTTGCAGAGATTTGTTTCAGATGCTATCTATTATCTGTGGCAGAGGTGCTGTCAAAAGAGTGGGTTGTCTGTCTGTCTACCTGCCTGGGTTGTTGTTTTCCTCCACTTCAAAGTCTCCCACTTCTGACCTAGCTCACTTGCCAGTCCCTCACCAAACCTCAGGATAGCAGGTGTTTAGCTGAGCAACATGGGCAGCACTGGAGCCTGCCACGAATGGTCTGTAAATCAGTTTGCTCTGTGCAGCAAGGCTCTGGCTTAATGATGAGTCAGAAGAAAAATGTTATTAATATTTAATGTGCAAGCCGAATGTCTAGCGTGCTGTTATTAGTTACACATCATGAGGGGTGCAGTATTGGCTACCAGTCAATGCAGGTCGCTTCCTCCAATGTTCTCATTCTGCAGACTTAATTCGTACGGTATTTTTCCATTCACTGAGACAAATATCTGCTCCATTTAAAGGAGCTTTGTCAAAATCTTCTAGCTAAATCTTTAAATTGGTGTGCCTACCTTTCAAGACCCCTTTCTGTGAGACGCTTGATTACTTTTGAGAGCAATTCTTCAGGCGGTTGGGCACTGCCACCTTTTAAAGGGGCTCTGTGCTGCACTTCAGCCGTGAGCCTCCATGGAAGAAAGCACTTCAGGGTCGAGACATAGCGAGTAAGGGAAAGAGATCTGTGCTCTTTGCTTGCCTGTATCTGTTCTTAATGAACAAACTACTGCTTGGGTGTGCTTCAAGTGCAACTTTTAGACCAGGGCTGTGTTACTAAACCAGAAACGGAGTGCTGCTGGTGGATAATCCAGATTCCTGTTTGCAGGAGGAAACAACTCAGCATTGGATGCTATGCCAGTGTTGGGTCATACTAGAAATGAGCTGCATCTGCAGGCTCATCCTGTGCTGTAGCTATCAAGACCCAGGGGAGACAGTTTCCCATGTGTGACCTCTTCCTCATGCCCCTTCATCCACTGACTTCCAGAGTCTGCAGGTTGTGCTGCCAGGATTTCCAAATGCTGCTCACCGGGTGAGGAAGGATGGCTGCCCCTCACTTAGACTCTTGTCCTCTAGCAGCCTGATGCAACTCTGCTCTTCATGAGGATGAGGTTTTATCCATGGGTACAAGCAATTCCCTCAAGGGTGAGAACAGTAGTCTAGGCCAGTACCTTTTTCTGCAACCTGTGCAAAAAACAAAGCTTTTTCAGAAAAGAATCTGGACAATTTCTACAGTTTCCCTCATATTCCTCCAGCATATACAGTCATTGGACTGGGGACATTAGGAGATGCATTTCTTCCTATTTGCTTTCATATATCTTTGTGACCTCATTGTCCATGCATTTGTCCTGTCATTTAACCTGCTGATACAATCTGCCCCTGCAGCCTCCTATGGCAGCAGATTCACTAAATGCTGTATGAAAAAATAAAAAAAGAGAAAAAGAAAAAAGAAAGGAAAAGAAGCCATTGTGTTCCTGGAAAAAGACACATGGTTTATAAGTAAATTATTTTTCTCTTCTTGTTTGTTTAATACTGCTTGGGAGCATTTGCCTCAGGCGTGGTTGGCTTCTTGTGAAGGGAGTGACACCGGGACTTAAAGAGGCACTTCCCTTTCTGATTTTGTGCTGTTTGCATGCAAGGCCCTGTCCTTTGCTTTCAGCTGTGTTACCCCTGATTCCCAGCAGCACAGCCTAAATTAGAAACAGAGCTCATGAGCTTTTGCATCATTCATTCCTCTTGCATTAAATTGACCAACTCTTGAAGTCCTACTTGCTTGGAACCAGCACCAATAAGAAGATGAAATGAAGCAAAACAATTGTATTTATAAAGCATGTCTCTTCTTATGGCATTTAGGGGGAAGCATGTACAGTTCTCTTTTACTCTGTTCTATTTACAAAATATACCCAGCTCCTGTTCATCTTGGAAAAAACGATGACAAGAAAAGCAAAAAAGCCATACACAGGTAATAACACTTCTGGAGTGGCTGCTGAAAAAAATAATGTATGAGTCCCAGCAGAAACAGTTGCTTTTCTGTAAGAGCATTAACCCATTTCCCTCCAAACACCTATATTACCTCAGCCCCAGCTGCTCCCAATTTTATGGTAGACTATGTCTTTGAGGCACTTCACTGGGACAATCTCTTATTCATCAAATTGGGGTCAAACTAACTGTAGGACGCCTCACTCAGCCATGGTGCTCATCTGCACTTCATGCAGGAAAACAGAAGTTACCTTTGAAGTGAAAACTATGAGAGAGAGTTATGTGACTTGAATAGTCTGATTTTAAGACTACTCAGTCTCCTCTTAATCATCCTATTCCGACCACATAGTAGCAGATTAAAAGATAGGTTCCACAGTGTCACAATTTTGTTATTTCTAAGTTTTAGCAAGCGTGGTGGAATATAACAAAGATTATAAATGTGTATACAGGGCCATTTTTCTCATAAAAAATAAACAAAAGCAATTTTGGTGCAGTAGACCAAAACCAACCCAATGAAATCATTTTGTGATGTAGTAGGGAGGGCATAGATACTCACAGAGCATATTTTGAATTAATTTATTAATGGTATCATTAATATTCTTACAAATCATGTGGTTCTATAAAGCTCCAGTGACATAATCCTTCAGACTGCGACCTGGTGCCCACTGGTGTCAGTGGTAACTGTCAGTAGATTAAGTATGTAAAAAAAAGGTTCAAAAATGCAGTAACTCTTCTTTCAATTGAATAAAAGTGAAGTGTTCTTTTGCATTGGAATTAAGGTCATGGTAGTTAAGGATCCTGAAGCATTTTTACCCACTTCAGAGCCTTTGTCCTGAGAGAGAAACAAAATTCCACTTAGGAATAATTGCATTTATTCTTTCTGTGTTCTTTTTTCTTTTTTTGTCCACTTCTATACCTGCTATGGAGGTCCCTGTCTGTCCTACCCCAGCAAAGTAGACACATTTCAGTAAACGAAGTGTGTGAAGTTTTCAAAACATTCAATGAATTCTTGGGAAGAAGTATAAATTCTGGCTCTAATATTGATGCTAATAAGTTATATGCGTATTTTTTTAAATTGCAATCAGAGTATAAAGATTTTGCTGTGAATTGTAAAATTAGCCAAAGCTGCTTGGCATGTCGCTGCTGCACTTTTTCTCTTCCACATGACATATTCTTAACTAAGTCAATCATTTACATGGGCTTTAAATTTAATTTAAATGTAATGAATTTAAATTGGGCTTTGCTCTATTTCAAGGTTGTTGGGTTACTTTTCTGTAAGTTAACATTCAGCATGAGGGATTCAACTTCTGGATTTTGGTTTCAACTGCTCTCCCTCACTCTTAGATTCTCTCCTCCTTTCCCTCCCCCTGCCACCCTTCCCTTTATCGTCTTTTCACAGCAAATCCATCTACACAGCCTTTAACTGACTCATGGCCCAGGAAAGGTGCATGGGCAGGGGAAAGGGGGCAACACATCCACAAGCTGCGTGTGTTAGGAGTGTGAGGATTACTGATTGAAGCCAGCAACAGAAAAGCATTACAAGAAAATCAAATAGGTATATTTTTGGGAGGAATCATGAGATTCTTCCTGCACATGAGTGTCTATCTCAGTAATCATTCTCTTCCTGGATCAGAGTCCTCTTAATCCTCCACCCCATCACCCTCCTCTATCAAATCTCCAATACTTCTGAAATGAATCAAATCAAGAATTAACCTTTCAACCATGAAACATTCCTTTACTATGGTACGTGTGTCCCCTGTTAATCTTGCTGCTACAAAAACATGAGGCACAGACTATTCCATTAGTGGTACTGGACTTCTAAATTTTCTACAG
This sequence comes from Lycocorax pyrrhopterus obiensis, assembly GCA_014706295.1. Lineage (NCBI taxonomy): Eukaryota > Metazoa > Chordata > Aves > Passeriformes > Paradisaeidae > Lycocorax > Lycocorax pyrrhopterus. Next base: position 94,686,405 of record JACSVZ010000001.1, read on the forward strand.
TTGCCCTTGAGTGTCTTTTAAAGATCCCTAAGTCCATTTCTACAGGAATCTCATGATGCCTTTTCCCAGACTTTGGAAAAAGGAGATACTCTTCTATAACTGAGTCAGTCTGGAAGAGGTTCTATTAAGCTCTGGGTTGCCTTCGTACCACGTGACAGACAGATGCTACCTGTTGATAGGTAATTGTGCATCCTTATGGATTTAGGGAAGATTTTCTTTATCACATTTGAATAAACAGGAGTGTAAGTAGTCCTGGCTCAACAGTGAAGAGTCAAGATGAGCAATGTAGGGAGAGAACTTCTGGGCAAAGTCAGGGGATTTGAATTTGAAATTACTCAAGAGGTGAGAAAGGGATGAGTTTTCCATGCCTTATGGACTGTATCTCACAGACCCTGATCCCAGCACTGTTCTTGCAGAATTGGAATGTGTAAACAGTATGCCTTGGGTATTCTGCTTACATCTTCAAAGTCTTGCTGTTTCTTGGTTGTTTTTTTTCACATCCTATGTTCCTAACCAAACTTGTTCCTATCCCTGTGTCTGCTCCTGACAGTGCCATTTAGCTTTATCGATACCTAGCAGGGTCATAAACATTCAGTGTGTATTCACAGATTAGAGCCGCTGATTGAACTGTGGATGCTCTCACTTGCACCTTTGTTCATTAATGTGATATTGAACCAGACAAAAGATCTGTTGCATTCAGTAGCCTGACTCCAGCAAGAGCCAAAATATTTTTCTAATACCAAAGGAGAGAGAGGAAGACTAAGGCACCGAGATGTATTCGAAACAGGGTCTAGTACCCACTGTCAATGTAAGCTGCAGTCAGTAATGGGGAAAGATGTCCCCATTGCACTTCATAGTACCCTCTCTGTGGACTCATTTCTCTCTAGTTCCTTTTCTCCCATATCAGCTTCATGTTGTGTTACATTTTCTTTCTCCTAATTGAAGCTGGCATTAATTGATACCGTTCTGTTTTCTCCCATCTGAATGTTGTCTTCACCCTGAAATAAGGTCAATGGACCTGTAAATACTACAGTGTGCTGTCTCCTTTCATCTTCAAATAAGAACTGGGATGCTACTGCCATGAAACTCAGTATCAGCTCTACTACACTGGCCACAGGCTCACCATGGGTTAACAAAATGCTGGTTGCAAAGCACAGTGAAAATATAGAGGTTCAATAGTAATGAAGTAACAATGTACTAGCATAGCAAAAAATGGAGTGAAAATTATAGCATAGCTGATTCATCACTGTGTTATTCTACTTAAACCAGTAGTGATTCAGAGCCAGCAACTTGGGAGAGGTTGTTAGAGTCTTTATGAAGTTTAGAGCCATTTACCCATATACACTCAAATTCATTTTGTTTCATTATGACCATGATAACCTTATGTATTTGAAGATAGTGACTTGGGTTTTTTAGTTTTGTTTTGGGTTTGTATATTTTTTTGCCTCTTGAAGGACAAATCTCTGGCTAGGTTTCTCTGTGCTTCTGCCATACAAAAACTGATTTGGAGAAACATTGTTAAGAGCACAGCTGTAAACCCGTAGCAGGTTGTAGCATCATGGGATAAGTGTAGCAACTTTTAAAAGTAGTTTATCATTTCTGTGCACTTGTAGCAAGCCTTTCCACTCTGTGTTATTCTTGCCATATAATTAGACATACTTAGAGTTTTCTTGATCTAATATTTCTGAGAGTTAGGTAAATAATTTATGGGGTACTCTTCACAAATAGATACAATGTGAATTCAGAGCTAATCTGCTCCTCTGGAGGTACATAAAATTATCAAGCTTATACAAGAGCAAGCTAATTAGGAAGCAATCATCATCAACAACAGCTGTTCTTAGCTCACTGAAGGGCGGAGGCTTTTCTTGCACAGTCCACTCATCCATTTCCTCTCCCCAGCTTTCCATGAGACGAGCATCTCCAGAGCTACTCCTGTGCAGCAATTCCTGTCACTCTCAGTTCAGTGTTTCTGCTATCTAAACAGGGAGTTCGCTTCTGCAGCAATTTGTCAGCATTTTGCTAAGGATGGATGCATATCTGGAGAGTGGTGGAAAGGGAAGGACAGGTGAAGTATCCAAAGTATGGTTTTCCCCACTGTCCCAAAAATGATGAGTGCATATTTATGTCTACTGCACTGTTCTTTATATTTATATCAACTCTAGTATTTCAGCCAGGATAAAACTAAAATGCTCATCAGAGAAATGAATTATTTCTACAGCAGTACTATTAAAATGTAGTGGCTGAGAATATTGCAGTCAGCCCTTCACTGACCTCACCTTTGGTCTTTTAAATTCCATTATGAGCAGGGCTTGGCCCATTGGGCAGGAGATACATCAGCTTGTACCTCAGAAATGGATAGTAGCTCTCCAACCTGAAGCATGCATGAACTCAGCAGATACCTTTTGTTCTTGTACTCCCATCACATCACACAATGGCAAGCCAAGCCAGGTGTTCTTTGTTGAAACCAGTATTACGTGCTGATTCAGTGCTCCTACCTCAGTGCCCATGGAAGTGCTTGCTGCTAGCAGAGACTTTGTGTTGGGCAGGTGAGAGATGGAGTAGTAGGAATCAGCTGTGGAAGGTCTGTGGAGAGGGAGAGAGACAGAGAATGGGACAGGGGACAAAGGGGTTTTCAAGAACTCCCAACTCCCTCATATCGTCCAGTAAATCAAAGAGCAGTGAAACTCTGTGTGGGGAGGAGATGACATGTTGGCTGCAAGGCTGGAGGCACATGCTGCTGGAGACAGCTTTTATCCTCAGGAATGAATGACTGGAAATTTTTTAGAAGAACAGGGTATCTGCAAATGTTACAGTGCTTTTTCCACTTGAATTCTACTTTTGGTCGCATCAGACCACCCTTCATCCACCAAAGCTCTGACCCCAAAGAAGGCCAGACTCACACAGAAAACTGCCTGGAGAGCTGCCTGTGGCCATCTCCATTTCTTATTGCCCTCCTCTCACTGGGACAAAGCAAGGAGAGCTGAGGGGAAGGGGGAGGTGACTGTCAGTGGAAAGGCTTTGAGAGACCTGGTGAAAGGTAGGCTTCTCCTTGGCAAATGGTGTTGCCTGTCATCATGTTTGATCTTTCCTATGGTTTCTACACGGCTGCCTAGAAGAGGATTACTGCTGGAATTGGACAGAGATGCCTGTGAAGTTAGTAGGCTTCTGACAACGTGGAGAAGCAGATCAGTCATCAGCAATGGCAACAAAACACAGACCAGGGTTCCTGGCCTTGCCCTGCCTTCCACCTCAGGAAGGAGGAGGCAGAAGCTCCAGAACAACGGGGTAGTCCCAGCTTTGGTTTCCCTCTGTATCACCTGATGGAAGTCGTCTCTTTAGAGGTGTAAGCCTGTGGTCAAGCCTGGTTTTCATACTGCACACAGTGGTCTGCTGGTACAGAGCCAGCTGTTTGCCACCACAGGATTGCAGAGGGGATATTCAGTCTCCCACAGACTCAGGAGATGCAAAAGAGGAGGCTGAGTTTGGGGAGAGGAAATATGGGTGTCAGAAGGGGAATTCAGGGTTGGCAAAGCCTCTGACAGCTTTATAGATGAAACCGCTGCCAGATGTTAATTGTTTTCTGTGTAGTTTTCAATTGATCTGTAATTTGACTGTAGATTCCAGGCTTTTATAATAAATTGTGTACAAAGCTAGCCACTTAAGGAGATAATAAAGACTCAAAGGCAGACAGAGGCATAAATTTGCACTTATCCAAGAGTAAGAGATGAGTTAGGGCCTCTCTGGCAGTGTTTTTTTTTTTCCTTCTGCTTCCTCCCTCCTTTTGTTCTGTAGGAGGAGCACGAGGGAACCAGAGTTTCTGTGCTCTGCAGACAGAGGAGAGAAGTTGAAGGTCAAATCCCAGCTGTGCTGCAGACACATTCCTTTTGGTGGAGATGCCTCAGCGTCCGTTTAACTGGCAGATTAAAGCTGCTGTTTGCTCTGATGGTGCAGGAGCCTTTTCACTGATCAGACGTTCTGCTCTGCCTTGGTTCGTTTATGCATACCCACACTCACTGGTGTGTCCATCCATCTACTTTTTTGTGTTATCTCTGCAGCAGCTGTTGCCTTCACTTGCTGTGGTGGAAGCTTGCTATGGTAATAACCTACCTGGCTTAAGCAGAATGAAAGAGTTTTCCCTGAAAATATATATTTTTTTTTTCCCTACCGAAATGTTCTGAGAAATTCAGTGGTTTCTCTTTATATTCTTGCAGGAAAACTGCACAATGTGTGGATGATATGGTGCTCTGAGTAGTGTCAGGGCTGTGTGTAGCAATAAGTTGCATAAAACTGCTGACATGATAAATTGCATGAAACAACGAGAATATTGAGCAGGAGTCACTATGGAGGTGAGCTGAGCTCCGCTCCTGAACTCACCACTGGCACGAGAGCCTGAGCATCAGGTACTGGGAACTGGTTTTTTTCTGATGGCTTCAGCAAAGCCAAACTGATTTGCATCACCTGATTGTATGGCCCTTTCCCATCGGTTCTGTGAAGGCTGACAGTGCGATAATATAATTTGCAAGATGCTGAGAACAGCCACTGTGCTGTTGGATGGTTCAAAGGCCTCTGCAGGAGGCACTTCCATTCTGAAAGAGTGGAAAGAGCGAGCATCCTCTTTTTCTCCTCTCTGCCGTGCAGGGGCAAACCTGTGCAGCAAGTGGCTGAGAATGGCCAGGTTCTGTCCATGCTGCCCTGTGATGCTGTGAGCGCATCCCTCTCCCCAGTGCTCTGTTGTCTCTTTCATACCTAGACATGTCTACATGTTCCTTACAGCTGCTTCCAGGTTTGCCTGCTGCCACAGCACCCACTGCATTAAGGTTATACTTGCAGTTGTTGCTTCAAAGGAGTGTTCAGGCCTGGCGAACACAATAAATACTTCTTTCTATAGTTGTAGTTAGAGGGTGCTTTTGTGTAAACCCCTCTGCATGGCAGTGTACATTTCAGGGGCTGTGTGAGGCTCCGCACTGGTGCACAAAAGCATTTGTCTGCCACTGACCGTGTGCATCGCCCTTCATTTCTGTCTGACAAAGCACATGGCTAAATTTGCACAGTTTTTGTAGCTTATGAAAGAATATTTTTAGTGCTTTTGTGATTTTCAGCTGGATTAGTTGAGGTCTCTGGGTGTTTGTCTGTCTAGCTGTTGGTGCTGTTTGGTTCCCTGTCTGTGACCGGGCCCACAGCAATGTTCAGTTGTGTTTGCCACAGCATGTAAGACGTGTATGTGTAATCTGCTCAAATGTGTGCCCATGTGTGTTTGCAGTAGGCTCTGAGGATTTTACTCCTTCACGCTCTGCCATCTCAGTGCTCTCCGTGTGCGTATGTGGGCATGGCAGCCCTGCCCCGTCACTGTAGCACCCTGAAAGAACAGGACGTCAGCCAACTGCTGGCTCACAGTGTGGTGTAGACTACCTGTCACACGGGATTAGCTCTTCTGCTGTAGTTTGCTATGACAAGCTCTCCTTTTGGGTGCACAGATCTGGAGCTGAATGCATGCAAAACAGCATTGTGCAAGGTGACAGGCGCTCTATTTTGCATGTAGTTGGAGTCATGCCTGTTACCCTGTGATGCTGAGTAGGAAATCCTCAGTGAGATCACTTCAAAAAAAATGTATTTGTTTAGTTTCTCTTCAGTTGCATAAAACATCATTACATTAGGGTTCTTACAGCACAATCAGTTCCCCTGCTGAATAGGCAATGAAGAAAAGTGAGCAACAAGAACAGTATTTAATGCCTGGGGGCACTAGCAGGGTTCTCAGGGCTGCAAGAGCCATGGGACTGAAAAGCTGAGGAGGGCACTGACAGAGCTGGTGGGGAACCCAGAGCTGGAAGAGCTGGGACAGGGGGCTGCATGAAAGCACACACAAAGCTGTTGTAGAAAAAGGTCCTTTTAATTTGTTGTGGTCTTCCTCAGTTAACAGAACAGTTAAAAGAATTTAACTGTTAGAACTGTTAGAATTTAACTGTTAGAACATCCATACCAGGTAGAACATCCTGCTGACAGTTAAAGCAGTGAACAGGTAAGCCCTGCAAGCTCAAATATGTCTGGGTGTAAACTCTCTCCCTTTCCCCCTCGTGGTTGGCTTGCCTCAAGTGACCTATCTGTGATGCAGGAAATGGGCCATTTTATGGTCTAAGATAACCATTTCTGTAAAGGCTGAAAGGCTCATATCCCTTTAGCATTTACAGATCTGTTGGCTTTTCCCCTTTTGAACCACAGCACTGGTCTTCACCATTTGGCAATAATTCACTATATCCATGTTTCTCTTCTCATTGTGTGATCCTCAGGAGCAGAAGGCGAGTGAGAAAGGATTGCTCAGGTTTTTCCTGCAGACACAGACAAGGTAGACATCAAGTTGCAGTTGAGGAATCTGTCTTACATCTGGTTTGCTGTTTTTTCCTCTCTCTCTCTCTGTTGCTCTCTCCTCCTTCAGGGTGCCCTGAACTTGTCAACATGTAAGGCACTTGGAGCTCTGTGTTTTCCAATAGCACCCATAGATGGGGTGGCTCCCTGCCTGGGGAACAACTGCAGTATAGAGGGGGTGAGTTATCAACCCAAGTGAAAAGGGGTGGTGTGTAGGTGTGTTTTTACTTCCTTCTCCCTCTGGTGGAAATGTCTGAAAGAGAAATCGTATCTCAAGGACATTCCCCGCCCACTTTGGAATCACTTAGCCAGCTGGAGAGGAGCTTGAAATATGCCCAGTTCCGCCAAGCCCTGTGATGGGACTTTTATTCATGCTAACAAGACAAGTGACCGTGAAGTACCCGTTTGAGGAGTTCCAGGGATGAGCCCCCTTCCCTGCGGCAGAGATGCCTCTTACTCTCTAATCAGCAGCTCTCCCAGAGAGGTTGCGCAGTCCATGCTGTCTTTGGGCAAGTTGCCCTCCCCTGAATCTTCTCCGCACCCTGTTTTAATTAAACAGCCTAATCTTTAAGTGACCCTGTGCCGTGACGGCTGCTAGAGGACCTGCAGTGTCCAGACATGCATAATTACTCACTTCAGAGATGCTGTGCTCGGCCATCCAAATGAGGACGCCTTCACCCCTCTTATTTGCAGGTTCCAATATTTTTTCTCCTGTGGTGCCAGGCCCAACCCCCTGCAAGTGGAATTTGCTTGAGTCTGGCTGTCATTAAAGCTGGCTTCTGCCTGCAGTCCTTTGTGCCACGCTGAGGACTCGTTCCCTTTCTGCCTGCAGCAGCCTCAAGTTCTCTGGTGCGGGTCCACAGTTGCGGGGCTGAGTTCAAGTTACTCCTCTAGTTCAGTGGGGGATTTTGAAGCCCTGGAGGATTTGTTCTTGGCTGGATGATCCATCAGTAGAAAGTTAGCAGCCCCACAGCTTGAGAGTACTTTATCTTTCAATGGGGCAGAAGAAGGGGCTGTATTGAATACCTTTGTCAGGGGAGAATTGAAGGTTCCACACAAATGTGCTGAACTGCTGAGCATAAGTCTGTACAAATGTTAGTTTATTAGGCACTGTAGCTCAAGGGCATTTCAAGGACTCGTTTAAAACTGAGAAAAAGAGAAACGCTTTACAGGTGGGAGAAGGAGGAACTGCTATCACACTGCTGTTGAGATGGTCTGGTCCTTGCTGAGTTCCTACTGCTTCCCATCCACACAGACTGGAATGTGCAGGGGAGAAGAAAACCCTGTCTCTTTAATCAGGAAAGTTGAAAAGGCATAAATAAATAAATAAACCTGTTCCCTTAATATTCTAGACTGAATCTCTATGAAGGGAAAATGAAAGGGGGAGAATGAGAAAATCATAGAGTTTGTCCTGTGCAGCATAAATCTGCCATCACGTCCAGACTTCTAGGAGGTGGGCCTGAACATGAAATTGCCTTATTTACTCTCCCACGATTTTTTAAAGTGTTTTCGTTGCGCAGAGCTGAAGCATTTTTTAAAGACTTTGCTTCTCAGGACTGCTCTGTAGATGGCATCTATGTGTCCTTTTCCAGGAACGGGATCGGCGAGGAACAAGTGGAGTGCCATTGCCATCTGCCGGCAAAGGGCGATGTTGCCTTTCAGTGTATTTTTTTTTTTCCTTTTTGTTGTCCCAGCTTTAACGCAGGTGGAACGCCGTGAACAGGTGTCCTCCTCGGGTAGTTTGGTTGGTGGAGTGTGCATGTGGAGTTTCCAGTTTCGATGGCTTGCTTATACACAGAGATCTCATTGCCCCAGATTCTCAAGCAGGGGAAGGGATGCAGCCCTGGCTTGACATTAGCATAGTTGCTGCCATTCCACAGGATAGTGAAAGTCCATCTTGGACATGCCACAGGGACCACTATGTGCAGGTGGGACAGAAGATGTAGTTTTGCAATGATTCTGGAAAATGAGCTTTGCAACCTCATGCAAAGGGGTGGAGGAGGGGCTGTACCATTCTGCACGGAAGTGTCGGGGTTGTGTGCGAAATAAGGATCCGTCTAAAGTGCTCACACACATTCCTGTCCTCAGCAAGCTGAGCAGGCCTCATCTACTATAACATCTGTGCATTCAGTGTTGTATGAAAGGGTTTCTCTACCCAGCTTCAGTCAGTTGCCTTTGCCCTTGCAGAAGAGCAGTACAGACCAGTACACCAGTGCTCTGCTGTCTTCGCAGTGCTCCCAGAGCAGTGCAGACCTTTCCCCACTTGCACCAGGTGTAGAAGGTGTGAAAGGATCAACCCTGGCTCTTCGAATCCCAGAAAAATGAAGGTACAGTTGATGTCCTTCCTCACAGTGCTGTGTGAATCTTCATTTTTATTTTTGAAGGGGAAACAGAGGTAAAGGAAGCAACCAGCACGGCACAGCAACTTGTCACAGCCAGGAGTGTAACTTTGAGCTGTCTTTTCTCATGGGCGCAGTTACTTAAATAGAACCAGGTGTTAGTGAAAGTCGAGGGCACCTGGATCCCCATCCCCTGTCCTATAAGCTCTAAGCTCTTTGCATTGACTGTGGATGATTACGCTGGAGGCAGGTATTTGATCCTGAGCTCGAAACAAGTAGGGTCCATGAGGCACACAGGGGATGCGTGTGAACTACTCCTTTACAGCTTCAGAAGTGGTCATGGTGGTGAGGGGGAGAAGTGGAATGATGCAGGGGAAGGACTGCTTAGTTTCATGGAAAATAACTCCTTTTCAAGACCATTAGTGTAAATTTGATAAAAATTTTCTGAGAAAACATTCCCTCCCTCTGATGTAGAGAGGACAACAGAACAGTGGACTGAACAGTGTCCTGAAAACAAAAAGCATCATCTGTGTCCCTGCTTATCTTTTCATCTTTTTCTTTCACACTCTTTTCCACACGTATGTTCTGATAATCTGTGCTTTATTTCACAACAGCCTCAAAGCACATCTCAAAAAAACTCCATCTTTCTCTGAGAAACAATTCCTACTTTCTGGCTATTCCTAACCCCCAGCCAGTCAAGACTATACTAGAACCTAACTCCAGGTGTGTCTTCTGTTGAAAGCCATCCCTGCCTTCACAAGCCAGTGGGCAGAGAGCAACCCAGCTGTACGACATCTCTCTATCTCTAAAGCAACTTGGGACAAAAAGCTCTAGGTGAGCAGGAGTTTGGGATGGGAGGACATGGAGAAGGAGCCAGAAACATCAGGGAACATCCACACTCGGCTGAGCAGAGCACAACAGGACAAGGTGTGTGGGATGGCATCTGGGGCTGGTGAGTCACAGGTACACCTACATGGACCCCATAGAATTTAAGGCTGAGTTAAAGTTAAGAGTTTCCTGAGGGAGATAGGGGCTTCTTTATGAGAAATTACCTGTGCTGTAGATAAAGACTGAACCACAATTTTTAATAGTTTTTAGCACTGAGGGACTTTATTCTCTTCCATTTTTTCTGTCCTGGGCTCTGACCATCATTAGCTCAGCACATTCCCAATCAGCTTCCCCATCCCCAGTGCTCCCCATATGCTTCAGGCAGAGCATCGCTAAGCAGAAACACTTTGCTGTAAGCTCTGACAAGGAAAGCCAAAGAGCAAGGATGTGGAAATTGCCTGGGGGAATGGAAAAGGAAAGATAAAGAAATGGGGCAGAACAGCTGGTTAGGGTAGGGAATTGGAAATCATGTGGTCTGGTTTTCTTTTTCCTGTTTTGCATTTGATTGTGAATGGTTTCATAGTCACCCACAGCTGAATTTTCATTGCCTATAACAGAGGATAAAATTCATGCGCTTTCAGTCTTAACCTCTTCACGTTACAATGTAGGAAGCTGCAAAACATTTCCCAAATACTGGTTTGTTCTGTAAAGCCCTTTAGAGGATCCTCTTAAATTTAAGTAACAGCAGCATTTGAAGCCGTATCTGTTCCCTGTGCTGCAGCCAACAGAGAGCAGCACAGTTACACACATCGTGCTCTGTCCTCAATCCAAGCCAGTGCACAGTGCTCCCTGTGACTGCTCATCCACCTGGTACTGGTTTCCCCAGCCATGCTTTTCGTAGTGGGTGCCAGAGTGAGTCCTAAGTGCTGCCCCCACTGTCCCCTCTGTGCCAGAGAGACGTGCTGGCCCCAGGCATGGGCATCTCCCAGAGAGGAGTCCTACACGAGCAGCCAACTGCCTATTTGCTGTGGGAAGCTCTGCTTCCAAGAGGGAATTTGACTGCTCCAGGACCAGTAGGGTAGGATGATGTGGGGGAGATATTTTTCTGTTGTTGCAGGGTATATTGCTCATCCACCAGGTTAATCTTGCTGGTGGCTACTACCATGAGTAGCCACTGAGAATACTGCTGTCTGCATTCCATGAGTAGGCCTGCCAAGAGACTTCCCTTCTCCTAGCAGGAAGCTTTACAAGCAACACAGGGATGGGTAGGATGAGCCTGAACCTGCCTGCAATGGGAAGCAGGATTCCCAAGGCCCATAGCACCTGAATGTAAACACAACGAGAGGATCGATCTCAGAAGATGGGCTGAAAACATGGGTCCTGCATGGGGCAGTACCTGCACATTTCCTCCTGGGCTGGCAGGCTGATGTGGCTGTGGTGTGGAAATGCTATGCTAGAGCAGGTGCTCGATGCAGGAATGTATCCTGGTCCAGTGAACTGACAGGAGACTTTGAGAGGCTGGGTATCAGCCACTGCAGCATCCTGCGTCAAGTGGGAAGACAACTCAGGAACTTTCTGTCATGGAGGTAATGTTGTCCCAGTGGGAATAGCAGCACTGGCAGACCATTTTTAGCAATGCCAAGTCGAGCTTTCACTAAGACTCGGGCTGGAAACGGTGATAATAACCTTCAAAGCTTGCTCGTTGGTTTGCTTTAAACAAACTTGGCAGCAGCTTATGAAAATGTTTGCCATCTCTTGTATTAGGGAGTTAAGCTAGGTAGCATGAGGCTTTGTTCTGTCATGTATTTCCCATCTGATAGAGAGAAGTCTGTCTGGGCTTCAAGCCCATTTGTAAAATGGGGGTGCCAGCACTGACCGAGCTCTTTGAGAGTGTTGTGTGAATGAAGAGGTGGGAGTATGGGTGCTTGGATACCTGGGTGACTGAAAGGTGGGGGAGCATGGCAGAAAGGCCTAAGGAGGGAAGGGGAAGAATCCTGGTCAGAGGGTGGTACACTCTTTCTCAATCTTTGTGGTAAATCAGGTCAGATCTCCTGACTTGTGACCTGTCCGGTGGATGTGTGAGAATTGCCTTAGCAGACACCGGTTCTGAGGGAAGATAAGAAAAGGCCACGGCTTTGCTGATACATTATTGTGCCACACCTCATTTGCTGGTGTTAGTGACTACAGCCATGCTGATACCTCTTCCCTGTCTGTAAAGGTTGGGATGGGCAGGATCCACTTCCAAAGTAACAAATTCTCCCTTGTGACTGCAGGCATAGCCTCGACAGGGAAACGGGCTGTGTCACTCTGCTAACACACACACATAAAAGCCACAGAGAATTAGCCAGATGGTTTCACTTGAAAAAATCAAAAGCACAAAGCCATCTGCTCTCCTGTTCTGGGGATCATGAACTTGACTTCTTGTCTACTGGTATAAATTGAATCTCACAGAGTGCAGGCAACGCATGTATGCCCCCAGTTTAGAAATCACTAGGCCTGATGGGGGCAAGAGGACGGGAAACATCTCCATCACTTGAGTTTCCTGTGGCCAGACGTTCCCAGCATGTGTTGCCGTAACCCTTCCACTGCGAGACAAATGCCAGCCGAATAGCTATTAGTAGTGGAAGGTAGGAGCTGCACAAGGCTACGGAATTCCCAGCTGCTTGGAGCCTGTGTGTGACAGCAGAGGGAGCGCTCACATCGCTCTTGGAGAGGGACAGGCTGCTGCTCTCTCCAAACAGGCAGGTACAAGGGAGAGGGCGCTGCTTAAGGGATAAGTTAGACACTCCTAGAAAAAGAAATCCAGTCCTTGAGCAGTCCCTGAGATGCTCGTATGTTAGAGGTGACAGAGGAATGGCATTGTCACAGAAAGCAAAGGGATCACCCCACAAATGACGGTGAGGTGTTTGCCTAGTTGGCACAGAGAGGAGGACAGTACCTATGGATCATACACTGGGAAGGCACCCTGGACAAAAAGTTAGTGTTTAGGGCAACCCTGAACAGGGAGTAAATAGAGCTTAGAAGCCAAAATCCTTCCTTCAGCACTGGCTTGAACGTTCAATTTGGACCTGATTTTGTTCTACCCCTTTTGAGTTTGATTTGTGTGATTACCTCAGGAAAGAAGTCCCCTGGCTGGAACTGTTGTAGAAAACATGGCAATCAATTCAGCATTGCAAACTAATGTTTAATTTGTATTATTAGTGCATAATCGTTTAGTTAGGTGTTGCCAGCACTCGTGTTTTGTTGTGAGGCTTGTTGTATTCACTGTTTGTGTGAAAACATTGCTGTTGAAGTCAAGATTTTTTTTTTTCATTGAAGCAGCATGTTTCTGGCCCTTGTGCTTTTGATGAAGAAAATGGACCTGAAAGGTTAGAAAGCAAGGGGACTAATGAAAAGAACCTAACATTTATTACTTGGAAAAAACACAAAGCCTCATGATTTTTAACTTTGAGGGCCTGGCTCCTGACTTTTTTGTACTGCAGTATTGGTAATGTGGCCCTGAGAAAACACATTGTGAATTGTGTTGGTTTCCTAGGAAGTTAAGTGCTCTAGGAGTTACGTTCATCCATTCAAGATTTTGCAAACTTACCACATGACTCTTGTATTCAAGAAAGATAGTTGTAAAATTTCAACTGCTAACATGTAAGTTGAAAACAAAAGATAGTTTCTAAAGAAAGAAACAAACAAGATCCATCAAGACAAGCCCTGCTCAACAAAAGCTTTAAAGCACAAGCTTACTTTTATGCAAAGAATTTTTCCTTTTATGCAAAGAAATAATCCTGCTGACTTCAGTGAATTTTGTTGTGTTTATACCCAGATGATTCTGAAGAGAAAATAGGCTGGAGGAAACGAAACTGGGAAGCGCCAGTGGACAGTTCATGAATTGGAGAAGGTAGAATTAAGCTAATAAATGATTCATTCAGAATTGTTTACCCAGCTTTAGCTAGCATCAGGAGGGAAAGAATGCAAATAGGGCTGATTATCCAGATTCACTTTGTGTCAGAGTTGTTCTTGGCTTGGGAACTCTTCCTATAAAGGGAACAGTTGAACACTCCATCATTTGAGAACATTTATCACAGAATTGGACAAAAGTCTGAGAATGCACTGCAGGAAATCCTCATGGCAGCGCAAAAGGCTGAATTCCCCAGGTGCTCTCTCCTTATCTGCTATGATGCCGTAGTGTTGGTAACCATGCAGATTACTGACAGAATTGCCTGAATGGTATTGCACTGAGGGAATTCTCCCATAAGAGTTGAACACAATAAGGGTTGCTAATAAAGGTACAGCAAAATCCTTGTCAAATAGCTAACTCTTTCTTGAAGAAAAAAAAATAGCTAAGCTAAACTAAAAATATCTGGTTGATTCCCTGAAAAATCCTTACCCAGCTCTGCCTCAAATGAGGACTTTGGGTGCTGGATACACCCACCAGTTCTAGTGACAAGCTGCAGGAATCCCAAGGCAAACCCCACACTGATGGTACCACTCCAGACCAGCTGAATTTCCTGTTCCTCAGTGCCACTTAACAAGCAGCCCACGCCAGGCAGTACAGGGACACAGCAGAGCAGCAGGCAGGCCTGGCTGTTTTGTAAGCTGTGGCAAACAAGGACTGCTAGTCAAATAGAGGACAGAATAATCTCTTCGTGTGTGAGATACCTTTAATAAGGTAGCCTTCCTTGAAAACTGGTTTATCTGACAGTGACATAGAACAAAGTCTGATGGGAGTCAAAATTACGAGTTGAGAGTGTGCAGCAATGCTTGTAACAGCTTCCTGGGTGTGGGTTGAGGTAGAGGAGGAAAAGTCCCACGTGGTAATGAAGTTATTTTCAGATCCTGTTGTGACATAATGAAGGAGAGGGTCTGGGGCGACATGGACCCTGAACTGCTGGGAGTTCAGAATAGGTTGGAAAAATGGCTTTCAGGAATGATTTTAAGGTGGCTGATGCTTTTGGGTGGCAGGGGTTAGGTAGGTGACTCGGCAGGGATCTTTCAACTTTACTCCATGACTTTTTAGTAGTGTCCTTTGTGGGGCAGCGGTGTGTAATACCCATTGACTCTTGTAACTGCAAATGGTCAAGGACTCTGCTTTACAGATGGCCCTCCTCGGCATCATTTTGGGACACAAGGGCTAATGATGTTGTAGGAGGAATGACAGCCTCTCACTCATGAACCCTGCTGCCTTCAGCACCTCAAGTTGTCTTTGGAGGTCTCCCATCTGAGAATCCATGTTAATGCTCCCCTGGAAGAAAGAAGGAGATTTATGGTAGTTCGCAAGCCTGAGAGAGACATCACGACTAACAAGCTAATTAGCCCCTCAACAGCTGATAGACAAATGGAGAGGAAGACTCTCTCTGTAACCTGCAGCCTTACATTTCACACATCGTGAGGCGGCAGCTGGTCTGCAGGGGCCAGCAGGGTTTGACAGGAGAGCGGCTTCCAGTGCCTCTGCTTCCCTCTGACACCCCGCGGTGGCACAGAGCACCCTGCGCCGTGCAGGGGACGCTGCAGTGGCAGCGGTCACTCACGGGGTGTCCTTTCAAACACGGAAGGCAGCGCCTGGTGCTGGAGCCAGGGTGGAGCTGGTGGAGGAAGGAGTGCCGAGGAGCACTTTGTGCCCTACATTCCTCCAGGCTCCTGCAGTAGAGGCTTTAAAGAGAGAGGGAGCAGCTCACCCCACCTCCATCTGTGTGAAATAGACGGAACATAAGAACTGTTTTAAATAATTGAATAATGAAATGAATATATTAATGCTGAGAGAGCGAGAGAGGGCTGCTGGGCTGGACTTATTCAGCCAAACAGCCCCTGACAAGCCAGGAAAGAAGTACGGTCAGCATTTATTCCTCTGGAGGGGATTGAAGGCGGGGTACTGTGTTCAGTGGCTCTCTACTGAGCTTTTCTTTCCTCCTCCTATTTCTTTGTTCAGTGAGTCCACCTGCCTTGCTTTCTTTAGGGAGTCTTCTCTGTCTCACTGTCATTCTTTGCTGTCTCTAGGTCTTCTTTCTCCTCTTTTTTTCTCTTGCATCATCCTTCCCTTTTGCATTCTTAGCTTCCCATGGTTCTATGATGTTTCATCCTCCAAAACACAGGCAGAGTGCTCAGAGAGCATATATCCATCTTCAAGACATTCACTCACCCTAATCCTGTACCCACTTTATTTCCTAGAAGCATTTAATTACAGGTGAGATTCATCTACTCTCCAGATACTCCACCTCTCATTCAGGAGACAAGTAAACGTCGTAACATCAAATGCAATACATTTCTAAAAACACTTGGATGGCTGACAGCTGAGGCTGGCAGTCAGAACCATCAATTTGCTGATGTAGGAATGCAACTGCAGAAGTGAGTTAGGTTTGGTAAGTCAGGCAATAAATGGCACAGGAGTTGGTATTAAGAACAGTTGAATTCTAGTCCTAGTGAAAAATGTGCCATGATGGAGCTGGCCACAAACAGCTGCTGCATGTCATTCATTACACCCAGCTCTGCCAGTACCCCTCCCTGTAGTGCAGTTGTCGCCCTTCCATCCCCACCATCCCCCCAGTTCTCCCAAATTTGGGCTACCCATACCAGCTTTGCAGTGCCCCCCCCTTCTCCATGGCTTCCCTGCAGCCCCCTCCCCTCTCCCTGCTACTTAGGGACTTAATTCCTGTTTGTGAAGGCTGCCAACGTTGCTGATGCATGCAGAGGTTTGTCAAAACGATCATTCAATTCCAGAACATTACAGGAAAACGTGCTGATTCCATCAGCTGTAACCTAAGTCATATTTCAGATCCCGAATCCAAAGTAGTGAAGGAATCATCTAGCCATTTTTTGTTTGTAAATGTAAATGAAAATCATTTAGTTAGTGGCTATGCCTGCTAGAACACCTTTTTTTTTTTTTTTCTCCTTCCTACATATTTCTGTTTTAATTATTTTGGGAGCAGAACCTTCAGAGATCTTGTAGTCCTGACTCTTGTAGTCATTAGGGCCCTGTCACCTAGGCTAACCAGAGACATTATGCTTTTGCTGTGTTTTACTGAGCGTGCACATTTGGGAGCTTTTTGTTGAAATGTTAAAATGGAATGTACAGAGTATGAATTAGGAATGGGTTCGGGAGCATGTGAGAAGGGAGTGATGAGCTGAGAGAACACAGGAGCTGGAGGGGTTATTGGATGTGCTAGAAACTGATTTTCCTCTTGTGATTATGAAAAGACTCCGCAGGTCTATATATGTAGGGTACCCTGTAGAAAAAAAAAAAAAAAACAAAACAAAACCAAAACCAACAAACATGTAAAATATACAAAATACTTACAGAAAATGTACCTATGGAAGAGGACCCTGTGGTATGGATCATAGAAGCAGCTGGTGAGGAGAGGAGAAGCGGGTGGAGAGAGACAGATGATTTCTTGGGTGCAGCATGCAGGGACAGGTGGGGAGGAGGAAAGCACAGGGAGTTTAAAAGTGGCAGCTCTCTCCTTCATCTGGGAAGTTATTTCTTATGCAGAGTGAATGTAACCCTCCAATGTGTCTTCCAGTTAGTGACACCCAGGAAATGTTTTATGGATGAGGCTCCATCACCTGTTGGCATGAAAAGGAGAAGGCAGAGCCACTGGTGATGGATGATCACTTGGAAACTGCACTGTGTCCTCTACACCCTCTGCCTCTCTCTCCATGCCTCTTTATCATGCATCATTGCAGTAGCATCCACCTGAGGCTGCCAGGAAACTCCCAGTTCCCAGCTTCTCTCCCTCTTGACTTCCCAGATGTTCTGATATACTTCCCCTTCTCTGAAACTGCTTTTCTAAGTCAGAGATGTTGTCACCTACATGGATGAACCGTTCACGTTTCTGTAGGTGACAGCAAGAGAGAGAATTCCTCTCTGAAGACATTGTATAGAACATCTTGCAGGTTAACCCTTCTTCACTCAGTGTGCATCCTGGTGTAAGGCAGGTGGGTTTGTGACATAGAGGGAAAGGAGCAGGATTTTGCAGCTTTACAGTTGTTTTATTTTGGATTGTAGCGGGTATGTGCTGCTGATTGGAGACCTTTGTGTGCAGTACTTTTGTTGGGGTTGGTTTGTTTTTGTTGGATTTTTTTCCGAATTACCATCCTTCTCTGCATCTCTCTTCTCACTAGAAACTGCAGTTGCTAATGCCATGGGAAATTGCAGATAATTTCCACAATGAGGACTGGAAAGCCTGGCTCACAAACCAGATTATGATCAGAGACTAAGCAAGGAGAGACAGAGAGTTTCAGAGGTGGTTGGCCAATCCAGTGATAGTACTTGTTTGCTGAGCAGTCTGTAGATTCAAGCACTTGTCAGAATCCCATTTAATAGAAGTAATTTTGGAGATACATTTGAAAAACAAAGAGCCTAAGTAGTGCCTAATGTCTGGCATGTCCGTTCTTGGATAGTGCAGTTTCAATTAAGCCTTCCCATTCAATCCCTGCCCATCAGGTGCTCCCTTCTGTGAATGCCAAGCCCAGTTTGCAGAAGCAGGTCTCTCACTGCGAGCTGTGTTATTGCCATGCCAACCCTTCCTCTCTTCCTGAGTCCCTGAGGCCCATCTTTGTTTCTGCTTCCTGCAGGAGGTCTTGTGTTAGTTCCACATTAATCAGAAGGCACTTCACTTCGGTGCATCACTTAATCAAATCTAGGTGGTACCCAGGCTTTCCCACCTTTTCTACTTCTCCGTAATCAGGAGTGTTATTTCAGTGTGTGGGAGTCCCAGAAAAGCACAGTAGTGGTGGTACACTGCACACAGACAGCAAAACCCCAGGGCTGTTTCAAGCACACAATTCTGGCTCCTGCTATGGTGGCAATGTAGCATAGCCAAGCGCCTCCAAACTGGGTTTTTTGTCAGCCTCCTAAGGGTTTCTTTCCCGAGTTTTAGTCAGAGGAATTCAGACGATGCTGAGGGAATTGAGCTGTGCCTGCGCTGCATCTAAAGGCAGGGAGTGTAATAACACTGGGCTGACCCTGTGCTGAACACCTGCCCGACTCCCATCCATTCGGCACACGAATGTGCACATACGGCGCACATCCAGAGGTCTGCGAGCAGCGGGAGATGGATGGCGAGGAGCATTGCTGTGGCACTGCCCCACCCCGAACACCAGGATTTGTCCTGATCGCCGCCGAGCCGGGGATACGGGCTACTAATGGGTCCTCAGGAGCTACTTGCCTCCCCTGTGTGGATTTTCCCTCCTCCCCCTTCCTTCGCCTGAGTGTTTAGCTCTGAAAAGAATAATTTATCAAATCATTTTTATTCAGCTTTGGAGGAGGAAGAAGAAGGATGGCAGGGGGGGAAAAAAGGGCCCTTTGCTGTTTTAATTGCTTTGCGGCGTACTTGTGAGAGTGGAGCCGGGCTTATCAAAGCCGGCGCAGCTGAGTCCCTGCCTTTCGCTAATGAGAGCTGCCACGTGAGCAGCCGTGCTCCTCCGATGGACCAGATAGTGCCTCCAACCAGGCAGGGACTCGAACATTCAGCAAGTTAATTTAAACGGGGAGCTGGAAACTTTGGACAGGAGGCTGGGGGAGATGGTTTTACAAGGACTTTGGAATCGAATTAGGGGGGTTGTTTATCTTAAAAACCAAAACAAAATGAGACACGCAGCCTAAGATGTTGTTTGGCTTATTTTTTTTTTTCCCCTGATGATTCATTTCTGAGTCAGGTGCCAGGGTCTAGGAAGAAGGAGGTTATATTTTTTTCCTTGACTGAATGAATCTCAAGGAACCAGCTGAATTCCTGGAGATCATTCATTTCTCTTTGTGCCTGAGGGTGTCTTTTAAGAACAGAGCTGTGTGCTGCGGTGACTCCAGAGTGCTGCCGTGGAGGGCGGTGAGATTGGCCACAGGGTTGTGAGCACTATGGTTCTTGGCCAGAGAGCTGCTGAAATTGGTGGTCACCGGGTGCCAGCTACTCCTTTGGGAAGAACTGCCAGGGTTTCCAGGCTGCTGTGCAAACTGCTTGGCTTTGCACTGCTCAGACAGGGCTCCCCTGCAGCCCCCAAGGCTCTGCTGCCATGCACTGCCCAAGCAGCTCTGCAGCACCACCGGAGCAACCCCAGGTGTCCATGCCTGCCGAGTCCTGACCCCTTGGCACAATTTCCTTTCATTTCTGCTCAGTTTAGACCCACTGTAAGGCATGTTGTGAAAGGTGATCATTTATAGCAGCTGTCAATGTTCTCAGGTTATCTCACAACATCTCCAGTTATTTAGGGTTCGAATCCCCACACGGCTTTGCTATTGCATTTCAGCTGCGCCTTTCAGGACATCAAGCAGCTGAGCTTCATGTGTCTGTACCAAAAAGCCACTTTCAACACAGATGCCCCATCTTGAGCAACCTGCACTAACAGCACTTATCCCTTTATTGAATCAGATGTTGGATCAGGATCCTTTGGTCCTTTTTCACTTGATTTTTTGATTTTTTGTTTTTATGATCCTGCTAATTTGGGGAGGAGTCTAGTATTGCCCTGATATACCCCTGAATGAACTGTATCCTAGGCTGCTACCCATCAAAGAGGCGACTTATCCCCAGCACCAGGTTCAGCTCAGTGATAGAAATAAAGGAAATGTAGTCTGTGAAGGAGGAGATTAATATCTCATATCTTTTTCAATAAATTTGATCATGTCTCTTCTGGCTGTCATCACAGTTAGGTTTCAAATTTTTAATTAAAAACTCCATAGCTAAAATTACTGTAATACAGTAAAAATGAGGACTGAATTCTACCTATTTGTCAGTTTCCTCATATGGAGAAACAATGTCGCCTCTTTTAAATATCAAATGTGAATAAAATATGCTGGGTTTTTCTTTTTTTAATCTTAACTTAAAAAAATAGTTTCATAAAAAGCTCTCTTGAAAGCAATGATGGGACAATCTATTATTAAAAGAAACAAATCAATATTAATGCAATTTGATGGCTGAGATTTGCTTGAGTAGTATTTTATATTCATGTGTATGCTGTTAGCTCTGCCTTATTAGATATGTGCAACATGGGTGAGTTAAGGTTGCTGTGGGAACCACCATTTTTTAAATTTCCTGACTTTAATGCAGGTAAAGTCAACCCAAGCTACCTTGCATTAATATCATGTAATTTCTTTGATTGAGGAAGGAGTGTTGGAGTATTTTATTGTCTGTGTCCCTGCATTCAATTGCATGTTCAACCAAAATGAGTTCGATTCCTAGCCCTGCACTAAAGAATTAGAGCAGTAGAACTGGAGCTTGCTTTCAGAAAAGAGCAACATCTCCAAATGCCACCAGATTCCACAGGCTTTAGGTCTTTCTCCATCATGTACTGCTCTCCAGGTGCTTGTGTGTGCCCTGTGACAGTGGCATGCACGCCCATCCTGTCATGCAGCAGGGATCCAGGGGGTAGAAATAGGTGGTCTGAGATTTAGTACTTTAGGCAAGCTTTTTTCTTTGATGTGACCCTTCCAGATGCACAGGGGTGCATAAGAAAAGCTGAAATGGCCAAATCATATGTAGGCTAATGCCACAAATTCTCCTAGTTCTTCTCCTCTGCCCTTCTTCCTTCTTGACATGTTCTGACTTCTGGGCACATCACAAAGTGAATGAGATACTGGTTTGAGATTTCACCATGCTCTTTGCAGTTAAAATATGTTTTCCTTGTACTGTGCCTACTCCTAAGCATCAGGCAGCTTGATGATTTCCACCTCTTATTCAGAATGAGGGAAATTGCCTATTACTAAACATCTGCAACTTACACACAAATGCCTGAAGCCATGTTGGCTGCAGGCTCTGTATAGCCAATGGACACATAGCCAGGATTAGGAAGCAGTTTGTCTGATGTTTCCACAATAGGAGGGGATGACAGTCAGGCTTTGGAAGTCCATATCAAGCGTCAGGAGTGTGGGATAACTGAAGTGGAGCCTCCTGCATTAAACATGACCAAATTTAGCCCTAGTATATCTACAAGTAAGTAGCAGTAATATGCAGAGACATCCAGCCAAGACAAAAACAACGTAACTGTGTGCTAGCCTAGTGTATTGCTTGGCTACTTAACCCTGAAGAGAAAAAAGTCTCCATGGGCATACCTGGGGTATTTTGCTATGAAGATACTGCTTCTAGTATGAAAACTGGCTTGCAGATCTTGGCAAAGCTCTGCTTTATGCCATAGACACATAGCCTCAGAATTGTCTCTCTTGCAACAATCGGTGTTGCAGAAAGACAACTTCAGGGCAGTTACTCTCATCCTTTCAGTCCAGAGAAGAAATTTCCTTGGTATGGAAGTAGTTAATAAAAGTTAAGTCTACTAGTAAGGGGACAGAAAAAATACCATGTGACTGAGATGGCCAATTAGACATTATGAATATTCAGAATTCTCTAATCGAATGAAAGCTCATTACAAACACCCAGACTGAAATTTGCCCATGTAAAATATTCATTGAACAATTTTGCATAAATAAATAATAAACAATAATAAATGCATAAAAGTTTGTTCATAGACCATCTATCAGCAGGGGAAAAAAAAGACAGAATCTGCTAAATAAATTGTATATAATGAGTAATCTTCCCAGTGCTTGTTTTGAGCTCTCCCATGGTAGGTCTGCTGTGGAGATCTGACATGAGCATCTCTCTTCTGGGAGGGATGTGAAATAGGGCTGCTTGGAGTAGATAAAACACCGAGGTACCCCGATGTTAAGGGAGCAGGGTGTCTAAGATTGGGACTTAGCTTATCACAGATGTAACAGGGTCTGAGAGTTGTCTGAACATGTGAGCTGGAGAAAATTACTGGATTTGAAGAAGATTCAAACCAATTGCCATTTAAGCGCAAGAGCATTTCCATTTAAGAGCTTCCTTGCATGTCCGGCCAACCGAGGTTTACAAAACTCCTCCTGACACAAAGGATGTGTTCAGTTTCACAAGTCATTGTAGGGTGATGCAGAGGGAGAACAAAGTTAAAGCTATTGCGTGCGTGTGCGTTAGAGGTGCAAGGGAATGCATTTTGCTGGACACCTGCAAACAGGCTGTTCACAAACAGGAAAAGGTCAGAGCTGTCCCAGAGCTGCATATGGAATAACTGCAAATGACTGCATGTGCTTTGCCTGCCTGTTTGGTTAATAGCGCCGGGGAAGGGGACTGGGAGAGAAATCAAAGGGCTGCTTCAATAAAATGCGAAAACCAAAATCCACTGTTGTTAGGAAAGAAATACCAGGCAAGAGTACTAAGCTGTGATTGGAGATGGTTACGAGTGAAAAGGTCTTATGCCTCATCCAGTCTCAAATCACAGAGTGTTGGGGCCCATCTGTGGAGAACCTGGCTCTCAGGAATCTGTGAGACAGCCTGACCTATTAAGTGTGAGCTGTTCCTCAGGGTAGGAATCACCATTTTTGTGGTTTGTTTGCACAGACTGTAGCAGAAAAGCAACCCATTCTCCAGCTATGCCCCATCATCAGAGCAGTGAATGGGACATTTGTAGGGACATGGTATATGCCTTCTGGCAGGTGGAGAAGGGGCATGAGAAGTCAGATTGCCCCCTACTTTCATTCTATAAAAGTCATCACTCACCCATGGTAAACCTTTGCACAACCCCTTCACCCACATAGTAATTACCTGACAAGTATCCCAAGTATCCACCTACAGAGCAAATTACATGGCAACTTCCCTGTAACTACATGATAGTGACCTGGTCCTTCATGCTGCCAGGTAATTAGAATCTGAAAGAGTTTTGTAAAGGTTAATTTATGTGAGACTGGTCATGCCCTCTTTGCCTACCATGAGCTCAGGAGTTCCACTTTCAAATACGGGACTTGTGCTCTTCTCTGGGTGTCACCTGTCCCACTTCAGCTTTGGGAGGGGTTTGCTGTCTCTATAGATCGGGGTAGAGAAGGCAGCTGGGGCTGGGTAGGCTTTTGTCTGTTGGCAATCCCCATGTGCCCAGTCCCCAGAAGATAAATGTGTGATGTTGTCACAACCACTGGAGTCTAAGAGGAGGCTCCCTAACATCTGTGGTCCCTAGGAATTCAGCTTAGATCTTTTCAGGCCCCTGCCATTCTCCCTGGAGGACTAACCACGGTAAACTGCCCTCCCCATTCTCCTTGACACAGGTAATCACTGCTCTCTGCTGACCAGCCAGTATGGGACAATTAACATAGGAAAAGAAAAGAAAGAAACAAAACCATTCCTAATCCTTATGCCTCCCTTCTCACCCACCAGTGAAATCTCACATGGGGATTTTCTATTAAAGGGGGTAATGATGTGTGTTTCAGTCTGGAGTCTGAGCTTTCCTGGCTGGATTTTGCTCTGTTAGAAAGACTCTCTCCTTTTCTAGCTGGTTGCAAATCCCTACCTTGTTATCACAAGACAGTTAACTATCTAATCACACAGTTTTATTGCATGCTTAGCCCTGAAACACACCACACTGCCAGATGCTATAACAGACTGTATTAGAGAAATAATAACGAGGCAATTCAGAAGGCTTGTCTCATAGCTGCTGGGTAATTTAGTGACCAGGCTGTTCTGTAATTTTGTTGTCACTGTGGCTCTGTGGGTTTGGCTGGGAAGAACCATGTCAGCATGTGCCGTTTGCTGTGACAGACTGCATGTTGTAGAGCAGCATCACGTGGGAAGAACTGGTTCATGTGACAATTAAGGGAGTCTGCTTGTTTCTGTTTGTGGTTAGTCAGGGTGGACCTGTGTGAGGGGACTCGTACTTTCTGACTGGTTCATCGGAAAGACCAAACACCAAAATGGCAGCAGAGGCTTATTCTGCTCCTTACTCTCTGGAATTGGTCTCCTCGGGGGAGGGAATCAAGATGAACAGTGTGAGGATAGTGGAAAATATGGGATGGGAACTGTTTATCTGGGCAGGGCAAAAATTTACCCCCTGGGGCTCTGGGTGATTAACACTTCTGCAAGTACCGGGATTTGTTGAAAAGAGGAAGACAGGGCGCATATTAAACCATCTGTTTCCCTCTTGCAGTACACTGCAGGACTGGAACAGAGATTACTGTGTCTCCTTGTTCATCACTCCTACCTAACCATGAGAGATGGGAGATTGAGTACTGTCAAGAGACATTTAAAGAAAAGTGACATTCAGCAGGAGCCTCAGTAAATTCATATTTATTAGCAAACGAGGTAGCAGTGTGCAAGAGATGTGCAAGCAAGACATTTTCAATCCATCAGTCCTTGTCTTTGTGCTCTGTGCCTCAACATGAGCTCAGATATGGCCATCAGCTATCTTTGTCTGTCTGGGCAGGGTTTGGGTTTGAACCATCCCTCTTCTCCCAACCAAGATTGATTCCTTCTCTCTCAGTAGCAGCACAACACAGACCAAGCCTGAGCAGTACTGTAAGGCACCTGAAGGTGAGGGTGGTAAATGGAGTGTTCAGGCTCAAGGGTGAGCTTGAGTCTTCAGCTAGCATGATGGTATTAGTGTGCCTCCTGAGGACCTGTGCAAATCGAGTGGAGGAGAGGCATTCACGTAGGAAGAACAGGAAAGTGAAATGTGTATATGGCACGTGGCAGCAAACCTGAATTTGTGAGAGGATGCGTGCATGTGGTGGTACATGAGAGTGTGGGACTGGGAAGCTGCATGGAAGTAGGTGTGAGTGATGCAGGCATGGAGTGTAAATTTGATACTGTGCAGGGACACAGAGGCTGTATGAATCCTGTGTTTCTCTCTGGAGCCCAGGAGTTAATCTAAAACAGCTTATACTTTTGGGAGCTGGGGCAAACGTAGGTAAGTGGGTACCCACCCACTGCAGCCTGGTCCTGCATGAGATGAAGGTAACATTGAGAAAAGATGCAGGTGCTGCTAATGGCTCATCAATCCCAGTGACTTTTGAGGGTTTTTTCCATCTCTGAGTTTTAGTGACAGGGAAGGAGGGGGGCACCATTCTGGAGACTGTTGTTCATCAAGAGCTGTTCCATTGCACAGTGCGAAGGAACACAAAGCAGCCTAAATGTGAGGTGCACGTTGAAAACAAAACCAATGGCATCAGCTGGGACCTTTGACCAAAGAGACTGTTAGGAAGAATTTTATTCAGGCAGGTAGATGGGAATGGCTTTATTAAAGATATGAAGAGAGGGCTTGAGCTGCCTGGGTAAATCCATTTCACTGAGAACTGAGGTCGATGGCATAACTCCCCCTCACTCTCCTGTGATTCATGAGGGAAAGCGGAGCTCTAATGCCTTTTATGAAAGATGGTGGTTGTTTGCTTAAAAAGAGTTATGTGGGCCTGTTCTGGCCTTTCTGATGTCTCACCTTCTTGTGGGATGTGTACTGGACAGTCTCCTCTTGTGGAATAAGGCCTTTTTTCCTCTCATATTAGCTGAGTGGTCAAACCTAGGAACAAAAAATGCCAACACACCTTTACAGTGTCTACCAGCTCAGGCAGCAGCACACAGGAGTCAGCAGAGTCTCAGCCCCCGTGCTGAGCAGAAGGCAGGAAAAAAGCAGAGGGAAATATGTTCAAAGTGACTACTAATAGAAGGAGCAGTTCCCTCAGCTTTATTGAGAAGCCCTGAAAGAAGCATCTGCTTTGCAGGACCTAATCTTCTCTTAAGATTACTGTAAGGGTTATTGCTTAGGTGCATTTTTATCTCTCTGTTTTCACCTTTTCTTCATCTGGATGACAAGAGAAAGTAAAGTCATCAGAGCAGTCCTGCAACATTGTCCAGGTATCAGATGAAGAGTATGCATGTTCAAAGGGGCTTGGATCTTGAAGGTAAACACTATATGCCTGGGAAGAATGGAGATTGCAGGAGGAAATCATCCACTTTTCACAAAGGATATTAACTGCCTGATTGTTATGTATAAACTAGAGGAGAGGAACAAGAATGAAGAAGTGGCAATTAGGAGGCTGTTTGGCATTTGAGAGATGAAGGTTCCATTTCCTGCTGTCAGATACAGCCTGTGGGATGTGGGACAGGTCATTTAGACCCCTTCTGCCCAAGTTCACCCTTGAGATACAGCAGTGGCATCTGCCTTACAGGAGC
This sequence comes from Lycocorax pyrrhopterus obiensis, assembly GCA_014706295.1. Taxonomy (NCBI): domain Eukaryota; kingdom Metazoa; phylum Chordata; class Aves; order Passeriformes; family Paradisaeidae; genus Lycocorax; species Lycocorax pyrrhopterus. Next base: position 94,712,866 of record JACSVZ010000001.1, read on the forward strand.
ATTAAGAATGCAAATCATCTACCACAAGGCACTGAGATGTCACAGGAACAAAGCAAGAAAACACCGGTACATAAAATGTAATATATCTATAACTCACTGCGTCGGTGTCAGGTGTAGCTACTAAAGTGTGGGCACTTAAACAGGAGTGCTTCTTGCTCACTGCTTTGACAGTGCCTAGCAAGTTATAGACCGTTCTCTGTTGGTTCCTCGATGTTACCACATTCTTAAATAATCATTCACTGAAATTCTTCTGGTAAAAGTGAATGGGCTTGGATTTCTCCACTTCTGCTTCTGCTGCCAGGACACAGCTCAGCCTACACTGTGAAGTGCCCCTTAGGGGTGCAATGGAGAACAAATTCTGTGCACGCACACGCAGAGTTAAGGAATTCACACTTTTTTATTGGTGAGGCTGCTGCTTGAAGCAGAAATTAGGTGGTATGTCACCATGCCACTTTTTTTGTTGTGGAGATAACTGTGCTCTTACTTTTTGGAGAAAACAGCTCCATTCAGAGAGCTCTGATGATCTCGGCAAGTGCTGCCACTACTGCTGAGTTTCTGCAATCACCCACTGATTTAGGTGATGTTTCTTTGCTGGAAAACACAGTACAATCCATCAGCTGGTTGGCCCCATCTTGCTTCTGTGTGACACCTTCTGCATCATGACTCCCAGTGAGCTCAGCAAGAGAGGGGATGCCTGATGGGCAAGTCAGTAGAAAGTTGTCTCCTGGCCAGCAGCAACTGCTTTATCACAGCAACGTGAGCACAGCTGGGGATGCACTGCAGCTCCCTGCACATTTCAAGACCATGTGGTGCTCTCTCAGGATTTAGTAGGCTGATGGAGTCATGGAGAGACAAGAACGTGTAGTGTTCTCTCAACCTGTCCCGTGCTCCCTCCCCCTGTGTCCCCTGTGCTTTCTTATGGTGGTGCTGCCACTTGTAGGCATGTGTTTTGAACCTCCTGCCCCTTTCCCTTTGACATCCTGCATCATTGGACCAATCTGTCACATAAATGTGGATCCAATATGGGGTGATACAGAGATCTGTCCTCGTATCCAAAATGAGAATAGGCACACCCATAAAAACATTGTACCATCATCGTTGTATCCTCTGGTCTGAGTTCGGGATGAGCAAGCTGTGACAGTGCTGCAAGGTAGGAGCTGGTTGTGCTGATGGATGGTCAGCGCAGAAAATTTTAAATCCCCGTTAGCATGCGGAGATCTGATAGGGAAAGTTTGGGAAGAATAAGAAGATGAATTTCCCTGGTTCTTTTATCACACCAACAGTCACTTCTGTAAGTTTTTTTTTTTATTCATATCTTGAAAATTCTCATATGAGAATAGCACAGAAAGAAAAGAGTTTCAATCTTTGCTCTACTACTCACAGGAACAGTGAGTTCCACATGCTGGTAAGTATGCACACTATGATGTACATGTGCAATTAATGCAACTACATTGAGTGCTTTCTCATTTCTGCTATTTCGGGTCATTGAACAGCTGCGTGTGATTCACGCTTCAGGTGCTGGAGGTAGTCCTCGCTTTTAAAAGGAAATGGCAAAGCTCAAATAGCATGTCCCTAGTGGCTTAGCAATAGGGAGGGACAGTATTCCCTTCTCAGATGTCAGAGTATTTAAGACTGCTTCCCTGTTATGCACCTGCAGTCAGAATAGACCTCTGTGTCTGTCTTCTTCTCCCGAGCTCTCCCTCCTTCCCTCTTTATAGCTATAATAGCTTCAGTGGGTTTTGAATTCAAGCTTTCATTATCCCATGACCAAACCTCTGCAGATAGCATGGAGAATTGGTTTTCATGCCTGAGGTGCAGGCTTTCGGTGAGCGCGCTGATGCATTGTGCTCAGGGAGGAAATAGCCCAAACTAAAACTAACTTTGGGGTATCAGCTGACTCCAGGGTTCCTGGGGAGGAGGCAAGGAGGGCTGGTGGCAGCCCTGATTAGTTATCCTGCTGGGTTTGAAACTGGTTTGTGGATTAAGAATTTACTGGGAACTATTTGTCCTGGGCTTTGTGCAAATCAAACTACAAGCTAGGCCAGCTTCAGGATTACTGGTGAGCGGAATAAATTGTGTTGCAGTGGCTGCAAGTGGGCACATAATTCTAAATGTTTGGTGCACAGTTGTTGGGAGCAGCAGCAATAAAACACAGCAGCAAGAAGAGGAAAGATTTTGGGGGGAAATTGGATGGCACTTTGTGAATCCAGGCTGCTGCATCCAGCTGTGTCACACACGACTCAGAGCTGATGGACGTGGAGCCCTGCCTGGCAAGCAAGGCAGCACACACATGCTCCTTCTGTCTCTCCAGGTGGCTTTCCCTGCATTTTTGCTTCTGCAGGGTGAGAGGAGTCCTCAGTGACCTGTGCTGTACTTTGTGGTGGGTTGGTGCTGGGGAGAGCATCGTGGAGATCACGCAGGGGAACACCTGGATGGATTAGCAAAGCTTTTTCCCACGGATTGCCTTGCCACAGACCCAGTCTGTATCCATGACAGGTTTACTCTACTATCAAGCCCGCAGGAGACTTGTGTGACCACTTAGACTATAAATCTGCTCTTTTAATACATTTATTCCTCAGCTAGTCATTTCTCTCCTGTGATGTTTCTCATCTCTTTTCCGTGCTGTTCTGCTTCGAAGTTGCCATTAGTCCTCACTTTCCCCCTCCTCTCCCTCCCCATCTCTTTCCTTCCCCCTGTTTTTCTGCTATGTCGACAGAGTTGCCTGAGTGCTTTGATCATCATGCTGGAGTTTTGGTCCTTCCACAGAGTGTACACATTGCTTTTCCTTTCCTCCTTACCTCCCACCTCATTCTGAGAAATTTGTGTAGGCACAAAAGGGAACACTAGCACTAGACAGAAGCATTTTAAATCTATTTATTATCCAGCTTTCCTTCAGCCCTCTTTTTGTTTCCCTTTCAGTAATGAAATATGTCTATTTCTCTTTTCTACCAGCTTGTCATATTTTGCATCTTACTGAGCTCCTATGAGCAAGGTGAAATGCCCTCACGCTGGCCTGCAGGGAGCAAGGGAAAGAAAGGGCTGTATTTATGGCTGGGGACCATTCCCATACCAGGGAGGTATTAGGAAGAATCCTCCACAATTCAAGCACGGGAGATGCTGGTACATTTACACTGACAAAAATTTGTAACAGATTTTTTTCCTAGAATCAAAAAGGTGGCCGCAGTGATTGTTTGGAGCCGTAGACAAAATATTTAAGCCCAGTATCCTATAACCTCTTCTGCATCTTCAAAAGGCTCTGGTGATATGATTTCGCATCCCACCCATCCTCTAGAGTGTCTGAGTCTTTATGTGGCAAGAGAACAGAGATATCTTGCTACTTAAGGTTTGCACATTTAATCCATCTGAGTAAGTGAATAAAATTACTGTAAACATCTCGTGCATGTGTGTGTGTACATGTGGCCCACAGTGCGTTCATACACAGGTGCACACACCAGTCATGGACACAGAAACAATACACCCACATGCAAAGTAGGGAGAAATGACTTAAAGGGAATTACCTGGTCCTAATGGGAGACACTGAGATGCGGAACAAAGCATGTCTCCTGTGCCTGCTAGGGGAGCTGATGTCATGTGGAGAGAGAGAGGAGGTGGCAGCCACACGCTGTCAGTGATGGTGAAACAGATTTCGTTGAAACCAGAGCTCTGCTGAGGATGTCAGCCTGAGCCCACTGAAGAATCCCTGCTGCACCGTGAACCTCTCTCCTCAATGCAGGACGCTGCATAAACCCACCATCTGTCCTGCTGCAATGGGGTTTTTTTTAACAGCATCAGGTTCCACTGTGAATTTGTAGCCTTGGCATGCCTTGCTAGTTGTTGTTTTCCTTTCAGATAACATAGCAAAAGGAGATTTCCTCCCTGTTTTCTGTTGCTGGCCTTGGTTTGGACCCAGCATTCACACCATTTGGAAAGGAATGAGGGCAAGAGTAATTTTTGAGTTTCACTGCTGCTCTTTTTTTCAGCAAGTGCTGGGGGATTGCCATACCTGGATCGCTGTGTTCAGGAGTGAGTTACTGGTCTAATAACACAGTCTTTGGCATTGGCCAGAGGAAGCTATTTCAGTAAAGCAGAGAATGGCAGTCATTGTACGCAGGAAAAGCTGTAAATTGCAGCATTGCTTGAAGAAGGAGCAGTGAGACCTCCAGGCTGAACTGGCAGAGCAGCATTTTGCAGGAGCTGATGGCTTTTAGCAGCAAGTCTCAGCTTTTGACTTAATGGGCCACAGGGCAGATTGTACACAGAAGAACATGAGTCTGGTATCATGGAGCCAGACTTAGTAAGCACGTCCTTCTGGGCTCCAAAAATCTGCTTTGCAAGTTTTAGTTTCTCTATCATGAAATATCCTGCATCTCTTTTCCTATAATCTTTGGGAAGCAAAAATAAATGTCATATACATTGCACAAGAAATGGGAAAAGAAATCTTTTTTTATATGACTCAGATGTCTTCCTCCACATCAAAATGTCTTGTATGCAAAGTCTACTATTTTTTGTCATTCAAGCTGGGCAAAACTGCACTTCTGCCTTTCAGAATAAGACATGGCTGTCATGTCTAGCCGGCTTGGCTGGATACATTGAGCAAGTATAGAGAGCTTAAACTCTGCCTAGAGTCTTGTATTTCTCCATAGCTGGCCAAATCTTTAAAAAGTGCATATCCAGAAGTGATTAGCAAAGGCTCCTAGGTAGAATTGAGAGTGTTCAAAGCTGGCTTCTAGTCACTGAATTTTGGATCTCAAGACCAATTCAGGTACAGGTCTAAATCTTGGCTACCCCCACATACCTGGCCAGAGTAAGTAGGAAAGGGAAGATTAGCCTAAGAGAAAGAAGTTGTTTCTGCTCCTATGTTTGTTTGGAAAATATTCTAAAAACAAGGAGATACTAAAACATTATTAACAGGGACAGCTCTTTCTTTTGAAATGTCTGAAAAACACATAATGCCTAGAGATCACTACCATAAATTCATTATATTCAGCCTCTCAGATAGTCTTTCTCATTAGCAGATCTCAGAGCTCAGCTGCAAATATAATGCCCACATCTGTAAAAAGCTAAGCAGCCCATCTGTATTTACAAGCTGGTATCTGCACTTTCATCTCTGTTGTATAGCCTTGATATAGTTTCCTTGGTGGTTCCGTGCCAGATTGCTGCAGCTGTGTCCAGGCATCCTGGGTTCATATGTTTGTAAGCTTCTTTTGGCCGGCATAGGCTATTTGCCTCATTTATTTTTCCTACCCTTGCCCTGTGTGGGGTACCTTCTGTTCTCTCCACAGAAACTGGGCCTTATGTTTTGATTGCTGCAAGCCCTGGAGCCAATCCTCACGGCTCCAAAGCCAAAGCCCACCTTTTACCAGAGCTCTGGCTTAGAAGGTGGGGGGGTTTACAGACCCCTCCCTCACAGACCTCTGTCACTTAAAGCAAAGTTATACTCAACTGTAAACATTCAGAAATCCCAGAAGCTCTTTTCCTTTTCCAGCACTGCTATATAATTTGTTATATACTGCAAAATAACTCATGCCCCACTACCTTTTCCTGCTGGCATCCAAGGGCACTGTGATCCTGTGCCCATCACAGTAGTTGTGCAGCATTTCTATTTTCACCTTCTTCACCAGCTTTCCTTTCCAAATGCCCAAGGAAATACTCTGGCTTTTATAATAACTGGTCATCTCTGCAGTATGTTCCCACTGCTGCCTCACCAATTCTGGTGCTCTTTTTCTTTCTTGGTTTACTTTTGTGCTCCATTTGAGAGGAGACCATGAAAATTTAATGGGCCTTTTTTTTTTTGTTATCATTTCACCTTCTGTAAATTTTAGCTCAACGTAGATACAGAAAAACCCCAAACCAAACAAACAAATCAGAGAAGGCGTCAGAGCCTCTCATTAAAACAAAGCTTGAAGTTTTTACTAATACTCAAGCTCCCAGTATCAAACAGAGTTCATAAGCTTCACACAGACAAATTACCGATATGTTTGATGCAACTGGCATGCATGCACCTCATCATCCACTGGCACGTGTATTACTTGATCTGTGTAGCAAATATTGCTTGGCACTCCCAGGAACAGACAAGTGTGTGCACACTGGGTGCAAATGCAAATAGCATCCCTTCGAGAGATGACCGCGAAGCTGCCTGTGGTCATGGAAACCACTTCTGTCTTCCCTCCCCTGGCAGCACAGGGGGACTGGAACAGTTTGTTCTCTCAGTAGCTGGCTGTCTTGTGCACAGTCTGAGAGCTCCTGTGAAGCTGAATGTGCCTTGCCTTTATGCTCCGCTGTGCTTCCAGCGGCAGGCCACATCCAGTTAACAGTCGTCCCCACACCCCACCAATGCCCCTTCAAAGAGAAAATTAGATCAAAGTTTTATCAGTTCACTGTGTTTGAGAGTAACACATGCCAGGATTAATAGTTCTCAATTTTTCAGAAATATTAAAATTTGCTCTCTATTGTCAGGACAATAAATCTTTTACCCTGTGAGTTCATCTTGCTCTGAGAACGACCGAGCGATTACTGACCCCAATTACACAATTAAATCTTTGAAATAATACTGTTTGATATTAAACAATTACATTTCTCATAAGAAAATATCACCATTCTCTTGCCAGCTAAGAGGGTATTAATAATGCATCTACACAGATTCTATTGTGTGTTAATAATGAATGTCTACAAAACCTTATAGGATGTTCATACTGCATGTACCCACAAAGCTCTCTAGGATGCTAAGACCATAGAAAACGCAAATAGTGAATCCAGAGCACGGCAATGGTATTCTCTGTCCATTCTAGTCTCCAAGGCAGCAGAATATCATAGGAAGACTTGAAAAAAAATTCAGATTTGAGCAGCAGGAGCAGCCAGATGGTCAGGAGATTGATTTGAGGGACAAGGGAAACAGCAGCACTTGGCTTGTTGAGGTCTAAGACATGTGAGTTGTGACTATCAAGTTACGTTTGAGACCCACCAAGAACCAGAGGTTTTTGGCACTGACCTCAGGGATGCTTGGATTGGAGAGTGTGAGGATTTAAAGGGGACACATGGGTCAAATGGAAACATAGAAGTTGTTGGTATGCTGAGCTAGAAAGTGGTATGAAACCCTCAATCAACCTGCAAAACACAGGTATGTCGGGTTGTTTCCACCCCTGGATGGAATAAATAAAAGCTATAAAATTGCACTGAGAAAGGAAAGATGGGAACTGCCTGGGAGAACTTAGATACTGAGAGCTGAAATATGTGAAGTCCTGAAAAGATTAAGTAGGAATCTCACTGCTGGCAATAGTTAAAACCAGCCTGGACTAGGCTGTAGGAAAAACTGCTGAAGGGAATGATATGGTCCTGGCTCCACTGGTGCTGGACTAGGCGACACAAATGGTTACTTCTGTCTGTGCTGTCCCTGATTATGTCATGACTGCATGTGCTTACAAACCCTTGTAAGAATGTCTGCTGGCTAAAAGCATCCACAGAACTTTCACAGCAATATTTGCTTTCCAGCTGCTCTGGAATGCTCAAATATGTGAGTCTTCATTGCTGAACTTGATTTAAAAATAAGAAACTCCTGCTGCATGTTGTCGGATGACAGTGATGTTTCTCCATAGTTGCCTGCCACAAGCCAATAATTCAAACCTACCAAGTGGAGGTTACTTAGTAATTACAGAAAGATGCCTTCCCCTATTCACACTGGGTTTTGAGCACCTGCAAGCAGAGAAACTTCTCTCTTCATTGCCAAACAATATATTTTATTTCATTGAGGGAAAGATCCCATGTGGAGCAGGCAAGCTTCTCCTGTTGCCATTGAATGGGGCTCATCCACCTGTGAGCGTGAGTGAGTGTGAGTGAGCCTGTCTGTACGGCACTTTCTGTGCCTCAAGTTTGTCATGGCAGCACAGGCTGGAGCAAGCAGTGACTGGCTCAGCATGCCCAGCAGTGATGGTCGCTCTTTCTGGTTAGATGGGGATTATCTGAGTGCCCTGTGCTCAGTGGAGACTTCTGAGACAGGCTGGCAAAGGCAGCACTCAAAGACGGTGTATTTAGTATGCAGCACGATTTGCATGAGAGAGTGACTTAGGGAGAACATAACCCCTGACCAGGAGAGCTAGAAAAGCAAAACAAACCAGAAAAAAAAATACCCCAATACTAAACAAATGTTCAGTCAGGTCTCCTAGGAACAGACTGGGGCACTGTGTAACAAAAGAACTATTTGCCTCAAGTATAAAACACTCCTTTTGTGGTCTCTTCTGTGTGTATTGTAATGAATATATTGACTGGCAGGAATGTTCATGGGAACAGTGAATTTTATGTAAATATTAGAGACTATTTGCAGGAAGCAAAATTTGAACTCATAAAAAGTGATATTCTCTATGGAAGCCTGATCCTAAAGGTTAGTCAGAAAACAGAAACATTCAGTGGGATTTACTGCATGTATTTAACAAAAGTGTATCTAACCCAGCTTTGATTTTGAATATCGACTATCTGGGGACAGTTTGTGGACAAACAATATGCTGAGAATTATTTACTGAGACAAGTCAGCAAATAATTGCAAATGACAAATAAATTTGAGAAAATTACAAACTGCTTATGGACAATTCATGAACAGAAGCAAGGCAAAATTAATCAGATAAATTATTCACAATGGATGAATCTCTCAGCTCTAATTAAAACTCTGTAGCATATTAATAATACATGCCCAGAGAACCACAAACAGAATCATATAACCGAAAGGATCCATCTGTGTCTGCATCACAAACCTTCCCATCCTATAAAAGGGTGTTGCTGTATCTTCCTTGCTGTAACATTCTCAGAGCCTTTTTGTGTTTGCATGGTTTGGTTCTGGCTGCAGCTGATAGAAACCCTGTCTGCACACAGTGTATGTGCTTAGCGTGGCATGTTTCCTCACTGATGCTTGTGGTGAACGGGATCATTCCTTCCCAGGTTTTTTGTTACTGCTTTTCCAGCCCTAGAGGAATTCCCACGGAATATGCAAAGTATTGCCTGGGCTTATCTGAAGTTGTTTAGGCTTTTCTTTCATGAGTGTTGCAAAGGTACAAGTGAAGACCTAAGAGTTTAACCCTGAAAATGCTCAGGAGTGGAAACCATGCTGGCTCTCCCATCCCAAGGCTCTTCCCAGCAGCTCTGCCAGTGCTCCCCCTCCTACCCTTTGTACCGCAGCTGGGGACCCACTGTACATAACTTTGCCATAACCTGGTGTATGCTGCCTGCTTGGAGGAAGCCTTATCCTAAATGGGAGTATTTCGAGGAGCTTGGTCTCTGTGTGTAGCAGGAGGCCCTGCCATGGGCATTAAGCAGAAGCTGATGGCAGTAGGCTGGGCTGGGAGCTGGGTGCCTGAACATCACTAGTGCTGCATGTTTAAAAATTCCAGCAAATGAAGGAAATTGGCTCTTTCCCTGTCCCCCACCTATGTAATTTGCTCTGCTTTTAATATAACTGTGTCTTCGTACTCTCAGGAACTCCCCAAACCCATTCCCCCCACTCTTATTCCCTGCCTGACAGACAAGACCTAGTCAATCAGAAAATTGTTTAATATTTTTTGCTTTTATTCCCAAGAGATACACTGGCCATTCATCAGCCCCTTTCTTACCAGCCACCCCCCACCCTTCGTGTCTTTTATCTGCTTAAAACCAATCACTCTTCCCCTCTTCTTTTTTTCACTTCACAAAAGGAATCAGAATTTAATAAGAGCAAGCTGCAAAATATCAGCATTAATCCCCCTGTCCTCATGGGGCTGGCGCCATGAGTCCCTGGGTCCCCTTATCGGCACCAAACTGTATTTCACCAGTTAGAGCCTTTCTGATAGCATAAATACCTGCCATGCAGGTGTCTCCAGCTGACAAGATAACACGTTATCAATCATACACCCTCAATTTATGCAAAAAGCACATCTTCCCTCTGTTTATTTCATCTCATGGTGGATGGAGAGCTAGGGAAGAGAGGGGCTGAAAAATTAAATCTTTTCTTTTCTTGTACACTTGAAGAGCCAAATGACACATCCTCTGCATATACAAAGCGAAGGCCTTTCTCTCCTGTAATTCACTTATTAGCAGCTGTGCAATAGTGTTGTTGCAGAAAAATGGGTAGGGAGTAATTGACTGTGGAATCCCATTAAGCTTTGTCATAATGCACAGTCCCAGAGTGGGTACTGCAGAAACACCTCTATCAAAATTACTTGCTGGAGGGAATGGTGGGGGGATGATTACACTGATGACGAAAGCAAAAGAGTACATCCTGCTCTTCACTGGCCACCTTAGGTGCTTGTTTCACTCATACACAAGGGCAGGGACATGGCCTTGTCTCTGGAAGCTGCAGGGCTGGCTCAGCCCTAAATCTTCCTGTGCACGTAATAAGAGATACTTTCCAAGAGAAGCTGTGTAGAGGACTGGGCAGAGACACTTGGCTTTGGCAGTGGCAAATTTTCACATGAGGGTGATGGCAGTGGGCTATGCCACCATCTGAGGGGGGTGCCAGAGTCCTTCATGGAGGCAGCTTAAGGGAGCCCTCAGTGTCAGCAACTGGCATTCCTCGTGGGAAAACCCTCAAAGGGCTATTGATTGCTGAGGCTCATTGCAGGCTGAGGAGGATTTGCTCTCAGTTGTGTCCTCTGATGCAATTCCCCACCATCGAAAGGGGAGGAAGAGTATGGGCTGTGCATGAAATAGCTGTCTTTCCTTCATCCTGTGAGGCAGAGTAGGGCTGGGACTGATCTCAGTGAAGGGGATGCAGCAGAGGCATGAAGTGCATGGAGGATCACAGGCTTTCTAAAGCTTTAGTTGTATCATCTGAACTCCATAAGGTTAAACCGGTGCAGCCCCCAGGTCTGTAACAGGTATTGCTATAAAGATGCCTTTACCCAGTGCAGCTTGTTCTGCTCAGTCTAGAAAATTAAGCTTTAATGGTAAAAGGACCTAATACAGGTCTCACAGTTGTTTTGATTGAAATGTCCAGTTAAGATTTCACTAACTCGAATAGTCAGACCTGTACAAAGATTGAGTTGACCAGCTTGACCTACACACTGAAGTCTGATCTCAGTGGTAGCTGTCATATACAGAGGACAAGCCCTGCTAAAAAAAAAAAAAAAAAAAAAAAACAGTAATGAAAGAGTGGTACTTCATAAGCAGAGGAATGGCGATGCAGTGCCGTTTCCATTCCTGGGAGGTGGCATTTTCTCTGCTCCACAGCACCTTCGGTTCACATACTGGCCAATGATGTGCAGGGAGGGAAATAAGCAGCAAGAGCAAATGACCTCAGAAACAGCAAAGAGTTTGGTTTCCATTGCAAGTGCCCTTATTAGGATGGAAGAAGATAGGGGGGAAAAAAAGGCAGAAAGTACAAGGCAGAAAAATGCCTAGAAAAGATGTCTTCAGCTGTTTCTGCTTCAGCTGCTCCTAAAAGGCATGGTGGTTCCTTAAACATATATTTAACCCTATCTTCACAAGTGTTTTCTCTTCCTTGATAAAGGCAGGTTTAAAAAACAATTCAGGTGCATCACACTGCAATATTTATCCTGGTCTCTAATCTGTGCTTGATTTGTAATGTGCTTGGAACAGGGGTTGTATCTTTGGTCTTTGTGTGTGTAATACTTATCGTAGTGCATTTCTGTTCTGCAAATACAGCTCCCGTGCGCTGCCTCTGTGCAAAAAATTAGAGATAATAATAAATCACAGTCAGGTCTGATTCTGGGAAGACCAGTTGTGTGGGGGAGGAAAAGAACAGTGGTTGTTAAACCCAAGTCCTAGATGTTCCTGCACACTCTTTAAGTTGTTACCTCCTCTCCGTGTCTGCCCTTGCTACTTGTTAAAAAGTAAAATGACTCTTCTAGGATGAGGGGTTGTTCTGCTGGTGCTGAAGATCCAAGCTTTTAAGCTCTGGGGACAGGTGTGGTATCTACCATCACTCACAGAGCTTGGAAATCAAAATGCTTGCACCTGTTATATCAGTGAGAGCGGCTGCCTCATCCTGACAAAGGACTCCCTTGACTGGTGGACTAGCTATAATGAATTACTATCCTAGCCAGTGTCCCTTTCCCCCCTCATCAAGGGTAATTAGCATTCTGCACCATGTGGGTCCCTCAAGCCTCAAGAGTCCTCACCTCTGCACTGAAATGCTACAGAGATCAGCCCTATCCCCAGACCCTCCAATTTTCCAAGTTGCAACTGATGTCGCTTGCCAGACCTCTACCTGCTTTTTTGCCCTTGGGACCTCTCCATGAAGACACCTGTCTTATTAGATTAGGACAGTTCCCTGTGGAGACATGGAGATGTATGGATCATGTCTACCACAGTTTCCATCTCCAAACTATGACACATCATCGATCAGCAACTTTCTGCTCTTGTGTCTCCTCTCTCAGTCATTAATGACCTTGATGGACACCTTCTGCTGAAAAAGTACATTGAACTGCCACGTTTTTACAGCACTGAAAAACATGCCTGTGATGCCATCTGAAACCCCCTGTTTCTTCTCCGGCATTAAAATTTTTGCTATATCCACAGTGAGAGAGAGCATTAGCATGAATGAACATGATGGAGAGCTATAAAGTTTTTATTATCACAATTTTAGGCTGTTCATCTTATGAGTGGCAAACTAACTCCTTGGGAGGGAAGTGCTTTGGGAAGCACTCTCTGAGCAGTTTGGGGAGGAATCCCAGTGGGGACAGAAGAGAGGAAGGACAAGAGAATTTGTGTTGTACATAAAAGCAGAATAAAGGCAGTTTGCCATAATCCACCCTCCTCAGCTACACTCAGGTAGTGTGAAATTGTTGTCTTGTACTGGTCTGCCCTGATATAATAGAGAACAATATTTAGCCTCTTATACATGCTGGTTTGGGGTTGGGTAATGTGATTAATAAAAAGCTGCTTGCACAATACCCATCCAGCACAGCTGCCGTGGCACATGTACACGTTCTGTACATGTGCCAAATACGTAAGCAGTTTTCTTGTATTTACTCCCCTTGGCCCTCCTCCCCCTTTATAAAACACAGTTTCCGTACATCTTTCTCTGGTCTCCAGACTGGGACTTTTAGATGGGTCTGGATAAGTCTGTGTGGGTGGGGGTTGTTCTGTCACTTATTGCTAGGGCACTGCAGAGCTCTCTGAATTTAAATTTATGTGTTCCAGCTTTTATTGCTGGGCCACTTGGCTCCTTTGAATTATCTCAGTCACCAAATGAATTTTATAGTCCATTGGGGGCTGTCCATGCTTGTTAAGGTGATATTTCCATCTCCAGCGTGCTGTGGAATCTCATCTGCCACGCAGTGATCACTTCTACCCGCCAGCTGCCTACTGCTTCTTCAGGAATCATCTCTGTTCCTTGGAGACTCATGCAGTTATGGGATCGGTTGTGCGTGGGGCTTCTGGAAAAAGAGCCGATTCGTAGTGCACAAGGGACATAACTTTTGCTCAAGAAAGAGGTGAAATAGATGCTGTTGCAATGTTGGGTTGTGCCAGCTGTCAGGCTGGCTTTTTGGTGTGCAGAACCAAAAAGGTATGATTTTTGGATACTGTGTACCCCTGGGCCCCACTTCAAGGGTTTCAAGGGCATCCCCCAGTAAAAGGGGTTTATCAAGGAGAGGAGGTCATCCTGTGGGAGGTGACTACAGAAATGGCAAGGACCTGGGCATATGCAGGGCTGCAGCTGCAGGAAATACAGGTTCCACTTCAACCGGGTATTCTGCTGACAGTGCCAAGCCTGTTTATCTGGGCCCAACCAGGCAAAAGGATGTTTGACTTTCTGTGGGGTTTCTCACAACACAGGCCCTAAAGGCTTGGCTCTGGTGTAGACTCCATCTTTGTGCAGAGCTGCCTCCTGTGCTTTTGTGACAAGGACACATGGTGTGACATGGTGCTCCATCGTGGTGCAGTAAAAAACTGAGACCACATCTAGACTTTTCTCTGCTTTGTTGCTCTTCCTTCTGATACCACCTTTTGCTCTTCATTAAACTGACCCCTCTCCTTCTTCCAGAGGAGCTTCTTATTTTGCAGCTGGCAGTCTCTTTACTGAAGCTGTCAAAGTTTTGGGGGCATTTTTGGAAGAATTCCCCATGCCCTGCATCAGATCTCACATTGCAGCAGATCTGCGTGGTGGCAGAAGTGGGAGAGGATATGAGGATTTTATCACGCTGCAGTGATGAGTGCTCAGGACTTAATACGGTGCTGCAGTGTGAGGAGTAGTCCAAGGACACATATAATAGCTTGCACTCCTAGAAGGGATCACAAGTCTCCCTTTCCAGCTCTGTCTTGAAGTCCAGCATCATCTTCCATTGGACAACATTCTCAGGCGCACGGTGTGCTTCTTGGCATGTCCTGCACAGGAGTTGGACTCGATGATCCTGATGTGTCCCCTCCAACTCAGCATATCCTATAATTCTATTCTATGTCTTTTCCAGGAGACTTTACCTCTTCCCAATGTTCCTCATAGGAGCCATACAGACACACTTCACATTGCTGCTTAGACGCCTCAAAACAAATTTCTCTGTCTTGGAATCTCTTACCCGTTTAGTTTGGGGCCACTACCAAAAAACCCTTTGTGCCCTTTGCTGGTTTGACTGCTCAGAAGCCCCAGCACTTCTGCAGTCCTGAGAGCCCAGAGCTGGAGAGATCAGCTCTTTGTTTCTGTGTGATACTGGTTGCTCTTCAGATCATCCGGGTTCTTACATTTTTTTCCCTGATCCCCTTAGCAGAGCTCTTGTAGGAATAAACCATGGGAAGATAACTTACCAGTTTCTTTTTCCTGTGCAAAGGGCTCCTGATGGCATTTCTCCATTAGTCTCTACGGGACTTAATGTGATGTTGTTTCCTCTCTCCGTTCCTCCTTTGTAAACTACTGATCTATGATGTATTGCGGCTGTTTCCACAATTCATTTCCCTAAGCCTGTTGTCAGGCTAATTGGTTTTCTGTTTAAGTCCTGGATCTTGCAGATTACTATGTGTGGCCACTTTGCAGGATCCAAGCCCCAAATTTTCATTCTCCGCTGTCATTAGCTGTGTTAGAGCCTTTGCTAATCCCTCTCCAGCTAACTATCTTCATACAGCAATTTAACTGCTTGATATTAACCTGGCATACCTCTTCCAGCAGGGTTGTGCTGTGTTCCTATGTCACCCTTGTGGCACCATTGTGTTTCTCCTACTGAGTGTAAATAAAAGCAAATTATAAACAAAATAAAGCTTAGAGCTGTAAATTTCCTTATTTTCCTCCCCTTGTGTATCTCCAAAGAAAATGAGATTCCTGTAAGGAATTATCATGTCCATCATTTAACTAACCTGTACATATCTAGCATTTTTAATCTCCCTTTGTAAATCAGTCCCTCCAGGCCCTTATCTCATTCAGCGGGTCTGGAAATTAAAAAAATAAAATAGAGCTCACAATAAGAAGTCTGGAACGTCTTTTGGGGTGAGAGAGAGGAGCAGGGGAGGGACTGAGTGGTAGCAAATAATTCTTGCTGGTTTATTACCCCTTCCATCTAAGGACCTCAATGTACTTTGCAAGCAGGAGTAAATTAAGGGTCACCATGTCCCCCATGAAGCTGGGAAGCCTTGTCACAAATCTGTATCAGTCAGCACTGGTCTTTATGAAGCACGTGCAGGTGTTGAAGCTGCGCAGCCACTGCAGGGATAAAAGTAATTTCTTCCTGCTGCAGGAAATGAGCGTCCCCCTATTTGAGTTGGACGTGTGAGAGGAGAGTTCGCATTAGGAGTAGGCGGCCTCTGAAAGAGATGAAAAATTCTGACCCCTTTTAGTAAAGGTAACTGGATTAAATATGAATGCATTATAAATACTTGTTACTTTAGAGGCAGGAATGCTCAGACATGGAAAGACAAAGTGATATGTCCAGCTCATGCAGCAAACTAAAGACAGACAGAGGGAATCTTCATCACTTCCTTTGACTGCAGAACAATCCTTTCTGCAAGTAGCAGCAAGTTTTCCCCACTTGTGGCCAGCAGCATGAAATGTGGGCAATACAGCTAGGGATTCAATTGAATGGCTTTATCAGAAACTCCAGATTTGCTTAGAGGCACCAAGGGAACAGTCTTTCTCAGGAGATTTCCACTGCTTCCTGCTTTAAGGATGATTGTTTTCAAGGGAGACGAGAGCAGCTGTCTTTCTGGTGGTATCTTGACATTCCATACTGGGTGCCTCCAGTTCCAAGAAGGCACACTGGCCTGGCCTGAGATGAGATAGCAGAAGGTACCAGTTTTTGGTGGTTTTTTTGTCAGATTTGACTTAATTTCTTAATGTAGGCTTGCATTTTTTCTCCTCTTATACTTACTGCTTCAACCCATCCCCAATAATTATCTCTCAGATTCATCCCTTCCCTCTGTCCCGATTCTCCTTAACTGCTTGTTCAGATTAGGAAACATCCTTTCAGCCTCTCTCTCATCCTCATTAAATCTTCTTTTTATTTTTTTTTCCTTTATCTTCATCTCCTCCTTCCTAGTCTGTCACTAAATTAAAAAAAAAGAAAAAAGAAAAAAAAGAAGAGAGAAAGGAAAAAAAAGTTAAGAAAAACTCTTTAATGTGGTTTTAAAAATCTCTTTTAAAATTGTACCGTCTGTGTCACTTCTCTCTGTCTCTCTAGTTGCATTTATTTATTTATTTATTTATTTTTACAGACCAAACTGAAAACTGGCTTATTGACAAAAGTCAAAGGGCTGCTGATGATTAGGTGCAAAGAGGTTTTTCCCTGTTAGGATGGATAAATAACAAGGAAGTTTGCCAATGACACTAGTCTGTGTGGTGCAGTTGAGATGCTGGAGGGCAGGGATGCCATCCAGAGGGACCTTGGCAGGCTTGGGAAGTGGGACCATGTGAACCTCATGAAGTTCAACAAAGCCAAATGCAAGGTCCTGCATGTCGGGTGAGGCAACCCCAAGCACAAACACGGGCAGGACAGAGAATGGATTGAGAGCAGCCCTGAGCACCTGGGGATGTTTGTGGACAAGACAGTTGACACGAGCTGGCAACGTGCACTAGCAGCCCAGAAAGCCAAATGTATCCGGGGCTCCTCCAGAGCAACGTGGCTAGCAGGGGGAGGGAGGGAGTTTTGCCCCTCTGCTCTGCTTTTTTGAGACCCCATCTGGAGTGGTGTGTCCAGCTCGGGAGCCCCCAGAATTAGAATGACATGAACCTCTTGGAGTAAGTCCAGGGGAGGGTGATGGAGATGCTCAGAGAACTGAAGCAGCCCACCTCTGAAGACTGGCTGACAGAGTTGAGATTGTTCAGCCTGGAGAAGAAAAGGATCCAGGGAGACCTTAGAGCATTTTCCAGTACCTGCTGAGGGCTACAGGAGAGCTGCAGAGGGACTTTTAAAAAGGGCACATAGTAAGAGGATAAGGAGGAATGGTTTTAAACCTAACGAGGACAAGTTCAGTTAAATAAGGAAGAATTTCCTTGTTGTGAGGTTGGTGAGGCACTGAAACAGATTGCCCAGAGAAACTTGGGATGCCCCATCCCTGGAAGTGTTGGCCAGGTTGGATGGGTTTTGAGCGCTCTAGTCTAATGCATGGTGCACCAGCCCATGGCAGGGAGGGTGGAACTAGATGATCTTTAATGTTCCTTCCAACCCAAGCCATTTTAGGATTCTATGAAATATGCAAAAGATGTCTTTTGCATTTAAAGGACAGGCTGAATATTTGCATTCCTCCTCCTCCTTCCTCCAACACCCCATGACACAGACCCAGATGTCCAGGAAAAAGACTGGACTAGAAGCCAAAGATAAAAGCACTTTTCCCACAAATGTGCACTTAACCCCAGGCACTGATTCCAGAAACAGCTGATGTCTCCAGGCCCTCAAGAAATGTTCTGAGTTTTAGCAGACTGCAAATTGCAGCATCCCAGCCCTCATGGCTTCCATTAGTCAGCCCTAGCTAGGAAATGGTACAGAAGAGCAGCTTCTTACCCAAAGGGAGCAAGAAGGGGATATTCTCACTCAACAAGGAAAACAGTAGCAGTTTGCTCATTTCAACTACGTGAGGAACCATACCAAAACATCTCCTCAAAATACCCTCAAGTTTGGGGAACTTGTTATCTGAATTCATGTATTTGTAGATGTTGAAGTTAGGAAATATCACTAGCGCATCTTGGCTCTGATCTCAAGGTGTTTCTATACTATGGCCATGTGTGTCCATGCTATCATTGCTGTAACCACCTCAAGTACTAAGGGGAATGAAACTGCAGCAGCCCAGACTCCTGTGTTGCCCACATGCATCTATCCAGAGTTGCGTGCCTTTGGCAACTAAAATTAATGCCCTTGCAGCTTTAGAGCTGTTGAAAAATAGGGCAACCAGGTTGAAGGTAGCTGGCTGGAATCACCCTTCTGGTATTGGTAATAGAACTGGTAACTCCTGGTGGCAGAGATCCAGACCATCTGTGCAATCCAGTTTAGGCACTGGATGGGCACTGCTGTGAGAGAGCAGGTTTGATGGCTGCATGCAGAATCACAGGAGTGTGGGTAGGAGGGGACTGCTTGTTGGACCTCTAGCCCAGTCCAAGCTCTTGCTTGAAGCCAGACACCTCCCAGGAGCCCGTGTGTCAAGATCAAAGGTGCTACATCATGGTGGGTTAATTCCTTCTCCCAACTTTCCCTGCCTTGTGGCTGCTGCTACGTCCTTGCCACTCTGCCAACACCAATGGCAGCTTTGGCTGCCTGTCCAAGTCTCAGTTCCAGAGGCACATGATGTGGCATGTTGCAGAGCCAGCGTCAGTCCAGATCAGCTTATTCATCAAGGGCTTGTGACTAATGAGTGAAACCTGCTTCAGCCATTGGGGATTACTGCTGCAGCAGGCAAGGAACAGGCCCACTCTCTCTGTGTAAAGACCCTGCTGTGGAGAGTGTGCAGACTACTGGGAGAAAGGACAGAGTCTCTGCATCACTAGGAAGCTTGGTAAACCCTTCCAGTCAGTCCATCACTCCCCGCCATCCAACCGACTGGAGAGTCCATGTCCCAAATGAAAGGGTGCATCATGACTTTCCTGCTGGAATCTATGGCATAGTGATGAAGTAGGAAAAGGGAAATTAAAAATCGATAAAAACAAAAACTCAAATAGATGAAGTGAAGTAAGATAAAGATGGAGAACATGGCAAAATGAGGAAACTTTGCATCAAAGAAAAGGTCAGTACAAGTTCTCCTCAAGAGGTGGATCCAGTCATGGAACAGTGAGTTTGCATTTTTCCCCCAGCAATAAGGAAGCAGCTGAGAGAATCTCTAACACCCTGAATAAATTTAGCTATGTTTGATCACTGATGTGGCTTGTACTGGAAGACACCACATAATAATACAAACTGGCATTGCTGCACAGATCCAAGGATCTCTGTTGTCCTTAGTTTTTCATAGCAGCTAAATCTGGGTTCTCCAACAGCACCAACAAAATGCTGCTGAGACTCCAGAGGAAGGTACACATGGAGCAGGGGAGGACCTTTGACCTGACTTGTGCTAGTAGTATTTTGTTCAGAGATAGAAACTAGCATGACTTCTGTGGCAGTGCCAAACAAAGCCCAGAGAATATCCATTTGCAGTTTATGCTGTATCATTTTGAAGTTGCCTTTGGTTCCCCTATTTCTGTGTGATTCTGCCTTTTATCTGCCCCTTTCTTTCTTGGTACATAAGCAAGTGTGGTACCTGTGCCTTGATGTCTGGATTTGGCACTCCTCAAAAACACCGTGAGGCTCAGCGATAACATGCCATCCAAACAGTGGGGAGCACTTTAATGTCTTCTGTCTCAGGGACATAGCTGGCATTTTCCATACAAATCTCTGTAGTCCCCTTCAGTGATTATTCACTAATTCTTATCCACTGCTCCCATAGAGCACTTTGTTTTTGATGACTTATCTAAGTGGCACACTTATTGCCCTCCAAGCTTTGCGAGTGAGAACAAATCTAGTTTATTCTGTTAAAGTGAAAATTAAACCAGTGGGCTGCACTATTGGAATCAGGAGTTATGCAAAATGAGTCTGTAAAATGCGCTGTCAGTTATCTATGTGACACTCCCGCTCCCTTCCCAGTTCTGCCTTCAGGTGCTCTCTTCCAGCCCATGACTCCTGCAGCCCTTTGAATGCAGAGTGATCACCAGGAGTTATTCTTCCTGAGTGAATAATGTACATGGTATATGACCTTCTGGGATATACCCTTTCATCACTATGGAACCATGGATTGAAAGTGCCTTTTCAAAGCCGCTCCTGACCCCGCTATTCTCACTAGGTTTTTTACCTAGAAAAGGAAGGTGTACACTGGTATAATTATTTTCCTTCCTCATACACTCTTCAGAGGATTTCTGGAGCGTCCTGCTCAGGGTGTGATGACAAGAAAGGCAAATTAATCATTCTTGGGTTTGCGTGTCCAGAGCAAACATTAGGGCCTTCTGTTTCTTTAATGCTGGCAGCTGAGAAGGTGTGGTCCTCCAGGGCTCACACAGATCCACTTGTCTGTCTTTTGCTGTCCTGCATGTTCGGATGGGAGTCTCTGAGTATCTGTGGGGGTCTGTTTCCCCAGCTGCCTGCACAGGACCCTTCACTCTGGGGCCTCACTACTACTGGGGCACGTGAGCCCAAAAACAACCAAGCACGGAGCCTGGGATTTTGCTGGGGAGAAGTTCTGATCACAGTGTTACGAGCAAAGGAGGTTTCCAAGCTTCCTCAGACCTGGAATGTGATCAATTAAACATTAAAAAAATGTTGAATTAAACTTACTTGAAAAAGCCTGGGAGGGCCACGAAAACTGAAGATGACGATGCCAGTTCCCCACAGCATATGGCAGAGCAGCCACTCTCCCCTTGCTACAGACACAGGACTGTCACTTCAGAGGGATGTCAGCCCTTTCATTTTGCCTGCTGTCGCCGTGGCAGCAGAGGGATCAACCTGGGAGCCACCATCCCCACTGCCATCTTAGGAACAGGAGTGTGTCCCTCAGGGGACCCAATTTCACCAGAGGAAGGCAAACAGGTCAAGACTAGCCACTTCTCCGCTGTTGGAGACTGGCAGAGGACAGCATAGTGTAGGAATGTCACTTGCTGTGAAGGCCTTGGGGGCCCCCTATGCTATGTGCCACTGGGATTGAAGCACTTTATTCCTGTATCAAAGAGAATTTAAATTGGACATCTAAACTCCTTTAAAAGCAGGGAAGTCTTGATGTTCCCTGTGTTCATGGCTGTTTGATGTGGGGGTATTTCAAGGGGCAGGTAGCCCTATTTTCACAGCTCCACCTTGCACCACACACATCCAGGTGTGGTGGGGCAGGGGAACCCAAGGCTTGCCATGGGGAGCAGGTCTGTCTGGCAGCCATCAGCTGGAGAGATGGGGAGCACTTTCACTTGTCAGAGAGGATGACTGGTGGAATAAAGGCTTCTTTAGATCTCTTAAATGATCATGATGAGCCCTTTCCCATGGGAAGACATTATGAAAGCTAGCTTGAGCATTGAGGTAGGGAGCTTCTGGTGGTGGAAATGACTCATAACCTTGGCTTAGAAAGTCCTGCTGTCCATTTTCCCATTGTGATTTCCCTCAGCTTAAGCAGCAGCCCATCATTTGGTATTCTGTTTTATTAACAGATAATGTGCTCAGTTATATGTAGCCATGAAAGGTAAAATCACAAACTTGAAAGGCCCTGGGATTGCAGGACACTGGGAGGACCAGGAGGGTTACTGAGGTTTGGTGGCTCTGTCGTTGTATTTCAGGGGGCAAATTTTTACAGGGTTAATTGTCACTGGGAGTTTGGTGTTCAAGTATCATGAAGTTCCAGGCATTGTTTTTTTTTTAAACATGCTAGTCTTTCCGTACACTTTAGCCATATAAGAAGAAGGGAGCGGCTCTGGCAGCCCAGACTCAGGAAATGAGCCCACACACTAGAGGAGGCCAGGAAACAGGCAGGAGGGGAAGTCAAGAAAAGGGCAGACAGGCTCAGACTGCTGTAGGTTTTTGAAAGTAAGAAGAAATTGAATCTCAATCCAGCAAACACTTAAGAACCAAAAGAGGGATGAAGCAGGATAGATGTGCTATGATGGGATTTCAGGGTGAGGAAAAAGAATACTAATGGCTGTATTGTGTATGCTTTGTGTGTCAGAGAAGCTGGGGAGAAGTTGCACTGCCTGGAAGTGAAGCAGTAATGAGCGGCCAGGCATGTCTCCCAGCTGTCAGGACAAAAAAGAAGGGCTTGGGTGCTGGCTCTGTTGCAGAGCTGTTTTTATCCTGAGGGACTTCAATCAGAAAGGACCTCTCCTTGGGAGGTTCATTATCTCCCCTGTCTTCCCTGCAGTCTCTCATTCTCTGCACGGACAGAAGCGACCCCCAAACTCCAGAGACCAGGCTGCGTCACAGTGGCCTCGTTCTTCCTTGCAGGCCTACCAACTCCCTAAAGGCTTCTGCCTTTCTGCACTCTGTCAGGAAATTATTTTGCTGAAGAGACAAGGCATAGTCATTGTAAAAACTATTCCAATTAAGATATTTAATTGCAAAGGAGGAAAAAGCATCTGTAAATTAAATGAATCACCCTGTTTACAGCACAGAAGAGTAAGAAATGATCTGAGAGGAAGCTGACGTTTTGTCAGTCTGAGACAGCTGAGTGCATCAAAGTAGCAGAGGACATAGTGGCTTTTATAGCAATAGCAAGGCAATTAACCTTGCTTTCCCTATACTTCCTTAGGCATCTGGTTGATTTTAAGTACCAAAACATGCCCTGTGTTCCAGCTGCCCCTCCAGCCTGTGCTCTCTGCTGGGATGTAGGATGTAGGGGGGCTGTGCTGAGGTGGGGGGCAGCAGGGAAGGGGCAATTGCTGCAAGAGCAGCAGTGGCCACCTGTCAGCTGAAGCTCATTAACTCATCTGGCACCTGCTCCCGCCCTAATGAGATGGGGGGAGCACCTCCAGGGAGAGTTTCTCCGCCTGGACACAATGCAATTACATTCGGGGTTGTTTGTCTGTCTCTGTGTGAGGCGTAAGACACCAGAGGTGTAGAAGAGGCTGGAGCATCTTGAGTAGGCAGGGGCTGTGGCTGCCTGTGCCGTGTGTATATTTATAGTACAGCCTCCAGGCTTTCTCTGAATTGCTGTTGCTGTGTGAGGAATGAGAGTGGTGAGAGACATCCAACAAGTGGTCAGAAGGAGGTGGGATCCGTGAAGCGGTCACACTCGGTAAGATATTGGCAGCAGTAGCTGCGTGCCTGGTTGCTTAACTATTAAATAGCATGTCTGTACTCCCATAGGATGTTCTGCAGTAATAATTAATAGTGATTACATAGTGATAATACAATGGTTATGCTAATAGTTCTATCAGCCTGCATGTAAAGAAAGATGAGCCAATACTATAAATATAGTACTATGTGAGGAGCAGTCTTAATGACAAGCAGATTGCATATAGTAAATATGCTGATACTGTTTATAGTAAATGCTACAGTTCCTCACCTACTATAATCAGTCTTTGCAGTTTCCTCGCAATTAACTTTCAATGTTTCAGTCCTGCTCTTCTGTTTCCCCCTCTACCCTCACCTGCGTAGAGATGCATCAGGATTCACTGTTTCCAAGTTAAGTAAGGAACCCTGCTGGGCTGAATACATGCCCATTAACGTGCATACTAAACCTCCCAGCAGAGACCTAAGTACCCATGAC
Source organism: Lycocorax pyrrhopterus obiensis (assembly GCA_014706295.1). NCBI lineage: Eukaryota > Metazoa > Chordata > Aves > Passeriformes > Paradisaeidae > Lycocorax > Lycocorax pyrrhopterus. The sequence goes on from JACSVZ010000001.1 coordinate 94,736,461, forward strand.
AGACAGGTGCTCAGTACAGGTACACACTCACGGCTTAGAAGGCTTTGCCCAGATCCCTGGTTTCATTACTACTTAATTTCCTTGCACTGTGTCACATGGAAGTAGTAAGGAAGGTGGATGAGGGATGGAATGAAACCTCTTAAGCTGGCTCAGTTAGGTTATGGTGTCCATTTTATCAAGGCACTCTTACAGATTCACTCCAGCTGTGCAAGAAAACCCAGCCTCCTCTGAGCAACTGAGGTGAGCACAGAGATACACTGGTGTGTGCTGCACGCTTGTGCCTCCTGCCAGTGCCTTCAGGAAGGAACTTGGAGCCATTTTGGGGGGGATTAGTCCCTAGCTACTGATGATTTCTCAGGGTTCCAGCAAGAAAAGATGAAAGAAGAAAGCTCTGAGGTTAGTGACGTCTTAAACTCTTAAAACCGTAACTGTAGGGAAGCAGGGGTTAATCAAAGGAAGATGTTCTGTAGTGGCACTACTCAGGTAACCAGCTACAGCTGGGATGAAGGGCTGCCCTAGGGAGAGTAAAGCAGTTGCTGGGGAAGATAGTTACTATTTCAAGACACTCCTCCTCAGCAGAAACCTAGGAAGGAGACAGGTTCAGAAGTCCTATGAGGAGGGATCCCTGCTGACTGGGGAACATCTTGTTACTCATAGATTTCAAGGTATAGAAGACACTGAGGTTTCCTCAGGCCCCGACAGTTATGCTCTGCAGAACAGGACACAGCATCTGGGAAGCTGACCAACAGGCTGAGTGTTCTGGGATGATAAAAAGGCACAAGGTATCCTCAGAGAGAGGGAGAAACCTCCTCAGGAGTGTAACCACAGGTGAGAGAATACACAACCTGGACCATACTGGAAGCTGCCCTGAGGGAGGTAGTTCTGCCTAGAAACCTGTGCTATGTTCCTGGCCTAACAACGAGTTATACCTGTGGGGGAGCAGCAAATGCAGGCACCAGCTGTGAACCTGCTCCTGCTTGTTACAGCTGTGGTGTGAGGCACGACCGTGGTGTTTGTTAGAGATCCAAGGAGCATCCTGGCAGCACAGATCTGTGCAAACTCAGTGTCCTTTGCTATCAACTGCTGAAAGCTGCTGTACTGAGGTGCTCAAGAATATGAGCTGTAGTGTTTCTTAAGCTGATGCGTGTATGGGGTGCATTTTAAGAATAGGTCCTGCTGTTACTGTTGATTTGGAAGGCATTCCAAATTCCTTGGAAGGCATTAATAGTGGTGGATCAGATTAGACTTCTCAGTCAAGCACTGGATTGATAGCATTATAGAATTAAAGACTTTTTCTCCTGGTGTCAGCTGAAAAGGTTGGAAGAAGTATTCTTTTGCAAGAGATGTCTTCTTTTTTGGCTTGGGAGCTTGGATCAAGCGTGTAAACCCTGTGCTGTAACAACCCAGCCAGCTCTCTTATGAAATTCCTTTGTGCAAACTATTTTCCAAGCTCAATTACCCATTGCAGTCACATTATTATTGCTCTGTATAATTCTGTGTATGGCCATCTTGGTGAAATTTTCAGGAATGCTTCAGCCCTTTCTAAGGGCAGAAGTGGCCTCATGGTGTGGGGGAATGCAGAGGGCTTTGAAGGAATGCAGAAGGATTCTCATCCGCTGTCTTTACTCTTTGAAGATCAGCATGAGGTACAGAGGGCCCAAAGTGCTGGGAGTATGATGTGCAGTGGTAACCTCTGAATCAAATCTGTTTGCTTAGGAGTTGAAATGTGTTAATTCCTAGTTTCATTCTAAAGATTTTAGTCCAGTGCCCATGTCCACTTCAGAGAAGATGCCTTTATTTTTCTGTAGAGTTTACAATTCTATTGTACCTTGGCTTAAAACATTGTCCAGCATTCCTGCTGGTGCAGCACCTGGCCCAGCAGAGGTGCCTGGGGTTCCCCCATGGGACTTAGAGCCAAAGCCTGGGATTGACAACACCTGTGCAGCTAGAACAGCTAGGGATGAACTTGATGCGTGTAGGTAGCAGTCTAAACTTCCGTGCTGGGCATGAGCAAAAGTTGATTCAGTCTTCCTCACAGCCAAGCCAAGTGAATGAACCAAACCATGTCATAAAACACAGAGCCTATGTGAGGACAGGACAAACCTCTCTGTGCATCGCTTGTTCCCACTGAGGAACCCAAGGGATGTAATGGAACAAGTCAGAAGTAAAATGAGAGCTTGTATCTTAAAAAAAATAAAAGGAGGTGGGGGACAGGAGGACTAAAGGGAAAGAGAAGGAGAAATTGCACTCATTTTCTGCTCTCCTTCCCTTCCCATTTTTCCCTGTTTGAAACTGTGTCAAATTTGGTGCCTGTTCCCCTTACTTCTCCCAAATTTCATCTCTCTTCAGAGCTCTGGCTTTAAAAATGCACACATATATGCAATTAAATGCAGGCCTTGACTTTTCACCTGGGAAACTGGAGGGATAAGGTGAGCTAAGCTTTTAATTATGAGTACTCATTCTGGGAGGTAGGGAATTCAAACTGACAGTAGATGCTGTAGCACTGCTTAATCATGTCTTACAGGGAAGAGAAAAAAATCCCCATGAATATGCTTGAGAAAAGATTTCCTGAATATATACAGAAAATATTATTTCTTTTTGCTTTTCCCTTTTCAGCTTCTCCTTCCATTTTTCTTTTTACTTTTGTGCCAAGTGGAAACTAGGTGTTAAATACAGAGGATTTGATTATGGCTTTTATTAAGGTGGAAATGTTAATGTGCAGCTGTGACCCCTAGGATAAAGCTCTTTGTGCCAGGGTATTTTTGGTTTGGGTTTTTTGTTTGGTTGGGTTTTTTTTCCCCTTGTCTTTTCTCCTCTGCATCTCTTTTAAAGCATTTAATGGACCAGGTTCATCTGGGCTTTTTCATCCATTGACATGACTGGAGTTTTACCACAGACACCTTTGGCTCTAAGTGATTTTCTTGATGGGAGAGTGGACAGTGTAGGAGTTTAGTGGCACTACTTCCTATACAAGCGCTGTTGGAGTTGTGAGGCAGAAAAGAAAAAGAAAGAACAATGCTAGTTTTTTGTCCCACAAAGAAATCACTGACAAGTTTTCCAGCGTTCAGAAAGAAAAAAATTGTTCTCTTCTGCTGACCACAGGCCAACTATGATTCATAGTCCAATTTGATGTAAACTAGTCACTGGGTTTTTTTCCACTTCATTCCAGAATTTGCCCCTGTGCTTTAGGACCTTGGTAAGCAAATGGAAAGGTAGGCTCATGCCAGGAAACTCTGCTAGGATAATGGGTATGAATCCCAGGCAAAGGCCTTCCTACAGAAGGAAAGCAGACTAGAAAGTGAAGCATGCACACATTTTAGAAAGAGAGTATCTCTGCCAAGTCACAGGAAGGCATCCCATCTCCACCTCTTTTTGCCCACGGTACACAAGCTTGTGTCAGGCAAAGCCTGCTCCCTCTTGGAGCTCTTCTTGTGCTGCTTTCTGCAGTGTGGCTTCTTCTGACTTGTGCTGAAGCCTCTGACTTGCCAATCTCGGTTGAGGCTGGGATGTGGAAATATCCTAGTCCCCACCACAAGCTGCTGCAATAACTTTCAAACCTCTCCCACTCCCTTCTTCAGATGAAATAGTTGGGTGAGAGTGTGAAGCTATTGCATCTGAGTGTGACAGTAAAAGACAAAGAGATGTCTTGCCTTCCATAAATGACTGCAAATTACTTATATAGGGATACTTTGCAAAGTGGTACCTTGCACAGGTGTTTAACTTTCTTAATATCCTTTAAATGTTTAAGTTAAACTTTACTGAAAATTTTTATGCTCTTTAAAGAGGATATTGTCAGGGCCAAATATGTTAGAAGCCTGTCTGAGAATGAGATAAAGATGAGAGCTGAGAGTTCAGAGGACAAGTTCGTCAATAGCATTATTGAGTTCTTGCTCCTTGTTTGTTTCCATGCTTCAAGGAGAGGTGGGTTAACATCAGCATTTCAAATGGGAGGCTTTTTGGGTTTGAATACCTCCATCTGAACCTGTTCTTACAGTCCTTGTTCTGGGTGGTGTCCTGCTTTTGGCTGGGATAGTTCATTTTCTTCCTAGTAGCTGGTGCAGTGCTGTGTTTTTAATTCAGTATGAGAATAATGTTGATAGCACACAGATGTTTTAGTTGTTGCTGAGTACTGCTTACCCTAAATCAAGGACTTTTTACTTTCCCACACTCTATCAGCATGAGGGTGTACAAGAAGCTCTGAAGGAGCATTGCCAGGACAGCTACTCCAAACTGGCCAAAGGGATATTCCATACCACAGGATGCCATGCTCAGTAAACAAACTGGGTGGAGTTGTCTGGAATAGTTTGGGATTGGTCAGTGAGTGGTGAGCAACTGCGTTGGGCATTATTAGCTTCCCCTGGGCTTTAGTCCTCTCTATTGCAGTAGTAGTAGAAGTGCATTTTTCTTGTTTTCAGTTACTAATCTGTTCTTATCTCAGCCTACAAGGTTTAGTTTTTTTTCTCCATTGATTCTTGTCGCCACTGGGAAGAGGGTAGTGAGAGAATGGCTGTGTGGTCCTTAGTTGTTGGCTGGGGTTAAACACTGGGTTTCTACTTGGCGTTTCCTGGCAGCTTTCTGCCATGGAATGTGACTCTCTGTGCTGCATAGTACCTGAGGCCTTTTCATAGCCTGCTGTTAACTAGGAGACTTGTCTGACTTACTGATATGAAAAACCTCTCTATTTTGCTACTGCCTCTGAATATCCTCTGCAATGCCATCATGACCCCTCTGATTAATTTCCAAAATGTAGCTTTGCCAGGTAGACCTCAGCAACCTTCTAGGTGACCTCCCTAACCTGCTGTTACTCACAGGACTCCCACTATTAAAAGCTGAATAATCTGGCCAAATTTATCCCCTTCAAAGAGATTTATGGAATGGCATGGCCTTGACATACAACGTGGACTCCCTTCTCCAACGATATCTCATGCACAAAATTTTTATTTCTTGCCCTCAGCTCTTTTTAGATCCTGCTCTTCCTTCATTTCAATCCTTCAGCTTGGAAAACTGGTATTGTGTCTGTATACAGTGAGTCAGCTGTGATAAAAGAAGTGCTCCAACCTATGTGGTGTTCAGTTTAGGATTTAAAAGTTTGTATAAGGTCCTTTGCTTTAAACAGATTTCTCGTGTGGCTTTAGTCAAATGAGAGGTGTAACAAGGAATTTTGTGGTTGCTTAATGAATCAAGATCTATAGGGATCTGGGCTGCCAACTTGTGCATATGCATAGAAGGCATTTAAAAAACTAACATATTCTTTAGCTTAAAAAAAAAATAAATATGCATGGGCTTCTCAAGAACACTTGAAATCCCAAAGGAGCCAGTTGTACCCTTTGCAAGTCTTTTATTGCCACTTAGTCACTAGAAAAATGCTTGGTGAATTTTGCTTTTGGTCTTCATGATTGCCTTATTTTGCCTGGCTTGTGTATTGAGCTGTGAGCTGCTTCCCTGAGACGCAGCAAGGGTGTGGAGTTGGTGTTCTGCAGGTGTGGTGCCTGGGAAGGAGGCAAGGGCACTCCAGGGATGAGTGTTACAGGGGTTCCCTATCCCTGCAAAGGTACACGTGAGAGTTGGGTTGGTTTGTTGCTGTGGGAAGGGTTGCCTTGTTTCTGTTTTCAGCTGAGGGCTTGTTTCATACCGCCTCCCTCAGTGGGTGAGAGGAATCTCAGCCCAGGGCAAAGTCACTTTCTTTTCTCAGTTGGTTCTGCTGATCCTAGGGAAGGGCTTTGTGAACAAACAGCAGGATAAATGCAGTCTGTGTTGCTGCCCAGTTTTGCTTAATATTTATGTGTGCTCTGTGAGCCATCCCTGGGCAGAGCTGAGGCACAGGGGAACCATGGAGGTCTGAGGTAACGACCTCAATCTGCTGGTTTGCTGCTTCCCTTGTTCTCCACCTCCAGCCTTGGCATCTCCTTCTGAGAGACTCTCGTAAAGAAGCTCAGCACAGCCAGGCCAGATTGAGCATTCTGACCACTCAATAACCTACATTTAGAACCACCTTCATAGCAGGCAATAGCTCCTGAGAAGGGGCTCTAGTTTACGTATCAAACCTTTTTGGGGAGGGAGCGATGGAAAGAGGAAAAATAAATGACAGCAAAGTAAGCAACACGCTAGAGAAGGGAGAAGCAAAAGGAGAGGAAGCACTCAGTTTGATTTGTTGTCAACTCAAAATGTCTTGGCCACGGACTTGCCTTTAAGATGGTGTGAGAGAGGTGAGACTAACAGTGTAGTCGATATGTCAAGAGGGTATGTCTAGGAAAAGCATTTATTTAAGACAATTGTGATCAAATATTCATCAACTTGCTCTCCCACCATCCCACTACAGCTTCTTTCTTGCTTTTCTCAGCTGGAAAAGACTTCATAGTGAAAGAAGAAGCAGCACTTAAATGCTTATTTATGTTGTCATTTCTAGGCATTTTATCAGGTCTCTAATGAAATAGATTTTCTCTCAAGAGGTACATATTTTCTGAGCCAGAGGGGGAGAGCACTACAGATTGCTGAAAAGTCTGCCCACATTCAATACATTTGTTGCATTATTAATGATGATAAAAGCGAGAGGTTATAAACATTTTCTTTTCTAAATACTAATTGCAGCTGACCTTAGCTTTAAAAAAAAAAAACTACACCAGACAGGGGAGTGTGGTGGAGCAGGGGAAGCGCAAACAAACCCATTGCGTCCAAAATGTAACTGTCAAGGCAAAACTTCTTTCTTGACAATCCCCAATGCTTTCACATATATCATTTCTAGAAGCACTGCCAGAGCCAAACCATTTGAGACTAGAATTATAGCAGAGATTAGCAGGATTCTGTTCCAAGAATATCTTTATGGTGATCACTTGTCACTTGTCATTACAAATAAATCCTATTGGTCTTCTTCCCTCGGTCTCATCCTTGGCTTACTTACACTTGAGAAATCATTCTTCTTGTCCCCTCTTTTCCAGCAAGCAAAATTCATGTTGTTTCTTCGAATGGCTGCTGGTTTATCCTGACTCAATACAGCCCTAGTGGAGGGGGATAGACACAGGAATTTTTCATGCTTGTTTTTCATCCAGGTGCTGTTAAAATGTGTTTTCATTGTTATTGTCAGAATACTGGGCAATTCTGTGGTGTCACTTGGGACAGCAGTGTGTACACAAAGGCTTAGGCAGGTTACCTTATTGCCAGTTGCCTTACCAGTTGCCTCAAACAGAATGAGGGATGTTAGGGTTCTTGTTTTTTTGGTTTGGTTTTGTTGTTTTGTTTTTTGTGGGATTTTTGTTTGGTTGGTTTTTTGTTTTGGTTTGTTTGGGTTTTTTTTTCTGTGATTATGTACCACAACAGCACCCAGAGCATTCAACCAAGGCGAGATTCCTGTTCCATGTACATGCAGCAAGGGGTTGTCTGAGTAAATGGGGAGAAAATGAGGGCATGAAGAAATAAAGCAGGTTGTTCTTATTCCTGCATCTGTTCAGTGGGTCCATGGTAGGAGAACCCAAGCATCATGAGTCTTGCAGCGCTGTCCCATCTCCTTCTCTCAGATACTAATACCATCCAGGCTCTGGACAGGGTGGTTAATAACTAGACTGTTTGCTGGTGGTGCTGTTGTTCAGAGCAGCATGAGGCAAATTCTGCTGGTTGAATTCATCACAGCTGTAATGAAAGCCACTGAGTTTTTATGGGTGATGCTGAGAGCAGGCTGTGGCATCCTAGGTCTAAGCAGCAGAAATGGAATTTGAAACAATTAAAGATGATATTGTACTATTACATGAACAATTGTAGTTGTTTATCTGTATGAACCCTTGGAAGGGTTCGGGGTTGAATAGAGCTGCCCACAGACTTTTGTTGCTTTTTCTGGAGCTTAAAAAGAGACACCATGTTTTAGCACTGGAGCTTAGGCTGGGGTTTGGATATGCTTTAAAAAAACTGAACACGTTCACTAATGTGTTGCCTTTGTTTGCAACAGAATGCCTTATTTCTATTTATTATTTCACTCATTTATTATTTATATTACACTAACAGCTAGAGGCCTCTTTCTGCTAGGTGTCAGACAGATTCTTTGTAGTAGGAAAGTTTGTATTCTGATAGCCTGCCTGAGAGGCAGGAGTGTGTTCAAAGGAAGTAGCAAATGAGTTGCAGAACTTGGGAAAGGACCCACCTCTCCTGAGTCCTGGCTTCTTGACTTAACTAGAGACCCCCATAAACAGCTACATGAAACAAACCTATTGCTCTCGCTTTGCGTGAAGCCTTTAATTTAAACTGATTCTGAATGGGAACCTTTAAACACACCAACCAACCAACCAGTGCTCTGTTTGGATGGAAGGACGGTGTTTCTGCAGTGTATCGTGCATCTGAAGAGGGCTCCGCTGCCTGAAGCCAGCGGCCTCTCAACGCTTCTGGAGCTTAAGCTGATTGTTCATAGGCTTTCTATACAGCAGGAAAATAGAGCCCTTGCTTAGCTTCTCGCTGCAACATTTTGTCCACGTCTCATGAGACACCACGGGAATCTTCCCCAGATGTGCAGGTTAAAAACTAAGGGTTTTGATGGCTGCGTGCCTCCCTTGTCTCTGAGTTTAAAAGCAACCTGTCAGAAAGGGACCAAACCCTTGGGGATTCACATTTGCTTTCGTTAGGATAATTAAAGAACAGAATAAGCAGAACAGACAGACTTGTCCCTTTTAAGATGCAAATGAGGGATTCTCTGAATGGCGTTTTGGAGTCAGTTTCCCTTCATGCTTATGCAAAGAAGTAAAATACCAGTTTGAAACATAATGGAATAGCCTTAGCATCTTGATTTAATGAGTTTTCTACCAGTGCTGGGACAGAGATCATTTCCCCCTATCTTGCATACTTTTTCCACATAGCCATTTTCATTGATTATGGCCCCACGTGTAGGATTCTGGTGTGGACTATGAAAAATAAGGTACTCTTTGGAGCCTTGGGCTCTTCTCCAGAGACCAACTGTAACCCAGGCAGCCCATTTATACCTGTGTTTTCCTCTGGACTAAGCTGATGACTGCTGGTCATTTGCTACACAACTTGGTATTTTCTGACAGGGGCTGAGAGTTGCTATCATCTCACAAGGGCAGCTCCTGTCCCTGAGAGTTCACAGCATTTGCTGGGGTGGGACGTGGCTTTCCCACAGGCAGCATGTTGTTATACAGTGACTACAGTCATGCAGGGAATGTGCTGCAGCACAAATTTCTGTGGAGACATCAAGCTGCCTCCTGGGTTCTAGGAGCACCCTGGCCTGTAGAAATATTCCTTACTTCTCCCTCCATGCCCCAGCAAAGATCAGGACAGATTCCTGAGGTTCTCACCTCCAGGGAGCAGGCAGCTGCCAGTGTACTCAGACAGGTCTGTGCTGGGAAAAGCTCAGCAGCAGTGGCTACAGTGGATCATAAAAGCATGAGACCTGGTTGTGAGCCTTAGAAACTCTGGTACATTTGCCTGAAGTAGGTATGGTAATTAAGAGACTTGTGGCTGTGTTTTCAGAGCACTGTTTTTGACATCTTGTCTAATCTACACGGTATTCTTGTCCTTTGCTAATGCAGCAACTTCTTACATCCACTAATGTTCTGGCATGTCTGCACACTTATTCATGCCATTATTCCTGGCATCAGCCTACTTCTTTTTCCCTTCAGTTAGGCCAAATAAACATCAAAGAGATGCCTTTTCCTCAGGGATGTCACTGAACTAATTTCTGACGGACAGGGTGATTTTTCTTATTATTTATTTATTAATTTTCTCTGAGAAGATCTAGGCCCTTCCAAAAGCGCTGCTTGGTTTACTCCCAGTGCGCTGAGGCTGTGTGCACATGCCAGCGCTACTCCACACATGCCTGTGGTGTCTTGGCATCTGACACATTCAGCTCTTGTTCAAGGGGTAGAGTTTACCCTTCTCTGCTTGCTGTGGTGTCAATACTTTTGCCAAAAGCCATGTGTGGGGAGGCAGCAATTCCATGGAGACTGCACAGGGCACAACGCTAAGCAAATAACAAAGTCATTGCAGCATGCTGGCCTTTACCTCTCTTTGTAAACATTCAGGTATTAAATATAAATTAATGTTTCAAGGATGCATGTTTCTTCAGGGATTCTTGTTTACTTCATCATTGTTACAGGAAAGTTTGTTCTCTCGGGGGCTGGAAACCAAGAAAGATTATCTCTTTGCTCCCCCTCCCACTTCCACACTCAAGATCATTGAATGGAAGAGAATAGAATCTTTAAGGTTGGAAAAGACCTCCAAGATCGTCGAGTCTAACCTTTGACTAAACACCACTGTCCACTAAACCATAGCACTATGCCATATCCAGTTCTTCCTGGAACGCTTCCAGGGATGGTAATTCCACTGCTTTCCTGGACAGCCTGTTTCAGTGCTGAACTACCCTTTCAGAGAAGAAATTCTTCCTGATGTCCAACCTGAACCTCCCCTGACACAACTTGAGGCCATTTCCTCTTGTCCTGAAAACTTTTCTCCTCCTTTTTTCTTACTTCCTTCACCAAGCAGTAACAGTGCAATGACCCTTTCCAAGCAGGAGTGCTCTCATATACACAGTACAAGTGAAATCTTAAGCACGCTATAAACCTCAGCAGCTGTCCTCTTCACACAGGAGCTTTGCCTGACTCTGGACTGTGTTTCTCTAAGTCATGTCACTCACCTGGGTAGCTACCCTGCTCCTAGTGCTTGATGACAGCCAGTTCACCAGGGGACAAAGGCTGACATGAGAGCTTAAAGGTCACTGTCCATCTTCTGATACAGTTGTGCAGTAGCCCAGGTGTGTGTTTTCACTAGCTTCACTTAATTGCTTCAGACTAAACATTTGTTTTGCTGTTCTTCAGTAAATTTACAAATTAAATAATGTAGCTGGAGACATCACTTTCTCATTGGGTGCTTTATTTTTATATGGTAAGTTGCCTTGCAGCAGAAACAAGCCATCATTGGCTGAACTGCAAGTGCAAGATTATTACTGAATATATTATCTTAATTACATCACACGGGTGTCATGTCCACTGCAAACTACTGATGAGATAATCCTAAACCACACCAGCTGTCAGCAAGAGGAAAAGGGGTAGGTTAGGGATGCATTTAATTTTTGTACGCTTGGCTATTTTGCATAAACAAGCCATTGTATCAGTTTGAAAAACATGCAGACTAATTATGAGCAAAACTCTTTTCTTAGAAAAAAAGTCTCTTATGGCATCCAGGATGTAATGTGCCACTTGTATTTTTTCAGTGGGGAGCTCACAGCTACTTCACTCATAGCTCCTTGCAGCAGGGAGCAGGCAGAACCAGCAGCTGTAGGATGCTCTGGTCCCAGATGGATGAAGCACATATGCCACAGTACGAAAGCCGTGTCACTAGGGAAGTGATCAAAGCTTACTAATTATAACTATTGCGTTTTCTAGTCTCCCTCTGCCTTAAATCCAGGAGCACAGCTCTTCCCTGTCCCAGCTGCCTCCAGGAGAAGGTGCTGTTAGGAGCTGCAGAAAATCGCTAGCACCCACAGCCACTTCATCCAGTCACCTTCTAAAGTCTTCCATTTTTCAGCTTGTGCGGTGTTGCCAAATGCACAGCAGTTCTTCTTACAAACGGGATTTGGCAAAATAAATGAGCTGAAGCTCTGCAAGGGGATTATTCATCATAGCAGAAGCCTGAGCTGCCACAGTGTTTGTCATCTGTAGTGCCTTTGTTATCAGTTCCATCTCCGAAGCCAGTGCACGTGTAGTGTGGTAAAAATCAGACCACTGGCCAGGAGACTTTCCCTTCTGCTTTTGCAGCTAAGAGGAGAGGTTGAGACATGTGAAAACAGTTCACACTTACACTCTTTGGGCACAGACACTGCAGTTCGTGAGCAGAGTATTTGTTCATCTTGCATTTGTTCTAGCTTTAGGGTGTGGGCTTTTTTCCTCACTTCTCTGCTCCAGTGGATAAAAGAGAGTGTGGTTGTTCCATCCCCCCCACTCTCCCCACATGCTTTCGTTACTGCCCCCCTCTTCTTGCAGTTGCATTGGTCTTTCTGGAAAGGAGAGAAATAGAATAGTTTAGTGAAAAGGAGGAGAGAAAGATGAGAGAGCTGGAAACTAATGGAGGACAGGCAGAATGACAGATAACCTGTCTGCCTTTCTTACATATTTCCTCTGCAACTCTTTCCAGTCACGCTCACGTACCTTCTCTCACTTACTCATATGAAAACATACACAAACTGTCATCTAAAGTTTCATTTTCCCACCCCTACCCTTTTTCCTCTTCCTTCTTCTCTTCCTCATACTCATTAATTTCCTCTGTTGAATGTGTTCAAGGGGAGATATAAAAACAGTTGAGATTCATTATGGTATGAGACAGTAGAAGCCAGCAGTAACATGAGTTGGTTTTGAGGAGGAAAGGAAATTCAGACAACATGAGAAACCTTGGAAACTCCATTATTTCTGGACTTTACTGAGGGCAAGTGCAAGTCGTCATGTGAGAAGGAACTGCCTTCTGCTACGAGAAACAGGCTGCTGTTTTTCACAGCGACTTTCCCATGTCCTACTCTGAAGTTGAGGTAATTTCAGTAGGATCAGTACTCTAGGCACTGTCCTGCACTAAGAAAAGACCTGGGAGTGATCACCTTTGCTTTAGGAGGTCACCATGGCCATGAGGGGAAAAGACAGTATTGCAGAAGAGGGAGCAGCTGAAGTGCCCTGTAACTTCCTGTAACTTTGGATGCCTTGCTCTGCTCAGCATTTGAGACTGGCACAACTTGGATTTTCAGAATTCACTGTCCAGGGCACCTCAGGCTGGCCCCCCAAAGATGACCTCATCTCTTACAACATTGCTTCTTTTCCGACACAGATACCCTACGGAGAGTAGGGTCTGTAGAGAGAACTGTATTTTTGTGACTTTTGTAACCCCATCTTGCCTTCCACCAGCTCTCTCTTCCTTTCAAACTGCTGTTTTGAACAAGGAAAAATGAACCAAAAGAACTGCAAAAGGGATGTGCACGCAGATGTTTTTATCTTCGCTTCCAAGGGAGGCCTGCCCTTTGTACCCTTTTCCCAAATAACCAAAATCCATCAGATAACCTCTTAAGACCAAGCCTAAGGCAAAATCAATCTCCAAAGGAAATAGCAATTGCTGTTGCTCAGACAGCAAGCGGAACGTGAAATCCATATTGGCTTATTAAAAGCGCAGGCTTTGCCTTGCTCATCTCTGATGATGCCAAGCAGCAATTATTTTTATTACATGCACACATGGACACACGTGGGTAAAATACAGACTGTTTTACAGGCAGGTTTCCTGGGGGTGCTCGTAGCGATTCTCATCACTCCATCACTGAGGGTGGGTGAATCCTCCTCCTTGAGCAATATCCTGTGTCAGCAATTGAATGAAGTGCTCTGATTTATCTGTTTCCCTCTGGATTTTATTATCTGTTCTGTTTCCTTGCAAGGGCTGAATTTGGAGGGGAAATGTATGGAGGTTAGACAAGCAAGTAGTGTGGATCCACCAGCTGGGGCTCTGATGTACAGCCACAGGTTTTTAAAAGTCAGTGGGATAATAGCACCCAATTGGTCCCTGAAAAGAAGGATGCTTCGAGCAGAGGTTTTTTTTCTGGGCAGGCTGGAAGACTCCTAATTACTAGAAATCAAGAGGAGAGTCAGTCAGGCATGAGATAGAAACCTCACAGTGGGGAGACAGCTCAGTGGAAAATGGCTGTTGAGCAGGCAAACTTTCTCTGTTCTTCATAAATGTAGAAAATTATTATTGTCAAACTTTTTACTTCTCCTTATCTTGCTTCTTTGTGGAAAGAAAAAAAAGCTCTGCCTCTCCCCTCCAGTCACTCTGGGGTCACTGCAGTCGTGTAGGGCACCCTCCCTCTGCTTCAGCAGTGCCTTGTGCTGGCACCCAGCAGACCCCACAAAGTAACCTGGGACAGTTTAATGAGCTGGCAGTGGCTTTCTTTAATTACATCTCTTGCTTTAAGTTTATCCTTCCACTTTCCCCCTTCCATCCCCAAGCCCCTTCCCCAAGTACATCCCTGACCAATCCAGCTGTATGAGCTGGTTGTGTAGTGACCTGCTTTGAGCTGTTTCATAACCTTGAGGGCTTTGGTTAACTGGGAGAGCCTGGTGTCAGGCAAAACCAGGACACTTTGTACTCACCCAGTGATAGGTGATTCCTTAGGAACACAAATTGAAGGGGAAGGTGAAGCGAATTAACTCTCTGGTAGGACTGGGGACCACTCAGCTACTGCTTTGACAAATCTGCCTTGTCTTTGGGTTTTTCTATTTGTCACTGTGAAGATTTCCTCTCTTTTGTAATTTCTCTCCTGTGGTTCAAGCAAAGGCTTGAGAACTGAGAACCCTGAGTTTTCCCTAGATCCCTCAGAATTTCATGGGGTCACCAATTTACTTGGGTCAAAACAGACTTGTGTGATCATTTGTGTCACTTGCACAGGAACTGCTTTGTGTCTTTCACATGCCTAGCTTTGAGGGCTTTGTTTCTGCCTGTGGTCTTGACTCAAAATGTGATGCTGGGATTCTTCTTACATTCTTTCATTATGCAGTGCTGTTAGCCTCTTGTAAGACCAACATCTCATGGAAGCGGAGAGGGGCAGGTAGGGTACAGCAAGAAAGCACCTGTGTTGTGTTTGGTTTCTAGCAGGTCTGATCAGAGCTTTTTGTGACAGCAGTGCCACTTCCAAGGTTTTTTTGACTCTCTCATCTCCTCCCCATAGCTCTATATGCTGCTGCTGATCTGCTCAATTATTGAGAATGTGTCACTCTATCTTTTGGCTGGGCAAATCACCCCTTGCAACTGTGGCTACAGCTACTGCCATTGTACTTAGGCCTGTAGATCTATAGGGCAGGGGTGGACTTGACACCTTTTACCTGTAGTAGTTTGAGGACAGCCCTGTCTTGCCAAGTTCCTTCAGAATTTTGCTTTTGGTTGAATTCTCCCTCTTTGGTGCCTTGACATGGGGAGTAGCCACTTCATGAGAAGGGACAGCCAGTTTGGGCTAGTGGAAGAGGGAAGAAAAATATGCCCCTTGCTGCTTTGGGAAGCTCTGAGAAAAGGAGGAGGATGACAAGTATAAAAAAAGTCTATCAAGTCCTTGCTTAATCTTCCCATGAAGAGCAGCTCAGCCTTAGCTCTCTCTGAACTCTGATCACATCTCCAGAACGTTCATGGAAAGCAATGCTGAGGGTAGGGTTGGGGTCAGAAAAGAAACATATGGATGTTTTAGCTCCAAACACTACAAGATGCAGGGAAAATCCCTGCAGCTGCAGCTCAAATCACATCTGTACAGTATGAACAGCTGTATCACTAGCACTTAGTCTGTAGGCTGTTGTTTAACACCTCTGCTCCAGAGGAATGGAATTTCCCTAATTTCCCTGTTTTATGGATGAGATAAGGAATAGACATGTGAATCAGAGTCCAAAATTTAGTCAGAAATACAAAATTTATCCTAGGATTTACAATTCATTCGTGTAATGCCTGTGCACTTCATATTCTAGATGACAAAATGGAAGTTTTATTTCACTGTTAGGATGGTGAGCTGTAGAGGTCTGGCCTGACACTTTTTTTGTGGAAATGAATGTGCCTGATCCTTTTCCAGCAATTCTTGCTGTACACTGCTGCTGCCATGGCTTACTGTCCACCAAGTCTGTGCACAGGTGATTTTATGCAGCTTGTTTGAGGTTCTTCCATGTCTTCTTGCTATTACTCCAAAGAAGATATCCTTATAAGATTCTTTATTTGTAGGATATTATAGTTATAAGGCACAGGTATGTTAATGTAGAATAAATTAGGCTTTTAGTGCTCACAGCCTTTGTTGCCCCAGGAGGTCATCAAGTCAATTATTATAAAAGGATTTTAAAAAGAGCCTGGATAATTTTATGACCATTTGTAATTATGTGTTAAGATAGGGGTAATCAAATCTTATGCTTTGTGGCAGATGATAACCACAGGGACCATGAAATGGCTCATTTTCTCTCTCATGCACCAGTTGACCATTAGGGTGGAGTTTTCGTCTTACTCCAGACTTCAAATTAATTGCTGCTGAGCATAGGAGACTGAAGGCCCTTAACTTTCTGATCTCTCAAGCAGGTTGAATGCTGCTAGATTTTGTCCTGCTGCTTTGGGCCTGGTTTCTGGGGAATGGTTAGGGGAGATGGGTCCAGTAGAAACCCAGAGTTAGCCTGGGGTGGTGGGAACATTTCCAGGTGCCATGTGCTTCTCGTGACTGACGTAGCTCATATCTGAATTCCTGGTCATGGGGGTTGCAGAGTGTGGGCAGTAGAGTATCATCAGGGCCATGTGGCCTGTGTTTTTTGGCTACAGCAGCACAACCAGGGCAGCTTCTGTATTGCCTGGCCTCTAGGCAGTGTCTGCATAAGCAGTGTCTCTAGGTGAACTGGATTTTAGATGAGAAGTCCTCTCCTTTTTTCCAGGCTTCAGCTGTAGTGCTCGTGTTGGCTCATCTTTAAGACGTACATTGGACAGGGGAAGCCAGGCCAAGAGATGTTGGGAGTTTTTGGAATTTTTTTTCTATGGCTCTGCTGTGCTGGTTCCATTGTGATCCATGCTTCTCTACTCCATTTGTTTTACAGCATGGTGAAAATAGATGAAACAGTTCACTGGATAATGAATTATGGCCTTGGAGGTCCTGCAAACCATTTATGAGTGTGAAGAAAGTGATGTTCTTGCCAGCAGCTGCTCTGGTTTACGCAGTTCCTTGTGCAGTTTGCTCATCAGCTTTCTGTATAAAACTGTAATTTCAGCTGTGTCCAGTTCGAGTCACTGTTTGACAAACTGGTTTCCTTCTCTGATTTTTTTAACCTCTTTGTTTGCTGGTAGCCAGAGATCAAAATGCAATGTGTCTCAGACAGAGCATGGGTGAATAAAATAAAGCCATGCAGAGTTTTTATCTAAACACTCCCTTTTTAGTCTTCTGCATCTGAAAGACACTGTGCAAATGCAGATTTTTTTGGGAATTGGCCACTTCTTGGGAGAGATGTGGTTGTGACTTGTACACATCAATGTTAACCAATATTGTGGGGCAACAAAGTTGAAAAACTATCGAGTAAAGGAATATGGAAATGGCATTTCTCCATTTCATCCAAGCTAGAAGACTGCAAATCACTCTGCAGCTGTATGCAAGAGCCGCTTCAGTCAGTAGTTCTCTGAAATGGCAAATCTGAACTGGCTCTGAAATGCTGTTTTGTAGTGTTACACTGCCCATCTCTTACCAATGGGAATCCTAAATACTTGATGGAGAGAAATGAGATCAAAAGGAGAAAAACTGCAGGATGGTTGGCAAAGGAGAATAAGAAATGCTGTCAGGAGAGGAACTGAACTGAGAAGGGGAGTAAATGAGGCAGATAGATGCAAGAAGCCTGTTCAAAAGGCAGGACACACAGAGGAGAGGCTTTCAGAGCAAAGCAATGAAAGGGCTACCATGCAGGACGATGCACAGTGAGAGCAGTGGTTAGATAATGTAAGAGCTCTGTCTATTTACATTTGTGTCTTGACATCCATTAGAACCCTCGCTTCACAACTGACTTTCCCATCTGGCTCCCACCCACTCCCCCCTCCTCGCCTTGCATTGTATCCTGCTGCTACCTCCCAACTACTTGGGCTTCAGGGCTTGAAAAAGAAGCTATTGATAGTTTTCCCCAGCTGTCACAGGCTAGACCAGGTAAGGATTAGATGATCCCATGATGCTTCAAGATGGGTTTTTTTCCACCTACAGTAAAGAGGCAGTTTAGTTTTCCCTGAAAACACTGCATCCTCCCTTGCCTCAGCTCAGTCAGCTTGGTGGCTCTGCGCCTATTCACTCAATATACATATCGTGATGTTCGCTGTTCTTCCACAAATTGGGCACAGGAGTCCTTGGGTCACAGGACTGTGTGTTTTAGTGAGCTTGGTCTTCTCATTATCTTCTGTAATTGGGGAAAACTGTAACTTCATGGGACAGAAACTGTCAAAACTGGTTCTCTAATATGCCCATAACTGCAAGAATTTGTAAATAGAGAGTGCTAAAGCAGCAAAGCACTGATTGGAGCCCACTGCAGGGTTTACCAACAACCACTAATTGCCAGCTCTGTTTGGATGAATTGTAAATGGCCAAGATAATGCAAATTAGGAAGATGCTCTCTTTGCAGCATTTTAGCAGCTTCTGGGAACGGGGGAAGTTGTGCAGCTCCCTTTGTAACTGAGAGCAGAGCCCAATTTGCCGTGGCTTCTGTAATGCTTGCTTAGGCTGGGAGTGTGTCAGTGGAGCCCATCTGCATCACATGCTGCCCTCCAGGGGTTTGTTGCTAGTTAATCACGTACAGAATTGGGACGTCTAGTTTTGGGGTTTTTTCAGTCTACTCTACTTTTTTGTTGTTGAACATTTAAAATAAAAAAGGGGGGGGGGAAAGGCTTGTAATAAATATCAATTCTGACATTGATAAGGTTTGAAAATATTTTGTTAAAAGCTAGGTTTTTTACTTTTATTTATTTCTTTTTAACCATATTTATTTTACATTGAAAAACTTTCTGCCTGGGGGAATACTGGTAGGGATATGGGATAAGGAGAGGAGAATATTTTAGAGATACCATTGTCCTTATTCCCCATTCACCCTGCAGTTTTTTGAGCTACCTGATAAATTTGTGAGTGCAGGTGGAGTGGGGTATGCTTCTTGGAGAAGGGAGGAGGGGAAACACATCTTCCACTGCCGAGCCCCTTCCAAGTTTGTTAAGTGTACCTTTCTGGACAGTGCCCTGGCCCCATACATACGTGCTTAGGGATGTGGGGGAACTGCAGACTTGAGCAGGTTGTGGTTTTGTGCCATCCCACTCAGGGAGTAAAATTGGGTGAGCAAATGGCCAGAGCAGCTACCAGTGGGCTCTGGAATTAGCTTTCTGTTGCATGTCCTCTGGTAAGCCGTGTTTCCAGGAATTAACTTGTTGAGAGTTTGCCCACTAGAATATTCATGGAAAGCAGTCACACCAGGGGCATGAGCACAGCCAAAGAACAAGTGCTTTTAAAACTTTAAAAAAATTATTTATGGAAAGCGGGGCTTTTTTTGCTACTTAGTCAGCTTTTGGGGAAAAAAAAAAAAACACCTGTGTGGGAAGACATGTGTGTGCATAGGATCCCTGTGTTTATAGTGGATAGCATGAGCACACTTGTAAGACTCTCAGGAAGTGACATTCCTGAGACTGGTGGTGTAATTATTTTGAATTTAGCTTGTTCAGAGGCAAGGCTTGAAAGAAAACGAGAAAAGCCTGGAGCTGTGAAGGACTTTGACTTCAGCAGTGGAGGAGAGTGGGTACCCATAGCAAAAGAACCCAGAGGCTCAAACCTTCCGTGTCTCCTCTTTTGCTCCGTCTCTAAGTGCTGCACTTATGTTAAGCAATCCCCATCCACAATGAAAGCCAGTGTACTTTATTTAATAACGGTGTTGCAGGGCTCCTCTGAGAGTGGGAGTGCCAGAATTGGTTGGCTTTTTAATGGGGCCTGTCAAGGGAATTGGTTACAGATGGGGAAATGGGGCACGTTCGCTCTTCCCCGGTTTTAACATCCCAGCTCTGGAGTAGAGGGTGGGCTTTGTTAAGTGCACTTTGTGGCTCTTTCTCTTGTGTAACAGTCGACTACTTAATGCAAAATGCTGCTCCTGAGCCCTAATGCAGCAAGGCAAAGTGCTGTGTTACAAAAGCGCTGTGGGAGGGGAGAGATCAGGGAGGACAGCACGCGTGTTTGTTTGCTCCCATTACGCCAGTGCTGCTGTGAACGCAGATCGAAGCTTTTCTTCCAAACGGCCCCTTGGCACAGGTTATTTGCACATAAATGGCCGCAGGTGATTTATTTATTCGGCGCGGCTGGGTTCTGCAAAAGAAACTGTGGGCTATACCTGCCAATAGGTTAATACTCCTCCCTGCAGCGCTGGGAGGGCATGAGGAATTTGCTCTGCTGCAGGAGACCAGAGACTCAAAGACTGTGGCTGAAATTTTCGAGGCTGTGGGATGATTTTATAGCTGTCCTGTCCTTTTGGCTTGCTTGTTTTTTTGCCCTTTGACTGTGGTGCAAAATAGAGTATAGGGCCTTCAAGAAGGGAAAAATAGAAGGCTTGTGTTGTATGACCAGGCTAGTGCGTTACCCTGTTGAAAAGAAAGAAGAGCCTGCATGTGAGGGAACAACAGACACGGACTGCTGTGGGATTGCTCAGTGCATGGACCTGGCAATTCAGTAACTCACTGTGTTGAACGCCACATGGCAATGGAGAAGTTATTCCTTATCATGAGGTGTTTTAAATCTGCATCAGATTTTTCTATGTAGGTGGCCAATCTTGATGACTGAGTTTTATTCCTTGAATACCACTCATGCTGATTTTGTGTCCTTCAGGGCTCTTAGTGTCCACCACTCTATAGCCAGACATCACGGTCTGTGTGTTTTCATAACTCATTAGAGAGGGTAAAGTTTATCCCAAAGACCAAATTCAAAACTTGTGAAGTGCAGGGTAACACATGTTTACCTCTGATAACTTCTAGGATGAAAAGGACTTCCTGCACAGAGGACCTGAATTCTGGAAGTTGGATACCAAGGAGTTTTTGAGAGAGAAGTATTGCAGGAAGGACTGTAGGGATTGGGTGGTTATATACCTCAGTGAGGTGAACTGAGGATGCTATGGAGAGAAATTTATTTTAGAAACTACCTTGTAAAATTTGGGGTCCTCAGAGCATCGGTAGAGAAAGCGGTCTGAAAATCTCTCACATCTAACTTCAAAGGTGCTCAAAGACTTTCAAGTGCAAATGCTTAGAAGCTGAAACATCAGCTGAGAGCAGAGAAGCCGGCTTGTTTTCCTTTTCCTCCCTCTTTTTTCCCCAAAGTGGAATTATCCACTCTGAGAGTTCCATAAAGGTTTTCCACAATGAAAACCTGTCTCCATTGGGCGGTATATTTGCAGGAAAAGCCAAAAAGCCTCAACCCTACAGCACTGGTACCCTACACCCCAAAACACTTCTGTCTTCAGACACCTTTCTTCAATGAAAACCTTTTGTTCCTCTCTAGCCTGATCCATTGCCTCTGCACTGTGGCTCTACTCACACAAAATTTTAAGAGAAGGAGGTTCTCCCCTTCATTCTCCTCTTCTTCCCCCACTCCCTCATAATTGGATGAACATCCTCTCATCAAAGAAGAAATACTAAATATTTAGGTAGCTGCTGTCACTGTCCACCTGGAGTAAGGGTGTGCCCATACAAGACTTTGCACAGTGGGGTGGGATAATACCGTAGTTAGGGCACGGAATGAGATTTGGAAGCCCTGGGTTTGTATGGTCTTTGTTAGTTCTTGGATGACTTCTTTACTTTTTTGGAACTTTATCTTGCAGTTTGCAAAATGTAGATTTGTAACATTCTCTTAAATCAGAAGAAGGATTGCAATATATAAATATAAACATATTATATTTATATAATAAAGGTATAAATGTTATTGAGTCTAGGATGCTAGGGACTGTATAAATGCGTAAGACTTTCAACCAGTAAAATGAGACAGTGAGGTTCTGCTTGAAGGGGCTGGAAGGTAATTGGGGATTAAGTTCTGTTCTGGATTCACAGTCCTCCAAACCTTGCACATAAGAAGTTGAAATGAGTCTGGAACTTGACATCCAATTCTTAGAAAAACAGAAATATCATCTAAAACGATGGTAGACTTAGGGCACTTAGGAAGTTAGCATATGTCGATTTTTAACAGATCTGAGGTTATTTAGTCTTTGTCTGCTACTTCTGTAGGAATCAGGATTTTTTTTTTAATACCCTTAAAAATAGGACAATTTCCCAAGCCTTTTTTTGCCCTCTTATTTTTATGACAAAACCCCATCTACTTGGGGTTAGCTCTATTATAAAATTTTCCTTTTAACAAATTCAACATCACAAAAATGTCATGTGAAATGCTTCTCTTCCATTATTGAATGATAAATCTAAATGTAGAAACTGGAGTTCTCAGTGGAGAAAAGGTCTAATTTTTTTTCTTTCTCTTTTGTTATATCCCTGTTTCTACCCTTGGAAATAGAAATGTCCTCATGTAAGATAAAACAGATTCAACTTTCTTGAGTTGATGGAACAACTTTTCTTCATATTAAGTATTGGATGCAGGACCAAAATGTGAATGCATATAACATCCAGCTTTTCCTTAAGTGAGTATGCTTTTGAACAATCAGATTGTCTGGTCAGGAGAGGGTAGGAGTGACCTCAGAATCACAGAATGATTTTGATTGGAAGGTGACCTCAAAGATCATCTTGTTTCAGTCCCCTTGCCATGGGCAGGGGCACCTTCCACTCGACCAGGTTGCTCAAAGCCCCATCCAACCTGGCCTTGAACACTTTCGGGCATGGGGCATCCAAACTGTGAGAGTGCCTCGCCACCCTCACAGTAAGGAATTTCTTTCCAACATCTAATCTGGCCCCCTTCAGGTAGTGGTAGGCTGCTATAAGGTCTCCCTGGAGCCTTTTCTTTCCAGGCTCAACAGCCCTGATTCTCTCAGCCTGTCTTCATAGGAGAGGTGCTCCAGCCCTCTGATCACCTTTCCCTCTTCTGGACTTGCTTCAACAGGTTCATATCCTCTTTATGTTGGGGGCCTCAGAGTGGGACACAGTTCTCCAGCTTGGGTCTCATGAAAGAGTATTAGAGTGACAGACCAGGAGAATCCTCTCCCTTGCCCCGCTGGCTGTGCTTCTTTTGATTCAGCCCAGGATACTGTTGGATTTCTGGGCTGCACGAGCATGTTGCCAGTCATGTTGAGCTTCTTGTCCACCAGGACTGAGTCTTTCTGCTCAGGGCTGTTCTCAATCCATTCTCTGCCCAGCCTGTATCTGTGCTTGGGGTTTTCCCAGCCTAGGTGCAGCACCTTGCACTTGGCCTTGTTGAACTTCATGAGGTTTGCGGGGGTCCACCCCTCAAGTGGGTCAAGGTGCCACTGGATGGGGATCCTTAGGAGATGGCCTTAAATAAGGAATATGGAAAGGTTTAGAGCCCTGCCTGTAGCACCCATATTGTGAGACACAGAGGGAGTATCTTGCATGCAGATTTAGCCAGGGTATATCTGTGAAGGAAGTTCTGAACATCTGCCAGTTTTAAATGGTTATACATGTGCTTAGTTGCAGTAATATAGGTGTTTCAATAATGTGTGAGCATAAAGATCACCAACAGAATCACCTTAGGTGCCAACTGGCTTTGGAGCAGAAGCCAGGTGGTGTTTTTATGACTGCTGCGAGCATCTACATGTTCAAGGTCTGTTTAGGGATTTAGCAACTGGCTTTCCAGGAATGATCACTTAGCTCTATTCTGCCTGCCAGAGATGTCATGAGGATCATTACACAGTAGCTGGGACACCAGAGGTTGAAGGTGTTTGTGATCACCTAAAAAAATGAGATGAGGTTGGCTCCTCAGGGACGTCTGCAAAGATGAAGCTGGAGCTTCAGTTTTCTGAAGGAAAGAAGAGCAGAAAACCTGTTAGTTCTTTGCAGTAGCTTGTTGCTGGTCTTAATAGTGTATTTGAGTTCATGTAATGAAGAGAATGTTGTTTGTGGCATGGCTGGAGGTAGCAACGTAGGATTTTGAACCTGAAGCATTTTCTGCAGTCCCAGATGAAGAAACATTTTGCTTCTGCAAGGACGTGTGTGAGGCAGTGTGAGATGAGAAACGCTGCTGAGAAAAGTGCACAGGAGAAGCTGTAATCAGGCAGCAGTGAAGCTTTGCAAGGTTCTCTCAGCTTTTGCATTTCACTCAAGCCTGAAAACTTCTAAAGGTCAAGACAAACTGTGTATTTTCCCAGAATTACGGGGTAGGCTGTGTTCCTGACGTCTTGGGGTTTTTACACCTTTTTTTGCTTGCTTCTGTTCCTTTTCTTGTGCGTCTATGTGGGTTTTGCAGGTTGTTGGGAATCAAGGGAGTAAAAAAAGTTTTACTCTTAGGGAAAAAATAGCCAGTGCCCCTCACATATGCGTGGCTCGTGCACATACTTGCTGCATTTGACAGCAAAATCAATTAATCATTAGGAATCTCCTCCTGGTATAAGCACAGAAAGGTTTCTACTCTGCCGAAGGTAAAAAGCACACAGAAAAAGGCAAAAAGCAAAACCATTTTTCTTTTTATTTTTTTTTCCTCTCTCCTGTTTCCCTTTCCCTGCACATAGGCACATGCTCACACCTGCAGATATTGACACAGCAGTCTAGCTAGCCAGAGCTGCCAGTTAGTGCAAACATTGTGGGAAGGCAGTAAATATCACTCTGTGGAATAAATGACCCCCATGAGTCCCACTTGGGAGGATTATATTTTATAGATCTCCTCTCTGCTGCCCCTTGTTCTTTGTTCACTCTTGAGATTGTGTCCATGGGGCTCCCCTCTCATTTCCCAAGAGACTTGAGTTCCCCTTCCTACCTCCTGCTTCTTTCAGGGAAGGCGAGCCCACAGGAAGACAGCTCTCTGAAAATCTGACCAAGATGTTTTCTCTGTTCATGGAGAGTGTTAGTCCCTTCTCTAACTTCTGGGATACTTGTTCCCCATGCCCGTGTTTGCTTCTGATTTAACGCAGTGCTGAGAATGAGCTGTGTTCCCAAGCTGCTCTGTAGAAGGAAGGGCAAATATGTCATCTCTGCCAGCTGAAATCTTCAAGGTGACAGAAGGGATCAAGCAGAAAGCAGAAGTGACTCTATATGAAGGTGACCTGGCAGTCACAGGATTTTCATTTGTTTGCAGAGGAAAGCTGTGGATATGTGTGTACTGCTGCGCAGAGAACAAAAATTTATGTTTGTGGTACTTTGATCGTATACACTGCTATTACAGGTCCAGCACAGGCTGACCTTAGTCAAACATGATTACCCATAGCTGGCCACCCAGAATTTCCTGCTGGAAGTGTGCATGGCCTGACACTTCTTTCTGCTGCACCAAGGGCCCATTTCAGGCAATCTCACTTCTTATAAGCACTGGTAAATGGATCCCTCCCTGACAATCCTCAGCAGGCACAAAGCAAATAGGTTCTAGGTTTTCTGTCTCTTCTTAGTAGAATGCAAGATCATGCACAGGGGCAATGATGAACTTTAATGTGGAAAGGTTAGGTCAAAA